>CM034625.1:3605246-8465246 GCA_020080225.1 Gynochthodes officinalis | reverse complement strand
ATGTTAGCTAAGCCACAGACTTTTATGAATGCAAGTGGTGAGTCTGTAAGTTCACTGAGCTCGGATTAACTTTTGTAATTATGTGATTCCTTTAGCTGAAAGATTTAGTTCTTCTTCTGCATATTTTTGTTGATAGGTTGGAGCTATCGTTTCGTATTATAAGATTCCTCTGAAGCAAGTTCTAGTGGTAAATTATTTACATTAGAATGGAAGCCCATTATTAACTTTATCCTTTGATGGTGAAAAGGCTTAAAGATCATCTTATTTGTAGGTTTTTGATGATATGGATCTTCCTTTTGCAAAGCTGCGGTTGTTGCCGAAGGGTGGGCATGGAGGGCACAATGGGTATGTAGAATAATGCTTAACGAGGTCTTATATTGCCTCTGGTGTGCCTGTCATCCAAATATGCAGGAAAATGATTAATTCTTTTGCAAATTACCAACTACTGGGTCTTTTTATGCCTTTGGTCTTCCTCCTGTAATGAACTTAAATGTAAGTAAAGGAGGTAAAAGATCTCTACATGGATAGATATCTGAGTTTGCTATACAATGAAATTTGACTTTGTTTCATACAGATGTGTTTTCTGAGTTTAAAACCTGATAATACAAAATTTTGGACTTGGATCATCAAGTGAGTAGTAATACTTAAGTGGCTCGCTGGGCGCAACTGATGATGATATCGTGGTTCTCTGCAATTTAAATTTTTCAGGCAACATTAATGATTAATCTCGAACTCAATCTTACTTTTGTTTTAATATAGTTACCATCCCTTTCTTGCACTTTTCTAACGAAGAGAACTTTGATAAATGTGGAGGATAATGGGATACTCTGTCATTCCATTTGCAATCAATGAAGAAAGTTCATTGTTGTTTGTTGCAGTAAGTATATTGTCATGTCTCTTAGTGAAATTCACATAGACTGAGCTAGACTAACTAGAAAGGAGCATTGCTGCATTTTCATGTAAACAACTTGTTGCATCCCTTTTCACAAAACAAGAATATCTACTTATTTTCTTTTTCAGGATGAAGAATATTATAAATCACTTCAAAGGTAGCAAGGACTTTCCTCGTCTGCGGATTGGTACTTCCTAATGCTATGTAGTTTTTTCTTTTGTGCAAATGTTCTTCAATTATGTGTTATTAAACTCTAACGCAATACTCGTAGGCATTGGGCGGCCCCCTGGAAAAATGAATCCTGTAAGTTTTGTTATGCGGGCATTCAACAAACAAGAACGTGAAGAGGTAATTAATTAACTGCTGGTGGTTGATTAAAAGAAAGAGTTATTTTTGGATTTTGAAATAAGATATTAAAAATTGGCTCTTTCCTTCCCCAGTTGGATTTTACATTGCAGACTGGCTTGGAAGCTGTGAGAATCCTTTTGCTCAATGGATTTGATAAAAGTGCTACTTTTGTCAATAGTGCTAAATCATTGGAGCAACTTCGATGAATGGCAATGAGTTTACATTTTCAAGCATTAAAAACAAGCATGATGCGGGATTGCAAGTGGATGAAGCTACGGAACGGATGGTCTATAGTGTTCATGAGAGTGATGGCCTTGGTATAAACTCCAGAAATCCTGATCTCTGGATCTCAGTGGTTCACAATTTGACCAGGTTATGTAGGATGGGATACAGAACCCCCCTTTTTTCCCTCAGATTATTGTCATTTCTCAATATGCCATGATGGTTATTTCATATGTACTACTAAAGATTTACATTTTGATCTCGTACATGGATCTTACCTACAACTGCTCTTGTAGAGTAATACAATTTTATTAACAGCCACCTTGTCAGAATTTTTAGTGGGATGGTAACAACATTGTTGCATGATACTTGTGTATAAGCTTATTGTGCAATCAACGGTATATTTTGGGTCCCAAGGGATGGAAGATCGTTTGCGTATATATAATACTTTGTTATCATTTAAACTCTCTTTTTTTTGAAAGTTTTGAAAGTCTTCAATAGCACATTAGATTTTAGTAAAGTGGTCAATTTTTAGTCAGAAAAATGAGATTTGATTTGCTGGCTCCTCAAAATTGAGAAAACAGACGAACACAAATGATATTCACTCTGCGTGACGGTAATTATTTAACACGGATTGATCTAATTTTCCTGACTGGATCCTGAAGGATTTAGGTGGTGGAGTACAACCATTTGATTGAATTTCATCTTTATTGAATAAAAAAATTTTCCATCGTTTCCTGAACCCCTCCTCCTCAAAGCCCATCGAAAAATTAAAAAAAAAACCTTCGAACTTCCAGTACATAAGAAGCCAATATAGATGAGTATTTACACCATATGACCACACTTCCAAAAAATTTAACCCCACATATGTGCTCTCATGTCTATGATTGAATACAGAAACCCCCAAAGGGGAGAACACATCAGAGCTATAATGCGTGTGGAAGATTTGAGATTTTCTTTCCAACAAGTAACTCTTCAGGCCCATTGCTGCATGAAAATGGGAGGTGATTAAACCACAAACATGAGATGATGGGAGAAAAATGATATTCAGCAATATGCTAGAAGAATAATTACCTCATGTGGCTAAGAGCAGACATCCTGTACAGACAGGTAAACACTAATACGTGCAGGCCAATTGTATAGAAGAATGCAAAGGTTCGACCATATCTGCGAGGCATTCAATTACTAATCCCTTCAGCATATCAATGTGAAAGTAAGAGATGAAGCAAAACAAGAGACAAATATGCGAACAATTCTGTGTAGCAATTGAACTACACAATGGATCAAAACGAAATCACATTACCCATGTGTAAATTATCAGAAAAATCATTTGACAGGGCACAAGTATTATTACATGTGAAAATAAGAAATCAGATAAAGGATCATGAAAACATACTTGTTACCAAGAAGAAACCGTCCACTGCTAAGAGTAATTTTATCCCTTAAACCAAGCTCCTTGTACCTCTGATCTCTTTCCTACTCATGGTTCAAAAGACAAAGAAATAATGAAAAGAAAAGAAGTTAGGATCAGTTAATTATTTATCACACACAGAACTGAAGAGTGTGAAAAGAAGGGCAAAAGAATGTGGAAATTAATTTGGGCGAAAATGCAAAAATGATTTACATAGTTCCTCCTTTTAAGGCCAAGACACATACTTCATAGACAGATTTTACAAGAAAGAATAGGCATGTAAATACAAAAGTAGAAAAAATGAAGACAAAATCTTCCAACCCCGAATAGTAACTAAGAAGATAGGTTGTTTATGTGCACATGTAAAGACACAAATTTCTGTGATAGAATTATTGAACTTAAACAGAGTATCAAAAGGCCTTTGCTCCATCAAGGAATCAAAAACACATGGGGGAAAATTAAAACTAAGATGAGGACATGATGTAAAGATCCATCCAACTATATTTGACAAATTAAGCATGTAATATTGAAGTAGAAGGAAAAGTTGAGAAGTCAATTTTACCTTCTTCGAGAATGCTGCAAAAGGATTTATGTCGTCTTCATATATCTTCTTATATTTGGATTCCACATCAGAACCAAAACCACTTTCTAAATCTTCAGCATACTGCAAAAATGGAGTCATTTTATGTATACATATAAAGCTAAAAAAAAGAAAAGGATAGAAGTAGAGAAATTGCAATAAAGCACCTTCTTTGAACCTCTCGAGATTACTTTTTCAGAATTATAGTCCTGAATGTAACGAATTTTCCCATAAAGTTTCACATTATCTGCTTTTGTTCTCTCAAGTTCAGTATTTAGCATCCCTATCTTCTCTTTAAGCTGTCTTATTTCCTGGAAAGGAGAAAATTCAAAGGAGATCTGATCACATGAGCATGGAGAACAGATAAACTGCTTACTAAATGAAAAAGGTGTTGAAGTACAGAGACAAAGAGGAAACAACTAAGATTACAATATGATGTACTAGCTAACCTCTTCAGTCTCTCTCAAGCGTGCCCGGAAACGGTCTCGTTGGTTGCAGATCACCTTGAGCATTGAGCTTTGATCCTGATCTGACAGAACATGTCTTTGTTCGGTATTCTGTTTTGAGACAAAGTATATGATAGTTTTAAAAAGTGTCATATTCATGAAACAAGTAAAAAAATTGCTCATCTCAAGAGCTGCACTTTCTATATACATCAGGTGAGTAACTTTATTGAGGCAGCAGATTTCATCTTTCAAAATTCATCTTTCTATTTCTTGATTCAAACTTGGACAGAAATCACTCAATTTGTACCAAATTTTCAACTTCCAAAAACCAAAAAAATGCAAGTTTTACATAGAAGCTTTTTGGCTCTCAAAAGGGGATATGAAATTGAAGGAAAGAAAACATCCAAAATTGGATAATAATTTCTGCACTAGCCTCTGGAAAGCAGAGGAAAAGACATGTTCTAATCAAGACATGGACAGGAAAACATAGCTTCTAGAAAGCACATTACAATAAATAACTTTCCACTTTTTACACAATATAAATCTAATAGAGAAAATGATGAAAAAGAGAGTAGAGAAGAAAATATACATTATCTGTTCCACCAGACTCTGATAAATCCCAATCCTCAAACAGTGTGCCTTTTCTGTCCTTTGAACTAGAACCCTGCATTCAATGGCAGAAAATTAAAATCAGAAAAGGATAGCCCAAACTTTCAACTTTAACATATCCTGCTTTCTACACAGGAAACCCTTTTATATGCCAAAAATTTGAGATTTTAGAATTCACAGGCAATAACTATTCACTTCTTTCAGTTAAAAATTGACCTAACCTTTAGTATATCATCCTCTAGCTTTTGTATTAGTCTTTGTTGCTCATTGACCTTAGCAGTTAACTCTTCTATCTTGGCTTCAGCTGCTTCGACCAAAGACGTCTTTTCAGAAAGTTTGACCTGACATTAAAATCCCAATCATTACAAAACTTGCCACCATCAGAATCTTACTCCTAGATAACCTGTTACAATTCTGTAACACTCAATGCCCAGCACACTAACACATTCTCTGATCTCCTTGATATAAATGGCTTCAAGTAGATGAGAATGGCAGTCAAAAAGATGAAGCAGACATTATAAAATTTATCCAAAAAGGAACCCACATTGGGACTTCATACCTTCAGTTGAGTCAGTTCATGCTCCATTTTCCTGTTCTTATCAAGAAGAAGTGACTCAAGTCTGCTCATCTCTTCTCCAGTGGTAGCTACTTCCCAATCTTCAGCCTCAATTGAATTATAACCCACTGCCTAGAGTTTGACAAGAAATTGGTGATGGTATACATAATAAAATTTTTTGACCAACATCATGAAAGCAACCCAAAGTAGGGAAAAAAAAATCAATTTCTACATTTATTTTCTTAAAAACACAACAAGATGGACAAAGTAATGCATGTGTGCCTGTGAGTGATTGTGTGAGTCAGTCTGAGTGTCTGACTGTCTGTTAGTGAGAGAAAGAAAATGGTCCAGAACACCAAAAGTCCCAAAGCTTACAAGAAGATGTCAAAGTACAAAAAAAGACAATAACCTTTTCCCCCTTGTTCTTTATTTTATTACTCCGTATTATTTTATAGTACTTCACCTTGTTTTTTTGCTTTTATATTATTTTTATAGCACTTCACCTTCTTCTTTCCCATCTTTTGCTTTCAGTAAATAAATAATAATCAAGACACTCTTATATATAACTAACTGGAATATCTATAGACTGAGCACACTACCTGCAAAATTTTGATCTTTTTATGCAAATCTTCAACCAATTTTGTTGTTGGCCTCGCCTGAAGCTCCCTTTTCATCTCCTCAATAATAGTTTCCTAGAGTCCAAAAAGAAGTATTAAGGAAAGATAGAAATATAAATGTACAAACAAGTAGAAATGTGACAATGCTGAAGCTACTACATGGAACAAACAGAAGTAACATCATGAGAAAGATGGAGCTCCAATATTGGACTTTTTACCGTAAACAGGTCAATAAGGCCTGAGTGACAACAAAGGGGACCAGAATGATAAGGAACTCCCATAACAGAGATATTAAAAGGATATGAAATAACCAAAGGGGTTCCCCCCCTCCCCCAAAATCCCCAAAAAAAAAAAGATCATCTACATACAGATACGGCATTTATTAGAATGAACAGATTTGTGCCTAAGTTTCGGTGATAAAACTTAGAATCCAATTAAGACCTGGAAACAACTAATGCATCTTAAATCTTGTCTATGCCACATGGATCTTTGATGCAATTTCCTCAGTTTGCAATTCAGAAAATATTAAAGAAATGCTAGCTTTTATGCAAAGGACTGACGCCATGATGCCAATTTTGGTGAAAAATAGTCAATAATAAGTAATAAACATAATTGCAAGGGGGATTTGGAGGTGAGGGATGAGGTTGGAAGACGTACTTTCTCATTAAGCATGGCATTCAATCGCTTCATCTCATTGATGTGCTGTTCTCGCTCATTCGATAAGGTTGTTTCAATGCTATGAAGTTCCATGTTTAATTCAGAAATTATCTTTTCTTTGGCTGTAAGAGAATTCTCAAGCATGCTATTTGTATCTAGATTATCACTGTAAAAGAAGAAGGAAAACTTATATTAGACCCACAACTCACATAACCGTGCATGTATGTGGTCAGAAACACAGATGAGTACTGCCATTGGACAAGCTATACATATTAGCAGGTGGTTTTGTCATAGGTGTCATTGCAAGAATCAATAAAACACCAAGTCATGAAATCCACAACTTAACATAAACAATATGCATATGCAACATATTCACCACTAAAGGTACAACACCGTCTTAAAGCCAGAAAATCCATGTATTATGGCATAATTCAAGCTCATGTTCTAGAATACAGTTACTGTATATCTATGATCTCTCAAAAAACTTGAACAAAATAATTGTCCCCAACAATTTAATAAGAAATTCCAAATTCCACAGTGTGATTTTGCCAATCGGAATCCTTCAAATCATCCCAAATATTTTCCACCAGAAAATTAAAAATGAGCAAGTACTGAATACAGAATTCATAAAACAGTCAGCTGATTAAATTTGATATCAGGTTTTCCATACTTTGATAAAGATCTTAAAATGAAAAGTAACAAACAAAAGAAAAGAAGAGAAAAAATAAAAAAGGATTCAGTTTTTCTGGTTACAGTGATTATGCATCATCTGACAAGATATTTCCTTTTTAATCTCGTTGAGTTCACAATTTAACATAAACAGTCATCCACAACAAGTTCTCCCCACAACAGAGCTGTCAAGAGAAGACAGAAGAATTGTACTTCATTTTTTTATTTTTTTTTGAAAAAAAGATACTTGAAGCAGAACTTTTTACCTTTTCTTTTGGTCATTGTCTTCGTTAGCTGTTTGTAACTGAGATCGCAACAATCCCTGCAAAAAGAGTTGGAAGAAAAAAAGAATGCAACAAAACAGGAAAGAATGTACAACAAAAAAATACTCTCTGTAGGAAATATGAAGTTAACAACATGAGTGCAAAGTTGAATACAAAAATTGTGATCTGAAAGATGTCAACTGCTTTAAAGGCTATATCACATCTCTAATAAGGTAGCTTTGGGTGAGGAAGAAGATGAATGTGTCCATAAATAATCCAATTTTGGTATCTCTGAAAACACCTCAGGTTATATTCAAAAGCTCATGTCAGTGATTTTCTGCACTTCTTGGAGTATGGAGGTCAAATATGAAAAAATTTACTGTATTATGTCCTTACTGACAAAAACAAGAACATATAATAGAGAGCATGCTCCTCTGGTTCATTTACATGAGATTAGATCCATTGTTTATTATAAAACATCTCATCGTGGTCAGCTACCATGCTCATATCATAAACATTTTTTTGGAAGAACACCAATTGTTAACTGCTGCACTACTTTTCTGAAGTTGGGATTTCAAATGTCAAGCACTTTTTCTTTCAATCATCATCATCATCATCATCATCACCTTTATCCCAAACTAGTTGGAGTCGGCGGTCGATGAAAAAATATCTACTTGTTCTACATACAATTATTTGAATCCCAATTACAATACTGCATTATTTAGTCACAGATGACTATCACAATTTAACTATTTAAAAGCATTCTTTTCCATAAATGCCCACAGTTAAAAAACGTGTAGGAAGTTAAATGAAATTAACTCCATCCCTTTCTTTCCCCCTACCTCTCCCACATGTAAAGTGCAAGAAAAGGAAGTCACCAATTAGAAGTATCTCAATTACAAACATGCAACATAAAGTAGCGCACGGTTATAAGAAGTGCTCTTAACATTCATCAAACAGATAAAGGATCTTATTGCACACCTTTTCTCTTTCAAGACTAAGAAGCCGAGATTGTGCACGTTCAACTTCATCCATCAAAAGATTAACTTCTGATTGCTTTGCAGCTCCGTCTTCCTCTGAAAACGTCAATCTTAAAAGTTACGCAAAATATACCTCAAAATAGCAAGTATAAGCCTCCAAAATTCAACCTCTAAATCAGTTATATTAAGTATCTTCAATTATGAAGAGTTACTACTATATAACCTGATTGTGCACGGATTTCAAACAACTGGCTCTGTGCAAGTTCATGTAATTTTTGCATAGTAGAGACACTTTCTTGAGCCTGACGCAACTGATCTTGCAACATCCGCTCCCTGCACGAATGACACCATAACATCAGCACAATTACATGTTGCACTAAATGAATGTCCAAAAAAATAGCAATAATATCAGTGTCCTCAGACTTCTCATGATATCAAGCTAACAGTACCTTTCCTTTAAAACCTCCATAGTTTTTTGATTCTCTTCTGCCAAACTACGTTGCTTAATCTCCACAATTTCTTTTACTTTTTCTTCCATCTGGAAGATGTCAGGTGAACAATCGATATTATACCATTATGCAATCAAAGCAAATTTGCCAAATTAAACTATCCTATACAATGACACAATATTTGAGGAGATTATCACCTGCTGTTCTAACTGGCGGGTTCTCTCTTCAAGTCTTCTTATAGTTGCCTGTTGATTTTTCAAATGAGTTGCCTCTGTTCGGAATTCCTCAAGCTCAACCTTCATCTTTCGGTTCTCAGATTCTAATTCAGAAATTTTCAAGTCTTTCTCCTACAGAATGTAAAAACAGTAAATATGCCAGTAGAACACAATGTTTTGTGCACTGAATTATAATGTGAATTCCTGACATCCATAGCCTTACATATGGTACTTCCAATTCTATAAACATAGTGTGATATAGCAGCCTTGTATCTGGGGCGCTAGCAATCCAAAAACTATTCCTTAAATGAATTAGACTCCAACAGTACATGATCCTTGTAAATAAATTGAGGAGCTGACTTATACTTGTCATTCATGTACCTGGAACTTCTGTGTATTGTGGGCAAATATATATATACACACACACTTGAAGTAGGCAATCAATCCCAATTTGTAAAAACTTATCAAACTATATTACTTGACAACATGCATATTGGCTGCATGGGAGTTCATCAAAGTTACTAAACCTAGAAATTAAAAAAAAACAACTAACTTGCACTTCTCGCAGAGCCTTCTTTTAGAATATTAAACCCTAGAATTTGCTGTTTAATTTCCATAAACAGCTCATTGCAAAGGTAGAATATATCCTTAGGATTACCAATTATCAAGCCATTTCCCCACTGCTTCATTGGCAGCTTGTTACTTCTCTCTCTTCTAGGAGACATATGCATCATTATCATCCAAGAACATGATAAGAACATTAATTAGTGTCTGATCATTCATGAGAGTGACACTTTTTTGAAGCAAATGTTAACTATTTGCCATTTAACTTTTCTCCACCACAAAAAATACTTCAAGTGCTATCATCCACATTCAAATTTAAAGAAAAATGAACTTTCAGTGAATGGAACCAATAATGATACTTTTAAAAATTGAGAAAATATTTGTACAACATCATGGACAAAGAACTTGTACTCACTGCTATTGAAGCAAGAACTGGGTAAGGATCCGGTGCTTCATAAAGCTTCTGATAAATGTTAAGAAAAGAATTTTCTCCAAATTTAGCTCTCTTGGTAAGATTGTCAACTTCTTCTTGATAACCCTTCAGTAAAGAGTTAAATAAAGTCAACTTTTCTTCATTTGAAGCTTTCTTGAAATCTGTCAACAGGACCAAGCACAATTTCAGAAAAAGCCACAACAAAATATGCAACACCTCTGAACATCAAAGAATCTAGAACGCAAAGAACTCTTGTCATCCATCTAAGCTAAAGTTGTAGGTGGGAGCTAATTATAGGAGTACAGTAGTGACCTGGCCAGTATAGTACCTCTAGTACTCTCTGCAAGCTTTCGACGATTTTTCTGACTATTCTCTTGATTCTCAGCAATCCTAAGCCCTTGCTCATCCAGAAGAGCTCTTTCCTTCTCTAGATCAAAATCTGCAGAATGAAATGATTTATACGTAACGAATTTGAGAATCGAACCAGTCAATACAGAATTAAAAGCAAGTCTTTATTTCACTCTGATATAATCTCAATCATCCTATATCCTCATTCAGTCCACAAGAGTTTATATGTGAATATATGAGGTAAAAATACAAACACAACCTCCACGTTTTTCAAAAAGACACATGCCAAATACTTCTCTTACAAGCTCCCTCTTGTCAACATTCTGAACATAAATCCAAAAAACACCCTCTCAAAGAATCTTGTGAACCATAACCAGGCCAATTATTTCCCAAATTTTCATTTCCCACATTTGATTCTTCCATTCCACCGAATAACCTAGGGATTAAATTAAACTATGATACAAATACTGCAGCCTGAAAATTTTTCAAAAACCAAGGATTTAATTAATCAACATACTGGAAAAAAAAAAAAAATCTTTCCCGATGAACCGGATGAATCTACATCAATCAATCAATCAATCATTCATTCTCAACCGACAATAGGTAGAGTAAAATTAACTTCAGCAAATATAACCTAAAACAAATTCGCATTTACAGTTGATGTCCACAAATTTTCAGACACATACTAATGCGGAGGAAACAAAACAAAGCGCGGGAATTAAAAAACAAAATTTACTTCGAAAATGAGATTAAATAGTAACACATCCTTAACAGGAGTACCTTTCCAGAAACTAGCGACGGCGGGAACGGAAGTGGATGAAGACGTGTTCGGTTTCTCTCGCTCGGATCCTCCTCCTTGAGCGACCTCCATTGTTGACTGACCTCAAACCTAAACCCTTTGCTGCTCCAATTTCTGCACCTTAATTTTATACAGTATCTGGAAATAATTTCACAGTATACACTCCATCAGTGTGTGTCTGTGTGATGGAATGGTGTACAATTAGTGTGTGGAATTAGAAAGAATTTGTTGATTTTGATGAAAAATTCCGAACAAAAATAAGGTTTAAAGATTAAATATTGGTTGCGAAGTTCCTATTGAGAGTTTGAGATCTCAGAAAATCTGTGAATCGACGAAAAGATGTCCGTTTGGCGTTTGTTGCTTCAAAATTAATTTTCGTTGCCAACTAGCCCGGCCCGGGAGGATTCGGGCCTTGATGTTTTGCCGGATGCGGGTGGAATCATCCAAACAGCCATTTTCTCTGTCTCAAGATTAGAGCATGTTTGGTTCACTACTTCACTCTAATTAATGAAGTTAAAATTGAATGCAAATTCAGCGAGAATTGAATTAAATTGTAATTGAATTAAATGAGCTTTTTAATAGTTTAGTTCAAAAGATTTGTACAGAAGAGTGTGAAAATAATGAGAGAGAAAGAATGAAAAAAATTATGAGAGAAAAAGAAGAGTGAGAAAATGATGAAAGATAAAGTAAAGTGAGAAAAATGATGATGGGAAGAAATGAAGGAGAAGATTACGAGCAGCTGAATTCCAATTTACCATTCGATTGTAATTATATTTCGTAGGAATTTCTAATTCAATGAACCAAACAAAAGAATTAAGGCTAAATAAAGAATAAGACTATAATAAATACTCAATTTCTTTGAACCAAACATGCTGTTAGTACTTGTGTTGGTTAATTTTTTTTATTTCTTTTTTAGGCATGGATAATTTTCATTTCATAATTAATAAAAAATAAAATCATCGACACCCAAAAAAAAAGAGAGAGAAAGAAAATTACCAGGAAAAAAATATGAACATTATTGAAATATTAACGGTGATTCTCTCTAGTTCTATTTGTGGAATTATGTGATGATATAGGATTTTTATTCAACGAATTTTTAACTTAATTTATAATTGTCAGTATTGGATCCCCATGGTTCTAGTATGATTTTGAGGTTTCAATTAATTCATAAGGTTTTTAACAAGAGAATTTCCACCAATAATAAAGAAACTAAAAAATAAATATTTTTATTGTTCTATTTATAGATATAAGAAATTAAATGGATAGAAAAAATGAAAAACCTTATTACGCTAGTTGAAAGGACATATATTTTTTAATACTAAATCTTAAGAATTTATTTAGAAGTTAATGAATCGTAAGAATAAAATTTACATTTATGTAAGAAAATATTTTTTTTCTTTTTTTTTTTCTACTAGCAAAACTAACCATTTGAACAGTAATAAACTATTTCAAGAAAATTTTATGGTGAACAACTTACCAATAATACCATTATCATTGGGGGAAGAAAAACCCTTAAACATTACCTTAATTGCATTGCACCTAATTGTTAGTTGGTGGATTTTACCACTTAAGTAACAATATCTCACCTTCTTACAAACATCATTGAATCAAACCTTAAGTACAAAGTAATGCCTATTTATGTATCAAATGTGTCATAGTAATTATCATAAGTTTATATGATATTCTCAGCTAAATTATACCATCAATTGGAGTATTGAACCTTATTGTATAGAAAACTCACCAATTGTACATATGTGATTATAATAGAAATTGTTAGCTTTGTTTATGGAATTAGATCTCGAGGTTAAGAATAATTTTGTTGCAAGTAGTACTAGGAAGATCCACACACTAGGTTGCTATCTTCAATGAATAATCAAAGATATTTGTTTGTTCAGAATTTTTCTTTGTTTTCCCAGAAGAACATGATATGCATACACCAAGGCCGATTATAGTAGCTAATTTGTATTAATATAGTTTCATAAATGGTTTTTGATTTTCTTAATATGTATGCACATTCTGATCAAAAGTTAGCATTTACTTGTGTTAGTGCATTCTAGTTAATTCTATTTGTACGCACATATATACTTTCTTTTTCTTTTTCTTTTTTAACAAATGGAAGATTTGGAACATAACTTAATTTCTATATAATTATAATCTCTCTCATTTGATCACCGGTAATGACATTCTATGTCATTTGTTTAGCTTAATATATGATATAAATAACCTTAAGTTTTGAGTTATTACTTTCATAGCGTAGTGGGATAGGACATATATAAAAGACTCAAAATTAATTTACTGAGATACATATACTCTTTAGTTTTCTCATTTGTAATTTTTTGGTCAATTGATAATATCTAACATATTCCTCTTTGCTCTAATAAAAGGGTAGAACCTAACTAAACTATCATAAGAGCTGAAGACTTAACTAGCTAATATGAAAGAAAGAAATATATATATGATAATTTTTACATTGGTGATGAAGAGCCCAATATATATATAACGTTAGGAAGTTAACAATCATATCAAAGATAGATGTGTGTTTATTGAAAGGAGAAATTAATCCAACATCAGCACCAGTACATATTAATTTAAACAACCAGAGAAAAAGGCCTATGAGAAATTCACTTCCACAAGAAATCTGGATAAGGGGATAAAATACATGCAAACAGTACTAAAAAGTTAAAAAGGGCAAGGGAAACAAGCTTAGCCAATTTGGACAAGTTAAAAAACAGCTTCATACACAAAAAGTACACAAATTCACTCATGAAAAATGCTGCATGGCTTGCAGTAGCCTAATCAACGAGCCATCCCTGCTTCGAATCTCGGAGGCACAGTCGTTCCGGTGGCCACTTTGTTCCATGTTTCTGCATTTGCTATCCATCCTTCATAACCAAAAAACACACACAAAATTAACGCATGGGTTTCGTGGTTTATGCATGCATGAATCAATATATAGCATAAACATTATAGGTGTACTGTGTAAAGATATTCATGGTACCATTGGAGGGGTCCAAGCCCCGGCTCTTGAGCTCTCTATATTCTTGACAGAGAGCACAAGGGTGGCAGCAGAAATGAACAAGACAATCATTGCATGGGTCTTCGGAGAGATTGAAGGAAGCCCTTAGTTTCGTGCGATATGTGCATGAGTACAAGGCTGCGCACCCGACACTATGCAGGCAATAGTATACGCATCCAGCCTGACCACAGGCTGCCAATTTTGATCACCAGAGCACGTACCAAGACAACGTTAGTTTCGTAGTTTTATACTCACAAAGTGTAAGGAATACTAGGGTAAGATTAAAAGGAACGTGAGTTTGAAGTTGGCTTGGTTGAAGAATATCCTAAGGGAGTTATCATTTGGGATTGAATTGGTCGGGATTGGGAGTGCAAGTTAATATTTGTGCTAATTATTTGGCGAAATAGACCATCTCGGCTTTGAGTGGAGTGATTTGACATGAAAATCTCTTAAAACTTATTAAGAATAGGTTAGAATTGAACTTTTAAAATATATTTTTATACTTTTTAAAATATTTTAAACTTTCAAATATATATTTTGATATGCGTGAAATGACTATTTTTTGAATAGTACCTACATAACTAGTTTTTAAACTCCGTAAAATAATAAATAAATAAATTTCATATATTCCCTCTATCTCCCAAAAGAAAATTATTCATTTTTAAGTATGTATATATTTTTTTTCTTATAATATACAAATTTTCATTTTTAATCTTTACTTTTAATTTTAGTTCCCACAATATTTTTAGTAAGAATAATTTAGAAATTGAATTTATTTTCATTCAAAAGTAGATTATTTTTTTTAGGTAAAAGAAGTTTTAAAAGTTTTTTTTTTTTGTGGAGGGGAGGGGAAGGGAGAGAGAGAGAGGAGTACATTATTTTGCAATTGAATAAAATTTATTTTCTTCAAACGAAATAGATAGCGGACTGTTTGTCCCAACATCAATCGTGGTTAATGGCTAGTTAAATATTAAATATCTCATCCCTTTTAAAATAAGCTATGATAGATGCTATTGATTAATAACCAAATAAAACTAATGACAGAAAATTTACAAGTACTTACATATGTTGCCTTTCTCAATAATTTCAGCATTTCTGCCAAAAGTGATGCAGGGACAGCAGCAAGTTACACAACCTAAAATATATGTCAAAATTAAAGGATTATAATTATTACAAGATCATTTCTGATTTAAACAATGTTACGGTAATGAATTTTGTCAACTATGATCACAAATTAATATATCTGAACTAAAAATTATGGGAATTCATGATGTGCATGTATGGTGGGTTGGGGGTTTCCAATTAACTTACAATTGGATGCATCTTCAAAGCAACCACACAAGCCAGTAGTCCACGGCCCTGGTGCCGCAACTCCACCTGCAGCCACCGGAGCACCATATGCTGGTTGTTGCATCCCTCCAAAATCATTCACAGTCGACATTGTCGCAATTAGTTTTGAAGACAAAGGTTGAAGGTGTTTAATAGTAATGGTGGCACGTTTGGTTGATAGTGACAGTGAGCAAACTTATATACTAGTAAACATGCAGCCAAGGCCACTCCACATGTCGACTTGGGGATAATTTACAACGTTAATGAACTGTTTGATTCCGTATTATTAGCTGAGGTCCTCAAGGGCTGGATTAACGTATGGCTTCCTGCGTTGGAGAAAGCATGTCTGAATTAGACAACAACTGATTTGTGTAATATTTTTTTTGGGGTCAATGGAAAAAATGGAATTTGGTATTGAACCATTGTGCAAGTTCGGTAGTGCTTCTTAAAAGTCTTTCTTAATTCTGAAAACTCAATATTGAGAATGGTGAAGAATCTTGGGTGACTGATTGGGTTCCAATTATTCAATAACTATTAGGTCAAATTGCTATTCATTCATTTTATAGCTAGGCATTATTTATCCTCCAAAAATTTTGTTTACAAACTCCCTTTTTAGGATACTTAGAGATATAAAGTGGTGAAATGGGCTCCTTGCAACATCACTTCATGCAAATTCAAAAGAAGTTTTGCTAATTGAATGTTCTTTTAACTTAGAAACAAGGTGATCAACGTGAACACTGAAATGGATTATAGAGGAGTAAAATTTTGGATGCATAGTCAAGATTTCTTGAAAACCAACAAAAAAAATATTAAAAATAAATGCATGCTGCACCTAAATTTTATGGAAAATAAAGTCTTTTGCTCGACTTGCCCCAAGTTTAGAAAGGCCCTTAAAGATGTGATCAAAGTTGTAAACAGGCTGGAATGGAATTAATAGTATCCAATGAAGTGTAATATATATATATATATATATATATATATATATAATTTTATTTTTTGGCTGCGTGAATTTTTTTGTTTTGAAGTCAATACAATGGTGGCCAAGTTGGTTAATGGAGTAGAATAATGAACACAGACATGATAGAAAACGAAGACTATCCCGTGATTGTAGCCACCTTTTTTGCTACGTCGTCTCCACTTGCACCTTCCATTCTTAACTGCAAAGTCAAAAGGCCATAGCAAACAGCCATATCAACCATTGTAAGCACAAGAAGTATACCCTAAAAGCATCTACATACCCGCCAAAGCAATTGTGCAATTTGGAACTCTCTTTAGCTTTAATCTTTTCAAACATTTTCTTTTGCATAACATAAGCTTGTAAGTAGTGAATTTGCAGAGGTAAAGAGATTTCAATATCTTGTAATGTGACAAGGGGAGGGAAATGCCTCGAATATTTCCTTTAGTTTTGCATATTCAACCCCATTTTCTTCCCCTCTTCTCCCACCGGCCAATTGGGCACATGGATTGCCGTTCACCAAACAAGGACTGTTGAGCTGTGAATGGAATCAACCACGGCCGAAGTCAATGTCAACTCATGTTGTTTTGTAGCAAGTCATCATGCATGTTTATCCCTCCTTCGGCAACTACACTAATTTCATCATTTTCGTGCATCAAGACAATCCAAAGTCAACTAATAAGCAAGTCTTCCATAACCGGCAAGAAAATCAACCATTTCACTTTCCAATCCATCATTCTCCTTCCTTAAACTATCAGTGAGAGTCTATCTTCACTAGCCGTTGTACACTGATGAGAAACCTACTTATAATATGCATGCATAGTAGCACATGTTTCCACTTTGAAACTCATATTATGATTAGAACTGAACAAGTCCAGCATTACTTTTATTGTCCACTTGTATCAAACTTCCTATACCAATTCCAACTCCAATGTGAAAAAGATCAATTCCTCCTGTCAAAATCAACTCATATATTCCCTTTCTCCTTAATTAGATATATTTGTTGTTATTATTCACTATATTACATTCTTCTTCACTTGGTCCTTTGTAGAGCTATAGGATCTTAAGAACTTGACTACAAGGCCATCCAGTGAAGTTCCTGTTCACTCATAGTTCTCAGCTTAAAGAAAGAGTGAAGAGCTAACTTAATCATGGGACGTCCGGGTGCAAATTCAGGCTCCTCTCAGCCAGGAGGACAACGGCAACAACAGCCTCAAGAGTATCATTTTCAACCAGCAACTCAGACCCCTGAAACCATTGATGATGCACTGCCTCCATTTGAGTCATCCAATGACGAAAATCAGCAAGAACATGAGCCCCCACAGAAGAAAGTAGAAAATTCCCATCAAAATCATCAATCAACAGGAGTAGCATTCCCTCCTCAAAGCTCACAACTAAATGCCTCTCACCCAGCTCAGTTCCCTCCAGAAAACACCCAAAGGAGGTCACCTGCACGTGGTCATGATCAACCACAAGCCTTTCCTCCAACTCAAGATCATGAACCGCAAACCTTCCCTCCTCAATCTCCAGCTCATCAACCCCAAGCTTTTCCTCTTCCCCAATACGAACCACAGGCCTTTCCTCAATCTGAAGGGCAGCCACAAGCCTTTCCTCCACCTCAAGGCAAACCTCAAGCCTTCCCTCCACCCCAACATGAACAACAAGCCTTTTCACCATCAAAAGATCAGCCACAAGCCTTCCCTCCACCTCATGGAGGCCAACCACAAGCTTTCCCGCCACCCCAAGGAGGCCAACCTCAAGCCTTCCCGCCACCCCATGGAGCTCAACCGCAAGCCTTCCCTCCGCCCCTGGGAGGCCAACCACAAGCCTTTCCTCCACCTCAAGAAAGTCAACCACAAGCTTTTCCTCCATCACATGGTCAGCAGCCACAAGCATTTCCTCCACCTCAAGAGGGTAATCCACAAACCTTCCCTCCTAAAGTCGAGGTGCACTCCTTTCCTCCACCAGAAGGAGCATTCCAACATCAAAACATGCCCCAGTATCAGCAACCTACGAGTTTTTCAACAATGGGTACTAGTACTGCTGGACTTGGACAGAGTCCAGTGCATCAAGCAATGCCAAACCCGTATTTAGTTAATTCCAATCCTCAGGTCATCAACAATACCCCCATGACAGGATTTCCAATTGCTCAGCCTCTTCCAACTGAGCCTTGGAAAACAACGTTGTTCGAGTGCATGGATAACCCCACAAATGGTGCGTTAAAATCTCTGTTTTTAAGCCAAAACTGAGTACTCTTTTGCTTTTTTCAATATTGGGATTGATTAATGACGTGAATTTATTAAGCTTCATGAAATAAACCATGTTGTTAAAATTGCAAATCTATTTTTTTAGTATGTTTTTTCTCAGTCCATCATTTAGGCAACAGGATGAACAGAAGGCGTTGAAATGAGCAATTTGTGTAGCCTTTTTTTCCCCGTCAAATCATGTTGCAATTTGACACTTCCTTTTCACTTCAAAAGTTTACTAGTTTCAAGAAAACATTCTATCAGCAGACTAGATTGAAGATAAAGAGCAGTACTAATTAATTGAAATATTTGGCATTTCAGCTCTTATAACAGCGTGCTTTCCCTGTGTGACTTTTGGACAAATTGCTGAGATAATTGATTCTGGCCAAACCTGTAAGTCTATCAATCATTTGCTAATCTTGCATTCTTCTTTGATTGATGCAAATAATTGATTACTAATATTGGGCAACCCATGTACAGCTTGTAGCACAAGTGGAATCTTGTATGGTTGTATTGCCTGTTTCATTGGGTTGCCATGCCTATTGTCATGCAGCTATAGAACAAAGCTGAGGGCTCGTTATGGGCTAATTGAAACCCCCGCATCCGATTGGATCATTCACTGCTGTTGCGAACCGTGTGCCCTCTGTCAAGAATACAGGGAACTTGAACGAAGGGGCATTGATCCTTCTATTGGTAAGTTACCATTAATACTTCTTATTTCTCCATTTATTCTTTTGTGCTTATAGATTAATTCATTTTGTTTGCGGGCATAGGTTGGCTAGGAAATTTGGCTAAAAGTCGGCAGATGGTGCAGCTAGGGGCCATGACACCTCCAGCGAAGCAAAACATGATGGGCTAATTAAATTATCTTGTATATGCTACCATGCAACAAAATGAGCGAGCCAATTCTGTGTCTTTCTTTCGTGAAAGTATTAGTATTTTCTTCATGTTACTAGAATTGAATTTTCCTTGTGAAGCGAGAATAAAGCAAACGGACCCTCATTTGCTTTCAGCTTCCCAGGATGTAGTGTGTGTGTGTGTTTTTTTCACGCGTGTTGACTGATTGTATGATGAATGACAAACACATTCAATTTAAATGTGTGTGTGTGTGTTTTTTTTTCACGCGTGTTGACTGATTGTATGATGAATGACAAACACATTCAATTTAAACCCTTAGGGGTGCTTGGTTGAAGGATTTGGAAAGTATAGAATGGGAATGAGAATGAAATGAAATCTAATGTTTAGTTGAAAAATATCCTCCATTCTCAGATTTTGAAGGGTATAAAGGTAAATACCTATAAAAAAAATGTATTGCATAATTAAAAAAATTATTATTATTATTGTTATCATTATTATCATTTCCCATTACAAACCAATTTTGCATAATTAAAAGAATTATTAATATCATTTATCATTACAAACCAACCACCACAATTATAATGAAAAAACCTTTTATCATTCCCATTATCTCTCTCATTCCCCTTCATTCTCCACTATTATTATTCCCTTTATTTCTCCCATTCCCCTTTCTAAATCAAGCATCCCCTTATAGTGAATTTTGGTGAGTACATATCATTGCAGAGATTCCTAAATTTGTAACAATAAACTCCTTTGTTTTCCAAGTTCGGTTTTTTTTCCCTAATTCAGAAAAAAAAAAAAAAAACCAACCAATGAAACTGGAAAATTCTGCTTATTTAAGCATTAATCCAAAATCATGAGTTTGAATTTCACGAACTACAAAATCTAACAAGCCCTTTTCCCCTTCCACTAGCAACCAAACCACCCCACCCCTCCCCTGACCCAAATAAATAAATAAATAAAAGCCAAGTCCCATGATACAATGCTGATGCCAGGAAAAATAACTACAATTAATGAAATGTGACGGAAAAGAAGCTCGCAAGGACATGGCAAACAAAAGAAAGCCTTACTAGGGAGGGGGCGTGAAAAATACGAAATAGAATGTTCGTAACAATAAAACTAAAGTCAAATTTCTTTTTTCTCACATCCCAACAAATTTTTCTTTTTCTTTTTCTTTTTATTTTTTCCAGATGTAGTCACAATGAAAAAGAGATACTAAAATTCTGTAGCCATCTCAGAATAGAATCCAGATTATATGAGATGAAACATCAATGAATTTTCAGATTAACAATTTGCAAAATCGTGTACTTCCAAAGAAAAATCGTAGTACAGTCAAAACGTAATGTGGATTCTATTTCAAAGCTATATTTTCAAAATTCTAACCAGCTAAATCAGCGGACCATATTAATTACAGAAAAAACTGCACACTGAAATTACAACACACAATAAAGACAGCTAAATATTTATTGTTGCGTCCCATAACCTAAGCAAACCATTGCGACCGCCACTACAAATCCTTTTCCTTTCAAGATCAGAAGTTACGCATCGCACCTGAAAACATGAAAACATAACCTGTAAACACAACTGCTAACGATCTCAAGGTCAGAAGCTACACCTGCAGAGAAACCTTCAATTTCCTTATTCTTTTGCTTTCAAACTACTATCACTACTAAGGACAAGCAATTGCCAAAAAATGTAGATCTGGTAATGAGAAGACAAATAAAGATTATAGTTGGTAATCATCAAAGTTCAGTAAGCAAATACTTTTGAGTCCATCAAAACTTCAGTATGCAGTTAAAACAAGAATCACTACAGAGAGAACATTAATCAACAAGACAAAGGAGCTAGAAAAGTGGCAAAAAGTAGTTGAACGAACCATAGTAACAGTTTTTTGTGGGGTTCTGTACAACTGCCACCCAGCCATCTTTGCACCTGTGCTAGAGAGGCCACCAAGTCTTTCTTGTGGCCGATTAAAGAGGGACATGGAATTATCAGCTGCCCCCACTCCAAGCCAGTGTTCACCCGCATTTATGGACAATATTGAAGAGGTATGGAGAGTAAAATTCTTTACACTTTTAATACCACCTAAAACATGACAAAGCAAGACAACATAAGATGACAAATGTGTCAAGACAAAGGGAAAATTTCAGCACCACTGTCCTATTCTTCAATCCCTCAAAATATAAAGTTGGCCCCACTCCAACACACTCCCACCAACATGACCATACAAACAGCCCATTAGAAATTTTCCGAGCCTATATATGCATGTGTGTGTGTTTGTGTGTGATTGTGTGTGTGTGTATGTATGTATGTATGCTTTAAGCATCATAGCTTCCAAAATAACACAGTTAGATGGAGAATAATGAGCTATTACCTACTAACAAAAACATTAACTGATAAAACCTAAACATAGTAGGCAGTAATACATGGATCTGATTACGAAAATCAGAAGTTGATAATGTGTAGGCATACATAGTTTGTGGCTGCAAGAAGTGTGGGGAAGTGAGCTAAGTTATATGCTTTTTCATTTGTGCGAGTTTGGTTCACAGGAATATTATTACCCAATCCATAAAACACAGATCCTGTTCCTATCTTGTGCCAGACAACAAATAAAATTATCCAATTTTCAAGTCTCAATTGTCCAAGGCACAAAAGTTTTCATTTTAGGAGTGTGGGTACTATATAAAAAGAGAATAGGTATATTCACATGCATGATCATCTAGTAAGTTAGCACTATTTTTCTTTTTTTCCTTTATTGTGATAATGCACTTTCTCTTCCTTGGTTTGAGTACATCCGACAGAAATATTGTGGTGGACAACCTGCAAGTCAAAGAGAGTTGGAGTGCGTCTAAAAGTGGGCTTTCCTAGAATCAAGTTTATGTTATTCTCACCTTCATCATTTTCCCAGAAACGGAGCAGACCATCAGTTGAACCTGCAAATTTTGACATTTTAGAAAGTAAAATCTCACAAGGTAAATCCATTGAAAGAACAAACATGAAGAAACATATGATCACTGACCTGTGATTATGCCTTTATCCAACATAGAGTACTCCACACACAGAACAGGACCTCCATGGCAAGCTAGAACGGCATCACATGTTCCTCGAGAAACAGACCAAATCCTTGACGTCCAATCATCACTCCCAGTTATAACAGTATCTCCAACCATTCTAATTGACCTGAACATAAAAAACCCTTGTTTCCAACACCATCATACAGATATATAACAAACTATGAATGAAAACCAAACAATTCACTCACCTGATCCAACTTGTGTGCCCTGAAAGCTTGTGCATCTGCCGTCCAGCTCGTATGTCCCAAATATTTGCCATCCTTCAAATTCATGTACAAACAGATAAGGATTCTAGAATTAAGAAAAAAAGCCTAGCCAGTCAACACCAAAAAGAAAAGATGTTTATGAATAAAAAAAAATCTTAAAGGACATACGCATCTCTCCCCCCAGCAGCCAAGATCCCAGTGGAGTCATCATATTCTACACAAAGAACAGCACTAGAGCAACGACCCACTGTAGCAACACAGGTATCGGTTCTTACGTCCCACATTTTTATGGTCCCATCATGGGCAGCCGTAAGGACACGTTCACCCGACAGCATTCGCACATAGCTCACCTGCCAATAGCACCATGGCAGTTAATCACTTCTCTGTATTACAAAATTAAAGCCCTCTGATCCCATAGCTCATATGATAAAGGATATTCACAGAACAAAAGAAGTGGTACACTTTCTATTCATAATCTATTAAAGAAACCAGAACTAGAAGCTAAGAGTATATGATCTACCAAACCTGTGCATCATGGCCCTTTAGCTCCTCAAGGAGCTGAGTTGTCTGCTTATCCCATACAAGCACGGTCTGATCATCAGATCCCGATACTACCTTTCCTCGATCAGAACTTATTGCACGGATTGTTCTGCATAGAAGTTGAACAGATAGGGAAACAGGTTAAAATGTTTTAACAATGAAAGTTAATATCAGAGAAAAAACCATTGCAATGAAAGGAGTACCCATCACAATCATTTTAGAAAAATAAAATGATCAGCCAACCAAAGAAGAGGAGAAGAAAGACAATGTCACCTAAATTACCTTGTATGCCCCTTTAAAGTTGCCCGAAGTTCAGAACCACGCATACTAGGATCCCAAATCTTAATCTGCATTGTTTCAATAAGAGAAATAATGTAAAATGGCTTATGAGCATTGGAGAAGGGATAATAGAATTGCTCTTATGCTGGAGAAGAGCAGACAAACGCAAAAGATGGCAGCCCTTTCACTGATGTGGGTTCCATGGAATGAGAGAAATGAGACAAAATTTGAGGAAATTTAAAATCATGCATGGAAGCAAAAAAACCACATAATGTTTCATATTTTCTTCACATGCAAACAGTCCATTTCTTTTGACAACTGGATGGACTTTCTCTCTGTTCTAACCTCTTGGTTAGGATGTACACAGCCTGCATTGCTATCAATAGTACAACTTTTTACCTATTAAAATAACTAGAGAAACGGTAGGTACTGCATGGAACTCAAACCAGAAATGTAAAACTGCCTAGCAAGCTTATCAGAGAGGAGATTTGAGAATGAAGCAGTTTGACGTCTACAAACTATTGAACCCCATTATCTACTTGTTCTCAAATGCATTGAGGTAGCCGTCCAGTCTAAAATCCTTAAGTCAATATTTAGCATCCAATTTATTAACACAAATGATGGTTTTAGCTTGTGACGCAAGTAAAGTTGTAAAAAAGCCTTAACATAAAATTCTTCTTATTCGATTCCAGAAGAGTTCCCATCAAAATGTAACACCAGATTACTCTTATTATGCTAAGGTTGAAGTACAATTCAATGTAACAAAGAACAGAGGGAGCATATATTTCATTAGAACTATATTTAAAACAAAAATAATAAGGAAAAAATCCAAAAAGGGAAAAATGTAAGGATAGAAATAAATTAAAAGCTACAAAATGTAAAGAAAATGGTAAATAATTCAAATTATGCTAGCAAAATGGGGAAAAGAATCTGCAATAAACAGTTAAAGTCAATCAATAGTGATCATTGGCAACACCTAAATAACAGCTATTTAATCATTACCATGCAATCAGTGCTTCCACTGATGAAGAAACCTGCATCCTCACGGTCACCAATTAGATCCCACACTTCCCTTCTAGTTACACAATGTAGAGCTGTTACAGCTCCTGTATGACCCCTAAGAGTGCGAACACTAGTTTGTATTTTCTTTTGCCCAGCTGCAGATAGCTCTTGTTTACCATTCTCAGTTGCAGCTGAATTCAGAAGTAATTATGGTTATGGAAAAGTACATTCAAATTGTGTACACTCAAATTCCATAAAGATTTACATAAAATTACCACTATCAGAAGTCCACTTGCGAACACGGCTAAATGAGTTGGCTCTTAATGAATTGTCCCTGCTAAACATGCTCTGGACCCAGCTTCGTCCAACACCAGATGCCTCAGATGGTAGCTGAGCTTCACTACCACCATCTTGTGGACGTGGAGATGCCAAGCCATATGATGATGCAGACTGGGACTTAATAGAGTAGATTCCCCAGTAACCAATACACATTTGCCGAATGTGTGCCAGAAATCCCCTAAGTTTTATCTGATTTAAACTCAACAAAAATTATTGACAATAAAATCCGAGTAAAAGTCCCAATGCAATGAAGTCATGGGGTAGCAAAACAGACAGCAAGATGCACAAAATGGAGAACATGTTAAACAAGTCAGGACCATGTACATGCTGCCAGTTCTAATCATTATGAAGCCAAAACTGAAAGCAACGAGTATTAGTGAAAACTAAGCGAGAAGGAATACTACAACATAACTCACCATATGTTTATAACCAATATTGTTCTTCCCAGCTATTGTTTCAATCATACCCCAAGCATCAGTGTCGGCAAGTCCCAAACCAGCCTTCACAATAACAAGATAAGAAAATCAGTGCTGTGCACATTCATGAAAATAAACTTTTTTCTCCTTATTTTCTAAGATGGAAGAAATAATGAGGTAGGAGAAAAGAAATACCATATGTGTTGCCATTACGATTAGTTGACTAGTCACTAGTGTCGCATAGTTGGCAGATCTGACAAAGTCAAAAAGCAATCTCAGAAGTAGAAATAGCCTTAAAATGAAAATTATCTTTCCTAAATAACAGCATTAAATGACCACTGCCACATATTAAAGTGTATCAGCTGAAAAATGGAAAGGGATCTCAAAATGAATAAAAGATAAAACTTCTCAAGAATTAAGAGATCCAAAGGGAAAAAGAAAACATGAATATATGTTACAGAAGGGAAAAGTAAAAGAGGAAGGACTAGGTAGAGTTTCAAAGTGGCTGCAATCTTACATTGATATGATCCTTTTTTATTAATCAGATGGACAACTGGAAAAGAGATTACTACATAGCGCTGTTTCCACAGCAGTAAGTCTTAAATTACCAAGTGATGAACAAGAAAAATCTCTCAAACTGTGCAAAGCATTTCTATTAGGGTAGATGAAAAAAAACAAAAAGGAAAATTGATTAATTAGAGGTGTTTAACATAAATTGATTTGATGACATATGTAAATTGTGATGAGAACTTCTCAAAATCAATATTGAACAAAAAAGCAAACAATCTCCAGTGCAACTACAAAAAGGAAATTGGAAAGAAAGACTCCAGATCATGGCAAAACAGTACATGAAAAAATAAGATATTTCTACCAACAATAGGTGAAAACTGAAGTAAAATTATTCACCAGCAATTATGATTTGGATGATATTTTAATTTATTATCACATTATAACCCCACACAAGGCCGAAATCCAGATGTGGTGTCAAAGAAAATTCAACCAGGATGTTATTATCAATAAATTTCCTCCTCTCATTTCTGCCATAGTTACAACTTTCTCCAATAATAACTATGAAACTTATTTATGTTTCTCCATAACATATGAGAGAGAATGAGAAAGTAATCTTACTTGCTGGAGAAGCGGTCCAGTAGATAATCAAAATACCCTTCCCAGAAACTGGATAAAAACACATGTAGAAAGGTTACACACGTTGTTTGAAAAACCAATTAAAATAAAGCAACATAGCAATCATGTCTCTAACTAGTGTAATAAATGCCTGTTGTGCATGAGGCTGCATAAAATTTCCTCACAGTTTTCAAGTATTACAGCTACTCATGAGTGTGAGAAACACACATGCCTTTTACTCAACCAAACCAACTTAAGACATCCTGAAATGTGAACTTGATCAATAATGAAAAGGCATATCCAAATAACCTAGTGATCTGAAATGTTCAAATTTGTCGATGTATGTCAACTTATCATAGATATGTACAGGAAAAGACATTTCATGATAGAAACTTGTGATCTCATGGTTCAAAATATACACCTAGTTATTGTGAAAAGGCACACCTTTGAAAAGGTTTCTGAAAAAACTAACCAAAAATAATTGATGCCATACAAAGAAAAACACAAATGCATACCGCAAATCATCCCATACAGAAAGAGAACGAAGATGTTGCTGGACATAGTCTGAAACATTGTTCATGTCCTTCTTGTACATTTCGGCAGAAACCTCAAGGGCATCCCTGATGGTAGTCATGTCATTCCGAGAGGCAGCACGAGTAATTGCAGTTTTGAGCTGCATTTTGCAAAATAATATAAATGAGGAAGTTTGCTAGAAGATGTTCCATTAACCTCTGATTTCTTATTTATCTCAATAAGGCTACACTATTTGAGCGTGCCTGCAGAGGCTCTAGAATAAAGGCCTTGGTGGTTATCAAAAGTACTTAGAGATCCAAATCACTTAAAACTGACGGCGGAAAAAGGAAAATTCAATTCATAGGTGTTATATGTTGTCAATGAGATGTGGAGATACTATCTTGAAGCTGGAAATGGAACTGCAGAAGTTTTGAAAATATTACATGAACAGGAGAAATGCAATGTCACAACTAGGAAGGTAAATGGCAATTATGAGGTCTGAAGTTCAGAAGCTACTCTGGTGCAGCAAGTATTATTCCTAAATAACCTAGTTTTCTTTTTCAGGGTTAAATAACAACATATAAAGTATCTACTTGAAAGAGATAATTGCAAATTAGTAAAAGTATTTGACAATTTATTAATAATGAGAAAGTTAAACAGACCAGTTCCTTCACTGCAATAAATTGCTCCTCAGTCAACTGACAGGTCCACCCCTGAGAGAACCAAATAAAAGTTGTTGTATCAACGCTAATAAAGCACTTTCAAATACATTGATACTCCTCTTGGTATACAAACCGAGTGAATGTGCTCTCTTATACATTCAACAAAGCCACTGCCACCAATCCCTTCAGCATCAGACTCGATCAAAGCTGATAGAACAATTATTATAAGCCAGAAAATTCAAAGATACTTTCATGTATCAAAAAACATAAACCACAATTCATGCAAATCACTGCAAAAAGAATGGGAGGGGAAAAACTCCAAAAAGCATACCAAGGATTGTTCCATATTCAAATGATGAAAGTGGATCATCAGTTGCTCCCAGTTTCAGAAGACGTAGCCATAACCCCTGTTTACATCAGTTCCAGTTTAAAATTCTCGTCCCAATGGGAAACAAGATTATTATACATATTTTAGGCTCAAAAGAGAACATTAAAATAGAGCTAGAGTTTCTTTTTAGATAAAATTTCCTTTAAAAAGGTAAAATATCCTATTAACCTCTAAAACTTAAGTCCTATTAATCTAGAGGGTCAAACTAAAAAAAAAATCTCCTCAAAATATCAACATGTTTTCCAAGAGGGGAAAATCCTTCTGCATTTCTTAGCACAATCCAGAGCTGATGCCAATAAAGATAGTAGAAACCCAACAGCAAAAGATTTCTGTGGCTTCTGTCTTTATTCTTTAATTGTTTTTCCAGTGCAAAAATAAGTGTACATTCACCTTAAGCACCAATTATCCGGAACATCAACAATTAGTTCCATGAGAAACTATTCTTGTCCCAAATAAGAAAAGCTGAATTATCACTGTTACTCCACAATACTTTTTCTGAAAATGGCAACTTAAGAAAGGAGAACTTCTAAAAATTACAAAAATATGAGAAAGTATGTGAATAGGGAAACATTAATACCTGCAGCTTCACTTTTATGTCCAAAACCATGCGCTCCCTTTCAGCCTAGAAGACAAATTTGTCGCTTTTAACATAATGTATAGTTCTATCACATAAGAAGCAGAAACATAATAGTTTAGGACACTTACTGCCCTCTCCCTTGGACTGAGGCTTTCAGTGTTGGAGTCTTGACCAGCAAACATAGAAGGTGAACTAATAAAGAAGGAAAAAGTGAGACATTAAACATTAAGTAACAAGCATCTGTGGAAGCATGTTTATAGCCCTATAGTTGGTCATCTTAATTGTCGGATGTAATTACCCAGGCATATGCTTTCCAGAGTACTCAAGGGCCCCACTTGCTGCAGCAAGAATCTGCTTTCTCTTTTCTTCCTGCTCTTCAGTCCTAACATTCGAAGGGAATCTGTCATAACAATGTTTGGAATCTGCTCCTGATAAGCAAAGTATCAAGTATCATAACCAGCTTGCATTAACCTTTATATTTTCCACATTCATAATGCAGAGGCAATATCTGCCAAAAAAGTAACATAAGGAATACCTGATGTTCCCACATTAAGATCAGATATAGTTACAATCTCAGGCTCTTCCAAAACGGGGGGAAAAATCGATAGATAGTTTTGACCCCGGCCTATCGCATCTTGTAACTTATCAAGCAGGTTGTTATTGCTCTCATCAGACCCAACACCCCTCTCCAAGAAATCTAAGAAACCTTGTGAATCTAAAAATTGGGTGATCTGTTGAATGCATCAATAGATACACATATCAGATCAGAAATTTTAGAATTTAAAAGCTAAAAATTTGTCAGTAGTTATCAGAAAACAAAATTCTCCAATTAACCAGCTACACGTTCAAAATTAAGAAGTAAACTGGTCAACAAAAGCTGTAAAATCACACATTGACAAAAAACTTCCAAAGATTTAGACATTGAAAATAACCACTACTACTACTAAAATCAGCAGTTCATAATAACAAGTAACAAAGGGGCTTCAATGTTACCATTGGATCTGGTGGCTGGTTAGTTGACCGAGAACGCTTCTTCAAGAAAGCCTGAGTGTTGAAGACATGAGTTGCAGTATTTTCCTGATGAACATATGGTGCATCAGAAGATTTTAGTAACAGTACACAAAATGTTAATCAGAAAGGAACAGAAGGCAAAAGTATCATACTATAAAGTTGCGGTAGCCACCTAATATTGATGCAAAGAACTTTAGGAATATAATCCTGCAATAACATAAATTCAAGAGCTAAGATACAAATTTCATATTGAAACCCATCCACATAACAGTTTGTTAAGAACAATTCCAGGAAAAATGATAGTGTGAGAAAATAAATATGAACAATCAACTGCTACATGGACATAATGCTACCTTGAAAACATCAATATGTGCAGATTTTGATTTAAAATTTTAACATTTTCATGATATTGTAACCATCTGGCCCATGATGCTGAATATCAGTAGCTATTACCATATAATAAAGCATATCATCAAAGGATGAACCAAATATCAAGTAAAACAAGAATATTTGAAACGCTATATGGCAAAAGAATTATGTACTCTGGAGCAGTAGATAATTAACAACTTTATCTGAAGATGCAGAAAGTAGAAAAGCATTCCAACTAAACTATTTGGATTAAAGGATCAAACTAAAGTAGCCACACCAGAAATCGATGTATGGTTTAGTAATAATTTTCCGTTGGCATCCAAGAATCACCTGAGTTGAAAGTCATGATCTTCTCCCCACAGCTTGCAGCTACCTATGTGGAACTCTGTGCCATTACTTAGACCCACCTTCATTTGGTCTATGCCAACAACATTTGGATGCAACAGTTCCATTATCTCCCCCCGCAAAGAACTATATTCTGGTTCTGGCATGGGAGGAATATCCTCCGATGTGGAGATAGAGTTGTGCTCAAGGTCTACAACAACTACCTAAAACATTAAAGGGTGAAAAACATCAAACCTCATACACTTCAAAAAGTAGCAAGGCTTGACAAGTGTAAATACGTATAAAGTTGCCACCATGAAGTAAATACTGCACCAGAAATTATGTCAGCAGAAATTCGTTCAAAGATCAGAAGACTTCAGCTGAAAGTAACAAGCATTTTCAGGTTTAGAGAAGTTTAGTTATATACCAGTACAAATTTCATGATGTTTCAACCAAATTTCATATTTCAAGTACATGAAGCCAACAAATAAAACACAAAAACAATCACTCCTGAAGAATGAGTAGAATCTGTGTGATAAAAGAGAGTTTGATAAGATAAGCAGCACAGAAATTAGGTAGGAAATTTTCTCTTCCTTTTACATTCCCTCCCAATAAGGTTGCTCAAGCAAAAAGAGAACTAGAAGATGGCAGATTAAGTGAGAGTCTTATGCACATATTGAGGGAGTGAAGAATGCATCACAACTCAGGGCTTGTATTGGCACGAGCTAGAGGAAGTTAGAAAACCCAATCAGACAACTACAGAACCTTTCTTTTATTGCACTCATTGGCCTTACATAGTTTATACAGAAGCACAAGGAATGAACAAACCTACTAGGCTGGAAGGCTTTAATTACTCAAAAAAAACTTTTAGCCAAACAGCCTAAAAATTCAGGTTAATCATCCTTCTAAATCCAGCTTCCCCAAAATAATATAAACATTAGTCCACAAATTAAACCCAGAAGTGCAATTCCTAGCTGAAATCAGAAAAGGACATGAAAGAAAGAATGATTAAAAACCATTGACTATAATAAATATAACTATCAAAGTTTGAAATAAAAAGTTACAAGCATAATAAACAAAAGATGATAACCTTTGGGGAAAAAAAAAATTATTGTTTCAGTGCCCAGTAACCAGTGCATGGAAAATGAAGTTCCTAAACTTACCCCTTTTCCAAATCAAATATATCACAAACCTTTAGATGATTGCAAACAAACTAATAGCTGAAAAGAGAGTAACAAATGGAGAGTAGGTATTCTAATAGAACAACAGCCCAATTATGGAACTTACACCATCCATTGTTAGCCCAAAAGTATCAACTCCTGAATGAAGTCCCATCATATATGGCGTAGGAGCATCAATATAATCCACTCCACTGAAAAATAGCAGTGGAATGTACACATGCTTCAGCATCAAACAAATTGCCAAAACATTAGATGTGAGTTATTCAGAGAGTCAAAATAACATAAACAGCATTTCATAGTATAATTTAAAATTTAGGTATGGAATTGCAAGCCCAAACCAGTTGAGTTACATTGTTGTTATTAACAAAATACCTGCCACCGAAATGGATAAATCAAATGGCATATAGCCTCTGAAACAAGAGTCAGAAGAGAATACCTGCATGAGCACAATGAAAGTAAATATTTAGAAATGACAAATCTACCAAAAAGGAAGTGGAAAGACAATGGAAGACTTGAATCCTAGTTTTAAGACAGGAAAACAAAGACATTGACTACTGGGCTACATTCAATACCCAGTTACCAACTAAACAATTTCAACAATTAAACAACAGGAATTACTTGTTTGATCGAAGTAAAATCCTCCTTTCAAGCAACACGGCTGTGAACAATTTGATGAAATTGTCAACATCTAGGCATTGGATCAAGGGCTGAAAGGATATCTGCATTAAGTAACATGCAGCAATTAAGAATGCATGACAAACCAGTTGAATTTTAAAGCAAAAGAACTTGCACCTATTGCAGCAGAACTGAATTTGAATAAAAAATACACATACATCAGCATGAGGAAGCCCATCCTTCGGTGGAACCTCAACTGCAAGGAGGCTATTCTCAATAGCAAAGAGAACCCGATCCTTTCCAGGAGTAGGCAAAGGTACATTGGACACCAAATAAGCGATAACATCCCATAACGGCTTGCTGAAATTGTTGCATAGCTCAGCTCATTAAATGCACTAGTAAAGTGTAAAGGAAAAAAAATCCTCTTTTATTGGAAAAGAATAACAGATTTCAAACCAGAGATGAAGTAATAAGAAAACTGCCACTATAATTACAAATATCCATGACAAAAATTACTCCATCAAAACAATAATATTGCTCTCTAATCAAATAGTGCTTTCAGCAGCTAAATTACAGGGAGTGATCAAGTCAAATTTTGGTTCCAGTGACAGAAAGGGAACCAAACTAGGTTCTTCTAGTCTGATCAACAATCTATTAAGATTAACAAAAGAAACTCAAAATAGTGTACTGTCATAAAGCAATAAACCAATAACTCGCGAAATATTTTACACCTTTTCAGCTACTCTATTCCAGCAAAGCAACACCTTTCCAGTTTAATGAGCAAAGTCATTTTAATTTCATAAGAACAAGCACGTTTTGAAGATACTATTTAGATTATTTTTTCTTTTCACTTTTTGTCAAGATACAAAATTTTACCATTTACTAACAACTATCCACTACCGTAGATTCTCATTTCATATGCAAACAAATAAAGAACATATTCTTCAGTTGCTACCAGAGGCAGGATGTAGTGGGGAGGCAATAAATTGCTGAAGTAGTGAGTTTCTTTAGAAATGCTTGAGAAAAGGGTCAAGCTTTTCTTTAATTCTAAGACATTCACTACTCTATGTATAATAAAGAACATCCATGCCGATAAAAACAATAAAAGATCATTAGCTGTAATGAAATACTGGAGCTGTAGGTCAAACTTACACTACAGGCACAGAAGTACATAATTGATGAAAAAAGAAATGAATAAACAATACTGCATTTTGTCAGTCATCTGATTTAACAGGAATATTATATTGAGATACCTATGTCATCCAAAACACAACAAATATCAAGACAATGAGCACTGATGGATCATACCTACTTCCAGCAGGGGAGAAACAAAGTGCATATATTTCCTCTAGTGTATCTCGCAGTATACGAAAACTAGGTGAACGAGAAACCAGGCAGATGCATTTATCAGCAAAACTATTCGCAGGAATGCAATAAGCTTCAATAATGTCCTCACAAACAGGATCTCGGAAAGCAATGCAACTAACATAAATTTTAGAGCCATCCCCCTCTGCAATAATAATGAAATTCAAGACAAATAATAGAAAATTAATTACAGAGTCAAAGAGATGGCAGTAAGAAACTTTATTTTATTTTTAATTCATACAATTTCAGAGAGGTGGAAAGGAATAACAGCAGGAAGACATAGTCTAAGACTGGGACAGAAGTTCAGATCAAATATTCCATGGTAAGCGTCATAGTTCTTACCTGTCAAAACAATAGGATAACTCCGTGGAAAGGTTGATGGGTCTTTAGAATCAAAGCCTGATGCATGGAACTCAACACCAGCAGGCAAAACACACTGCAATGCAACATATTCACTCCATCTAAACATGAAACTTCCACAAAAGATAAATAAACATAAACCCTAAAACACTGCAATATTGATAAATCTAAGAGAAATATTGAACCAGTAAAACTGAAACCCTAATATTCAAACAAAATAGCATTTTAACAATCAATACTATTTCTCAATCCAAAACGCATTATCACAGGCCATTCTGTGCTATATGAGCAATGCACCAACAAGTATAACTACAATGGCAATCAATAAATGAAGATCCTAATTTGCAAAAGCCCACAACGCATGATCATGCTGCATAGACAAAACTCAATTTCGCAGGTTTAACAAAAACCTTTAGAATTGCTACACATTATCACCAGCTCAAAAACTTCCGATTCAAAAAACTTCAAGAAAAGCAATAATAGAATTGACAAACTACATACAGTAGGAAGTTGAGGAGGAGGCGGAGGATAAAGAGTGTGATTGGTGGGAGGATACTGATCAAGCAACGACGGCAAGTACATGATCCCAGTCCCATGGTATCCTTTTTCCCCATCCAAGGTCCGAATCTCCGGCCCGATTCCGCAAACCACGAAGTACTCGAAGATCCGATTCGCCATTCTTTCAAACCCTGTCAAATTCAAACCAACAATGCCGCCTTGATTTCTCTCTCTACCACGACCACGACCAATTCCAAGTTCGGGAGAGAATCCACGATGGTTAACTTAATCTGAAGTATATAAATCGGAATTGATGCATCCAAGAACTGAACTTTCTTCCAATTTCATCCCCATTTCCTCCGTTGAAGAATTGAAGCAGAAACTACGCCGTGATTTGATCTTCATTTTTAAAACTTTAGTCGGCTGGCAGTTTGGCAAATTTTGATTTGATCTTGAAAGCGTGTTTCTAGAGTTACTGTTGACTTTCGCGTTTTTACAAGTACAGTCAACTCTTCTTCTTTATTATATTTTTTTTCTTTTTTTTTTTCATTATTACACTCAATCAAAATCAAGGGCCAAAATATATAGCAAAAATATGAAACTCAAAACTTTAATTTGTTTTGGAACAAAATTTTCAATACTTTATGGATGTAATTATAAATGCTGTTGAAAGAAAATGTTACTTAACATAATATGTTTATAATTCTACTTCATTTTAAAAAGTACTCTCTCAAATTCTAAATTCAACAAGAACAAAATACATTTAAAGTGAGAATGGTTTGTAATTTTAAAATGTATTTTTATATTTTATAATTATTAAATTAAAAAATATAAAAATATAATTTAAAACACAATTCAAATACATCCAATAGTTTTCATTTAGGTTATTTTAAATCATTCATAAGTCAGAGATTGTGAAAAACAAAAAAGAAAAATCAATATTCCATTACATGAATATTGAAAAACTAAATCAAAATTGTTTTATTGTAACACACACTGTTTCATTTTCTTTGGCAATCAGAAATCATTCTACATTTTCACTCAATATTTGTTGGTGGCCAAAATCATGCATCTCAGATTTTTTTTTTTTCATAATAATTGTGTCTGAAAAATTACCCAAGAAGAAAAAACATAAAGAAAGATAATAGCAAAACTACAAAAAATTCTTGACCTGGTATCGCCCCCCATTGACTTCAATGGAGAAACGGAGAATTATAGGAGACAAGTCAATTAGGAATCACCATCAAACTGTGGGAGTGGGGAAACAGGGGGAAGCTGGAAGCCTGGAAGAGTAGATTTAAAGCCTGTTTTCCTGTTTCATCCTCTTCTCTCTTACCAGAAGCCTCTTCTTCATCATCATCATCATCGTCTCCTGTCTCCCTTCATTCTGCACTAGCAACTCCCGAGACTCCTCGTTCTACCTTTCCCAGAAGTCATAATATTGTCAAAAAAATAAGGAATGGAAGAGAGTGAGGAGTCACCTCGATTGAAAGGGGTTGTTATAATCACCCTGCCTCCCCCTGATAATCCATCTTTAGGCAAAACTATTACTGCTTTTACAGTCACTGATGATTCACAATCACCACAGCAAAGTCGCCACCAGGCTGAGCCAGCACGACCTGCACAGCCACTAGAGAACCAGAACCCACCAGCTCAAAGGCCTTTATCGTTTAAAAGATCACTTTTTGGGAGCCGAATTTCAGTTTTTGGGATCATATGTATGTATATGATAGGTTTATACTTTTGGGCTTCTTTTTCCCAAGAGAATTTTTTTGAATTGCGTGATAAAGATGATGATCAGGAGTCAAACACCATTATTCTTCCATTGTTTCCTAAGATGGGTGTTCGTGGGAGTTCTCAGGGTGATCATGAGATTAGACTTGGGAGATATCTGGACTCAAATTCTAAGATTTCTATGGAGACATTGTTGAGTGATCCAGTGAGTCAACGGAAGACTACAAAAGCTCTGTCTGTTAAGTCTAAGATTGATTCCGGCCCTATTTTACCTATCAGGGGTAACTTTTTCCCAGATGGGTAATATTTTGTTTTCTCTCTTTCGAAGCTATTCTTTCGTTTGATCATTTTGTTCTTGATTATATTTCGTTCGATTACATTGATCGTTGTTTCAAGTGCGAAATGGATGCATTAAGTTTACTAATTCTTGTATCAAGTTGTTTCAAGTGCGCAATGGATGCATCAAGTTTAGTAATTCTTTTGTCAAATGTAGGTCCTTAATTCTTTGTACGGTGATGAGATGATATAGTTAAGCACATCCCTGATCTCATTGCTGCAGCTCCTGAGGGCATGTGTAGTACATTTGAAACCAGAAGTAGTGTGGAAAGAAGCTCGTGAACTTTAGGAGATTTGAATTTTATCCCTCAATTCTTTGGGAGATCAATTTGTTGTACCACTTGACATAAATTGCACTCTCCTTGTACATGATTAATTTCTCTCTTTCTCTTGTCTCTATGTAATTGCAAATGATCCAAATTAATCATTTAGTAAAACAAATGCTTCCCCATAAGACAAATCAAAATGATCAGTGCTGGATTAACTCATTGGAATTGCCTCAACCGTAGCCTTCCCACACTTAAATATCCTGATTTGGGATGACAGCTCTTAGCTCAACATTATGATGCATGTGGCTCATCTCCTTTTTGGAAGATATTTAAATAGTGTGCTTTCATAATTTGGGTGTCAGAGTTTGATCATGTGTATCTCTTGTGTGCAGATTGTACTTCACATATTTACTTGTAGGGACTCCTCCAAGGCCTTATTTTTTAGATGTAGATACAGGGAGTGAGCTGACATGGATTCAGTGTGATGCTCCATGCACTAGTTGTGCAAAGGTGACAATCAATAAATTGCTTTTAATTAAGTTGAAATAATTTTCCTTTCGCTTTGCCTGTTATCATTTCAAACCAGGGTTTACAGGGAGGGTCGAAGGTTGAATAGTTCATCCTGTATACATTTCTAATTTTAAAAATTGGTTACCTTTGAGGTCTGCTGAAATCCTAGTCTTTTGTGCACATTTTAGGACTCATTGGGATTATGACAATTTTTGCAGGGAGCACACCCATTTTACAAGCCCACGACAAGCAAAATAGTCCATTCAGATGACTCATATTGTGCTGAAATTCAAAAAAATAAAAAAACCAAATGCGAAACTTGCAATCAATGTGATTACCAAATAGAATATGCTGATCATAGCTCCTCGATAGGTGTTCTTGCTAGGGATAAGCTTCATCTGAGCAGCTCAAATGGATCAATTGTCAACTCAAACTTTGTTTTTGGGTATAGTTATTCTCTCATTTCTCATTGAACTTCTGAAATGTTGTACTTAATTTCTGATGGTTGGTTTGTTGTTACTGTCGTCAGTTGTGCATATGATCAGCAAGGCTTACTTCTGAACTCACTCGTAAAGACAGATGGAATCCTTGGACTAAGCAAGGGAAAAATCAGCTTACCTTCGCAGTTGGCAACCCAGGGTAACATAAAAAATGTAGTAGCACATTGCCTTGCTATCGAAGCTGGTCGTGGTGGATATATGTTCATAGGCAATGACCTTGTGCCCCACCAGCACATGGCATGGGTGCCAATGCTTAATATCCCTTCTGTGTGAGTATAGGACCTTAGAAATGCTACTCTCTCTCTCTCTCTCTCTCTCAGTTTTACCTTTTAGCCCATTGATATTAAGATGTATTATATTACTTTTAGCCCATCGGTATTAAGGTGTATTATATTAGAAGAGAGTAATAAATGAAATGTCAATCAAGTGAGAACTGAATATAACTGGCTTAGGACACCATTCTAGATGTGATAGGGATTGATGGTCATGGGCCAGCAGATATAAGAGATGGCTATATCAGTGAGAACAGGTAAATCTAGAGGTGAGTATAAGCAGCACTTACCTTGAATGAGGTGACTTTACAATGCCTTCTCTACTAATAATTACACATCTCATGACCTCATTATGCACTGGAAGTTTTATTGCAAAAAGTGTCCACAGTGGTTATGTAGTTCATAATTGTTCTAGCTGTTATTTTATGAAATAGCATGGTCTAATTGTGTCGTATGTGTTTTATTAGTTTGGCCAGATAAAAATGCTTATATTATTTTTCTTATTCAGTCACAAATGCTTTTAGGTTTACATGCCCCCATCTAGGTCATAGAATTTGCAAGTTCGATGTTTATAATATTTTTTTCTCCGTTGGTGGTTTATGGTGGAATGAGGGAAAGCAGAACATAGGATAATATAACTGAAAAAAGATGTAACTAGCTATTGTTCAATGGAGAAGCTGATCATAGATAGATGAAGTCATTATGCAGCCGACTACAGTTGCACGGTACAAAGGATTCTTTGAGTAAACTTATATATGTTATTGGTTTGACCAATCAACAGTGTCTTCAGTAGTTTGTTAAATCTATGTTTTCTTCTTTCTCTGCTCTAAATCTCTTTATTTATAATTTAGATGCATTTTATGATGTTTATTCTAATACTTGCCATTCAACATTCAGAAATTCTTATCACGCAGTAGTGACAAAAATCAGCTATGGAGGCAAAGGGCTTAGCCTAGGTGTTAGAAACAATGGGCTCATAGTTTTTGATAGTGGTAGTTCATACACCTACTTCCCCAAACAAGCCTACGATGATTTAGTTGCTGAAGTAAGTTGCATAAAACCAGTCCTAGAATGGATCATGATTTCATTTCGTGGATGTTACTCCAGCTGCTTCTGTTAAATTTTCTGTGCCATAAATGCAGCTTGAAGTTATTTCTGGTGAAAGCCTCATCCAGGATGCATCAGATGACACATTACCTTTATGTTGGCGAACTAAATTCGAGATAAGGTACAGTATCAGCATATGGAAAATTTATTGTTCTTGGGCTATTGGTTTCTTATACTAGAAAGTAGAGACTATATATAAACGCAATTCTTCTGGTGAACAATTTCTTATGTGCTGAATTAGGTGAGCTAATTATCCATTATGAAAAGATGTAGGCTCTTACTCTCAATGTAAGACTGAGGGTCATTTATTCTAAAACTTGAGCTTTTACAATATATTAATTGCTAGTAATTACTGTCCACAATGTTCAATAGCTCATGGAGAGTCTTAGTTAGGGCCTACTTTGTGAGTAAATGGTTTGGAAATTATCCCAATGAAAATATTGAAAAGCATAAAATTGAACCTCATCGCAGCGATGAAGGTTGTATTGATGCATTTTGGAATTTTTTTCCTCTATAATAGCTAGGCATCGTCACTTGCATGTGTGGTTTGGGCATTAGGGGTGTGAAGTGCAGTTGCTTTAGTGAGGCTAATCTAGCCATGTTTCTCCTGCATGTTGCTTTTGTAATTACAAGAAATTTGAATGAGCAAAAGGCAGAGAAGTTTAGTTTTTGCAAAGAATGATAAAATCTGCATTTAAATGCTAGGAGCAAAACTCTGCATACCCATTTTGAAGCTCTTCCCTTTCTTTGGAGTTACCTCAATGAAAATCTCTTTTCACTTTTTCTTCTCCTACTTGTCTACTTGCTGAAAGTAGCAAGCATACATTTGAAAATTTTATGTGCATTTGAACCCTCTTAAACGGCTTTGTTCCAGATCTCTTAATGATATGGAACAAATTTTCAAACCTTTGGATCTTCACTTTGGAAGCAAGTGGTGGATTATACCCACAAAACTTCAGATCCCTCCACAAAGTTATTTAGTCATCACTGTAAGTTATTTGTGTTCTTATTTTATTATCCTATGTTTTTTATGTGTTACTTTGGAGCTAAGATAAGCAAGTTTTTGCTCTGCAGAAAACTGGTAATGTATGCTTGGGAATCCTTGATGGAAGCAAAGTTCACGATGGTTCCACTTTAATACTTGGAGGTAAGTTCCATTCTGATAAATGGTGGTTATGGTAATTTTATTGTTTACTCTAACATTTGTTTTACTAGATTGAGATTTCAGGTGTGTTAAATTTCAACTTTGAAATTGAAATAAGATTATCAATTGGGAAGCATTTGATCTTTCGCTTTCATTCTGGTTCAGATGACTTGTTAAATTGACAAAGGACCATAAAAAGGACACAATGTTAGAACCTATAGAATGTCAAATGACAATGCTATTGTGTCATTTATGTTAACAATGCCTATTCAAATTTAAGCTGAAATATTGTTCATGTTCACTGTAATAAAGTTGAAGCATATCGGCACAGCATGATCAACGTGTTTATGCTTAATCTACTAATATTTTTTTTCATTCATCTGCATATGAGCTCTGTTTCCATTACTTTTGGTCCTCTTCTACGAATGAAATCCAAATGTCGCTTGCAGATATCTCATTACGGGGTCAGTTGTTCGTATATGACAATGTAAATCAGAAAATCGGGTGGATGAAGTCGGATTGTTCCAGGCCACAGAGATATGAGAAACTCCCATTCTCCTGATGCACGGATGTAGTGATAGGGAGTTTTTTTCACAAATATTTAATATTTTACTATAAATTAAAAAAATATTGTAATTTTTAAAAGAGTTCCATAATTACTGAAAGTGATATTAGGAAAGTCAAGTTCAAAGTCGGCATTGGGATTTGTCGACTTTGAAGACAATCCCATTATCGACTTTAGGGGACTATATTAAAAGAAAAAAAAAAAAAAAAAAACCTACCTACCTCTCTCATTTTTCCCCTCCTTCCCGCACCATTCTCCCCTCTCCCCTACAGTTCCTCCCTGCACCCCTTCCCCTGGGCGCCGCCCCCCTTCCAACGCACTACTCTTCCCCTCTCCCCCTAACCCCCATCCCTACAAGCGGCTTTTTTTTTAACCATTATGGGATTGCCGTGGTTAAGATGGTGGGTGACAATCTTTAATTGGGAAAAGGAAGGAAGACGAAGAAAATAAAGGTGAAAGCTGAAATCCTTCCGCGTGCGTCAAATGGAAACAGAAAACTAAGAATGCCAAGGATGACAATATATGCAACCAAATCCTCCATCCCTCCATCAAGTTCACAGCACGGGAAAAGTTTGATTGGCACAACTGGGGTTGGATTTAGGGGTCCTCCGCAATTGCAACAAAAATTAATACTACTAATGGGCTGCCTGGTAGAGGGAATGGAATGAAAATGGGTATGATGGCATTAATGTTGCTTGGTGAGGGGGAATGGAATGAAAAGGCCCACTTGGGCCCACTTTTGATTACCCCATATGGGGTAATCTTCATACCCCCCAATATTGGGGGGTATGGAACTAGAAAATGCAAATGCTAATAATTTTGTTAATTAATTAAATAATTAATTAATACTAATTAATTATTATTAATTATTATAATTAATATAAATTAATTTATTATTAACTTATTATTATTAAGTAATAATAATTTAATTAATCAAGATTAATTTAATTAATCATTCATTTACTTATAATTAATCATTTACTTAATATTATTAATTAATTAATTAATTATATTTTTAATCTTATTTTATTAATAGTAATTATTATAATTAATGTATAAATAATTTATAAATAAATAATTGATAATATTAATTAATTACTAATTATTACAAACTAATTAATTAACTAATACTAATTAATTAATTAATTAATTCATATTAGTTATTATAATTAATACTAATTAATTAATATTAATACTAATTAAGTAATTAATATTAATTATTATAATTAATATTAATTAATATACATTAATTTATTATTAATTTGTTATTATTAAGTAATAATAAATTAACTAATTAAAATTAATTTAATTAATCATTCATTCACTTAATATTGTAATTTAATATTATAATTAATATTAATTAATCTCATTTACTAATATTAATTATTACAATTAATATTAATTAATTACTTAAGATTAATTTAATTAATAATGTTTTTATTAATAATTAATTAATTTAATATTATAATGAATAATTAACTAATAATAACTAATTAATTAATACTAATTATTACAATTAATTTATAATCATTCCTATTCCCCAACACAAATCAACCACCATTATTAGTAATCATTTCCATTTCCCAGCACAAACCAACCAATGTAATGAATTAACACTATCATGATCCTCCACTATCATTTCCATTACATTTTCATTCCCTTTGATCCGAAAATTTCTAAATGTTTTCAATGCCATTGGATGACCGGAGCAGTGACCAGTCGGCAACCAATATTTTTTCATTACTAAATAACCCAGAACTTTAAACTGGAAATTGGAGATTTTGTTCAAGTGAAGCAAGGGAATGGGAAACAGTGATGATGGCTGGAAAGAGAAGACAAAGTGAAGTTGATTTTGGGAAATCACTTTCAGTATTTTGAGCACTCCTCATAAAATAACTATATTTTTTTAACTTAAAAAATAATAAATATTCCAATATTTAACTCTAGTGGTAGGCATTTCCCTCCTAACCATAATTAATTCATGATTTTTCCTTCAAATGCTTCTGTCTTGTTCAGAAGGTGAGGCTTAGTATCCGTTTGGACAAGACATTTTTATTTACAAATGGAAAAAGTTGTATTGGAATGTGTGAAAATTTTGGTAAGTATTTGTTGATAGAAAAAGTATTTTAAAAGGAAAAATAATTTTTAAAATTATGTGAGAGGGATTTGAATGGTAAAATTTGAATTTTAAATTTTGAAATAAAAATGTGTTTAGATAGTTTGTTTTTGTTTAAGAATTTACTTATTTGTAAATAAAAATGTGCTGTCCAAACAGGTCTTTAGGGTCCGTTTGAGCAAGATATTTCTATTTACAAATAAAAAAAATTGTATTAGAATGTGTGAAAATTTTGGTGAGTATTTGTTGATAGAAAAAGTATTTTGGAGAAAAAAATAAGAGGAAAATTTTTTTTAAAATTATTTGAGAGGAATTTGAGTGGAAAAATTTGAATTCTAAATTTTGAAATAAAAATGTGTTTGAATAATTTGTTTTTGTTTGAGAATTTTTTTATTTGTAAATAGAAATAGACTGTCCAAACGCAGTCTTAGTGTATTTGAAATTCAGCCAGTTTAGCGTCACATTTATGGGAACGATGGGCAGGTGTCTGGGAAGAGTGACATTTTTTACATCACCCAATTTTCACCCACCGTGAAGCAGCATACTTTTCCCTTCTTTTTATGTGCATATATATCGAACGCTATGTTTGTTTATATGATCGAACATCTTCAAATGGCTAATTTTTTTATTCTTTTTCTTTCTCTTCAAGCCATGTGACTCTGAGACAAATAAATCATATCCTACATAGCTAGGGTATCTACCCATTGAAGCCTGAACAAGTTGAACAAATTTAACTTGGCAAGATGAGAAGATACAGAGACACATACTACTGGTATCAATGAAATGCAGATTTGGACAACTGAGTATCACAATTGGAAAAGGCGATGGATCATTTAAAGAGACTACTTGAAAGAAATGAGAATATGTTCATAAGGTGCAATGAATATGGTCTTCTTGTGCAGAGATAACACCGAACGTAAGCCAAAAACCTTTCGTCACTACGGTAGAGGTCAATCACACACTACAACATTTTGCGCTTCCCTAAAAGGATGTTAGAAATTGCAGCTTATGAACAAGGCCAACAGAATCCTGAACAACTAATGCAAAACACAACTGTCGCATCAAAACTTCCAACTCCATAAACAGGAAAAACACCTCATCCATAAGGTTGCTTTAGCTTGACATCATAACCTGATCGGTTGAGTGAAGAGCTTGGTTGGCAAAAAATCTCACATCAACATCTGGGTCTTCGCTTAATTCGACCAGACAGGGTCGGATTGTCTTCTCTACAACCTGTGTTAAAGAATTGTATGTAAATGTCAGTTACCCAAGAGCTTCCAGCATTCTTATATTGGCTCATTTCTGACGTTTGGCAAATACAAGCTTTAAATTCAGTTTCATGTGGGAATAGATAATCTTGGTGATGTATACAAGGCCACTGCCAGTAAAAATAGAAGGAAAAGACAAATGAACCTACTGAAATTTTTTTGAAAATAAATTTAACATGTATGACATTGTGAGAACCATCACCTCTTTCATCAACACCTTCCTTCAGAAATATAGAAAAAGAAAGTGAAGAAAACACAAAACCGAAAAATTAGAGAAGCACAGCTACTTACAGACTGATCAACTATTGGAATAAGAGACTGCAGCACTTTTGCAACATTAAACTTGATATTTGGTACTCTGAAATAAGGTCACCATCAGGAAGCATCCCAAATAATATGTATAACATCTCTAACAAAGATTTAAAGCAAGAAAAACTACCGATCCTTGGCTGCCTCAATGATGACGGGCAGAAGTTTGGAACAGGTAACTTCTGAACCCATCACAGGAGCAAGAAGTGAAATCGCATGAAGAATGGTCATTCGGTAAAGGTAATGTGGGTCATTAATCATATCCAAAACCTGACAAAAATTAGACTAGACAAGTTAAGCACCTGGAAGCAGAGTACAAAACCATAAGCAAATCAAAGTAGGAATGCTTTCACCTGCAGCTAATAATCTCAACTCCATGATTTCACTAAATTAGGCTTAAAATGCAAAACTTCATTACCAGAGCTATAATATTGAATACATCATGTTTAACATTTTCTTAGTTTCAGAACATGCTTATCACCCAACCAGCTTACTAGTATTTTTATGAACCTTTTAAACTTGCAATTCATCAAAAGTAGCAATGAACAATAAAATTTGTCATCCAAGCAACCTGTGGAATAATGTGCTGCATTGCCCATTCTGGACCAAATTCTTCTGCAAGGCGCTTCACATTGGTTGCAGCTGCATCTCGAATTGAGTAAACCTACAATTTTGCAGCAATGGAATTATATTGGATTACCAGCACTCTTAAATGCCATGTGAAAACAGGTATTCCTAATGCTTTAGAGTGAGATAAGGTGGAAGTATAAAGATTGCAAATTGAGCCATATAAAAAGAAAGTGATGATTATACTTCATTTGTATGATTTTATCCACAAAAAAAAAAAGGGAAATATAATAATTATTATTAAAAAAAAAAAAAAAAAGTATCTTGCATTGCAGTTATTGTGTTCAAAATCTCCTCAGAATATATAAGTCGCCATGAAGCATCATCACACGTATATAATCAACCATACAACATGCTGAATAAATATCAACTCTAAACAAGTATGTAAATCTTTTGCTCTAAGAGGAAGTAGTAGTTCTTACACGTTGAGCACAGGGACTTTAATCAAGAATAAGAGAACTTCTAATAAGCCAGCTTGAAAGAAACTATACGTAAGAAACTATAAAGAAGGATACAAAAGCATGAGAGGCCCAGCATATTTCAGATAGTTGATTGTTCCACGAAAAAAATGTTATGTTACATTCCATAGATCTCCCGCTTATTTGATACAAGAAAGTTCAAAATACCCACCACAGAAGCACCGAAGAGTCCAAAATTATTTTAGACACGAGATCAGGTGACTAAATGGAAAATATAGAACTACTTAACACAGTCTGATCGAAGGGGCAACAATATAACCCAAACATTCTTCTCAAAATGCTAAAAGTTTAAAAAAAATCATAAAGAGAAAATAAAAATGCAAACTAAGCAGGCAATCTGGTAAGTCCGTACATCAGCAACTCTTCCTTAAAAACATTATATCTCACCAATAAAGAACTCTATATACCTTGTCTTTCAGCCATTGCATACAGAGAGCACCAAGCTTATCATCAAAAAAGCCAACCCCCAATTGACTAGCCAATAAAGGTATGTACTCAATAATTGCAAGACGAACTCTCCAATGTCTATCTTCTGCAAGCTCAACAATAGCTGGCAAAAGGGACTGGGAAAGCAGATCAATTCCAATCACCTGCATCATTATGCAACATGCTAATAAGGTACAATAAGGATAAATAAAGAAGATAGGAGACTTGGAAAAGACTTATGACAAGAAAACATATTAAATTCCAAGCAAGCAGTTAGCAGACCTGGTTTACTTGATCAAGCTTGCTAATGATGTTCAGCCTAACATCAGGGAACTCATCCTTCAGAAGGGAAAGAAATATTGGCAGAAGCTGCTCTATTGTTGCATCCTGAATCATCATTGTAGAGAGGCATATTAAATTATATTCACTCCAGTGCATTTAACATCTAATTCATATCTGACAACCTATGTAAAGGATTAAGGATAATAGCAGTTACTAGACAGGCTTAGACTAAAATGTTTGCACAATATTAATAGCAATGTCACAAGTTATCAAGAAAAATTTTAAAAAGTAGCACAGCCTGACTATTCAAGAGATCTATAAGGGACTCTACCCTCATAAATATGGAGGGTGTGGAGCAATCACTTTGACAATGGCAATCATCAATTCTCTTCGAACTGGTACACAAATAAAAATGAGATGACTATGCCAAAAAATAATGGACAAAGAGCAAATTATTTATTCATATAAACACACAATTTTGGTGTGAAAGCTGGCAATAGACAATAAGAAATTCCTTGGGTTTCCATCCTAGATGAAACGATATAATCAAAGTTAAATTTCATCAGCAATTACTTCTTCAATCATCAAGTAACAGGATTTGGAGATGCAGTACTTAACAAAACCATGTTCCCACAAAGATCTAGATAAAGGAAACCTTCAGGACATGTATCCAAGCATAGAAAACCAAGTTGACACAAACATTTTACATAAAAGAAAATTTTACCTTCCCTAAAACAGGTGCCATTCCCATTATGACTGATGCCAAGGCAGATCGAACATGTTGCGATGAGTCCGAAGACAGTTCCTACCAATACGTAATTCTCATCAATATTCTCCAGTCATTAGGCACAGAAAAATATAGAATATACATTCTCTGGTCAAGCACAGCAAAAGATGAAGATGGAATAATATTATGTCACCTAAAGAATCAACAGCACTAAGTATAGATAGCAAAAGGGAAAAAATAATTACAACTTCAACGATTCAATACCTTAACACAAGGGAGGATATGCTGCACTGCAAGCTCAGGGCTCAATATTCGGCAGAACTTGGTTACTTTTCCAGCAGCAGCAATACGGACTTCAGCTTCATTGTCACGAAGTAACCGAACATATGCAGGGACCAACTCCGTCCTTAATAGCAATATCAATTGTAGACAGCCAGAAAGATAAAAATGATTACACTTATTGGTGTGATAGGGTAATATGGCAACCAAAAAAAAAAAAGTTTTATTTTAAAAGGTCTTATTTCCATGGAGTAACTACCTCGTGGCCTCTGGCCCCACTGCTTCACAAAGTTCGTATAGTTGGTTAGCAACCATATAACGAACCCGCCAAGACTTGTCCTGTTTTTGACATAGAAGGCAAACTTTGTTACAAAAACCAGTAGACATGTAAGTTTCAATAGTATCATAAATGCTACTTTTAATAAGGCTCAATAAAGATCTATAACAAGAAATGTCAACCACAATAATAAACCAGTAAAAGAATTCATCAACTCAAAAATTAAAAATATGAGATTACAAACTTAGAAACAACTCAGGCCAGCTCTGTAAAGCATGAGTCAAGAACTTAAACAATACAAAAAGAATAACATAATTTTAAACTCACTAAGAGAAAGAAGCAAATAAAAATGTATGCAGTTAAGGAACTAAAACAGAAGGAACAAGTTAAAGAAGAAAAGTAATTAAGTTGAAACAAACAAAGATATTTTCAGCAAGTATAATAACTGGACCTACCTGAGAGAAATTAACAATAACAGGGAGAATTTGTGCTACACAATCTTGGGGTTCCAAGTGCTTCCCAAGAGCAGCACAATCTTCAACAGCCAACAACCTTACAGAATCTTGATCTACAATATATAAATGGCATCTTTAGTCGAAACTTATATGACTATTAACTCAATGTAAATAGGAATTCAATATGTCAATAATTTATTAAATGGCATGAAGGAAGTGACTCCAATATGAAATTATATGCCCAAAACAACCATTACCTTCAAACAATATTAAAACAAGATTTATTATTAGCCAATGAGCTTTCGTTCATCGGACTTACTACATAACAGTAACCTTAAGTCAGCATTTTTGGTATGATCATGATATTCGTCTTCAATTTCAACATAAAAACCTTTAAGGCTGTCAATCTCCAAATAGGTATGCAAATTTGTTAAGCTCATCACCTAAGGTGGATCAAAGATAGCTCCATCTTCCTTCCATATTATGTTCTATTAAAAGCAAAACAAAAGTTATCTAACAGATGCATCATGCATGGGTATAGAATTTGATAGGTAGTTTTCCTTTCCTTGGGAGCATGCGATGCTGAGCACAACAATCAAGACAAGAATGGATCAGCCTAACAGGGAGAAATAATATCATTCAACCGAACAGAAGAAATAGAAAGTAACAACACAACACTAGCACAGTTAGCTCTCATAAGATCAGTTACAAAATAAATAGTTGCAGAAATAAAACATATGAAGGAAAGAATGACGAAAAAAAAAAATTCCCTGAGGATTCTTGTGTCATATAATTGATAATATTTCTTGTCACAGTGAAAATATTGACAAAGTACCATCTATAAAAGAAGAGAAAGAGTAAAATCTACAAGGAAAATCATAAATAATAAATACCATCTTGAGTCAAATCCTCAAACATTGACATGATATCAGTCTTCAAATAGGATGGTTCAACTGTAGCAGCAAACTTTCCAAGATTTGTTGCAGCAGCTCTCCTCACCATAGGCATGTCATCTTGACATAATTGGCTGTATATGGTCCGTAATTCATTTTTCAACGTCTCTGAGGCCGATGGATAAGCAATATGAAACAATCCACAAGATGAAACTCTAGCTGTAAACCACTCACCCGCAGCTAGTCTCTAAATGAAGGGGAGGAAAAAAAAACAGAAGAAAAAATTTGCATAAAATGAAATACTAGATTGATATCAAAATAAAAAACAGATGCAAATATTCTATATATAACAGCTTGCAACTATTCTAAATATGAAAAATCATATGCAAATCAAACCAAAAATAACAAAGTCCAGCACATGAGAGCTGCATATACTTTGGCTTTAACCCCCTTCAGATAAATGAAATATGAAACTCAGATTGCCTTCATTAGACAGATGCAAAATGCCATGAAAATTTATTCTACAAAAGTAAGTTCATGAACCACATCACATGATAAATGCAGACAATAAAGCACCGTCCAAACTTCACGACATTTATGACATCAGTTTGCCCAGGTGTTAGAAAGTTTTAGGAGACTAAGAAAAGCCCAAACTTGACCGCATTACATCATAAAAATTGCTCCACTGGCACTAGTTGGCAATCGGATGCTCCTACATAATGTACTAAGCATATGCTTCTTTTTTTATTATTATTATTTCCTAGAGCATAAAAGTACAACAAACTGATTCATTAACTATAGTCCTAGAGTCAAGAGGTGACCACTGTCTGAAACTAAAATCCAAAAAACCAACCATAAGCCTAAACAACATGGAATAGATTGTTTCTGATATCAAGGAAAGAAGTAAAAACTTTGACTACTTGATGGCTCAGCAAAACAACTTTCATTTATTTAAAAGTACATAATAAATATTTTTGACAGATGACTGCACCTATTACAAATGCTGGAGTACTTAAAACATTGGCTAAAGGAAAGGGCTATAGCTTCAAACTGCATCCCACACCGAAAGGCAAATATCCAACAATATGATAATTTTCTTCTGTCACACATTAATTAGCCAAATCTAGTAAGCAAATGTGATTCGGTGCATCTAATAGTATTCAACTATCACTCTATCACTCTGAAGCGATTGTATGCCACGTGTGTTGCAGTCAGAATGGTCCACATACAAAAACATTTGTTTTATAGCCAGTTTAAGCGTTTCCACTTTTTGAGCGAGAGTATCTCGCACCAATATTCTGTAAGGTTTTTTTTCACAAAGCCCTCATGTCTATCTTTCACTTAAATTAATCCAACAATGCCTAAAACATGATGACATAATTAATAATAACAACTCTTTATGCGGCTTTAAACGGTTCATTCCTTGACGCCACGATCATTAAATGGTCAAAATTCATTCCCTAATGCTACTAGCAGTAAACCAAACTCATAGAACCTTTCATTGACACGCACAAATAAACGCTCATGTTCACTGCCAACAAACCAAAATTCCCAACCAAGAGACATATGGCAAGGAAAGCACAATTTCATCACAGCCAAAACCATACCAAAAATTTAGCCTTATCAACTTTAAGACAAACCATAGTGTATCAGGCTACCAGCACACATTAACTCCTCCTCCAATTGAACAACATACCTAACACAAACACTTAATCACATTTGCCGATCAAATCAAATCCAATTTCTCAATCTTCCGACCAAAAATAAAATCTTTCGAATATAATGCCCCGCTAAAACCAACTCATTTAGAAAATAATTCTTTCTACTCCAGATTCTAAAACTCAAATTATTAAAAAAAATAAGCAAGCTGTTCACTTCAATTTCTATAAAAGGTTAAATTTGATTTAATCAAACCTTCACGAGCGGAATGAAGTATTCAAGCAAATCAGCTTCCCTCATTTGAGATCCAACTCTACCGAGCGACTCCACAGCTTTATCCCTAACACAAGTCTCCTCAACGCTGCAAAGCCCTTCCAAGGGTGGCAACAAGACGTTCGCGTGCTCTACACCGCCAACGTACGGCACAAATACCCCCAATTCTTCAGCCATAGCGAGCAGCACCTCGTCGTCGTCGTCATTGTTCTCGCTCAGGAAAGGAATCAACTCTTTCCTCGTCCTTTCCTCTCCAAGCGCACGAGCAATCGTGGAGAGACGTCGGATCGAGTTCAGACGGAGCTGAATGTCCTCGTTCTTCAATTCGTCGATCAACACCGCGATTGGATACAACGGCTCATCGATCATCGCCATGGTAATTCCAATGCAAAAATCTTTCCTATAAAATGGAAAAAAATTTATAAGGTGATGAAAATGGGATTGTTTTAGCTAGTTAGATTGAACCAGAAAAAAATCTTCAACTTTTGAATGGAGTAAATTAGGGTTTTTGGGTTAAGAAAAGTGAAAATTTTGAAGATCAAGAATATCTCTTTGGGGGCGAAGGAAAATGGAAATAGTAGTAAAATTTAGACAAGGACGTGTTTGGCTGTTTGAGATCTTTCAATATTTTTGTTCATGTTTTTATTTTTGTTGTTGGCTATAAAAACGAAAACAGTATTACGGGCTCTGTTAAGTTAATAAATCCACTTTATCATAGTAGTAATTTTTTTTTTCAAAAACCAAAAAAAATGGAAAATAATAATCACGTTTAAGAAGCAGATTAAAATGTGAATATGGATTATTTGCCTTTTTTTATGTTAAATTGTGAACAAAAAAAAATTATAATATTTTCACAACCATATATAAGGAAGTATATATGCATTATGGTATTAAATGGTCAGCATAATTTTTACATTCACCCGGAGAAATGATATTAAATAGTCAGAATAATTTTTGTTTAGCAACTCTACATTAGTTATTAAAAGATTTTATCATTTTTTTAAAATTATGTGTAACATTACTTATACCAAAATATGAGTACAATTTAATTATTAGAACAATACATAATCAATGAATAATTATGTTTGGATATTGTTACATATATTAAGGAATAATTTTTTTTTAGAATGGAGATGATCAAATGGTTGCAATTTGATTCAGACCTGTTCTAAAGAAATCTGAAGTACGAATCTCTTCATGAAATAAGAATGCAAGGTTTGATCATACTGAGCATTTGTGTAGAGCCCGGATGGTGGCTGATAATTGGCATCAAAATGTTCTTAATTATCATCATTCTTGGACAAATCTTATTCTAAATAACATTCTTTTACGCATTTATCTATTCAGTTCAGCGCAGAAACATTTGTGTTTTAAGTTAGAAAATAAGTAGAAATCATCCCTCCTGCTAGGAGGTCTAGACAGACCTAATATGAATTATACTGAAGCTTTTGTATATTGCATTTGATCAGTGATTCTACAACGTTACTATGCCCAGTTACAAGGATCCATCTCGGATCATCTTCATGCACATCATTATCTTACAGAGAATTTCCATGTCTATTTGAAAGATGTCAGCCTCTTACTGAAGTTTTGATATTTTCTCTAGTCTTCAAAGCTTTGGTGTTAACAGTTATAGTCCTACCTCAATAAACTGTCTTCTCTCTTTGATAATCTGAGAAGTCGACGTAACCTAGTCCAAAAACCAACTTCTTCCCCTGCTTCTGGCAGATTGTTAGGTTCTCTAAACTTTGCTTTCTCACTTAGTTCTTCAAAAGATTCAACAAGATTTCGAAGCCTAGCTACAAATTCAATGAGAAGAGATGCAAATGTTGCTAAAGACAAGGAACTGGCACTTTCATATGTCTTCAATTCGGCATCTTCAGGTATTTGAGGTGATGACACATTTTCTTGCGGCGACTTCTGTTTGTCAGTCATGTTCCCTGATGGAACTGCTGCAACAGGGCTGAAGTTCAAGTTTGAGCTCAAGCTCAGGCCATCCCAGCTTTTGGATAGTTGAAGTGATTTAACATCAATAACAACTTCATCTGGTGAATGTTCGTGGACATTGTTTCCATCATCATTCGTGCCCAGAGAATCCTGTGGAACCTTCTGCTCCTCAGATTTTCCAATCTCCCAGCTTTCTGAATTGACAAGGAGGTAAGATTTCCGATCCACCTTCTTCTGCAATGCTTCTGCAGCCTCATGCACTTCATGTAGTATGTCACCAGAACCCAGTTTCTCCATTCCTTTCACCTTGCTCCCAAGCTCCCGTAATACTTTCGCACTCGCTGTGCTTACCCTCTGAAGTTCATTACGAAACACCTGTCTTTTATCCGCAGGAGCCTACAAACAAGATGTCAAATAATTGGTTATGCAGAGTTGCCCATAAAAAAAAGTGCTTGAAAGTAAATCAGCTAAAGGAATAGAAAAGTAAGAGAACACTTCAGAAAAATTTGACTAGTTATCTGGAAATTAAATGAAATCGAAGTGATAAAATTTTACACATAATGCACTTAGAAGACACTGAATTTCAAACCAGGAGTGACCAAATGTGTGGGGCTTATCATTTAAAAGATGATAGGAAAGCAAATTTTAGGAGGCAATGGATGACATGTTGGATCTAGATCATACGGAGCAGTAAAAAGATCCCATGTTAAATGGTTTTAGTATAAGAATAGGAGATCCTCCGAGTCCGTAACGCATGAGCGAATGCATTGGTAAAAAAATTCATAATACCTGACAGTAGACACAAGCTATTTGACTAAACAATGTGTATAGATTATGGTTTTCAAAATAATGATTGTGAAATAGAAAATATGTTGAAAAGTGCAAAAGTGTCTTGAAAAGATAAATATACGTTATGAGAGTGTAACCCATACGCAAATCTTCCAAATCTACAGTTGACAGTAGAGTAGAACACTTGTAAAAGCATCACTTTACCCGTATCTCTGAGAGTAGACATCCATGTAAAGCCATAACCATGAATGCACAATGCCTTAGAGCACCGCTCACTTTAACAAAATTTCTCCAGGGGTACTTGAACATTCTGTAAGGACCATGAGGTGGCTCCCAGACCGCAAAGCTCATCTGGAAACACAGGAATCCAGTCAGGAAATGAAGTCACTTCTATTGTATTAAGGTCAATTGATACAGAGCATACCAGAGATTCCTCCTGGCTAGTGGATTCCACTGCTGATCTGTATCCGTTATACACTGGATCATCTGATGCTTGGTAAGTAAGGATCTTTGAAGGGACCCTCTTATACTCAACGCAATTAAGGTAACCACTGATGCAACCTGCGAGGAGATTTAATGAGTCAAGCTGCAAAGGATCATACATAGTACATCAAAATTCAAAGACTTGAGCATTATCAACTAACCTTCCAAGGAATCAGCAACCCTGGTAAAATTTTTGGCTACCAAGTTGTGCAGATCTTCACCAGCCCAAATGGGACAAATACATATATTTACCGTCAAAGCAACACCGGCACCTAAAGCAATGAGTACAAATCGAGTGACAGCCGTTTGCGTGAATTCACTTGTTCGGTATCCGGATACCATGATGAAACAATATGTTATCAGGAACACACGAAAACCGTATTCGTAAGGCTTCATTGTGGGATACAGCTTTGCATAAGTAATACAAAAACCTACAATCAACAAGAACATCAAAGGGCGTTTTATACTCAGTAATAAGCAAAAGCAAACGAATATCAAACTGAACTATTATGCCACACTGACCCGAATATCAGACCTGTGAAAAAAATTCCAGTTATTACAACTATTTCTTCCCAATCTCCCACCAGTTGTGACAATTTTCCCATTGCAAGGGCAAGTCCTCCAGCTGACAATGTCCCTAATCCCCGATTGAAACCTTTGCTCAGAGTGGCTCCTGAAACCAAAAAATAATATGCATTAAACTCCAAAAACAACCACATTTAGTAAAATTAAGAGGGTGAGAAAGAAGAAAAGGTGTGCTAAATCCAAGACAACTATCAATTCAGAATAATATCATTGCTAGTGTCTAAAATTGGCGGAACGTTGAACAGGGAATGACACATGCAATGAACTCACTCAGCCAAGCAACACTAATCCTACTGGCAACTACCATGGCCTTTGCATAAGAAAGATATGATCTAGAACAACGGACCTGAGAATCTCATAAACTTATACCTACAGATAAATTGGTAATCGACAGAGAGTATCAATATGGCTGAGGAGGACAAACCAAATGTCAAATTAATGTATGAACTTATATAAACAATAAATTATTTTCTCCTCAAAAAGATTAACCTCTAAGACTAAAAGTGCTCATTTGATTTGGTATCCTAAGCAGCAAAAGACCAACTCTCACTACCAAGTATTAGAACTCTTCCACACGCATATGAATATAAGAGTATTACAAACACGCATTTATCTAAGTTATAGCAACTTAAAAAAACTTCCAAAAAACTTTGAACTTCCCAAAAAGATGACGTTGATACTACAAATTCTTCTAATTTCTTGAACCACAACCAGAGTCAACATCAAATATGTTTACTAAATTTCTTTAAAAAATCAAAACACCTAGTTTACACCAGTAATGAGTAACCCACATATACTTACTAAATTTACATATTTTTCTTGTTTTTCTAATATACTTTTAACACTTATTGCATCCCAAAACTTGCTACCACTAAACCATAATAAATAGATGTCTTTCTCACCTTCCTCACAAAATCCCCACAACCATAAAACCAAAAAAAACCTCAAATAGAACTAAAAACTGAACTTTTCTCCATTGACTCCCCAGGTCAACTCATAACAAATAATAGAAATAGACACATTAAATAAATAATCCCAGAAGAACCCATAAATGTTTAAGGAAAACCCAGAAACGTTAAAACGAAAAAAACAAAAACACACACACAAAAGAAGGAAACAATTGCAAAAACAATTTAAACCAAAAAAAGGAAAAAAGGGAGTTGAACCGAACAATGGAAAACCATTCATACCTATACTGAACTCAAAGACCACCACCACAGTTAAAATAGCCCAAACAGAATATCTGCTGAGATCCTCCAAAGGGTCCTTCAAGAAAATCATGAAGGAAAGAAGCATCAAGGCCAACCCCATCTTCGCTGAAAACACTATCTTTCGTGGGTCGGACTTCCCCATGTCCCATGCCTTGCGTGCAACAGTCTTGAAATTTTTCCATAGCTCAGAAAGCTTATCACGGAACGATGAACCGCATCCCTCACTTTGATCATCAGAAGGGTGTAGTAAAACAGGAAGCTCTGGCTGATACGATGACAAAAGCTTCTCCCTTTCTGCTCTCTCTGCAAAATTCTGCCTAAACGACCACGTTCCTCCCACCATCCTCAATATAATTTTCTTCCCTCTGTTTTTGGGCGCAGAGATTTTTCCTTCTTCATGGCAATGGAAAATTCAACGATTGTTTACACATTGTTTTTTGCAGCAGCAATAATAAACAATATTGGGACTCACAACCCGGGGAAGACGAAGGACTGAAAAAATAGTTGGAAAAGGATTTTGGTGGTGTTTGACGGATTCTGGGAAACTGTCCTGTGAGTTCTTCTGAGACTCCTATTTCTTGTAGGAGAATGGAGAAAGGTCATGAAAAAATTTATGAAATTTTGGGCCGGGGTCCATGGGACTGCGGGCCATTGGATCTGAACCAACCGATCATGACAGTACAAGTGGACTTTTGGTGGCTTTGGGGCCATCTGTCGATTGTCCCCTAATTGTAAAATTCACGATTCTTTTATTTATTAATTTCTATTGAATAAAAAATTTGTTGTTTTTTTGTTAGTACTAATTTATTGTCCCTTGTTGTTTGTTTCTTGTGCCACGTTTAACCTTGGAAGAACGTAGTTTGGGGTCGTTTGGACAAAGTAATTTTATTTGTAAATGGAAAAAAAATTGTATTAAAATTTTTAAAATTTTGGTGAATATTTGTTGATAGAAAAGTATTTTGGAGGGAAAAAATAAGAGAAATTTTTTTTTTAAAATTATGTGAGAGAAATTTGAGTGAGAAAATTTAAATTCTAAATTTTGAAATAAAAATGTGTTTGGATAATTTATTTTTATTTAAAAATTTTCTTATTTACAAATAAAATTCCTTTATCCAAACGTAGCATAATGGAATCGCCTCTTCCTCTCGTAACGAAAAAACATAGTTTGCTTGGTTGTATTTTTGTTTTTAATATATTAAATTTGTTTTATTATTTTATTATTTTATTCCTGTTACATAAATAGATTGTTATTTTACTAATTATCTCTGACTACATAATTTTATATGATGTAATGAATATATGAAATATTTTCTTGTCAATTTTAATTGAATATGATTTTTTTAATTATAAATTATAATATGCTTAATATATTACTCCCTTCCACTTAAAAAAAATCACTTTGAAATTTTTTTCTTATCCCAAAAAAAAAGTCACTTTTAAACTAAATTTCTAAAATATCCTTAATAATAATAATTATATATTTAAAATTAAAAAGTAATGACAAAAATATAAAATTATATATTTAGTAATGCATTAAATAAATTATATCTAATAACTAATAAAAAATTGTACTGTAATCAAAGTAGACTATTGTTTTGGGACGAAATAAGTATTACATATATTCATTTTTAATTTTAAATAATGGATTGACATTACTCATAAGGATAATGTGAAAAAATAAAATAAAAAGAAACATTTTTTTTTTAAAGACAAATGGAGTATAAGTTGCTTAGACAAAAAGATTAAAAAAAAAAAAAGGTTTATGGATGTAAGAATATATAAATTGAAGATGTTATGAGAATGGCTCGTTACAAAATATTTTACGTTCACACAACAATTCAACTATGGTCTCAATATTAAAATTTTGAAAAAGTTGTTTACAATAAATTATCTTGACTCGAATTTTAAAATTTTGTGGGGCCCATTCTTAATTAAATAATGTAGGGCCACTAAAATAAATGTTAAAATATGTAAGACTTTTCTCCCGATTGTTACTTTTAGGTCTCTAACAACAAGCATTTATCATTGGGGCCATAATACTTTCCTTCTTTTCTAAGCATAACATTTGAAAGCAGCTTTGCTTGGTTTAAGATAAGATGTAAACGATTCGAAGGGAATTTTCAAATTTTGCACTATAATTAAACTTTAAAAAAAGGATAAAATTAAAGAGTATAGGGCTTTATATGGATATATGTTTCATTTTATATTTTTAAAATAAAATTTTTAGATTTTCAATGCAAATTTTGTCTCGCAATTTTGTTTATAGATTGTAAATGTTGCAACAGAAACATAAAAATACAAAATGAAATGACAATTCACGCGGACTCGAGTTAAAGTCACCGAAATTAAAAGTTAAAAGTCGAAAAAATATAAAATTCGTGAGATTAAAATATTTCTAAAAGTGTAGAAAAGACATAATGGACCGCACAAGCAAGAAGGTGAAGTTAAGGGGTCCATTGAAAGTTAAGAACAAATTTAATTCGTAAGGATCAATGCATATATAAACTTTAAACTTGTTAGATCGTTCTTCAATGCATTACGTATTGCTACAAATATAATATGTTTCTAATTATGAGTCATACAAAGTACCATTTGGTTTTCTCTCCGCATGGGCATGGCCACTAATGTATTACAATTATTTGCTATTTTTGGTTGGTTTTTTAATTGAGTCATACAATCATTTGCTAACCTGAAAAAAAAAAACCTTATTTTTGATTAGATAGAAATACACATGATTTTGATTAGATATAAAATATAACACACGCTTATTGTGTTATTAAATATATAATTTATAGATTTTATTTTTATTTTTAAATTTTAAATTTTAAATTATACATTCTCATTATTATTAAATGTAATAAAAAAGAAAATTTAAAATTTAGATTCCTTTTCTTTTCACAAAGAAAAATCTTTAAAGTGTTTGCTTGAAACCAAAGACGTGCAAAAAAAAGTGTGTTACCAAAGCAAAAGCGTTTTCTTTTAGTGTGATAAATGCCTTGTTGTCATTTCATTAAAAAGAAAACAGAGAAAATAAAATATGAAAATAAAAGGATAGTACGTAGCCCATACAGCTTTATAAAATTTAATTTTATATTTTTTTAATATAATATTTATTTTATAATTATTATTTTAAAAAATATAAAACACGTTTTAAAATAATGTTCCCAACCAACTTTTACTTAAAATAGTTTTGGGGTGAAGTTTTGAGAGAGACAGAGACGATAGGTTCGGTTAGGTACAGTTACGCAAGAAGTGTACGGTGTGAGAGTTGTGAGGTTGTACGGCACCATCTGTAGGAGTTTGTGATGGATAACAGATTTGAACAGATTACGATTGGGAATTTGGGACCCTTCAAAAGATTTGTTCTCTTCACACCCCTTGTTGCTGTCGAGTTATTGATTTTTTCTTGAGTAAGGACTCGCAATCATTATCAATGTGTGCACTGAATAAATTCTATTTTTGTATAATAGTTCGTAATTTATACGAAAGATATAAATTATATTAGATAAATCTTGTGCGACGAGTTCGATTAAAAAATTGTTAACAAAAAATTTAAACTTGTAATTTGACAATCTCACACTTATTATCACATCAACTCAACCATCTCAATATTGACTCTCTTTTTTTTTTGTGGAAAGTATGTCCACGTGCACTAGACTTATATGGTTAGCTTGCTGTTGAATTATTGAATCTTCCTAACGTGGAATTCCAGCGTTCGAATTAATAGCCACGTCTTGCTCTGTTGTGCCAACCATTACCAAATCCATTTGTATCCCGCTTTGAAAAAAAATATATTTAAAAAAACTAAATTATCTAAATTTACATGAAAATATATATTCACTAACAACAAGACAAAATATGATTCATATAATTAATCTTACAAATAAAAAAAAATTAAATATTTTATTTTTAATTTTCTATTTTACTTATATGTTATAATTAAAATTATATAATTTTAATTAAATAATCAATTAAGTCGATTATTTTTTTTCCATTTTATCTTGCTGTCACTTTTTCTCTTTTTTCTGCCACCATATGTTTTTTTCCCCCACAAATCCATTTCTTTTTAATCTTTCTGAAAAGGCCATGGATTTGAGGAAAAAAGTATGGTGTCTTTGTGATCCTTTTGGCAAAAAATAAAAAGAGAGAAAGAGAAAGAAAAACAAAAAAAAGAAAAACAACAATCATCCTATCGAAATTGACCTGAAATTGATTAATTATTCAATTAAAATTATGTCATTTTAATTATGACATACAAGTGAAATAGAAAATTGTGTGTCATAAAGAATTAGAGACAGAAGATATAATTTGGGAATAAAAAATTAGATATTGTTGTCTAACAAAAAATGAGAACGAGATAAGTCTTATGTAACTAATTTCACGTTATAAATAAAAGAAAGTAAAAACGAGATATGACTAATTTGTCGTTGTGGATAAAGGCTTAGATGTGCCGATCGTAGTTGCAATATCTTTGATAAAATTGAATCGGTCAATAAAAGTTTGAACTACATTTCTGTTCCAGTGAGGAATCAGTAATTGAAACTCAGAGGCCAAAACAAGCAGCACGCGATACTTCAACACTTAAGGGTCCTTGAACATTGCTTTCTCACTCAATTCTTCTGAAGCCTAGCAACAAATTCAATGGATTCGGTTTCATCCAATACCATGAAACTCATTTAGCCTTGGCTATATATATTTTGCCATTCGGCTTGGTAATATAACTATTATTTGGGGAAAAAAAAAAAACAAATTCAATGAGCAGAAATGAAAAGGGTTAATTACATCCCGGTCCCTGTGGTTTGTGTATATTACAAATCGAATCCTTATCTTTAGGAAATCTACACAGAACCCCATTGACTGACTGAACTAGGACATGAACCCCCTTAACGACCAGAATATTGACGTCCTTGGCTGGGACCCATAGGAAAAAAATCTTGAACTTCCTGTTGTACCTTTACAATTATCTTATTAACCATCTCCATTTTTGGGAGACGAAAATAACCTTCTGTCAAAAACATAAAATCCAACTTGACAAGTTGGTATCAGATGGGTGGGAGAAGCAAAATTCAGCCAAGACCGACGGCTTCATTTTTCAAGGGTTCAGGATGGCAGCTGCAGTGTAGGGTTCTTCCTAGCCTCAGAAAGAAGGTAAACATACTTGACAAACTTAATAGAAGTGTTGGGTTCCTCCTGTAGCAACATCATATGCTCTGCTTTGACTGGATTTGTTGTACAAATTCTGCTTTTGCTGTTCTGCACAGGGATAGCTTCATCCTCTAGCAACAACTGTGCATTTAATAATGTATGGACAGAAAGCATAAATTGTTGTCAGTGTGAAAGGCGAGCCCGCGTGATGGTGTCTAGGTCAGCAAAAAATCCTGGCAGATTATACTACTTTTGCATCGATCATGGTTGGTTGAAATGGGTGTCGGCAGAATGCAGAAATTGCGAGGGGTTTAGACAGCCTGAACATGAGACACTCTTTCCCAGTACTAGTAACAGAAATGAAAACCCACAACTGACTTGCAATGGCATAATGTGGGCATTAGTTAATTTGAATCTGCTGCTATTTGCTGCATATATTTTGAGTTTACTTATTCAACTAGTTAAAGGATGACTAAAAATTGGAATTGGCATTCTTTTTTTGTTTTATTTTTTTCATGTGAACTTGTAGTATGCGCTGGTTGCAGTACACTAATGGATGTTGAATGGATGTTTGTGTATTTTGGCAACTGGAATTGTATGTTGGTGTTTTTTGAACGCATTTTCAGTGATGATGGACTGCACAGGTAAGAACATGAACATAGAAGTCTCTAAATTGGTAGAGGAAATTGCATTCCACAGGGGAAAAATCCATATTTGTTATAATGAGGGAATATCCAAGATTGAACAAAAACAATCCACATCACAAACCATATTCCGTTTACAAAACAAGCAAAAGAGGAATCCAAATAATCCTATATTCTTCCAACCAACAATAGCCACATATACAACCAAAAGACTGTATGTCCATGCATAGCTAGCAAAAGAGAACCCCAAAATATTTCCAATATTTTCTACCAAATACAAAATACAAAACCAGAAGTGATCTGCTTTTATCCTTGCAAGCAATACCAACTAAATACAAAACCAAATACACAAGCAGTCAAAAGACACTTCACCAGTCCAGAGTCTAGGTTTGAAGTGGCAAAGCAAAGCCATACTACATTCACCAGTCCAGATTTCATATGTCCTTGTCATAAAGGTCTAGGCCATGGCGAATGAATTTGAAGAATTCTTTGCTCTTGGATGGTGTGGTCTGACGTGAATCATTGCCAGGTACAGCGTCTTGCCATGTTCAGCAGAATTGAGGGAAGACATAGGCGCATCTTCATTATGCAAAACTTGATCAACCTTGGCTTTCCTTGCAGCAACTTGGGAGGAATTTCCTTGATGTATATGGGGAAGGAAAAATGAAATTATCTCAGATTTACAATTAGCAAAAGTAAAATGTAACACAACATTTTACCTGGGAATTTTGTGCATTCGAACTAGTTTCGGGTTGACTTTGCTACCTCACATTAGACGATGTTTGTTGATATTCTCCCCCACCATTACCAATGTTCACCTGACGCGCAGCCATCTTCACCTGCAACCAAGGGAATATATTGATAACATAGTAAACAAATGACAACCAGTAGAAGCCAACTGACATTCACCTGAACTTTACGCTTTTGTCTCTTTGTCGGTCCACCTGCACAAGTCCGCTTATTATGTCCATGCTGCATGCATCTCCCGCACTTTAAAGTTGTTGATTTTCTCTGACCAACAACGGCAGATTCTTCTTCCTCACGTCTTCTATTTACTTTCGGTCTCCCACATCTCCTTCTATTTTCAGGAGGCAACACCTCCAGAACTTCGTTCTCTGCAAATTGGGGACAAAAAGTGATGTCTGGGATGGGATTTAGCAAGGTTGCGTATGCTCTCAAGTACATTTCCTTAGACAAACCCATATCACAAAAGTCTTCTAACTGCTGCTTCCGGTCAAGTAGAACAACCGTGGCATGTATGCATGGAATACCAGTCAAGTTCCACACCATGCAGTCACATGACCTTTCTTGGGTATTGACAATGTAAGATATATTTCCTTCCTTCACTTGATAAGTAGTTCCACTGCCAAATACAAATGACAAGGTTCTACACTTCTGGGCAACAATCCTAAGCTGTTCTATCACCCTAGGCACCATATTATTTCCCCACTGACACCTTGCAGCATACGTCTTCTGAATTTTACCCATTAACCTAGTTCACAAACCCTCCATCAAACTCAAAATGGGCTTCTTCCTCAAATCCCTCACCCAGCTGTTAAAAGATTCACTAGCATTGTTAGTGATATGGTTGTTCTTCATATCGTGGGGAAAAGTGTGTCTTGCCCATATTTCAACTCCTATGTTATCTAACCGTGCATAGGCTTGAGGGTTTAGTTGCCTTATCCTATCCATGGCTTGATTGAAACCCTGCTTAGTGTATGATCTAGCAGCCACCCAAAATTGTTTCCTAAGTACTAGAAGAGGGAATTTGGTTCTGAAGTTGGAAAAAATATGTCTGCAACACTTTCGGTGGACTGCATGAGGTACTTTAAAGTTAATGGCCTCTATCAACCCCTGGAAATATATAAGACACACAAGAAATTCATTAGACAAGTACAAAATATCATACATCAATGTAATTTATCTTCTTTACCTTCTGTCGATCCGTCATGAAAGTCCATCTTCTATTGGCAGGAAACCTATCAAGCATTTCAGATAGTCATTCAAAAAAGAAGATCTAACTATCTTTGTTTTCACTCTTAACTACTGCAAAGGCAATAGGGAATAAACCATTGTTTCCATCTATCCCAATGGCCGATAACAAAACACCTCCATAAGGTCCCTTCAAATGGCAACCATCAAACCCTATATAGGGTAGACAGCTATCTAGGAACCCTTTTTTAAGCGCATTTAGTCCTAGGTAGAATCTCCGAATAGAGGGAATTGCACGACCAATGGACGTGTGATAATGAATCTTAGCTATACTCCCAGGATTGGTTTTAAGAACCATCAAGCAGTATTTCAGAAGTAGCCTATATGAATCTCCATGGTTTCCATCAACCATTTCAAGTGCTTTTGTCTTGGCCCTCCACACCTACATCTTGGTTGGATGAACCCCAAATTTCAGCAGTTCCTCTCGGATCACTTCAGGCTTGACATGCCTATTTGCTCTCACAAGCCTCTCTATTTTTTTGGCCATCTAGTCGACAAAGGCCGTTACTCTCTTAAGGGCATTGCACGAATGTTCAGGATTGCATGTCTAAATTTTGAAGGTCGTACCATCTGCAGGCATCGAGGCATGGACTCTCCATTCACAATGGTCATCACCACATACAGCAGTAATCCTGGCTTTCTCATTTTTCACCCTAACTAATGTGAACCCCCATAGGATGGAATATTCATACAATGCTTTCCTAAAACTGGACACATCCTCAAAGACTATTCCAGCCATTAGTTTGAACTTCTCACCCTCGACAACCTTGAACTCATTGGCATTTAAGCATAAACCACTTATATCATTCTCAAGCTCACTATCTGAATCATTGCAGGCCTCAACTTCATCATCGTACTCATAATTAGATAGGGCATCACCAGTGTTGCCAAAGCTATTGGCATGTTCATCATACACAAAATTGGTAAACAGTTCATCATCAACATCTGGGATCATTTCCTCATCGTCACTGATTACATACAACCCATCTTTACTACCAACATCCTCTTCAGAGCTCACAGGTGTCTTACCTTTATCTACGGAACTAGGTTCTTTTATCACACATAGTCTTTTGCTTCTTCTTACAATACGAATGGTTTTAGACTGCATTTTTTGGGGCATCTTTTTCTTTTTCTTCCCTAGTGGATAACTACTAGAAGGAATATGGGGTTGATTGCCAACTTCACTTTCAACAACAACAACAGAACTATTTGTATCACTAACATATAACCTAATCAACCCATTGTCATCAGCCAGATTGAACATTTCAATAACATCATTTTCTGAAGATATGATCTTCCTATCTTTACTACCAGGCACATTACAGGCAATGAAAAGATTTATGGTCTTTCATTTGTCAAGGTCATTGAAAACCTTTTCAGTAATATCCGAAAGCAAAACAATATATGAATATCTGTCAGGATCAACATCAGTTATACCAAATTTACCATTTCTGAATTGAAATTCAATTGTATACGCTATGTGATCCTGCAAGAACCAGTTTGATTGAATATTTCAAATTTTTATACACACCTTTTATAATAAAAAAGCAAACAAATAACATAATGCAAGATTTAAACTTATCACAAGGCTTATTATTGATAAATAAAAAAGTATTTAAGGTTTTTCATGCTAAAAAAAATCCGACTAATAAACCCTAGGGTTTAACAATAAGCACTCATTCATAATTATATGTGATCATATACACTATAACTTAAAAAATATGTTGTATCACCCCTCAATTTCTTATTTTCACAGTCATATCTTCCAAAATGTAAATAATGAAAAACACACCAACATATGCAATTCTGCCAGATTTCAGATCCACAATCTACGCTCACGCAACCACGTAGCGATAGGATATTTGGGTTTTACTACATCACTCGCACTAAAAATTGACAGCAATATTGCCATGCAAGCTATGTAAAAAACCACGGGGTCATACCATTTCATTAGTCTTCTGAACTCAACCTCAGTCTAAAATACCTTCCTTCTTTCACTTCACGTTCCTCCGATTCATGCAGGCATGCAGGATTTGACGGTTAATTGGTGAAATCTCTACAAAGTTACCGCACACTCTCTAAATGGGTTGAGTTTCTACTCAGTTCGAAAGCTTTTCGTCTGATTGTAGGGGACCAAAAGTTGAATTTTGTTTTGGTCAATTTTAGATAAGTGGGTTTTTGTCTTTTCACATTTCCTGCCTTTTCTTATTTTTTTTCCATTGCCCGCACATCTTCTCCCTTGGTTTTTTTGTCCTTTCACCGATTTTGGCTTTTGACTTAGCAGTTCAGTCAGTCAAGGGGGTTCTGTGTAGATTTTCCAAAGATAAGGGTTCGCTTCGTAATATACACAAACTACAAGGGGCGGGATGTAATTAACCCAAATGAAAATGTTGATAAAAACAAAGCACTGGCACTTCCATAAATGGAGTATTCACCTGCTTCAAGCAATTGCATATCTATTATTTCTGGCCATTGAACTGCTTCCTGTCCCAGCATTGGTCCTGAGAAAGTCCGTGAAACATGTTCATCATCAGTCATGATTTCCGAGGTGAATCTATCAGATAAACTTCTTGTGTCAATTTCAGTTTCCTCCGAATAACTTTCATCATCATTTATGTCCAGATAGTTATCAACAACCTTGGGCTCTTCACGTATTCCAAATTTCCAGCTTTCAGAATTGACATAAGAGGTAAGATTTCTGATCCACCATAATTTGCAACTCTTCTGCAGCCTCATGTACTTCATACAGTAAGTCCACGTAACCCAGTTTCTCCATTTTTTGGACCTTACGTCCAAGCAACCGCAACACTTTTGCACTTTCTGTACCTACCTTTGAAGCTTATTACCAAAGACATGTCTTGTCTCTGCCGGAACCTACAAAGAAGATGCCAAATTCTTGAGTCAAGCTGAGTTTCCAGAGTAAAAGATTGTTCACTAAGCTGCTAATGATTATAATATATTGAAGCAAAAGAACTTGCCATCTCACTTGTATTTTTGAGAGTATACACCCATGTAATGCCATGACCATGATCGCACAATGCCTTAAGGCACCACTGACTTGAACATAGTTCTTCCAAGGATGTTTGAACATTTTGTAAGGACCATGAGGTGGCTCCCAGACAGCAAGACTTAGGGGGTGTTTGGAATGGGGGTTTGGGATGGGTTTGGGATGGGTTTGAGGATAAAATGATGTTTGGAATGAGGGTTTGGGTTTAAAAAAACCCATGGGGGTGGGTTTTAACAAAACCCACCTCCCACTTGAGTTTTGCAGAAACCCACATGCAAGGGTTTGATGATGTGGCTCGATGCGCGCCTACATGTTTGAGGGCAAAAGTTTGTAACCCATTTTATTTTTATTTTTAAAAAAAATAAATAAATTTCACTAAATTATAGAAAATATTTTTCTACAAATTGATGCACTTTGACTATTATTTTTGAATAATATATAATTTATTAAATATTATATAATGTAAAATACTATTTTTATTATAATTTTAATATAAAATCTATTAATTCCATTCTGAAAATAATATCAAACAACATAATTACTATCATTCCATTCTATTCCAAACCTTTTTTGATATAATTTGTTAAATATCATATAATGTAAAATACTAAGGTTGCGTGTGAACAAGCAGTTTTTATTTGCAAATAGACAAAGTTGTATTAGAACGTGTGAAAATTTTAGTGGGTATTTTTTGATAGAAAAAGTGTTTTGGAGGAAAGGAAAATTTTTTAAAATTATGTGAGAGAAATTTGAGTGGGAAAATTTGAATTCTAAATTTTAGAATAAAAATGTGTTTGGATAGTTTGTTTTTGTTTGAGAATATTCTTATTTGCAAATAAGAAGGGCTTGTCCACACGCAACCTAATATTTTTATTATAATTTTAATATAAAATTTATTAATAAATTTATTATTATTAATATTAAATTTTAATTTTAATATAAAATCTATCCTATTCAATTACAAAATAATACCAAACAACATAATTATTATCATTCCATTCTATTCCAAACCTTTCCTTTTATCAAATTCATTTCATTCCTAAACCCACCATTTATACCAAGTGCCACCTCATTTTGGTAAATAGATACCTTGTTAAATGACAGCCTGAGTAGGTCAATCATTCTGAAAGCATACCAAAGAATCCTCCTGATGGATGGATTTCATAGCTGATTGGTATCCTGCCTGAGTAGGTCAATCATTCTGAAAGCATACCAGAGAATCCTCCTGATGGATGGATTTCATAGCTGATTGGTATCCTCTATAAATTGGATCCTCAGATGCTTGAAATGTAAGGTTGCGTTTGGACAAACAATTTCTATTTGCAAATAAGAAAATTTTCAAACAAAAACAAACTATCTAAACACGTGAAGAGCAAATGATTGATAGAAATGGCAGCTAACCTTCCAAGGAATTAGCAATATTCATAAATTGTTGCACAACCAGGTTGCGCAGATCCTGACCAGCCCATATGGGATATATACAGATATTCACGACAAAAGAAACACCAGCACCTAAAGCAATGAGAAGAAATGGAGTGACAGCTATTTCTATGAATTCTCTTGTCCCGTACCCAGACACCATTATGAAGCAACACATTATAAGGAAAGCTGGAAATCCATATTCATATGGCTTCATAGCAGGATGCAGCTTTGCATAAGTAGTACAAAAACCTTCAAATAGCAAACAATTAGGTGAGTAATATTACAAATACAAAGGCTAAGAAAAGAATTTTCACATAAATTTGATAGGAACACTGACCCAACATGAGACCTGTTATCAATGTTCCAATAATTGCAATAACTACTCCCCAGTTTCCCACTAGCCGTAACAATTCTCCCATTGCGAGGGCACTCCCCCCAGCTAACAAGACCCATATCCACGGCTAAATCCTCTACTCAGAGTGGCTCCTGCAGCAAAAAAAGACACCACTATACGCAATTAACGTTGGAATGTTTGATATTGACCTTTATATAAACAGTAGCTGTGGATATGAAGAAGATAGATGTGAACTTAATAAAACAGGTATATGGCTCAAGCCAGGCTCTAGTAGAAGGATTTCAATCTTTCCTCTGGCTCAACCTACCCAAAGTTGATTGGTCAAACTTTGCTCAAAACACTTAAAAATCATAGAGTCCTTATAAAATCGAGAATCAACCGAAATCATGCTAATTTACTGCTTAACGAGATCACAATCAAAGCTAAGGAAATCTAAAAGGTGATTATATTAGTAGAGTTTAGATTTTTTTTGTAACCTTCTTTTTTCCTTTCTCCCACCTATTACTTGATGCAGTAGCCTACTGACGCCTGGAATCCATATACTTGGGAGATTCTGCAGGATAATGAAGCTGCTTTCTTTCTCCCTTTTATTCTAGTCAATTTCCAGGGTCAATATCATTCACAGTAATGCAAGACAATGGTAAACTAGTATCAACTAACTTTTAGCATACCTTATTGATGGCAAATTAAAATATAAACACCCGTCATCCGTACCACTCCTCTCCCTAAGGGTCCAAGAATCTACCATATACTGAGAATACGACAAGATATCAGATTAGCAAAATATCCATTTCTAACAACTCTGACTTTCCATGTAAGTTAGCAGTTTTCTCGTACCAACTCTCGTAGCAGGGTACTGCTACCACTGCTAACATCAGAATTCTTTTGAAATCTTAATAGTAGTTGACTGTTTAAACAGCTACATTTTGCTACAGCACAAACTAACAGCTGCCTAATAATGCACATTTGAGCAGCTTTCCCTAATAGTTAGCATATCATACATACGAAATCCTGCGATTGAACTTCCATTCTTAAATAGATATCCTCACAAAAGATGGCAACTTTCTCCAAAATTTACGCAAAGGCATAATAAGGGGCAACACACATAATACTAATTGAACTAGTATCCACAAAAACATTTTACCTAAATCCAGGAACACAAAGAATAGAAATAAAGGACAAGAAAAGAAAATTCCAAGAACAACAAATTGAACCAGAGAATGAAAATTCATAATTACCTATGCTGAACTCAGAGACAACTACAACAGTGAGAATAGCCCATAATGAATATCTAATAAGATCTTTCAGAGGCACCTTCAACAAAAACAGGAGAGATACAAGTGTCAAGGCGAAGCCCACCTTAGCTGAGAACATAATCTTTCTTGGGTCAGATTTCCCCATTTCCATTGCCTCCACAGCAACCCTCCGCAGATTCTTCCACAGCTCTAAAAACCTGCCATAACATGATGAACAGCAGCCATCCCTTCGGTATTCCACTGAGTCTCTGAAGAATCTTGGGAGCTCCGAGTAATCTCCCAGTTCCCTTGAAGACAAAAAGCTTTCTCTTTCCCCAGTAGATGCCTCTGTTCTCCGCATCTTCCTCACTGATCAGTTTCTCTCTTCTTCTCTCCCTCTCTGAATTCCCATAGGGAAAGAATTTTGTTAAACAGTAAAAGACTGAACACCTTCGGTGATCATTCTCTTTTTCTCAAATTTACTATTTTGTCCTTTCTGACTTTTATTTTCCTCTCCATCTCAGCCAAAAGCTTGTGAAAAACTGCTGCTTTTCCCTTCATTTTTGGTGTGATGATAGGATGCGAAACTGGAGCAAAATTGAATCTTGAAATGAAATGAACTTTATAAGTGTCTAAAGTTGAATTTTTTGTGAATTTGGTTGAGAGAATTGAATGTAATTTCCATGTTCTTTGTACCAAAACTTACTCAGCAACGGGCAACCATAGTTTCTCCTTTCGGCCGGTCCAAGAAGCTTCTGCCCACTTGTCAATTGTAATCCATCTGTGTTTGCTGGGTTATTAAGTGGGGTGTTTATCAATTTAGGTTTATTTATCAATTGGTTTCATTTTTTTCTCAACAAACCAAACATGGCCAGGTCATTACGTTTCTGGGACATAATCGCATTATGAAATGGAATGAAAGATCATGATACATCAGCAGAACTCCGATACTGATTTTATTGCATGAGCTTTTCGATTTATGGCTAAGTTTATCAACAAATACTTGATACTTTTATGGCAAGCATACTGCTCTAAGGAGCTAGTAGTTGATTGCTCGCGCATGGAGAAGAAAACCAAACATAAATCTATTACACCAGTGTTCTTATCTCTGCTTCCACCAAGAGAAACTGTTCTTACACTATTATGACGATATCTTTAATTTACTAAACGGATGTTCCTATTTCTGCTCTTGAAGATGAGGAAAGACAAGGAGGAGGAAATAACAAACTGGGATTTCAAACCCCTATCACTTTGGTCTCAACTTACAATTGGCATGGTTAAGTGGCTATTGGGACAAGTTATGCGATTATTCATTTGCTTAATTATCCATTACGAGGAGGAAAGAATTTTCCAAAGACCTATGGCCCCATAAAAGGAAAGGCTCTTAGTCCATGGCTGTGGTTATTCACAGTAAAAAATCTCGGAGATAATTCTTTGTAAGTATTTGAAGTGACTTGTCGGAAACCCGCTTTGAAAATGTTCTGGAACAATATCAACTTGGGATCAATTAGGACACCAACTCGCGATTTGCATCAAGATGAGTTAACGGCAAATGAAGACAAGTGTAACACTTGTATGTATCAAAATGAGTTTCTTGTGTTCAAATATTGAGACTGACGTTTTTCATGCGTGTAATTTGTATTTTGCCTTTCTTTAGAAGGGATCTTACGTGGAGTGAGAGTAGGTTTAAAATGGCCATCATCAAATAAAGTACCAGACAAATACTTTATGAATTGCAAATCCCATTTGCCATATCACAAGAATATCACATCTCAACCATCATGTCCACAAAAGGCTTCTATTATTTATTCCTGATCTTGATGTACTTCATGATTCATGGTCAGCATCATACTTGATCAAAGAACATAATGTCCCAGCAAGCACTATTTCCGACACGCAAAGACCACCTTCTAAGCAAAACTTTTGCTTGTGGATGGATACAAAGCTCTATAATGAGACTAATAATAGAAGCAAATTATACACTATGTGAATATGGAAGAAACCATCCTGGAGATCATTTGCCCGTGGCTGCACGAGTAAGTGTCACCTTCTTTTCTAACACATGGAACACCATAGACTCCACATCTGCTGTACAAAGTTTCAAAACTAATCAGAAAATTAGATCTCAATATGTAAATAAACCAGCATTTCTATTTTATTGACAGGAAATATTTTACTATCATTAAGCCCTGCTGAAATCTGAGTGTAAAATTTCTCCTATTGAGTGGCAAATCTAAATGTAAACTGATGAATGGGATCTTCACCCCATCATTGATTCTGATCAATGTATGCTTTCACTTCCATCAACCATAATTCAATTTTTATTCAGGCAATGAGCTAGTATTGTATCTTTACCATCAATTTTGGAGAGTATGCCAGCTACCCTTCTTTGGCATTCGCCACACCTTAAATCAGCTGATATTATCACTTCTTGGACCTGCTTTTTAACATTTAAGACACAATGAACTTCATTTGAACTCATAAGGATTCCTACACCAGTACATTGATAGTGTAAAATGAATCTCAAGCAAGAAAATAATAACTCAGCATTAGGCAAAAAGGTGAGCTTGAGTGATAAATCGCATAGCATTTCCTAACCTCTAATATCTGCAACACATATATAAGAATAATAGTGATATAAAGACTCAGAACGAGGAAGAACTAACCAGAGGAATGGGCAAGCAATTCGCATTGGTTGAGCTGCTTGGTGGAAGCAATAATCTCCTCTGCTTCTGAAATCGAATTCTTGCAAACTCCTTCTTGGCCCAAGAAATAGGATTCATGTCTTGGCTTGGCAAAATCGCAAAACATATAAAGATTGCTTTGATCTTGGAGTTCAAACAAAAGTAGAGTTTAGCACACAGCTGAACAACAACAATTGTTGATGGTTTGCATCAACTTACCTATGTCTATGTTACATGCACCTTAAAGTGAGGCCAGATGGAGAAAAGAAACAAGACATGATTTCTGGTAAAACCTCTGCATTCTGATTAAGAAAACTCATCTTTTTGAGCTGCCCAAATTAAGTTTCAGCCACAGCAAAGAGATGGAGATGGAACTCATGTAGCCCACATGTTAAAGAAGGCAGCTATAATTAAACTTGAGAAAGACTCTTCAGCCTTCTGTTCATCTCTGGAGTGGTTTTTTATGTATTTTTATGCCACTCCTTGTCCCATAATACTATTCTTGATCAAAATTGGGACCAAATATACCCTTCACCTGAGGCTCCAAGTAATTGAACATTATTATATTATTATAGTACAATGCATGAATTTATTGATCATCCTGTGTTGTCGCATATGCTTTTGTACTATCAATGTACAGCAGTAACACAGAAGAGGGACATGTGCTGTGTTTTCTTCAATCAATACTATGATATTGACTTCCTAAAAATACTAAATAAATGTGTATAAGTTATATCTTAAAATGTATCTTTTATACTTTTTGAAGTAAATTTTTTTTAAAAATTAAAAATACATTTTAAAAAATAATTATATGAGGCTCAACGTATCACCAAACTATATGATTGTTGCACTTTAATTAAGGTTAAGCTAGGTCTCTATGGAAAGAGAGGCATAATTACTAGAGGGGATCTCACAGTTAAGCATTGAAGCTTTGATAGGACATTGAATCAAAAGATGAGACGTGAGATCTTCTTCTCATGACTTGTGATTGTATAGTCAATTTTATCTTCTATCAAAAGAGAACTTTGGTAATGAAAATGGTTCAAACTACCCCAATCGCCCTGTTTAATTAATAGATTAAACAGTGCACAAAAATGGGAATTTGTTTGTCTGTTATTTTTCACGTTGATATGTCTAATGTGTCGGTTTACTTCAAGTAAATTGAAGTATATATTGTAATAGTAAGCATGAAATGCATTTTACAATATATTTTTGCGTTTTTTTAAATAATTTTTTACATTTTTGAGATAATTTTTATCTCATAATATTTATTTTGAAAAATACAAAAATATGTTTTGAAATGCAATGTATACACAATATGACAATATCTTAATTATTTGGAAAAGATCAATAATTTTAATAACTTGGGGCTAACCTTATTTTGTACTTTATATGCGAAATACAAGGTGGTTGTACCAACTGATCAAGGTTTTACATGAAGTAGGAAAATAAATTAGACTGCATTTTAAAATATATTTTTATATTTTTTTCAAGACAATTTTGCATTTTTTAATATATTTTTTATTCCACAACTATCGCATTAAAAAATGAAAAAACGCATTTTAAAATGCAATTCATACGCAAATTTCCTAATTGTGTGCTAGTCCAACATATGTATTAAATACTAGGCTTAATAATCTATGATTCTTGCACCCAGAAAAGAAACAGTTAAGGTGTATATCTTAAGGTCCATCTTGATTTAAGACTGTAAATTTCCAACAGGGGAAGTTACCTTCGTCATTTGGCTATGATAAGGATGCCAGTATTATTTTTATGTTGGCAGTTGGCACACGACAAATGCACATTTAGGAACGTTTATAATAAGCTCTTAAGAGAGTAGGAAAATGCAAGAAAACTTGTCATCTCCTTGCTGGAATTTTAGTCAGGCTTAGTCCACTCATGTCTGCTGCATTTCCTTTTACACTACTGTTTTGTCACTAGTTGAGCCAAGAAGTAACAAATTCATGGCGTATCAGAATGATCATGCACAAAGAAGACTCATAAAATGAGTGTGTGGACTTAAAACACATTCATCAGGCATGCTGCAGCTCACACTCAAGTAATGCAACTTCATCTATTTTAGAGGCCTTCAAAATGGAACACATTTCAGCACCAGAAAACACAATCCTCCTCATTGTGCTAACTTTTGATAGAAAAACACTCACAGACAAAATGGCAGCTTCACATCTCATGCTCCAAAGTTCCACCATTTCTCTGTTTCTTTTATTCGTTGTTTGCTTGGTACCAAATATTCAGTCACAAAGCATTGGGAATCCACCATCAATCCCTACTGTTGGGGGCTGCAGTTCTGTCCTGGTACCTTTGGCACCTTGTGGACCATTTGCACAAGGTACAGAGCCATCACCAGCACAGTTATGTTGCAATAATCTCAGGCAACTCAACAGTCAGCAACTGAGCTGCCTCTGCCTCATGTTGAATGACCCTTCCCTGAGCTCTTTCCCTATCAATAAAACACTAGCTTTTGAACTGCCAATCCTCTGCAGCATTCCGCATGCCATGTCTACTTGTTCAGGTATATATCATTTAACGGATGTAAATGTTTTTAACTTGATTGCTCTTGACATGTTCCTTTCCCCGTTGTTTTGAAAATTTTTGCATGGTGCTCGGCTAGCCCACCAACCCGAGCTGAAGAAATTAGATTAAATTTTATAACATAAATTATACCCTGAGCATCTCTAACAATAGGTGATTTGTTTGTTGGTTATTGCCTTGTTGAAGGGATGTCTGCACCTTTGCCTCGTAGTACGCCTCCTTCTCAAGTTTCATTCGGGGCAAGAAGTAATGCGACTGCTGCTGGTATACTGGTCCAACTGCTTGATCGTTATCTTTCAGAATACACAAAGTATATTGCTCAAAATATATATCAACCAGCCAAACAATAATGCTGACTGAAATTAGTTACACACAACTTAATTACTTGGAGTTCAACATCAATGCTGCTGAATACCTTATGATAAACTTTGATGTTGATATATATATTCTTACAAAACTCATCTTGCAATTTCAGCTTCCCCAGTGGTCACAGTGAAACCTAACTTCAACATTACCGAACGGGACCCCCATATTTCTGGAGCAAAGTTGAATGCTATTAATCATTTGGCGGTCGCATTGCTAGCTGAAACTATCTTTGTCGGAACAACATACACTTATGAGTCCTGGAGTATCATGTTTCTTAATGTCTGAGAGATGTATTATAATTAGTCTGCTCAAATAGGATTGTTTTGTGATATTTGAGACTCTTGAGTGTGATGTAATCCGATTAGCAGTAGTTTAGTATGTAATGCTCTAGGCATTTGATGAGATATTGACGCTTAATTCTATCAGCATTTCTGTAATACTAAGTATTAACTACTTCCAATAGCTACTTCCAGTTACCTCAGATATTGTTCTGTTGTTTATAGCTATTAAACAACTAAATATTGCACGTTAAAGAAGCCCTTTCCAATAGCTACTTCTCAGCTAAGAGAAAACATGTTTTCTGCTATCTTATCATCTAATTCAAGTGCTTTTTCTACAAAAACATTTAACGAACTGGATAGAACACATAAAAGGACTAATCAAAAGAATCTAATATATCTACCATAAAGCACATGAGCTTTTCCTGATTTTTAAGACTCTGCGTGAGCTTTTCCAGCTAGATCACTAGTTCAGTTACAGAAAGGTAACACTTGGTTGTGACACAGATCAAGAAATTAATGGCAGCACCATTTATCCACCATTTTATGGTTAAAGGACCAGTTCTTTAACTAAAACATTACAATATTTCCAGAATGCTATGCATGGTATACAATATAAGAGTCTCCACCAGTTCAATCAACTTTTAATGCATCTCATTCTATACCACTGGAATGCAAAGAAAAAACTGAAGACTTAGCATTTGGATACCTTGGCTTGTATTTTCATCACAACTTTAGGGCAAAAGTGAAATAGTTCATCAACTGAAACTAGAAAAGCTATTCTAAAGTAGGCGCTTCCTCAGTAGGATTAGACTCAAAAACATCCGCCTTAGATGACTCTGGTTCTTCTAGAAGCTCTCTTGATTGAATTGATTCCTTGTACACTGGTGTGTCCTTAAAATCTGTTGCTCCCTGATTATATGTTACCACAGCAACACCACAAGCAATTAACTGCACAAGAGAAGCCATAGGTCAATACAAGTCTGTACTAAATGTAATTGAGATTGCATGCATTTTTCCAGAACCATGTTACGGAAATTCCTGTATTTCCATTTAGGTTTAACAGCTTTTTCTGTGTTTCCTTTATAAATAAGATATGAGGTACTGTTTCATCACTAAAAACAGACCCAAAAAAATAATGCATTGAGAATTTGAAACTATGAAAAACTCTAACATACAGTTATGACGTATTTCTTTATTTCCAGAAAGTACACTAACTTAATAAACTAAAGTTGATCCCATATTTTTATACATCAAGCAACAAATTGGTTTTAATTCTTCTTTTCATAGTTTATGCATGGCCTACCTTTTAAGATTGTTTTGTCACTGAATACTCAATTATTGATGGTAAGAGCGAAATCTGCACTCCAACAGGTTACATCTCAAAAGCTTAAAAATGGCAAAACACTGACCTAGACATTCCACTTAATGAAGCTAAAAAGTTCATCCATTAAAACTATACTAGTATTAGGTATGTAAAGGGATAGGGAGAAGAGTACCTTCCCACAAACTTTTTTCTATATATTCTTTTTCCTATCTTTTGGTTCAATGGAATAGACCAAAACCAAACTTCCTATTGCCAACTAACCAAGAGCACCATCCATTTCTATTTTCCTTTTCACGATTCAACAGCATAAAGTATCAAGTTTAACTCACTCAAAAGTTACTTATTCCAAACGCTATCAATCTCAGAGTTCTTTTATGCTTTTTCTGGTGAGAATCAAATTCAATCAAGACACCACACATCAATCCAACTCAGCACATTGCATAAGAAATCCAAACTCCCCCACCCCTCCTTGGCTCCTTCCCAAAAAATGGGACCAATCTGAAAATCACTAGAAACTACATTTAAAATCTGAATGAAACCAAATATTATATACATCTTTTGCATCCTATTTGTCGTGCAATAAACCAATCAGAATAAATACAGAATTCTAGCCCTCTATTTTGTGCAAATTTTAGTGATAAGTATATTGTTGCTCAACGTAATATACACTCCTGAAGTGAAGAATCACTAGTTTAAAATAAAAATTTTTTTAAAAAAAAAAGGGTTACCGAGAAAAGAACGCCAAAAGCCCACATGTACTGAATGAAGAATCCCAAACCATCCCATTGAGGACCTTCCCAAAAGTCGGGCTCCTCACCAGGTAGCTTAGGCATTACAAACCCATCATCAGCAGTCCCAGCTGAAGCACTACCATCAATCTCAGCTGTACCAGAAATCCCTTTGATTTCTGCAGCTTCTTCTTCTGCTTCTTCTTCTTCCTCTGTTGGAACAGAATTCCTCCTGTTCTTACTATCAAATCTGCCCGTTCTTGCCGATGACAACTTCTTTGTTGCAGAGACTATGGTGAGCTTATGGGCTTTCGGAGATGACCAGTGCCACAACGGTAGTAGGAATGTACGGCGGAGAGGGACGCCGATGGATGGTGTTGTGGTGGCGGGAGTGGTGTAGAGGATTTGGTTTCCGTTGAGTGCCATTTTTGAGTGGCTGAGAGTGTGTGCGAGCGAAGATGAGCAAAGGATCAAACGAAATTCTCAACCGTTTTTGGAATTGGATAATTACGGAGATGAAACGTCGGCGTTTTGCTGATTCCTTGGGCTGGCCTTTTTAGCTTTGGTCGGTTTCGGACAGCCCATATTTTAGGCTTTCTGTAAAATGGATTGGGCTTACAATTGGAGATTTGTGTGATTTTTCCTTTTTGCAAACTCCATTTAGTTTTCTTTAGAATTGCAGTAGGCTTAAAATTTGATATTTTATATGGATCGTAATCTAAAATTTTATACAAATTCTCAATCATTCAAGGGTAGTTATGGATTATCATTTTAAAATATATTTTTGTACTTTTCAAAATATTTTTGCACTCTTCAATGTATATTTTATCTCACAACAATTATACAAAAAAGTAAAAATATATTTTAAAACGCAATCTATTCTCATTTTAAAGAAATTATCAAACGAACATGAGAAAAGAGTTAGAACAATAAAAGAAATCATAAAATTCAAGTAAAATTAATCGAGAACAAACACGGCGAGAAAATTAAAAAATTATTCAATTTCAAAATAATTTCAATTTTAACGAAAAACCAAACACATTCATAAATCTCACCATTCACTTTCACAAATTTGATTTTTTTTACTTATTTAACGTCCATTAAAAAAAAGAAGATAATCATTACATATTTCAATACTCTTTTTACAAATTATTCTTATTGAACACAATAATTGAACATGTTAAGCAAGTGGGGAAAAAGGAAAGAGTAGCCGCCAACGTTACTTTCAATCTTTCATGATTGACAAATAGGAAAGGAAACATTGTCAAAGACAGCTTCAACGCTTGTCCAAGAATCACCACCAACCCAAAAGAAAAAAGAAAAAAAAAGAATATATATTAGAAATCAAAAATGGGTGTGGGTGCTACTCACGTTTTGTAAATTATAAATGTGCAAGTTTTTATGAATGTCGCATTGACTGCTCATTCTGTCATATTATGCAATAGCGTTCTTGATTTGATTTTTCAAAATTTTCTAAAAATCGCTTTCAACGCATCAATTATTCTTAGTTTTTTTTTTTGGGGAGGGGGGGGTTAGATACATTTAATGGCCTTGAGATTTGGTTCAATTATTAATCGATTCATAATAATATTTATTATGATTTTTTATAGTAATTGATATGATAAATATAAAAATACAAAATTATTTTTTATTATTTTGTACTTTTTAAGGAAAGTATTAAATAAATTTTGTCTTTTTATACTTGTTACAATTCGTTACTATAATTTGTCATTAAAAATTTCATTACTCTTTGAATATTATATTTGTTTTCTTGATCTTTAGACAGTATAACATATTACTTATTTTGCTTTAGAAGAGTAATCCACGTTTGCATACGTATAATATTTTATTTTTTATTATAAAGTACAATATGATAAAACATAAATGAAGGATTAGACCAGGCATTCTCACTTATAAAATCACACTAAAATTTAATAATTAATAACATAATCAGTTGAATAATTAATTAAATAAATTATAAGAGAAAAAAGGAACGTTTTACTTTAGCATGTACCAAACATGGTATCAATAACCAAAAAAAAAAAAAATAGAAAATACAATAAGAAGGGCAGGCATGTGGTTTAAAATCGATATATATACACACATAGTTAATAAGTAGTTCTAATTACAACATTGATTTTGAAAATTTGTTCAAGATCATATGAAGTTGTCCCTTTGAAAAGCATAGAAAAATGAAGTTGAATTTTATTACAATAAAATTTTAAATTCCATCAATTGACTCTAATGTTCGTTAGGTAAAAGGAGTGATGATAATACTCATAAATTACGAAATTCCATTGATAATTATACCAAGCATGAAGGGAGTACATGTGTAATTAACCTTAGTTGTTTTGCTCCTATCATTTATTATTGGGTACTCATTCCATCCCTAAAAAAATTACTTTAAATTTAATATAAATTTTTTAATTATACGACATCATATATTTAATTAACTATTAAATGTACAATTTCTTTTTTTTTTAAATTTTAGACCATACATTATTATTATTATTATTATTATTATTATAAGATTTTTATTTAAAATATATTGTAATATTAAATATATATTTTTATTTTTATTTTTATTTTTATATTTTAACTGTAGTTTATACATAATTATTATTATAATATAGAATTTATTTATTTTTTCCTGAGAGTCAAAATAAAATTTTGAAAGGAAACATTTTTTAGGACAAATAGAGTATTCTCTTTTGGGTGGAGGCAAATTGGTGAATGATTGGGACTTGTTAGGTAAACAAAAGATAGAACGGAAGGTGACGAATTTAACCTTGCATAAAAAGGTTAGGCAGTCTAAATTTAACCACCACATTTGTTTTATTATCTTTTGCGCAATAAACTAATAAAAAATAAGAAATAAAATTTCAATACCCCATTTTATACCAACGTCACACGATATGTTTGCAAATTAATACTTTACAAATTATTGCAAATTTTTATTTTACTCTAGTTTGATTTGGCCATCAAATCTAAAATCATAAGCACTTAAAAAAGAATTGTGAGAATGAACAATGACAAGTCGATAACAATCCATATTCATGTTTTAGTTGACAATTTTGACTAGTTTCTATATTAAAAAAAAAAATTACTCATTATGTTTGAAAAAGAAAAAAATTTACTTTTAAAATTATTCTTTATCCTAAAAAAAATATTTCATGTTTAAAATAAATTTTGTATAATATTTTTATTGATAATAATTACATATAGTCATAATAAAAAATATAAATATAAATATAAAATCATATATTTAATAATACATAAAATATGTTAAATCTAATAACTAAAAAAGTTATATTCAGACTAATACTTAGTCCTAAAAAGCAAACTAGTAAAAGGACACGGGCGTATATGAATTGATGTTTTAAAACATATTTTTATAGTTTCGAAAGTATTTTTAGATTTTTTAATATATTTTTTATCTCATAATTATTATTTTAAAAATATATAAAAATACTTTTTACAACACAATTCATACACATTAAAGTTTTTGAATGGTGTTAGAATAGTAAAGGAATTAGCTGGGATCGAAACAAAAAAAAAAAAAAAAAAAGGTAGAGGGGCACTACTTTTTAGTACTACTCCCTCCGTCTAAAAAACAAAGAGTTTACTTTAGTTAAAATATAACTTTTTATTAGTTATTAGATATGACTTATTTAATATACCACTAAATATATAATTTTATATTTTTATTTTTACTTTTGAATTTTAAATATACATAATTATTATTAATAATAATATTTTAAGAATTTAGTTTAAAAATAAACTTTTTTAATGACACAATTTTTTTTGGGAACAATGTAGCATCTAGTCCTTTTAAAAGTCTTCTGAGGACCAAATGAAAATGATGGCAGCAAGTGGGTCGGACCACATCAATAACATTGTCATGTCTTTTAGGAAACCCGCCATAAAAGCTAGTTTATGAGTTAGAAAAACCTAATACCATATAAATCTTTTATGAAAATTTCATACTTTTTACGTGGGAACCAAGTGAGATCATGATAACCTACCACGCTCTGCATGTCGTGGAATTAATGGTTTTGCACTAGGTGGCTTCTCGGCACTGCCGACGTCACTAACCAATTATGGCATGGGCGGAGTACAGTGGTTGTCTCTGATACTATTTATCATGTCCTTGAGAGAATCCACCACAAAAGCTAATTTGTGAGATAGAAAAATCTAATGCCATATAAACCTCTCATAAAAATTCTATACTTTTCATATGAAAACCAGGTGACAAACACACTGACATGGCCCCAATGCCCAAAATCCTTCATTTCAAGTCCATTGTCCAACTTCTCTATTATTCCTCTTTTTCTAGCCTTTCCTTTCTTAATTAAGTAATCCAGATCATGATGATAACATTAATCCCAAAATTCACCTGTTCCCCCAAAAAACCTCAACGCACATTTAATATTCCACAAACGATGACAAAATTAAAGGGCCCAATTTAAACACGAATCTAATGCTTACTACAAATTTCAATATTCTAATAACAATTTTTTAGATAAAAAAATGGTGTTTAAATTACGAGTCAAAACGCATTTTCATGACTTACTTTGGTATTAGTTTGGATATGGTAAAATCATTATATTAGATTGAATAAGTACATTTGATCTAACAAGTATCTTATGTTAGAATTGAAAAATTTTATAGATTGAATCTTTAGTATTTTCTCACCGATCATGCCGCGAGCGGAGTGCAGTAGTTGTCTTGTTTCTGATACCATTTGTCTTGTTCTTGAGAAATCCCACCTTAAAAACTAATTGATGAGATGAAAAATCTCATACTTTTAATGTGGAAACCAAGTAACAAACACACTGACATGGGCCCAATGCCCAAAATCCTTCATTTCAAGTTCATTGTCCAACTTCTCTGTTATTCTTCTTTTTCTAGCCTTTCCTTTCTTAATTAAGTAATCCAGATCATGATGATAACATTAATCCCAAAATTCACCTGTTCCCCCAAAAATCCTCAACACGCATTTAATATTCCACAAACGATGACAAAATTAAAGGGGCCAATTTAAACACGAATCTAATGCTTACTACAAATTTCAATATTCTAATAACAATTTTTTAGATAAAAAAATGGTATTTAAATTATGATTCAAAACGCATTTTCATGACTTACTTTGGTATTAGTTTGGATATAGTAAAATCATTATATTAGATCGAATAAGTACATTTGATCTAACAAGTATCTTATGTTAGAATTGAAAAATTTTATAAATTGAATTTTTAATACTTTCTTATTTATTACATGTATCTACTATTTAAGAAGAATATTGTTCTCCATTCTTAATAAAAAAAAACTAAAAAAAATCTCACAAGCATAAGAAAGGGGTGAAAAGTGAGAAAGAAGGGAGGTAAAAAGATAAACAACTTTCAAAATAAATAAAACTAAATAAAAATAAACAGGAACGAGTCAGTGACACAGCGGTAAGGCTTTATGTGCTCATGCGAGAGGACGTAAGTTTGAATTCTACACATTCACTTTCTAATAGTATAGATACTTCCCATCCCCATTTCCCCCTTGTAATAGTATAACAAAAATTGTGATATTGTTTATCCATTAATCAAAATTTTGAATTTTTAAAAAATATCCTGACAAGGTTTTAATGAACAATTTGAAAATCTATTGATTATAACAAATTATAAAATTAATCATTCGTACATTTCAATTCATATATCAAATTTTATTAAATTTGACTCATAATAATTATTTACCAAAGAATAACCTATCTCTTTAGGTAATCTATTATTAACAACTTCGTTCCAACTTCTTTTGATGTAAAATATTACAATATTCTGTATTCACGACTTTATCTCACACAAGAGAAAGAAACAAGCATAATTTTATTTTATTTTATTTATATATTCGTGAAGATGCAAATAATTATTTACCGAAGAATAACTCTAGTTATAAAATCATAGTTATAAAATAATAATACATTAAAAGCATAAAAATATTTAAAAAATGTTAACAAATACACATTTTAGAACATTCATTCGCATCCTAAAAATTTTCTTACTATTGTTTGGAGCCTTAGTGCATATGGTTAAAAAAATTTAACCTTTCTTACAAATATAAATATAAATTACATTTCAAAATACATTTCGATGTCCTGCATTAGACCATATCTCAAAATATAAATATAAATTACATTTCAAAATACATTTCCATGTCCTGCATTAGACCATATCCCAAACTCAAGCTTCTATGTAATGAGCCAATTTGGTTTGGACATTGTTCTTGGCGAAATATTTAAGAACAGAAAATATGAAGGAATTTTTTCATGATTTTTGTTGCGAGTTCCTTAAAATTTTAAATATAAAAATAAAACAAATTTATGCCTCTCACGCAATAATATTTTCGTTGAAGTATGAATTTATGCTTCTATTTCTTCCTTTTCCTGTCGGACAAATCTAACGGTACCAGATTTACAAAACAAGCCTACACTACCATCCACAGCAACTAACGTCTATTCCGGGCCAGTCCGGTCCACAGCATCTAACCACCCTTCACAAAGCGGGCAAGGACTCCGGCCGCCAGGCCATGTCCGAAAAATCTGACCCGTCCGCATAATCAAACAACCCATCCACAGTCACAAAATCGCCGTTCCCGTTACCGTCACCCGTGTAGTTATCTCCTTCCGGAATTCCGTCCCCCAGCCCAAACTCGTACGAGTCGTAACTCGCTAACTCGCCCTCAAATCCAACCATGTTGCCAAGCTCATCAATGACTTCCTCATTATTGACTGGTAAATTTGTGGGTTCGTTCTGGGTTTGCTCTCCGGCGACGGTGGGTGGGAGTCCCAGCTCATCGTCGGAAGCTTCCAGGAGGTACCCAAGGTCCGGCTGAGATTTGCCCGGATCTGACGTCAGCTCAACCGCCGGCCGGTTAGCAAGAGAAGGTGATAATTGGAGAATCTCCTCCTCGAAGCTTCTGATGACTGAGTCAAGGTCCTGAGCCTCCGGCACCGTCTCCGGTTCGTCGAGGATGTCCAAAATGTCTTCCCCGAATTTGACAACCTCCGGCGAGGCTTGCTCATCCCCATCCTCAGAGCCGTTAGACTCGTTCTCGTTATCCTCCGAATCAAGATGACAAATTTCCGACACCGGCGAGTCAGGCGGAGCTGAGTTAGCCTTCGCCTCCGAGTCAACCAGCTCCGACCAGGGTTGATTAGGACCAGATCCCGTACCGGCATTAGATCGTTTCAACTCGGGCGAGTTGGGGTCCAACCCATCTGATTCATCAACACACCTGGCCCTTTTCTTGTTAAGAGTAGGAGTATTATCAATATTATTTTTCTCGCTAGTGCACCCTTCCATTTTCTAAGGGCGGAAACAAAAGATAAACCAAGTAAAGGCGTGTTTGGTTGGAAGCAAAAGTAAAGTGAGGTCCCTAAACACAGATAAGGAAAGAAAAGAGTCTGTAGGCTGTGTGTAGCTTGGACCTAGTGAGGAGAGAGAGGGAAAGGAGGCCTCAATATATAGTGGAAAAAAGAAGAGACAAACAAGGTGCGAGAGAGGATCTTGACAAAATAAGTTGAGGGAATGTGTTGGATGAGATGGAAAGGATAAAAAATAATGTAGCCAAGTCACGAGAGAGAGAAGAGAAATAAATGGGGGAAAAAGAAAGAACAGAATAGAATATAATTTTTTTAAATCAACAATGAATGACTTAATTTTTGTTGCTTTTGTTAGTTGGGAGAAAGAAAAGTGTGTGTCCACTAGAGAGGATTGAGATTGCAGTGAAGGGGATACGAGGGTAGATGGTTTATATAGTTGGGGGAGGGAAGAATGAGAGAGAATTGATAAGACACTCAAGAAAGAAAGAAATGAACCAAAAGACGTGTTTGTTGGTTGAGATGAAAGATAAGGAAAATAAGGATGGGAGGAGAATAGGGATTTTTGGTTTCAATTTTTTAAAAGGAAGTTTGCTTGTTTTGAGGGTGGGAAAGAGGAGAGATGAGAGTTATGAATGAATGGATGAATGGAGGGAGAGAAAGTGGGTATGGGGGAGAGGAGTTATATAGTGGTAAGGAGAAGAAAGAGAGAGGTTTTTTTAAAAACTTACTTAAGAGAGGGAGGAGGATTTGCATTTTTTTTATTTTTTTATTTTTTTATTTTTTGGGGGCTGTTTGGTTAAATAATTGTGGGCCTAGGGGTGAAAGAGGGAAATTGGAATTAAGAAATGGTAAGATATGGACAGGCGCGTGTTTGGCGGATTCTCACACCCACACACACACACTCACACAGTCACACAGTCCCTCCCATCACGTTTCACGGACATCTTGCCTTTTTTTTAATCTTTTGTTTTTTTTTTGGATTTTTAAATTTTGTTCGGTTCTCTTACTTGCTTTAGTTGGATTTCAATTCTCCTTTTCCCTCTTTTTCCTGTCCCTTCCATTTTTCAATAATGTCCTGTAAAAATGCGTTTCAAGTCCGCCTTTGAAATCCGGTCCCCGGGCCCACCGGTTTCGGGGAGAAATGTGCGGCTCGCTCACTTTTTTTTGGTTCGGAGTTTGGGCTGGGCTCTTCTTCTGGCTTAGCTGGCGTGGCTGGCTTTACTGTTTTGCGACTTCACTAGAGAACCTGGCTTGGCTTGGCTTAGCTTGGCTTGCCATAGAACCGCGAACGCTACGGCTAATAATTTGTGTTCAAGTGAAAATTTGACATCTTCTCTTTCATTATTATTCCCTACAAATTTACCCTGTGTTGGGGCTTGATTCAAACTCTTCTTAGTTCGTGGGAATGCTTCCTTTGCTCTAGAAATGTTCTTATTCACATCACAACCACATCTTTCTCATCGAGATCCAAAAAAAAAAAAAAAACAATCAAGAAAAAAATTTCAATGAATCTAAGATGAGACTCTTGGGCTTAAATTTGTATATCAACAAATTAAACAAGTAGATTAAATGATATTCGACAATACATGTCTAAATTATATGATGTATGTGATTTGATGTTTTAAATTATACTTTTACGTTTTTTAATATGTTTTTTATTTTATAATTTTTATTTTAAAAAATATAAAAATATATTTTAAAATACAATTGATATTGATACGCACTGATAATTTTTCCTGTGGGAAAGTTAATGTACAATGTTTTCTTTTTACAAAACCAGATTGAGGTTAGTGGGTCCATTTGGACAAGGAGTTTTTATTTATAAATAAGTAAATTCTTAAATAAAAATAAACTATCCAAACACATTTTTATTTTAAAATTTAAATTTCAAATTTTCTCACCCAAATTCCTCTCAAACAATTTTTAAAAAATTTTTCTTTTATTTTTCCCTTTAAAATACTTTTTCTGTAAAAAAATACCCACTAAAATTTTCACACATTATAATATAACTTTTGCCAAATACATCACACTGCAAACAAACCCTTAGTTTCCTAACAAGAATTTTCGCTCCCATTTGTTTAAAAAAAAAAATCAATTAAAGTATAATTTTTCTTAATATTCCTTTTGTTAGAAAATAAATTTATTTTAGAGTACGATACATTGTTACATATATAATTTTTCCCTCTTATTTTGATTTTTAAAATGTGAATCATGTATAATTACTACTAGTAAAAATAATATATTAAATTTATATACAAAATAGATTTTTTTGGGGATAAAATGAGTATAACACATTTAATATACTATTAAATATTTAAATGTATAGTTCTTTATTTTGATTTTTTGATTTTTAATTTTAATTCATATATTATAATTTTGTTATTTCTTCCGTCTCAAAAACAAAATCCAATTTCTTTTTTTTTGTTTAAAAAAAGAGTTAACTTTTAAACTAAATTCTTGAAGTATCATTACTGATAATAATTATGTATATTCACAATTAAAAAGCAAAGATAAAAATATAAAATTATACATTTAATTGGTATATTAAGTGTGTTATAATTAATAACTAATAAAAAACTATATTTAAAGAAAAGTAAATTTACTTATTTTTAGGACCAAAGAAATATTAGGGTATGTTTGGAGTGTGATGTATTTGAAAAAAGTTGTATTGGTTTGTGTGAAAATTTTAGTGAATATTTTTTCATAGAAAAAGTATTTTAAAGAGAAAAATAAGAGGAAAATTTTTTCAAATTGTGTGAGAGAAATTTGAGTGGAAAAATTTAAATTTTAAATTTTAAAATAAAAATATATTTAAAGTGTGATGTTTTTATTTAAAAAAAATATATTTTTTCTATCTACAAAAAAAATCTCTTGTCCAAACGTAGCCTTAATTTTTTCCTTTGCGGTTTGGCGCGAGAGCGAGTGTCGGCATACATCATCCCTAGGGCTAAATAAAAATACTAGGTTGCCCATATTTCTTGAGGGGGCGGAGCATCTCATTCTCATCCCATGAAAAGATTTGTAACTCACCACGTGAAGCCTTGGACCAAACATCAAATGCAAATTCCTTTCTTTCATTTATAACGAAGCCGAAAGCTCTAAAGCAACACATCTTTATCAACCACCCCTTTTAATTATTAATTATGATTTAAAATTTTGTCAAATACACACCCAATATTAATTTTTATCAAAATTCATTTATTGCAAAATCTAATATGTGAGTGCGTGAGAGAGAAATAATTCAATAATCTTTATTAAATTAAAGTAAACTTGGATGGAAAGGAACCCACGAGAAAACAAAAACAGAAGTTAAGGCTTATAAAAGAAGAAAAGATGATTACTATAGTACTCGTGATAACGCATCATTATCGTTGGCGATCACACCCTCCCGACCTAAAATGGAAAAGAAAACGTAAGTGTGTAAAGATGGTCTTATACGACTCATTTTTTACTTCTTAATATATTTTTTTATTATCACTTATTTAAGAAATATAAAGATATATTTTCAAATAATGTACGAAACTTATTTTGATATAATAAGTTATGCGTACGTAGATTTTTTTTTGTCATCCATGCAAAAAGAGAACAAAATCCCTATTCCCCACGCATGCAGTGGATCGATTATTGTCTCTGTTTGCCGACAACAACTCGATGCCCCATGCACCTCTTGTCCTATTTGAGGTTTTGGATCCATTCCATCAATGTCTTGCCAGATCCTTGCAAAAAAATTGCTTAACGAAAGTCTAGAGACTTTTAGATCATTGCCAATTAATAAAAGACTTCCATTTGTGGGCGTTGAGGTGCTTCACGGGTAAATCGACTTGTGCCAAGAGTCTTTTTCTTAAAAATAACCACAGCATATATCAAAACATATTTTAATATTGTTTTTAACAAATTTTATCTCATAATTCTTATTCAAAAAAATATAAAAACGCATTCGATACTAAATATAATTATTTATTTAAATCTTTTTCGTTACAAGGTAAACATAAAATTCGATTTCAGAATTAACCTTAATTAACATGAATATCGAGACTTGAGAGGCTCGATCTTATAATCAAACCAAAATTATTTGCTTGGCTCACTCGTGCCATGTGATTGAAAAAGTAGATGTTGAAGATTCCACATATATATAACCAAGGATTTTTTAGTTGAGGTTTCATGCATGCTCGAGTTGTTTAGAAATGGTAAGGATGGATTGGTTCCACCTAATTCAAAGAATAAAGTAAAAAAAGAGATGCATTTGTGTCATGATGCACGAGAATTAGATTTCTCTTACTGTGTAGAAAAAGGCAAATACATGAACCTCGAAGATTTGCATGATTATGTAGATTTAATAGTATTTCTCTTTAGGTTTAGTTTAAAGTTGCAATAATCTCCCCCCCTACCCTAAAATATGTCTTTTCAAATTCACTTTTACAGATAAGGGTGTTCATTCAATATTTCAATTCAATTACTCATAGCCAGTAAAGAAATTAACCAATTGAAAGTTCCAGACACTCAAAAAGAGGAAACATAGGATTTTATTTTTCTTTTGTTAAGATCGTGCCCATCAAATGTTTATGTAAATTCTGATGACTATATCTTAATATTTCTTGAAATAATCAGTTTCTAATTGAACAGTATAATGGATTAAAAATAATTCTCTTTTTAGGGAAAAAAAAATATGTTAGCAATAGTGAAAGCGGTAAGTGGCGCAATTTGACACTTTTACATAAAAATTTCTATTTATATATAGTATGATGTTTTCAATTGATATCTTGCGTTAAAAAATAAATGTTTAATATTCTTTTTTAAAAATAAATTCATTTAGGTCTAGACAAAAATTCAATATATGCTATGAATTATCTAATCCAACTGGATTAATTTTATTGATACTATAATTTTGCATGTATGTTTAATATCATTTTTTTTTAAAAAAAAATATTTTTATATTATTTTTATTAATAATAATATGTAACATAAATTTAAAAATAAAAAATATATTTAATAATATATTAATTACGTTTAAATCTTCTAAGCTAATAACTCTTTTTTGGCATGGAAGAAATGCATACTCGTGACCTGCCAAAACGTGGCACCCAACGGGTCGGTCAAAGCCGAAATGTAGAGATAAGCCGGGGAGTCCAACACTCCAACCAAACTCCAAACCCAAGCCGGCCGAAATAAAGGGCGGCGCGGAGTTCTCGAAGTCGGAAAGCAGTAATCTGTAATCTGCCAGGCATGAAAAGGGCGGTGGTGAGCCGAGTCAGCGTTTGCAAGCATGCACAGCGCCACGTCTTAAAAGTCCAGCAAACACGTGGCTTAGAGTCCGCAATAGCCGGCTAGGGAGCCGCACCTTCCCGACGACTTGAGCAGCTTCGGAAAGATTTAAAATTCTGACTCATTAATTTTTAGTGACACAGACCGCACCGCCCCCACCTCGATTTTCGTCACCTGTTATTCCGGTGAACCAATCAACGGCTAGTCAATTGTTGGCCCTACCTGTTTAAATAATTTCGAAATATATACTATTTTATTTTAATAAGTTTAAAAACACTTGTTAAATAGTTTATTTTTAAAATTCTTTATTGTTCTAAAAAATTAATTTTAAATTAAAAATATTAAATATTTTTTATAATTATCTGTACTCATAAAAAAAATATTTAATATTTAATATTTTATATTTAATATTATATTAAATGTGTTATAATTAATAATTAAATAATTAAATAATAATTTTTTATAAAAAACTATATTGACTGATGGTATAAGTATAAAAAAATAAAATTAATATTTATTATTTAATATATTTTTAAGAAATGTTGTAATTAAATTTTATTTTTTCATACTTGCTACCTTAGTTGTATTACTATATTACTGTGAAAAGTTATTAAATGGACAACATTTCAAAATTCGTTTTTGTATTTTTGAGTTAGTATTGTAAAATATGAAATGTGTTAGAAACTGAAAAAGTATCCTGAAAAGCATTATAAAAACTGTCTAAACAATCCCTAAAAATATCATTAATCTAAAAAGTCACACCTAAACAAAGTGAACTCACTTTAAAAAAATGAAGTGCAAGATTTGTACTCACATAATCATTTCTGGAACGGATATTCTACACATTCATTGCATTACTTAAAGCGGTGTAATCAAATATAATTAAAAAGGATAATTTATAATTTAAAATAAATAATCTATTTATATACAAGAAATAAAAAAAAATTATATAATTAACTTTTTTTATTAAAAATAAAAATACAACGAATTGTATGAAATACTATTTCTCATTATCATGTAATTAAACTTTTTGCAACTAAAGAAGAATTTGTTTAGTTCATCAAAATTTTTTCCAAATTACATTTTACCAATTTTCTAAGGAATTCACTTATGGTCTTTTTTCTTCTATTTTTTTTTATGACTCAAAGACTCTCACATGAAATGATCTTTCAAACCCTTAACTAAACACAAATTTCGAAACTTCTATAAATAGGCCCACCCTACAGTCACCAACTTGTGGTCATTTTGCCTTACACGAGAACTACCTCTACTCTCTATCTTACCAATATTCGTTTTGAGACGTAAATGCTGTGAGTATACCACAAGATTAGTTACATGTGAGGTAGCTACCTAACTTTTGTTTTTACACAATTAGACAATCAAAACACAATTAAAAAGGTATCCCAATCTAATTTTGATGTTGATTTACATGAGGGGAATCGTACCATCCAACATGTTCATGAAAATCATTTTAAAGTATTGGTTCTCGAAAAAAATGTTTAAAACTAAAAATATTGGTTCTCGAAACTTTGACAGGACAACTTGTTCGGTTGATGTCTATGCTATGGACTTTTGGCTTATTTTAAGATTTTTATTATTGAATTTTGACTTTTCCCCCCCAACTTTTTTAAAAAAGGAAAGTAAATGAACCAGTTTCTTGCACGGCTAATAATATTTGGATTTATTAACATTAAATTCGAGAATGGATGGTCATCCGTATTGGAAATTTTCTTTAACAACGACCAAGAGGGTAGAGGCCTAAAGTTTCTGATGAAAACCACGCTCTGAATCTGAATATTCAATCCGTCTCAAAAAATATATTTATTTTAAAATTTATATTTATTTTAAAAGTTTACTTTAAAATAAATAAAATACAAAATATAATTTATCATTATCATTATTAATAATAATGATACAAAAGCTAAAAATTTAAAACAAATAAACAAATAAACAAATTTATATTTAATAGAAATTAAAATATTATATTAGATAAAAAATTTTAGCACGGAAAGTATATAAATTGTTGGGATAACATCAACCGACTCAACCCCACGTCTAGCAATAGCATCACAAAAAATGAGAATGATCCCCATCATGCTTTGTGGATTAATAAATTATAGTTTTTGTTGCCAATCCGTAATTTCTAAATCAATGGGACCGTTGGCCGAAGAGTTGTTCAAAGTGCACCCACCGAAATAAGTTACGACCACCACATGGCACTATCGCACCTACCAAAAATAAGTTCACACAGCATTCCCTCGCATCTTTTTTGGAAATTATTTCGCATACTCTCCCTCAATTTTTTAAAAATTAACATAAAGAAGGTTAATAACAATTGTAGCGACTAAGCCCCAATCACAAAAAGCCCGAAGGTTACTTTCTCTCAAAAATTTACTGTACGATGTGGGTGATTCTATATGCGAAAAGGTGCGATTTTTTAATTTATTTTTTGAAGAATTGAGAGAGTGTATCTATTTTGTGAAATGTGATTCGTGTTTCTTTTTTTTTATTTGTTAGAATTGAGGGATTGCATTCCATTGTGACGTGTGTTTCGTGCTTTTTCTTCTTTTTAGTGTGTGGCATCAACTTAAACAGTGTCAATATTGACATGAGTAGGAGTTAGGACCAAAATATGCATTCAGTTTCTTCTGCAATTTATTATTTTGTGATGCTCAAGATAGTTTTTTTTAAAAGATTTTATATAGTATTATGTCCTTATTTATTAAGGTAATATTCCATATTTGTTAGGGTTTTTTCCTCCACGATTGAGGTATTAGTAATTGTACTTTCCTTCGTGATTAATATCAATTATCATGAAATCATTTAGCCTGTTGTTGACTATCTTATGTAAATATTTTGCTATTACAATAATATATCTAACTTTTTTTGGAAAAAAAAAATTACAGCGACTATAGAACCCCGTTGTGTCAATTTTCACCAACTCTGGGGAAGGTATAGGAATTGTATAAATAACATTTCAAGATCTATTTTCTTATTTTTTAAAATATGATTGTGAAATAAGAGTTGTATTGAAAATTAAGAAAGTGTATTGTAAAGTACAAAAATATATTTTGAAATACAAACCACACAAGTGCATAACAAACTACTCCATATATTTCCTAAAAGAACTAGTATACTTTTTTTCATTACATTTGTTAATAATAATTATAAATGACTATAATTAAAAAGTAAAAATAAATATGTAAAATTGTGTATCTAATAGTGTATTAAATATATTATACGTAATAATTAAAAAAGTTATATTTATTTCAAAATAGATTTTTTTTTTCTTTTGGGGACCGAGAAAGTAAAAAATAATCAACACCTTATATCCTAATATTATCGTAATATGATAATATTAATTATTTATTTATTTCTATTAAAAAAGATTTCAATTAGTAAAAAAATTTTATGCTAACATATAAAAAGTGGTAATAAGAAAAAAGTTAGAGAGATAATCAGTGGCCATCGGGCTACCTTACTATTGTGTAAGGTACATAGAATAGGATAAATGGTTCCCAGCCCCTCACTCAATGAGTCACATAGAATGGGGATATTGTTGTAAATACCAGGAATGTCGGCAAAAGAAAGAAAAAAAAAGAAAATGTTAGACAGAAAATAATATTTTTAAGATTTGATCCCATGAACGTGATTGACAATTTGTTTTGGTTCATTTGCTAACGCCAAGTGGCTGCGTACCATAATAGGATAATATAGTACAAGTACTACTAGAATTTTCCTCGGAGCCAAAACAAAAAACACGGGATGTACGCACAACGTTTCCATGTTTTGGTTTATAGCTTTTTGAGAATTTTTATATTAGCGAGTACGAAAATGTAATTAAAAAAAAACAGTTGAGAAGAAGTTGATTGATGCACCGTACGAACCGGTGCGGGGGATGCAGTGCAGGTTTTCGGCAACCGGGTGAACCGGCGAAGGGAAGTACGCAAAGAGCGGTCCGAAAGCGAGACGTTGGTTGGGAAGAAGATGGGACAAGTACGAAAGCAAAGGTAGATGGGGGATGAATGACGACCGTAAGATCTCTGACAATTTTTTGGTTGGACCAGTCACGTGCACGTGGTGTTATTTCGGTTGTCAGATTTTGTAATTTGTTAGGTGCGTGTTTGATGTCACGTGCCTTTGAGGTTGAATCGTGGTTTTCGCGATTTGGACCGTTGATCTGATCAGCACCAATTACCGCCACCAGCCCACCTCCTCCTCTAGATATTTTTGGGTTCCTTCGTTGGGTTTCCTTGGGACGACCGTGAATTTACAGCTGTACCCTTGATCTTGTGGTTGAGCCTCAATTATTAAGATGGATTCATTCATTATCTTATGGCGTTGTGGTGTTGTTGGAATATGAAGAGTTTCAATTTTGAATTTCATACATAAATATAATTTTTTTTTGTTAGAAAAAAAAAGAGATATAAAATGTTTAATACATAAATAAATATAATTTTTTCTTTTTATTTGTTAATTTTGAATTACATATAGTTATTATTAGTAAGAATTAAGGTGGTCAAAAATTATTTTGAATTATCATATGTTACTACTGAATTTCGAATTACGTGAATTGTGTCTTATTTTAAAAAAATAACAAAATATATCTGAGGTGAGAACATTAGGCAATAAATGGTTTCGGAATTAGGGGACATGTTCATTTTAATGTAAACATCGAAATGGTTAAGGGTTTAAAACTCTAATTTGTAGGTGAATTACTAAAACATATCGAAAACGCTCTTGGAATTAGCACATAGTATCATCAAGGAAAATATAAAATTCTTATTCAAAAGAATAATATATTTCTTATCACTAAACAACTTATATTCTAATTTATTTTGTTGGAAAAAAAGACAATCCCGATGAAAAAGGATTAAGACTTCGTATTGTGTTTTGATTTCAAAAAAATCGGTTTCCATTTTTTTTTTTCTAAAATTTGACTACTTTTTCTTTCTCTCTCTTAATTTAGGTTTTCGATCCATCATGTGTAATTTCATGAATTTTATGCAATGTGCTTTCGTATTAATTACGCAACAAATGGTTGTCTTTAATTGCATTTAAATAAAATACTAAAATTGAAAACTCAAGTAACTCATTGACTCTTAAAAATCAAAATTAGAACGGATCAAAGGCGATAAATTAAACTTGTGAAATTTGAAACTAAGAGGTCATTGAGAATTCAACATTTGAACATATTTTTATTTTATTTTTATAGTGTGGATACAAATTATTCTTCTCTAGAGTCTATGTGCCACATTAAAAAAATCCAACCCTTTTCTTCACGATCACTCCATTTTCCTTGAAGGTCTATTGAGAGTGTTGGAAAACATAAGTATGAAAAGATGACTTTGGCAAATCAACTCTTATGCGAGTGAAGACGTGACCCATGATCACCTTACACGTGGTATTACTTTTCAAAACGATTTTTACATGCGCTAAAATATAAAATGTACGTTTTAAAATATATTTTTATATTTTTAAAATAAAATTTATATGAATTAATATATTTTTCAAAATTCAAATCCAAAATGAAAACTCAAGATCCTTCCTCGAGTATTCAAATTTCCAATAAACCAAATTTCAGAATAAAAAATTTGTTGTGTTCATATTTCCAGTTTGCTCAATCATTGTACCGCTAGTCCTGAATTACTTTTTTATGTGCAAAACGTATAAAGAAACGAAAAGAAATTAATCATGGACCACTTCATAATCATCGATCGACACTGATGGCGAAATGCAATTCTAAAAAGCTGAGATCTAAAAAAAAAAAAAAAAAAAAAAGCACATGAAACGGGCTTTTATCATTGAAGCTCGTGGATTAATGTCCACCTTTCCTTAGGCAATAATTCCAGTCCTCGGGCCTGTGGTATGGGACAAAACACTCAATATGCTCCAACGTGCTCCTCAAGGACGCACCTTGATTTTTTCTCCTTAAAAAACAGATTTTTTTTTTAAAATTTAATTTTGTCGTCGTACTCCTCCACTTTTAAAATTCCATTTATTATTTTTTTTCAAAAATTGATGATATATATATAGCGAAAAATTTTAATAAAATATTACGATTAACATTTACATAATAACACCTACTAACCAGCATAATTATCTTGTATATTTTTACTATGTAAATGCCAACTTAGTTAGTATAAGAATTCAATAACAATTTTTATTGTGAAAAATAATTGCTCTTGTTTAATAATGATATTTTTTGCAAAAAAAAAAAAAAAAAAAAAAGGGTAGACGGGAATCAAACTTCTTTTCCTTTAACAAGTAATAATAATTGTAATGACTGAATTACTTTCGATTCTCAAAATCCCATTTGATTTAAAGTTTATTTGCTAATAAATAAAGAAAATATAATTAGTAAGAAATTTTTGTCGCCAATAATTGAACTAGTTTACTTTTAAGAGCCTTGACTTGTTATTTTGGAATAGTAAAAGGGCTACGCGCAAGATGTTATGTCATAGATGGAAAGGTACCAAAAGGCGTACAAAATTGGCAATATTAAGCAGGCAACTAGCGAGAACAAAATATCAATCCATTGTTCAACATTGTCCACAAACAGTTTGAAGTGTACGAGGAAACCATTGATCAAAAGGTTAAAGATATTGAAGATTCCATCCCCACTTGACTAGGTCAGATTTTGTTGGCATGAATTTATATGGTTCTCAAGGTGGTGGGGCACTTGGGAAAATAAAATGTTCTTTGTCTGAACCGCAAGAAAATTCAACTACTGTTAATGGATACTTGAGAAAAAAAGGACCTAAACTTTATGACAACATCAAAGCATGTAATACATCATAAGTTATCAGTTCGTAATGATGTTGATTTTTGACTATGCATTAGGCATGTCTATCTCCAAAGTAAAGAATATGGGATCCCTTGTGAGATCAAAAGGCACTAATAGATAGGGTAGATCTCATCATAATAATATTTTTGTGGCAAAACCTAATTATGGATTTATAACCTTATTCAAGCAATCGTGGGCTCCTCCAAAAAACTCGATTGGCATCTTTTTTGAGGATCCAAAAAAGTTTCCACTAGTTAAAAGCAAAGAGGTGAGTGGTTGAAGTTATGCAAATCCCATATGGTTTCTCTTGCAATCAAAGAAAGATATGAAATGGGAAAAGGATATGTCTTCTGCTACTTTTTGGTAAAATGGATAACATTATACAAAATTAAAAAGATTTAGGGCGGGATTCTCTCTTTAACATACTTGCATATTTGTCAATTCTTTTGTGGAAATGAGGGAATTTGGACGAAATTCCCGCAAAATGAAGAACATTCACTTAAAATAGAGAGTCCTTAAAAAACTAAATTAGCAACTAAAGTTAGGTTCGAAACGGACGAACAATGACTCGAGGGGGAAAACAAAAGGTAAGGTTTGACATATAGAGTTATTTCATTTGTTAGAATCAATAGATGCCGTATATCTCATATGCAGATTTTTTAAAATAATTTATTATATTATTGTACGTCAAACAGATTATGACATGATTTAAAATATTTGGTAAGTTTTCAGAATATGATGATATCAAAAAGATTTTATTCATACATTAACTGGTCGTGTAAACTTTGAATTTCGACCATCAAAATTCATTTTTAAATTTATTTTCATTGATTATAATTTACTCGTGGATATACATAAACATGGAGCTGAGGTCGAAAGCCATGCACGGGTCAACTTTAATGTCACTGTATAATGATTAAAGGCTTGTATAATAACCCTTCTACAAGTGTAGAAGCCTCTACTTTATTCTCGAGACAAGGAAACTTAAACATCAAGATGATGCCCCAAAAATATCAGAATACAACACAATTCCATCCCTAACCAAATGACTGTTATTCTGTTTTTCTTTTTCTTTTTTTAAATAAAAAAATTGTTTAAATGAATCTAAATTAATTAAGGGGCAGTGGAGTAGTGATAAAGGCAGTTGACTTAGGAAAGAATCAATCAATTATTGGTCATTGTTGGGGGTTAAGAAATTACTATCATGAAATTGGAATGGTCTAATCCAAAGTCTAAAAAACTGTAAATACAAACCACGTACTGGCTCTCAGAATATGATGATGATGGATCTATCTACGTTTTCCAATTCAACACCGTGCACAAACTCCATGAAAACTAGGGAGAAAATATTATTTATTAAAAATCAGATTCGGTGCATTGAGTCTATCGTGAGACCTTATAGTACTTGTAAATTTATATGTGATTGTGGAATGAGACTCACCCACAGAAATTCCGAAATTGATGTCTGACTAGGAGTCTGAAAGGTTATTTGATACAGAAGTTTCTGAATTATTAAAAAAAAAAATCGGATCCGGGTTGGGAGTGAAATTAATAGCCATTTCATTTTCGAACCGTAGACTAGTAGTATTTAGACAATTCCAAGTTCAAACGTACTCCGTTTTATTTATTTCTTTATTTTTTTTGGTGACTGTCTTTGGGGTATTAATTACAACGATTCGATTTTTAATTTTAGTAGATTAAATTAATCAAGAAATAGAATAATAATTTTAGTTTAGTTCCCTAAATTATGCATACTTTAGTCATTAAATTTATATTTTTGTTATAAAATTATAAGTATTGTACCCTTCAACTTGGTCAAGTTGTATAAAATATCCTCTCATTTTTTGAGCCAAATATTTTTATCCTCTTTAAAATACAAGTATAACATATAAATTTATCCTCTAAAATGCTATAAATAATTACTAGCCTAACCAACTATATTACGTATGTAGTGATAATTCATGATCCACTTTTGGATTTTTTTTTTTTAAAAAAATTTTGGTGGTGGAGGAGAAACTGAGTTGGTGGTTAAGAGAAAATATTCTATACACTTGTCGCACCACATAGATTGTGCGAAAAAAAATAATTATAGAACAAACTATAATTCAGGGAATAACTTATTTACATAATGGAGGACAAAAAAAAAAATTATACAATTGACTTGTTGTGTTAAAAATACATATACAACGACTGCATGTAATATTTTTAAGTGGTTAGGAGTGTTGAGATTTGAGATTTTTTTTTTCCTTTTCTAATTTTTAATACAATATTTATGTTGATGGCAAGGGAATGTCAAGAATCCCACTCCAATAAAATTATTAGCCATTTCATTTCGTTTAAAATTATTGTAAAACATTCATGGGATGTCTACGTTTCCTGAAGACTTAAAAAGTCAATATTCAAAACCGGAGAGATGAGGTTGGGCTATGTAAGAAAATGTACTACTTTTGTGTTTACTTTTTGAACCATTCCAATAATAAACTCTTTGACATTAATATTGGGAGGTCCATATCCTCCTTCTCTTTAGGAATAAGCCCATTTGACAAAATCAACAAATCGGTCCATGTACAAAGTTTCTTCCGAGTAGTTTTGGGCCACTTACGGACTACATTTTTAAGCTACAAGAAAACTCGTTGTGGAAGCGATCCATTAATTTTATACACTAATTAAGGACTAATAATTTCATTTACAAAAAGTTAACTTTTCTCAAATAAAAATAAAACATCCAAACACATTTTTTATTTCAAAATTTAAAATTCAAAATTTCCAATTCAAATTCCTCTCACATAATTTTAAAAAATTATCCCTCTTATTTTTCCTCTAAAATACTTTTTCTATAAAAAAAAATACCCACTAAAATTTTCACATATTCCAATATAACTTTTCTCAAATAAATCACAATCCAAACGAAGCCTAAATATTTTGTATAGTTTCTATGTAGCAAGTAATCCAAGTAAAAGTAATTTTTTGTAAGACCAATTCATCAACATCATTCTATACCTCATGCAAATGATACCAGGAACGGATACTCCTACTTTTGACTTGTGGATTTTTTGGGCTAATTCCTAAAATATTGGCTTTGAGCGCTGAGAATTCTTTAAAAAATTATTTTTGCTCTTCGAATGACTTGCCTTTTCCTTGAACGATTACCTTTTAAAACACATTTTTAATTTTTTTTCAGGCAATTATTTGCATTTTTTAAATAATTTTTATCACACAATTTTTTTCCTTATAAATTGTGAAAAAAAATACGTTTCCAAATATAATTTATATAGAGTCATAGTTATGCATTTTGCCATTGGATGCTTAACTTGTAGCTCAAACTATTTGAAGCTTTTTGACTTTCTCTTGGGAACGAATAATCAAGAGAGAAAAAAATTGTGGTAATCATAACGATGAATGATAGTGATCACAATGATTGATAATTATGAAACTCAAGTTTTAAATATAAAAATTTCCATGGTGATACTATATAAGGGGAAGAAAACTCTAATTTTTACATTCTATTACTTTTTTTGGATTATCTAAAACCTTATGACTAATATAAGTTCAAGAGTTTCTATTTCAAAAATTATTTTAGAATCTATTTTGCAAATTTCTTTCTAATTAAAAAGTTCATTAGTAATTTACATTGAATTGAGTGTTTTTTTTTAAAACGATAATAAATTAAAAGGCACAATAACAAATGTAGAAATCACGAGTATACATATATCTATTTCATCATCGATAAATATGAAATTTTACCACGTGAGACAGCTATGGTCGGTCACTCTTCCGCATTCCAAATTTTTGGAAAATTTGTGCTGGCGGCTAATAACATCAGGGCCCGATTCTTTACCTCTGCTAAAATCAACTTGATTGAGTGACACACACTTCCCAGTTCCCACCCCACGTTATTTGCTTCATCTTTTCCTGTAAACTTCAAATGGCCAGCAGCCTTACTTGTCCCACGCCAGCTAAAGGAAAACTCTCACGCAAAAGATAAAGCTATCGACGCTGCATGATGCCTCTCCACGCATTCATGTTTGACTAATAAACCTGCCTAACTCCTGATGTTGCCAGTTTTCCATGAACAACGTTATACGCTAGGTAATATAGACAATCAAATTAGTGTAAACAAATGAGAGAAAAGAGAGGCAATTTTTAGTAGAGATATCATTGCCATAGGTTTCATAATAATTTGCTCAAAGTTATTGTTTACTAATAGTTCTGAAAGTTGCCATGCCCTCTTTACAACATTTATGCTTAGCTTCATAAGAGCATTAAGAGCACATTTGTACTATGCCAATCTTTTATAAAGAAAAGAGGGTTGTTATTGTCAAAGCAAATATTCGTATCCAAATCAATATTTCACCTTTTCTTTTTCCAAATTATACTCATTGACTTAATCCCTTAAACTCAAACCTTTAATCACTCCGTTCTCACTCTTCTTCATCAATATCTATCCAACGCCAAAAAAAACAAAAGAAGGCGGCTCAGCTACGTTTTGAGCCTTTTCCATAATTTAATTTCCTGGCAAATAATTTTGATTTCTGTTATGGCAAAACAAGTTTTTCGATCACTTCTGATCCCCTTATGCAAGCAAGATTGAAAATTACATCATGTCATATCACAGTTCCTAACGAAATAAAAAGAGAAAACCGAGATCTTGAAATTTTAATTTTTAAAATTTTGTCGGCCATTAAATATGACAGTAACTGTGGGCTTCGTCATTTGGACAGCCATTTACCCATTTGGAGTTAAAGGATTGTAGGAAGATTTTGATTGCAACCCTTTTCCGAACTCTACACATGTCGAAACTTTTATGCCTCCAACTTTGTTTTTTCAAGAGTCGCAATATGTAGAAAGAAAAAGAAAATCACACGCGCAAATACAGTTACAAGATTAAAGGCAACTGCCAAAAAATACATGTAATTATTATTATGAGTAATGATATTAATAATGATTTTTTTATAATAACTGACGTAATAAAAATAAAAAAATAAAATTATTTTTTTATTATTTTATATTTTTTAATAAAAATGATGAATGAATTTTATTTTTTCATACTTATTCCATAAATCAATATAAAAAATCACTAAAAGTAATATTATTCTATTATTATTAATGCAAGTGATGAAGTAGTATTGTTTCCCATTAAATTCACAGTGAAGCTTGTCCCCGTTATATAAAGAAGAGATAATTGATTGGATATAAAGAAAAGATAGGATAAGGAGAGAATCACAATATAGAATATTTAATTGGAGATAAAGAGAATTGTTGACATTTCAAAACGTTTTTTTATTTTTAAATTTTTTTTTTTTACGTTTGTTCATATATTTTTTATTTTATAATTATTATATTAAAAATTATTAAAATATGCATCCACAATGAAAAGGACCTCAAAGAAAAGAAAAGCATTTTTGAAAAGAAAAGTGATGTGAATGGAAAGAAAAGGGCGCAAAACCATTCACTGCTGATTTCAGGCCGTCAGAAATCAGAATCGTTGATGACTCAAACAATTTGATAAATAACCTTTCCGTTATGGAATGAGATTTCTGTCCCAATTATGCATTAAAAATAGGCCTGCATTAGATTCTACATAAACCACATTAAATTGGAGTGACATCCAAGCCTCGTTTATTGTGAAAATAACATATTTAACACTAGGGACAATTATTACCTACTATTATCTGTTAAAAAAATAATATTTTATACAAATGCCACACGTAAATAGTGTAATTAACAAACTTCTTATAATTTTAAACAATAATCTATTTATATGGAAAGAAAAGTAGAAAAATATTAAAAATTATAATTAACTTATTACGCTAAAAATAAAATTACACTAGTGCAATATAAAAAAAAAATCTCATAAAAACATCAAAATCAGAAGCCGCTAGAGCTATTACAAAATTATTGATACATTTACATACGAAACGGCACATGCTACCTATTTTACAACAACCATTAAAAAAAGAATTAAAAAAAAAAGTAAGTAAAATAATTAATATTTATTTCCTAGGGTTCATATATATATATATATTAAAATACCTTTCAGCTTCCATTAGCTTCCATAGCTATGGCCGTCTAAAGTGCGCCGCGGTACCCGGATAACTACCAACCGACAACCACCGTTACATCTCCGCTTCCGGAACCTCGTTGAGATCCAAACCGGTGCCGCCAACGCCCGTCTTACTCCCTCCCCCGATCGTAACACCGTCAACTTCGGGGCCCTCCAACGCCGCCGTCTTGTGGCCGTCAACGTTAACGCTACCATCGCTCCCACTCTTCTTGAAATATTTAACCGCCACGCTCATCCGCCGCAAGATGCTAAAGAACTCCTCCACTTCTTCCTCTGTAGGCTGCGGCACCTCATTCTCCTCTTTCCTCGGCCGCTCGCCTCCGCCACCGCCACCATTACTGTGGCCATGATCAGCCCTTTTCCTCTTCTTCTCTCTTTCCATTAATTAACCCCTCAAAAATAGAAATAAAAAAACAGAGAAGATCTTTTGAAGGGGTAGATGAAATTGAAAATATACAGAGATGCTTTTGTCTATGTACTCAAAGGTCAATGTTTAGTGGTTTTAGCAGTGTAGAGGGAAGGGCCGGGACTCTTTGAGAATGAATGATGTCACCCAGCTAAACAAAGGGTGAGGTCATAACTCATAAACCGTGATAGAATAGTGTTTGCGTCGTTATTCTTACGTGGGTGGGCCTTCGTGGGTGCTGATTCTGCGTTTAGGTATTGACTATTGAGCAATACTATGGGCTCCCTAGTTTCTGCTGTATTTATGCTTTGGTACCTGAAATTATTTGAAGTTTCAATTTGGAGATTGATAGGCAAATTACTTTACTCTCACCGTCTCATCGAGGATTAATTTAGTGGGAGAGTTTTGTGTTTTATGTTTTTGGAAAATCATGTGCCAAACTTTTCATTCCCAAACTATATATGCTCTTATACATGAGCAATTAAATGAGAAAAATTTTACTTGACTAATCAACCACAATAATCAAAATGCAAACTAGGAAGTATGAAATAAGAAGAAGATGATTTTCAATCCTCATATTATTATTATTATTTTACTTTTTTGTGATATTATAGTTGGTTGGAAAATTTTCTATATGTGAAATGTTTGGAGCTAAAAGATATAGTTTTAGAGATCTTGCTTCATTTTTCATTTTAGGAAGCTTATCTGTATGAATTATAAATTGTCTTTATTTACAAATTAAGATACTATATGAATTTCATCTACTCTGATTTATGGGTAGGCTAAACAAATACTTTCTTTCCAAAAACCGAAAATCGAAGAAGTATATATAGTAGTAAAATATAACGTGCAAAAGATGTAATTCTTGAATTGTAGAGGTGCTCAAGGGGTAATTAATATGAACTACTTCTCCCAAAGGACGGATCACTTGAAGAAGTCCACCAGCAGGGGGACCGCATCCTTGGTCTCTACTTTTGATTATTTCCACAGGCCACACTTTCTGCTATTTCTTCATTTAGAGCATTATAAACTCAAAACTGTGGTGTCACGTGATACTCTATATTATTCCCGAAGACTTTGGAGACGACCATGAAACCTATTTAATTTTCAAGGAAGTTTCCTTATCATTGTTGTAGTATGTCTATGTATTAAACTGAATTGTCTCTAATGACTTTGCTTTGTATTTCCACCTCCCAAGTTGATTCTTCTACTTACCCCTTTTGGTCATTTTAAATCATGGAAACTAATCACGACAGTGTGAGATGACAATTCAACTTTTTTATTAGGACAATAGGACCGAAAAGAAAAAAAGAGTCTTCTCTTGAATGTGTTGGGGGGAGTTTACTCGTCCTCCCTGACTTTGGAATTTTTTTTCTTTCCTAAGACTAACTTTTTCTTCGATTTGACGTCACCGGTCGCCACTAAAATATTTTTTTATTTTCAAATTTAAGAATATGATTCAACAAGATATTTTTTTTTGTAAATTAAAAAAAAATAAGTTATTTTTTTAAATAAAAATATTACACTTAAATACATTTTTATTTCAAAATTTAAAATTTAAATTTTCACACTCAAATTACTCTCACATAATTTTAAAAAATATTCTCTCTTATTTTAAAATTTAGAGATAATGTCTAAAAGAATCCCTTACATTTAGACAAATGAGTTTTTTAGTCCTTCACGTTTAAAATAAGACAAAATCGTTTTTAACATTACATAAATGAACAATTTTCATCTTTTGTCACAAAGCTTTTTGATTTTCCGTTAAATAAGATTACGTGCACTACATGTAACCTTTTACCAAGGACAAAAATAGAATCCAGAGAAAATAACCTTACCAACAATCCACGTTTTTCCTTTTTAGTCATTCTTTTTCGTTTGTTTTCTAAGCTCCCCTCCCCCAACCCAAGGGATCTTGAGCATGTTCTTCCTGGGTTTGTTCAGAAACGAAATGAGCCTCGATTTGTTGAGGTTTTTCTTCTTGGATTTGGTCAAAATAGTAACGGGACTGTGTTTCTTGAACTTGTTCATTAAAAATTGCTTCTTTTTCATGATGGGGTTGTTTGAAAATGTATTGTGAATGTGACTCAAGGTTTTGGGGTTGATAGGTCTGCTCAAAATTCGAATAGGTCTCTGAACCTGAGGCTGTCGTGAAGTGGGAAGCAACTGAGTTAGGCTCTTGGAATCTGTAGTTGTAGAAATTGATGGACTTAAGGCGTTGAAGAACGGATGGTGATCTAGCAAGCTTAGGTTGTAGGTGTTGTTGATGTTGCGGGTTGCGCTCTGAGAGTTTTGCGGTTGGTGGTGGTTTTTTTTTTTAGTTTGTATAAAAGCTTAAATCATCGGAAATTTATAGAAGAAGGTCGCAAATTCAGAAAAATCGATGCTTCAGAATTTCAGAAAGGTAGCTTCGGATTTACTGAAAAAACAAGCACAAAGGAGGTTGTAGATCATCAAATACCTCTTTCAGTATAACAAGCAAGAATCCAAGCCACTAAATGCAGCTTCAATATTGGGAAATCAGCAACAATCGGCAGGATCAATACTCGGATCTTCAAAGACCCAGTTTTTAATCTGAACGAAACTCACGATTTACTAGACTTGATCATTTAACTCATCATCCGTATCAATATTCAGCAACTTAAATCGGTATCCAAGCAGGATTATAGCGTATAAAGAACCAAAAAATTTAGTGTCAAAGATTAGCATCAATGCAGACTCCACGAACAAGGTCGCCTGGGAATTGCCTAGGAGAGAGCCGCACGCGTATTGGTGATGGTGTTTTTGATTGGCTAATGTTGAGGTAACAGCAATGGTGCCTATCATGATATTGAGGAGAACGAAAAGCACAGCAAGGGTAAACCAGCTATTCATGGATGCCTATAATGAAGGTATAAAGCTTGATACTTATTCCTCAAACATTTTCTGCAATTTCCTTTGTGTAGAGATTTAGGAAAAAGTAAGGTTTGAGTGGAGAGAGAGAGTGGACAGTGGAGAGGGGGGTGGAGAACTTAGAAAACAAACGAAAAAGAATGGCTAAAAAGGAACAACGTGGGTTGTTGGTAAAGTTATTTTCTTTGGATTTTATTTTTGCCCTTAGTAAAAGGTCACGTGTGGTGCACTTGACCTCATTTGACAGAAAATCAAACGAATTTGTGACGGATAACAAAAATGGTTCATTTATGTAATATTATGGACAATTTTATCTCATTTTAAATGTGAATGACTAAAAAGCTAATTTGTCCAAATCTGAGGAATCTTTTTGGACATTATCTCATAAATTTATTATTTATCTTGAATAAAATACTACCGTTTTATACATACACACATACATACATACATACATATATATATATATATATATATATATATATATATGGAATTTGACCAAAAAAGAAAAAAAGTGTCACTCCAAATTGGGATTGTCTTGTGCTTATGTGTCATTACATAATTTTTTGTCAAAAATTCTAACATGAGAAAATAAAAGTCGATACAACTACATATTTTGATATCAATAATAAAAGTAATTGATACCCAAGTTCTTTTGGCTTTCCAATTTGATTTAAAATGGTGTCATCGTCGAGCTTAGACACATAGATTGTGGAAAGCACGATTTTAGCAAGTTTAAAAATAATATAAAACAAGCTTAATTGGCCAAAAGATCAATGGGGCATTGCTACGAAATTGTAACTCGTACTTCATTCAATTCTTGAATGGTATTATGGCTTTTTATGTTTTGGTAATCCTTCCATATTCCATTCATTACATTCAAGATTTGGTGTTTTCTTCAAAATTATGTCATTTTTTGTTGTATAAAATACCATAAATTGTTTCGCACCAAAAATAATTAAGATAGTGTTCATGGTAGTCAACATAAATTTTTTTGAAGTTATAATTGATGAAATTATTATATATTTTTTCCGGAATTTGGATAAAGTAATTAACGATGTAATTTACAATAGGATAGAGATAATGGCATTCAATCTTTTGTTATTTATATCTATTTCATTTTTTTATATGCTTGCTAATAAAATAAGATTAAGTCCCCAATATACTACTCCGTCCTTGAAAAAGAGATTAATTTCAAAGTTTAAAAAAAAAAATAGTCCACTTTTAGTGTGAAATTTTTGTATTATTCTTAATAATAATGATGATAAAAAATATAAATTAAAGAATAAAGATAAAAATGTAAAATGAAATGTTTTGTATCTTATAATTTTAAAAAATTATATCAAATTAATAATAAACCCTTTTTGGGAACAGAGAGAGTATCTTATAATGTTTGATACCTTTAAATATACTTGGGAAATAATAAAATATATAATTTTCTAAGTATAATTTACCGTGTTCTTGATTTGGAGTTGAGGATTTTTTTACTTTATTCCAGATTTTTTTTTTCAAGTAATTTAACAAAAATAGTTTGATTGTCATTCATGAAGAGTCTAATAAATTAATAACACCCATATTTTGTCAACATATATATTTTTTAGATTAATTATGATGAGAAAATATGAAAAATTATAATTTGGGGCAGTTGAATATCGTTAATTAGATCAATATGGATTTAGAAAAAGCTTCAAACTTCCTTTTTTAAATCGAAGAGAGAGTCTATCCAACAATATGTCCTTATCACGTAGGGTAAAACAAAGAGAGAAACCCTTGACCCTACAATTCCTTAATTTCCACTCTAATTGTAACTTCAAATCAATATTGTCTTTTATGAATCGATTATGGTTATTCCGCATTATTGAACCAAGAAATGCTCGATTTCTTTTGCTGACGAGGAACCCACAATCACTATTTAAGAGTGTGTACTGGGTAAATTCTGTTTCTGTGTGGAATAATCCACAAACCCTACAAGATAGGTAAATCGCACAAAGCAAGCAGAAATGCTTAATTTCTATTTCGATAGTAAGTGTAACCAACATATAATTAAAAATATGACATAAAGAAATAAGAAAAAAAGTTCCAATATAGAGGTTTTCATTACCGTGCCTCCTTAAAGCACGCACGCCCTTTCCAATGTTTCTCTGTCCCAATAAAAAATTAACTTTTGGTTTAATATAGGTTTAATATAATATAATTCTTTTATTTTGTTAAGTTTAATATATTTATTACAGTATTCAATATATAGTTTTATATATTTTTACTTTTTAATTGTATACTATACATAATCATTATCGAAAAAGATATTATATTAATATTTATTTCAAAAGTAAACTTTAAAAAAAAAAACAGTGTAATTATTAAAGGAAAACACAAAATTTTTTAGGCAAAGTTATCCAAGCTACTTTTAATAAGTACGATTTATGACCAAGATTACAAAGTGACAAACCGATGTCACACCACTATCCACTTATAATATTGATACTCCCTTTCTCTTTCCCAAAAAATTCAAATTTTCACTTTTTTTTTTCTTGTTTTTAAAAGAAGTTTATTTTTGAATTAAATATCTATAATATTATTTATAATAATGACACAGTACTCTCACAATTAAAATATAAGAACATTAATATAAAATATTTTAATTAATACTTAAATGCGTTATAATTTATAACTCATAAAATAAGTTGTGCTATTTAAATATGACCTTTCATTTTTTTTTTTAAGAATGCAAACACACGTTTACTATGACATATTAAAAATTGACAATTATTAAATACAAATTTGTCTTTTAGCAAAGTCAAAGTATATAACTCAAAACACAAATATTAATTTTTTTTAATTGCATTGACTTGCTGCATTAAATAATTATTTCCTCTCGATATTTTTTTTTAAGAGTATAAAACTCAAAGTCCACAAATATTTGACCCAAATGCCCAACCATCTTTGCATCAAAAGACCAACCCAGTAAGGGAAGCCGCCACGAAACGAAAGAAGCCTTGGCCCAATTTATGGTTACGATGAATGAATGGGAAAATGGTCCCTTTTGTGCATGCGAGGATAATAAAATTAGGGGAGTAATCACAGTTTCCGGAAAATCTCCAATCTTGGGGAAAGGTAGAGAACATAGACACTGTGATATTACTGAATAAGAGTAAGTACTACTAACCAAAAAATGAAAAAAGGGAATTGGAAAGAAATGAGCAAAGTTTGGTTATTTGCATATTTACAATCCATTGATTTCCTATTCCTTTTGTGCTTTGTTGTTCTTAGCAAAGTTCACCAATCATCCCGCATTTATCTTGAGCAAGAATATCTGCGTAACTCTTGGTCATTATATTTACACGGGCTCTTTATTTCGCGCTTCAAATTGGATTGCACTATCAAATATTAAAAAGTTTTTTCACTTGTTGCGCTTTTTTCTCTTCTCTCGGGGAAAGGGCTGTTTGGGAGGAAAATTTTGAACGAGGACAGAGGTGATCTGGTTGGATTAGATGTCGTTTGGCAGTGGGAGTTTTAGTAGTATCATTAATTTGTCTGGAGCTTCGAATCTGCTCTGGCTTCCATCTCAGCCTTTGTCACACTCTAGCTTTTTTCCACAAATTTGTCTTTTTCTACGGCCAAAACAAATCATCCCATCTCCTTCCATGCGTTTAAGACCGAAAAGGTATGGACTTTACCACCAATTAGTACTTATGTGATCCTTAAATACCCTGCATGTGTGTGTATCTTGTGAGTTGAGAAAATTGAAAAAGTTCTGCTTTGCACTGTCATTTTTTTTAAAAAAAAAATTAGTACTGCCTTCTTGATGGAATGGCTGTTAAAGGGTTTAAGGGGTTTTGGGTTTTTGGTGTTTTTTTGAATGCAGGACTTGCTCTGGAGTGGAATACTATGGGGGCTTTTCATGTAAAGGGCTGATCTTTTATAATTTTGGGTGTTTCTTGGGGCTGAGAATCATTCAAGAATTTCAGAAAGTGAATTTTTTTTTGGGTAAATTATATTCTTTAGGGGTTTTGTGGTTTTATCTTGTGCAGTGCCTGATAGATTGATTCATTCAGTTAAGATATGCCGTAATTAGTGAGTCTTGGCATGGATAAGAAAGAGTATAAAGATAGAAAAAACAGAAGCATTGAGGAGCTATTGAATTCTGTCAGGAGAATTAGGATCAGTTATACTGATCCTGATGCTACTGATTCTGATAGCGATGATGATAATGGCAATGTCCAGCGTTGTAGACGCAAGGAGGTTGTTATCTGTCGTGATCCTCCAAAGGGAACACGTGTAAATAGTCCTGTACAGAGTTTTGAAAATGCTGAAAAAATATCTGGCAAGATTGATAAGAAGAATGAGAAGCAAAATCCTGCACAGAATTTGGAAAATGCGGAGACAAAGTCTGGCAAGATGGGTCAGAAAAATCAGAAATTGCAAAGATCATCATCGAAATATCCTGGGGTTAGGAAAAGGGAATGGGGAAAATTTGCAGCTGAAATCAGGAACCCCATTGAGAAGAAAAGAATGTGGCTTGGTACATTTAATACTGAGGAAGAAGCTGCCAAGGCATATCAGGCAAAGAAGCAGGAGTTTCAAAGGATTTTGGCAGAAAGGAATGGAAATTTGAATTCCTCTGGAGCTTCAGCTGTTGAGTGCTCTGCTGCTTGTGGTTCTGCATCAGAGGAGACTAATACTCTGTGCTCACATCCATCTCCATCATCTGTTCTTGATGTGTCTACAGCTGCTCCCATTCTTGGAGTCCATGTGAATTCAGCAGGTGGTGCAAATCTCACCAGGATGGTGGAGCTTAAATTGATCTTGCCATTAGCTGGTCAAGAATGCAATCCGAAAAGGGTTGATGAATTGTTATACTGTTGTAATATGGGAAAGAGAGCCATTTCAGAATTAGCAGAAGCTATGCCGAGAGAGCAGCTCAAAGGGAGTGGAATTGTTGAACCATCCAATTGTGACAATGCAATTAAAGAAAATGAAGAATGGCAACCTTTCAAGAAAGCCAAAATAGTTAACAAAGTGTCCATTCTGAGTACCAAGGACCAGTTGCCCAATCCAGGGAAGCTAGAGGTCTCAGCTGATCCACCAATGACACCTCCACTTAGTCCAATTCTCAATTTTGAGGAAAATTTGCGATATGGCAATGACTTGAAACTGTTGGGATTTGAGGAGATTTTGCCAAATAGTAACCATAAAGGTGTTCCTTGTGATTGTCTACAAGGGAACTGTGTGATGCACCTGCCAGAATTTGATGAAGAGACGCTCGAATGGCTAATTGAGGAACTGCTTAACGACGAAGAATTAGGTGAAAAGGATTGTTGATTAGTCCAAGTATTTCTTAGCATATAATCCTTAGTGAAAATGTTGGATTAGGGGATGATGAGTTGTTGGATCTCAGTGTGAATGTAGTCTACAGCCTAGATCTTTTCTTCTCTCCAGTGCTTATGCAACTTGGATATTTGTCAACTATCACCTTTGTTTATGAAGAAATGTTAAAAGAAGAAGAAACTTTGTACAGTTTCATGCCTTTGCGTTTGCTTGAGTCTTAATTTGTTGTTTTGTGGGCTTTTTTTTATTTTTATTTTGTCGTTGTTGCTGTGGTGGTTTGATTCTTGGTGGTGGATGTGGAAGATACCTAATACTTTTTGCATGCCTTTAATACTTTCTCGGTATTATTTGACCTATTCTGATTCTTTTCTAACCTTTGCTTTCGTTCCCTCGACCTCTATAAAAGGTGGAAGATGAAATAAACCATTACGCTTCTGTTGACTTTTGGGGCAAATTGAAATATCTTTGGCAACAACTCCTCCAGCTTCTTCTGCGACTTTGCACTTCACTTGTCGGCTATCAACATTCAACAATGGAAGGTTGTGCTTTGCTTGAATTGTATTTTAAAATATATTTTTATATTTAATATACAAATTTTCTTTTCACTTATTGATAATGAATTATTTCAATACGAGTCACTATAAACTAACAAAGTCAAAATGTAATATTATCAAAACGAAATCATAAATATTATTTTTAGTATCAAAATATAATACATATTTATGTAACTATTGGTCGAAAAATATTTTTTAACTATGAACAACCCCTCAATATCTTGTACTTCATAATTATTTCAATAAAGTAATTATCTTGCATCTCTATCTTACAAAAAAAAAAAAAAAAAACCTCTCTTCTGTGTTTCTTAAAACTTGAGATAACCATTCAGCCGACGTCGTCCCCAAAATCCCGGCAAGCGGCTGCGACCAAAGTCCTGCCACCGATCCTGACAGTTTTTTAAAATTTTTTTGTCTGGGGGTTTAATTGAAATATCGAGCCTGTGTCGACAAAGGAAATTGTCATCGGTCGGTTGGTCAATGATCGTGGACTGCACTCTGTTTTCTCGGGTTCTGAAATTGTCAACGGAGAACATAAATTCCTGTCGAATTATGTCAAAAGGTTGGTTGAGTAGGAGATGAATGTATGACCTTGATTCATTACATTACATAAAAAGTAGTATTCTTTACAAGAATGTTGAATATATTAATTCAGTCAACCCTACAACATAAATTCTTAATAGAAATACTCTTTAGGTGATAAAATTGGTGGGATGAATTATGGTAAAACTACTCTTTCTAACTATATTGAGATTAGTAGATACTTGAAGTATTTATTTGTTAGGTCGGAGAATATATTAACTGTTTTATCACATAGGATGGTATAGTATGAATAATTTGTGTGTAAAAAAATAAATAAATTTTTAAACAAAACATGCACCTATTATAGACATATATATATATCTATTTTAATTTTTAACGAATTTAAATGAGGTAAAATAAGCTAGATTCTAAATAAATAAATTTAAATTGAAAAATGAATTTTCAGATTCTCAAAAAATGGGGTAAAAATCTCTTATTCTTATTTTTCATTAGATCTATAGATGTTTATTAAAGAGAATAATCTTGTGATTTGAAAATGGAGTGAAAGGAAACTGAAATTTATTTGATTTCAAAACATGACATGCATGAAAATGAAGAATACAATAAATATACACAATATTTATTCATTAATTGTTACTTGAGTGGACGCTTGTACGTCAACTATTAAAAAAATTAATTGAGAAACGATTTTTTTGGTTCCAGTTGCAGAAAAATGTAGAAAATGTAGGGAAATATATTGGTATATTTTATTTTAAAAAAACGAAATTCAATTTGTAATAAAGATTTTCTCTCTATTTGCCTTCTCTATAAAACAATATTTACACAGCTTACATCAATACCCTTTTTTTTCAAAACTTTTTTTTTAAAAAAAAAGAAAAAGAAAAAAGAAAAAGCATATAAGGGATACAGTTGCTAGTTACTTTTTACCTCACTTTCTGGTGAAAATTTTTCAAGCATGTCCCTTGATTCACGTCCCTTCCAAAGATATTATGATGAGATTACAGGTTCCATTCATTCACTGAAAAAGTTTTGCCAGAGTATTACACAACAGTACCGCAGAGTAGAGTAACGCCAATTCATAAACTTTATTTCATGCATGTTTACTGTTTACAACTGCGTAGAACGATACTTCATTACAACAACAATACGAAATAACTGCCTAACTATGAGAAGTTAAGCATTCGCATTTATGAATTCATGATACAATTTACACTTGGCAGTTCAGTTCTAAACCAAGTTGCCTCTGCAAATTCTGTTGTCCGCTTGATGGATTATGTTCGCGAGTAACAGGGGAGACTGGTTCTCTATGGTTGGAAAAGATAAGCATCAAACACGTAGTTACTCGCAATCTTTGCACCAGACTAGCAGCACGTTCGAGGAGTTTGGGACTTGGGATAGGATGCTGCACATCATTCTTCAGTTCCATCATCAGAAAAGGCAAGTTCGCATACAAGAGCGAGATGATCACTTCCCCAGTGCTGCAAAATGAACTCAAGCTTTATGCGCTAACAACTGCAATTCTTCACAAGCTTAGGACGCTATTGCTAGAGGAAACAAACAAATCTGTGTGTGGAACTTTTCAAGCCAAGATAACAAACATTTTTATAACTAAAGAAAGTGATGCAAAGAAAAGGCGCCAAAATGATCTGCCCAGATGGGATTAATTAGGGAGGACGTCTGATGCCTCCAAAACTTCAAATATAATAGATCCTCAATATTTTACCCCATCCAGTATGAAATCTTATGGGTTTGTGAGAGTTAGCTATGTTTAGAAGGGTTTAATCAAAGATAAAAAGAGAAATTGCTTGCAAAAGAGAGATAAAATATACCTTGCTTGGGAGTCCTCTTGTTTCCCTTAATTTATTGACAGGTAATGTTTCAAGAACTCTGACAGGAAGCAGCTCTCCTGCATGCCTGCATCAACTAATATACTATGAGAACGAATTCTAAATAGATTAGCACTTGGTAAGGTAGCTGAATGGGAAAACATTGAGGTAGCCTAAGGATCCAGGAAACTCAAAAATTGTTACACAACATATAGTTATTTTGAGAGACAGAGAGAGGCAGCCGGGTGAATAGAAGCTCCTGCATGTGCGGGGTCCGGGTAGGGTTGGGCCATTAAGGACTAATGTACACAGTCTTACCTTATATTTCTAACAAATAATTATAAAAAAGGGAAAAAAAGAGTGGTAGTACCATATATAATCAACAGTTCCCATGAATTTGGAGTGGTATGTTATTTCTAACAAATAATTATAAAAAAGGGAAAAAAAGAGTGGTAGTAGTGTAGTACCATATATAATCAACAGTTCCCATGAATTTGGAGTGGTATGTTGTTGCCGAGGGTTCCCCACAACTATTCCTGGTTCTAGTGCTTCCCTACATAATATAGACGAAAAAGCATCACAGGAGGAAAACCTTTCAGTTACAGCATGCAGATTAAAAGGCAGCAAAGTTTTCATGAACAGTTACTTCTCTGACAATCTAATCATTTACTATCCTTTTTGTCTAAAATTTGAAAACTCTAGCACACTAAGTGCTAAATAAGTGCAAAAATCGTACAGGAACTCCAACATAAGTGCTGCATAGCTTCAAAGGGTGCCTCAGGTGACCCAAAGCTGACCCAGTAGCAAGCTTGAGTTCATCTTCACTCCATCTATATAGTATAGGCTTTCTTGATGCATAAAAACTGCATATCAAATCCAGCAATTAAATGAATGAAATATACAAAATACTAACAAATTTTTTTATCTTGTTATTCAATAGGATCACCACCCTTTTCATCAATTTGTGTGAACCTATTTAATTCGGAGATAAATAATGACCTCTTCACAAGTAGCATGAATTTGGAGCTATATTGCTGTCAATTTCACTATCATTGCAATGAAGAATACAAGTTAAACTTGATTCTCGATTAATGGAAATCTCAATGAAAAGTGGGAGCCACCTTAATTCAATTTTCTATGTGCAAGAAATACTTCCGTAACAGAATAAAAGGATAAAGAGCCTGAAGAGAACCTTGCTACATGGTCACTCTTATTTTCAAAGCCTGGGTACTCTGGTGGACATATCTGACCAGATATTTGCTTTCGATCATGTTGTTGGACCTCCAACTGTGACAAGTTCAAGGAATGAGAAAGAAATAAAGATAGAAATCAAGTAAAAGGAACTAAGTCTAATGCTGGCAAGTTGGGAGAAAAAGTTCACCTCTGATGAAGCCAAAAACTGATACATTGCACTCTGAGAAAAATATAGAGGAAAACAGCTAATAAGCTGAAAAGCATATGTACAATGTGAAATGTAAACCAGAAGATCTGAAATCACCTGTGGCATACTATTAAAATCTCCAGCAATCACAACTGGTATGCTGCCCCATTCTTGTGATAGTGTGTAGGCCTTCTCGAGAAAAATTCGCATCTGAAAACATCTTTGTGCCATTTTTAATAAATATCATCACAACTATCACTAAGCATAAATTTTAACAAGCTTGTACAGGAATCTTCAAAATTTTGTGAAAGGGTAAGCACAAGCCAGCACAAACATCTGTTTATCCTTAGACGAAAGCCACTTTACTGTTACACTACTGATGAATGGAAAAAACAAACGGCACCTGACCCAGTTTGATGTCTCCACGACTTGGATTGAAGAGTACATGTATATTTCCAACAACAAAGCTTCGAGAGGATGCAAACCTAAGTTTGCAAGTGCAGAAGTTGAGGGAAAATGAAAAATTCCAGCATTTGACAAAACAAAATATTCAAAATGCCATAAGTAGCATGAGAGGGAATCTACAAAAACTCGCAAAAACAGAAATTTGCTTGAATCTAGAGTGTCAAGGACAGGAAAAGAGCTCTACACATACTTTGATCCTTGAGAATTCATGTCTGTGTTCATCTGTATCAATAGGTACACAAATTGTCAATTTTGAAATAAGCTACATGAGGAAGCAACAAATCATCCTAAGCATAACTACTAGTGTTTACACCAAGAGCACATCCAAAATAATCATATCCACTGGCAGCAGTCAATATAAAGCATAATTGAAAATGCTTTAGGATAAGGCAGGGAAATGAGTGTTTCTGGTAACAAACTAAGCTATAGTTGCAAGAATTAAATGAAAAGTGAAAGATTTTCATGAAAATTTTGGAGTATAAAGCACGCCAGTAACTTACAAATCAACTCATCTATTTACCTTTGCGTAAATCAAGGAAGCATTGCATATGTTAAGATTGATGACAAATAGTCAATAGTTACTCAGGAGTCACATCACATTGTAATGCTTCTCCTCTACTGTTTTACTTCAAAGGATAATATACAATATCTCCTGTAAGATGACAAACATCAAACCTATATTGGGAGCTGAATCTATATTAAACAGCCAAGAGATTATAACCTTGATACCTGTCATCACTCTATCAATCTAGGCATTAACGCCTATCACTATCCATATAGAGCTACAAGAGATACGCTAGAAGCCTTACCCGAGGAAATTTCACTTAGCAGAAAACATATCCTTAGGTCTCTGTGTCCTACTTTTTCTGGGGTGATCATAATATTCTAGTAACTAATAAACATAATTCCACATGTATGTAACTAAAAATGTGCATAATCCATAGTTTACAAATATTGTGTAGCATTGAATATGCATGCATGATGACCAAATTCAGCCTACCTTGAAAACGCAAATCTGGGAAACATTATGACGAAGTCCAAAACTCTGGAACTCTATGCTCTCTTCATGTAATAGGGTAAATCTGTGAAGAAATGTCACACATTCAAAAAAAAAATAAGCAGCTTCTAAGTGTCATCAATTAAAGACAAGCAGAAAAGTTGTCTGCAGAAGAAAAGCCAAGGGAACTAGCCATCAAATAAGCATAAGAAAAGCAGAAAATGAATGTATGGTTTCACAACAACAAAAAGGGCAGAGATCTTACAGTTCATTATTCCAAAATATGGCACACCCATCTAATGCTTCACCAGTTCGAGCCTTTCAAAATAATAACAAACTAGTTGCAGTCTGAACCTCAACCATCAAAGTCCCACAATGCAATATGATAAGAAAAGGAATTTCAAAGTACCTTGTAGACTCCCCTAAACCCGTCTTTTCTAAGAAGATGATCTAAATCCTTGAACTGATCCACCTCCTGCAACCAAAACTTTGAAGTTATGACAATAACTTATTCTGGTAAACTCATGTATATCTAACTCAGAAAACCTAATAAAGTCCCAATTTTTTCTGTTTTTCTCAACATTTTAAACCAAGCAAAGCAATCAATCCTTGAATGGTTAGTTGATGAATATAGCAGAATACAAGAGCTTCACCATTATACTAACTCAAGCTCCCAACCGCTAGCTATAATTCTGTTTTCTCATCCTGCATCTCTTCATTATGTAAGATGGAATGTGGTCCAGGCTTAAGTGCTGAAGTCTACCTGAAAACATACAATGCCTGGCTTGTAATTCTTGATTTCTTTATGCAAAACCCGTTTCCTGTAATCCCATTCTAAATACTCTGATGGCACTTTATGGTACAAATCCCGATGCTTTAATGCATTTTCCACTCCTAATATATTGTATGATACAAAAACTATCCTATCTGCACCAAAAAAAAACGAAAAAAAACACTCAATCTTTAACTTTGACAAAGATAAAAATAAACATGAACAAACACTCAGCAACTCAAATTGCACAAATTCATCGAAATGCAATCATAGCAATAGAATAAAAAGCACAAAAGTTTAAGCATCTGCCTTTGCAATTGGAAAAATCACGGGTAGAATAATTCCACTCTCGACAGCCCTCAACAGTGACAAACTTTCCTTTTCTTCTTCTTCTACGGTGCTGCTTCCTTTGAATTTGATCCTCATTAATCCGGTTGTGACAAGAGAAAGTGGTTTTACGGACAATTGAGCTGCTGGTTAGGGTTTCAGTTTCTAATTGAGTCTCGCGTTTTGATAATATCAACTTCTCCTTTGTCGTGATGCGGTGGTGATATTCACAATGCTGAAGAATTTTTTTCCGTTTGCTAGTGTTGGAGGGAGGCGATTGCTCCGACGACCGAGTACGGCCGTCGCTGCCTTGCTCCATCTGGGCTTACAGTTTTAAATTTTTGGCGGCGCGTGTGTGGACGTTTGCTTTAATCTCACAGGCAAGAAGCGCGTCAAATTACATTGACACCATTGCGGATTTGATAATTGTTGTTGCAACCCCTCTTTGTAAATAAAATAACTAATCCTTCCCTAACGTTTCAATTGTGATCGTAAAAGTCCACTCAAATCATATTCAATTTTCCTTAGGCCCAATAAATTCTTTTGCTTTTCCCAATCCGTCTCAAAAAAAAAAAAAAAAAAAAAATCCAATTTCAAAAATTTATTTTATTCCCCCCAAAAAAAAAAACTTTTATATGAAATTTCTATATTACCTTTACTAATATGACAATATAAATGGAAAATTATATATTTAATTGCCTATGTTGTACCTTATCCCTTCCGTCTAAAAAAAAGAGTCCAGTTTGTGTGTGAAATTCTTATATTACCCTTACTAATATTGACACTGTATAATTCAAATTAAAAAGTAAAGATAAAAATATAAAAATATACATTAAATAATGTATTAAGTGTGTTATACTTTATAAATTTAAAAAATATTATACCAAATTAAAAGTTGACCCTTTTTTTGAGATAGAAGTGAATTTTTCTTTTTTGGTATAAAACAAAATTATAACAAATTAAAAATGTAGTTTTTTTAAGGAATAAAGGAGTAATTTAATAATGTTACTCCCCCTATCTTAAAAAAAGAGTTTACTTCGTAAACTTTTTCTTGTTTCAAAAAAATAGTCTACTTTCAAATCCATTGTCACTATGTTGCTTAAGCATTCAAAAATAATTATGGATAACAAAAAAACAAAAGAAGATTTTCTCAAATCAATCAAATGACCCCCCAAAAGGTTATGTGACATATATCAAATTAATCAAGGATATATGATATATAATCTTACCTTATTAATTTCTTTGTTACAGCCACTCAACCCAAAGTAAAAGTTCGATGCACAAGTAACTTGGACAGCCAAGGAATTGTTCTCGCATTAATTTTTTTGCCTTTGGAAATATAAGTTTGGCCTTTGTGAATTATTGATAGTATTCGTTGTCGTATGTAACTATCAGAATAATACAAGCAACCTTTCGTCCAGGTTACAGCACTATCATTATCATCACATTTTCTGCAGTTTGTGGACCTGGAAAAAAAAAGAAAAAAAAGAATGCAGGTAATCATTCTGCAAGTTACCTGGAAGATCTAATGTTGTGAAATGTATTAATTGCAAATAGAAAATTGCCAACTCTTGGGCAATTAATGTTCATTTTGGCCATTATTTTTGAGTCCTCAAAGGGGTTTAAGGAACTAAATATTCCCTAGACCAGTTGTGTCTATTTTTTTTTCTTACAGTAAATGAATTTTAATAAAAAAAATTAAAATCCTGGTCCTTTATTTTGTGCATATTTTGACCAAAAAAATTACAATTTTTAATCTCTAATTATTTATGATTACACTAACTTACATAAAAGAAGTGTAAAATACTTCCTCTATTTAAGGACCATGTATGACTGTTTTCTTGTACTAATTATAGGAAAATTTAGAATTAGGTACTAATCTTTGAATTTTTTGTAAAGGTTTAAAGAGGATGATGTTTAATCTGAATACGTGGAAAAATATTTTATACATCTTTTGTATATTTATATTTATTTATCTTTTGTGTATATATATATATATATATATATATATATATATGTACATAGTTTATTTCTTTAAATTATAAAGTATCCTTTTTAATTGTTTTTAAATATACCATTTTACATGTTACAGTGAATATATAGATTATTTTCTTCAGTTAGTAATAGATTCTCAAGCCACGGACTTTACTTGTGTATTGTGACTTCCATGACATTGATTGATCGAGGTTTCTTTGCAAGTGGGGCTTATCACCAGACTTGATTAAACCAAATTTTCCTTGTTCTAAGCCTGAGATGAGGAGTGAAATAGGCAAGGGTGGGAAGGAGATTTTAAATTGGGATACAAATCAAAAATACTGAAAATGATTTATGGTAAACTCTTTTGCTGTCCTCTTGACAAAGTTTATGTCAAATCGACATTTTGATATACTCGATCAGTTTAGATCTTTTGCACAAATATTGTCATCCACGTTGATTTTTGTCTGGAGTACAACAGAAGAATAGAAACCACAAATAGATTAAAGACAGCCAAACCACTAATTTCATCAGCAGGAGTCCTTTTTTCCAATGAATGCATTGTTTGGTTTTTTATATAGAGCAAAAAAATGTGGCTCTGGTCGCATTTTCCTTCGTTTTCCTTTCTTGTTCTTCCGAGTCTTGTGTGGTTTTCATTGTGGTTGAGGTGCATGAAATCGGCAAATTATTTCTGACTCTTACTCTCTTATTAAGCTCTTCCATTATGGCATCAAATGAAAAAGAATAGGTGAAACCATCTCAAGAAATGATCATCTTATGGGTGCAAGAAGATCATTTGAGATAACCTAGTCATGCTAAAAATTTTCTTTTAAATAAAGCCTCCATTGAGAACAAAGAACATGTCAAACCCTAACAGTTGTGTGACTGTCTCTAGAGTTGAGGATTGATATCTCACTATCTGTAATAGGTAATAATTTTGGGTGTTTGGCAAAAAAAGAAAAAAAGAAAAAAAAAAAAAGCCAGTATTGTTTGCACAATGCACTTCTATGTACACAAAAATCTTAAAAATTTATAATTAGTTCCAATCATCCAAATCATCAACTTTATATATTTGACCCTCAAAATGTTATTTAATTGCCACTTTAATTGTCTTTCATTTCTAATTCTTTCACTGCTATGTAGCTAAATAATATATTTGAATCAAGCACAATTGATTAAGTAAATAGATGGACAACCTTTAAAATATGGAAGCGAGTGGAAAAGATTGGAAATATATGCTTAATCATTTCCCCAAATTTATGTATAACATCATATCAATTGAAAAAAAAATGGGAAAAAAAAAAAACCTAGTAAAAGTAGGGAGTGTGAGACATGAAATTAAAACTTGAAAGTAACGTGAGAAGGACCACAAGATGTATTTCAAGTTATGAGAAGAATAATTGAACCACAAAGGGAAAAAGACCAAAGAAAGGTCTAATTCATGGTAATATAAATCCATAACCCTTCGAACATCAAAGAAACAATATATGGAACCTCTATTAATTGTGGTTGTGCCCACATTCATGTTGCCCCACTAGGAATCCCTAATTTTGACACACAGCCAATCACAAACCAGAATTGAGGATGGACTTCTAATGTTTAACCAATCAACAGCCAGATAAGACTTAACTCATGCGGTCCTAACCACGAAATTGAGCTTAATCTTTCACTGTAGGAAACAACCAAAAGTACATAACCTAGTGCAAGAGTAAAAGCGGCTGTAGTGGGTCATTCAGCCCTTGCAATCATTGTATTATTGTAGCCCTTCATAAAAATTTCCGAGTATATACCCATTTTCATCATCAACTTTGGAAGAGACAACATTTCATGCTGCAAACAAACTTGTCGTTATTACCCATTTCTGATAATTCTACACATCTCTTTGATTAATTTGAATGCTTGTTTCCCGTACGTAGTCTATAATGATTACGGAAGGGAAATCTGCAAATGCACTTGGAGGGAAAACGGCTAGAGCTTGTGATAGCTGTTTAAAGAAAAGGGCAAGGTGGTTTTGTGCTGCTGATGATGCTTTTCTTTGCCAGGATTGTGATAAATTCGTCCATTCTGCTAATCAGTTGGCAAGTAGACATGAAAGGGTTCGGCTTGAAACATCGTCTTTCAGTTTCAGGGCTGTGAATTCCAAAGTTGATGATGAAAATGTTGCGCCAAATTGGCACCAAGGGTTCACTCGCAAGGCCAGAACTCCAAGAAATACCAAGCCACCTTTGTCGGTGGTGAAGGAGAAGGCAAATTCGCTTCCTTTGGTTCCTGAGATTAGTGGCGATGCAGCTTCCCCTGATGAAAGTGAAGAGCAGATTCTTTGTCGCGTACCGGTTTTTGAGCCCGTTTCTACTGCTGAATTGTGCAATGAACAGAATGATGAAATGATGGAAAATATACATGCTGATGATGATCATCAACTGAATGTTTTGTTGAATGATGATGATCATCATGATTTGTATTTCCCAGAGTTCATTGCTTCCGATTCTGAACTTGCTGAGTTTGCTACTGATGTTGAAAGCTTATTAGGTACAGGAATTGATGATAATATACACGGGATGGAAGAGTCGGGGTTGGCAGGAAAAGAGGAGGAAGGTAAATTAGATGCTTGTTTTGAAGATAAAAGGGTTAAGATTGAGGATCAAGATGATCAAGAAGTACAAGCAGTCATAGCTTGTCATTTTGATCCAGCTTTAGACATGGTTAGGGAATCTTTGAACTGGGATTTCCATTACTCATCTCCATTGCCCGGAGAAGAAGAGGAGGTGAAGGTGGAAAATGACATGCCATTGAAGGATAGTGAAAGTAAAGAAGAAGAAAGGAGGAGGATGTTTTTGAAGCTCAACTACGAGACAGTCATCACTGCTTGGGCTAGCCAAGGTTCCTCTCCATGGGCAGATGGAACTAAACCTGAGTTTAACCCTGATGACTGCTGGCCTGACTTCATGGTAATTAACCTCCCATTTCTTTTCCTTTGGCCCATTTTATTTACCTTGACCACACATAAAATCTTCCAGTGTAGAAACTCATGATGTTTTTTCAATCTTTCAGGGTACTAGCCCTAGGGAACTTCATCATCCCTTGGGAGCTGGAGGGGGAAGGATAGGTGGACGGGATGAAGAAAGAGAAGCAAGAGTACTAAGGTATAGGGAGAAGAGAAGAACAAGATTGTTCTCGAAGAAGATTCGATATGAAGTTAGGAAATTGAATGCAGAAAAGAGGCCCCGAATGAAAGGCCGCTTTGTCAAGAGGACATCTTTTGCAGGGCCATCTTTCCCTTACCTTATGAACATGCAAAATTAGGTCTAATAATGTATCCATGGCAGCACTACCGCCAAGTTCCATGTCTAGCTACCTATTTATGATAGAGTCAATTCCCTTATGTTGTTGATTTTATTATGATAAATGGAAGTTTTAATATGATCATGTTGGCAGCCATCTCTCACATGGAAGTTTTTCTCTGGCATGCTTGTGATCATGACTTCAACATTTAGAAATTAAACACTCCATATTCCACAAACAAAATTAGCCACCATTTTGTGGAAGAAGACTCTTCATACAAAAGAGAATTTAAAGTTCCACTTTGAAGCATGCATCAGCCTTCGATTTAGTATATGGAGAAGCTCTAGGTAGCTCATGGTGTTGGTCATGATTAGAGCCGTGCCTTAGGCTGTGTTTAATGTATTGCACTTAAAAAATTGGGATGTCCTTGAGGCTAGAATCATTTCTTTTAAAGTTCGGCTCGTTCATCCATACAAACTAACTAGATCTCAAATTCCAAGATTTTTTTTCTAATTCTTTTGTTTACACCAACACATGAGCAAACTTTTCTCTTGTAGAAAACATAATACGTGATAAATGATATGAAAAATGACGAAAATGATCAATTTTCTCTTGTAGAAAACGTAATACGTGATAAATGATATAAATAAGAACGAAAAGGATCGTAACTCGAAAAAAAAAAGGGGAAAAACTATAGCTAAGTTGGGAATTGCTAACATTTCGAAGAAACTCTTGAATTGATTTTGAAGATGAAAAAACCCTTTTAAGTTCTTGTTCATCAACTCAACCCCTGAAGGAAAGATAAGGTACATAATAGGAAAGTTATAACTTTCCATGGGGACATTCCAAAAGGAGCAAGTGTGAGGAAATTTGAATATTGCGAGTGACAATTCGTTTTATTGTTTTGAGTGCTGAAGGGACCGCAGTTGTTTGCCGTACAAATTGCCCCATGTTGCCAGTGTTCTCTCGCAATTCGCCGCAAGTAGAGCTGGGAAAAAGTTGCACCCCTTGAATCTAATGTTACTTGTGGAAGATATTTAGATGATAGAATTGGGAGGGTTAGGAATAGAAGCACCTAACTATTTTAGGCTTTTTAACAAGTAACATTAGATTGAATGATTTTATGGGATTACATCTATACTTCCATATATTATGGATAATCTTTTTTTTTTTTTAAATTTGGGCTATAATTTTGCTTATTATATTATCTAATAGCTTTTGCCGCATAAAGACTACATCAAATGATTCAAATCACTAGAGAGTTTTTAATGAGATTTTTTTAAAACTTTGTGTAGTATTACTCAATCTACTAGATTTTGAAGGAACCACTTAAAAGGTAACTTGTGAAATAAAAAAAATGACAATTCCAAATTTTTCATGTGAAAACAAACTAAATTATAACAATTCATCACACTCTCCATCTTGCATCCATGCAAAATTATTGCTTTTGCACTAAATAGTTGTACATTAAGATAGTTTTACACTATATTCTTCTCTCTAATCTCTCAAGCGAACAATGCAATTTTGGCATTATTAACTTAATTTCAAATAAATATTGCAATATCAACGTGACCAAATGTTCAGTGAGGAGATTATGGATTTGTACGGTTAACCTTTCAAGATATATTTTGGTGTTTTTCAATATATTTTTTTATTTTTTAATATATTTTTTATTTCACAATCATTATTTTGGAAAATGCAAAAAGAAGTGAAATGCTATGCATATAGACTTATGTCAATCCAAGATCTGGTAAGATAAGTTAATAGAATAAAGCCTGGTAATGTTAAGACTTACATCTAATTTGCATTATATGTGAGCCCATTTTAACATTTGGGCCCCAAAGTATGTTGAAAGACGCAAACTACAGGCTGCCCATGGTCGGAATTTTGGGTTTGGCAATTCAACCCAGTTCAAGTGCTTTGCAACTCGGGTGAAAGATGGATCTTCTGGTTGACAGAGGACGAATTGGGCCGTTACTTACAATTAGAGTCTAAAGTTTTTCAATTTAACCCACCCAAAACTCATCTAGCCCATTAGCCCACTGATGCATGGCTGCACCGCCGAGCTGTGGCGGATTTACGTTCTGCAAATGTGGGGATAAACTTCAACAGAACTCCAAGGATCAAGTTAATTTTTTATATAACTTGAATATAAACTTCAATAGTGCATTGGGCTCAACCACAAAGCATAAGCATAATTTAGGGTGCAAAAAGTATTTTACAAAGAAGAATTTGAAGGAAAAGGAAAAAGCTTCAAATCATTCTTTGAACAATTTTTTATTTTTATTCGATAATGTAAAACTTTTCTGAAAAAAAATAGTACATTGCATTTAGATATACAATCTGGATTATTTTTCATTCATGAACTATTATAATTTCATAAGAGAAACTGTCATACTGAAATCGGCAGACACATTACTTTTAAAAGTTTGTTAAAATACTGTGTCCTTCCAAAAAATAAGGACCAGTTAAAAAAAAAAAAAAGTTCACTCTTGCCATTAAATTTTTATATTACATTTACTAATAATAACAACGTGTAACTTAAATTATAATGTAGGGATAAAAATATAAAATTATACATTTAATTGTGCATTAAAAAGTCATACCAAATTCAAAATAGATTTTTTTTTTTTTTTGAAACGGAAGGAATATTTCATGTTGAATTTGAATATTGAGGAGAACTCAATTTAAATCCACTATTCAAATCTTTCAAAAGTAGGATTATCACGACTTTTTTATAACTAAAAAATATAAAATTTGTTATAAAACAGTATAACATGCCTTAAACATTCGTGTCAATCAATAGAACATGTGAGCATGCCACCTACTAAGAAGTTAGAACATGTAGCATTTCTTTCTAGTCCAGATAATTTGCACTTTTGGTTTAATAAAAAGGAAAGAAAGGAAAAGGAAGGAAAGGCTAACATTGGAGAATCCGAATACTAAAAGTTGATGGGACGACAAATACTAGGTTCATAAACCGTAGTATCCATGTCATCAGGTCAGGTCTCGAATTGTCAATCAATTCACGAAGAAACAATAGAGGTCATATCCGTTCTTTCATTCACCATATGGATATTGGGGCGCTACTGTGTGTAATAAAGCCAAACTGACGACAACAAAAATTCAACATGGTACAAAAGATTCAAATTCTGCCGCCTTGATGATGATGATGATGATAGGTTAAATCAAATATGGGACTAATTATTGTTGAGGATACTATTGAATTACGTTTAATTTAGTCATGCAAAATACGTACAAGATTGAATAATCATGGGAAATTAATATATCAGTCGGCCGTACTGCCTCATGCATGCTTTGCGCTGCTGAGACGCCACTGATTGAGTTTGTCTTTTGGTTCGTCTTTTAATTGCTGTTGCTGACAAAAAGGAATGAATGAACAGGAGTAGAGAATTGAGAGGTAAGGCGATGGCTAGGATAGGCTGCGGTACTGCAGGAATCTCTCCAGTTCTGTGTTGTCTTGGACGTTGCTGTTGAGTTATCTCATGTGAATAGAGCTGTACGGGTAGATCTCTTCAAAGATCTTGGAGAACTGTAATGTGGTACTTGTATTTTGTTATCTCCCGCTTGTCTTTCTCCATCAAAATGCAGAGTGAAGACCATCACCATCCCATGCTCATTTGATGTTCAGTTTGAGGAAATAACAGCCCTTCCATGAAACTTTGTTATTGTTATCTCTCACTTTTTCACAATGCAGAATACCACGCTTAAAATTTTTAACACAACTTTTCTATTGCATTTGAGAGTTATGTTGTAAACGTTCAGAATGGAATCATCTTTTTTTTATTTCTTTTGAAGTAAAGTTATGCATTTTCAGTTGGGGCTAATCTCCTAGTCCTTATCTTCTTCATCCTTGCAAGTATTTTACGTTGGCCTTTTTCCTCTCGAATGTAACTGAATCTTTAGAAAACTCCTGAAAGAGGTTTTGAGAACAAAAGAAACAACATTTGGATGTCATGTGATGATGTAAAGCTCGTGATGATCATCTCAGAATGACAAAAGCAGTCGTTTTTGTCCAAATGAATTGTACACCACCGATCAAATGCGCACAATTCGATCTACGGATTGGGATTGAGGAAGATGAGTAGAAATGTGCAACCTTCATAATTAATTCAAATGAATTGCTCTTTCTTGATGTCAAAAGTAATAAAAAATTTTTAAAAAATATATGCTCATCGTAATGGATGAGTAACATTTTTTTGGAGTCATGTTCACAATGCAAACTGACTGACCTTTGCATGACACTTTGTCTATTAGCGACTTTGTATCTATCGAGGTACTAGATCAAAATCTACGACAGTTTTCTCGGTGAATGGTTAAAAAAAGTCATTGGTACAATAATCTAAGACCCTTAAAGTACCCTTGGACTTACTCCTATATAAGAAAGCAGGAAGGACTAGAGAGGTGGCAAAAAATTATGTTCATCTCAGGCTCCGATGCTGTGTGGGATATAATATACAGGTAAGAGGAGCTCCCTTCGGTCCAAGATGGAGGGCTGAGGAGCGGCTAGAGCTGCCATGTCATGCATTTGGTTATGCTTAAATGTTTTGTTTTCTATGTTGATGGAGGTGGACATTTGGGCAAAGATGTTTGATGCAACGCAACCAACGTTTAAGTATTGACCAATGTTGCATGGTGTGGGAGCAACTCCTCCCGCTCGCTTCGCCCGCTCATTGGACTGAAGGGAGCTCCCTGCGGGATCCATCGTCTCACTTTTGCCTCAGTCAAATCAAAAACTCGAAATATGCAGAACCTTCTTCAAGTTCAAAAAATGATCTCACTCCGCTCGCTCTCCTACTCCATTAGATACCTTCTTGTTCGTCCATACATTAATTTTCTAATGAAATCTTCGTATATTTTTGTTAAACAGATATTGCTGGCGAAGAGATGGATGGACCTATGTACGCGGCGGCGAGAGGGTCGACGGTAACCGTAGCCTCGTGATTTGATGGTTCCAAAGTTCTTTTCAAGTTACAAAAATCTCCTCAGACACGAAGGTTCTTGTTTTCTCGGGATGCTTGTAAAGTAATTGTCAAGAATTCTGAAGTTGAAACAATTTTTGAGCAGTGAAAAGTGACATTCTTAATGAAAGTAGACAGCAATATTTTCAGCCTTGTATTGCATCCTACTGATATTTTGATTTTGCTAATTTAAGTCACGGAGAGATCCTCAGATTAAGAAAGACATCCAGTAAGTATGCACAATTTTCACATAACCACCTACCGTATGATCTAACTTAAACTGCTGGATCCCGACAGTCACTCAAAAATCAGCCTAACCTGTTTGGGGATTGGAAAGGAAAATGAAATTCTAAGATATTAATGCAGTATACTAGTATATTTACAAACTAAAGGATAGACCAAAATGAAACAATCACACTCGAAATAAGCTGCATTTAATTCACAATTCACTATTGAACTTTCTGTTTCTGTATAAGAACAAATGTCAAAGCTAATGGTTAAGTTGTAACCTTTCACATTTCCTGATTTCCATTCATTTAGCAAATCAAGAATCCAATTGCCTGTCCTGAATTTTCCAGGAAACCCAGCAACTTTCCCCAGCTCATTTTCAGAAAATCCCTAGACTTCCAAACATGTCAAATGAAAAAGAATAAGTACCAATCAACAAACCTAAATCAATTCTTTCCTTACCAAAAACAGAAGAAGAAAAAGAATTTAATGGCCAATTTTAAGTGTTCCATTTGGGCTTTACATGAGCTTTCAAATCCACAAGGCATTATTGACTATCAAGGGCTAGAGTAAAGCCCATATGATGCAGGTGAAATGAGAACATTGAGAAGATAAAAATATACTGATATCAATTGTTTTGGAGACCATACACAAACTCGAGAATCTGAAACACAACAGTATAAAGCCGTTGTCAAAAGTAATTTTATTGTTTGTATTGGGATACATCCACTCAGTTCATTCAAGTCGCAGTCAGTAACCATCGGGTCATCAGAGAACAAAAAGACTAAAGCCAAATCCATTAATATTGGCATTTGAGTACAGATCAAATGTGAAGATATCAAAGGCTGTAATGAAACAAAAGAGAATAAAGCCAACACAACCATGAAGGTTGATCCAACAAGCCTCAGCTTCTCTCCACTTTATACATCTTCAACGCATAGAGGAAAGCCTATCATCTGCACAAGCGAAAAAATATCATCTCATTGCTTTTTCCTTTCTTGATCTCCCAAAGCAGTAAAAATGAAGGTACAATTCGTGAAATCTTTCAAGGTACTAACAATAATTCAATCCTTATGAACTGTATCCCTGCATATAAGTTCATTATTCAGCAGTACATCTAAGTCTTTATTGCACTTGATGGGGTAGGCTATATAGATCATATATCGCGATTGTGTTCTATTGAAACATATATTTTTATTTAAGTTCAGATCATTTATGCTTTTTAATAGTTTCTTTCCAAATCTTTTTAGATCTTTTCCTTTCCCTTTTAATTTGAGTTAATAATTAACTATTTTTTACAAGCCATACTAGTGCATTTAAGGGTCTTCTATGCACATGTCCAAACCAATTTAAGCGTATTTCTCTCATTTTCTTTTATTCTATTTGAGCTACCCTACCTACATTCTAGTGTCGGCATTGCTTATTCTATTTAGTATAGTGTATTCATACATCTATCTCAACATTCTCATTTCTGTTACTCTCATTTTATTTATAGTTAGTGCACCAATACTCTAATCCATAAATTCATTATTCAGCAGTGTGCTCATAAAATGCATAACAGAAAAAAGGTACTCATTTCATGCTAATTGCTCAGAAGGAGCCAATTTCCATTCAACTTTGAGGAAACCAAAGCTAAAGAGACAAAAGAGCCGCCAACGAAAAGGGATGAAAAATGATAGCGACCCTATTTTTTCTAGCCACAAATAAATTCTAGTGATACAAAACCACAAAGGTAGGAACAGGCAAGGGAGAAAAAAAGGGGCAGGAAGTGTGATTGAAGTAATGTTAGAGATCCCAGGATAATAACAGAAGGCATAGAAGTGTTCAAAGAGGAGGGCTGCTCACATGCTTGTGAATCCCACTACAATTGTGTAGCACATTTTCCCAAGGAAAGATACAAAAAATTGAAGGCTCCATCAAGTTAAAATGAATGCAACAACATTGGATATGATTTTGCAGCAACTAATTCAAATACTTCTAGTTCAATCTTTTAGTGCAGTTAACATGATCCTTTTGGAACCATATATATACCATATACTCTTATCTTTTCAAGGGATGCGAAACCGCCATCTTTATAGCTTTCATCTGGTATTAAAAGGCATGGCTTAATCGCTAATACCAATGCGAAATGGTTGAAAAGAAAAGATGGCATGAGTTAGTATGTCAAATGGTAGGATGACTAAGAAACGTTGAAAAAGAAAGGTTCAATAATTTGCACATTGCTGTAAGAGCAATTTGTCAGCCTAGAACCAAAAGGACTTCATGCACTAAAGCTCTCTATCCTCATGACAACACATACGAGACGAGAAAGAAAAAGGAAACCAATGAAGACATTTGGGCATCTAATTTGGTGCACATTTCTTCAAGCAAGAGGCCTTTCTTTCAGCCAATTTCCATTACTGACTTTGGAAAGATTCAATCTTGATTAAGTCTAGCAAATGCACAATGCAAATAAGTATGGCACCACACGTATATACTCCTAATATCAGAAACGCCAGCATACCAAAATCAGTACAATAAGATTTGAAAAATAATAATCAATAAATAAAACTAAGCTACGATCAAATCCCATCAGAGGACAAGCAAAAGCATGTACAAGAGCCCAATCCCAAAACAAAAAAGCCCAATCTAAAACAATCATTCAGGAACTCACAACAAGAAGATTACCTCAAATTATTCAGACCCAACTGTCACTCAGTAGCTTCAGCCTCAACCTTAGGCCCTGCAATCACCACCAATTCAATACAATCAATGAAAACATTCATTAAAAAAGCGAAAACTTTCTCAGGGAAAATAATAAAAAAACGAAAGGAAAGGGTTTGAGATATCTGAAATTCAACCGTGGAGAGAAGGGGGACGATGTTCTTTGCCCCAACCAACACCGCGAGTGGCATCAAGATACTGGTGGACGAGGTGACGGCATTTCTGAAGATGATTAACCCCTTCAACGCGATAGCACCATTTGACCTTTTCACGGAGGATCTTGGCCTTCTCGATTTGGATCCATTTCTCTCTAACCAAGTGCTCCCTCATCTCCAGCATGGCAACCGGGTCCTTATATGGGTTCTCCGGGTCGAAGTCATCTGGAGCTCCTTCATCGAACACCACACCCTTCTTCCTCCCCATTTTTTCCTTGCTGGGATTTTTTCTGATTTCTCTGTTCCTCACAAATGCCAAGACTCCAGGAATGAGCCGTGGTGCGCGTAGGACTGAACGGAGTGACTGGACCAACAGTGAGAGCACAAAAACAAAACTTGGATTGGGCTTCATTTTTTAACCGGGCAAATTTTTTGGGCTTAAGACCCAGTTTCCAAAGAGTTGAGTTCGTATAGGACTATACATTTCAAAATATTTTTTCAAATAGTAAAAATGAGATAAGAAATTATTGAAAATTAAAAAATATATATTGAAAAATGTTCGAAAGTGCTAACCAAACCCACCGAAGTATGCAATCTAATGCATTAATTAATTTGGTCCTAACATGGTAGTTTTATAATCAAATATAACCCACAACCCTCTTCCTATGCCCTTAAAATAGCATCCAACACCTGCCCCTTCGGGAGTGGTTGAGTTAGTATGATAACGAGCACGAGATCGTAAAATTACAAGTTTAAATTCTCTATCAACACCTTTGCAGTAGAGCCCCTTGTGCGGTTTGCAGTTACTGTGTGGTTTGTGAACTATTACACAAGGGCGAGATTTACCCCTTGGTAACAGGTGCGTGTTCCTTAGTCAAAAAAAAAATAGAACCCAACAGCTTCTCGATCACGAGTTCAAATCCATTATCAACACCTTCTCGGTTGAACCTATTACACAAGACTTATTTAATGCGATTTACATTTCTATGTAGTTCGCAAGCTATTACATAGGAGTGAGGTTTACCTAGTGCATACCCTTGATATCAGTTGTAAGTTCCTTAATCAAGGAAAAAACAAAAATAACACCCATCCATTTGAACAAGAGCGCAATTTAAAATGCCATTTTGCATTTGACAAATCTGGTGGAAAATCTAGTGTGCACACCCAATCATAGTAAAGGCGAGTTGGGGCTAAAAAGATAAGCATTTGAATCCCCAATTTGTCACCCCTCCCTCTTGTTCTCATTCTCTTGTAACCCTCCCTCTTGTTTTTATTCTCTCTTGGTGGAGACCTCATATCTAGAATGAGACATAAATAAAAGCACTCCTATAATAGATTAGAAATACTTTTATAATATAAATTAGAGATAATATCAAACACCCCCCCTCAAGGTTTTATTAAATATCAAATTAGACCTTGTGGTTTGAAAAATATCAATAACCCTCCTGTAATGAAAAAAAATATCAAACACCCCCCTTGACTGCTAGTCAACAGAAATAAATTGAAAAAAAAAGACGAAAAAGTCTTTCGATATACAATACAAAAAAGTATATAGTTTAAAATTATAAAATAAAATTTTAAAAATACAAAAAAGGCAAAATTTAAAGACAAAAATTTAATAAAATTATTTGTACTATAAAATAAATTTTTTTAAACTAAAAAATAAAATTTAAAGATGAAAATTTAATAAAAGTTAAAGACAAAAATGATAAAAACATTGATGTAGTTTAATTTTTAAAAATTTTTTAAAAGACAAAATTTAAAGATAAAAATTTAATAAAATTTTGTTAAAAATTTTAGTGTAAAAAAAATTATTATATAGGTACTTTATTTTTTAACTTGAAATTTTTTTGTATAGATACTTTTTTTTATATGAAATTTTTATTTGTCATTTTTATCTTTAAATTTTATTAAATTTTTATCTTTAAATTTTATTTTTTAGTTTAAAAAAATTTATTATATAATGTAAATAATTTTATTAAATTTTTGTCTTTAACTTTTGCCTTTTTTGTATTTTTAAAATTTTATTTTAGAATTTTAAACTATATATTTTTTTATTTTTTATTTTTTATATCGAAGGGTTTTTTTGTCTTTTTTTAATTTATTTCCGTTGACTAGTAGTCAAGGAAGGTGTTTGATATTTTTTTTTTATTAGGGGGAGTTATTGATATTTCTCAAACTATAGGGTCCGATTTGATATTTAATAAAATCTCGATAGGGGTGTTTGATATTATCTCTATAAATTATTATAATAGTGTAGGAATTTTTTTTTAAAAAATAGTTACAATAGTATAAGAATTTGAAAAAAAAAATGGTGCTTTTGTAAACAATGTGATGGAGATGGAGAAGCACCAATCCCGGAGGACACATGATGCATTTAGCTTAGCTTAGCTTAGCTAAGATATCATTTTTGTAATTTAAAATACATTTTCATAGGTTTCAAAAAATATATATTTTTTTAATTCAGTTTTATTTTATAATTACTATATTTATTTTTAAAAAAAAAAAATTATATGTCACAGCTATTATACTTCATCTCATACATTAAAAATCATCAAATCACAGAGGAGCCAGGAATCAACCAAAATTTCCACTGTATTTATGGTTAAATGTACATCCACAACCATTAGGTTCAAAAGCTAACCATGTTCTAACTTTTCATCCACTAATCCTCCAAAAAAAAAAAAAAAAAAAAAAAAACCTCTAATCCTCAAATTAAAAGCCCTTTAAACAAACAAAGGTTAATGACTTGATCTCCATATGTGAGCCGCCAAAAACTAAACCCATTTTCCGTTCTTGGTTGGTTGGTGGGGTCAAAATTGACTTTTTACTCTATTTAGTTCCATTAGTTCCATCTTACATGCAGTATCATCTCATCTCAGCCGTTAATTAAGAACCTCATTCGCTCCCAATACGGGCCCCACCTTCCCTTGCCTACTCAGAACAGGCTCCAACCCAAGAGTCAGCTCCAGCTCAACTTCGCTCCCGTCCGCTGGCTCTTCCAGCTTAACCAGCGCCGCTTCCACTGTCTCCACGGAAGCACTGTCGGCATCCCCGCCACTCTCTCCAGCCCGGCTCCCCGGCTCCACGTGTTGGCTCACCCCTGAGTCACTGCTCGGTGACCCCACAACATTCTCTTTTTGAGACCAGCTCCACATCACTCGAGCCGCCTCATCGACATCGTCGTTTGGCTCCCCCCGCGGCTTCCACTTCTCGGCGGCTCGCTTGAACCTACCCTTAGCCTTCCTAACCTTGTGGAGATCTCGTGCCGCGGGCGAACCAGCCGAGTTTTCATCTTTGGACACGTGGCGAATATCACCGGCCTTGAAAGGCGGGCTGATGGTGCATGCAGCCGAGTCTGCTGAAACTTGCGAAATTGGCGAGCCACTAAGAACGGCGTCAACGGCGGCTTGACACAAATGCCAATTCCCAGACCATAACAAGCCAGTTGAGCCGTATATGGGATTCACGATACGCCCACAAGCTTCATACAACAAAGATCTAAAAATTCCTAAAGAAAGAAAAAGAATTTAATGGGCTTTTCTATTTAAGGAAATATTGGGTTTGGGTTTTTTAAAATATAAATTTTAAAACAGAAATGAAGTTAATAAATATTTGATCGGGGGAGGGAAGGAGTACCAGGACGCAAGTGATCAGGGCCAGCATTAATTAGATTGAGGAGGCCAGCGCGGCCGTAAAATTTGGCAAGGAAGACGGTGGCGTTTCCCTGAGCTTCGGGGGATTTGATCCAATGAAGGCATGGTTTGATGCTGCATTTTTCACTACAGCCTTTGCGAAGGACCCGGCAACCGTTACAGCTCATCCGCATGACTGACTGACGGTGTGACTGCGTGTTTTTTCTTTTCTTTATGACAGAGAAGGAAGAAAAATGGTAGATAAACTGAGACAGAAGGGGTTATGAGATTTTGGGAGTTTTTTGAGGAAATAAGTTTTATTTATACTCATGTATTTATCTGCGAAAAGGGACGGTATTAATAAGAAGAATGGTATAGGGAGGGACTGGGGGGAGGCAGCCGCAGCAAAGGCCGCAAGTGGTTTCCAATCAGACAATGGTATTATGGGGACATGGGAAATCTGTTTTTGTTTTTGTTTTTGTTTTCTATTCAATCTGGGCGAAAGGGGGTGTTTATCTGCTGTATTGTGAATTCCTCGTTTTGCCCTCCCCATCTTTGGTCTTTTTCCCATTTGTTTGGTTTTATTTTATTCACTACGACAGTGACATCTCTTCTCATCTCTTCTCCTTCTTAATGAGACATTACTTTTTGTTTTTTGGGAGAAAATCTGCTTGCCATACTTACGGTGAAACTCTCTCATTTGTATTAAATTTCTTTTAATCACGCAAATATAAATCAAGAAATATGTACAAATTAATATAAATATGAGAAAAAGTTTGCAAATTAAATTTCATAATAAATTTTTATAATATTTTAACAAAAAATTTATCTTATAATTTAAATATTTTTTTCACATTATTTCAAATTTACTAACTTACTTATGTCCAGGGCGTTCATAAGACATTTCTAATTCGACTATATATGTTACGTATTACGCGTAGAAATAAATGCTTACATTATTGAAATCAAATCATTGCAGCAGTAGTCCATCCGGTGGATGTAAAATATAGACCCAGTTCTCTGATCTTTTGTGGTCTACAAAGCTTTGGGTTATGCCTGCAAACTTGAATGTTTTCGCAAATCGCATAATTATAAGCCTTTGCGAAATTTGTTTTTATTTGAATAAAGCTATTCGGAATCAATTAGTAATGATTGATGACGGTTTATTCCTTGGTTTAATAATATCACTCTTCCTTCTTTCAACCGTATTTAATCAAAGAGCTGAACAATTGCTAAAAATCAAATCTTAACTATCCAAAGATTCATAAAATCTTTTATTACTCAATCGCCACGCTTCAAATTTAAAAAAAAAAACCTAAAATTTTACTGCAACATTTATTATTGGCTATCACAAATCCAAAAGTAAACAACAAGCACATCCGCATGCTGTCTAGGCTACCATTTCTTGATCAACTCAAAGCTATATACTCCCACCGTGCTAAATAAATAGTTTATTTTAGTTAAAATATAATTTTTATTAATTATTATATATAATTTTATATTTATATTTTTTAATTTTAAATATATATAATTATTATTAATAAAAATATTTTAAGAATTTAATTTAAAAATATTTTTTTTTTGAAATTTTTTTAAAAATAATTTTTTTTTTTTGGACAGAAGAGTAGCGTGATAAATTTCATATGAATATGAATCCCACCCTTTAGGCCTAGCAATGGAAAATCTTGATTCATGGTAGTACGATGTGCTGTAAAATATGTGCTCTCCCATGCCGTAATGTACACTTCTTCTGTCTTCGGTCACTTTGAAATTTTTTATTTATTTTAAAAAAAGTTTATTTTAAAAAATTAAATATAAATAATAATAATAATAATAATATGTAATATGTAATTTAAATTAAAAAGTAAATATAAAATTATAAATTTAATTGATTATTAAATATATTATAATTTAAATTTAGAAAAATTGTGGTGGGACCCCACCTCGAGGATGTGATGAAAAATGTCCATCAAATGTCAAATTGGTATTTCTGGGGATCAGATTTCACACCTCACTATGACAGTAGCAATTTCGTAATTCAGAGGTATGTCAAGGGCTAATACTAATAGGATTGGAATCGCCATGCAAGAAGGTCCAAAACCATGGGAAGCCGAGAAATGCACACGTGTCAGCATGTCAGTTTTGGGGTCATGGCGGCTCGCCACATAATCTTGGAGTTGTTGTCGCTAACTTGCACGCGATACGAATGCCTTGGAAGACGAAACCAGACGCGGTAGCCGAGATTGGCGAGTAAAGTAATTTTCCTACTTGTCTTTTTTTTTTTTTTTTATTTCTTCTTCTTTAGTATTAATTGTTTTATTTTTGGTTGGAAAAAAAAATTTATCGATTACCTTTCATGTGTTGTTCTCTGGAAATAGTATTCTTTTTACTCTTTTCTTGAAAAAAAGATTAATAAATTTTAGTTGTTCAAAAAAAGAATTTATTTTTTGTATAAAATTCTATTTAATCATGTATTAAATATATTGCATATTTATAATTTTTTAAAAAAATTATAAATGTATTAAAAGTAAATTTTTTAAAACAAAAAAGTATTAAATTAACCGAATACTATTTTTTTAAAAAAAAAAGAGTTATTAATTATGATTTATAACTACGCAATTAATTCTATAATATTTTCTCAAGATTAGATTACATTTCCTTTATTGCTTAAAAGTTTAACCACACTTTTTTTTAATTATTTTTTTATTTTTAAAATGGACTATATTTTTTTAAACACAGAAAGTATCTCAAATTTTTTGATGTGTTATGTAACATGTTTATATTTTACATTTTTATTACTAAATTATAAAACTCACAAGTATACCTTACAAATTTAAATGTAAGACTAATTTTCTCGAATAATAATCTTTATCCCTATAATTACTGTAAGGTAATTGTAGAAATTTGAACCCAATTTTACTATACAAGACTTGTTGAAGGGTCTTCGCAAAACCAATTGATGTAACCCAAGGGCTTTTAAAAAGGACTACATAACAATAACAATTTAATCCTTGGCGTGTGTGTATATATATATATTTAAATAAGACCTATTGGTAGGAGTAGGACCCGTGAGGGTGTGGGGGGAAACGCGGCGAGAAAACAGTGGTTGGTGCCTTGGTGGAGTTGTTTAGACAATTCCTGGTTTTGTGGAATCCGTACACTGGTTTTGATGTTGGGGTGCTGTGGGCGGCTTTGGACAGGGGTATCTGGTTTTCTTATCAGTTCTTATCCTCAAATCGCGGAGCTGACTCATTTTTTATTACCTTGTCTAATATTTCCATCCCACTTCCCACCCTTTCAATTCTTTGTTCTTTCCGGCCCATTTCCTTCCCATTTCATCATATTTTCTCCCCCCAAAAAGATTGAGATTATTTATCCTCTTCAATCTTCTTGATAGGATGACTAATTGGAAAGTAATAATGCTTTAACTTTCAACGTTCCCTCTTCCTTAAATTTCTTGATAGGACCACTAATGGAAAAAGAACGCTTCACTTTCCACGTTGAAGTTCACTAGCCATCGAAGAAATAAAATGCCTCTAAAGTTCAATGTTTAGGGTCCATTTAGTTTTAACGTTAAAATTGGAATCATATTAAAATTCTACGTATTTTGTATAGATTTTAGTTTGAATTTTATAATAATTTTAAAAATTTTGTTAAATAGTTACTTTCTTCGTTCGGAAAAGAAAAAAATATAAAAAATTTATTTTGAAAAATTTTGTTTGTTCAAAAAAATAGTTTATTTTGAAATAAAATTTTTGTACTATATTTACTAATAATAATAATGTATAATTTAGATTAAAAATTAACAAAAAAATATAACATTATATATTTAATTACACATTAAATGCGTTATATCTTATATATTAAAAAAGTTAAACTAAATTAAAAATTAATTTTTTTTTTAGAATAAAAGGAGTATTATAAAATATTTAAATTTATAAAAAAATAAAATTTAATTAAATTCAATAAAAATATCCTCTAATTTCAAAATAAGTACATTTATTTTATGACGAAAATGCACCAATTGACAACTCAGAGGTGCATTGATAAATTGAGTTTTTGTACCATGTTCATTCAATCTAGTCAGCAAATAACATTTCCATGTACAGGGTAAGGTTTTATAGTATCTTTTAATAAAAAAAGGGAGAAATTTTTAGGCGAGGACGTATAAACAAAACATTCCTATGGTCCATGTTGAATCTTCAACAATTTGAATCGTGAAGGTTCTGGTGGTCCACATTAATCACTCAAGAGGGAAGTTTGTATTTTACTATAGTGGAGATGGATAATCATCAACAGAATAAAAAACCAATCAATTGTCCTCCGAAGGAAACCATCGGCACCGATTATTTCTGTATGAATTATTTGTTTGTCCTAACTAATATATATTAATTACTTCAAAACATTCCTGGGTTAAAAAGTCTGGTCCGCCAAGCTCGCTACCGACAATCACTATGTGTGATTTCCGGTGTGATCACGGTATATATATATATATATATATATATATATATATATATATATATATATATATATAGACTCATTTAGAGGTGTTTTGTTACGATTTTAGTTGTCGATTTTTTACTGACCATAGTAGTTTAGTTGGTAAACTATTCAACGTTTGCAAGGATGATCACAAATGGTATGGGAAGAAAGTTAGGTACTTCGCGTTCAGTTTCTTTTATCATATGCACTTTGCGATAGACCCGTTAAAATAATATCTTAGTTAGTAGTTTGTTGTAGTTTAGTAGACCTTAACTAAGCTAGTGGTTATTTTTGTAGGCCCTTGTGGCTACTATTGTAGGTTCTTGTGACCTTTTTTGTAAATTCTTTTTGTGATTACTTTTTCTTTGTGGTTCAAATCAAATTTAAATTACATACCACGAAAATCATTTAGCCTTTTTGGCTAAGTATATTTTGCCATTGCAATGTAATATTTCTATTGTTTTTAAATAAAAAAAAACTAACATATATTAATTGCATTAGCACATAAAACGGTCAATAATAAGGAATATAGTATAACTTCATTAGTAAATATTTTTATTCATCTTGAAAAAAAAGAATTAAATTTTAATTTAATATAATTTTTTTTAAATTATAACATATAACATATTTAATACAAAATTAAGTGTATAATTTTATATTTTTATCTTTAATCTAAGGCATTTTTTGAATAATTCAAATCAAATAAATTGCATGTCCAATTCGAGCCTGTATAATATGACCGATTAATAAAAATAATTTAACTTTGTCATATATTCCATACATTATATTAGAAAAATATCATATTTATATAATACGATTCATGATTTGGTGGTGAAATGGTAAATATTCGACACTCAAAATCTTGCAATAAAAAATGTCGAGGTTCAAGTCATTTGCAAGCAATAATATTGAGAATGTTCATTGAATGAGGAATTCAATAAGAGAGTTCGGATTAAAATCGGTACATTTGAGTTCTTGGAATTAAATTGGGCTATATATTGTCATTATTAGTAAATATAATATATAAATTTTACATAAAAAATAGATTATTTTATTTGAAACAAAGAAAATTTTAATTTTAATAACTGAGCAAGATTAGTACACATTAATTAGACGGAGCATCTTGGCTACAATTGTAGTACTTAGTCTTCATCAGACGTAATTACACCATTACGCTCGTCAAAACTGAGCTGCAATTCTTTTGTCACGAAATGACATTGATGAACTAGGACAATTGGAAAAAAGTTGAGCAGTTTGGGGCAATGACATGTTTTTGGGATCAAGACGTTGATAGAATTGTTGTTTTTTTAGTAATGAGACATTAGATCGGGATAAGGTTGTTTTAGGAATAATTTGCCTTTGATGTTAGGCGTAACAGAACTTCGTACTACTTGAAAGATGTTTTTTTTGTTTCAAGTGGGGGTGTTAATTGGTGGTTTGGACCTTAGATGAGGACAAGATGATGATTTTGTCCACGCCACGGTTTTTTTTGCCCTCTTGTTTGGGACCTTTAGATTAATTTTTTTAGTTTATAATTAGGATTCGAGTAGGATTAAAATTAAATATATTCTATTTAGATTTTAGTTTAAACTTTATAATAAAAAAAACTTTAATAGTTTGCTAAAAAAATATTATGACTGAACTTGAATAGAAATAATATAAAATTTAATTAAATATAATAAAAGTTATTTAATTTTAAGACAATTTCAATTCTAATGGAGATCCTAACACGCTCTTAAAATAATTTCAGAAAACAACAAATGCGTTGAGTTCAATTTTAATGAATCACTATCTATGTGTTTTATAACTTGAACGTGATTTCAAAAACAAAACAAGTAATAATAATAATATATCTTTACTAATTGTCCCAAGTAATATTTTTTAAAAATGGTTATTATTGAGTTATGTGCATTCCATGATCCTTTATTTGGATCAAATTCCACATAGAAAATTTAGTGAAAAATATTTGTCATTCTTCTTTTGAGACGAAATCAAAGTCATTAAGAATGCAATTTTGGTTGGTTTCAATATGTAGAAAGACTCAAGCGTACAATTGTATTTCAAAATGTGATTTTTATATGTTTCAATTTAGTAGTCGTGATATAAAAAATATATTAAAAAATACAAAAATATATTTTGAAACATGAGATAATTTTTTTAACCTATATTTCTAAATGGAAGTTTAAGTCGAAATATGTATCTTACTATATAATATATATCAAGCAATATTCACTTATTCAAACAATATTCCACGTGGCAGCTTGAATGGGTATCTACGTCAATAATTTTAATCGATAGGAAAATAACATTGGGCTTCATTGGATAGCCTTCTCTTAAAATTCATATACCTTTTGGACAGCAGTGTCTCGTTGGGCTGCTTCAAATGAGCCTGGATTCGTAGGACCCAAGGTTAGTGTCAGAATTGGAAGTTCCGAATCAAGGAATTACATAGAGAAATTGCAAGGAAGAGAAAATTTAGGCTTCGTTTGGCTCAATCCCTGAGGAGATAGGTCAATTAAGGTCACTACTTGATCTAGATTTGTACACAAACGATCTTGAAGGATCCAGTCCTGCTTCTCTGGGCAATTTGAAAAACTTGACATACTTGTATCTCAGTGACAATCAACTCTCAGTTCCATTCCTCCAGAATTAGAAAATCTTTATAATCTTGTTGATGCCCGCATGTGTGAAAACCAGTTTACAGGTCCAATTCCGCCTTCTTTGGGTAAATTGTGCAAACTAGAATTCTTGTTTCTTTCCTGCAACAACCTCTTTGGTCCGATTCCTCCGGAGATAGGGAAACTAATAGCACTTCGGAATTTGAGCATATCTGGCAATAAGCTCACGGCCCAAATCCCAATATCACTAGGTAATCTCACTAATTTGAATGGCTTTTACCTCTGGCGTAATCAGTTAAGTGGTTCAATCCCCTCGGTGCTCAGCAATATGAAGTTAACTACTGAGCTAGATTTATTTGACAATAAGCTCACGAGCCCAATTCCAACATCACTAGATAATCTTACCAATTTGAATATCTGTTACCTCTTTAGCAATCAGTTAAGTAGTTCAATCCCCTCGATGTTCGGCAATTTGAAGTTAATTACTAAGCTAGGTTTATCTAACAATAAGCTCACGGGCCTAATCCCAACATCACTAGGTAATTTCACCAATTTGGATCCCTTTATAATAATCAGTTAAGTGGTTCAATCCCCTCGGTGCTCGGCAATCTGAAGTTAATTACTAACCTAGTTTTATCTGACAATAAGCTCACTGGCCCAATCCCAACATCACTAGGTAATCTCACCAATTTGGATCTCTTGTCCCTTAATAGTAATCAGTTAAGTGGTTCAATCCTCTCGGTGCTCGGCTTAATCACTAATTTTAGTTTATTTAACAATAAGATCACGGGTCCAATCCCAATATCACTAGGTAATCTCATCAATTTGAATCTCTTTTACCTCTATAGTAATTAGTTAAGTAGTTCAATCCCCTCGATGCTCGGTAATTTGAAGTTAATTACTAAGCTATGTTTATATGACAATAAGCTCACGGGCCCAATCCCAACATCACTAGGTAATCTCACCAATTTGGATATCTTTAACCTCTGGAATAATCAGTTAAGTGGTTCAATTCCCTCGGTGCTCAGTAATCTGAAGTTAATTACTAATCTATCCTTAGCCGATAATCAGCTAACTGGTTCTATTCCTAGTACATTAGGTAATTTGAGTAATTTGGAGTTCTTGAATCTTTGGAAAAACCAGCTTTCTGGTTCTATCCCCAAAGAGCTTGGCAATTTGCAAAAGTTGGTTGCTTTGAACGTGTTCGACAACAAGCTCACAGGTCTGATTCCACAAGGCTTGAAGAATTGCTCCGGTTTAATTAGAGTCCGATTCAATGGGAACCAGTTGACTGGAAACCTGTCGGAGATGCTTGGTGTCTATCCAGAGTTGGACTTCATGGATCTTAGCAACAACCATTTCCATGGTGAACTATCTGGTGACTGGGGTAGATGCCAAAACTTGACAGCACTGAAGATTGCAGGAAACAGCATCTCAGGTGCTATACCTTCTGAATTTGAAAATTGTCCAAGCTACATGTACTTGATCTTTCTTCAAATAATATATCTGGGGAGATTCCTAAAGAATTTGGAAGTTAACTTCTATGCTATATCTATATCTACAAGAAAATCAACTTTCTGGCAGAATACCAGGAGAACTTGGATCACTGACTCGAATACTCTTTCTAGACCTTTCTGTAAATTCTTTCAATGGCTCAATACCAGGATATCCTTAGGAGACTGCCAGGAATTGGTTCAGTTGAACTTGAGCAATAATATTTTGAGCCAAAACATACCTGCTCAATTAGGTGGGCTGGTTCAAATTACAACATTGGATCTTAGTCACAATTTCCTTTCAGGCAATATCCCATCTGAACTTGGAAGTTTGCAAAGACTAGAAATGTATGAATGGCATTTTTCGAACGCTTTTTAATTTTTAATATATCTTTTATCTTACAATTATTATATTAAAAAATATAAAAATACGATGTAAAATATTATCTATACAAACAAATCAGACTTTCATTAATAAAAAACTTTTGTTTTTACACAGTTACATTTATACATGCACATTTCAATATTTGGCCCAAAACAGGTTTATTCAAGATCATGATAGTAGCTATTGTAATACGCTGAGGGTAGCCTGATCCAGTTGGTAGTCCTTGCATATGGGCACGAAATTAACAAAACTTTTATATTCCAAACCTATTATAGTGTTTTAGGGTATCTTTATTAGCTTCTCTGCGTCGAGTCGTGTACAATTTCAATTACTGTTATCTTTTTTTTTCTTTTTTTTTAAGAATTTCAATTCTATTACAAGAATCATATTTTATTACAATTGACCTACACTATTACAATTTTTTTTAAGAATTTCAATTCTATTACAAGAATCATATTTTATTACAATTGTTTAAGAATTTCAATTTTATTATAAGAATCATATTTTATTACAATTGTCCAGGTCCTATTACCAAGAGGAAAGGTGATCAAAGGGGAGGGGGAATGATATTGTGGGGGTTTGAACCCCTGCCCTCCTTGGCGCCAAATGCATTTGCAGGGTTGAGTGGCCAACTTGGCCTATGTTATTAGTTCATGAACTCCTATTTGTCATGCACAATATCAACAACAAGAATTGTTATGTATTTTTTCCATTTAAAAAAAAAGTCTACTTTGGTTAATGTACAATTATTTATTAGTCAGTAAATATAACTTATTTAATACACTACTAAATATATATTTTTATATTTACTTTTTAATTTTGAATATTTATAATTATTATTAGTAAGAATATTTTAAGAATTTATTTTGAAAATAGATTTTTTTTTTTTGAAAAAAGCAAAAGGTTTCAGAGTAGATTTTTTTTTTTGGAATGAAGAGAATATGTCATTAGTTCATTAGCTCTTATTTGTCGTGCACAATATCAACTACAGTAATTGTTACGTATGTCATTAGTTTGGTTCCTCGTAAGAACTAATGAGCCTGTAAAATGAATATATTCATCAGAAAGAGATTCGACGTTTCTGACACTGCTTTATTTTAACAAGTGCAATAATATATGACTAACTTAAAAATTAAGAATAATCGTATATCTTTTTGGTTTTGATAATTGGACTCTCTTACACTTTTTTTTAATTATTATTTAAGAAATACAAAAACAAAATAATACTCCCTTCATTCCAAAAAAGGAATCCAGTTTGAAATTCTTTTTATCCCAAAAAAGAGTTTGTTTTTTGGATGAAATTTTTGTATTACTCTTACTAATAATAATAATGTATACGTCAAATTAAAAAGTATGGATTAAAAAAATAAAATCATACATTTAAAATTATGTATTAAATGTGTTGTATTTTATAATTAAAAAAAAATTGTACCATATCAAAAATGAATTCTTTTTTTGAGATTGGAGGAGTGCTAGCTTTAACACTACATTGACCACATTGATCATTCTCTTCCTATTCCCCCGCCTAGAAATAAGAACAATTTCCTTTTCTTTCTTTTTTGGGAAATTATCTAGATATATAAATCCATGTCAACCAAAAAATAAAGAAATTGCCTTAAAAGGAGAAAACTGTGTACTTTCTAAAAAGGGCAATAGAGAAAGAAACAAAAAGGCAGGAGTTGAATACATATCAAGTAGTACCTCAATGGGAGACACCTCACCTGCGACTATTCAGATTCCTAAGTAAACGGAAAACAGACCAGGTTGTTAACCTTCCTCAGAAGACCAACGGTTCACGGAAGACATGAAGAAATGCTTTAGAAATTTCCATTATTAGGAACAATAATAATAATCAATACCTAAAAAGAAGAAGAAAAAAGAAGCGACAAATAATTATCAACCCACCAACCAAAAAACTTTTTTTTAAAAAAAAATCTGACATGTTATTGCCTTCTTGAGCAAACTTAATTTGAATGTGTCAAAGGTTTTTTCTCTCTTTTGTTGCTGATCTATTCAACCCTTAAGGATTAAGAATTGACCCTTTTAGTTTGACGTATCATTTTCTTGATTTTGCATGTTTACATTGGTGTTGGTGATCATAGCGACACAGCTTTAAGGTTTCAGGTGATCAAGCATGGTTCCATGTTTAAATTTAATGTTGTAGGAATATTGCATTTAGTATGTTTATAATTGTGGGATCATGGAGTTAGCATATTCATTAAAGAGATACGTGCTCTTCTGTTTTTCGTTACTCGTTTTTTAGCGTTTCAAATTCAAGTCCCTTTTGATTTTGATATTCAAGTTCTCTACTCCAAATTCAAATTTTGGAATTTAGGTCAGGGAAGGAACTTTTTGTTTCTTCATTGGTTACAATTTATGCAAATTTCGTTGATACTAATATTGTTTTCTTGGATTATCTAAAATTCTGTGTATTCTACGCACCTGAATGATGATTTAACATAGACATCACGTGTTATGATGCATTCAGTTCTTACATTCTTTGTATTCACGAATCTACGTCGCAGGTTCTGGCTGTCATTGTCATTTTTGAATTCACATTCAAGAAGATCCTTATCGGGGCAATCTGTTGAATGATCAAATTACAGGTGCTTTTTCTTGAAAATGCTGAAAGTCCTTCCTTTTCCTTAATACTAATGTGTTGAAATAAATTTCTACATTGGGTCTGCAAAATTATTATTGCTTCACAGAATGGTTGTAATTGGGAAGCTTTGTTGAGATTGAAACCAAAATAGAAACATTTACTGATGGAAAAACAAAGTACAAAAACAGCAGAATGATGGACAGTCTTAGTAGTATTAGTATTTCTCTACCATGTGTAACCACATTCAGTCCAGCTTATTTGAAATTTGTATGGAGTTGGTCCGAATGAAATTAGCAAGAGTGTGACTACTGTAAGTGCATCCCACATGAAGCTTTCTTCTGGTTTGATGCAAGTTCTAAAAATGGTAATGTACAGTAATCAAAATTTTAGCACAACTTTGTTATGAGCAGGTAGAATTTCTTGAAGTTTCAAGTTTAAGTAGTTTGCTGGGACAATGATTCCTTCTTATTTTACTAGTGCATGCAGTATGGTTCTCCTGAATACTTTCATTTCCTTTACTAATAGGAAAAATGGCCTTAAGTTGTTTTGTATCACTAAATCTTACACTTTTCCAGATGCCATAGTTGTAATCTGAAGGAGGAGGGGAACTCTGTCAGGCAATTTAGTGAAGGATTATGATAGACTGAGAAGACTATGTCTTTCAATGGAGATGTATTTGAACCCATTTCAAAGAGTAATGGTGAGGCTGAAAGTTGATTTTTTTTCCCCCTTTTGTTCTTCTTGCCCAAAACAAAGTTCATTGGGTTAAAAATCTCTACCCATTTTTGTTACAGCTAAGCAGCGGGCAATCTTCGTGGAATGGTTGAACAGTCTCCTTCCTAATGTAAGTTTGTCATTAAAAGCTTCAGATGAGGACTTACGAGCATTGTTGGCTGATGGCACAATCTTATGTCAAATCTTAAGCAAATTGAAGCCTGGTTCAGTGGCAGAGGTTGTTGTTCATTTGCTCATAATTTGCAAAATTACAAGAGATAATATGTTTTCTAATGGTATGATGTTTCTGTGATTGTTATAGTATGGAGGCCCATTTGAGACTTCAGAGTGGCGGTCGGAAAATGTTAAAAGGTTCTTGACAGCCATGGATAATATGGGGTTGCCCACATTTCAGTTATCAGACCTGGAAAAGGTAACCAATTATCTCATGCGAGCTTTGCACTTTTGAAGTGTAAAGTTTCAGGAAATGGGATATCTTGTAGTATGACTTCAACCACAGCCATTCTTATAATTTTAGAATTCGCTTCTTGACTTTCTTCAGTTTAGCCGTTCTCATGCTTGATGCTTTTATATTATTCAGGGGTCTATGAAAATTGTGTTAGAGTGCCTTTTAACTCTTAGATCACACTCCATGTCTAATTCTGGGGAATTTCAACACTCTGATTCGAACAATTCGTTTGGAAGTGATGGAATTACAAGATGGAAGCTATTAGGAGATTGTTTTCCAACTCGAGGGCATTCTTCATTCCAACGTACATTGCGCAGTCCAGTGATGTCAGGTCCTGTTTATCCCTCATAGAATCATTTAGGGACTCTTTGCTTTGAAATTCGAAACGAGACACTTTTGTGTTGCCTCTTAATCATGACAAGATGAGTAGATATAGACACCATCTTTGTTTTCTGAATTGAACAAGTACTTTTTTTCGCTTATTCAGAGCCATCAGCTGCACTAATGCATCATGTTGGTCATAAGTTTCATGAAGTATTTCAGCTGAAGAATGGACGCTATGCAGATCTCCCTGCTTCAAAGATTTCAGAAATGATGAAATCAAACAGTTTGGATGTACGTTCTCAGGTCTTGATATCGTGAATGGACCTTTTCCTAATGGATGTTGACTTGTGATTGTTAATGAGCTTTGTGCTTACTGGTTCCATTTGCATTGCTGGTCTATGCAGAATGCGCCAACTCAGTCACTTTTAAGTGTTGTCAATGGAATTCTAGATGAAAGCGTTGAGCGGAAGAATGGAGAGATACCTCATGTATGAACTGAGAGAAACAGCCATAAAACAGTATTTTTTTTCATTTACATGACAAAAAAATGACTTAGTGTACTTTGTTGCTTCCTATTGACAGCGGGTGGCATTGCTATTGAGAAAAGTTTTGCAAGAGATAGAGCGCCGAATATCTACTCAAGCAGAGCATTTGAAAACCGTAAAGATTTGTTTACCTTTTCCTTGATCATTCTTATCAAACAAGTGAAGTGGTTCCATATCCCCCTTTCCATCTGCAGCAAAACAATCTTTTCAAGGCTCGTGAGGAGAAGTACCAATCAAGGATTCGAGTACTTGAAACCCTTGCAAATAGGACCAGTGAAGAGACAGAGGTACTCATTCTCCCAATCCCAAATTTTCTTGGAAGTTTTTGTTCTGTAATTTACCGTAGTTTTTCTGCTGCAGATTGCTGTGAACCAGAGGCATCAGCAGCAGCATGTTAGGGTATAACTTCCATTTTTATACCAGGGAATTATTTTTATCTCCCCGTAAATGATATTTGCTTTCTTTTGGATCATTTGTGAGAGCATGTTTGTATTAGATCCCAGTTTGCATGCAAATTTGTTTTGTGCTTGGCAGCATGCAGAAGTATCTGCCCCCTTGAAGGTGCTTGTTGAAGTTGTAGTAAATAGAGTATTCTTCGGACAGCCAAATTTACATATTTTCTAATGGATGGGCCTGACATTTTAAAGTTGATAATCTTCTATATTTCAACAATTTATATGAGCATGAATCTGCATCCACAACGTTTGGTGATCCTTTTGGAAAAACATAAGTTTCACTTTTGCTGTCACTCATGACATGGTATGTTAACAATGTCTAATTTTTAATTTCACACTAGAATGACCAGAGTAAAAGTGAGGAACAGAAGAAGGCTGAGGAGCAAGATGCTGCTAGATTGATCAAAGAGAAAGATGATCACAACCGAGAAATTGCAGCCTTGAAGCAAGAGCTAGAAGCAGCCAGGCAAGAGCTCGAGGCAGCCAAACAAGAAGCAGCCAGGCAAGAACTAGAAGCGGCCAGGCAAGGGCTAGAAGCAGCCAGGCAAGGGCTAGAAGCAGCCAAGCAAGAAGCAGCCAGGCAAGAGCTAGAAGCAGCCAAGCAAGAACTAGATGCAGCCAGGCAAGAGCTAGAGGTAGCCAAGCAAGAGCTAGATGCAGCCAAGCAAGAACTAGAAGCAGTCAGGAAAACAAATGAGCAGCTCGGCTTACAAATGGAAACAGAAGCTAAAGGAGCTCAACAAACACTACAAGATAGGCTGAATGAAGTTGAGAAACTCTTATCAGAGTCAAAAATTAAAGTCAAAGAACTTGAGGCGTCTGCTGAACTAAAATTAAAGAACTGGAACAAAAAAGAGCACATATACCAAATATTTACAGAATTTCAACTTGGTGCACTGCGGGTATGCCTCCATTTTTTTTTTTTTTTGGTTATCTCTCGATTTTCTTGCCTTTTTTGCTTTGTTTTTAAAATTAAACTTGCACTTAATGATTCAGGAACTCAGGTTTGCTTCACAATCAATCAAGCAAGAAATTGTGAAGGCACAAAAGGGCTACTCAGAGGAATTTAATTCCTTAGGTCAAACTTATTGTCATTTCTAATTGCAAGAAAATGCCTTTCTTGATTAAAGTAGAATGTTATCGACTGATCTCATGGTTAAGATTTAACTGCAGGAATGAGGATCAAAACATTACAAAAAGCAGCTCAAAATTACTATTCAATGCTGGCCGAGAATCAGAAGCTACATAATGAGCTCCAAGAGCTGAAAGGTTCTGTTCATTCATGAAACATTTTAAGCAGTTAATTACTTAGTTAATGTAGTTATTTGATATCTCTTCTTATGGCCTTCTTTGAATAGGAAATATCAGAGTGTATTGTAGGATAAGGCCATTTTCCAAGAAAGAAAAACAGTCTATTGTCGAACATGTTGGTGAAAATGGGGAACTCATTGTTGTCAATCCTGCCAAACAAGGAAAAGAAAGTCGTCGCTCATTCAAGTTCAACAAGGTCTATGGTCAAGCTGCAACACAAGGTTTGGAGTTCTACTCCGATTCTATTATCCACTTTTCCAGAACAGTTCCTGCCGTGTTTGCTTATGCTGTCCATTTATGCGTCCATATTTTGTTCTCCCACGTAAACCTGGAAAACAGAAAGCTCACTACTTTTGTACATTGGCAGTTGAGGTGTTCGCAGATACACAGCCCTTAATACAATCAGTTCTGGATGGATATAATGTTTGCATATTTGCTTATGGTCAGACTGGTTCAGGGAAAACCTATACTATGGTATGTACCATCTTAAGGAATTGCAATATACAGTTTTTTATTTGGATTACTAAACGGGGTCATATTTGCCTCCAGTCAGGGCCTGATCGAGCAACCGAAGAGGAATGGGGGGTTAACTACCGGGCCTTAAACAATCTCTTTGGAATCTCTCAGAATAGAGTCGGCACATTTTCTTATGACATTTCTGTTCAGATGGTCGAAATATATAATGAACAAGTCCGTGATTTACTGTCAGGTGATGGTTCTCAAAAGAAATATCCTATTCTATGCGCCAGAACACCTCATTTTATTTCAGTATGAACTCACTGAATTAACATTCTACTTTCAAGGCTATTTTTTTTCTCTCTTTTTTGGAATTTGAAAGAACCATTTTCCGTCACGTAATGTTTAATTGCGAACCAAGTGTTCTTGAAATGGATCATTGCAAAGCCATCTTGTTTTTCCTTGATTTGCACACACTTGGGATCTTGAATTCCTCCCAACCAAAAGGATTGGCGGTGCCTGATGCCTGTATGTACCCAGTCAAAGCAACGTCTGATGTAATGCATTTGATGGATGTTGGAATGAAGAATAGAGCTAAGAGTTCCACAGCACTAAATGAAAGAAGCAGTCGATCGCACAGGTTCCTAACTTTCGTTTCAAATCCCATTTATAACTTTTCTCATGTTATTTTGAAGGTATTCACTTGGATGAAATTATGCAGCATTCTTTCTATTCATGTTCGTGGGGTAGATCAGAAAACCGGATCTTCTATGTTCAGTAGTCTCCATTTGGTAGATCTTGCAGGAAGTGAAAGAGTAGACCGCTCTGAGGTCACAGGTGATAGACTAAAGGAGGCACAGCATATAAACAAATCTTTGTCAGCCCTTGGTGATGTCATCTTTGCTTTGGCACAAAAGAGTCCTCATGTTCCATACAGAAACAGCAAGCTCACTCAAGTTCTCCAGAGCTCATTGGGTAATTTGTATTTCGTTAGTCTCATTTTGGGCTGAGGGTCGTATCTAATTCATGCATTTGCTGTCAATGAAGCTACAAAAATGCACTGGTATATATTTGTAATCTCTAACAGAGATTTGAGGCGCTAGGAATCACTTACCGGCCAGAAACGTGAAATGGATTAGTTTTGCCTTCACGGCTTATGAGTGTTTCTCTGTTTATTGTTTGGGATACAGGTGGAAATGCAAAGACACTCATGTTTGTGCAACTTAACCCTGAAGCCAATTCTTATTCTGAAAGTGTCAGTACCTTGAAATTTGCTGAAAGGGTATCTGGAGTTGAGCTAGGTGCTGCTAAGAGCAGCAAAGACGGCAGAGATGTTCGGGAATTGATGGAGCAGGTGCTGTTCCCATCATCCATTCCATTCATACATCGAATATGGTTTTTTTTTATGTTCTACTTTTTTTTCTTGAAGATTCGTGCTCTCAACTTAGCGCCGCCCCCACCCACCCCCCTTTCTTTTTTTTATTTAACATTTTGATTCAGTAATGTAGAAGTACCAGTGCATAGGCAAATGTTTTCCGTTCTGAATGTTTTCAAATGCTACAGGTTGCTTCGCTTAAAGACACAATTGCCAAGAAAGATGAGGAGATTGAGAGGTTACAACTGAGTACAGATTCATTGAGGTACGGGTCTTCCTTACCAAGGACTTCCCAACGAAGCGTGAAATTATCTGGTGGGGAGAAAGCGGCATCTGATGGAGATAGCTCAGAGAGTAGTGAAAACCATTCTTTAGATAGTTACCAACAGCATAGAGATGACTTTAGATATCAAAAGAACGGTCAGAATATTTCTGCAAAGACTGAGACCTTAGAATCTAGCAATGTAAGGTAACATAGAAAGATTAAATGGTATATCTGATTATGACATTTTTTTTGGGTCACAGAAACTGATGGATCAATGGATAGCGATCATATCCCTGAAGGAGCAAAGCGACCAGAGATTACTGATAAGTAAGTACAATTCACCAAGTTAGAAGCCTACTTCTTTCTGCTAAAATCGAAGCTTGAAGAATTGATAGATTTGCATCAGTGCTTGTTCCTAATTCAGACAAAACATTGTCGTCTCAACTCTGAAGTTGCACATTGAACGATTCATGTCAAGATGTACATAATGCAGACTAGACTTTAGTAGCAGTTAAGATTCAACGTACAACATTAGAACATAGATCTCTTCTTTACTTCTTATTGTCTGAAAGATACAAGTCCATGCGCATTCATGAAAGATCATTTTTGCAGACGTAGGACTGCACCTAGATCTCCTAGCACCCCAGACAAGTCACCGGGGAATTCTTCAAAAGTCTCAACTGGTAAGGAAAAAGTTTGATTCCCTTGGTTTATTGCTTGCATGAAAAAACTGAACTTAAATATAACTGATATTCTGCTGGTCTTTCTTTGAATTCTTTCAGGAATTAAAAAACCTCCCAGAGCAACCAGTTTATCACCTAAATCTGTAGGAACGTGGCGATGAAATCACACAGTTGTACTACTATTTATTTTGATTTAAATGTATAGTTTTCATTACTGCTATTTACCTGGCCAACGGTAAACGGTAGTGAGGATTCTTTTGAAGAATTCTTCCCCTGTAGTCATTCATCTTTTACTTTTTAGCAGTGCAGTTAGCTTAGTCTGAAAGTTCTATACAATTGTTTCTTTTGGCGGTGTATGTTACTGTAATCAGCCAAAAACTTCGATACAAGAAACTGTCTGGTAGCATACGGAATACACATCATTCAATGAAGTGACCTTCGAATTATAGTATTTGACCAGTCTTCTATTGAGCTGTCAAATTTCCATAAAATCGCGGGAAATTTGCAAAAATAACAGTGTTCGGGGGAAAATAGCAGCTGTCAAAATTTGTTTACCACACTAAACACCTCAAAAGTGTTTTGAAACTTCTTTACTTTATTTTTTTTATTTTAAATTTTTTTGTTTATTTAATTATTTTTTGTCAATCTAACATTTTATTTATTCAACGCTGCACAAATAGCATGTTCGCGAGGAAAATAAGCATCTTTAAGTAAAAAATCATAATCTTATAAAAAAAATTATATATTGATTAACTCTATATATTGATTATGAATTTTTGAAAAAATACGATTGTGATAAAGTTTTGTGTAACTTTTTCTGTAACAGATCAAATTCGACATCAAATTAAATATAAATCTTTTATTTGATAAAAAGACATTTTCGATAAAACTTGCAACAAAAAATTCGACATTTGTTTCACACAAAATTCGACAAACAGTGCCAGCCAATCCAACAAGTCGTAATGCGGGAGCCATGGAGAAAACGGGGTTCCTCGGAGGTTACAATCCAAATTTCAACCCAAAACCCCAAATTTCTGAGAAGAAAAAGGAATCCAAAAAAAACCCGCTAATGTTCAAACCCACAAAAATAGCTCCGGCGACCCTCAAATTGCAAAAATTCTACAAAAGGAACCCAAAAAAAACCTCCTCTTCCTCTTGTTGCTGTCGTGTCGAGCCTGCTGTGAAGTTCTGCCTTTGCCTGTAAGGCTCTGGTGGGCCAGTTTGAAGCAGCGGCAGAGTTCGTTCACGGTGGCTGCTCATTGCAACGTATGTGGCAAGTTTAGAACGGAGATCTCACCCTCAAATTCATCTTTTTTTGGGTTCCTTTTTCTCCTTAGAAATTTGGGATTTTGGGTTGAAATTTGGATTGTAACCTTCGGCGACCCTGGTTTTCTTCATGGCTCCGCACTACGACTTGTTGGATTGGCTGGCGCTGTTTGTCGAATTTTGTCGAAAATTTTTTGTTGAAAAAAATGTAGAATTGTTTGTCGAATACATATTACAAATATTGAAATTTTTGTCAAAATTTTTTTTGAATATATTTTATAAATATCTAAATTTTTGTCGAATATATGTCACAAATATCAAATTTTTTATCGAAAGTTTTGTCGAAAACTTTTCCTTTTGTCATATAAAAGATTTATATCTAATTTGACGTCAAATTTGATCTATTACAGCAAAAATTATACAAAATCTTATCGTAATCGTATTTCTTCTAAAATTCATAATCAATATATAATTTTTTTCTCTAGGACGGTGGTCTTTTTGCTTAAAAATGTCTATCCTTCTCGTATACGTGCCATTTATGTAGTGTCAAATAAATGGGATGTAGAATGACGAAAAATAATTGAATGGACAGGAAAATTCGAAGTGAAAAAAACAAAGTGAAGAAGTCTTAACATTGTTGTTTCTTATTTTTTATAAATAGAAATATATTTAGATCTTTTCACAAGATCAAACACCTTTAACCTGCTAATTTGGCAAACAAATTTTGACAGTTGCTATTGTTACAAATGTTCCTTCAAAAGCTGCTATTTTTGCAAATTTTCCTAAAATCACTAATAGCGATATTGAAAGAACTATTCCAGAAGGAATTGTAGTACAGCCAAATTACGTACAGTGTATATAATGTAGCACACTAATTATTTCCTGACAAAGGGAAGGACGATGCATAAAGAAAAATAAGGTGAAAGAGAATTGAACCTCTCGATTTGTGTATTGTATTACCGTGTAATCTATCAAGATTTGTGGTAATTAAATACACAGTACAAAGTTAAAATCACTAATTTGGCTTATTTGAACCGCTTTTTATAATGTTTTTTAATATATTTTTTTAATTTTTAATATATTTTATATATCACGATTCCTATCTCAAAAAATATAATAACATATTTTAAAACTCTACCTATACAAGCCAAAAATCTCCCTCCTTGTTTCTCTGACAAAGCAACAAGATATTTCTTTCTTAGCCTTGGAACTTTTCCACATGGATAGAGGAGTTACCAAAGTAATCTCTCATATTAGACAAAAGTCGGCTTCAGTTGATAAGAATATTCGCCATTGGAACACATTCTCTTCAAATCAAGTAGCCAAATGGAGCCCCGTGGCTGAGTTGATATGATAATCAGTTCGAGATCGTAAGGTTATGAATTTACATTTTTTTGTTAATATTTTTTTGATTAAACTCGTCGCACAAGACTTAGTTCATGTGGTTTACATTTTCTGTGTTATGTGATTCGTAAATTATTACACAAAAATAAAATTTACCCAATATGCACCCGTAATGACTGTGTATTCCTTAGTTTAAAAAAAAAAGAAAAAAAAAAAAGCCAAATGGAGTGTTCATGGAGTCCTTAGACTCACTGTTTAGGAAATAGTCATCAGAGAGTGAGTAAAGATAGATACTTTCAGTATTCTAAGGTGGTCAAGGGATCTTTTATTAGTGGCTTGTCTGGCCTCGTGGTGGCCAACAACCGGCAAAGCCAGCCTTGCCTTTAGACAAAACTAGTCAGCTGGGAAGACGTAGCAACAGAAACAAACATTAAACATTAAACCACGTAGCCAACTGCTTGTCTCACTCACCTCCTCAAATGTTATATAAAATTGAAAATTTCATTCCATTTGAAAAGAAAGTAGAGCAGCATAACAAACAAGAGAAAACAAATCCTTCCACGTAATCTTCTATGTTTTCCATCACATAAACCAATTCCCACTTGACCCCTTGGAGAATTTGGCATCTTCCATAGCCCTTTTTCCACCAAACAACAATCAACAATCAACAATCTTGGCGTTACACTTTAGAGCCATATGTATTTTAATCATCCTTCCCACATCAGTGGCGATGATAGCGCCATTCGATGTACCTTTCCACATCCAGCCAGCCAGCCAGCCAGCCGGAGAAATAGATAAATAAAAAAATGGTACAAGTAGCACTAACATAATACTATCAAGACGATAAAACAAACACTCACTGACCTAATTGACACCTAGCAGGAATGAAAAACCAGGCAGTTAAAGGTGGAAAATTGCAGTAGAACCACGTGATCCATGATTTGTACAGAATTATCAACAATTATAGCCGCCTAAAAAAAATGGAAAATAACCAAACTGACGATAAGACCGTCATCTCCTCGCCTTCAGATTTCAATTACAATGAAGGGCAAGAATGAAGGAAAACTTTATCAGTTACAAAAGTCTCTCTCTTGGTCTCTCTTATCTCTCTTGCTATCTCTATTCAAGAGCAAAAGTTTCTCTCTTGGTCTCCCCGTCTCTCTTGCTATCAGAGATTCAAAAGCAAGGAGGCTTCAAAGCAAACTGGCCTAACCTAATAGCAAAGAGAAGAATGAATTGCCATGTCTTCCCTTCGCTTTTTTTATTGTTGTTTCCTTATGGATCAACTTCACTCATCGTGAACCCCAATACATATTCACAATCACTCTCTGACTCTCTCCTTTTTAACCTCTATATACAAAACTAAACAAATTGTTGATGATTTTTTCCTCCCTCTCTGCCAAATGGGCAAGCAAATTACTCTCTTCTATGGCTGTCGTTATTTTGTTAATGTTATGTTGTGGGGTGGTGCTGCTGTCTCAAAAGGGAACTTCCTCAGGCCACCACGGCAGTTCCACGACATTCGAAGCCTTCAATCCTAACTGGAGCTGGTTTATTCACACATTTAACACGGCCAGATGATCCTCCACTGCCATTCTTGGCCAATGCTTCCATTGAAGGGGATAGTGGACTCATAATCTTCCCAATCCTAAACTGCTCATCTTGGATCACAGGGTTTGAAGCTCTAACTGGTGGGGATCCATTAAAAAAGGGAGGAGATGAAGCCACCTGAAAATTGAGCTTCTCAGCTCCATTGTTGCCCTGGATAAACAAAATTTACAAGCTTGGTAAGGATGCCACACATACAAAGTTTTAACAAAATTGGCCAAAAAAATGGAACCAATCCAACACAAGCAAACAACTTCACAAGAGCTAAACTAAATACAAAAACAGCTCAATTTCACATCAAAATTGAGACTTTACCATCGTTGAAATTACTGTTGCCCATGCTAAAGATTCTCTGTCAAATTACTCCAGATGGGCTCAAATAAAATGGCCAGAAAACTTTAAATTTCATGAGAAATGACCAAAACAAGATTATTACTCAAGAGAAGAAACAAGGACAAAATAATTTAATGGAAAAGGAAAAAAGAAACAAAAATTATCCCTTGATGTCGTGAAAGCTATCAAGGCATAGAAAGCCTCAACTTGCAAAAATCCTAGCAAAGGCAAAAGCAGGCCAAATACTAAAAATTTAAAAGGGAAGCTGCATCATAGGCCAAAAAAAAAAAAAAAAAAAAAATCAAACCTTTGTGAGAATCAAGTCCAGAAGCTCTGTTCCTGCCCTTGATTCACTAGCCTCCATTTGATAATTACTATCAAAATCACCCAAAAACAAATAAACAAAAAAAAAAATTAGTCCCCATACATAACAAAGACCAAAAAAAAAAAAGAAGGAAAAAAAAAAATGAAAACAACCAAGCAACGTACCTAGTAGTCGTAGCATGCACAACTCTTGAAGGTCTGATATTGATGGGGCCATTAACATTAACATTAACAAGTCTACGAGGCTTAGGACAAACGACGCTGCTGTGGTAGACAGCCATAGAAGATGAATTAATAAACGAGTCACCCCTTCTTATCTCTCCAACGCAACCCAATCCCACCAAAGCGGCCTTCTGGTGCTGTTGATGCTGATACGCACACCTATTCATTCTTTTCTTTCCTTACAAAAAAATTTCTTCAAAGATCCAAGGCCTAAAGAATTAAAACAAAGGAAACACACGTAACCCACAAAAACAAAGTCACTCCCGGATCCAAAACAAAAAACAAAAAACTATGATTGCATAGAAATACAATCAAAGCAAAAGATAACAGTACTACTAGTACAGCATAAATCTTATACTATTAATAATATTTTTTTTTTTTAATGGAGATGGGAAAAATATACGAGATGGGTTATAAAAGGGAGGATGGGGAAGAAGGAAAAGAGAGTACCTGAGGTGGGAAGGTGGCGTTGTGTGGCTGGAAAGGGCGCGATGCAGTGAAAAGCTTGGCCGGGAGGGAGAATAGGGGAAAACAAGAAAAGGAGAGATATTTGGTGGGGCGAAGAAGAGGGATAATAACGGGGATGGGTTGGCTATTCATAGCAGAGAATGGTTAGGGTAGGGTTGGGTGGGGTGGTGGGTGGCGCATTCACAGAGACAGAGTCGCGTTGGCAATTTGACAGGCCGGCCTATATTGCCAGGGATGGCCCGTTATGGGGTTCATAACCAAAAAGTACTCTCTAGTCTACTCACTCCATTCTTTTTCTTTTTCTTTTTCTTTTTTTTTTTAAAGAAAAAAGAAAAATTATTTTTAATTTTCATATAATTTTTTAGTTATCAAGAACTCTGCCCGTCTTAGAAAAATAATTCAATTTGAATTAGATGTGATTTTTTTTAGTTATTAAAAATAACAAATTTAATGTATCATTTAATATATTATTTAATATATTTATTTTTACTTTAATTATAATAATAAATATTCATTATTTGTAAAAAAATTAAAGAATTTTTATTTTGAAAATAAATTTTTTTTTATTTAAAAGTGAATTATTTTTTCAAAACGAATAAAATTTTATCATAAAAAAGATTATACTTTTAATATAGTATAATTTTTTTAAAATTATAAAATATAATATTTTTAATGTAATTTTTTCTTATTTTTTAATTTAGATCGTATATTATTATTATTGGTAATAATAATATTAAAAATTTTATATAAAAATAAACTTTTTTTAAAATAAATAAAAATTTTAAAATTACACTTTTTTTGAATTAAATAAAATATTAACTGTATAATTTTATATTTATATTATTAATTATTAATTTTATATTATATATTTTTATTATTGACAAAAAATAATATTTATTTCATTAAAAAAATCTATTCTGAATATGCATAATATTTTTTAATTGTATAAAATACATTATATCTAATGTTTCGTATAATTTTATTTTTTTTAATCTTTTTTTGAATGTTGATGGGTTATATATTAATCATTATTAGTTAATATACGAATTTATTTTAAAATTGTACTTTTTATAACAAAAAATTTTCTAAAAATATTTCAAGTAATATTAAAAAAAAGATAATGACAGGAGGAGTACAATTGGTTCGGTTCCATGCTGACGTGATAAAGGGTTGCGACTTGCGAGATAGAAAGGTACGGTATTCAGATAGCGTGATGCCCGTGCACGCTGCGTAGTTGAGCTCTTTTTTATTTTCTTGTTTTTCTTGTCACTATTTATTGAAAGCATAAGGCTCTGTTTGGTTTTGGATTGTTTTTATTTAAGAAAAATTATTTTCGAATGTGTGAAAATTTTGATGAATTTTTTTATAGAAAAAAATTTTTGGTGGGAAAAATGGGAAGGAATTTTTTTTTTAATTATGTGAGAGAAATTTGAGTAGGAAAATTTAAATTTTAAATTTTAAAATAAAAATGTGTTTGGATATTTTATTTTTATTTAGGAAAATTTAACTTTTTGTGAATAAAAACTTTTGCCCAAACAAAGCAATAGTTTTTTTTTTTTAGATAACTACTAAAATAGTTCCTCACATATTGACAAATGAGCTTTTTAGTCTATTACTTTTAAAACGGGAAAAAATAGTCCCTCACATTTCATAAATATATTTTTTTAGTCCTCCATCACTATTCCTTCTATTTTTCTTAAATGCACAAGAGCTCATTTGACGAAAAAATAGACAGAATAATGACTGAGGATCAAAAGAGTACATTTATAAAATGTGAGGGATTGTTTTTTTCCGTTTTAAAAGTGATGGACTAAAAAGCTCATTGTCTAACATGTGAGAGACCATTTTTGTGGTTATCTCTTTTTTTTAACAAATGGGCATAAAGGTAATTCACTAATTTTATTTTTTTTTGGAATAGACTGTATCATTAGTAAGAATATTTTTAAAAAATTATTTTAAAAATAAACTCTTTTTTAAAATAAAGAATTTAAATTTGAACTTGCCTAATAGAGTATAAGGTATCATTAGTGAGTGGAAAAACCTACGACTTTTTACTATCTCCTTATACTCTCGCTGTTAAAAAAAAATTATTTTTAATTTAATATATATATTTTTAAATTACAAAATATAACACAATTAAAAGATTTTATTATCTCCTTATACTTCATCCGTACTAAAAAAAGAGTTCACTTTTAAGTTGTATAATTTTTTTAAATTACAACATACAATACATTTGATGCACAATTAAATATATAATTTTACATTATTATCATTCCTTTTTAATTTTAGTTAGACATTATCATTATTAATAAGAGTAATATAAAAAGTTTACACCAAAAATAGACTATTTTCTAAATAAGATTTTTTTTAAAAAAATTAAACTCTTCCTCTTAAAATGGATGTTGTAAAATGAGAAATGAAAGAAAACTATTACGATAAAGTTTTGAGGGTAAGAGTGATATTTTCAATTCATATTATTCATGAGTTAAAACATAAAAATATAAAACTTGCATGGTTAGCATTTTTAAAACGTATTTGTTTATATATTTTTTTTCAATTTTAAATATATCTTTTATCTTATAATTACTATATAAAAAAAATACAAAAACATGTTTTAAATACTATGCATACAAGCTCATGTATGAGGACAAATCATCCGGCAATACATATTTGAATCTCGTGTATGGCAGATTTTCGCTGAAATATTGTGGAGATCTATTATGGAATTTTTTCTTATTGGCTTTATTGGCTTTCTCCCTCACGCTTCTGTCAACTCATGTATATCTCTCGATTTACATTTCGCCTAGCTAAGAGGCCTTTGGTACTGGTGAGGGAGTTTTGCTTTCGTAAGTAGACTTTCTCCTAAACAAAGTATCATTGTACTTTAATAATTTAGTTGTAAAGCGGTGGACTATATTAATTGATTGGTCATACATTCCTTAAATTGCTTGTGATGGGAATTAAAGGCTAGGCTATATATATATATATATGAAATGCAGCTTTCCATTTTCTTATTCTGTGAGAAGAAAAAGCGTTTTATATTTGGTAGGAAATGAATTTGTTACAGAAAATGAAAGGGAATCACATAATTAAAGATCCTCGTCTAAAAACAATATTCGTACCATGGATGTGGAATTTGCGAAGATTCTACTGTAATTTTGCGGTTGTGTTTGTTTTCTAAGAGTTTGGAGCGTTCGTTTAGGAATTTGTTTTACTTACTTCGTAATGCAAAATGTCAGTTATGTTTGGATTGTGATTTATTTAAAAAATTTTATATTAAAATATGTGAGAATTTTAGTCGGAATCTTTTGATAGAAAAATTATTTTAAACATAAAATAAAAGAATTTTTTAAAAAAAATTACGTGAGGAGAATATGGGAGAGAAATTTTTAATTTTAAATTTTGAAATAAAAAGATATTTGGATATTTTATTTTTGTTTGAAGAAAATTAACTTTTTGTAAAACTCAATCCAAACGTAGCTGTAATACTTTGGTATACGTTGCATATTTTTTTCAATTGTTAATCACTAGAAATTGCCTTGGGCTATGTTTGGATTGTGATTTATTTGAAATTTTTTGTATTGAAATATGCGAAAAATTTGATAGAAATTTTTTTTGTAGAAAAATGTATTTTGAAGGAAAAATAAAAAGTGTATTGGGGGGAAAATTTCTAAAAAAATTATATGAAGAAAATTTGAGAGGAAACTTTAAATTTTAAATTTTGAAGTAAAGGTGTTTGAATAATTTATTTATTTTATGAGAAAAAATTAACTTTTTGTAAATAAGAGTGACTCCAAACAAAGCATTAATTTATCATGTATTTTCTTCCACGTCTATGCATAGGCATATTTTTTATTTTGTTTTGGAAAATTAATAGTTTAATGTGGTTGACAATTGTCAATAATTAAAGGGTTATGGTTCTATGTGATAATATGGAAAAAACGGTGATATATGGCTTTTTATTGATGATAATGATCACTTGAATCATTACTATGTAATTCTTCGATTTCATTGACAGTCGTTTGATAACTATGTAATGCATTGACTTTTTCCCATTTCATTACGAGTTACCAACGCATATACGAAACAAAAAAATAGTGATGGACATTATGTACTCAAAAAGAGTGAAAACTATGAAATGATTTGGGAAATAAAGAGTTAAGTAGAGTAGTATTAAGCTATTTTAAAATTAAAGTTTTTCTGCATTTGTTTAATTGACACATACGAAAGAATTAATATTAGATTTATTGGATTCTTATCAATTCAAGTAAAGACGATTATGGAGATTTTTAGATAGCGCGTTTTATGAAATTGTTAAAAAATTTGCACGGGGACAAATATTTTGTCAAAACAAAGAATGAGAAGAACCAAAATCCAGTAATCAATTATTCATTTTGTATATTGATTTTGGTTTTATTTCTTATTACGTTGCTAAAAATAAAATGGTGACAAAACTTACTAGTACTATATTGAGTTTAGCGTCTAATAAGCATCAGGCAACATTAGTTGTTAGAGATTAAAATTGGCCTTGATTGATATGACATGCTACCTAAATTACAAACGACAGAAGGATTGCAAAATTTCATCTCTTTGTGTCTATTCCATGTGAATCAATCAAAATGATCACGTTATCTTCTTGTGGCTACACTTCACTTTGAGAGCATTAAGTTGATGGAGGAGAGTTTTTCTATGTGATAATTTTCTTGATATTTCGACAATTGAAATGCATAAGTTGGAGACAGTATTGTAAATATGTAACAACCAAAGAAGGAACGTCTATTATAGTAGTTGTAAAATAGACCATCTCCATTTCCCTAGAGAAAGAGAAAGTGGCTCCAGGGGTATAGGCGAGTTAGTAAGTTTGAGGTAATGTGGGGAGAAATCCTCCATCAACACAGGTTCAAATTTCACGTGAGGTAGATTTTTCGTTAAAATATTGTGGGGTCTGTCTTGGGGTTTGGCTTGTTGCCTTTCTCCCTCATGCCTATGCCAACTCGTGCACATATCTCGATTTATATTCCCAGTTAAGAACACAGTGCAGTGGAGTTTACATCCGCTTTGAGTTTACGATCTGGTGGAGGAGTTTTTGCAGTATGATTTTTCTAAAAACAAAGAAAATGTGGCAAACCATTAGAGCAGTGTAACTAAGATAACCTCCATTTATATGCCATTATGACAAAATAAGGCTATTAGTATCCCTTTTCTTTTTCAGATTTTTGTTGGTTGGCTACAAAAATTGGGTATCTCAAGTGGGATTAAAATTAGAATTTTTTTCAATAATTATTATTAGAATTATAATTATGTCAATAATGTATCTACGAATGACAATATTTACTCTAATAATTATCTCAATGATGCACATTAAATACCGACACGTACTCAATCTAACCGTTACATGTGTGATAGAACATAATACAAAGGGAGCGTTGTATAATAGAAGTATATGATTCTGTTCCAAAGTGAGAAATGACAAGTCAGATTTGCTGTTTGCAGGTCCTTACTCGTCCTTTTAGGCTAAATATTAAACTGTGGTCATCTTTGCCGTTTGCTTTGGCATTTGACTCCTCAGAGGGCCATTGCATTTTGATTTTGCACCGACAGTTTTATAGTTGATAAGAAGTTACAAACAAATTAAGGGTGTGAATATACAGTGATTTAAAATGTATTTTTATATTTTTTAAATAATAATTATAAAATAAAAAATATATTAAATAATATAAAAATACGTTTTAAAAGATTAACCACATATACACTAAAATACCTAATCAACATTCAAATCCTACAAGAATTTTGGTTCTTTTTCTTCTTTCGTCTATGTATGGTCATTTTTGTAGGACTTTGAAATTTGGTCCTCCATCTGTTACTCTGTATATTAAATGCAAAATACAGTCTAGTAAAAGAAGAGAAAAGAATGGTTAAAGAAAGACAGACTTAAAGCCAAAAGAAAATAAATAAAGTTTCTTGAAATTGTATAGGCTGTAAATGAAAGATTATAATAAGTGATTGAAATAAAAAAAAAACAGGCCCATACCAAACGAGTAAATTTGTGAGCTCTTCAAAGAACAATACAAGTTGTTGGAGTACATATAAGTGAACTTAAAGATAACAAAAGTCGAAAATATCATAAGGGTTAAAACCCATAAATGTCATATGAGTTTTAAAAAAATATATTTTGTACAACTGTTACACAATATAAAATATTATAACTTAATACGTAACTCTTTTTGTAATTGGCCTACTGCATATAATCATTGCATAATAATTTTTGTTTTCTAAGATAGAATACTTTTTAGTCATTTGAAATATAATTTGAGCATTTTACATTCAAAATGCTTGGAATAATTAATTACCAAAGTAATTGATTTTTTTTTTTTGAGGAAAATTGGCCAAGTAATTCGAACAGTAATAGATATATTCAGATCTTGGTTGTAGGCTGCCAAATCTAAATTCTCCATAAAGTCTTGTCATTTTCTCACTTACAAGTTGAAAGTGGAACAAGACGAGGAACAAGCCGCTCCCCTTGCTTTTGTTTAGTGCCATCAACAAAAAAGTTAAAGGGTCATTCGTATCATAGTCCACTTTGACTTATCAAGTCATTAAAAACCTTTTTATTTTTATTTTTTTAAAAAATCATAATTCTTGCTATTATTTGAAAATGTTGCTTCAAATAAATTGGATTCATCGTAACTATAACGATTCTAAAATAGCAAAATTTCTTGTTGGGTAAGTTTTGACCCACATGAAATGCGTAATGATATAGATACTTTCTTAAAAAGATACTCGACAAAATAGACATGTATGCGAACTACTCGCATCCAAATAGAAAGACTCTTCTATGAAACTTTACTATTTCGTAAATACCCTATTTCTTTCCACTGACAAGGATTACTTTACTTTTCTCCTTTATGAAGTTGGAATTATGGAAAAAACTATAATTTCAATTCTAAAAATGCAAATTGGCAAAGTGAATCAATGATTTTCATTGAAGCTTTTTAAAGGCACATTCTTGTTTGGATTTCTTTGTCATATTGTTATACAAACACATAGTTCACAAAAATAACTAATAAATAAGTTAAAATTTAATTTAGATTCAAAAACTTAAATCAGAACTCATTTTACATAGTTAGCATCTTATACATTCTTGTAAAATCGACGTGGGACCAATGTATCTACTGATGAACAAGAATATCGAACAAGAAGATGCATGTTAATTTTGAGGATTCGATTCTCATCAATTGCAGATCTTAATCCTTTACTATTTTCTTAAGAAATAGATAAAGAAGGAATTTAGGAAGAAAAATGCTAACACAGATGGGTCGGGTGTAGGAAAACCACATGTACCAAAATTACTAGGCTAAGCCCACTGATTTTGCACATTCCCATGTGCTAATGAGTCCGCATCATTATCAATTCCCGAATTTTAGCCGATTGTCTTTCCCTTCATCGTGTTGTTCATATCTGGACAGAAGGTTTGGACAAAAAATCAATTATGAAGCCGAGCCAAATAGCATTTATCTTGATCGGCCCACCCAATTAAAATGAGAATGCGACGTTCATTTCTATCTTCTTTCTGTGTTAAAATAGCCCATAACTTCGTCAACGACGTGGCCTGTTTGGGAACCATACTTTCAGATCTTGGATGAGACTTCCACATCCGTTTCCATCTTCCTTCCTTGGGCCTTATCTTGAAGATTCAGGGGCACTTGATTCAGGAACGGAAATCGAAAAGATAACGAGAATGATAATAATATTGAATGATAATATGCTTTTTTATTATAATAGTGTTAGTTGGTTTGTATTAAAAAATAATAATTCTTCTAAATATACAAAATATTACTTTACAGCTTTAATTTAGGATTTTTTTTTTTGAATAATCACTTTCATACCTTCAAAATTGGGAGAATGAAAGATACTCAATTTTGGTATTTACAGTTACTGTTCACAAAATGATATATCTTAACCAAACATCAGATTTCACTACATTCCCACTTTATTTCCCCTCAACCCACCTCAACCAAGCACCTCCTCAATCATTTATAGAGGAAAAAACATAGTTCACCATAAGCTAATGTTAGCCTGCCAACAACAAATCCCCTTGAGGAAAAAGAAGGTATTCTAATTATAAAATATTTAATGAAATCGGTATTGGAATTGAGATTTTATTTTTAAAAAATTAAAATAAATATTTAATATATATATTTTTTGTATATTATATGAATGATCTGAGTTACAAGAATAGATTGTTTGATTTTCTTTTTTCTATTCAGACAATTACTGAAAAAATTTTAAATTTTTTGGTTCTGTAAGTAGCATACTCTTTTTCTTCATCAAAGTAAGCAGACTCCAAGAAACAAAAATCACTAGGAGAGAACATATTAATCATTTATTTATAATAATCGTGTAAATCCCATTAATTTCCTATCATCAATCTCACAAAGCTTAATATCCTTTTGCTTTGTTATGCATATGCATATCCATGTACAACTCCTTGATTCCTTGTAGAAACCATGGGACCTCCAAAACATACATCGAGCTCTCTTTGATCCTTTGATGTGTGGCCATACCTACCTACCACATGCGGCGCACACAGTTTATTCTCCACTTGTTACTATTTTCGCAGCTTTATTTTGCCTTTCAATTCCTGCTCTTGCATATATATAATCAACCCCTCTCTGACTCTTTAGAGATAAACCACTATTATAAAAGATGATAAAGAGAACTAAAGCTACGACGTGTTCCCATCTTTGATGTCCCTTTGCTTTGTCTTCTTTGCTCAACCTTCACTTTTCAATGTCTTACCACATCATCAAATAAGCAGCCACAATCTCTAAAGTTCAAGCTCCTACTCTTTCATGGATTCCAAATCTTCAAAATCCTTGTCATTCCCCACATGCATGCAGATTACTTTGATCCCTGTGGGACTAAGCATATCCCTTTACATATTTGCTCTATACTTTCTATATACACAACCACAAAACAAAATTTATATATAGTCACATCAAGTGCACGTAACTTATGATATCCATCTTACTTTTTATGATTTAGTTTCTCATACTGTAAATTAGGTTGAATATATATTGTCATGTTTGACCATAAAAAAAAGGAAAAAAGACACAGCCATACCAACGTGACAGTCTAATTTAAACATGTATCCAAACCAGCAAATTTTTTTAATACCATCTTAAAAAAAAAAAAAAAAATCCCTCCATAGACCAATTAGTATGGTCTGAAAAAAAATTGATTTTAATTGAATTTTCCCTTTTAACATCCTAAACTATTACAAAGGGTATTGAAATTTGAGAGTTTTGGAAACTCAATAACATTAAGAGAGTTATACATAGAGTTTTACTGGCTTAACTCACTATTCTTGAACCTTGAGTTTTATTTATATTGTCTAAATTATTTATGATTATACCATCAATTTTTGAATCCACAAAAAGGGTGCCCTATCTCTCTATATATATACTGCCTAGCTAGCCAAGGGAAAGGGGATATCCATTCCCTTATTCTGTGAAGTCATGCACATTCACAGTCTAGTCATCAACCAACATTCTATCCATTGTGGGTCAGTCTTGTGGTCATGATCATCATATATTCATTCAGTGTGCCGGGAAGAAAAGTGGTGCAGAATCTCTTTGTAATTTCCTATCGGAGACTCTCACTCTGCTCATCTTGTTTTCGCACCAATGCAACTGCTCCTCAGTTAATTCCCTCATTCTCAAAACCCTGGACACCACTTTTAGGTCTATCAATGCCATCAAAATCTCAATCTCCTCATCCAGCTTTAACCTTCTTTTCCTCAAACAGTTGCCCGAACGGCGAAGTTCTTTGAGCTTGATTTTTTTCTGCAGATTCATGCGCGTTTTTGGGGATGAAATTAATCCATGGTTTTAAATTAGTAAACAACAAGGGAAATTTAAGTAATGTTAATAGTTTACCTTTTTGTTTACTTTCTTTAATAGGAAGAGAAGGGCTGCATCAGCTGAACCTCTTCGGTTTCTTTTTAAAAAAGCTGCCAATATTTGACAACGACTCTCCCTGTCTGCTTTGAGGAAATTCATGAATGTTCTCATTGATTCTTCCATGATCAGTAGAAATGAATCCGAGGAAATTCGTGCCCCAAAACTTTCGTCTTTTTTCTCTTCCTCTGAATCTGTAATTAAGGTTAATTAGTTTAGTTTGTCACATTAATCTAGGTCATGAACTTCAATGAATAGTACCATTCTTTCAAATATATGTACATGAACAATTAGTAAACGATGAATAATGATAACTATATTGTGATGCAGAGCATATTTATGTATGTACTAAAACTATAACTAGTTTGTCTGATTTGTCAAACGCTAAAGGAATATGAACTCTCTATTGGATCCATCCATTCTACATTGACCTAGGTAGTTCATAGTGGCACATAGCATGTCTTCAGTGGTCAAAATAAGCCAAAAGTAATGTATAATTTCTTCAGAGGGTGAAGCCATTTACTAATTTTTTTCCCCGATTCTATTGTATTTAATATCTCGTGTGTTAAATTGTCAAAATCAACTTTTTATATATTAGATAGCAAAGTGAACTTGGACATTTGCATGAAAAGAATAGTTCAATATTCTTCTCCTATAAACCAAAGTAAAGTATTACAAAAAAAAAAAGAAAAAATAAAAGCCAAACCATGATCTTGCAAAATACTTTCATTCCAAGTAAGTGGCTGCTTGTCCATTTAGCTAATGAGGTGTAGCATTCTAAGAAGAAAAACATATATATATTTTTCCACTTGTCCACTTAACTAATTAAAATGTAAAATTTGTTCAGAAAATTGATTGAGAGAACCCGAAATAGCTTAATCATAGTAATGAGATTCGAACCTTGACTATTTTTACAATACGTTTTTTTACACAAAATCCAACATTTATTGGTAACTTTGTTTTCTAAATTTTGCATTATATATAGATTCTAAATAATTTCTCCTCCAAAAGAAAAATTTTCAAGAACCCTGTAAAAGATTGCGACATAGTATAAAGTAAAAAGCTTGGGGAAAACAAAAAAAGTTAAGGAAATTGATAACATTCATGTATGCAAAAGTAAGCAAATGGAACAGAGGAATATAACAAAATCAAAATCAGTAGTAGTACCTTGATATTCTGGAATTTGGAGCAACTTTGGTGCCAATCTTCTCATCCTAGCATAAATTTCAGGCCTCCTTCCATGTTCATATGGCTCATTCTCAACATATCTTTGTAAAAGAACCAAAAATTGTTGAAATTGCTGGGCAACATAAGCAGGACAACCAGGATCATGTTCACGCCTTGAAGCTCTTAAACGTTGGAAGTACTTGTAATTCCAATTCAGAGCTTCCCACGTTAAACAAATTTGTGCTACATATGTAGCCTCCAATTCATGATAAGGGTTGTGCCGAAAATCTACGGAGCTTTTGTTTTTTGTTCCCAGCTTGTGAATAATCCTTTCTGATATTGATCTTGGGCATGCTTGGATTGATCTCAATGACTCTGAATATCAAATTTAATATTAAAATAACTTCATCGAATCAAAAATATTTTCACTATTTTGTAGAAATGTTGATTGTTTTTATTTAAGGATTGAACTAGACAAAAAATATATATAGTGGAAAATAAGTGAAGGGATTAATTTATCATTGGAAATGTTACCTGTTTCATGGAGTTTTTGGGCACTAATTCTATCTAAAAACAGCATCTCTTCATCATATTTTTGGAACACAGTGTAGGACTCCCACTTTGGACAACTTCTTCGTGAAGATGAGGAAAAAGGGTCGTCGGTCCCTGAGTCCCTATAGTTAATTGAACTTCTCCATTCTGAAGAGCTTTTGGAAGTGGAACCAACTGTGCAAGAGTCCCCAAATATGTCCTCATCATTATTGTCCTTTCCTTGAGATTGAATCAGCTTCTTGCTTTCCAACTTTGATGGTGCAAAAACAAGAAAATTTTCATTTCCGTTCAAATTCTCATCTCTTTTCTCCTCCTGAACACGTACTCTTGCTTCACACTTTGCTGAAAAAAATAAGACAATAATTAGTGCTACAAATTAATCACAATTGGGAAACATAATTAATTGAAATACTTACCCTCATGAATGTTTTCATCCATGATCAGGCTATTTTTCTTGTGATTCATAGTGTTTGTCGAGGTGGGGTCAATTTTATTTGTCCCATGATGATAAGAAGAATCAGTATCTCTTCTTGGAGGAATCTCCTCTTCACCTACCTCTTGATTTCCTTCATCAATATCCAAAGATTCTAAAGCTGGTGAACTATAAACAGACAATTCTTGAGAATCACAGCATCCTTCATCACCACCCTCTTCATCCAATGCCTCGTTATCCTCAGGGTTCATAGTTTGGTGTTCATGGCCAATATTTGTGGGCATGAAATAGAGTGTTTCACCTCCATCACATATGTTGGCTTCCAAATCATGATCATCATGCTCTTTCTGCATGGAATCTGCATGAAAATTCCTATTTTCTTCTTCCACTTCTTCATCAGAAAATTCACCAAATTCATACTCATTCTGGTTCCTTATTCAAGAACAAAAGATTAGCAAACAAAAGTTGGCATACTTATCAAAAAATAAAAGAAAAAGAGCAATAAATAATTATAAACATGTACCTTGGAAAGAAAAGGTTGCCACCAAGGAAATTGAAGGCCTTAGTAAGAAAAATGGATGTGAAGTAGAAGAAGAAGAAGAGAAGGAAAAAGGAGCTTGAGGCATTGTAGAACAACCTAGCAATTGTTTCTGTGGAACATTGCATTTTTTTTGGTGCAAAGATTTGAGTCTCTCCAATCGATCCTATCCTACACAAAGCAAAAAAACAAAGTGACACTCCAAAAGTTGAGCTCTCTTTAATACTTTTCTAGCATCCCTTCTTAGTCAAGATGGCCAGTCTCCTATTTTTTTCAAAATGACTTTTGTGACCCTCAACCCTTTCTCTTCTCCAAGTTTCTAATATACTTGGGTAACACATGGAAAAAGTATCTTGGCTAAGAATAATCCTGTTCAAGCCTTTGCTTTAATGTCCAAAATGAAGAGTAAAGTACCCATGAAATTTTAATTTGTAGGACAAATCAAGATCTTTTGGAGTAGTTAAAAGTTCCTAAGGCTGCAATTAGAATCCATTTTGGATTTCTATACATAATACACAATGATATGCATATATAATTGAAAAGATAAGAGGAATTGCATAATATACAATGATATGGATTTCTACACATGATATACCAGATTGCAGCTGTTTTTCCATCCAAATTTTTTTTTAAAAAAAATATTGCACCTCAACTTTGTCTTAAAAGTGCAGCAAATTTGTTTTGTAGTTGCTAATTTAATGTGGAAAAGATAAATTCAAAGACAATAAGAAATGCTCAAACCTATCCAACATTAAAAAAACATAATAAAAACAAAAATAAAAAGAAGAGAACAAACGTAGCCACACGCATCTGGAAACATATCCCACTTGTTCTTTTCAAAAGAATTGTTAAACTAACCCTGCAAAAATTCTTCTAGTTTAGAGCACTAATCAAGTTTGTTGGGCAACTTAAATTTTGATTCTTTGCATCGTAGTGGAAGAAATGGCCATCATAATAGTTGAAGGGGTGCTTTTGTCATTTTGAAGTTTACATGAATCTTTGTTAATTGGATATTTTATCTAGCTTGGCCACTAAGGTTTCCTGGGATATTCTTTCTACTAGGCTTTAGTCCATAGATTATTACTAGACTACATATGAAACCTTAAAATAATCCTTAATTTTGAAGTGGTCAACAAGTAGAGCTGTCGAACTTGTTCCTAGATGTCGGCATGCTAGAAATTGAAGCAACAAAAAGAGTTTAGGAATTAGATTAATTGGAAGATAACACAAAGCTTAGTTGAGGATAGATTGAGGTAGACCTGAACTCACTCAATTTTTGTTAAAAGGATACTTTATAATTTTAACACCTTTAATGAGTTTGGAGTTGCATTCATAACCTCGTAACAAAACTTAATTTGAAAGTTATATTTCATTTTGAATATTTTCATAATAAAATAACACGTTTTTTTCAAATTTTTTCTCTCGTAACGTAATGTTACATGCGTATACTTAGTCATTAAACATATAACCAATTTGATTGTCAAAAAGTTACTTAAATTTCTTCCATGTCGACATCCCTAGTGTACTTCATCGCCATGAATATAATCATTAGACCTCTCGAGACCATTGCATATTTCACACTCATTTTTAATGAGAAATTAAGAACATGTATAAATAGGCATTCAAAATGTATTTTTTTACTTTTCAAAATACGTTTTTAGTTTTTAATACATTTATTGTATTATAACTATTATTTCAAAAAATACAAAAATATATTTGAAAATGTTGTTCTTACATTTCTTAAGTTTCATGCATCATAAGAAATAACAGATCAGACTCGTACACGGATCAAAACTTGTCCTTCAAAAGCTCATTGGTAAAAGAAGGCAGTCCAGGTTTTGAGAGTTTCTGATCTTAATTGGGCCAGGACCCATAAGATCCATGCCATTCCTTAGTCTACTAACACCAAGCTTGAACTGGATCAAATATGTTTGTGATATTCAAATATTATTATGGGCTGGCCCACCCATCTGCTTCATCAGAATCATCACCCAATATTATTATTTTTTTACTCTGATTAAAAACACTCTATTTTTAATTATAAAATATAACATATTTATTGTATTATTAAGTATATAATTTTTATTTTTATTATTATTTTTTAATATCAAGTCCTATATTATAATTATTTATAAGAATAATATAAAGATTTTATCTAATTTTACTGAAAATTTTACTTTTTTTTTTAACAAAGAAAAATGACTTTTTTTTTTGAAATGGAGAGAATATTATTTTTCTATGAAAAAATTACTCTTATTATAAATAACATTTTTTTTAAATGGTGGATTGAAGAACTCATTCTTGTTCACATTAGAGTGATTTGTAAATGTACTCCAGCTGTAAGTTACCTCTATATTGTTAGCCAAATACTTGATGGAGAGTAATTTTGTTAATAGAGACACTTGCAGTATTAAACTTTTTATTTTGGTCAGCGTGACATTATTTTTAATATCCAAAAACCAAAATTGAGCTGTCAAAAATGAACTGGAATATAAACCCATTGGTAAAAGGAAATTAAAGAAAACCACCCTTCGATCAATTTAATTTGCTCTACAAATAGACAATCAAGAAAGCTAATCAACAAGTTAAATACAATTCTTCTCTACCTAGCTATCACCTTCACCAGCTTGCAATTAATTCTGACCATATTTTAACATCAGGATGAGGAAAAACATCTCTTAATTTCACAATAAGGCAACATATCTTGTGTTTCATTTTCAATAGTTGCAAATTCAACACCAATCGTTTTGGTTTTAGTGCATTTCATGTGGCTGGTTCATATGGTCCTGAAATATGGGTGTCCATCCCTATGATAGTTAAGAAAAATAATCATAAAATTTTCATTAGGGCACTAAATGCCGAGGATGGGATATGTTTTGATGTTGTCATTTTCCAAAGTAATGTTTGATCTACACTTCACAATTTACAGCATAATGCAAAGGAAGAAACTAATAACTTGCATCCTCTTTCAACGGTATATTTTCACTTCACAACTGAGATATGAAAGCATAATGCAAAGGGAGAAACACTTAAATCTACCAACAACTTGCACTTTCATAATTGCCGTGACTAGTTTACCTTTCTAGAAGTTCATTGGTGAACATAATGAATCCCGGAAGGATATATACAGAACACACACACACACATGCATTAAGGTCACAACCACAAAGACTAACTCAGAGATTCAATTCCCTTTGCTTTCGGAAGTTCACTAGCCAAATGCATTAATCTAACCCTTAGTTCTAACTATACCAAATCTTAAACCTCAAGATTTTAGAGGATAAGCCTCAGTTATCATTAACAAACATGCAACCTAAAATAAGGGTACGTGTACATGTCCTTTGCCTCTGTCACTTGATCAGTTTGTGAGAGAGAAAAGGGGTTCTAGAGAAATATTGGTATTTGTAGTGTGCATGCATAGAAAAGAAGGATGAAATACAAAAAAGTTCTTGTTAGGATTGAAAAATGGGAAGGCTTGAAGGAGCGACTTTAGGAGAAACCTTTGAAATCAACACTAACATTATTAGATACAGTCTTGTGGTTTGGTGAACATTTTTAACCACTCCCCTATTCCAAAAATCCCAAATAACCTTTGTCCCTCTACCAAAAGATCTGATTTGGTGTGAGCTAATCTAACCCTGTCTTAGAGTACACTATTTTCTTTAACCTCATGCTTCTTTGATGCATGATGCATCATCTTCAATCTAGCTAATCAGCTAGTCAAAGACGAATAAACAAACTTTGAGCAATCCCATCCATATATACTAAAAACACCTATCCTACAAATGTTAATTTTCACAAACCTTAGGGAAATTCATGAAATTATCCAAAAAAAAGAAAGGAAAAAGAAGGGAGAAAAAATAACGAAGGCAGGAGCAATTACGTCCGATTTTGAAAAATTATTATTGTAGCATGCATGAATGAATGTAGCTAGAGTTCTTGTTATTTTACACACTTTGATTAATTAGGGGATATCATCACGTATGGCAGCCTTAAAAAATTAATCCAAAGGGGCAAAACATTGTGGCAAAATGAAAGTAATCCTACTATCTTTACTCAATGTTGCCTCCCTAATCACTCAATTAATTCGTTATAAGTAATTACTCTAAAGACAGCTAATGATAGGGTCCCTTTCATATATTTGTGGGAAAATCACACCACTCTAGTACACGTGCACAAACTCGAACAAAAAGATATGAATATTCCAAGAGGCCAAAAACAAAATTTAATGCATGATTATGCTGAATTGCTGATAGACAACCCTTGTTCCCATTGGAGGGAAGATGGGGTCAATTAGACTTTTTGGTGGGTAGAAATGGGTGAAGGTGGTTGGCCATGGTGTGGAAGATGAATATCACAAATCAAATGTAACTCTGACTCAACTGTCTGCCCATATTAAATTATTTGCCACTCTAACCTTATCATTATTATCATTATTATTGTTATTGTTATTATTATTTTACCATGAACATAGGAAACTGACTCCAGGCAACAGGGCATGGTGAATGATTCAAGAAACGTATAGTAGAACTTTTTGAACATGATTTATCAATATCTCATGTATAGAGGACAACTTTCACCGATATTGTTTTTACATTCTTAGTTCAATAAACATTGAGAGGTAATCATATAACATTTTTTTTTACTGATCATTGATGATACAAATTAATTAAGTTCTATCATTAACTAAACTTTTAGTGATAAATGTGAAGTGCCAATATGGCCATCGATCTTTTAATTTTTGCATGTATTTCATTCGTATGATACGATGTTTCTTTAGAGTAATTGATAAAATTGCAATGTAAATTCACACAATTTCCTTGCAAATTAACCTAGGAGTACAATATCTTGCTACATTACAAAAATCTCAGGCACTGTGTTTCGTCAACGTGAAGTTGTACACATTAAGGGGGAAAAAATCCTCGAATTCTGATTGCAAATTAATTAAGGGAAAACAAACATTTTAGCTCATCTCAGCAAAGTGGCAAAATGGTAGTTTCACTACAATAGAAAATCTATAATCCTCATGGACTATCTTTGTCAATATGTTAGCTGTAATTATCAAAATTAAAAAAGACTAGCTATAGCTGCTTCTTCTTGAAGGATGATGGTATAGAAAACAAAGTCCGGAGGCACCATTAATACCCCCTCCACCCTGAATCCGTACTTGGTTAAAATTTCCATTACCCTCACAGTTTCAAGGAGAGCAAAATTTGGTGGGGTTGGGTCTCTCTTTGGCCTTTTAGCTAGGAGGAAGAAAAATGGAGGAAAGTCTTCCTCCAGGGTTCAGGTTCCATCCCACTGATGAAGAGCTCATAACATACTATCTTTCCAATAAGGTTTCTGATTTTGGTTTTTCTTCAAGAGCTGTTGCAGATGTTGATCTCAACAAGTGTGAACCATGGGACCTCCCAGGTAACTAGTTCATCATGTTTACGGAAAGCTCTTTGTTCATTCCTGTGGTTTTTTTTTTTTTTGGTCATCTTCATGTTCTTGTTTCCAAAATGATCATAATCAGATGTTTGATTAATGTGTAGTATTCAACTGTCAATGAATTTGATCTCTTCCTCTCTTGTTAGAGCTCCACCTTATAGTTTGGAGCCCTTTTTTATTTCTTTTCTTTTCTTTTCTGTTTTTTGGATTAAGTGATTTCTTGTTGGAAAATTAATGTTTTTTCTTCCTTGATTGAAATATTATATATTTTGTCCATATGCTGGCTCAATAAGAATAAAATTATTTTTATCAAACAAATACAATGATGTTTGGCAATTGGATAACAGTAGTTTGTTTGAAACAATGGACTAGTTAGTTAAGAGTTGTTTGAGATTTACAGAACAGAAAATGGGTTTGTTTGTTTTGATCCAGGAGTACTTCTTTCTTCCCAACTTAATTTACCTTTGAAAAAAAAAAAATTCCCTTAAATTTTTTTAGAGATCTTAGGAAAAGAGAAAGGAAAAAAAAAAAAAAAAGAGAGAGACTATCAAAATGAAAAGGATCTTTAATGCCATATATTCTCTCAATTGCTGTTGTGTTAGAAAATGTATCTTGAAATTTATTTTCCTGAATTGATGAAATTCTGTTATTTATGGAGTAATTTTTATTCCCTTCCACGGCTTCTTCATCTTGATTTTTCAAATTCAGTGGGACAAGTTTGACTACATGATTATATTTGTAGAATGGAAATCAAAGCTGACAAACAGAAGATGACAGTAATTTTGTTGCTTGCTAAAGTTCTTGGCATTACTGTCGTTATTGATTCTTAACATTTTCTCTTAATGATATTGTCTTGTATATATATCAAGCAAGTTTGATTTATTTTGATACAAAGGGATGTCACAAAACTGTAAACAACTTTTACATTTTACCAACTCCATGCAAATTAACTAATCAAATATAAACAAAAGCATAAATTTGTATAAGCGGATTGCAAATCTTCAAAATAAAGTTCTAAACATAGATGCATAAATGGTTGTCATGTAATTTGTGCAGCTAAAGCCTCCATGGGAGAAAAAGAATGGTATTTCTTTAGCTTGAGAGACCGAAAGTACCCAACTGGCATGCGAACTAATCGAGCTACCGAAGCTGGATATTGGAAAACCACAGGAAAGGACAAGGAGATCTTTCGTGGTGGGATTTTGGTGGGAATGAAGAAAACCCTTGTTTTCTACAAAGGTCGAGCTCCCAAGGGTGAGAAAACCAATTGGGTCATGCATGAATATAGGCTAGAAACCAAGCTAGCTTTCAAAACTTCAAAGGTAACTTTTCAAATCTTTTCCATTATATATCAATTTTTGTTCGGTTTGATCAAGGAAAGGTAATAAGTTGCTAGATGTCGGTGAAATTCGAACCTTTAATCGATTAGGGTAGATAATAGAATGCTTTTTATTTTCATTTTCATACCAAACTTTGCCTCATGTATGTACTAGATTACAATGCAAATTATTTTGCCATCGTTACAATCTATACTGATTTTTAATACTAACTAGTGATATCCTGTTATCATGGATTGATGCACAGGAAGAATGGGTAGTCTGTAGGGTTTTCCAGAAGAGTGCAACAATGAAGAAACCGCAGCAAACACCATCCTCACCACAATCATTAGGATCACCCTGTGATACCAACACCATTGCAAATGAATTGGGGGATATTGAACTGCCAAATTTCAATGGAGCCTTCGCAGCCAATTCATCATCAAATGGGGGCATGATCTTGAACAACATCTCTACACAAAATTTGATCACCAATGACAACTTCAACAATGTTCTTAACTGGAATGCAATAAGAGAAGCTGCAGCCAGTGCTCTTCCCTCACTTTCTTCTTGGCCTTCCACTGCTAGTCTACTAAGTACTACTAATCTTGCAATGAGCACCCCATTACTTCTGAGGGCATTGCAGCTCAGAAACTACCAGCCAAGAGAAGCAACAACACCCACTGATTACTCATTCATGCCACAAGGGATGGTTCCGAATCAATTCGGGAATGACTTTAGTTCGAATCTCGCTGGTTCTTCTTCGTCTAGGGTTTTAGATCATGCAGTGCAGCAACAGCCACAGGAGCAACCATTTAATTTGGACTCCAACATTTGGTGAGGCGCCCACATATACAAACATGATCTGTTAACAGCGTCTAAACCTAGTGCTGGTTAGTTTTACGTATTTGTTTATCGCATGTCTGCATGGCGGCCTTCCAAGACTAGATCTTCTTACGTTGGAAAATGCAAAGGATCGATCCTACCTTAAATAAGCGGATCAGTTGAAAATGTTAATAATGGTATGTAGTTAGGATACGGGAATGTACGTAGGTCAAGCTGTGATTAACTAGGGAAAGTCCCTATTTAATGTTGTACCTATCTTCATTACCAAGTTCGAACCATCTTCATGAGTTTCCTTTTGTAAATTGTAAGGAAAAGAATATTAACATTCAAAACTTGTCGACAACATTATGCATTTAATTGTGTGTTTATCTTAGGCTCTTTCATGCTATGGATGCCTCCAACTATTCATGATTATATTACACTTTTTTACTTTTCATGACAACATCCCCCCATATCCTCCAAACCCCCCCCCCCCCCCCCCCCCAAACCATAATTAGAGTCACATTTCGAAAAACTAACTTGTTAAAAAGACACGAAATGACTATATTTTCATGAGATGAGGACGTAGAATTTTATAATATATCCCTTAAATTTGAACTAAAAAGAATATTTGTATTAGTGAACATTGTGTGATCTTTATTTTAGTATAATGAAAAAGTGAAAATGTAATAATAACGATAAGACAAAAGGAATTTTTTTAAAATATATATATATATATATATAATTAACCCCACCTATCTTAATCTACCTTTGTGGCGAGAAGGGGCCAATTGAACTATTTAAGTGGTTAGGAGGTGACTCAATGTACAAAAAATTCTTTGACATTAAAACATGATGACCTAGTTTCAATTACTTCAATTAGAGCTGCTATATTGTTGAAAATCTTCTAGGAAGATACTCTACCCCACTGAATTGGCAGAATCTATCATTTTCTTCATTAAATGCTATGGTTAAATGTCGAATTAAAATGATTTTGCTTAAATTCTAATTTTTTTTTCGAAATTATTATTCACATTTTAACAAACAAATTATTACTTGTTAATGTCATGTCAATCAATAAATCATAAGTTATTACTAATAAATCATAAACACACACTACCACTTATTACTACTATAGTTGCTTAAATTCTCATAATCCATTATTAATTTACTTATTTTTATAATTTTTAAATTAAATTTTTATTAAATAATTTGGAATCAAGCCCAAAGACGAATGAATTTTAGTTCCAATTCTGAATCCCTTGAAAAGCCCAAAAAGTTTTGTCTGCATTAACAATGGGCCCAAGAGCTTTTGCACGTAGAATTGATGAGCCCAAATTTCTTGAAGCCCAAGATTAACTATTTTACCGTTTTCGTCTTAATTTCCTCGCGGACAAACAGAGAGGACACAAACAATCGGCCCGGCTTCTCTCCGGCAGAAAGCCATGGCGGGAAAGCAGGTGTCCGCCGAGGGCTTTTCGGCGAGCCTCGCCGGAATGTCTAAGAACCAACTTTACGATATAATGTCTCAGATGAAGGTAAGGATGTGCCCCCTGCTTTATTTTCCAAGATATGCTGACAGTACACAGTTTTGAATTCAATGTTTTCTCCCCACATGTCCATTTCGATATCTTATTAAAAATTTAATATATAGTTTATTTTTAATTGGGTTAATGATCTTTGGTAATGGGTCTGCTCTTCTGCAGCAATTGATTGAACAGAACCAGCAACAAGCCAGACAAATCCTAATTCAGAATCCTGTTTTGACCAGAGCTCTCTTTCAGGTATTTGATTAAATTTAGTTGCTAAAGATTTATGTTTTGTTAGTTTCGTTTCGAAATTTGGAACCGATATGAATGTCTGCCAATGGGTTTTTTTCGTTTTTGGCATTGATGTTTGCCAAGTTAGGGTTAAATTCAAATTTTGAAAAAGGGTTAAAATATTAGAAGCTTTAGAGATGAGTGATGATGAATAACGTAATTATCAAAAGTTCCAGTCTTTCTGTGGTGATCACATTTGCATTTTTTTGGGGATTTTTTATTTTTTTTGTTTGGTGGCCTTTGAAATGGTATGAATTTCAGCTTTGTAGAGGAGTCTGCATTATGGAAAAAGTGTGAGCTGAAAGACTTTGGGTGAGTGTGTAATCTTGTAGCTTCGAGACTCATTCTTCATACTATTACACAATGAGTGAGCATTTATTTTTCTTCCTTTCTCTCAATTTAAAGGATTGCAAGCTGTTGCTACGTTCTTCATAATGCTTCTGTTATCATTAGTTTATAGTTTTAAGTTTGCTTAGCCCTTGGACAGAGCTACTTCACCTTTTGAGGTGTTTAGTTTCGCTTTTCACATGTGCCGGATACTTGCTGGCCTTCAATGTCATTAAAATTACATTTTAGTTTATACTGGTCTAAAGTTCTAATCAATTATGATTAAACCAACACTTTCTAAAATTTTTAATTGCCACCGACTCAGTTACCTTGATCACCTTAAGCTCTTACATATAATATTATTCTTGCAATGGAAAATCTTATAAGTTGTATAATTATGAATTCTACCTTCTCTGCCAAAAAAAAAAAATTTAGGGGTTATCATACAGTTTGACAGTTGTTTTGTTGATCTGATTATTTGAATCTAAACTATTGGAGGAAGTAAAACATAATATGTGTTTGTTGCTTAGTTAACTTTCTTAACTTTTTTCTGTCTCATTTGGGATTGAGCTGTGAAGCTTTTCTCTTTAGCTATTGACATAGTTCTTTTTCAGGCACAAATAATGCTTGGAATGGTGCAGCCCCCGCAATCGGTATGCCTTGATTTTTAAAATTTTGGAATTTGGTCATATGTTTCATTGGATGTAACAATTTTGGTGCATAAAGTAATGGTTTCATTATTTCTAGGGGCTAAATGTCCAGCCTATAGCATCTCAAAATATACAGCCATCTACCTCGCCAAAACAGCAGTTAAATATTCAAACTTCTTCAACAGTGCCAGGTCAAATCAGTTTGCAGGAGCAAACAAGAAAGCAGCACCAGAACCAACCTGCAACTACAGTATCTTCTGCTTCTGGCCTTCCTCCAAATCTTCAACCTCCATCATATCCATCACATCCCTTACAGGCTGCTCAGCAGCCAAAGGGACATATCACAAACCAGCTGAATCAAATGCCCCTGCCACAAGCCTCTCAATTACCCAATATGCCTCCAGTTCCACATCATGCTGCTTCTCAGCCACCTTCACACCTTCAAACACCAATTACTTCTGCCTCTAACCCTCTACAGCAACCAATGCAGTCTACTAGTTTGCAGCATCTGCCACTACAAGCCCCATTACCACCACAACATCGCCCTCCAATGCCACCCTTCTCTCATCAAGTTCACCCTCAAATGGGAGTAAATATGGGTTTCCAGCATTCTGGCGCATCCCAGCTGCATCATTCACAACCTATTTATCATGTAAGTCAGAAACTGAGCCATTGATTTTGGACAAACTTACATTTCGAAAGCATTTCTTGCCTGATATTTCTAATTTCAGTCAGGTGCAAAACCTCCAGCTGGTGCTGGGCCTTCATTTCTTCAGGGACAGCCTCCACATCCAATTCAGGCTCCACTCCAGCCACCATTTCAGGCATGTGTTTTGATATTAAATTTAGCTGAATTTTTTCCTTTTCTTCTCTCTCTCTCTCTCTCTCTCTCTTGGTGGAGGAAGTAGGGAGGGGAAGAGGGGTGGTCTCCACGTTTGGATAACCAGAAAAATGTTAGCTGGGTAACTTAAATTTTGAAAATTACTGACCCGAGCATTTGTAGCATTCTTGATAACTAGGATGGTTATTGGACTCTGTCAAATCAGAAGCTAGATACTTTTTTTGTATTGCTTTATTTAGTGTGATCATTCTTCTTTTCCATTTTCCCAAGCCCACGTCCTTTAAGATGACTTGGTGCTTTATATTTTGTATTTTGGTCTGTTTACCTCCATCTTCTTCCAGTATTACCTTTTATTGTTTGATTATCTGCCACAAGTTATATTCTCGTCCTCTATACCCTCTAGTAGTTAAAGCACCATAAGTCACTTGATGAACCTTAACAAGTTTTTAGCTAGTTTTGGATTTGTATTTCTTAGATTCTGATCAGGGACGTGGTTGGCCTTTTTGGTCCCTTGTCCATGAATATTTGTAGGTGGGAGGCTCACATTTAGGTTCGGAATTTAATCAAATTGGAAGCTCCAATCAAGCTGATAGAGGATCTCCTTGGCTCCCTGGTCTCCAAGAGAGTACTAGTGGTGGACAGCTTCCTGGTCCACCTCCATTCTCTGGCCAGATGGGGCCTGGCAATCAGCCTCCTCGACCTCCGGTAGTTCACTCGTCTGCTTCTAGTTAAATTTTATGCATAAGTTTGAAAAGATTTAATTCCCAAGAGTTTACCCTTTGAAGTCACTGACACAAAGATGATCTTTGCGTAGCTGACGCCTGAGATGGAAAAGGCCCTCCTACAACAGGTAATGAGCCTCACTGCAGAGCAGATTAATCAGCTGCCACCGGAGCAGAGGAATCAAGTTTTGCAGTTGCAGCAAATGCTACGTCAATGAGAGCAAGCGCCTTGGAAGAATGAAATCTTTGCTCTTACTTTGGTTACTTACAGTTGTCCCAGAGATTAGGGGGCATCTCTAGCTGTTATCTAGGTTATTCATAATTTTTGTCAGATGGCATAGAGAAATTTTAGTCCACTGAACTGCTATTATTTCTTAATGTATCATTCTCCACACATTTTCTTCTTTCCCGGGCTTGTTTACGTTTTGCATCTCAAATTTTTAATCATTTGCTCATTACTTCGTGTTCTACTAGTCTTATCTTACATAATTTACTGCCCCAATTGGCATGCTTTTTAAGGTAACTTTCTTAGAAATCCCTAGAGTTACATAAGATCAATTTACTAACCAATTTAAGTGCTCAGACATCTGAAAAACCACCATAAGCCCAAGGTTCCCAAAGGCGATCAATCAGGAAATGGTAAATTTTTACCCAACTCGAGTTATTCTCTTGCAATGTTGAACTATAAACATGAATAATCAATCGAATCGTGTTATCTTTCAATCAGTCGTTGTTAAGAAGATCAAAAGTAATTACGACGACAAATTTCATCAGGCTGGAATTTACAATATGGAGATGGGCAGTGATGTAGTGAGTTCAAAAGTCCATCAATGCCAGAAGAGGCACGATGATTAAATAACGGCTTCCAAATCTGCGAAGGAGGAAATCACCCTTTAAATTTGTTTGGCAAGGATTATTTGATATTGAACTTGGAGGGGAAATAGCACTTTCGCAGCAGTTCCTGTATTAGCATTAGCGTAGAAGTACAATGTTGTCAGCCCAACATTCGCAGTTCCCTTGCATGAGTTAACCCAACAGGAGAGTTATTCCTGAACCGTTCCCGTCACTTGATGGAGTAGACAAAATTAAGTTTCACCTTTTAGAGTAAGTATAATCAAAGTCCTCCATTGTAGAAACATCATCATCATCATCATCATCATCGGCATCTTCTTCTTCTTCTTCCCATTCAATATCTCCATCTTCATCATCTCCAGGAATCACTACTGAAGCCTCATCTTCGCTCTGCGTGACAATGAACACAACCATGAACACAACCAAGTTGGTTTTGATGCAGTGTCACAAAAGTAACAAAAAGCAGCCCATAATCAAAAAATTCACAACAGCTTGTCACACGTTTGTTCTCTCAAGGACAAGGCAACATAATAAGTTAAGAACGCAAAAGGTAGAGGTTCATAGTGGATTCACTTTACTACTACAAAACGTGTGAACACGTCCTAAATAAAAAAACTCACATGAGTTAACTCGGAAAAATCATTGGACAGGGTAAGGTCCTGAAAGTTTGAGGTTTCGGTGCTCCCCATGTCTTTGGAATCACCCTACAAAATGAAAATACAGAATATGCAGTTAGAATTTCAGATAAAGATGAACATATTAGCAATGAATTAAAAAAAAAAGTAGATGTACATATTACCAATGAATTAAAAAGATGAACATATTATCATTCTTTTTAAAAAAAAAAGAAGAAAAATTTCCAATAAAAAATATCTATAAAGTAAAAATGTAGTTGAATGTGGGAATTCACACTTACAATTTCTCCTTTTATCTGCTCTATATTGCTCTCCAGTTCCTGAATGTGCTGACTAAGGGCCTACAGAGCAATGTTGAGACAAATGTCAGAAGAACAATTGCATTAATAGTTCCCAATTAAATGCCAGACCATCTATGCCATGAGGGAGACTTTGGTGGTAGATGAATTTAAAAAAACCATAAAGACAGTTAAAAAAACAAAAGGATAAGAGGAAGGACCTCATAGCGTTGCAAGGCAACCCTTCGCTTCAATGCTTTTGCCTTCGTGAGTAGATTGCGAGGCCTCATGCTAATAGGTCTTCGATAATTCTTTCCACGATAAAAAATAAGAACATAACCTTTGGGGACTCTTTCTATTGCTACAAGTATGCCACCACTTTCATATTCTAATAGTCTTGCTGTTTCTTCAACAAAGGCAAGTACTTTTTCTTTTGATAACAATTTTACAAGTTCTCTATGCTTCCAGTGAAGATGCATATTCTCAATCACACCATCGAAAACACCCCGAACACCTAGCAAAGACCAAAACCAAACCATGAATTTTCCACTTTCATTTAGCTTTTAATTGAAATATGGCAAAGATAATGAAAACTCACCAAGGGGCAAGTATGGCTTCATTCTCAAACCAACCTTACGAAACATAGCCCTTTCCTCATCTGTAATCATTTCCTGGTCATTATCTGGCTCAGCTGGAATCCATGATGATACTATTTTAGCTAATAATCTCTCTGCTTTCATCTTCTTGGCTTGGGCCTGTCCATAAACGCAGTAAGCATCATCAATAGATAGAGAAACATTAATATGCTAAACCAATGACACATAGGTAGCTAACAATTGCAGCAGTAAAATAACAGAAGCCAACAATGTACATTCATCAAACTAAATCAGCAGCTAATGCCATTCCATTCCCAGAGAAAAAAAAAAAAAAAAAAAAGGAAAACAGATAAAAGTAATTGATAATGATGACATTAGAATTGATGATGAAATCACTAGATCTGTATGCTATTAATATGTTCCATTTATAGTGGTTATTAAAATGACAGCAGAAAAAGTTAATGAGCTTATGCAATGCAATATGATATGATTAACTTTTCTTGTCAATCGTTGAAAGTGCAAGTTCAAAAGCTATAAAAAAAAAATGGTAGTCTGATAGCACCAATATTTCCAAAACTTAAGGAGTTCCATCTTTCTTATTTGTGTCCAACCTCATCTGAAAAAGGCATTAACTTTTCTGTTCTTAGTAAACTTTCACTTCAATTTTTGTTTCTCTCGTTATCATAAAACAAAATTTCCAGAGTAATATGAGTTCTGAAGTCAGAGATGAATAGGAGCATTCTCAGAGAAAAAGACAGTTGCCAGATTGGAAAGATAAACTTACAAGGGTTAATTTATGCTCCAATCTCTTCACTACCCTGGCCGTCTTTTCTCTGGATGCTTCCTGTATCATCCTCTCATGTTCTTCACTAGATATTTCTCTTCCCCACCTGACTTGAGCCTCATAAAACTCAGCCAAAGTACCAGCAAGTACTTTTCCATCCCCACTCACTGGTGCTGTACTGATTGGTTTAACTCGAACTTCCTCTTCAATATTTTGTGATTGCTTTGTCATTTCCTGTCTTTCTGTTAAAGTAGCAGCCACACTAGGTGGAAGGAAATCTTTTCCCCTGTACATTATAATGAAATATTTGTTTCTGAGAAGCAAAATCCCTCCAGTCAACATCTGCAAGAACAGTCCATCAATTAATATACATCAAATGTTCATGTCAATACTCAAAAAGTACTGATTTCCCTGCCTTGTCAGTGGAACATACAAGATGTAAATGTTTTATCATTAGGTAAACGTAGCTTTCTGAAACACAAGTCTACAAAGTAGTACACAACATGAAACTCAAATCTTTGATAGCAGCGGACTAAAGACTAAATTTCCCTGGTTTAAATAACTAAAAGCATTCCACAAGTTAGAATTAGACTATATCAAATTGTCTTTCTTCACTAATAGGACACGGTGTGAGACAATACGGGCGAGAAAAAAAAAGGCAGAGAAACAACTCACAAGACAAGCTAAATAGTTGAATCACACCTTCAACTCCTCAGCCATCAGTTTGTTGTTTGTATTTTGGATTCCACGCTTCACAGCAATTTTCACAACTAAACTCTTCTCCCAGAGCTTGATTATAGCAGCTGCCAAACCTTGATGGTGTCTATTTCTTCCTAAGAAAAAGAATAAAAATAATCAGCGATAAAGTAAAACCCCACAACAAAATAAATAAATAATTCTTTGAAGGAGGTTAGCATTACCAAGAGCAAAATGACAAGGAAGAGATTTGGCAAGTTTTCGTAAGTTAGTCATTTCTGCATTGGTTAGTCTTGATCTCATTCCAACAGGGAGAAGTCTGAAAGGTGTTTTGTAACCATGAACTGTCTGAGGAAGTAAATCCGCATCAACAGGAAGCACTCCTGTTCCCCACCAATCTTCAAACCGTGGACCTAAACCATCTAGCAGACTGTTGTATTCACGTTCCTCTTCTGTCATACTTTCAACACTAACAGGAACAGGTAGTTTGGATTTCTCTAGAATGGGAGGCACAATGCCATTATTTTTTGCCATTGGATTGCCAGAAGAGGAAACATCAGGCACAAAAAGTGTTTCACCTTCTCCAACCACAGATTGAGTTCGTTTAAAAGGACCTTCATAATTAGTCCCTCTGTATACCACCATCACACTTCCAGACCTCCAAATAACTAGTCCCCCAGTACGCCGCTGCGCTCAAAACAATACCATAAGCAACAGATTGTCATTCATTTTCAACCATTTTCAGTCATACATAAACTATAAAGCAGAGCATTGGTTGCTTGAAAGCTATTCAAATACTAGGCAATCTCTGTAAACCATCAACATTGTTTCTGCACCATAACAACTTGAATCAAAAAACAAAGGAAATACAGCCTAATACTAAAATCATTTCAAATACAGTTCAAATAAACCATACAAACCTCAACAATTTCATGTGCAGTCCTCATATCATTGGCCAAAGACTCGTGAAATTTCAATCGAACAAGCTCATTCTTCCTCCATTTGTCATGAATCTTCTCCAACACCTCCCCTGTCACCCCTGCCTTAGGCACATTGATCCTTTCCCTCAAGGTCATTCCCATTCTCCTCAACCTCCTCAACTCCCCATCTTCAATAGTCAATTCTGCTAAAGTAGGCGCCTTTGGGGTCCTCCTCTTCCCCTGACTCCCCTCCACCTCCACTGCCGCTTCCCCACTATTACCACCCTCCGCACCCCTCTCCCACGGCAACAAAATAGAATTCGGGTCCTCCTTATCCTCAACCAACAATGTATCAGGTCTAACCCAATCCCTCTTCAACAAATCCCCCAACTTTTCGTCCCCATTCTCCCATCCCACATCATCCCCGCCCCGATCAATACCCAACTCCGACCCGGGTTCCGCAATTTCATCATCTTCATCGTCATCAGTACCTAACCCAAGGTTCCTCAACCGGAGCACAATTCGCTCAATGGCGGACGTCCGGCGTGGGTCCGAATCATCATCGACCTGGCTTCCTTGCAATTCGGTTTGGATGGTTTTGGGGTTCTTGTAATGGACAGGGGGAAGTGAGTTTTGAGAAGGCCACTTGTTAAGCCAAGAAGAGGAATACTTGGTGGTGGGCTTTGCAATATCCCGGTGTTGGATAGGCTTTCTAGGAATTCCGGCCTGCCGGAGAGAAGAAGAACAGAAGGGTTTAAGAAAGAAGAGAGAGGAAGAGCGTTTACAAGGAGCTGCAGAATAGGCGGAGAAGAATTGGGGTGGCAGCTGCAGAGGCATCTCTGATATTCTAGAGGTTGACAAGGCCATTAACGAAGATACTGCTGCATATTACAGCTTGTGAAGTGATGAAGCAGAGGGTTTTTTTTATCCCCACTGTGTGACTGTGTGAGAGGGCAATGAGAGGTTTTAGGGAAGAAGACGATGTCAAGTTTGGCCATGGGGAAACGCTGGTTGTGATAACGAGAAATTTTTTTTTTCCAGATATTTTGTTTTTCTACGTGGCAAAGGCAATTTGTACACGTCAGTTTACAGGCATTTTTTTGGGGGAAAATTACACCAGCTGATCTTGTATAAATTACCAATCGAATGATTTGACAAAACTATCAATACCCCTCATTTTTTTTATTATTTTTTTTTCAAAATTCTTCAATATATTAACTTGGCAAATAACACAAGCTAACCAATACAATAATGGTTCTAATACTTGGAACCCTCTTTGACTCCATAAATTGGCCAAGGTTTAGCACTATCCCTTAAACTACTTCATCTATATACTTTTCTTTCTTAACAAATCTATATAAGTAAATAGTAGCCAGTATAACCTTTCTAGAAAACTACCAATACCCTTTAATGGGCTAAATGTTATGAATTTAATTCATTGAAGGGGATTAAATGTTATAAATTTATCAAATTAAGGAAGTATAACAAATATAATTCACCTTTTTTTTTTTTTTGTTCGTTTCTTAGACACCATTATTTGGAGGGGAGGTTAGTTTGGGCTATGCAAATTAGATAAAAAGGTTACCTAGTTCAAATATAAAATTTAGTATAAAAAATTTATGTTGAAATGTGAATAAAATAATGTTAAATAACTATGAAAACAATGAAAATTCTCATCATAACTGACAACATTAATACAACAACTATAATAAATTAGTCGTTCGAACGTAAAAAGACCATGATCATATGTATTAACATATATGAGCATAGATGCATGCTTGCAGTGATCCATATACATGGGGTAATAACACAAAAATATACAGCTTGTAATTTCTCAAAAGAACCCTAATCTTAGTGACGGCTACAAGACTCAATTCTTTCATGCTAAAGCTAGGTACTAGTACTAGGAGAGGGGTTAAGGGATAGTAGCCCTTCTGTATAATGCAGGTGATGAGTTCAAGACTTCCTGGCCTAGTTCATTTATCTTGTTCAATAGAAGCATCTGCTCCATCTCAAGCTGAGTTACATATTCTTCTTGAGCGCCATGGAGGCTTTCCAGCTCATTCATAGATGCTGAAAGCTCTTCCATATTGCCATCCTCAATCAAAGAGTGAATCTTGATCATGGATTGCTTCACCTGATCAAAAATAAATCAACAGAACGTGTAACCCTTTCCGTAAACAATGAAATGAGCTGCAGCCAATAATAATGTTCTAAGGAATGCAACATGTCGAGAAATCCTGCATCATTGATTTGGAATTTGAAATGGGATTATAGAGTTTGTTTCAGATGGCTAGTTCTCTAACCTGCTTAGTAATCTGTTGGCGTGCTGCGATCGAAGATGATTCTGAGTCTGGTGGCTTCTTTTCTAATTCTGGAAATTTTCTAGTTACTTGAACATGGATCTCTCCTTTTTTAACGTTCTGAAGGGGTATCCACTTGTCAGACATATGATTGGGAGGCAATCTTTTATATTCTACCACACAGTCGCCTATGCTTGACTCTGGCAGTAGAGCATTATGATCTTTGACTTGCAATTCCAAAGGACTGCCATCATCAGGAAATTCAAAGGTCTGATGCCATTGTGGATTGAGAGTTTTATACATAACCTGTGAGGCAATGCAGGACAACAAAGTGAATTAATAAGGTAATTTAGTTTGCAGGTTACAAAAATAACCCCCACAAGAAGGATCTTATGTGACCCATAAGCAGCTGTCACAGTCGCTCCAAACTGAATATGTAATGGGACTAGGGACTTCCTAACACCTACAAGGATTCAAACCATTCACGCAAATCCAAGGTGTATTTATGTTGGTTGAGCATATTACAGTGACCCAAATATGTAAAAAGTTTGATCTTAGAGTTTAATATAAACCACAATGAAGGAATAAAAAGCAAGACTAGAAAGAAGATGTTTATTCCTGATTGATGCATTTCTAACCTTAGTCCTCCTCTTCAAGCTTCCATAATGTATTCTCACAAATGGATCACTCGTTCCTCTGAGATCAGCAGCAACAAGGTCCCTTGCTTCAATGAGAACGAGCTCAATCCAACCATTAGCCGAATTTCCATTTAATACCTGAAATAAAACACACACACACAAATAAGAAAACAGCAAAAAATTGGAGTAATGACATTGCAACTGCAGACATGCACCACCATAAAATGCTGAAACTTCCCCTTGCTCCATACCTAACTTTTGGTTAAGAGCTTCAGCTTGGTTTAAACTATTTTTTCTCAGCCACATTAAACCTAACCAGCAGTTTATTGCCCACAAAGAAGCTCGGCATTGTCAATAGCATAAGAAAGAGATGGTACCAAGGGATAAAAATCTATGCCACATCACTGTTATAATCAGAGTTCAGATTATCAATTTTCAGAATTTTTTCTAATGTCAAAATGAAAATTGACTCCCCCACTCTGCAAACAAGCTTGCCATGAACATGATAATTGCTGGCAGTATATAAGATTTGCTTTGGCTGACAACTTTCCTTGAACATGTTATCATGGAAGTCAATACTTATCTTCATCCAAATTATTACTGTAACTATTGAAAAGATGACTAAATTAAATCTTAGCTCAGCATACCTTTGATCCTTCACCATCTTCAACCATCACTGTTTCTATTCGAAGATTTATTTCCCCAGAGTTCACTTTTTCAAGGGGGATACAGACATCCCTTACTGACCCCTCAATAAGGCCTTCCATGTTCACTCGTGCACTTCCAATGCTTTCTTCTCCAAATGTTTCTTCTGCATAACATTTTATTCTTAGATACTCACCATCTCCTACTTCATCGAGTTCAAACCTCTGATTCCAAATAGGATCTGAAGTATGAGAAACACTTCTAGTCCTTCGAATGGCCTGAAAGGAAGATTTATCATCATCATAATCCAATTCTAAGTACCAAATATAGTCAATGTTAACATTCATGTGACTCTGCACACTGCATTGACCACATTTGCACATCATATGACACACTGAAACTGATTATTTCAGATAAAATGCATAGAGCACCCTCTCTATTCAAGAAGATAGTAACTGAGTTTGATAATAGTTAGAAGCCCTTTATTAATAGGAAGAGTAGAGGACTTCACCTTCCCATACTGCAATTTAACATAAGGGTCTGACTTCCGAAGTCTGTCTTTCACAAGAAGGTTTTTTCCTTCAACAACCGTGACATATATTTTTCTTCCAGTTGTTGAAAGAAAATTGGATGAACCATTTGATGATTGACGAGCACCAAGCCGTAGAGAATTCAAGCTACGTGAGCCATCAGAAAACTGCCATTCTTTCAAGACAAGCTTCACTGACAACTGTGAGTTTCAGTCCAAGAAAAGAAATAGAGCTGTCAGTTGATGCTATACATGGCAAGTACCATACATAAGATTGTCAGTACACTAGGTTCATTACTATAATATTGCTTAGAAATGATATTGGAGTTCAAACACCAATTAGGATGAAGTAAGTCTTCAACATTTCAAATTCCACAACAAGGTCCTTGTCTCATCTTCATGTACAAGATAAACCATCGGTTAATCCAAGGCAATATGTTAGTTTAATCAAAACTGAAGCACTTCAAAGGGCAGACCCAAAGCAGTAAACAAATGTCTTTCACCATTGATATGTTCCTCTTAACCCTTTCCACACTTGGTCAATTCCTACCACCCAGAAACAAAATAGGCAAGAACACATGCCAGAACAAAAGCACCAAAACTAAACATGTCAAATTGAACATATTATATTTTCTGTATAATATGTACTAGGCAATGGAATCAGAGACAGACAGGACCTGAACTTCCTAACATCACTTTAGCACCCAGCCACATAGAAGCTTAAGCCAACATATCTGTTTCTTAAATCTAGCCAAAGCATAGAATAACAACATGCATGTAAACATCTCCAACACACATTCAACGATTATAGTACTTCATAATTATACCTCTCCGGCATTCTCTCCCTCAAATGGAACTGTCATTTCAATTTCCTTCCCACATATCTCTGCGCGCTTTGCTATCACAGTGGAATCGACACCTGTTGCCCAAAATATTGTTGAATCATCGGCCACATACCTTACCTGTTTGCATTGAAAGAGGAAGAACACATCAGCCATGATGCATTAATTAATATTCACTATGCCCATTCAATAAGGCACAATAGCTTTCTGCTAGTGTTTCAATTCATGATATAAGTAAAAGTTCTTGCAGAACTCAAACTGAAACAATATCTTAAACCTTCTTTTTGCTTTGTTAGCTATGCTGCTAACATGAATGCACAATGCAGTTCCAATTCAGACATATGAACCAACTGTTCTTATAAACAATCAATCCCACTACATTTGTTAATTTACACGTGACCCAGTTCCTACTGCCTACATGATGCATTTGAAACACATTATAAGCATAGTAACTTTGCTGTCAACATGGTTGCACAATGCAGTTCCAATTCAGACAAATAAAGCATCTAATGTTATAAACAATCAATCCCCCTACATTTAATTTACATGTAAACACAGTTCCTGCTACCCAGTTACATGATGCATTTGAAACACATACAAAGTTTCAAAACTTTGAGAAAACTAAAATGAAATAATTGTACCTTTACTTCACAACTTGTTAGGAAGTCATACTTTACACTGCCAGGATTGCATTCATAAAGATTGAATCTAACAGTTCCTGCATTTTCATGTAAAACCATACGAAATTTTGAATCCCATCTAGGACTTGAACCATGTTTCTCACTTGTTCTTCTAGTCAACTCTTCAACTTCAACCTCCACAAATGTCCGCAAATCCTTGTTATCAAAGTGATCCTCCTTATATCCATCTGTGACTGAGCTCTGTTGTCTTTTTGGGGGGCTTCCTCTCAAATTACTCCTAGAAAGTTTGCTAGCAGAAATCACAGTAACATGAAGTTCGGCACCTACAGCTTTCTTGTACAAATCTACAGCAGGCAAAGCCAGACAATTGCAACGAGGTTCAACCATCCTTTTATTTAGCGTGTCAGTGACAAGTTTTACCTATGAGATAAAGAACCAGAAGATACAAGAAATCAGTCAACAGATATAGAGTGTTGGTTCTGCAGGACTAAGCAGTTAGAGGGATCATTTGAAGTGGAAGTTGCCATAAACTTTTGCAGCAAAATTGATAAATTTCTACAAGGCACGAAAACCTAAACCAGTATGTAACAGTTGATTGATGTGTCTACTTGTCCAAACAAACCGCAAGCTAAAGACGAAGAAGTGAAAAAACTTGAAGAACATTAAATATTACTTCATACTTGCATTAAAATACAAGCAATAAATCTGTGAAAAAACTTTTGCAGTTGATTGATGTGGCAAACATTAAATATTACTTCATACTTGCATTGAAATACAAGCAATAAATCTGCGAATTCCCCCAAAAATCAGAGAGTTCAGGAATCTAATTTGTAGTCAATACTTCATTTACAACTTATCAGATACTCATGCGTTATTGATGTACAAAATTTGTGCCTCAAACTTTATTAAAGAATTCATACATAAAAGATAAGAGAATAGCTGGTTGTTTATCAGATTTTTCTTGCTTTTATAATTCTTCGTCTACAACACCAAGAATGCTCATTTGAGTAGCCAACAAGCATACATTAAGTGGATTCTGACTTCAAACAGAACTTTGTGAGTTGTCTTACAAATAATTTGAAATTTTCATGAATGCAGCATCATACCAGCCAAGAAGAGACACCAGGCAGTTCTGTTGCAGGTAGGGATTGGCTTCCACCACTTCCAAAAGCAACACCAATTCTCACCTCTGGTGCTGAAATGAATGAGTACAGAACTGCTCTCCCATCGAGAACCGGCCTCAAAAGGAGCTGCAGACGTAACATTAAGGCTTTTGAGATTCAAAAGATACAGCAATGAGGAACCAAATTCAACATTCAGCAGTAAAATTACTATGTAAAATCCATCTCTTCAGTGGAGCTAGAACTCCCATAAATAAGAATATATTCATAAATAACTTCAGAAGCATCACGGCTTGTGTACAAGGACAAAATTGGAAGAAAAATCAAAGTTTAGACTACACTATTTTGCAAAAGCAGCATCTCATTCAAACAGCATTGTTGGCATATGAAAAATCAATTCGAAAATGTGGTTCTTTAATCTAACATACACTTTCATTTTGAGAAAGTATGCCTAAGAAGTGTTTGGTTGCATTTCACAAGCACTTTATCCAGAAGTTATCTTGGCTTTAAAAAAGCAAAAACAATTTGGTTTTAGAAACACTTTTCCATGAGCCACTTAATGCTAAATGGAAACCAAAAACTCTTTGGCTATGCTTGGAAATTAACTTAAATAAGAAAAGTTAATTTTTTTCTCAAAAAAAAAATCCAAATACATTTTTATTTTATTTCAAGATTCCAATTTAAAATTCCTACCAATATTCTTCTCATATTATTTTAAAAAAATTTCCCTCCAACACATCTTTTATTTTTCCTCCAAAATACTTTTTTTACAAAAAATTCCCACAAATGCTTTTACATTTCCAATAAAAAAATTCTCAAAAAAAAGAACTACTTGTTTTTTATCCGGAAATAAAACTCAAATTTTCCATACAAGATTCATCATAAAAACAAAGTAATTGGACATACATCACCCTTGATGTGGATGCTATTTATCACAATCCGGGCAGTTCCCATTAGTGGCTTTGCCAACTTTGCAAACAACATTATGCTTACTTCAGTCGAATCCCAATCAAAACCCAAGCGCATGATTCTCTGTCAACATAAGGAAGAGTATAATCAATCTAATCCTTTTAAAATTAAATATTGGAAAATATCTATGATTAGGATCACAATTAATAAATATTTGAACAATATCAATGCTTGAAGAAATCTTAAAAATAAGATAGAGAATTGGAACAGAAGAGAAAGTAAAAATTGTATCACAAAGGTCCTTTTTTCCATTCTTATTTTCTTTTCCTCCCATGTCAGCAAGGACATTTGATCGTGAGATATAGTATCTACATTCATTTGATACAATATCCCCACATTTTAAGTAGCCTGAATATTGCAGCATAGAACTATAAAGAATGTTCTCCAAATTCTGCTACAAACCAATATCAGAAACAATGTGTTGAACTACTCTCCAGCCTTTTCCTATGATATGTTTCTCCTGTACTCAAGGACACTCATGGTAGCAAGCTTAAAACATTAATCTTCACATGCCAGCAATTTGCAAAACTATAATGTGTTTCAAAGTCTAAGTAAAAGAAACTACTTTCTCATGTTCAATAAGGATCTAGAATTCCAATTATGTGATCAAGAAACTACAGAAAAAATGATAGGATAGACAAAGGGAACAATTAAAACCTGATTGCCTGAAGTGGACCAACTAGTTCCATGAAGACCTAAGATTGGTGGGACCTCACCTAATGAAAATTCTTGCAACTCTATTTTCTCCTGCAGAAGAATAACAATTTGATTGCTATAAACCTTCTCAAATTCATACCACAAGGTGGAAAAGAAAAGATACTTACAATCAGCTTTGGCTTTCGATGCTTTAATCGTCTCTGCACATTAACAAGAAAAAACCCATTAAACAAGATTTTATTGGACTACATAAGCTTGTAGACGAGAACTTCCACAAAACAAATAGCAGAGGAAAGGAGAAGTCAGGCATCCAAAAACACGTATCATCAATAATTTGACTACTCTTTCCAAAAAAATATTCAATTATAAAATGTGGAAAGCACAGAGTAATTCACTATTTTTGAGTCCCTACTCTAGCAAAGCTAGATATACCACATCCACAACCGAAACAAATAAGGATGTCAAAATGTTTTCCGTTCAGCACTTCACTCTAGGATGTATAAAGGGAAGGACATAAAGTACAAGATCATCAAATTGAGCAAAACAATCTAAGTGGAGAAAATTATCCTAATGACAAGATACTTCAGTTAGTTGTATTGATACTACTAATTGAAAGAAATGCTAGACACCAATTTTATTGCATTTATTTCCATCTCAGATGATCATGCATCTTGCATCTAGAAAGATAGAGAACGGTAGAATTGGAAAAAGAGTCACCTCAACCATAGAAGAAAACCTTAAAGAGAGCTTAGGTCCAATGTAGTTGGGCCAAAGTTCAGTTAATAGCTTGTTGAGCCACTCACAGTGCTCCAAAGGTGTCACTGGCTGTAGAAAAGAAAAAGAAAAAAAAAGAAGCAAAATGAAGAATGTGGGTGTAAATTATGGAGCATTTGAACGTGGATCCAAACAAGGAAATGAGATGAATTACCGAGGCCTGTAGTATCAATTGCTTCCATTTTTTATTCAAGTCTTCTGCAAGAATACGGCGTTGATAGCTACCATACTGCAAATTGGCAAGGTGGACAACTCATGTTACAGCCATATTCTTCCTACATCAATATGCTTTCTTTCTATTAAAACTATGTTTTCAGTAATGAATAGGCTAACAAAAAAAGAAGTGCATATTCATTAGGAGTTTTGTGTTCATATCAAGAAAGCTTGGTTTCACTTAAATCACAGACGACTTCTAACTCGAGATAAAATCTTAAAACCTCATAAGGTTGAAGAATATCCCCACAGAAAATATGCACTGAATACCTTAAAAACAAGCTAATCAAACAGAAAGAGGGATTGTAAGCGATGTTCCACGAGATGAAGTCTAACAAAAATCATCACAAAATGATCAACAAACTAAACTGAAACCAGAAAAATGATAAAATCCAACTAACAAAGCAAACAACATTATGACAGTTGAAAGCAGCAAACCCCTTTTTCCCCGGTTGAAAGCAGTGAAATCTTTGGTTAGCTCTTAAACCATTGCAACTTGCATGGCACTAGCAAACTGAAATTTTCAACAAAAATTTCACCACAATATGACTTCTTTGATACTTCCCTCTAGTCTACAGTGACTAAACCAAATAATGTCTAAGCCAGATTAAAAATATGACCTGTTGCGTGACTCAAACAGATTAACAGAAAGGGGTACGGGAAAAAATCACTGCCCTAAAGATTGAAAAGAGATCACATCTCAAAAAGAACAACATCTGACGCGGGGAAAAATAAAATTTATCTACAGGGAGGAAAAGAAAATGTCAGAAGACAATTATGCCCAAAGATCTTCACAATCACTGATTTGTCCAGTTTCAATCAAATCACAATAGTAGCACTAGCTCATTCACTGAACTTTGAAAAGCACATCCTCACGAACTAATTTTTCAGCATAATAACAATAGATATTCAAAGACTCAAACAGGAGACTTAAAATAACGTAGTTACCTGAATAGTAGCCCAAACTGCAACAAGAAGTGGAACCCAATTTGAGAGAGAGAAAAACCACTTCTCAATGGCCCAAAAAACCAACAAAAATGGAATTACAAAAGGCAGCAGAGGTTTATCCGCCAATAAGTGGTTCAAGAAGTGTGTTGCTGCACTTGTAGCAGAACTTCCAGTCTTCCTCGAACCCATCAAGAATCTAAATGCAGTGATCAAAACAATTCAACCACTGCCACAAAAATTCAATTTTTCCACAAGTTATTACCACCATAACTCAAAAGACTCAGTCTTCCTTTGCATCCCAGAACAACAAAGTCACCAAAAACCAAGAAGAACAAAACAATAGAAGAGTTCAATGGAGTCAGAAAACAAGAAATAAAGAAAATCCCAGAACTTATTTATTGATGTTCTGATATTTTCTTCAACGCCAGATAGAGAGGAGTGGTGATCATGATAATGAACAAAATTGGAATTTAAAGGGACTCAGTGGTGTTCCCTCTCAGCAGCTAGAGGAGAAAGAAAAGATGAAAAGTCTAAGTCAACGGAAGACGCCTCGAACATTTCCGTTAAGAACAGTGTGTTTCAGCGTCGTTTTCACTACCTTATAATAATGTTATTAGTCTAGTAAATTTCAAGTGTGAGATTATTCTCAATCATTTTTTGTCAGGAACATTTTTGCATTTTGCAGAATAAGGATTTTGGAATAGTACAAGGATGAGGTTCCTGAACTCTCCACATTCATTTCCTAATTGTGGGTTGAGTCAGGATTTTATCGAACTACAATATTGCTGCTATCCAGCTTTAATCCTAACTAAAAAACGGTTCCCACAGATTCTTAATGGGATTCCTTCATATTTGCCAAAAATTTATTTGTTTTTCTCAAAATTTATTTGTTGCAAAGCCAATATATTATGACTATATGAGATTAAAAGGCTTAGGATATAAATGGTTAAGCTTTCAAAATATATTTTTATATTTTTTAATATTTTTTTTATTTTACTATAATTATTTTTAAAAATATAAAAATATATTTTAAAATTTTGTCCATATCCTTGTCCTACTACAGTACAGGGAATCCACCCCAGACCAGTGTTATTAAACTCGGCTCGGACCGGCCGGTTCAACCGGTGAACCGGACCTCAGACCGGTCCGAGTCAAGCCTTCCGGTCCGGGTTGCTCAAAACGTCAAAACGGCGTCGTTAGTATTTTTATCACAAATTTTTGGAGCCCGCATTCGTTTCTTCTTTGTTCTTCTGCCGTTCTTTGCACTTCGTTCTCTTCAAAGAACTTGCCTTTTCTTCGCCGTTTCTTCTTCGTTCTTCTCGTTTCTTTGCTCTTGATCTTGCTTCTTCGTTCTTTTGCACTTGGTTCTTGACTTTTCTTTCTTCTTCTTCAATCTTCAATCTCCGAAGGCCCAAGCCCTAGTCTTCAAAATTGAAAATCAATTGGGACATGGACCTCAAATCCTTCCTTCTCGCCTTTCAACCAACAAAGGAGGAAGGCCAAGCTCTAAAATAGATTTTGCAAAAAGGGCTCCTCAATATTTGTTCTGTTTTATTTGCTCTCAAAAGATTTTGCGAAAGAGCTTTCCAAAGGGTTTTATCTATGGATCTGCAACTTCATACCAGGTGGAAGGCATGGCTGATAAAGATGGTCGTGGACCTAGTATTTGGGACACCTTCATAAAAGTATGTTTGTTAAAGCCTTAAAGGTATGTTTAGTCATAATTGTCATTGGAAAACTTTTTTCCCTTTTAAAATAGTAGTTGGGTAATGCGTTGTTGTTACAACAAGAAGACAAGTTTATGTTTTTTTCACATCTATGCATCTATATTTCCAAATTGCCTATTCTGCATAAGGACAAATTAAGCAAAAACATAATGCTTGTTTTTCACTCTTTTTTTCTGATTTTTTGGGCTAAAACCTGAATTTCATATCCGTTTATATTGTTTGTTCGTGGACTATTTTTCTTGATTGTTGTTTCTTGATTTTTCATCCTTTTCCTGATTTTTGGTGAAAACTAAAGTAGAATGGAACTATTTTTTTGTTTTTCCGGATTGAATTGAATCGAATTAGATGTCGATTGATTTGTAAGGGGTATTTTTGGTTTTTACGGACTAAAATTGGCTAAAGTATTTCTCTATTTGTCTTTTCTGTTCATTTTGTGATTGAAATCGAATATGTAATCATTTTACGGACTAAATTGAAGATTAATTTCTGACTAAATTGGGCTAAAGTAGGATGAATGTTGTTCATTGTTTTTCTTATTATTTTACTTGGATGACTTTTTTATATCAATTCTTATGACTTATGAGTGTGGATTTTAGATTTTATTATGTTATTATAACAATATTATTTGTTTGGTTGCTTATAAGTTAATATTTTATATTTTCTTTATATTTTAATATTATTTTTATTTTTTATTAATTGTATAATTGACCATTGAGCAATCCATCGACCCATTGAATCCATCACCATTGAAAGCCTCGACCGAGTCAATGACCGGGCTGAGTCTGATAACATTGCCCCAGACCCTAGAGGTCAAGTTGGAGGAGGTGAGGAGGTCCCAATCTAGCATACAACCAACCAAAGTGGAGACTTTTTTTTTTTGGTAATTATTAGAAGAAAAGTATATAAAACTTTAGAGGTTGGCATGGTTGACCAAGAAACAAAAGAATAAGGCAGGGTCAAGCGTTTGTTAGTATTTAATTTAGATTATATATTTCCTCCCTTCAAATCAAATGTTATTATATTCCCGTTTTGTCGGGTGCTTTTGCCCATTGTGAGCTTTTTCCCACTTGGTCGGGTGTCTTTCTCCCTGCGTGGGTCTTTGTCTTCGTGAATTATAGCGCTGTACACAATTGCGACACCACGAAATTTTATTAGCTTTTGCGGCTCTGTAAATTGGCCATTGTGCCTTTTTTTAATATATTATTATTTCTGGAAAAAAAAATCAAATGTGATCATATCATCATATATTATAGTGTAGAAAAGCGTTTTAAGTCTTTTTCTTCTAAGGCGTGAATACAACGGACAGCCAAAGAAAATCCACTTTTTTTGAATGATTGAATCCTCATTGGAATCACGTCTTGTCTTTTTTTCTTTTTTTTCGTAAAGGAAAAAGAGATGTGATTCATTACTATAATTATAATTTTACAGTCCGTTCATCTAAACAAATTATTTTTAAAACCTTTTTTTTTCTGTCTAATTGATACATTTCCTTTATAAAAAGACATTACATGAACGGAATATAAGGGTCAGTCATGCTAAAATTTGAATTCATGCAACAGAAGAAAATAAAATTAATTCAATAAATAAATGAAAATGTTTCAATTAATTATAAAAAGAGACAAATCGAGTAGGGATCCATTTTTATACAAAGTTAAATAAATTTTTATATCATTTTTATCAATAATCATTTTTTATGATCTACCCTTAACAAGTAAGGATAAAAAAAATCAAAATTTTTATATTTAATAATGTATTATATATATTATACTTTATAATTTAATATATATAATTAATTAAAAATGATTTTTTAAAAAAAATAGAGAGAATAATAAGCAAGTGACAATAAATATTCATATTCCAAGCTTCTAACTACCATTGTTTTCAAAAAAAGTAATGATATTTTTAATAATTTTTTATAATGAGTGATGTGATAAATATAAAAAAAAAAATTCAATCGTTACTAGTTTTAAAAAATATGAAATAACGTATTTTGTTTTTTATGTTAATATGATCCGATGTCATTTTCTTATCTGTTTTTTCCCCCATCTTTTCTTTGTCCCTCCCAATCATGGTGCAATTGAAGAATAATGCGGCACTCACGCGACGCGTTTTTTGATTTTTCTCCCCTACCTATTTCCGTTTTTTAAGACCCGTTTGGACAAAGTGTTTAGTGTGCATTTGGACAAGCAATTCTTATTTACAAATAAGAAAATTTTTAAACAAAAACAAATTATCTAAACATATTTTTATTTCAAAATTTAGAATTTAAATTTTTCCACTCAAATTCCTCTCACATAATTTTTAAAAAAAATTTCCTCTTATTTTTCCCTCTAAAAAACTTTTTCTATCAACAAATACCTACCAAAATTTTCACACATTCCAATACAACTTTTTTCCATTTGTAAATAGAAATGTATTGTCCAAACGGACCCTAATTTGCAATTAAGAAAATTCTCAAATAAAAATAAATTATCCAAATACATTTTTATTTTAAAATTTAAAATTTAAATTTTCCCACTCAAATTCCTTTCACATAATTTTTAAAAAAATTTCTCTTTATTTTTCCCTCCAAAATACTTTTTTATAAAAAAAAATACTCACTAAAATTTTCACACATCCCAATATAACTTTTCTCAAATAAAAACAATCCAAACGAAGCCAAGTGAAATCATCCTTGCTGACGTACGTGGCATGTGTTAGAGTATTACACAAATTCCAAGTTCTTATTACGCTAAGAACAAAAGTTATGCTTCCCTGGTCTTAAAGAAAATAGTCCCCTTCAAAAAATTTATTTGTTAAAAAAAAATGTGAATAAAATTTTAAAAATATTTTGACTCATAATAACTATGCATAGTTCATACTTAAAAAAATAAAAATAAAAACAAAAAAATAAAATATATACATATAATAGGAAGTTGAATTTATTATATCTTTTAAATAATGAATGTATGTGTGTGTATATATATTCATCCAAAGGATTGTTGACACAAAAGAATATTTGTAGAATTGTCTTTAATTTGAAATAACTATTTTTTTCATAGTAAGTAAATGTATTTATTTGTTGATAAGTACTGCATCTCGATATCTAATAGGTTAAATACATAAAAGATTTTGTGAATAATAACAATTATAGTTTTAAAAATTACATATCATTAATCGCGTATTGTACTAAGCAAATAAGAGAAAACCTTAATTATTGTACCTCCAACAACCTAAAATTCTAAAATTAATTTAAACTTGAATATCATAGCATATATTTATAAAAATTAGAAATTTGTTTTGTAAGCGTAATGTTAATTGTGGCATCCGACTGAAATTATCTTAGAATTAGAAGCAAATATTTGTTTCATCATTTGTAAACCGAAAAATTAATGTCCATTCCCTTAAAAAGACTACTATCTATTATTGGTGAACATGTGGTTGTGATTGATCAAGATTGAAAGGCTATGAAAATCGCCACAAATTGAGCATTTGCATGCTGGAGCACATTTGACAACTCTCTTTCATTAATCTTTCCAATTCTTGGAATAGTCAAAATGAAAACATTTCTTCACAATAACACGAAACACACAATATATAAGGTCAATTACTAAGAACTTTTTTTTTAAAAAAAAAAATAGTTACAATATTCCAAAAAGTGAGGAGAAAAATATATTATTGGTAGAATGTGTTTAACTTTATGGAGAAAGGGTCAGAATGAATGAATCTTTGGTGGACCAATAATCCAAGTCGAACAGTGTAGACGACAAGGGTCGAGGGGTTTGTCTTCAAATGTTGCAACATTTGTGTTAATTTTTACAGGCAAATAATCCAAGCCTCGAGGAGCAATCAAGGCAGGGATTTTGAGGAACGGTTCATGGGTCTTGTAATTAGGGATAAGATGTGAGCATGGGCATGATTTATGTAAAAAGAAATGGGACATAAATGCAGCCATTTGTTTTAATTCTTTGTTTGTTGCACCTTATTTGTATACGTTTTTTAAAACGTTACATTTGTCAAGGTAACTAAGGAGTTGCGTAAGTATATGTAAAAGTAAAAAGTTTCTTGAATTTGTTTTTAGATTTACAATCTCGAGAAAACATTCTTTACATTTATTGTATAATGTAAAATGGTGTATTAAGAGATAATAAAAAATGATAGTTTTCTGGAGAATAGTTTATCTATTTGTACAAGGGTCAAAAAGATGAAAATTTACGTAATTAGAGTGTGTGTGAGTTATATTCTGAAAATACATTTTTATACTTTTTAGTAAATTTTTTATTTTATAATTATTATTTTAAAAAATATAAAAATACGTTTTAAAAAGTGATTCATATGTAAATTTATTTGCCACACTGAAAGTAAGAGTATATATATATATATATATATATATATATATATATATATATATAATATTATTTTTTCGAAATTCTTGGCAACTAATTGTTCGTACCTACCAAGTATTTAATTAATCAAATCAAAAGGTAACAAGCATAGAAAAAAAGGAGAAGAAAACAAAAGAAAAAGTGTGCATTGATGAAAGCACCCATGTCACCTTTGGCTTTTGATCATCTATCAATTGCAACGTTGGAATCCATTCCAATAACGTTGTTTTCTGGGCTCCTGTGTGGGATTCATCATCTAATTTCATCATAACCACTTTCTCCTCCCGTGAAGTACATGTGGATCATAGTTAATGAAGCCTGCTGCATTCTTTTTTTTTTTTAGTTATGTTTTTCATAAATTAATTCACGAAACGTTGGTATGATAAAAATTCATACCTTGGTAAGTATTAATTATGGGATTAAATCACACGATCCACTTAAAAATTCAAAGATTATGTCATATATGGTTAGTGGTTTAGTCTATTGTTCAATTGGGCATCCTCTCCTTCTTATAGATTAAGGTGCCGCTTGGTATAAATGGTGGGTTTAGGAATGGAATAGATTTGTGGAATGAAAAGGTTTGGAATAGAATGGAATGATAATAATTATGTTGTTTGGTATTATTTTGTAATGGAATGGAATAGATTTTATATTAAAATTAAAATTTAATATTAATAATAATAAATTTATAAATAAATTTTATATTAAAATTTTAATAAAAATATTAGTATTTTACATTATATGATATTTAATAAATTATATTTTGTTCAAAAAATAGTCAAAGTGCATGTCATTTTGTAGAGAAAAATATTTTCTATAATTTAGTGAATTTTTTTTTAAAAAAAAAGGGTAAAATGGGGGTTGCAAACCTTTGGAGGGTTTGCAACCCCCTTGACATGTGGCGCGCGTCACATTGGCGCTGACAGGCGCGTCAGCAGCCAAATTTTTTTTTTTTTTGGTTTTGCTCGAAAACAACGTCGTTTTGGAGCCAATTTAAAATCTTTCAGCAAAGGTTTTCCAAAAGGAAGAGGGGGCCTGGGTTTAACGTAAACCCAGCCCCAAAGGTTTACAAAAATCCAAACCCAAATACCAAACATCCAAAAATTGTCAAAACCAATCCAAACCAATTCAAACCCATGGTACCAAACACCCCCTAAGTGAGAATACATTAGATGTTATCTGTACTTATAAAAAAAAAAACTATTTTCAGAATGCCATTCAAAGAATTATATTTATGGTAAATTACTATAGTATATTTCTAATTAAAATTCTCAATTTTAATTAATACATACTAATCGTATCTTATTATTATATCGTGTGTTATTACTATATTATTTTATTAATGAGATACAGATTAGTACACATTAATTTGAACAAAATATTTACTATATTGTTTAATTAATAGAACATAATTAATATATATTAATTGGAACAAAATATCTATTCTCATATATTTCATGGCATGGGTCATCAGTTGGAGGACATTGGCCAAATGTTTTCCCTTTTTTTCAAAAAAAATAAAATTTATTAGCCGAAAATGTAGAAGAGTTGCTTCATGCTTTGCATGTTTGAAAGAATCCTCAATAAATAAATTATTTGGGTCATAAATCGACTCTTCTTCGGGCTATCAGCAGTCAATGGTCCATAAAATAGGCCCATTGTTTATTACGCCCGACATTTTATAATTTTCACAGGATACGGATCCACATGGGTTACACGTCACCACGAAGTCCACCCAATTTTATAATTTTGTATGCATTTCAAAATGTGTAAAATTCAAAGATTATTACTCTCACCGTTCCAAAATAAAAGTTCAGTTTTAAAAAAAAAAATTATTCTAATAAAAGACTCCAATTTTAGAAATTGTATATATTCATAATTAAAAAATAAAGATAAAATTATAAAATTATATATTTAGTTAATATATTAAGTGTGTTGTATATAATAACTAATAAAAAATTATATTTAAACCAAAATAAACTTTTTTTTTTAGATTGATGGAATATTAGGAGATTAAGATAAGTTTATTCTCTAGATCCCCCTTTTTAAAATTTATTTCTTTAAGAAGTATTTTCCTTGTTTACCTCATGCAGTATGTATTTCTTGCGTTGTTTGAGTATAAATATATAATAAAATGTCGGCAAGAAAAAAATTGTAAACAAAATGAGAAAGTACACAACAAATGTTGACATATAAATTTAGGTGGTGTTTGGTATAAACTGTGGGTTTAGGAATGGAATGGATTTGACAGAAGGAAATGTTTGAAATGGAATGGAATGATAGTAATTATGCTGTTTGGTATTATTTCTGGTAATGGAATGAATCTGAAAAACCTTGTTTGGTTATAGAAGGAAATGGAATCAAAATTTTATATAAGAATTTAATTTCTAATTTTGTTCTTCCTTTGAGATTAATTAATTATTAATTATAATATTAAATCATAATATTAATCATAAATTACTATTAATTAATTTATAATAATTAATATGAATTATAAATTATAAATAATTCTAATAATTAATATTAATTAATTAGTTTATTTTAATAGTTTTTGTTAATTAATTTTTAATATTGTTGGTTTTGATATCACTTGTTAAGATCGAAAAAATTTAAATCCCATTTGTGACCACTATTGACTTGTCACTAAAAGCTAATTTTTTTGTACAAAAAACCAATTTTTTTGTAGTGTATGTGAGTTGATATTGTGTAGCACCATAGTATGTGCGGAGTAATTTAATTAGTAAACTTATGAAATATAAAATAGGGTTAAAAGTTTATATTTCTATTAGTTTACAACACAAAAAATAATAACTAATTCATTTAATCTCACTTATAGTGATTCGGATGTTCATTGATTGCACACAATTTTAAAATAAAATAAAATAAAGATAATAAATCAACCCTCCTTAAACTAATAGAATGTTTTAATATGAATTAAATGGAGAAATCCAATGACAAAAACGCATGAGGTGTTGACAAAAATTATTTACTACCAGTGGGCCAAAAGGCATAATTTAATACATACACACACACAATATAGCCCTCAACGGATCATGAGCAATAGTGAAGCTTTAACTAGTACACAAATTTCCAACACCCTAATAATATCTAGAATAGCCTTAGCTAATGCACATAATTCAACTCTTGCAACTTGCTTGTGGCTATGATTGCTTGGATGCTTGGATAGCATGCTTGGATAATTACAAGCCAATTTTACTCACACTTTCTTTGTTTCCAATCTGGGACATGTCTTTTATTTTCACTCATTTTCTCACATACAAATACACCACTTTATAGCTACAACAACAAATGGAGGACTATAACAACAAATGGCTACAACAACAAACACACACCCCTTTTCTTTATGGCTACAACAACAAATGGAGGACTATAACAACAAATGGCTACAACAACAAACAAACACCCCTTTTCTTTCTAGCTACAACAACAAATGGAGGACTATACGACAACAACAAACACACCACTTTTCTTAGACCGTGGGTTACAACTTCCTACAAGAAAAAGTTTTAGCTAGGCTTTTGGCATATCAATATTTATGTAATTTTTACAATTCTCTTATGTTGCTACTATATTGATTTGTGGTTTGGAAGTCTGAAAATTTCGAATGATGGATATGCCTTCATTTTTGGTTTTATTACATATGCACCAATATTCAAGATTTCTTCAACTTCATCATTGCCCACAAAGTGTTTAAAAAAAGTCCTAACACAAAAATGAAGCATCAATTGGAAACATGATACTGGGACATGTCTTTTTTTTTTTTCATCCAAACCACATGCAAATAAAAATGAAGGTAAGTACAAGAACATATAACAGTACTTATGGTGGCTACTAAATACTCCAAAAATAACAAGAGAGCAACGAATAAGAACAGATCATTTCATTGTACACCCAGGAATTCAAGTCTCTAGCACGATTCAGAAGTCTCCACAGCAGAATTCAAATCCAAAAGTAGAATCATGTCTTCAATCCAAATCAACAAAAATAACAGCACTGAATTCAAAAAAAAAATTCTGAATTCTGAAATCAGAATTCTTTCTGAATTCTGAATTCAGAGATCAGAATTCTTTCTGAATTCTGAATTCAGAGATCAGAATTCTTTTTGAATTTTGAATTTTGAATTCTAAATTCTAAATTCAGAGATCAAAATAATACATACTATATTATTTTATTAATGAGATACAGATTAGTACACATTAATTTGAACAAAATATTTACTACATTGTTTAATTAATAGAACATAATTAATATATATTAATTGGAACAAAATATCTATTCTCATATATTTCATGGCATGGGTCATCAGTTGGAGGACATTGGCCAAATGTTTTCCCTTTTTTTCAAAAAAAATAAAATTTATTAGCCGAAAATGTAGAAGAGTTGCTTCATGCTTTGCATGTTTGAAAGAATCCTTAATAAATAAATTATTTGGGTCATAAATCGACTCTTCTTCGGGCTATCAGCAGTCAATGGTCCATAAAATATGCCCATTGTTTATTACGCCCGACATTTTATAATTTTCACAGGATACGGATCCATATGGGTTACACGTCACCACGAAGTCCACCCAATTTTATAATTTTGTATGCATGTCAAAATGTGTAAAATTCAAAGATTATTGCTCTCACCGTTCCAAAATAGAAGTTTACTTTTAAAAAAAAAATTATTCTAATAAAAGACTCCAATTTTGTAAATTGTGTATACTCACAATTAAAAAATAAGGATAAAAATATAAAATTATATATTTAGTTAACATACTAAGTGTGTTGTATATAATAACTAATAAAAAATTATATTTAAATCAAAATAAACTCTATTTTTTTTAGACTGATGGAATATTAAGAGATTAAGATAAGTTTATTCTCTAGATCCCCCTTTTTTTAATTTATTTCTTTAAGAAGTATTTTCCTTGTTTACCTCATGCAGTATGTATTTCTTGCGTTGTTTGAGTATAAATATATAATAAAATGTCGGCGAGAAAAAAATTGTAAACAAAATGAGAAAGTACACAACAAATGTTGACATATAAATTTAATATATATACCTATTATACACCAAAAAGTCAAATTTTCAATCACAATAAGTACAAATACTATAATGAAAGTCAACAATAAAATCTTATTGTATTAACTTTACAAACATATTTTATGGCATTGTCATCCTAATGCAATTTTTTTTTCTTGGGAAATTTCAGAGCCATCTCACCCCCCTATATGAAATGTAAAAGGGCATTTAATCTTACATTTGTTTAAAAAAAAAAAAAGTTTACTTTTGGAAAAATTTGTTGAGGTCAAGAGATACAATACATCTAATGCAATACTAAATATATAATTATTAATAAGAATAAAATAAAACCTCTATTCAAAAGTGAACACTTTTTCTATTTTTAGAATTTTTAAATATTAAAAAAAGTTTATTTTTAAAGTAAATATTATATTATCATTACTAATAATGACGTATTCTTATTTCACATTTAAAACTAATAAAACAGGGAATTAAAAATACCGAATTCCATAAAACAAAGTTTCAAAAATGATACTTAAGGAAACAAGACAACTAAAATCTTTTCATCACATAATTTACCGAAATATTTATGGCTGCCATTTAAAACTAACAATAAAAAATTGAAATTGAAAGCTTAATAGTACGTTTGTTTGTTGTATCTACTAAATTTTTTTTTTAAATTGTAATTATTATTATTTTTATTATTATTGGGGAAACCGAGGAAGTAGTAGCATAGTAAAGGCAGCAGCTTGCAATTTTGCAAATTGCAAGTAAACAGGAAACAAATCTCACTCCCTCTCTTGTCTACCACCTCAAACAAACCTTGTTTTCCCGCTTATGGTGGCCAGTTTTTCCAACCGACGATTCCGCGGCGGTCGACAACTAAACTCCTCAGTCCAACTGTTCTCCGATAACCATTCACACCCATTTTTCAGACCACATTTTTCTTCAATCCGTCGCTCCACCTTATCTACCCCATTCCACCCCAACAACAGATGTAATCCCATCATTGCTGAGTTACAGCCTAAAAAACCATGGCATTCCCACTCTAGATTCAACCTCCCCCATCTATATATCATACTATTTCATTCCAAACCCCCTTCATTCATTCATTCTTTATTTTTTCTTCGAATATATACGGAATAGATCATGAGCCCTGCTCAATTCAACGATCAACATGCCAAAAAAGAAAACGCAGCATTGAGCCCTGTATCTCAATCCTCATCATTTCCACTTAAGATCAACAAGGATTCTCATTTCATCAAGAAATCATCATCCCCCTCCTCCTCCTCCCCCCCTTCTTCTTCCTCCTCATCTTCCTCTTCCTCCCTCGTTAATGGTGTTGTTTCCAACGTCACAACAAACAAGTCTCAGTATCAGCAGAAGCAACCACCCCAACAGCAGCAGCGCCACCCCGTTATCATCTACACGCATTCTCCGAAAATCATTCACACCCACCCCAAGGATTTCATGGCCCTGGTGCAGAAGCTCACCGGCCTTTCCCGATCCGACGAGGATCATCAAAGTAATAATCATCATCATCCCGCGTCTTCGTCGTCAAAGCTGGACCCGAACAATGTCGACGAATGCAACGACGATGATCATAAGAAGATCAACAAGGGGATGATGATGAATGATGATAATGATTCCACGTCCGTTGTGACGGACGAGAATAATGGCGGCAGCAGTGGTACTACTTTAGGGGAGGCTCAGGTTAATTCTTGCTTTGTTCCTCCGCCGATTTTCGATCCGGCGCCTAATCCCAGCTTCAATAGTATTCCGTTTTTCAACCCGAATTCGGCCGATTTTTTGTGTACAGCCCATCATCACCGCCACCATCATCATCATCAGCCATTCTATAATTATTCGGAGGATTCTTCCTTATTTTTTATGCCTAACATAAGAAGCTCTTTGTCATCTTCGACATTGGAGGGCATGAAAGGGCTTCCAGAGTTTTGAGAGGATTTTTATTTATTTATTTATTTTGGTGCTGGGAGATTTTGTTTTGGCATGCTTAATTTTTTTTTATAGTAGGATATTCGTAATTAGGTAGCTTAATTGTAATTAGGTATCTGAATGTTTTTAATTAGGTAGCAGATTGGAGATGATAGATCCTGATCTGAGAAGTATTAATTGGTGATAATCCCACTTTTGTATGCTTTTGTAATGCTTAATTTGATGCCTCAATAATATCTAGTGTAACAAGGCATTGGAATTAATTAGTAAGAATTCATTTTTACCATTCATACATGGATTTACTACTCTTTATTAATTAGTAGGACTAATATAAGTAAATGTTACAAAATAATTTTTTTAGAAAAAAAAAAATTTGAAAGTGAACTTTTTTTGATGGATGGAATACTTGACAAAGTTGTTCTTAGTTGCATTGTCCATATTCATAATTCATGTATGAATAGTATCTCAAAATATGTTTGAAAAATATAAAAGTGCATTGTGAGATACTATCTATATAAACTTAAAAAGATTATTGTAGTTGCCTGGTTTTATGATCAATTAAAAGATATGATAATACCAAATTACATTTTGGATGAAAAACTTACTACAATTGAAAGTAAAATGTAGTATTGACACAAAATCCCAAAAATATGAAAAAAAAATTCTCCCAAAATTAACAAGTTCGATGAGGATACCAATAAAAAACAGTATCAATAGAAGAATAGGAGTAATCTGGCAGCATTTGTCAACTATTCGTAGCCGTTGTGACCATAAAGCACAGTTTGTTCACTATTTTTGCTCCCAATTTTGTCTGATGCTTTCGTTTTCATCCCATCAATATTGGCCAGGTACAGGTCGGTGCTAAAACCATGCAGTGCAGCTGCAGGGAACTTTTCATTTTGCAACTTGGTAATGTCGTAATTTTGCAAAACCATGCGCACGAGTGCTTATCATTTTAAGAACTAACCAAACCTCGATGCCAAAACTGACACTGAAGAAACGAGACAACATAGTTGCATGGTAATGGAACATGGATCTGATCCAGAATGCAGCCGAGGATGACAAAATTTTAGGATGTGATCATGTTTCATCACTAACATCTGACATATGAAAACTTTGCTATGGGAAACATTTTCATTACCTTTTGCTAGAAAGATTTACACATTACAATCCAAGAAATGACCTTGGAATATGACCAAGATGAAATAGAGTTAATGTAAACTGTACACGAAAATTTTACAACATCACTTCTTCTTTTTGTCTTCTTTACATCTTTCAACGAGTACTGGCGCAGCAGGTATGCTGAACCACCATTCCCTAAATCTTCTTGTCCATTTTTCTGTGCTTGCTATCCGAAGAGGCGAATATCTTGTAAAGGTTTCCAGAAAGGCTAGCAACAGAATGTATTTAGCAGGTAAGAATGCTGCAACTAAAGCCATAACAAGTAAAGCACCCGCAAGTTTCCCGCTTGCCTAAACATCACAAAGAAATATACAAATTTAGCACAGATACACTGCTAAGAAAACAATATTAATGCTGATAACATGATTCATCAAAGGCAAATCAACAATAGAAACTTAAGATCCTAACTTAGGGTAAGCATGAATAAACAAGCCAGACAGCAGAATGGTAAACAGAACCTGAGGAAAAATGGCCAAAAGCAGGCCCCGTAGCTTAAGAAGCAACACATTGCCATCCTGGATTATCTCTTCTGCTTGTGATATCACATTTTGGACAGCCAACAGCTGCTCCATTGCACTCTTTGCCGGTGGAGCGATTACCTTCAGTTCATCTACAGGCTTGCCTTGGCTAAACCAGCAGGTAAGTACCAAAAAAAGAGCAAAACAGACGAATAGTAATGCACAGATATAGCCAAGCCATCCTCTGCAAAAAAATTTACACAAGTTTTCATAAGTTGCTTCCCTAACAAATATTATTTGAAGCCTGGTGCAAGGACACATAGCAATAAATATGCCGTTCGCATTTTAATAGGAAAGCCTCAGTTTTCAGCAGAAGCCACTTCCTGTGAAATGGTTATGCAAAAAATTTACTACCAAAACAAATAGAAGTATAACGAGAAATGCTTATACTTATGGAGCAAGACCCTCATGGCTCATAAACATGTGAAGGTATCTCTCTGGCTTGGTTTGGCTTCAAAAAAAGACTTTAACTAAGAGCATCATATAAATGTAGGCAAAAGACATTCAAACAGCTTTGAGGGTATTAAGGCTGCACTACAAGCTACCAGGAACAGCTGTTCACATGAATAGTAGAAGACAAAAAAGTGCATGCAATCATCTTAGAGGCAACAAAGGTTGTTATCGATTTGCAGGTTGCCAAAGAGCCCTATTATGTACACCAGTCATAATGATCAAAATTGAAGAAAATCACTAGCTCCTCACCTGCAGATGATATATGTGAAAGCCAAACAGAATGCCATTGATTTCCAAGGATATTCCCAGTATGCTAGAGATTGAAGCCAATTTGCAACTTCTATCAAAGGAGATAGCAACTCCTGCATGCATATGCAAATACACATTATAAACAAAGGTCATAAAACATGAAGAAATGAGTTACAAACAGAAAAGAACCAAAAGACAACAATCAAAACCATATTAGAAATACCATCGTCACAGCCAAGTTGGTGTCAATTCCATCAACTTTAACCCCATCAACAGTAGCTCGTGCGTCCACCACCTTTTTATAGCTACTTCTACATTCCACAACTACTTTCTCCAATGGAGTCATTTCACCAACTGCAATTTCACCAACAAGAAGGCCTGCTGAACTAGGAACAGTAGAAGTTGAGCCAAACATAAACCCCAATGTAGAGGCCATGGCTGAAGCTGAAACAGAGTACATCCCGCCTCTAGATCTGGTAGAGTTAGTTCGATCCAACTCCCGTACGGTTGACATGTTAGCGAGGGTTTCAAGTATGAGATCCCCACCAGGAAGTTCATCACATATGTTGAACATAAGAAGAGAATTAAAACAAAGAGGGATGGTTAAGCTAAGTTCTTTCAAGGCCTGTACTCGCAGAATCCCAAATGTAGCTTTCAGAAGGGCTTCATCCCGCTGAATTCCAGTGATCTGGAACTTGTGGATAAATCTCTGGGCATATAGAACTTCCTGTATGATGGCTAGCCAATAATCACGTCGTGTGTGTCCTTTAAGCTCGGGAAGCTCCATAATAACCGGTTCTGATCTACAATTTAAATGTTTTAGCAGATTTCAAGAATAATTCCAAGAATAAGAAGACTTTATCAATTAAAATGAGAAAATGAAAAACCTTAAGTATCTATTCTTTTAAGTCATAACTGCCAAACCATTAGGCAGGTTTCATCTCCTTACATGGAAACTGATTTGTACAAGAATGCCTTGTCGAAGAGTCGTGTTCCCCATGGCCCTGTTAGTTCAGGTCTAACAACCTGCTTTAAGTCTTCAGAGAGATCATATATTTTTGCCTTATCATAAGAGACAACACGAAGGGCTTCAAAGTAGAGAGCATGATCTGTCAGAACTAATCGACCTGCAAACACAAGTATGGAAAGAAAAAAAATTCGAATCAATGACACTGAACTGTAGTTTCTCCATATTGCATATCCCAATTATGCCCAGTGCTTAATATATGCAATTCATAGAAAAAAGTACAAGTACTAAAAAATCAATAGATGAATGACTCACCAGGCCAGGTGGAGATTCCAACATGTTCAAGTACTGGTTGGCTTGTGACTGTGCCATCCACTTCCAGTATTCTCTCCCCTCTAGCAGATCGTAGAGTGGAGAGGAGTGAGGACTCAGATTGAGTCTTCAATTTTCTTATTGCCCTGCAGATAGAAACCTTTCATGGTTAGATACTCTAATTTCTTAGCTCACCATGTACTTGAATTTCCACTATATCCAATGAATTGACAAAATCCAGTGCAAAAATCCTTCAAGGCTTTCACCAAAATCATGAAGGAAGCCTGCAATATTATATCCATTCTATCAGCCTACAGTGAGCAGAATACTACATTCTATATTAAACCGAATCATGCCAATCCTCAAACCCAAGTCACAGTTGTGTTCAAATTCTCACTCTCTAAATGCCCACAAGTCATCACAGCTAGACAGTGCAATCAAGAGAAAAGACATTTAGAGAGGCAGTCTGTCAGAAAATACAAGCAAAAGCTTCAGGTCGTAGAGCCTATTTCATGGTATTCAAAACCTGTTAAGATAAGAAACTTTTGAAAAACAAAGCTCGCCTTGGTGGGCTCATGTGAACAAGTCTAAACGGAGGACTTAACCTTTGCAAGTAACTTTCTCAGTGACAAAAGACGAGACACGAATGATGGAGAAAATTAAGTAGTTTAGAAGAGGAAAGAAAGGGAAAAAAAAATGAAAGAGATGCGTGCCCCAATCCATGAAAATGCTTAGTCAAATACAAAAACATTAAGTTCAACCCTTCTAGATCATATCCAGCATAATTTGAGTACATGGAAGTAACAGACACAAAAGCTTGTCAGAAAATTCCCTTTGTAAGAAGATATACATGATAATAACAAGGAAATGTACCCTCCATTACCACAAGTTCTCCAAAAGGAGGGAATTTAAACTATGCCCACAATCATTACCCATGTCATAGCATGAATTAATATATCATTAACAACAAGGTAGAAACAAGACCTTTCCAATGCGCCTAGGTACTTATCATAGGTTGAAAATTGCAGTCTGCCACCACTTGATGCCGTAAGCACCTCAAAAAGCTTATGGCAAACTACTATGTCGGCTATGATTGGAACTGCTGGAGCAATTCGAGAAAAACCCTCCAAAGCAACAGAAACATCCTCATCCATCTGCTAAAAAACATTAACGGAATCACCAGAGTACATTAGCTTCAAAAATTACAAAAAAGAAGAAGAAGAAGAAGAAGATTATTCTGGAAATTCAAATATGTGAAATGTGATAAAAATAATTTTAATTATATGAAACTACCAACCTATAACGAGTCCTAAACTCTAGAGATTAAATGAGATAATCAACCAAAACAATGTGGTGTCTGCTATTTGCAGATGATATCATGCTTATTGATAGGACCACGGCAAGGGTAGAAGCTATATTAGAAATATGGAGGAGCACGTTGGAGTCAAAAGGATTTACGTTAAATCGAAGTAAGACCGAATACATGAAGTGTGAGTATGACACAACAAGACAAGTAGACAAAGATGTCGTGAGTTTGCTTGAACAGGAGGTACCTAAGAAAAATGCTTTTAGATATCTGGAATCAATACTACAACAAGGGGGAGAGATTGATGAAGATGTAAGCCATAGAATCAGAACAGGTTGGATGAAATGGCGCAGTGCATCAGGGTTCTTGTGTGACCGCAAAAATCCCACTTAGGTTAAAAGGAAAATTATATAGAATAGCAATAAGATTGACAATGCTATACGGAGCTGAATGTTAGCAAGCACAAAGGTAACATGAGCAGAAGTTGGGAGTAGCAGAAATGAGGATATTAAGGTGGATGTGTGGTAAGACAAGGATGAATTAGATAAGAAATAAAGATATTCAACGAAAAGTTGGAGTAGCACCGGTGGAAGAAAAGGTAAGAGAACATAGATTGAGATGGTTTGACATATTCTTCGAAGACCCCTAGATGCTCCGGTAATAATAGAAATTTGTTATAAAGAGCATGACAGAAAGAAAAGAAGAGGTCGGCAGAAACTTACGTGGGGGAAAGTAGTAAAACAAGATTTAGGGGAGTGGAAAATAGATTAGTGTATAATTTGTCTTAAGACGGAGTGGAGGAAAGCTATTAGCGTGGTGAAAGAGCAAAATTCTTATGTTCCCGACTGCCATTTCTAGTCCAAGCCCTTTTCCCTTTATTTTTCTATTTCATTTTATAACTATTTATTCTTCTCGCTTTTTTCTTTCGGTTCATCAATCGCCAACCCCAACTAGTTTGGGATAAAGGTGATGTTGATGTTGATGATGTTGAATCAACCAGAACAATGTACTCACATTAAGAAGAGGTTGGCTGGAAGCTGCAGGGAATTCCCAAGCAACCATCATATCAAATGTAAGGCGCCGAAATCTTTTGTCTTCCAAATAACCAGTGACTTGAGTAGACAGTGCAAGAGCCCTGAAGCAACAGTATTCCAAAAAGTTCCGTGCGTACTGAGGTGGATTTTTTAAAGCATCAGAAGCTTCTTCATCAAAATTTTCTTTAAGTTGATCCATAACAACACCAAGGATTCTGCATCGTTGACAATTTATTGTCAACAAAGGAGATTTAAGAGCATTATGGAGTGACATTTGGTAATATCTTACAACAGGCAATAACAGAAAACAGTATTTAGAACTTGATATGGTACACTGAATGCCAGGACTGTTCTTTACCTCTTATTGTACCCCCTGCTAAAAACAAGTATAACATAAAACCATAGAACCTAATTGATTTTCTCAATGCAGGCAGAAATAGCATAACTATCACAATCAGATTGTTTGCAAAAATCAGAAGTATCCAGCACAAAAAATGGATTGGGTAAACATACTTTGAGCATCTGCGGACCACCACATTTGCCACCGGAGAAAGTTCCGGCAACCAGTTCTTCCCCGCTGAAGGAGATTGTTTAATCTCCTCAATCTCTTCATCATATGCACTGCGGGTTCTAGTTAGCCATTTAAAGGATCCTTCCTTCACCAAACCCTCAAGCATATTTCGGGTTTTATTCACCATAGCCATCAGAAATAACCACCCCACAGCATCAAATTGTACTTCACAAATGACCTAGAAAATCACATCCCTTATAATCCCATTTCAGTGATCCATATGAAAAATCTATAGTAACCACTTCAGGATGAAATTCATTACTAGAAAAATTGACGAAGGCCATAATAAAAAGTTCACGTAACTATCTCAATCTTCAAAAAGCTCAGGAATCGCAAAAACCTATTACTTAACACTAAAGAATATCAAGAATTCTTGACCAAATCCAAAAAATTACAAGTAAAGCGCTCCAATTAAACTGATTTAATTTTTCAACCCTCAAGTAACAATTTTTACATTAAAATGTCGAGAATACATCCATTCAATTTCAGTTCTGACAACTTCAAATTAACCCATTTTGCGCATAATTAACGTCATTACTTTACAAACTGAATACCTTTTCTTTACAACAGAAAAGCCATTAATAACCAAAACGCTCAATAAAGAAACAGCAACAGCTCAGTAAGATAACTTTACCTGAGAAAACAAACGATAACAAAAATACCCCTCAATCGAGATTACGAAGAATTGAGCTGTTTTCTGTAAAACCCAAGTCCCCAATTTCAATAACGTCTAAATCTTGGTGGAAAAAATGGACACTGAAGCCGAAAATGGAAAGAATATTCTGTCTTGTCATCAGCGGCTCTGTAGTTCGAACCAAAAAAATAAAAGGGAAATAAAAAACACAGAGGTTTTTCAATTTACAATATTTGATGCCTTTCTTCGAGTAAGGCAAAAAAGAAGAAAAAAGAAAAAAGAAGGAAGAATAGAGGCAGTAGCCGCAGTACGCGTGGGACAGAAACGGGAGAGACACGAAGCGGTTTGCTTCATGCGAAATGTTTTTCGGGGGCCTATGCTACAGGAATCCTTATGTGAGTTTATTTCCGACTCAACTGTTCTTTTGTCGAGCGGCTACCCAACCATGCGAAAAACGACTTGGGACGAGCAGAGGCTCAAACTCCTATTTTGTTATTCTCTCTTTCGGCCTCGTTTGGTGTTAGTTTTTATTAATAAAAATTTAATTTTTTTAAATAAAAATAAAGTATTCAAACAAATTTTCATTTTAAAATTTAAAATTCTTTTATTCAAATTTCTCCCAAATAATTTTAAATTTATTTTTTTATTTTTTCTTTCAAAATACTTTTTTCAATAAAAAAAATACACATCAAAATTTTCTTTGTCTTTTTTTCTTTTTTTCCTCTTTTTTTTTTAATTAGCATCGGCAATGCAATATCCGTATATGCCCCTTGCCAGTTTTATGATGAAAACTTCAAGCGTGAAATAAATTTATTTTAGAATAATGACATTTATATTAAAGTTTTTTAGTGATGTTTTTGCGAATTGACATTTTACAGTAAAAAAATATGGGATATTTTAAAGGGGTTCCCACTAAATTAATGGTAGGTCTTATTATTATTTATAAGCTTCCCTCATATAGTAAATGTTAATTACTGTAAAATTTTTATTATAAATCTTTTACTATCCTTATTAATTCAACAATCCAAAAATATGTATAATGAATTTAAATTTGACAACCCATATCTATATATATATATAAAGTAAATGTGAATTGTGCTTGTTATTTCAGTATTTTATCTTTAAAATTTGTAACGTTTGCTCCCCGTCTTTCCAAAAATAGAAACCTAGTAGCTATCAAATGTCACTGACAAATCACAACAAATGGTTAGTGAGTTAATTTTTCTAAAATTAAAAAATGAGTAGCTACTTTCCAAATCACTACAATTGTCAAGGACAAATCACTAAAATAATAAATACTCCATCAGTCTCCAATAAAAAAATTCAATTTAGTTAAATTATAATTTTTTATTACTTGTTAGGTACAACTCATTTAATACACTATTAAATATATAATTTTATATTTTTATTATTACTTCTTTAATTTTGAATATATATATAATTATTATTAATAAATATATTTTAAAATTTTGCTCTAAATGTATATTATGTTTTTTTTAACCAATTTCCTTTTAAAAAATTAACTCATTTTTTGGGAACAGATAGAATATAATAGTTACGTGGTCGATATTCAATCAAAAGAAATGGTTCAATTTTTTTTTTCTTTACTATTAATTTCATTTTCTGAGTACAAATTGGGCTTGTAAAAGGCAGGAACTAATATTTAGTTTTAATTGTTGTACTTGTTACTGGAAGAAAAAAGAGAGGTTAGTTTTCACTAATAAAATTATATAAGGCTAACTACCCTAACTTGGTATTAATTCCAAACTTAAAGGACTAAAATGGTTATTGTAAAATTATGTTGATTATTAGGGACGAAAGCCCAATGAAAAACCTCCTCTCATAACTGGGCTTCTTGTAAGTGAAAACTGTGAAGTTAGCCTATTAACAAAGCAATTACCTTCCAGATTAATGCGAGAAGTTTGTCTATTTTTTTTCTGGGCCATCAACGTGAAATTAAAGCCCATGATATTTGTTTGGCCCTTTTTGCAAGTTTACAAATTTTTCATCATTCAAATTTAATTCATAATTATATACATTGGGTTAAATTATATTATCCGTAAAATTATATCAAACTCATGAATGATCGAATCCACTAATTTATAGCCAATATTAAAAATAAAAAAAAATTCTTATCATTCAATTTTATTTTGATGAAAATAAATATTAATAATATAAATATTAATACAAATTATAAGATTTATGCTAACTTATTAAATTATGTAATATATATATATATATAAAAATTTTTTGATAGAAAAAATTAAAACGCTTAATAAATTTGTATTATCTAAATTTTACTTATTTAAAAATTTATATTTAAGTTAGATTATAACTTACTTATTAGACCATTTCATAAACTTTCTGATAAATTTAGTTATTATCAATTAATTTATTTTTTTTCCTTCATGTATAATAGTTTAAGATTTTTTTAGTGGAATTAATTTGCCATATAAGGCATAATTCTCAGTATCTCATTAAAAAAACGTGGCAGTTGGAATGCAATTTTAGGTTTTTGGACCTTTATTACACAATCAAACTCGAGCTAATTAATCCAATCAACAATGATTTCTTAAGTTTATTTTGGCTCATTTGTAAACCAACTAACAGACAAGATTATAGAGTACTAAGTATTTAGTAAAATTGAAGTAGCTGTAATGTCTCTCACCCCCTTCATTTTTTTAAGATTATCTTCAAACTTATACGAATTGATTATTCCTACTATTTTTAGTTAATCAACCAATTTCGTCCAACATCCGACCTCCGACCACAAATCAAGTTATTAGTGGCGAAGAGTAATATGATTTCTTTATCTAATCCTCGTACAATCTGCTGTCAGCTAACACAATCAATTCAATCGGAATGTTGTACACCAACATTGCCAACATTGGGAGTTTATAGTACTATATCATGCCAAACTACTCCTTGTTCTTGTGGTTTGTTTTTCTTTTCGTATTATATTAACATCATATTTAACGTAATGTGTCCTTCATTAGGTTTACCAACCGATGGGTACTAAGTCAAGCTGTTATCAAATTCTATTTCGATTAAGAGTAATGTATTTATTGTGAAAATTTTTAGTAGCAATTAACGTGACATTCATGTGGTAAAATAATACTGCATAGGATCAGAATGATTGATGCTTATTAGTTTTCATCACATAGATATCGAGTTATTGAAAGATTTCATGGAAATTTTTCATTGTATGTACTATTACTTTTCGATTAAATGCGAGTTTAATGCAATCATTGGGACTTTATGGAAAAGAAGAGCCAAAACATAAAGGCTAAAAGAAAAAGAAGAAAGAGACGCATTTTCTCATTCAATAAATTGAAGAGGGATGTGAAATCAGCTGTCGCTCTTTTAACATTTAAAAAAAAAATTCTTAGTGATTTGTTTTGTAAAATTCCTCATATTTATTCTTATTTTGTTCATTATATAAAAAATTCTTGACTTGCAGGTGACATGCAAATTCTCATATGAATCGATAACAAGCACACTAAATACGTTTGAATTACTAATAACAAAATAGTACCTCAAGAAGAAAATGAAAAGAGCTCTCATTGGGAAGTTTTACCAAATTAATAAGTTAATTAACAAATAACTAATTAGTGGATAATGTATTTTAGTGCAATATGTTATGAAGCACTAATATATATTTACATCCCATGCTAGGCGATTTGTTAGTATTACACGTTCGATAGTTCCATGTATCACTATTGTTTCATCTTTGAGATCGATGCTTTTATCGTTTAGGTAACTCCTAAGTTCTCTTGTCCTAGAATGTAACATGAAGAAAAGATTTCCGACTCTTGCTTCAACCAAATATATATGTACTTTGCTAGAATATTTTTGTGGTTCTGGGAATGCACTTAAGACAAGTATGGTAATACATAAGATTCAAGACAGACTAACAACCTCCAACATCTTCAAGGGATGATGATAAAATCAGGTATTGGATCCTTGAACTTGCCCATATTAGTTACTCACAATCTGTCCCTGAACCACCTACTGGCTGATGTCTGAAAGTGCATGTGTGATCCTCAATCTATAATGGGAATATGACTATATCCAATTTTGGGACCCATAATTTCCCTTGTTCATGCATGCTCCAAGAAATAGGCAAAGAAAATTCGTCAAAAGGGAGTCAAAGGGAAAGATTGAGTTGGAAGGGAAAGAAAAGTGGCTTTAAAGGTTCATTCATAATAGAGCTCTTATCATCATACTATCATTTTAGAATAGTAAGTTAGAGAGAACCCACAATTTGTGGCCATTGCCCCATCATCTTTTAAGCATTCTTTGGCCCATTCAAGCTGTCTTCCTCTCCCTCCCTGAATTGCCAAGGATGCATTGAACTTATACCAAAATTCTTCGAGAAAATTTTGTGAACCCCACCAATTAAGAAAAGGGAAAAAATCAAAAATGGGAAAAAAAATTAAACTTTTTTTATTCTAAAACTTTCTTTTCTCAATCATGCACTTGATGAATTGGCAACATCTATTAGATCTTGTGTATCCATCTATTTTGTGGGTTCCGTTTGCTTTTGTCTGGCCGACTTGGATTTGTCAATTGTTTCTTGTTATGCTGGAATAAATTGTTGTTCCTTGAATGGACACACATTTTGATCAGCATTGAATCAAGACATTATTGTGTAGTGCTTTAAGATAGAGTTCTTAGATAACATTAAAACAACAAACAGGGTTTTTCACAAGTTGTTGTTGTTGTTAGTGATTTAGGTTATGATTGGTCCTATTAATAATTTGCAGATATATTATTGCAATTTTTATCTATTTTTCTGTTCCAATTGATCAATTTGTGATTTGTCAGTATCGCCATGGCTGCAAGGACATAAAATTCACGTTTGATGTTCACATTATCCATAGATTAACTTTAGAGATGCCGACCTATCAAGCCTCAAACATTCATATTGGTCTTATTCATCAAATTAGAAGATATACCTTTTTTCACTTTCCATTTTCATGTAAATGTTGACATGACAAGATTTTTTCAATTTCAAATTAGAGGAGATCCCTTGTTGTGTTTCAATTTAGAAAACATCAACAAATTTTTACCACAATTTGGAAGATCACGAATTGATCCCAACAATTTATTTATTATGCTATGTATTTTTTTCCAACAAGGGCTCATCATATTCCTTGATGGATATATTTGAAAAGGGAGAAAAGAAAAATCTACATCAGCCTGAATAAGAGCCATCAAAATCATAAAAGACAGCATCAACCAACTGTCTTTGCTTGTGGCCAAACCAAATGGCAAATGACATGGCTTATTTCTGTGAACAATGTCCCACATAATGGCTAATAATTGAAATCTCAAGTCAAGAACATGTTTTGGAGTATGCAGTCAGCATTTAGTTGAGCAGAAATAGAAAACAATTGTTGTTGTTGTCAATCCATTAATGGAGTCATTAGATGTTTAATCACACTTTAAATTGTGAGGCAAGATTGTTACACAGATTATTAAGTTGTTGGGAACCAACCGTTCAATAAGCCAATAAATCAATCCAACAAAAAATGATCAAAAAACAGAATTAGGAAATATACATGTGTATGAGAAATGGGATTACACAATAACACTTAATTATTGGGCTAATTGGCCACATTTGTAAGGAGACATGATCATGCAAGTATAACTTTCAAATCAGCTTTTTTTTGTTTGTTTTTGTGTGTAAAATCCACAGGAATCAAGTGGGATGTACATATATATGTATTTTTTGTTTTTTTTTTCCTTTCTCTTGATGCTTGAACAGGTGGGACAATTTTGATTAGGCAAAAGTGGTGCATGATCATGTGTTGTATGGCAATGCTGGATAGCATCCAAAAGTCAGGTCAAGATGTCCAAGTTGAGTGGAAGCAAGTCCATCCCAATCTCCCTTCATTAGTTTATGCATCTTCATTGCTTCAATTGCCTTTGCTCTCTGTTACACAAAATCAAAAATTAGAATCCAACTCTAGGAATATGAGCGTGGTCAGCATAACAATGTAATGCAACAAATTGATATTCTTTTTATGCATACTAAAAGTCAATCATAGTGGAGCATGCATTAACATATATAGTTACCCTACCACCATCATAATAGTGAAACATTTTATCCTCTCTAAATTCATACAAAAGGCATGCATGTACTAAAGATTTGCGAATTGTTGCAGAAGACAATATGGTATGGATCAGGTTATCTAAAAAGTAAATTTTGATGTGGGATAACAAGTGCAGTATCGATCATTATATCTAAAAGGACCTTTTGGGCTTGCTTTATTTAAGGTATTATTTGTCAAAAAATACAATGGCTCATCAAATTGGATTGACAGTTTCAATCTTTTACAAAAGTACCTGAATTGTTTCAATGGTGTCTGTTTCTCCATTGAAGTTGTACAAGTTGCTTGCGGCTGTGAGTTTCATTGACAAGAACTGATTATAGAGAAAATAAATTGATCAGTACACACGCTTTATTCGATACTTTGCCTATGATAATGGCTTGAATATGTTTAAGATTCTCACCTCAACCTGGTTTTGCAAGGATTGAACATAATTAATAATCTCGTCCAACATTACTGCCATGCCCATTGTCTGCAAATTTACGAAGTATTGCGTGTTCAGCAGTGCATTTATTTGCTTTTAAGGACTGAGTTTGTGCCACAAAAACAGAATTTAGGATGTACATATATATACCTTGTGGCATCCTGGAACAATGTCTTGCAGGCACCTAAGCCTCTCATTAATTTTCCCTCTTCTTACCTGATACAGGTTAAGAATTATGAGCTTTACATTAACAACAAACATTGAAGTTGTTGAAGAAAAGAGAATTGAAAAGGTGCACTTGAAAGTTATTTACCCTTTCTGCTAAACTGTGACTATCAGTGGCTTGGCCTCTTTTAGCTCTAACGTGTACCACTTCTTTTGATTTCTCTTCTTCTTTCTCATTGCTTCTTACCCTTTTTCCTGTTCCAGTACTCTGCAATTGCATAATAAACTAATTTAATCAGGCATCAGATGTGAATAGAAAAATCAAATTCAGGGGTATAAAAATTTCACTTCATCCGAATGATGAATAAAGAAACGTACATTTCTCCTTCTAATCCCATTTTCAGAAACTGGAGGAGATGAATTTGCCGAACTACTTTCTGGGGTGTGTATCGATTTCCGCTTCTTCTCCTCATGATGGACATGATCATTCGCAGAGGAGCAGATGGGCTCGTTAATTGACAGGACATTCTTGAATTCACTAGGGAAAATGGCAGGGAAGTGTTCTGCAAAATTTCCAGGGAACTGTTCATGTTGCAGTTGAGTGAAATAGTTGTCCTGGGAAAATCCCATTAGAGTCTGCATATTCATATTCAAGTTGGAGGCGTCTACTGCTCCTGGATTGAAGTCTGGAAACTGACTCATCAAAATTTCCATGTTGGGATCAATTTCACATAAGGAGAGTGATGGTTTAAGGTTCTGCATATCAGGATGGAAGTGCTGAGCCATGGACATGAAGTTTGGAATACGAGTACAACGTTTGTGTTGCCAGTTCTTTTCCTGCTAGGGGTATCTGCAGTTATTTATATAGAGAGGGAATGTGAGTTTTACTGTTTTACTGACATTTTTGTTTATTTTCTATGGAAATGAAGATATGTAAAAGTGAAGAAATTTGGAGGATCACGTGGCAATTTGGGCTCCTGTGGTTGTGTTCCCCCGGTAGGACCAACTTCAGGTGATATATATCCAACTAATATGGAGAATGGACCATCATTTCAGTGAGTCATTTTTCATTTGGATGTTACAAAACAAATTCCACAAAGTGAATAAAAAAAAAAAATCATTTGAAAGGAGGTTTTGAAGTCCCAAAAGTAGTGGCAGCTTTAGGTGCTTTTTTTTTTTTTTTTCCTTGGAAGTATGTCCACATTCACTGATTATGTGTGTCCCAAACTCTATTCTAAGCAGTGACCTATGGATCCGTAGACAGGGAATGTTCAATGTTCCAACTTTTCACTATGGCTAAGTGACCCACATAACCAGGTATGGGACTAAATCCTCAAAGACAACAAAGATATGCCCCAAACCTTGGTTGCCGTTAATCGATTCGATCTTGTGTTGAAAGGTTAAGCAAGCTCTACTCTCACCACCGTACCAGCCTCTGGAGGCTTTAGGTGCTTATTCATGGTCAACAATTTGATTGCATTTTATTTTTTATTTTTGAGTTTACTATATAAAAAATGTAAGATAAAATTTATTTTAACAAAGTAAAATCTTATAAGTGAAATATAAAAATATAAAATAAGAGAGCCCTTATTGTTTTAAAAAGTATCCCAAATTTATCCACTGTTTATTAAATATGCACACTCTCAAATGAAAAAAACAAGAAAGTTTAACAAAAATTTTCCTTTATTATGAGTACATAAATTTTTTGAATTGGGAATGGAAAAGGGATTTATGCATTTTTTTTTTCCCAATTGGAGAGATATGACTTGTGACTTTTGAAATAAATACTTAAAACTTTTATGGATGTACCACTATTCTTTTTTCAAATATATAATTAAGTGTACGTATGAATTGTATTTTAAAATAAATATTTGTTTTCATTTTTTAAAACTAAACATTATGAAATAAAAATTGTTTAAAAAATATTTCTTAAAAATCACAACACGTGTTATGAAAGGTAATTCATCTGCACTCTAAATTGTCTCGGAAGGGAGACATATGTTGTCACAAAAACTGCTGATGAATAGCTACAAATACATCATAATGTGAAAAGTTGGATGATTAGAGGTTTCTGATTGGAAGTCAATAGATAATCATAGACAAGTGCAAAAGCAAGTTATGATATACTATCATCGAGAATAATGTAGTTTGGTAAGCTGTTCCTTTTGCTTAGTGCTCAAATTCCCCATCTTTAGTGCTATTTCGTGTGGATATATTGCGGACAACTCCACGTTACTTTGTTCAATTCACCAATGAGATGAAACAATAACAGCAATAATTACTATGCAATTCATTTGGTTTCGAACAATCACTATCCCAACTGGCGGCATTGCATGCCGAACTATTATTGACCAAAGTTACTAATTCGTATATTTGCCATTAATTCAAATCAATATGCATGCCAACCAATTCTATACCCCTTAAGGAGGTATTATCCCCCAATATAGTTAGTCAATATACTTTTTTGCTATAAATTTTTTCGTTCATGATTTGATATTCTGTATTTTATGCAAAGACAAATTATACTAACTCATCTTGAACTTAATGCTTAAACTCTTGTTTTTTATGTTATATTTGAAATTAAATTTTTTAACTAAAAGATTTTGGGTTTGAAACCTTTTAATTTTTTTAAAAATCCCTAATCCCATCCCTTTTCAATTGCCTAATTGGGTTTTTTCCCCCTATAGATGAGGGGATGCTTGCAGTGTTTTAGTCTGGAAATAAAAATAATGGGTTCAGCTAACATTGTTGTCCTCTTAGAGATGGGCTAATCTTTCTAGGCCTATCTTCTTCATTCAAAGAAGCATGTTCCTTTTGGGCCTTTTCTGGGAATTTCAATAACCAATATTAGCAACCAAATCATTCATTACAGGTCAGGTCCAAGTGAAACCATACTGTGAATGTGCGCCACATAAAATTGAAACAAATGAATGCAAAGATGATAGATTTTGGAAGATTATCATAGATTCCAACCATATCCACAAGGACCATCATAGATATATTCTTGATTTTGATATTCTAATTATAATATCACTTGGAGGGGAAAAAAATTAAGTACTCGTTTTGCTGCAGAAAAATGGCAGCTGCTAAAGTGGCTATTTCTTCTGTTCTTGGCATTAAATTTGCACCGGCCCACAAGTTCTCTCACACTTCGCAACCTCACATCTTGTCATCACGAAAGAGAAGGGATTATTTTGCCAGAATATCTGCAAGATTAGGTTCTACTAAGCTCTTATTTATAACTTACACAATTTAGGCATGTTGGTTTTTGATTTTGTAAGTTTTGGGTTCTTATTGCTTGTAGTAGTTTAAATTGGACTAACATTTTGATTGATGGTATTCTGTCTGCCCCTTGTATCTTGAATAGGGGGAGAGGAGGGAGAAGTCAAGCAGGGAGGGAAGAAGAAATTCATCACCAGAGATGAAGAACCAGAACAGTAAGACTGATCAGTCACTTTTTATGGGATAACCATTTTTTTGGCTTTATTTTCAGTTTTGCTTTGAACATTTTTCCTTAATAATAAAATTACATGATTGGATTTTTAAGGAATTGGCATTAAGTTAATAATGTTGGTATATTGTTGGTGTTATAAATTTACAAAATTGAGGTACTTGATAAGTGTAGGTATTGGCAGACAGCAGGGGAAAGGAAGGGGGAGAATCCCATGAAGACACCTCTACCTTACATTATCATATTTGGTATGTCAACACCCTTTGTAATCTTAGCCATTGCTTTTGCTAATGGTTGGATAAAGGTGCCAGTTCGATGATTTGCTCCTGTTGAGGCAATAAAGCTAGCAACGAGGCCTTGGAGCCAATATTGCTCATACTTGTTTGAGCCCTTTTATGTTGATAATTTGAGTTTTGAAATTAATGTAAGCATATCCAAGTTTTTGGGCACCTTTTCCACTGACAGACCCGTTTGGTGTTCGATATTAGAAGTAATTTTGTTAATTGGTGTTATAATATAGCGGTCAGTGGTAATGTGGCACCATTTTCTTGTTCAAAAAGACCTTCTTTATGCCTATATTCTCCTCTATGGATGGACTTGATGACCCCAGGATAACCTTGGACGAAACGTAATTTTGATAGCTGTAAGATGCCTTTGACTGCTTATACAGATTGAATGAGTTGGGCAGCGCTTTCCTAGTTGCAGTTCTGCGCAAACCGTCAACGTTAATTTAGTTCAAATCTGCAACAAATTCCACGTACCTAAAAGTAAAGAACGTAGGATATGTTTGGATAATTGATTTTTATTTGCAAATACAAAAAGTAGGCTATTTTCTCAAATAAAAACATCACACTCCAAACACATTTTTATTTTAAAATTTAAAATTTAAAATTAAAATTTTTTCACTCAAATTCTTCTCATATAATTTTAAAAAATTCTCCTTATTTTTTCCTCTAAAATACTTTTTCTATAAAAAAAATACCCATAAAAATTTTCACACATTCAAATATAACTTTTTTCAAATACATGACACTCCAAACATACCCCTTAACTTTCAAGAATGACGTCAGTTTCATGCGTCATTGCAAACGATGACAGTATGATAGATGGTCTTCAGCATAACTGTTGTCAAGAACTGGATGCTGCATTAAAATTTATGAATGTTTGGACCAAAATTTTTCCTGCAAGTTAGTCAGAACATGCAAGTACAGAATCCCTTTTTACAGGGATAAAATACTCACGTTGTTCATTATTTTTCAAATGGTTCTCCTCCTAACCAAAAAGTTAGCCAAAAGAACTGCATTCTTCGATTTGCAGTTGAAAATTCTGCAAAAAGGGGCGGTGCTGATCATATCCTCTTACTAGGTCTTAATGCAAATTGTCAACTGTTTTTATATCTGTTTCCCTACTCAAAAGATTCCCATATCTAAGTCAGTCATACACCAATAGGCCCTTCCGTTTTAAGGTAGTACTACCTAAGTTTAAGGTATCCTTCATCTTTCATTTGATTTTTTCTCTCGAATAGACCTTTCTAATTTGATTTTTCCTTAGCATAGTCCCGTATCTAAGATTACTACGTAGCAGACAGTGTTAAGTAACAGTTTGATTAATGTCATGCATCATCATTTTTTTATTGATTCCATTTCAGCATTTTCCCTTGTTTCCTTGTTGAATTGGCTAGCTCAAGTTTGTTGTCATTTTGACTTCACTTTGCATGTAGCTGGTAGCAGCCTTATCCCTAACCAAGTTACCTCCCTAAAAGAAACAAAGTAGCTTGCGCTTTCATTACGAGAAAATCACCAAAAAAATCAAACTAATACACTGTGCATGTGCAGTAATGTGGGGGAAAAAAAAATTCCTTGCCGTATGGAGATTTTCTTATTGATGCGTATATATGGCTCTTTTTAGATGGTGACAACGTAGGGCAGGTAGTATAGTAAGCACATATGGATGAGGCAGCATGACTTTTGATGTGTATTTTCCACATTGATTCTTGATCTTATTTAATTTGAGTGTTCAAGTCACGATTGCGCCATGGATCACGCTAGATTTTCTTCATTCTCATACGCAATTAGGCTTCATCATCTTCAACCATTTGGTGTTATCAATTCTTGTGGTCTTGGAAGAAATTTTGGTTTGAGACTACTCCAGCCATAAGCATTGATCTTCCCTAGGTACTACTAATTAATCATAGCTTCATCATTAATTCCTTAGCAAAATATCAAACATTTGAAATGTTGTTTTGATGCTTGTGTAATCTTGTCTCTAGTACTATGTCAATTATTTTACCTAGTATTTTATACATATACAAATTATCCTCTAGACAAATAATTTAATTGCTTTCGTATATACTCCATTAATGTTGAATGACAAAATATTCATCTCCCATATGTGATACGGAGGTGAAATTTGTGCACTCTTTTAAGTCATCTAGATGGAGTAACTCATATAATATATATCGTGACCAGCAAGAACACAAGAAGAACAAAAAGTTGCAAGGAAACATTAAGTTGAAAAGAAGAGTAAACATCATGTTTGTTTTATTATCTAGTTAAAGTTTTAAGGGGGCAAATTGTTTTTGAAGGGGGGTTATAGATGTACAAGGCACTATACAGGACAATTATCGAAAGTAGTTAAGAACTAGAGTTTGAGTCCAATAATTACTATTTTGATAACAATTTGAAATGTTCAAGTAGGGAAAATAGATTTGTCTTTGTAAAGAAAGTATGTAGTAGTGGCCAATTTGACAATTAGTTAGGACAGGTTATCTCCTTTTATTCCTTGATTACAATATTAGTCAAATAAGAGTAATTAGTCGGTGTTTTTGGCTAAACCATGTATAATTTTATCTACTAAATGATATGACTAACGTTTTATTAAAAAGAAGAGTAAATTGAAAATCATTCATGACCCGTTTTTACTAGTCTAAGCCAATAATTCCAACATTTAAAGCTCATGCAAGTTCGAGGAATAATGATAGGAAATTTGCGAAGGATGCTAGCTAGACATGCACTACATTTCTATGGCTAGTGATGCCTTTGATGATTCCCCCCCCCCCCCCCCCCCCCCCTACAAGTAATCTGTCCCATGTATTCACTTTTATCTTAGAGACTATAGAATAGATTCCTCGTGATACTTACGTGAGATTACGAGTTTACTACATAAAAAGTTATTGCGAATATAAATTACATTTTAAAACATATTTTTTATACTATTTAAATTGACGAGTGTGAAATAAAAAATATAAAAATATTTTAAACAATAAAAAAATACACTTTCAAACACGAAACCATCCACACCTATAGCCTGCTTAATCATGATTGTTGAATTTTGATGAATTGCGGCCCTTAAAGAATTATATTAATTGAGTTTGCTAGCTTAGGGTCTCAACTTGCCTTCAGAATTTATATGCATTGACATTGATACTTTGGTCGGCTTGGAACTTGCTGACTTTTCAACGGGCTAAATTTCCAACAATAGAAAAATTCTTTTCTGTTTCTTATTCTTTAATAGAGTATATGACTATTTTGCATTATTAATGTTAGGTGGTAGGTTTAGAGACTACAATACGCCATTTGATTTCCCGTTACAATTTTATATGTTTACTTTTATTACATATTTTAAGAAGTAAATATAAATTTTGTAATTTATACCAGAATATATATATATATATAATTAATATTTAACTTTATTCTAATTAATTTTAATATTAAGTTTCCTCTTTTTTGTATAGACTCAATATTTTCATAAAATTTTATAATATTTTTTAATTTTTTTATACACCAAAAATTTAAACTAAATATAATCTAATTAATTATAACAAAAATGAAACCATTAGTATTAAAATTTAACATAATAAAAATGAATATTAATGATATAAATATTAACACAATTATAATATCTATGACAATTTATTAGAATATGTAATATAAAGTAATATACAAAAATTGTGACGGAAGTCTTTCGCACAAAACGCCATTGATCAGGTAAGTTATAAAGGTCCCACCCATCATGGTTAGTTAGAAATTAAGCCATTAATAATTTGCTAAGGAAATTTAATCAAGTGATATTTGTTAATGATTGACATATATTATATTGGCACATCATAAATATATTTAACATCTATCATATAAATATATTTAACACTTATACATGTCGCATTAGTTATTAATACATTTTACTAAATCAAATTCATTTTAAAAAATTAATTAAATTCATTTTTAAAAAATAATTATATTTAAAATGAAAATTTATAATAAAAATCTTCAAACTAAACTAGAAAACAAAAGCATTGATAAGTGATAACGCACACGCAAACACACCCACATCTGCACTGTTGCCATACTGAAACAAAGGCAACTTTCCATATCAGATTCCATTGAACGAACGCAGTCACTTGTACATTAAAGATTCCGTAGAAAAACAAGAGTCAAGAAGTCAAATTTAGCTGCATTATTGAAAAAGCTTTAGCAGCCTACACGCTCCTTTTGTAACAGGCAAAATTGATGGGTTCTAGAAAAACAGCCACAGGCAAACAAGAGGGGCAAAAAAAAAAATGTTTCCTGCAATTGAAAATGGATCATGCATGCATGCTTGTTTTAAGAATTCAAGCAAAAGAAGCAAATGAGCCATGCAAACCCTGCAAATTCATTAACCCACGTTTTGGTTTTGGTTTTGGTTTTGATTTGAGTTTGAGGTTGCAGTTTCTTTTTTTGCTTGCTCAACCACGTTTTGAAATTGATGAAGAATCTCCCAAAATAAAGAAATCGTGGGGAATTTGAGAAAGTGGCCTTGCCCTTCAAGAAGGATCGATGTGTGTTGAATTATTGGTCATTTTCAAGAATTATGCTCTCAACCATGTTTTTTTTTTCTTTCCTCCCTTTTTTCGTATATGTTCTTACCATTGGTGTTAACTGATAACGGTGTTAGATTTTTCCAGGTCGAATTGGTACATAATGGCACTTATGAATGGAGGGCTTAAAATTGAGTATAAATATTGGTGGTCTAATTTAAGTGTCGTAAACTAATTAAAAAAAAGAAAATAATAATTTTATTTTTTAATTTGTGCATATTTCGACCACCAAATTTACAATTTTACTATAAAGTTATTTATGTTATATAATCTTATTTAGTATGAAAGTCGCACCCACAATCTTTTCATAGATGGAGTGATTTGATGAATGATGAATCAAACATGTCCCACAAGAACAAGAACAAGAACTTGTGGTATCTAAGCGAGTTGCAGGTCATAAATCATCCTAAGCCTCCAATGAATTCAAGAAAAGATGGTTGGAGAGTGGTTGACTTTGCTATATTGATGTTTGAAGAGCGACCAAAACATGCATATATTACAGTGATTAATTCATATAAAATCAAACATGCGTATTTGATCATTTACCTGTATGTATGAGGTAAGATATTACTGCCATCCAACGTACATAAAAAATAAGAGTAATGATTTAGATAGTAACAAATTATAGTGATTTTGTATAGTAACTGATGTGATAATCATAAAAGACAAAATTATCAATTCATTCTCATTCCAAAATACAAATAATGAGGAATAATTTTGTCTTTTTATGGTTGACACGTTAATCACTATACAAAGTCACTATAATTTGTCACTATCTCAATCATTACCCAAAAAATAATAAGTAAAGCCATTTCAGTTTCACAATCATATATTACACATCTAATCTAGATTTAATTTTAAAAAAAAATCTTTAATCATTGAAAAATATGGATGAAATTAATTAATTAGAGGATTGATGTAAGATTCTAAGTATTAAAAATCACATTCCAATTACTCATTGTGCTTATTGTGCTTAAGTATATTGATGGTTGCATCCATAATTTTAGTACAACAAATCAATAAAAAAGAGAATCTAATGAAATTATATATATCATATATTATATTTTTGTTATAAAATTCTATATATTATACAATTTTATTTGGTATAATAGTCGCATCTAATATCCTCCTCAATAACACAAACAGGGAAAGGAAGGGATTTTCAACATTTTCTTGTGTATCCATAAATCGTATAATATTTGAAACACAAGAATTGAGTGTCATACTTATTTATGGTAGTTTGTATTTTCTTATACCCAAAGAAAAGAAAATTTGTAGTCCCAAATCCCAATAATTTCTTCCTTTTAAATTCGTATCTCACTAATCCCTCTCTCTCTGTTTTTTTTTTCTCTCCCTGAAATAGTTTTCTGAATACCTGCACGAAAAAAAGATGTGGATTTTTCAATGGTTTCCCTTCTTTTAACATGTCAAGCAAAAAGCTGTAAACTATTGAAACAAAAATTCAAAACTCCTCCACTCAGAGCCGGAAAAAAAAATTCTAATAATAAGTACTCATAAGAAAAGAAACTTTGGCAAAATTTCTGCTTTCTCAGCTACTTCCTTTGAAAAGTACAGTAGATGCAGCAATGCTGACTGCACAGTCAAACATAAATGAACACGTGACCTCGTACCTTATAAATCATGGATTGTTTGCCATTGCGTCATTGCTTGTGCCTTCAAACCTTAAATTATCCCTGATTGATAAACATGGAAGCCATGTGCTCCCTTTCTAAGAGTACAAGCATTACTACTTGTAGTGATGATGATGGTGTTGGTGAGCTGAGAAGAGGACCATGGACTGCAGAAGAAGATTCTGTTCTTATTCACTACATTTCTTGTCATGGCGAAGGCCGATGGAATTTGCTCGCAAAACGTTCGGGTAAGAGAATTAAGTTGAGCCCAGATCAAATTATTTTTGTAATTCATGCATAATTGATTGCTGAATCTTGTTTCTTTCTTTCTTTTTTTTTTTGAAGGATTGAAAAGAACTGGCAAGAGTTGTAGATTGAGGTGGCTGAACTATTTGAAACCGGAAGTCAAACGTGGAAATCTTAGTCCAGAGGAGCAGCTACTGATTCTTGAGCTTCATTCCAAGTGGGGAAACAGGTATTGGTTGATATGTGGTTTAGTTTTGGTTGATCAGGTTGATCTTGAAATGGGATTAGTATATTTTCCATGTTTGAATTAGAATGATTGATTGATTGATTGTGTGCAATGCATGTCATAAAGTTGTCCATTGATAGTCTAGAACAGAATTCATGATTCTATACTCATGAAATGAGAAGGGCTCAATTCAATTTTGAATTACTGCCTTCATTACCTTAGAAAATAATCAATCAATTGATAAGGACAAATTGTTTTTTTTCAATGATTGAAGATGGTCGAAGATTGCACAATTTCTTCCGGGAAGAACGGACAATGAAATCAAGAACTATTGGAGAACCAGAGTACAAAAACAGGCCAGACATCTCAAGATAGACTCCAATAGCAGAGAGTTTGAGCAACTCATTCGCACTGTCTGGATGCCAAGGCTGCTCCAAAAGGTACAAGGAACTAATCCCTTTTGGGACTCATCGCTAGCAGCAACAGAGGTTCCATATGGTTTCAATTATAATCACCAAATCTTGAGTCAAACCATGGAGAACATGAGCAGCAGCAGCCCATCAAGCATGTCTTCTTCAGAATCTCCAAATACGTCATCAATGCCTCAAATTTCCCAGTTTTCTGAAAATTCCATTTATCCAGCTGTCAACAATTTCTACTGTCAGTCTCAGACTGAATGTTACGACGTTGGCAGCATTACCTATGACATTGAAACATTGACCTCTGCAGCGCATGGTACAACGATAGGCGGCTCATTTGGGCCGAGTAACTATACTACTGGGCCAAATGATTGGCCGAGTGATGAGATGGGACACTGCTTCTGGAATAATTTGGATGAGTTTTGGCAACCGAGGCAATCCCAAGAAAGGTACTCCTAGTTAGGGGCTTGCCTTTGTTCATTGAATAATCCAAGTAAAGCACGTGTAGATTTTGTAGGATCCTCTTGAGATTTGGTAGGCTAAGCATTTCCAATACGCAGTCGACGAGGGGATGACTATCGAAGATTACAGATTTGTACAAAGAAATTATCAGTTATCTAAAACGCAAAGGGCTTGCAACATTTTAATATTCAAGTCTGAAAACCACATGCCACAATTTTTTTTGGATGATTTTTGCATCCATTGTGTGGCTCTTGGTATGACTTGATGTAGGATTCCTCATGTACTTTACTTCTCAATTTACAGAAACGTGTAAGATGTTTTCTAGTTTCTGAAATTCCTACCTGTGAGTATATTTTAGCGGCCACAGTAGAGACCAATTACTATGCGGTCTTGGTTTACGGAGGAAGGTACCATGTTTCTTCCTGAGTTTACTTTAAAAAGTTCTCTGAACCAATCTTAGGAAGCAGGATTGGAATATATGATATCACCATTCACCAACGCCTCGAAGAGCTTTGATTTCAGTATACTCCGCCTTTTTTGAATGAAGAAAAATTAAGCTGACTAGAATAATATCGTAAGGGGGATGCCTGAGCAATAACAAGAATCGGAAAAAAAAAAATCTCTTCTGACCGATGCACTAACAGAAAAACTTAAAACTCAGTGTTATAATTTACTCAAAAAAAAATCAAAATTTAAAATTTTAAAGCGCGATGTACACTCAAAATATTACGAAATCTGATTGACATAACGTTTATATAACATAAATTATTCAGCAACAATTATGCTGTATCTTTCACGTTGAAAATTCATTACATATTTTCACCGTAAACGTCACTGCTTACAAGAATTCTCTGGAGATGGGCAGCAAGCATTCGTCACGGGGCTGCGTAATCTCCATCTTATCCGAGCAAAAAGTTGGTGAAATATTATACTAACAAATCCTATCGAAGAAGTCGTTTTAAAAATTTCTCCCCACATTGATAATGGTTGAGTGTGGAAGGAGCCAAGGAGGAGGTGGTGAAAGGGATTGGTGGCTGCCAGCATTGATGAAAGTATTGACAAATCCTTGTCCTTCCAAAATTGACACAACTGAGAGAGGGAGAGAGAGAGAGAGAGAGCCGGGTTCTTAGAAATTGGCTAGAAAGATTGCATACTATAAAATAAAAAAATTCTGGTGTGGGATGAGAATTGCCATTAATGGAGATTGGAATGATGACCCAACATTGATTACGACTTGACTCTTAGAAGTAAAAATGAGAAATCTTTGTATGGATTCTACTACTTGTCAATAACTTTGACTGCTTTGATGGGAATTTTTTTTTTAAACTAAAATTGGTTAGAAAAATGATAATTCTACCTAATCTCTAGTTGTATTGTCTTACTTAATTGTTGAGTACAATAGTAAAATAATTACAAAAAGGATGTTAATTTTGACCCTTTTAATTATGATGAGTTATATTTGTTTTTCTTGAAATTTGGTTTTATTACTAATTATTTCTTTAAATTTGGAAATATTACAGTCTCGTATTTTGACAATTCAAAAGTTAGTTTTTTTTTTTAAATCACATAATTCATGATATGACTAAAAAACTAGATTTGAGAAAAAAGTGTCAGATCATGAATTATGTGATTTAAAAAAAAGTGAATGAAAAAAGTGTAATTCATGTGATTTGAGAAAAAAGTGTCATCATAGTAAATGAAAAAAATGAATTAAAGATATTTACTTGAAAAAGAAATATAAGTTAAATGTGATTATAAGTAATATTTTGACTTCTTGTCCATATTAAAGAGTGGTCTCATTCAAATTAAATTCCAACGTACTTCTTACTGCTTAATTTTAGTTAACTTCTAATTCACTTATTATTATTAGGGGAGTCTTTTCACACAAATTTCTACTAGTAATATTCTAAGACAACTTTTAATTTGAAAATATTTTCTGTGGTATATATTCTTAACAACATTATCAAATACAAATTTTAATTCTTCCACCTTCCCTTTTTCATAGATTAAATGGCATGAATTTATCATTCTCATAGTAAAACAATAAAAGAAAAAAAAAGAATAATGTATGCCAAAATCTTTTTTTTTTTTTTTTGGCTACAAAATAAATATTTCTTGACTTTTTCATGCTAATAAAAAAATATTGGGAAAATCATGCAAATTCACTTCAAGAGATCCCCAAGCGTCTGGGCCCTTTGGGTGGTAAATAGAAATTCAATCCAACAAGTTGGACACCCGAAAATAAACCACCTCAGAAATTGGGCCACTCGCCCAAATGCTTAAGGTTATCCGCCAACATGATCCAGTTTTATCGCAGCCCAAATTTCCATCCACAATTGAACCGATCCAACCCGTTCATCCTCGCCATATAAATTTATCATCACTCCAAACCCTAGGGTTTTCTTTTACTGCTGAGAGTTGTTGGGCTTCGCTTCACCGTTAACCCTCCCGCCTCGCAGATCCTCACACTCTTCCCCCTTAACGAACAGGTACTAAGCATTAAATCTTGAAGTTTAATGCATAACAGAAACCCATATTCTTGTTGTGTCAAACTTTCCGTTTGTTGGGATTTGTTTCGTTGGGTTGGAAATGTCGTGCATAAGCTAAAGTGTGGTGGGTATTAGGATTTGACTATGGAATAACTGAGCACCCTTTACTATGTTTTTTTGTCGTTGAATGACTTTTTGCAGTGAATGGGTTTTTTTTGGAAGAAAAGTTCGTTAATTTTTATATTTGTTGGCGGAGAAAATGTTAAACTAGATCAGGAACTATGATGATTCTATGATAATTCGAGTTGAAAGCATGGGACCATGTGACCTTTTGTTTTTGTTTTTTTTTTTGGAGGGGTGGGGGGTTTGGGTTTTGCGTGTGTGAAGCTAAATACAGAAAATTGTGGACTTGTATGTTTATTTGCACTTTGTAGATTGGAGGATGCTTATTGTTACTTTTCAAGTGCGTCTTGCTGTTGCTTGCTTGTGCATGGTAAGTATTTGCATGTGTTTTATTGGATTGGTTTTTTTCCGGGATTGTTATTATTTGGCTTAAAATGCCTCACATTAGGCACACAATACGTTCCAAAGACTGGAGGACAAATTTGAGCCCAACATCTTATCCTACTTTTGGTGTTACCTTGTAGCTTCAGATATGTTTTAGTCTAGGGAAACACGTACAATGTACCCCTTTGAGTTGCCTTGGACATTCCGAAAATATGGGATTGTGTTTTAGTAGTTTTATGTACAATCGTTTACCAAGGTAGGATTTTTCTAACATCTGTCAATTTTTGAATATAGATCTGTGAAGATGTATACGTCATTGAAAAAAATCCACAAGGATAAGGATGTTGAACCCACAGAATTTGAAGAGTCCGTAGCTCAGGTAACTTTTTTCCCTTTTTTTAAGCTCGAATGTTTGGAACAAGTATGGTGCTAACAGCTTCCTATACAGGCCTTGTTTGATTTGGAAAACACCAACCAAGAACTCAAAAGTGATTTGAAGGATTTGTACATCAATTCAGCTGTGTAAGCAGAACTTAAAAGTTGCAGTCACTTGATCAAAATTGGTCTTTGAATAATGCTGGTGTCTTTTTGCAGTCAAATTGATGTTTCTGGAAATAGGAAAGCTGTTGTTATTCATGTACCATACAGATTGCGAAAAGCTTTCCGCAAGATCCATGTCAGGCTTGTCAGGGAGCTGGAGAAGAAATTCAGTGGGAAGGTACCTATCTAATTTTTTGCTTTGATGTTATTCTTGAATTTTCCACTAGGACTTCTGAGATCTGTGATTTATTTTGCTGTAGTTGTGATTTTTAGTTGACATGTCACTTAAGTTTGAATGGCAAGGATTGAGATTGAAGTGGCATTCCGTGTTACTATGTTGTGTTCTTTTGCATGGCAAGTTACTGATCAACTATGTGTTGGGTTCGCTGTGGACTGTTCTTTTTCTGTAAATAAATGGAATATGGCAATGGTGTCCTTTTTTTTTGCCATTTTTTGAAATTATTAGCTGATTAATTGTGCACTGGAAATACACTTATACAGTCTTTTACTTTTTATTTTGATACTCTGGATTGTTAAATGCCATGCCACATTGTAAATAAATGGAACATGGCAATGATGGCTAATGTTAATCCCAGCTCTATGAGACCTGCCTTGGTCAGGGAATGGAACTGATTTAACATCATTCTGAGCTTATAGACTAATTTTCAGTTTGCAATTAATTTTGTACTCCCTTTTTTTGCCATTTTTTTAAATTATCAGTTGATAATTTTGTGATAGAAATATAGTTAAAATGGTCTTTTAGCTTTTATTTTCATATTGTGGATTGCTAGATGGCGTGTCACTTCAGTGTTGATTAATATAATTTGATGACATGCCACATTACATACTCTGGTTGGATGTTGTCTTCTTTGTAACAAGTTTTTGCTTCAGGCATATGAAGTATCTCTTTTAGCAATGATGACTAATGTTAATCCCAGCTCTATGAGATCTACAAGGTCAAGGAATGGAACTGATTCAACATCTCTCTGAGCTTATGTTAACAGCTCTTAGGCTAACATTTTGGCTTGTACCTTATCATTGACAATGTTTTCTTTTAGGTAATGCATTTAGCATGAGAACTGTGGTTTTATGGATTTCTTTCTGTGTTGAACTATTAGTTTTTGATGTGATGCTCCACTTCAGATTAAATGGCCATGTATTATTTGGCGTTTACACGGTAGTTTGCTTCTATGTGACATGTTGTTCTTCTGAGCTCATAAACTAGCTTACCTTGAGTTGAGGTCTAGTTTTTTTTCCTTTTTTTTTTTTTACTTTGTCTCCGGAGTTCACACCTGGGGCACATTATTGTGATGTGGTTTTGATTGCGTAACTTACCTTGAGTTGAGGACTTAGAATATTGTGTTACTTTTTCTCTCACGTTTGAGGCACTATTATAACGTCGTTTCTTATGGCGAACTTGACTTTTAGGATGTGATTCTCATTGCTACTCGAAGGATACTGAGACCCCCAAAGAAAGGTTCAGCTGTTCAACGACCCCGCAGCCGAACACTCACTGCCGTGCATGATGCCATGCTAGAGGATGTCGTTGTACCAGCTGAGATTGTTGGAAAACGTGTTAGGTATCGCATTGATGGATCCAAGATAATGAAGGTAAACTGCTAGAATTTTTTAGTCCATTTTACATTCTGGGTTGTATAACTTTTTTCTTTTTTTTTTTTAAAAATTATTATATTCTATTGAGGAAGAAAGACTTCCATAGGTGACAGTAGTCTCAGGAAAATTTGTCTAGCCTAAACAATTGGTTCACTTGCAATGGCCAGATGATGTACTAGTAGATAGTTGTATGCAGTTGAAGATTTGAACATTTACTCTTTTTGATTCTGGTCTGCAGGTTTTCTTAGACCCCAAGGAAAGAAACAACACTGAATACAAGTTAGAGACTTTTGCTGCAGTTTACAGGAAACTCTCAGGAAAAGATGTTGTCTTTGAATACCCATTGACTGAGGCTTAGATGTTACTAGCAGATTATTTTGCTGTAGATCATCTTGATTGTCAATGCATGTTACAATTGGTGAAATCTTTCTGAAATTTTGACATTAATATTTAGGGAGTGAACTTGTATGATGCTTGCCATCAAATTTTCCTTTTCAATACATAGCTGCTGTTGGAAGATTCAGAATCTTTAATGAAGTTTGTGTTATTTGTATTGGATTTATCATCACTACCGCTGCTTGGAATGTTGTGAATTGTTATGCTGGATGCTGCATAACTTTTGATCTTTGGAAGGCATTTGGATTCATTTTTGTCCCGCCAACAGATTGCGTTTAATTGTTGACATGGTAATCTTTAATTGCAAGAGATCAATAAATTGCATCTTTTCAAGAATTTTTGTAATGTGCCAATTTAATTTCAAATTTTGATTTACTTCCTCTTTTCTTCCGTGCTTTTGAATTAGCAACATTGTTTTCTCTTGGATGAGATCCCAGCATGTTCCATATAACAGCCATTCAAATTATTATCTGTAAAATCTGCAAGAAGTTTAAATGAGCAAGGAAGGATACAAGCACTTTGGTTCTGCGCACTTTGATATAAAGCTTGAAAACAGAATTTGATTAAACAGTAAGGAAAGAATTTCAGCTTGTAGCTGTCCTGCGCACCTTTTCTCAAATAATAGTTCTAATAAGTTTCTCAAGGAAACATGAAAATTCCTATTCAAAATAAAAAAAATTAACGCCTATCATGTACAGAATATATAAGTATGTCTGGAATCACAAAACAGGTTTTGACCCAGGTTTTGAGCTGCTTCTTATTGCAAGAAGATTGCACAAATGAGCTGGTTCTCGTTGCATTTGATGAGTCCACAGATATTCTGCCAACCAATGTGATTACTTTGACTAGTGGGTGTAGAATGTGTCTCCTGGCCTAGTTTATGTCAATGGTGTAGCACGAAATTTCTGTAGATCAAAACCTTACCTCAGGACAAGATCACCATACCAAGATATGTGGCCGCACAAAGAAAAAGGAAAGAAATAAATCCCCTGAAAATGAAGATTTTACAGGATTATAATCCACAATGTAGATTAAAAAGTATCTTCTGATGGAAATTCCAACACTAAGTTACAGACAAGTAACTCTGCTCACCAGATGACACCCCAGCCAACGCCATTGCAAGGACAGGGACACACCTCAGCAAATTTCTCAGCATCACTAGAGTGGACTCTACGAGATATCAGATCACCATATATGTCTACAAGAGTGCAGTACAGGATTGTTACAATTTGTCATTCTTTGAATACTTACAAAATGTTTGTTACAATCTTTAGCTCATACCATATACAGAGAACAAACTGTTCATGACACCTGCAGTTTGCCAAAGAAAAAACAATGGAATGTCATCTCACAGCAGTATGAGAGGTGAGTATGTGTGTTTTGAGGAGTACAGGAGCGGAACAACATGCAGCAGAGGCTGTATAGTAGGTTTAGCAAAAGAAACAGAAGAAGAAGCATGTACCAATGAACAGAATCATGTACCGAAGAATGCGAATTTTTGTTGTTTCTTGCAGAACCCAGATTAAAGCGAGGAAGATAATGAATCCTGGTAATTTGAATGGTAGACATCAGTATGATCCGTATTTTGACCTCTATATTTATAGATTTCCTAGATCTGGAAAGATTTTACCAATGCAAAGTCCCCGAAGTGTCCACTGTTCACCAAAACAATAGTCAAGATCAGTGAATGATATGTTCACAGAATTTTCAAGGGGAATCAAAAGCTGAAAAAGTAGGAAACCATACACAGATAAAATTAACCTAAGTTTGGGTAAGATTCTAATCTAAACAAATAATTCTAGCTTTATTATTGGTTACTGTTTCCTCAAAAGTACCTAATTATGTGCAAATTTCATGAATGAGTTTTGCATATCTAGGGCAACAAACTACACCACCAAAAGCACCATGCAATGCTCAAAAATAACTATAATAGGATCATCAATATTCTAGTATAAGAGTTTCTAGAAATTATTGACTTACATTTTTTGCTACAAAAAGAACAACCAGTAAAGCTACAGCTAAACAACCAGCAGCAACCCTTGCTGTGAGAAGATTCGTGGAAGCAAGTATCAAAATCATTCCCCAAAATGATGAACCAAGATCTGGATAAGCCACAGAAAATATTATGATTCCATCAGCAATCACTGTGTAAACATTGTGCAGTCTAGCAAAGAAAAGTTCTATCAAGAAGATGAAAGAACTACATCCAGCAGGCAGAATAAACCAGTATACACCACCGCGGGTATGTGTTGCACCACCCTCATCAGCATGAACCTGTATCCCTTCCACCTGAAAAGCGACACATACTCCATGAATCGAACATGTTAATTTTAGATACTGATACTGCCAAAAAGGCTAAAGTCGCTACTGCAATATTTTTCAGAAGGCTATTAACTTTGTCATTTGACAACAATTCTTCCAAACTCGCTAAATAGAAGTGCATAATTTTGGATATATAGATAACCTTGAGAACTATGACACACACTAGTACAGCTCAACTGAAGCTAGAAGCTTGTGTAAATTCAGATTTTAGTGAACAATTCCTGTCCAAGAAAGACTAATTAATGACTTAAGAATTCGAGGTTGCTAAATCAGTGATGTACATGATGGAATGAAGATTCTCGTGACCAATCTCTGAATTACAGCTATAAGTGGCAAAGAAAAAGAAGCTGTTCTTACATGGCCACATGTGAGTTTACAAGCAATAGCGTGGCTTGCTTCGTGAATAAATACGGTGACAAGCTTTAACGGCATCAATAATATAGTCCTCCATAGCTGCAAGGAAGCAGAAATGTTGGAAGACAGCTACATAAAGGGACAAGAAAATTCACCAACTAGTAAATTGAAAAGATAATAGTTTTAAAAATTAGGCCATTCTAATTTGAACTGTGACTTCCAAAACATCACCAAAATGACAAACAATTTTATTAAGTTCAAGTTTACAGGGGACTGCTGCAGATGCAAGTATTGCAAGGGCTAACTATTGACGCCTTATGCCTGAAGTTGATTAATTGTTTCATATTATCATGAAAATGAAACTATCCGCCTGGTTATGACTCTGTTATCAGCACAGCGCAGGATTTCAAAAATTTTAAAAAACAATATTTCAATAATTTCTAAATAAAACTACACCATGATAGCTACATACTGAGCCTAAATCGTGAAACACTTCAAATCATTACACGACAAAACAGAAGCAAAAGAAACAAAAGTGCAGTGCCGCATTCAAATCATTACACGACAAACAGAAGCAAAAGAAACAAAAGTGCAGTGCCGCATTCAAATCATTACACGACAAACAGAAGCAAAAGAAACAAAAGTGCAGTGCCGCAAACACAAGAAACTGTAGATGTAGAAAAAATTCAATAAATCCATCGCCAAAATAAAACCTTTTAAAGAAATTAACCAACTTCATAAGATTGGTGAACAAGGGTCACACTCCAAATTGAAGAAAAAACTTGGGTTGAAGCAAACAAGTGCCCACGTCAAGAATTTCCCCACGACGAGAGAAAGATCAGAAATCTTTCAGCAAGTATGACAACGCTGCAGACCCCAAGAAAGGTGAGGAAGACGACTTGCTCATGGTTGCAGCAATGCTTCAACTCCCAATTCGCCATTCTTTCCCAAAAAATCTCTCACGCAGAACCAGCAAATCAAGCAGTAGCGGGTAGTAGCATAAGCAAAGTTTATCGCAGAAATTGAGCAACTTTTGGCTTCTCGTATAGATTAAATACGATGTTCAGAGTTCTTGGTTGAAATGGGAAGTTGATCTATATCAGAGCATAATAAGCAGGCTGCGTTGCGCAACTCTGGTGTTTATGTCGGCGCTCTTTTCGGTTCTCAAAGTGGAACTGCGAACTGTGAACTGTGAATTGTGAACTCTGAACTGTGAAGGAATATGGGGGAGTGTGGCTGTGATCGGGAGCTTTTAATTTAGAGATACGCGCCGTATTATTTTTTGTACTCATGCGAGATGGGCAACGGTAATGGGTGAAACTTGGGATAACTGTTAAGGCATTTGGGGAAGTCATGGTGTGGCAGATCAGTCAGCGTGCTAAATTCTAGCGTTCAATTTCTGACAACAACAATTTTTTTTCTTTTTCAAGTAATGATACAAGATGAAAAATTTCTGACAGATGATGATGAGAGGCAAATCTTACTCAACTTCGTATATAAGTCGGACAGGGAGTGATATTTAAATCCAACGGAAAGTGATATTTTGTATGTAAATCGGACGAATGAAAAGTGATATTTCTAGTTACAAACGAGTAAGTAATGTGTAGAAATCATTAAACAATCATCACTTCAATCATTTATCTTAATTTTTAGTTTGGTCACTATTTAAACGCAGGGATCTGGAAATTGTAGTTGCTTGGGAAACTGAACGATAAATTGATAAAGCTGTCTCCATGTGAGGACAACAATACCAAAATAATTCTGGGTGAGGTAAGCAGAAGTGAAAAATATGTCATTATCTATATTGTGATTAAAGGGTCATGTACATCTTCTAACAAATTCTACAGCTAAAAAACAAGCAAACGAGAGAAAGGCCGAATACTAATCTGTTATGAGGGAGACACAACTGAGTAGCAGAAAAATGGAAAATACCATATAAAGATAATTAACTATACTGCCTCAGAAAAGAAAATGGAAATGAAAGAACTCAAATTTGTATCATCTGCCCTCGTCCATAGAAGAATAGGAAATTGAATTCCTAGAGTATTCCTCCAAGAAACTGCTGCCAGAGGAAACCTTGGTATCACCAGTCTGTGTAGTAGAAGTATCAGTTTTCCTTGTAGTAGAAGTATTAGTTTTCCTTGTGGTGGAACCTGTTGAAGACCGTCGTCCTACGCGGCCTTGAATTGCCGGTTTTCCCGGTCTGGGTAGAGTAAAGGAATCACTTGATAATGTGAGGTGGACAGTATTCATATCAAGCCTGTCTGCAACACTAGCCTGACAGCATAGCAATCCCAACTGGATTAACATGGCTGCTTCAACAGGATTATATTCATCAAGGCTTGCATCAACTAACTCCAATGTTTTCCCAGCCTGAAAAAGCGTCCAAGCCTGGAAAAGAAGCTCAGATTATTTAAAAATCAGGTATGTCAGAATACCAGGAAACAAAGGCAAGTTTTTGGCTCAGAAATTTGAGCCATCGAGCTATTTTCCCAGTTAACTAAGATGCTAGCAAAACACAATTTACAATTAACAATGAAGCATTACTCCTTGATGAGATACAAAGGCTCACCACAACCCTCTACCTCCCCAGATATCTATCCGTAGCTCTTAGGACTGAACTACTTTCATCTCTTGGTCAGCACATTTGTTACAAATAATAATTTATTCAGCACACTACTTTAAATAGTCATCTACTGGTAAAAAATATAAAAGAAAGGTTCTTACTATCTAAAGTTCTAAACCTTTACATGCTCAACAACAGATATAATCACTAAGACGTTACTTTATTACAAATAGGTGCATTTGTCATGTATACGTTGCCTGATTAAACATCAGAAGTTTTTAATAGAGAGATCCAATTCAAAATATCTTATCTCACTTTCAAAATAACTCAGCAGCCTAAGATAGTGCTGCAAAGGAGTGTATATAATGCCCTTGATCAAAATCGAAAGGAGATCCAAAACCTCAAATTATTCAGGTTAGAAGAGATTAAGGTAGTTTGGCGAAACTTACATAGTTTAAGAGGTCTGCCTTTTCAGCGCTCAGACTACCTTCATTATTCTTCCTTCCACTTACTATCTCCAAAACCAAAATACCGAAACTAAAAACGTCTGTCTTCACTGACATATATCCATGCATTGCATATTCAGGTGCCATATAGCCACTGGGTTTAACAGGGATACTTAATTCTCAGGAAATTATATTAAAAAAACAAAAGGAAGAATGGTGCAGGAAATCCAAGGAAATGATTGGAACATGAAGCAGCAAAAGGTAGGACTACTTACTAAGTACCAGCTATCCTGTATGTATTTAAGTGGGTGTCTTCCCCGGGAAAGAGCCTAGCAAGACCAAAATCCGAAATCTTTGGATTGAGTTTATCATCTAACAATATATTACTAGCTTTGATGTCCCTGTGTATGATCCTTTCTGGAGCTTCCTCATGTAGATAGAGAAGCCCTCTAACAATACCAGTGACTATTCTCAATCGTTTCACCCAATCCAATGATGATGACTTCTCTTTATCTGTAAATTAGCAGCCCATCAAATCTGTTGATAAAGTTTATCTGATGACAGCGCTTGAGTAAATTTCTTAGCCAAATGACTATGTCAAGGAGAAGAGATTTACCAAAAAGGAAAAAATCGAGGCTCTTGTTTGGAAGATACTCGTACACAAGCATCTTCTCAGGTCCTTCCACACAGCAACCCAACAATGCAACTAAGTTTTTATGCTGAATTTTCAGTAACAGTTTCACCTCATTAGTAAATTCTTTTACCCCCTGTCTAGAATTCAATGCCAGTTTCTTTACAGCTATTTCTTGCCCATTTGGCAATAATCCCTGCACGGGAGGAAAATTTTAAAATTATTCACAACAAAAGCCTACCAAGGAGGGATTGAATAACAAAAATTCACAGATGTGAATCAAAATTTTCTCCTTATTTGGTCACGAATTTTAATTACCTTATAAACTGGGCCGAACCCACCACGGCCAAGCTGGTTGAGGTCGGAGAAAAAATTGGTAGCTATTTGCAGAGTGCGGAGCCCAAAGAACAAACCACACTCAGCTTCTCCTTCGCCGTCGTCCTGGGAGGCGGCGCCACCGCGTCTCCGCAGTTTATCAAAGCAAGCAAAAACTTCTGCGATCAAACCCATGTAGAGAGAGACATAGATTTTTATTTATTTATTATTTATTTTTCACTTGGAGGTATCTCACGCAATCATCTATGGGCAAGAGAGACTAGATTCATCAACGAGATTTTCTGAAAATTGCAATCATTACAAGGTCAAGTATTTTTATACCGAAAACCACCAAAAAAGCCAAGCATGAATTAACTTCTAAATTCGTACGAAGTCAATGAAAATCATGACTTAGTCTAATAAAAAGTACTATTGACTAGAGGAAAAGGGTGGAGAAGTGATGAAATGAAAAGCATTTTCAAAGGTGGGTTCCTGAAATGGATTTTAACGGTGGTCCATTTTGAAGTTGGGATGAATATTCTTGGTTTTCGTTTCATGAATCCACACGTTTTCTCATGTTTTTTCGTCTTTAAAATTGGCAGCTGGAATTGGGATTTTGGTTGGTGACAATGTTCACGAGTCATCATCAGTAGATTAATCAACTGTCTTCCGCCATAAGCTTGGCGGATCAATAGTAATTTGCCATTGCATGAGGAAGCAGCGTGCACAAATTGAGTGAGGCAAGATAGAGAGGATGAAAAATCAATATGGAGAAACTCTCGGCAACAAAAGAAAATTATAATGTAATTGACAATATTTGAATCATCAAAGGATTCAAATGAAAGTTTGGAGTGAGAAATTTGTCCTCAACTTTTGTTTTACTTGTACAATTTATAGTCGTCGATGAAGAAAGCAAGAATTCAGGGACTTGCTGATTAGAACTTTGGAACTTGGAAGCATTGGGGATGTATTGCGGGTGGGGGTTGTTTATTATTTTGTTGTGGATGTATTCTTATATTTTTACATCATTTTTATTTCATAAACTTTTATATTTATATTGTAAATGTAAACATCAAAATAAAATACAATCCATACTTATTGAGTGTTACTAGAGAATTATACAATTGTTTGGGTTAATAGTATAGTAACATATTTTACCCTCTTTTGTATAATTTTTGTATTTTTTTAATAAAATTTTTATCTCACAATTTTACTCCTGCTTGTGATTTTACATGATTTCGACATCATTTGATGTCACATTTGTACTCTATCTAACTTAAAGAAATAGTTTATTTTTATTAGAGATAATTTTTTTAGCTATAAAATACAAATAATTTAATACACAATTAGATGAATAATTTTTTAATTTTATCTTTATTTTTTTTAGTTTTATATCATATATTGTTATTATTAGTAGTAAAAGTTATATGAAAAGAACTTTTTAAAATTTTAGATTATGTATTGTAATTATTAGTAAAAGACCTTTTAAAAGTGATTTTTTCTTTGATAAAAAATTTTGAAAATAAAATCTCCTTTTTTTTTTTAACCAGAAGAATATATGAAATTGAGCTATCACCAAAGGTGTCCGTTCAAAAAAATAAAATAAAATATTTTCTTTACTCTTAAAAAAAATATTTTTAGTGAAAAAGTCTTATATTATTTGTACTAATATTGACAATTTATAATTCAAATGAAAAAGTAAATATTTAATAGTGCGTTAAATATATTATATTTTGTAATTTAAAAAAAATTGCATCAAAATAATGGTGGAGTGAACTATTTTTTTCCGAAAAGAAGAGAAAAATAAAATTGTACCCTAACTCTTTTTCCTAATTTCTCCAACGTAATTTTTAGTTCTATATATATAAAAAAAATTCAATAACTATATATTGCGGGGGATGGCAATCGTGAATAGTAGGTTGAACCGTTGAAGTCAAAACGGAATTTTTGAAAGCAGTAAAAGGTGACCTTAGGTTTGGTTTAATGATTCTATTCCAAAATAGTGATTCAATAGATTAAGAATTAAATTCGACGCTATTGTAATCTTGAGGCAGGAGAATTAGTCCAGCCAGAAGAATTAGTCCCGTGTGTGAGGATACTTATGTGGTAAAAAAAAAAACAAAGCAATAAAAGGTGGGTACTACAAACCTGGGATGCAGCTTCTCCCTTTTGACTTGTATACTAAGGGGGTGTTTGGTACCATGGGTTTGGATTGGTTTTGGCAATTTTTGATTGTTTGGTAGGCTATGAATGGGTTTTATGAATCCTTTGGGGGTGGGTTTACAGAAACCCACCCCCCCTTGGGTTTTCTAAAACCCACACCGTTGGGTTTTGGCCCTCAAAAAAAAAAAAAACAACAAATGACCTGTGGGTGCGTCACTTGTCTAGGGGGTTGCAAACCCCCTAATGGTTTACAACCTTCATTTTACCTCTTTTTTTTTAAAACAAATTTTACTAAATTATAGAAAATATTTTTCTCTACAAAATGACATGCACTTTGAACTATTTTTTGAACAAGATATAATTTTCAAAATATCATATAATGTAAAATAATAATATCTTTATTATAATTTTAATAAATTTATTAATATTAATTTAAAATCTATTCAATTCCATTACAAAATAATACCAAACAACATAACTATTATCATTCCATTCTATTCCAAACATTTCCTTCATCAAATCCATTCCATTTCTAAACCCACCATTTATACCAAACGACACCTAAGTAGTGGTGCAAATTCCATGGATAAACACGTTTTCCTCTTTTAAAATATTTAAAAATAGCAGTTTGGTTGGTTAGATGGATTTAGATTTCGCTTGGTCACAAGTCGTGATGTAGTTGAGTAGATTAATCAATGGATTTCCTTTCACCCCAACTACAGATTAGCACTAAATTGTCAAATGTAAAAGATGCAGTGTTGAATCATCTATTATTTTTTATTCCGAGTCAAAAGATAATACTTGTCGTGACTAACTACTTGATAAAATTGGAATTAGTCTAAAATTATAGAGTTTTTTTTGTTATGTTTGGTTGAGTTTTATAATTTTTTTTCTTTATTCCAACTTTCTTGTAATGTTTATTGTATAACATCTTCAGATTATGAGAATAGTACAATAAAATGTAATAGACGATCTAATTTGTAGGAGGGCGAAAAAGAAAAAGAAAAAGAAAAAGAAAAAGGGATGAGTGCAAATTGAATTTCCCAAAATACTCTTGTTTCATACCTTAAAAGATAAATTGAACTTCCCAAACACTCGTAATTATTTAGAATAGTAATATTAGCATTTCACCATTTTTTAAATTGGTACAAAAAATACAATTAGTGATATAATTCTATACGTTTAACTATGAATAAAAGTTATCAGTAACAAAAAGTGAAATGCTAATACATCATAAGCACTTTATTAAAACAATGAAAATGTTAAAACCCAATACAATGCAACTATGCTGTCAATACTTATTGACCCATTCATTATTTTAGGAGTCATAGTTGCTTGGGTCAATTACCCAACAACTCAAGATTTAATATTCATTTGATTGTCTATGGTTGTAGTGTGCGTAAATTCATTCCCATACCATTGGGTATTACTCCTATTTAAGTTATCGTTCTTTATTTATAGAGAGTAAAAATAAAATAATTTGATTAAAGTGTAATCATATGTTGTTACTATTGAATATTTCAAATTTTCTGAACGTTGACCCACATCTTCCGCATGCTCGTTGAACACATTCTTTGACCATGTTACATCAGAAGCTACATGATTGCTGAACATGTTCTACCTTTTCTTGCGCATGTTTGTTGAACGTCCCAAGTTTTTCTCATTTTTTGTTTCATGCAACACTATAAATAGTATTGCATGCCAAGCCTTCGGGGTGCCAATTTTTACTGCAAACTTAGTTCAAGAAGCTCTAAAATAATTTCCTCCAACAATCTAAAGAAACTATGGTCATTTTCAGTGCAAATACATTCAATCCTACTACAAATGTTAACCCCACAATTGACAATCAAAATAGCCAAGTTGACATTCCACTCACACAAACCATGCCTGTTCATTTACTCTACGCCAAACCTTTTCTAGACGTCTCAAATATTGAGATTTTTGCCAATGAAAACTTCAAACGTTGACAAGAAAGGATTTTCTCCTTACTTGATGTCATGGTGTAGCACATACTTTATTAGAGCCTAGACCTATCCCAACTACTGATGACAAAATTCAACAATTATGGCAACATGCTAACAAGGTATGTTGTCATACGATTTTACAAACTATATCTAACGAACTCTTTAATGTTTTTTGCCCTTACAAGGAAGCAAAGGCTATATAGGAAGTGTTAATTAAAATGGTCACTGCTGAAAATACCACAAAGAAGAAGTTTGTAATAGAAAAATTTTACCACTGGCAAATGGTTGAAGATAAAGAGATGAAGAGTCAGATTAATGAATATAAAAAATTACTCAAAGATTTGAGAGCCGAAAAAAATCATGCTCCTAGAGAAATTTGTAGCCAACTTGTTGATAGAAAAGCTGCTAAACTCTTGGAATGACTACAAAAATAGTCTAAAGCACAAACAAAAGTCTTTCTCCATCGATGAGTTAGTCACTCACATTTTCATCGAAAACACCAATAAAAAGGAAATAAAAGCTGTCATGGTCAAAGAATTAGCATTGAAAGCAAATTTCGTGAAAGGGAGTAGCTCCAATAAAGGTATGAAATCTAAATCTAAAGATTTCAAGCCTAAAAGTACTAACTTCAAGAAAAAGAAAGGCTCTTGTTTTGTTTGTGGTAAGCTAGGTCACCATGCTCCTCAATGTCACAAAAGAGTGAGAAATGAAAATCCTCCTAAGATTAATCTAGCCGAAGAAGATGATGCTATTGTTGCCGTCATTTCTCAACTGAACATGGTAATCAATGCCAAAGAGTGGGTGGTAGATTCTGAGGCCACTTGACATGTTTGTAGTAATCGAGAGACTTTTTTCTTCTACACTCCAGTAGGGGATGATAATGAAGTAATTTACCTTGGAGACTCTAGAATTACAAAAGTTCATGGTAAGGGTAAAGTCTTTCTCAAACTCTCGTCTAGAAAGACTTTGGCCCTTAATGATGTACTATATATTCCAACCATTAGAGCAAATTTGGTGTCTGTGCAACAAAGTCAGAATCAAAATATTCTTTGAATCTAGAAAAATTATCATGACTAAAAATAATATGTTTGTAGGCAAGTTCTTTAGTAATTAGAGATTATATGTACTTTCTATTTCCAATGTTATCAATGAAAATGCATCAACTTCTTCTACTTATATGATTGAATCATTTTCTTTATGGCATGCAAGATTAGGACATACTAATTTTAGCTATATAAAGAAAATGCAATCACTTGGCTTAATTTCTAGATTATGCTCAACCAATATAGATAAATGTGAAATATGTGCTGAATCAAAAATCACTAAAAAGACTTGTATTTCTGTAAATAGAGAAACTGAACTATTGTATTTAATTCACACTGATTTAGGTGATTTAAAGCAAATTATGACTAGAGGTAGTAAAAAACACTATGTTACTTTTATTGATGATTTCTCTAGATTTATTAAGTTGTATTTACTTAGAAATAAAGATGATGCATTTGATGCCTTTATTTTTGGTAAAACTGAAGTAGAAAATCAACTTAGTAGAAAAATTAAAAGAATTAGATTAGACAGAGGGGGTGAATATCTATCACTAAATAATTATTGTGAAAAATAATGGATAATTCATGAAGTAACTCCCCCTTATTCACTTGAATCTAATGGTGTAGCTAAAAGGAAAAATAGAACACTTAAAGAAATGATGAATTCTTTGTTAATTAGTTCTAGTGCACCTCAAAATTTGTGGGGTGAAGCTATTTTATCTGCATGTCACTTGCAAAATAAAATTTCACATAAAAGGACTGGAAAAACACCATATGAGTTGTGAAAAGGTTGTGCACCTAACTTAAAATATTTAAAAGTGTGAGGATGTTTAGCAAAAGTTATGTTGTCTGAACTAAAGAAAAGGAAAATAGGTTCTAAAATATATGATTGTATGTTTATTGGATATGCTGAATATAGTGCAGCATATAGATTTCTTGTGTCAAAAAGTGATGTGCTTGATTGTAATACAATAATGAAAACAAAGAATGCTAAATTCTTTGAACATATTTTTTCACTTTCTCGTGAAATTTTTCATGTACATTTTGAAAATAATAAAGAAATCAATTCTAATGAAGAATTGAGAAGGAGCAAAAGGCCTAGAAAAGAATCTTCTTATGGAAATGATTTTTAAACTTATCTTATTGATAATGATTTGTTAACTTTTAACAAAGCAATTTCTTATTCTGATTCAAAATTTTGGAAAGAAGCAATTAATGATGAAATTAACTCAATTTTGAAAAATAAACTTAGATTTTAGTTGATTTACCTCCTAGTACAAAACCTATTGGCTGTAAATAGATTTTTAAAAGAAAATATAATTCTGATGGCTCAATTGATAAATATAAAGCTCATTTAGTTGCAAAAGGTTTTTCACAAAAATAAAATATTTATTACTTTGATACTTTTGCACTAGTAACAAGGATTTTATCTATTAGACTTTTATTCATTTTAGCTTCTATCCACAAAATTTTTATTCATCAAATGGATGTCAAAATTGCATTTTTGAATGAAGATTTAGAAGAAGAAATTTATATGACACAACCCTTAGGTTGTGTCATTTTTTGACAAGAAAATAAAGTTTGTAAGTTAATAAAATCACTTTATGGCCTAAAAAAAGTTCCCAAACAGTGGCATGAGAAATTTGATCAAATTCTACTGAGTGATGCTTTTTCATCAATAGAAGTGGACAAATGTGTATATACAAAAATTATAAATAATGATTATGTGATCCTTTCTTTGTATGTAGATGACATACTTATATTTGGTACTAGTTTGAATGTTATAAATAGTACTAAATATTTCTTATCCTCAAACTTTGATATGAAAGATATGGGTCAAGCCAATGTTATATTGGGTGTTAAAATCATAAGGATAAGTGATAAAATTATGTTGTCACAAAATTATTATACTGAAAAACTACTTAGGAAGTTTGAAAATTATGACATAACACCTGTGGACACTCCTTATGATGCTAACTTCCAATTGAAAAAGAATCGTGGTGACCAAATTGCTCAGTCTAAATATGCTCAGATTATTGGGAGTTTGATGCATTTAATGAATTTTACAAAGTCTGATATAGCATACGCAAGTGTGTAGACTAAGTAGATATACTCATAATCCCAATCACGAGCATTTGTCTATTTTAGTTAGACTAATGAAATATTTGAGAGGAATCATTAATTATGGTATCCTATATAGTGGATTTCCCATTGTATTAAAATGATACAGTGACACTAATTGGATTTTTGAGTCGGAAGAGATTAAATACACTAGTGGCTATGTGTTCACACTTGGTGGTGATGCAATAGTATGAAAATCGGCCAGACAAACTATTATTGCTAGATTGACTATGGAGTCAAAGTTTATAGCTCTGGAAACTTTGCAAATCGAAAAGTCCTAATACATTCAATTGGTTTTGAATCTTATTAATCAAGTGAAACCCTAGGTTATGACGATGGTCCACCCGTTGGTCCTATCTTCTATGATATTATTTGTTTCGCAAGTTAAATTTGGCCGAGTTGCTTGTTGTGTGTTGTTGGCTCCTTATAGCCCAAATTTGCAAATCGAAAACTCCTAATACATTCAATTGGTTTTGAATCTTAATTAATCAAGTGGAACCCTAGGTTATGACGATGGTCCACCCGTTGGTCTTATCTTCTATGATTCTACTTGTTTCGTAAGTTAAATTTGACTGAGTTGCTTGTTGTGTGTTGTTGGCTCCTTATAGCCCAATTTGCAAATCGAAAACTCCTAATACATTCAAATGTCTTTGAACCTTATTAATTACTGGAACCTTAGGTTGTGACGATGCTTCATCCATTGGTCTAATCTTCCATGATTCTACTTATTTCACAAGTTAAGTTTGGCCTAGTTGTTTGTTGTGTGTTGTTGGCTCCTTATAGCCCCAATTTGTAAGTCGAAAACTCCTAATACATTCAATTGGTTTTGAATCTTATTAATCAAGTGGAACGCTAGGTTATGACGATGGTTCACCCGTTGGTACTATCTTCTATGATTCTACTTGTTTCGCAAGTTAAATTTGGCCGAGTTGCTTGTTGTGTGTTGTTGGCTCCTTATAGCCCAAATTTGCAAATCAAAAACTCCTAATACATTCAATTGCCATTGAATCATACTAATCTAGTAGAACACAAGGTTGTGATGATGCTTCATCCATTGGCCTAATTACTTGTTGTGTGTTGTTGGCTCCTTATAGCCCTAATTTGCAAATTGAAAACTCCTAATATATTCAAGTGACTTTCAACCTTATTAAGCTACTAGAACCCTAGGTTGTGACGATGCTCCATCCATTGGTCTAATCTTCCATGATTCTACTTATTTCACAAGTTAAATTTGGCCGAGTTGCTTGTTGTGTGTTGTTGGCTCCTTATAACCCAAATTTGGAAATCGAAAACTCCTAATACATTCAACTGCCGTTGAATCTTACTAATCTAGTAGAAAGCATAAATGAAAAGTCAGCAAACGCAGACAAATTCTGCGTTTTAGTGGAATTGGTAAAAATAGACGATTTTACCGATTTCATGAGTCAACTCGCGATTTTACTATTTTTCGATTTAAACATGATCTGAATCGGGCTCTTAATTTTAGCTCGTAAAAACGTACATGTTAACTTGTGTTTTTAACAACATTGCTCCTAGTTCCTATGCATTGTGATTGCCAAGCAGCAATCGCCATAGCAAAAAAAAATCATATAATTACAAAAATTGACACAAGAAATTGAGACATGATGTCGTAAAACAACTACTAAGAAATGGAATAATTTCCATTGATTACGTGAAGTCATAAGTGAATTTGGCTGATCTTTTGAATAAACCTTTGGAAAGAAAATTAATTTTTCAAACATCGAGAGAATTGGGACTTAAGCCAATAAGTTGTCAGTAGAGATGGTAACCCAACATATGTGATTGGAGATCCCATGAAATAGGTTCATATGGGTAATAACAAATCAATGTTGGCATTGAAACACTTAAATTTAAGTATTTTCTGTGGCAAGTGTTACGACTGCTACTAATAGTGAGGTTGAGTTTCAAAACTCTTAATTAATTTATAGTCCTTATGGATGGTGTATTTATTTAGAGTAGTATACACTTGATGAATTCACCTATATGAGAGTGGAGTGATACAGCTCCTATAAGATTTTGGCTAAAATTTTTAGAGCTCTCATGAAAACACCAAGCATGCGCATGGCTTATCAACGCAAAATGCGTCAAACAGCAAAAATTATGGAATTTGCATTGTGATTGATAAAATCTCTATCTTATATCAATAATATATTGGTTCATAGAAATTTTATATTTCACCAATAAATCAGTAAGATATATTTTATCAATCTAAATTTGATTCATAATCCAAAAGATACCAAACTGAATGCACTTGCACCCAGACAAATCCAGCATAATAGTTTTGTTTTCGTTTTTATTTTTTGAAATATGTGAGGAATTATGGGATGTTTCAAATTTTCTAAACGTTGGCCCATATCTTCTGCATGCTTGTTGAACACGTTCTTTGACCACGTTGCACCAAAAGCAGTATGGTTGCTGAACATGTTCTGCCTTATCTTGCATATATTTACTAATGGTCCTAATTTTTTCTTATTTTTTGTTCCATGTAGCAATATAAATAGTGCTATATGCCAAGTCTCTTGTGCCAATTTTTATTGCATGCTTATTTCATAAAGCTCTAAAATCTTTTCCTCCAACAGTTAGGTGATTATATACATTCATTAATAACATTAATTGATTCGTATAATGATCATACACCTCTCACATAGTTACATATGCCATCAATAAAAATAATCGATGTCATAAAGTATTAAGAATCTTACATAATACAAGTGAAGATAGAGTGAGGACATCAAGAACACTAATAATAGTTTGTTAGAATTCTAATCAATCTTTTATGATGTTTAAGAAATTCTTTATTTATCAAGATTAAATTTAAAGAAATAAAAAAATAATAAAATACAAAAAAAGAAAAAAAATTCGCTTACATATATTTCATGTCGAATAATGACTAAATTCATGTAATTAATTCTATATTTTCTTGAATTTCTTTTATAGATTAACTTCGATATTAAAATTTCACAAACTTTTTAAATTATAAATCTCTGAATCAATCCCATGTCTTAATTAAAACAGAAGAAAAAATTGTTCCCAATTAAACAAGAAAAATACTATGCATTTTTCACTATTAGATTATTCATTAATACAAAAAATTACTGGAGTTTATGTGAAAAATGGTTTAACAATTACCCACTGTTATTAAAGGTGGTTTAACTTTTAACAGTGAGGGTGTTTTATTTTGGATTATTAATTCGTCAACCCGAACAAAACAATTCCTTAATTTTATTTCTGACCATCGCGTTTCCATTTTTGCCCCTAACAGAAATCTCGAATTACTTCCCTTGTTCCTCCTGCTCCTCCTCTCCTCGCCTCCCATTTCCTCCCCGGTCCGTCGTTTATTCCAAAACCCCACCGTTGACGGCTCTGTGAAGTCTCGGATCCGATCTACGACCTTAGTCAAATTAAAGATACGGAGATCGGAATCGGAGTTATTGCGGCAGAAGCATGATGACTCGCTCGTCGTCGTCGCTTACGGTGGCGGCGCCAAGGATCAACATCGCCGCCAGTGCTAAGAGACTTGACGTGAATAATCGAATTCCTCTTCGATTTTACTTTCGCATTGCCGATAATGTTCTCAAGCAGGTGAATTTTATTGTTCATCATTTTTCGTTTACTTAAGGTTCATTTATTTTTTTCTAATGTTGAATTGATGATATATTTCGTTAACTGGGGAGATCAGTGGTGTAATTTGGATACGTGTGCTCGTCGTTTAGCGGTAGAGTAGCATTTTGAGGAGCAGAATTGTGTATAAGTTTGGATTTTTGGATTTGATTGAAGAAGATACTACTTTTGCGATTTTGTTGTTTGAGGTTGGAGGTCAAATTTGATTCGTGCTTCTTATATTTCGAAGTTTAAATTTGAGTAGCGCTTCTCATTAGCAATTTGCGGTACTGTAGTGAAATTTTTAGGGGTCGAATCAGGTCAAGTTTGGAATTTAGGTGGTTTTTTTGGAAGAGAGCTTTTAGCAAGCTAGATGTTTGGAGTTCAATGTTGAATTTGTAGATTCTGCTTAGCTGTTTAATGACATTTTCAGTAGCAGAATTGCTTAAACTTTGGATTTTTGGGATTTCTTTGTGAAGATAAAGAAAACATAGAGTGAATAGATTTGTTTGTTGAATTTCACTGGGATAGAGTATTTAAGTTGCTCCAAGATAAATTATGCGTTGATTCCTTTGTGTAATCTTGTGGTTTGCTTCATGAAGAAAAGGTTCTAGTTTTAGTTCTGATTGCAGTACTCGTTACTCTTTCCCAACCACCCCTTGGTAGTGAGAATACTGCTTGCAGTGGACTTTTTATATGCAGTTTTATCTTTAGATTTAGTTATATAATTGACTTATGACATCCTAATTCTCATGTTCTATCAGGCTGACATTTTCCGGAATGAGGATAATGTCATCGATCTGTATGTTATGCTCCTAAGGTTTTCAAGGTTAGATTATTATGTAGTGATTTAAAATCAGTACTTGAGCTTTTTGTTTATTCATTTGCATATGAGTTTATCAAAGATTTAGTTGTTGTTTTTAGTTTTTTAGATGTCTGAAATTTATTATGAAGTGGCAAACATAACTGAGTGTCTTTTATTTTGTATTCCAGTCTGGTTACTGAGACAATACCACGTCATCGTGAATATAGTACAGCTCTGCAGAGTGACAAGATTTTTTTGAGAAAGGTAGCCATCTTTTGGTCTGAATTTGTACTTTGTGGGCATTTACCTGACTGTTTTGATTGCTTATCTGTAGAAATTATTAAATGCCCTTTCTGAGCTTGAGGAACTTAAGCCCATCGTACAAAGAAGGATTGAAGACTCGAACAGACAATGCTCACAACAAGTGAATAACTGGGGCTATCAACCTCAGAGTCTTTATTGGGAGCCATCAAATATTTGTCCTCCTGTCAAACAGCAAAATCCCATGACTTATACCATGACTCAGGTACACTCCATGTGGCATTTAGGATGTAGCTATCATTTATTTACATTATCTTTCTTTTTAGTAGTGATGTCATAGGATCAGATATTTAGTGCTGCAATGATTTCTTCTTTTTGTGTGATCATTCATCCTACTTTCCCCCTCCCTTCATCTGCTTATCTCTTACTAATGTTCTTTGATACAGTAGCAAGAAAAGACTGTGATTTAAGTAATAATCCTTAGCCATGCTCTTTTTGTTTGATAGATGACACCTTATGTTGCTCAACAATACACCTCTCAAGCTCCAAGGACACAGCAATATTCTCTCACTAAGCCTGTTGAGGAGCAATTTCGCAAAGTGTAAGTCTTTCTAAGAGGAATCTCGACTTCATTCAGCTGGGGAATTTTGCTTGAGAAAATAGTAAAATATCATATTTGGATTGGCTTATTAACTTGTTTTCTTAAAGTGGTGAAGCTGTGATTCGATATTCTTGATGTGTAGATGTTGTAATGTTCAGACATTTGGTCATACACATGGTTTTGATTACATTGTTGTACTTGTTAACTTTTGCAATGACTGAATTGAGATAAATACAGATACTGACTCAACTTAATCTTGTACAAGCCCTTTTTCATTTTGTAATGATGTTTTATATATTTTAAAATTTGTGGTCATTGTTTCTGGCTTACTTCCCTGCTAAGGCTTGTGCTTCAGATATCTTCTCTCCTGTTTGTATCTCTTACTTTAATTAATACTGCAGAAGCCTAAATTTTTCTCGACCAAACGAAGAAACTCTTGCCAAACACTCAATTTTCGGCCCAAATGGGCTTCATGGGCATTGGCAGCCTCCACCTAGTGATAAAGGGGTATGTTCTTTTTCTATTGTATCTTTATGTTTTTAGGATCTGAGAAAAATTCTTAACTCATCCTGTTAATGTAGGTGCGATATCCAAGTAATATTGATTTCTCTCCTGTTAATATCCCAAGGTGAGCCTCCTTATCTATGGCTCGATTTTGTATTCTCTTTTGTCCCCACAATTCCTCCACCGCACCCCCACCCCCACCCCTCTTCTTTCTCTGTGCTTATTAATTAAGAATATTTGCTGACAACACAAGGGATAGTAGTGCCCAGAAGCCTGTGGAGGATGGAATTTTGATGAAAGACAAGAACTTGGAATCTGAATTACCAAAATTCGAACCAATAGAACCAGAAAGCAAGGATAACAAAACTCATAAAGTTGAAGAACCTGCTTCCTTGATTTCCTTTGAAACAATAGAAAGCCCTGTGCAAACTGAGATTATCAGACAGCCTTCTCCTCCTCCTGTTCTGGCAGAGGTACAGGATTTAGTTCCATCTATTCCTGTGGCTGAGATTGATTCTGGCTTGAACTCTTCTTCACCTGATGGCCTAATCTGTACTGAAGCTCCTCTGGAACTGCACATTGTAAGGGTTTTTATGCACTTTGTGTTTTCTTTACTTCGTCTTTCCTTATTATGCTTGAATTTTATCTGCTCTATACTGTCAAGCATTGATTGTCGGTTATTCTATTTATGTTTATTTTCACAGTCAACTGCATTGATGGACAGTTTCATGAAGATGGCTAAGTCAAATACGGAAAAGAATTTGGAGACTTGTGGTGTTCTTGCTGGTTCACTGGTATGTGATTTTAACTTAAGAGTTCATTTTTGGTCCCAAGCTCTTTGTGATAAATTGTAATATATAGCTGACCATGGATTATTTTGTGAGCACAGAAAAATCGCAAATTCCGTGTCACGGCTCTTATCATCCCAAAGCAGGAATCGACATCTGATTCGGTTAGTCTGTGGCTGTCATTTTGCTTCTATTCAGTTTTGTATTCTGTATTCTGTTCTCATTACTTTTCTCTCTGACCAGTGTCAAACAACAAATGAGGAGGAAATATTTGAGGTGCAGGATAAACAGTCTCTTTTTCCTTTAGGTTGGATTCATGTAAGTCAACCATTAATCATCATAATGCAATTTCCAATATGTTCAGAGTATGAATTTTATCTAATTCCCAGAATAATTTTCTCTAAAACAGATTTGGTTAATACAATATTTTAAAACCTGGACTGCCTGCAATTAGCAATATATACATCTTTGAGATTGACTTACGAGTACTAAGTATCAACTTATATATTAGGACTACATGTTCAAGAAGATACGTGGTAGACAGAGAAGAAAACTCTATTTCTATCAAGCAATGACAGAAACATGCTGCAAAGCTTAAAATTTTCTGGACTTGCCATTCGTAAGGTTTATAAAACCTTGTAGAATGGGTTTATTTATTAGTTTGATCTCTAACTTCTTGGAATTTGGAAGAAGTTTAAAATAAATCACCGAAACACTTTTGAAGACACATTTGCCTTTTTTTATTACTCTTAAAAAATAATAAATAAAATTGTTCAGGTTTTCTTAAGGTTTTTCCCATTCAGAGCAGTTATTGAATTGAAATTGTCATGTTATTTTCCTCGATAATAATAAAGTGACACCATTCCAGAGGAGGGGAAAAATTAAATTAATATTCTGCAAGAATCATTGTCTCAATCTTTTTCTCATTTGAGCTTTTTGAAAAATTCAGAACTCTGAAGCACCTATTTACATGTAATTGTTACTATTTCTCCCTCTGATTGATTCCTTTTTTTTTCCTGCAGACACATCCTACGCAATCATGTTTCATGTCATCAATTGATGTTCACACTCAATACTCATATCAGGTTTCAGATATTCTTAGACTCAAAATTTTTTAAATTCACTTCCTGATTTTGCTTTTCCTTTTTAACCTTTTTCTGGACTTAGGATTGTTTTGCACAAGAATATGTTAGTTCAACTGCACCACTACATGAATAGCACACTCGCACTTTCACACTCAAAATCCATCAAAAGGACAATTCCTTTGTTTAACTCAGGCACACAGATCTACACTCAACCAAAATTTGGGAAACTCTTTTGCACCTGGAAAGCTTTCTAATACGAAGCTAAAATTTTCTTCATTTTTAATGCCTTTTTTCTTGGAGTGTGGAAAATTTTCTCTCCCTGTCTCTCTCTTTCTCACAGCAAAGTATTTGGGTCTTACTGGTTTTAGTGTTTTACCCACTTCTGCTGCCACCAAAATCTCATTTCTAAATCTTCTTTAGTTTCAAATGCGTATGATCTTTTGTACTTCTGTCAAACCTTTTTATCTTGGAAAGAATGCACTTCCTTTGTTTCTTTTCTTTGCTTTTCTCCTCTTTTTGTTTTGAAATTTTTTACGGACAATTTAACCATACATCACATGTGGAAAGCACTGAGTTTTGAGTCTTTTGATCCCTTTGCTCCTGCTTATTCTGTGCTTATTTCAAACAGATCATGCTACCAGAATCTATTGCCATTGTCATGGCTCCGAAAGATAGTTCACGGTAAAATTGACCACAATTATTGTCAGTTTACGGATATTCCATCCTATTGGGTTTGTTTAACTCTGGAATTTCCTGATGCAGAACACATGGCATTTTCAGATTAACTTCTCCTGGCGGCATGACTGTCATAAGGCAATGCCCTAAGCGTGGTTTTCATCCTCATGACCCCCCTTCTGATGGTAGCCCAATCTACAAACAATGTACAGATGTTTATATGGATCCTAAATTGAAGTTTGACATTATTGATCTGAGATGATTATTATTGTACGGATGCATAATGGTTGGCAAATGAATTACACCATTAATATCAGAAAGATGGTTTGGCTTTACTATTTGGTCCATTCAGAAAAATGTTGATTAAAAATCATGTGTAGTGAGAAATAGAACTACATTATTGCCCTTTGTGCAGTCATAATTTTGCAATTTTTTAATCAGTATTCTGATTCCAATGGAAAGTGGGTATACATACCCGCCATTGTCTAGATGAAAAGATGAATTATTGGTTATTATAGGCTGAGATTTTGAACAGAGCTTTACGAACTGAGATGCCTTTGTCTAGGCATTTCTTTGTAATGTACGTTTCAGTTAATGTCTTCACCAACTTGTGAATTGAAGTGATTCTATAGCTTGTGAATATGAAGTAGTGTACTTCTAGTAAAATTTAATGTAGGAACTATATCTAGGCATGTGGGTTGTTGGATGATCTAGTTTTGGGTTTTCTCAAGTACTTCACGCTCTAATAGTACTTAACCTTTCTTTTGTTGTCCAGTGTACCGTTTTCAACAATTCAGGTCCTCAGAATTTCCAACATTCTGAACGAAAGAGACTTCAAATATCCAATTGCCTATGCATAGATAGTATTTGGAGTAAAAAAAGGGAAAAAGAGGAAAGGCTGCTATGTGATAAGGACTGTAGATGTAGCACTCTAGTGTCGGGAAGACCATATGCTTACAAAATACGAAGCAATTTCTGCAATGAGCACAAGAGTTTGTATTGTTGTTAGGGACTGATAAAGACTGAAGAGAGGTCGTCTTTTCTAAGGATCTATCCCTTTCCAGACTTGGAGCAAAGGGTTTTAAGCAGGGAGCAAAAGCATAACCACAGAGAAAAACAATCACTCATCCTAGTGGTTCTGTTTTCTTTACACTAAAACAACAGTAATGACTTTCATGGGCATTTTTTCACAATTACAAATAAAAGCCACTTTGGATGACTTGACAAAATTTTGGCATCATTATAGCCTCTTCTAAAAGAAGTTTGCATATATCAATTTTTAATGGCTCTATTTCTTTTTGGACTCTTACACATGCAAAAACTCCTATGCATTAGACTTAGGGGTGTAAACGAACTAGTACGTTCGGTGAACAGTTCGTGAACAAGATCGGTTACATTCGTTTATGTTCGTTTGTTAAGTTAAACGAACAATAAACGAACAATAAACGAACACATTTTAGTGTTCGTTTAATAAACAAACACGAACACGAACAAGTATACGTTCGTTTATTTATGTTCGTGAACAAGCTCGTTTAGTGTTCATGAACAAGCTCGGTTAATGTTCATTTAAAACTTGTTTATATTAAAATAATAATAATAATATATATAATAATAATGTTTGTTGATCATTTATAAATAAATTTGTTGTGGTGTAGTGGTAAGTAGTCATGCTCCTTACATTAGAGACCAATGTTCAATTCCCAATAATGTTATTAGTTTTTTCAATTTGCAAATGTGTTTATTTATTTGTTCGCGAACGTGTTCGTTAAGTGTTCGTTTTGCAAATGTTTTTGTTTATTTGTTCGCGAACGTGTTCGTTTAAGTGTTCGCGAACGTGTTCGTTAAGTGTTCGTTTACTCGTTCGTTAACGAGTTCGATAAGTGTTCGTGAACTGTTCGTGAACACTAATAAACGAACATAAACGAACACGAACACGTATTTCACAAACATAAACGAATACGAATCTAAAAATAAGCGAGCGAAGAAACGAGCGCCCGATTCGTTTATGTTCGGTTCGTTTACAGCCCTAACTAGACTGTCCTTAGATCCCTGAATTACTAATAGTGCTTGGCCATCCATGGATGAATCGTATACTCTGTTAGATGATGCTCACAGGACCCCTGGCATGGTGGGGTAGTTTAAGGTTGTGGCTAGGAGCGTCTTGGGAGTGAAAAAATATACATTCGCAGCATAAGAACTAAGTCTCTCTTGCTTGTTCGAGGTAGACAGCTTGCATAATGACAAGTAACTGGTATGGCTCACCTGTCAAAACTAAACAATTGCATGAAATTGTGGTGAAATGAAAGCCGTCGCTCTCAATGTGTCCTACTTTTTTTTGCCATGGCTGCATTATCTCATCAGTGATCTTGAGTCATCGTGAATTTTGTGTAGGGAGCAAAGTAGAGATGGATGATATTCTTTCGTTTTAAAAAGTTAGTACATTTTCTGACTGGTTTAACTTTTTGAGAAATAAAGCATTGATTGGATACACAATGTTAATATTTTTTTTCGCAAAGGAAACTGGTTGGATTAGTACCATAACTATCATCGTTTTATATGAGACAAAAATCAATGTTGAGTAGTCATGACACATTTCTTTTGTATTGTACTTATTTTTAGCTTTTAATGTTGTTGTTGTGCAATAATCATCTGCCGGTGTTTAACTCAGCTGATCTCATGATTTTGGGAATCTTTTCTGGTAAGAGTACGACCTTCAACGATCACAACACTTTTATTGTTTTAGATAAAAGTCTAAATGAATAATTTTATAAGAGAAATATCGTATTTATATGATAAAAGATTATTGAATGATCAATGTGATACTATTTAATAACTTTAACCATACAAATGTCATATTAGTCATCGGGATATTTCACTTAGTTTTTTTTTTCCAATCCAAATATGTAGAAAGAGGGCTCCAATGAAAAATAATAAAAATCCTAATCATAGTGTGAAATTTTATAAAAGAAATATTGTATTTATATAATAAAAGATTATTGAATGATCAATGTGATTACTGTTTAATGACTTTCGCTATGCAAATGTCATATTAGTTATTGGGATATTTCATTTAGTTTTTTTTTTCCAATCCAAGTATGTGGAAAGAGGGCTCCAATGAAAAATAATAAAAACCCTAATCAGAAGAAACCTTCAACTTGTTTTGTTGAAGAAGAAAACCACCCCAGTCGGTGGTTGAGATGGCAGGCCACCAAAAAAGGTCAATAATGCAGAAAGGTGTTTAACCACACCCTGCCTTTTTCTTTCTTTCTTCCACAACTGAGAAATTTTTGGTGTTCATCCTATTTCTTTCAAAATTACATGCACAATACTATTACATCTACGTTATTCAATTTCAGTTGCAATGTCTCAACAATAAGAACAATGGGTTTGGAGTTCAATTTTACACCTATATGTCATCAAAATCCACCATTATGTATGTGCTTCTTTCATACTTTTTATTTCCCAAAATATATATATATATATATGAAAGCCCTCTTGGGCTGCCCAATTCTCATCTTTGCGTGTTATATATACACACACACTTTTTGAAAAGAATAGCTTGCAATGTTTACAAAAAAAAAAAAAAAGAAGAAAAAGAGAGAGAGTAATTTGAGAGATTGTGCAATTTCAATTGATGAAATTAATATATTCTTCATCTCTACAAGGACAAGACTAAACACTAAATAATAGAAGGCACCTTTCAAGAATAATTAATGTTCAATAATGCTTCTTTTTATTGGGTTTGGAACTGAATAAATAATGTTCAATAATGCTTCTTTTTATTGGGTTTGGCCAGGTCTGTTGTCTCAACAAAATAACTCTATGATCCCTCCTACCTAATTAATCCTTGATTTAATCTTGAGGTGGGAGGGTAATCTCTGCTGTTTGGTAAAATTAGGAAATCTTAAAATAAGATTGTAATGTTAATATTACATAACTATCGTTCCATTAAATCCAAAACTTGTATAGCTACATCCCTACAGTCATAAAAAAAATATTCTATACATCTGATATAGTTTTATTTTCAATATAGTAAATTAATTATATAAATTTTTATTTTTCTCTCCTATATGTAAATGAATTATCCTTTTATTTTTTTTTTCTGATTACACCATCTTATATAATATAACGAATGTAATATTTTCAATTCAGCTAATATTTGTTTGTATCTTTTTCTTTGCTGAAAGAATATCCTAACCATATTATTTGTACCGAGATAATGATAGTGACAAGAAATTATTAGATATTGCACATTGTAGTTGACAAAAATTGACGCATACAGTGCATGCATATGAATTGAAATTGAAAATCCCCATGCGAAAGGATATAAATTATAATTGAAATGAGTAGATGATCCAAGTAGTAAACCCTAATTGATCAAGGGAAATTAGAAAATTATCTTTGAGGTAGAAGAATGGCAGAATAAATAATAAATATTATGCATAGATGTATATAAATTGTAATTGGAAATCATCGAATATATAATGAAGTTAGTATTGTTATAGTGTGCAAAAAAAAAAAAACAAAAAAACAAAAAAAATAGTGACTTATATATTTTGAAGAGATAAATAATTTAAAAGTGAGATAGAAATAAAATAGAGAAACATGTGAAGTAATATATTATAATGAAAATTTAAGAAGATATAAAATACAAAAATCTCCCCCTTTTTATATGTTGTAATATTTGATTTTTTTAGACAAAAATAATGTGTGGCACTTAATATTGTTCTACTATACTAAATCAAAGTTAATATTTATCCAAAAAATAAAAAAGAAAAATAATGAAAAAAATTTAAGATTGTGTACTAAGTAATTCTAAATAAAATTTATTTATATTGAGTACTAAACTTGTGACTCATGTTACACCTAAACACCAAACATCAGTACAACCTCCTTAATTATTAACCTTGGAACCCCAATGAAACTAATGAAATCATATCCTTCAAACTTAGAAGTCTAGGGATATGTGATCATTACCCCACTTCACCTTCTTACAAGCGTGAGGAAAAATCTACATTGTTACTTTTCAATGTTGTCATGCCAAAATTAAAGCAAAAGCCAAAAAGTATTACTCTACTTATTTGAAAGGGAAGAATTAAATTGTTTAGAAGACTAAATTAAGGGCTTGACCAATTTGGCAGGCTAAGTTGAGAATTACTTGGAAGACTATGGGCATATATAATAACGACCGTGAAATAAAAGATATATTAAAAAAAAATTTACCTTAAAAAGTATAAAAATTTATTTAGAATATTATTCAAATGTACCTTATAAAAGTATAAAAAAAGAATTTCTTCATTTTTTCTCAACAACTATAGTACTTCCCTTTTGACTACTTCTTGTTGATAGTCAAAAAAGCTAAAATAATTTCGTGGAATTAGAATTCAAACACAACAAATTATTTTAGTGACTCTAGTCTATCCCCACCCAAAAAAATAAAATAAAATAAATGAGACACTCGAGCTTCAAATGCTACTTAAACAATAGTTTTTCTTTGCCGTTGTGAGAAGGAAACTGTAATGAAGCTTATGTAGTTGTCCTATACATGTCTTTCTTTTCTCTCACTTTTCCCTCTTTCTTTCCTGCTCTTTGCTTCTTGTTCTTTTCTGATCTAGTATTCATAGCCCATTTCAGAGATAGTAAGAAAATTTATGCTTCTTTGGTTGGTGGTTATGAAAGTTTTTTAGACGGAAGTACATGAAGAGCATCCCACTTGATGCTCCATAAAAAATCCTGTCTGCTTATTGTTCTTCAATTGCCAGTCTGGGCAGGGCTTGTCTAAATCCTTAATCTTATCAGTGAAGAATATCATTTACCTTATTTTGGTTCAGCATTTCATCATCAGGTCCCTTTTAGAGCTGGGGGAAGCGAAAATCCAACATAGCTATGGCAATTGACATGAGTACAGAGAATTCAAGCTTGACTACAAGTCCAAGAATCTCATTTTCTCATGATCTTTGCGAGACAGATGGGGCCTTAACAGTTGAAGACGAGCAGTATCGGAAAGACTGTACACTACTAGATATGAATACTGTCGAGTTTGACTTCAGCATCAGCAATATTATTGAGTCTGAACCAACTTCCGCAGAGGAGCTTTTCTCAGGTGGCCTAATTCGCCCTGTTCAAATTCAAGAAAGATTTGTTCATACTTCAAAACAGGCTTCAGTGCCTAAACCTCATCCCCAAAAGCCTTCTCTTCCACCCCTTCCTTTGGCTCAGCCCACGAATGAAGGGTCAAAGCAAGAGAGTGTGAAAGAAACGATCTTGGGAAATACTGATTTTGAGCAGAAGAATCAGTCAAAATCTTTTTGGAGTATCAAGAGAAGTAGCAGTCTTCATTGTGAGAATAGTCACAAAAGGAGCTCATTTTGGTCATTACCACTATTGTCTAGGAGCAATTCAACTGGTTCTGAACCAAATCGAAAGCAGGGGTTGAGGGAAAGCCAGAAGCAGAATGGATGTTCAAAACAGCAGAGGAATCACTCTGGGATGTCTGCATCTGCTAATAGTGCTGCTTTCTATGTTTATCCATTATCACAAAAGCCTCCACTGAGGAAGAATTATTCAGGGGCTAATGCTAATGGAATGAGGATTAGTCCAGTACTTAATATGCCAGTGCCATCATCTACAATTTCCAAAGGAACCGCTAATCTTCTTGGTCTGGGATCTTTGTTTCGCAATGGCAGAGATAAAAAGATCAAGAAATGATCCTTCATATGGCATAATCGGTAGCTACTCTTAACTTATGCTTCGTGGGTTGGTTCCAAAAATTTACATGAAAAGGGATATCATTAATAATAGATTGAGGGTTTTGTGGCATATGATATGGTCATAAATGGTTCCCTGTCATGTTTATTAGGGAATTAATCATGTTTTGAATAAGCATAAAGTAGTGAATGGTCAAATATTATATTGTACAAAGATAGTAGATGAGAATGGGAAGAGGGACGGGGAAGAAATTATGGAGCTTTTGGGAATGTTCATGTTAGCGCATTTTGGCATGTCACAAGCTTGGGAGACATACAAACAGGGTACCAAAAATCAAGAGTTGGCCTTTCCCTATCTGCTTTTGATCTTCTCAATGATATGCTTCCCAGTGGATATTTCAAGCTTCTAACTTTCCAGGCCTTACTCTCATTAGATTGTATTAATCATGTATTACACAAACTTAGGTCGTTCAGTCTCATTTTGGTTTGTCTTTGCTTTTTGTTTGTTTTTGTGGGATGTGATTTATGCCTTTATGACTAGTGGTTCTGGAGTACCAAATCAACAGGGAATCCCTTTTCAATACTGCTTTTATTGTTGTAAACTGTACCTGGTCTTGCGGGCCATGTTTTTGAAGTGTAACGTTTGACTTGGCCTCTTCACACATTGAATTTGAACAATGCTGCCTCAGCTTTGGCTTGAAAAGTTAACAAAAGACTCATCTCCTTGGTTCAAAATCTGATCAACCAAAAGTGATTAGTTAGGACCTTAATATTTGAACATAACACAGAAGACATAAAGTCAAGACGTTCTAATCTAAGCCACTTGAGCTAAAACAGCTTCATTTAATGTCATCAAACCAATATACAAAGCGGTGCCATCCCAGTTCATCTTACAAAATTTTTTCGGCCATTGAAATTTGAAAGCAGAAAATAGTCTCCCATTTTGTTCCCCATATCTTACAAAAGGCAGAGCACGCGGCCGTTTTCTGATGACAATAATGTCGCCGATTCATACTTTCATATGTTCGTAATCTTCCACCGCCATATGCTGGCAAGTATGACATTCGAGAACCCAAAAATGATCCAGCAATAAAAACATTTATGATGGTATGAATTACCATCTCATTTGTATTTTCACATCTCTGTGTCAACATTTACATTTCAAAGATAGAAATTGTACGATAAAATTTGTGTCGAGAATGTGAAGCTCTCTTAAGAATATGTCCATACTCCTTTCTACATCAAAGAAAAATCTCTGAGATCTGACATAACTAAACCAGTAGAGATGCTTTTATGGTTCATCTCAAAGTTGTAACTCGGACATCAGTTAAGTGTAACTTGACTGCCCTTTTCCTCTCTCCACACAAAATTCAAGTCGATGAAAAACACGTTAATTAACACCATGAATCCTGCTTTGGTCCCAACTTAGTAACATGGTACATCAACAGTTCCTATCAAACTTCGTAATCAGTCGATTCCTGTCATCACTGATGCTATCTAATATTGTAACTGGCATTCAATAGCCGGTTAGAATTTGGATATATATGCAACTCCAAAGGGAACCTCTTAAATTAATGATTATCTTGTGAACTGCTCCACCACATCCAGGACCATTTACTATGTTTCTGCCTTCTTACACATCAGGTTGTTCGTCAATTCCCAATGTTTGCCTGTCGTTTTATTTCCACCGAAAACAACAATGTTTCAATTTCTTGCTCGAAAATTTGCCTTTTCACCAAACAATCATTTGAACTAAATATACGGTAGCTCTTAAACAATCATTTTGGTTTTCGGAAGTTTGCTCACTGAAAATGATTATGTATCTACCAAAAAATATTAGATAGTTACTGATCGTAGGAACCAACTTATAAAATCGTATAAAAATATATCATTAAGGAGAAAATATTTTGCATTTGAAACACCTAAAATAATGTAGTTAAAAAAATAATGAAATTTTTATTTTTATTTTTACTTTTGTAATTGAATTGTTTCCTTAAAAATAAGGATAATATCTAGGGATGACAATTTTCTTCCATTATTCCTGGATACTCACTCATTTAATCCTCACGAGAGTGAGAGAAATGGAAAATTGGTGTTTATTTTCAGATGTGGGACAAATGGTGTGGGAGGTTATTCTGCTTTGCCTGTCCCGTTGTCATTTTAAACGAAATTAATGTATAAAATACCCTTTTGTCTCAAAAAGAAAGAGTTTAATTTAAAATTTTTTCTTTATTTTAAAAAAAAAGTTCACTTATATTATTGTTATTAATAATAACACTGTATAATTTAAATTAAAAAATATAAATATAAATATGAAATTATATATTTAATTATAAATTAAAAGTGTTGTTCATTGTAATTTTAAAAAAATTATAAAAAAATAAATAGACTTTTTTTGTCCTGGGACCGGAGGGATTATTTTCTAATAATTGAGGATTTGTGAGAGTCTTATCATGGTTGTTGGTGATTTAGTATTTTATGCATGACAGAACTAAATCAGGAAATGGAACCCATTCGTGGAGGGAAACAAGCATTCCACTATCCCATTTCAAGGGTGCTTTTTAACCTTCTTTTGGCAAGAACGCCAGTTCCATTCAACCAAAGAAACTGTGCAAACTTTTAATTCTGTCAGTCAGACAACACTTTAGCGTCAATCTTGCATTTAAAATCGCACAAATCTGCAGCCAGATTTCTCTTGTTCATGCACAAATTTGGGAGTTAAATCAGGGACTTCTCTTCGTTTTTTTTTTTTTTTAAAAAAAAAAAAAAATTTTTGTTTAGGTGGATATTGCTATTTGTGTAGGCCTATGCAGAGCATATGCTTCATCTAAACCATCTACTCCATCTTACCATGACCTTCTTTTTCTATCCTCTCGTACAAGTGTACCTTTGCTGACCCTTTACAGATTCCCAGTTGAATTATACCATTTTGTGAACACAAATTCAGGATCCTGACTCTTCATCAAAATGGGCCAAGTTTAGATCTACAGTTTCAATGCAGAATCAAACAATCCAAGTACAAAATCAATGCAGTACCCTAAGCTACCTCTAATAAAACGCAGAAAAAAAAAAACAAAAACTTGCTATGATGGTGGATGCGACAAGAAATTAAAGTACTCTCATCCACGTGAGCAAAGCCCACATAAATCTGGTGGATTGTCAAATCTTTTGTCTTGGGGATATTCATAGGAGTGATCCCTTAAATTTGGGGATCATTTTGACTATGTTTTCATTAACTTCGCTAAATAAAATATTAAGGGTGCGACGTATTTGTTACCGACTATTTTGTTTAATGCCAAGATTAAGAAATTTTCTTCTTACCTAAAAAAATCTTTTTTCAGAAAGATTGATGATACAGAGCAGGGACGAAGCTAGGACTTTCACTCTGGGTGGGCCGAGAATGATGTTTTCATATTCTCTTATTAGTCAAATAAGTTTAAATTTCCTTCCTCACAAAGCATGTATTCGTTTCATTTTCACCTAGATTATATAAAAATAAATACTTGATTACTTCTTAAAAAAAGAACAAAGAAAAAGAAAGCAATACCTGATAGGAAGTGCTGCATTTGAATTGCTATAAAACTTTTCAAGTTCATCAAGTGCCTCTTTGTACTTGCATCCAATCAAAAGTAACTGAAATAATATGAAAATAATTGATTTTAGACATAAGTACTCTAACCATAAATAATAAATTTAACCAATTCATGTGGATAAAAGCAACATACAAAAGCTGTTTGCATGGTCTGTAGCACAACATTGTTACATAAATACTATATGATATACATTCAATTTTCCAAAAATATTGATAAATTATCTATAAGTTATGTTCATTAACCAAAAGACATATATGTTAGATTGTTTACATTACAATCAACGAAAAGAAAGACTCCTAGTCCTAGAATATGTAATCTTCTAAAAGTGAAGCCAAACAACTTAAAAGAATTGTGAATGGCGTTCTTTTGTTGAAGCAAATTCTTCGATGGTTGAATCGAGACTTAATGTTTGACAATTTCTCTCTCGATGTGAGAGAAAATAAAAGAAAATAAAACAAGCAATGTTTACAGGATAATTGATGATTATAATTTATAGGTGAGGCACACTCCTAATTAGAACCCAATGCCACATAAGTTTTAATGATTCGGAAAAACACTATAGTGCAATCAAGATGGAGGTTGGACCAAAAGAAATCTTGTTGAAAACTACCATAAAACGGCTAAAACATTTAAAACTTGTCTTATGAAATCTCTCAACTCCCACATTGATTGCCTCTAGAATTGCCGTATAAGCCATTTACAAATTTTGAAAAACCAAGAAAACCATCACATTGCATTGCCACTCAATTTGCCTCGCGATATCATGAGCGATTCACAAAATAACAACAATAACAATAAGCAGATCATAAATAACAAATCAATTGTTATCAAGAAACATTGCTTTTACAAACAACAGATAACGAAAATCCCATTTAATAATAACATGCCATTATGAATTGAGTTCAGAAACAAACAATTAAAGACATTCAAAATTATGGGATTAAGAAAAAATGCAAAATAAAGGGGATACCTTTGGTAATGAGCTTAACGAGAATTTCAAAACAGACCCGGATGAATGAACAATGAGATTAAGAAACAAAGGCCGCTAAACTCGAGAAATTGATCGTTGATGGGTTCTTGTCGATGGAGTCTTTGACGGTGGGTGGCCAAATTAATTTTTTAAATATAATACTGATTTTTTTTTTTTGAGTTTGGGTGGCCTTGGCCCACCTGGGCCATATGGTGGCTCCGTCCCTGATACAGAGGAAGCAGACAATTAAGTGACATGATATATATAAACCTTATATTTCAAAGGAATGAAGTCAAAAGCGGCTCCATTCTTTTGTTAGCTTAAAGGTGCACATAGGGTAAATCTCGCTCCTATATAATAGTTCGCAAACGGAAATGTAGATCGTATTGAGCAAACCCTGTGCGACGGGCTAGATCGAGAAAGTGTTAACAAAAAAATTTGAACTAATAACCTTACGGTTCCGTATTTACTGTCACACCAACCGGTTCTATTCTTATTTTTTTGAAATAAATATGCTTTTTAAAATAATAATTATAAAATAAAACATATTTTAAATATCATAAAAGTACATTACAAACGTTTTAAAACACTAACTATATACTTTTTAGATTCATACATTAACTGTTTCTCGCTCAATCGATGCCTCATACTTGCAATAAATCAAAGAAGTTTCACGCATGCAGCAGTGAATAATCACCCTATTCTTGATGGGTTTTTGAACAGGCGACATTCAATCCTGAGTCGTGCAAAATTGTTCACTATCCTTAAGAAGAAAGGAAGACATTACTTTTGACAAGCGACTGTCAATTGCTTCAATTCTTGGTTTGTCTTAAGAGGAAGAGGAGTAGAAAGCAATCCAACTCTTTAACTTTAATTGATGTTAATATGGCTCATTTGATGCACTCATGTTGTCATGAGTTTTGTCTCTTTTTCATGGGATGGCAAAGCAGAATAATTTCACATGACCCTTTTCTTGTGTACCAAAGCTCTTGATGTTCATCTAGTCTTTTCTGACATTTTCATATCTGTGAGCACTCACACACTGACAAACACTTTCAAAGAAGGACATGCTGTAATTAACATGAAAATTATCTGGACCAGAACGACTGGAAAATGTACCAATTTGGGTGAAATAATTTTCAAATTATTCAATGTTCTAGAACAGTGCGTTGTTGGTTCGCAATATTTTGATACTGTCTAAATTCATATCCATTATGAGGCTACTTTGTTTCGGTGATTTTTGTTTTTATTTTGGTGACAGTTTTGACTACTTTAAGCAAATTTGGAAGAATATGGTATCTCATTAACATCGTACCAAATCATTGTACGTGTTCTTTAATTAACAATCGAAACGCACACGAATCTCAATTGGGTGGAAATGGCTTGATTTTCGTATGGCCTAGTCAACTCAATTTTCTTTTTCTTATAATTTTTTAATTTACACTTTTACAAACTGAGTTAGAATTAAATTTGTTTAGTCAAACGATTACACAATAAAGATATCAAAACTCAACTTTTTATTATCATTATTTTTATTCACAACCCAAAATATAAATTTATGCCGTTAAATATACTCTTAAGAAGAGTATCAATAACAAAAAGTAAAATATTAATACTATTACCATACTGGTATTTAAATAAAGAAAAATTGCACAACAAACCATTATATCTCTATTATTGGTCAATAGCATAAAAAGGGAATGTTATAAATTTGGCTATATATTTTGCTACAAAAAAGGAATGTCCATAACATATGGTAAAATACCAATATCATTAACTTTAATAACATTACTCGGTCACTCATTCAATAACAATTATGGGTTTTGACAATCAATTATGAGAATTAAAGTCGCCTATGCTGTTTGTAGCTCAGCAGATGGCTGTTGGATAGTTTTGAATTTAGTGCTTTAAATGTCATGGACTTTTATTGCTTAGATATGGGGGGTGTCCAGTCCGACACAGAAGTGGCTTTGTTGATGGTTCGGGCCCATTCAGAGTCTATGGTTAAAAACGAAGAAAATGAGCCTAGATTTATTTGTACAACTAAACAACAACCATTGTAGTGGTCGTTCATCTGTCTAATTTTGATGCCAAATGTTTTCTGCAAAGCTTAAGATTGTGTTTTTTATTAACCATAATCATACTTCAAGTTGGTTTGATTTTTCTTTTTCTTAGTTAAGAAGGGTCATTCGAATGTATTTTTAAATAAATGTATTGGTTGAGATTATAAATTTTCTCATTATATTCATATTTTAAATTAATTAGATTTTTTTTCGTTAACGTTGTGATTTGTTATGATTCGAATATTCGATAAAAAATTAATACCAAACTACAATAAAAAAAGAACAAAAGTAAAAGAAGTGAGTGCGTGTTTTTTTGCTATAATCAAAAGTGATTATGATCGACAATTTGAACTTACTTTAGGTGCTTTTTTGCTATAATCAAAAGTGATTATGACCGACAATTTGAATAACTTTAGATGCATTTAAAAAATCGGTGAGAATAACAATGCAGGAAAAATTAAAAAGATAATTTTTCGCTATTGCGTGGCAAGCATAATCTAGACAGAAGAGCTACGGTTTGTCAACAGCACAGAGGGTTAAGTAATATGGCTGTGCCTTCGACCGACCGATGATGCTGCGAACTTTAATAAAAAACTGCAGATTATGTATAGTTCAACATCCTCACAAACTCTGCAATATCAATGAGCTGTTCGGAGATTACAAAAGTAGAAATAGAATAAGCCACTTGTGAGCTCCAGAACGAACTGCATGGCTATGGACCATGGTCAGAGAGACTTTGAAGTAAACAAAAATGAACTAATTCTGAAGGGAAAAAGCTTTTTATTTAAATCATAATCAAGGAACTCACAGAGTTTCCTTCTCAAAGTTACAAACGACTAGCCCTCTCAACTAGAAATTAGAAATACAAACAGAAACCTGCATAAGACATAATAGAAAGACCCATACTGACTCAAGACTAGACTGACCAGACTCTAAAATGTAAACAGCCATTTGACTGAGACTTCCAATTTTATCAACTGGAATCTCAGTTTTATTTTGCAGAAACTAAACAGACGCTTCAGAAGATGACATTTTTCTGATGCTGATCTGCCGCCATTCAAACAGAACACCACCATTCTACTGCAATCATCTCATTTCTCCTGCAACAGAATTACAATCATAACACAAAATTAACAATCAGAACAAAACCATGAGACAGCATAACTATAAAAAATACAAACAAAATAAGGGAAAACAGTTACTAGACCTTTGGATCATAAGCATCAGGAACCCTGTACCTCTCTGGTGTCACTTCAGACAGCCAAGCACCAGGAAACAGACCCTGTAATGAATAGGACCAATATTAACTCTAAGACATAACCATTTAATGAAATTTCAAATAAAAATGTAACCTTGCGCTTACATCAAGTTGCTTTTGAACAGGCTTAGCTCTTTTCTTAGGCCTGCGTGGTGGCTTTTGCCCTGTCATCACCAAGAAATCAGCCTCAATTTCAGCCTTTGAAAGTGCAACCCTGAATTTGGACCTCTGATCCTCACTGCCACCACTGGCCTCCCCCCTGTCAGATGCCAACATGCTCCTATATCCCCTGTCATTCCTCCGCACAGGCCACAAATCCTTGCCAGTCTCATTTGTAGTCTTACCTATTGTTTGGCGATTGCGCAAGTTCCAAGGCAATGGATCCTCAACTGGTTTCATCTCCTCCTCCCTAGCCTTTCCTTTCTCTTCAAGGAAACCAAGTTTTAAGTGCTCATCCACAGCGACCTTGAGGTCACTCATCAGCTTCTGACGAACAGCTTCAATTTCACTAGTGCCTCCATCAGAGGAGGAGGTAATTGCAGATTTACCCTTGTTGATTTTGGAAGGGCTAACTGGACTGGCAGTGATGGGGGATCGGCGACAAAAGGGGACAGATGAGTTGGTTTGTTGGCTGGGATTCATAGAGATAGGGGCAACGGAGCGGGCAGTGGTGGACTGGGTTGATCTAACGCAGCGCAAGTGTTTCTGATGACCCCATCTGAGACGAGATGGCAGAGTAAAGTTATGAAGAAGTCTTGAAGATGGGTTAACTCTCTCATTCTCTCTTTCTGGAATGCCAGCCATATCTAAACACTCAAAATGCAAAGAAGAAGAACAAAACTCCAAAGGGATTCTCTCTATCTAAATGGTTTGTACTTTTAGGTGAGGCTTTACCTCTGGTATATAAAGAGAGGCAGATTGAAAGAGGCTCAAGAAATGAGGCAAGAAAAATGAAATTTAAGTAATCTTTTTGGAAGCTTATGATAAGGTTGAGAGGCTCTATCTTGGATTTTTATGGCAGTGGGTCTTGGATTTTCATAAGAGTAGTTGGCACCTTTGTCGTTCTCAATATACGTTACTCTAAAGAAGGTAAAAAGAGTCGTAAAGAAATGGTGCAACGGTGTGGAGATTGAATGGTGAGAGATTGGTTTCATCAGTTTCAAGAGAGCGGAAGAAGTGATGGAGCGATGAAAACAAGAAGTAGATGAATACAATCTTAGCTTGTTTTACCTTTACATGGGGGTGCGTGTGTGCTTAAAATCACCAAGAAACGCCTACACTTAAATGAGTAACTCACCGCAAGAAGGAAGGGGGGCTCACTTTTCATCGCATTTTCAAAAATATGACATCACAGCTTTAATTTCACATCTATTTTCTTTTGCATTGTATCCTTCTAATATGGAACTCATTCATGGCAATTAAATAGGCTAAAGTTCGGAAAGAAATCTATTTCATTTACATGATTATATTTGTAATGATGTATTTTGTCAATGTTTTCCAATTTCTTCGAAATAACTTTGCAGAGTTGTTCACATTAGTGGATAGAATAATAGACTAATCATTCACCCAATCATTTTATAAGCATAAAGAAAAGATAGCAAAGATATTTACAAAATAAGAGAAATTTATGTTTAGGAAGAATTCATCCACACAAAGAGTCTTAATCCATTTAATCTAAAAAATTGTGGTAGAGATCCTTATTTCTAGAACAAAGAATAATCGCTATAACAAGGACCAGACACCCAATTTCTTCACCTCCTTTAATTCCGATGGGCAAGTAAAGGCTATTGATGTCTTTCTTCTTTTGGTTTTTTAGAACTTTTTCCAACAAAGAGATAACAAATGACATTGAATCTTAGATTACGTCGGATCTAAGAAACTATTTTATGGAACATTGTAACAATAGATGCATTCATGGTGTTCAACTGTCTACACCGTCTAATTAATGAACAATAAACTCATGATGGTTTTCTATCTTGATTAGTTAGATTCTATACTTAATTCTCCAGAAAATGATGGTGAGCAATATAGAAAAGAGGGACACATTGGAGTGTCCTCTCAGTAAGTGAAGGAGTGAGAGGTCAGAAACATCAAGTATTTGTTAGTTAAATTATATAACCACTTAGTTACTAGCATTTTAGGATCACATCATAAAGTATAAAAAAGACACCTTAAAAGCAGTGAATTTTTTAAACAATTAAGTTTCTTTCTAGGGAATGAACTGAGAATGCATCTTGAGGCATAGGCAGATTGAACAGGTAACTGAAGCATCAATCAGATGTTACAATATTGTAAATCAAAAATCTCCCAGACCCAAACTTAATAATAGCATTTTCCTTCGACATCAGGTTGCCTAAATTGCAATAAAAATTTCAACTTTCTGACTTCATGACAGCAGTAGAGAATTCTTATAAATTCTAATGTCAGTCTCACAAAATATTATCTTTCTTAATTGCATGACATTGCAAATTCATAGCTAACAAAGAACTAAGCACGCACTTGAATTCCGAAAAATGAGGCATAACCATAACAACATTAGCAAAGAAAGTATCTAACTTACCTTGCGGTTATTGAGCAAGGATGCTTTATTCTAAGGATGCCACGACTGCAGCACCGACATAGCTTTGGGGCCCTATTTCTGACTCATCAATCAAACTAAACTTGATCTCTTTCTGACCTTGTGGAAGAAAGACATTTCTGCCGGCTCAGTTACTTTAGCAATCAAAGCGCAAAATGCATGTGCATTCGTCATCCTCATGTAACGCCCTAGCCAAGGCAGTCAATTTCTTTTTTCATACATCTCTACCACCTCATATTTCCTCTGTTTATCTCTATCACGCTGTTTAGGATCGATCAGATAAGTTTTGGGACTTCATAGAACAATAAATAAACACAAGCCATCCCCAATGCCATAAACAAAATATTACGAAAAAAAAAAAAAGAATCAATTGTGATGTAATGCTAAAAAACCAAGCAGAATAATGAAGCAGAAGGGGATGGATGGCAGAGTTGGTGGCTATTTTGCGGGAAGGGTGTGCGAAATCGACCATGATGATGAATAGATCCGTCAAATAATAATCCAAAAAAAATTTAAATGTTATAACAGAACACATTTTCACAAACACCAACAGTTTAATTATTATCCAAAAAAAAATATTCACATGTTTCAAGCTAAATTATGAGCCAACCACATATGGTCATCATAAGCATAAGCACCAAAATTGCATGGATAACTTCAATTACTATAAAGAACAAATTTTGACGAGAACTACAGCAGTAAACAAAAGCTCACTATCAGCTCTAGCACACAAAATTCAATTAAAAAAAATTGAAAGTGTTTACATAGTACAATATACGAGAGAATTCAAAAAGATTAACCTTTACGTTTCAGGATTAGACAAATGAGCGGAAGGTCCGGCTGAATTTCCCCAATTTTCAAAGTCTAGGGTTCCGCCAGCTTTTGGCTTTTGGCGCAAGGTCAGCACAATAGCCGTGGCAACTTTGGAATAAAAAGTCTGTGCTTCTATAATTGGGCGGCGGCGGAACAAAGATGCCGCCGAACGACACCATAGTAACCATTAAGGGTTTAAAATTGGAATTCTTTCCGGCGAGCGGAGAAGCGGTTGAAGTTGGAATCAGTTAACTCTTCAGGGGATGTTGCGCCAAAGTCCCCCTTTTTTTTAATTTTTTAATTTTTTTTTTTGTTTCTTTAATTAGAAAGTTGCGATTAGAAATAGTCGCACAAGGTTTTCCATTAGGATAAAAATAGTAAGACAAAATAATTAAGAATTAAGCACTTTGAGTGTTTTAATTATAATTTAAAAGTGATGAGGGCTGTAAATGAACCGAACACAAATGAACGAGTCTTGTTTGTTTACTATTCGTTTATTTTTTAGACTGTTCATATTCCTTTATGTTCGTTTATTAGTGTGAAATATGTGTTCGTGTTTGTTTATATTCGTTTATTAGTGTTTGTGTTCGTGAATATGTTCATTAACACATTAAACGAACATGTTCACGAACAGTTTGTTAACACGTTTGCGAAGGAGTAAACGAACACGTTCGTAAACAGTTAACATTACTTCCATGATCATTCCAATTTGACCACTAAACATTCCTGTATAATAAGAACATAATAAACATAATAAATTAAACATTCTAACAGATAGTTACATCCCATTTGACAATTCCAATAAACAAAAATATAATAACATTCCATCTATCATCCAAGAAAAAGACAAGACATTTACATTCCATTTGACCATTCAAATAAACAAAAACGTAATAATATTAAACAAACTTATTCATAAACAATAAACGAAATTTAAACGAACTTGTTCATGAATACTAAACGAACTTGTTGGTGAGCATAAACCAACCAAACACATGTTTGTTCATATTCGTGCTCGTTTATTAAACGAATGGTAAAATGTGTTCGTTTATTGTTCGATTAATGAATATAAACAAACGTAACCAAACTTGTTCACTAACTGTTTACCGAACGTACTAGTTCGTTTACATTGAGTTGATGATATCGGGATTTGAAGTTTTATTATTGACTTGTTGCTAAATATAAAATTATATTGCTATTTAGATATTTTTAAAGTTGGAATATTAGCAATATCATCACTTTTTTGTTTTCTTCCTTGGAAGAATTGTTTAAAATTATTTTTAAAATAATATTGAGGGAAAAAATTATTACTCTTTTTGTCCCAAAGACATAATAGATGGGTGGGAGGACTCGTTATCCATGAATCGAATAGATCTAATCAGTTGATCCAAGATGAAATTTAAAATCAAATTAAATCACTCTATATTGATTGATTTAATTTGATTGTTAATACAATGTCAAAAACATGATTTTATTTTTTTGTTCTTACTTTTTAATTATGAATGATAGATAATTATTATTAATAATTATATTATAGAAATTTTATTTTATTTTTTTTAAAAATAAACTTTTTTTTTTTGGGAAATTGAAGGAGTCCATAGTAAGTTTTTTATTAGTAAATCTTGGTATGGTAGTTCTAGAATGCAAGAATTAAGTGTTATATTTAGCTACCATAATGGTCAAACTTTATAATTAAACTACTGAATGTTTTCTAAAGATATTTGCTTTGATTAGTGCTTCTTTAAATTAAATTTGCCACAATATTTCAAAATAACAAGAATTAATTGTCGAAGTTACTTTTCTAATTAGCCTAATAGAAGTTTGGCGAGAAAAATATCTATCATGCAACCATTGTATTCGTACTTTTATATTGGCTATGCTAATTTTAAAGTTGATATTTCTAATGTCAATTTCGGTAGTTTGACAACAAAATTAAAAATATCAATATTTCTTAAATTGGCTTAAAAGACTTCAATATTGCTGTAAAATGGGCAAGGTCCACTTGAAAAAACTGATGAAACCATATATTGGCACTTGAAAAAATTGATGGTAAGAACAACTCCTGGAGTTGCAGAAAAAATCATCACAACTCAACGATAGACATTCTAACAAAGTATTTTTATAGCAAAAATGAGAAAATGAAGAATTTTTTTTTTGAATCTCGATCAAGTTATGATGATGATTAAACCTATACAAAGTAAAAGCAAGCAAAATTTTTTTGATTTCTTTACGGGCAATATGTACAAATTCAGAATCTTTGAACCATTTTAAGGTGGAGAAACCTCATGATTGGATGCTGAGCATTCGAGATTCGCGGATTCTGACTTGATCACTCTGGTATTGTATGAACAACAGAATGCACATTTGTGGTATAACCAATGGAAGCGTGCTGAGCCTTTCCGTTCACAGTCATTGCAAAGGATATCCTAAATGGACATTTGAAACAAAGAAAATGGGAAGGCAATTAAAGAAAACGTAGTAGTAATATTTCAAGAGTTATGGTGCAATGCAGCAGGCAGTCAACACACAGGACTGGAAATGTGCGAGCAACTTCAGCAGACCTATCACTAATTCAAAAACCAAGATCCATACTTATATTCAATAACAATGTAGAGCAGCCATTAGCTAATAACTGACAATTTAAGATCAAATTCCAGAATGCATATTCATCTCCCCAGCAAACAAATAGATCCTGAGACATGGAAAGAAAGTGCCAATACCTGCCAACGGTTCCTGTATTCTTCTGGGAGAACTTCATTAGCAAGTAAAGCATCAAGCATGCCGAAGTATACCTGGGTCAGAAAATATTTTCCAATAAACCACGGGAAATGAATGCTTTCACATTTGGAGTTCTAACCATTCAAGTTTGTACATTCTTCTGTTTCCACTAAGGTAGACTATAACTTTACTCAATCATGGTAAACAAATGGAGGCCAAGTTTGTTCTTTTATCATTTACTAAAACGATTCTTAGAGAACAAAAAATAAAATTGACTTTCAGGCGACAAAAGTACATGACAAACATGGGCATTGATCACTACATTGTGAAATAGTTCCAAAACCAATGACACTGCATCAATAACCTTTGCTTCCTTGTGAGTATGCGCTACATCAAACACCGCTGTGGTTATTTGAGCCTACCAGTGGGTGAGTCATAGTCATACGAACTTCAGAAACGCAGCATATATGTCATTTTAAGAAAGGGGGAAGAAAAAGCTTACCGCCATGTTACCCATGGATTTGCTGCATATTGGACAAACATAGTTACGGCAAGCATATGCCTGGAAAAAGCCAAAATAACATAAAGAGATGCATTGGATGATTAATAGAACCATAAAATACAGCTGAGAGTATAAGAGAACATCTAAATCAAATTATAAGAGCATTGGACCTGAAAACAAGCTGAATGAATGTAGTGACCACAGGGTAGACCTCTGACTGATGCGCTGGAAGTGAACAAAAATTCACAGCAGATCGGGCAATTTGTCTCCAAAGCCTTCTCCAAGCACTTGTGTTCTTCCAACTTCTTTGACAGACAACAATTGCATTTCATACAGTGATAAAAGTCTATGCCAAGACCCTTCCCAAGGCGGCATAAATTGCAAGAAGGGCAATGATATACATCCCTGAAACAATGAAAATCACAATCCTGAGTACATTTACCTACAAAGATATATTAAAACATAAAGCTTGATAAGCAGCATGTTTCCAAAGTCGAATGCATTTCAAAGTCATCCAAATATTAAGAAAGGTAAATAAATTCCAAAGCATCAAAGTGTCTAGATGAACATGTTGCATGGCACATGATAGACAAAGGGGAAGGGAGAACAGAAGAAAATTATGAGATAAATTACTATCAAACTTCAACTCCATTTTCTCCTTCATCGGGAACCAATAGTGATGAAGACAGTGCGAGATCCAACTTAGTGTTTATGGGTGCTTATGCGGAAGGACATTCCCGACTTGCATAACTTTACAAGTGCTTACGTATTCAATGGGATTGATACTGCAAAAACTACCTCTATTGTCGTCCAGCATAGTTGCAGGGCGTAAACCAAACTACTCTAAATTTTCCATTGAAACTAATTACTTTAATACAGTAGGTTGAGATATTTCCATTACCATTGTCAATGTTATTCATGGTTAGTACTTCTTCACTTTAGTTTGATTATATCTTTTTTATTTTCTCTGTGATACAAAAAGACAGGAAAACAATTTTTCTCATAAGTGAAATTTATCTACCTCTCATCATCAAAAAATTTGCATATACTGCAATAGCATTTTGCCATGGAAAATCCATTGCATGAAGGTGTGGAGCAAACTGGTCCAATTGGTTGAATCTTCAGGCAGAGCATACACATCATCTCTGCTGTTGATTTCCTGGAAAAGTTAAGCAAAAATTAGTAAATTATATACAAGTGTAATACAAAAGTTCTTAATAACACAATTACCTTTCCATGGAGTGATCACTCACTTCATCATGACAGAATCGGCATGTAAACAACTTTCCACAGCAAGCAGCTCGAAGTTTACAGTTTCTCTTGTAGTGTTTACACCCAAAAATTTGTTTATCTGAATCTCGAAATGAAGGTGATAGTCCAACTGTTTCTTCGCTAACAGAATTTTTGTCTGATGATGCTTGTGATTTCTGCTGAGAAGCTATCCAGCGACTAAACCAAGCAACTAGGAATCAGTTATAATGCTAAAGGCCATTCCTTGAGACCAAAAGATAATGTTTATAAACAAGAAAAGGTGGTAAGCAAATAAAATAGAAATACTGATCAACAGCACCAAACGAAAAAGAACGAGAATTAGGCCACAAATAAAAGTTTTTAAAAAAAAAAAAAAAAAAACAGACCTTGTCATAAGATTTTGGATCAGATACGCTTTTCTCCTTGGATCAAGAGAGGAGTCTCTGTGAACCTTTCTAATCTCAGATTCAAGTTCAGTTTGATTCATGCGGAAAATATCTTTCCAGCCTGGTTTGAACATCTGGTCGCCATCCAAAGCATCAGTACCTATAAAATGTTGAAACCATACTATGTAATTCCGACATGATAACTCCACAGAATGAACAAGAAATTGTTAAATCGTTGAGTTCAATGGTAAAATGGATCTTAGTGCAAAAAGCATATCATAAACCTTTAGTAGAAGTGTTCTCTGATTCTTCAGGTTGCCCAGATAATTCAGGAGTTTTACGCCAGCATTCATTAAGCCATTCACTGAACATTGTGTTTCTTGTTGCCTGCTTCAATGTGTCCATCAAATTATTTTGTTCGTCCTGGGTAAGAGCAGAAGTCACCCAAGGAAGCATTGATTGGAGAACTTCAGCACCAGTAGTTCCAACTATGCGACCAACAATTTTGTCCTGCTCCTCCACAGAAAAGTGTTCATTAAATAGTGGCCAGAGCTCAAGTTCTTCCCGATATATATGCTGATGCAGGCTGACTCTGATTGATTTGCACATGCCTTGAAGTTTTGTGGCCAGCTCATTGTATTTTCTCATGCAATCATCACTGTAGTCAGTATTATTGGAGCCAGTGTGATTAAGATCCCCAACATTACCAACCTTCCTCATGCCTTCATGAAGTTTTGATAGATCAGACAGGGAACAAGATATGTCTTCAAATAATTCTTCTTCCTGCTTATGGTCCAGTGTGTATGAGTGGCTCACATTATGGAGGGCCTCTTTAGATTCAAGTGCTGGGAACACTATTTCATCCTCAGCATTACTATGAGCTCTATATAATCCCCACAATAGTCGGAACCTTCCAATGAATTGCCGGAGGATAGTTTCATCACAATCACGAAGTTTACCAGATTCAACATCTAAGTATTCCAAATCTTTCAGTATTGCTTTATGAAATTTAAATATGGTATCAATTGGATGCACTTTACGGTCAATATTACAAGCGCTATTTTCCGTCTCAAAGATAAAAAGGCTGGATTTAAGTGAAGGTGCAGAAGAGCAGGACAGTGGACGATAAGACTTTGAGGTAGAAATAGTACTCAAGCCCAGATTATTACCATTGACTCCCAATCCCGGAACACAGCAAGACTGTCCATTACCAGAGGTATTATGAGAAATTTCACCAGCAGATGAGTCGGGCATAATTTCGCTGATATTACAAACTGGGAGATTTTTTTTAACTGGTCTTTCAGCTGCATCATGCATATAAAGTGCACATGGACAGGATCCCTGAACATAATTTTCTTCTCTATCAGGGTTAGAGTATCTTTTCCCCAGACAGCAGCCAGTAACATCGGAGGACAAGCATACACCATGATGACGCCCTTTACAAGCCCAACCAGAATATAGGGTTACTAAAGCAGCATCAGGTGTTGGTGCTGTGCAATCAAATACATTCAAGTTAGAAAATAAATATTTAACTGGCATCTAAACTCTCACAAGATTCATTGCATATCGCTGCTTAACCTGCGAATTGCATATTCTTAAGAAAGTTCCTGGCTTCATCTTCAGTTAATGTTCCCACCAACCATGGCAAGACACGCTCAATCAATTTCAGTGGCATAACGCACAAGCTCTGGTACAAAAGTTCCCTCTGTTTTTTGAAGCTAAAATGCTTACGAGCCAGTGGAAGAACCTGAATATGAACCAAATAACATAATAGATAACAATCAAAGATTGAAACAAATTTCATCACAGTATTAAAAATTGTTTAAGACAAAATAATCTGAATTCATCCAATTAAAAAGCATGAAAATCAAAAGATAACTACAGTAAAGAGTAGATAAGATGACACAAACTTAATCATTCAACACAGAAAAGTACATGGGTAATTCGACAAGTCTAGCTCTTATCACTTTCATCCAATCAAGCAAATTTATGAAAAAATTTGCTTCATGACCTTGACCCAAAAGCACCCAGGAAAAAGATGACTACCAAAATTAAAAGTATACCTCTGCTTCCTCATTTTTGAAATGCCTCTTGATGGTTTCAATTATTAAATCAGCTTGGGAATATAGCTTCGCAAAAAATTCTGCAGTTGAAGTTGTATTGGCACCAGATTTCTGAATGTTTTCAATTAAGAATCTTAGCTTAGTGAATTGACTTTCTTCCTCAGCATGCTCCTCCAAAAAGGAGACTCCATCCACTGCAGAGAATATTACTTTGTCCTCAGCGATGCTGCAAATAATTGCAGGGTAAAGTAGTTAGTTAAAACAAGAAAAAGTAACATGATTTGCTCATGACGAAAATCTCTCAGTACTTTCTTGGTACTGAACTGATAAAAGAACATGGAGTAAGTAAATCAATGTCCTGAGCAAATGAAACAATTTGAGGCTACATGTTTGATAGTAATAAAGTCCATACAAAAACTCACATATAGTTTTAGTACCTGTGAAAAATGCAAACCTCAGCAATAAAATGTAGTCTTTCGTAAAATGCTGCCAGATTAGAAAAATCTCCAGACAGCTCAATTTTCCAAGCCTCATCTACTATGTCTTCTAATTCTCGTCTTATAGCACTGTGCCAATGCAGTATCTCATTTATAGGATGGTCATCATCTAAACCAGGGACATCATTCACAGACACTGTATATTTCCTCTTGCTTCTCCTTGAAGGTGCACATGCACACTTGTGTTTTCCAGCACAAACCTCTTTGGTAGCATTGCAGTAGACAGAATGTTGGACTTCAGAACTGACACAATGACTTCCATCACTGTTGGTGGATTCTCCACCTTTAATCCATGAGAAAATTACCTTCAATCAAACAAAGCATAAATCACCCACAGAATCAAACAAATGGAACTCTAACTTTGAATCCAAAGACAAGAAAGATGGAAAAAAAAGAAAATAGATCTATTCATATACATAAAATAGAGAGAGAGAGAGAGAGAGGGATGTATGTTAGAAAACAGGAAGCACCTGCTGAAGAAGTTTTTCCCTTGGAATAATTTTAGACAAGCACTTCAGCATCTCCATGTAATCATTAGCTGAAATAGAAAATGAAAGCCAGGGAAGGAACTTTTTCAACATATTCACAGGAATGCTACAAAGAAATTGCCAAATTAGGGATGCCTGCTCTTCAACTGAGAATTTTTCTATTAGTAGAGGAAAGACCTGCATGGAAGAATATTTAAGTCAAGCTCCAATTGCATCAGAACAATAATGTAGCATTACTCTAAATTCCTAATTCAAAATGCCATGTCATCCAAATTCCTATATAGTGCCATAGTTTGGCATGAAAGGCAGTGTTTATACTCCACATAAGCATAACAAGGCAACTCTTAAAGTTATATCTATAGATGACAAGAATGATAGATTCATTATGTATCATAGACTAACGTCAATGATTTTCAATTATACCCTATGAAAAACATGATGAAACCTTTGAAACAAGTTCAAAATTTTCACCATTTCCAGTTTTATTCAATTGTGTATTCCGTTGAGAAATAGAAGGAGTTAAACCCTCAGTTCTCCCATTAAATAAAAATTCACCACAATGATATTTTATATTTGTAAGAAGAAATCCACACAACTGACAAAACATTACACGCATCTTAGTGATGAATAACACCTCCAAAAGAATTGCCATCAAGAAAGATATTGTAGTGTCAGCCAGCTATACCTGCTCCTCTTCCTTGGAAAGGTGCTGGCTGATTGACGTTTGGAGGGCCCAGGTGCAAGATGCTAATTTCCTCGCAAAACTCTCATTCTGCAGTTCATTTGAATTTAGCAGCTCAAACAAGTGATCGAAAAGGTCGCTTTCCCCTTTGTGCTCTAAAGAATATGTCTGTGCAACATTCTTCACACGTATATCCAGAGCTCGAAAAATGACCTAAAATTAAAATACTCTGAGCAATTAACTTCCAAGGAAGTCACAAAATCTAAGCCTGTGTTGTACAAGCTCACATATTGCTGGTGTTTTTCAGTCAGTTTCAATACAAAAAGGAAACCATTTACATGTGAAATATAAAAAGTTTGATCCTGCTGAAGTGCATGTTATGGAATTTGTGCTTTATTGGATTAGGGTTCGTATAGAATAGGCTGTGTGTACATTATGGCTCTGGAAGCTTAACATATGAATATAAATAGGAATATAGTAAAGGGCAGCTCCCACTTTATGCTTATGGAAAACTTTTTAAAATGCAATGCACTTATAGACAACATTGAGAATTTAAAAACCTTGTCCATGATTTTTCTCATGATAAAATAAAATACAGCCATGTTTGGTGTAAGAAGCTAGGGTAGGCACCATGTTTCACCGCACTTCAGTATTTTGAGTACAACTTTGCAATTCTCCCCTTTCCAAGTGTAACAAGTATCCAAGAAAGATTACATGTACTAAAGCGCCATGTAAAAGGCAGGAAAATTGAGGAATGAATATACAGCTGAATTTCAAAACAGGTTGTATCTAGTGTGATACCAAAGTAATAAACAATTAAATACACAGATAAAACATGCAACGCAAAACTAAGAGACAGAAAGTCAATAACCAATGCTGTGTTTATGAAACTATTGTCCCAAACCAAGCATGTAATAAAAATAGTCTTTGAAATATCCTTCATTTAAAGACTTATTCCACAAAACATTCTGCAGACAGCATTCTCAAATGGTTCAATAGCTGATGATAATTTATGAGTTCAGAAAAACCAGCTGTCCACCAAGTCAGAGTCGATTGATTTTTATCCAATCCCTAGGTATAAATAGCAAAGACAGTATCCACCATTAACCGAAACCAATTTCCTTAAAAAGTCCGCATTTGGATTTATTCAGATTCCTTGCCCAAATTCATATTATTCATTAACAATATCGAGCAAGAAAATTTCTTTAAGGTTGTGTGGGCTCACAACCATTACATTGAAGAAGAAGAAGAAAAGAAAATAAGTTAACTGGGTCAGGTACTCAGTAACACAAGATTCTGAGCCTCACGCTCTTGTCAATCATAAACAGATGAGAAAATAATTTGATCTGGATTATTCTTATAGTGAATTAAAGGCCATTAGAAAAGGAAAACCTAAGCTGTTGTTTCCAAATAAATTCCAAAAGCTAATAGGAAACAATCACTCTTTGCGTGATATATGCAGAAAATTCTCTGTACCGCCAACATCATTTCATTAAACGTGCACAGTAAATATCCCCTTTATTAGTTTTCCAATTCTAGATCGCTTGAGCAAAGATCAGAAATATTATTTCCTCTATTTAACTCATCTGTCCTACTTCATTCTTTTAGTGCCATGTAAGTATCTTCAAGGAACACCAAACAACCACCTGCCTCAAAAAAAGACAGTAATAAAGGAAGAATCCTGCACTTCATTTGTTGCTTGACTTGCTTCTCTATCGTACAGAAGAAGAAAGTTCCTTAATGATTACTAACCAACAAAAGAAGAATCCTTCACTCCATCTGCACACGTTATACAATAATTTAGACCCTCAGAGTGCATACTGTAAAAGGAAGAGGAGGAGGAAGGTGAAGGGAAGATAATTATTTCCTTCCTCCAAAGAGCATCTCCTCAAGCATTTGTTCACTTTGAGGCTTCACGATATTGACAGCTCTCTTGTGTTGGTCTTACATTCTATCAGTAGTTATTCACATGCTTTCATGAGGGTACACAATTGCGATATATGCCGTAATACAGCTTGACAGCAATTGTAGATTCTATAACCATCTTACAATTGGCATATAACTAATCAAACCCCAATAAATGCAAAACTCAAATAATTGATGACAGTATAACTAATCAAACCCCAATAAATGCAAAACTCAAATAGTTGATGATGCTTCCAGTCTAAATTTTTTTCTCATTTATTATAAACAAACACGTTCATCTGTTTAATCATTGTTTATACCCTATGACAATCACAAAGCTGAAATACAAACAATCCTAACCCTAAACTAGTTTACGAAAGAAAATGTTATTTTTACATTTGATATTCATTGTCTGATCAGTAATCACAATTTGTTCCTAAATCAACAACTCAGTAAAGTAGACAATATTTGAAGCAACACTGACGTAACGGAATTTAAAACTCCTTCCGCAGAAACCAAGGGATATTGAGAACCATAATTATTTTCATACTACCCTAGCCACTGAAAGAAATGCAATACCTATGGCATAACCTAGCATGGAAGCTTCAACCAATGAACTTCAGGTGAACATTCAGGTGTTCTAGGAATAAGATACAGAGTCACAAACGCAAAACTGAAAGAGGAGGATCAAGAAATAAAATTGCTCCAAATATACAAAGATGAGGTGTCCTAATCCGATGAACAAAAGGATAAAATGCTTGCAATGCATACAGGTATGCCCTAGTATCCATGCCCATAAAACAATTAGCCACAAGAGAGTATGTTCATAGACATTCATTTAAAAATAAATAAATACCCGAATACATTCATTTAAGCATGTAATTATGCCTCTGTAAGTCTATAAGTATGAAAAAAAATAAAGGAACTTTACAATAACTGAGAAATGAAATCAAAAGTAATCAAAGAACAAAACTTGTTTTCCGTAGAAGTAAGGTATACCTCATCCTCAGCGTCTGAGTGATGCTTGTAAATTGACCTCAAAAAACGGTACTGTTCCACCAGCGACTGTATGTCAGCCTCTTTTCCAGTCGCATACGCCAACGCGGAGCGATGAAGCACGTCAAGCTCAGACCTAATTGCCTTATGAAAAAACAGAAGAAACAAAATCGGAGAATTCTGCTCAGAATTATTATCCGCACTTCCTCCAGCTGGCGACCTCGAATCCAGCGCATTGCCCACCGCACCGCCACACAACACCGCCACTCCTCCCTCTCCCCCTTGCGCCGCCATTTCTGCCCCTTTTTTAAACCCTAATTACACCTAAATTCACACACCACCTCTCCCCTTCATCACTCTTCACAAACACATCAACACTTGTATAATAAATTTCTCCTTTTTTCCCAAAAAAAAAAATTATTTTCCAAAATTTTGATACTGTCTCAGAGATAATTTTCCTCCAGAATTCTCATTACATACATAAGAATTACACCAAGACGAAATTGTTGAAAAATTTATAAACGTAATATTGAACTCTTGCTAAACAGAATTACAGAAACACGAATCCACTCGTCACATTTACACTCTTCCTCTCTCTACAAATTTCTCAGTTCTGTATTCATCATCGGTTTATGCATAAAAACACGGTCATGAATCTTATGCAAGCGGTGGCTTTGAATTGATTCAACGGTGACGAGGATTGAGGAGGAGAACCAGAGAGCGCACCGTAACCAGTGGGCCTAACCACGCTGATATCTATCTCTAACTCCCACAGTTTCCCAAATTTACTTCTGCCACGACAAACCGGGTGCCTAGGACCATTGTACGGCGCGGTGGGAGGGGCAATAAATGGTCCGAAAGGTACAAGTTCTTAATGCGGGATCGTTGACGGTCGAGAAAACGGTGAGGGTTGACTTTTCTGCCACGTGGGTTAAAAAATTTGAGACACGTAGGATCGATGGTTTCGCGAAAGGCCTATGGTTTTTGGCGCGGTGGCACGTGCTGAAGGCACGTGAGGGGGATGCCTTGGCATGGTTCCACGTGTGTGGAGTGGGTTCCCGGGAGGAAGACGGGAGGTTGAGTTTTTGGTTTTGTGGATATGGCGGATTAGGGTCCAAATCAAGGGTAGGCCAGCAGCCGAGTTGGACTGCTAGCGCATGGATTAGAGGACGGTTGAACGTTGCTAATCCAATTTAAGTAAATATTAAAGTGGGAAGGGGACATTTAGTTAGAATAATTACACTAAATTTGTTTAGTCACATTCACTGGCACCAACATTAATCATTTTGAATATTCATTACTATTATGTTACCTGGATATTGATATCTTATTAATTTCAAAAAATATTTGCGTGCATATATGAGTGTGTGTATGTGCGGATTTATAGAACATATATATACTTTGTTAGAATTCGTTTGGTTCTTTTACTTGCTATTTGAGGTTGATAATAAAAAATTATTATATTTACCTATCGTTTGTTGACTAAAAAATCCGCATTTATTATCAAATGTACGTATTGAGTAAATTCGTCCCTGTATAATAGCTCACAAATTATACAAGAGATATGTAAACCGCACCGGGCAAACCCATACTCACCTATCTTTATAACCAAAAAAAAAAAAAAAGATTTAACTGATCCTGCACCAAGGATTAAATTAGTTAAGGGTAGAAGTCATAATTATTAGAGAGCTCATATATCGGTAATTTTTGAAGATTTTGTTATTACGGTGAAGGAATTTTGGGATACCCTTACTTTAGAAAACAAGAGGCGTGGTCTGATGTTAATAAAAGTCATTAAAGATTTTTTTTAATTGTAAATATCATTCCTTTCTTAGAAAATAAGGATACTAATAAATTATAATTTGTTTGATCGATGTGTTGGGCTATGATTGATGTTGAACCAGAATAAACTGAACCCGAACTCCTTTCTTATATAAATTAATGAACCCGTTTTTATTAACTATGGAAACGTCATTATAAATTTTTATTAATTGACTTACCGATCCCAAATGGTTAGTTGAATTGGAGTTCAAAGTTATATAAAATGTATGAAATTTTAATTGGTAGCAGTTGGTAGACACTAGACATATAAAATGTAAGAAATTAGTTCCAGGAAAGAAGACATGAATTACATTAAATTAATTTAAAAGTAATATACTGGATGTACTGATGTACATAATTGTCTAGTCTTTTCATGCTTGATATTAGGGCGGATAATTCATGACACGATACCGAAACTCAACATAAACTTAATACATATTTAGTAGGTATAAGTATATTTTTTTACAAATTTGGATTAAAATCAAATTGGACCTATATAATACGAAAATAAAATAAGTTCTATTAGATTAACCTACTAGTCAACTAATTTAATCTGTTTAACCCATTTAAAATAATTTGAAATTTTATTTAAGAATAATTTTAAAATATAAAAAGTATCGTATAAGATGTACTTTTAAATATTTTTATTGTTTTAATATTTCATAAATATATAAGTATTTTTTTGTGTTGTGTTACCCATGAAACAAATAGTTCATTGAATTTTCCTAAATTTTACATGTATATAAGTATTTTCATGTCGTGTTGTTTTACTCACAAAATGAACGGATTGTGTTCACGTTATATTATCTGACATATATAATTGTATAAGTCATGTTCAGAGCCGTGTAAAACTATAATACTTATATTTTAACAAGACACACGCAACCAAAACACTACTTGATTGCCACCCATACGACCATAATAAAACACATATGACTTTTGTTGACAAGGAATCCCGCAGCCGCTACCCAAGAGTGCACATTGAGTAAAATCCCGCCCTTATAGAATAACCTACAAACCCTTATAGGAGAAAGAAACCCTTATAGGAGAAAGGAACACATATGACTTTGATTGAATCATTGAAGTGACATAGTTTTATTAAAATTAATTTCACTAGTAGTTATAAATTTCATGATGGAGTTTAGTATTTATTAATGAAATGATAATATGACACGGGTTAGTACGTAATAAATAAAATAGAAAATCTGAACTCCTTTTTAATGCTAAAAAAAGTTACCTTTAAAGCTTTGTGTGTTTTTTTTCTTAAATGCACTTTTAAATAAAATTATTATGGAATTGTGACTAGTTATAATCACGCATAGTTAATAATTAAAAAAAATAAAATTATATATTTAATAATATATTAAATTAAAGGTGTTATATCTTGTATTTAAAAAAAAAAAACTTTTACACAAAAATAAAGAAGATAATGACTAGTTTCAAATACTAGGCTGCACACATGCACAAATGTTAAGAAACTACGATGACAAATGGCCAGTTGAAAAAGAAAAGAATGGACACTCCTATAAATGCAGTCGATGAGGGAATCGTTTGTTAAGATAAGATCGTCCTATCAGATGGGAAAAGAATAAAAGGGTTGATGAAATTTAATGAATTCTCCATTCTTTGATGATACGTATTCACATATATTTGTTCGTATGTCCAAAATTGATGGAGATGTAAAAGTGATGCGTGAAGAATCATGCCTTGCTCATAATGGGGAAGAAAGTTCACACAAAATAATTTAGCATCAAAGCCGTCCCAAAGTACCAAAAATATGTAATAACTCTCGTCACGAGTTTGGTTATGCATTTACATCCACAAATTGTCTCAGTTATTATGCCAAAATCCCTTTGAAACCAAAATGACATTGATGAGGTGATTATTATTTAGCCTTCATCATATTGTTGTTGAACTAAATATTTAGCCCATAATTGGGAATATTTATCTTTTGAGTCCACTCTCAAGGCGTGTGTGTTTGTGTGCATGCATTTTACAGATGCATGAAACAGATCCATGCATGAACTCAAAGGATTCACATGAATTTGGCTCCTCAACAGACTGAATGAAATTACATGGATCACCCTTATTTTTTGAATTCTTAAAAAAAAAAAAAACCAATATTTTTCTTCCTTGGAAAAAAAAATCCGTAGTATAAATTATGTTACGAATATAGTGTATCATAATGGATTTGGATTCTCTGTATTAATAATATATCATACTTTAAAACGATATCGTTTTACTCAAAACAACACCATTTCATTTAATGAAATTATGTTATTTTGTTTAAATTATCTCATTTTAAAGTATACTACATTATTAGTACATTATAGTTAGAACAGAGAATTCAAATTAAAAAAAAAAAATTCTCTAATAGTTGATACACTATAATTAAGATAGAGGATCTAAGTCCTTATTTCATACTATCTTTTAGCCCTAAAATAAGAGAATATTAATACAAAAACGATGAAGGTTTAGCTCATATTATTAATAACACCGATTAACTGGTCAATGAATTCAATTTCTGAGAGAGTGCAAGAGGGCAAAGGGAACTGGGAAACGCACACAAGGGGCCTGTGTTGAGAGCGTGAATGGGCTAGTACTTAGTAGTTCACGTTCCTTTGGTCATTCTCGTGTCTAAGACAGGCCCTGCCTCCTATGTATTCAGATTTTCTGTCATAATCTAGTATCTAACTTGCAATAACGTTCTAAAAAACTTAAGACTCCACAAAAACCCAATTGAAAAGACACGGATGTTTTACCAGTATTAAATGGAACGATGTTGATGTCATTTTAAGAAAATGATAATAACAAGAACAGAGAATTTCTTGCATTTGTTCACCATTGGGCAAAGTTTGGTGAAATAAAAAATGCTAGTGATTTCATGGGAAAGAGTTGCACAATGGTTTATATTTTGGCCGTTGCGAGAAAAATGAGGAAAACCATACATTTCCTTGTTAGGCTTTTGCATAAGAAAAACAATACATCAACCAGTAAAATTCAACCAAAATTGGATCACTCTTAACATACACGAGAAAAGAACAACCCAATAAAGTACGCTAATATTGCACAGCACCGCGGGTTGGCTTCTTGGCCATTGGTTCTGGCCAATCCCAGTGGGAATTTCTTCTCAACTACCTATGCCTCACTTCCTACAAAAATTTTGGTTACAACACCCAAAGCAATGGTTCTTCCTGATGCTCTAAGGGAAACCCTTCCTAAAGCTCTACATTTTGAGTATTCTTCAACGCAAACTTCTTCTTCAAGAACCACCTAAAAGCATGCAAAACACAGGATGAAGTTGGCGGGCAACTAGCAAGATAATGTGCCAAACAAAGCCCTCAGGACAATGAGAGTTGTTTCCTTCCAAGTCTAAAGCAAACACAAACATTTATATAGATAGATATTGTACGAACCTCAATTACAGCATTCTGCTTTGCTAACAGACATCTCGGAGACTTCTTTGACAACTTTCCAGTCTTCGGATCAAGCAATGAGAGTATTCTAACAACTCTAGCAGCCTCCTTTGCATGATGTATGTGCAATTCAAGCTGCACAATAGGCAAATCTTAGATAAAGACATAATTATTGAAACAATCAATGCACAAGCAAAATGGACCATGGGCAACCTGAGAACCAATTAAAATTGGTGTCGTGATCTCCAGGACGAGAACTTTTAATTCAAAATGCTTAGAAACTGCAACCGGGAAATCAGGGTGACACAACACCCCTCCAGCAGAAACTCGATTCGCATCAACACCTTGTAGACTGACAGTCACATTATCTCCAGCTCGTGCAACATTACAAACATGGGAGTCCCTTTCCAAAGACCGCACTGTAGCTATTTCTCTATATGGCATAACCAGAACCTGTGGCCAGAACAAATACATTAGAGCTGCTGAAACCAGCATCCTCAAGCTTTTGCAGGAAGACAAATTACCATGTCTCTAAAGCCTTAAAAGTACATTTTTTTTTTTTGAAAAAAAGGACACAGAAAGTGGAGTGAAGTATCATAACCACCACTAAACCCCCCAACCCCCCACCAAGGGTGCATAATAGATTTTCCTAGATACAATACTAATTAAAATACATGTAGCCAACTACCAATTTCAAGAATCCAGCAAATCAAAAATTCAGTCCACCCAAGAAACTTCATAGACAATTTTTAATGGTCAGATGTTCTAGTAATTCTGTTGAAAACAACAGCTAAAACCAGCCACCACTCTTTCACCTTAGATCCAGAACGAAGAGCTCCAGTTTCCACTTTCCCACCAACAGACAGATGCCCCTGTGGCTGTGATTTTATAACATCACATATTGGCAAAAGTAGAGGTTTTGCGTAATCCCTTGTAGGAGGTTGGAGAGAATCAATTGCATCCAATAAACAAGGCCCCTGAAACCTGCAAGTACAATAACCTTAACGGCAAAAGCAGACACATGGCTGAAAATTTATTCATTTTCTATACATATAATCCTTCTTCTCTTTTTTTAACAAACCATAACCTAAAAATTAACAGAACTCATTTGAATGGCAATTATGTATAACAAACAAGAAAAGAAGTAATGGAATAATAATATCAATATGATAAGAGTACACAAAGTTGTAAATTAAACATTACAACACCTGATCAAATATCAGATTGAGAAAGCTAGAAAAGCAGGTAAGCAAACATGAATATCAGATTGACAAAAATGGAGGCAATTGACAGAAATGATAAGCGAAAAGATGATATCATTGAGATAAGCAGTAACACAGAGCATAATCTTTTCTATCCAAGAAAAGAAAAACCAAGGCACTCACTAGAATTGCACCCACTTGAAATAAAAAAAATTGCAGAACTTAAAAAGATGGCATGCATGACCAGATGCAATACACCAGGACTTAAAGAAAAAACAAGCACAAGTAAACTAACCAGGATAATTGCACATCAGAAGGACCATTGACCAAATTTTGATTTTCCATAGCACTCACTGGAATCCAGAACATTGATGAGTCCTTGAAACCACAAGAACGAAGAAATGTCCCCAGCTTCTGCTTAATTATATCAAATCGTTCCTTGGAGTATCCCACAGCATCCATTTTATTAACTGAAACTATAATCTGATCAGCACCAAAGCTTCTAATTAGTTGGGCATGCTCCCTCGTTTGTCCCCCATAAGAATCCATTCCCGCTTCAAATGCACCCCTGGAAGCATCAACTACAAGAATTGCAGCATCAGCTTGTGTTGCCCCAGCTATCATGTTTGGAACAAAATCTTTGTGGCCAGGGGAGTCGAGCAAAACTATGTGATACTTTTTAGAATCAAAATACGCAACGGCCACGGTCATTGTTATCCCCCTTTCCCTTTCTTCAGCACTCTCATCTAATGCCCATGCATAAGCAAAGGACCCTTTTCCCTGATAGAAAAACATAGGGGGTCATTAGTCTTAGTAAACCAAGCTATCATCATTAAAGAATGAAGAGATAAATAAATTACTTGCTGCTTGGACTCTCTTTCATATTTGTGAAACTCTTTTTGGGAAATACGCCCTAAAAGATGTAGCAATCTTCCAGAGAGTGTTGACTTTCCAGAATCAACATGACCAACCTATGAATGTAGAATCAAGAAGATTAAAGAGAATATCTAAGAAAGGTAGGTTATATGTATGGGCAATACTTATCTTTCAGAACAGAGAAGAGTAACAAGAGGGATAACTTACAATTGCGAGATTGAGTTGTTGCCTTTTATCTTCCAACTGATCAGGAAGCATCCATTTCTCAGGTTTAAATGGGGTACTTGGTGGATCTCTTACCCCATTGACATTCTTTGCCTTCCCTGACTTGGAAGATAATGACATTTTTACCATATTACTCGAGATGCTTTCTGCTTTTTCCTCCATTTGTAAAGAACTGTTCCCCTTTGCATCAGTAGATCGTCCTTTTGAAGTTGATCCAGTAGAGATGTCAGGCCCTTCAATAATTATATCTCTTTCAACTTCAACATTATTGTCTTCTTCTTTTGTAGGAACATTTGATGATGAAGACTTCTTGAAGTCAACTGCTGGATAAGATAAGTCATATAAGACACATGCATCCTTCCAAATAATAGAGGTACACAATCTAGTTGAACTAGGACTATTTCAACTAACTATTTCAACTAAAAACTAAAGAATACCATACATATTTTCCTCATTCAAATTTATCTCAAATCTTGGCAGAACTGAGGAAATATACATTGGCATACATTAAATTAGCAAATGAGTGGAAAAGAACAAAAGCCTCAAAGTGACAAAAGAGTAGAAAATATCATCAGCAAATTACCTTTTGAACCCAGTGTGGAGGAACGTTTTCGAATTGATACTATATCATCTGGAGATGGAGCATCAAATTTAAATGGAGCTGCCATCAATAAGAGTTTAAGTTAGAAAAATGCGTAAAAACAATTCACATTGTAATATGCATCCAGAATGGCCAAGCAAGCAGAAAACACAGCATGAACTTAAGAAGTTATTCCATAAAGGGATGGAAAAAGAAGAAAACACCTATGTCCATCAATTTAACTTCCTGTTTCAGAGCATGTCCACACCTATATTAATCTTGTAATTCTTTTGAGAGCTAAAAGCCCTATGAAAATCATGAATATCCCAATGCATATTGACAGGCTGTCCGACAACAGAAGCATGATTCTTTGCTTCAAATACTACAGCCTTTTCGGGCTTGCGATGCGGCAATGATGCAAAAAGAGACTTGGCCATTATGGATGCTCCAGAGTCTTTGCATATGCCACCAACTGCATGGAAACGATCTACCCTATGAAAGAGCTAGAAAATTTAGACAAAAATGAAAGAAGACAGAGACTAGTCTCATTGACCCTATGAGATGCAATCTTTCTGTACTCCACTGCCATAATTTCAAATCCAGAATCCACATAGATCCATCTCTGAATTTGGAAAAAAAAAATTGAAAAGATTCATAATAAGAGAAAAAAGAAATGTTGGGATATAATTACAGAAATTCATTTTGGAGAGATGAATTAAAAGTGCTAACAGCAACTGGCTTATGAAACTCTCATCACATAAATATCAATATGGTTATCAAAATCACACAGACTACACAAGCAATAAACAAAAGTATCAGCCGCTAACCTGGGGAAGAATTGCTCTTGCTAGCACCTTTAACCAAGGGATTACGAAGGACCCCACATATGTCACATGCAGACATGTAGTCATCATTATCAAATGTACATATGGGACAACGCCACACTCCAGTCTTGATTGCTTCTTGCGCATCCTTGGTCTCAGGCGCTATAATTGCTGCAATAAATTATCAACAAGCACTTAACTTTTTCAGGGAGTAGATTGGTTTGAAATTGGAATCAATATGAACAGCATCTACATATGGCTTAGTTGGGCAATAAAATTGAATTCTATTCTATCCAAAAAGGTTTCAAGTGAAACAATCACTAACATATAACGTGGGATAGATTTCCTATTGCATTTGTCTGCAAAAATGATGCACTGAAAAATGCAATCTAGAATAATTACAGAAACCAGATAAAGTATATCAATCTTCCAATCTACAATATATCTTCAACTGTCCCCTCAAACAGAAACAATAGAAAACCAGGAAAGGTAAACAGTCGCATAATTCACTCTAATTGTCAGGATGGGAAATTTTAGAGATGATGAATATTGGCATTAACTTTTTAGGAACTCACTCCTACTGAGAATCAGCTATTGTAGCCAATTGTATAACCACGTTATGAAACGGACTCCCATTCTCCATCGGCATTTAATTAATTCTGAATGCATTCTCCTGTATAACTAGATGTAAGTAATTTTGAGTGTTTTACAATCATTAAACATTCAATATGACATAGACCAAACTACCTCCAAGAATAAGTTAATACTATCAATAATTTGATCATATGAATAATGAAAAAAGCCTTAAAACCTCAGAACAGGAATTTATACTCATCCCAACTTGAATAGGAATTGACTCACATCTATTATGTCCTTCTGACAATGCGCTCAGCTTTAAGTTGAATTTCCTCCAAATCATGTTTTCTTATGGATTTAACATCCAGAGTCCAAAACAGATCTATCTAAAGATATAAATCTACGTACCCTGCTCCTAAGTTTGATATTTCAATCCTTTCACACATCTCAAAAGGGCCTTGTTTAGCTCCATTCAATAAGCCAAGAGTTTTCTAGAGGGTAGCAACTTGTCAAAGACAAATTACACAATAATGATATCTAGATAGCCTCCTAGATGGCTAAGAACCACTTCTCTTTTTCTTTTTGTTTTTTCCTTTTTTTTAAAAAAAAATTATTACTCACTCCAACCCATAAAAAGAATCCACATTTCACCTTTTTCCTTGTCCCAAGATAAGAGTTCTATCTTTTGGATTTTTGAATGAAATTCCTACGATATACTTTATGTAATAGTGACTAGGTGTGGCCCGCAATAAAAAGAGGACACAAATAAAAAATTGTACAATTAATGGCCCATTTAGTGTGTTAAACCTTATAACTCTTAGGGTTTGTTTGGACAAGTTTCTTATTTACAAAAAGTTAACTTTTCTTAAACAAAAATAAAACATCCAAGCACATTTTTATTTTAAAATTTAAAATTTAAAATTTCTCACTCAAATTCCTCTCACATAATTTTAAAAAAATTTCTCTCATATTTTTACCTCCAAAATACTTTTTCTATCAAAAAAAACCCACCAAAATTTTCACACATTCCAATACAACTTTTTTCAAATAAAACACAGTCCAAACGAAGCCTTAATAATTTGTATTTTTGAATTTAGGACTCTATTTTTTGGGTTGGTATTATTTAGTACTTTTTAAGCACTTTGAAAATTTTTACTCCATTGGACCAAAAAAATAAAAAATAATAAAACCTCACAAATGCAGGCAAAAATCTAATCCCTATGCCAATTATCAAGGCTAAAGTGAAAAGCCATAGAAAGTGCATAGATACACACAGGTATACACTTACCAAATGACTTCTCCATTAAAGTAAAGAGGAAATAAAATACAGGTCTTACTCAGTACTCATCTATACTTCTGGTAAGAACCCACTGTTTCAAATAGAACATTTCGGAATTTTTGTTATTAGAATGAATTTCCTTTGTTAGTATCCCTTTTGAAATACAAAGATGGGAATTGGTAAAATATCCTCAGAATCTAGGCACAGAAATAACTGGTGAGAGGATGAGTTATTTGTTAAAGACTTAAAAAGAAGAATATTAAATACATCAAGAAAAAAAAACTGAGAAGGTTATTCACCATTTTGTTTGGACTTGTAACTGTAATCATCATCATCATCGTAGTAATCATAATCTTCATAGTCAGCATCATCGTAATCAATTCTATGTTGTCCCTTACGAGGCATCTTGCTACTTTCTACCACATGACAAATAGAATCATTTTCACATAAGATGCTCAAATTGATGTAGTCACAGAGATGTACTAATAATACTTTTCAAATGAAACATAGAACAAACCTTCTGGATGGCATTTAGCAACAATAATGTTAGGATTTAAGCACCATCCTGGGTAGCAGACAGAAAATACAAAAGCACAATAACTTCAAAGTACTTCAATCAACAGGCAATCCATTCACCATACTAGTACCCAAAAAAAAAAACACTAGGCAAAACTCTTCAGAACGCGTTTGGCTGTTGAAGGAAAGTTTTGATGACCTCCTCTGACTTGGCAAGCTGCATGAAAATTGCACTGTTAGACCTCTGTGTGCATTGGAACTATTATAGTAACAATTTGCAAATTCAGATTAGCATGAACTGTTATTTCTACTAAATTTGTGACCCTTCTCCATTATGCAAGCAACCCATATATTTTTTCCATCAAATCACAAATAATCTTGAAAGGAAAAAAGCACCATGCTATAGACTATAATAACACCCATAATTAATTTAAATTCTTAGCTTACAACCACCATACTTTCATGTTCTGCAAAATGTTGCAGATGACACTTAATCACCAATACATGTGAACTAAAAGACAAAAAATGGTGTCACTTTATATTATAACTGTTTTCCGTTGCAAAAACCACCAAACTACACTGATGCCTCACATGTCAGCTTTGTTTCTAATGAAAGCTGCATTTTGCAAGTAAAAGATCCTTATTTCCAATAAAGAGTAGGGCACTTAAAAGTTAAAACCTTTGAAAATTTTACACCTTTGTTGTTAATGAAATCACATGCTTTCGAGAAATTTCTTCTTCATGCAATCCAAATCATCATACAATTTATACAACTAAGATGATAACTCGACATGCATGACATTTAAGTATATGACCGTTATTCTCCCCTTCTTTCCTTGTCTCTTCTTTTAGTTGAGATAATACAAGAGCATGCATTTAAGGCTTTCTCAAAAGGTTGGCAACAGCTACTTAAATTATAAGAGTTTTGTCACTAGCATTAATCTATCAGTCTTCCATGAGCAACGAACATAAAACATTCACAAAATATCGTATCTTGCAGCATATTGAATCAGGTAAACACCTCTCTAATAGCCTGAAAATTGGAATAATTCTGGAGATGCATCCACAAGTCAATCACTGAATATGCAAATTCCAATTCTAATATAACTAAGGCCAACATTAAACATTTCATTGTTACCGCAACCAGCGGCTGCAAATTGCTAGATACATTTTGACACAATTCTGTTGGTAACCTTTTTCAACACAACTCTTTCTACTCAATTTTCAATGTTCTCTGTATTTTAGTTTTCGATACAAAATTAGAACAACTTGAACCATTTTGCCTCAGTTGAAAAAATTTAAAAAATAAATAAGCGAAAAAAAAATTAACTTCTAGGCACAGTGAATAATAGAACCAATAAAATGATGGAAAAAGGAAAGGAAAACTTATAAGTTTTCCAAGTAAACTTGGTGTAACCCAGTTGCCCAAATCATTAATCTCAAAATCCAAACAAACTAAAACGAAATAACAACAATAGAACCAAAATAACACCATCAAAACTATACACCAAAAACAATCAAAGAAACGAAAACTAAATTCGACCCACAATCCAAGTCACCTTCTTGTTCAAAAAAATAAACAGCCCATTTCGATATTATTCATGGGAGTGATTTGGCCATGTGGGTTGCTGTCAAATACTCACAAAATGGCGGAAATTTTACGGGCCTCTTACTACGGTACTGAGCGGGCAGTTAGAGGAACGTATATCGGTCTAGGGTTTGGATGGAGACATGAAGATCAGAAGGAGGAGGAGAAGGAGTGGGCTTGTCGCTAATTTGCTAGCATTAACAGCCCCGGTGAGGCGGTGGACGGTGGTGGAACTTGGCTGATTCTTGCTTGTGGTGGGGTGTACCGACGTTAAAACGTGCAGACGTCCGGTGCTCTTTTCATACTTTCATCATTATTATTATTATGATTCGGTTTTTCGGTTATGTATTTAAAATAAATAAATAAGATAAATTACATCTACCTCCCCTGAAGTTTTATTTTATTGCCAATTCCCTCTTAACGTTTGTAAATATTACAATCCCTTCATTTGACAGTTCCCGTTACATAATTTATAAAATAATTCAAAAATCATGCAAAAATAACAAATTTGTGGATTCCATATAATTGTCATATGGGTTAACCTTTCTCGTTATTTTGTTCTATTCAACAACAAATTTTGACAAATTCCAAACTATTAAGTTTGTTCAAATCTTAATAAGAGCAATTTAAATTTCAAAATTTATCAAATTTAGGTCTATTTGTTTTTTCTGGTTCGATTTTTTATTTTGTTTTTATATGAATCATAGAAGCTTATTCAATGTTTATATGAATAGTGATTTTGTAATTTTTTTTTTTAAAAAAAAGATGTGTACTATTTTTTTTTTTGTTGCACAAATTTTTGTGTTTACTTTTGAATTAATTTTCCTTTATTTTTCTCTATATTAACTCCTTTTTTTTTAAAAAAAAATTCAAATGTAATTATTTCTCTTTTAATGCTATATTATACTTTTGGTTTGATCTACCTTTTTCTTACCACAAAGTTTTTATTCTAGTTTCGCTATTGAATACAGTATTGTGAATAGAAATATTTAAATTGTACGGTTTGATTACGTTTTATAATATATTTTTATATTTTTGACAACTGTAATTATAAAATTAATAATATATTAAAAATACAAAAGTGTTTTAAAAATTACATACAAACTTACCATGTTGAATGATTGGGGAACAAAGAAACTTCCCTAAACAAAGATGTTTTTGGAGAATTGTGAGATGTTTTGTTTTGTACTTTGTGGTATGATATCTTAAACCTTGTTGGGGTGCCAATTGACTAGTCATGGAAAGTGCAAATCTGCAAACATAGAAAACCTTGGCGTTTCCCAAAGTCGTGCTACTTCACACGCCCTCTTTGCATTCTTAAACCATAGCATAACTCACGCTTTCACTTTAAAACCTTCATCTCTCTTCCTCCTCCTTTGCAAAATTCCCAATCATGAACTCCTGAAAGGAAAAAACACACACAGTCACACAGTCCATCTCACAATCATCGAACAAGAAAAGAGAGGAGTTTTTATATATAAATTAGTTGTCAATGATGGCGGGTCCTTCATTGATGGATTCTCTCTTCCAGCGTTCGTTAGAAGATTTAATCAAAGGCATCCGTATCCACGGCGGAGCCGGCGCCGGAGAATCGTCCACCTTCATCTCCAAATGCGTCGAAGAGATCCGTCGCGAGATCAAAGCAACAGACCCACAAACCAAAACCACCGCTCTTCAAAAGCTGACCTATCTTCACTCCCTCTATGGCATCGACATGTCCTGGGCCGCTTTCCATTCGATCGAGCTTTCCTCCTCTACGAATTTCCACTCCAAACGCATCGCTTATCTCGCTGCCTCACTCTCTTTCAACCCCTCCACTGACGTCATCCTCCTCCTCACTCATCAGCTCAGAAAAGACTTATCTTCGGCCAATCCGCATGAGGTGAGCCTGGCCCTACAAACGCTTTCTTCAATCTGTACTCCAGATTTAGCCCGCGATTTAAATCCTGAATTGTTTACTTTGCTGAATAGTAGTAGGAGTTTTATCAAAAAGAAAGCTATTGCCACTGTTTTGAAGGTTTTTGAACTGTATCCTGATTCTGTTAGGGTCTGTTTCAAGAGATTAGTTGAGAATTTAGAGAGTTCTGATATGGGTGTTGTTTCTGCGGTTGTTGGAGTGTTCTGTGAGCTGGCTATTAAGGAACCCAGATCGTATTTGCCTTTGGCCCCTGAGTTTTATAAGATTTTAGTGGATTCTAGGAATAATTGGTTGTTGATTAAGGTCTTGAAAATTTTCGCAAAGTTGGCGCCTTTAGAGCCTAGATTGGGTAAAAGGGTTGTGGAACCAATTTGTGAGCATTTGAGGCGAACTGAGGCAAAGTCATTGGCTTTTGAGTGTATTAGGACAATTGTAACTGGTTTGAGCCAGCATGAGATAGCTGTGAAGCTTGCGGTGGAGAAGATTCGTGAGTTTCTGGGGGAAGATGATCCGAATCTTAAGTATCTCGGATTGCAGGCACTTGCAATTATTGCACCTAAGTATTTGGATGCAGTTTTGGAGAATAAGGAGATGGTGATTAAGTCCCTGAGTGATGAGGATGAAAATATTAAGCTTGAGGCCTTAAGGCTTGTCATGGCAATGGTGTCTGAGGACAATGTAGCAGAAATTTGCAGAGTTTTGATCAACTATGCTGTCAAGTCTGACCCTGATTTCTGTAATGAGATTTTAGGGTCCATCTTGTCAACTTGTTCAAGGAATTATTATGAGATCATTATTGATTTTGATTGGTATGTTTCACTTGTTGGTGAAATGTCAAGAGTTCCACATTGTCAAAAGGGAGAAGAAATTGAGAATCAGCTTGTCGATATTGGTATGAGGGTTAGGGATGTTAGACCTGAGCTTCTTCGTGTTGGGCGGGATCTCTTGATTGATCCTGCATTACTTGGAAATCCTTTCATCCATAGAATTTTATCTGCTGCTGCTTGGGCTTCTGGGGAGTATGTGGAGTTTTCAAGAAATCCATTCGAGCTCATGGAAGCACTCTTACAACCACGAACCAATCTTTTGCCACCATCAGTGCGGGCTGTATACATTCAATCCTCACTTAAAGTATTGACATACTGTGCATATTCTTATTTCTTCCCTAATGAAGCTGTTGTGCCACCAAACCACGGATTGGCTGATTCAGTGCACAATGGTGGCATTTCTGAAAGCTCTGATTACACAAGTGGTGCAGCAGTTGCTGATACTGAGCTAGATCAGAGCTTTAATCCAAGAATGATGCATGAACCACTCAAAGATTCTTTAGCTCAGATGATAAATATTGTGGAAACAACATTTGGCCCAATGCTAGATTGTCATGATGTTGAAATACAAGATAGGGTGAAGAATGTCCTTGGTTTGGTCGAGTTGATTCGACAAGAGACAAATGGTTATGTTCAGAAGGAAGTAGATATTGAGAGGGAAGAACTAAGACCTTCTGAAATTATCAGATTGATGCACAATGCCTTTTCTGAGGAGCTTGGTCCAGTTTCATTGACAGCTCAAGAGAGGGTACCCCTTCCCAATGGATTAGAACTTAAGGAAAATTTAAGTGACTTAGACACAATATGTGGTGATCTTAGAATTCCTATGTCGAGTTCTTTTACCCTTGAAAGACCTTGGACACAGGAAAAGGATGCCATCACTTTGTCTGACTATCAAAATGAGGAAGACCATGAGCCTTCAAATGAGTCAACCTCTCTATTGACTGAGCATCGCAAACGGCATGGGTTATATTATCTTCCATCAGCAGAGAAGGAAAAAGTTTCAAATGATTATCCACCTGCTAATGACCTCAGTGTGGAAGATAAAGTCAATGATCAGACAGAGGATCTTGTGAAGCTTACAGAGCAATCACTTGTCCCTAAGAAAAAGCAAATAGCAAAACCTAGGCCTGTGGTTGTAAAATTCGATGACGGAGATGGTATGCACTTAATGGAGAAGAAGCCAGAGTTGAAAAAGGACTTAATTTCTGATGCAGTGCGAGATGTGCTCTTGGGCAATGAAGCTGTGGCATCATCGTCTCGTAGTAACAAGTCTGAAAAATCGTCAAGTAGACGAAGTGGGAAGGAGACATTAAGCCCCTTGGAGCCAATTGATGATTTGACAACTGCTGGGAGTTCTGAGATTGGAAATAAGAATTCAAGAAAGAATAAACGCCGCAGTGATGGCAAAGAGAAGAGCCACAGAAGTTCAAGTAAAGTAACTGGTGAATCTGATCAGAAAGTTAAGCCAAAGAGTAGTCGTTCCCATGGTAGGCACAAGTCACGGCAAAGAGAAGATGGCACTGTGACTGTTGCTGCACAATCACCTGTGATTCCTGATTTTCTTTTATAGCATCGAAGACTGGCTTATTTTATCCGTCACCACCAATACCATTTCCCTTATTCGCCTTCTTTTTTATTTTTGAGATCAGTCCTTGTGTATATTTTATAGAACTTTTTGGTAGAAATTGTGGTGGTTTTAGCTTTGAATTCTTTTGTTACATTGTTTCTTTGTGTATAAAACAACATGAGATTAAGTCAATACAGAATCACGTTAGTTTGAGCATTCCCTGATCTTGGTGCTTTTGAGATGAGTGCATCTATGATTAAATTGTTTTTGTTCTCTCTTCTCTCTCCTTGTTTGGATACTCCACTTTGATTTCCACTGTTTATCAATTACTTGTCGAAGGTCTTGAGCTACTAGTATTTTTGTCACTTCCGGGACAGGTACATGATTTTATCTTTGGCATAGCATATTTTCTCAACGAGTGCTATGTATTACTTGTGAATATCTGAACTACTACAGGATTAAACAGTGTTCTTTAGTTTGATACTCCTGGCATTTTTCTTTGGACTATGATAATTCTACTCCTAGATATATGCACGAAACTTTGAAAAAAATGTCAAAGTTGTCTTCGCTTAACTTCAACTCTATTGTAATTGGGATGGTCATCCTAGCTGATGACTTCATTGGTGCAAGATTTCATATTCGACTAGCTGGGTGTCTATATTGTAATTGGGATGGTAATCATCATCTATACTTTGTACTGAAATGTGAAATGTAGCTGCATTTTAAAGATCCAATATGGTGCTCGGCTTTTAATTTACACTTACCCAAGAAATATGGAAATGGAAAACCAAAAAGAAAGATTCTGTTTCAAAGGTCAGACTTACCAAGAATTGTAATTTGTAAAATCAAAATTTAGACCCAGACCATTAATATCTCGTCTATTTTTGCAGATACAATTCTACAATTCCATTGCCAGAAGATCATTTTGTTAAGAATTTTTCGCAATCGTCTGATAAATTAATCAAGTTTCGCCATTTGCAGAGTCTCATAAAATTAGAGAGTATATAACTCATATTTCATGCAAGAACTTGGGATTAATATGCTACCTTTTAATGCTAACAGAAATGCTTCATCCATTTAATTAAGCTCCCAAATGGATCTACCGGTTAAGGATCAACTTGGTCTTTTCTTTCTGCATCCGTTATTGTGTGGCAAGCATTGAAGCTTCGTGATGAAGATCCAGAAGCCACAAGACCATATTGCACTTATTATCAGATTGTCAATGGTCCAAACATTTGTATTCTATGCAAAGTTCAGTTTGCAGCTTTTGTTTTGTGTATATGAACAGAAGATCAGTCTGGTCTGACCTTATAACTGCGTGACCTTCCTAGGATATAATTTTGTGACTTCAACAGTGGGACATTAATGTGGCATAGATGTCGAGGTCTACTACTAGTCTCAAATGAACTCCTAGCATTTTCTTGGGGGTACTTAACCTGTAATGCCTATCAAGTCTAGAGTTTGAAGATGTAACTTGCAGGAGAATCAAACACTGAAAATTGACTCACATTGTGAATGACACTTGTGGTTATATCCTTTCTTCAATTTGTCATTAACATGCCTCAGCACGCAAAGTCCATGAGGAGCTTCTGCACTCTTGGTGGAGGTGAAAATTGGAGGAATATTACTGAACATGATTTTCACTTGACTTCAGCTGGAAGTTGTATGAATATTAGTTTACAAGTTCTTTAATATTGTCCAAAGCTGCTGCTTCATTCTTGTCTAAAACTCTCTCCTGTTTCTCTGGAAAATGAGGGAGGAACAGGCTGAACAGCTACAGCTGCAATTAATGGCCAAGCTCTTCATTACAAGAGTAGTACAGTTGCATCATGTAATCAATGTTTTGTATTTAGCTATTGGCATAATACTGGGAGCCCCCTGTGGTTTATGTGTTCAGAAATTTCTTCTACTAGAGAACATAGTCCATATCTCAATTGTCACCTTTACCAGAAATGCGGATAGAATTACCATCTCAAAAGCCAATAATACCATCACCACTCCCTCCTCCACCCCCACATGAGGCTGCCATCCCACCATCGCCTATTTGTAGTTTTGCGACGGAGGAGACGCAATTTATCATGCACAAAATGGATGACAAAGTGTTCTTTCGGCGTGCATCTATGGTACAAATGGCTGAGGATTTCACTTTCAATTATGTCCCGAAAGTTGCTTTCTTGTTCTTGACCAAGGGGCCAATTCCATTGGCTCCCTTATGGGAGAAGTTTTTTGGAGGACATAATGAATCTTACTCTATATATGTTCATTCAGACCCCAATTACATTGAACTAGTGTGACGATTCTGTTTTCTACAGAAGAAGAGTTCCTGGCAAGGTTAATAAAAGTTTAATATACTCCCAACTACATTTTACAGGAAGAAATCATGAATCAGAACATATCATATTCTTTCATTTTCGTCCCTACATATTGAGATATACTCAGCTGTATGTTACCTTGAAGATGACAATAAAATCAAAGTATGCAACTCGCTTAAATTTTCCTTTTTGGCTTGATTGCAGCCAGTGCAGTGGGGAAAACCATCAATGATTGATGCTGAGAGACGACTCTTAGCCAATGCACTGCTCGACTTCACAAACGAAAGATTTGTGCTGCTCTCTGAAACATGCATTCCTTTGTTCAACTTCACAACAATTTATAAGTACCTAATGAATTCCAATCATTCTTTCATTGGTTCTGCTGATGATCCATCGAAAGTTGGCCGTGGCAGATATAACCAGGCAATGTCGTCTACCATATTGATCTCTCAATGGCGAAAGGGATCGCAATGGTTTGAGGTCAATCGTAAAGCAGCTATAACAATCATTTCAGACAGTAAATATTACCCCATCATGACAAAATATTGCAATCCTCCTTGTTATAACGATGAGCACTATATTCCCACACTTGTGAACATTCTGTTGCCAGAAGAGAACTCAAATAGGAGCATTACTTGGGTTGATTGGTCTAGAGCTGGTCCTCATCCTGGAAGATTTGACTGGAGAAGTATCAATGTAGAATTCCTGAATCAAATAAGGTTTGGTACAAACTGCACTTACAATGGCCAGAACTCTTCTTTATGTTTCATGTTTGCAAGGAAATTTGTGCCCAACTCTGTTGATCCTCTCTTACAACTTTCTCCAATATTTTATGGCTAGCTATTGTTTGGACAAGGATTCTTAAATACAAAAGTTAACTTTTCTCAAACAAATACAAAATATCTAAACACATTTTTATTTCAAAATTTAAAATTCATATTTTCCTATTCAAATTCTTCTCACATAATTTTAAAAAAAAATTCCCTCTCATCTTTCCCTCCAAAATACCTTTTTTCTATAAAAAAATACCCATCAAAATTTTCACACATTCTAATATAACTTTTTTCAAATACATCACACTCCAAATAGAGATTCTTGGACTTTGCATATCAAATAAAGAAATGATATGGTGATCATAATCTAGTTTAGATGTATTAACTACCCTTTTGGCTTGGAAATTTTGATGAACTTAGATTTGTGTTTTAGTTAGTTTGATTATTTATCAAATCACATTCATGTGAGCTTTTATCGAGGGAAACTTTAGGTCGAGTTTAAGTAGTCTGATTAATTAACTAATTGAGAATCTTAAAGATTGATTTGATTAATTATCAAACAGAACTTGAATGAGTTTTTTTTTCCTAACAAAATGATATATTTTCTTTATGATTAAAAAAAATGCTATGCATTAGCCCACTAGCTGTTATTAGGGGTGCTCAAATGGAGAATCTAATTTCAATATAGTTCGAACTGATCCGTGTTTTATAGATTGCAATATGAAACTAATTTATATGACCCAAACTGGTTTAGTTCGGCTTGGTTTTGAATATCTATGAAATAATATACTGAATCGAATATCTTATTCGATTTGAACTAGTTATGTCATCAATTATTAGATTTGGCTTGATTTAAAATTTTCGAATCAATTTCGCGAATATCACAATTTTGGGAATAAAAATAACTAGCCCTACTATTCATTCCCTGTAGTTTCCTTGCATAACCAATAGGAAAAGTCTAAGCTCTAATCTTGATCACATGGATACTCAATTGCAATGTTTTCTAGTTTTATACACAAAACATTATATTCTTTTGAAATGAAAGAAAATTGGCGATCTTCGAAGAGGTTGCTTAATAACTTGATATCTTCATAGCTCCACCAACATAAATTTTGTTATTGCAATCTCTTGTTATATCTTTGACATCAGGAAAGATACTAATCATTTTAAAACGTATTTTTGTATTTTTGAAAATAGTAGTTATGAGATAAAATATATATTAAAAAGTGTAAAAATACATATTAAGAATATTCTCCATATAGACCCTAATTTCCTCCCATCCTTATTAGTAAGCCTAAATCAACTGAACTTTTTATGTAATCCCTAACTAGAGTCCACGCTTGAACAAGTATACAGTAACTTTGATTTGGTTGGTAACCTGACCAATATATGAATTTTTTGGTGTAGAATAATGAATACAAGCAATATCGAATATAAAACAAGTAGTTAGAGCGATTTTTATGTCATTATAGGTTCAAATCTTGTTTTCCTCTAGGAAAACCTAGTTCAATTACCCTGTAGATAATATAGTCGTTTGACTCTAAAAAAATTGCAAGAAAGTTCTTGAAAGGAAACGCAATTAGAATCAAGGTCATTGCAGCCATTCTGTATTTGCTTGTTGAGAAATGGAACCGGATTTGAGTAAAGTAAAAAAATCGAAACGCATACGTAATATTTCAAAACACATTTATATATTTTTTAAAATAATTTTTTAATATTATCTAAACATCACTATTTCATAATATTTATTTTGTAAAATACAAAATACGTTTTGAAACTCAATATGAATTAATTGTGACTTTCTTGCAACGGTTCCAAAACTTGATAATTTGATTCAAGTTGAAAAAAAGAGTAGTGAAATCTTTTTAGTTCACGAACTTTCTCTTTTGGATTACTAATTTACAACCATCTCATTAATATCTATCTACATTGTGTTTCGACGAAAGCAATCTTGGCAGGGTAAGACTCCCTAACTCATACCAATTAAGGGTGTGTTTGGTTGAGGGGTTTTAGGGGAAAGGAATAAGAATAAAATGAAAAATAGGTGCTCAATTAGGGGGAATGATTATCTGAATAGTAAATCCATATACCCACTTAAGGTATACTTCATATCTCCTAAAATTAAGAGGTATGAAAGTGACTGACATCAAATTTATTATTATTATTATTATTATTATTATTATTATAAATAAATTAAGATTAATTTAATTAATAAATAATCAACTTAATATTGTAATGTAATATTATAATTAACAATTAATATAATATAATTAATATTAATTTAATCAATAATAATTTTAATTAATAATTATATTATTTTACTATTATAATAAATAATTAACTAATACTAATTAATTAATTAATACTATAATTATTATAAATTAATTTATAATTAACTTATTATTAATTTATAATAAATAAATAAATAAAGATTGATTTAATTAATCATTAGTTTACTTAATATTATAATTAATAATTAATTAAAATATAAATAATTAATTGATAATAATTAATTACTTAAGATTAATTTAATCAATAATATTTTTATTAATAATTAATTAAATAAATATTATAATAAATAATTAACACTAACTAATTAATTACCACTAATTATTACAATTAATTTATAATTAATATAAATTAATTTATAATTAACTTATTATTATTATTATTATTAAATATCATAATTAGTTTATATTACACTTTGGAATTTGGAATTTCAAATAAAAAATTAACTAAATTTTCAATTCTAAAAATTTAGAAAACCAACTACTATTATTAATAATTATAATCATTCTTCAACACAAACTAACTAACACAATTATAATAAAAAAAAATAAATTATCATTTTCTACTATTATTATTTTCATTATCTTTCCCATTCGTTTAACAAACAAAGCGCGGCAAGCGCCCCTCAGTGTTGCAGTCTTCAAAAAGAAAAAGCTTCAAGGGAGTGATGAATCTAACGCAAATGGTGGCGCTGGATTAGCTGCAATGGACAAATGGAACTTTGGAGTGTGTACAATCCAATGACTGAATAATGTTGTCCTTAATCACATGATCCATTTCCCTTTCCCACGTCCATAGAACCACCAAATACGTACGTACGTGTGTACTTAATTATCATTCTACATCGTACAAATCGAGTCAGCTAAGCCGAAATCTCTTCATGATCAAGGCACGACTTCTTCAGAATTATGTGCATTAATCAATGTTAAGTAGTTAAATGTGTGATTTGCAATTGCCCTGCTTCTCTGGTCAATGTACGTACGCGGCCTCCATCAATTACGGTAATGTCGTTTTCCATCAGTGTTGCCTTAAAATGCAATACATGAACATTCGAGTTTTGTACTTGAATTTGACTCTATGTATATTCTAGAAACGCGGCTGCATTAAGAAGAAGACACACATGGGGTTATATACAAATTTCGTGAGAATAATTTAAAAAGTTGCTATTAGAATGTAAATAATTTAAAAAATTATTTTTAAATTTATGAAACTGAAAAAATTAGACAACAATTTATAAGGAACTAAATACTACATCTGTTCTAAAAAAAAGTTTATTTTTAATTTTTTTATATTATCGTTATTAATAATCATAATACATAATCTAAATTAAAATATAAAAATATATATTTTATGGTGTATTAAATGTATTGTATTTAATAAATTAAAAAAAGTTATAATAAAACAAAAGTAAATAAAATCTTTTTTTTAAAACGAAAGAGTATATGATTGACTTTACTTTTAGTTACTAGTTGTAAAATTTAATCTCAAGATTATTCATGAGCTCGATCTCCTAGTGATGACTAACTCTACCAAAATCCTAATAGGTTTGACATTTATTTTAATAACATAAGTATAAGTAAATCATCTACCATGACATGTGTCGTTTTGTAAGAATTATAATTAAACATGACAATTAGTATGTAGCTAGGGGGACTGTGTTTCATCTCTTTTTCAATCAAAAATGTTTTTGTGTGGCACCCATTTTTCAAAAATTACCACCCCCTCAAAAAAAATTGGAGACTTGTCCTATTCATGACCTTTTTTTTCTTCCCCTTTATATATTTTATCATTGGTTTGGCAGAAACCCAGGCCGATATCTGTTTAACAAAATATTTTTCATGCATTCGAGAGAATTAATGCTAGAATTACGGGAAAAAAAATTTGCTAGTAGAATAATTCTTGAAGAATGTTGATGGAACATTGACCATGAATCTCCCACAAGTTTAGCAACTTATATAGAGTTTTCAGCAAATGCATTCCCTTGGAATTCATTCCAACTTCCCTCAATCACACACTACTCTCTCCCCAAAGCCCCAACACACACACACACACACACAAAACACAGAGGCAAAAACAGGCATTGCAGCATAAAGTTTCTTCGGTTCCTTCCTGTCTTGTTTTGAAAGGTTAGTAATTAACTTGATGAAAATAGGATGAAACAGCTATAGGAATATTAACTAAAACCTTACCCCAGATATTTATTTCCCATCACAAGAACTTCTTTTGATTTAAAGGGAACAAACTGCTTATCTGGTACAGGTAATTATTCATTATTCAAATAGTTTTGTTTGAAGAATTGTTTAACTAGCTAATTCAGCAGCCAGACCTTAATTTAATAGTTCTGTTTATTTCCGCGCATTGAATTTAGACATTTTGATAGTTTTTTTTTTTCATTGTTACTTATCATCTTTTTTCCTTGTTTGTTCTTAGTACATTCTTTCTAGGTATAAATTCTTAGATACATTTTGTATTTGTGTCATGAATTAGATAACTAAAAGGTGGTAAAAACTTTTGGAGAAAAACAAATAGGAATAAGACAAAAAGGAAGAAGTCTTTTCTAAAAGAATTTGCTTGTGTCCTTGATTGATGTTGTGAATATGAATCATCTTTGAATTTTACCTCAGTCTATAGAGTCTCTAAACCATATCTATTTTTTTTCACATCCAGATTCCATACATAAAAATCAAGGTCAAGCTTCCCACCCCACATTTCCTCCCACCGTCATCTCTGTGTTAGTGTGTGTAAACATCCAACACAAAACCTACACATACATAGCCAGATATATATCAGCTTCTTGATTAAGTAAGAAGTGTCACATTTCCTCCCACCTTCATCTCTGCGTTAGTGTGTGTTGTGTGTGTAAACATCCAACACTAAACCTACACATACATAGCCAGATATCAGCTTCTTGATTAAATAAGAAGGGTTCCAGTTTTTGGAAAAGGCAATACACATTATACTTTTCTTCTGTATCTCTAAAACAAAAAAGCTAGCTAGCCCTTCTTGTGAATCTCTTTCTTTATTTCTCTCTTTAGTATATATATCTATAACCCACCATGATCCCCTCATCGAACAAGGAAAAAAACACACAGTCACGCATTGGAAGGATGAAAGAGGATCAAGATCATCATCAGCTCCAAATAGCAAATCTTTTTAGCATCCAGAGATATTTCCATAGCAGCCTTATTCTTTATTTCATGTTTTTTGGCTGTGGCTTAGTCATAGGAATTTCTTTGAGTTTTTATCTCACAAACACTCTTAACTTGCAACTCAAATTATTCCCATCAATCAAACAACCACCTCCACCTCCATCACCACCTCCGCCGCCACTATGTCCGTCTCCGCCGCTTCCTACATGTCCCCCCCCACCTGAACCAACAGTTTGTCCACCACAGCCCAAATGTCCTGAAATTGATCCTACTTCCATAACCAACCCTCCACCTCCGAGCATGCTCTCACTAAAAGACTACATCACCCCACAAACTGCGATGCACGAAATGACCGATGAGGAGCTGCTCTGGAGGGCTTCAATGGTGCCCCGGATCGTTCAATATCCATTCAAGCGTACCCCCAAAGTTGCATTCATGTTTCTTGTTAGAGGAGAATTGCCATTGGCCCCTTTGTGGGAATTATTTTTCAGAGGGCATGAAGGGCTTTACTCCATTTATGTCCATGCCTTGCCGTCATTCCATGGAACCTTGCCAGAAGGTTCAGTGTTTCATGGCCGAAGGATCCCCGGCAAGGTAAGTCTCCTCGTGTGACTTTTCCACGTTGTACGTTGTGCATTAAGGGTTGTGCTTTTTGTTTGTGTAGTAAATTGCTTGCGTACTCTCGAGTCTCCACCGACATACGTATAATTTTGTAAACCTTTTTTTTTTTTTTTGGATCTCTTTAAATTCACTAATTTTAGGAGTTTTGCATTTTTTTTAAAGAAATTTTTGAAAGTTTTAATTTTTTTTTTGGTCTAGTGATTAATATTAACTTTAATGTGTTACAATTATATTTTTCAAAAGTAAATAAGTTAATATAAATTTAGAGTGTGTATGGATTGTAATTTCAAAACGTGTTATTACATTTTTTTGAAATAATTTTGTGTTTTTTAATATATTTTAATTTCACACAATCACTATTTCAAAATATATAAAAATATTTTTTAAACCATAATTCATACATACTTTTATTAGTGGATTGGTGAGTTGGTTAACACTCTAAGAATAAAAATTGTAACAAATAAAGCGTATTATTACTTTTTTTTAATGTTGTTGTTACCATAGTTTGGCAACAGTTTTAAAAAATGAAAAAGTGTCTAATTTTTTTAACTGTACTATTAAAATTTAAAAATGGAATTTAGAACTTCTTTTAATATTGTCCAAAACCCAATGTCATTAAAGCTATAAATTGCTTTGAAATCTAGGAAAGGAGAGGACGCCTTACACTAAAAAATTACTTGAAAATCATGTCAAATTTCGTGCCTATTGACATTTGTCACGAGGACCAACGTTCACGCTAGATCGAGATCTATCAATATTATTAAGTGTGGATTAAGAAGAATGTTGTCGTGGATTAAAGAAATCTCTACAACTTATTCAAGTACAAGGATGAGTAATAACTTTTAGCATAAACTTGTAAGATTTAATTTAACATTTTGTTAATTCAAATAAAGATTTATCGTTAGATGAACTGCATTGTCAATTATGTGTTAGATGTTGCGTGGCTATAACCATAAAAAAAAAAAGAATTAATTTTGAAAGTTCAAAAAAAGATTTTAGAAATTGTAAGAACTATGGTTCATGATTATTCAATGATTTTTAAATATAAAAAACTTGTCGAATCATTAAAATTTCAAGTTAATATTGATGTTGAACGTATTTTTTTTATATAATTAGTGAAATATTTTAAACGCGTATAAGGGTGTGAAGTGTTCTATGTACAACACGTATGACCCTACGTATTGTGTGAATTAAAGACCTGTCCCAGATGAACCCAAAGACCTGTCCCAGATGAACAGGTCTTCAAGTCATGGTGGCAGGCTGATTTTATTTGAATGGCATTTTGAGGAGGTCAACATTGATCATTTCACATTTTCGTTTACATTAATGTGTCATTACATAATAAATATGGAGGAGTTACTCGTATAATGGGATTTATAGACGAGTGATGATATTAACATTTTATTGTTTGTATTTTTTTTTTGTCACGAAAAGTATAGTTAATAGAAAGTTTTAATAACAAAAAGTGAAATATCAATATAGTTAATCTTTTATAAATATATATAGAAGAGAAAAAATTAAAAATTTTGATGTTTAAGAAGAATGAAATATGTATGGAATTAGAAGTTTTTTTTTTTTTAACATATGATTTAGTCTAAATATTTTTCACATTTAGTGGTACCCTTTTGAAGAATATTTTTTCATCACATTGACATTGATGGATTATTCCATCCCAATTTCAAAATGTATGTTACTTAGATTCTACTCTTTTGCAATATTCTTCGATTGGATCGCTTTAACCTTTCCCAAATTCCTTTCTTCATGTGAGAAACGGTTCACAAAAAGAAGCCACACACTAAAAGAGCAGAATTGATAAAGCCAAGGTGGCAGACTCAATTAGTTTCTCCGTTGTTTCGTTTTAACCCGGCAAAAGTTCTTGTTTTGACAAATTAATGGGAACGAGGAGCACACAAAGTAAGATATTCAAACGTTAAATGTTTTTTGAGCTTTTTATTTGTGGGACAATAGTATTGAATTACACGAAAAGACATATTAAAAAGGAGCAACATGTATTGACCAGTTTACTGAAATTATGTGGAAACAAAATAGTATTAATTCAGAATGACAGAGGTGGTAAATAGTATTCATGAATGATAATTGTAGGAATTATAATTTAATTCAATCTATATAATCATAGGTTAGATTATGAGTAAAAATATCATTAACCAGACATGCTTAAGTCACTAATTTTGAAAGTGAATTGGTTGGAATTTTGTTAATCAACCACTTCTTAATTAGTTTTTTAAATTAACAACTTAAACGCATCACATCAATAAATTTAACTCTAACTCAATTCGTAAAATTATAAATAATTATTCAACCTGTGTGATGCATCGAACCCAACCCAATGGGCCAAAATGGTAGATGAGTTGGGTTAAATTTACTTTTGCTTGCTTTAAATGATAGACAGCATGTCTATTCCCACTCATTCCATGGATCAAAGTGAACCATCAGATCAATAAAATACAAATTATTTTAACTCCTTTGTTTGTGATTGTCAAAATTATAGTATACATTTTGAATTTCTCAAATTGCATGGACTAAAATTGCAATGAGATTTGCGTGTTAACTAAATCGATAATGCAGGAAGTGGAGTGGGGAAAAACCAACATGATCGAAGCGGAAAGGCGTTTGTTAGCCAACGCTTTACTCGATTTCTCCAACGAGCGATTCGTTCTTCTTTCGGAATCGTGCATACCTTTATTCAACTTCCAAACGATCTACAACTACCTTATGTATTCCACCAAGACCTTCGTCGAATGCTACGATCTACCCGGGCCGGTCGGCCAGGGTCGGTACAGCAACAAAATGAAGCCGACGATCAGGCTCCAAGAATGGCGGAAGGGAGCCCAGTGGTTCGAGACAAACCGGGAACTCGCGATCAAGGTGGTTTCGGATCGGGTCTACTTCCCGACGTTCAAGAGCCACTGCCAGCCGCCTTGTTACTCGGACGAGCATTACTTGCCGACCATGGTTTATCTGAAATACGGGCAGAAGAATTCGAATCGGACGTTGCATTGGGTGGACTGGTCGAAGGGCGGGCCTCACCCGGCCAAATTTGGTCGGTATGAGATTACGCCGGAGTTCTTGAACCAGTTGAGGTATGGGGAAACTTGCATCTACAATGGGCAGGAGACCCGAATTTGCCGTTTATTTGCGAGGAAATTTTTGCCGATGGCTTTGGATAGGCTATTGAGATACGCACCCAAGCTTATGGAATTTTAATCTTTTACAAGTTCATTTCTATATTGATTTGAATTATTCTGTACATGAAAGAAAGCATTAATTCTTTTTAAGTTAGTGGTTCTTTTTGTACACACACAAAGAGTAAAGAGTTGTGGGACAAAATCTATGAAAACTCAAAATATATGAAAATCGTTCTTTCTCTCTCCTGATTAAAATGGAAGTTTTACCATACATTGTGTAAAAATAAAAAATTTAATATTTAGTGGTGCATTACAATATTATATTTGTTAACTAAAAAAAATTATTCCCATTTCATTTCAAAAAAAAGAGTGCACTTTTAATCTGATACAACTGTTTTTAAATTATAAAGTACATTATGTTTAATGCATCATTAAGTGTGCAATATTTTTTATTTTTATTTTTATTTTTTCATTTATGTTATACATTGTCACTATTTGTAAATGTAATATAAAAAATTTTAATACTCTATTTTGGTACAAAGAAAATTTTTAAAAATAATCTTTTTTTTTTTGAAGACGAAAAAGGAGTAAATTTAAAATGAACTTTTTTTTTTTGATACCTAACACGTAATACTTATCATTTTTTTTCCCTAAACAAAATATATGCATGTTTCGGGAGTTTAAATATTTGGTTCAACAATGCTTTATTTTATGGTTTTCGAAATTGTTAACGTCAAAGATTAATTTAATTGAGTCATTTTTCCATTCAAATGAATACTAAGTCTGTGTTTTGGACCTATTTTGTACGATCAGCCCAATGGACAAAAACTAAAACCTCTGCCCAAAATAAGCAAGCCTTATGAATAGCTCCACCAATAAAAAGTAAAAACATACTTTCTGTAGTACATCCATATTTACCTCTAAATATTGCATATAGTGGCTACTTACTTTTCATGTAGCCAAAAACGATAATTTTGACCCTTGCAAGTATGCATATGTTGGCTAAAGAAATTACATTTTTATTCTTAAATTATTTATATTGTACCGTGTTATGTAGTATAATCGTTAGATTTAATATTTTGTTCGCATTTAAAATTGAAAAAAAGAATGATCTAGCTACTTACATTTAAAAGTTGAGAGAACAGAGAATTAGCTAACTAGATGTGTAACATACCAAGCTAATAATAGATTGATCAATAATTTTTGGATTTTATTTTTACTAATTTAAAATGCTTACTCGCCCTTGTAAGATTGGCACGTAACGCTTAACTCAAATGCTTACATGCTTGTGTCCTGTTTTTTTAAATTATAAAACACAAAATATTAACTATTAAAAAAAAAAAAACCTCAGAATTCTTATTTTTAAATTTGTAGAATAAATTTATTAGTAAAAGTTCAATATAAAATTTCTTTTTCCTAATAGAGAGTGATGATAGCTACAGTTGGTCCCTCGGCTCTGCCACTGGCTTATGCACATGGCCAATAACAAGTTAACAACAAATTGCGTTACCATAATCATATATAATGATATAATGAAAGCGATATTATATTCTCGATTGGGTGAAAAGCTGAAAATCAACGCGTGACACATGGCCACATTTTGACTGGTCCCGATCATCGCAGAAAAACCTCCCGTTTCTTCACGAAACCGTGTAATGTCGCAGACGAGGCCGACCGGGAGATAAATTCCTCCTAAAGGCGGAACAAGACGCTGATATTTTGTGGGACTATACGTTTGGAAACTTGGAGGAAAAGCATGTTGATTCAACTTATAAACATGACCATCGAAATCGCTTAAATTTGGTTTTGTTTGGAGTGTGATGTTTTTGAGAAAAATTATATTAGAATATGTGAAAATTTTAATGGTTATTTTTTGATAGAAAAAGTATTTTGGAGGGAAAAATAAGAGAAATTTTTTTTAAAAAAATTATGTGAGAAAATTTAAATTTTAAATTTTGAAATAAAAATATATTTGAATATTTTATTTTTATTTAAGAAAAATTAATTTTTATAAATAAGAATACTTGTCCAAACACAGCTTTATGTCCCCACTACTACGTTATTAGAGCAAGTACAAAAAAAATCCTAAGTTAGACAACTACGTTAAGGTGGAATATATTATTGAATGAGTATTAGATTTCACTCCAAATTCTAAGGTTTGAAAAGTTAGACTTACAAAAGATTTTTTAAGTAATAATAATGACGAATCCATAAAAAGGTTTCTATATAATAATAATAGCGGTATTAGAGGTTGTATATGATTTGGTAATTACTATAATTTCGAATTTAAGTAAGTCAGAAAAATTCCTAATAATTTTTGAACTTTTTACAATCCCAAAACTCTAATAATAATTTAAATATTATAGTATAGATTTATTTTGCAAGCATAACAATGATTGTAGGATCTAACTAAAGCAAAACAAATTTATTAAGTAATTATTTTTCATCATTTTTTAAATTTGTTCCCTTTCTATTTTCTTACTTTGCATTGCATTCCATTTCCATCTATGCTATAAAAAATTAAGGGAAACAAGTTAGTTCCTTTGAATTAATAACGTACGAAATTCGAGGCAAGTTCATCGTCATGCATGTTCTTTAAAAGCGTGTTTGAAAGCTACTGCTACAGTCAGTGGGGTACTTTGTTTTTGCTTTTAAAGAATGAATGGTAGGTAGCAAAGTAGCGTGTCATTTTTAGTCAAACACATTTAGATATTTGAGGTTTGGTGGAAAGAGATATCAGATTCGGAGACTGGTGTTGTCTTCTTCTTTGTTGTTCAGTTTTCTAAATTAAATAATTATTACAAAACAGATCGACAAACCAATAAATAGCTTTGTTAATTCTGAGTTCATATAATTTTTTTTTTTTTAAAAAAAAAAAAAGGAAGAAGAAGAAGAGATTGGGAATGGCCAAAGCGGAGAATATTGACATTAATTTTGATGTTAATTCATTTGTGAACCATCAAGTTACATGTGTAAAGCTCTTTGTCTTTATTACTTTTGGCTAAAGGGATTGAAAGATGAGAAATTATATATTAGATTGACTTAAGGTCAACAAATCATTAGTAATAAGTAGCCAATCTTGTCTGTATAATTGAAGTATTGCCTGAATAACATGCTGCATCAAATTCCGATAGTACCTAGTCTAGGTTCCAATTTAAATCATCATGGTGTAGATTGATCACAAAATTTTGATATTCCAACTCAAAGTCCCTCTGCAATTTACTTTCTATTGTGTTCTTATCTCAATTCTTTAAAATATTTCAATTGGGCTCTCCATTTCTCGTTATCAAAATTTTGTAGATTGTCAAATATATATATTGAAAATCCTTGCATAAAATTTGATAACCCGGAAAAGGTTTGAGAGATTATAAGTAAAAAAAATATATATATTTGAAATCGACACAAGTAGATAAGTAAAAAATACTTAATGATAAGTAAAAAATATTTATCGGTTCGAGACAGTTCCTTTTAATAAATTCGTTAATATAACTTTGTAACTTGGAAACATTCTCAAAATGGCAAAAATGAAGAAATTATTGAATTCAAGGTGTTAGGTTGGATCTACACTTAAGAAAGAGTAACCACAATTGATTACTAATTATTAGTTAATCAAAATCAAGTACACGGCTTCATTGATGGTTAATAAAAATCAAAACGCGGATGATTCCGTGTGTACTTTCTGCTTTTAATTTTATTCGAACAAAATTTCCCGTACAGAACCTGATCCATCAAAGACAAATAAATTCCTTTGACTATTCCGCCGGGTCTTTGGGAGAAGTAAACGGTGCAAGACAAAGATGAAATGTAAAACAAATATTGTTTAGTAATATTATAAGAATAAATCAACGGTTTTCCTTCAATCCACCAAAGAGTTTGGAAACAAATCACAAAGATTACTTCTAACCATACCATAGTAATGAAAGTTAATCAGTAGAAACGAGAATTCATCTGACTTGAAATTATTAGATTTTTATTACACAGTCAAAAAGGTATGCAACTTTAAAGAGTAATGAAAGTTGCAGATAGAAACGAGAATTCATTGATATCATGTAATTTCTAGTCAAAAAGATATGCGGCCGTAAAGAGTAAACTGCCATCAATTTCCTCTAATCCTCTAGGAACCTACCAAATTATTTTGCAAATATGCTCCGTACCTTCCGGACAATTTACCTAAACTTATTCGTTGATTTACTTGTCCTAGTTGCTGCTGTGGCTTTGGAGAAAGGAAAATAAATTGCTGTTAGTCACACTTTGATTAATTAGTTTGATGCATTTAGATAATATTATTTATTGTGCAAGCATAATTTTTGTCCCAATATCATCCCTTCTTTCAATCAAATTGTCCACTCATTTACATCGTGTTATGACACAGACAAGATCTTATATTATTACTATGTATGCACAAAATATAGAATTCATGTAAACCTATTTGCTTACTATGGCGAGAATCCAACTTAATTTGTACTCCCAAATTTCAGAAAAAGCAATCTTAATGTCATGATGTTGTCATATATGTTCTCTTTATGACAAATTTACATAACTGTTTTTGCCTTTGTGTGTCTTTTTTGAGCTCAATCCATTTTGTCACACAACAAAATCGTACAAAGACAAATTCAATTGAGTTGTGTAATCTTGACAAACTTGTACTAATATCATGCGTTTTAATCATTACTGATCTACACGTATTCGCGTTGTTAGCTAGTGTGTGTCTGTGTGTCTGTGTGTTTGTGTGGTAATGTGTGGTGATTGAGTGAAAGAGCTAGAAATGGAGGCAGTGGACTTTAACAACAGTTGACGTCAAAGTCCTTACATCACAAACTTGGGTCATCTCACAAATCCCCCCTACTAGGATGGTTCTCTCATCATTCCAGGAAACTTCTTCCTCCATTTTTATAATATTATTTAACCAATAGTATCTCTTCTTTTCCCTCTCTTCATCATCGGGATAGGAGCAGTGGGAAGCCCACGATTCTTAGTATTAATACCGACCTCTTTCCCAAAATCTCCTACCTAGATTGCCCACCTTCTTGATCAGTTCTTCTCTTCTGCTAATCCCTATATAATTGTCATAGTTCAAGACGAGTATAACTAAACTAATCATATATAGCGACTGTTCCGACCGGTACTTATAAGACCATGGCAGCTAAACGGTTATTTGATGATTCCGACAATGATCCCGACCAACCCAATCAAAAGCGGCTCAAACCTTCCAGACCATCTTTTGTTTCGTACGTTAATTCATTCATTCATTCCTAGCCACTTTCTTTAGTTAATGTTGTCTCTTTAACAATTTCATCCATGGAGTAGTCTTTTCTAATTTCATTTTGTGTTGGTTCCTGAGCTGATTTTTTCTTTACCCTTTTCCTGATGATGATGATTTTGATGCAACAGAGTGATCAAAGAAGTGCTTACGATGAATTTCTTGGAGAACTTCTGCGAAGCTTTAGAACCAATGGTTCGAAGAGTGGTATGCTTATTCTTAACTTGATCATTACTGATGATCACCATCGTCCTCCACTTTTTTAATATGCAACTTGAATTAGTATAGCTTTAGTTGTTATCAATTTCATTTGATCTGGTTGAAAACCATGACTTCTCTCATTTCTTACAAAAATAATATATCCAACAATTAACAAACCAATGACTTCTTTCATATTCATAGGTTTCTGGAATTTATATGTTTAATATCATAAGGTTAGAGTAAAATTTTTCCTCTTGAAAATTTAGGTGCATGAAGAGGTAGAAAATGGAATAAGGCGCAATTTCCCATCACTAACAAAGTCTCCCTCAATGCGAATTCAAGCCATTGATGAGCAACCAAGCCTACAACTCATGTTCAGCAAAAAACTTTCACTTCCAATATTCACCGGCACCAAAATAACCGACAAGGACTGCAACCATCTTCAAGTTGTTCTCGTTGACACAAGGGCCTCTACCAATGATTCCAAGGTGGTCGTGCCAACATCTCTCCCTTATCCCATCAAGATCGAAATCGTGGTCCTCGATGGCGATTTCCCTTCTGGGGGAGACCTTGATAAGTGGACTATTGATGAGTTCAACAAGAATCTTGTGAAGGAGAGGGCCGGGAAGAGGCCTTTGTTGGCAGCTGGTGAAGTGTGTGTTGTGATGAGAGATGGGGTGTGCTCATTTGGGGACATTGAATTCACCGATAATTCGAGTTGGATTCGAAGCAGGCGATTCAGGCTTGGTGCAAGAGTGGCGAAAGGGACTACTAGTGGTAATGCTCAAGTTGTGAGCATTCGTCCAGCCTTGACTGAATCATTCATGGTCAAAGATCATAGGGGTGAATGTGAGTTTATCTTAACTTCTCATTCTTTAACTGAGTACGTACAATATTTGTGTTGTTTTTCTTCATTTATCAAATTATAGAATTAAACAAATATATTTAGACATGAAAAATTGGTTTGATTTCTTTGAGTTTTGGATTTTGTTTAGAATATTTAGTTTGTGAGGGTATATACCCTAGGAACAAATACTTTTTTTTAAGGTTTTGAATCAAAATCAAAGGGAAAATCAAGAAATGTAGAGGATTCCTAGGGTGATAAGTTATCTTGCAATGGATTAAAAAAAATATGAACTTCAATTATTGAGAGAATCTTATGAAAGGCGTCTTATTATTCTATACATCAATTTGTAATTTTCAATTGCTCAAGTGTGGAATAAAACTTTGTTCCACCTTGTGTCTGTTTGTGTGTGCTTGCATTTTTTTGGGGGGTTGTTTGTTTAATTCCATGGGGTGACATTAATAATCTCGAGCTATGTTGATTAGTTGGAAAAAGAAAAAAGTTCAACGTTAAACCCTCCCATCTCTAACTCTAACCAACAAGAAAAATACTAAATTAAGAAAGTTTAGGAAATTATCTTTATTAAATCCAATAAATGATTTTCTTTTTCCATTCAATACATCCCAAACATTAATTTCACATCAAAATGGCAATAAATGTGATCCCTTTTCAATTTATTCACCATACTTTTATAGCTTTCTCTAGGTCTAAAATTTTATGTTTTTTCTTCAACTCATGAAAATATTTTTGGTATTCGTCTTAGTGTACAAGAAGCATTATCCACCAGCACTCCAAGATGAAGTGTGGCGCCTGGAAAAAATAGGAAAAGATGGAACTTTCCATCGAAAACTCTCTGGGATGGGCATCAATACTGTCCAAGATTTCTTAAAGCTCAGCGTTGTTAACCCTCAAGCACTCAAGAAGGTAATTAATTAACTACTAAAATCAGATCAAATGACATAATATTGCCATTGAAAATAATTTCCTAGTATTGATATATCTCATGTTTTTACGTTAAAAAATAATACAAGGATTGGCTTTTTTATCCAATTATTAACATATAATGTTGTTTGTTTATGATGAATTTCATTGACAGAATCTGGGAAATGGGATGTCGGAGAGAATGTGGGAAGTGACCCTAAAACATGCGTTGACTTGTGAGAAAGGGACCAAATTATATATCTCTCGAGGATCCAATTACTCCATCATTCTTAATCCTGTTTGTCAAGTCATTAAGGCGGTGATTGATGGCCGAGTTTATGCCACTGGTGACTTAACAATTATGCATAAGGTATCAAACAAATTACTGATCGAGGCTTTTTGTGTATTACAACAATTATTAATTATAGTGCAATGTTGGGGTGGGACTAATTAATTTGATCTGAATGTTTTAGGCATACATTGAGAAGTTGGTCAGAGATGCCTATGCAAATTGGTCAAATTTAGAAGAAATTGATGGCCATCTGAATGAGCCTGCATTGCTCACCATGGGTACGTACGTACATCCTCATCTTGATTTTTTTTTTTTTTCTGCATGATTAGTTTGTATGATGATTGTCAAATTTTAAGAACTTGAATGCAATTTCTTTTTCCCTAAATGGAGAAAGGTAGGAGTTGCTTTTCTTCCCCAAGTGATATGATCTGAATTTTAATTTGTAAAGTAAATTACAAAATATATTATCACTCAACTACTACTACTCAACTTTGGAATCAAACAGCATGATATGATTGAATCATTCCTTTTTACATTATAGTAATTAATTAATCACGGCTGAATATGTGAAACATTCAAACAACAGGTGAATACGTTGGTCCATATCCAATAGAACAAGCACCGGGGACTTCAGTTCCAAACAACAATGGACAAGTGGAGACGTACAGTAATGACTTGTGGGACAACGTCCACTGCGGCTATATTTGCACCCCTCAGGAAAGCGGCGGCCGCTATTTCCCTGAATCTTCCACCGAGGGTGACCTGCGTTAAGGAATAGTAAACTTGCCAGAATCTCAAGTCAAAGTGATATGGAAATTGTAAATAAACCATCTCTAATTAAAGAGATTAGAGTAGCCACTCTTTATTTGTAGTTTCTGCCGCCCCTTTGTAAGATGCTGTGGTTTGGCACAAGAATTATTATGACCTTCATTTGTTCATTTTGTAACTCAAAATTAGTCTCCCAATCTTTGATTATGAACTTGCTGTTTTCTTTTCTCTCTGTGTTTTTTTCTTGGAAGAAGATCAATATTCTGTTGTTCTAAGTCCAACAATGAGCAAGGTAATAGAAATGTTTCTCTCACAAAATTTATAGGTCTATGAAGATTAATTTTTCCTACTCTTCAACCTTACAAATGTGGGAAATTAGAATAAGACTAGGATTATTTAAATGGAGGATTCGGATGAGATTGATTCGATTTAATTTTAAATATTTGGAAATAATATATTAACTAAATATCTAATTCAGTCATATCTAAATTAAAATAATAACTATATTATAAATTATTCGATCTAACTGGATTTGAAAATTTTGAATCGGGTTAATTTTGCAAATGAAGATTAACTACCCTAAAGAATACGTTTATATAAGTAAACATTGTGTTCAGTAATTGTACCTTATAAAATAGTGTAATTTTAGTAATTTAGATATTGAATTTGTAATTTTTTTTATCCAAAGTAAACATAAAATGAAAGAATAAAACACTTTAAAATTATATATATATATATTATCAGTTTATTGTGTAAAATTAAAAATACAGTTCCTATTAAAACCACAATTTTGAGTGTGTTTTAATCTATAAAAAAAAGTTATACGTAATTCAAATTAGACTCTCTCTTTTTTTTCCACAGACAAAGTTGAGTACTCAATTTTGAAACAACATAATCTATTAAAACTTCTAAGTTTCATCTATTAAACAGATTTAATTAAATAGATACTTAATCAATTAAGTTTAAATCCATAACATCATCAACAAACGAGTCCTTCATAATTAAGTCAACGGTCAATTGTAAGGCAAGCCCACACCGCGTGGGTCATGGAAATCACCAAACTTAGGCAAAATATAAATTTCACCCCAAATTTTTGTTTTATTGCCGAAATTGTTCACAATGTGTATTAGAAAATATAAATTTCACCCCAAATTTTTGTTTTATTACCAAAATTGTTCACAATTTGTATTAGTGATATTATATGTGATTTGATAAAAAGTCCAGCCTTGTAAAATAAGGATAATTGAGACTTTTACTCTGTCTGATAAAAAAATATTGACCTATGTGAATAGTGGTTGGTTTGAGTAAGAATAGTCCAGAATACTAAGCAGGCATACAAGGTTAATGACTAAGGTTTCGTTTGGTTATATTGTTTTTATTTGCAAATAAGAAAATTTTTAAATAAAAACAAATTATTCAAACACATTTTTATTTCAAAATTTAGAATTCAAATTTTTTCACTTAAATTCCTCTCACATAATTTTAAAAAATTTTCCTTCTTATTTTTACCTTCACAAAACTTTTTCTATCAAAAAATACTCACCAAAATTTTCATACATTCCAATATAACTTTTTTCATTTGTAAAAAAAAATACCTTGTCCAAACAGACCCTAAAATGCTTACAAGATTGTAGTGCACAAGAAAAAAAACTTTATGGTAACAAAAAAGAAAAAAAAAAACCTAGAGATTGAGCTTGAGACCTCCCAAGTGAAAATTTATGGTGCACAACAACCATCTAAGGTTTTGTATAGACAATAATTTCAAAATGTACTTTTATATTTTTAATATATTTTTACATTTTTTAATAAATATTTTATCTCATAATTATTATTTCAAAAAAATACTTTTTAAAATACAATCCACGCATACAAAAATCTTACTACTGTTCGTTGTCAAAGCCTAAAAACGTTGAACATGACCTGACCAAACATGACATCACTAACAAATTCCTCCCTGTTTTTTTTTTATAGTAGTAGTGAGCAACCATGCACTAATGGTTTTGCATTTTCTTGCTCAAACGTCGGGTGATTTCGAACAGTATGCCTAGTCCACTCACCTTCAGCCCTTTCCTCCCTCTTTTATTCTCCTTCATTTTCATCCAATCCAATGGAGAAAATGAAAGCTCTGCATATTGTATCACGTCCAAATGCGGAGAACTCGAAGTCAAATATCCATTTTGGCTTTAAAATTACCGAAGTTTTGATTCCCGCTATTGTGGGTACAAAGGCTTTGGCTTAGACTGTTTTTCATCATCAACCTCCCTTATTGAAGATCAGCTCGTCCTTCAACTTCCTGGTGATGATTTCTATGTTAAACATATAAATTACGCAACTCAGACTGTGACCCTCGTTGATAAATATTGATGTCATAACAAACCATATTTGTCCCAGGCCACGCCACAACCTTACTCTTGAAGACTTACCATTGGGATATTCCATGCTTGATTTGAACCTGAATTTTTACTTCAATTGTACTCGTCCTCTTCTTCACCATCAACCTTCTTCTTCTTCTTTTTTTTCACATACTAGTGTACTTTTATTCAAAATAGTAATATTGATATTAGAAAAAACTAATTGGTAAGGTTTTTCTTGTAAGCTAGCAGAAAAATAAGAATTCCACCCTATACAATTAGAAAACTCTACATATTATAGAAGAACAATAAACCCTAACAAAAAGAAAATTACACAATAATTGAATAATAATACATAAAATTATTACCACACTTACATGGATTTAAAACTAAGCATATGCTTATCTATCTTTTCATATTTCAACTTTTATAAGTATCTTTTTTTACCACAGCAATATAAGTTATTGATTTAAATGTTGCATAGAAAGTCACATTTTGTTTTTTAGTTGTTACAACTTTGCTTTTGTAACAATATTATCACTTTTCAACAGTAGTTTGAAATCTAATTCCCAATTGTATTTTCTTTTATCTCTTGAAACCATTATATTAATGTATTTGTCACAACAACGCTGCCCTCCAATTAGGGGTGTAAGCGAATTAGTACGTTGAGTGAATAGTTTGTGAACAAGTTCAGTTACGTTCGTTTATGCTCGTTCGTTAAGTTAAATGAACAATAAACGAACAGATTTTAGTGTTCATTTAATAAATGAACACGAACATAAACACGAACACGAACAGATATGTGTTCGGTTCGTTTATGTTCGCGAACAAACTCGTTTAGTGTTCGTGAACATGTTCGATTAATATTCGTTTAAAGCTCATTTAGTATTCGTGAACATGTTCGATTAATGTTCATTTAAAATAATATATATAAATATATATAATAATATTAATAATTATAATAATATTAATAATATATATAATTTTGTCAAAACTACGTCGTTGTTTTACTCTTTCTGCAAGTTACTTATTTTTAGTATGAAATTGTACACTAGAAGCTCTAGTGGTGTAAGTGAACAGAACTTTCGGTGAACATGTGTAAATATATATGTAATATTTATATATTATATTATTTTAAAATTTTGTTTATTTAAGTGCTTGCAAACATGTTTGTTTAAACGTTTGCGAACATGTTTGTTTAAACGTTTGCGAACATGCTCGTACGTTTAAATGTTCGCGAACATGCTCGCTAAGTGTTATGAATATATTCGTGAACATTAATGAACATTAATAAATATGTTCGAGATCGGCTCGTGTTCGTTTAAGTTTTTTATATTTGAGTTTGAGATCAGTTCGTGTTTGCTTAAAATAAACGAACAGATCTTGAACAATGTCCGTTGAAGAATCGTTCAGTTCGTTTACAACTCTACCTCCAATCATCACTATCTCTATAAATGGTGTCACTATGACCATCATAATTACGCCATTATTAACCTTATTAAAGAACTAAAAAATGGATATGGGTCTCAACTCTCAAACCATGCTAATTAAATATCTAAAAATTAGTACACTCTCTGGCCAAAAAAAAAAAAAATTTAATTAGATGTAACTTTTCTTAATTACAAAACACAACATATTTATTTTTAATTTGGTACACCGTTTTTTAGTTGTAAACTACAACACATTTAACTCACTATTAAATGTGAAATTTTTTATTTTTATATTTTACTTTTTTATTATGGGTAATAAATAATCGTTATTAGTAAGAATAATATATGAATTTCACTCAATTTTATTCAAAAATAAACTTTTTTTTGCCAATTGTACTTATTTGTAGTCCAAACATTTTTATCAACTATCAAATTAGTAATACCCTTAGTCGATTGGCTAAAATAACTAGATAGGAATAGAAAAATATGACAAGTTATATATGAACGAGAAATTAATACAAGGACCAAGTACTTTACATGATACTGCTCAACGTAATTTTAGTATTTTTCCATCGAGGGTACTCCATTCAGTTATGCTCTTGAAACTCTGGCATTTCTTCTTCTTCTAGAGCTACACCATGGATTGGTGCCTAGTAATTCAAGTCATCAAGCTTTTGACTTGCTTCAAAATCAAGGTTGCCGTGGCTGTCCCACAATTCATGGACTTAAAAGCAAATTTAAAGCCCTTTTTATGACACAGAGAGTATGATTTTAGTTTCCTCACTTCCAAATGAATTCTTCAAAATGGTACGCTGATATCATATCTGCTACATTTTCTTAGTTGCGGGCGGCAGAATATATCTTCAGCAGAAGATCGGTGTTGGTAATATGCCACCTAGAATAGAGTTTTTTGTGCATCATTGATGATCCTATCCATTCTTTACAACTTACATGCACAATACATAATCATTCAATTTGTTTTTGCAGGCGTCGGTGCAGCTGCATCTGTTCCCCTTATTGCGTTATTTCTTTACTTTATGTACCATTTCCAATCACTTGCGTCAAACTTGAGAATGAAAACAAAAGAAAATAAAAATCTTGAAGTATTCATCAGACAATAAGGATCACTGGCACCAAAAAGGTGCTCCTATTCAGATATTTAAAAAATGACAAACTCATTCAAAGATGAGCTCGGTCAAGGAGGTTATGGGACTGTCTACAAAGGAAAACTCTCATACGGTCGTCTTGTTGCAGTGAAAATCCTGAATGTTGCTAGACAAATGGCGAGGAATTCATTAACGAAGTTTTAAGCATCAGCAAAACTTCGCATGTCAAGGTTGTCATGTTTTTGGGATTCTGTTCGTAATATGAAAATTAAATTGGACAAGATAGCTCAAAACTCCAAGGCAATACATTAAATTTTTCGAAGTTATAAACAATGAACAAAGTCAATAGATGACTTGTCCAAAAATTGGAGGCTTATTTTTCCTCTTTTTCACACACAATATAATGGACAACATGTAAATCCAAACCTAACAAGATTTCCTATCCAATGTAAATCTAACTTATAATTGGATTTAATCACTAAAACTAAATCTAAATATGAATCACTACCCAAAACCTAAACCTATTTGGAAATTTAGTTTAGTTATTCTACATCCTGGTTCTTCAAAGGGAACTTGAGGAATTCCGAAACAATGAATCAATGACTTTACAGAAATTGCTATATCAAGGGTTCAATGTGGTGTACGGTTTAGAAGGCGCAGCTTGTTTTGCTTGTGTGCTTTCCGGCGGTTTGTGTTGGTCTGGCACAAATTCGACTACGCCTAGTTGCCTTTGCCCTGATGGATCTCGTGAAAGTCTTTGTCCTATGGGTGATCGAGGTCTGTCCATTCATTTCCCTTCTCAATCATAGTTGTTGACTTCAATTTGTGTCTTGTAGGTAGGCCTTAGATTATCAATCGGGCATTGGTGGTTTGGTGATTTTAGCATATTTCCAAAAGACTATGCATCATTAGGCTCTAAACTAGCCATTCCATAGAGTAAAAGAGTAGCTCATCTTAACTTAAATCACAACTGCAAATCAGTGGACTTTCATTTCTTTTAGGTTTTAGAAGTTGGAATCTGGTAAGTTGAGTTTAGTTGGGTATGAATTTTTTTTTTATGGTTAGATTTCTCGAAAACCTATTTCAGACCATCAAATAAGCAATATTTTGCATTGTCTGTTAACAAGGATGGTTGTGTGGCTGAATTTGGTGACTGGATAAACGGTCAATGGGTTTGGAAGATCGATCTCCGTAGGAATACTCTTGATTGGGAAAATTAGCAGTGGGAAAGTTTGTTGATTACTCTACAAGGGCAATATCCTAGTCGCTCCTCCAATGACCGGATCATTTGGCGTTGGGTCCCGAGCAGTACTTATTCCACGTCCTCTTTTTATAAAGTTGTGTTGCTACCCCGGAGGCAAGGGAGTGTATTTGGAACTCAGTATGGAATGGTTTTGCTCCACCTAAAGTGGAAGTCTTTGTCTGGCAGCTAATTCATCAAAAGCTTCCTGTTAGAAGCTGTTTGCTCACAAGGGGTATTATTAGAGCCGAGTTTGCTAGTTGTCCATTTTGCAACTCTGAGCTGGAATCTGTCCAGCATTTGTTTTTTAATTGCAGGTGCAGTTGGTTGGTGTGAACAAGATGTTTGGAAGTTTGGGGAATTTCATGGATTTGCCCTAGGGATCCATCCATATTCCTTGATAGTTGGCAGCACTCCTTCCCGGATTCCAATGGCCGGCAGCCTTGGATTTTGTTGTTTTATGTCATCGCCTGGTCGATTTGGCTATGTTGCAATCAAGTTACTTTCAACAATAAAAGTTTCAAGCTATCGCAACTCATGGATTTGATTTTCATTAGGTTTGCAACTTAGTTCAAAGCAACGTGGCCATCTTCATCAACATTTATTTCTAATATATTCCTTCAGCCGACTAACGAAAGAGTGAGGCAAGCTCACGGGTGCAGGAAGGCAAATGTATCTTGGTCTCGTTCTCAACTAGGTAGAATGAAGTTTAATGTGTACGGTTCTGCTATTGGAAAACCAGGTATGGTTGGGATCGGAGATATTCTTAGGGATAATCAAGGTAAAATAAAGGCCGTGTTCTCCAAACATGTTGGAATTCTTGATTCAAATCAGGCTGAGTTCTATGCAATTCGTGAGGCCTTCCAAGTGTTCTCTGAGTCTAAGTGGATAAGCTCTCATGTGCTTGTAATAGAGAGTGACTCTGCTAATGCTATCAATTGGTTAATGAACCCTGAAAAAGCCCCTTGGCATCTTAAAAATGTCTCGAATCATATAGAAAATCAGGCAATGGGAGTGTCAGCATGTCCTAAGGGAGATTAATAGTGTGGCCGACAGGTTAGCAAAATCCGGTGTATGAAGAGCAGAGAATCTGTTGGCGGTCATCTAATAATTAGTATAGATCTCTGGTCTGGGTCCTTACTCTTCTGGATTACAGGGCCTAGTAGGTGAGTAGTATCTATTTTTTAAAGTCATGTTCACTTTATTGTAATATCTTCTTTTATTCTCTAATAAAATGCTTCGCCCTGATGGCTTGTCAAAAAAAAAAAAAAGAAGCAATATTTTGGTACCTAATGAAAAATTTGGCTTGATTGGTTTGGCTTCAATTAGGTAGTAGTTGCGTTTCATATTATGTTACATACTCCTATAATTATTGATTGGTCTTTTGGTTTGAAATTGTCTACTAACCTTAGTTTTTGAACACCAAAATCTAGTTAATGTTAATAAAATGTTTGACAGTCTATGTTATCAATTCGTTGACTGTTCCTGTTTGATTTTTTTTTTTCCATTGATAAATCTGAAATGTTGGCAGTATTCCACGATAAGAATTTTCCTATGAAACGTAGTTTCCCCCCGCTATTCCTTTTTCCCACATCGGATAGGGTAAGTATGCGATCTGGAAACTTTTCATTAGCCCCGTGGACACCGCATCCGCTTCCATTTACATATGGGTTTAAGGGAGTCAGGCCCAGAAGCTTTTAGAGCTAGCCCAAGATTATGGAAAAGGGCAATTGACTGGTTCAAACGATCCATCTCAGTCCTTAGCATGGTTATAGGGCTCGCCTTCGTATTGGAAATGTGTTAGGTAAGAAAAGTCAACCATTTGGAAGGAAGATTTTGGGGCTTTGTGATGTTGTGGGCCTGGAGAATTGTTGGTGGGTTTACCATTGACTTTGGAGACTTTTATGATTGTCACTGGACCAGTGGACCGCCATCATTTGGATTTAGGCCATTCTTTTTTTTTAACTGGAACGATAATAGATTAAAAGGGCACAAATGGCTAATGTACAAAATCATAATGGTTAATAGAGTTTCGTAATGTCACAACTAAAGATAGCGTTATAACTTACGAAAACAAAGACTCTCAAAGGGGCAAAAAACCCTCAAGGGGCAAAGACACCAGTAGAGCGGGACAAAAGTCGCAAAGCGGCAAAGATTGAAAACCTAGACAACCTAGGATCAACCAAAAGTATAAAAATTCGGTTATATCGGGTCACTAATACTATACAAAAATGATACTACGCAATTCAATTGGCCAACTACAAATGGCCTGCGGTGAAAGAAACTAAAACTAAATATCTAACGATCACCTCATGACGATGTGTAAAAGCCAAACTGCAGATGTTGAATAACACTGCTGCCTAACTACTGCCGCAAAGTGTTGAATAGCCAGACAGTTCTGCTACTACCTGCTGAAGAGATAGCAATATCTAAAAAAAAAAAATTCAAATATTTGACGGTTGCACTGTAGCTACAGTAGCTACAGTGCACGGTCGCACTTTTTTCGCAAGGTAATTCGCCTATAGGAACAACAGTAAATTTGAGAGAAAATTAGGCAACCGCCCTAAGATATTCCTTATTGGATTTAGGCCATTCACCGACCTTGTTTTTCCACCAAACCCGGTTTACACTCTTCCTTAATTTCAGGAGAAAAGAAGTTATCATTAGCTTCAATTCTCCGATTAGATCCTTTTTTACAAAAAGTTAACTTTTTTTTAAACAAAAATAAAACATTTAAATACATTTTTATTTTAAAATTTTAAATTTTCCCACTCAAATTCCTCTCACATAATTTTAAAAAAAATTTCTCGTATTTTTTCTTCTAAAATACTTTTTCTATAAAATAAAACTTACTAAACTTTTTACACATTCTAATACAATTTTTCTCCAGAAGATTATCTTATCTTCTAATGTTTCCTGTCCAAGTGAAAAGGTGACCAGAAAAAGAGAGCCCTCTAACATTTTATCACTTTCGGTTCAACCACCCCCATCACTTCAGTTTATTATTAATAAATTCTTTAATTTCTCTATCACCATCACGACTGTGTTTTTTTTCCATCATTACTTGGACTCCGGTGTCAAAAGTCTTCTTGGTAGAGGTTTCCCACGTTTGCCACACATCTCATTTCTCATTTCTTCTTCCCACACCGATGCAATAATTCTTAAACCTTGTCTCAGTACTAAAACCATGCTATACATCTCAAAGAATTGTGGCTGTCAAAGAAGTTTTTTTTAAGGGACTGAGGCTATTCACAAATATGTTAGGATTAGTCATATAAGTACTAGGAATAGCATTTGCCATTAAGAATTTCTAAGGATTAGTCATATAAGTACTAGGAATAGCATTTGCCATTAAGAATTTCTAGCAGGGATCAAACCTAGGTGGTGATTGAGATCTTCATGAAACTAGAGCTCTTTAAATGGAGAATCCCAATATTTGACCCGACCCATATTTCACACTTCTTGATCCAAAAGTGGTTCGCATAACATGAATCCAATTGATTCAGTTTAGTTTCAAATATTTATAAAACAATATATGGATTAGATATCCGATTCCATCTAATTCAAACTAAAATGATAATTATGTTATAGATTATCCAATTCCACTTGATTTGAAAATTTAGAATTGATATAATTTTGGAATATCAGGTTTTGGAGATAAAGACTAACAACCATAAAAGATATGTTTATATAAGTAAACATTGTGTTCAATAATTGTACCTTACAAGACAGTGTAGCTTAAGTAATTTAAATATTGAATTTGTAATTTTGTTAACCAAAATTAAAATAAAACAAAAGGATAAAATACTTTAAAATTATATATATATATATTAACAGTTTGTTGTGTAAAAATTAAAGATACAACCCCAATTAAAATGACAGTTTTGAATGTGTGTTAGTCTTGGTTGACTAAAAAGTTTTACCTAATCGAAGTTAGACTTTCTATTTCTCTTTTTTTCTTTTTTCACGTACATACATAGTTGAGTACTCAATTTCTAAACAACATAATCTATTAAAAAATAAGCACTTTTGATCTAATATAATTTTTTTTTAAATTACAAGATACAATATACTTTATGTACGAATAAATTTATGATTTTATATTTTTATTATTACTTTTTTTTAAATTTGGGATTACTGTACTATTATTATTATTTAGGGTAAAATAAGAATTTCACAACAAAAATGAACTTTTTTTGAGATAACTAATTTTTTAAAAATTTAACTATTTTTTTAGGACAAGGAGTTTATTAAACATATTTGATTAAGTACTTAATCAATTAAGTCATAAGTCCATTGTAAGTCAAGCCGACGCCGCGCGGGTCATTGAAATCACTAAAGCTGTGGATCTTTTTTTTAAAAAAATGTTACAAACGACTTTGCTTTCAAACATGACCTGACAAACATGACATGACTAACAAATTCCTCCATTCTTTATTTTATAGTAGTAGTAAGCAACCATGGATTAAATGGTTTTGCATTTTGTTGCTCCAACTTTCGGTGATTTCGAACACTATGCATCGCCCACTCACCTTCATCCCTCCCCTCCCTCTCTTCCTCTCCTTCATTTTCATCCAATCCAATGGAGAATATGAAACCTCTGCATATTGTACCACGTCCATATGCGGTGGACTCCAAGTCAAATATCCATTTTGGCTTCGAGACGACACCACTTCTGTCCAACACTGTGGCTACGAAGGCTTTGGCCTTAACTGTTCGGCGTCATCAACCTCCCCTACTGAAGATCAGCTCAACCTTCTCCTTGGTGATAATTTCTACGTTAAAGGTATAAATTACGCAGCTCACAGGGTGACCCTCGTTGATATTGACGCCGTAACAAACAATTGTCCCAGGCCACGCCACAACCTCACTCTTGAAGACTTTCCATTGGAATATTCCACGCTTGATTTGAACCTGACTTTTTACTTCAATTGTACTAGTCCTCTTCCTTCTTACATTAATCCCATTCCTCTGGGGTGTTTAGGGTCTGGTGGGAGAACGTCATATGTTTCTTATTGGGAGACAAATCAATCTGAGGGAACAAATGGCTTTGATTGGTTCAAGGATTGTGAGCAAAAAGTGGTGGCACCTGTGCTTAAGGAAGTGTTTTTTAAAAGGGCGAGAGAGAAAATTAATTTGGTGAATCCTGCTGATTGGGCAAATTCTCCTGGTGGATGGGCAAATACTGTTGTGACTGTTGTCCAGCGTATGGAAGAAGGATTTAAGCTGGATTGGCACACTGAAAGTTACTGCGGTCGGTGTGAATTGTCTGAGGGGCGTTGTGGCTTCAACAGTACGGCCGAGAAATTCTTGTGTTTTTGCAGTGATGGCAGAATTACAAATGACATTTGCAAGTCCCATGGTACGTTATCATCATTTCTGAAAAGATGATTTTTTGCACAAATCTTTTTGGTTCCTTTTCTAGCCAACTTATTTATGGGTATTAATTTAACCGACTTAATTTCTATGTTTCCCATGATTTAAGTGCTTAACATGCTTTCAAATTTTAATATGTATGGGGCGCTTGGTATAAATGGTGGGTTTAGGAATAGAATGGATTTGTGGAATGGAAATGTTTGGAATAGAATGGAATGATTATAATTATGTTGTTTGGTATTATATAGATTTTATATTAAAATTATAATAAAAATAGTATTTTACATTATATGATATTTAACAAATTATATCTTATTCAAAAAATAGTCAAAATGCATGTCAATTTGTAGAGAAAAATATTTTCTATAAATTAGTAAAATTTGTTTTTAAAAAAAAATTAAAAAAAGTAAAGAGTAAAGTTATCCTAAAAGGTTTTGATAAACTTATCCCCAAAACAAACACTCCATTTTTGCCAAAACCAATCCAAATTCATCCCAAACCCTTAAACAAATAGCATAGTGTGCCATGATTGTTCGTTTGGACTATGAATGCTTAATGCTTAAGTCCAGAGTCAATTGCCATGCAATTTACAACTGTTACCCAAATGGTAAGTCCATATGGTCAGTCAATGGCATTGGAATCTTCTTTCCAACACAATACTTTTCCTTCTACCCACCTTTTAACTTACTATGTCCTATTTTATTCTATCTTTATATATATTTATTTAAAGCCATACATGTATTATTGTATTTTTACGTTTTCAAGATAAAAATTAAAAGACAAAGTTATATTAAAAATATAAAAAGATGTTTTATAAATGTGAAAATACTGAATTTTTTTTTTTCTAATTTATGATGATAAAGACAAGTTTACTTACTGCTCACTTTTCTTTGCTGACAAATTTGGAATGGTTATGATCAAATGAGATCTTCTGTTTCTAATTTTCTATCTCATTTTTTTTCGGCAGCAAAAATTTTCAATTTCTTTTTATTTTTTTATTAGTTGACTTTTTTCTTGTGAGCCGAAAGAATATTATTAGTAATTTCTCTAAGTACGAATTTTGTTAATAATTTCATCAAATCTCTCATTTAGCCAGATTTTTTTCCCAACATGAAGTCAGGGAAGAATTTCCTTTTCACGTTTTGGATTTTGCAATGGTGCTATTATTTTCCAATTCCAATTGCGAAGACTGACCAAAATAGCAATGGTCCATCTTTTGATTAGGCCATCCTTAATTTGGACTCAAACAATACTCGGTTGTGATACTTCCTCATCTACAAGGATTCTCAAAATAATTTTTTTTGTACTTTTTTATATATATTGTATATTATAATTATTATCTAAAAAAATATAAAAACACATTTTAAAATACTACTCGCTTTAATTTTGTCACCTTTCAGTTTTTTTCCAAGGGTCATTCAATTGTTTTTAGGTCTATTTCATCAACTTTTTTTTTTTGTTTTTCCACATACTATTGTACTTTTATTCAAAATAGTATTATGGATATTACAAAAACTAATTGGTAAGATTTTTCTTGTAAGCTAGCAGAAAAATAAGAGTTCCAACCCATACAATTAGAAAACTCTACATCTTATAGAAGAACAATAAACCCAAGAACAACAAAATTACATAATAGTTGAATAATAATACATGAAAATATTACCATAGTTACATGGATTTAAAACTAGGCAAATGCTTATTTATTTTTTCATATTTCGACTTTTATGAATGTCTTTGTTTACCATATCTACTATAAATCATTGTTTTAAATGATGCATACATCGAAAATCTAGTTATTTTTTTTAATTGTTACCACTTTACTTTTATAACAATATTATTACTTGCAACACAGTTTCAAATCTAATTCCAATCATATTTTGTTTTATCTCTTGAAACTAATATATTAATGTATCTCCCACAATGCCACCCTCCACTGGTCAGCACCACTATCATTGGTATCATTCGACCATCATAATTACGCCATTGTTGTCCTTACTAAAGAACTGAAAAATAGATATGGGTAGCATGAGGCTGAGAGTCTGAAATCATACTAATTATATATCTAAAAATTAGTACTCTTTCTAACCGAAAAAAAAAATTAATTGGATATAATATTTTTTTTAATTATAAAGTACAACATATTCACTTTTAATTTACCATAACTTTTTTCTTAGTTATCAACTACGACACATTTAATTCACTATCAAATGTGAAATTTTTTATTTTTTATTTTTATTTTTTACTTTTATTATGGTGGATCATAAATAATTATTATTAGTAATAAGAATATATGAATTTGATTTAATCTTATTCAAAAATAAACTTTTTTTTTTTTGAGAAAAATAAAAGTTTCAAAAGTAGGAGCAGCCAATAATACTTATTTGTCCAAGCATTTTTATAGACTATCAAATTAGTAATATTCTTAGTCAATTGCCTAAAAAAACTAGCTAGGAATAAGAAAATATGACAAGTTATGAACGGGAAATACAACTTAATTTTACCATCGAGGGAACTCCATGCATTCAGATATGCTCTTCAAACTCTGGCATTTCTTCCTCTTCTTCTAGAGCTACACCATGCTTAGTGATATACAGAATTTTTCTATGGATACCAAGCTAGTAATTCAAGTCATCAAGCTTTAGACTTTGCTTCAAAATCAAGGTTGTTGTTGCTCTACCACAATTCATGGACTTAGAAGCAAATTCAAAGCCCTTTTTGTTTGTCTATAGAGGGCATGATTTAGTTTCCTCACCTCCAACTGAATTCCTCAAAATGGTACACTGATATCATATCTTCTACATTTTCTCACTTGCAGGCGGCACAATGACCCTTCGACGGAGGATTGGGATAGGTAATACGCCTCCTCCAATAGAGTTTCTTGTGCGTCATTGATGATTCTATCCATTCATTATAACTTACACCATACATAATCCTATGTTCTTGCAGGCGTCGGTGCAGCTGTATCTGGTTCCCTTGTGATGTTCTTTATTTATTTTCTGTACCGTTTCCAATCGTTTGCGTCAATCATGAGAATGGAAACAAAAGAAAATGAAAATCTTGAAGTAGTCATCAGACAATACGGATCAGTGGCACCAAAAAGGTACTCCTATCCAGATATTAAGAAAATGACAAACTCATTCAGAGATGAGCTCGGTCAAGGAGGTTATGGGACTGTCTACAAAGGAAAACTCTCAGATGGTCGTCTTGTTGCGGTGAAAATCCTGAATGTTGCTAAAGGAAATGGCGAGGAATTCATTAACGAAGTGTTAAGCATCAGCAAAACTTCACATGTCAACGTTGTCATGTTTTTGGGATTCTGTTTGGAGGGGAAACAGAGAGCCCTTGTGTATGAATACATGCCAAATGGTTCTCTAGAGAAATATATCCATGCCCAGAAAAACTCGAAGAGTTATAATCAACTGGGAATGGATAAACTTTACCAGATTTCACTTGGGGTTGCTCGAGGACTGGAGTACTTACATCAAAGGTGCAATACTCGAATTTTGCATTTTGACATAAAACCTCACAACATTCTTCTAGACGAAGATTTTTGTCCCAAGATATCTGACTTTGGGCTGGCAAAGCAATGCATAAAGAAAGAAAGTACCGTATCAATTCTAGGAGCAAGAGGGACAATCGGCTATATTGCCCCGGAATTAGTCTGCAGAAGCTTCGGAGTTGTCTCCTATAAATCTGATGTTTATAGTTATGGAATGATGATTCTGGAAATTGTTGGAAAAAGGAAGAATGTCAATGCAGAAATAAGCCATACAAGTGAGATATATTTTCCAGATTGGGCTTATCAGCATCTAGTTGTTGACAAAGATTTGAAACTAAAGGAAGTTGTGAGTCCTGAAGAAGATGAAATCGCCAGGAAGATAATACTAGTGGGATTGTGGTGCATACAAAGTGATCCATCACAAAGACCAACAATGAGCAAGGTAATTGAAATGCTGGAAGGGAGCTCGCGGGCAATAGAAATTCCTCCGAAAGCATTTTTTGGTTTTCCTTCAACACCACCACAAGCTTCTTCTGGTACTACAATAGTGGTGTCCTAGTACCAATACTATTTCTAAATTAGCTGTGATATCAAGTGTATGTTAGCACTATCCTTGATCCTGTTTGTGCTTCATGGAATAGATGATCAATTCAATATGTAGATACATAACAGTTCCATTGACACATCAGGATTCACATTTTGCACGTACATTTTGTGGTCCAATCTTTATTACTAATTTGTAACTTCAGAATCTAAATTACTGCCATTATCTTTGCAGTACATTTTACAAGAGGAAGTATTCATGCAAAATTTCTGGAACCGAACAGTTTCTACCAACCCACATGAAGGTAATAACCAAAAATTAATGGCCCAAAAGAATGTGTTTATATAAGTGAACATTGTGTTCAGTAATTGTACCTTATATGATAGTGTAACTTACGTAATTTAGATATTAAATTTGTAATTTTGTTATCCAAAGTTAACATAAAATAAAAGGAAATACTTTAAAATTATATATATATATATTATATTAGTTTGTTGTGAAAAAATTAAAGATACGACCACAATTTTGACGAAAATTTGGAGTGTGTGTTAGTCTTGTTTGGCAAAAAGTTATACCTAATGCAAGATAGACTTTCTCTTTCTCTCTTTTTTTTTTTTTCTTTTTTTGACGTACGTAATTGAGTACTCCATTTTCAAACAACATACTCTATTAAAAAATAGTGTACTTTTAATTTAGTACAATTTTTTTTAAATTATAAAATACAATATACTTATTCCGTAACAAAAAAAGAGTCCAATTTTAAAATTTTTTCTTGTCCCAAAAAAAAGAGTCTACTTTTAAACCAAAAATTTAAAATATCCTTATTAATAATAATTGTGTATACTCACAATTGAAAAGTAAGGATTAAAATATAAAATTATACATTTAATTTATGCATTAATTGTGTTGTATTTAATAACTAATCAAAAGTTATATTTAAACTAAAGTGGACTTTTTTTTTTTGTTTGTGACAGAGTGAGTATTAAATACACAATTAAATTTATAATTTTATATTTCTATCCTTTTTTTCTAATTTGGGATTACATTATTATTATTAGTGAGGTTAATACAAGAATTTCACACTAAAAGTAAAAAAAGTTTACAACAAACAAAATTTTTGAAATTAAATTCTTTTTCGTGGGACGAAAAGAGTACTAAACAGAATTAATTAATTAAGCACTTAATCAATTGTACAATTGTACGTCAAGCCCCCTGGCACCTAAAAAATGTCTCCAAAAAAGAAAGAAAATAGAAAAAAATCAAAAAATCAAAAACATCAGAAGACACAAGAAGTGAATAGTGGTGAGGGCAAATGGCAAAGCGCAAAGTAGAGCAAAAAAAGTGCAAAATCATGTCAATCAAACGAAATTAGTCTTATATCTACTAATCTCTCTTTTTTTTTTTGTTTGTATGTCGCTGTTTGAATGTTTGTCTCCTCCTTTTTTACACTTCTTACTTTTTTTTTTTTTCTCTATCTCTCTATAAATAATAATAAACCCCTTGAAAAAAAAAAAAAAAAAAAAAAAAAAGCCCACGCCGTGTGGGACATTGAAATCACTAAAGCTGTGGAATTTTGGAGCGATGCTTCAAAAATAAAAATGCTCTCATTTTATGCCACACTTAGGCAAAATATAAATTTCACCCCAAATTTTTGTTTTATTACCAAAATTGTTCACAATTTGTATTAGTGATATTATATGTGACTTGATAAAAGTCCAGACTTATCAAATGAGGATAATTGAGACCTTTTCCGGGTCTAATCCAAAAATATTGATCTATGTAAATAGGGGCTGATCATAGTAAGAACAGCAAATACTATTTCCTTCGTCTAATAAAAAAAGTTTACTTTTAAATTAAATTTCTAAAATATCATTATTAATAATAATTATGTATATTTAAAATTAAAAAATAAGAATAAAAATGTAAAATTATATATGAAATGGTGTATTAAATGAATTGTGTCTAATAACTAATAAAAAGTTATATCTTAATCAAAGTAAACTTTTTTTTGGACGGAGGGAATAATAATTAGACATATAAGGTTAATTATTAATTTAAATGCACACAATGTTGTAGTTTAAAAAAAAAACCTCTGTGATAAAAAAATTCTCATTTAAAAATAATATTTTTCTTTCTTTTTATAACTTTGTTAATTGACTTAAATGCATACAAGATTGTACTAACCAAAAAAAAAAAAAAAACCCTATGATGGGTAGAAAATTCTATGGTTAAAAAAAAAAAGTAGAGATTGAGGCTTGAAACCTGCAAAGTGAAAATTTAAGGTTTTATGTCCACAATAACCATCTACTGTTCCTTGTCAAGAGCCTAAAAAGTTAAAAACGACTTTGCTTTCAAGCATTACCTGACCAAACATGACATGACTAACAAATTCCTCCATTTTTTGTACAGTGGTAGCAAGCAACCATGGATTAAATGGTTTTGCATTTTGTTGCTCCAACGTTCGGGGATTTCGAACACTATGCATCGGCCACTCACCTTTATCCCTTTCCTCCCTCTCTTCCTCTCCTTCATTTTCATCCAATCCAATGGAGAAAATGAAACCTCAGCGTACTGTACCACGTCCAAATGCAGTGAACTCGAAGTCAAATATCCATTTTGGCTTCGAGACGACACCACTTCTGTCCAACACTGTGGCTACGAAGGCTTTGGCCTTAATTGTTGGTCGTCATCAACCTCCCCTACTGAAGATCAGCTCACCCTTCTCCTTCCTGGTGACAATTTCTACGTTAAAGATATAAATTACACATCTCAGACTATGACCCTCGTTGATAATAATGCCGTAACAAACCAAACTTGTCCCAGGCCACGCCACAACCTCACTCTTGAAGACTTACCATTGGGATATTCCATGCTTGATTTGAACCTGACTTTTTACTTCAATTGTACTCGTCCTCTTCCTTCTTACATTAATCTGGAGTGTTTAAGCTTTGGAGGGAATACGACATATTTTTCTTTTTGGGAGACAAATCAATCTGAGGGAACAAATGACTTTGATTGGTTTAAGGTTTGTGAACAACGAGTGGTGGCACCTGTGATTAAGAAGGAAGAGATATTTAATGGGGTGATTGCTGCTAAATGGGGAAGCCGTGTTGGTGCGGCTTTGAATGAAGGATTTGTGCTGGAATGGCACACTGAAAATTATAAAATTGACTGTGCTCTGTGTGAACGGTCTAAGGGGCGTTGTGGTTTCAACAGTGTTAAGATCGGTCTAAGGGGCGTCGGCGTTGTGGGCCACTAGCACTCACCCAAAATACTGGGAAGCAACGTCGCGAAAATTGAAACCTAAATATGTTTTAGCGTGATTTGAACTTGGTGGCAGGTGTGGAAACCTCCAAAACTTACCAGCCCCTTCAAGCCCGAAGGTTTATATTTTCATTTCTCAAAGATGATTTTTAGCACAAGTCCTTTCTGTTCCTTGTCTAGCCAACTTATTTCTGTGAACTATTTTGTGCAAGTTTATGGGTATTAGCTGATCTTATTTTCAGGCTTCTTATGAATTGAATGCTTAACATGCTTTCAAATTTCAAGATGAAGTGTACCATAATTGTTTGTTTGGACTAGGAATATGAGGAGGCTTTGTTGAGGCTTCTTTGCATACTCTGGTCGGAGGGGTAGTTGTTTTCACTTGTTAATTGTTATGCTTAATTAAGGCCTTAAGAAAATAGATGTTTAAGTCCAGAGCATATGGTAACATCCAAGAAGGAAAAGAAAATTAAATCCAGACTGAATGGTATTGCAATTTACAACTGTTGACCCAAATAGTAAGTCCATATGGTCAGTCAATGGCATTGGAATCTTCCTTCCAACACCATATTTTTCATTCTCTCGATGTATATTTGCTTAGAGCCATACATGTATTATTGTATTTTTACATTTTCAAGATAAAAATTAAAAGACGAAAATTATATAAAAATATATATAAAAAATGTTTTATAAATGTGAAAATACGAAAAAAAAAAAACTATCTACAATCGGTAAATGTGAAAATACTTCATTCTAACCTTTCTTTGGCTAACAAATTTCGCTTGATAATAATCCATATAAAATTTTAATCCTGGTTGCTTATCCCATAGTTCGTACACAAGTTTTGCATAAATTAATTTTGCGTGTTTTTATCTGATCATTCAGATTACAACAGCATTAAAAAATATATATGTACTCCAAAATTTACAACCAAAATGTTGATGGGTTTGCAAGTGAGCTCTCTGGTCTGCCTTGAAAATTTGTTTGGGTCTGGATACTTTTAGACTAAGATGGACTTCCTTTAATTTAAGCCCAACCCACTCCAACTATGCAAAACCGTAATTATTAGCACTTGATATCATTGCCTTTTGTGACAAAATTTTTACGGAAATATGAACCAATGGGGAATTTAGAGTAACCTGCATTTCGGTAGGACAATTGACCGTCGTTGGAGAGAATATTTTATTGATTTATTCATATGCTATATTATGTAAAAATGTGTAGAGAGAACCTATAATTTAAAAGGAAGGTCTATTTACATAAAAGGAGGGCAAACAAACAAAATTATGTGATTCATTTGCTATATTAAGAATAAAGATACAACGAATGTATATAATATTTTTTCAAAATTTATGAGATCATTACGATTTTATGATTCCTTTTTGAGGTTAATGATTCAAGAAGTACCGACTCTGTAGGTTTATTATAGATTAGAACTTGAGTTGCAATTTGAAATCATGATTTAAAATTTTGTTTTAAAAAAAAATTCAAAACCATGTAATATTTGGATCTCAAAACATAATCTTAAGTCAATATCTGAGATTCTGAATAATGATTCAAATTAGGTTTTAGATTGTGTTTGTTTAAGCATGGATTTGGCCTAAATCATGACTCAAAATGTGAATTTGGATCCCAATTCATACATACCCCATATTATAGTAATTTAGACTATTTTTCCCCTCATCCATTGTAACCGGGTAGAGGGATTATAACAACCAAAAAAGAAGAACACCAATTGGGCAGCCTTCCTTGTCGTTTCCCGTGAAAATTCTTACTCCGTGATTTTTAGCATATTTCCAAAAGACTATCCATCATTAGGTTCCAAATTAACCATTCCATAGAGTAAAAGAGTGCTCATCTGAACTTAAATGGCAACTGCAAATCAATGGATGTTTGTTTCTTCTGGGTTTAGAAGTTGGAATGTGGTACGTTGAGGAACTTGAGTTTGGTTTTGTTATGAATATTTTTTGATGGTTAGACTTCTCCAAAACCTATTTCAGCACATGAAATACACAATATTTTGGTACACTTGATGGAAAGTCTTGCTTAATTAGTTTGGCTTCAATTACGTAGCAGCATTAGTTACCATTATGGCTGTGTATGGATTCCGTTTAAAAACAGATTTTTATATTTTTCGAGATAGTGATTGTAAAATACAAAATATATTTAAAGCACAAAAGTGTATCAAAATATATTTTTAAAATTAAATCTATGCACATCCTATATTTCTGAATAAAAAGTTGCATTTTTTTAGTTTTTTGTTTTGTAAAATATATAAAATACTCTTTATATTTTATTAAGTAAATATGTGCATTTTTTTTTTGCATTTAAAATTAAGTTCACGAGTTGAGAAAAATGATAGATAAGATAAATTGCGGGAAAAAAAAATTCAAATTCAAGAAAAAATTTAAGAAATTTCAATCAGATTTAAAAATCACAGTATTATGCAATATTTATAATAAAATGTCCCCTTTTTCTTTTTACTTTTATTGTCATTTTATTTTTTAAAACATTGTTAGATCAGTAAATTAAGAGATTTTTTTTTAAAAATTTTTTGGTAGTGGAGTTTTTCTCGGGGAGCCAAAAGCATATTATTAAATTTTCTAAGTAATTTCATCTACCCAGATTTTTTTTTCTAACAACCAAAAAGTCAGAGAAGAATTTCCTTTTCAGGTTTTGGTCTTTGCAATGGTCATTATCAAGTGGTGCTATTATTTTCCAATTCCAATTGCGGAGACTGACCAAAATAGCAAGGGTCCATCATTTGATTAGGCCATCATTAATTTGGACTCAAATAATACGCGGTTGCGAAACTTCCTCATCTACAAGGATTCTCAAAATACATTTTCGCTTTTAAACATTTTTTATACTTTTTAATACATATTCTATATTATAGTAGTAGTAAGCAACCATGGATTAAATGGTTTTGCATTTTGTTGCTCAAAAGTTCGGTGATTTCGAACACTATGCATCGCCCACTCACCTTCATCCCTTTCCTCCCTCTCTTCCTCTCCTTCATTTTCATCCAATCCAATGGAGAAAATGAAACCTCTGCATATTGTACCACGTCCATATGCGATGGACTCCAAGTCAAATATCCATTTTGGCTTCGAGACGACACCACTTCTTTCCAACACTGTGGCTACGAAGGCTTTGGCCTTAACTGTTGGCCGTCATCAACCTCCCCTACTGGAGAGCAGCTCACCCTTCCCCTTCATGATGACAATTTCTACGTTAAAGATATAAATTACAAATCTCAGACGGTGACCCTCGTCGATATTGATGCCGTAACAAACCAAACTTGTCCCAGGCCACGCCACAGCCTCACTCTTGAAGACTTACCATTGGAATATTCCACGCTTGATTTGAACCTGACTTTTTACTTCAATTGTACTCGTCCTCCTCCTTCTTACATTAATCCCATTACTCCTCCTCTGGATTGTTTAAGGTCTGTTGGGAATACGTCATATGTTTCTTCTTGGGAGACAAATCAATATGAGGGAACAAGTGACTTTGATTGGTTCAAGGATTGTGAGGAAAAAGTGATGGCACCTGTGATTAAGGAATCACTTTCGGAGATTCCTGCTGCTGATTGGACAAGTTTAGTTGTCGTCGAGGCCATGAAAAAAAGATTTATGCTGGATTGACTCAATGAAAGTTCTGAAATTGACTGCGGTCGGTGTGAATTGTCTGAGGGGCGTTGTGGCTTCAACAATATTACCGAGGAGTTCTTGTGTTTTTGCAATGATGGCAGAACTACACATGACAGCTGCAATAAAGGTACGTTATCATTTCTCAAAAGATGATTTTTAGCACAAGGTCCTTTCTGTTCCTTGTCTAGCCAACTTATTTATGGATATTAATTTAACTGACTTAATTTCTATGTTTCCCATGATTTAAGTGCTTAACATGCTTTCAAATTTTAATACGTAGTGTGCCATGATTGTTCGTTTGGACTATGAATGTTTGGAAATGTTCCTTGAAATGGTTCAAACGATCCCTTGGATCATAAAATAAGAAGCTTTGTTAAGGCTTCTTTGCTTGCTCTGGCTGTAGTGGTTTTTGTTTTTTCTTGTTATGCTTAAGGCCTGAAAAAAAAAGAAAAGAATTGCTTAATTAATTCCAGAGTCAATTGTAACATCCAAGAAGGAAAACAAAATTAATTCCAGAGTGAATGATATTGCAATTTACAACTGTTGACCCAAATGGTAAGTCCATATGGTCAGTCAATGGCATTGGAATCTTCTTTCCAACACAATACTTTTCCTTCTACCTACCTTTTAACTTACTATGCCCTATTTTATTCTCTCTTTGTATATAGTTGTTTAAAGCCATACATGTATTATTGTATTTTTACGTTTTCAATATAAAAATTAGAAGACAAAGTTATATTAAAAATATAAAAACATGTTTTATAAATGTGAAAATACGGAAAAAATAATTGGCTAATTGATGATTATAAAGACAAGTTTACTTACTGCTAACCTTTCTTTGGCTGACAAATTTGGTATGGTAATAATAAGATGAAATCCTCTGTTTCCAACTCTCTGCTCCACTTTTTTTTTTTGCACTAAATTTTTTAATTTCTTTTTTTTTTTATTAGTTGACCTTTTTTCCGGTGAGCCAAAAGAATATTATTAGTAATTTTTCTAAGTACGAATTTTGTTTAGTAATTTCATCAAATCTCTCATTTAGGCAGATTTTTTTTTTCCCAACATCCAAAAGTCGGAGAAGAATTTCCTTTTCAGGTTTTGGTCTTTTGCAATGGTCATTATCACGTGGTGCTATTATTTTCCAATTCCAATTGCGAAGACTTTTTTTTTTTTAAAAAAAGATAATATTTATATTAATCTTGGTATAAAAAGGCAATCATTACATAAATGATTCAATCTTCCTTAACTCTATATATCAATTAATGTAACATTACAAACGAAAAGAACCACGAAACAAGCAACAAAAGTAAATAAAAATGGTCCATCATTTGATTAGGCCATCATTAATTTGGACTCAAATAAAACGCGGTTGTGAAACTTCCTCATCTACAAGCATTCTCAAAATACATTTTTCGCTTTCTAACATTTTTAATACTTTTTTTTTATACATATTCTATATTATAATTATTATTTCAAAAATACATTTTAAAATACTGAACGCATTAAGCTAGTAGAAAAATAAGATTTCCAATCGATACAATTAGAAAACTCTACATATTATAGAAGAACAATAAACTCAAGAAAAAGAAAATTACGAAATAATTGAATTATAATACATAAAGATATTATCATAGTTATATCGATTTAATACTAGGCGTATGCTCTGTTTTTTTTCATATTTCGACTTCTGTGAACGTTTTTCTTTACCACATCTATTATAAATCATTGTTTTAAATAATGCAAATATTGAAAGTCTGATTATTTTTCTTAGTTGTTACAACTTTGCTTTTGTAACAATATTACTACTTTTCAACATAGTTTCAAATCTAATTCCAATCTTGAAACCAATATATTAATGTATCTCCCACAATTAATGGTCCTCACCACGATCATTAATTGGTGTCACTACCATCATAATTACGCCATTGCTATGTTAGAATAAATAATTTGTCACAAACTATTAAATTATAAGGACTGTGTACCTGATGCGGAAGACATAATTCTTGATAACAGGTTGAGAAATACCATTACTTGTTGTCCAAATTGGTTTCTCTCCATTTACCCTACTTTTTGTCACAGACCGTTTTGATGGAGAACGTTTTGTGTTATGTGTGTTCTATGTCTGTAACCCTAATGGGCAGAGAAAGGACCAATTTATATAATCTAACTTTAATCTGGTACGTCCATCAAGTACCCAAATAAACGGTTGAGATTTGTTCCACTATTAAATAGGTAATAGGAACCAATTAGGAAACTGTAATTAAACCCAACAATTCAGGTCATATTCTAACATGCTATCCTTATTAAAAAAAAATGGATATAATCTTTTTTTTAATTATAAAGTACACACATTTATTTTTATTTTAGCAAAACTTTTTTCTTAATTATAAACTACGGCATATTTAATTTATTATCAAATGTGAAATTTTGTAGTTTTATTTTTTACTTTTTGATGGTAGATCATAAATAATTATTATTAGTAAAAATAATATATGGATTTTATTTAATTTTGTTCAAAAATAAACTTTTTTTTTCTAGAAAAATAAAAGTTTCAAAAGTAGGAGCAGTTCTATCTTCAGCTGTGGCGAAAACTTTCCCAACATCACCTACCCATTTTGGGAGGCAATAAGTCTCAAGAATGTGGCCTAGAGGGATTTTATCTGACTTGCCACCAGGATGATCATCTAACTATAGATATCGCCGACCAAACTTTTCGGGTTCTAAGCATAAACACCACAACTTATGTCCTCAGGATCGCAAGAGATGATCTCTGGGATAATGTTTGTCCTGAAAATTACTCAAACACGTCCATCAATGCACCCCTTTTCCTCCCTGGACAAGGAGTAGAAAATCTTACACTGTATTACAGTTGTGCCCCTACTGAACCCCAATCAAGATACACATTTTCTTGCACAAATAATAGGGGAAACGCGAGGAATGATTTTTTCGCGGAAGATGTGGGTTGTCAATCCAACATTAGTGTCCTGGTTCTTCAAAGGGAACTTGAGGAATTTCGATACAATGAATCAATGACTTTACAGGAATTGCTGTATCAAGGGTTCAATGTGGTGTACGGTTTAGAAGGCGTAGCTTGTTTTGCTTTCCGGCGGTTTGTGTTGGTCTGGCACAAATTCGACTACGCCTAGTTGCCTTTGCCCTGATGGATCTCGTGAACATCTTTTTCTTGTGGGTGATCAAGGTCTGTCCATTCATTTCCCTTCTTAATCAAAGTTGTTGACTTCAATTTGTGTCTTGTAGGTAGGCCTTAGATTATCAATCGGGCATTGGTGATTTGGTGATTTTAGCATATTTCGAAAAGACTATATATATCCATCATTAGGCTCCAAACTAGCCATTCCAATGTTCCATAGAGTAAAAGAGTAGCTCATCTGAACTTAAATATGGCAACGGCAAATCAATGGATGTTCGTTTCTTTTGGGTTTTAGAAGTTGGAATGTGGTAAGTTGCGGAACTTGAGTTTAGTTGGATATGAATATTTTTGATGGTTAGACTTCTCCAAAACCTATTTCAGCGCATGAAATACACAATATTTTGGTACACCTTGATGGAAAGTCTTGCTTAATTAGTTTGGCTTCAATTAGGTAGCAGCATCAGTTACAGTTATGGTTGTGTATGGATTCCGTTTAAAAATATATTTTTATATTTTTTTAAATAGTGATTGTGAAATAGAAAATATATTAAAATACGAAATTGTATGAAAATATATTTTTTAAATTAAATCTATGCACCTCCCATATTTCTGAATAAAAAGTTACGTTTTTTACTTTTTAGTTTTGTAAAATAAACAGAATACTCTTATATTTTATTAAGTAAATATGTGTATTTTTTTGCATTTAAAATTAAGTTCACAAGTTGAGAGAAAAATGATAGATAAGATAAATTGTGGTAAAAAAATTCAAATTCAAGAAAAACTTTATGAAATTTCAATCAAATTTAAAAATCACAATATTATGCAATATTTATGATAAAATGTCCCCTTCTTTCTTTTTTACTTTTATTGTCATTTTATTTTTTTAAAACATTGTTAGTTCAGTACATAAAGAGATTGTATGATTTTAGGTGTGTCACCGACAACTGAAATCAAAATGGTACACTAAGACATTATTTGCTACATTTGCTGAACTGCAGGCAAGGGAATAAATGTGGGACTGAAGTTTGTTTTTGGTAAGTATACCTCCTGGAATAATGTTTGGTCCATCATTTCTTTTTCTATCCAATCTTTATAACTTATAATCCTTCAATTTGTTTTTGCAGGCGTCGGTGCAGCTGTATCTAGTTTCCTTATGGTGTTCTTTATTTATTTTCTGTACCATTTCCAATCGTTTGGGTCAATCTTCAGAATGGAAACAAAAGAAAATAAAAATCTTGAAGTAGTCATCAGACAATACGGATCAGTGGCACCAAAAAGGTACTCCTATTCAGATATTAAGAAAATGACAAACTCGTTCAAAGATGAGCTCGGTCAAGGAGGTTATGGGACTGTCTTGTCTTGTTGCTGTGAAAATCTTGAATGTTGCTAAAGGAAATGGTGAGGAATTCATCAACAAAGTTTTAAGCATCAGTAAAACTTCGCATGTCAACGTTGTCATGTTTTTGGGATTCTGTTTGGAGGGGAAACGGAGAGCCCTAGTGTATGAATACATGCCAAATGGTTCTCTAGAGAAATATATCCATGCCCAGGAAAACTCGAGGAGTTATAATCAACTGGGAGTGGATAAACTTTACCAGATTTCACTTGGGTTTGCTCGAGGACTGGAGTACTTACATCAAAGGTGCAATACTCGAATTTTGCATTTTGACATAAAACCTCACAACATTCTTCTTGACGAAGATTTTTGTCCCAAGATATCTGACTTTGGGCTGGCAAAGCAATGCATGAAGAAAGAAAGTATTGTATCAACTCTAGGAGCAAGAGGGACAATCGGCTATATAGCCCCGGAATTAGTCTGCAGAAGCTTTGGAGTTGTCTCCTACAAATCTGATATTTATAGCTACGGAATGATGATTCTCGAAATTGTTGGAAAAAGGAAGAATGTCAATGCAGAAATGAGCCAGACAAGTGAGATATATTTTCCACATTGGGCTTATCAGCATCTAATTGTTGACAGAGATTTGAAACTGAAGGGAGTTGTGAGTCCTGAAGAAGATGAAATCGCCAGGAAGATAATACTAGTGGGATTGTGGTGCATACAAATTGATCCATCACAAAGACCAACAATGAGCAAGGTAATTGAAATGCTGGAAGGGAGCTCGCAGGCCATTGAAATTCCTCCAAAAGCATTTTTTGGTTTTCCTTCGACACCAACACAAGCTTCTTCTGCTTCTACAATAGTGGTGTCCCAGTACAATACCATTTCTAAACTAGCTGTGGCATCAAGTGTATGTTAGAACTATCCTTGATCCTGTTTGTGTTTCTTGCACTAGATGATCAATTCAATATGTAGATACATAACACGTCCATTGACACATCAGGATTCACATTTCGCGCGTACAATTTATGGTGCAATCTTTATTACTTATATGTAACTTCGGAATCTAAATTACTGCCATTATCTTCGGAGTACATTTTACAAGAGGAAGTATTCATGCAAAATTTCTGGAACCGAACAGTTTCTACCAACCCACATGAAGGTAATAACCAAAAATCATCCAAGAAAACAGGAAACATTTTACAAACACTTACAAGCAATGCCAACGAGTCTTGAAGATATACTGCTGGCATTTGATCACAGAACCTCCTCCTGTAACTGTAAACATCATGAATGTAAAACTTATAGGTCCATGAAGATTAATTTCTCCTACTTTCAACCTCACCAATACGGGAAATTAAAATAAGATTAGCGCTCTTTAAATGGAAGATCCGAATTCTATTCATTCTGATTTGACCCGACCCATATTTCATGGGTCGTTGTCCAAAACTGGTTCGTAAAACATGAATCGAATTGATTAGGTTTAGTTTTGAATATCTATAAAGCAATATATGGGTTAGATATCCAATTCGATCCAGTCTAAACTAAAATGATAACTTTGTTATAGATTGTCAAATCTGATTCGATCTGAAAATTTTGAATTGGTATGCTTTTGTGGTATCAGCGTTTTGCGAATAAAGATTAATGGCCCTAAAGAATATGTTTATATAAGTGAACATTGTCTTCAGTAATTGTACCTTATAAGATAGTGTAACGTCCGTAATTTAGATATTGAATTTGTAATTTTGTTATCCAAAGTTAACATAAAATAAAAGGAAATATATATATATATATATATATATATATATATATATATATATTTATATTTTTCTGTGAAAAAATTAAAGATACAACCTCTATTAAAATCATAATTTCGAGTGTGTGTTAGTCTTGTTTGGCAAAAAAGTCATACCTAATCCAAGATAGACTTTCTCTTTCTTTTACTTTTTTTTTCCACGTACATAGTTGAGTACTCAATTTTCAAACATAATCTATTAAAAAATAATGTACTTTTGATCTGGTACAACTTTTTTTAAATTATAAGATACAATATACTCAATTCGTCCTAAGAAAAGAGTTCAATTTCTTTTGTTTATACTCACAATTAAAAAGTAATAATAAAAATGTAAAATTATACATTTAATCTATGCATTAAGTGTGTTATACCTAATAACTAATAAAAAGTTGTACTTAAATCAAAGTAGACTTTTTTTTTCGAATGGAGGGAGTAATGAACGCACAATTAAATCTATAATTTTACATTTCTATCCTTATTTTTTGTAATTTGGAATTACATTATTATTGTTAGTAGGTTAATACAAAAATTTAACCCCAAAAGTAAACATTTTTGGGGACAAAATTTTTTTTGAAACTGAATTCTTTTTCGTGGGATGGAAAGAATTTAATTCATTAACCAATTAATCAATTAAGTTTAAATCCATAACATCATCAAATGATAATTAAGTCAACGATCAATTGTAAGTCAAGCCCACGCTGTGTGGGTTATTGAAATCACAATTTTGAAGCGATCATTTTATGCCAAACTTAGGCAAAATATAAATTTCACCCCAGATTTTTGTTTTATTACCAAAATTGTTCACAATTTGTATTAGTGATATTATATGTGGACTTGATAAAAGTTGTATTTTAACCAAAGTGAACTCTTTTTTTTTGGACGGAGAGAGTAATAATTAGGTATACAAGGTTAATTATTGACTTCAATGCACACGATGTTGTGGTTTAAAAAACAAACACCTCTGTGATCAAAAAATTCTTATTTAAAAAGAATACTTTTCTTTCTTTTTATAACTTTGTTAATTGACTTAAGTGCATAGAAGATTGTAGTACCCAAAAAAAAAAAAACTATGATGGGAAGAAAATTTTAAAAAAACCTATGATGGGAAGAAAATTCTATGGTTAAAAAAAATTGAGTTTGAGACTGCAAAGTGAAAATTTAAGGTTTTATGTCCACAATAACCATCTACTGTTCCTGTCAAGAGCCTAAAAGCAAAAATGTTAAAACGACTTTGCTTTCAAACATGACATGACTACCAAATTCCTCCATTTTTTGTATAGTAGTAGCAAGCAACCGTGGATTAAATGGTTTTCCATTTTGTTGCTCACATTCGGTGACTCCAAACATTATGCATCGTCCACTCAACTTCATCCCTTTCCTCTCTTCTTCTCCTTCATTTTCATGCAATCCAATGAAGAATATGAAACCTCTGTATACTGTACCACGTCCAAATGCGCTTCAACGACATCACTTCATCCAACACTCTGCCACGAAGGCTTTGGCCTTAATTGTTGGTCGTCATCAACCTCCCCTATCAAGATCACCTTAGTTTAAAGTCCAATAGTATAGATTACACCCTGGAGTATCTAATTTGGAATCACCTAGCACGCTCCATATATAAATAGGGACACTAGGTTAAAACCAATTAGCTCATACAGCGTGCATTCACCTATTAGCTTATATTACATAAACTTGGTTATATTAAATACCCAACAATCTCTCTATGTTCTACATATAGCACAATTAATAGAATGATAACGTAATGTTCAAAAGCAATTTTGAATCATTCATAGCACAAAAGATTCATTACTCAAAAATATGAATTATTTAAACACGGTTATGAGTTTTAGAAACAATCTAAACTCAATCAAACACAATCAATAAGTCTCACTCATAAGTGAACCAAATCAAAGTTTTAGAAATTCTACTTCAAAACAAGAGTTTTAGAAATACTCTAAACTCAAACTAAATGGGCAATTTCATATGTAAGTGAACTATTTATTCAATTTCAAAGAAAATAATAGTCCTGTTAAAGGCTCTAGAGGATTATCTATCAAGTATCATCCTTCAGATCCCAGTTGGAATCACGCCTCCATTCGTCATTTTATGAATTTCATAAATCCAATCATTTGTGTAATAAACTAAAGTGTCTATTTCTACCAAAAGAACTTAGCACAATACCACAATGATCAAAACAAATATATATCAACAATAAGCATCAATATCAATAACAATAATCATCAATGTCAATAACAATATGCATCAATGTCACGTTATCAATAAGCATCAATGTCCAGTTTATAAAGAACAAGATTCTTTTAAAGAACCATTTCATGTTTTCTATGAATGTTAATTATCAAGTCCAAATTTACAAAGATCATCATATATGGAATGATACAACCGCTAAACCGAACATCCAAAATGAGTAAAATTACCTCATCATGGGAATGAGACAACTCACTGGATATATCATCAAATGTGGAATGATATATTGACAACCATAAACATCGTCAGAAACATTATCAAGAGCTTATCTAGCTAACAAAGGAGATTCAAAATTTAAATAACATAAATGTAGGTTAAGACATGGCTATATAGTCTTAGTCTTTAACCCCATTTCTACAATTTTAAATATTCGATCTTGTGAGAGCATATATTATCCTTTGATCTCACATCGACTGAAAGTGATAATACCGTGTTCTATGAGATAATTAGGGCATGTTTATTAAAGAGTGAGTTTTTCACTCAAATCAGATTATCATTAACATACTTAAAGAATTAATCTTTAAACGGGTTAATGGAATATCCATGATCGCCTCTTATCCACTGCTTCTCGAAAGTTCGATTCCATACAAAGCAATATAAGTGCTCTTGATTTCCACGCAATGTAGCTCCCATGAAATATAAGTAGATTTTATCGTCTCTAATTGAGCACCACGATGCATCGTAAAATCAAGATAGGAGGATGGCCATTATAACACAGAGCATAGTTGGTACCTTCAAATATCGAGGTCGGCGTAGGGCATTCCAATGCTGGTCGGATTACTAGTGAAACGACTTGCCAAAAGGCTAGGTCTAGTACATATCATAACATACATGAGACTACCAATCAATTTAGAATAATCTTTCACACTAGCTCCTCTATTGGGGCTCGGTAGATCATGTCTCAGCCCACTTTGCATTCTTTATCCCGGTAGAAAGTAATTTTTCAATGTAGTGAGCTTGGCTAAGAGAATTTGCTCAGAAACTTACTTTCATACCAAGAATGATGTTCTACCACACCAAGATCCCATTTTAAATGCTTGTCAAACGCTCACTTAATGATCTAACCAAGCATCAACATGTCGTCTACATACAAAATAATCGCAACTGATGCGACACGTAACGATAGTAAAGGCATTTACAGTAATCGATCAAAATCCTAAACTCATTACTACCTTGTCGAATTTTTGATGCCACAATTTATGTGCTTGTTTTAGACCGCACAAAGATTTGTTTAACTTACAAACTTTGTTCTCAAACCTTTCATGACAAACCTTCAGTTGGTTCAATTTCATCTCCATTTAAAAAAGTCTTTACATCCATTTGATGCACAACATAGTGCTCAATAGATGCCAAAGAAGAATTCTTATTGTCAAGTGACGAGTAAACATCAAAATAATCTACCCCACTTACTTGAGTATAGCCAGCTACAAACGTGCTTTGCTATAGATCAGTCAGGATTAAGTTTCTTCTTCAAAATCTACGCAACCTATAGTCTTAGCCCCTTTTGGCAAATCGACTAGTTGCTAAGTTTGATTTTGTAATAAGAGCATTTCATCATCAATGGCTATAGAGTCCGATCTCATCGCTTTATAAGTGGATGGATCATCCTCTAAAATGGTAAGTGACAAAATCACTCAAACGCTTTTTGGGAACTCGCTTCTGTAGAAACCCCAAAGTTCAGCAATTATCCGACTGGAGGAATTTGATTCAGCTTTAGGAGAACAAATGATTTCTATAGTGCCAGTCAACCCTTGATCTCAAGAAATTTATCTTCAAAGAAAATCGCATCTCTAGATTCTATAACCACATTGCTGATAGATCCAAGAACCGATCCTATCGCACTGCCTGTACACAAGTGTTTGTCCTAGGCCCACCTTCTTTTAGGTCCGTATTCTCACATAAGCCATGTCAAGTCTTAAGAGTATCATATCTACAAGGATGTTTATGCCCTCATAAGGAGTTAAGACAACTTAGAGTGCACCTATTCAAGATGTGATTAGCGATCAAAATCGCTTCTCCCCAATAAATGCATGCAACAACATACAGTTTAACATTTCTATTAACGCCCGTTTACGCTCGGCTATGCCATTGGATTGAGGTGAGTAGGGCGAGTTTCAAGTATTATGCCCTCAAGTACAAAATTCCTTGAACCACTATTCTCCTCCTCTATCACTCCTAAACCTTTTAATTTTCAAGTTCAACTGGTTTTCACACGATTGAAAATCTTAAATTTATCAAATACTTCATCTTTGATTTTAGTATAAATATGACAATATCTAAAAATCGCCTATAAATACTAAATACTCCACCACCTCTAGTTGTGAACTTTTAAAGTCACAGAGTCGAATGTATTAAATCAAGAAGTTGTGTGCTCATAGAGACAGCATACAAAATGGTTTTCTAGTAATTTTCGCTTTGAGCACATACTTCACATCCGATCAAGTATCTAGAGGGTATATTATGACTAGCCATTTTCTAGTTCCATGTCTTGCAATGGGATCAATTAAATTTGAACTAACTTGAAGTAACTCAATCTATACATACCACCAATCAAGAATCCACAACCAAAATAATGAGTTAAGATAAAATTACTCTACCACTTAAATAAATATGCTCATGTCTAAGCAATAGAAATTAAATTCTTGAATAGCAGAACTACTTTAACATCTTTTTAAAGTTGAAGTTTACTGAAAAAAGGCTCATATTTGGAGTCCACTTCCACTAGCCACAACAATAGTTCTGGTCAACATCATCAAATAACTTTTCATTTGCACGTTGCTCAATCTAACCATCATTCTCGTCTTTCCATTATCGCCACCATAGTAACAAATTTTTGAGGCTCGTTAGCATATTCTTCTCGATTTGTCCTTTAGGTTCTGCTGCTGCAAAGTGGTTCTCACTTCCCACAATCGTGGCACCCCCTTCTTTTTCTTAAAGATAGGCTTTTGGCCTCCAATTGTTGAGACTTCTGTGACTTGGATTTTAGAAATTCTTGGGATTTATTTAGTGACATTGTCTAACCATCTCCAAGTTATTCCTAACTCGATTCTCATCCTCGATTCTAATGAATCAAGATCATCCACCCCACCGCACTTTCTTCCCGCATACATCGAAAGAATGCCACGCAGATAGTAATTTATAAATAATGGCACCAACAAAGGATCACCGATGATAGCCATTGGTCAATTTAGATCTCAAATTTTCTAGATCGATTACTGAGTGATTTCATCTTCCTCAATTTGAAATCCATGAATTTGTCAACAAGATGTGTTTTGACAATTCCTCCTCCTTCTTAAATTGAGCATCTAAATTGTCCTGCATTTTAGCCTTAAACTTACTATAAAAAGGATACCAATAAATAGTCTTGCGGTTATCATCCTTATTCCATTGAGATCACGCAGAAAAATATTTTCATATTTTAAACCAAATCAGTCTTTATTAAATTCTAAACGATGAAGTTTGACCATCTCAATGCGCCATTTTAATAAGTAAGAATGGAAAAATAACGAATGACAAAATTCAAAAGTCAACGGTCAAAGTCAACGGTCAGTGAGTCGGTCAAGGTCAAAGAGTCCAGCGGGTCAAAGAGGTCAGCATGGTCGGTCAAACGGGTCAAATAGGTCAAATGGGTCAAAATCAATTCTGCAAATTTTTTCAACCCGTAATCTTCGACGGAGCTATCACGACGGCACTTCGTCTTTGCCGCCTCCACCGATCGGAGCTCAGCTACAACCAAAACGGCGCCACGACCACAAGGAACAAATCCCAACAAGCACCGTGTGACCACCACAGAGGCCGAAATTGTGTTGGAAGTTTCGCCACCGCGACTTTCGCCAATTTCTCCGTCTCCAGTCACTAATCAGAAAACCGACGCCACCAATGGATTCCTCGAGATACGATGGACTCTCTTCTTTCGACCACACGAGTAAAAGTCAATTTTCAATCAGACGAAAAATACCGCAAAGACTATTACATCCGCGCCACATTCTGATGCATTACCTATTGTTTATACAACATAAAGTTATATTAAATACCCAACACCTTCTCCTTCCTGGTGACAATTTCTACGTTAAAGATATAAATTACACATCTCAGACTGTGACCCTCGTTGATAATGATGCCGTGACAAACAAAACTTGTCCCAGGCCACGCCACAACCTCACTCTTGAAGACTTACCATTGGGATATTCCATGCTTGATTTGAACCTGACTTTTACTCAGTACTCGTCCTCTTGTTACATTAATCTGGAGTGTTTAAGCTCTGGTGGGAATACGTCATATTTTTCTTTTTGGGAGACAAATCAATCTGAGGGAACAAATGACTTTGATTGGTTTAAGGTTTGTGAACAAAAAGTGGTGGCACCTGTGATTAAGAAGGAAGAGATATTTAATGGGGTGATTCCTGCTAAATGGGGAAGCCGTATTGGTGCGGCTTTGAATGAAGGATTTGTGCTGGATTGGCACACTGAAAATTATAAAATTGACTGTGCTATGTGTGAACGGTCTAAGGGGCGTTGTGGGTTCAACAATATTACTGAGGAGTTCTTGTGTTTTTGCAATGATGGCAGAACTACACATGACAGCTGCAATAAAGGTACGTTAGACCTCTAAATCGTTTTCGATCAACTCACGTTAGTTGTTATTTGCATGACACTAACTAATTAAGCTGAATTTTCAACACTAAATTTTTTTTATTTGTATGCTATTTTCAAATTTTCAATTTCCAGTAGCCCTGCAATTTTATTTTTCTTAAGCTTTCTTTTTCTTTCTATTTTTATTTGGAAGTTTGTGCAAGATTAATTTCTAAAAGAATAAACAGATTTTCCATGGAAAAACGACAGTTGGGAATTTTTCCAAATTGTTGAATTTCTCCGTCCAAAGTTCTAACCTATGCCATAAGACAAATTCAAACCAAAACTTTCCAACCAAAGAAGAACACCAATTGGGCAGCCTTCCATGTCGTTTCCCGTGAAAATTCTTACTCGATTTTTAGCATATTTCAAAAGACTATCCATCTTTAGGTTCCAAATTAGCCATTCCATAGAGTACAAGAGTGCTCATCTGAACTTAAATGGCAACTGCAAATCAATGGATGTTCGTTTCTTTTGGGTTTAGAAGTTGGAATGTGGTACGTTGAGGAACTTGAGTTTAGTTGGCTATGAATATTTTTTTATGGTTAGACTTCTCCAAAGCCTATTTCAGCACATGAAATACAATATTTTGGTACACCTTGATGGAAAGTCTTGCTTAATTAGTTTGGTCAATTAGGTAGCAGCATTAGTTACCATTATGGCTGTGTATGGATTCCGTTTAAAAATATATTTTTATACTTTTTGAAATACAGATTGTAAAATAAAAATATATTAACAGTACAAAAGTGTATCAAAATATATTTTTAAAATTAAATCTATGCACATCCTATATTTCTGAATAAAAGTTACATTTTTACTTTTTTTGTTTTGTAAAATATATAAAATACTCTTTATATTTTATTAAGTAAATATGTGTACTTTTTGCTTTTAAAATTAAGTTCACAAGTTGAGAAAATGATAGATAAGATAAATTGCAGGAAATTTTTTCAAATTCAAGAAAAAATTTAAGAAATTTCAATCAAATTTAAAAATCACAATATTCTGCAATAGTTATGATAAAATGTCCCTTTTTCTTTTTACTTTTATTGTCATTTTAATTTTTTAAACATTGTTAGTTCAGTAAATTAAGAGATTTTTTATTTTTTTGGTAGGAGTTTTTCTGGGAGCCAAAAGCATATTATTAACTTTTCTAAGTAATTTCATCTACCCAGATTTTTTTCTAACATCCAAAAAGTCAGAGAAGAATTTCCTTTTCAGGTTTTAAGTCTTTGCAATGGTCATTGTCAAGTGGTGCTATTATTTTCCAATTCCAATTGAGAAGACTGACTAAAATAGCAACGGTCCCATCATTTGATTAGGCCATCATTAATTTGGACTCAAATACTACGCAGTTGTGAAACTTCCTCACCTACAAGGATTGTCAAAATACATTTTCGCTTTTAAACATTTTTTATACTTTTAATACATATTCTATATTATAGTAGTAGTAAGCAACCATGGATTAAATGGTTTTGCATTTTGTTGCTCAAAGTTTGGTGATTTCGAACACTATGCATCGGCCACTCACCTTCATCCCTTTCCTCCCTCTCTTCCTCTCCTTCATTTTCATCCAATCCAATGGAGAGAATGAAACCTCTGCATATTGTACCACGTCCAAATGCGGTAAAGTCGAAGTCAAATATATCCATTTTGGCTTCGAAACGACACCACTTCTTTCCAACACTCTGGCTACGAAGGCTTTGGCCTTAACTGTTGGCCGTCATCAACCTCCCCTACTGACGAGCAGCTCAACCTTCTCCTTCATGATGACAATTTCTACGTTAAAGATATATATTACACATCTCAGACGGTGACCCTCGTCGATATTGATGCCGTAACAAACAAAACTTGTCCCAGGCCACGCCACAACCTCACTGTTGAAGACTTACCAGTGGGATATTCCACGCTTGATTTGAACCTGACTTTTACTTCAATTGTACTCGTCCTCTTCCTTGCTACATTTATCCCATTTCTGCTCTGGAGTGTTTAGGGTCTGGTGGGAATACGTCATATGTTTCTTCTTGCGAGACAAATCAATGTGAGGGAACAAATGACTTTGATTGGTTCAATTTGTGAGCAAAAGGGTGGCACCTGTGATTGAGGACGCAGAGTTTTTTAAATGGATTACAGAGAAATTTAATGGGGTGAATCCTGCTGATTGGGTAAATTTTGTTGTCCGGCTATGGAAGAAGGATTTAAGCTGGATTGGCGCACTGAAAGTTCTGAAATTGACTGCGGTCGTTGTGAATCGTCTGAGGGCGTTGTGGCTTCAACAGTACGGCAGAGAAATCCTTGTGTTTTTGCAGTGATGGCAGAATTACAAATGACATTTGCAATGGTACGTTATCATTTCTGAAAAGATGATTTTTTAGCACAAATCTTTTGGTTCCTTTTCTAGCCAACTGATTTATGGGTATTAATTTAACTGACTTAATTTCTAACATGCTTTCAAATTTTAATATGTAGTGTGCCATGATTGTTCGTTTGGACTATGAATGTTTGGAAATGTTCATGAAATGGTTCAAACGATTCCTTGGATCATAAAATAAGAAGCTTTGTTAAGGCTTCTTTGCTTGCTCTGGCTGTAGTGGTGGTTGTTTTTTCCGGTGAGCCAAAAGAATATTATTAGTAATTTTCTAAGTACAAATTTTGTTTAGTAATTTCATCAAATCTCTCATTTTAGCCAGATTTTTTCCCAACATGAAGTCAGGGAAGAATTTCCTTTCACGTTTTGGATTTTGCAATAGTGCTATTATTTTCCAATTCCAATTGCGAAGACCGACCAAAATAGCAATGGTCCATCATTTGATTAGCCATCATTAATTTGGACTCAAATACTACGCAGTTGTGAAACTTCCTCACCTACAAGGATTGTCATTGTCAAAATACTTTTTTCGCTTTTTAACATTTTTTTTTAATATTTTTTGATACATATTCTATATTATAATTATTATCTCAAAAAAATAAAAATATATTTTAAAATATTACTTGCTTTAATTTTGTCACCTTTTAGTCTTCTTCCAAAGGTCATTCAGCTGTTTTTAGGTCTATTTCACCATTAACTTTTTCTTTTCCACATACTATTGTACTTTTATTCAAAATAGTAATATTGATCTTACAAAAACTAATTTGTAAGATTTTCTTGGAAGCTAGTAGAAATATAAGAGTTCCAACCCATACAATTAGAAAACTCACATATTATAGTAGAAATAGTAAACTCAAGAAAAAGAAAATTGCATAATAGTTGAATAATAATACATGAAGATATTACCATAGTTACATGGATTTAAAATTAGGCATATGCTTATCTATTTTTTCATATTTCAACTTATATGAATGTCTTTCTTTACCACATCTATTATAAATCATTATTTTAAATGATGCATATCACTACAAAAAGCAAATATTCCGTGGAATATTCCGACGGATATAAATCCGGAAATTTCAACGGATTACCGTCGGAAAAAAGGAAAGTGCAAGCCAGCGCTAACTCAGCGGATATCCGCCGAAATATTATTTCCGACGGTTAATCATCGGAAAAATTAGCGATAATGCGCCAAAATATTCCGATTGACTAACATTCAAATATTTTAAAATTAATTTGTTAAATTTTTCCGTGGAAAATCCGGAATATTTTACCAAAAATATAAAAAAGAAAATTAAATTTCCGATCGATCGCTTAAATCTAATGAAACATTTTGATGGAAAATCCTGGCTTGTTTCCAAAAATATTTAAAAAAACCCGACGATCGACAGTTTCCACGAGTCCGTGAAGTTCTGCCGATAATCAAAAATGGATAAACTTTCGACGGAAATTCCGTCGAATAAATTCGATTGTAAAACAACTTAGATTTCCGACGGAGTTCCGTCGGAAATTTTAAAATGAAAGTAAAGAACATTTCCGACGGAAAATCCGTCGGAATTGTCGTCGAATACGGAAAATTTGTAATTTCCGACGGGTTTCCGTCGGAAATGCAAATCTACAGAAAAAAGCTGCCCCCTTTTTCTCTTCTCTCCCATTTCTTTCCCCTCCCGCGCTTCTCCTCCTCTCCCGCCTCTCATCCGCTCTCCCCAAATTGTTCCCACCTTTCCTCTTCGGATTTCCGGAGTCTTTGCCTCACCTTCCCAGATTTCCAGGCGGAAATCTAAGGGTAGGCGCTGCATTTTCCGCCGCGACCCCGCAGGAGACTCATCGCAAATCCGTCGGCCGCGCTCCAATCTCCAACCGCCTCGTCACTGCCCTTCTCGTCCTCAACCTGAGCTCGTCGACCGTCGGCCGTGCACCCTCACCCGAGTCACCGCCTCCGCCACCATCACTGTCATTACGGTCCGCATCTGATTTTTTCTCATTTTTAGTAAATATTGGTGTTGTTTGATGTTTCTGATCTAGCTGTGTATGTGTTTGGTGGGAATTTGTGTTTGAATTTTTGGATTTTGCAGGAATTTGAGGAACAGCAGCCGAATTTCCATTCTATTTTTGGGCATTTTCCGATCTTTTGCAAAATAAAATGTTTGATTGATGGTTTTGTGGCTAATGAATGGGTGTGAATGGCACTTGATTTTGTAGGTTGTCATTTGCTAGTATGGTTTCTGGATTTTTGGTGCTGATTTGTGTTTGTTGTTTGGCCGGTGTTGGCTTCGGCTGTGTTTGTTGTTTATCCCCTCAGTATGAAGGCAAAATTTTTTTTTTCCCTTTTGCTATGGATGTTTACTTTTTTGTGGAAATGGAGTGTATTTGGTTTGAGTGTAATTGTGGTTTCAAAGTCCATAATTTAGTGCAAAAAGTCATGTTCTTGATTCTTTCTGAAGTATTTTTATCTCCAAAAATAGTACTTTCAAAATGTTAATTATATTCTAATTAACTTGGAAGAGAGTTTAGAGGTTAACTTGGAAGAGAGTTTAGAGGTTAAATAATCATTCTAAAAAATAAATTTTGGAAAAAGGGTAAACAAGTTAAATGTATTAGAATGAAAAAAGTTTTCTAAAAAGAAAACAAGTTAAATGTATTAGAAAGAGTAAAATAATCATTCTAAAAAAATGAATTTCGGAAAAAGGAAATAAGTTAAATGTATTAGAAAATGGTTGAAAAAGTTTTCTAAAAGGAAATGTTAAATGTATTAGAAAGAGTAAAATAATCATTCTAAAAAAATGAATTTCGAAAAAGGGAAACAAGTTAAATGTATTAGAAATGGTTGAAAAAGTTTTCTAAAAGGAAAACAAGTTAAATGTATTAAAAGAAATTAAAATAATCATTCTAAAAATGAATTTGGAAAAAGGGAAACAAGTTAAAATGTATTAGAAATGGTTGAAAAAGTTTAAAAAGAAAAATAAGTTAAATGTATTAAAAGAGTAAAATAATCATTCTAAAAAATATTTCACTTTGATTTGATTTAAATTATAAAATACAATACATCTACTTTTTTAATTTAGTATAATTTTTTCTTAATTATAAACTATGACACATTTAATCTACTATCAAATGTGAAATTTTAATATTTTATTTTTACTTACTTTTTGATGGTGGGTCATAAATAATTATTACTAGTAAATAATAATATATGAGTTTATTTAATTTTATTCAAAATAAACTTTTTTTTGAGAAAAATAAAAGTTTCAAAAGTAGGAGCAACCATTAATACTTTATTTGTCCAAGCATTTTTATCAACTAGCAAATTAGTAATATTCTTAGTCAGTTCTGTAAACAAATTCAGGCAGGAATAAAAAAATATGACAAGTTATGAACGGGAATACATCTTAATTCTTACCATCGAGGCATGCTCTTCAAACTCTGGTATTTCTTCCTCTTCTTCTAGAGCTACACCTAGCTTAGTGATATACAGACTTTTTCTATTGATTGGTGCTAGTAATTCAAGTCATCAAGCTTTTGACTTTGCTTCAAGATCAAGGTTGTTGTTGCTGTACCATAATTCATGGACTTAGAAGCAAATTCAAAGCCCTTTTTGTTTGTCTATAGATGGCATGATTTAGTTTCCTCACCTCCAACTGAATTCCTCAAAATGGTACGCTGATATCATATCTTCTTTTGCAGGCGGCACAATGACCCTTAGACTGAAGATTGGGATTGGTAATACGCCTCCTTGAATGGAGTTTCTTGTGCATCATTGATGCTTCTATCCATTCATTATAACTTACACTACACATGATCCTTCAATTTGTTTTTGCAGGCGTCGGTGCAGCTGTATCTAGTTCCCTTGTGGTGTTCTTTATTTATTTTATGTACCATTTCAAATCGTATGAGTCAATCTTGAGAAAGGTGACAAAAGAAAATAAAAATTTTGAAATAGTCATCGGACAACACGGATCACTGGCGCCAAAAAGGTACTCCTATTCAGATATTAAGAAAATGACAAACTCATTCAAAGATGAGGTCGGTCAAGGAGGTTATGGAACTGTCTACAAAGGAAAACTCTCAGATGGTCGTCTTGTTGCAGTGAAAATCTTGAATGTTGCTAAAGGAAATGGTGAGGAATTCATCAACGAAGTTTTAAGCATCAGTAAAACTTCGCATGTCAATGTTGTCATATTTTTGGGATTCTGTTTGGAGGGGAAACGGAGAGCCCTAGTGTATGAATACTTGACAAATGGTTCTCTAGAGAAATATATCCATGGAGAGGAAAACTCGAAGAGTTATAATCAACTGGGAGTGGATAAACTTTACCAGATTTCACTTGGGGTTGGTCGAGGACTGGAGTACTTACATCAAAGGTGCACACTTAATTTTGCATTTTGATATAAAACCTCACAACATTCTTCTTGGATTTAAGATTTTTGTCCCAAGATATCTGACTTTGGGCTGGCAAAGCAATGCATAAAGAAAGAAAGTATTGTATCGATTCTAGGAACAAGAGGGACCATCGGCTATATAGCCCCAGAATTAGTCTGCAGAAGCTTCGAGGTGTCTCCTATAAATCTGATGTTTATAGCTACGGAATGATGATTCTGGAAATTGTTGCAAAAGGAAGAATGTCAATGCAGAAATGAGCCATTCAAGTGAGATATATTTTTCACATTGGGCTTATCAGCATCTAATTATTGACAGAGATTTGAAACAGAAGGAGTTGTGAGTCCTGAAGAAGATGAAATCGCAAGGAAGATAATACTAGTGGGATTGTGGTGCATACAAAGTGATCCATCACAAAGACCATCAATGAGCAAGGTAATTGAAATGCTGGATGGGAGCTCGCAGGCCATAGAAATTCCTCCAAAAGCATTTTTTGGTTTTCTTCAACACCACTCATGCTTCTTCTGCTACTACAGTAGCGGTGTCCTAGTATGATAGGGACTGCTTATCTGAAAATTTTAATTATTTTTAGTATTTTCTTATCTTTTTTTTTAATATATTTTAGATTTTTTTTTTTATTTGAAGTGTCCCAAATCTAGTAGAATTGTGTTTTGGTGTTCTAAATCTAGCAGAATCGTGTTTTAGTATCCTAAATTTAGTAGAATTGTGTTTTAGTGTCCTAAACCAAAGTTGTTTAGGATTTCTTGAGGATGATGATTTGATGATTATTATTATTATTATTTGGAATTGATTTTTCTCAAATTTTTTTATTAACGTCAAGGTCATAATACGATACTATTTCTAAATTAGCTGTGATATCAAGTGTATGTTAGCACTATCCTTGATCCTGTTTGTGCTTCATGGAATAGATGATCAATTCAATATGTAGATACATAACAGTTCCATTGACACATCAGGATTCACATTTTGCACGTACATTTTGTGGTGCAATCTTTATTACTAATTTGTGACTTCAGAATCTAAATTACTGCCACTATCCTTTGGACTACATTTGACAAAAAAAGGAAATATTCATGCAAGATATCTGGAACCAAATAGTATCCACCAACCCACATGAAGGTAATAGCCAAAATCATCCAAGAAAACAGGAAACATTTTACAAACCCTTGCGACTGTCATATAAGCTCCTAATGGTTCATTCATCTTATCGTACACTAAAGTCACTTTTGATTTTACAATATTTTTTTTTTGTTAATCATTTTAGATTCTTTTATTTCCATGTAAAAATCATTTTTTTCTCAAGTATGTTCAGCCACTCTGTCAAATAGGGGATATAACCCATGCTTTTTGGTAATATTATTAATCAATTCCAAGTAAATATTGTGTTCAATAATTGTAAGTTATAAAATAGTATAACTTGAATAATTTAGATACTAAAATTTGTAATTTTGTTATCCAAAGTTGACAATAAATAAAGGTATAAAATATTATAAAATTATACATACATTTTTTAGCAATTTTTTGTACAAAAATTAAAGATACAACCCCTATTAAAAGGACCAACTTTGAGTGTATGTTAGACTTGGTCGATAAAAAAAAATTATGCTTAACTTACAACGAACTTTTTTTTTTTGGTGGGGGACCAAGCGAGTACTTAATTTTCAAACAACATAATCGATCAAAACTTCTAACTTTCATCTATTCAAAAGATATAATTAATTAAACACTTTTTTTGACAAGGTAAAGTCGTTGATTTTTATTAGAAAGTCTCCAATTACATAATAAAGAACCACCACAAAGTCTGCATTAGCTAGCAAAGAATATGATGGGGTGACATCGTAAAATAAAAGACATAAAAGAAAGACTAGAGTAATATAATATCTACCTACACAATAATCGCCAATAGGTTTTGAATTTCAGAACTCTCGATTTTGCCAATCTATCAAAGAACATTATTCATTGTCCTCGAACTTGATGACCCTCCCATTCCTTAATTCTCCCTTCAGAGTTCAATGTGGTTGGATATATTTTTGAGGTGCCATGGGACTTTCTCAGGTTCTTTAACCAATTGATAGCATTAGTGAGTCACTCTCAATCTCAAGGACATGTGACCGTCTCCAAATAGATTCGAGAATACCAATAAAGCCTCACGAATAGCATAGAACTCACTGATTTGATTCAAGAATTCCCACATGTTTAGAAACACATGCCTTTGTTCGCTCTAGATCATCCTCGAGAATACCTCCAATCCTCGCCATACCGTTTCCCAATAGCCGAACCATCTACATTGAACTTCATTGTACTGTGTTTGGGTCGAGTCCAAGGATTGTTTATCGTCTTACATCCATACACTTGCATCATCGTCAGACTGCTTATCGCGTAAATATGTCGAGATCGCCATTGTAGAAGTAGGCCACTTTGCCTTAAACCAGGTAGCAAATCTAATGAAAATCAAATCCATTAACTGAGTAAGATCAAAGCTCTTGTTGTTGAAAGTGATCTGGGTCCTACATAGCCAAATTGACCAAGATATAACGAAAACATCAAAATCCAAGGTTGTCTCTCTCTCGCTATCCGGAAGAGTCACGCCAACTACTCAAGAATGTAGATGGATCCCCAGGGCAGACCCAAGATATAGACCAAGTATTCAAACAACTATTCCATACCAACCAGCTGCTCCTGCAGTTAAAAACAAATGTTGCACGGATTCGAGTTCATGATTACAAAGTGGACATAAAGCAAGCTCAACCCTGATAATGCCTCTACTCAATAAACAGGTTCTGACCGGCAATTTTTGATGAATAAGCTGCCATACAAATACTTCCACTTTGGGGCGATACCCTTTCCACACTAAGTTCCATATAGCTCGCATTGCCTTTGGGGCATCAACGCTTTTATAGAATGAGTGAGGTGGAAAACATACCGCTTGGAACTCCTTTCCAAATGATCCGATCATGTACATTTTGATTGAGAAATTGGCCGTGCAGGATATCAAGCAATTCCTCCCATTGTTGCTTTTCCCAATCAAAAACATTCCTTCTAAGGTCTATTTTCCACTCCCATTGACCATTTCTCCATGTTCCATACTCTGCCACATATCCATTCTTATTTACAGAAAGAGCAAAGATACGGGGAAAACACAGTTTAAGAGTCATACCTTGTATCCATTCATCATGCCAAAAAACAATATTATCCCCTTTCCCAAGCAAAGGCTTCAACCCTGAAGATATCACATTAAAGAGTTTGTCAGAGGGGTTAAGCGGTGCCGTGATTGCTTTCCATGAGTTGGAGGCAGCTCACATTAGTAAAAAGAGGGAGGAGACTCTCTTGTCCAAAGGCATATTTTTCCACCATAAAATTTCTCCACAATGTATTGACCTCATTGCTAAACCTCCACCCATTTAGTGAGCAAGGCTGAATTTTTTTAAGTGAAAGTCAATCATGCCAATACCCTGAGCCACTTGGGAGCATTCATTGTATTCCACCACATAGTGCATTTTGCGCCTTTGATCCGAATCGCCTCAAAGAAAACTCCGTATTAATTTGTCCATATCATTCTTGATGCCGCATGGAATCTTGAATACGGCCATGAAAAAATCGCAAACTTGAGAGATCGATTTGATTAAGGTCACCCTACCTCCTATCGAAAGATATCTTGTTTTCCAACCGCAAGCTTTGATCTCATCTTATTTAAAATGGGCCTCCAGATATTTTGAGATACCGAGTTGGCTCCCGTGGGAAGACCTAGATATTTAACAGAAGAATTTCAGCCTTACAGAGAGCTTGCCGCCCACTCATTCAATATACCAACATCTACCCCAATACCAATCAAACTACTTTTATCGGGTTAATCTTCAAGCCCGACAAAGACCTCATAGCATTTAAGGATTCTCTTAACATTCAAAGACACCATCAAGTTCTGTTGGATGAAAATTAACGATCATCGTGATATTGTAAATGTCTAACCTCAAGTTTCTCGCCAATTTTTATACCCTCGAATGTACTCGCATTCTCCTTTTTCATAAGAACACCGTAACGCCTCGCCGTAATATTGAAGAGCATTGAGAGAGGGGCAGCCTTGCCGAGACCTTTTTGATGCCAAATCGCCAGAGGGTATCCATTTACCAAAATTGACATAGAGACAGACGCTGCGTAACGAATCCAAATTTTCTCCACTTCCTTCCGGGTTCATTTTTGCATAATAAAATCCAAGAATTCCTAATCAGCATTATCAAAAGCTTTTTCAAAGTCCACCTTCATCAAAATTCCACTTCTATTGTTTTTCCCGAGATAATCAACGCTTTCATTAGCAATTAGAAAACAACTGACAGCTTGTCTATTTTCCAAGAACGCAAACCGGTTAAGCTTCCTATGACCTCACCATCACCCTTTCAATCTAATTGCTAATACTTTAGCGAGGATTTTGTATATGCTCCCAACAAGACTTATAGGTCTATAGTCTTTTAAGTGCACGGATTTTCTGTTTTGGAACGAGTGATGAATGAAGAGTTGACGGCCTTGTCAAAAGAATGGGCCAAAGAAGTCTTCAAAGAAAGACATCGATCTGATTTCATCAACCCCAATGGTACTTGAAAAATTCATATTGAAACCATCCGCCCCGAGCCTTATTTCCATCACACGCCTTAATAGCTTCCCACACTTCGCTTCGTAGAGAACGGAATTTCAAGATCTCTCCTTTGGCCATCGTAAATTTTGTTGAATTGACAATCTAAGTCCAAGACACCAACAATGCCACTCTGTTGTAAAACTCAAAGATAGTACTTTGCAACTACTTCTTTCAACTATTTGGGTGTGATATCCTTCTTCCATCAATAGCCAGAAATTGATATAATTTGCTCGCCTCCTTGCGAAGCCAACAAATGAAAATACTTTGTATTCTGTCCCATCCTCGTAGCCATTTGCTTCTAGACTTCGCATCTGTGCTCTCTCTTCCGCTCTGTACATGCCCAAAGTTGAGCCTCATATTTGCAAGTTCAAGTCTTTTGTCGGCAGGTAGCATGTTTATCAGATCAATTTTTTCCGACTTATCTATCTCTCCTCCTCCAGATTGGTATTTGTCCCGGGTCGTAACTCGTATGTTGTTTCCATTGTTTGATCAAAGGCTTAAGCCGTTTTAATTTCAACCAAATCCTGCATTGTTCCTAGGGCACCACATCCTTCCACTCATTACGCATCATAGTATTAAAACTTTCATTCTCAAGCCAATGATTAAAAATTTGAAAGGTCCGACCCCAATTTACCTCCTCCGGGCCGAGAATTGGATGATGATCGACAGTGGACCTTGGTAGTGCGCTGGACCACAAGAGAACATTACAATAAGATCACTCAAAGCAAAAATCATTAAGTCCGTCATCCGAGAAATCCGATTGTTGCTCCAAGTGTATTGCCCACCTAGTAGTGGCAGATCTACGAGTCGCAAGTTGTCAATGAATTCATTAAAATCATTCATGGTCACCAATTTCAGTATTCTACCCTTTCCGCCACGACCTTGTAACATTAAAATCACCTCCGATGCACCACGGAATCGCCTGGTTGTCGCCGCTTCCGTAATTCACTCCAAAGTGCTCTTCTTTCAATATCACAATTTGGGGCATAAATATTTCAAAAGCACACTAAGTTTGTTCCCTTCAATTTGCCTTTAATCAAAATAAAACATCGCCCAGGATGACTTGCTCACATTGAAAGAAATCTCTCCGTATCACGCTTAATCCTCCAGCTCGCCCGACGGAAGGAACCCACTCAAAATTGTAGTCTTTACCCCCTAACTGGGCCACACGGAATTATTATACTCCAATTTTGTTTCTTGAAAGAGTGCCATATCGCTTATGTCTTAAAACCAAACGTAGACTTCTCCTCTTCTCACTTGCCCCTAGACCTCTTACATTCCAAGATAGAAGCTTCATATATCCAAAAACAGAGTACACAAATAGAATAGATAGCAGAGAAAATATTAGAGCTTTCCAGCTCTTGCTTCTTGCTCTGTTTCCAGTTTTGCAAAATGGTCCACCATTGCTTTTGATTTAGCTTGAAAACAATCCCTAGCGAGAACTCACCTCCCATGTTGTTAAAGCTTCTCTCAAAATGTTGTTGTGAAAGGCAATGTCTTCGTCTGAGAGGATGAAATCTTCCAAGTCTTTGCTGGCCGAAGGTCCTGGAAGAGTTTCTGGCTGCTTACATTTTCTGGTGTAATAAGGTTTGCTTCTATGGGCTCCCACCGACAAAGGGGTTGAGAAAGTGTTTTGGCCCAAAGCTGCTAGGTTGAGACTATTGGGTGTACTTTGGCATGGGCCTTCATTGCATTCCATCTCGCTTGAATAGCAGAGCCCTTCTAACCCAACAACAACCTAGAGGCCCGCTTAACCCATTATTTCTGTTTGTCTTATGCCTTCAAATTCAGATGTGTGACTCCTCACACCTTTGCCTTGAATAGCTCTATTTCATGCGCCACCTATCACATCCTACATGCTCCGGAAAGGATAGAACCGTGCTTGCATTGTTTGAATCCTCCATTCCGCCAACGACATCACTTCTTTGCTTCCTTTGACTGAACAAACTCTTTCTTACCTCTACCGACCTTCCACTTGACTCTCCTTCCGCATCTACCAAGTTAATAAAATGGCAATTTTCAAGACGCATGTGGATAGCAAAGTCTTCTATTGGTCTTTCTTCTATTTGTCTTTCTCCTGATGCTCGCATCGCCAACAATTTTCATTGTCACATTTGCATTGAATAACGCTCCTTCATGAACCGCTTTGTCACATCCCACATGTTCCAAATAAGATAGCATTACTGCGATTTAAATCTTCCTTGCCGCCAATGAAAATCAGCTCTTCTTCTTCCTCCAACTGAACAGCCTCCTCCCTTCCTTTACCGACTTTCCTTCAAATTACTTATAGATCGAATGATTATCAAAGTTGGCATTTGAGATGAATATGAATGAGAGGCACACCCATTAATCAAATCTTGATACGATCGGGAATCAATGTGTCCTAATCAAGCAATAAGGATTTTGCAATACCCAATCTTCTTTTTGCCGCGCTTTCACGCAGATAAAATCAGACCTATTTACTTCCAAACTTTTGAAAAAAGTTTGTATGCCAGATATTGAGCGGCACATTGCTTAAACACAACCAACAGAACTTCATATTGAAATTGGTCAATGGCTCCCATGGATTTAGAGACATAAACCAAGAAGATAAAACTTCTTTATTATTTTTAAGTCCAGATTCCATTTCTTCTTTACTATCAAACGTGAGCACCACTATTCCGCCATGAAAGTTGACTACAGGATAGAACTCAATTGATGCTAATAAAGATTGTACCTTTTCTGGATTGATCAGAGTCCTCGGCCACAGTCGACCTATTTAACCATTCCATTTCGCAATCGAATAGGGATATCTCGCACACGGTGTTCCTTAGGTTCTTTTGCCTCCTTTTCGGATGCAATTCCTCTTCAATGGTTTCGGAACCACTCTTCATTTGACTCCTTTTCTAAGATGCTCATATCTTTATGCAGGCTTTGGAGCAGTAGAAGATGAGGTATTCTCATGAGGAACAGTGAATCACATCTCTATAAAGTCCGCGTCCCTGGGACCTCCCAACTATCGGTGAGGCATCTTGGAGTGAAGATTTCCATGTCCCGTGACCCTATGTTGATCACTATATGCTTCCTTGACCAAGATAGTTACTCCATCAATCTTACGCCGATTGCTATATTTTATTGCCTTTCTCATTTCTTCGACTTTTTGGAATCTAACGAAAGCATAGGTTCTTTGATTCTTAGAATGCAGTTGAATGTAGACATCCCTTACCACTCCGTAAGATCGAATATGTTCCTCAATACCTCCTTCTACCCTCGAGCTCAAGTTCTTGACATAAATGGAGAAAAAGGAAGATCTTCTTTGCCCAATCTTTCGCTCGTTGGATCCTCCGTTCTCGTTGCGACCGCTACGCGTGAGGGAAGCTCATCGATAGATCCGGTAAGATAAAGGGATCCGTGAAGTTGGTGGTGGGGTGGCTCAAGTTGTTGAGTGGGGTGGCGGTAGGCGCGGTGAGATGAGAATGGTGTTTGGTGTGTTAGAAGGAAGTTGGGCATTGAGATAAGCTCTCGGCGAGTTGAGAAGCTTCCACGCTAATAGCCGCCTAATCGGCCAAAATCCTCAGAAGTCACCGGTTGTCCTTTCGAGTTGGAACGGAGCATGGTGGCGGAACAGCGAAACCGAGAGCGCTATTAAATCGTGGACGACACCGGATGCGGTCGAAATGAAGATGATCTCAGTGAAGACGAGTGCGCCTACTTGGACGACTGCAGATGGGGCACGATGACGCCGAGCTTTGGGTCATTGGCTAGATGGACGCATTTACTAGCCGCACTGGCGGCGGACGGATGAAGCGAGCCTATTGGCGAGCCTATTGCAATCTCATTCACCTCAAGTTTGGCGAGCCGGTTGCGAGTTGCCTTCAAGACAATTGTTGTTCCTAAATTAATTAAACACTTATCAATTAAGTTTAAATCCATACCATCATCGAAGGGGTCTCTTTTACAATTAAGTCAACGATCAGTTGTAAGTCAAGTCCACGCCGTGTGAGGTATTGAAATCTCTCATTTTAGGCCAAATTTGGGCAAAATATAAATTTCACACAAAATTTTTGTTTTATTACAAAAAATGTTTATATGTGAGTTGATAAAAGTCCAGCCTTGTCAAATCAGGATAATTGAGACTTTTGCTTGGTCTGATCCAAAAATATTGACCTACGTGAATAGTGGCTAATCAGAGTAAGAACAGTGAATACTAACAATTAGGCATATAAGGTTAATTATTGACTTAAATGCTTATGAGGTAGTCGCCGGTTCGGTTTAACCAAAACCGAATCGTTTTTACGGTTTACGATTTGGAATGGGAATCGACTATCAATGGTCGGTTTTGGTTCATAATTTTGGAACCGGAACTGAGGTTTAGAGCGAATCAAGCCAACATTACATATAACCGAATCGAACTGCTTTTACGGTTTACGATTTGGAACCTAATGTAAATCGACTATCAATGGCTCGGTTTGGTTCATAATTTTGGAACAAACCGGTTTTAGAACCAAACCAAGCCAACATTACATATGCAAAATTTTGTCCATGGTGAGGTTCGAACTTGTGCTCCTTCAATTTTTATCGAAGTTTTAACCATTTGGACTAAATTTCTATTTAGTAAAATTGCTCTAAAAATATATATATATTATATAATATTTATTATTTTAGAATTTAAAAATGTAAAGAGCCGTTGGATTACTATAAGGTAAGAGAACTACATGGGCTTTGATTCTCTACCTCGGAGGATATATAGTTGCTTAATTAGTTAAGTTTAACTCCTTTTTCCTTCTTTTTTTTCCAAAATATAGTAATTTTAGATTTTTGATGATTTACATTTGGAATCGTATAAAATCGTTTTGAACCGTATTAAAGCGTATTGAAACTGTTTTAAACCAGCAAACCGCCAAGGCGGAATCGACAAGGCAAGCGGTTTTGGAAGCGTCGGCAACCGCTTTTTAAAGGTTTGGTTTGATTCCACATTTTTATTAAACTGTAACCGGATTCAAATCTGGCTGTCGGTTCTACCGTTGCATTGAGACTATTATGAGGTTGCGATTAAAAAAAAATCTTATTTAAAGAGAATATATATATATATATATATTTATTTTTAACTTTGTTAATTGGCTTAAATGCTTATTTTCTTTTTTCTTTTCTGTTTGGAAGTTTGTGCAAGATTAATTGCTAAAAGAATAAATTCTTTAATTTCTCATTTCTTCTTCCCACACCGATGCAATAATTCTTAAACCTTATCTCAGTACTAATACCATGCTATACATCTCAAAGAATTGTGGCTGTCAAAGAAGTGTTTTTTAAGGGACTGAGGCTATTCACAAATATGTTAGGATTAGTCAAATAATTACTAGGAATAGCATTTGCCATTAAGAATTTCTAGCAGGGATCAAACCTAGGTGGTGATTGAGATCTTCATGAAACTAGAGCTCTTTAAATGGAGAATCCCAATATTTAACCCGACCCATATTTCACACTTCTTGATCCAAAAGTGGTTCGCATAACATGAATCCAATTGATTTGGTTTAGTTTCAAATATTTATAAAACAATATATGGATTAAATATCCGATTCCATCTAATTCAAACTAAAATGATAATTATGTTATAGATTATCCAATTCGACTCGATTTGAAAATTTAGAATTGATATAATTTTGGAATATCAGGTTTTGCAAATAAAGACTAACAACCATAAAAGATATGTTTATATAAGTAAACATTGTGTTCAATAATTGTACCTTATAAGACAGTGTAGCTTAAATAATTTAAATATTGAATTTGTAATTTTGTTAACCAAAATTAAAATAAAACAAAAGGATAAACTACTTTAAAATATATATATATATATTATCAGTTTGTTGTGTAAAAATTAAAGATACAACCCCAATTAAAATGACATTTTTAAATGTGTGTTAGTCTTGGTTGACTAAAAAGTTTCACCTAATGGAAGTTAGACTTTCTCTTTCTCTTTCTTTCTTTTTTCACATACATACATAGTTGAGTACTCAATTTCTAAACAACATACTCTATTAAAAAATAAGCACTTTTGATCTAATATAACTTTTTTAAAATTACAAGTTATAACATACTTTATGTACGACTAAATTTATGATTTTATATTTTTATCATTATTTTTTTTTAATTTGGGATTACATTACTATTATTATTAGTAAGGGTAAAATAAGAATTTTACAACAAAAATGAACTTTTTTTTGGGATAAATAATTTTTTTAAAAAAAATTAAACTCTTTTTTTAGGACAAGAAGTTTATTAAACATATTTGATTAAGTACTTAATCAATTAAGTCATAAGTCCATTGTAAGTCAAGCCGACACCGCGTGGGTCATTGAAATCACTAAAGTTTTTTTTCACTTACATAGTTGAGTACTCAATTTCCAAACAACATAATCTATTAAAAAATAGGCACTTTTGATCTAATACAATTTTTTTTAAATTATAAGGTATAATATACTTTATGTATGATTAAATTTATGATTTTATATTTTTATAATTATTTTTTTTTAATTTGGAATTACATTACTATTATTATTAGTAAGGGTAATACAAGAATTTCACACAAAAGTGAACTTTTTTTAGAACAAATAAATTTCTTGAAATTGAACTCTTTTTTTTAGGACAAGGAGAGTATTAAACATATTTAATTAAGAACTTAATCAATTAAGTCAACGCTCAATTTTAAGTCAAGCCCACCGCCCACGCTGTGTGGGTCATTGAAGTCACTAAGCTGTGGAATTTTTTTTTTTTAAAATGTTGGAAACGACTTTGCTTTCAAACATGACCTGACAAACATGACATCACTAACAAATTCCTACATTCTTTATTTTATAGTAGTAGTAAGCAACCATGGATTAAATGGTTTTGCATTTTGTTGCTCCAACTTTCGGTGATTTCGAACACTATGCATCGGCCACTCACCTTCATCCCTTTCCTCCCTCTCTTCCTCTCCTTCATTTTCATCCAATCCAATGGAGAATATGAAACCTCTGCATATTGTCCCCCGTCCATATGCAGTAAAGTCGAAGTCAAATATCCATTTTGGCTTCGAAACGACATCACTTCTGTCCAACACTGTGGTTACGAAGGCTTTGGCCTTAACTGTTCGGCGTCATCAACCTCCCCTACTGAAAGGAACCTCATCCTGTTCCTTCATGATAACAATTTCTACGTTAGAGTTATAAATTACACATCTCAGACTGTGACCCTCGTTGATATAGACGCCGTAACAAACAATTGTCCCAGGCCACGCCACAACCTCACCCTTGGAGACTTACCATTGATATTCCACGCTTGATTTGAACCTGACTTTTACTTCAATTGTGCTCCTCCTCTTCCTCCTCCTCCTCCTCCTCCTCCTCCTCCTTCTTACATTATTCCCTTACTCCTCTGGAGTGTTTAGGGTCTGGTGGGAAATATGTCATATGTTTCTTCTTGGCCGACAAATGAATCTGAGGAAACAAATGACTTATTTGATTGGTTCAATATTTGCGAGCAAAAAGTGGTGGCACCTGTGATTAAGGAGACAGAGTTTCTTAAATGGATGACACAGAAATTTAATTGGGAGAATCCTGCTGAACGGGCAAATATTGCTGTGACTGTTGTCCAGCTATGGAAGAAGGATTTATGCTGGATTGGCACACTGAAAGTAACTGCGGTCGGTGTGAATTGTCTGAGGGGCGTTGTGGCTTCAACAGCACGGCCGAGAAATTCTTGTGTTTTTGCAATGATGGCAGAATTACAAATGACATTTGCAAGTCCCATGGTACGTTATCATCATTTCTGAAAAGATGATTTTAGCACAAATCTTTTTGGTTCCTTTTCGAGCCAACTTATTTATGGGTATTAATTTAACTGACTTAATTTCTATGTTTCCCATGATTTAAATGCTTAACATTCTTTCAAATTTTAATACGTAGTGTGCCATGATTGTTCGTTTGGACTATGAATGTTTGGAAATGTTCCTTGAAATGGTTCAAACGATCCTTGATCGTAAAATAAGAAGCTTTGTTAAGGCTTCTTTGCTTGCTTTGGCTGTAGTGGTAGTTGTTTTTTCTTGTTATGCTTAAGGCCTGAAAAAATAAGAAAAAGAATTGCTTAAGTCCAGGGTCAATGGTAACATCCAAGAAGGAAAAGAAAATTAAATCCAGAGTGAATGGCATTGCAATTTACGACTGTTGACCCAAATAGCAAGTCCGTATGGTCACTCAATGGCATTGGAATCTTCTTTCCAACACAATACTTTTCCTTCTACTTTTATTGTGTCTCTATATATTGTTTAAAGCCATACATGTATTATTGCATTTTACGTTCTCAAGATAAAAATTAGAAAACAAAGTTACTTACCGCTAAACTTTCTTCGGCTGACAAATTTGGTATGGTAATAATGCATATAAAATTTAATCCTTGTTGTTGGTCCCATAGTCTGGACAAAAGTTTTGCATAAATTAATTTTTGCATGTTTTTATCTGATCATTCAGTAAGATTAAATTATATTTACAACCGAAAAGTTGATGGTCTTGCAAGTGGGCACTTTGGTCTGCCTTGACAGTTAGTGTGGGCCTGGATACTTTTAGACCAAGATGGACTTCCTCACTTTAAGTTCAACCCACTCCAACTATGAAAACCACAATTATTGGTACTTGATGTCATTGCCTTTTGTGACAAAATTTTTACAGAAATAATGAACTAATGGAGAATTTAGTAGGGGCTAGATTTTTGTAGGACAAATGATTCTTGGGGGGGAGAAAATATTTCATTCATCCCCCCTATTATATAAATTTGTGCAGTTAAAAATAATTAAAAAAAAACCTTATAATTTAATGAGACGACCTATTTATATAATAAGAAGATAAAAATAAAATTACGTAATTAATTTGTTGAATAAAAATAAAAATACAACCAATGTATATAATATTTTTAAATTTATGAGATAATTAGGCTCTTACGACTCCTTGTTGAGGTTAATGATTCAAGATGCAGTTAATTTTATAGGTTTGTTATAGATTAGAACTTGAGTAACGAATCAAAATCATGATTTAAAATTTTGTTTTAAATCATAATTCAAAACTCATTTAATATTTGGATCTCAAAGCATAATCTGAAGTCAAGATCTGAATAATGATTCAAGTTATGTTTAGATTGTGTGTGTTTAAACATGGATTTGGCCCAAATCATGACTCAAAATGTGAGCTTGAATCCCAATTTATATTGCAATCGGGTAGATGAATTATAACCAAAAAAAAAAAAAAAGTAGGAAATGGCAGAAATTTAGAATACTCGACACCAAAATCTAAACAATAATAACAAACGCAGGTTGTTTTTATTTGTCAACCTAAGACACAATTTGGTGAAGGTTATTTAAACTTCCTAATATATACTATTTTAAAAAACCAACCTTATTTGGGTGCCGTGCCCAAATTCCTTACCAATTTCCTTGACCCAATGGATAGATGATTAAACAATTGCACAAAAGAAATCGTCCTAGGATCAACAATTCTACATCCATTCCTACATACATGTGATTCTTGTAATTAAAGTGGGGGGACAGAATAACCTCAAATCATACAAAGATTGATAAGCTTGGACTTGGATGGGAAACTTTGGTTACTTACTTTTCTCTGCATCATGCTATTTGTTAGACCTCTGAATCGTTTTCGATCAACTCACGTTATTTGCATGACACTAACTAAGTTGAATTTTCAACACCAATTTTTTTATTAGTTGATGATAAAGACAAGTTTACTTACTGCTAACCTTTCTTTGGCCGACAAATTTGGTATGGTGATAATAAGATGAAATCCTCTGTTTCCAATTCTCTGCTCCACTTTTTTTTTGCAATAAATTTTTTAATTTCTTTTTTTTATTATTAGTTGACCTTTTTTCCGGTGAGCCAAAAGAATATTATTAGTAATTTTTCTAAGTACGAATTTTGTTTAGTAATTTCATCAAATCTCTCATTTAGCCAGATTTTTTTTTTCCCAACATCCAAAAGTCGGAGAAGAATTTCCTTTTCAGGTTTTGGTCTTTTGCAATGGTCATTATCACGTGGTGCTATTATTTTCCAATTCCAATTGCGAAGACTTTTTTTTTTTTTTTAAAAGATAATATTTATATTAATCTTGGTATAAAAAGGCAATCATTACATAAATGATTCAATCTTCCTTAACTCTATATATCAATTAATGTAACATTACAAACGAAAAGAACCACAAAACAAACAACAAAAGTAAATAAAAATGGTCGATCATTTGATTAGGCCATCATTAATTTGGACTCAAATACTACGCAGTTGTGAAACTTCCTCACCTACAAGGATTGTCATTGTCAAAATACTTTTTTCGCTTTTTAACATTTTTTTTTAATATTTTTTGATACATATTCTATATTATAATTATTATCTCAAAAATACATTTTAAAATACTGAACGCATTAAGCTAGCAGAAAAATAAGATTTCCAATCGATACAATTAGAAAACTCTATGTATTATAGAAGAACAATAAACTCAAGAAAAGAAAATTACTTAAATAGTTGAATAATAATACATGAAGATATTACCATAGTTACATGGATTTAAAATTAGGCATATGCTTATCTATTTTTTCATATTTCAACTTATATGAATGTCTTTCTTTACCACATCTATTATAAATCATTATTTTAAATGATGCATATATCGAAAGTTTGGCTGTTTTTTTTAAGTCATTACAATTTTACTTTTGTAACGCAATATTATTACTTTTCAACATAGTTTCAAATCTAATTCCAATCTTGAAGCCAATATATTAATGTATCTCCACAATGGTCCTCACCACGATCATTGGTGTCACTACCAAGTACCATCATAATTACGCCATTGTTATCCTTATTAAAAAAACTAAAAAATAGATATGGGTAGCATGAGGATAAAAGCCTGAAACCATGCTAATTAAATGTCTAAAAATTAGTACTCTTTTGACCAAAAAAAAAAAAGTTTAATTGGATATTACACTTTTTTTTTAATTATAAAACACAACACATTCACTTTAAATTTAGTATAACTTTTTTCTTATTTATAAACTACGACACATTTAATTCACTATCAAATGTGAAAGTTTTTATTTTTATTTTTTACTTTTTGGTGATCATAAACAATTATTATTAGTAAAAATAATATATGAATTTTATTTAATTTTGTTCAAAAATAAACTTTTTTTTTCGAGAAAAATAAAAGTTTCAAAAGCAGGAGCAGTTCTATCTTCAGCTGGGGCGAAAACTTTCCCAACATCGCCTACCCATTTTGGGGAGGCAATAAGTCTCAAGAATGTGGCCTAGAGGGATTTTATCTGACTTGCCACCCGGATGATCATCTAACTATTGATATCGCCGACCAAACTTTTCGGGTTCTAAGCATAAACACCACAACTTATGTCCTCAGGATCGCAAGAGATGATCTCTGGGATAATGTTTGTCCTGAAAATTACTCAAACACGTCCATCAATGCACCCCTTTTCCTCCCTGGACAAGGACTAGAAAATCTTACACTGTATTACAGTTGTGCCCCTACTGAACCCCAATCAAGATACACATTTTCTTGCACAAATAATAGGGGAAACGCGAGGAATGATTTTTTCGCGGAAGATGTGGGTTGTCAATCCAACATTAGTGTCCTGGTTCTTCAAAGGGAACTTGAGGAATTTCGATACAATGAATCAATGACTTTACAGGAATTGCTGTATCAAGGGTTCAATGTGGTGTACGGTTTAGAAGGCGTAGCTTGTTTTGCTTGTTTTGCTTTCCGGCGGTTTGTGTTGGTCTGGCACAAATTCGACTACGCCTAGTTGCCTTTGCCCTGATGGATCTCGTGAACATCTTTTTCTTGTGGGAGATCAAGGTCTGTCCATTCATTTCCCTTCTCAATCAAAGTTGTTGACTTCAATTTGTGTCTTGTAGGTAGGCCTTAGATTATCAATCGGCCATTGGTGATTTGGTGATTTTAGCATATTTCCAAAAGACTATATATATCCATCATTAGGCTCCAAACTAGCCATTCCAATGTTCCATAGAGTAAAAGAGTAGCTCATCTGAACTTAAATATGGCAACGGCAAATCAATGGATGTTCGTTTCTTTTGGGTTTTAGAAGTTGGAATGTGGTAAGTTGAGGAACTTGAGTTTAGTTGGATATGAATATTTTTTGATGGTTTGACTTCTCCAAAACCTATTTCAGCGCATGAAATACACAATATTTTGGTACACCTTGATGGAAAGTCTTGCTTAATTAGTTTGGCTTCAATTAGGTAGCAACATCAGTTACCGTTATGGTTGTGTATGGATTCCGTTTAAAAATATATTTTTATATATTTTAAAATAGTGATTGTGAAATAGAAAATATATTAAAATACGAAATTGTATGAAAATATATTTTTAAAATTAAATCTATGCACCTCCTATATTTCTGAATAAAAGTTACGTCTTTTACTTTTTAGTTTTGTAAAATAAATAAAATACTCTTATATTTTATTAAGTAAATATGTGTATTTTTTTGCATTTAAAATTAAGTTCACAAGTTGAGAGAAAAATGATAGATAAGATAAATTGCGGTAAAAAAATTCAAATTCAAGAAAAACTTTAAGAAATTTCAATCAAATTTAAAAATCACAATACTATGCAATATTTATGATAATATGTCCCTTCTTTTTTACTTTTATTGTCATTTTATTTTTTTTAAACATTGTTAGTTCAGTACATTAAGAGATTGTATGATTTTAGGTGTGTCACCGACAACTGAAATCAAAATGGTACACTAACACATTATTTGCTACATTTGCTGAACTGCAGGCAAGGGAATAAATGTGGGACTGAAGTTTGTTATTGGTAAGTATACCTCCTAGAATAATGTTTGGTCCATCATTTCTTTTTCTATCCAATCTTTATAACTTATAATCCTTCAATTTGTTTTTGCAGCCGTCGGTGCAGCTGTATCTAGTTTCCTTATGGTGTTCTTTATTTATTTTCTGTACCATTTCCAATCGTTTGCGTCAATCTGCAGAATGGAAACAAAAGAAAATAAAAATCTTGAAGTAGTCATCAGACAATACGGATCAGTGGCACCAAAAAGGTACTCCTATTCAGATATTAAGAAAATGACAAACTCATTCAAAGATGAGGTCGGTCAAGGAGGTTATGGAACTGTCTACAAAGGAAAACTCTCAGATGGTCGTCTTGTTGCAGTGAAAATCTTGAATGTTGCTAAAGGAAATGGTGAGGAATTCATCAACGAAGTTTTAAGCATCAGTAAAACTTCGCATGTCAATGTTGTCATATTTTTGGGATTCTGTTTGGAGGGGAAACGGAGAGCCCTAGTGTATGAATACTTGACAAATGGTTCTCTAGAGAAATATATCCATGGAGAGGAAAACTCGAAGAGTTATAATCAACTGGGAGTGGATAAACTTTACCAGATTTCACTTGGGGTTGGTCGAGGACTGGAGTACTTACATCAAAGGTGCAATACTCGAATTTTGCATTTCGATATAAAACCTCACAACATTCTTCTCGACGAAGATTTTTGTCCCAAGATATCTGACTTTGGGCTGGCAAAGCAATGCATAAAGAAAGAAAGTACCGTATCAATTCTAGGAGCAAGAGGGACAATCGGCTATATTGCCCCGGAATTAGTCTGCAGAAGCTTCGGAGTTGTCTCCTATAAATCTGATGTTTATAGCTACGGAATGATGATTCTGGAAATTGTTGGAAAAAGGAAGAATGTCAATGCAGAAATGAGCCAGACAAGTGAGATATATTTTCCACGTTGGGCTTATCAGCATCTAATTGTTGACAGAGATTTGAAACTGAAGGGAGTTGTGAGTCCTGAAGAAGATGAAATCGCCAGAAAGATAACACTAGTGGGATTGTGGTGCATACAAATTGATCCATCACAAAGACCAAACAATGAGCAAGGTAATTGAAATGCTGGAAGGGAGCTCGCAGGCAATAGAAATTCCTCCAAAAGCATTTTTTGGTTTTCCTTCAACACCACCACAAGCTTCTTCTGGTACTACAGTAGTGGTGTCCTAGTACCAATACTATTTCTAAATTAGCTGTGATATCAAGTGTATGTTAGCACTATCCTTGATCCTGTTTGTGCTTCATGGAATAGATGATCAATTCAATATGTAGATACATAACAGTTCCATTGACACATCAGGATTCACATTTTGCACGTACATTTTGTGGTGCAATCTTTATTACTAATTTGTGACTTCAGAATCTAAATTACTGCCACTATCCTTTGGACTACATTTGACAAAAAAAGGAAATATTCATGCAAGATATCTGGAACCAAATAGTTTCTTTCTACCAACCCACATGAAGGTAATAACCAAAAATTAATGGCCCAAAAGAATGTGTTTATATAAGTGAACATTGTGTTCAGTAATTGTACCTTATAAGATAGTGTAGCTTACGTAATTTAGATATTAAATTTGTAATTTTGTTATCCAAAGTTAACATAAAATAAAAGGAAATACTTTAAAATTATATATATATATATATATATATATATATTATATTATATTAGATTGTTGTGAAAAAATTAAAGATACAACCACAATTTTGACGAAAATTTGGAGTGTGTTACAGTGTTAGTCTTGTTTGGCAAAAGTATACCTAATGCAAGATAGACATTCTCTTTCTCTTTTTTTTTTTTTCTTTTTTTGACGTACGTAATTGAGTACTCCATTTTCAAACAACATACTCTATTAAAAAATAGTGTACTTTTAATTTAGTACAACTTTTTTAAAATTATAAAATATAATATACTTATTCCGTAACAAAAAAAGAGTCTAATTTTAAAATTTTTTCTTGTCCAAAAAAAAAGAGTCTACTTTTAAAGTAAAATTTTAAAATATTCTTATTAATAATAATTGTGTATACTTACAATTGAAAAGTAAGGATTAAAATATAAAATTATACATTTAATTTATGCATTAATTGTGTTGTATTTAATAACTAATAAAAAGTTATATTTAAACTAAAGTGGACTTCTTTTTTCTTCTTTTTTTTTTGTGACAGAGTGAGTATTAAATACACAATTAAATCTATAATTTTATATTTGATCCTTTTTTCTAATTTGGGATTACATTATTATTATTAGTGAGGTTAATATAAGAATTTCACACTAAAAGTAAAAAAATTTAGAAAAATAAAATTTTGAAATTGAATTCTTTTCGTGGGACGAAAAGAGTACTAAACAGAATTAATTAATTAAGCACTTAATCAATTGTACAATTGTAAGTCAAGCCCACGCCGTGTGGTACATTGAAATCACTAAAGCTGTGGAATTTTGGAGCGATGCTTAAAAAATAAAAATGCTCTCATTTTATGCCAAACTTAGGCAAAATATAAATTTCACCCCAGATTTTTGTTTTATTACCAAAATTGTTCACAATTTGTATTAGTGATATTATATGTGGACTTGATAAAAGTCCAGCCTTATCAAATAAGGATAACTGAGACCTTTTCTGGGTGGTCTAATCCAAAAATATTGATCTATGTAAATAGGGCTGATCATAGTAAGAACAGCAAATACTATTTCCTTCGTCTAATAAAAAAGTTTACTTTTAAATTAAAATTTTAAAATATCATTACTAATAATAATTATGTATATTTAAAATTAAAAATAAGAATAAAACTGTAAAATTATATATGTAATGGTGTATTAAATGAATTGTGTCTAATAACTAATAAAAGTTATATCTTAATCAAAGTAAACTTTTTTTTTAGACGGAGGAGTAATAATTAGACATACAAGGTTAATTATTAATTTAAATGCACACAATGTTGTAGTTTAAAAAAAAAACCTCTGTGATAAAAAAATTCTCATTTAAAAATAATATTTTTCTTTCTATTTTAAACTTTGTTAATTGACTTAAATGCATATAAGATTATAGTACCAAAAAAAAAAAAAACCTATGATGGGAAGAAAATTCTATGGTTAAAAAAAAAAATAGAGATTTGAGACCTCTAAAGTGAAAATTTAAGGTTTTATGGTCCACAATAGCCATCCAAAGTCTTCCCACTGTTCCTTGTCAAGAGCCTAAAACGTTAAAAATGACTTTGCTTTCAAACTGACAAACATGACATGACTACCAAATTCCTCCATTTTTTGTATAGTAGAAGCAAGCAACCGTGGATTAAATGGTTTTCCATTTTGTTGCTCCAACATTCGAGGATTTCAGACACTATGCATCGGCCACTCACCTTTATCCCTTTCCTCCCTCTCTTCCTCTCCTTCATTTTCATCCAATCCAATGGAGAGAATGAAACCTCTGCATATTGTACCACGTCCAAATGCGCTTCGAAACGACATCACTTCTGTCCAACACTGTGGCTACGAAGGCTTTGGCCTTAATTGTTGGTCGTCATCAACCTCCCTACTGAAGATCAGTTCACCTTCTCCTTCCTGGTGACAATTTCTACTTTAAAGGTACAAATTACACATCTCAGACTGTGATCCTCGTTGATAATGATGCCGTAACAAACCAAAGTTGTCCCAGGCCACGCCACAACCTCACTCTTGAAGACTTACCATTAATTGGGATATTCCATGCTTGATTTGAACCTGACTTTTTACTTCAATTGTACTCGTCCTCTTCCTTCTTACATTAATCTGGAGTGTTTAAGCTCTGGTGGGAATACGTCATATGTTTCTTTTTGGGAGACAAATCAATCTGAGGGAGCAAATGACTTTGATTGGTTTAAGGTTTGTGAACAAAAAGTGGTGGCACCTGTGATTAAGAAGGAAGAGATTTATTTAATGGGGTGATTCCTGCTGAATGGGGAAGACGTGTTGGTGCGGCTTTGAATGAAGGATTTGTGCTGGAATGGCACACTGAAAATTATAAAATTGACTGTGCTCAGTGTGAACGGTCTAAGGGGCGTTGTGGGTTCAACAGTGTAAAGATCGGTCTAAGGGGCGTCGGCGTTGTGGGCCACTAGCACTCACCCAAAATACTGGGAGGCAACGTCGCGAAAACTGAAACCTAAATATGTCTTAGCGTGATTTGAACTTGGTGGTAGGTGTGGAAACCTCCAAAACTTACCAGCTCCTTCAAGCCTGAAGGTTTAATACACTCTTCCTTCTTACATTTATCCCATTCCTGCTCTGGAGTGTTTAGGGTCTGGTGGGAATACGTCATATTTTTCTTCTTGGGGGACAAATCAATATGAGGGAACAAGTGACTTTGATTGGTTCAAGGATTGTGAGGAAAAAGTGATGGCACCTGTGATTAAGGAACCACTTTCGGAGATTCCTGCTGCTGATTGGACAAGTTTAGTTGTCATAGAGGCTATGGAAAAAGGATTTGTGCTGGAATGGCGCACTGAATATTCTGAAATTGACTGTGCTCTGTGTGAATCGTCTAAGGGGCATTGTGGGTTCAACAATAGTGCAGAGGAGTTCTTGTGTTTTTGCAATGATGGCAGAATTACACATGACAGCTGCAATAACGGTACGTTGTCATTTCTCAAAAGATGATTTTTAGCACAAATCTTTTTGGCTCCTTTTCTGGCCAACTTATTTATGGGTATTATTGATTTAACTGATTTAATTTCTATGTTTCCCCTTATTTAAGTGCTGAACATGCTTTCAAATTTCAATGCGAAGTGTGCCATGATTGTTCGTTTGGACTATGAATGTTTGGAAATGTTCCTTGAAACAGTTCAAACGATCCCTTGGATCATAAAATAAGAAGCTTTGTTAAGCCTTCTTTGCTTGCTCAGGCCGTAGTGATAGTTGTTTTTACTTGTTATGGTTAGGGCATGAACAATAGAAAAGAAAAGAATTGTTTAAGTCCAGAGTCAATTGTAACATCCAAGAAGGAAAACAAACTTAATTTCAGACTGAATGATATTGCAATTTACAACAGTTGACCCAAATGGTAACTCCATATGGTCAGTCAATGGCGTTGGAATCTTCTTTCCAACACAATACTTTTCATTCTACTTTTATTCTCTCTCTATATATTTGTTTAAAGCCATACATGTATTACTGTATTTTTACGTCTTCAAGATAAAAATTAGAAAACAAAGTTACTTACCGCTAAACTTTCTTCGGCTGACAAATTTGGTATGGTAATAATGCATATAAAATTTAATCCTTGTTGTTGGCCTCATAGTCTGGACACAAGGTTTGCATAAATTAATTTTGCATGTTTTTATCTGATCATACAGTCAGATTAAATTTACAACCAAAAGTTGATGGTTTTGCAAGTGGGCTCTCTAGTCTGGCTTGAAAGTTAGTTTGGGTCTGGATACTTTTAGACTAAGATTCCCTCAATTTAAGTTCAACCCACTCCAACTATGAAAACCACAATCATTAGTACTTGATCTCATTGCCTTTTGTGACAAAATTTTACAGAAATAATGAACTAATGGAGAATTTAGTAGAGGCTAGATTTCAGCAGGACAAATGATTGTTGGTGGGTAGGGTAGAAAATATTTCATTTATCTGTAAAATAGTGCAGTCCAAACAATTAACGAAAACTTATAATTTAAGGAGATGACCTATTTATATAATAGGAAGATAAAAAAATAAAACTACGTAATTATTTGTTATATCAAAAGAAAAATACAACCAATGTATGTAATGTTTTTAAATTTATAGATGGTTAGGATTTTATGACTCCTTGTTGAGGTTAATGATTCAAGATGCAGTTGATTTTATAGGTAGGTGTGTTATAGATTAGAACCTGAGTAACGAATCAAAATCATGATTTAAAATTTTATTTTAAATCATAATTCAAAACCATTTAATATTTGGATTTCAAAGCATAATCTGAAGTCAAGATCTGAATAATGATTCAAGTTATGTTTAGATTGTGTGTGTTTAAACATGGATTTGGCCCAAATCATGACTCAAAATGTGAGCTTGAATCCCAATTTATATTGCAATCGGGTAGATGAATTATAACCAAAAAAAAAAAAAAAAAGTAGGAAATGGCAGAAATTTAGAATACTCGACACCAAAATCTAAACAATAATAACAAAAGCAGGTTGTTCTTTTTTGTCAACCTAAAACACAATTTGGTGAAGTTTGTTTAAACTTCCTAATATCTACTATTTAAAAACCAACCTTATTTGGGTGCTGCACCCAAATTCCTTACCAATTTCCATGGCCAAATGGATAGATGATTAAACAATTGCACAAAAGAAATCGTCCTAGGAACAACAATTCTACATCCATTCCTACATATTTGTGATTCTTGTAATTAAAGTGGGGACAGAATAACTTCAAATCATACAAAGATTAGTAAGCTTGGACATGGGAAACCTTTGTTACTTGCTTTTCTCTGCATTATGCTATTCGTTAGATCTCTAAATCATTTTCGATCAACTCACGTTATTTGTTATTTGCACGAAACTAACCAAGTTGAATTTTCAACACCAAAAATTTCTGATTTGTATGCTATTTGCAAATCAATTTCCAGTAGCCCTGCAATTTTATTTTTCTTAAGCTTTCTTTTTCTTTCTATTTGGAAATTTGTGCAAGATTAATTGCTAAAAGAATAAACAGATTTTCCATGGAAAAACAAGAGTTGAATTTTTCCAAATTGTTAACTTTCTTCGTCCAGAGTTCTCACCTAAGCCAATAAGCCATAAGACGAATTCAAACCCAAACTTTCAACCAAAGAAGAAGACCAATTGGGCAGCCTTCCTTGTTTCCCGTGAAAATTCTTACTCCTTTAGTCCTTTCCTTGTCAAAGAAAATGGCTTAATTTGTACTTTACACGTGTCCACATTTCGATTGGAGTTTGGTTAGGAACTTTGCTATTATCATTTTCCTTCATTTGATTTCATCATAAACTTCCATCCCTCTTCAAAATTCATGGTTAATCCTCCAAAATCACAATAAATTTTCCATGCAGTGTTTTAAACGATGCAAATCCAAAACTCCTTCCCAGCTTTCCATTCCATTTCCACCATCATCTTCGTCTTCATCATCATTTTCACTTCCCCAACATCCTATTGTCAGGGCGAAGATGAACTTTTCTTCAACTGCAGTTCTATCTTCAGCTGTGGCGAAAACTTTCCCAACATCACCTACCCATTTTGGGAGGCAATAAGTCTCATGAATGTGGCCTAGAGGATTTTATCTGACTTGCCACCAGGATGATCATCTAACTATAGATATCGCCGACCAACCTTTTCGGGTTCTAAGCATAAACACCACAACTTATGTCCTCAGGATCGCAAGAGATGATCTCTGGGATAATGTTTGTCCTGAAAATTACTCAAACACGTCCATCAATGCACCCCTTTTCCTCCCTGGACAAGGAGTAGAAAATCTTACACTGTATTACGGTTGTGCCTTTACTGAACCCCAATCAAGATACACATTTTCTTGCACAAATAATAGCGGAGATGGAAATGATTTTTTCGCGGAAGATGTCGGTTGCGAATCCAACATTAGTGTCCTGGTTCTTCAAAGGGAACTTGAGGAATTCCGAAACAATGAATCAATGACTTTACAGGAATTTCTGTATCAAGGGTTCAATGTGGTGTACGGTTTAGAAGGCGCAGCTTGTTTTGCTCGTTTGTTTTCCGGCGGGTTGTGTTGGTCTGGCACAAATTCGACTACGCCAAGTTGCCTTTGCCCTGATGGATCTCGTGAACATCTTTGTCCTATGGGTGATCAAGGTCTGTCCATTCATTTCCCTTCTCAATCAAAGTTGTTTACTTCAATGTGTGTCTTGTAGGTAGGCCTTAGATTATCAATCGGGCATTGGTGGTTTGGTGATTTTAGCATATTTCCAAAAGACTATCCATCATTAGACTCCAAACTAGCCATTCCATAGAGTAAAAGAGTAACTCATCTTAACTTAAATCACAAATGCAAATCAGTGGATTTTCATTTCTTTTAGGTTTTAGAAGTTGGAATGTGATAAGTTGAGTTTAGTTGGGTATGAATTTTTTTTAAGGTTAGATTTCTCCAAAACCTATTTCAGACCATCAAATAAGCAGTATTTTAGTACCTAATGAAAAATCTGGCTTGATTAGTTTGGCTTCAATTAGGTAGTAGTTGTGCTTCATACTATGTTATGTACTCTTATGATTATTGATTCGTTTTTTTGTTTGAAATTGTTCACCTACCTTAGTTTTAGAACACCAAAATCTAGTTAATGTTAATAAAATGTTTGACAGTCTCTATTATTAACTCGTTGACTGTTCCTATTTGATTTATTTATTTATTTTTCCATTGATAAATCTGAATATGTTGGCAGTATTCCACGATAAGAATTTTCCTACGAAACGTAGTTTCCCCCTGATATTCCTTTTTCCCACATCGGATACAGGGTAAGTAAGCGATACTGAAAACTTTTCATTGGGCCGAGTGGACGCCGCTTCCGCTTCCATTTACATATGGGTTTAAGGGAGTCAGGCCCAGAAGTTTTTAGAGCTAGCCCAAGCTTATGGAAAAGGGAAATTGATTGGTTCAAACGATCCATCTCAGTCCTTAGGATGTTTTCATATAGGGCTCACCTTCGTATTGGAAATGTGTTAGGTAAGAAAAGTCAATCAACGAAGATTTTGGGGCTTTGTTGTGGTGTGGGCCTGGGGAATTGGAGGTGGGTTTACCATTGACTTTGGAAACTTTTACGATTGTCACTGGACCGGTGGACCGCCACCATTTGGATTTAGTCCATTCAGCAACCTTGTTTTTCCATCAAACCCAGTTTACACTCTTCCTTATTTTGGTGAATTTCAGGAGAAAAAAAAGTTATCATTAGCTTCAATTCTCCCATTTGAAACAGTCTTTTGTCTCCATAATGGCCATTATCTTACCTCTACTCTTATTTTTCCTCTCCATGTGAAAAGGCCACCAGAAGAAGAGAGCCCTCTTAACATTTTATCACTTTCCGTTAAACCACCCCCATCACATCATGGCATTGCCATCCTCTTTTTACGAGCAACGCTCACAGGGACAGGGGGAAAGGGAAACCACACTGACACAAGCCTCACAAGGACCCAAGGTCAATATCAAAGCCGGTAACTCATCCTCTTCAGTCTATCATTAATTTCGCTATGACCATCACGACCGTGTTTTTTCCGCATCATTACTTGGACTCCCGTGTCAAAGTCTTCTTGGTAGAGGTTTCCCACGTTTGCCACACATTTCTTCTTCCTATACCGATGCAATAATTCTTAAAACTAATCTCAGTACTAAAACCATGCTATACATCTCAAAGAATTGTGACTGTAGTGGTAGTTGTTTTTCTTGTTATGCTTAAGGCCTGAAAAATAAAAAGAAAAAGAATTGCTTAAGTCCAGGGTCAATGGTAACATCCAAGAAGGAAAAGAAAATTAAATCCAGAGTGAATGGCATTGCAATTTACGACTGTTGACCCAAATAGCAAGTCCGTATGGTCACTCAATGGCATTGGAATCTTCTTTCCAACACAATACTTTTCCTTCTACCCACCTTTTAACTTACTATGTCCTATTTTATTCTCTCTTTATATATATTTATTTAAAGCCATACATGTATTATTGTATTTTTACGTTTTCAAGATAAAAATTAAAAGACAAAGTTATATTAAAAATATAAAAAGATGTTTTATAAATGTGAAAATACTGAAATTTTTTTTGTTAATTTCTGATGATAAAGACAAGTTTACTTACTGCTCACTTTTCTTTGCTGACAAATTTCGAATGGTTATGATCAAATGAGATCTTCTGTTTCTAATTTTCTATCTCATTTTTTTTCTGCAGCAAAAATTTTCAATTTCTTTTTATTTTTTTATTAGTTGACTTTTTTCTTGTGAGCCGAAAGAATATTATTAGTAATTTCTCTAAGTACGAATTTTGTTAATAATTTCATCAAATCTCTCATTTAGCCAGATTTTTTTCCCAACATGAAGTCAGGGAAGAATTTCCTTTTCACGTTTTGGATTTTGCAATGGTGCTATTATTTTCCAATTCCAATTGCGACGACCGACCAAAATAGCAATGGTCAATCTTTTGATTAGGCCATCTTTAATTTGGACTCAAACAATACTCGGTTGTGATACTTCCTCATCTACAAGGATTCTCAAAATAATTTTTTTTGTATTTTTTTTATATATATATATATATATATATATATATATATATATAAATTTTGTCACCTTTTAGTCTTTGTACTTTTATTCAAAATAGTAATATTGATCTTACAAAAACTAATTTGTAAGATTTTCTTGGAAGCTAGCAGAAAAATAAGAGTTCCAACCCATACAATTAGAAAACTCTACATCTTATAGAAGAACAATAAACCCAAGAACAACAAAATTACATAATAGTTGAATAATAATACATGAAAATATTACCATAGTTACATGGATTTAAAACTAGGCAAATGCTTATTTATTTTTTCATATTTCGACTTTTATGAATGTCTTTGTTTACCATATCTCCTATAAATCATTGTTTTAAATGATGCATACATCGAAAATCTAGTTATTTTTTTTAATTGTTACCACTTTACTTTTATAACAATATTATTACTTTCAACACAGTTTCAAATCTAATTCCAATCATATTTTGTTTTATCTTTTGAAACTAATATATTAATGTATCTCCCACAATGCCACCCTCCACTGGTCACCACCACTATCATTGGCATCATTCGACCATCATAATTACGCCATTGTTGTCCTTACTAAAGAACTGAAAAATAGATATGGGTAGCATGAGGCTGAGAGTCTGAAATCATACTAATTATATATCTAAAAATTAGTACTCTTTCTAACCGAAAAAAAAAATTAATTGGATATAATATTTTTTTTAATTATAAAGTACAACATATTCACTTTTAATTTAGCATAACTTTTTTCTTAGTTATCAACTACGACACATTTAATTCACTATCAAATGTGAAATTTTTTATTTTTATTTTTTACTTTTATTATGGTGGATCATAAATAATTATTATTTGTAATAAGAATATATGAATTTGATTTAATCTTATTCAAAAATAAACTTTTTTTTTTTGAGAAATTAAAATAAAAGTTTCAAAAGTAGGAGCAGCCAATAATACTTATTTGTCCAAGCATTTTTATAGACTATCAAATTAGTAATATTCTTAGTCAATTGCCTAAAAAAACTAGCTAGGAATAAGAAAATATGACAAGTTATGAACGGGAAATACAACCTAATTTTACCATCGAGGGAACTCCATGCATTCAGATATGCTCTTCAAACTCTGGCATTTCTTCCTCTTCTTCTAGAGCTACACCATGCTTAGTGATATACAGAATTTTTCTATGGATACCAAGCTAGTAATTCAAGTCATCAAGCTTTAGACTTTGCTTCAAAATCAAGGTTGTTGTTGCTCTACCACAATTCATGGACTTAGAAGCAAATTCAAAGCCCTTTTTGTTTGTCTATAGAGGGCATGATTTAGTTTCCTCACCTCCAACTGAATTCCTCAAAATGGTACACTGATATCATATCTTCTACATTTTCTCACTTGCAGGCGGCACAATGACCCTTCGACGGAGGATTGGGATAGGTAATACGCCTCCTCCAATAGAGTTTCTTGTGCGTCATTGATGATTCTATCCATTCATTATAACTTACACCATACATAATCCTATGTTCTTGCAGGCGTCGGTGCAGCTGTATCTGGTTCCCTTGTGATGTTCTTTATTTATTTTCTGTACCGTTTCCAATCGTTTGCGTCAATCATGAGAATGGAAACAAAAGAAAATGAAAATCTTGAAGTAGTCATCAGACAATACGGATCAGTGGCACCAAAAAGGTACTCCTATTCAGATATTAAGAAAATGACAAACTCATTCAGAGATGAGCTCGGTCAAGGAGGTTATGGGACTGTCTACAAAGGAAAACTCTCAGATGGTCGTCTTGTTGCGGTGAAAATCCTGAATGTTGCTAAAGGAAATGGCGAGGAATTCATTAACGAAGTGTTAAGCATCAGCAAAACTTCACATGTCAACGTTGTCATGTTTTTGGGATTCTGTTTGGAGGGGAAACAGAGAGCCCTTGTGTATGAATACATGCCAAATGGTTCTCTAGAGAAATATATCCATGCCCAGAAAAACTCGAAGAGTTATAATCAACTGGGAATGGATAAACTTTACCAGATTTCACTTGGGGTTGCTCGAGGACTGGAGTACTTACATCAAAGGTGCAATACTCGAATTTTGCATTTTGACATAAAACCTCACAACATTCTTCTAGACGAAGATTTTTGTCCCAAGATATCTGACTTTGGGCTGGCAAAGCAATGCATAAAGAAAGAAAGTACCGTATCAATTCTAGGAGCAAGAGGGACAATCGGCTATATTGCCCCGGAATTAGTCTGCAGAAGCTTCGGAGTTGTCTCCTATAAATCTGATGTTTATAGTTATGGAATGATGATTCTGGAAATTGTTGGAAAAAGGAAAAATGTCAATGCAGAAATAAGCCATACAAGTGAGATATATTTTCCAGATTGGGCTTTTCAGCATCTAGTTGTTGACAAAGATTTGAAACTAAAGGAAGTTGTGAGTCCTGAAGAAGATGAAATCGCCAGGAAGATAATACTAGTGGGATTGTGGTGCATACAAAGTGATCCATCTCAAAGACCAACAATGAGCAAGGTAATTGAAATGCTGGAAGGGAGCTCGCAGGCCATAGAAATTCCTCCGAAAGCATTTTTCGGTTTTCCTTCGACACCAGCACAAGCTTCTTCTGCTATTACAATGGTGGCGCCCTAGTACAATTCTATTTCTGGCATCAAGTGTCTGTTAGCACTATCCTCTTTCCTATTTGTGTTTCATGGAATAGATGATCAATTCAATATGTCGTTATATAACAGTTCTATTGACACATCAGGATTCACATTTCGGACGTATAATTTACGGTGCAATCTTTATTACTTATATGTAACTTCAGAATCTAAATTACTGCCATTATCTTTGGAGTACATTTTACAAGAGGAAGTATTCATGCAAAATTTCTGGAACCGAACAGTTTCAACCAACCCACATGAAGGTAATAACCAAAAATTAATGGCCCAAAAGAATGTGTTTATATAAGTGAACATTGTGTTCAGTAATTGTACCTTATAAGATAGTGTAGCTTACGTAATTTAGATATTAAATTTGTAATTTTGTTATCCAAAGTTAACATAAAATAAAAGGAAATACTTTAAAATTATATATATATATATATATATATATATATTATATTATATTAGTTTGTTGTGAAAAAATTAAAGATACAACCAAAATTTTGACGAAAATTTGGAGTGTGTTTTAGTCTTGTTTGGCAAAAAGTTATACCTAATGCATGATAGACTTTCTCTTTCTCTTTTTTTTTTCTTTTTTTGACGTACATAAGTGAGTACTCCACTTTCAAACAACATACTCTATTTAAAAATAGTGTACTTTTAATTTAGTACAACTTTTTTAAAATTATAAAATATAATATACTTATTCCGTAACAAAAAAAGAGTCTAATTTTAAAATTTTTTCTTGTCCAAAAAAAAAGAGTCTACTTTTAAAGTAAAATTTTAAAATATTCTTATTAATAATAATTGTGTATACTTACAATTGAAAAGTAAGGATTAAAATATAAAATTATACATTTAATTTATGCATTAATTGTGTTGTATTTAATAACTAATAAAAAGTTATATTTAAACTAAAGTGGACTTCTTTTTTCTTCTTTTTTTTTTGTGACAGAGTGAGTATTAAATACACAATTAAATCTATAATTTTATATTTCTATCCTTTTTTTTTTCTAATTTGGGATTACATGATTATTATTATTAGTGAGATTAATACAAGAATTTCACACTAAAAGTAAAAAAAATTTAGAAAAAACAAAAGTTTTGAAATTGAATTCTTTTTCGTGGGACGAAAAGAGTACTAAACAGAATTAATTAATTAAGCACTTAATCAATTGTACAATTGTAAGTCAAGCCCACGCCGTGTGGTACATTGAAATCACTAAAGCTGTGGAATTTTGGAGCGATGCTTAAAAAATAAAAATGCTCTCATTTTATGCCAAACTTAGGCAAAATATAAATTTCACCCCAAATTTTTGTTTTATTACCAAAATTGTTCACAATTTGTATTAGTGATATTATATGTGACTTGATAAAAGTCCAGACTTATCAAATAAGGATAATTGAGACCTTTTCTGGGTCTAATCCAAAAATATTGATCTATGTAAATAGGGGCTGATCATAGTAAGAACAGCAAATACTATTTCCTTCGTCTAATAAAAAATTTTAATTTTAAATTAAATTTCTAAAATATCATTACTAATAATAATTATGTATATTTAAAATTAAAAAATAAGAATAAAAATGTAAAATTATATATGTAATGGTGTATTAAATGAATTGTGTCTAATAACTAATAAAAAGTTTTATCTTAATCAAAGTAAACTTTTTTTTAGACGGAGGGAGTAATAATTAGACATACAAGGTTAATTATTAACTTAAATGCATACAATGTTGTAGTTTAAAAAAAAAACCTCTGTGATAAAAAAATTCTCATTTAAAAGTAATATTTTTCTTTCTTTTTATAACTTTGTTAATTGACTTAAATGCATACAAGATTGTACTAACAAAAAAAAAAAAAAACCCTATGATGGGAAGAAAATTCTATGGTTAAAAAAAAAAATAGAGGTTGAGGCATGAAACCTGCAAAGTGAAAATTTAAGGTTTTATGTTCACAATAACCATCTACTGTTCCTTGTCAAGAGCCTAAAAAGTTAAAAACGACTTTGCTTTCAAGCTTTACCTGACCAAACATGACATGACTAACAAATTCCTCCATTTTTTGTACAGTGGTAGCAAGCAACCATGGATTAAATGGTTTTGCATTTTGTTGCTCCAACGTTCGGGGATTTCGAACACTATGCATCGGCCACTCACCTTTATCCCTTTCCTCCCTCTCTTCCTCTCCTTCATTTTCATCCAATCCAATGGAGAAAATGAAACCTCTGCGTACTGTACCACGTCCAAATGCAGTGAACTCGAAGTCAAATATCCATTTTGGCTTCGAGACGACACCACTTCTGTCCAACACTCTGGCTAAGAAGGCTTTGGCCTTAATTGTTGGTCGTCATCAACCTCCCCTACTGAAGATCAGCTCACCCTTCTCCTTCCTGATGACAATTTCTATTTTTGCTGGACTCTATTTTTGCTTTATTTATGGACCAGAATCACGAGAAATGTATGGTGGTCATTTGGAGACCAAGTCCAACTTGTGCTCTCCCGTCACATCCTGATGTTTGCTTGTAGAATTTTGAATCAAGAACTTAGGCTTGTGGGACGGGGCATGGCATGGCATGGCACCACTAGCAAGTTTCCTTTTCTGCAGTAAACATACAAAGTTAGAATTGGTCATACGCGTTTCTTCTCTTGGCCCCTTTGCTTCTCTGATGTGTATGATTTACTGCTGAGCACGATACATATTCACCCATTCAGGAAAAATCTAAAATCCCAGATTCTAAAAGTTCGTTCTATTCACATTAAACACAGTTTGTTACAGTTCACGTCAAAAAAATTTTCATTGAGTTTGAGACATCCAACGTGAAAATTTAATCGTTTGGAGTGTGATGTATTTAAAAAAAGTTATATTGAAATGTGCGAAAAATTTGGTGAGTATTTCTTTTATAGAAAAAAATATTTTAAAAAGAAAAATAGAAGAATTTTTTTAAAAAAAAATTATGTGAGAGGAATTTAAATGAGAAAATTTAAATTTTAAAATTTAAAATAAAATTATGTTTGAATATTTTATTTTTATTTTAAAAAAATTTAACTTTTCACTCTTTTACCCCAAAAATGACTTGTCCATTTTATTTTTTTACCCACAAAAATGACTTGTCCAAACATAAAAGTTTTTTTAGGTCCACGATAACTGTCTAAAGTCTTACTACTGTTCCTCGTCAAGAGCCTAACACGCTAAAAACGACTTTGCTTTCAAACATGACATCACTAACATATTCCTCCATTCTTTATTTATTTTATAGTAGTAGTAACTAGTAAGCAACCATGGATTAAATGGTTTTGCATTTTGTTGCTCCAACTTTCGGTGATTTCGAACACTATGCATCGCCCACTCACCTTCATCCCTTTCCTCCCTCTCTTCCTCTCCTTCATTTTCATCCAATCCAATGCAGAATATGAAACCTCTGCATATTGTACCACGTCCATATGCGGTAAAGTCGAAGTCAAATATCCATTTTGGCTTCGAAACGACACCACTTCTTTCCAACACTGTGGCTACGAAGGCTTTGGCCTTAACTGTTCGGCGTCATCAACCTCCCCTACTGAAGATCAGCTCAACCTTCCCCTTCATGATGACAATTTCTACGTTAAAGATATAAATTACGCAGCTCACAGGGTGACCCTCGTTGATATTGACGCCGTAACAAACAATTGTCCCAGGCCACGCCACAACCTCACTCTTGAAGACTTACCATTGGAATATTCCACGCTTGATTTGAACCTGACTTTTTACTTCAATTGTACTAGTCCTCTTCCTTCTTACATTAATCCCATTCCTCTGGAGTGTATAGGGTCTGGTGGGAGTACGTCATATGTTTCTTATTGGGAGACAAATCAATCTGAGGGAACAAATGGCTTTGATTGGTTCAGGGATTGTGAGCAAAAAGTGGTGGCACCTGTGCTTAAGGAAGAGTTTTTTAATGGGGCGAGAGAGAAATTTAATTGGGGGAATCCTGCTGAATGGGCAAATACTGTTGTGACTGTTGTCCAGGCTATGGAAGAAGGATTTATGCTGGATTGGCGCACTGAAAGTTCTGAAATTGACTGCGGTCGGTGTGAATCGTCTGAGGGGCGTTGTGGCTTCAACAGTACGGCAGAGAAATTCTTGTGTTTTTGCAGTGATGGCAGAATTACAAATGACATTTGCAAGTCCCATGGTACGTTATCATCATTTCTGAAAATATGATTTCTAGCACAAATCTTTTTGGTTCCTTTTCTAGCCAACTTATTTATGGGTATTAATTTAACTGACTTAATTTCTATGTTTCCCATGATTTAAGTGCTTAACATGCTTTCAAATTTTAATACGTAGTGTGCCATGATTGTTCGTTTGGACTATGAATGTTTGGAAATGTTCCTTGAAATGGTTCAAACGATCCCTTGGATCATAAAATAAGAAGCTTTGTTAAGGCTTCTTTGCTTGCTCTGGCTGTAGTGGTTTTTGTTTTTTCTTGTTATGCTTAAGGCCTGAAAAAAAAGAAAAGAATTGCTTAATTAATTCCAGAGTCAATTGTAACATCCAAGAAGGAAAACAAAATTAATTCCAGAGTGAATGATATTGCAATTTACAACTGTTGACCCAAATGGTAAGTCCATATGGTCAGTCAATGGCATTGGAATCTTCTTTCCAACACAATACTTTTCCTTCTACCTACCTTTTAACTTACTATGCCCTATTTTATTCTCTCTTTATATATAGTTGTTTAAAGCCATACATGTATTATTGTATTTTTACGTTTTCAATATAAAAATTAGAAGACAAAGTTATATTAAAAATATAAAAAAATGTTTTATAAATGTGAAAATACGGAAAAAATAATTGGCTAATTGATGATGATAAAGACAAGTTTACTTACTGCTAACCTTTCTTTGGCCGACAAATTTGGTATGGTGATAATAAGATGAAATCCTCTGTTTCCAATTCTCTGCTCCACTTTTTTTTTGCAATAAATTTTTTAATTTCTTTTTTTTATTATTAGTTGACCTTTTTTCCGGTGAGCCAAAAGAATATTATTAGTAATTTTTCTAAGTACGAATTTTGTTTAGTAATTTCATCAAATCTCTCATTTAGCCAGATTTTTTTTTTCCCAACATCCAAAAGTCGGAGAAGAATTTCCTTTTCAGGTTTTGGTCTTTTGCAATGGTCATTATCACGTGGTGCTATTATTTTCCAATTCCAATTGCGAAGACTTTTTTTTTTTTTTTAAAAGATAATATTTATATTAATCTTGGTATAAAAAGGCAATCATTACATAAATGATTCAATCTTCCTTAACTCTATATATCAATTAATGTAACATTACAAACGAAAAGAACCACAAAACAAACAACAAAAGTAAATAAAAATGGTCGATCATTTGATTAGGCCATCATTAATTTGGACTCAAATAATACGCGGTTGTGAAAACTTCCTCATCTACAAGCATTCTCAAAATACATTTTTCGCTTTCTAACATTTTTTAATACTTTTTTTTAATACATATTCTATATTATAATTATTTTTTCAAAAATACATTTTAAAATACTGAACGCATTAAGCTAGCAGAAAAATAAGATTTCCAATCGATACAATTAGAAAACTCTACATATTATAGAAGAACAATAAACTCAAGAAAAAGAAAATTACGAAATAATTGAATTATAATACATAAAGATATTATCATAGTTATATCGATTTAATACTAGGCATGTGCTCTGTTTTTTTTTTCTCATATTTCTACTTCTGTGAACGTTTTTCTTTACCACATCTATTATAAATCATTGTTTTAAATAATGCAAATATTGAAAGTCTGATTATTTTTCTTAGTTGTTACAACTTTGCTTTTGTAACAATATTACTACTTTTCAACATAGTTTCAAATCTAATTCCAATCTGGAAACCAATATATTAATGTATCTCCCACAATGGTCCTCACCACGATCATTGGTGTCACTACCATCATAATTACGCCATTGCTATCCTTATTAAAAAAAAATAAAAATAAAATGGATATAACCTTTTTTTTAATTATAAAGTACACACATTTATTTTTATTTTAGCAAAACTTTTTTCTTAATTATAAACTACGGCATATTTAATTTATTATCAAATGTGAAATTTTTTAGTTTTATTTTTTACTTTTTGATGGTAGATCATAAATAATTATTATTAGTAAAAATAATATATGAATTTTATTTAATTTTGTTCAAAAATAAACTTTTTTTTTCGAGAAAAATAAAAGTTTCAAAAGCAGGAGCAGTTCTATCTTCAGCTGGGGCGAAAACTTTCCCAACATCGCCTACCCATTTTGGGGAGGCAATAAGTCTCAAGAATGTGGCCTAGAGGGATTTTATCTGACTTGCCACCCGGATGATCATCTAACTATTGATATCGCCGACCAAACTTTTCGGGTTCTAAGCATAAACACCACAACTTATGTCCTCAGGATCGCAAGAGATGATCTCTGGGATAATGTTTGTCCTGAAAATTACTCAAACACGTCCATCAATGCACCCCTTTTCCTCCCTGGACAAGGACTAGAAAATCTTACACTGTATTACAGTTGTGCCCCTACTGAACCCCAATCAAGATACACATTTTCTTGCACAAATAATAGGGGAAACGCGAGGAATGATTTTTTCGCGGAAGATGTGGGTTGTCAATCCAACATTAGTGTCCTGGTTCTTCAAAGGGAACTTGAGGAATTTCGATACAATGAATCAATGACTTTACAGGAATTGCTGTATCAAGGGTTCAATGTGGTGTACGGTTTAGAAGGCGTAGCTTGTTTTGCTTGTTTTGCTTTCCGGCGGTTTGTGTTGGTCTGGCACAAATTCGACTACGCCTAGTTGCCTTTGCCCTGATGGATCTCGTGAACATCTTTTTCTTGTGGGAGATCAAGGTCTGTCCATTCATTTCCCTTCTCAATCAAAGTTGTTGACTTCAATTTGTGTCTTGTAGGTAGGCCTTAGATTATCAATCGGCCATTGGTGATTTGGTGATTTTAGCATATTTCCAAAAGAATATATATATCCATCATTAGGCTCCAAACTAGCCATTCCAATGTTCCATAGAGTAAAAGACTTAAATATGGCAACGGCAAATCAATGGATGTTCGTTTCTTTTGGGTTTTAGAAGTTGGAACGTGGTAAGTTGAGGAACTTGAGTTTAGTTGGATATGAATATTTTTTTATGGTTAGACTTCTCCAAAACCTATTTCAGCGCATGAAATACACAATATTTTGGTACACCTTGATGGAAAGTCTTGCTTAATTAGTTTGGCTTCAATTAGGTAGCAGCATCAGTTACTGTTATGGTTGTGTATGGATTCCGTTTAAAAATATATTTTTATATTTTTTTGAAATAGTGATTGTGAAATAGAAAATATATTAAAATACGAAATTGTATGAAAATATATTTTTAAAATTAAATCTATGCACCTCCTATATTTCTGAATAAATAGTTACGTTTTTTACTTTTTAGTTTTGTAAAATAAATAAAATACTCTTATATTTTATTAAGTAAATATGTGTATTTTTTTGCATTTAAAATTAAGTTCACAAGTTGAGAGAAAAATGATAGATAAGATAAATTGCGGTAAAAAAATTCAAATTCAAGAAAAACTTTAAGAAATTTCAATCAAATTTAAAAATCACAATACTATGCAATATTTATGATAATATGTCCCCTTCTTTCTTTTTTACTTTTATTGTCATTTTATTTTTTTTAAACATTGTTAGTTCAGTACATTAAGAGATTGTATGATTTTAGGTGTGTCACCGACAACTGAAATCAAAATGGTACACTAACACATTATTTGCTACATTTGCTGAACTGCAGGCAAGGGAATAAATGTGGGACTGAAGTTTGTTATTGGTAAGTATACCTCCTAGAATAATGTTTGGTCCATCATTTCTTTTTCTATCCAATCTTTATAACTTATAATCCTTCAATTTGTTTTTGCAGCCGTCGGTGCAGCTGTATCTAGTTTCCTTATGGTGTTCTTTATTTATTTTCTGTACCATTTCCAATCGTTTGCGTCAATCTGCAGAATGGAAACAAAAGAAAATAAAAATCTTGAAGTAGTCATCAGACAATACGGATCAGTGGCACCAAAAAGGTACTCCTATTCAGATATTAAGAAAATCACAAACTCGTTCAAAGATGAGCTCGGTCAAGGAGGTTATGGGACTGTCTACAAAGGAAAACTCTCAGATGGTCGTCTTGTTGCTGTGAAAATCTTGAATGTTGCTAAAGGAAATGGTGAGGAATTCATCAACGAAGTTTTAAGCATCAGTAAAACTTCGCATGTCAACGTTGTCATGTTTTTGGGATTCTGTTTGGAGGGGAAACGGAGAGCCCTAGTGTATGAATACATGCCAAATGGTTCTCTAGAGAAATATATCCATGCCCAGGAAAACTCGAGGAGTTATAATCAACTGGGAATGGATAAACTTTACCAGATTTCACTTGGGGTTGCTCGAGGACTCGAGTACTTACATCAAAGGTGCAATACTCGAATTTTGCATTTCGATATAAAACCTCACAACATTCTTCTTGACGAAGATTTTTGTCCCAAGATATCTGACTTTGGGCTGGCAAAGCAATGTATGAAGAAAGAAAGTATTGTATCAATTCTAGGAGCAAGAGGGACAATCGGCTATATAGCCCCCGAATTAGTCTGCAGAGGCTTCGGAGTTGTCTCCTATAAATCTGATGTTTATAGCTACGGAATGATGATTCTGGAAATTGTTGGAAAAAGGAAGAATGTCAATGCAGAAATGAGCCAGACAAGTGAGATATATTTTCCACATTGGGCTTATCAGCATCTAATTGTTGACAGAGATTTGAAACTGAAGGGAGTTGTGAGTCCAGATGAAGATGAAATCGCAAGGAAGATAATACTAGTGGGATTGTGGTGCATACAAAGTGATCCATCACAAAGACCATCAATGAGCAAGGTAATTGAAATGCTGGAAGGGAGCTCGCAGGCCATAGAAATTCCTCCAAAAGCATTTTTTGGTTTTCCTTCGACACCGCCGCAAGCATCTTCTGCTACTACAGTAGCGGTGTCCTAGTACAATACTATTTCTAAACTAGCTGTGACATCAAGTGTATGTTAGAACTATCCTTGATCCTGTTTGTGTTTCATGGAATAGATGATCAATTCAATAAGTAGATACATAACAGTTCTATTGACACATCAGGATTCACATTTCGCGCGTACAATTTATGGTGCAATCTTTATTACTTATATGTAACTTCAGAATCTAAATTACTGCCATTATCTTTTGAAGTACATTTTACAAGAGGAAGTATTCATGCAAAAATTTCTGGAACCAAATAGTTTCTACCAACCCACATGAAAGTAATAACCAAAAATCATCCAAGAAAACAGGAAACAGTTGACAAACACTTACAAGCAATGCCAACGAGTCCCGAAGATATACTGCTGGCATTTGATCACACAGCCTCCTGTAACCGTCAATATCATGAATGTAAAATTTATAGGTCCATGAAGATTAATTTCTCCTACTTTCAACCTCACCAATACGGGAAATTAAAATAAGATTAGCGCTCTTTAAATGGAGGATCCGAATTATATTCATTCTTATTTGACCCGACCCATATTTCACGGGTCGTGGTCCAAAACTTGTTGTAAAACATGAATCAAATTGATTCGGTTTAGTTTCGAATATGTATAAAGTAATATACAATAGATATCCGATTCGATCCAATATAAAATAAGATGATAATTATGTTATAAATTGCCTAATTCAACTCGATTTGAAAATTTCAAATTGGTACGATTTTGGTGTATCAGCGTTTGAATAAAGATTAATTGTCCTAAAGAATATGTTTATATGAATGAACATTGTGTTCAGTAATTGTACATTGTAAGATAGTATAACTTACGTAATTTAGATATTGAATTTGTAATTTTGTTATCCAAAGTTAACATGCATAAAATAAAGGGATAATATATTAAAATTATATATATATATATATATACATATATATTTTCAATTTTAACACTTTCTGATTTGTAACAATAATGTCCTTTGTCAATGCGTTTGAGCAGTTAAATTAATGATGTGACAACCAACTGCATTAGACAATGCGTCAACCATTAAAGTTGGAAAAAGACAAAAAACTTTCAAATATAAAGCATATAGTTTAAAATTTTAAAATAAATTTTTAAAAAGACAAAAAATTTTGTAAAAAAATTAATAAAATCATTTACACTATATAATAAAAAATTTTAAACTAAAAAAAATTAAAGATAAAAATTTAATAAAATTTAAAGACAAAAACGACAAAAAATTGATATAGTTTAATTTTTTTATTAACTTTTTAAAGAAAAAAATTAAAGATAAAAATTTAATAAATTTTTAATGCAAATAGACAAAAAATTATTATATGATACTTTGTTTTTTAACTTCAAAATTTTTTTTGTCATTTTTGTCTCTAAATTTTATTAAATTTTCATCTTTAAATTTTATTTTTTAGTTTAAAAAAATTTATTATATAGTGTAAATAATTTTATTAAATTTTGTCTTTTTAAAAATTTATTTTAGAATTTTAAACTATATGTTTTATATCGAGGGTTTTTTTTGTCTTTTTAACTCTAACTACTAGATCCACGTGTAGACTTTACCGCCACATCATCAATTTAACGGGCTCGAAACGTGCATTGACGGACACTATTGTTCTAAATCAGAAAGCCTGATGTCGTATTGTTAAAATTAAAAGATAGGATCAAAAGTGCAAATGTTTAAATTGAGACGTTTTAATATATTATCCTAAAATAAAATGAAATACTTTAAAATTATATATATAATTCTGTGTGTTGTGAAAAATTAAAAGATACAACCCTATTAAAACGATAATTTTGAGTGTATGTTAGTCTTGTTTGGCAAAAAGTCATACCTAATCTAAGATAGACTTTCTCTTTGTCTTTCTTTTTCTCTCTTTTTTTTTCCTTGAGTACTCAATTTTCAAACAACATAATCTATTAAAAATAATGTACTTTTGATCTAATACAACTTTTTAAAATTACAAAATACAATACACTCCTTACATCCCAAAAAAAAAAAAAAAAGAAGTCAACTTTTAAAATTTTTCTTGTCTCGAGAAAAGATTTCATTTTAAATCAAACTCTTAAAATACCCTTATTAATAATAATTGTGTATATTCACAATTAGAAAATAAGGATAAGAATGTAAAATTATATATTTAATTTATGCATTAAGTGTGTTGTACCTAATAACTAATAAAAAATTATATTTAAATCAAAGTAGACTTTTTTTTGGATGGAGGAGTAATAAATACACAATTAAATCTATAATTTTATATTTTTATTCTTCTTTTTTTTTAATTTAGGATTACATTATTATTATTAGTAACGTTAATACAAGATTTTAACCTCAAAAGTAAACTTTTTTGGGACAAACAAAATTTTTGAAAATAAATCTTTTCTTGTGGGATGGAAAGAATTTAATTCATTAAGCACTTAATCAATTAAGTTTAAATCCATAACATCATCAAAGGAGTGTTTGATAATTCAATCAACGATCAATTGTAACTCAAGCCCACGCTGTGTGGGTTATTGAAATCGCTAAGGTGGAGTTTTGAAGCGATCATTTTATGCCAAACTTAGGCAAAATATAAATTTCACCCCAAATTTTAGTTTTATTACGAAAATTGTTCACAATTTGAATTAGTGATAGTGTATGTGACTTGATAAAAGTCCAGCCTTATCAAATAAGGATAATTGAGACTTTTTGTGGGTCGGATCCAAAAATATTGACTTGTGTGAATAGGGGCTGATCAGCGAAAGAACAACGAATTTCTTTGTCTCTAAAAAGAGTTCACTTTAAATTTTTTCTATTTAAAAAAATCTATTTTAAATCAAAATTTTAAAATACCCTTAATAATAGCAATTATATATGTTTAAAATTAAAAATAAGGATAAAAATATAAAATTATACATGTAATAATGTATTAAATGAATTCTACCTAATTAATAACTAATAAAAAATTATATCTTAACCAAAGTGAATTTTTTTAGATAGAGAGAGTAATAATTAGGCATATAAGGTTAATTATTGACTTAAATGCACACGATGTTGTAGTTTTAAAAAAAAAAAAACCTCTGTGATAAAAATATTCTTATTTAAAAGAATGTTTTCTTTCTTTTATAACTTTGTTAATTGGCTTAAATGCATATAAGATTATAGTACCCAAAAAAAAAAAAAAAACCTATGATGGGAAGAAAAAGAAAAGAAAACCTATGATGGCAAGAAAATTGGGAAATTTACATATGTAGTAGCGTTGGCCGTTGACTTTGTAAATATAAGCACTCTTTTTTAGCAAACATAGCGTTGAGTGACAAAGACAACATACTCATCTTCTATTCAAACATAAAGATCTGACTTCATCTTCATCTTTATCTTTATCTTTATCGATTCAACAAAATTTGCTCTCACTTTATTATTTGCACTTCTTATTATTCTCACAATTGGATCATTATCTTCAACAAAAGGCTGCGTAGTAGAGAAAAATCGCGTGGGAGATATTAGTTGAAATTTGCACAAGTTGAACTGGGTTTGTAAACTTGAAGCTGGTTGAGCCTAAGTCGAGTTTTAGGTCGAACAAAGCGTTAAGTCGAATACAGATCGAGTTTAAGGTCGAACAATAAGTGCGAATAGTAATTGGTTGAATATTAGATCGAGCTGCACTAAACTTGACCTAATACTCGACCTACTACTAGGTCAAGTTAAATTTAAAAAAAAGAAAAAATTTGAATTCTTTTTTAAAAAAAAAAAGTTTTAGGGTCAAGCTCGACCACATGCTTGACCAAAATTTTAAAAAAAAATTAAAAAAAGTTTTAAAAAAATTAATTTTTTTTTTAAAAATTTAGGTCAGTATTAGATCGAGCGTAGGGGTCAACTTGACCCTAAAACTTTTTAAGAAAAATTCAAATTTTTTCTTTTTCTTTTTTTAAAATTTAACTCGACCTAATAGAGTCAGTTTGAGTTGATCTAATATTCAACCAATTACTACTGACTTATTATTCGACCTTAAACTCGATCTTGTATTCGACTTAATGTTTTGCTCGACCTAAAATTCGACTTAGACTCGACCATTTAAATTCGTGAAATTACCGGTTCAACTTGCAAATTTCAACTAATATCTCTCTATGATTTTTTTCTACGATTGATTCTTGTTTGAAGATGATGATCCAATGTGAATAATAAGAAGTGCAAATAATAAGTGTGAAGCAAATTTTGTTGAATCAATAAAGATGAAGATGAAGATGAAGTCTTTGTGTCTTTATATTTCGAGAAGAGAAGATGTATGTTGATGCTTTGTTCGAAGTCATGTTTATGAGAAAAAAAGAGAATGCTATATTTGCAAAGTGACGATCAACGCCGCTATATATGCAAATTTCTAAGAAAATTCTATGGTTAAAATTAGAGATTGAGTTTGAGACCTGCAAAGTGAAAATTTAGGTTTTATGTCCAATAACCATCTACTGTTCCTTGTCAAGAGCCTAAAACGTTAAAAACGTTAAAAACGACTTTGCTTTTCAAACGTACTTGACCTGACAAACATGACATGACTACCAAATTCCTCCATTTTTTCTAGTAGTAGTAGGCAACCATGGACTAATGGTTTTCCATTTTGTTGCTCCAACGTTCGGTGATTTCGAACACTATGCATCGGCCACTCACCTTCATCCCTTTCCTCCCTCTCTTCCTCTCCTTCATTTTCATCCAATCCAATGGAGAGAATGAAACCTCTGCATATTGTACCACGTCCAAATGCGCTTCGAAACGACATCACTTCTGTCCAACACTGTGGCTACGAAGGCTTTGGCCTTAATTGTTGGTCGTCATCAACCTCCCCTACTGAAGATCAGCTCACCCTTCTCCTTCCTGGTGACAATTTCTACGTTAAAGATATAAATTACACATCTCAGACTGTGACCCTCGTTGATAATGATGCCGTGACAAACAAAACTTGTCCCAGGCCACGCCACAACCTCACTCTTGAAGACTTACCATTGGGATATTCCATGCTTGATTTGAACCTGACTTTTTTACTTCAATTGTACTCGTCCTCTTGTTACATTAATCTGGAGTGTTTAAGCTCTGGTGGGAATACGTCATATTTTTCTTTTTGGGAGACAAATCAATCTGAGGGAACAAATGACTTTGATTGGTTTAAGGTTTGTGAACAAAAAGTGGTGGCACCTGTGATTAAGAAGGAAGAGATATTTAATGGGGTGATTCCTGCTAAATGGGGAAGCCGTATTGGTGCGGCTTTGAATGAAGGATTTGTGCTGGAATGGCACACTGAAAATTATAAAATTGACTGTGCTCAGTGTGAACGGTCTAAGGGGCGTTGTGGGTTCAACAATGTTATGGAGGAGTGGTGGCAGAACTACACATGACAGCTGCAATAAAGGTACGTTATCATTTCTCAAAAGATGATTTTTAGCACAAGTTCTCTCTGTTCCTTGTCTAGCCAACTTATTTCTGTGAACTATTTTGTGCAAGTTTATGGGATGTGTAATTGTTTGTTTGGACTAGGAATGTTTGAAATGTTCCTTAGAAATGGTTCGGAACATCCCTTGGATGATAAAATGAGGAGTGGTAGTTGTTTTTACTCTAGCCGCCTGGCCGGAGTGGTAGTTGTTTTTACTCGTTATGCTTAAGGCCAAAATAAATGTTTAAGTCCAGAGTCTATGGTAACATCCAAGAAGGAAAAGAAAATCAAATCCAGAGTGAATGGCATTGCAATTTACAACTGTTGACCCAAATAGTAAGTCCATATGGTCAGTCAATGGCATTGGAATCTTCCTTCCAACACAATATTTTTCATTCTACCTACCTTTTAACTTCCCATGCACTTTGTCATTCTCTCTATATATATTTACTTAAAGCCATACATGTATTATTGTATTTTTACGTTTTCAAGATAAAAAAATTTAGAAGACAAAAGTTATATTAAAAGTATAAAAAAAATGTCTCATAAATGTGATAATACGAAAAAATGTCTCATAAATGTCAACATTAAATTTTTTGATTTGCATGCTATTTTCAAATTTTCAATTTCCAGTAGCCCCGAAATTTTATTTTTCTTAAGCTTTATTTTCTTTTTTTTTATTTGGAAGTTTGTGCAAGATTAATTTCTAAAAGAATAAACAGATTTTCCGTGGAAAAACAAGAGTTGGGAAGTTTTCCAAATTGTTGAATTTCTCTGTCCAAAGTTCTCACCTAAGCCATAAGACAAATTCAAACCAAAACTCTCAACCGGAGAAGAACACCCAATCAGGAAAAATCTAAAATCCACATTCTAAAAGTTCGTTCTATTCACATTAAACACAGTTTGTTACAGTTCACGTCAAAAAATTTTGCATTGAGTTTGACACATCCAACGTGAAAATTTAAGGTTTTTTGGTCCACGATAACTGTCTAAAGTTTTACCGCTGTTCCTTGTCAAGAGCCTAAAACGCTAAAAACGACTTTGCTTTCAGACAAATTCCTCCATTCTTTATTTCATAGTAGTAGTAAGCAACCATTAAATGGTTTTGCAATTTGTTGCTCCAACGTTCAGTGATTCGAACACTATGCATCAGCCACTCACCTTCATCCTTTTCCTCCTCTCTTCTTCTCCTTCATTTTCATGCAATCCAATGGAGAATATGAAACCTCTGCATATTGTACCACGTCCAAATGCGGTGAACTCGAAGTCAAATATCCATTTTGGCTTCGAAACGACACCACTGATGTCCAACACTGTGGCTACGAAGGCTTTGGCCTTAACTGTTGGCCGCCATCAACCTCCCCTACTGGAAAGCAGCTCACCCTTCCCCTTCATGATGACAATTTCTACGTTAAAGATATAAATTACACATCTCAGACGGTGACCCTCGTCGATATTGATGCCGTAACAAACCAAACTTGTCCCAGGCCACGCCACAACCTCACTTTGAAGACTTACCATTGGGATATTCCACGCTTGATTTGAACCTGACTTTTACTTCAATTGTACTCGTCCGCTTCCTTCTCACACTTATCCCATTTCTCCTCTGGAGTGTTTAGGTTCTGGTGGGAATACGTCATATGTTTCTTCTTGGCAGACAAATCAATCTGAGGGAACAAATGATTTTGATTGGCTCAAGGTTTGTGAGCAAAAGTGGTGGCACCTGTGATTAAGGAAGAGTATTTTAAATGGATGACAGAGAAATTGAATAGGGTGAATGCTGCTGATTGGGCAAATTATGTTGTCGGGGCTATGGAAAAAGGATTTAAGCTGGATTGGAGCACTGAAAGTTCTGAAATTGACTGCGGTCGGTGTGAATTGTCTGAGGGCGTTGTGGCTTCAACAGTACGGCCCAGAAATTCTTGTGTTTTTGCAGTGATGGCAGAATTACAAATGACATTTGCAAGTTCGAGAATCTCCTCCCTCCTTCCACCCTGTCCCATGGTACGTTATCACCATTTCTGACGATGTTTTTAGCACAAATCTTTTTGGTTCCTTTTCTAGCCAACGTATTTATGGGTATTAATTTAACTTACTTAATTTCTATGTTTTCCATGATTTAAGTGCTTAACAGGCTTTCAAATTTTAATATTTAGTGTGCCATGATTGTTCGTTTGGACTATGAATGTTTGGAAATGTTCCATGAAATGGTTCAAACGATCCCTTGGATCATAAAATAAGAAGCTTTGCTGAGGCTTCTTTGCTTGCTCAGGCCGTAGTGATAGTTGTTTTTACTTGTTATGGTTAGGGCATGAAAAAACAAAAAGAATTGTTTAAGTCCAGAGTCAACTGTAACATCCAAGAAGGAAAACAAACTTAATTCCAGAGTGAATGGCATTGCAATTTACAACTGTTGACCCAAATAGTAAGTCCATATGGTCAGTCAATGGCATTGGAATCTTCCTTCCAACACAATATTTTTCATTCTACCTACCTTTTAACTTCCCATGCACTTTGTCATTCTCTCTATATATATTTACTTAAAGCCATACATGTATTATTGTATTTTTACGTTTTCAAGATAAAAATTAAAAGATGAAAATTATAAAAAAATATAAACAAATGTGAAAATATGAAAAAAAAAAACTGTCTACACTCTACAGTCTATAAATGTGAAAATACTTCATGGTAACCTTTCTTTGACTGACAAATTTGGCTTGGTAATAATGCATATAAAATTTTAATCCTGATCGTACACAGGTTTTGCATAAATTAATTTTGCATGTTTTTATCTGATCAGAATCAGATTAGAACGGCTTTAAAATATTTATGTACTACAAAATTTACGACCAAAATGTTGATGGTTTTGCAAGTGGGCTCTCTAGTCTGGCTTGAAAGTTAGTTTGGGTCTGGTACTTGTAGACTAAGATTGACTTCCCTCAATTTAAGCCCAACCCAATCCAACCATGCAAAACCCAAATTATTAGCACTTGACATCATTGCCTGCCTTTCGTGACAAAATTTTTACGGAAATATGAACCAATGGGGAATTTGGAGTAACCTATATTTCAGTAGGACAATTGATTGTCGTTGGCGAGAAATATTTTATTTATCCGCTATATTATGTAAAAATGTACAATTAAAGAGATAATTTATAATTTAAAAGGACGGTTTATTTATATAAAATGAGGTTAAACAAATAAAATTATGTGATTCATTTGCTGTATTAAAAATAAATATACAACGAATGTATATCATATTTTTTAAAATTTATGGGATCTTTACGATTTGATGACTCCTTTTTGAGGTTAATGATTCAAGATGCATCGATTCTATAAGTTAATTTATTATAGATTAGAACTTGAGTTGCACTTTGAAATCATGATTTAAAATTTTGTTTTAAAACACAATTCAAAACCATGTAATATTTGGTTCTCAAAACATGATCTTAAGTCAAGATCTGAACAATGATTCAAATTAGGTTTTAGATTGTGTGTGTTTAAACATGGATTTGGCCTAAATCATAACTCAAAATGTGAACTTGGATCCCAATTCATACATATCCCGTATTATATTAATTATTGTAACCGGGTAGAGGGATTATAACAACTGAAAAAAAAAGGTAGGAAATGGCAGAAATTTAGAATACTCGACACCAAAATCTAAACAATAATAACAAACGCAGGTTGTTTTTATTTGTCAACCTAAGACACAATTTGGTGAAGGTTATTTAAACTTCCTAATATATACTATTTTAAAAAACCAACCTTATTATTTGGGCGCTGCATCCAAATTCCTTACCAATTGGCCAAAAGAAATCGTCCTAGGAACAACAACTCTACCTCCATTCCTACGTTTAACTTTCCAATTTCCAGTAGCCCTGCAAATTTATTTTTCATAAGCTTTTTTTTTTAAAATATTGGAAGTCTGCGCCGTTGTTCTAGATTAATTTCTAATAGAAGAAACAGATTTTCCATGTAAAAACATAATTTGGGAATTTTTCCACATTCTTAAATTTCTCCGTCCAAAGTCTTAGAAGCGCTTGGTATAAATGATGGATTTAGAAATGGAATGGATTTGATAAAAGAAAATGTTTAAAATGGAATGGAATGATAGTAATTATATTGTTTGGTATTATTTTGTAATGAAATGGAATAGATTTTATATTACAATTAAAATTTAATATTAATATTAATAAATTTTATATTAAAATTATAATAAAATATTATTATTTTACATTATATGATATTTAACTAATTATATCTTGTTCAAAAAATAGTCAAAGTGTATGTCGATTTGTAGAGAAAAATATTTTCTATAATTTAGTATAAAAAAATAAATAAATAAAAGGCAAAATAGAATTCTGAAACCATTTGGGGTTTGCAACCCATGACATATGCGCGCTCATTTGGCGCAAGTCACATGACGTGGATTTTTTTGTCATTAAACGACGTCGTTTGAGCCTTTTGCTCAAAGATGTCGTTTTCTTCCTTTATAGAAAGGAAGGAGGGAAGGGAGGGGGGGGTTTCACCTAAATCCACTCGGTTCATGAATTGGGGTAGCTCCGTTCCCAAATCGACTTGGAGACCTCCTATGAATCTAGAAAGCTCAGGATACTGGGTTTTTTAAACCCATATCCAAAGAACCAAACATCTTTTTACCTATTCCATTCCAAACCCATCCCAAACCCTCATTCCAAACACTACCTTAATTTTATTATTCTCAAATAAACCATTAAAAAATTCAAACCAAAATTCTCGCCAAAAAAGGAACACCAATTGGGCAGCCTTCCATGTCATTTCCCATGAAAATTCTTACTCGTTCTCAAAGAAAATGGCCTAGTTTACACTAGTCCACATTTCTATAAGAGTTTAGTTAGTGCCATTTTCCTTCATTTGATTTGATCATAAACTTCCATCCCTATTCAAAATTCATGGTTGATCCTCCAAAATCACATTATATTTTTCCATGCATTGTTTTGAAAAATGCAAATCCAAAAGTCCTCCTTCCCACCTTTCCATTCCATTTCCACCATCATCTTCGTCTTGATAATCATTTTCACTTCCCCAACATCCTTTTGTCAGGGCGAAGATGAACTTTTCTTCAACTGCAGTTCTATCTTCAGCTGTGGCGAAAACTTTCCCAACATCACCTACCCATTTTGGGGAGGCAATAAGTCTCAAGAATGTGGCCTAGAGGGATCTTATCTAACTTGCCACCAGGATGATCATCTAACTATAGATATCGCCGACCAAACTTTTAGGGTTCTAAGCATAAACACCAAAACTTATGTCCTCAGGATCGCAAGAGATGATCTCTGGGATAATGTTTGTCCTGAAAATTACTCAAACACGTCCATCAATGCACCCCTTTTTCTCCCTGGGCAAGGAGTAGAAAATCTTACACTGTATTACGGTTGTCCCCTAATGAACTCCAACCAAGAAACACATTTTCTTGCACAAATAATAGCGGAAACGCGAGGAATGATTTTCCTCCGACGGTGTGGATTGCGAATCCAACATTAGTGTCCTGGTTCTTCAAAGGGAACTTGAGGAATTCCGAAACAATGAATCAATGACTTTACAGGAATTTCTGTATCAAGGGTTCAATGTGGTGTACGGTTTAGAAGGCGCAGCTTGTTTTGCTCGTTTGTTTTCCGGCGGGTTGTGTTGGTCTGGCACAAATTCGACTACGCCAAGTTGCCTTTGCCCTGATGGATCTCGTGAACATCTTTGTCCTATGGGTGATCAAGGTCTGTCCATTCATTTCCCTTCTCAATCAAAGTTGTTTACTTCAATGTGTGTCTTGTAGGTAGGCCTTAGATTATCAATCGGGCATTGGTGGTTTGGTGATTTTAGCATATTTCCAAAAGACTATCCATCATTAGACTCCAAACTAGCCATTCCATAGAGTAAAAGAGTAACTCATATCAATGGATGTTCGTTTCTTTTAGGTTTTAGAAGTTGGAATGTGGTAAGTTGAGGAACTTGAATTTAGTTGGATCTGAATATTTTTTGATGGTTAGACTTCACAAAACCTATTTCAGCACATGAAATACACAATATTTTGGTACACCTTGATGGAAAATCTTGCTTAATTAGTTTGGCTTCAATTAGGTAGCAGCATTAATTACCATTATGATTGTCTATGAATTCTGTTTAAAAACATATTTTTTTTTTGAAATAATAATGATAAAATAAAAAATATATTAAAAACCACACAAAAGTGTATTGAAATGTATTTTCAAAGTTGAAGCTATGCACATCCTATATTTTTAATGAAAAACTACATTTTGACTTTTTAGTCTTGTAAAATAAATAAAATACTCCTTATATTTTACTAAGTAAATATGTCTATTTTTTTGGCATTTAAAATTAAGTTCATGAGTTGAGAAAAATGATAGATAAGATAAATTGTGGGAAAAAAAAATTCAAATTCAAGAAATTTAAGAAAAAATTCAATCAAATTTAAAAATCACAATATTCTGCAATATTTATGATAAAATGTTCCCTTTTTTCTTTTGACTTTTATTGTCATTTTATTTTTTTATACATTGTTAGTTCAGTAAATTAATAGATTTTTTTAATATCTTTTTTTATTTTTTTGGTAGTGGAGTGTTTTATGGGGGAGCCAAAAGACTGTTATTAATTTTTCTAAGCAATTTCAACAAGCCTCTCGTCTACCCAAATTTTTTTTTTTCCAATGTCCAAAAAGTCAGAGAAGAATTTCCTTTTCAGGTTTTAAGTCTTTGCAATGGTCATTGTCAAGTGGTGCTATTATTTTCCAATTCCAATTGAGAAGACTGACTAAAATAGCAACGGTCCTTAACATTTTTATTAGGCCACCGTTAATTTGGACTCAAATAATACGCGGTTCTGAAACGTCCTCATCTCCAACTGTTCTTAATTTTGTCACCTTTTAGTCTTCTTCCAAGACTCATTCAATTCATCCACCTTTGTTTTTTTCCCCACATAACTAGTGTACTTTTATTCAAAATATATAGTAATATTGATATTATAAAAACTAATTGGTAAGATTTTCTTGTAAGCTAGCAAAAATATGAATTCCAACCGATACAATGAGAAAACTCTACATATTATAGGAGAACAATAAACCCAAGAAAAATTGTGGAGTTAAGTCTAAGGTGATGTGGGAAGAAATCATAAAAGCGAGTTCAAGCCTCGCATGCGATTTTCATTGAAATATTGTGAGTGGCGCGAGGTGTTGGTTTGTTGGCTCTCTTAGGCCTCTGCCAATTTGTGCACATCCTCGATTTATAACCCACCTCGCCTGCAGTGATGTGAGTTTCGCGCCGTAAGGAGAACTTTCTCCAAATCAAAGAAAATTACGCAATAGTTGAATAATAATACATGAAGATATCACTACACTTTGGATTTAAAACTAAACATATGCTTATTTATATTTTCATATTTTGACTTCTATGAATGTCTTTCTTTCATATTTTGACTTTTTATACTTGCCACGTTAATCACTATGAAAGTCATAATAAAAAGTCACTATGTGTATCATTACTCAACTAAAAAATAGATATGGGTAGCATGAGGATAAAAGCCTGAAACCATGCTAATTAAATGTCTAAAAATTAGTACTCTTTTGACCTAAAAAAATTCAATTGTATACAACCTTTTTTAAAAAAAAACTATAAAACACAACACATTCACTTTAAATTTAGTATAACTTTTTTCTTATTTATAAACTACGACACATTTAATTCACTATCAAATGTGAAAGTTTTTATTTTTATTTTTTACTTTTTGGTGATGAGTCATAAATAATTATCATTAGTAACAATAATATATGAATTTTATTTAATTCTATTAAAAAATAAAAATTTTGATAAAAATAAAACTTTCAAAAGTAGGAGCAGCCAGTAATACTTATTTGTCCAAGCATTTTTATCAACTATCAAATTAGTAATATTCTTACTCAATTGGCTAAAATAACTAGCTAGGAATTAAAAAAATATAACAAGTTATGAACAGGAAATACAACTTAATTTTACCATCGAGGGAACTCCATTCAGATATGCTCTTCAAACTCTGGTATTTCTTCCTCTTCTTCTAGAGCTACACCTAGCTTAGTGATATACAGACTTTTTCTATTGATTGGTGCTAGTAATTCAAGTCATCAAGCTTTTGACTTTGCTTCAAGATCAAGGTTGTTGTTGCTGTACCATAATTCATGGACTTAGAAGCAAATTCAAAGCCCTTTTTGTTTGTCTATAGATGGCATGATTTAGTTTCCTCACCTCCAACTGAATTCCTCAAAATGGTACGCTGATATCATATCTTCTACATTTTCTCAATTACAGGCCGCAGAATCAGCCTTGGACTGAGGATTGCGATTGGTAATATGCCTCCTCGGATAGAGTTTTTGTGCATCATTGATGATTCTATCCATTCATTATAACATATGCCATACATAATCCTTCAATTTGTTTTGCAGGCGTCGGTACAGCTGCATCTGTTCCCCTTATTGCCTTATTTATTTACTTTATATACCGTTTCCAATCATTTGCGTCAAACTTGAGAATGGAAACAAAGAAAATAAAAATCTTGAAGTGTTCATCAGACAATACGGATCAGTGGCACCAAAAGGTACTCCTATTCAGATATTAAGAAAATGACAAACTCGTTCAAAGATGAGGTCGGTCAAGGAGGTTATGGAACTGTCTACAAAGGAAAACTCTCAGATGGTCGTCTTGTTGCAGTGAAAATCTTGAATGTTGCTAAAGGAAATGGTGAGGAATTCATCAACGAAGTTTTAAGCATCAGTAAAACTTCGCATGTCAATGTTGTCATATTTTTGGGATTCTGTTTGGAGGGGAAACGGAGAGCCCTAGTGTATGAATACTTGACAAATGGTTCTCTAGAGAAATATATCCATGGAGAGGAAAACTCGAAGAGTTATAATCAACTGGGAGTGGATAAACTTTACCAGATTTCACTTGGGGTTGGTCGAGGACTGGAGTACTTACATCAAAGGTGCAATACTCGAATTTTGCATTTCGATATAAAACCTCACAACATTCTTCTCGACGAAGATTTTTGTCCCAAGATATCTGACTTTGGGCTGGCAAAGCAATGTATGAAGAAAGAAAGTATTGTATCAATTCTAGGAGCAAGAGGGACAATCGGCTATATAGCCCCCGAATTAGTCTGCAGAGGCTTCGGAGTTGTCTCCTATAAATCTGATGTTTATAGCTACGGAATGATGATTCTGGAAATTGTTGGAAAAAGGAAGAATGTCAATGCAGAAATGAGCCAGACAAGTGAGATATATTTTCCACGTTGGGCTTATCAGCATCTAATTGTTGACAGAGATTTGAAACTGAAGGGAGTTGTGAGTCCTGAAGAAGATGAAATCGCCAGAAAGATAACACTAGTGGGATTGTGGTGCATACAAATTGATCCATCACAAAGACCAAACAATGAGCAAGGTAATTGAAATGCTGGAAGGAGCTCGCAGGCCATAGAAATCCCTCCAAAAGCATTTTTCGGTTTTCCTTCGACACCACCACAAGCTTCTTCTGCTATTACAATAGTGGTGTCCTAGAACAATTCTATTTCTGGCATCAAGTGTACGTTAGCACTATCCTTGTTCCTATTTGTGTTTCATGGAATAGATGATCAATTCAATATGTCGTTATATAACAGTTCCATTGACACATCAGGATTCGCATTTCACACGCACAATTTATGGTGCAATCTTGATTACTTATTGATAACTTCAGAATCTAAATTACAGCGATATATTTTGGACTACATTTGAGAAGAGGAAATAGTCATGCAAGTTATCTGCAACAAACAGTATCCACCAACCCACATGAAAGTAATAACCAAAAATCATCCAAGAAAACAGGAAAAATTTTACAACCCCTCACGAAACAATGCCAACGAGTCTCTGAAGATATACAGTTGGCACTTGATCAGACAGCCGCCCTCTGGAACCCAAGAGTATTTAACAAATACGAGAATTTGTCCTATATCTTAATGGGACGCCAAGAAAGACAAAAGGGAAATCACAACACTAGACATGTATATGTGAATATGTCGCGTCCAACAATACGTGGAAAGGACTCTGGCGTGTCTGTTGTTGTTCTTCCATTTTCTTCAAGTTGGTTTTGTTAGTTTGATATAGTTTATGTTAGGACTGCCTTTTACACTCATCCGAACTAAATTCTTTTCCCCTAACTTGTAGGAAATCTTACCAATTGCCACAATGGTAATAGGATTTCCTGCTGAAGTCAAAATTACATTCAAGGGCGCTTGGTATAAGCGGTAATATTAGGAATAGAATGGATTTGATAGAATAAAATGTTTAGAATGGAATGGGATGATAATAATTATGTTGTTTGGTATTATTTTGTAATGAAATAGATTTTATATTAAAATTAAATTTTAATATTAAAATTAATAAATTTATTAATAAATTTTATATTTAAATTTAATATTAATATTATAATAAAATATTATTATTTTACATTATATTATATTTAAGAAAATCATATCTTATTCTAAAATAGTCGTAGTCATATATCAATTTGTAGATAAAAATATTTTCTACAAATTAGTGAAATTTATTTTAAAAAAATAAAATGGTGGTTGCAAACCCAGTGGTGAGTTTGCAACTACTGACACATGCTCTGCAAACACAACGAGTTAAATTTTTTTTTTTAAATAAACTCAAAATAACGTTATTTTGAATCTATTTTAATTCCATTCCTTCTCGCCAAGGCGTCTGGTTTCACAATACCAACCCTAACTGATTTAATTTCATTCCCTAAACTCATCACGCCTAAAAATAATCATCTGATAAGAAATGCACTGTTTAATAGAATTTGATTATTATCAAGCACTCTACATCATAGTAAACCAGAATTGTTTCGAAGTTTCGAAGTTTCAAAGTCAGAGCTCAACAGCTGCACGTCAACTCTGTGATCTGATGCAAGTCAAGTCATGACCGCGTGTGATGGACTTATAGTACCACCGGACACTAGTTCAAGAAATCATCAACCCTGTATTCCATTCCTTGATACGAACAAATTTTTGCTTTTCATGTTCCATGAGTAATCTACAGTTGATCAGAATCATTACCTGGGTCACATGCGTCATTCCATTGTGTTGCTATGCAAATGTTGATGAATTCAGAAATTGTAGTCTTCTTTATAACTGTGCAAACTTAACGGGCATAGGCTACCCTTTCTGGGGTGGTGGTCGTCCATCTTATTGTGGTCGCCAAGACTATGGACTCCACTGTGTAGAGGGCAGTTTACAGGTATTTATAGTAATCATGTGTTCTACCGTGTTCTAGGAATCGATCGATCAATTCCTAAAATGACAATCGCGCGCAGGGATCTTTGGGGTGATGTTTGCCCCAGTTCTTCGTCTTTCTTTGATTACTACAAGTCTTTTGACTTCAATCTGAATGACCCGGCAAAAAATGTGAGGAATCTGCGCATATTCTATGGTTGTACCTCAGAGGTCATCTCCAGAGTACAAGTCAAAAGTAATCTAACATGTACAATCGATGGAGTTAGGAATGGGGTTTTTTTTGCACATGAATTTATATCTGTTGTTGAGGGATGCAAGATGAACTTGGTTGTTCCAATTCAGTCGGCAGCTTATAATGACCTCTGGGATGGAAAAATAAGATTGCAGGAAGCTTTGAATCAGGGATTTGATGTTCAATATACGGCTGACCTGGCTGCTTGTTCATTATGTGAGGCTTCTGGGGGGAAATGTGGTTCTGATTCACATTATCAACTTATTTGCATTTGCCAGGATAAGTCCCATGGACTGACTTGGGGTAATCATGGTATAATGTGCTTTTCTTTTTCATGCGCTCATTTTGGTTTTGTTTACTTATTTTGCTTCATTTGGTCCTATAAATCATATTTGTTATGGCATGATATAATCCACAATTGCGAACAACTGTGAACTTTAGGAAACAGGAGCTTTCTAAACTTTTCTGATACTTGGGATTGTAGAATATACATGTTTTTTGGCACCAACTTGGTCAGCATGGCTAAAGTGGCTACTACTTAACAATTATGTTTGACCTAGGCGGATTTCTTTTATCTGCTTCATCATTTAGCCAATTGTAGGTTTACAAATACTAAGGCATGAAGAAGAACAATAACTAAACCAATCTTTGCTTTTCTTCTGCTCTTAAGTGTGGAACATTTTCTTGTCCTGCAGGAAAGAGGCATTTCGTGGAGCTGGTAATTGGTATGGAAATGTTTATTACAGCAAAAGCTTTGTTTGTAACTGCCTAAATCAACCAAATAATTTGGAGTATCCCATTAATTTTCTGGTTGCAGGAGTCACAGTTACGGCAATAGGAATCTTGTCCTGTTCAATTATCTACTACTCCTGTCGCAAGAAATGTTCAACTGAACGTATTTTGTTCATGCTTGCAAGAAAAACAGACGATAAAGAACTTGAGGCCTTCATCAAACAGAATGACTCCCTCAAACCAAGAAGATACAGCTACTATGATATTAAGAAAATGACAAATCACTTCAAAGAGAAAATAGGACAGGAGGATATGGCGAGGTGTATAAAGGAAAACTTTCCGACGAGCGTCGGTTGCAGTAAAGATTCTTAATTCAACCAAAGAAAATGGAGAGGACTTTATCAATGAGATTTCAAGCATTAGCAAAACTTCCCATGTTAATGTTGTCACTCTTCTGGGATTTTGCCTTGATGGTTTCAAAAGAGCTCTTCTTTATGAATTCATGCCAAATGGATCACTTGAAAAGTATATCCACCCTGAATCAGATGCGTACTTGGGATTGGAGAAGTTGTATGAAATTGCTATTGGAATAGCTAGAGGACTAGACTATTTACATGGAGGATGCAACGCACGCATTCTGCATTTTGACATAAAACCTCACAATATTCTTCTTGATGAAGATTTCTGTCCTAAGATATCTGATTTTGGGCTGTCGAAATTATGTGCTCGAAACGAGAGTATTGTGTCTATGTCAGGCACCAGGGGAACCATCGGTTATATTGCTCCTGAAGTGTTCAATAGAAACTTTGGAAGGGTCTCCTACAAATCTGATGTCTATAGCTACGGTATGATGGTTCTAGACATGGCTATAGGAAGAAATGCACCAAATACTCAAATGAGCAATGCTAGTGAGACCTATTTTCCAGATTGGGTTTATAATCGCATCTTGATTCATGAAGACCTAAATCTGCACGGTCATGCTATGACAAAAGAAGAAAATGAAATTGCAAGAAAGATGATTTTAGTAGGACTATGGTGCATACAGTCCAATCCAGTGCAAAGACCAACCATGAACCAGGTCATAGATATGCTTGAAGGTAACTCACAATCCTTGGAAGTTCCTCCCAAACCGTTCTCATGTTCTCCTCCAAGATCGGAAACAGTAAATCTGGAGATGTCAGTGCTGCCACCTATAAACATGTTTTCTTTTTCAAGATCAGAAAGTTATTGTTATATTATGTCCACATGAAATTTTATCTGAGCGCAAAGCGGGCACTTCCTGTATCTCTGGCACAAGTGGATTACATACTTGATAAGAGTTCATCAATCTAAATGTAGAAGGGAATATGTCTATGAAGTATCACATGATTAAACCACTTAATAGTTAAATCTATAACATCCATCCATAAGTGTATAGAGGTGTGTCATGAATCCCTGATGTCAACATTTCCTGTTAAAATCAAACTGAAGCAGTGAAACGAGTAAGGATTTTACCATAAACATATTTTCGCATAGACACAAATACCATAGCACTTCTTACATTTTGTTCCCCCTCCCCAGGAAGGTTTGGCAGCCACAAGAACGTAAAACAGTTTGGTAAAATTGAAATTGATGTTTGTGTTGGTTGCACAATTCGTCTGCCTTATTTGAAGGTTGAATATGATTTCCAGATATCATTCATGCAAATTTTTTGGGAAAATTCATGCACGTCATTTGTTTTGCCTTCAAAAATGTTTTCGAGTTCTGGAGTACAACAACAGAACACATCAAAAGAAGTAAACATTATTCATCAGTTTCTTAGTTAGTGGGATAAGAATGAAAGAATGGTATCAATATGACTAAGATAGCTACATCCTTATATTTACATCTCCTCCCAAAATTTTTGTAGATAAAAGTAAGTGAAATCCAGATATCACAGAAGGCATAAAACAGAGTAGTGACTGTTAGCATTCTAAAAAAAACATCCCCAAAAAGAAAAAAGAAAATATATATATATGATGGGATGCCAGAGAAATGCTTAATTACTGGTACTAGTACTACTGCTAACCCATTGAATGACAGAATCTGGTGAACTAGTTTGCTGACGAGCATTTAACAGTTGAGCATCATCTGCTTGAATATCCCTCTCTTTTGCATTCCCTGCACCGTAATCCTTGCTCTGGATTTGCAATAGAGCCTCGAGGACCTCCACCATAGATGGTCTCACATCCCTCCCGTATTGCAAACATTGAAATGCCAATTCTGCTACATCCGTTATCATCATCCTGATATTGTAATCTGATTCAAACCCAAGATTTGGATCCACAAGCTCATGCAATGAGTTGCTCTGAATCTTGTTAATGGCTAGGTTAGACAAATTTATTTCATGCCGGTGCCTCGTGATGTCTACTGCTGGCATTGATGATATGAGCTCAATTAATACAACACCAAAACTGAAGACATCACTTCTATCCGTAAGATGATAGCACTGGTGATACTCAGGGTCTACATATCCAGGAGTGCCTTGTGGAGCAGTTGAAATATGCGTAGCATCGAATGGGAAGAGACGAGATAGGCCAAAGTCTGCTACTTTGACACAGAAATGATTGTCCAGGAGGATATTATTGGTCTTAACATCTCGATGGATAACATCTGAGGCGTGTAGATAGGACAATGCACTTGCAGTTTCTATAGCAATCTTCATTCTAGTACTCCATGGAAGTGATCCGGGCCTTGCCAGTGCACCATGAAGATGATCAGCAACTGTGCCATTAGGAATGTATTCATATACCAGCAAGAGCTCACGGCAGTGGCGAGAGGTGCATCCATACAAGGAAACTAGATTTTGGTGGTGCAAGCGGGTAAGGATTAAAACTTCATTCCTAAATTGCTCAACTCTTTTGAAATTGCTTTCGTACAATCTTTTAACAGCAACATCACGTCCATCTTGAAGTTTACCTACCCAAAATAAACAGATGAATGTGCTTCAATGGTATTCTTAGTTGTCCAGAAAGATCAGTCACATGTAATATTTCTTTTACTTACCTTTGTAAACAGTGCCAAAGCCACCATCTCCAAGCTCTCTCTTGGAGTCGAAGTTATTAGTAGCTTTTTCTAGTTCACTGTAATCATAGATGTGCACTCCATAGTTGCTAAAACCTTTTTCAGGATCAGTCACTGATGAGGGATACGAAGGAATCTCTCGAGAAATCAATGTTGAACCGGATTTCTTTCTTTTCTGCCTGTACTGATACAGAAAGAAAATAAGGAACATAATAATGACACTCCCGACAGATGAAGCCACACCTGCAGAAAGAGAATGTTATTTGGGTCAGTTATAAGTTATAAAGAATGGATGGAAAAAGAAATGATGGACCAAACTTTATTCTAGCAGTTATACTTACCAATACCAATTTTCAGTCCCAAATTTTTTCTCTTGCCTGCAGTTCAGCAAATGTAGCAAATAATGTGTTAGTGTACCATTTTGAATTCAGTTGTCGGTGACACACCTAAAATCATACAATCACCAACGCATCAAAAATGGCACTGTAGTTTGCATAAAGCCATACATTAGGTATAGCAACAAAAAGGTTGATTTTGATGCTATATGCTTTGTAGACAAAGCCTTAATAAAGGTTAGAGCAAATATAGCTATCAAGAACAATTAGGTTGAGTTAAAAAGCTAATTAGACTAAATATAGTGGTAATGTCTAAAGAGAACAGAAGTGTCATCTATGATATTGGATCAAATGTGCAAAGAATTTTCATTCATAGTAAAATCTTCTATTTTTTATTTACCCTCATTACAGGTTTTTAAACTGATATGATCATTGCAGAAGCAGATAAATTCGTTGTAAGAAGAACCACACTGCCCTCCGCTCCTTCTGCAGTTCCTACAATCAACTTCATCCCACTGCAGAACAAATCCTCTCTTCAGAACTTGTGTGTAATTCATATCCAACAATCTTTCTGGGGAATCAGCTGTTACTGGTGCATTAACTGGATCCTGACATGACCGTAGCGAATAGTTCCAGTGTTCCAGGATTTCAAGATGAAAAACAGCAAAAGCATGATGACTTGAATGACTTGCACAATCCACATCAAAAGGCGCTCTATCATAAGGCAGGGTGCAATTGTACAAGAAGAAAAGATCTACAGTTTCAGGACCATAGCTGAATGGAGTTGCCTCGATACTAAAATTAAGTTGAGGAATGGGACATCTATTACCGCCATCATATAACTCAGCAAGAGACAGCACAAAGGAAGTATTTGCATAAGATATATTCCTAATGATATAATCATCAGCAGAAATCTTCAGGACAGGATTCTTGTTCTTGCAGGTGATATTGAATTCAGGTACCCCACAATATGACTCTTGCCTGCCCTGAATCCAAAAGGGGTACTCTATTTTTACTCCATTACCACAGTTCTGAGGGGCACAGCTGCTTGAATTTGGGTAAAAGCACAGAAGTCCATCCACCAAGATAGTGAAGAGAATGACAATGATTTCAATATGATGATAATTCTTGTAGAAGATTTTATGATCCATTTGGAATGGAAAGAAGACAGCAGAAGAGAGCAAAGGAAGATGTGGAAAGTTACTGGTGTGGAAGGAAACATTGGTATCAAAATTCAAAATTTAGCTGGTTTGATCAAGCAAGAAAGTGGAAATATTTACCTTTGGATCCATCTTGATAATGATGGGAGGTTTGAAAATTAGTCTTGGCAAGAAAGAAAGACAAATTTTACTTCAAGACTTCAACTAACTAATAGCTACAGAATTCTGTTTTCTTTTTTTATATATATATTTCTATAGGGGTGTAGGTAAGGAAAAGACCACTATGCAGCCACTATATTTGACATCATTTTGAGCACTCTGCTAAGCAACTTTCTTCTGTTGGTAACAACTAACAACGTGAAATGCTCATCCCATAAATTTCCAACATATTTTGGAAACTAAAAAAGTGGAAATAGGAAATGGTAACAACTCTAGTTTCACGAGGATCTCAATCACCACCTAGGTTTGATCCCTGCTACAAATTCTTAATGGCAAATGCTATTCCTAGTACTTATTTGCCTAATCCTAACATATTTGTGAATAGCCTCCATCCCTTGAAGAAACTTCTTTGACAGTCACAATTCTTTGAGATGTATAGCATGGTTTTAGTACTGAGATTAGTTTTAAGAATTATTGCATCGGTGTGGGAAGAAGAAATGAGAAATGAGATGTGTGGCAAACGTGGGAAACCTCTACCAAGAAGACTTTGACACGGGATGGAAAAAAAAAAAAACACAGTCGTGATGGTGATAGAGAAATTAAAGAATTTACTAATGATAGACTGAAGTGATGGGGATGGTTGAACCGAAAGTGGTAAAATGTTAGAGGGCTCTCTTTTTCTGGTTACCTTTTCACATGGAGAGGAAAAATAAGAGTAGAAGGTAAGATAATGGCCATTATGGAGACAAAAGACTGTTTCAAATGGGAGAATTGAAGCTAATGATAACTTTTTTTCTCCTGAAATTAAGGAACAATGTAAACCGGGTTTGGTGGAAAAACAAGGTTGGTGAATGGACTAAATCCAAATGGTGGCGGCCCACTGGTCCAGTGACAGTCATAAAAGTCTCAAAAGTCAATGGTAAACCCACCACCAATTCTCCAGGCCCACAACACCACAAAGCCCCAAAATCTTCGTTGATTGACTTTTCTTACCTAACACATTTCCAATACGAAGGTGAGCCCTATATGAACACACGCTAAGGACTGCGATGGATCGATTAAACCACTCAATTGCCCTTTTCCATAATCTTGGGCTAGATCTAAAAACTTATAGGCCTGACTCCCTTAAACCCATATGTAAATGGAAGCGGAAGCGGTGCCCACTGGGCTAATGAAAAGTTTTCTAGATCGCTTACGTACCCTATCCGATGTGGGAAAAAGGAATAGCAGGGGGAAATTACGTTTCAGAGGAAAATTCTTATCGTGGAATATTGCCAACATATTCAGATTTATCAATGGAAAAATAAATAAATAAATCAAATAGGAACAGTCAACGAGTTAATAATAGAGACTGTCAAACATTTTATTAACATTAACTAGATTTTGGTGTTCTAAAACTAAAGTTAATGGATAATTTCAAACCAAAAAACGAATCAATAATCAGAGGAGCATCAAACATGGTATGAAACACAACTACTACCTAATTTAATCAAGCCAGATTTTTCATTAGGTACTAAAATACTGCTTATTTGATGGTCTGAAATAGGTTTTGGAGAAATCTAACCTTAAAAAAAATTCATACCCAACTAAACTCAACTTATCACATTCCAACTTCTAAAACCTAAAAGAAATGAAAATCCACTGATTTGCATTTGTGATTTAAGTTAAGATGAGTTACTCTTTTACTCTATGGAATGGCTAGTTTGGAGTCTAATGATGGATATATATAGTCTTTTGAAATATGCTAAAATCACCAAATCACCAATGCCCGATTGATAATTTAAGGCCTACCTACAAGACACACATTGAAGTACACAACTTTGATTGAGAAGGGAAATGAATGGACAGACCTTGATCACCCATAGGACAAAGATGTTCACGAGATCCATCAGGGCAAAGGCAACTTGGCGTAGTCGAATTTGTGCCAGACCAACACAACCCGCCGGAAAACAAACGAGCAAAACAAGCTGCGCCTTCTAAACCGTACACCACATTGAACCCTTGATACAGAAATTCCTGTAAAGTCATTGATTCATTGTTTCGGAATTCCTCAAGTTCCCTTCGAAGAACCAGGACACTAATGTTGGATTCGCAACCCACATCTTCCGCGAAAAATCATTTCGCCCATCTCCGCTATTATTTGTGCAAGAAAATGTGGATCTTAATTGGGGTTCAGTAGAGGCACAACCGTAATACAGTGTAAGATTTTCTACTCCTTGTCCAGGGAGGAAAAGGGGTGCATTGATGGACGTGTTTGAGTAATTTTCAGGACAAACATTACCCCAGAGATCATCTCTTGCGATCCTGAGGACATAAGTTGTGGTGTTTATGCTTAGAACCCGAAAAGCTTGGTCGGCGATATCTATAGTTAGATGATCATCCGGGTGGCAAGTCAGATAAAATCCCTCTAGGCCACAGTCTTGAGACTTATTGCCTCCCCAAAATGGGTAGGTGATGTTGTGAAAGTTTTTGCCACAGCTGAACAAAGAACTGCAGTTGAAGAGTTCATCTTCGCCCTGACAATAGGATGTTGGGGAAGTGAAAATGATGATCGAGAATAAGATGATGGTGGAAATGGAGTGGAAAGCTGGGAAGGAGTTTTGGATTTGCATCGTTCGAAACACGGCATGGAAAATTTATTGTGATTTTGGAGGATTAACCATGAATTTTGAAGAGGGATGGAAGTTTATGATGAAATCAAATGAAGGAAAATGATAATAGCAAAGTTCCTAACCAAACTCCAATCGAAATGTGGACTAGTATAAAGTATAAACTAAGCCATTTTCTTTGACAAGGAAAGGAGTAGGAATTTTCACGGGACAAGGAAGGCTGCCCAATTGGCGTTCTTCTTTGCTTGAGAGTTTTGGTTTGAATTCGTCTTATGGCTTAGGTGAGAACTCTGGACGAAGAAATTTAACAATTTGGAAAAATTCCCAACTGTCGTTTTTCCATGGAAAATCTGTTTATTCTTTTAGAAATTAATCTTGCACAAACTTCCAAATAAAAATAGAAAGAAAAAGAAAGCTTAAGAAAAATAAAATTGCAGGGCTACTGGAAATTGAAAATTTGAAAATAGCATACCAATCAAAAAAATTTAATGTTGAAAATTCAACTTAGTTAGTGTCATGCAAATAACGTGAGTTGATCGAAAACGATTCAGAGGTCTAACAAATAGCATGATGCAGAGAAAAGTAAGTAACCAAAGTTTCCCATCCAAGTCCAAGCTTATCAATCTTTGTATGATTTGAGGTTATTCTGTCCCCCCACTTTAATTACAAGAATCACAAATATGTAGGAATGGATGTAGAATTGTTGTTCCTAGGACGATTTCTTTTGTGCAATTGTTTAATCATCTATCCATTTGGCCATGGAAATTGGTAAGGAATTTGGGTGCAGCACCCAAATAAGGTTGGTTTTTAAATAGTAGATATTAGGAAGTTTAAACAAACTTCACCAAATTGTGTTTTAGGTTGACAAAAAAGAACAACCTGCTTTTGTTATTATTGTTTAGGTTTCTGTCATTTCTTACCTTTGTTTTTTTCGTTGTTATAATTCCTTTACCCGGTTACAATAATTAGTATAATATGGAGTATGTATAAATTGGGATCCAAATTCACATTTTGAATCATGATTTGGGCCAAATCCATGTTTAAACACACACAAATCTAAAACCTAACTTGAATCATTATTTAGAATTTGAATCAAGATCATGTTTTGAGAACCAAATATTACATGGTTTTGAATTGTGTTTTAAAACAAAATTTTAAATCATGATTTTGATTCGTCACTTAAGTTCTAATCTATAACAAACCTATAAAATCGTCTTATATCATTAACCTCAACAAGGAGTCATAAAATCCTAACCATCTATAAATTTAAAATAGTATTATATACATTCGTTATATTATTTTTAATATAACAAATCAATCGCGTAATTTTATTTTTTTACCTTCCTATTATATAAATAGGTCGTCTCATTAAATTATAAGGTTTTTTTTTAATTATTTTTAACTGCACAAATTTATATAATAGGGGGGATGAATGAAATATTTTCTCCCCGCCAAGAATCATTTGTCCTACAAAAATCTAGCCCCTACTAAATTCTCCATTTGTTCAATATTTCTGTAAAAGTTTTGTCCCGAAAGGCAATGATATGGTTTTGCATAGTTGGAGTGGGTTGGGCTTAAATTGAGGGAAGTCCATCTAAGTCTAACTTTCAAGGCAGACCAAAGTGCCCACTTGCAAGACCATCAACTTTTCGGTTGTAAATATAATTTAATCTTACTGAATGATCAGATAAAAACATGCAAAAATTAATTTATGCAAAACTTGTGTACAAACTATGGGGCCAACAACAAGGATTAAAATTTTATACGCATTATTACCATACCAAATTTGTCAGCCGAAGAAAGTTTAGCGGTAAGTAACTTTGTTTTCTAATTTTTATCTTGAAGACGTAAAAATACAGTAATACATGTATGGCTTTAAACAAATATATAGAGAGAGAATAAAATGGGCATAGTAAGTTAAAGGTATGTAGAATGAAAAGTATTGTGTTGGAAAGAAGATTCCAACGCCATTGACTGACCATATGGAGTTACCATTTGGGTCAACTGTTGTAAATTGCAATATTATTCAGTCTCAAATTAAGTTTGTTTTCCTTCTTGGATGTTACAATTGACTCTGGACTTAAACAATTCTTTTTCTTTTTTATCAGGCCTTAAGCATAACAAGAAAAAGCAACTACCACTACAGCCAGAGCAAGCAAAGAAGCCTTAACAAAGCTTCTTATTTTATGATCCAGGGATCGTTTGAACCATTTCAAGGAACATTTCCAAACATTCATAGTCCAAACGAACAATCATGGCACACTTCGCATTGAAATTTGAAAGCATGTTCAGCACTTAAATAAGGGGAAACATAGAAATTAAATCAGTTAAATCAATAATACCCATAAATAAGTTGGCCAGAAAAGGAGCCAAAAAGATTTGTGCTAAAAATCATCTTTTGAGAAATGACAACGTACCGTTATTGCAGCTGTCATGTGTAATTCTGCCATCATTGCAAAAACACAAGAACTTGGTAATATTGTTGAAGCCACAACGCCCCTCAGACAATTCACACCGACCGCAGTGAATTTCAGAACTTTCATTGAGCCAATCCAGCATAAATCCTTTTTCAGAGCCTCGACGACAACTAAACTTGTCCAATCAGCAGCAGGAATCCCCGAAAGTGATTCCTTAATCACAGGTGCCATCACTTTTCCTCACAATCCTTGAACCAATCAAAGTCATTTGTTCCTCATATTGATTTGTCTCCCAAGAAGAAACATACATATTCTCACCAGACCCTAAACACTCCAGAGGAATGAGATTAATGTCAGAAGGAAGAGGACGAGCACAATTGAAGTAAAAAGTCAGGTTCAAATCAAGCATGGAATATCTCAATGGTAAGTCTTCAAGAGTGAGGTTGTGGCGCCCGGGACAATTGTTTGTTACGGCGTCAATGTCAACGAGGGTCACCCTGTGAGCTGCGTAATTTATATCTTTAACGTAGAAATTATCATCATGAAGGAGAAGGGTGAGCTGATCATCAGTAGGGGAGGTTGATGACGGCCAACAGTTAAGGCCAAAGCCTTCGTAACCACAGTGTTGGACAGAAGTGATGTCGTTTCGAAGCCAAAATGGATATTTGACTTCGACTTTACCGCATTTGGACTTGGTACAGTATACGGAGGTTTCATATTCTTCATTGGATTGCATGAAAAATGAAGGAGAAGAAGAGAGGAAAGGGATGAAGTTGAGTGGACGATGCATAATGTTTGAAGTCACCGAATGTGAGCAACAAAATGGAAAACCATTTAATCCACGGTTGCTTGCTACTACTATACAAAAAATGGAGGAATTTGGTAGTCATGTCATGTTCGTCCGTTTGAGAGCAAAGTCATTTTTAACGTTTTAGGCTCTTGACAAGGAACAGTAGTAAGACTTTAGACAGTTATCGTGGACCTAAAAAACTTTTATGTTTGGACAAGTGATTTTTAGTGGGTAAAAAGAATGAAAAGTTAAATTTTTTAAAATAAAAATAAAATATTCAAACATAATTTTATTTTAAAATTTAAAATTAAACTTTCTCATTCAAATTCCTCTCACATAATTTTTTAAAAAAATTCTTCTATTTTTCTTTCTAAAATATTTTTCTATAAAAAAATACTCACTAAATTTTTCACATATTTCAATATAACTTTTTTAAATACATCACACTCCAAACGATCAAATTTTCAAGTTGGATGTCTCAAACTCAATGAAAATTTTTGACGTGAACTGTAGCAAACTGTGTTTAATGTGTATAGAACGAACTTTTAGAATCTGTGATTTTAGATTTTTCCTGAATGGGTGAATATGTAACGTTCAGCAGTAAATCATACACATCAGAGAAGCAAAGGGGCCAAGAGAAGAAACGCGTATGACCAATTCTAAGTTTGTATGTTTACTGCAGAAAAGGAAACTCGCTAGTGGTGCCATGCCATGCCCCGTCCCACAAGCCTAAGTTCTTGATTCAAAATTCTACAAGCAAACATCAGGATGTGACGGGAGAGCGCAAGTTGGACTTGGTCTCCAAATGACCGCCATACTTTCTCGTGATTTTGGTCCATAAATAAAGCAAAAATAGAGTCCAGTTTATTCATTTATTGGGAGAGGTCTGAGCAAAATGGAGTCAACTTCTTGTACGAAAGAAATTTGGTATTAACTTGTTACGAGACAACATGGATTAAAAATGGATCCTACACGCCTCTAAATTAACCAACTGGAAGATGAATTTTGTTTTGGCATTTTTTCTTCCTTCATTTACTAAACTACAATTCATTGTCACTGGCCTGGACAGCTGTCCTTCTGCTATTTAAGAAAAACAGTATTCAAGTCTACTGAAAAGTAAAACGGTGGGATAGAAAAAAAGTGCAAAGTGAGTCATATACTTCAGCAGAATACAAATTTCCTGGATGCATCTCTTCTAATTTTCCACAATTGTAGAATAGGTTACAATACAGCGAAAAAGAATCTGAAAAAGGAAACATGAAATGGAAAATGTTCCCGTAAAGTCTCCCTAATCGATATTCTCTAACATGCAAGAGTACTTCCCCATTTTATTCACAGGGCTAAAATAGAATGAATGAAAGAATGAACGCGTGAATCTTTGATCCATGGTAAGGATCAGAGAACGGAACTGAAGCTTTCAACAGGGTCAGATTCTTCAAGCATGGAAGCTGCCTGGAAACAGTCTACGGCATCAGCCATCCGACCATCATCCTTATGAACTAAACCCAAGTAGTACCATGCCAAACGATTGGTAGGTTCGATTCTTAGTGCATCTGAGAGAAGAGTCCTGGCTACTGGCAACATTTTGGGCCTCTACTGCATAACAAAGCACCAACCAGGATCTTGCAAGGCACATAACTTGGTTCCAGTAAAGGGCATTTGTGTAGGCGCTCAAAGCTTTACAAAATTCTCCACGTCTTTCATGCATAAGACCTGTCACATTTACAGAAAAACAAGGAAATTATAGGAGTTTCTAATAGAGATATAAAAGGGACGAGCCCAAAACCACTACTGTAATAGAGATATAAATTATAGGATTTTTTGGCTCCGTCTTCAACATCCCTGCCTCTGAGTAACAAGATCCTAATCATTGTGAAAATGAGTGTGAATGGGAAAATCAAAGCGTGACTGCTAATAATAAAGGCCTTCTTGTGATTAACCACTGAAAGAATATCTTCCAGAGTCTACTATCTGTTAACCACTTCTGTGGCTAACAACTTGTCCTTGCTCACAACAGTTAGCCAGTTCAACTGTCCACCATTAATAACCCATTATGACATCATATTGCCTTGTTACGTGAATAAAAACATCCGCATTTTCATTAATCTCATTTTACTTATACTCGGTATATATCATAAGGTGTGATCATCAAAAAAATGTTCCCAGTTTAGATTATTTTCTCCATGTGGAAGAACCTCTGAACAATCAAAGTACTGTCACACAGCGTGCATAAAAGATTTCAAGCCTGTAAAATTGAAGAATACTTAAAGAAAGAAAGTAGATGCTGAAGAGAATCGTATAAGCTGTTAGAAAACCCACTGGATAGGAGAAAAAGATATTTGTGAAATTACAAACTTGCCTTCAGTGTGCAGCGTTTCTGCTGAATACTGTATGAGATCTCTAGCTTTCCCCAGGCATATCTCTGCATCCGTCCAGTGTGAAAGGCTTGAGTACAAGTTTGCCAGACCATGCCAAACTTCATATTCACTAACTTTATCATCCTCTGCCTACAATTTAAATAAAATAAAAAAACTGAATCAAAATGCAATGTTCATCACCAATCACATTTCAGAAGTTAGAATAGCCTGGATTCTGAAGCTTAAATCTGATACTAATATAAGGATGCAGCACAAAATTATCACAGCAACCACTAGCACGATAATAAGCCCTCGTCCATAGTAAGTCCATTAACACTATCAGGAAGTTATAGATGTAACCTGAGGAGCAACTCCAAGAGGTCCATAAGACTTTCTTTGGGCTTGGACCAATGCTAGAAGGTAACGGTAAGTTTGAATGGCATCTGTGTGCAGAGACTGGGATATTTGCATCTTTGCCTTCATCCTGAGCAGTGGCCCTTGATCCCACTTTGCAGTCTCATCTAACGCAGCATCAATAACCACAATTGCCTCCGAATAACGCCGTTGAGCAGACAAAACCAAAGCAAGCATTCTCCAACCTTTTAGTACGGATCCTCCAGTTGCATCAATATATTGCTTGGCATAACGCAAAGCTGCATTTAGATTTCGGTGCCCTGCGTACTGAATGCCTAGTTCAAGAATCAGATCAGAGTTTTCTTTCTCTAAAGCTATAGCAGCATCTAATGATTTCAGTGCTTCTGATTGAAGACGAGACCTCTCAAAATCCGAAGAAGACACTTCTGCTTTTTCCCCAAGCAAAGACCTAATATGCGGAGACCTACACCTTTTAGATGTTCATTTAACCCATGGGAATGAGAGATTGCCCTCTCTGCATATTCTACGCCCTCAGCAGCAAGAAATCTATCTTCACTACAAACTTTGGCTGCCAACAATAACGACAAAAGATCATCTGGATCTTCATGTTTGTGTAGGGATTTCCTCAGGAGATTTAGGGCGGTACCATTCTGCCCTGCCCCACTATGGCAAAGTGCCAATGTTCTCCACCGCTCAATACGATGAATTACTCCTGGCATGACCTCTTCAAGCTGTTTTGCCAAAACAGAAGTTTGGCTACATAAAGATAGTGCAAATGTGAGGTGCTCTAAGACGGATGGATCCCACTTGATCTTACCAAGATAAACCTTTCTCATAAGAATCATCAAAAGTAAAATTGATTCTTCAAGATTGTTCTTGGGGATGTAGGAACCTTCAACTTGTACAGCTAAACTGGGTGGGCCGACTTCCACACCACTGTACAGCAGAAACAAAGCAAACGCTTTTTGAATCCTTGCACAGCAGTCATTGTCGAGATTCCATTGACTGAGGAGGGCACGTCGATAAGCAGACATTGCTTCAGAAAAGTTACCAGATTGCTTCCACAGTTCTGGAAGGAGTTCAACTGCATGGCTAACTGTTTCCTGTAGCTTATTGTCAACTAATGCTTCGGGTATGCCTTCAAAAAATATCTTCTCAACTGCATCAAGTACACTTTTACACTCCTGAGCAGCCTCTACAAAATCCCAGCAAATGAAGCTCTGTAAATATCCAAATCAAACAAATAAAAATGAATATATTTCTAGAACTAATTCCTCATACAACTGGGGGATCTGTATACGAGTTGGCCAGTGGAGAAATGAAATATAAGGTGAACTTTCTCATAACTCAGACAATTTTAAGTAGAACTTTGCATAACTCAGACATTTTTAAGTAGTTATCTACCATTTACTCGCCCAAGCTTTTGAAGTGACTTGGCTTTCAAATATACAGCCTCAAGCACGAGTTAGCAGCATGCTGTGATACAGCATGAATAGAATCAGATTTAGTTCTTCCCTTCTTTGAAGTTTGCTTTTCAGCAAGAGGTTGCATTCGCTGTATAGCAGCCTGAAGATCAATACCATCAAACACCCGAAGGGCACCTTCGACATTTCCTCTTTGATATTCCAATCTTCCAAGAAGAGCTCGTGCTTCCTGCAATACAATGGCTAATTTATAACTTCAAGCATGCCAAGATAAATTATTCCAGAGATAGCTGCACATCAGCATGAGTAATTACAATGCAATACAAGGCAAATAGCTAATGGAGAAAGCCAGGATTACATACATTTTAAAGCTACAACAGAAGGAATTTGATTTTATATAATTACAGGTTAAAAGTGCAACCTGGTGCATGGAAGCTCCCGCATGTGCGGGGCTGGGGAAGGAAGCTTCCGGCAATAAGAGGCTGTTTCACGACTCAAACCCCCTCATGGTCATATTGTAAACAGATTTTACTGCTGTGCCAAGGCTCCTCTCCAATTACAAGTTCTACCAACATATCCAATTTTATAGAAAGAATTTCAAACTATTACATTTTTGCACATAACATGTTTGTCAACATCCTTAAAAGGGTTTGAAGTGTAGAAGGTTAGATGAGAGTGCCAGATATCTAGAACATTGGGTAGAGAACTTTATCTGCTGAATAGTAGTTTAACCTCAAAGCACGCATTGACACCCCCCCACTTAACAAGATATAAGTTATAAATATGCAAATGTTAGACTGCTAGTACTTTCCTACTAGAGTTAATATTTCTTGACCAGAACAACATAAATATACAACCATCTGAATGTAAGTCCACAAATGATAGTATTCAAGCTCATCATTTTAACCATTTGATTCATATAGCACACTGTTGCAGAGTTCATTCTTTACATTAAAGAGACATTATTGATCAGATAAATTTTAGCCCTTGCTACAAAATTAATACACAACTGAATAGCAAAATTCAGATTCCAAACCTCAAAATTGAGTGATAAACCTTCCTGTAATGCAGATTCAGCCTCCTGGATATTTCCTTCATCCAGCTTGGCTTCCACTGCAGTTGTATGCATGCATATCCCATTTGCACATACTTGCCGAGCAGAAGGGTCATTCTCAAGTTGAACTGCCTCTTGGGATTCGCCTTCTGACATCTCAGACCCCTTCTTTGCTCTCTAAGTAACAAAAACAGCAACGTCCCATCAATTTTCCGTCCCTCCACAACTTAGCACCTTAATCAAACAAACCATATCAGTTGTAACTTCAAATTATATCCCTTAAAAAACAAACAAAAACTGAAGGCAAAGATGCTTGCTTGCCATATGTGCATACACATAGACAAATACATCGATCTATTCAATTGCAGGGGAGATTTTGTGGTCCATGTACTGCAGGAACATCATTTAACACACAATCCCATTTCTTTTTTCAACTAATCATATGAAAAAAACTAATAAACTTTTGGCTTTGGATAATCATCAAATGATTATAATAAAAAATTAAACTTACCATAGCAAAATCACAGCAATGCTTATGAATCTACCAATGAAATGGTAAATCAAATGTCATACAAACAGAACACATCGAAATAAATACCAATTCATTCACAAAAATACATTGCAGATTGAAGAAAAATTAATAAAACAATGAAAACAATGGAATACTTCCAAAAAAGAGATCTTTTTTATTCTTTTTTCTCCATCTCCTTTTTACCTCAGACTTTGCAGCCTCCAAGCAATGTCCTTTCAACACAATGTTTGTCCAGAAAGAACAAGCAAACAGAGGGACTTACCCATTAAGGAGAAAGGGATTCAGAAAGGGGTGGAAGAAAGAATTTTGGAATGCGGATCAGAATCATATAGATTCAGAAGGATGGAATCAGAAAACAGAAATATTTCTCCTTTATTTTTATCTTTTTTTAAATTTCTTTTGTGGGACTTTGACTTATGACACGAATTTCAACAACAACAAACAAAGAAGTGAAATGCTGGTTTTCCCTTTATAGTACAACGGGCTGCCTCTGGGTCTGGGACTTTCCCCTCTGTTTTGGGAACTTCGATTATTCTTTGATGATGCTGACCCGGCCGGCTCCTCCTCCATTTTTATTTTTCATTTTAAGCTGGTTTACTATTATTAGTATTTTTGGAACATTGTATTTATAACGTGAAATTTGACATTCTGAGTTCCACATTTGGATGAATATTTGGAGTTGTATAATTTGTCATTTCATTTTATATATTTATATTTTTAATATATTTTATATCTTTTATAAAACTTTTGTTTCGAGGGTGTAAATATTATTTCGGTAATACAAAAACACAAATCGAAATAACAATTTATACGATCATATACTATTAATATATTCTCATAATATTTAACATCAATCATCATTTTAGGTGAGGAAAAAATAGATATTGACAATTCATGAGACATTATATGGTATTATATGGGAATGATGGTATGGTGAACAATATTTGATAGACAATAATTTTGCATGTTTATCAATCAATGAGGGTTGCATAATGTACATAGAATATTATAGTGTTGTGACATCTTCAACATGATTAGGCCATGTCCATTGTTTTACACCTTTTTTCCTTCAAAAGCAATCATTTGTGTAATATAATTTAAGTAAATTGCATTTGGGCAACTGCTTGAATTCATATATGCAAAAAATCTAACAGCAAGAGTGAGCTTTTAAATGTTGTTTTTGCACATCATTCAAAGGTATAAAATTTGTTCCACTTAGAAATATTGAAGAACCAAAAATTGACACAAGTAGCATATGTTGTTTTATATTTTTAATAAAAGGAGTATCATTTTCTCTTAATTTTTAATTGGGTAAATATTGTTTTGCTTTCAAACATGACTTTATATTTTAATTAAAAATTCATTACACCTTTAAATGAAATTAAATATCTAATTTTAAATGTTAAGAAATTTGAAATAAAAATCATCTTGTTTTAGTTTTATAGTTTAATTTTTTTAACATTAAAATTCACAAAAAAAAATTTAAAGGTGAGGGATGCAATCGCTTTGTGATATTTTATACAATGCAACATTCAGATTTGCAAAAGAATAAATAAATAAATAAAAGATTTGGACCTAAAATTCTTGAATTATTTTTGCTATTGTAAGATTAGTTATTTAAAACTTCTTACGTTTTAAATTTTGATATTAGAATTAAAAACTAGGACCATTTAATGTCATATTTAGATTTTAAAATCATATATTTAATTGAGTTTAGGTGTATAAAATTATTTCATTAAAAAAATGTTGTGTGAAAGAAAAATATTGCTTTGCCCCTTGTAAAAATTAAGATATGGTTGCACTCTCTTTATTAAATATTAATTATATAGCTTCTACTACCCTTTTAGAAAAGTTTTTCTTTTTTCCTTTTTTGTTTTATTTCTTTGTCGTTTCATTGTTCAAGTAGAGAGGGAAAAAAAGAAAAGAAAAGAAGAAGATGTTCTAATAAGGTACTAAGTACTCCATCATTCTAAAAAAAAATCCAAATACAATTTTTTTTCTAATTATAAGGTACGACAATTATTAAGTACATAATTTTTTTATCCTTATTTTTAGGTATAGAATGTATAATAATAATTATTAATAAACATAATATAAAAATTACTCAAAAATAGGATTCTTTTTCAAAATAAAAAAATTTTGAAAGTAAATTCTATTTTCAAACGAAACAAACAAGAGTACTCGTTTAAAAGATAAAGCTATGTTTATTAAGGGGGTGTTTGGTACCATGAGTTTGGATTGGTTTGGATTGGTTTTGGCAATTTTGATATTTGGTACTTGGTTTGGAATTTTGAAACCTTTGGACTAGACATTAAACCCCTCTCCTTTAACAAACTTTTACTAAAGGGTTTTAAATAAAAAAAAAAAAAAAGCAAACCTCCAAACCCCATTTTACACTTTTTTTAAAAAAATAAATAAATTTATTTAAATTATGAAAATATTTTTCACAAAATGACACTTCTATTTTTGAACAAGATATAATTTATTAAATATCATATAATGTAAAATACTAATATTTTATTATAATTTTAATATAAAATTTATTTATAAATTTATTATTATTAATATTAAATTTTAATTTTAATATAAAATCTATTCCATTCCATTACAAAATAATATTAAACAACATAATTATTATCATTCCATTGTATTCCAAACCTTTCCATTCCACAAATCCATTATTTATAAGGTAATACTCATGGAATGAGATTTGGCACGCATTATCATTAGATTTATGATATGCATTTCATTAGGACTCATTTTAAACGAAGAAAAACGTCTTCTAAAGCTATCTAAATCGCTAAAAGAGAAAACTGCTTCCCCAACAAACAATCCCACAATATATTGAGATTTATCTAACAAATGGTGTATCATCATATAAAAAGTCAGTTTATTTAGGCAACCAAAAAAAAAAAAAAACAAACAAAACAAACAAAATGGCTCCATCCACTGAATAAATCTTTAGATGGTGTAAATATTATAAAATTTGTTAAAAGCTAAAGTCGAGTAATCAAATGTGCAAATACAATTATGATGATTTGATTTTTGAAATTCAACTTCGATGTAACTTATGAAAAGGTTTTAATTTATATAAATATTTTATTTGTTTTCCAATTATTACTCCACAAATACAATTAAACTAGCGTCAGTTATATGAGTTCTAATAATTTATCGAATAAATTGATAAATTAGATATTTCCAATCACCAAGCAAAATCGATGGTTTCTTAATCAAGATTAGCTAAAGATAAAGTTCCATTAAAGAGGATTCCGCTTGCATCTATGCCTTTGCTACCTTATGTTTAAGCTATTCATTATTTTGGGCATGGTGATAATAGACCACCTATTTTTAACTCGCCGATGGATATTAATTTTTAAGATTTTCTTTTTAAAATTAATTTTATCTTAAATGGTCAAATAAATGTAATTTAACTTAATTCTAACCAAATTCAAATATAATCATTATATAAATTGAGTTAAATAACGACCCGTCAAACTATATTCCATATTTAATTTAATTTACAATGTGACCTAATCAATCCATTTGCAATTATTATCTATACTATTTAAAAGATTAAACTACTATTGTAATATTATCATTTCATTTCTTGAGGAAGAATATAAAATGTAGGGAAACATTTATTTTGTTAATTTTGTTAAAGTTACTTGTCATCACTTTATTGTTGTTCTTAACTATCGAATGCAAGAGTTTGGATTTGAGATAGTAGCAATAAGAGTAGCAATTTTAACCCAAAAGGTAATTTTATTTGGGTGACTCAAACTTTCTATCCAAATAGAACCAAACTAGAAAAATTATATGTTCACTTTGTTTTCCCTATTCATTTACTTCTTTGTCAGTTGAAATTGGTTTAGAATTAGACATATTATGCAAGAATTAAGTTTGAATTTTATAAAAAATTTCAATAACTCTAATATTTTCTCAATTGAATAACAAATGATATCAAAAGACTATAAAACCCAATCAAATTTAATAATAAAAAAAACTTCAATTTTAAGATAATTCTTATAAAATATGGGGCCAAAAATGAAAATTCTCTAGAATTCAGGGGCATCACCACAAATTTAATGCTTCTTTAGTCGGAAATGGATATAATATATCACTGTGCAAAACCCGTTGAGGACCAAAGGAGGCGGCGATATTTTGACGAAACGTAATTAAAATACGAGAAATTAAACTAGCCGTTGGCAGTCTCAAAATTCAAAATCCAGTTATTCTTCCTGTCCTCTCTCACTTTCGCAACCCAAAGTTGTGCTCATCTTTTTATTCCATTCCTGTGTCTCTCTCCCTCTGAGATTTGCTCTGCTTAATTGGATCCATTACCAAACCTCCCCCGCTCTGTTTATAAGGTAAGTTTTTGGTTTTCTGGGTCTTATATTTGTTAAACATTTTCAGGTGAAATTTTGATGGTTGGGCAGGAAAGTTTGCCTTTTTTTAATACTCAAGTTTCTTCACAGTTTGCGGCCAATATCTGTTTTTGAAGAGGGTAACTCTAAAAGTTTCTTTTTTGATGATTGTTTTGGATGATGAGTGTATTTTAGGAAACGTTCTAAATTTTGGTGAATGGAATGTTGAAAGAGATTTATATGAGATGTGGGGATTTATTTTACTATGTCATTGCATTTAGAAATGAGTGGAAATGAAATGGAACTCGTTTGGGTTATTATTATTATTTTTTTGGGTTGATCTTCAAACAACTTTTCATTTTTAATTTGTTTTAAAGAGGCAAAAACTCAACTTTGTATGGGATGTTCTCATCGTTCTTGGTTAAAGTTCAAGTCTAAATCCAATGATAATAAGATCAGCCCAAAAATTGATGAATGTTCTTCATCTAAAACAAAGATTATAGTTCAGATCAGGAAGTTAAGTGCAGATGTGGGATCACATTGTGAATCCTGAAGTGTTATGTAGAAACATCAGCAATAAGCAGAGAAATGTGAAATTGATAAGGTTTTCTGAAAAATGATGGACAGTTCTTGTTGCCCACTTGGATTGGTGGAAGAAATAGATATATTTCATTGCAACTGAATTGAAATCTATTTCGAAGAATTGGTGAATTCGTTTACTTTACTTTCCTTATTCTAGGTCACAATCAAAAAATGGGATCTTGAATTTGGGAAAATTTAATACTTTTGTGGTAGTCTAATCTTCAACTCATTATGATTGAAGGTACTGGATCGTGGACTGAACAAATTGCCAGTGGCATAATTCAATCAGAAGGGCAATCTGTTCCCTTAAGACTCTCGTGGAGAGTCCTTAAGCTTGCTCTTTGTAGTGTTTTCTGGTTAATTATCTATTGAAGATGACAGTAATTAAAACTCCTGGTACACCGGCTTCAAAAATAGACAGGACACCAGGAGACAGGACACCAGGAGCCCACCATGGTGGTCACAGAGCAAAAGAAGAGAAAATTGTTGTAACGGTAAGGTTAAGGCCACTGAATAAAAGGGAACAATCTGCAAAAGACCATGTTGCATGGCAATGTCTTGATGATCACACCATAGTATATAAACCTGCACCCCAGGAACGTTCAGCTCAACCAGCCTCATTTACATTTGGTAAGTGATTTCTGGTAATTCTTCATTTGCTATTCTTCTCATGTGATTTGTATTTTTGTGATTTATAACTGATCATATCAAGAAGAAAACTGAGCTGTGTGTGCCTGGGAATTATTGCAGATATAGTCTTCGGTCCTGAGAACGTAACTGAAACAGTATATGAAGGAGTAAAAAATGTTGCTTTGTCTGCTTTAATGGGAATCAATGGTAAATATTATTCATGCTTTTGTTTCTTTGTGTATGATTCATCAGTGCTTTTTTACCAATTAATATTGAATAATTTTCTGCAATGGTGTAATGTAGCAACAATTTTTGCATATGGGCAAACTAGTAGTGGGAAAACTTACACAATGCGAGGGATCACAGAGAAAGCGGTGAATGATATCTACATGCATATTTTGAATGTAAGCTCATTCAAAACTGTTACTTTTGTGCATTATCCTTGTGTTAGTCTAAGTAATGTCCACTTACTTATTTCGCTCTATGCTCTTCAAAAGACATTGTGATAATATAATTGCACAACATTTGCAGACTCCGGAAAGAGAATTCAGGATAAGAATATCTGGATTGGAAATCTACAATGAAAATGTCCGTGATTTATTGAATTCAGAATCTGGCCGGAATCTTAAGCTTTTAGATGATCCAGAGGTAAACGTTGAAAATATATTTTCAACATTTGCTGTAGTCTAGCCTTTTCAATCTCCCCTGAGTTATATTTTATTTCATGGTATTGTTTGAAAACAGAAAGGAACCGTGGTTGAGAAACTGGTAGAAGAATCAGTGAATGATGATCAGCATCTAAGAAAATTAATCAGCATATGTGAGGGTAAGATAATCTAAAGCTTTTAGCATGAATGATTTGGTCATGTGCCACTTATCAGATTGCTTAAAGCATAGATTTATACTAATATGCATATTTTACAGCTCAAAGGCAAGTTGGTGAGACTGCCTTAAATGATACTAGTTCAAGATCGCACCAGATAATCAGGCTGGTATATTTCGCATTAGCTTGAAAAATTTGTTTCTGTTGGCATTGGTAGATAAAAAGACGAACTCTTTTTGTCGCTCATTTGAATTGTCCTTAACTCATGCAGACTATAGAAAGTACCCTCCGTGAAAGTGCAGATTGTGTGCGGTCATATGTTGCAAGCTTGGTGGGAGATCTAATACCTTCTCTGGGTTTTGTGCTTTTGCTTAAAAATGCAAAATATTTGATGTAACTGTTAGTAAAATCTGCAGAACTTTGTTGATTTGGCTGGAAGTGAAAGAGCCTCACAGACAAATGCAGATGGTGCTAGGCTTAGGAAGGCTGCCATATCAACCTTAGCTTGATGACTCTTACCACTGTGATCAGGAAGCTCAGGTCATTTGATACTTAGATTAATATTTGGTATATGGATAATGTTGTGTAGTCTTGTGTTTTGAGACCTTGAAGCTTTGGTGTTTCCATAATTCTATTTGCAGTGTGGGAAAAGAAGTGGCCATATTCTTACAGAGATTCAAAGCTGACACGCATATTGCAGCATTCACTTGGAGGAAATGCACGTACAGCCATCATATGCACTTTGAGTCCAGCATCTAGTCATGTAGAGCAAACCCGCAACACTCTCCTTTTTGCTACCCGTGCGAAGGAAGTGACGAATAGTGCACAAGTGAACATGGTACCTTAAAACATTTTACTTCTATTGTGCTGCATTTTTCAGGATGTCATTTTGTTCTTATTTCTGGAACTGCAGTCTTAAGCCTCTCTGAATTTAATTTCAGGTGGTTGCAGAAAAACAGCTAGTTAAGCATTTGCAAAAGGAAGTAGCCAGACTAGAAGCAGAGCTACGCACACCTGACCCATCTAACGAGAAAGATTTAAAAATTCGTCAGGTTCAAATAATATCTAAAACTGGCTTGGTATTTGTTTAATTTGTTTTTTTTCTTTTAGTTCTGTAATTTTTGTTCATCTAAAGCTGGGATATTTGTTTTGTTTGTTGTTTTCTTTGAGTTATCTGTAATTTTACTCATATATAGTATTCTTGCTTTATGTAGATGGAGATGGAAATTGAAGAACTGAGGCGTCAAAGGGATCTTGCACAAACAGAAGTAGATGACTTGCGCCAAAAATTACAGGAAGATCAGGTAGCTCTCTCCGTGTAGATTTGTATATTGGGTGTGTGTTTTCATGATAGATTGTTAATGTATCATTTCTCTTTAAATCAGAATTTATTTTAGTAAGTTCACCTGGAAACAGTTGCCTTTTTTTTTTCTTTTATGTGGTTGAAAATGACTCTGCATGATCTATTGTTTTTCTTCAATCATTTGCGACGAATTAGAGCTTATTTTCATGTTTATTTGGTGTAACCTTCTTCAGAGGTTGAAGACATCTGAGTCATCAACCCCTGTAGCAAAGAAATGCCTCTCATTTTCTGCAATACTATCACCAAACCTCGATGGAAAGGAGCCTCTCCGCTGGGATAGAACCAGAAATACTATGGGTAGACAGACAATGAGGCAATCATCAACTGCTCCTTTCACTCTAATGCATGAAATTAAGAAGCTTGAACACCTCCAGGAGCAGCTTGGAGACAGAAGCAAATCGAGCATTAGAAATATTACAGAAAGAGGTAGCTTGCCATAGGTTAGGCAACCAAGATGCTGCAGAGACAATTGCTAAGCTGCAAGCCGAAATAAGGAGATGCGTTCTGTTCGACCAATCCCCAAGGAAGTTAAAGTGAGTGGTGTTGTTGCGGTTAATAAGAGTGGTAGAGCAAACCTCAAGGATGAGATAACCAGACTTCACTCCCAGGGAAGCACAATTGCAGATCTTGAAGAGCAGCTAGAAAATGTTCAGAAATCCATTGATAAATTAGTCATGTCACTTCCAGCCAATACTGATCAAGAAGCCAACACAGATTCGCCTCTGAAATCCAAGAATCAACCGAAAAAGAAAAAGTTGCTTCCACTTGCTTCAAGCAACAGTATAAACAGGCAGAACTTCCTAAGATCACCATGCTCTCCGCTCTCAGCAACTCAGGATGTAGTGGACAATGATATTGAAAATCGAGCTCCACAGTTTGATGATGGTGTATCAATGAAACTCAGTCAGAGAAAGAGACTCCTTCGAAGAGTGAAGAAGGTGGAGATGTCTCATCGAAGGAAGGAACTCCATATCGACGTTCCAGTTCTGTGAACATGAGGAAGATGCAGAAGATGTTTCAAAATGCCGCAGAAGAAAATGTTAGAAGCATAAAAGCTTATGTGACCGAACTTAAAGAGCGCGTTGCCAAGCTCCAATACCAGAAGCAGCTCCTTGTGTGTCAGGTATTTTGCTTTTAGAGTTAATTTCTTTTTCAAATCAGTTTCAGATGAAGATAATTGTATCTACATGACTTTTTGAGATGAGGTTAAAGTGAGTTTTATATGGAAGTAGCTTGATTTGGAATCTCAATATGCCTTCAGGTGCTTGAACTGGAAGCAAATGAAGCAGCAGGATAAGATCTGAAAAATGACGAGGACATTCCTCCAATTCCGGACGAATCTCCAGCATCTTGGCATGCAATTTTCAGGGACCAAAGGCAGCAGATAATTGAATTATGGGATGTTTGTCATGTCTCCATTATTCACAGGACACAGTTTTACCTATTATTCAAAGGTGACCCTGCTGACCAGATATATATGGAAGTAGAACTCAGGCGTTTGACTTGGTTACAACAGCACTTAGCGGAGCTTGGAAATGCAAGCCCTGCTCGTGTTGGAAATGAACCCACAATCTCACTGTCATCCAGGTTGATACTCTTTTATTCATACAACATGGAAATTGCCTCATCTTTTCATCTTCTTCTTCTTCTGTTTATTTTTTTTTTTTTTTTGGGGGGGTGATCTCTAGCATGAAACTTATCTGGGATGCAGCATTAGAGCATTGAAGCGGAAAGGAGTTTCTTGCAAAGAGGTTGAAGCGTTTGACAGAGGAGGAAAGGGATGCATTGTACATAAAATGGGATGTTCCCTTGGAAGGACAGCAGAGGAGAATCCAGTTCATTAACAAACTGTGGAGAAATCCACATGATGAAAAGCACGTCCAAGAGAGTGCTGAGATAGTTGCTAAGCTTGTGGGATTCTGTGAAAGTGGAAACCTGTCAAAAGAGATGTTTGAGCTTAATTTTGTGCTTCCATCGGACAAGAGGCCATGGATGATGGGATGGAACCAAATCTCAGACCTCCTCCATCTGTGAAAAGCAATATTCTTTCTGCAATTAAATCATGCTACTCTTTTCTTTTCTTTCATCTGTACATGGGATTTTGGAGACTCCCAATTTTGGAGTCTCCATGATAATCTCTTCCTGTTCTTTTACCTAATGTGACTTGTTGAGCTAATGCAATATTACTTGTAAGGCATCCATCTCTTTGTTCAATTCATTTCCTTGTCAGCCAGATCAGTGTTGTTACAACTTTCCTCAGTTTATATAAACTGATCTGCTGGGGTTGAATTGTTTCTTTTCAACAGAATGAAGATATGAAAAATTATTCTAGATAATAAGAAAATGTACCATTTTTATTATTCATCATAGACATACAGCAAGCTACAAGAAATGACTTCCTGTATTATTCATGCATTAAACCAACTACTAGTAGATTAAAAAGGATGATTCCCTGATGAGAGGGGATCATCATAGGCTCTACCATGTCTGATCTTCAACACCTGGGGATGGTAATCTTGCAAGCTTCAGCTATTTTTGAACAATGCGGGGTTATACATACTGCGGAAATGAGGGTCTTTGGCATAGTTGCAAAAGCAATGCTGTTGATCCCTGAGCTTGGCGCAGCACTCTGAAGTGACTTGTTGTGATTTTAAAGCAGAAGCACAAGGCCGGAGCTGATAGGGATCGCATGTTCCAGCTGCTGAAACATTAATTTGATGGCCAAGCAGCAGAATAAACACAGCACATGCTATTGCAATTTGTGATCCCTTCTTCATTTTTGGTAGCTTTTGAGGGAGAGATATGGGATTTATCTAAGTTTTGGTGGATGATGAGTTTCATTTGGCATAATTTTCTCTTCTATTTATAGATGAAATTAAGGGTGAGTATGAGTAGGGTAGGGTAGGATGGGAGGAATAATGTTAAAATTTATATTTTATCCCACTATTTATCAGTCCAAAATTTGTACTTTTATTATACTTTTGCAAATTTTTATTCTAATTCTATCCTACTCTATTTTTATATGGAAGGGTATGAGGTAAATTTATTGAATTTATAATTATTTAAAATTATTTTTAAAGATTAAATGAATTTGATTAAATATAAACTTTTTCCCTTCAATGATATAACACCATTTATAACAAATAACTTGAATATTTAAAATAAATATTTTCATTTGTATAAAAGAAAGTAAGTTTAATGAAAGAATTAAATATAGAAATCCCAACTCAAATACAAAAGAAGTCATAAACTAAATCATAAGTTATAATTTCTGTAATAAAATAATTATTTAGTCTCATAATAAAAATTTCATTTTTATTAGTTTTAAATTACAATACATTCAATAAATATACAACATTTTATTTTTATCATTACTTTTTTTATTGTGAGCAGATAATATAGAAATTTTACTAAAAATAATTTTTTTATTCAAACAAAAAATCTAAAACTTTCTTTTTTTCATTAAGAATATTGACAATTGTCAACTACGCATCTCTTATATGGCATCTAAAACTTCAAACTGCCGTGCTACTTGCTCTTTCCGAGAAAGTAGTAATTAACACACTCTATTGCTAGAAGGCACACGATGTGAGAGCCTAAAGGAATAGCTTGAAAGGACCAAGCTAAGATTTGCCATTTAGGTAGAATGGACTTGAAGTTGTATTGATTGCATTATAAATTAGTGATAATATATATAGTAATTTTTGTTATAGTGACCGTCATTTATGTAATAAGAGTCATAAATTAATAATTATTTTAATATTATTTTATCATTTAAATGGCAGATTAATCACTATAAGAATTCCTTATAAACATCATCACTTGTTAAAAGATTTTTCATAATGTGATCAATTTCGAGATTTTGTTCTATACATACGAATGATAATGAGGAAATTGAAGGGTAGGCTTCAACTAATTTTTGGCCAAAATTTAGATTTACAATAACACACATACGAATTGCCAAATTACAAAAAAAAAAAAAAAGCCTTTTACGTACCTTAATTTATAACTTGAAAATTTAGATAAATGTTGTCATTTGAAATAAATAAATATATATATACACACACACATATCAACCTTTTTTTAATTTGCATTTCAATATCCATATTTTGAACCATTGTCGTCAAATGAATTATATTTTGGACATTATGCACTTGCAATTTGGGCAAAATATATAGATTGATATCTCACTCTCTTATTATTATTTTTTCCCCTTTCCTTTTGCAATATAATTTTCTTTCTTATTTATTTAAATGGAAAATTGTCAATACCATATCAAACCCAATGTAGAAAATAGTTTTTTTGCTGTATGAATTAACATAAATATATCATGTCAAGTAGAGATCCTCTATTCCATCTATTAATAAAATTACACTATTAAAATTAGGGTTTATCTATTTTAGTTAAAATTTATTAATAAAATTAAGTCATTTTTTAATAAGATAAGATTGGTACACATAAATTGGGACAGATAATCTATTTTCGATTCATCTTATGGGTCCATTCACAAAAATCAAGGGATTTCTTAATATATATGCATATAGATTAAGACAGCCAAGATAATAATATAACCATTACTTCATTAAACTCTCAAAGGGGAAAGAAATAGTAACATTATTCTGACCAGACATAGAGTAGACACAGGCACAACATATAAGTTGGCCAAGATAGCATCATATTCATAATAGTAAACCATGCAAATTCAGAGCTGAATTCATCTCTCAACTCTCATGGATGTATAGACTCTTAATTAACACTTAGGATAGGAACCCCACAAGCTTGAGCCACTTTTTGGCACCTGGAGAGGTGACAAACTGCTGGAACTTAGGGTCCTTGACGTACTGGCAAAGGCAAGGCTTCTGGGCTTTGATCTTGCTGCAGCAAAGGGGGCTTGGGGAGCCTGAGGTTGAGATTGCCCCAGCACAAGGGCTGAGCGCACTTGGGTTGCATGCTATAGCTTCGAGACAGTAGCTTCGGCCACCAAAATCAGCAGTAGCACTGCGCAAAAAGCCACGTATGATGCCTTCATTTTTGCTGCAGTTTGGCTAGAATATTCAGAGAGATATAGTTAAGGTTATTTGGCCTATTCTTGGTCTGGATTTATAGGTGGATGAATGAGCATGGGTGGGTATAATAAATGGCCGGAATTTCTTGTTTAGCAGTTTGAGGATTGAAGCGGCGCCTAATATGGGTGGGCTGATGCCTCGAAGAGAAGGAACACGTACAAGAAGTCAATAAATGGGACAACCTTACTAGAAGTTCATTGCACGATCAATGACTTCAAGGCTAGTAGATTTGTTGCGCGGGGAAAACGGGTGAAATTTCTTGTCGGCATTTACCATGATTGTACCAGTTCTGATTTTTTTTTCCTCTTGAAGGTATCTCAATGTTTATTTATGTGTGTTTCAAACTTCATTCCAATCAGTAATATGTAAGCCCATAGGCAAGAATGGTCTAATTTTTACCATAGCTAAATGACTCACGTAACTAAATATAAAATTAAACCATTCAAAATAAACAAGATACGCCCCAAACTCTAACGGCTGTTAGTCAGATTCGATCTCTCACTAACTCTGTGAATTAACCTAGACTTACAGTTGAACCAGACACTGAGTAGGCTGAGTACCAGTTCTGAACGGGAGCACTGGATTTGTACGCCGTGTCCCAACAACATTGATTTGATGAACCCTGAAGATCTGACATTGTATTTGTTTTGTTGCTCTGTCATTTCAAGACTTAAAAAGCACCGACTAAATTGGAAGCATTTTCAATGAAAACTTTTTCTTTTATTTTTTGAGCTTTATTCATATGAAAAAACGTACAACTTTAAAGATAAAAAAATTTGATTCTCACGCTAGAAAGGAAAAACTCTTAAATGTAGAGTCTGTGATCTCTCCTGTTAACACCTTGCTACCCTTCATAATTTTGCGGTCATGGTAGGATCAAGTTTGCATAAAACCATTTTGAAGCCACAGATAATGCAAGCCCATTGTAGGATCTAGTTTTCTCAATATTCATGGCAGCTTCCATCTTCAACCTCACAAAAATAAATAAATAAATAAATAAATCTGTCTCTTCTGGATCTCATATAACATCCTTGTCTGTGCTTCGATATCAGCCTCCTCTGGATCTTATGTAACATCCTTGACTTTATTTTTATCTCTCTCTTCTGGATCTCATGTAACATCCTTGACTGTATTTTTGGGATAATTAGTCACCTTTGATTGATTATGCATTTACATACATACCATATACACACACAAAAGCACAAGATAATCATTCAAGCACGAAGGTTAAGATAGTTCATACAAATAAAAAATAACAAATTCAAGAAGAATGAGGATATTGCAGAAGAACGGACGAATCCATTTGCGCAGAAAGAATTAGAAATCCTCTTGCAACAGCTGCTTACAAGTTGATATTGCCTTTTATTCTGGAAGTAGGCAGCATTTGCTCTAGTAGAAGCACAAGTTGTTGCACTTGGTGAGAAGAGAGTGCAAATATCAACAGAATTTCTGTAGATAATCAAAACTAATTAGATAAACTTAGACAAGTTTTACCATCATTGACTCTACCGATAACCCTACAATAACTGTCAGGACAAATTACCCTACAGAAGGGCCTAGAAGGTTGAGAAGGAAACTCAAAATGTAATTAATCAAACCCGTTTTTCTTCTTTCATCTAGATAAACAGTAGCATGAGCATTATGAAGTCTCTGGAAAGATTTTAGACCATCAAGATGTAAGTTTGTCATTCAAGTTCACAAGCATGTGGAAGTCTGCACAATTTTGTCAGTACATCAAATTAAAGTACTTCAAGCATTTCCCTCATACAGTACTTAGATCCTTGATCTTCATATCTTATTACAAGCTGCAGTTGATAAACAAGTTTAGGTTAAGAGTTGAAATCTATAAGTTGGTTTATCTAAGGCTACAATACGTAGTACATCTAAGTCATCAATGTCTTTACTGATTTCTGGTTCATATTATGAGAAAAGTTTAACAACGTTGGCATTAGGATTATAAGTTCACAAGTTTAAGGATCTAATCAGAAAAGAGATTTGTCCAAAAGAATAAAAATAGAGGTAACATTGTTACGCTAAAACTTCCTAGTGTTTTCCTTGCTATATTCCCGTGTTATAGAAACATTACTAATTTGTTTTCATACATTCAGCCCATGTTATGTGTGAAAACAGCACTGTCAGAAATTAGAAAATACAAACTTTACCAGGCAAAATTGTTCCAGTGGAGGAAAGCTCCATGGCCTCTAGCACTTGAGAACTTATAATTTGGCCCAGAAGCTAGCATGCAAAAGTTAAGAGCCAATAAATTGTTAGAACAGCATACAGAAGAACGTGGAATCACCAAGCGAAAACAAATTAGAGCCTGTTGGAAAGGATGAACTAGGGAGAAATTTAGAGGTTGCATAATACCTTCATAACCCTGAAGAACTGGATCCTCAGCCAATAGAAGAGGTGTATCCAAGTCAATAAATCTGACTCAACAAGAAGAACAAAAGCATATGTGAAATCACTTTGGTGTTGCACATAATTTTGACAATTTCATCTTAAAAGGGAACACAGTACAATAAAATCTTGTAACCAGATTGAAGTTTAGCTTTCCGAGACCTTGAAATTGTAGAGGCACCTTTCATGTGCCAAATGAAATCAATATCAGGTGTGTGCAATGATCTTTTCACTATTTCTATACAGAAATCTAATGACCAAAATTGTTAAAATGTGCACCTTATGACCATTTATGACTGGGAACTTGAACTAATGTAATTATGTAGAGACTTTTGATGCTTACTTGAAACACCCAAGGCCAGCAGCTAGATGCCCAGCAAAGCCCATTGCAAGTCTAGTCTCAACCATGCCACCAATCATCAGATCCAACCCTGATTCTCTGGCCAAACAAATGATTTCAATGGCTCCAAGTACCCCAACTTTAGCTAGCTTAATATTAATAACATTAGCAAGCTTTTCTTTTACTATCTTCTCAACATCAGCAGAGCTACGACAGCTTTCATCAGCAGCAACAGACACTCCATACTTGTCTCTTGCAATTGCAGTTACCTGACCTAAACCTTCCCAATCATCTCTATGAACTGGTTGTTCAAAAGGATGGGAGTCAAATCCATTTCTGCATCAAAAATCTCTGTATTAGAGCATCTTCTTTTGCATGCAGTATAGGGACCTTAAAGTAAAAAATAATTAAGGAAAACATTTGAAAACACAAATTGTAGTTGTGTGCACCAAAAGACAAACTCAGAGAGCACTTTGATTTTACGTATCCCACTTCACATAAAATTGAGAAACTAGATTATAAGCCTTTTATCTTTCCTTTATTTCTCTCTCAAGGATATGTCATATGATGATAACATAGCCAAGATAATACCATGTAGTTTCTCCAGAACTTCAATAGCTTCCTTGGATGTGTAACCTTCATTTGCATCTAAGATGAACGAGCAATCAGGATGGGACATGCGTATGGCTTGAAGCGCCGATATCTCCGTGGAGATTCTTACCCACTTTCAGCTTCAATGTCTTAAATCCTTGTTTACGATACTTTGAAGCTAGCTCAGCAGCTTCAGCCGCAGAAACTATTGGAATCTATGTAGGATTATCATAACTGAGATTAAAACTTCAAGGTAAAGGTGTTTTTGTTACATAATTTTATATGCACCATATCCATTTGTATATTTATTAGTTATAGATATTGAAATTATGTGGTTTCAAGTGGAACAGAAGAGACTTTACCGTTATATCAGTGGTGATTGCATTTGAAGCACCACCAAACAGTCTCCACAAGGTATTCCAACGCTGGTTGCAGCTGCATCAATCAATGCCATCTCAACCCCTGCTCTGACCTTCAGTGATAAAGGAAACTAAGTTAATACTCAGAAACCCTTCAAAACTCTCAAAGCTAGAAAGAGAGAATTTGTGTTCTTAAATACATCAATTTTTTTAGTGTCACGAGTACAGCTGTTAAGGTGCCAAGTGGTAAGTATACTCTTAGCAAGACTTCAGTAGGGCATAGTTATTCTACAATCTCCTTTGAAAAATGGACTGACGTACTAAGTTCATGATATCCAGGTTTCAACTGAAGAGAATATTGTTGTGAGGATTATGGGGTTCAGAGATCAATGAGAACTTGCAATCTTCATGTGTTCTAGGAATTTTTATGTGGCAATGCTTCTTCCTTGCCAGGCAATTAGAGATGGAACAGAAAATATTCACTTCCAGAACATTTTTATTTTGGCGTTCAATGCATAAGCATCTCAAAATGCAACAACAGACCTTCCAAAACTTTACGCAAACACACGTTTAACATATCCAAATGGATTCAATGAACGAACAGGAAAGAAATTCATTTTAGATGGACCAGCAATGAAAAGAAAAAGGGCCACAAAGTGCTCCTGAAGCCATAGCATTTGATACTTGGAACTTGTTGAAGTTGATAACCACTAAACCAAAGCAAAAATCACAAAATTAGACAAAGGAAACCAAAATAACTATTTTCAGACTAAAAAAATGTAAACAAGCTACACAATGATGTCTCAGAGTATGCATTTGGAGCTACAAAATGGTTATGCATGTTTCATCAAAACGTGATACTCAAAAAATAAAAATAAAAATTCTAAGCACCTGCCAATACAAACATGGTGTAATGTACTTATCATACATTCTCACTGGGCGTTTTTTACTAGACAGTGTTTTCATGATTCCAGAACTACAATCAGCTAGCATTAGTCTAATTACGCAACCAAAACAAAATTATTTTGAATGCTGGAGTCAGGAAACGACCGAATCCCAAAAAGTTTGCAAGATGCTGAAAATGCTGAAAGTAGCCATACCAAAAGAGAAAAAGTTTAGCCATCCCAAACAACTTAGATAGTAGCCATACCAAAAAGAAAAAGGACTTGAGATTTAATACAAACTCCCATATACTTTGCTAAATGCTGAAAACTTCTGACACTCAAAATGATGAAGTTGTTATTGATACAAGAGTGAATAGCTCCACTATAGCCCGCCTATTTTCGTGGCACAAAGAGAAAATATTATAAGTATAGCACACTCACAGAAGCAAATTGATGTCCAGGAAGAAGTTGACCAATCTCCCCTAAAACCAAGCATAAACTCTTCCCAGGACTTTGTCTCAGAAACTCACAAGCCTCTGCCACCTTGGCCAACGCTGTGGGCTGATCCTCTGCAGTTACAAATGGAAGAATTGGAGCCTCACCCCACCCTACACTCCCATTACGCAATTCAACTCTAATTGCTACATTCTCCACTTTATCAAGCCTTGAAGTAGCGATAGTGAAAGGGGCAATTAAAGGCACATTCAGGGGCCTTCCCTCTGCTCTCTGAACATCAACACTAACTGTTGCCATTAAATTCTTGAACCCAAAGGTTGTACCTTGATCCTTCTGTACAGTCTCCATGCATGAGGCAGTGATTGTAAGGGCGCAATTCTTCAAATTGGGTCTAAAATTTGGGGCTTTTAATACTTTCCTATACAGGGGAGAGCAGAGAAAAGGAGATTGAGATGTGGAGTGTAGAGAAAACCCACTTGGACCCATAGGAGATTTTGGGTTGATTTTTGGGCGATTAGTGGGTGTTTGATTGGAGAAGGGTGGTGATGTGAACTGCGGCCATTGTTAAGTATGTACTTTCTTCTGTCGCTCTTGCCTCTTGGTGATCAGAAAGAGTTGAATCAAGGAGGCCTTATTTTAATTCAAAGGTCTGCTTTTTACCATAAAAAATAGAAATGTCTACCTGTCTGTACCACCTTTGTTGCATGTTCTGTATTTTCTTATTGAGAATCTGTTTTTCATGTCTTAATTGTGTCCCATCGGAAACCGAACTTTCCATCCCATTTGTGCCCAAGGAAGCAATGACTCTGACTCCTATGCTGATTTTAACAATCCTTTGAGTTGAGGACTTTCCCCTGGGCTAGAAGCTTTATCCAAAAATGATACTGATGGTGATGGTGACACTATCAGAAATGCAAATGGCCCGTTGCCAAAGTTATCAATATGAGTTCCATTCCATCTTTATCGATCTAAGGTAACACTGGTGAAATTTTAGTTTAAAGATGAGATCGAACATGGATCTAATTACCAAAAGGGTACACTTAATTTTTAACTCAGATAATGCCTAGAACCAGTTATGTTTCTGAAACTGATTATGAAATGACCAAGATTGCTATTCAAAATTCTTTATTGAATTTTATGTTACCACTGGAATGTGGTTAGTAAATAATTGAATTATTTAGGTTAACAATACTAATCTATGAAGAGATAACTACAAGTTGAAAATGACCCTCAAAAAAAAATCTTGATTTCAGCAAAGCATAAATATGTTATTCATGGACTCATTATTCATTTTAATGCTCTTTCATGTTGTCTATTCAAGGTATCTTACCGATGCTTTCTTGTACCATATTTTAGTGCCTCTAATAACAGCTTAGCCAAGACAAAAGGGATAAGACTCTAATGTCATTAGCACAAAGCTGGAACAGAATCTGATGGGATACACTAGAAAACGTGATCCATAAGAGGGTGTAATTGACAAACTATTGTTTACAGCTGTGGGAACTATTTTATATTTTTGTATAAACTGTCAATTCATTGCTTTTGAGGTGAGAATACTTTTCACAGTCCATTCTTTGCAAACCATGCATAAAGAGGTATTATGATTAGTATTCCAAAACCAAGAAGTCAAGAGCAAAGTTAGGAATATATCTGAGAAGTAATTTGCCGGCCTTCAGCTTGGTAGCTTTCCTTAAAATTCTCAATTCATAGGTTGCCCAAATGCGCTTTTGACGCAAGAAATAAAAATTTATCATGAAAAATGTTCCCTTATTTTAGAATCTAAAGAGTTCAACCAATTTTTGAATTGGCTTATGTATGAAGTTAAAACAAAAGTCATGACAAAGAAATCCCTTGCTTCTGGCATTTTTACTTCCTTGGTTACCAAGCTTGGAACCGGCCAATTTCTATAAACTGCTCTGAAATGCATCTTTTCTGCCCTGAATTTGTTAGATTGATTTGACTGATAGACATCAGCATGGCTTCTCATCTATCAGATTATGACAATGGAGCAACCACAAGGGTGAAGCTTTTGGCCGCAGCAAAGGAGCAGTACGTGCTGCTCTAGGAAGAGGCAAAGGTACAATCCATGCACATTGAGACTGGACTTTGAGCACTCTTCCATGAGTTTTAGTAAACAAATTCAATGGGCGTCGATCTTATTTTTGTGTCAAGAGATACATGTTGGATCATCAAAACAAACCTGCCTGCCAATGTCATGAAAAAGCAGTGAATTTGTATGCTATGATTGAATACTGTTTCTTTCTGTGTTTATTATTAATGAAATGTTCATGACGAAATGAATGTGCAGTTGCTGATTTGTTGTTATGGGAGGACAAGAGAGTTTCAGGTGCTGTTCTCTTTGTAGTTGCTACTGTGTGGTTCCTTTTTGAGGTTGTTGAATACAACTTCATTACTCTCGTCTGCCACATCTTGATCACCACAATGTTAGTCTCGTTCATTTGGTCTATGGGGGCTGAGATATTCAGATGGTAACACCATTTAACTTCATTGTCTATTCTCAATGCGTTTTCAGTCCTAAAACTCATATTTGAACATAAACAACTACCTGGAATTGAGTTTGGAGTTAAAAAGACAACAGAATGTGTGGCAGAAACTGAACTCTTCAATACTAGATATTGCTGTGTAAATGATTCGTTCAATATTTATTCAGGCCTCCTCCAAACATTCCTAAAATAATCCTGAAAGATTCAACATTCAGAGAAGTTGCTTCAACTGTCCATACAAAATTCAATCGGTTCTTGGCACAATTTATCTTTGTTGCCTGTGGAAATGATGCAAAGCTCTTCTTTCTGGTATGACAAATGGAGGAATGAGATGATTTATTTAGCTTCATATCAAGTTGTGAAACATGATAATGAATACTTTTGTCTCACTGCTTATATTTTTCAGGGACTAGTTTCTCTCTGGATACTAGGCATAATAGGAAACTATATAAGCACCGTAAACCTCCTATTTTTTGGTAAGGACATAACTCATATCTTTCATTTTACAAGCTAGTTTATATCATTTTGGTGATCTTCATCGTTTCTTTTGATGTATTCGACCAGGGCTTCTCTGCATGGAAACCCTACCGTTTCTTTATGATCGATATGAGGAAGAAACTGATGATCTTGCTGGTAACGTGTACAAACAAATGAGGAGAACTTATAGGAAAGTTGAAGCTGATGTTCTTGGAAAAATACCACGAGGACCAGTAAAAGAGAAAAAGGAGACCTAATAGGGATCTTCCTGATATTCTGTTATTGGATTTCCACATCACTACAGTCTAAAATGTACATATCAAAACATATTGCTATTTAGATGTGACAAGAGATTGTTTGCTGAGAAAAGGCCAATCAATTATGTGAAAGCAAGAAACACTCATGGTCATTCCAAAACAAAATTGTGACAGTGAAATATGGTAAAACAGCCCAGAACACAACAAGAGAAACATACTTTTTAAACCTTTATGGTACACGAGCTTAAAATAGGCTTACCATTTCCCAAAAAGTAGAAAATGCAGGCAAGAATTTCATAGTGTTGGATGAGTTGGGATCTATATGTAAATTTAAAGAGGTATGGCATACTTACAAAAGAGTTCAATAAAATCTACTTTAATATCATGCACTTTCTAGCTATCATAGCCAAAATCGAGAAAAAGCAAACCTAGCTAGTTCAGAAGCCAGTTCTACGTCACACCATTATATGTTCTGAGGTCAGCTGTTTTCACCATCTTCCTTCACAGGAAGTATTTTATACATATTCCCATTTTGAGAAGAAATGGAAGGATGACACAAGAAATGAGAATGGTATAGGCGAGAGTCAAACTATTGCTTTAAGATGAGGATTAAACACCCTTAACCATTTGATCACGTGTGACTCTCTTGCATTTATTTCTAGAGACGCGTTCATCGCAAAACAACCTGTATCTAGGCTTTTTGGATTTGCACACTTGATTCATAAGTTCATAGCCTATCCATTTCTCCCCAAGATCTCAACACCAAGTTATCACATATAAACAAAATACTTTAGTAGGTTCAACATATGCATCCGTGATAGTGTTAAGAGTAATTTGATAAGGCCTTTAATAAATCTCCATACAACGTCATTTTCTGTCTCAACTTTATCGTGATATTTTTATCTTTGCATTAAGTTGGTTGATGATATCATTTAAACAATTAGCAGTATTGATATGGGTTTTCGATGAGGTGTATGACAAGAGATCTTCCAAGCTTTCACGCCTACAGACATGCTTAGTTGAAGCCCCAAAACCACATGTAAAGATGTTTCTGCCACTGCTGAACTTTTTCCCATTACTGCAATGATGTGACTTTAAGAGAAGCTAATCCACTGAATCTAATGAATGCTGGCCTTAAGGAAAGTAACTATGGTAGATCAAAACTAGTCCTAACCCACCCATCGGAAACAAAAGTTTAAGATAAGATTAAAAGTGCATCTTTTTTATAAGAAGAAAGGGTTCAATATGGTGAATCTCGTTAATGCTTAATGTCAATCACAAATTTCTCCCAGGACCGTGATCATTGCTCAACTTTCATTATATAAAAGTGTTTATAAAATCATCGTACACAGTGACAAAGAGCGTGGCATCATCAGGAGTGCCAACAAAGATGGTTCAACTTTTGGGTAAATATTTTTTGGCAATGCATATGCAAACAAACACTAAGAACCACGTAAAACAGTAGAGGGCATTTAGAAAGAATGAAAGGTCGTTTAGGTGAATTAATTGACCCTTGAAACAACTAGAGGCTCTATGTATATATAAGTAAAATCTTTTGGGCTCTGCTCAATACAGGGAGAACTTTAAAGGGGCATACTTATATACATATAGGACAGAGAGGGAGAAAAGGAAATGGCAAGGGATCAATGGAAAGAGTTGATGCGTAGAGGAGGAGAAAGTGTTTCTGGTGCCAATGTTTTTGTAGCCTTCTGGTTAATTCTAGTCACATTTTGTCTCCTATCAGCCATAATCTTCTCTTGTGCTGATGGTGCTGTACCAAGAGCCAAAAGTGATGTTTCTGATTCAACTTATGTTGCTGGTTCTAGTACCGCATGTACTGCTGGATGTGGAGCAGGCTGTGGAGCATGATTAATTTAGCCTTCACTGATCATCAGTTTGTGCCCATCACGAGAACGCGTAGAGGTTAGAACAGATTTAATGAGACTCACCACATCTGGAGCTAATTAGAAACCTTGTGGAACTTCAGATGTATCCCAGAGTGAAAAATTGCAACATTCAGATCCTATTAAAGTCAGTTTTTGTACTAAGTTAAAAAAAATAAAATAAAGTCAGTTTTTGTATGCAGTTGACTCTTTTCCACATGTTTTCTTGGCTTCTTTGATTCTCCATGATCCTTATGTCTAAGGCACCCAAAAAAGGTGTGCTAAAATGAAGTGATTTATTCAATAACAATGAAACTACGGAAGGAGAAAAGAAACTCAGGCTAGTAGAAGTACACCATCCTTAATTTCTGAAACCAGCATAACCACGCATGATTCTCTTCTTTTTGTTTTTTTCCCTTTTACCCTTTCCCACCTCCTGCCATATGTTCAACTCACTGAACTCTCGACTAGAGATCCCCGAACAACTATGCAGGTTGGTTTAATCATACATTAATCACATTCTTTTTCAGTGCCTTCATTAGGATTTACTTTTATAGCAATGGTTTAGGAATAGATAAATTTCTGATATATTATTACTTATCACAGTGACTTGAAGATGCTAATGAATCATTTTCAGCATGTTAGTCTTCAGCTACTAATAAGTATTCCAATGTGTGTGAGTTCATGTAGGACTATGAAATGTTAACTTTAATTTGGATTTTAACCTCAAATCGCTTCGAAGTAGATGGCAGAAGCAAGGTAAACGAACAATGATAAGTAGATCAGGAGTTACACCACATTAAAGCAGTAAAGCTTTCATATATTTTTGCAAGGATAAAAAGTGAGACCCAAGATAACCAACATGAATAATGGGATGTGAAGAAGACATTGATTCTTTTTCTCTTTGTTGGTAAAAGATCAGGGAATCTTTTCTTGTCAAATGGAAAGCAAAATGAGCATCCCTTACTATGCATGTGAATCTAAGCTACCTAATTATGACACAATCTTAATGTGACTGAGAGAATTACTACAGCTTTTCATATCATGAGATTTGATCTTCACTTTCTAAATAGATCAATAAATTCACTATTGCTAGGCCACTACACATTTTCCTAATTGTCCAAAATGAATGGACAAATAAAGATCTAACAGGGCAAGGTCAGATTCCAACTTGTTTCAAGGTTGAGCCCATTAAAAAAATTAAGAACAAGTGCAGATTGTTCATATGATTGAGTTCACATAAAAGCAAAAATCACACGGTCAAGATGGCCGAGTTGGTCTAAGGCGCCAGTTTCAGGTACTGGTCCGAAAGGGCATGGGTTCAAATCCCATTCTTGACAACAAATTTTATTTCTCAATATGCAATACTTCATCTGAAATCAACACGCACTGAATGATAACTTCATCTGAAATCAACACGCATTGAATGATAACGCACTGAATGATAACGAATGATACTTCATCTGAAATCAACACGCACTGAATGATAAATTGAGTTTCTTTCTGGCTGAAATCAATAGTATGCAATGAATGATACTACTTCATCAGCATTTCTGAAAACAGAGACAGAACATTAGCAAGGTTGACGCAATCAACAGTTCAGTGCCCACCTCTTTTTGGAAGGAGTTACAATGGCCTTACAAGAATCACCATCATCCCCTTTATCTAAGCCATCATCAGAGTCCATATCTGAGAATGACGAATAAGATCCATAATTAATCCTCTTGTGTGATCCACTACAAGTTCCATTCCTTGTATGCTGCGCCAATCTCCATCCAATCTTGCAGGGAATTTTGATAAAACACCAAGCTATGGATATTGGACAGCAAACACTCAAAACACAAGCACTGCATGCACATTCTACCACCTTATAGCAGCAAGCTGATCTATCTTTTATAGGAAGTGAAGGACGAGCGGGAGAAACTGGAGCATATGCAGAAACGCAAGAATTTGAAGCCTTTGGAACCATGTTGTTGGGTATTTAATATAATACGATTGTATGTTCTAATATAAAGCGAATAGGTAATACGCTTTGTAGTGGCCTCAAATGGCGGCGTTAATTGGTTTTAACCCTGCAGTGTATCACTATTTATACGCTAAATTGGAGGAAATAACAGTGATTCCAAATAGATCGCAGTGTAATGCTTCAAGCAATCGCATATACTATTACTTGACTTTAAACCCTAACAATCTTGAAGCATTAGGAATCAAATATTTGAAAAAAAAAAAAAAAAAAATTCGTGAACAGTACGTGAATAGTGCGCAGGGGTATTTTAGTCCGATTGAAAGTTGACTTTTTACTCCCGTGACGGATCGAGCAAAGGAGAGTCCATCTCGTATCTCGTCAGAGGAATCCATTTGTGGTGTCGGTTTTCTGATTTGGTGAACGGAAGACGGCGAAATCGGCGTTTAAAGTCGCGTGGCCAAAACTTCCAACACAATTTTCGGCGGCTGTGGTGGTCGGCGTCACACGGTGCTTGTTGGGATTTGTTCCTTGTGGTCGTGGCGCTTCATTTTGGTAGTAGCACAGCTCCGATCGGTGACCGGAGGCGGCAAAGACGAAGTGCCGTCGTGAAGCTCCGTCGAAGGTCACGGGTTGAAAAAGAAAATTTTCAGAATTGATTTTGACCCATTTGACCTATTTTGACCCGTTTTGACCGACCCGCTGACCTCTTTGACCCGCTGGATTCTTTGACCCGTTTGACTGCTGGACTTTTGACTTTGACTCACCTGGTTTGACCGTTGACTTTGACCAACGTTGAATTTGACCGTTGACCAGAGTTGACTTTTCAGAATTTTGTCTGCTTCTGAAATCAGGTGCACTCATTCTATTTTCCATTTTTACTTATTAAAAATGGAAAAACGCATGCTACCGAGATGGGCCAAACTTCATACGCTTTAGTGGTCCGAATTTAATTCACAAGTCGAAAGACTACTTTGGTTTAAAATATGAAAATATTTTTATAATCGCTTTGAGTACATTTGCTGATACTACTGAGGAAGTTGATGAGTCTCAATGGAATAAGGATGATGACTTCTGCAAGGATTATTTATTGAACTGTCTTTCAGACTGTCTTGCAGAAGTTTAGAGTAAGTTTAAGACTGCTAAAAAAATCTGGGACAATTTAGATGCTCAATTTAAGAAGGAGGAGGAATTGTCAAAACACATCTTGTTGACAAATTCATGGATTTCAAATTCATGGAAGATATGGAAATCACCTCAAGAATCGATCTAGAAAATTTGAGATCTAAATTGACCAAAAAACATCATCGTTTGCGATCCTTTTCAGTTGGTGCCATTATTTATAAATTACCATCTGCGTGGCATTCTTTCAAGCGAGATGTACAGAAGAAAGTGCAGTGGGACTGGATGATCTTAAGCGATTCATTAGAATCGAGGATGAGAATCGAGTTAGAATAACTTGGAGATGGTTAGACAACAATAATCACCGCTAACGCCAGAACAAAACCCAAGAAATTTCTAAGAAATCCAAGTCACACAAGAGTGAGTCTCAACAATCGAGGCCAAAAGCCTATCTTTAAGAAAAGAAGGAAGTGCCACAATTGTGGGAAGTGGAAGCCACTTTAGCGTTGCATTGTAGGCAACCTAAAAAGGACAACTGACACACCAAAGAAGGAAGAAATATGCTAGTACGTAAGACCGAGCCTCAAAAATTTGTTGCTATGGTGGGCAATAATGGAAAAGCCGATTTCTTCGTAATGGTGGTTAGATTCTCGGCAACGTGCATGTCCGCAAAAATGAAAAGTTACTTGATGATGTTGTCGAGGCCAACGAAACTATTGTTGTGGCTAGTGAGCAATGAGATGGTGACTCACATCGTATCGCAAATATGAGCCTCTCTTTAGTAAATTTCTAATTTTAAAAGATGTTAAAGTAGTTCGCTATTCAAAAGAATTTAATTTCTATTAGTCGCTAGATAATGCCGCATGAGCATATTTATTTCCGGTGGTAGAGTAACTTTATCCATTAACTCTCATTATTTTGGTGTGGAATTTTGATTGGTGGTATGTATAGATTGAGTTCAGAATGAAGCGGTCATGAGTTAGTTCAAATTTAATTGATCCTACAACATTGCATAATCGTTAGGACATGTGAACTACAAGAAAATGGCTAGACTAGCTAAGACTCATAATATACCTCTAGATACTTGATCGATTTATGAGATGTGAAGTATGTGCTCAACCAAAATTACTAGAAAACCATTTTGTACTGGTCTCTGTGAGCACACAACTTCTTGATTTAATACATTCGACCTCTCGTGACTTTAAAAGTTTCACAACTAGAGGTGGTCAAGTATTTGGTAACTTTTATAGACGATTTTTCTAGATATTGTCATATTTATCTCATTAAAATCAAAAGATGAAGTATTTGATAAATTTAAGATTTTCAAGAATCGTGTTGAAAACCGATTGAACTTGAAAATTAAAAGGTTTAGGAGTGATAGAGGAGAGAATATACATTGACAGTGGTTCAAGGAATTTTGTGCTTCGTAGGGCATAATACTTGAAACTATCGCCCTTACTCACCTCAATCCAATGGCATAGCCGAACGTAAGAACAGGACGCAATGTAAATGTTAAACTCTATGTTGTTGACACCGGCATGCCTTCTTGTTATTAGGAGAAGCGATTTTGACTGCTAATCACATCTTGAATAGGTTGCCGCACTCTAAGTTGTCTTCAACTCCTTATGAGATATGGCATAAACATCCTTGTAGATATGATACACTTAAGACTTGGGGTATTGCTTATGTGAGGATACTGGACTCCTAAAAGACTAAGGTGAGGCCTAGGACAAACACTTGTGTGTACAGGGTAGTGCAGAGGATAGTGTTTGATCGGTTCTTGGATCTATCAACCAATGTGGTTATAGAATCTAGGGATGCGATTTTCTTTGAAGATAAATTTCTTGAGATCAAGGATTGTGATCTGCACTATAGAAATCATTTGATTCTCCTAAAGAAACCGAATCAAATTCTCTGACACTCGAATAATTTACGAATCTGCACCTTTAAGGGTTTCTACAAGAGAACGAGTTCAACGTTTGGTGAGGACTTTGTCACTTACCATTTAGAGGATGATCCATCCACTTATAAAGCGATGAGATCTAGGGACTCTTTATTGTGGGAGAAGCCATTGATGATGAAATGAGCTCTTTACAAAATCAAACTTGGCAACTAGTCGATTTGCCAAAAGGGGCTAAGACTATAGGTTGCGGTGGATTTTGAAGAAGAAACTTAATCTGAGCGGATCTATAGCTCGGTATAAAGCACGTTTAGTAGCTAAGGGCTATACTCAAGTAAGTGGGGTAGATTATTTTGATGTTTACTCCCGATGCATCACTTGACTACGATAAGAATTCTTCTTGCTTTGGCATCTATTGAACACTATGTTGTGCATCAAATGGATGTAAAGACTTTCCTAAATGGAGATCTGTCGAGGAAATCTACATGAACCAACTGAAGGGTTTGTCATGAAAGGTTTTGAGAACAAAGTTTGTAAGTTAAACAAATCTTTATACGGTCTAAAACAAGCACCTAAATTGTGGCATCAAAAATTCGAAGGTAGTAATGAGTTTAGGATTTACGATCCATTACTCGGATAAATGCCTTTACTACCGATTGCATGTCGAATCAAAGTTGCGATTATTTGCTTATATGTAGACGACATGTTGATACTTGGTTCCGATCATTCCGCAGTGAGTGACGAAAAGCCGAAGTTGACCAAAGCATTTAAAATGTCCGATATTGGTGTGGTAGACATCATTCTTGGTATGAAAGTAAGTTTCTGAGCAAGGTATTACTCTTAGCCAAGCTCACTACATTGAAAACTACTTTCTACCGGGATCATGAATGTAAGTGGTGAGACAGTATGATCCTAGTAAACGGCTAAGCCCCAATGAGGAGCTAGCGTGAATCAATTAGATTATTCTAAATTGATTGGTAGTCTCATGTATGTAATGATATGTACCGGACGGACATAGCCTTTTACGTAGGCATCCGAGTCGTTTCACTAGTAATCTCGCCTGAGCATTGGAATGCCCTCCACGCGACTTATGCGATATTTGAAGGGTACCTCCAACTATGCTCTATGTTATAATGGCCATCCTCCTATCTTGGAAGGATTTCGATGCATCGTGGTGCTCGGAATTAGGAGACGATAAATCTACTAGTGGTTATATTTTCACCTTTGGAGAGGCGGGTATTGCGTGGAAATCTAAGAGACGGACTTATATTGCTTTGTCGCTCATGGAATCGAACTTTCTACTCTCGGCAAGCGAGGAGAAGCAGAGTGGATAAGAGAACTGATCCTGGATATTCCATTAACCCGTTTAAAGATTAATTCTTTAAGTATGTTCTGTGATAATCAGGCTACAGTTTCGGTAGTGAAAAACTCACTCTTTAATGGTAAGAGGAGACATATTAGGCTGAAACATGCTCTACTGAATTATCTCATAGAACGTGGTATTATCACTTTGGTCGATGTGAGGTCGAAGGATAATATGGCTGATGCTCTCACAAAGGGACTGCCTAAAGATCGAATATTTAAAATTGTGGGGGAAATGGGGTTAAAGACTAAGACTCTATAGACATGTCTTAACCTACATTTATGTTATTTTAAATTTTGGAATCTTCCTTGTTGGCTAAGATAAGCACTTGATAATGTTTCGACGATGTTTATGGTTGTCAATATATCATTCCACATTTGATGATATATCCTTTTTGGGTGAGTTGTCTCATTCCACATGTGATGAGGTAATTTTACTCATTTTGGATGTTCGGTTTAGAGCGGTTGTATCATTCCATATCTGATGATGCTGCTTAACTAAATTTGGACTTGATAGCTGTAACATTCCATATAGAAACATGAAATGGGTCTTTTGGAAAGAAGCTATTTAGGTCTGGTTCTTATAAAGAAACTAGACATTGATGCTTATTGGTATGTGACATTGATGCATATTATTATTGACATTGATGATTATTGTTATTGATATTGATGCTTATTGGCGTTGATATATATTTATTTTCAGTCATTGTGGTATTGTGCTAAGTTCTTTAGTAGAACTAGACACTTTAGTTTGTTACACAAATGATTGGATTTACATGAAATTCATATTTGGTAACTTGTAGAAAATGACGAAAATGGAGGAGTTGATTCCAATGGAATCTGAAGAGGATGATCTACTTGATCAATAATTCCTCTAGAGCTCTGCACTGTGGGGGACTATTATTTTCTTTGAAGTTGAATAAATAGTTCACTTACATATGAAATTGCCCATTTAGTTTGAGTTTAGAGTATTTCTAAAACTCTTGTGTACAAAGTTTAGAGAATTTCTAAACTTTGATTTTGTTCACTTATGAGTGAGACTTATTGATTGTGTTTGGTTGAGTTTAGATTGTTTCTAAAACTCATAATTGTGTTTAAAGAATTCATATTTTGAGTAATGAATCTTTGTGCTATGAATGATTCAAAATTTGTTTGAACATTACATTATCTATCTATTGGATTGTGCTATATGTAGAACATAGGAGGAGATTGTTGGGTATTTAATATAACCCAATTGTATGTTCTAATATAAGCTCGATAGGTAATACACCTTTGTAGTAGGCCTAAATGGGCAGAGCCCATTAATTGGTTTTAACCTAGTGTATCCCTATTTATATGCTAGTTTGGAGGCTATGCTAGGTATTCCAAATTAGATACCAGATTGTAATCTCAAGAATCGCATATACTATTGCTTGACTTTAAACCCTAACAGTTTACACACCACAGCGTGACTTAAAACATGAGCAACTTTTCTACCAGTGATTTTGCCATTTCAATTCCCAAGATCTTTTGATATTCAACCACTATATGATCTCGAATATGATTGAGCATACATGGATTGTTGTTTTCGTGATATGGAAGTTATTAACAGCTCATCCTAGTTCAAACTTTGGTAGTCCAATTTGCTATTTCACTACTTTCTCATCCATTTGAAGATGGAATATATTTTGTGCCTCCCATATGCTGGGGATTCTGTATTGAAAAAGATCCTCTTTCGGTTGCGTGCAGATAACCTCAAAAGGTGAGGCTAACTATAGATTAATTTCTCATTTCCACTGGGGCAAGGCCAAAGGTAGAATCCTCTAGAAGTCTTTTAGGGGTTTCAGGAAGGGTTGCTTTCAGTGCAGCTATTTTTCACTATTTAAAATCAAATATTGCATCTAAGAGTTGTCATTACAATTTTTAATCCAATTCAAATCACAAAACCAGTAAAGCAAAGTTGAAATATATTGCCAGGCAAGTTGAGGTGATTTTCAGACTATTAGACGATGAAAACCTTCTTAAAAGTTAAATCAATCAAGTAACAGAAAAGAACCGCAAGAAGCATGACAGAAAAGGAGTCTGCCCTTTATTTCTTTCCACCCCTTACAAGGAGCAGTTGGTAAGATTTCCAGGAGCATCAACATGTGCCTATTCTTCACTAATTCATTTGTGTCTATAAATAATAAGCCAAACCACCAAGAGGCTGAAAAAAAAGAGAAAAAAAGACAAATAACAAGATATGACTGAATTTTCTAAATACACAACATTTAGGACTCGAGCCATTTTTCAAGGCAATTCAAAGAGTATGCATAGTCATCATCATATCCTCATCATATAGCTTTCAAGCCAGACCAATCTATTTCCATGAGTTAGTTCATGTGAGTAATTGGCTCGATTCTCCCACTCTCATTATCTTCCTTTTCAAGCTTCCCATGAAATGAGATTGGATTTAAGCCTCTCCTTCAAAAATGAAGTCCGAGAATCCTCTACCAGCTTCCTCGCCTTCCTCCTCAATCAAAGCGTATAGTGTCCTGAGACAATCCTTTCTGTTCTCTTCCCGATGCTCAAACCTGATGCAAGAATTTCCAGGCATATAGTAAATAAATAACCTACAGCAGCAAATATCAAACAGGAGAGATGGGGGGGCATCTATGGGAATGGAGAAGGAGAACAATAGTAGTCCACCTCGTAAGAACCTAGAATAAAGACACAAGGCCATCTGCCCCAATCAAAGACTAGAAAATTTTATTAAAATTACAGACAGTTTCCATAGAGATGTTCATTAACTAACAAAAAGCTTTTAGGATGACTTGCCTTTCACTGGTTATAGTAAGTTCATCTCTGCCTGGATTGTACCGCTTCCCAACCAACTCCCTAAGACGACGATATTGATACTTCGACAAACCAAGTTCTTTAACAGTAACAGAGAGCTTCACCTTTCGGTTTTTCGGGTGCCATGCATCACCTCCAGGAGCAAAGACTATACGTGATTGCCATCTAAGAATTGGACCTTCACCAGGTGGATCATCCAAATCTTTTTTCCTATCAGGCATGGTAGTGTCATCAAACCCTGGAGCCTCTGCCTCCATCAATTTAGCACATTCCATGACCATCTGGTCTTCATACTCCTTGAACAATGCATAACCTTCTTCGTCTGTAAGCTCATGATTTTCAATCTTAGCTGCTATCTCCTCAAACTTTGCTTCCACCTTCTTTTTAATATCATCTGATGAAACATGCAAGCAATAAGAAGAAATAAGGTAATTATTGAAGGAGATAACCCCCAAAATGGTCCCTCACATGTTGGCGAATGAGTTTTTTAGTCCCTCACTTTTAAAACGGAAACAAATAGTCATTCACATTTTATGAATGTACTCTTTTGGTCCTTTGTCACTATTCTGTTTGTTTTTCAGTCAAATGCGCCCAAAAATATTTATGAAATAGTGACGGAAAAACAAACGGAATAGTAACGGAGGATCAAAAGAGTACATTCATGAAATGTGAGACTATTTTTCTCGCTTTAAAGTAAGAGACTAAAAGCTCATTCGCTAATATCTGAAGACCATTTTAGTGGTTATCTCTTATTGAAACACATTAGACAACTAAATCCAGTGTTCCACAATTACATCCAAAAACTTTTGACATAATGTTTGTAAAGAATGAATTTTTGACAACTCAACAATCTTATAAAAGATGACAAGAAACATAACTTGAAAATGCAAGGAACTGCCAGGTGCCAGGGGAAAGAAAACAGTCCCCAAACAGAAGGAATATAGAAAATCAGAATACAGTATCCTGTATTTAGAGGACATGCAACAAATATCTACTGGTCTAAGTAATCCCTTAGCAAGGTAATTGATATATATTGATAGTTGCATCTTTGATCTTTGGGTTTTGCTAGTCTAAGCAGCTCAAATTATGTTCAATAAACCTCACTCTCACTTTATTTCTCTTCACTATTCTCATCTTAACTAAAATTGGCATTCAACTCAGTATCATATCTCAAACATCAACAAGTCAACAAAGTTTTATTTTTCCTAAAAAGAAATTCCAGAACAGTACTGGCGAATCATAAAGACGCTCTGTGGCCCACCCTAAGTTGGGGGTCAAGCCTCATCAATTGCAAAAAAGCAGCATCTCTTCCTCCATCGCCTGCATGGGGTCCAGTATGAAAATGTGATCTCTTCATCATCCTTTAAATCCCAAAACCATTTACTAGCAAGACATTAACCACTCATCAAACATATGAGTCCAGTAAGAGAATTAGACCCTCCTTCCAAGGAAAAAAAAAACCTTAAACTCTGTAGTGAGCTGTGTTATACTGTTCATCTATTGCCAAGCCAATGTACCTTTCAATCATGGTCCATCTCAGTTATCAACTTATCATTTTTACATGATAAAAACTGAAAATAAAAAACTCTGTGCAGCAGTAAAGATAAGGTCCAGTCCTGAGAAACTGTTCTGTTTCCAAATCAGAAAATTTAAAAAGCAATAGAAAAGAAAATAACAGATACATACAAGCAAAACAAGGCATTTCAGACACAAATGACATTAGAAAATTGCACAATTTAGAGCCATGCAAACAGAACATAAAATAAAATGCCATGTTGGAGGGGAAAAATGCAGAAGGATCAATAATTGTTCTATGTCATTTGTCAACATGCATTAACTAATCATCCTCAAATAAACTTGACATGATCAAATTTCATTGTCAAAAATATGCATGATGGTTACATTGAGAGTTCTACCTGGTAGAAGTTTGTCCCAGTTCAGCATATCCTCTAGAATTGCCTCACATTCCCTTGTATCCCGGATAAAACCATTCTCAATCCCCTCCTTAACCATTTCATCCCATTTTCTCTCATCCATATTGAAGTACTCATCGGCGGCGATTCTCTTTGTAACAATATCCCTTGCATTATACAAGTCTTCGATCTCTTCATCAGTCTCATGGACCTCCTCGAAATCTGATTCAAAGTCTTTGTTACTTACATCATCCAGAGGTTGCATTTGTAGCTCATTTGCCAATTCATCATCTGTTTCCTCATGCTTTTCAGTCAACCTCCTTTGTAAGATCGCTTCAAGGATTGATGGAAGTGCTTGTTCATCTCCTTTCTTAAAGTACTCATCCAACCGCTGCTTCAGCTCTGAAACCAGAATAATAAAATGAATCAGCTAAAGCAAATAGAACACAAAATCTGCTGTTTAGAAAATTTAACTTTCTTAAGCAGCATAAATTGTATTCTTCAAATCACTTACCAGCTAAGATAAAAATATACCACTCAGATACATATGGAGTACACAACCCTATGTTGGCAAAACATTCAACACTAACAATGTAGCAAAATAGAAGAAAAGATCCAACTCCAAAGATATTCAATAGACTTCCTCAGCTTGAAGCTTGAAAACCAAGGACTTAAACCAACTTTACAGGCTTCATTTCATAGTGTAGCGAGCGTGTGCAGAATGCAAGAAAACTCATTTTATCTCAAAACACAACATGCTAATTAATTAACTAGACAAAATACTAAAACCCACAAGACTGCTTCTTACATAACAATATATCAATATTTTTAACTAAAGGAGGGCACTTTTGCACCATTGAAACGAAGTAAAGTATAATCTTCTTCCATTTCCACAACAGTTTCCCAGCCCACAAGAAACAAAAATTAATAGACCATAAAGGGAATAAATGAGAGGAAAATCTCCACAAATTGAGGTCAAACCAATAACTTATCAAACAGTTATAACTTCAACCTCAAATAAAAATGCAATCTTTTCCCTCAGCATCACCAAAACCAAATGTGAAAATAAAGGCACGAAAATGAATTCCCAAAATATAGGTTAAAAAAACTACAAATAATTTATATCCAGCACTCTGAATTTACCTTTGTTGCCGACGTCTTCAACATCAACCGTGAGTTCTTTGTTTCCGGGCTGATCCAATTTGGATTCGGCTTCGGCTTCGGCTTCCAGGGTTGGGTTCTGGTTGGAAGACTCATTCTCTGAGGAAGAGAAAAATCTGACCTTTGAACAGAGTGAAGTAAAGAGGGGCAACCTAGGATTGATGTCACTGACTTTTCTGGGGTTTAGATTATTAGGGTTGAGTTTGAGGTATTGAGATTGGTAGAGGGAACGAGAGCAAAGACAGAAAGCTTTTCTCATGATTTTTAGGGTTTTAGCTCTAACTTCCAAACCCTTTCAGGGCGTAAAGAGCATGGGGAAGAGGCAAAACGCTGTCGTTTTGTGTGAGAGTTTCAGTACAGGTACAAATGGATTTAGGGGTTTTCCGTTTTCCATTGGCCTCTGTATTTTCTTGTGGACTAGGGGTGGCAATCAGGTCGTGTTTCGGGTTCGTGGGTCGTGTTTTGACACGGGTATTACAGGTTTTACGGACGAACGTGTCGAAAGCATAGCTTGGCGCCATTTATTTTTGACGAAAATATTTAACACGAAAAGACCTAATTAACACGAACTTTTTTTAAAAAATAATAAATAAACTTTAAATTATTACGAATTTTTTTAAAAAATAATAAATTAATTTTAAATTAATAATAAATAAATAATTTTTACACTAATTGTTCAAAAGGCCACAAATAATCATAGCCTCTTCATTTAAACAAACTACTAACAACTCCCCTCCTACTTATAATTGTGTTTCCCTTCCTTCATCCAAAGTCAATGTGGTGTGTTTTCCTTCCTTCCTTCATCCAAAGTCAATGTACTCCTCACTTATAATTGTGTTTCCTTCCTTCATCCAAAGTCAATGTGGATATGAAAATCCCAAAAGAAAAAACTAAAAATGCTATTACAAGGAATTGAACCTTGGTCTTTAAGGTAAGTGGTCAAGACACTTACCACTATCTACAACAAACACATTGATAACTAACAAACAAATAGTATTATATATAAGTTAAGCGTGTTAGAGTCGTACGGGTTGAGGGCCGTTTATTTTGCGTGTTATTAGTGTCCGACTGATTTCGACGAACACGGTAAGGGTGGACTGCATAGCAATTATGTGTTAGGTTATATCGTGTTTGTGTGATGTACAACAAGTAACCCCTAGGACATATGTCTATCAATTTATGCTGGCCAAATCTAAAAATATGCCCTTTTAATTTAAACATTCAGTATTTATAGAACTTGTTCATTTTTAAATACATCAGTTCCTTTTTTATTTGTTTGTAACCAAAAAAAAAAAAACTTGTGGTTATCAAGATTTTGTTTGGCCATTGAAAATTTTCAGTAAACTAAATAAGCCAACAAAAATGAAGCATTGAAAGGATTTATCGTACAATTCCAGTTCCCATTTGCAAGGATCAATATCATAAACAACATATACAATCCCTTGTCAAAATTGATATGAAGCACATCTGTGCAACAGAGAATCAACCATAATTTCAATATTATTTCATTGAACATTTGCTTCATACAATCGGTAGTCCTCTTTAGCATAGTTCGTCTTCATCACTATCAGTGTCATCATATATCGACTCTGAATCAGACTCTTTATAGTGACCATCATTTTCACCTTCTCGTGGCATGCTAGGCAATTCATTTACCAAATCCTCATCTAATTTATCTGTCTTCCCTGATAATTTCCTCCTCAATATTGTTTCAAAAACTGATGCAAATGCATCTGCATCGCCATCATAAAGCTTCTCTATCTGCTTTTTCAGCTCTGCAAAAGAAGATCAGAAACCAAAACTGACTCCATTCAAGTAATCATCATGTTTCATCCCTTAAACAGTCTTTCCAATTAATCTCAAATACCCTCATATCAGAAGGAAAAATAATGTTAAGTACACTTGGGACGAATATTAGTGAGTCTAATTACATGGGCAAGGGATAGCCCACAGTGCCAATCACAATTACAATTCACAAACCCCTTCACCGAGCAAAGTTGTTTCCAGCTTTTAACCCGATAATCTTTTAGATGTTAGAACAGACTAAATAATTAATCTTGAAACTGGGATTTTTCTTTTTTCCCCTTTGAGACTGTAATAATCTGATTGAAATTTTGAAAGAAGCCAAGCGTGTGCAAAAATAGACTACTCTGCAGCATATGGAACTTTATGAAAGGACGCATAACAAACTTTGATCTGAAGCATCACTAGCTTTATGAAAGTACCTCAACATAAAAATCCAATCTTTTTTCACTCATCACAGAAATATTGATTCTTGAACTACTTACTACGCGCAGCATAAACCCAATCATTCTACTGAAATTATACTTTCCACGTTCCAATTATAGTCCCTTTCATTCAAAATCATTAAACAATCCAAAAATTGAAGGACTGCAAAGTAGAAGGAGGGGTGGTTGAAGCCACCCCATCTTCATCATATTATCACCCCAAAATATAAAATTCACAAATCCACCGGAAAAACAAAAAAAGTTAAAAGGGACTGTTCTCTGTTCGGTAACGTAGACCTCATTAGATTAACAAGTTTCAAACTTTAACAAAAAGTATCGGGAAAAAACAATCTAATCTTATGCAAAACACTTGCCTTCATTGCTGAGATCCTCTGCATCATTACTATTCCGGGGTTGGTCCAAATTCGACTCAGATGGCTTAGAAATTTCGGAAGAGAAAAGTCTATGTAAGTTTAAAGAAGATAAAGAAGAACCAACAGTTCTTAAAGGTGAGATTTGATGAGGGTTTGGCCTAGAATTCGAAAGAAGTGGCAAAACTTTGCCCGCGTAGAATGAGATGCTTCTTGCAAAGAGAGTATGATCATGGCTCATAGATCCCACCGACCCAGTGCTTTGCCAGGGTTTTAGAAGGGTTTTCCATTGAGTTTAATTTATTTATTCCCAGTATTTAATTTTCGGTCAATTTTTACTTTTCAGAATATTGAGAGATATGAATTTGCTTTCTTTTTTTTGTGCCTTTGACTCCTTGTGAGAAATGGCAGTATTTAATTGTGATTTATATTATGAGTCTTTGAAAATTGTGAGATAAAAGTTATATCTAAATATAAAAAGTTGTATTAAAAATGTAACAATGTATTTTAAAATTCAATCAAAATCACTACTAATCTCAAACAAGTTCTTGTTAATGGTAAAAATGATATTTTGAAGAGGAAACACCTAAAATAGTCATTAATGAATAATCTTTTAAATCGCCAACTTTTAAAGCAGGAACAAATAGTCGCCCGAATTTCAAAATTTGAAGGAAAATTTAAAATAAGCGTTAAGTTTACGAAATTTGAAGAATTAAAAGTTAATTTATTTCACAAATAGTACCAAAAGTTCCAATTTATGAAATTTGAAGGACTATTTATTCTGTTTTAAAAGTGAAGGATGAAAAGATTATTTCTTTGAAATGTGGAGGGCGATTTTGGGTGTTCATATTTTGAATGTAGAACTGTTTTTATTTTATAGAGGGATTTGAATTAGCTCCTTATTTTAAACTCATTGTTAATATTTCAGTAAGAATTAAGATAACTTTTTGTTTTATACGGCCAAAGCAAGTCATAATTAGCCAATTAAGATAACTCTTTTATAGTGCCAAAATAATTGAAAAGGGAAAATGAGGAAAAGCGAAAAAGAGATATTAGTCACGAATATTTGATTATAACTTTAACTTTAAACTATAATGGAAAAAGGCACACTAACCAATTAAAATTCTCATAATATCATAATCTATGGCATATAAAGATTCCATTATGTGAGCTTCCTTGGCTTTACAGAGCAGTAAAAATAGACAAAAATTTTGGCGATGAAAAGAGCAAATTATAATGCAAAGGACATTAGTGTTTAATAAGGTTGGGAATTCGGGATGCTCAGAATTGCCCTGTTCCTTGAATTGAAAAACATTGGTAACTTGTAAAGCCCATTATCATGAGTAAAGAAACTGATTTAATGTTTTGGAACATGAAAGTGTAGTCCTTGGAGCACCATATTTTGATTCTAGAAATATATATATATATATATATATATATATATATATATATATATAAGTAATAATACTCATAATGACTTTTTATAATAATTGACGTGACAAATATAAAAATACAAAATTATTCCTTATTATTTGTATGCCATGATATACCGCTTCCTCTCCAAGTCCATGCTAGGGTCTCAGAGTACTAAGAATGGGCATGCACTAGATCTTTCATAGTAAGTGTCAATGAGTAGATTTTGTTGAGGAGGTTTTTACACATGAAGAGCCCAACTTTCAAAAGTTTAAGCTAGTAGGTCATAATTTTTACTACTTATTAGGTACTTTAATTCTTCTTAATTTTTGAATATGAGACAATATCCATAAACACAACACTTTATATATATATATATATATATATATATATATATATATATATATACTACCAAAAAATGCCAACAAAATAGAATATAGGAAGCCCATCAATGTCTAAGCAAGTAGCTCACTGGCTTTCTGTTCTATCTATGCAAAAGGAAATCCCATCCAAGTATAAAATACTTTTAACGTGAAACAATCACTCTTATCTTTTGAAAGAATTACGCTCTATACAAATTATTTGTCTGATATTATCCTTTGACTCGTAAGTTCAGACACAAAATTATAATTCTAACCCTTCCATAACAATATCTTATGAATGGCCAATTTCAAATTTGAATAAAAAAGAAAGTTATATTAAATCGACAATTAATATAAAAAATATCAAATTTAATGATACTTTAAAACGAGTAAAGTATAAGTATTATTGTGTATAGGATACTATTAAAATTTTTATGCATCACTTATTTATATTACTTTCTATGTGATTTATGTTATTTTTTTGCAACACAAAGAATCACAAGGCCATTATTTGTAGCACATTTATAGAGATGTCCTTCAAGAAACAAAAACTTAAAAAGAGATGCATTTAAAATCTAACCAGAATTAGCAACGGCATTAAAATTCTTTCTTTAAAGAACTCTTTTGTATATCAACTATAATATCACAAAATATATATATATATATAAATCTATCTCCAGACAAAATGTCTACCTTTTCTTTTCTATTAACATAGCAAATTTTTCTTTCTTTGTTTAGAGAATTAGCAATGATTTTTTTTTTCTAACTAAACCCTATACCTTTGTGAACTAAACACCAACACAACGTCCCCACACACACGATATGTTCCAAATCCATCTTGAGTTGAAAATTTTTCAACTATTCATTAATTAATGTCTTGAAACAGTAGAATAAGAAGTTAGTCAAATATCTCTTCACACCTTAGACTTAGGCTCGGTTTGGAGTCTGTTAGTATTTACAAAAAGTTAACTTTTCTAAACAAAAATAAAATATTCAAACATATTTTTGTTTCAAAATTTAAAATTAAAATTTTCCATTCAAATTGATCTCATATAATTTTTAAAAAAATTCTCTCTTATTTTCCTTCAAAAATATTTTTCTATCAAAAAATCATGAAAATTTTCACACATTCCAATACAACTTTTCTTAAATACATCATTGTCCAAAGCGGAGAAGTGCTTGGTAAGAGTTGTTCACTTGCTTTTTTGTCCTTGCCTTTCTATGTGTTTATACCCAATTTTATACCAAATTTTTTTTAAAAAAAAAATTTGGATGCTAAATGTTAATTTATTTGAAAACAATGGATCTAATTAAATTTTGAGGAATTAATGCCAATATTAAATTTTGCCACAGAAATTCACAAATTAGATGGAATTATTCGTTTAATTGGCTGGTTTTTTTTTTTTTGGGGAAAAAAACTGATTTTATCATTTTCAAAATTCTGACATCATTGCAACCATTTCGTTATTTGTTGTTTCAACTACTTCAACTGCACTTCAATAAACAAACAATACGAGAAAGGTCAAACAATTATTTCATATTAAGGCTTGAGAATTTTGCTATATTATCCATCTGGCTTCGAGTAATATTGACATTGACATTATATTATAGTCTTTTTATTTTCAACTGCATTCTTTATTGCAACAAGCATTAACAGTCGTATTCATCATTGTTTTTGAGTATATACTCCTTACTCCATTTAAAAAAAAAAAGTTCACTTTTAAATTTTTTTCTTATCTCCAAAAAAAAGAATCCACTTTTAAACCAAATTTATAAAATATTCTTATTAATAATAATTATGTATATCTAATATTAAAAATTAAGAATAAAAATACAAAATTATATATTTATTTAGTTCATTAGGCGTGTTGTACCTAATAACTAATAAAATGCTATATCTAAATTAAAATAGACTTTTTTTTTGAACGAATGGAATACTACTTTCTTCTCTTATAGTATAATGGGGTTTTTAAACCATGAAAGAGCAAAGTGACATTCGATGAAACTATAAGGAAAACAAATGGTATTTGCATTCTCGCTTTATTTTATAGAGTATTGATGTATTATTTACTTACATTGTTACATGATATATATTTATTATGAGGACATTAGTATTAATAAATAACAAGTGAACTTATATTAATCACTCATAAAGTTTTGTGAATATCATTGCTTATTCAAGAATTGTGAAGACAATCTATTGACTAATTCACACTGTTTTGTGGTTTTTTTCCCCAAATGAATAGTGTTATCTTTTCACAACTCCTTTCTAGCCCCAATTTTAGTTTTTCCATTCACCAAATGCTAGTAACCTAACCTTACTAGAATATTTGTTATAGGGATTGTTGGATCAATATTTTAAAGTAATAGAGAAAACAAAGATTGAAAAAAAAAAAATCAAGCAATTAGAGGAAGTAAGATAGGTATTTCACCATATAATATGCGTTGTACATAGATAAAGGTGCATGAGTGTTGAAATATCTTTTTGATTTGGTTGATGGATCATCTACCTAGACTACCTTTAGTTCATATACTCCTCCCTCCGTTTAAAAAAAAAAAAAAAACCTTTCCATTAATTATAATTTTTGAATTATTAAATACAATACTTTTAATACATTATTAAGTACATAATTTTATATTTATATTTTTTACTTTTTACTTTTAATTGTGATGCTACACAACTATATTAGAGGAATTATATTTAAATTTTTTTTTTGGTGATAAAAAAGATTTGATATATATATATATATTTGGAGACGTATGGAGTAATAAAGATTCGGTGGGTTTTTTTTTTTCTTTTCTCTGTAGTACTTAAGTTAGGAATAAGATAAATAAATGTTAACAATTGAAATTGTAGAAGAGGAAGAAGAACTTAGCCTCCAATGCTCCATCATATGCCCCCTTTTTTCCTGGTTATAAATCTCAAAAAATTACTCCATCAATCACTAAGTCATGCATGCCCAAAAACACAATAATTTTTTCATGCTAAGCCAGCTCCTAAAGAGCATCAATGGCTAATTTCTTTTTCTTTATTTATTAAGAATCTAATAATATTGTTCGTTTGACAATGGGATGGTTTCATTTTGATCCTTTTCTTTTGCTTGCAAATTGGAAGCATTTATCTTAGAATGTGTTCTAATGAATCTAATCCCCAACAAACCTTAAGTTCTTGATGGCTGTAAAAACAAAATATTTGTGCTTTTCTTAGTTGATCACTAATAATTTAACATAACACAATGCTCGAGTAATTGGCTACTATTTGAATTCACAACCCAAAAAATATACATATATATTTTGAGAACAGTGAAAATATGATTGAGATGGCCAAACCCAAAAAAAAAAAAAAATAATAAATAAATAGAATAGTCAAAAAGTAGTAGTAGAAAATGTGTAACTATGACAGCTTTGTTACCAAATGAAAGGTAGCAATCAGCTTCTCTTCTTTTTTTGTAGTCTCACATTTGTCAAGAAATCACTTTCACTCCCTTACCGTTTTTTTGTTGTATTCGTCCAAAGCTTTACAAAGGAGAGTTTTGAACCAATCAATCAAAATCTTTATCTAAGAAACGAAAAGGGTTTCTGTTTTAAAATACAATTTTGCCTACAAATGTCCCCTCCAAATCTGATGTTCTAAGAAAGACAGCAAACCATTCATTCATTCATTCATTTCTTGCAAACTTATAGATTTAGACTACAAACAATAGATTAATGGTTTTTCATTGTCTTGCTCTATGCAAAGGACTGGCAATATGTACTAATCTATACAAAAGATTTCATGAATCATATGAAATTGTAGAGGTAACTTGTACACTTTTTCTTTGGATTTTGCCTTATCTTTCCGTTATCAAAGTAATTGAAACTGAGGTTGAAGAAATGTAAGGAATGCCATGGAAGATTACATCAATATAACAAACCAAAAGCTATGGTTGAGGAACAAAGAGAATATGCTTATAATTTGATGCAACTTGAGGAATATACTTGCTGCTAGTGATGGCAATGACTAGTGAATTTTGGCCCCAAGCGAAGGGGGAATGCATTATTCAGGGAATAGAACACTTTCTGTTACAGAAGATGCGCAGTGAGAGTTTCTATTAGAATTCAGAGACATACAAGTTCGTGGGATGAAGAGGACAATTTCAGTAGAAAATCAATAAACAATATCCAATCATACGCAACTCGATGAAATTGTATGATATTAAATAAGATCTTTTATAATTTTGCACCACTCAAGCTTAGTTTTGTACTTCATGAAAATAGGAAATCATATGGTATGTAATGTGGCAATTTTTTATTTTGATGGATTCTAATAAATTAGGATTTTACAATAACACTAGTGTGTTTAAATCAAATCTTAGACAATGTATCATATAAGAGCACTCCATGATCTTTAGGAATTGCAACAGGGTGGGGAGGAAGCCCCACCCGCCACCCGCCCTGTTTCTTGCCCCCCCTATTGTCCCCGCGGGTATTCAAATCGGGAAGTGCTTGTTTATAAAAAATATATATAAAAATTAAAAATTTAACATAAATATAATAATTAAAATCAATTCAAAATCTAAATAAAAATTAATATCATTTTAATGTAACAATTAACAAATTATAAAGTTCAAATCTAAGCATACAAATGAAATATAACAAAAAGTTTTAAAACATTATAACGTACAAATGTAAAATATAGTTTGGATCAAAATAACAAATCATAATCATCATTTTTTTTTTAAAACTCTACAATGCATGACATTAATCAAAAGCATTTTGTTTAATTCAATTATAGAAATAACACCAAGGTTCCTTTACTTCCTTATTATTTCTTTTGCATGATAAAATTTAAAATATATAAAATACTATATATATATGTGTGTGTGTATATATATATATATATATATATCAAATTAACAATAATTTATAAATATAAATATTAAACAGTAAACTAATGGTACTAATAATATGTTATAATAAAAAAGATGAGAGTCAATATATAATAATTCATAACTAATATAGAAATAATAATAAACTAATAATAAGTAGTGACTAATACTAAAATATGATAATTAAAAATTTAATTAATATAATTTTAATATAAACATAATATACTATTAATTAAGACACATTTAATAATAAATTAAAATTCTAACTAATATTAATAACATAATATATATAATTATATAAATAATATATTTACTAATATACACAAATAATATATTTATTAAATTTTAAATATAATATATATTAATATATCTAAAAAACTAATGCGGATAAAAAAGGCGGGTTCCTCACCCCACTACCCACCCCGTTTAGATAGGGAGAGTTTTTCTCCCCCTCAAACGGGGAAGGTACCTACGGGTGGTGGGTACATTTGTCATTTCTAATGATCGTTATTTAAAATACACATTATTAAATATATCATTAAAAAAATATCACAACCTATACTAACTTGAGTATCAAAATATTATGGAACATGTATTGCAGGTTTTGGCATTACATGCATCTCAAAGGTGCACTTCGGCTGGTGAATAAGCTCATCAGCATTGGTATTTTTTAGATTTAGTTAGTATTTTTCAAATGAGTAATGATACTTTTAGTGTTTTTTCATGGTGATTGATGTGACAAATATGAAATAACAAAATTCACTCATCACATTTTTTAAAAATATAAAATAATAAGGGATTATTTTATCTTTTCATACTTACCACATCAATCACTTCGAAAAGTCACTATGAATATCATTATTGCTTTCAAATCTAGGATTGAAGGGTTGTCTTATTTAGCACATTAAAAAGTTATCTCCACTTGCAAGAAAAGTACCATTACACCTAATTTATCTCAAGTCTTAGTTAAAATGTAATGAACATAACATTTATGAAGAAACTGTAAACTTTGGTGGGATTGTGCAATTCTTCTATTATTTCGGCTGTAATGTCAGAATGAACTGACCAATAAAATAGTGTCTAAAATGAAAAATTGTCATTTTACCAGTAAAATTTACTGGTAATGAAAGAGAAAAGAAGATGATGGATGAACATGAGGGAGGAAAGTCATCAATGCATTCTTACTATTATCATTTATAATGTTCTCCTTGTTGGCAACAAAGCCCTTCATTTAAAGAAACATTTATTCATTAATATTGCAGGTTACTTGCAGCGGAACTTAAACACCACTAAAGAAACACAGAAAATAATAGCAGTTGAACACTCTACCCTTAGCCTCATTGGACAGCCCTTTAATCTTAATTTCTTCCTGGTTTGATGCTTTCCATTGAAGACATCCCCCAAAGTCAAAGTAGACTTTCCTCTCAAGATAAAATATGCTAATTTGCCTAACAAAAGCAAAAGGTCATGGTGATATGATGGACAATTAAGTACTATTTACCATATTCATTCATGATTGTTGCCCTGTTCCTTGTGGTTTTTCTTTTGAGAATCATTTTGTCTCAAAATATTGTTTCAAAAAAGTGAAAATACAAAATAAGATAGCAATTCATAACAACCGTTAAATTCAAGAAAATTACATTTTTGGTTAGCAAAAGTTTGTAAATTAAACATTAAACAAAGTAACCAAACCCATAATCCTCATGGTAGTGGTTGATTCAATTTGAAGTTTGCAAAAGCTCAAGATTCAGAAAGAGATGAATGGGTAATATTACTTGCTAGGTTGGTTAAATCCCAAATTGGTTTTAAGTATCATTTTGTTGACTTTTGTTGATGATGTCCATAGCTGTCAATCATAAACTAAACAACATATTCATGAATGTTGACATCCCACCTCAAATTGACTAGAGGAAAACCAATTGACAAAGTATTACTTCCCAAATCCCTGTAACACGTTTGAAAATGAAACTGAAAGAAAGAAACAGAAACCGGAAGACGAGGAATATGGACATAGCCCTCTATTGTTTTGTCAAAGGGTAGTAGTACTAATGCAGGCCGAAGGCATGAGCCTCATGATTCAAACCAATTTTCACTTTGAGAAAGGCAAAAAACTAAAGCAAAAGCAAACAATTTTTGGTAATCAAATTCCAGGAATTCAGACCTCGGGACTGCAGGCTTCTGCCGATAGCTACATTTGGTTGCTATTTAGGGCATTAACGGTACCCCTGGAATCAGTCAGGCCTCGTTCATGCCACATCAACATGGCGGACAAGTCTTATTCGCGTAATCGTAAAAATTAACTCACGCTAATGATCTGGCCTGCACTATTCACACAATCATTATCAACTTTTTTTACATTAATAATATAACTTTAATAATTTTTTGGGTCATTATTAAAAACATTTTTTGGCAAATAAATTTACATTACATGAAAAACTTAAATTTACATTACATGAATTTAAATTAAATATAAAATACGTAAAACAATCAATAGAAAATAAATTTATATTACATTAAAATTAAAATTTAATAATACTCTTAAAAATGAAAATAAATACTCTAAATTAAAAATGAAATACGTAAAATAATTAATGAAAAATAAATTTACATTACATTAAAACTAAAACAATTAATGGAAAATATATTTACATTACACTAAAATTAAAATTTAATAATATACTTGAAACATGAAAATAAATATGATAAATTAAATATAAAATTCTTAAACGCATGAATAATTTTTTTAAACAATTAATGGAAAATAAATTGACATTACATTAAAATTAAAATTTAATAATAAATGTTCACAATTATGACTCTAAATGAAATATGAAAGACAAAAACCAATTAATGGAAAATAAAGTAACATTACATTAAATTTAAAATGTAATAATACACTTAAAAATGAAAATTAATACTCAAAATAATTTCCAGTCTCATAGCTAATTTCCACCAAAACGCTCCCATATGTGTTCAATCAAGTCATTTGTCAACTCATTGTGGATTTCTCTATTGCGAAGTTGATTCCTGTTCATCAAATAATTATTTATGTTGAAAACTCTCCCCGTCGAGAATTGCGGAGTATTACGATTGTTGCTTTCTGGTTGCTCCTCAATAAATGTTGAAGGATCAACGTAATGTTCATAGTTAATCCGTTCATCCTCAACGATCATGTTATGCATTATAATACATGCATTCATGATTCGATGAAATAGACTCCCATCCCATGCGAGTGCCGGATTTTTAATTATCCGCCAACGTCTTACGGCCTCAAGCGCTTGATTCAACATCCTTTCGAGCGGCTTCTTGGCATTGGGAAAATAATCTATGTTTATTTGTTTGTGGTATTGGGATTTATTGGATGAAAGACGCCCATTTGGAATATATACCATCCGTAAGGTAGTATCCCTGTCATATTAATGGCCATTAACCGTATATTGAACAGTCAGTGTTCTACCAAGTAATACATCATTAAACATAGGGGAACGATAAAGCACATTTAGATCATTACACGAACTTGGAGTACCGAAGAATGCATGCCAAATCCATAAATCTTGGGAAGCTACAGCCTCGAGTATTGATGTAGCTACGCCATCATTCTCTTGATACATTCCCTTCAAAGCCGCTGGACAATTTTTCCACTCTCAATGCATGCAATTAATCTTCCAATCATGCCTGGGAATCCGCGCATTTCACCAATATGCAATAGCCTTCTCATATTTGTAGGAGTTGGCCTCCTCAAGTATTCAGCACCAAATATATTGATAATGCCTTGACAAAAATGGGAAATGCACTCTTTGGACGTAGTCGCACCAATGCGCAAGTACTCATCAATTGAATCCGCAGAACTACCGTAGGCCAACATTCGTAATGCAGCTGCGCATTTTTGCAAACCTGTAAACCCCATTCTACCGGTTGCGTCTGCCCGTTGTTGAAAGTAGGGAGAAATTTGTAGTCCTTCCACAATACGTAAGAAGAGACTTCTATCCATTCTGAATCGAAAGGATGTTCAACATCCTATATAGGATGTTCGGCAAAATAATCATTCCAAAGGCGGATTTGACTGGCTTCTCGATCTCTATCTGGACAACAATTAAGATTTTCGTTTCGTCTATGCCTTCTTCTAGGCCTTGTAGTATGTTCTGCATTTTGCGCATTTACACTAGTTTCATAAATTTGCACACAAGTTTCGTCCAACAACCTGTCCATTTTTGAAAAAATTGAGTCAAAATCATAAGAATTTGGATCCATTTTTTTGGAAGAAAATAGAGATTTTGAGAGAGTTAGGAAATATAAAATTCGGATTTTGACCCAAATATATGCAAAATGCATATCATTTTACAGAAGATAAAATTTTATGACCATTGGTGATTTTTTTTTTTTTTAAAAAATAGGATTCAAATGGGCGTTGCAAACCGTTGGACGGTTTGCAACGGAAAGCTGCGTGGTGCGCCCCATTGGGAGGCGCGCATCATGACTGTCGACTCTTTTTTTTTAAAAAAGAAATGACGCCGTTTAAACGCCAAATGGCGTCGTTTCAGAGGGGCATTTCCGAAAAAAAATAGCACAGGTGCCTTGGCGGCGATCGACACGACGGCAGCGCGGCGACACATGTCGTGGCGCTGGCTTCAATCAACGTGTCGATCTTGGCTTAACGTTTGACTGCATCGTTTTGACGTAAAATGGCATCATTTTGACGTAAAACGGTATCGTTTTTGCCACAAAAACTCAAAAAAAAAAAATGCAATTAGGCTGCATTGCCTAGTCGATGCAGAGACCACCAAATGCAGACTGGCTGCTACCGTTCAACACCAAATCAGCAATTTTGCTGACTTGACTTCATGCGGCCAGACTGCATTTCCTCCAAAAGGGCTGCTGTTCATGGCCTTAGGTCTGTTGATTCCCGCACAAACACTACCACACCAACAAGAAGACAAAACAGAGCCCACCTAGGACCTTATCAAACAATAAAGAAAAAGTAAATGTGGCTCATACCTCATCCTCCTTCCTCTTGGGAATTTTTAACAAATTCAACTCAATAAAATAAAAGGGGAACAGCCATCATGGCATTATCTCAATTCCTTCTCCACTATCTCCTGATCCTTTTCCCTTATTCCCTCCTTGTCCTAATTCCAGACCTTCCACAACTATTCTTATAGAGTATTCATTTTTGGCTTTTATAATTCACAAACTTGTTCCTTTTACTGTATCCCATTCCTTCTCTACTCCTCTTTCTTTCCTCTCTTTCTCTCACACCTACACACACTCGAGAAGACTGGCTCTTTTTCTTTAGTCATAGGCTGTCTCTTTATTGAAAACTAAACAAAGGTTGCCCTCCTCCTCTGTCCCTATCTGGAGTTTATTTGGAGTTAGTGTTCTATTTTTTCTTCTTAATCAAAAGTGTAAATTTTTCATTGTTTAAACCTAACGATGCCAATGGTGACTCCAGAAAACTCCATGTTTGGGGAAAACAGTAGATATAGAAGATCAAGAAACCTTAACCATAGCCAAAATCAACGAGAACCCATCTCAGAAACAGATCCAATCCCTTCAATCCTCAACTCAAAATCAACCATTTCCTCTTTGATTTTCCCCTCCAGTGAAAATCCCGCCACAACCCACAATAAAAAAAAGAACTTTTCATCTGCAACATTCAGAGGATTGGGTTGTACCGCATCATCACAAGTGTCGGTTCCTGCGGTTATAAGAACCTCAGCTGATTGGGAAACCAAGAAAGTGAAGAAGAAAAAGCAGAACAGTAAGAAAAATCAGGGTCCCAGTTCTGCAACATCCTTAGCAATTGGTGGAATAACAACTTCCTCTTCAACAACGACATCTGTGACTAATACTAATAATAGCAGCATTAATTCTTTGTCATTATCATTAACTTCCAGTTGTGTGGCTGTGCCTGATGTTTGGTGTGGTCCTGGAATGGGTTTAACCACAGATGCAGCCTCTGTTGATTGTGTTGTTTCAAGAAGGCCTCTTTCTGGGAGGGGAAAAGTTGATGGTGAAAAGATAAGCCACAGAGAGGTATTATTTGGTTTTTGTGACCAAGGCCTTAATTCTTCTTGTCTTCTTCTAGGCCAAATTTCCTTTCAAGATTGTCCCTTTACTTTTGCACTGGGAGATGGGGCTGTACTCCTAATTTTAGTTAGCTGTTTTATTTTAGTTGATGTTGGTTCTGAATCTTCTGATCATATGAAGTTTTCAAGGTTTGTAACTTTGCGTGTCTTTGGTGATAATAAGGCCTTGAATTCCTGACTGACATGTCCTTGTCAAGGTTAATAGCTAAACTTTGAATTTGCTTAAAGAAACTAAAGTTTGGGAAGATTCGTTGATTACTTGGTGAAACCTTTTCTCCCCCATAAGGGCTTATGCATTAGCGGTTTCCATTTTTAGATGGTGGGTGAAATTTATTCAATCTATTTCCTTATGTTGAAGGAACGTATTGGTTTTGCCCATTTGAATGTTTGGCGGAAAGCTTTTGATTTTGTTTGATAAACACGTCTGTTTGTACTTTGTAACTTTTTGTTTGCGTTAGCAATCTAAACAAACTATTTCGTTGAGCTTCCGTAGTGCCAGTACATCCAGCTTTATTTTGTCAATTCGATCTACTATTACATTGAACTACCGTATACAAGTGTTTGTATTAGCAACTGACATTCTATGGTTTTATTTTTTATTTTTTATTTTTTTTAATTTTGTGGTGAGTTTTATGATCATTACATTACACCTCGATATGGATTTCTCTCCTTTGCCTTCTGTCTAGCATTGCATTTTTGCTGTCTGATCTTTGGATTCCTTGCCGGTGTTTTGTTTTGCTTTTTGTCACTTTCCTTCTTTCTTAAATTATTATTCTTGTGGGACCTCACTGTTTTGCAACTATAGAACTTTCAATGAACCTAAATGTTTTCCTTGGACTGACTCTGCTTTTTGACAGCGCCCTTCATATTCAGTAAGGAGAATGGTAACCCCAGAGGACATTCCTTTCCTTGATTCTGATACTTCCTTCTCAGTGCCACGCTCTCGTTTAGACGTATTTGGTTCTAGGCATCATCGCCATGCTCGGCATGGTTTCCCGGAAGGGCTCACAGAGGTCTGTCTCTCCATTATGCCATTTCTTCATTTGTTTTTCCATGGTGCATGAAATGTGTTTCATTTCCTTGTTGAATGCCTGAAGTGCGACATTTTTCTTCTAATAATCTGATTAATAAAGTCCATCAGATTTCTCCTGTGTTTCTTGAGGTTCTTTTTCTTTGGCCGAGACTAGTCTTGCTCTATGCATTTCTTTTGGTGTTGGGAAACTGTATCTGGTGCACCAAAGAAGAATTATTCACCTGGAACTGTAACAAATTTATTTACTTCAGATGATTGCCATTTTAAAATTCAGGGCCATACTACACCTAGGTTTAGAGATTTTACAGGGTTGATTTGATTGTCATGGTCAGCGCTGGATTAACAACTTTTGATGCTCAATTCAGAGGGTCCAATAATCTGCAGTAGCCATACTCTGAAAGTGAGTTGTAGGGAAACACCTAATTTAGTTATACCTGCTTCTAGTTAGAGCATCAGTTCCACATCATAGAAAATTCAAATCCCTAGTAACTAATATAGGTATGCTTAAATACTGATGTTAGCAATGTGGTTTCATTGTTAGACTATTTCATTTATTTCTTTCTATTGGCTAAGAAGCCCAAGACTCTTATTAATAGGTACATTCTACAATTTAAATTTGACCATCTTAAAGAAAGATGAAGAAAACATTTAAGGTGATATTGCCTAGTTTCTTGACGAAGTCTGTTCAGTAATGGTTCTAACACTGAGAAATGAACTGTAAACGTAAAAAATCTGGACAATTCATGATGCATGACGCCCTTTTCAATTGCAATGACATTGCACATTTTAAAGATAAGTTACTGCTGAGAAAACTTATTTATACCAATTACTCCAACTGAATCAAGAGGCCCAAGCCATGGTATCATATTTGCACTGCACCCATATTAAATCTTGGTAAGTTAGAGGCTTAGAGCATAGTAACTTGACTTTTTGGTTCAGCCAGGGGCAGATTTGGACCCTCAAAATTTTTTAGCATCAAAGCTTCGAATGTTGTCATTATGCATGTTGGCATAGCTTGTCCCAAGCCAAGATAAAGTGAGGAAGGTTGCGTCAGGCGTTGCGAGCCGGCTATAAAAAAACTAGCTATCTTTTATGAGATGAACCCAAAGGATTTATGTCTTTGGGTTCATCGACCGCCGACCCCAACTAGTTTGGGATAAAGGTGATGATGGTGATGATGATGATGATGAAAGCTTCGAATGTTGTCATTAGTGGAGTGTTCAGTCTAGCTTTTTTATTTTTTCGTTTTAATTTATTATTATTTTTTTAAAATTAGTTTCTGAATTGGATATATGAAACTTGACTATAAGAATGTAAGAGAGGACTGTGGCCAGAAATTGATGTTGTGAACTAAGCAATGTCATTAATAGAAGTTTCTGTGTGAACATCCTTTGTAACTTCAGAAATTTGGAATAGGGTAGTCTATGTTGCAGTTAACTCATTCAAGATTGTATGTGGTGACCATTTAAAATAGTAGTTTTTGAATCATAGCTGAGGTCTGTCTCTATAGACCATTGAGAAGTTTCCTTCAGAAGCTAAAATCACTAGTTTCAATGTATAGAAACACTTCCTTGAGAAGCTTGCTCATCAAATTATACGGATCAATGGTATTTGCAGTATTTTCTCCTTATTTTCCAACTGGTATATTATCATAAATGGCTTTCGCTTTATGCGTTTGTTCTATCCAAACTACTTCGTTATCCTTAAGTTAGGAACTACCAAAGTATTTTTTTTCTTGAAATTTTTTCTGTTTTTCTTCTGGTCTGTTTCAAAAATGTTAAGAGTTCTACTCATTCCCTCAATTTTCACATTTATGGTTATAATAGGACATTTGTCGAACTTAAAGATTTGTTGAAGTTCTGGTGTGATCCTAATTATTAGATTGAGGATTTGACCGTAGATAAGAATTTGGATCAGAGAAGGATCCTATTTGGCTATGAGTCTTTGGCAGGTCATCTACTCAATATACAGAGAATATGACATCTCTATCCATAAATCTTGAGGGCCTTTCTTTATTTTCATTTTTGGCATTATAGACGCTATAAATTATCCTTCACATCTTAACATGTTGCATGAGTATGGAATTTTATCCCAAGAGGACTTCTGCACTAAGTTCGGCGTCCTTTATGCAGTAAATTGGAGAAAAAAATTGTAAATGCAGATCTTGTAGGGTGGGTTGTCTGCGTCTTATGTACATTGAGAGCTAAAGTTGAAATGTTGGAATGCAGATTGTGATGCTTCAGAGTAATCTTATGATGGGAGGAAGATCAGATGGTGGCGATCGATATAGGGATTGGAGGCTTGATGTTGATCACATGTCATACGAGGTGAGACAGATTTCCATAATAAATACTGTCCTGAAGTTTTCTGTTCCTCTCTTACCTTTGCAATCATACTGTTGTGGTGGTGCAAACAGGAATTGCTGGAACTTGGTGATAGAATTGGTTACGTGAGTACTGGATTGAGGGAAGATGAAATCAGCAAGTGTGTGAGGAAAACCAAGATCTCAGTTGCAGATGATCTGCCATCAAGAATTCGTACTGAGTGGGAACAAAAGTGCAGCATTTGTCAGGTTAGATTACTGAAAGTTTTCTTGGCTGTGTTCGTGATTTTAGAGTTGTATCCATTCACAGATTATGTACCTATATTTTTCCTTCTGTGCATTACAGTTTACTTGTCTTTCTATCTAGGAGGAATATGAATCTGATGACGAGATGGGCAAGCTCAACTGTGGACATTTTTTCCACAATGAATGCATAAAGCAGTGGCTCTCGCAGAAAAATGCCTGCCCTATGTGTAAAACTGAGGTGGTGTCACATAGGTAGATGATGTGGATTTCAGACTGTTACCTTTGCAGCTGGTTATTGTTTCTGGTGTACAGTGTTCATCATGTTCAAAAGCAAAATTAATTTTTGAGATGGTATCCCAGTGCTATATGCTCATGTTACTCATCCTGATATAAGACTGGTGGTAAAGTCTGAAGGGAATGATTGAGCTTTCAACAATTCGATTCACGTTTTCCGGAGAAAGTGTCCCCGATGTTTTAGATGAATGCATACTCTATTGAGGTCCTATTTGCAGATTGATACCCATGTTTTCTCCACACACAGCCATTTACTAAATTGAATGATTTTCCTTATTTCAAATTTGGATTGCTATTGCCTGCATTGTAGAACCTCTCTACTTTTGATGTTCCCAATTGATAAAGCCAATAGCAATTGGGGCTATGGTTTCCAAGTTGCCCCTCTTTGGATCCACTACTGTAGTGTGCATCCAATACCTCATTGAAGGAATCTAAGGCCTTGCTTTAGTGCTAAAGTGGAAATACAAAAGAGAGTAGAGTGGTGCCCTATCATTCCTCATTGATGAGGATGAATAATATGAGGTTGAATGTGCTTGCCAAAGAGAGTTCTATTTTAGCTGCACAACTAAAGCTCACTTCCCTTTTTCATGTCTGATGTGGGAGAATTGGTCCAAGGAGTGTTTGGATAAATTTGAGACAATCAATTGGATTACATCTAATACAAAGATTTGCCTCAAGTGTCATAAACCTGCTGGGAAGAATGGAGGATGCAACCTAGTTTCTTGGGCTTCATTTGGACTTCATTTTCATTTACAAAAGTTAATTTTTCTCAAACAAAAATAAAACATTCAAAAATATTTTTATTTTAAAATTTAAATTTTGAATTTTCTCTTTTAAATTCCTCTTACATAATTTTAAAAGTTTTTCTTTTCAAAATATTTTTTTTATAAAAAAATACTTATAAAAATATTTACACATTTTAATATAATTTTTTTCAAACTAAGCCTTGAGTTTGTGGACAAGCATTTTGCTGACTTTGTGGTGGAGCCACTGGCTGGAAACACACCTAAACCAAAAGGGGATAAAGTGATGCCCTAACATTTGGGTCCTGCTTTAGGGCAAAATTAGGGATTTGATACCAATTATTTCATACGAATTAGGGATTGGAGGGCTTATTTTTGGGGTAGTTTTCATAATAAAAATGTTGTAGGATGATTTTATACTTTAATAAAATGCCACACAGTGCGCACGTGCAGATTCTTGATGGGTTCCGTCAGAAATAATAAATAAGATCAAAAACAACATTTTTAAAATATAAAGAATTAAAAAAGTTATTTTTAACTATGTGAAATTAAAAAAGTTAAGGACCTATTTCTAAAGACCAATTATATGATTTACTCTTCTTTCTTTGGGTTGTTATTAGCTTTTTTGGTGTCATAAGTATGGTGAAGTTGAGAGATTTGCATTGCAGAACACTGCTGTGTTCTTATATTGCTTAGGTTGGAGCAAAAACCAGTTGATGAGGACAGGTTTTTGGATCAGCATCATGTCATTGACTGTGTTTCTTTCTCATGGTCATCTCTTGAATCTATACAAGAAGCCATTGGAGTAGTAAATAAACTTTTGACACCTAAATTCTTTATGCAGGCCACTTAGTTGGCCAGAAGATTTTCATCAACTGCAAAAAAGAATCACAAACTTTCCCCAAATTATCAGTATCTGATCCTCATTCATTACAAAGTTATGAGTATTGGATCCTCATGGTTAATTGCAAAAATCTCCCACTACCTCAAAAAATTCATTACTCCAACTTAAACCGCCTTTTGGCAAATATAGGGTTAATTACGTTGACTTCCTAGATATTTCACTAAATAACAAAATGATCCCAAAGTTTGGCCAAATAACAATTTTTCCAAATTACAAAATGAACGTACTAAATATATAATTATTTCATCGGAACTAAACATAAATATTTTTTTTTACAATTTTTGAACTGATTTTTTTCTTTTATTTGTCATATAAATAAATTTTAACAACTTTAAAAATATTTGCACAAAAAATTCGTGATAACAATTATTCTATTAAAAATATCAAATAAAATTATAAAATTACATCTACCTCTTATGAAAATTAATACTTCTCATGATTTAAAAGAATACTTCTCCATGGTTTTGTCCATGATTTAAATGAACTATTAATATATTTTACGATTTGAAGAAACTATATGTATAATATTTATAATCAAATATTATATATATAGTCACTTTTAATACTATTTTATTTGTTATTTAATTTTTAATTTAGTAAATTGATAGTTGTTTTAGTCTTTCTAATCTTTTTAATGATTGATTGTAATGTAACTCAATGGAGGTATAAATAATTTCTCCAAACTATGGAATATTTGTAATTTTACTAAATTTCGAGGGATGTAGCTGTAATTAATTCTTGCTTTTCCTTCCCTCAACTTTTTTAGCCGCTTTCCGGGGAGGAAGTACAACCGACTAAAAATCCAATCTTTTGTTCATAACACAGTCAGTCAGCTACAGACCACAGAAGCCCAGGGAAACGATGTCGTCGAAGCAGCTTCTCTCCGCCGTTCTCCGCCGGACAAAACCTTTCAAACCCACTAACCTCCTCCGCCCATTCTCCACCGCCGCTGCCGCAGTCGTGGAACCAGTACAAGAGGAAAGCAGCGGCATAACCAAGAAAGGCGTCAAGATCGCCGGAAGGCCGTTATACCTCGATATGCAGGCGACGTCGCCTGTGGACCCCAGAGTCCTGGACGTCATGCTCCCTTACTATATCTCCCGTTTTGGAAACCCTCACTCCCGAACCCACCTCTACGGTTGGGAATCGGAAGAAGCCGTCGAATCGGCCCGGGCCCAAGTCGCCAGCCTAATCAACGCCTCCCCTAAAGAAATCATCTTTACCTCCGGCGCCACCGAATCCAACAACATCTCCATAAAGGGCGTTTTGCATTTTTATAAAGACAAGAAACGGCATGTCATCACCACCCAGACCGAGCACAAGTGCGTGCTGGATTCTTGCCGCCATCTCCAGCAAGAGGGTTTTGAGGTAACTTATCTTCCTGTTGAGTCTGATGGACTCATTAATTTGGATAAGCTTCGAGCTGAAATCCGGCCCGATACAGGGCTCGTTTCTGTAATGATGGTTAATAATGAGATAGGTGTGATTCAACCTGTTGAGGAAATTGGGAAAATCTGCAAGGAATTCAACGTGCCTTTTCATACTGATGCTGCCCAAGCTTTGGGGAAGATTCCTATTGATGTTGATAAAATGAATATTAGTTTGATGTCTTTGAGTGGGCATAAGATTTATGGGCCAAAAGGAGTTGGGGCTTTGTATATGAGGCGAAGGCCGAGGATCCGAGTGGAACCTCAGATGAATGGAGGTGGACAAGAGAGAGGAATAAGAAGTGGAACTGTGCCAACTCCATTGGTTGTGGGATTTGGGGCAGCTTGTGAGATTGCAACAAAGGAAATGGAGTACGATGAGAAGAGGATTAAAGGTTTGCAAGAGAGGTTATTGAACGGGATTAGAAAAAAGATTGATTTTGTTGTGGTTAATGGAAGTGTTGATAGGCGGTATACTGGCAATTTGAACTTGTCATTTGCGTATGTTGAGGAAAGCTTGTTAATGGGGTTGAAGGAGGTTGCAGTGTCGAGTGGGAGTGCTTGTACGAGTGCAAGTTTGGAGCCATCATACGTGTTGAGGGCTTTGGGAGTGGAAGAGGATATGGCGCATACATCAATTAGGTATGGGATTGGAAGGTTTACTACTGAGGAAGAGATTGATAGGGCTGTGGAACTAACTGTGAAGCAGGTTGAGAAGTTAAGGGAAATGAGCCCTCTTTGGGAGATGGTGAAGGAGGGCATAGATATAAAGAGTATACAATGGGCACAACACTGATCTCAACTAGGTTGGAAGTTTGTAATTGTGGAAGTGAACTCGTGCTAGCGGAAGGAGTTGCTATTTGAGTTTACAAGGATTACGCTGGTTGAGCTTTCTAGTTTGTATATCATGTTCAACAGCAAAATTATTTCCTAATTATAAGAATCCTCGTGTACTCCAAGACGATGAGCTTTTGTTTTCAGCTTGTAAGATTGTGGTAATGTATAATCAGAGGGAATGATTAAGCTCACAACAGTTATATGTGAATGACATGTTTTGCATTTTCTTAAAAAATTATACCTGATAATGTAGTTGATGTATTTGACGAGTTATGTTTTTGGATATTGTGAAAAAATTCCCTTCCTATAAAATCTCTGTTTGAGAGGTTGCTGCAGATGATGATATTGTGCTCCAATGCACGACCATGTTCTTTCAATGGTTTTCCTGTAGTAATTGTTTGAAGCTTTAAAACAGACACCACAATTGAATCGCGTTGCACAATGTTTGCATGACATTTGAATTGTTGAGCCAAAATTTGTCGAATGTTGATTGATTAATTTGAAGAAATGGTTGGATTTAAATTCTTATTTGTTTTTTGTGTGTTGGAATGCTTTCGTTGTATATGGATATTAATGGAAGAAAGTGAAGTTGCGAACGTTTGAGGCAATAATATTTCTGCATATTCACATATCAATGATACTGCTAAAAAATAATGCATATACTGTTACTGCTTCCCATTGGAGGAAAAGCAGTTGATCAAGAAAGGTTAATGCACAAAGCATTGGAACATTGTTAAAGTTATCAGTACATTTACTGAGTCATATGATTGATTATGTTGATATACATCATAAGGTTAATGTACTACTACATTTGTTCGGCTTCCTACTTACATCCACTTGGACCGTATAATGCCACAACTACAACATCTATAGTACACAATTTACACCTACCAATTCAATAGAAACAATAATTTCAAGATATTTTGTCAAATCATAAGCTTTTTCCCCTTGTATCACTAAACTGATTCCTGATTTATGCTTCTTCCCTCTCTTTCCTATTGTTTCATTGTGTAGTCTTTCTATCAGCTTATACATATTGTTGATTTCAAGTAAGATCATGATGCTGGAGAAATTCTACTATGCATGGGTAAACTTGATCTGGTGCCTGCATTTTTAAAGGCATTAGTAATGAGTCACATGTATGAATTTGGCAATTTGTAAGAACAGGACACTGTACATACCAAACGACCTCCCACTAGATCATAGTGAGCATAATGCGGACCACTTGGCTCTCCAAAAACTTTGTACGTAACCAACTCTCCAGGAATTAGCTTCACAGTTTCTATTCCATCAAAGAAGACAAATGAAATAGAGATGGAGAGAAAGAAGTAGGGAAGGGAGGGAAGGCATAAATAATTGAGAGAGAGAGAGAGAGAGAGAGAGAGAGAGAGAGTTCTACCATATACAGCTTCAGGAGGACAAATTAGGTCCAGATCCCCAGCAATTGCTAAAATGGGCACCTTGCTCTTGTGCAGATGATCCTTGTAAAAGAAAGTTTTGCTCCTATCACATAGTCCGCCTTCCTGGAAAGCTGTTGTTAATTGCAATAGAAGTTTAGCAGGGATAGTACCTATTGCAAATTGCAAACCAATTGATACGTCAATTATAATAAGATAATACCGTGAAAGGAAAGTAGAAAAAAATTGTAGAAAACACGCAACAGTTTGACTTCAAGAGCTTAAATGCATTTTTTCAGTGCTATCTAGATCCTATGGAAAAGACGCACAAAGTTGCCTTTGATATCTAAGTCTGGAGCCTTAAAGAAGACTAGCACTTTATAAGGAATGCTGCATAAAAAATTGATTTCAACATCAACATCACCATCACCTTTATCGCAAACTAAAAAATTGATTTATTTAAATATATATATATATAAAATTCACATCCTTAATGCTTTTCCTTCCAGACAAGTCCCAAGGAAAGAGGTTTGACAAGATATCATGTTTGTAGGATCTAGCAGTCAATTAAGTGTCTAGCAACTTAAGCATGAAATGTTCCGCTATCAATGCTACAAAAAAGATATGATTGAGATGATGGTAGTTGGTTAATAAAAATGCATAAGATATAAATGGCTATTACTGGAAAAAATTCCATACTACATCTAATACGAAATAGGAAATACTTAATGTTGCTTCCAACAATTGCAGAACAAGTGGAATTCCACTCTAAAGGATAAGACATAAGAAATTAACATAAGAAGCATTATCTGCACTAAATGTCATATTGCTCAGGTGAACTTTGGTAATATAAGATGGTTACAAGAAAAACACAAGTAAGACAACTTACATTTATCAACAGAATCCAAATCTACTCTGACAAATTGATTTCAATATTTAGCCGAATATAAAGAAAATGTTCCTTTGCTTACAGAAATTGTTCAAGATGAGCTTCTCAAGCATCTCTGGATGCATCATGTTCTGTGCAGAAATCTGGGTGCTTAACCATGACAAAATATAAGGAGGACGAGATGTAAATGGATAAGCAGCTGCCATCAATGCACCTAAGGGAACAGCAGGAATACTCAAAGCTTGTGCAGGATCTACCTATCACCACAAGTGAATCAATTTTATCTTGCATGAGTTTCTTACAAATACAGAAACCATATTCAAGAAACCTGAAAAAGATGAAGGCACTGTTTCTTTCTACTTACCAAGGGTAATAGTAGTTTAAGTGATGATCTTGAAGTAGTATAATCAAGTGATGATCCAAGTGTGACCACTGATGCCAACTGAGAGTCTGTTCCTCTATAACCTTCAGAAAAATACAACTAGCTGATTCAAAACATGCATGCTTGAAATCGAGATAAGCAGATCATGGCCTTAATGGGAAAGACTCGCAAGCCAAAATATCCATTTACAAATGCGAAGAAATGCAGAATGAGTTAGGATAACTCACATCCATAAGTAAATTCTCACAAATAAGATACTGCAAGCAACATATGAAGACATTTGAATTTTAATCTTGCCAACATATACTATATAAAAGAAAAATGCAGTTTCACTTCAATAGCTAGAGCTGTCTTTTTTGGCATTCTTTCTTATTACCTCTTTCTTCTCAACCTGCAGAAGTGAATTTAGGGTATGACTGCTGAACTTCAACATCCAAAGGTCATATTTGCTTCAATAATGAAGTTAAAAGCAAATATCTTTCTTGCTCTCCTATTTTACCTTTTAGTTCAGGTTAGTAAGTTACATACAGATATTGACATATAAAAACAGGAAAGAAAAGTTATCAAGGGAAGTTTGAACTTTCTGTCCACTAAGTTTTGGTGTTCAAAAATCAACTTCTATTAAGAGAATCAGTCCCTCACAATTAAATCCCGGACAATTGAGGACCAAAGATTTCAACCTTACCATGAAATAGGGATCTTGACAGCAAACAAAACAGAATAATCTACATTCCATTTTGGTTGACATTAAGATTAACGAAGTTGTTCAAGATAAAAACTGAGAATATATTGCTACCTGAACTTTATTAGCAGAAGAAGAGAAAGGTAGGGTTCACTCGTCCATACCATTTTGAGAGAGCATTGCGCATAGCAGGATACCACCCATGGAATGGCCAATAGCGAGCAACTTATTATCTTTTGGTTTGCATTGGTTCCTTATATAACTAATCTACATTCATAGAAATTACAGTGTGATCTTAAATGCTTTCATGACTGATCATATGATAGTTATGAAATTAAATTATGAGTTAGATATTACAAAATGGAAATTTGTTTTTGGTCTGAGTCATCAACATTGAGGAAATGTCACCTCACCGCAGTTGGTACATCCTCCTCCAGATAATGATCAAAGTCCCAGTCATATTTGAGCATGAGATCAAGCTGCTTCTGAAAATTATCTATTGGTGAAGAAACCATGTCCTGAATACCAACTGATCTTTGACCTTCTGCAATAATATTAGCAAGCTTTTGGCTCCAATCCCTAACTTGGCTTGCAATGGCAGAATTTTGTCTTGCTGGTACTAAACCTGAGAGATTTACAAGTGAATGATTGCTGCTCAACCACTGAGAATATTGAGAAGGTGGACATTTCTGGTTCCTCTCTTCTTATTTCATAAATGCCATTCAAACAGCTAAAGGACAGAATTAACCCACCTTCACTGAGAAAGTCAGACAATCCTTCAGATATACGCATGAAAATGTCCTTCAGTTTGTCCCTGAACTGCAACTCATCAGAGTTACTTGCTGCTTCTGAATTTTTTCCTTTGACCAATAATGATTTTGAGTTTGGAAAAGCATGCGAATTGATGTTTTCAACTGATTCCACAGAGAATGCATTTCCAATAAAATGTTTTATAACTGAATCTTTGGATAAAAATCAGCATTAAAAGGCCAAGTTGGCTTCAATTTTACCATCTTTAATGCTCAATCCAGAACCTCGGACTTCAAGAATCCATGTATCAAATCCTTGAAGTGACATGTAGCGTGCAAAAGAAGACTGCAAAAGATTAACTCATACTGTAAGATCCTTCATCTTGTCCTTATGCATACCCATGGTGGAGATAAATCATGATTGACAAAAAGCCAATACAAAATGCTCAAAGAAGTACCATGTCATGCAAAGGCAACAGGGTCAGCTTGAAGCAAGTTTGATTCTAGGACACCCAATAAAATTCTTATACATTTTCATTTTGAGAAGGACCAATATTCTGTTTTCAAAGACAATAGCAAGTTTCTCAAAGAGGCATAGAAAAGAAAATTGAAAAGAGAGTGGCTAGTGAGGCTAGAAATTTGATCTTCAAAACCAAAAGGAGATGATCAGCTTCATGCTTTAATGGGGGGGAATAAAAAGCTACAATAGAATCTCTTAATTCGGTAGTGTCAATTTAAAATCTTTATTAACTACCCTGTAAGAACTAGCACCAAATCAACCTAATAATTTCTTTATGAACAAAATCATTAACCATCAAAAGCCCAAGTTTGGTTAAAGTTTAATCTATCGAAGAGTACTTTTACTCTATTAGAACCTTTGAACAAGGGTGAAAAAAACTACCAATCTGAAAGGAAAACCTCACCCCGGGAGCTAGATCATATCCAATGGCATTTGTTCCAACCCCAGACAATAATAACAGTGGGTGATTCCGTTGAATTCCCTGCAGAACGTCCAAAAACAAAAAAAAAAAAAGAAAAAAAAAAATTATAATAAACGGCATACAATTTCCAGACAAAATTCCGTAAATTGCCAAAAAGCCCATGTATTATAATAGACCAGAGGTGAAGGCTTGTAGCGCCAGAGAGCGAGGCGCCAATGGGAGTTGGGAACCGGGACGTAATGAAGCTCATCGGCGGAACAAATAGAGGGCTTGTCGCGAACCACGCCGCCGGAGCCAGCATTGCCGCGAACCATGCCGCCGGAGCCAGCATTGCCGCTTAAAGCTCGAATTCTGGGTTTCTCAGGCGAACAAAAGAGACTAGGGGTAGTACCATAAGGTTTGCAGTTAAAGCGGGGCGTCGTCAGAAATGGTAAGTTGTGGAAATGGGTTGCCGGCCGGGGTTCTAATCGGAGAAAAGCAACCATCTTTCACAATTGCGCGACTTTTTCCTAAAATTTTGGAATTGAATTACATTCTACCTGCAGAAAATGGAGGATAAATTGCGTGCAAGAAAGAGAATACTTATCTCATACGCAGGTGGAGTGGCGTAGGGAAGACTCATCATTTATGGTTTGGAAATATTATCACATGCATAATCTTGACGTGCCCATTTCTTGCTGAATGTTGAATTGTTAATATTTGCTCCATGTGGGTTCTGATATCAAAAATTTCCTACGATTCTCTTGTTTGTGGCGTGGGGTTCTGTAGAAGGAGAAGCATTTTTGTCATTTAAGCCCGGTGAATTTTTCTTGGTGGTGTTAGTACTAAAAAGAAGGATAATTGCGATCACACTTCCTCAAGAAAGAAAATTGAAAATCACTTCATTTCTTTTCTTCCTTTTTGGCCCAAAGTGTAGTTTTTAGGCCAAATTTAGAACTAGGTGTTGATTTAGTAAGCTTATATACGACACATATGCTAAGGTGGTATTTGGTTGGTGGGTTTTGGAGGAATAGATTGGAATAGAGAAGAAAATTATTGTTTGGTTGATGGATTTGGGTAGGTTTTGTTGAAATCCACTCCCCGGGTTTGGGGGAAAATGTTTCACTAAAAGATCAAATACGTGACACGCACCCATTGTAATGGCTGTTGCAAACCTATCATTAGTTTGCAACAACAATTTCACTTTTTCTTTTTAAAAAATAAGTTTCACTGACGAATAGAAAATATTTTTCTCTATAAATTGACATAATATTTGTTTATTTTTTATACAAGATATAATTTTGTTAAATATAATATAATGTAAAATAATAATATCTTTATTATAATATTAATATTAAATTTTAATATAAAATCTATTCTATTTTATTACGAAATAATTCCAAACAGCATAATTACTATCATTCTATTTTATTCTAAATATTTCCTTCCATCAAATCTATTCCATACCTAAACCCACAGTTTATACCAAAAGCCCCCTAAATGTTGGGAGTCTATCTATTCAACTATTTTCCTTCTCTTTTGTTATTTGTACATATCTTTTATATTCTTTCTTTAGTCAGTTACATGACATAATTTGAAAAAGTTATCTTCAATAATTCGTCATTCGTAATTGAGTTGTAAAAACTTTTATATAAATATCTTACATTTGAACCAAATTTCTTCTAATGTAAGAATCTCTCTATAGTTATGAAATAAGTCAATGTGGAAAGAAAGATTGTATTTTGTTAGTGCAAATATCAAACTTGGGGGGAGGGGGGAGTGAGGTTTAACTCGGTGAGCTTGCTTGATTTTGATTAGGGACTTAAAAATGACAGCAGCTTCTTGACATGAGGACTAAATATGAGGTAGAAGGTTTGTACAAGAAGCAACTTTGATTTGAAACAGTATTTAAAACGTGTTTTCACATTTTTTGAAGGGGTGGTTATAAGATAGAAGATGTATTAAAAATTGAAAGAGTATTAGAAAGCATAAAAATGTGTTTTAAAAGACATTCCACACAGACATTGAAACAATTTGAACACAGGTGCCCTTGTGCATGAAAATGAAGGATAACAATGTAAATGATTCTCCAATCAAACAATACAAATTTATCATTTTGGTAAGCAAAGGAGGAAAAGGGAGAAAAAAAACAAAGAGAGCTGAAGAACACTTCAGAATTCTTCAAAATGAAAATGGTGGGTTGAGGACTTTAACAATAGCAAAGACAAAAACCAAAAAATATCTGTAAGCTGTAAGCCACCGATATCACACTTCTCCTACAATTCCTTCGACCTTCAGAGGATACCTGATATCCAATACATCATGAATCCTAGTGGACAACAGACAAATTGTCTAAAGTTGAAAACCTTGGTTCTGTCAGACTGATGAATATTCATATTCATTTTGATGAACTGACAAGAGAAAGAATATGTTTGGCAATTTCCGAGGCAGCATCTGGCTTTGCTACCTGCAGAGCCCTCTTAGACATCTCTTCCATCAAGCTCTCATTCCCTGCACAGGACAAAGTATGATAGGTTCATTGCTAGAGTGGGCAGAATGATCACCATCGCTAATAAGATGGTTCAGTAGATAAATAAAATTGGTCCAGTTATGCAAGGATAGAAGACAAATGTACTCATGCATGCATACACAAAACAGAACCCAAAAAAATTAATTGACTATTCTTCTCACCCTCCAAAGGAAAAGATACTACAATGAAAAAAATTCATAAACATGTTTCCTGCACTGGTGCTGTTATGGCTTGAACAGATATAGAGATGTAGCTGCAATGAATATCCGTAAAGAATAGGTAGAATTGAGAACTTCCAAATTTTTGACCAGAAGTGTTAGCACAATCAAAGTGACCACAAAAGCTAAAAAAGCTCATATACTTGGATTCTATGGTAGTGTGTAGTAATTGTTTTCAAAAATACTCATTACACCTAGAATTTCTTCAACAGTTGTTCTAAGGGTTGTTGAGTCAAGTTCATCTTCCATAATAATCCTTGAACCTGCTAAATCAGCCATCAGCAAAGCATTTTTCAGTTGATGTCCTTCAGCAACATTGGGTGATGGTATCTGCAAAATGTTGGTAGATTAACCACCTGATATAGCATTTCAATTCACCCATTATAAGATTTCATGGAGAAAATTATTCCCCAAACTACCAATCAGGCATTCAAGTTCAGCCACAAGAGCAGCAGCAACAACAATAACAACAAAGCCTTTATTCCACTATGTAAGATTGCCTAAATAGATTATAACTCGCTATCAAATTCTATTGGAACACATATTTTTCATTTAAATAATTCATATCTTTTTAAAAGTATCTTTCCAAATATTTTTAGATATTCCCCTTCCCCTTTAGCCACAAGAGCTATTGTCCCAAAATATTTCCCTCTAGAATCTTTTACTATTATAAAGTTTAGAGGAACCAGTTAGAAAATTGTTGCATTTTATGCTACAAAGATCTCAAAGAAAGCAGCAAGCCTGCGACCTAGTTGCCCCAAATATCACAGAATTGGCCAGTGGCCAGCAAGTAATCAGGTTAAATTAATCGACTGCTTGTTTTGATCTGAAGAATTCGCTAGGAATTCCCGGGGAGATCAAGAACAAGTTTAGTACCAGGATGCAAGGTTTTCCAGTTGCCAAAATCTCAGAGCAAGTCATTGCCCCAGCTCTTGATATAATTAGGTCCGCTGCTGCATATGCCAAATCCATGGAGTGCAAAAACCTTCACAATGACAGAACCAATCAAGACAAATACCAAACATAAATAGATCATAAGTCCTCTGACTCATCAAAACTTGAATGCCATATTAAGAACTTCTTTAAACCAAAGTACTCGAATCAAGCAATAAAATTATGGAAAAGCATTAAGAGAAAGGAAACTCACGATTTGAGAATCAATCTCGGATGCTTCTTGACAAGACTGTACATTTCATCAAATGCTTCCACCCCAGTTTGCCAAATGATGAACAAGTCCTCATGTTCATTCATAAGCTGATTGTACGAATTTAACAGAGCAATGTTGATTGCACTGGCACCCAAAGACCCTCCAAGAAACAAAACAACCTTACCCTGTCCCTCCCCAGTCCTCTTCTCCAATGCCTCGGGGAAAAAATGCTTTCTAGCGTCAACTTTCAACCCATCTCTTCTCAAAGACAATCTGACCGGATTACCGCAGACTACGCATTTATTCCTTTGCCAAAAACAATCCACGCTAGAATTAAATGCCACAAAAACTTTCACAGAAAATAAAGAAAGCACCCAATTTGCTATCCCAGGTACTGAATTTTGCTCTTGTATAACTAATTTAATCCCTTTCAATGCCGCAGCTAAGCATATTGGAAATGACACATAGCCGCCGGTGCCAACAACTATGTGTGGGTTGAATTCTTGCAGAATTTGGAAGCTTTCGAAGAGGGATTTACTGAGGTGGTAAGGAAGGATGAAGAGATTATGCAAAGAGAGTAATGGGCGACCTAAATGGGCTGCTGGAACTGATCTAAAAGGGTAACCAGCAGAGGGGACGGCGATGCTTTCCATTCCAGTTGGTGTGCCGACGAAGAGGATTTCGGTTTGTGGGTTCAGGGTTTTAAGCTCATCGGCGATTGCTACCGCTGGGGATATATGGCCACCGGTCCCTCCGCCAGCCAATATAACTTTGAGAGATTCTGCAGCGGCGGCGGCGGCGATTGTTGAGGCATTGGTGGTTTTATTGGTTGATTGGTCGAGTGAAAGACAACCGATGATCTTGAAGTTCCTGACAAATTAAAAAAAAAAAAACGAAACAGTTTTTTGATATTTAGTTAGTGAAAATTGTATGCTCAAGTATTCTTATAGAAAAGAACTTGCCTGATATACGGAGAGGTGGGAAATTGAAGAGTTGAGAGTCTGGTAGTGGAAAATGAGTGAGAAATAATAGCCATTATAGTGAAACATTTGTCACTTCCGGTTGCAGGGGCGGCTGTTTATACTTGCGAATTTCAGATATTTGTCTATTTCACTGTCAATGTTAAGGAAGATTCAATTCAAAGGTTGACGAGTCCGTTCTAGCGGGATCATGCGAGTATTCATCTATTTTTTGACTTTGTTTCTTTGCATCACGTTGTCATTGGGACTGTGGAAAATGAACTTGAATAGACAGGGAAAACACGTGCTGGTCCACAAGAAAATGCTGGAAAGAGTGCAATAAGAATCTCACTTCTTGTATAATTCTGCTTCTGTTTTTGTCCTTCGTTAACTCTTGTCATATTTTTGTACTTTTTGAGCTGAATTGATTTGGTTGGTTTTTTTTAAAAAATTTAAAGAGGTCTAAATAAAGTAGAATTGTGCTGTAGGATTTCCTTTTTACAAGATGTTTGGACTCCCAATCGGCATGTACTAACACTAAACAATAAGGAAAAAGTTCCTTCTTTTATCATCTTTTCAGTGTTCTAAAAATTATCTAGGATCATTCATGATGAGCTGCCAGTCACTAACTCACTGGGACCAGTGTTATGGCACTATGATCTATAGTTGGTTTCATGGTTGAATTGCTTTATGAATTGTGGAATGGGGGGCTCTTGAAGTTTAAATCTTTATGACCCACTTTAAGTTCTTGGCAAACAGATTTATGTACTTTAGAGGAAAAGGACTTTTTGACACTGGAAACTTGGTCAATCAAACACATCATTTAGTTATTGTTCTGCATACCACATCATGCTTTTTTGTTTCTTCATGACTGGTTAGTGTTGATGCTGATTACTCTTTCTTTTTGTTCTTTTTTTATTTTTTCAGCTTTTGTTAAAATTGTTTTATCTTCTGAATATTCAGCAATCAGATTACTTTTCCTATAATAATAGAGAAGATATTTTGAAGATTAAAAACTGATACACGATTGTAGCCCCAGAAGAGTGAGGACCGAGGGCCATCCAATCTTGTATGCAACATTTAGTGCCATAATCCATGGTCCATATGATACAGTTCTGCTTTTCCGTTTGTTATTCATTTCTGCATTTTGGGCATGAACCAATGAACATCCAATAGTTAGTTCTCCCTTTGTCTCTTTCTTTCAACTGAGAAAATTTTTTGGGATTACCCTTTTAAGCATGTGAAGGGGATCCTGGGCTTAACAGTAAAAACTATTGCCATGGTCACATATTCGAGTTGTGGAAATAGTCTCTTATAGGAATATAAAGTAAGATTGCACACATTAGGCCTTATTGGCCCGACACTTTCTCGGCCCCGTGCATGCGAGAGCTTTTATGCAGTGGCTGCCCGTTTACCTTTTTAAACTCATGAAAGTTAAAATACACTAAGGCCAGGGATCATTCATTGAATCCTCTAAGATGGCAAATGATCAGGAATTTTGCCCCTCCTGCAACTGGAATAAACAGTTGAATAAAAAAGCCACTCTTAGGGTGTGTTTGGTTGAGGGGTTTTGGGGGAGGAAGGGAGGATGAGAATAAAATGAAAAATAGGTGTTTGGTTAAAAAAAAATGATTTCCTGTAAATCCATATACCCACTTAGGGTATCTTTCATACCCCAAAATTGGAAAGTATAAAAGTAATTGACCTCAAATTTATTATTATTATTATTATTATAAATTAAGATTAATTAACTTATTATTATTATTAAATAATGTCATTAGTTCATACTGCACTTTGGAATTTGGAATTTCAAATAAAAAGTTATTTAAAATTTCAATCCTAAATATTTAAAAAATCGACCACTATTATTGGTAATTATAATCATTTCCCAATACAAGCCAACCACTCGTAATTATAATCATTCCCCTACACAAACCTAATAATACAATTATAATGAAAAAACCAATTATCATTCCCTACTATTATCATTTCCATTAATTTTCTCATTCATATAAAACAAACCAAATGCCCCTTAAAATACATTAGGTAGCTTACAAGGGAACTCTTTGCAGATATATCAAGTTTGCTTCTTTCATTTGAATCTAAATAGGGCATCCATTCCAAAAGTAGTGCATCGATGCACTAATGTGAGTGTGAGATTGCAAAGAATGAAATGTGTTCTTTCATTGTTTTCAGCATCGATACATGTAAACAACATCCAATGCTTGTTTATTCAATATGCCTGACGGACTCACCAAAACTAACCAGTTAACAGCCCAAACAATGGCTTGATTTTCTTATTGTCGATTGTAGGATTTGATCAAAAGATGTGACTACCATTGCATGAGAAAATACCTCTTCATTTTGTGCTTTCACCCTTTATCATTGAGTGCTACTGATCTGTTGTGTTGTGTTGTCTGTTGTCAGTGGGCTTGGTGTCTGTGCTAACATAACTACTGCAGCAGGAGCCATTGTTTGGTACTGAGGTTGGGTCGCTGCAGGATGTGCAGCATAGTATGCATGATCATGTGTGGGGTGAGCATATTCATATCCATAATTTGTAGCAGAAGCAGAACAAGCTGGAATTGACTGTGATGGAGGTGGAATTTGAGAAAGGCCAAAGTATTGTTGCTGAAACTGATTAGTGGGAACTTGAACCAACGTGGGGTTTGCTGTTGGTGTTGTTCTGTATAAATTTGGTAGCATTTCAGGCTGCGGCGTAGTTGCTTTTGCAGGATAAACGGGTTGAGTAATTTCCTTGTAACCTGTGGAAGGAACAAGAGTTGGATTTGGTGGGTTCAATGGTTTGCTTGCAGCCACTGACATAGAATCAACTATATTGGATTGTACAGTTCGGTTGTAAGGCTGAGTCTGAGTAACAGGCAGGAAGTACATTGGATACTGCTGATCAATTTGATGAGGAATCGCCTGTTGTTGGGGAGACGCATACACTTGATAGTAAGGCACTTGACCTGCTACAGGGTGCTGGATGTAATGGCCACTGGTTTGCATAAATTGTTGCTGCAGCTGGTTCTGCTGTGACGGTGGGAGAACCATAGTCTCAGGAGCTTGCTGCATTTGGATCTGAGGGCTTGGATCTATAAAGTTGCACTGGTAATCAACTGCAGCAGCTGGAACTCTATTCTCTCTAATTGCAGGGGTAAATGTATCTTGATAAGTCTGTTTTGAGAGAGATGCAGCAGATGCTATGCTTGAATCACTGGAAAAATCATGAAGATCAGTAAACCATTACACAGATTGTATAACAGAAAAGTGCCCCAATTGACACACTAGAAATTTTTTTTAAGCTGGAATTAGGCATTCTACAACCTGCATCATTTGCAGTTTTCAGATTTTGGATCCTTGAGTAATTTACCAAACTTATATCTTCCCCTTCTCTAAAGACAGTTAAAGTTACATGCAAGGTAGTCACATTGTACAGGTCAAGGCTCAAGACTTTAATATTGCATTAAGGAAGAAAATTGATGAAGTTATTAATGTCAAACTTTTCCATGTTGTATTCTAAATGGAGGGGACTATGAGTCCGATTGAGCCAGCCAACTATTTTAACTCTCTTCAATGCATTAATTCAGACATCAAATGCGGCATACAGTGGAATAGTATTTGAAAAACTGAGAACATGAAAAACATTGTGCTACCTTGCTACAGAATCAGGTGAATGCAAGTTGTAACCAGCAGCTTGTTTTGAGTCTGGAGAAGGCAAATTATAAGCATCTCCAAGTTTCCTAGGTACGGGCTGCAAAGGAAGAGGAGGCTTCCGCATCCCACAAGGTGCTCCATGGTCTGATTTCTCATCATCAGATATGGCACGACTGAGATTTTCCCCTGCAACAGCAGCAGAGTTCACCCCAACACCACCAACAGTTGTCGGCAGAGGTGGTGTTGCAGCGGTCAAAGGTATGGATCTATCATCAAGCTTGTGTACATTTGAAGCAACATTCATATGAGAGAACTGTTCTTCTAATCCTCCCATTCTTGTGTTGGCCTCATCAGTTCTAACCTTAATAGAAGGAAGATTAGCAATGGATGGAGATGAGACACTAGACTCAAAGGAAGAGCTTGTTTCAACCATTGGTGAATCAGAATGTGTTGATTGTGTTTCCTGATTGACATTGGCGATCCCTTGCTTGTTACCACCAGAAGACAAGTTTTGACCCTCCGTTTCACCACAAGAATCCCTATTCAGTTGAGACTCATCAAGTTCCAACAAATTATCAATAGCCGCAGAATCTGAGAACCCTCTTGGAAGCCAACCAGCACCGTTTAGAACATCAACAAACCATGTTTCAGACTTAGCGTCATCAAGCAGGCAGCCCATAGAGGTTGCAGTTTCAGGCTTGGAAGGAAAGAGAAACAAGCGAACTCTAGAAGGTTTCAATGGTGATGCTGAGTTGATCCTATCATACTCTTCAATCATGTTTTCCAGGTCCTCATCAGTTGTTATTGACACAAGGGAGTCAAGGTCTTCATTAGGGAGTTGGTATTTAAGTGTGAACCGGCGGCCATTCAATAAACTATGGGAGAGCCTGGAATGGAAATCAGAGAGAGAGGCATGGCGATCCAACGCCACCATGCGTGTCTCACCTCCTACATAGCAGAGGGATTTATCATGGGGACGAGGAATGATATGTCCTCCATAGCTGCACATAAGGCGTAACTTGGCTCCTGGAACTTGTGGTAAAGGCTCATCCCATGTATCAGTGTTGTGAGACGTTGGTGAAGAGTTTGCTGAATCAGGGTAGTTATGGTGATTATTGGTGGTGGTAGCAGCATGGATTGCTGCAGGTACGATGCCGGGATGGTGTGGTAGAGACTGTGGATCCATCAGTTTTGGGGTTTGAAGAGGGGTGGTGATCTTTTAGATGGGAAACATTGATATTCAAATTGTATGGCAAGATGAATCAGCTAGACCTGGATGCTCCACTTTTGACAACTTCCAAATGATTAAATAAAGTTGCTGAATAGATAAAGTTTAACACCTTGCACTTTACACACTTCAAAGAAAAGTGAATTTAACCATATTACCAGCTTCATGTTTGCTAATGAGTTTAGCTGTTAATCGCCAAACAAAGCAAATCTGAAAGGAAAAGTATCAAGCAGAAAAAGAGAAAACAATGTGGGTGAAAATCAAAATCTTGTTCTATAACTGAGTATGAAAACTCATTATATTTGTATAAAGTGCTCATTTATATTGCATCACAGCAAGTATCCAGCAGTAACTTCACATCAGGTAACAACTGTCAAAATGATTAAAGAAAAGAAAGAACAAAGGGAAAAAAAACAGAAAGAAAGAAAACAACTCAAAAACTTCTGGTTTGGTACTTGGTTGCGCTTTGATAGCTGAAAGAAAGAAAAAAAAATTGCTAGAAAAACACGCTAAGATTCACGTGTGGTAGGGACAAAGAATGATAAAACAATGGTTAGTTGCACATGAAGAAATGGGAATGCATGCATGAATTTGACAGATTGTTGGGGGTATAATGGCGGGCATTTAAAGCAATCCTGAAACCTATGAAAAATCTGGCTTTGTGCTTCCTTAAGATTTGCAAAATTGCATTAGCAGAGGGGAACCCAAGAGAGTAACTTTTGCAGGGAAGCATGCAGTCCACTGAATCCATTTCTTCAGTGGCTGATGAACCAAAATTTCCATCAAGTCATGACAGCATTGGTTTTTACTTTTTGTAGAAATGGTTAGCCATCAAAGCCCAGCCCAGGTGGTTTCAGCATTAGCCCTATATTTTTTGCAAATTGGCTCGAGCCATATGTCCTCGTAAGGTATTCCAAGTTCTTTTCTAACTAGTATTGCAAATTTAGGGAGATTTGCCATGTTTAGGAAATCAGATCCTCTGCCTAAATTATAATGTATTAATAGTGGGTCACATTTTAAAATAATATCGTTTTGTCCAAAATGACATTTGAGTGAGTTATTATGACATAGAAAGGTACATTATTGTGTAGATTTTCATCTTGATCACTCTGGTAATATGTACAAAAAAATAAGTACTCATTTTGTGCTAAAAAAAAAATCATTTTGACTATATTTTTTTTGAGTTGTAAAGTATGTAGCTTTAATGCACTACTAAATGCATATATATATTTTTTTCTATCATTACTTTTTAAATGTGAATTATATATAATTATTATTAGTAAAAATAATTTTAAAAAATTACTGCAAAAGTAAATTCTTTTTCTTGGGAAAAAAAAAGTTTTGAAAGTAACATGTAGATGTTATTTTTATCATCTTACTATTCTTAGTGTATTGCACTTAAACGTAGCCAAAAAATGCATATAAGATTGAGAGAGTTCTGTTTGTTTTAATCGTGAAAAATATTACCACAAAAATGCATTGTGCTTGAGGAGATGGACAGATTTTGTGACAAAATACAGCATCATCTACAATATATTGTGCATTAATATCCTTAATATTAATCCATTCAAAGTTATACCTCTTTTGTGAATAATAATGGGACTTTGTGCCATCTTTGATAATATTCAAACATTATGTATTGCAATGAATGGACACCCATAGCTCAAATATTCTTTTCTTTTTTTTTTTTTCCAATGAGGGCTGGAACAGTAGCCCCTTTTGGGGAAAATGCGGCCTGGCCGAATGAAGCCAAGTCAGCAATTTTGCTGACTTGGCGTGGAACAGTACGGGCTAGGTTGCGTTTCGTGGCCTCTGCACCGGCAATGCAGCCTGGCTGCAAAAAACTTTTTCACATTTTTTACGCAAAAACGACGCCGTTTTAAGTCAAAACGGCTCAAAACGGCGTTATTTCTGGTCAGTGTGTCAGCGTTGACCACTGACACACTGACCAGAGCACTGACGTGCTAACACACATGTCAGCGCGTCAGCGATTTTTTTTCCCCAAATTACCCCCCAAAAACGACGTCGTTTGGCGTCTTGAAGAGGCCAAACTGTTTCGTTTCTTTTAAAAAAAAAAAAAGAGCTAATAGGCGCTAAAGCGCTTGTCAGCTCTGCGAGGTGACACGCCCTCAATGGACGCGCGCCACGTGTACTTCCCTGTTGCAAACCGCCCAGCAGTTTGCAATGGCCATTTGAGCCCTATATTTTTTTTTTAAAAAAAAATTACCAACGGTCATAAAATTTTATCCTCTATAAAATGAGATGTATTTTGCATATATTTGGGTCAAAATCCGAATTTCATATTTCCCAAACTCTCTCAAAATCTCTATTTTCTTCCAAAAAATGGATCCAAATTCTTATGATTTTGACTCAATTTTTTCAGAAATGGACAAGTTGTTGAATGAAACTTGTGTGCAAATTTACGAAGCTAGTGTAAATGCGCAAAATGCAGAACATACTACAAGGACTAAAAAAAGGCATAGACGAAATGAAAATCGCAATCGTCATCCAGATAGAGATCAAGAAGCCGGTCAAATCCGCCTTTGGAATGATTATTTTGCCGAACATCCTATATACGATGCCAGGCAATTCAAACTTCGATTCAGAATTGATAGAAGTCTCTTCTTACGTATAGTTGAAGGACTACAAATTTCTCCCTACTTTCAACAACGTCCAGACGCAACTGGTAGAATGGGTTTTACAGCTTTGCAAAAAATGCACAGCTGCATTACGAATGTTGGCCTACAATAGTTCTACGGATTCAATTGATGAGTACTTGCGCATTGGTGCGACTACGCCCAAAGAGTGCATTTCCTGTTTCTGTCAAGGCATTATCGATATGTTTGGTGCTGAATACTTGAGGAGGCCAACTCCTGCAGATATGAGAAAGCTATGGCATATTGGTGAAATGCGTGGATTCCCGAGCATGATTGGAAGTATTGACTGCATGCATTGGGAGTGGAAAAATTGTCCAGCGACTTTGAAGGGAATGTATCAAGGGCGTGATGGCGTAGCTACATTAATACTTAAGGCTGTAGTTTCCCAAGATTTATGGATTTGGCATGCATTCTTTGGTACTCCAGGTTCGTGTAATGATCTAAATGTGCTTTATCGTTCCCCTATGTTTAATGATGTATTACTTGATAGGACACCGACTGTTCAATATACGGTTAATGGCCGTGAATATGACATGGGATACTACCTAACGGATGGTATATATCCCAAATGGGCGTCTTTCATCCAATCAATCCCAATACCACAAACAAATAAACATAGATTATTTTCCCAATGCCAAGAAGCTGCTCGAAAGGATGTTGAACGGGCGTTTGGAGTGCTGCAAGCACATTGGCGGATAATTAAAAATCCGACACTCGCATGGGATGGGAATATATTGCATCGAATCATGAATGCATGTATTATAATGCATAACATGATCGTTGAGGATGAACAGATTAACTATGAACATTACGTTGATCCTTCAACATTTATTGAGGAGCAACCAGAAAGCAGCAATCGTAATACTCCGCAATTCTCGACCGGGAAAGTTTTCAACATAGATAATTATTTGATGAACAGGAATCAACTTTGCAACAGAGAAATCCACAATGAGTTGACAAATGACTTGATTGAACACATATGGGAGCGTTTTGGTGAAAATCAGACATGATATTGGAAATTATTTTCATGTTTTAAGAACATTTTCCCTTAATTGTTTGAAATATTTCATATTTAATTTTGAGTATTAATTTTCATTTTTAAGTGTATTATTGCATTTTAAATTTAATGTAATGTTACTTTATTTTCCATTAATTGGTTTTTGTCTTTCATATTTCATTTAGAGTATTAATTGTCAACATTTATTATTAAATTTTAATTTTAATGTAATGTCAATTTATTTTCCATTAATTGTTTTACGTATTTTATATTTAATTTAGAGTATTTATTTTCATGTTTCAAGTGTATTATTAAATTTTAATTTTAGTGTAATGTAAATTTATTTTTCATTAATTGTTTTAAGAATTTCACATTTAATTTAGAGTATTTATTTTCATTTAAGTATTTCATATTTAATTTAGAGTATTTTTTTTCATTTTAAGTATATTATTAATTTTTAGTTTTAATGTAATGTAAATTTATTTTTCATTAATTGTTTTATGTATTTCATTTTTAATTTAGAGTATTTATTTTCATTTTTAAGAGTATTATTAAATTTTAATTTTAATGTAATGTAAATATATTTTCTATTGATTGTTTTACGTATTTTATATTTAATTTAAATTCATGTAATGTAAATTTAAGTTTTTAATGTAATGTAAATTTATTTACCAAAAAATGTTTTTAATAATGGCCTAAAAAATTATTAAAATTATATTATTAATGTAAAAAAAGTTGATAATGACTGTGTGAATAGTGTAGGCCAGGCCACTAGCGTGAGTTATTTTTTTGATGATAGTTGCGTGAATAGTACTGGCCTGGGCACAAGTTGATGTGGTAATGATGTGACATAAATGAGGCCTGCTTGGCTCCAGGAACTACCGTTGATGCCTCAAGTTCTGACACATGAAGACTTGCAGTAGTCGATGCTTTTTAATTTCGTTCATGATGATAGAATCCAAATGTCAATTCATAAAGATTTCTTCCCAATGTAAAGCATAGAGCCATAAAATGAAAATTAAACAAAAAATCATATATTAATTGTCACAATTTGAATTTTTGAACAAGCGATGTTGATTTAAACTATAATTATGAATACATCCACAAATGTACTTTTAGAAGATAAGAGAATATAGAAAATCGAACTTTTGAAATCTATCAAGCTATATATATTTTTAACTTTCCTTCATTTAATAGTATATTTAAAAATAAGGTAAAAGATTTGGAAATTTTTGAATAATACTTAGTGCGATACAGTAAAAAAAAGTATTTTCATAAGAATAAATCCCTTGGAAGTGATAGAAACTATATATATATATATATATATATATATATATATATATATTATATCTTTATAAATAGATAAATTATCTCTTTTAATTTTCTCTTAGTGCATCACTTGCATTTAGTAGAGGAGATGTGTGGATATTTTTACCATAAGCTAAGATATAAAGTATTTGATTTTGATCCAAACAAAATTCTAGGTAAGGGATATTAAGAAACCTGTTCATGGTAAATTGCACAACAAGAATTTATATCCTTATGCATTAACATTAATTTTTGCATTGTGGTTTTTCATTTGTACAACATTAAAGCCTCTGAGAGCAACTTGGAACTTAAATGTTGTGCTGGGACCTTCAAAAATTTGAACAATTAGGCAACTCATTAATCTCTTTTGACGTCACATGGACTTCTGATTCATAGCTTTAATCACATTAAATGTTTAGCAATTGAATTTCTCCAAGCATAGGGGCCATATGTATTATGGGCAACATCATATTTCAAAACTCCCTCAGAACACTGTTGGCACTCTTTATTTTGGCTTGTTTCTTCAAGAAAATGGGAAATATATGGGTATGTAAATATGCTAAAAATCTTGAATTAGATCCATTCTTGCAGGCAGCCACAATACAAATTGAGATCATTCAATTTGGTGATGTTGTTTCCACTTTAAACAATTTTCGACTGTCTTTAGTATTAATGTGCCTCGGGTTACCATAACTTAAAATTTCCAAATGTCCGCAGTCCTAGGAGGAGTGCAAGATTCTCAAGCAGGCCCTCTTATTTAACCGATTTGTGTGGATTTTCTAATTTTAGATTATAAACCTTTTTCTGAAACTCATTAATCTCTTTCTTGATTGTTACAGGTCATTGCATGTGTTCTTCATTGAGATTTTCCCGGGAGACCTTGTTTCCCTCACTTGAATTTCCTGGCGATTTCTTTTTCCCTGTAACGGTATGAATGATCTTGTCCCTTTTCACTAGTTATTTTAGATTGAAATTCTAAGCATTTTTATGTTGATTGATGATTCCTTATTTGTATGTCACATTGGATTTTAGAGGACATGCCTCCACACCCCTGCCATTTTTCTGTCTTCTACATGCAAATTGATAACATCCTTACTATGCATGCATAAGATTGTTTATAGAATCAAATCATCTGTCATTTTACTGTCTTGAAAGGGACTAATTTTTGGTCCATGTTATGAAATTTTATGCTGCAGTTTTTGCCCCGAGTTAATTTTCTTGCCCCCCTTCTCTCCTTTGGTTCATAATTTATCTATGCAACAAACTTAAAAAATTCAATCTTGGTATCATGTCAAGGTTAAGCTTATGTGTTGTGTTTTTGGCTTGGATGGTTTATGTGTCAACCAATTTAAAAGCTGAATTTCTGACAACTCTGGAATAAGGTTCCGTTTCCTATGGATAAAGATGGTCTTTAGTTTGCCTAAAGCAATTCATTATTTGCCTTTCAGATATGTAAGATAGGAAGATGGAAACTGTGAGATTAGAACAAAGAATGGCACCGTAAGTTAACTAGGCTTGATTCGTGGAAAGGGGTGCTATTATTCATTTCGTTTTCGAGAAAATAATTCCATAAGCATATGCTGCCAACATTCTTTTATACTATCCATTGCATGACATGGGACCTTAACCATACTATTCCTGAAGGTTTGACATAAAAAGTTGTTTAAGTTCTTAGTGAGTTAACTAAACACTTTCCCTTTCCCTCTTGGTCTTCAAATATTCAGTTCAAGGTTGCTATAAAAAATAAAGGAACGAAGAAGTTTTCTCTGACAATAGCTTGGTTATTGCTATAGATGTAGTTGGTTTAGCTACCCTGTGCCAGTTGTTCTAGTTAAAGGTCTCAGATGTAATTCATTCTTGTCTTTTCTTTTACTCACACTTAAGTTTCTGCTCATGTAGGTTACTGGGAAAAATGCCGGGAGCCCAATTTGGGGGGCACACTTTGAGATCCCATGGAACAAAGGTTGCAAGAGTCCATTTGCATGACTGGTTAATTCTCCTCCTCCTAGTGGCAATAGATGCTGGTTTGAATATTATAGAACCATTTCATCGCTTCATTGGGGCAGAAATGATGACAGACATGAAATATCCCTTGAAAATACCAGATACAGTGCCTTTTTGGGCTGTCCCAGTATGCATTCGAATACCATAATTCGTGCTTTGAGCTTTTTAGTTGGTGGCTTTCCATGAATATTGTTAAGCATGTTTTGTTTCTCATCATGCTTTCTTTGTAACAGATATATGCTATAATGGTGCCCATCACTGTATTCCTCATCTATTATCTCGCCAGAAGGGATGTTTATGATTTACACCATGCCACCTTGGGTGATACATTAGTTGAATTAAATCTAAAGATTTCATTAGCCTCCTGTTTATGACATATTTGATCGGATTATTTTTTCAATTTTTTGCAATCCCACCAGGCATCCTGTATTCTGTTCTAATAACAGCAGTCATCACTGATTCTATCAAAGATGCTGTTGGTCGACCACGCCCTGACTTTTTCTGGAGATGCTTCCCTGATGGAGTAGCGGTGTGTATTCACATTTTAGCATAATCTCCTCAATTTTTCTTATTTCTGGTTCAAATCATTTGCTCGGCTAAGGGCTTGTGCTTATGCCAACTTTATGCCTTACCTGCTCAAGGTTGTCCTATAAATGTCCAGGTGTTTAACGATACAAATGGGAATGTGCTGTGTTCAGGAGACAAAAAAATTATAAAAGAAGGATATAAAAGCTTTCCAAGTGGGCATACATCTTGTAAGTCAAATTGCCTATTAATATTTTATGAATATGAAATTCCTGTAGAAAACACAAGCCTTCAGTTACTCCTCAGACACATATGATTTCTCGTTCAAGCTATTGCTGCTGAACAATGTTTTTTTGCATTTTTTGACACTGGTTTCCGCAATAACTTTCTATGCTATTCTGAGTAGAGTATTTGTTATAAAGCTCCCTGTAGGAAATGGATATATTTGAACACAAATATGTAAATTTTGAAGTTCATGTTTCTTCAGTTTGCTTCTATATTAAGGCCTAATCCATAAGACTTCCTATGCAGGGTCCTTTGCAGGTCTTAGTTTCTTGTCATGGTACTTGTGTGGGAAAATTAAAGCATTTGACAAGAGGGGCCATGTAGCGAAACTCTGCCTTGTTCTTTTTCCTCTTCTTTCTGCTGCATTGGTTGGGATTTCACGTGTTGACGACTATTGGCATCACTGGACAGATGTATTTACTGGAGCCCTAATAGGTTTGTCAACTTTATAAGGAATTTACGAGTTCATCTTTGAGCTAACATCTATATTGCTTTTACTAGTCTTCTTTGCTCATTACAGGATTGGGCGTTTCAACCATGTGCTATTTGCAGTTCTTCCCGCTCCCACATAGCATAAATGGTGAGTATGTTAAATTAAACAGTCATTTTTAGTCTGTCTATATCCAGAATATGAGCTTCATCATTGATCAGTTAAATGGAAGATTTTTTTGGTCTAATGAAAATATGAAATCCAGTTGCTTTGACCAAAAAAAACCGGTACATGAAAAAAATAGTTCATCTAAAGAAAATATGCATTGCATTGCAAGTGGTTTCCAATGAAATAGAAGGATGCAAAAAAGTTCCTATTCATAGGAACGAACACTTCATTCCTACTGTTCAAAAGCTGCAATCACAAGCTACAAGTTAAGAGGTAATTTACCCCCAGCAGGTAGACTAGTTCTGGAACATGTATGAAGCCTCTCTCTTCCTTGAATTATGTATGTCTATGTTCTAAGCATTTCCTTCTCTAACTATGCCTTTATGGACATTTTCTCTTTTGTACTTTGAGAATTTCTTTCCAAATGGTCACGCGTATTAGCCCATAGCCCATAGCCCATAGCCCATGCATGGATGTAATTAACACCTTTTGACAACTCTCTCTCCCTTAGCAAAACATGTGATTCAACCATTCCTTCGAATAAGAGCATTATAACAAAACAAGAAAAGAAGAACTATGTTTCTCTATTTAGGAAAGTGATGCCATTTCCTACATTAGCTAAAAAATAAAGTGCAGAACTGAAGAAAACAAACTTTTTAACTTCTATGACATGCTAGATGGTTCTCATGCCAACAACTGAATAAGCTTTCCTGTTCATTCAAGGTGCAAGTAATTACATTTAAGAGTAATTATTTGAAGGTTTTTTAGGCTAAGCACATTCATTTCCTGCTTCATTCTTCTAAGAAGCATAAAAATGCATTGTTTTTCAGCTTATGAAGACTTGCCACTTGCCACTTGCCATGCTAATAAGCACACTCATTTTAGTGAACCCCTAGTCATGCTAATTTTATTCAAGTACGTAAACTTCATTGCTGTAGTCTTACTACCCAGGTCACACGAACTTCTACATTCATTGTTTGCAGTATGTTTTTGTTAATTTTGGAACATGATAGGAACATTTTAGCTGAAAACTAAAGTTATCAAGAACTTCTTTGGTCCTTTTTCAAAGTGCAGGTTGGGCAACCCATGCATTTCTTAGAATGATTGAGGAAAGTGGTTTCCACGATTCGCCAGATGTGGAAATGAATCATCTGCCGACTAACAGATGAGGAGCTTCTGATGCAATGGAAAATGGGAGGAGGCATTAAACCCACAGACTTGAAGGTCATAGAAGGACCTTCACCATTGAGGCAATTAATTTTGGACTCATTTGTATAGTTATGAAGTTACCATGTATTCAGTTTGCTATGAAAGGAAACCTATTGCTTCTCAGTTCCGAACTATAAGCTCCATGGGAATTTTTTCAATTGAGGGGCAAGTTGTACATGCTGCTTCACATTAACAATATACATTCACAATAATTTGTAAGATTCAATTTTGGCTTACCAGAATTGATTCCTACCAACTATTTTCTGTTTTCCCTGCAATGGGTTTGTTTCAATAGTTCGCATAGTATACAGATGTTGAGTCTAAGAAGCTTAATATAAATCCCCAGAAGTTAAGTTGATGAAGTTAAACAAAACATGTTCAATGGACTTCTACACAACTTAGGAATTTGCCATAAAAGGCAAAACTTAAACTGTTAAATAAACTACAAAGCGCTCCAGTCATGGTTTATTTCTTGAAGCATCAGCAAAATGTCCTGGCTTGTAACGAGGCTGGCCAATTGTTCCAACATTTGCAAACTGCCCAGCAAATTCATTACACATTATGAAATTGTCTCATCTGGCATAAACATCTAAATTAAGCAAGCGAAATGTGTGCAAGAGTGTATAAAATAACTTGACTTACCTGCTCAGGAAAAACTTCACCTGAAGGGTAAAAGATTGGATTGCTTACAGGTAGGTTAATGTCATTGATTTTGGGTTCCTGTCCCAAATCTTGAAAATCAGGTAGCAAATAGTCTATTTCCTCGAACTCAAATGACAAATCATCATTTTTTTGTTGAGGTGACTGCAGAATGACATTCGATCCCTTTGCAGCAGCAGTACCATATAATGCAGTCATATTTGGACCATAAAAGTAATTGGATCCCATGTCAGAGGCAGTAATAGTTGCTGGCGATGGTGATGGAACCGAAATTCCATTCCAAACCGCAGGAGGCGTATCTTTCAGCCAAACAGCAAACCTTGAGGAATCTTCGTTGTGCATTTTCGTGCTAATCGATTCCTCTGTGTTGTTGGATGCTAGCCTAGAAGTTTCTCCATTTTCAGGGTCTCTGGCATTAGTGTTTGTGTTGCCAGAAGGGACTGAACTGTTTATAGGAGTCTGAGGATTTTGCTGGATCTCTGCCGAAGAGTTATTATTTATAGAAGGCATAGTCCCAAATCTTCTCAACTTTTCTTTTTCTTTAGCCTCTTTCTTAGATGAAGCAGATGCATCCTTGCGCGGGCGGTACTTACGCTGGTCTGGGGTTCTCCAGTTGTCATGGCGGCATTTCTAGGCAAAACCCATATGTTAGAACATAACTTTTGATGGGGAATTTACTCAGTTGATTAAGATACGCAGCGAGAAAAGTTCTCGCTACTTTTATGGACGAAAGAAACTCAGGGCAGGCTAAGCATCTACTTAATGGTGCAGTTAAAAACTGTCTAGTAATGCTTGAAAGAACCTCTCCATAACTGGAATTTCGCTGTGAAATCTTTAAAAATATGTGCTAATGGAGACAATAATATTATGCAACAAGTAGCTTTGAATCCCTGTTGGAGACGAAAAGATTAAACAATATGAAACTTTTGATGGCTGAATGATGACAGAGTTACAAGAATACAAGTTATGCCATATAATCTAAGGATGTTACATGAAATTAGTCCAAGAACATCATGTCAAAGACATAATAGTCAAAAGCTTATACTCTTAAATTAGTAAATTGGAAAACGAACCTGGAGATGACTAGCCACTTGCATTCTTGTAAGACCAGGTACTTTCATCAGCTCCAAAATCTCCTTGGGATAACATTCTAAGGTATATTTCATGGCACATACACAAATTCAAAGGGTCATAACCACACACAGTAAGAAAAGCAACACTAGAAATATGTTAAATTTCACCATGCAAAACTATACCATATATTCATTCATCCATGCTAGTTACTTTAAAGTTAGCATTATATATAATGTTGCAATCAAGAAGGTGGAAGACAATGAATTAAATACATACTTCCATCACCAAGTTGATTAACAGCATCCATGAATTTTTCGTGAAGCTCCTTGGTCCATTCAGTACAGACCTTTTTCTTAGTTATATTCTCGTTGGGAATTGGTTCTAAATCTGAACCTTGTGGTGAGGGGTTCAATTCATCACTCTCATCACCCTCTGTCTCCTTCCTCTTCCTAGTTGTATTTTGGCTGCTCACTTCTTCATTTTCTGATCCTACTCCAACATTCTCCTCACCACCACCATCATTAGTAGCACAGTTCTTTCCTTGGTCTTCAGCAATTCTTATTCCTTTATTCTTACCATCCATAATCTTGGCCCTCTTTCCATAACTGTTTCGAAGTCTCTCCCTCATCACAAATTGCCACAAGTACTTAATCAGTTCCTGATTTTCTGGTTTTTGGACAAAAAGGAAAGCTCCATTTTCTATTGCATTGTTTGCCAAATGGGGTTCTTCCTTTGCAGCTGTCACTGCAATTGAAAAGTATATTAACCAAGGATTAATCAGCTGAGCAAGGACTGAGTTAGTTCATTGTGTATGAAAATGATGATCATATTTAAAGTATATTTATGCACGAAACTAATATTGCGAAGTAGATTTTACAAGGATGATGAGTACTCAACAGATTACTAGCATGTCCTTTCGAACTGAGTCCTGTAAGAAATACTTGAAACCATTCATATCAGGCGCGTCGATATCTGCCATGACAACATCAAATTGCTTCTTCCCAGATGAAATAATCTTCATAGCAGTTGTGGCATATTGAACTTTGGTTACTGAAATTAAAGTTTTTCATGGTCAAATCTCCAACATGGAAAGAAGCAAGAAGCATAGCAAGTTATTTATGTTTAATTTATTTAAATAACTAAGAAAAAAAAATTTCTTGCCTTTTTTTTTTCCGGTTATCATTCTGATTAGTAAATAATGACACAACTACCTGAAAATGATGACTAAATTGAAGATCATAAATGAAAGTTTTATCATGTGCATTAAAGAAACTTCGAGCATTCTTAACAAAGCAATGATATTAAAAGTGAAAATTTTTAGTGAATTCTCACGGTAGCTAATGTCTTATTTATGTGACAAAAAACAATCTAAGTTAATCCTATCTCTTTTTGAAAAAAATAAATGCAATTTTTAAGGTACTTCTTTGGAATGAAATTTAGTAAGTTAAAGAAAGATGATTGGATTACGAAATTAATTGTTGTTGAATAATTTCTATCATATAAACACCACTCAATATTAAGAGCTTTTATTATAATTTTTTACTGTACATATAATTCATTATAATCAAACCATAAAGAGATCAAACGTAGAACAAGAGTTCAAGATTTAGGCTACTATGCATATCATCCAGGAGGGTTACAAAACTTATGTATTTCTGATTTACAATAAACTAGGCTATACGCATTCTAAATATAATTAAACTAGGGTCCAATGAATAAAGGGCAAGAACCATGAAGTTCAATCACAATGTGCGTTTGTTATACGTGAAATAGTAATATAATATCAACCATTTAATATTTGGATACCAAATAATCAAATTTAATTACTTTTCCCTCTTTTGTTATCATTATTTTGTTTTATTAGAAAGAAAATTTTTAATTGTGAATGAATATACAACAACATCAACAATACTAATTAAACTTTTATTCCAATATATATATAGAGTCAGCTATACGGATTATATTTCGTCTCACTTTATATATTAAAAGCACATATTTTCAGTAAAATTTAGATACTTAATATCTTTTTTTTTAAATAATTTTTTTCAATTTTTTTAAAAAAATCCTCTCCTTCCCCTTTTAACTTGAGTTATAATTATGAATAAATATAATGTACGAGAATATATTATTACTACACATCAAATGTCTTTTTGATAATTTTATTAGTGTAAATTTTATAATTTAAACTAATATTTATTCCCTCATTGAAATGCACTTTTGTTCATATGCATTAACTCACGCATTAAATCTTGTGAAAATAAAATAGATAGACTTTATGGTGGCACTATCTTGGAGATAGTAACACAAAAGATAGAATCAAGATGAGAAGGAAAAAAAAAATTTAATGAAGGGGACATTTGGCATGATGAGTTCAATGATAATTTCACTTAAGGAAAGAAATTTTCCAAAGCATTAAATGACCGTTATAACTTATAACTTAGGTGGCCAAATTAATAATTTCTTGGAGTTTAGTTAATTACATATTGACCCGAGCTGTGGCTTTACCACTTTGAAAAGTCAAACCAACGGTGCACTAATTTAGTGTGTTCGCGCGCAGTTTTGAACAATTTAAGATAAAGAACGTGCCCATCTTGGAGTTTTGTACATATGTTAAAACTCATTTTTCTTCTTCTTTTTTTTTATAAAAAATATTACAGTGATAAAAATGTAATGCTCTATTTTTTTTTAAAAAAAAAGAAAAACTATTTCACCTATAAATTTTTTTCTTTTAAAAAATTTATAAATAATTTAGAATGTCCATGAATACATATGATCACCGTGTATTTTTTTAAAAAATGACCATCTATGTTTTTTGATTAATTATAATGTTACCTATTACCCTAAGATATATAGCATTTTAACTGACACATTATAAAGCGAGATTTTAACCCAAAAAAATTAATATTTGGGAGTGTAAGGATGTAGTAACACTAATTAGCTATAGTTCTTTTATTTCTTTTAAAGCAAAACTATTTTATTCAATAACTTTTTTAAAAAAAAATATTTAATTTCATTAACAGAATGGAAAAGATTAATTGCGAATAAAAAGGGAATATTCGCAAAAGTGTTTAAATTTTTTAAAAAATATGAAAATAGTCTATACAGGTGGCAAAATACTAATAAAAAAAGCTATTGTGGTAAATAAATGCAAAATAAATATTGCAAGTAAATGACAAAATAATAATTATGCAAAAAGCACTCATCGTATACCTTTTGAAAATTTTCTAAATTGTCATTGAAAACTTAATGATTTTCATGCTGATTAATATTGCATAAATGCATTTTGATGATATCTTGTACATTGATCCAAGATACCCTCGAAATAAAGAGTGATTCAAGATTGAAAACAAAGAATCGGTCAGCCAATTCATTATTGCTGGGAGTATGGATCATACTAATCAAAAAAGAATTTATGTAAGGAAAAAAGAAAAAGAAAAGCAAAGCTTAAGGTTGGTAACTAAAGTTGATACATGCAGATCAAAATTTGAGTCGTTTTCTCAATTACTTCATTGCAATTGTAGAGTGATGATGCTTCTTAGCTAAGGAGACCAAAAAAATTTGCAATTCTGGAAGGGAGGATGTATATAAAAGAGGATTTTTGGAAAAAAAATCAGTTTTATTTACCTTGATACAAGCACTGTTCGAGCATTTTGGCAGTAGAATTCAAGGATTCTCTATTACGATCAACCAGCAAAACATGAATGGTACTAGAATACTCACTCTCTGATGAGTTAACTAAGTCATTAGTGGGATTGACAGGATTCCTTCTTTCCACAGAATTCTGCGGGGAAATTGGAACACTGGGCATGAGAGGAGTTCCTCGTGCCACAAGAGGATTTCCTCGTGCTTTCATTGAGGCAATGGTAGCATTTAAAGAATTGCTGATGATTTTCACAGAATTTTGAAGGGAAAATGGAAGACGAGTTGCCATTGGGAGAAATGGTGAGAAAAGAAAAAATGAGGTTGGTTTATGAGGAAATGTAAGGCCTATATATATATATATAGCACTGTGGATATGCATGAGTATTAATGGAAAGAAAAAAGTTGAGTGTATTTTTTGAATGATGATATCCACAATAAAAAGTGTTAATGAGTAATGTGACAATTTTGTGACACGAGTTACTAAATAATAATATTTTTTATTATTTTATATTCTTTTGTTATTTCAATTTTTGCAAGAATTCATTCAAAATTTTCACTATAATTACTCATTCTTTGTGAGGAGATTTAACGACTGGATATATCGCACTACTACTGTTGCCAAAGGTTTTTTTGAGAGAATTTATTACGAAGGCCACCCGACTAGAGCACTGGATATAACACTTTCTCCGTGCAAAAAATATATATATATATTTCAAAAATATTTTTATTTGAAAAAAAAGAGTTTATTTTTAAATAATATTAAATAAAATTTGTATATTATTTTAATTAATAATGACTATCTATGTTCTATTAAAAATAAATATAAAAATAACAAAAAAAATCATATTTAATAGTTAGTGTGTTGTGTTTTATAATTAAAAAAATATTATTTTTCCCCTTTTTTTGTGGAAATAAGCAGGAGTTATATGAATTTTTAAGCTCAAATCAGTGTTCAACTGAATTATTTTAGTGACTAAAACTACAAAATTAGCAATGTCCTTCACACTTTTCAGAATTCAAATTCCTGATCATGAAATTTGTCTATTCTACATCTTTTTAACTCATTAATTATGATCCTTAACTTTTGCACATCTCAATAGGAAAGTATTGACTTTATTTATCGGTTATTTTTTGGGTCTAATTTATAATTTTATTGAGTTCATCTTGAGCAAACTTATTACATCATCCGTTAAAAAAGAAATTTTTCCTAATGTGAATTTTATCTTGATTTCTTTCTTTGAGAGGGAAAACTTAAAATTTATATTTCATACTTAGATTCTAAATATGATTAGAGAAGTCATTGATTATTATTGAAAGCAATAATTTTAAAAATTAAAAACGATCAGAAGAATATATTTCATATTTAAATTATTCCAATTTGTATAAAAATAGTGTTGATCCCGTCCACTGAACGGGAATTATTTTAATTAAATATAAAATTTTATGGTATTCTTGCATATTAAATTTTTTAAATGAAAAAAAGGAAAATATTTTAAAAATTTTACCAATAACATTTAAAAAAACCACCCCAAGACAATTTTTAATTATCCCAATAACGCACCAAAACCCTTCATAAATTTTCTAATAAGATATGCACGCAAAACCAAAAATCTTTAAAGACATTTTTTTCACCAAAATCCTCTATTTATCGGTTGTTTTTTTTATGTTTTTGGGGATTAATTAATTGAGTTGTGTACAACAAATTATCACGTCATATGTAATTAAAAAGAATATCACAATATATATTCCAATTTATAGTATAAAATGAGGGTTGACATAAAGGAAAAACTCAAGTAATTGAAAAAAATTAAAGTGTTTTTACTCTGAAACAAAAAAAAAATTACAATAATTGTCAAAACAGCAAGGATTTAACTTACAACCTACTAATTATTTAATGATTTAAAAGGTGAACTATTAAACTAGCTAGCAAAGTGTGATTGACCTTTCAGAAAAAATAATAGTAATAATTGAACTACTCTTTATGAGGTTTATCTACTCTATATTTTCCATTGACACATTAATTATGATGTCAGCTCTTGTAGATATCTCACGTAGGAAAGTCTTGACTTTCATTTAGGTTTTTGTAGATAGGTTATCCTTATTAATCACATGAATTTTAATGTGATTATTTACAGAAATTAATCACATAAATTTTTATCTTTTGCCACTTATATGTAGATAGATTGTTCTTTTTAAAATATAAATTGTCTTTTCTAAATTGTTTTTAACTACTCCATCCTATATGATATGACAAATGTATGAAATATTTTTTTACTTCTTATATTATTTTGTCATATTATCTTTTGTACTCGGTTATAATGATGCTTTCTTTTTATTAATGAAATTTTATTACTGAGTAAAAACTTGATTTTTATATTTTACACTTAGATTTCAAATTCGATCAGAGAAGTATGTAATTAATTTCCAATATATATATATATATATATATATATATATATATATATGAGGAGAATATTTTCCTCTCTTAAATTATACTAATTCACATAAAAATAGTACTAATCTCTTGCTGTAGATAGATATTGTTTTAATTAAATACTTTCTCTATTTTAAAAAAAGAGTTCACTTCATAAACTTTTTCTTGTCTCTAAAAAAGAATCCATTTTCAAACCAAATTTCTAAAATATTGTTACTAATAATAATTATTTATACTCATCATTAAAAAGTAAAGATAAAAATGTAAAATTATACATTTAGTGGTGCATTAAATAAGTTGTAATTAATAACTAATAAAAAGTTGTATGTTAACTAAAATGGACATTTTTTGGGATGAAGGGAGTATAAAATTTTATAGTATTCTTATAAATGGAAACATTAAAAACGTGATTCCTTAGAAAGGAAAACTTGGGACTTAATGTTTATCTATATGTATATATGATGGTAGGTAAATTATAAGTGGACTTGGATTTTTTTTTTTTTATTTTTTAAGTGAAAGAGCTCTATAATATAATTGAAAGAAGCTAACGCTTAACGAAATTAATGAATCCTAATAATAATTAGGCCTCTTAAATATTAATGAAATCTATGAAAATGAGGAGGTGAAGAAAAAAAAAAAATTAAAAAATTAAGCATGTCATGTCAGAGTCAGGTCCAAAAGCGGGGGTGTGGGCCGATGTGAAAGTGGATCTGATCGTGTGAATGTCTCTAATGTAGACCGAGTAGATAATGTTTACTTTTTTTTTTAGAGCTTTTTTGGAAAGCGAGAACTTTGAGTTTTTTTCTTTTTTTTTTTTTTTTTCTTCTATTCTATATTACTTTTAGCTCTCTCTGCTCTCATTTTTTTTAAAATAAATGCCTTTTTTTTTGGTCAAAAAAAAAAATGTTTGAGACCCCTTGTCAAAGTCTTCAATTATAAAGACAAGCACTTTGTTATTACTTTGATCAATTTTCAATTCTTAGATTAACCAATAATTGTAATTACAGACCCCGTGTGGTTCCTATTTAGGTTAGTTTTACAAAAGAAGAAAGTGACCTAATATGACTAATGATGTGGTTTCCTTTCCCACTTTCACATAGAGAACATTAAGGATAAATCATTGTGTTGGATAATTGGATCTACATATAACATAAGATCAGAAGCTACAACTTGTACGCCTTTGAGTGCAGAGTTTAGTATTTGTGTTTTCTGCAAATCAGTCAAGAAGGGCAAGTTCACAGGGAAATCATAGTAACAAACCCAAGAAGTTGGATGGGTCTTCTTCTTCTTCCTCTACCCTTTCAATGTTGAGAAATTTATTGACCATTTTCATTATCGTCATCTTCACCAACCAGCAGATACATCATGTCGCTGCAGGTACACATGAATAATCTCAAACATGGAATAAAATGATAAACTTCACATTGAGTCTTTTTTTAGTCTTATGATTGTGCTCACTTTTCTTCCTTTTTTTTTTTGGGTTTTGTTTTTCGTTTGGGTGGTAGAAAATTGTAGGGAAATGGTATGTGTTGTTCAACAAGTTTAGTCCTTGGCAGAGCCAACCATGACGAGACTACGAGGAAGACTTTTGCCAGCACCACCTTCTCCTGTTATATTAGAGTATGCATAATAATCTCTCTGTATCGTTAATATATTATTATCAATGATAAAAATGAATTACAGTGAAAATTAGCAGCCTAAATAAGATAGAACTCCCCAAGACCTTTTGGTCTGTGCCTGTGCCGCATAATTTTTTTGGTCATTGCCCAAGCCATGGTTAACAAATGAGCATCTCATCTTAGTTGGCCTCAGGCCTCAGCCTCACTTGGCACAATTATTGGTCATTGCCCAAGCCATGGCACGCATTTGGCACCAAAATCCCACCAACAAAGCACTCGCGGGTAGCCACATCTCATCTCAGTTGGCCTCAGGCCTCAGCCTCACTTCTGGCCTATTTGCATAAATTCACTTCGGCAGCACTAACATAACCAACAAAATGCACCTTAAAATGCACTATATAAAATCGTCCTAGTTTTTGAATCAGCAAATTTTACACACAGATAATAATGATACACAACAAATTTTATTATTTAAGAATCATGTAGATTTAATAAAAAACATATACTCAATACGTCGAAGAGTGAAGGTCAGATTGTAACAATTTGTAATGTTAATATTAATATAGACATTTGCAAACTTATCGTAACTGTGAATGCTACAAGATATTCAATAATGAGGAGAACAAACGTGCAAAAGAAAGAAATCACAGATCTTCAGATCATAAAACAAATCTCCGTCGGCACAAAAAATCCTTTTGGAAAAGCAAAGTTTCAGAACACAAAATCATTAGTGATGAGAAACATGCATTATAACATAACAATAGTAATTAGATGAACACAATGTCATCTTCAATCATTGGATGATATATAGTGTCTTTGGCTCTATAATCTTCTGCCTTAAAGGTTTATTTGCTTTAATTTCTCCAAGATTGGCTTCATCCCATTGCACTTGTCTCTGGGGCCAATTTTAATGAAGCTCAGTTCATAATACGCTTGCATAAAACTGAATAAATATGTCATGGATGCAAATGGATAGTCATTACAAATCATTTCTGGAAAAGATTTAAATATAAAGAATGAGAAAAACTCGCATGAAAGGTTTACTATTTATAAGTAGTAAATTCATATCCATTAGTACTTCAATAGTACTTAGTGTCAGGAGTAAGAATAGAACTATGAGAAAACTAAAACTCAACTGTTCCCCCCCCCCCCCCCCCACCAACCCAACCCCAACCCAAAAGAAACCCCTTTTAACAAAAATCTTGATGAGATTTAACCGTGTAAAACCTAACAAATTTTCCGGAGGCAAACAATATTAGGAACAAAAAAGCCAAAAAGGATAAAATTTGCAAAACTGATGGGTGCTCAAAATCACTTGTTTCCACAATCCCAAAAATCCCAAAATCTTCTCTGAACTTGAACAGGAAGCACAACAATCAACCAGTAGCCAAGGAAACAGGAAAAGCAATTTCTTATTAAATTTTTTAGGATAATATCAACAACTATATGAAATCAGAGATTTCCTCAGCAAAATTTCACTCAAGTTTCATATCGTACTCACGTCAATGGCCCAAGAACAAGATTGTTTGGCTAAATAGCTCATCTTAACCAATTAATTGAAAAATGTGCTTGATAGAAAGAATTGCCATCACAAACAAATCCCTAACATGTGGTGTTAAACCTGACCAAATAGTCAATCTAATGTGAGACAAAATTGAAACATTTTGAATATGAGAGACTAAATACGTATCAAATTGAGGGACGAATAATGCTGCTTACCCAATTAGAAACAATCCGGCATATTCATGATCTCATGGCGAATTGCAAATCCTCATCAAACACCTGGATTTCATCGTAGTGAAGCAGTTGAAGCTCCAGTAATAACCTACCTTTTGCTTCTTCCCCATTATATGAATGGTGCAATTAGGGGTTTTTGGGGACTTTACTTTTTCTTGGCAGCTGGTGCTCGGACTGTTGAGAAAAGAAAGATGGTGAAACCCTATGCACAAAAAAACATTAGAACTTCCTACATAAATTTAAATAAAAAAAAAATGGTGGCAGACAAGGCCATCTATAAGCTCCTTCCCAAAATAATGATATCAAAATCAACCGACCTGCTCACGTGATGAGACCAACCAAACTTTCTCCAATGGTTCAACATTAGCCACACTGTGGCTCTTATTACTATACTAACAAATAAAAGTAAAATTTATAGCCCCTGTCGCTAATAAGAGACATTCCATTTCGTCTCTCTCATTTCCATTTTCATTCCTATTATTTAGAACTAAAGGCCACAATGCAAGACAGCAAAAAGTATCAGCCAAAAACCAAAACTTTGAAGGAAAAGGTTCTGACTTTAAATCTAACTTTTTTATCATGTAGGTAAAAGGAAAAAAACAAGAAAAGAGCAACCTGATAACATGAAATTGCAATTAAAAGAATATAAGAAATTAAAAGCTGAGGATCATAATCTCAATGAAACATACAAGTTCAAAGCTTAAATAATGAGTAAGATCAGTACTAAATTAAGCCCTTGTACACCATATAATGTCCACTTTTTGTTTATTTTTTCCATTTCCTCTTGTCTGTTGTTACTCCCTGTGAGAACTAAAAGCTGATATCAAAGTAAAAAAAGATTTAAAAAATCCAAGAAATAGTCAAAAGTTTAAAAAAGTGAAAGATTGTAAATTTGAATTTAGGATTTATTCATTTATTACTCCTTTATTTAAAGGACAAATAATGCACCAGATTTCATTACACTCCACTTTCACAAGACCAAGTAAACATTCATAAAGCTTTAAGTTTGCCAACACAAGAGATGCTAGCTATATATATGTAACATGTAACCCCGCCAAAAGAACTTCCGAATACATAGAAGATCAGCCATATACATGTAACATGTAACCCCACAAAAGATCTTCTGAATACATTGAAGATCACATGTAACTAATTTTAGAGAAAAATTATAACGTTAGCAAATATTAAGTGACCTTACTGACTATGTAATGAATATGACATCTTCTGTTCTTTCAATTCCTTCCTCTGATCCGTAAAAAGAAGCGAAGGCAAAGCAAAGATAGCATAAAGTATCTTGAAAATAAAAATCAGTCTAAAAATTAAATCCAATCCAATCCAATCGAAATCCAGACTTAAAACTTTAAGTTTCACTTTGTCTCATTCAATGGAAAAGAAAATATCATTTTCTTAAAAAATAATAATAATACATGATTTAAAACAGGCTAATCAAAATTGAAAACCACATAAAAAAAATATCATTCTTAAAATCTAATTAAAATAAAAATAATTGTGACCTTTCATTTCACTTCCAAAAATTTCATTTTGGGAAAATAAAATCACCCACTATATATCGTATTTTCAATGTCATCAAATTTCACAAAACGGTAACAAAAATAATGAAGAACAACCTAAGCAAAAACAAAGTTTAAAACCAAAACAGGAAGAAGTTAAAATTAGCCTCAATAATGAGTGAATTTTAGGTAAGGAAACAACACAACTTTTACCCATATCAATACTCTATTAAAAGGTAGTCCAAGGCATAGAAACTCTCGCACATGTAGGGTTTGGGGAAGGATCAGGGCATTAAGGCTTGATATATGCAGTCTTACCTTATATTTCCACATATTTTTATAAGAGTTTGCTTTTCTAACTCAAACTCATGATCTCAGGTCACATGGCAGATGGTACCCAAGAAAGGGGGGGAAAATCCCACATTCTAAAACATCCTACATGTAAAAGAAGATTTTACTCAAAACAAGCCCTTTCCCCAAACCTAGAATACCTAAAAACAAATAAACCTTCCAACATCCTTGCCTCAAGTACAAAATTACAATAATATGAATAATCATCATGTTTTCTTTAAAACAAAAAAATCACTAAAGATATTAACTCAATGAAGCAAAAAAAGAAAGTGAATAAAATACATTTTCGAGAAAAGGAGGACAAAAACTTTTCCTCACAGATTGAATGGTAATCTTCCTTTCCATAATAACACATACGCATTATCTTGCATGTTCTTTCTTGCATCTAGAAGGGTACGTTGCTAATATGTAGTAGCATCAGTGAGAGATGTTGACAAATATCAGGAAAGGAGCTGCCACCCATAACTGCCAATGTCACTCTAAAACATCCAACGAGAAATTTCAACACATCAATTGGGGGACCAAAGCAAACTTGACTTATGATAATTGCAATGGTGCTCAAATTTCCCAAAACACAGCTAACCATTTCTCAAATTTCTCCAGTTCTCGACAGGCAAAATGCGGAAGTCTTAAGAACACTATTATCACATTTGCAACTCTGAGGCAGTTCAACAATATTGGAGTATGCAAGAAAAGAAATCATCAACCAATTGCGAACAATATGCTACCTTATCCATGGATAACACAAAAGGTAAGAACTAAAAAAATAAAAATAAAAAATAAAACCCAAAGCATCAGGGAAAAAAAAAAAAAAAACACTCACAGGAGTGTGTACTCGAAAAGGGTGTTGTAACATGCTGCTTGTCTTCTTGTAATTGGATTTCCAAGTTCTTAGAATGGTCCAAATTCTAGTTAAGCATTCAAATCCGGGTTGATTGAAAACTCTTTTTTAAACATTGAAACACTTCGTTTGTACTTGGATCCTCCCGTCCCATTTTCCATCAAACTCTTTTCATCTCCTGTCTGTAAACACATTTTAATCATGGGAATTTCCACCATACGTTTGGGAAGCAAAAGAGAATGGATGCGCAGAAGAAGGGGGAAAAAAATGAAAAAGAGAGAAAGCTGACGGGGAACGGAAGCAATTCAACCTCAAACATAAACAATTACCCCCCAAAAACGACGTCGTTGTGGCAATGGTTCCCCAAAAAAACATACATTGGTTTATGCAGGTGAGGATCACGTGACCAGATCCAACCAATTGCTAACGCTTTCGTTACCGTTGCAGTTAATAATAAAATAAAAAGTCCAGTTTAATTCATCATGTTGTACTTTATGTTTGGATTAATTACATTTACTTTCTTCGGCCGAAAATATGAGGATTTTTTTTTAAATTTTGGTGAAGGGAATTTGAATGGAAAATTTTAAATTTTAAATTTTGAAATAAAAATGTGTTTAAATGTTTTATTTTTGTTTAAGAAAATTTAACTTTTTGTAAATGAAATCATTGTCCAAACGAATCCTTTGAAACTTTTACTGGGTTGCATTTCAGATTTGGTGGATACATTTTTAGAAGTAGTAATTTTAAATAAAAAAATATATTAAAAAACATAAAATTACATTTTGACGGGGTTTTTTGGCATAGATTTTTATTAAAAAATGAAAGCAAAGTTACAAAGAAGAGGTCCAAATCTCCAAGAACAAAATAGAAAATCCACCACAAAGGACTACATTAGACAGTAGTAACAATATGGCGGGTAAACCTAAAGAAACGATTAAACAACCAGAAATAGATCCTAACTCATCAATGAGTGTCATTAGATTTTGAGTTCTGGACACTCCCGATTTTGTCAGTCTATAGGCAACACTATTCATAATCCGGGAAACTTGGTAACCTTCCCATTTCTTAATTTTCTCCTTCATTTTGAAAGTGTTGTTTAAACAATTAAAATTTTTCTTTCCCTCGTGGTAATAGCGGGATGATTTTTAACTATCCCAATAACACACCAAAACCCTTTATAAATTTTCTAATAAGATACGTATGCAAAATTAGAAATCTTTAAAGACATTTCTTTCACCAAAATTCCCTATTTATCGGTTTTTTTTTCCTCGGGATTGATTTATTGAGTTTGTGCACAACAAATTATCACCTCATATGTAATTAAAAAGAATATCACAATATATATTCCAATTTATAATATAAAATAAGGGTCCAAATAAAGGAAAAACTCAATTAAATGATTTTTTTTAAAAAGTACAATAATTATGAAAACAGCAAGGATTTAACTTACAACCTACTAATTGTTTAATGATTTAAAAGGTGAACTATTAAACTAGCTAGCAAAGTGTCATTTTGACCTTTTAGAAAAAATCATAGTAATAATTGCATTACTTTTTATGAGATTTATCTACTCTATATTTTCCATTGACACATTATTATGATGTCAGCTCTAATAGATATCTCACATAGGAAAGTCTTGACTTTAATTTAGGTTTTTGTAGATAGATTATCCTTATTAGTCACGAGAATTTTTATGCGATTATTTACATAAATTAATCTCATAAATTTTTATCTTTCGTCACTTATGTGCAGATAGATTGTCATTTTTAAAATATAAACTATATTTTCTAAATTGTTTTTGACTACACTATCCTATATGATGCATTTGATGTATGGAATATTTTCTTATTTCTTATATTATTTTGTCGTATTATCTTTTGTACTCGATTATAATGATGGTTGCTTTTTACTAATTAAATTTTATTACTGAGGAAAAACTTTATTTTTATATTTTATATTTATATTTCAAATTCAATCAAAGAAATAAGTAATTAATTTCTAAAATAAAAACTATATATATATATATATATATATATATATATTTATATATGAGAAGAATATTTTCCTCCCTTAAATTATACTAATTGACATAAAACTAGTACTAATCTCATGTTGTAGATGGAAATTGTTTTAATTCAATACTCCCACTGTCTTAAAAAAGAGTCTACTTCCAAACCAAATTTCTAAAATATTATTACTAATAATAATTATGTATACTCATAATTAAAAAGTAAAAATAAAAATATAAAATTATACAACTAGCCTTATGATTGTGCTCACCTTTCTTCCTTTTTTTTGGGTTTTGTTTTTCGTTTGGGTGGTAGAAAATTGTAGGAAAATGGTATGTATTATTCTAACAAGTTTAGTCCTTGGCAGTGCCAACCATGACGAGACTAGGAGCAAGACTTTTGCCAACACCACCTTCTCATGTTACATTAGAGTATGGATAATAATCTCTCTGGATCGTTAAAATATTATTATTAATGATAATAATGAATTATAGTGAAAATTAGCAACCTAAATCAGATAGAATTCCCCAAGACCTTTTGGTCTGTGCCAGTGCCTCATATTTTTTTTGGTCTTTACCAGAGCCATGGTTAAGGATGGATATGTGGCCGAATTCGGAAATTGGAGGAATGACCACTGGGAATGGAGAATTGTTCTCCGTAGGAATGTTCTTGATTGGGAAAAACAACAGTGGGAGGACTTGTTGAATACTTTGCAGGGTCAATATCCTAACTGTCACTCCCAAGATCGGATCATATGGCGACGGGTGCCGAATGGCATGTACTCTACTTCCTCTTTCTACAAATCAATGTTGCTGCCTCATTGGCAAGGGCGAGTAATCTGGAATCTAATATTGAAGGGCTATGGTCCACCAAAAGTGGAAGCCTTTGTTTGGCAACTAATCCACCAAAAACTTCTCGTTAGAAGTTGTCTGCTAAGAAGGGGTATTATTAGACTAGAGCTTGCTATGTGTCCTTTCTGCAATGCCGAGATGGAATCTGTTCAACATCTGTTTTTTGATTGTTGGAGCAGCTGGAGGGTGTGGTCTAGGTGTTTGGAAGTATGGAGTATTGTTTGGTCTGCCCGGGGAATCCTTTCACCTTTCTCAGTAGCTGGCAACAATCCTTCCCGGATTTCAATAGAAGGTCGCCTTGGATTCTGATGTTTTATGTTATAGTCTGGTCAATCTAGCTGTGCCGAAATCAGGTCACTTTTAACAATAAGTGCTTTGATTTTGCGCTACTCATGGACTTGATCTTCATTCGATTCGCTACTTGGTTCAAGGCAAAATGGCCTTCTTCTTCAACATCTATATCAGACATCTTCCAACAGCCGAATAATGCAGTTGTGAGGCAGGTTTACAGATACAGGAAGGTTGGTGCCACTTGGTCTCATCCCCAGCCTGGTAGAATGAAGTTTAATGTGGACAGTTCAGCTATCGGGAAACCAGGTATGGCCAGGATTGGGGGGCATTCTTAGAGATGATTTGGGTAAAACAAGGGCTATATTCTCTAAACATGTTGGGATTCTGGATTCAAATCAAGCCAAGTTCTATGCTATACGTGAGGCCTTCCAGGTATTCTCAGAGACTATTTGGAAAAGCTCCCATGTCCTTGAAATTGAGAGTGACTCAGCCAACACAATCACCTGGCTGAAGAATCCAGACAAAGCCCCTTGACATCTAAAAAATGTCTCTAATCACTTAAACTTGCTGAAGGAGAAAATTAAGCACTGAGAGGGTTACCACATTCCGAGGGACATTAATAGTGTGGCTGATAAGTTAGCAAAGTCAAGAGTGTCTAGGCTGAATTCTTTGTTGGCCATCATGGAAAAATAAGCCCATGTCTCCCTTTCACCCTATTTCCCTGCTCCTCAGTGGGCGCAAATCCCGTAGAGTAGGATTGCAACTGGTTACATCCCTTCTTGTAGCTTTGGCTCCCTTTTTTCCATAATAAAAATTTGCTTTTTTGGCTTGTCAAAAAAAAAAAAACAAAAACAGATGAGCATCCTCGGCTCGCATTTAGCAACAATTCCCACCAACAAAGCACTTGCAGGAAGCCACATCTCATCTCAGTTGGCCTTAGGCACCACTTCTGGCCTATTTGCACAAATTCACTTCAGCAGCACTAACATGACCAACAAAATGCATCTTAACAGGGGTATATAAGATCCTAGTAGTTTTGAATCAGCAAATTTTACTCACAGATAATGATGATACACAACAAATTTTTTTATTTAAGAATCATGTAGTTTTAATAAAAAAACATATACTCAATACCACGAAAAGTGAAGGTCAGATTGTAACAATTTGTAATGTTAATATTGACATACACAATTGCAAACTTATCGTTAACTGTGAATGCTACAAGATATTCAGTAATGAGGAGAACAACCGTGCAAATGAAATAAATCACAGATCTTCAGATCATAAAACAAATCTCCGTCAGCACATATCTACTATCCACAAATAATCCTCTTGGAAAAGCAAAGTTTCAGAACACAAAATCATTAGTGATGAGAAACAAGCATTATAACACAACAATAGTAATTAGATGAACACAATGTCGTCTTCAATCATAGGATGATGTATAGTGTCTTTGGCTCTATAATCTTCTGCCTTAAAGGTTTATTTGCTTTAATTTCTCAGAGATTGGATCCCATTGCACTCATCTCTGGGGCCACTTTTAAGGAAGCTCAGTTCATAATAAACTTGCATAAAACTGAATAAATGTGTCGTGGATGCAAATGGATCGTCATTACAAATCATTTCTGGAAAAGATTTAAATATAAATAATGAGAAAAACTTGCATGAAAAGTTTACTCTTTCTAAGTACTAAATTTATATCCATTAGTACTTCAATAGTATTTAATGTCAGGAGTAAGACAATGACACAAAACTACGCACAAAACTAAAACTCCCCCCCCCCCCCCCCCCCCCCCCCAACAAAAGAAACCCCCTGTAACAAAAATATTGATGATGGGTGCTCAAAACAAACAATTTTTCCGGGGGCAAACATTATTCAGAACAAAAAAAGCCAAAAGAGGATAAAATTTGCAAAACTGATGGGTGCTCAAAATCACTTGTTTCCAGAATCCCAAAATTCCCAAAATCTTCTCTAAACTTGAACAGGAAGCACAACAATCAACCAGCAGCCAAGGAAACATGAAAAGCAATTTCTTATTAAATTTTTTGGGATAATATCAACAACTATATGAAATCAGAGATTTCCTCAGCAAAATTGACTCAAGATTCATATCCTACTCATGTCAATGGCCCAAGAACAACATTGTTTGACTAAATAGCTCATCTTAACCAATTAATTGAATAGTGTGCTTGATAAAAAGAATTGCCATCACAAACAAATCCCTAACATGTGGTGTTAAGCCTAACCAGATAGTCAATCTAATGTGAGACAATAGGAAAATTCCAAATTAAGAAACTGAACATAGCAGAATATCCAATAGAATATTTCCATCAATTATTCATTTGATTGACAATCTTGATTACCGAGTCGGAGGAAGAACCCCAGATAAAGATAAGAATTGATACTAATATATATAGTATTGAAGAGATCCTACGTATCAGAAATGGTTGAATTGATAAAACTAGAAAAAGCTAAATCAGGAGAGAAATTAATACCTTCAAAAATCCAGATAAATGGAGCTGAAGTCGTGCTCCCTCCTGCGAGAATGGGGATAAATTAGATATAATCACTATAGCAACTGACAAATGAAGGCAAAGGATTAGGGGCTGCCAACACTCAACCTTCCCTCCCAAACTGTACCATCAACACATTCTTAGAAGTTAAAAGCCACACAGCACAGTAAATCTGTATACTAAACAAGAATATAACTTGGTGAAAGAAGCTAAAGAAAATGAAATGCAAAGGATTATGAGGCACCTCATTCTATCAAAAGAAAAAACTTTCATTTGAACAACTTTTATTTTGGTTTTTGAATTGGTCATTCTCCAAGCCAACCCAAAGTCAATTGCAAGCCAAATTGATTTGTGAATTTTAGAAAACTTCCAGAACTAACTCATCTATTGCTTGCAATTTATCAATCTCTATTGCAAGACAATTTTTTTTTTTTATACTCTTTAAATAGACTATAAAAGGTTTTTAATCTTTCAGAGGGTATAAAAGGCCCAATTCCACATGCATGTTAAAATACAATATTTCTGAATTTATTTCCAAAAATACATTGTGAAGGAGCATTCAAAAAAAAAAAAAAAAAAACCCCAAAAGGGCTTACGTGTTAACAGACTTAGTATACAAATTAGAGAGGGTAAATAATATAAATAGTCCCTCAGCTTGGGACCTCATTCGATTTAGTCCCCCATATTTAAAAAATTTCAATTTGGTCCTTTAAGTTACAGTTTCAATTCTTATTGGTCTTGTAATGAAATCAAGCCAAATGGGTGTTAATACATCCAATCATATGATTTATACATATTTATGATAATGGGTGGTAGAAGAAACCAAAATAAAAATAGTAAAATGCAAATAACCACTTTAAATATTATCTATTTCACAAAATATCCCTAAAAAGTTTTATTTTGTATTTTATTACTTCCATCTTTGTAATCTCACAACATATATCAAGTTTTATTAGTTGTCAAAAATATATTATGAACAGATATAATTATTTTTTAACCATCAAAATTGAAAATCTATCAAAATCAGAAATGATTTACATAGTTAGAAATAGGGAGGGCAAGGTACACACAGGCCCCATTTAACCTCCGCACGGAAGGGTGGAGCAGGTGGCAAGACAATTGGGTGGGAGTGGAGAGGAGTTTTTCTACACCCACATCTAAATGGGGCGGTGGCGGCCATCACCAACCCTGTTTGCACAATTAAATTTATTATATATAATATATATTTAAAGCTTAATAAATATATTATTTATATATATTAGTAAATATATTATTTATATGATTATATATATTATTTTACTAGTATTAGTTAGAATACTAATTTAATATTAAATTATTTCTTCATTATCACTAAATTATATTTATATTAAAATTATACTAATAAAATTTATAGTTATCATATTTCAATAATAGTTAATATTTACTATTAGTTTATTATTTTTCTCTATTAATTATGAATTATTATTTATCCACTCTTATCATTTTGATTATAACATATTAGCAGTACTCATAATATTTACTATTTACTACTTATTTTATATACCATTCATAATTTCATAATTTGATATATATGGTGTCCTATCTATTTTAATTTTTTTGTTTGTGTAAAAGAGTATGAATTAACATGTTATACTTGATGTTTCATAATTTCTACAATTGAATTAATTAGATTTTGGAATAATTTTTTTTATTGTTGCCTGATTTAAAATATTAAAATTTTAGCTTTTATATATTTTTTAATTTAAAACAGGTCCCTATTGGGTACTTGAGGGGGAGCATGGTAGGGGCAAAGCAGGTGGGGGGGGGGGGGTGGGGAGTTCAATAAATAGGGAGGGTTTGGGGAGGGGCGGGCCGGGCTTCCCCCGTCCCAAACTCACCCCATTGCCATCCCTAGTTAGAAATATAACTTAAATAAAATATTTATAAATTGTGCTAGAAAGTGTCTAAATGCATTATGTCTTATTTGGCTTGATTCTATTAAAAAAACCAATTAGAACCGAATTTGCAAGTTAAGAGACAAAATTGAAACATTTTGAATATGAGAGATTAAATACGTATCAAGTTGAGGGACGAATAATGCTATTTACCCAATTAGAAACAATCCGGCATATCATGATCTCATGGTTGAATCACAAATCCTCATCGAACACCTGGATCCATTGTAGTGAAGCAGTTGAAGCTCCGGCAATAACCTACCTTTTAGGGGTTTTGGGGGATTTTTCTTTTTCTTGGCAGCCGATGGCCGGACCGTTGAGAAAAGAAAGATTGCGAAACCCTATGCACAAAACAACATTAGAACTTCCTACATAAATTTAAAAAAAAAAATGGTGGAAGACAAGGCCATCTATAAGCTCCCATCCAAAATAATGACATCAAAATCAACCGACGTGCTCACACGATGAGACCAACCAAACCTTCTCCAATGCTTCAATATTAGCCACACTGTGGCTTTTATTACTATACTAAAAAATAAAAGTAAAATTTATAGCCTGTGCCACTAATAAGAGACATTTAATTTCGTCTCTTTCATTTCCATTTTCATTCCTATCATTTAGAATTAAAGGCCACAATGCAAGACAGCAAAAAGTATCAGCCACAAACCAAAACTTTGAAGGAAAAGGTTCTGACTTTAAATCTAACTTTTTTATTATGTAGGTAAAAGGTTGCACAGCAACTCACTACTTCCACAAAAATCTAGGAAAAAACAAGAAAAGAGCAACCTGACTACATGAAATTGCAATTAAAAGAATATAAGAAAAAGCTGAGGATCATAATCTCAATGAAACATACAAGTTCAAAGCTTAAATAATGAGTAAGATTAGTATTAAATTAAGCCCTAGTACACCATACATGTCCACTTTTTGTTTATTTTTTTCCATTTCCTCTTGTCTGTTTTTACTCCCTATGAGAACTAAAGGCTGATGCAAAAATCCAAGAAATAGTCATAAGTTTAAAAAAGTGAAAGATTGTAAATTTGAATTTAAGATTCAGTCATTTATTACTCATTCATTTAAAGGATAAAATAATGTGCCTGCTTTCATTACACTCTACTTTCACAAGACCAAGTAAACATTCATAAAGCTTTAAGTTTGCCAACACAAAAGATGCAAGCTATATATATGTAGCATGCAACCCCACAAAAGATCTTCCAAATACATAGAAGATCAGCCATATACATGTAACATGTAACCCCACAAAAGATCTGCTGAATACATAGAAGATCACATGTAACGAATTTTAGAGAAAAACTATAACTTTAGCAAATATTAAGTGACCTTACTGACTATGTAATGAATATGACATCTTCTGTTCTTTCAATTCCTTCGATCCGTAAAAAGAAGGGAAGGCAAAACAAAGATAGCATAGAGTATCTTGAAAATAAAAATCAGTCTAAAAATTCAATCCAATCCAAACCTAGAATCCCTAAAAATAAATAAACCTTCCAACATCCTTGCCTCAAGTACAACATGATAATAATATGTATAATCATCACGTTTTCTTTTTAAAAAAATTCGCTAAAGATATTAACTCACTGCGTCAAAAAACAGGAAGTGAATAAAATACATTTTCGAGAAAAGGAGGATAAAAATTTTTCTTCACAGATTGAATGGTAATTTTCCATTCCATAATAACACATACACATTATCTTGCATGTTCTGTATTGCATCTAGAAGGGTACGCTGCTAATATGTAGTAGCATGAATGAGAGATGTTGACTAATATCAGGAAAGGAGAAGCCACCCATAACTGCCAATGTCACTCTAAAACATCCAACGCGAAATTTCAACACATCAATCGGGGGACCAAAGCAAACTTGACTTACGATAATTGCCATGGTGCTCAAATTTCCCAAAACACAGCTAAAAATTTCTCAAATTTCTCCAGTTCTCAACAGGCAAAATGCTGAAGTCTTAAGAACCCTATTATCACATTTGCAACTCTGAGACAGTTCAATAATATTGGAGTATGCAGGAAAAGAGATCATCAACCAATTGCGAACAATATGCTACCTTATCCATGGATAAAACAAAAGATAAGAACTAAAAAAATAAAAATAAAAAATAAGCCCAAAGCAACAGAAAAAATAAAATAAAAAACACTCACTGGAGTGTGTACTCCAAAAGGGTATTGTATCATGCTGCTTGTCTTCTTGTAATTGGATTTCCAAGTTCTTAGAATGGTCCAAATTCTAGTTAAGCATTCAAATCCGGGTTGATTGAAAACTCTTTTTAAACATTGAAACACTTCGTTTGTACTTGGATCCTCCCGTCCCATTTTCCATCAAACTCTTTTCACCTCCTGTCTGTAAACACATTTTAATCATGGGAATTTCCACCATACGTTTGGGAAGCAAAAGAGAATGGATGCGCAGGAAGCAGGGGGAAAAAAATGAAAAAGAGAGAAAGCTGACGGGGAACGGAAGCAATTCAACCCTAAACATAAACAGTTACCCCCGAAAACGACGTCGTTGTGGAAATGGTTCCCAAGAAAAACATACATTGGTTTATGCAGGTGAGGATCACGTGACCAGACCCAACCAGTTGCTCACGCTTTCGTCACCGTAGCAGTTAATAATAAAATAAAAAGTACTAGTAGTCTAGTACTGTATAGTAATCCTAAAAAAAAAAAAAATCCATTTTAATTTATCAGCTTGTACTTCATGTTTGGGTTAATACCATAGTTATCGGACTCGAACGGTCATTGAACCGATCGAGGCTTGGTCAATAGGTCGATGGTTGATCAGAAATCGATGGGTCAATTATAAAATTAATAAAAAATAAAAATAATATCAAAATATAAAAATATATAAAATATTAACTTACAAGCAACCAAACAATTGATATTGTCATAATAGTATAATAAAATCCAAAATTCACACTCATAAAAATTGATATAGAAACATCATCTAAGGGTATGTTTGGACAAAGTATTTCTATTTGCAAATAGAAAAAGTAGGCCATTTTTTCAAATAAAAACATCACACTCTAAATATATTTTTATTTCAAAATTTAAATTTTCCCACTCAAATTCCTCTCACATAATTTTAAAAAATCATCTCTCTCATTTTTCTCTCTAAAATACTTTTTCTATAAAAAAAAAATACTCACCAAAATTTATACATATTTCAATACAACTTTTTTGAAATATATCACACTCCAAACATATCTTAAGTAAAATAATAAGAAAAACAATAAACAACACATATCCTATTGGCCTTAATTTCGATAAGATCATAATTTCGACATTTAAAAAAGTTCATGTATAAAATGTTTATTCTAAGTTATCAATTGTATATTTTCAAAGAAGAAACAAGATAAAAGAAGAGAAGAGAAGAGGAGAAAAAAAAAAAAAAAAAAAAAAAACTTAACTGGGTTAATGAGTGACTCGGACCGGTCTAGGGACCGGGTCATCGAACGATCGGCTTGGCCCACTGATCCGAGTCTTATAACATGGGTTAATACATTTTTAGAAGTATTAAAGTTTAAATAAAAATATATTTACAAAATAAAATTACATTTTGAAAGTGTTGTTTATGTATCTTTATTTTTTTGACAAGTTAAAAAGCGGTGCATTTTATTAAAAATGAGAACAGAGGCATGTACATAAAGTAGCTAGAAATAATAGAATAGAAGGAAAGAAGAAATTACTAAACCTCCTTTACTATATGACAGAAAAGGCACTCCTAATCAGGAACAAATATTAACTACTCGAGAACCACCAACAAATTGTGAAATCTGACACACAGCTTTCGCCAATCATCGCCACACTATTGGACTCCCTTGGGACATGATAGACCTGCCATTGCTTAATTTTTTCCTTCAACATCTCTATATGATTCAAGACATTCTTAAGATGCCAGGGGGCATTATTAGGGTTCAATAACCAGTGGATTGCGTTAATAGAGTCACTTTCAATTACAAGAACATGAGAGCTTTTCCACTTAGATTCAGAAAACACCCAAAACGCCTCACGAATAGCAAAGAACTCAATCTGATTTGAATCAAAAATTCTGACATGTTTGTAGAACACTGCCTTTGTTTTACCCAAATCATCTCAAGAATACCCTCGATACCAGCCATATTGGTTTTCCAATTGCAGAGCCATCCACATTAAATTTCATGCTACTCGGTTGAGGGCGAGACCATGAGGCACTATCCTTCCTGCACCTGTGAACCTGCCTTACCTTCGCGTTAGTTGGTTGGAGGAAAATCTCTGAGACAGTTATAGCAGAAGAAGTCCATTTAGCTTTGAACCAAGTAGCAAATCTGATGAGAATTAGATCCATTAGCTGCAAGAAATCAAAGCTCTTTTTGTTGAAGGTAATCGATTCTCGTGACAAGATGGACCAAGTAATTGAATAGAATAAAGAAAATCCGTGCGCCTCTTTGAAATCAGAAGAATCACGCTAGCTATTCAGAATGTAGATGGATTTCGAGCGAGATCTAGGTAATACCCAAATTTGCAAACATCTCGCCCACACCAACCACCTACATCTGCGATTAAAAGCAGATCGGAAAGATTCCACTTAGAGTTGCAAAGCGGACAAACAAATGAGCTCAGTCGAATAATACCCTTCTCAATGCAGTTTCTAACGAAGCTTTTGGTGCATGAGTTGCCAGGACGAAGATTTCCACTTTAGGTGGGGCAAAACCTTTCCACACCGAGTTCCAACTATCACTCCTTGCCTTTGGGGTAGCAACACATATTTGTAGAAAGAGGAGGTGGAATATATACCATTAGGGACCCAGCGGATATGATCCGATCATTGGAGAGTACGACTAGGGTATTGCCTTGCGAGAATATGCAACAAACCTTCCCAATGCAGATTTTCCCAATCAAGAGTATTTCTACGGAGATCAATCTTCCAAACCCATTGACCATTTATCCAATTGCCAAATTCAACCATATAACCATCCTTGAGAACAGATAGAGCAAAAATGCGAGTAAAGCAAATTTTAGAATCATACCATCAATTCACTCATCATGCGGAAAATAATGTTCTCTCCTTCCCGAGCAAAGCCTCAATCTGTTGAAACAAATTTCATAAAACTTATCGGAAGGATTAAGAGTCGTAATTGCTTTCCCAAAAACCATAGAAAGTATTGTTTAAACAATTGAGATTTTTCTTTCCCTTGTCATAATAGCAAGACAATTTTTAACTATCCACCAAAACCCTTTATAAAATTTCTAATAAAATATGTACACAAAATCAGAAATCTTTAAGTGCCTTTTTTTTTACCAAAATTTTCTATTTGTTGGTTTTTTTTTTATGGGGATTGATTAACTGAGTTTGTGTACAACAAATTATCACGTCATATGTAGTTAAAAAGAATATCACAATATATATTCCATTTATGATATAAAAACTTGATGGTTTAAAAGTACAATAATTGTCAAAACAGCAAGGGTTTAACTTACAACCAACTAATTATTTAATGATTTAAAAGGTGAACTATTAAACTAGCTAGCAAAGTGTCATTGACCCTTCAGAAAAAATAATAGTAAATTTTTTACTTCTTATATTATTTTGTCATATTATCTTTTGTACTCCGTTATAATGATGGTTTCTTTTCATTAATGAAATTTTATTATTGAGAAAAAACTTGATTTTTATATTTTATGCTTAGATTTCAAATTCGACTAGAGAGTAAGTAATTAATTTTCAGAATAAATATATATTTTTAGAATATTTTCCTCTCTTAAATTATACTAATTCACATAAAACTAGTACTAATCTCTTGTTGTGGATAGAAATTGTTTTAATTAAATATTCCCTCTGTCTTAAAGAAAGAGTTTAATTTAGAAACTTTTTATTGTTTCAAAAAAAGAAAGTTCACTTTCAAACCAAATTCCTGAAATATTATTACTAATAATAATTATGTATATTTAAAATTAAAAAGTAAGGATAAAAATATAAAATTATACATTTTTGGAAACATTAAAAACATGATTCCTTAGAAAAGGAAAACTTGGGACTTAATGTTTATCTATATGTACATATGATGGTAGGTAAATTATAAGTGGACTAATGTTTGAGACCCCTTGTCAAAGTCTTCAATTATAAAGACAAGCACTTTGTTATTACTTTGATCAATTTTCAATTCATAGGAAAACGGCGTCGCATTTTTGGAGTCGAGAGAGCAATACAGAAACATGCATATGCTTTCATAATTGGGATGCTGAGCTTTAACTTGATACCCACCATAGCCGCCACGCCCACCATAACCACCATAGCCACCGCGCCCGCCATAACCACCATAACCACCATAGCCTCCGTCCTCCATAACCACCGTAACCTCCTCCATGCGGTTTCGTAAGTCATGCATGAAATTACAGACTAAATCGAAAAGCTTTGCGTGAGCGATGGCGGGTCTCCTTCGGACCACCATCACACCACCTCCTCCACTTCTTCTACACCACTAGCTCCTCCTTCATTACCACTTCCTACTCCTCCGCCATATCCTTCTCCATAACCAGAGCCACTATCCACGAAATTCCTTTCCTACAAACTCTACTATCTTAACAACGATAACCTCACGGACGGTAGTCACAAAAACATGGCTTGGCGATCACATGGTTCTGAGAGCTAAAGGCTATGATCGGAACAGTATGACAGATCAAAGGAGACACCATTCATCAAACAAGAATGGCAGGCAAGGAGATCCTCCTTCTACTCCATCTTTGTTAGCAATCTTAGCTCGAGGGTCCCAAGAGAAGCTTTGAGAGACATTTTCAGTACCTTCGGAGAGGTTAGGGATGTTTACATTCAGCAGCACAAAAAAGGGCCAAGGACTTATGCCTTTGTCAGATACCAGTCAATAATGGAGATGAGGAGGGCGATCAGGTTCGGCAACGGACGAAGGATCGACGGCATCACTGTTTATGTCAAAGAAGCTTTTGGGGTCCAGTACGGGGTAGGTTCTTCAGGTCCGGGAAGCTCATTTTATAGAATGCCTCGTCTGATAAAAAAGGGGTCTTTGAGAGACGGCAGACTATATAGAGATGTAGTCCACCCAGCTGGAGATCAATTCTCAAATGATCTGCAGCGTAGCAGCAATGTAGAGGTGGAGCAATCTTCCGAGGCAGCTCCTGAACTACAGGAAGCGATGGTTCCAGATTCTCTTGACGAGGCGAGTTGATGGATGGGAGCGGATCTGCCGGCGTTGCGGATGAGCTCGTAGGATAATGTCCACGCCAGGATAACCCATCTCAGCAGAGAAAACCTTACCTTCCGGGAAGCGGCTTGGAGAAGGCGGTAATGGCGAGAAAGGTAAAGTTGCGGTCCCGACGAGTTAAGTTGGATAATATCCAACGATCCTAGGACGATCCGTTGCGGAAGGAAATTTCCTTACCTTGGAGCAAGCGGGGTTGAGAGTCAACACGAAGAAAATCGACAATTGCATGAAACTAGTTCTTTGAGGCGGAACAGAAGCGATATCGGAGGTAGAAAAGTAGATGATTTCGAGGCCAATGGACGGGCAATGGTCTTACCCACGGAACATGCAAGAAGTAAAGATATTACCATATTGGAGCATGCGGGAAGCGTAAATCATCTGCGAGGAGAGTATACCAAACATTTTGGTGATAAATGAGGCGATCTGTGAGAAGAGAGAAGCTACGGTGTTATTGCGACGGTGGGGCAATGGATGATTTTGAACACATTAGATGCAGTACTCACAACTTTGGGCTAGAAGAGGACTATCCAAGTCAAATGGAGTGCGGAGAAGTTGAGCTTCAATTGGGTTCCCCTATCCAACAGAACCCAAATGAGATAAGGCCGAGGAGGCCACGAATTCAGGAAGCAATAGACCACCAAAGGGCCCCAAACTAGTGCTCTGGCTAATTTGGAAAGTGATTCAAGCCCTCCAAGTCGTTAGCGGCCGGACATTGATCCACACCGCACAAAAAAAGAAACTCATCAATAAGTCAAAGCACCACACACAGGAAAGGTTACGGAAAGTGAAAGAAATTTGCTCGATCGGTCTGTTAGTCAAGAAATCGAGCACCGGGACTTGGCGAACTCATCCTTTCGGACGAGAAATTGCCCACCACAATAGTATTTTGAAAGAGGCGCTATTAACATGGGATGTGAGCTCTCGATTAGGGATTGTCTTCAAGCTTCATCAGGATGCAATTGTTGGCCATTTCTTTGAAATGGAGAAAGAACATCGGTGCAAAGAGCGAGTTAGCGCGAATCTTCTCTACTGCTCTCTCTGTTTTAGCGTTCATTTTATGGTAAATGAGGATCTTTTCTGGAATGTAAGGGTTTAGGAGCTAGGGAGAAGAAAAGGCGGTTAGAAAACTTGTGTTAAGGAAAAAATTTGGGATGGGTTTCTTTCAAGAGTCAAAATTGGAGCATTTGGATACTCATGGAGTGGGTCAAATTTGGGAGGTAGCAATTTTAATTTTGAATGCGTTCCTTTGTCGGGCGTGCGGGTGGTTTGCTTGCGGTATGGAATGATGACTTCTTTCACTATGATGAGGCCATTTTAGAAGCAGGTACATCTGTTAAGAGGTAAATTGGTGGGTGCAAATTTTGAGTGTGCTTTTGTATTGTATATGCTCCAATCGTGATAACCAAAGAAGAGGCCTTTGGATCGAACTATCTATGAGTATCCAAGCGGCAAATGCCATGGTGCTTGGAGGAGATTTTAATGTGACGAGATCGCGGAAGAAAGGAGTGGCCAAGCGGGTAATTTGTTAGCCATGAACAAGTTCATTGATTTTATTGAAAATTTGCATTTCGCAAACTTGCCTGCATTAGATGGGCAATTCACTTGGGGTAATAATCGTAATCCTTCTTAGAAGTAGGCTAGATGATTTTTGCTTACTAGTGAATTCTTGGATAACTTTCCATTGGTGGTCCAGCGAGTGCTACCAAGGTCTCTGTCTGATCATCACCCCATCTTTCTAGACATAGAGAAGGTCAATTGGGGCCCTAGACCTTTCAAGTTCTTCAACCACTGGCTAGACAAAGAAGGCTTCAATACTATGGTTCGTAATGAATGGAAAGATATTGCAGCTCAATCTAGGAATAATGCTGGGTTATGGCTAAAACTAAAGAGGCTTAAGCCCCTCATCAATCAGTGGAAAATTCAAAATGGTGAGGCAGATCCTCATCTCATCCAGGGATTGGAAGAGGAGATCGACAGGTTGGAGAAGGAAGATGCATCAAATGCGTTACCGGCTGACAAAAGAATTGAATTAGCAAATAAGCGGGCCCAACTATGGAATGTGTATCGGGCAGAGGAGAGAGCTTGGTTGCAGAAGTCCCGAAGTAAATGGCTTCAGGAAGAGGATAGGAATACTAAATATTTCCATCTAATGGCTTCCTCAAGGAGAAGGGCGAATCTTATTAGTAATTTGGACTTCGATGGAAGGAGAGTGTCACAACCAAAAGAGTTGAAAGATGCTGTCGCAAAGTATTTCTCAGACTTTTACAACAAGGTGTCGGCAGTTGGGGTTTTGGAATTCGATTGCCAATTCAAAAGCATCTCAGACGAACAAAGAGACAACCTTGAAGTCCCATTTTCAGAAACCGAGGTTTGGGAAGCAATTAAGCAGTGTGATGGTAATAAGGCTCCTGGGCCAGATGGTTTTAATATGAATTTCTTCAAACATCACTGGAGCTCAGTCAAACAAGACGTGATGAATTTCCTAGAAGGCTTCTTTGAGACCGAGACTTTTGACAAGGCAGTTAACTCTTCTTTTATCACCTTGGTTCCAAAGGTGGAAAATCCAGTCTATTTGAAAGATTATAGGCCGATTAGTCTTGTGGGAAGTATTTACAAAATATTGGCCAAAGTTTTAGCAATAAGATTGAAAGGGGTGATTAATGAGGTGATCGGGAGTAATCAGTTTGCGTTCCTCAAAAATAGACAATTGTCAGACTGTTTCTTAATTGCAAATGAAGCTGTTGACTACCTCAGGAAAAATAACAGGAGTGGCATTTTGATGAAGGTGGACTTTGAAAAAGCTTTTGACAATGTTGACTGGGATTTCCTGGATCATGTTATGATAAAGATGAATTTTGGAAGAAAGTGGAGGAGTTGGATCCGTTTCTGCATGACCACTGTGTCAATGTCAATTTTGATCAATGACTCTCCTACTAAGCAGTTCGGCATCAAAAAAGGTCTTCGTCAAGGCTGTCCCCTCTCCCCAATGCTCTTTAATATCATGGCGAGCGTTCGGTGTTACGATGCAAAAGGGAGTCTTGAGTGTTCGAGGGTAAGCATAGGTCGAGAAACTTGAGTTAGCTCACTTACAATATGCGGATGATACTCTTGTGTTCATAAAACCTGAATCTAAAAGTGTCTTGAATGTGAAAAGAGTTCTCAGATGCTTTGAGGCGATGTCTGGTTTGAAGATCAACTTCAGCAAAAGCAGTTTGATTGGTATTGGGGTGGATGAGGGCATATTGAATGGCTGGTCTGTGTATCTTGCCTGCAAGGTCGAAGCTTTCCCGGTTAAATATCTTGGTCTTCCTTTAGGTGTTAACTCAGCGGTCCAAAGCATCTGGAGGCCTATCCTGGATAAAATGAGATCAAAGCTCGCGGGCTGGCAAACAAGGTACCTTTCAATGGGTGGTAGAGTGACTCTAATCAATCTGCCTTGTTGAGCCTATCGATCTTTTCTGTCGCTTTTAAACTACCTTGTGGAGTCAAAAACGACATGGATAAATTGATACGGATATTTCTTTGGGGCAGTTCAGACCATCAACGTAAAATGCATTACATGGATTGGCATACTATAAATGCTCCAAAGTGGCTTGGGGGATTGGGTATGATTGACTTCCATTTAAAAAACTTGGCCTTGTTATAAAAAAGGCTATGGAGGTTTGGCAATGAGGTGAATTCACTATGGAGGATTTTTATGGTGGAAAAATACGGACTTGACAAGAAGCGTCTCCTCCCCACTTTTTGTAATAAAAGATTTGCCTCTAACTCATGGAAAGCTATTCGCCTCACCCTCTAACAAATTCTATAATGTAGTTTCATGAGGAATGAGGCGTTGCTCGGGAAGGAGACAATATTGTTTTACGGCATGATGAATGGATAGAAGGTATGATACTAAAAAGTGCTTTCCTCGCATTTTTGCTCTATCTGTGAATAAGGGTGGATATGTGGTGATTTCGAAAATGGAGGAATGGTCAATGGGAATGGCGAATTGATCTTCGTAGGAATGCTCTCGATTAGGAAAACCATGGGAAGATTTGTTAAATACTCGAAAGGGCAATATCCCAAACTCCCAAGATCGGATCATTTGGCGAGCGGTCCCGAATGGTATGTATTCCACTTCTTCTTTTTACAAATCTGTGTTACTGCCTCAAAGGCAAGGGCAAGTTAATTGGAACCTAGTGTGGAATGGGTATGGTCCACCTAAAGTGGAAGTCTTTGTCTGGCAACTAATCCACCAAAAGCTTCCTGTGAGAAGTTGTCTGCTTAGGAGGGGTATTATCAGAGCTGAGCTTGCAGTGTGCCCGTTATGTAATGCTGAGTTGGAATCTGTCCAGCACCTATTCTTCGACTGTTGGTGTAGCTGGTTGGTGTGGACTAGGTGTTTGGAAACTTGGGGTATCACCTGGGTCTGCCCGGGAGATCCTTTCATATTCCTGAACAGTTGGCAGCAGTCCTCCCCGGAGTTTAAAGGAAGACAACCTTGGAGTCTACTATTTTATGTCATTACTTGGTCTATCTGGCTGTGCAGGAATCAGATAACGTTCAATAATAAGAGCTCTGATTTCGCGCAACTCATGGACTTGATCTTTATCAGATTTGCAACTTGGTTTAAGGCAAGATGGCCATATTCTCCAACATCCATTTCAGACATATTTCGTAGAATAGTGCGAGAAGTGAGGCAGTGCTCGGATGCGGGAAGGAAAGTGTCACTGGTCTCGGCCTCAACTTTGGTAGAATGAAGTTTAATGTAGATGGTTCCAATCGGGAAGCAGAGTGGGATTGGAGGAAGTCTAAGAGATGTAATGGGTAAAACAAAGACCGGATTCTCTAAGCATGTAGGAATTTTGGATTCAAATCAGTCCAAGTTCCACGCTATTCGTGAGGCTTTGTGGTTTTTAGTCTATTTGGAAGTGTTCCCATGTACTTGTTATTGAAAGTGACTCGATTAATGCAATCAGCTGGCTAAATAATCCAGGAAATGCCCCCTGGCACCTAGAAAATGTCTCAAATCATTTAGACCAGCTGAAGGAGAAAATTAAGCAATGGGAGGGTTACCATATTCCAAGGAGCATAAATAGTGTGGCTGATAGGTTGGCAAAGTCAGGAGTATCCAGATTGCAAAACCTGTAAGCGGTTATCGAGAAATGAGTGTATGTCTCTGCTGCATACGAGTTTCTATCTCCTATTTTTATAGTAGCTTGCTGAATAGGATATGTATTTCTTAACTACAGTCCTCTTCATTGTAATCTTTGCTCTAATTTTCTAATAATAAACTTTGTCTCTTGACTTGTCAAAAAAATTTCAATTCTTATATTAACCAATAATTGTAATTACAGACCCCGTGTGGTTCCAATTTAGGTTAGTTTTACTAAAGAAGAAAGTGACCTAATATGACTAATGATGTGGTTTCCTTTCCCACTTTCACATGAAGAACATTAAGGATAAACCATTGTGTTGGATAATTGGATCTACATATAACATAAGATCAGAAGCTACAACTTGTACGCTTTTGAGTGCAGAGTTTAGTGTTTGTGTGATGATGGCAAGCTGTTCTGCAAATCAGTCAAGAAGGGCAAGTTCACAGGGAAATCATAGTAACAAAACCCAATGATCTCAAACATGCATTTCTGAAACATTGGTTGGTTTTCGTTTCTGCTTGTTGCGTCTCAGTTCACCATGGAATAAAATGATAAACTTGACATCGAGTTCTTTTTAAGTCTTATGATTGTGCTCACTTTTCTTCCTTTTTTTTGGGTTTTGTTTTTCGTTTGGGTGGTAGAAAATTGTAGGGAAATGGTATGTATTAATCTAACAAGTTTACTCCGTGGCAGACCCAACCATGACGAGACTAGGAGCAAGACTTTTGCCAACACCACCTTCTCCTGTTATAATAGAATATGGATAATAATCTCCCTGTATCGTTAATATATTATTATCAATGATAATAATGAATTACAGTTGAAAATTAGCAGCCTAAATAAGATAGAATTCCTCATAATTTTTTTGGTCTTTGCCCAAGCCACGGTTACAAATGAGCATCCCCGGCACGCATTTCGCAACAAAATCCCACCAACAAAGCAGTGTGGGTAGCCACATCTCATCTCAGTTGGCCTCAGCCTCACTTCTGGCCTATTTGCGCAAATTCACTTCGGCAGCACCAACATAACCAAGAAAATGCACCTTAACAGTGCCATATAAGATCGTCCTAGTTTTGAATCAGCAAAATTTACTCACAGATAATAATGATACACAACAAATTTTTATTATTTAAGAATTATGTAGTTTTAATAAAAAACATATACTCGATACGACGAAAAGTGAAGGTCAGATTGTAACAATTTGTAATGTTACTATTAAAATAGACATTTGCTAACTTATCGTAACTGTGAATGCTACAAGATATTGATTAATGAGGAGAACAAACGTGCAAATGAAATAAATCACAGATCTTCAGATCATAAAACAAATCTCCGTCGGCGCATATCTACAATCCACAAATAATCCTTTTGGAAAAGCAAAGTTTCAGAACACAAAATCATTAGTGGTGAGAAACATGCATTATAACGCAACAATAGTAATTAGATGAACACAATGTCATCTTCAATCATAGGATGATATATAGTCTCTTTGGCTCTATAATCTTCTGCCTTAAAAGGTTTATTTGCTTTAATTTCTCCAAGATTGGCTTCATCCCATTGCACTCGTCTCTGGGGCCAATTTTAAGGAATCTCAGCTCATAATACACTTGCATAAAACTGAATAAATATGTCTTGGATGAAAATGGATAGTCATTACAAATCATTTCTGGAAAAGATTTAAATATAAAGAATGAGAAAAAGTTGCATGAAAAGTTTACTCTTTCTAAGTAGTAAATTCATATCCATTAGCACTTCAATAGTATTTAGTGTCAGGAGTAAGACAATGACACAATACTACGTGAAAACTAAAACTCAACTATTCAACACCCCCCACACACACAACAACGAAAAAACCCAAAAGAAACCCCTTTTAACAAAAATATTGATGAGCTTTAACCCTGTAAAACATAAAAATTTTTCCGGGGGCAAACATTATTCAGAACGAAAAAGCCAAAAAAGGATAAAATTTGCAAAACTGATGGGTGCTCAAAATCACTTGTTTCCACAATCCCAAAATTCCCAAAATCTTCTCTGAACTTGAGCAGGAAGCACAACAATCAACCAGCAGCCAAGGAAACATGAAAAGCAATTTCTTATTAAATTTTTTGGGTAATATCAACAACTATATGAAATCAGAGATTTTCTCAGCAAAATTTGACTCAAGATTCATATCCTACTCATGTCAAGGCCCAAGAACAAGATTGTCTGGCTACATAGTTCATATTAACCAATTACTTGAATAATGTGTTTGACAAAAAGAATTGTCATCACAAACAAATCCCTAGCATGTGGTGTTAAGCCTAACCAAATAGTCAATCTAATGTGAGAATAGGAAAATTCCAAATTAAGAAACTGAACATAGCAGAATATCCAATAGAATACTTCCATCAATTATTCATTTGATTGATAATCTTGATTACCGGGTCGGAGGAAGAACCCCAGATAAAGATAAGAATTGATACTAATATATCTAGAATTGAAGAGATCCTACATATCGGAAATGGTTGAGTTGATAAAACCAGAAAAAACTAAATCAGGAGAGAAATTAATACCTTTTTTTTTTTTTTCGACAAGCTTTAAAGGCAAAGATTATTATTAAAAATTGAAGACAGAGGTTACAAGAAGGAGCTTGGTCAGTAGCTAAAAAGAACATACTAGCAATCCTACTTAGTAGACCGCTATAACCGACTGAACCCACCAAAGAGAGCAAGGAGTAGGATTTAGTAGAGACATAAGCTTATTATTCAATGATCACCAACAGGTTTTGCATTCTGGACACTCCTGACTTTGCCAACTTATTAGTCAGACTATTAATGTCCCTCGGAATATGAGAAATTAATACCTTAAAAAATGCAGATAAATGGAGTTGAAGTTGTGCTCCCTCCTGCGAGAATGGGGGCAAATTAGATATACTCACCATAGCAACATTGACCAATGAAGGCAAAGGATTAGGGGCTGCCAACACTCAACCTTCCTCCCAAACTGTACCGTCAACACATTCTTAGAAGTTAAAAGCCACACAGCACAGTAAATCTGTATACTAAACAAGAATATAACTTGGTGAAAGAAGCTAAAGAAAATGAAATGCAAAGGATTATGAGGCACCTCATTCTATCAAAATAAAAAAACTTTCATTTGAACACTTAAGAACATTTATTTTGGTTTTTGAATTGGTCATTCTCCAAGCCAACCCAAAGTGAATTGCAAGGCAAATTGATTTGTGAATTTTAGAAAACTTACAGATCTAACTCATCTATTCCTTGCAATTTATCAATCTATTGCAAGACAAATTTATTTTTTAATACTCTTTAAATAAACTATAAAAAGTGTTTAATCTTTTAGAGGGTATAAAAGGCCCAATTCCACATGCATGCTAATATACAATATTTCTGAATTTATTTCCAAAAATACATTGTGAAGGAGCATTCAAAAAAAAAAAAAACAAAAAAACAAAAGGGCCTACGTGTTATTAGACTTAGTATACAAATTAGAAAGGGTAAATAGTACAAATAGTCCCTCAGCTTGGGACCATATTTCGATTTGGTCCCTCATATTAAAAAAGTTTCAATTTTGTCCTTTAACTTACAGTTTCAATTCTTATTGGTCTTCTAATGAAATCAAGCCAAATGGGAGTTACTGCATCCAATCATATGATTTATACATATTTATGATAATGGGAGGTAGAAGAAACCAAAACCAAAACCAAAATATTAAATTGCAAATAACCACTTTAAATATTTACTGTTTGACAAAATATCCCTAAAAAGTTTTATTTTGTATTTTATTACTTCCAACTTTGTAATTTCACAACATACATCAAGTTTTATTAGTTGTCAAAAATATATTATGAATAGATATAATTATTTTTTAACTATCTAAATTGAAAAATCTCAAAATCAAAAATGATTTACATATATAGTTAGAAATAGGGAGGGCAAGGGTACCTACAGGCCCCATTTAATCTCTGCGGGGAAGGGTGGAATAGGTGGCAAGATAGTTGGCTGGAGGTGGGGAAGAGTTTTTCTACACTAGCATCTAAACGGGGCTGTGGCAACCATCACCAACCCCGTTTGCACGTTTAAAATTATTATATATAATCTATATTTAAATTTTAATAAATATATTATTTATATATATTAGTAAATATATTATTTATATGATTATATATATTATTTTACTAGTATTAGTTAGAATACTAATTTATTATTAAATTATTTCTTCATTATCATTAAATTATATTTATATTAAAGAGATAACTCCCCAAAATAGTCATTCACATATTGGCCAATGATCTTTTTAGACTCTCATTTTTAAACCAGGAATAAATGGTTATTCACATTTCATGAATGTACTCTTTTGGTCATCTGTCACTATTTCGTCACTATTATGTCACTATTCTGTTACTATTCTATCACTATTACAATCTACTTTCATAAGACCAAGTAAACATTCATAGAGCTTTAAGTTTGCCAACGCAAAAGATGCAATTGTTATATATATGTAACATGTAACCCCACCAAAAGATCTTCCGAATACATAGAAGATCAGCCATATACTTGCAACAAGTAACCCCACAAAAGATCTTCTGAATACATAGAAGATCACATGTAACTAATTTTAGAGAAAAATTATAACTTTACCAAATATTAAGTGGCCTTACTGACAATGTAATGAATACGACATCTTTTTTCTTTCAATGCCTTCCTCCGATCCATAAAAAGAAGGGAAGGCAAAACAAAGATAGTGTAAAGTATCTTGAAAATAAAAATCAGTCCAAAAATTCAATCCAATCCAATCCAAATCCAGACTTAAAACTTTAAGTTTCACTTTGTCTCATTCAATGGAAAAGAAAATATCATTTTCATAGAAAATAATAATAATAGATGATTCAAAATAGGCTAATCAAAAATGAAAACCACATTAAAAAAAAATCATTCTTAAAATCTAATTAAAATAAAAACAATTGTGACCTTTAATTTCACTTCCAAACATTTCATTTTGGGAAAATAAAATCACCCACTATCGTATTTTCAATGTCATCAAATTTCACAAAACGGTAACAAAATTAATGAAGAACAACCTAAGCAAAAACAAAGCTCAAAACCAAAACGGGAAGAAGTTAAAATTAGTCTCAATAATTAGTGAATTTTAGGTAAGGAAACAACACAACTTTTACCCATATCAATACTCTGTTAAAAGCTAGTCCTGGGCATAGAAACTCTCTCACATGTAGGGTTTGGGGAAGGGACAGGCCATTAAGGCTTGATATAAGCAGTCTTACCTTATATTTCCTTATATTTTTATAAGAGTTTGCTTTTGCAACTCAAACTCATGATCTCAGGTCACATGGCAGATGGTACCCAAGAAGGGGGGAAAAATCCCACATTCTAAAACATCCTACATGTAAAAGAAAATTTTACTCAAAACAAGCCCTTTCCCCAAACCTAGAATACCTAAAAATAAATAAACCTTCCAACATCCTTGCCTCAAGTACAACATGATAATAATATGAATAATCATCATGTTTTCTTTAAAAAAAAAAAAATCACTAAAGATATTAGCCCAATGAATCAAAAAAAAGGAAGTGAATAAAATACATTTTCAAGAAAAGGAGGACAAAAACTTTTCTTCACAGATTGAATGGTAATCGTGCATTCCATAATAACACATACGCATTATCTTGCATGTTCTTTCTTGCATCTAGAAGGGTACGTTGCTAATATGTAGTGCCATCAGGGAGAGATGTTGACTAATATCAGGAAAGGAGATGCTACCCATAACTGCCAATGTCACTCTAAAACATCCAACGAGAAATTTCAACACATTAATCGGGGGGGCCAAAGCAAACTTGACTTACGATAATTGCCATGGTGCTCAAAAATCCCAAAACACAGCTAAACATTTCACAAATTACTCCAGTTCTCGACAGGCAAAATGCGGAAGTCTTAAGAACCCTATTATCACATTTGCAACTCTGAGACAGTTCAATAATATTGGAGTATGCAGGAAAATAAATCATCAACCAATTGCGAACAATATGCTACCTTATCCATGGATGACACAAAAGATAAGAACTAAAAAAGTAAAAAATAAAAACCAAAGCAACAGGGAAAAAAAAAAAAAAAAAAAAAAACACTCACCGGAATGTGTACTCCAAAGGGTGTTGTATCTTGCTGCTTGTCTTCTTGTAATTGGATTTCCAAGTTCTTAGAATGGTCCAAATTCTAGTTAAGCATTCAAATCCGGGTTGATTGAAAACTCTTTTTTTAAACATTGAAACACTTCGTTTGTACTTGGATCCTCCCGTCCCATTTTACATCAAACTCTTTTCATCTCCTGTCTGTAAACACATTTTAATCATGGGAATTTCCACCATACGTTGGGGAAGCGAAAGAGAATGGGTGCGCAGGAAGAACGGGAGACAAAAAAAAAAAGAAAAAAAAAGAAAAAGAGAGAAGGCTGACGGGGGGACGGAAGCAATTCAATCCCAAACATAAACAGTTACCCCCGAAAACAACGTCGTTTTGGAGATGGTCCCCAAATCAAAAAAAAAAAAAAAATTGGTCCATGCAGGTGAGGATCACGTGACCAGACCAACCAGTTAATAATAAAATAAATTGTAGTACTATATTGTAATCCTAAAAAAAAAAAAAAATCCACTTTAATTTATGGTTTAGTTTGGATAGAATTTTTATTTTCAAAAAGATAACTTTTTTTAAATAAAAATAAAATATTCAAATACATTTTTATTTCAAAATTTAAATTAAAAATTTTTCCACTCAAATTACTTTCACATAATTATAAAAAAAAATTCCTCATATTTTTCCCTCCACAATACTTTTTTTATCAAAAAATACCCACCAAAATTTTCACACATTCCAATATAATTTTTCTCAAATAAATCACAATCCAAACATTTATTTATCAAATAACTTGTTAAATATATAACTAGTTCAGCATTCCTGTGCAAGGCATGGGATGTCCATTATTTTATTAATAACTTGTTAAATACATATTCATAAAGTTTAAGGGAAACAAATATTAAAAAATATTAAAGAAAAATTCTCAGATAATTAAAATTAATAAAATTACAAAATAATATTTATCGAATAAAAGTATATGAATTCATATACTATAGCTAGAAAAGTATTTTAAAATAAAACTAATAAATAATTATTATAATTTTAAAAAATTGTGTAAAATGTAAAACTCTAAATCATAAATTCTTTGCATATAAATCATAAAACTAATTTGTAATTTTGACTTTTATCATAATTAGATATTATATATTTCAGTACAATCTTTTTAAAATTTTTTATAGATGAAATGAATGATTAATCCCTAGAAATAAAAATGTCAAGCAAAAAAAAGAAAAGCATGAAACAAAAGACTAGAACTCTTATAAATACATTTGAAATGATCTTGCAAAAGTATAATTTATAGTGACCCCAAAATCAGAATACAAAAAGACATGTCAAATTAGGGGGAGAAATTAGATAAGATCACACAAGAAAAAATAAAAAGAAAAAAGAGTAAAAAGAAAAATGTACATAATAATATTTTAATTAAATAAATAGATATTACTGTTAAAGTTCTTCTATAATTTCTACGAGAAGATCAAAACAATTAATTAATTAATTATAAAAAATATACCAATAAAATTTAAATTATCGAAATGAATAAGAATTTTAATTATTTTCAAATTACTAAAAATTAATGAACACTAAATATATGATATTTTTTAAAAGTTTGTAAAATTTAGAACTTTAACCATTTGAAGAAGGAGATTCTTTATTATTTCTAATTGAAATGATATACGAATATTCAATAGAAAATAATATAAATGATAATACCAGTTATCTCTCTTCTAGTATAGCTATTCTGTTAGAAAACAAAGTCTAGAATAGAAGAGATATGTGATTAAATAAATTCTCCTCAAGCAAGCGCGTAAAAGCCCCTGCCTTTAATATTATAGTCTTTGTGTCAATTTCCATGCTTTTAACATGTCGTCTTAACATATGTTGTCCTTTTTTTGTCCTTTTTGCATAAGTTTTACAAAAGTTTTAGAGAGTTTTTTTGTCTTTATACCAATTTTAATTAAGTAATTTGAGTAGATTGTTAGTCAGGAGACCAATTAGTATTTTTCAAATCATAAGTTCAATTTGATAAAAACTAAAATTTCAAAGGAGTTAAACAATATTTACCCTATTTTTGGTGCAAGACAAACCCATCAAAATACTCACAAGCCCCACTTGACCTTGACTAATGATATCTGCCATCCAAATAAATATGCATAAAGAGGGAAACTAGTGGACCATCTTTTGCTGTTTGCTGTAGCATTTTATCTTCGCTTTGTCTCTAATACAGTGCCATTTCGGAAGCAAATTTACGGTGGACTGATTTTTTTTTTTTTTTCCTTTTCTTGGTGGTAAATTGACAGTACATCTTTTTTTTTATTCTTGTACTATGTATATATACTACTTGAAAGCAAATTCAGAGCCATTTATGGTGCAATTTTGTACCTTCTTGTTTGATGGTACTGCTGCTGAACTCTACGCCGGGTTGTACTGCCAATGTTGATAGCTGCCATTGCAAGATGATGGTTGCAGGGGGGCAGTACGTTCACTCATCATGAATCCTCTACGGTGATCAACTGTAAATCTGGATTATACTGCACTTTGATGTAAGAATTTTACCTTTTTTCTGCTGTAGTTTTTAACCCCATGTCAAATCTGGTATAGTTTCTCTCCTTGCCTCTGTTACTATTGTCCTTGTTCATCATTGAGAGTTTTACTAAACAAGAAAGTGACCTAATATGACTAATGATGTGGTTTCCTTTCCCACTTTCACATAAAAGAACATTAAGGATAAACCATTGTGTTGGATAATTGGATCTACATATAACATAAGATCAGAAGCTACAACTTGTACGTTTTTGAGTGCAGAGTTTAGTGTTTGTGTGATGATGGCAAGCTGTTCTGCAAATCAGTCAAGAAGGGCAAGTTCACAAGGTAATCATAGTAACAAACCCAAGAAGCTGGATGGGTCTTCTTCTTCTTCCTCAACCCTTTTAATGTTGAGAAATTTATTGACCATTTTCATTATCGTCATCTTCACCAACAAGCAGATCCATCATGTCGCTGCAGGTACACATCAATAATCTCAAACGTGCATTTCTGAAACGTTGGTTGGTTTTCGTTTCTGCTTGTTTCATCTCAGTTCACCACGGAATAAAATGATAAACTGCACATCGAGTTTTTTTTTAGTTTTATGATTGTGCCCACTTTTCTTCCTTTTTTTTGGGTTTTATTTTCGTTTAGGTGGTAGAAAATTGTAGGGAAATGGTATGTGTTATTCTAACAAGTTTAGTCCTTGGCAGAGCCAACCATGACGAGACTAGGAGCAAGACTTTTGACAACACCACCTTCTCCTGCTATATTAGAGTATGCATAATAATCTCTCTGTATCGTTAATATATTATTATCAATGATAAAAATGAATTACAGTGAAAATTAGCAGCCTAAATTCCCCAAGACCTTTTCGTCTGTGCCTCTGCCTCGAAATTTTTTTGGTCTTTGCCCAAGCCATGGTTAACAAATGAGCATCCCCGGCACGCATTTGGCACCAAAATCCCACCAACAAAGCACTTGTGGGTAGCCACATCTCATCTCAGTTGGCCTCAGGCCCCAGCCTCACTTCTGGCCTATTTGCACAAAATCACTTCGTCAGCACTAACATAACCAACAAAATGCACGTTAACAGTGCTATATAAGATCGTCCAAGTTTTGAATCAGCAAATTTTACACACAAATAATAATGATACACAACAAATTTTATTATTTAAGAATCATGTAGTTTTAATAAAAAACATATACTCAAAAAGACGAAAAGTGAAGGTCAGATTGTAACAATTTTTAATGTTAATATTAACATAGACATTTGCAAATTTATTGTAACTGCGAATGCTACAAGATATTCAATAATGAGGAGAACAAACGTGCAAATGAAATAAATCACAGATCTTCAGATCATAAAACAAATCTCCATTGGCGCATATCTACTATCCACAAATAATCCTCTTGGAAAAGCAAAGTTTCAGAACACAAAATCATTAGTGATGAGAAACATGCATTCTAACACAACAATAGTAATTAGATGAACACAATGTCATCTTCAATCATAGGTTGATATACAGTGTCTTTGGCTTTACAATCTTCTGCCTTAAAGGTTTATTTGCCTTAATTTTTCCAAGACTGGCTTCATCCCATTGCACTCGTCTCTGGGGTCAATTTTAAAGAAGCTCAGTTCATAACACACTTGCATAAAACAGAATAAATATGTCATGGATGCAAATGGATAGTCATTACAAATCATTTCTGGAAAAGATTTAAATATAAAGAATGAGAAAAACTTGCATGAAAAGTTTACTCTTTCTAAGTAGTAAACCCATATCCATTAGTACTTCAAATAGTACTCAGTGTCAGGAGTAAGACTGACACAAAACTATGAGAAAACTAAAACTCCACTGTTCAAACACCCCCCTCCCCCCCGGCAACCCAAAAGAAACCCCTTTTAACAAAAATATTGATGAGATTTAACCCTGTAAAACCTAACAATTTTTCCGGAGGCCGGCAAACAATATTCAAAACAAAAAAGCCAAAAAAGGATAAAATTTGCAAACCTGATGGGTGCTCAAAATCACTTGTTTCCACAATCCCAAAATTCTCAAAATCTTCTCTAAACTTGAACAGGAAGCACAACAATCAACCAGCAGCCAAGGAAACACGAAAAGCAATTTCTTATTAATTTTTTTGGGATAATACATATCAACAACTATATGAAATCAGAGATTTCCTCAGCAAAATTTGACTCAAGGTTCATATCCTACTCGTGTCAATGGCCCAAGAACAAAATTGTTTGGCTAAATAGCTCATCTTAACCAATTAATTGAATAATGTGCTTGATAAAAAGAATTGCCATCACAAACAAATCCCTAACATGTGGTGTTAAACCTAACCAAATAGTCAATCTAATGCGAGACAAAATTGAAACATCTTGAAAATGACAGTCTAAATACGTATCAAATTGAGGGACGAATAATGCTATTTACCCAATTAGAAACAATCCGGCATATTCATGATCTCATGGTTGAATTGCAAATCCTCCTCGTACACATGGATTTCATCGTAGTGAAGCAGTTGAAGCTCCAGCAATAAACTACCTTTTGCTTCTTCCCCATTATATAAATGGTGCAATTAGGGGTTTTGGGGGCTTTTCTTTTTCTTGGGAGCTGGTGGTTGGACCGTTGAGAAAAGAAAGATGCTGAAACCCTATGCACAAAACAACATTAGAACTTCCTACATAAATTTTTAAAAAAAATGGTGGAAGACAAGGCCATCTATAAGGTCCCATCCAAAATAATGACATCAAAATCAACCGATCTGCTCACATGATGAGACCAACCAAACTTTCCCCAATGCTTCAACAATAGCCACACTGTGGCTTTTATTACTATACTAACAAATAAAAGTAAAATTATAGCCTATGCCGCTAATAAGAGACATTTCATTTCGTCTCTTTCATTTCCATTTTCATTCCTATCATTTAGAATTAAAGGCCACAATGCAAGAAAGCAAAAAGTATCAGCCAAAAACCAAAACTTTGAAGGAAAAGATTCTGACTTTAAATCTAACTTTTTTATTATGTAGGTAAAAAGTAGCACAACAACTCACTACTTCCACAAAAATCTAGGAAAAAACAAGAAAAGAGCAACCTGACTACATGAAATTGCAATCAAAAGACTGTAAGAAAAGCTGAGGTTCATAATCTCAATGAAACATACAAGTTCAAAGCTTAAATAAATGAGTAAGAGTAGTATTAAATTAAGCCCTAGTACACCATATAATGTACACTTTTTGTTTATTTTTTCCATTTCCTCTTGTCTGTTTTTACTCCCTGTGAGAACTAAAGGCTGATATCAAAGTAAAAAAAGATTTCAAAATCCAAGAAATAGTCAAAAGTTTAAAAAAGTGAAAGATTGTGAATTTGAATTTAAGATTCAGTCCTTTATTACTCATTCATTTAAAGGATAAAATAATGTGCCAGCTTTCATTACAATCTACTTTCACATGACCAAGTAAACATTCATAAAGCTTTAAGTTTGCCAACACAAAAGATTAAAGCTATATATATGTACCATGAAACCCCACCAAAAGATCTTCCGAATACATAGAAGATCAGCCATATACATGTAACATGTAACCCCACAAAAGATCTGCTGAATACATAGAAGATCACATGTAACTAATTTTAGAGAAAAATTATAACTTTGGCAAATATTAAGTGACCTTACTGACTATGAAATGAATATGACATCTTCTGTTCTTTCAATTCCTTCAATCTGTAAAAAGAAGGGAAGGCAAAACAAAGATAGCATAAAGTATCTTAAAAATAAAAATCAGTCTAAAAATTCAATCCAATCCAAACCTAGAATCCCTAAAAATAAATAAACCTTCGAACATCCTTGCCTCAAGTACAACATGATAATAATATGAATAATCATCAGGTTTTCTTTTAAAAAACATTCGCTAAAGATATTAACTCAATGCACCAAAAAAAGGAAGTGAATAAAATACACTTTCGAGAAAAGGAGGACAAAAACTTTTCTTCACAGATTGAATGGTAATCTTCCATTCCATAATAACACATACACATTATCTTGCATGTTCTTTCTTGCATCTAGAAGGGTACGTTGCTAATATGTAGTAGCATCAGTGAGAGATGTTGACTAATATCAGGAAAGGAGATGCCACCCATAACTGCCAATGTCACTCTAAAACATCCAACGAGAAATTTCAACACATCAATCGGGGGACCAAAGCAAACTTGACTTACGATAATTGCCATGGTGCTCAAATTCCCAAAACACAGCTAAGCATTTCTCAAATTTCTCCAGTTCACGACAGGCAAAATGCGAAAGTGTTAAGAACCCTATTATCACATTTGCAACTCTGAGACAGTTCAATAATATTGGAGGAAAAGAAATCATCAACCAATTGCGAACAATATGCTACCTTATCCATGGATAACCCAAAAGATAAGAACTAAAAAAATAAAACCCAAAGCAACAGAAAAAAAAGAAAAGAAAAGAAAAGAAAACACTCACAGGAGTGTGTGCTCCAAAAGGGTGTTGTATCATTCTGCTTGTCTTCTTGTAGTTGGATTTCCAAGTTCTTAGAATGGTTCCAATTCTAGTTAAGCTTTCAAATCCGGATTGATTGAAAACTCTTTTTTAAACATTGAAACACTTCGTTTGTACTTGGATCCTCCCATCCCATTTTTCATCAAACACTTTCATCTCCTGTCTGTAAACACATTTTAATCATGGGAATTTCCACCATACGTTTGGGAAGCAAAAGAGAATGGATGCGCTGGAAGAAGGGGATAAAAAATAAATGAAAAAGAGAGACAGCTAAAGGGGGACGGAAGTAGTTCAACCCTAAACATAACCAGTTGCCCCCAAAACGACGTCGTTTTCGAGATGGTTCCCCAAAAAAAATAAAAGTTGGTCTATGGTGGTAAGGGTCACGTGACCAGACCCAACCAGTAGCTCACGCTTCCGTCACCGTAGCAGTTAATAATAAAATAAAAAGTACTAGTACTTTATAGTAAGAGTTAATGATCTTGAATTACAAAATGATACATAGGATTTTTAAGTCATATATATCGCTCCTTACGTTATCATATTATTCCTATATCCAATTTTCACAAACAAAATGAGTCCCAAATTCAACTTTTGCCATCACCACCGGCCTCAACTTTATTAGATTCCACCCTCACCTCACGCTATTTTGTTTGTTTTTTCTTCAAGGGAAGAAAATAATCAGTTTTTCTTCTTGATTTATCTGATTATTTGGAGTTGAAGAAAGAATTTCATCAATCTATCACCAACCCATTTCAGTTCCCAGCAAAGCCTTGAAGAAGGAGAGAGAAATAATTTGAATATTTTGTAGATTCTTCTGTTTAAGTCAATTTAACCTGAACAATGCAACTTTTTTGCAGAAGACCTTGAAAATAGCTCTGAATTTAATGCTTTCTTCTCTTTTGTGGAAATTACAAATTGGAGATAGGAATAATATGATAATGTAAGAAACCGAATAATTAGGATGTACATGACTTAAAAATCCTACGTGTTATTTTGTAATTGGGTGCCTGATATCGACCAAATCAGGATCATTCAGATAAATCATTAACTCATATAGTAATCCTAAAAACAATATCATTGTAATTTAAATGTTATTAGATACAATTAATTTAATACACTACTAAATATATAACTAGTTCAGCAATCATATGTAAGGTATGGGATGTCCATTATTTTGTTTATAATCTGTTGAATACATATTGATAAAAAGTTTAAGGAAAACAGATATTGAAAAACGTTAAAAGAAAAATTCTCAAATAATTAAAATTTATAAAAGTATGAAATAATATTTATTGAATAAAAGTATATGAATTCATATACTGTGGTAAGAAAATTATTTTAAAAATAAAACTAATAAATAATGATTATTATTTTAAAAAGTAGTGTAAAATGTAAAACTCTAAATCATAAACTCTTTACATATAAATCATAAAACTAATATGTAACTTTGACTTTTATCATAATTCTATATTATATATTTCCCTACAATCTTTTGAAATTTTTGTATAAAAATAAAATGAATGATTAATTCCTAGAAATAAAAATGTCAAGCAAATAAAAAATTATAAAATAAAAGACTAAAACTCTTAGAAATAAATGTGAAATGATCCTATAAAATTTTAATTTATAGTGAACCAAAAGTCAAAACACAAAAAGACATGTCAAATTAGGGGAAAGTATATAAGAGCATAAAAGAAAAAAAGAAAAAGCAATAAGAAAAATGTAGATAATAATATTTTAATTAAATAAATAGATATTACTGTTAAACATGCGTGGTATAATTTGAAATCATATTTTGAAAGTATTAAATAAACAATTGATATATTTCTTTTCCTTGTAATAATAGCAACGAAAACTAATTACATATATAGATAAATTCACTGTTTAATATTTTTCATTAATTATTTTATTTTACTCTAGTCATTTTATATAAAAAGTTTACTTTTAATTTTGTATATTTTTTTCTTTTAAATTACAAAATATAACGGATTTAATATCCTATTAAATGTGTAATTTTACTTTTTTATTTTAAATTATATTGTCATTGTTAATGACGTTGATTTCGGAAGTTGAAATGTCTAATATTTTTTCACATGGATGCATTATTGCTAGTAGAACAAATGGTGTGTGTTTTAGAAGAAATAACTTTACTGAACTATCTTAATGGGAATAATAAGAGCATCTTTCAATACTTCAGTCCTATTATCCAAGAAGCAAAACAAGGCACCCAATGAGTCCTCGTGTTATGTTGCAACATTTGAACGTATCCACAAATATCCCTTATGCTTCCCTCACGTTTATGCATATGTTGGGACAAGTGGAAGCTAAAGTATGAGAGGATTTGTTCTCTTCATGACCGCAATGGAAACAAGAAAAGTTCTTTATTTTTGGTGCAAGACAAGCCCATCAAACCATTCCCGTCTTGGGCGGGTTCAATGCGGTTGAACTTAAATCGTCTAAGTTATCATCCCTTTCCGTCTAGTGCGGGTTTAGATTCCCGTTTCGTGCGGGTTTATATTATTTTGCTTTTTCTTGCCCCTAGTGGACTTTTTGCCCCTTTGCGACTGCTTTTGTTATAAGCATTGTTTCCATGACGCCACAAAACTCTAAACCCTTGTGAGTTTATACATTGACTTTCGTGCCTCTTTATTCCTCTTTATTAATCTACTATCGTTTCGAAAAAAAAAGACAAGCCCATCAAAATACTCACATGCCCCACTTGACCTTGACTAGTGATATCTGCCATCCCAATAAATATGCATAAAGAGGGACACTAGTGGACCAGCTTTTGCTGTTTGCTGCAGCATTTTATCTTCGCTTAGTCTCTAATACAGTACCAATTCGGAAGCAAATCTACAGTGGATTGATTTTTTTGGTTTTTTCCTTTTCTTGGTGGTAAATTTACACTACATTTTGTTTTTGGTTCTTGTACTATGTATACTACTTTTTTTTTCCCGAATACTATGTATACTACTTGAAAGCAAATTCAGAGCCATTTATGGTGCTCTTTTGTACCTTCTTGTTTGATGGTACTGCTGCTAAACTCTACGCTGGGTTGTGCTGCCAATGTTGACAGCTGACATTGCAAGATGATGGTTGCAGGGGGCAGTACATTCACTCATCATGAATCCTCTACGGTGATCAACTGTAAATCTGGATGATACTGCACTTTGATGTAAGAATTTTGCCTTTTTCTCTTATAGTTTTTGGCCCCATGTCAAATCTGGTATTGTTTCTCTCCTTGCCTCTGTTACTATTGTCCTTGTTCATCATTGAGAGGCTGCGTAAGCTGTCAACACTCCCATTATTACTTGCTCTTAATGTGTCACCTCCAGATATTGGTTCTTGTTTCTTACAGTACATTTTTCCTGTGGAAGAATGTTTTTGTACAGCTATAGTGTCCTATATTTTCCAAAGAAAGGCACAGCAATTCCATACTTGCATACGGAATTCCCTCAAGAAATATAGGATGTGACCTTTGAAAGAATTTCTTTGCCCTCAAAATATAACCAACCATTATAACAGTAACGTACTGGACGACTCAAGAGGTGAGAGGTTGACTTTGGTTGAGTACTCTCACTTTACTATATTGAAGGACCAAATGACATTTTATCAAGTACTGATCTGATATATGGGCTGTTCTTGTTTGAAAAAACAAAATCATTTCATTCTTGCAAATGTTTTTAATATTTTTTCCGTGAAAATTTTTGGATGATTTTGACACCCTTTCTAAAAAATTTAATTATTTATATGGAAACAAGTTTTACAAAAATCCAGAAAATATTGATTTGGGAAAGCAGCCCTGTGGTGATTGTGCAAACAGCCTTTTGTTTCCGGATGAGTTCATTTGGATACTATTTTATAACATGTTTTTTCATTTTTAAACACTTTTTTAATTTTTAATATATTTTTTATTTCACAATTACTATCTCGAAAAATGTTAAAACACATTCTATAAGGGGTCATTTTTTGGTCTTTGCCCAAGGCATGATTAACAAATGAGCATCCCGGCACGCATTTGGCACCAAAATCCCACCAACAAAGCACTTGTGGGTAGCCACATCTCATCTCAGTTGGCCTCCAGCCTCAGCCTCACTTCTGGCCTATTTGCACAAATTCACTTCGGCAGCACTAACATAACCAACAAAATGCACCTTAATATTGCTATATAAGATCGTCCAAGTTTTGAATCAGCAAATTTTACTCACAGATAATAATGATACAAAACAAATTTTATTATTTAAGAATCATGTAGTATTAATAAAAACCATATACTCAATACGACGAAAAGTGAAGATCAGATTGCAACAATTTGTAATGTTAATATTAACATAGACATTTGCAAACTTATCGCAACTGTGAATGCTACAAGATATTCATTAATGAGGAGAACAAACGTGCAAATGAAATAAATCACAGATCTTCATATCATAAAACAAATCTCCGTCGGCACATATCTACTATCCACAAATAATCCTCTTGGAAAAGCAAGTTTTCTGAACACAAAATCATTAGTGATGAGAAACATGCATTATAACATAACAATAGTAATTAGATGAACACAATGTCATCTTCAATCATTGGATGATATATAGTGTCTTTGGCTCTATAATCTTCTGCCTTAAAGGTTTATTTACTTTAATTTCTCCAAAATTGGCTTCATCCCATTGCAATCGTCTCTGGGGCCAATTTTAAAGAAGCTCAGTTCATAATACACTTGCATAAAACAGAATAAATATGTCATGGATGCAAATGGATAGTCATTACAAATCATTTCTGGAAAAGATTTAAATATAAAGAATGAGAAAAACTTGCATGAAAAGTTTACTCTTTATAAGTAGTAAACCCATACCCATTAGTACTTCAGTAGTACTTAGTGTCAGGAGTAAGACTGACACAAAACTACGAGAAAACTAAAACTCCACTGTTCCTCCTCTTAATCTCCCCTCCGGAAAAAGGATAAAATTTGCAAAACTGATGGGTGCTCAAAATCACTTGTTTCCACAATCCCAAAATCTTCTCTAAAGTTGAACAGGAAGTACAACAATCAACCAGCAGCCAAGGAAACATGAAAAGCAATTTCTTATTAAATTTTTTGGGATAATATCAACAACTATATGAAATCAGAGATTTCCTCAGCAAAATTTGACTCAAGATTCATATCCTACTCATGTCAATGGTCCAAGAACAAGATTGTTTGGCTAAATAGCTCATCTTAACCAATTAATTGAATAATGTGCTTGATAAAAAGAATTGCCATCACAAACAAATCCCTAACATGTGGTGTTAAGCCTAACCAAATGGTCAATCTAATGTGAGACAATAGGAAAATTCCAAATTAAGAAACTGAACATAGCAGAATATCCAATAGAATACTTCCATCAATTATTCATTTGATTGACAATCTTGATTACCGAGTCAGAGGAAGAACCCCAGATAAAGATAAGAATTGATACTAATATATCTAGTATTGAAGAGATCCTACGTATCGGAAATGGTTGAATTGATAAAACTAGAAAAAACTAAATCAGGAGAGAAATTAATACCTTCGAAAATGCGGATAAATGGAGTTGAACTCGTGCTCCCTCCCACGAGAATGGGGATAAATTAGATATACTCACCATAGCAACATTGACCAATGAAGGCAAAGGATTAGGGGATGCCAACACTCAACCTTCCCCCCCAAACTGTACCATCAACACTTTCTTAGAAGTTAAAAGCCACACAGCACAGTAAATCTGTTTACTAAGCAAAAATATAACTTGGTGGAAGAAGCTAAAGAAAATGAAATGCAAAGGATTATGCAGCGCACCTCATTCTATCAAAATAAAAAAACTTTCATTTGAACACTTAAGTAGATTTATTTTGGTTTTTGAATTGGTCATTCTCCAAGCCAACCCAAAGTGAATTGCAAGCCAAATTGATTTGTGAATTTTAGAAAACTTCCAGATCTTACTCATCTATATATTCCTTGCAATTTATCAATCTTTATTGCAAGACAAATTTATTTTTTTATGCTCTTTAAATAAACTATAAAAAGTGTTTAATCTTTTAGAGGGTATAAAAGGCCCAATTCCACATGCATGTTAAAATACAATATTTCTGAATTTATTTCCAAAAATACTTTGTGAAGGAGCATTAAAAAAAAACCCCAAAAGGGCTTACGTGTTAATAGAGTTAGTATACAAATTAGAAAGGGTAAATAGTATAAATAGTCCCCCAGCTTGGGACCTTATTTCGATTCTAGTCCCTCAGCTTGGGACCTTATTTCAATTAGGTCTCTCATATTTAAAAAGTTTCAATTTGATCCTTTAACTTACAGTTTCAACTCTTATTGGTCTTCTAATGAAATCAAGCCAAATGGGAGTTAATGCATCCAATCATATGATTTATATATATTTATGATAATGGGTGGTAGAAGAAACCAAAATAAAAATAGTAAATTGCAAATAACCACTTCAAATATTTACTGTTTCAAAAAATATCCCTAAAAAGTTTTATTTTGTATTTTACTACTTCCAACTTTGTAATTTCACAACATACATCAAGTTTTATTAGTTGTCAAAAATATATTATGAATAGATATAATTATTTTTTAACTATCCAAATTGAAAAATATCAAAATCAGAAATGATTACATAGTCATAGGGAGGGCAAGGGTACTTGCAGGGCCATTTAACCTCCACAGGGAAGGCTGGAGCAGGTGGCAAGACAGTTGGCCAGAGGTTGGGGGTGCTTATTTTGATCCGGGATCGGATCGAATTAAAAACGGATTTGATCGATGCATTTTTCGGACCAGTGAATCACTCTAGTCTGATCCGTTTTGATCCAAATGAAAAAAAAAATTTATAACTTTTTTCTTTAAAAAATAGCTAACATTTTAGTTATAAATATAATTTAGTATTCTTTGATAATTCAAATAATTCTTTAATTAAAATTAGTTAATTTGTGACAAAATAAATTAAAATATTTATATAAAAATACACAAATTAATTTAAATGTAAAATACACAAATAAAAATATTTAGATGAAATTTATTTATTATCTTTATACAAAAATAGATAATTTTTTACCATGAAATTATTAATTTCAAACCTAAGTTAAATCGCCTAATATATATATGAAAAAGAAAGCAATAGCTAAAAAAAAAAAAAAAGAAGAAGAGAGGATTAAACCAGATCAAAAACCGATCTGATCTGATTCAAAATATTCGAATCGGGATTGACTCGAATCATCGATTTTGAACACTTCTGTCGGGGCTGGGGAGGAGTTTTTCTACACCTGCATCTAAATGGGGCAGGAGCAGCCATCACCAACCCCGTTTGCACGCTTAAATTTATTATATATAACATATATTTAAAGTTATTGACATATTAGTAAATATATTATTTATATGATTATATATATTATTTTACTAGTATTATTTTTCTCTATTAATTATGAATTATTATTTACTATTAGTTAATATTTACTAGTAAATATATTGCACGTTTCAATAATAGTTAATATTTACTATTAGCTTATTATTTTTCTGTATTAATTATGAATTATTATTTATTCACTATTATTATTTTCAATATAACATATTATCAGTACTCATAATACTTACTATTTACTACTTATTTTTATACAGTATTCTTAATTTCATAATTTGATACATATACATACATATGTATATATATATATATATATGGTATCCTATCTATTTTAATTTTTTTGTAAAAGAATATGAATTAACATGTTATAATTGATGTTTCATAATTTCTACAATTGAATAAATTAGATTTTGAAGTAATTTTTATTTTTGCATGATTTAAAAAATATATATATATATTAATTTTAAAACGGGTCCCAATTGGGTACCTGGGGGGATGGGGAGGCAGCCAGAGGCAAAGCAGGTGACGAATAGAGGGATACAGGTGGCGGGCCGGGAAGTTCAATAAAAAGGGCAAGTTTGTGGAAGCCCCGCTCCAAACCCACCCCATTGCCATCCCTAGTTAGAAATATAATTTAAATAAAATATTTATAAATTGTGCTAGTCAATGTTTAAATGCATTAAGTCATATTTGGCTTGATTTTATTAAAAGAACCAATGAGAACAAAATTTGCAAGTTAAGAGAAAAAATTGAAACATTTTGAGTATGAAGACTAAATACGTATCAAGTTGAGGGACAAATAATGCTATTTACCCAATTCGAATCAATCCAGCATATTCATGATCTCATGGTTGAATTGCAAATCCTCATCGAACACCTGGATTTCATCGTAGTGAAGTAGTTGAGGCTCCAGCAATAACCTACCTTTTGCTTCTTCCCCATTATATGAATGGTGCAATTACGGGTTTGGGGGGATTTTTCTTTTTCTTGGTAGCTGGTGGTCAGACTGTTGAGAAAAGAAAGATGGTGAAACCATATGCATAAAACAACATTAGAACTTCCTACATAATTTTTTTTAAAAAAAATGGTGGAAAACAATAGGCGGGCCGGGAAGTTCAATAAAAAGGGTAAGTTTGTGGAGGGGCGGGGCTTCCCCACCCCAAACCCACCCCATTGCCATCCCTAGTTAGAAATATAATTTAAATAAAATATTATAAATTGTGCTAGTCAATGTTTAAATGCATTAAGTCTTATTTGGCTTGATTCTATTAAAAGAACCAATTAGAACCAAATTTGCAAGTTAAGAGATAAAATTGAAACATTTTGAATATGAAAGACTAAATAAGTATCAAGTTGAGGGACGAATAATGCTATTTACCCAATTAGAAACAATCGAGCATATTCATGGTCTCATGGTTGAATTGCAAATCCTCATTGAACACCTGGATTTCATCGTAGTGAAGTAGTTGAAGCTCCAGCAATAACCTACCTTTTGCTTCTTCCCCATTATATGAATGGTGCAATTAGGGGTTTTGGGGGATTTTTCTTTTTCTTGGTAGCTGGTGGTTAGACCGTTGAGAAAAGAAAGATGGTGAAACCCTATGCACAAAACAACATTAGAACTTCCTACATAAATTTTTTTTAAAAAAAATGGTGGAAGACAAGGCCATCTATAAGCTCCCATCCAAAATAATGACATCAAAATCAACCGACATGCTCACATGATGAGACCAACCAAACTTTCTCCAATGCTTCAAAATTAGCCACACTATGGCTTTTATTACTATACTAACAAATAAAAGTAAAATTTATAGCCTGTGCTGCTAATAAGAGACATTTCATTTCGTCTCCTTCATTTCCATTTGCATTCCTATTATTTAGAACTAAAGGCCACAATGCAAGAAAGTAAAAAGGATCGGCCAAAAACCAAAACTTCGAAGGAAAAGATTTTGACTCTAAATCTAACTTTTTTATAATGTAGGTAAAATGTAGCACAACAACTCACTACTTCCACAAAAATCTAGGAAAAAACAAGAAAAGAGCAACCTGACTACATGAAATTGCAATTAAAAGAATATAAGAAAAAGCTGAGGATCATGATCTCAATGAAACATACAAGTTCAAAGCTTAAATAATGAGTAAGATTAGTATTAAATTAAACCCTTGTACACCATATAATGTCCACTTTTTGTTTATTTTTTCCATTTCCACGTCTGTTTTTACTCCCTGTGACAACTAAAGGCTGATATCAAAGTAAAAAAAGATTTCAAAAATCCAAGAAATAGTCAAAAGTTTAAAAAAGTGAAAGATTGTAAATTTGAATTTAAGATTTTGTCCTTTATTACTCATTTATTTAAAGGATAAAATAATGCACCGGCATTCATTACACTCTACTTTCACAAGACCAAGTAAACATTCATAAAGCTTCAAGTTTGCCAACACAAAAGATGCAAGCTATATATATGTTACATGTAACCCCACCAAAAGATCTTCCGAATAGATAGAGGATCAGCCATATACTTGTAACATGTAACCCCACAAAAGATCTTCTGAATACATACAAGATCACACGTAACTAATTTTAGAGAAAAATTATAACTTTAGCAAATATTAAGTGACCTTACTGACTACGTAATGCATATGACATCTTCTGTTCTTTCAATTCCTTCCTCCGATCCGTAAAAAGAAGGGAAGGGAAGGGAAGGCAAAACAAAGATAGCTTAAAGTATCTTGAAAATAAAAATCAGTCTAAAAATTCAATCCAATCCAAATCCAGACTTAAAACTTTAAGTTTCACTTTGTCTCATTCAATGAAAAAGAAAATATCATTTTCATAAAAAATAATAATAATATATGGTTCAAAACAGGCTAATCAAAATTGAAAACCACATATAAAAAAAATCATTCTTAAAATCTAATTAAAATAAAAACTATTGTGACCTTTAATTTCACTTCCAAACATTTCATTTTGGGAAAATAAAATCACCCACTATCATGTTTTCAATGTCATCAAATTACACAAAATGGTAACAAAATTAATGAAGAACGACCTAAGCAAAAACAAAGTTCCAAACCAAAAAAGGAAGAAGTTAAAATTAGTGTCAATAATGAGTGAATTTTAGGTAAGGAAACAACACAACTTTTACCCATATCAATACTCTATTCAAAGGTAGTCCGGCTCACACATGTAGGGTTTGGGGAAGGATCAAGCCATTAAGGCTTGATATATGTAGTCTGACCTTATATTTCCTTATATTTTTATAAGAGTTTGCTTTTGCAACTCAAACTCATGATCTCAGGTCACATGGCAGATGATACCCAAGAAATGGGGGAAAAAATCCCACACTCTAAAACATCCTACATGTAAAAGAAGATTTTACTCAAAACAAGCCCTTTCCCCAAACCTAGAATGCCTAATAATAAATAAACCTTCCAACATCCTTGCCTCAAGTACAACATGATAATAATATGAATAATCATCATGTTTTCTTTTTAAAAAAATCAATAAAGATATTAACTCAATGAAGCAAAAGAAGGAAGTGAATAAAATACATTTTCGAGAAAAGGAGGAGAAAAACTTTTCTTCACAGATTGAATGGTGGTCTTCCTTTCCATAATAACACATACGCATTATCTTGCATGTTCTTTCTTGCATCTAGAAGGGTACGTTGCTAATATGTAGTAGCGCGAGTGAGAGATGTTGACTAATATCAGGAAAGGAGATGCCACTAACAACTGCCAATGTCACTCTAAAACATCCAACGAGAAATTTCAACACATCAATCGGGGGGGCCAAAGCAAACTTGACTTACGATAATTGCCATGGTGCTCAAATTTCCCAAAACACAGTTAAACATTTCTCAAATTTCTCCAGTTCTCGACAGGCAAAATGTGGAAGTGTTAAGAACCCTATTATCACATTTGCAACTCTGAGACACTTCAATAATATTGGAGTATGCAGGAAAAGAAATCATCAACCAATTGCGAACAATATGCTACCTTATCCATGGATAACACAAAAGATAAGAACTAAAAAAAATAAAAATAAAAGCCAAAGCAACAGAAAAAAAAAAAAAAAAACACTCACCGGAGTGTCTACTCCAAAAGGGTGTTGTATCATGCTGCTTGTCTTCTTGTAATTGGATTTCCAAGTTCGTAGAATGGTTCAAATTCTAGTTGAGCATTCAAATCCGAGTTGATTGAAACCTCTTTTTTAAACATTGAAACACTTCGTTTGTACTTGGATCTTCCTGTCCCATTTTACATCAACTATTTTCATCTCCTGTCTGTAAATGCATTTTAATCATGGGAATTTCCACCATACGTTGGGGAAGCAAAAGAGAATGGATGCACAGGAAGAAGGGGAGAAACAAAAAATGAAAAAGACAGAAAGCTAACGGGGGAGGAAGCAATTCAACCCTAAACATAACCAGTTGCCCCTTAAAACGACGTTGTTTTGAAGATGGTTTCCGAAAAAAATAACTTGGTTTGTGCAGGTGAGGATCACGTGACCAGACCCAACCAGTTGCTAACGCCTACGTCACCGCAGCCGACTAACAGTTAATAATAAAGTAAAAAGTAATAGTACTATATAGTAATTTCAAAAAAAAAGAAAAAAATCCACTCTAATTTAGATGTTATTAGATATAATTAAGTTAATATACTCCTAATTATATAACTAGTTCAGCATTCCTTTGTTTTAGGAGAAAGTCTCCCACATGTACCAGGCTAGAGAGAGAGCCAACATGCTAAAATCTCAATACAGATTCTCACAATATTTGAGCAAAGATTCTCACAATATTTTAATAAAAAACTACCCTTTACGAGTTTCGAACATGCATTAGGCCAAAACCTCAGCACAGATCTCTACAATATTTTAGCGAAAAATTACCCCACACGAATTTCGAACTTACGTTGTAGGAAAATTTCTCCGCACGTCACATCAAATTTACCAACTCACTTATACTCCTAGGGGCAACTAATTCAGCATTTCTATTCAAGGCATGGGATGTCCATTATTTTGTTGATAACTTGTTAAATGCATATTCATAAAAGTTTAGGGGAAACAAATATTGAAAAACGTTTAAATTTTTTTTAAAAAAAATTAAAATTAATAAAAGTATGAAAAAATATTTGTTGAATAAAAATATATGAATTTATACAATGTAGTAAAAAAAGTATTTTAAAAATAACTTTCTATTAATATCAATATCAATATTTATTAATTATAATATATTTAAAGTTTTAAATTTTATGAAATTTTAAAAAAAATCATCTATTTATTATTTATTAATTTTTAGTAATTTAAAAATAATTAAAATTTTTATTCTTCTAAATAATTTAATTTTTATTGATATATTTTTTATAATTAATTAATTAATTATTTTGATCTTTTCGTAGAAATTATATAAGGACTTTGACAATAACATCTAATTTTTTAATTAAAATATTATTATTTATATTTTGTTTTTTATTTTTTTATTTAATTTTGAGTAAATATAATTATTATTAATAAAAATATTTTAGATTTTTAATTTAAAAGTAAATTTTTTTTTACGGTAAGAAAAAGTTTTCAAAATTTTTGGACGGAAAGAGTATCCACACGGAATGATTAGATTAATGGTGATGGAACGCATGTCTCTGACATGACACATGTCCGTACCAAATGATGTTGTCTATGTCGGTTGCTTATCCGTCCACTCGTTAGTTTTTGACCGGACCACACTATGCACTTTCTGTTTAACTTAATTACATTTACTTTCTTCCAAACGTCTACCTGGTTGCATTTCAGATTTGGTTTAAATAGTAATATTTAAATAAAAAATATATTTAAAAATATAAAATTACATTTTGAAAGGATTATTTAAATAATTAATATTTTTTTTTCTTCATGATAATAGCAATAGAGAATAATTACATATATAGATAAATTTTCTGCATGACATTTTTTATTAATTATTTTATATTATTTCGATCATTTTATAAAAAGAGTTTATTTTTAATTTTGTATAATTTTTTCTTTTAGATAACAAAGTATAACGAATTTAATATATTATTGAATATATAATTTTATATTTTTATTTAAATTATACATTACCATTATTAATGATGTTGATTTTAAAAGATAGAATGTCTAATATTTTTTCACATGAATAGCCAATTGCATTGTTGTTAGTAGAACAAATGGTGTAAGTTTTAGAAAAAATAACCTTGTTGAATTGTGGAATAATAAGAGCATCTTTCAATATTTAACTCCTATTATCCACGAAGCAAAACAATGACACCCAATGATGTCGCAACATTTGAACTTGTAAACAAATATCCCTTATCCTTCCCTCACGTTTATGCATGTGTTGGATAAGTGGGAAGCTAAAGTGGAGAGGGGTTGTTCTCTTCATGACAGCGATGGAAACAGGAAAAGTTCTTTATTTTTGGTGCAAGACAAGCCCCATCGAAATACTCACAGGCATGCCCCACTTGATTTTGACTAATGATATCTGCCGTCCAAATACATGCATAAAGAGGGAAACTAGTGGACCAGCTTTTGCTGTCTGCTGCAGCATTTTAATTTTTATCTTCGCTTAGTCTCTAATACAGTACCATTTCGGAAGCAAATTTATAGTGGATTGATTTTTTTTGTTTTTTCCTTCTCTTGGTGGTAAATTTACAGTACATTTTTTTTTTTGGTTCTTGTACCATGTATACTACTTGAAAGCAAATTCAGAGCCATTTATGGTGCTCTTTTGTACCTTCTTGTTTGATGGTACTGCTGCTGAACTCTACGCTGGGTTGTGCTGCCGATGTTGATAGCTGACATTGCAAGATGATGGTTGCAGGAGGCAGTACATTCACTCATCATGAATCCTCTACGGTGATCAGTAAGTTTGAACCAAACTGTAAATCTGGATTATACTGCACTTTGATGTAAGAATTTTGCCTTTTTTCTCGTGTAGTTTTTAGTCCCATGTCAAATCTGGTATAGTTTCTCTCCTTGCCTCTGTTACTATTGTCCTTGTTCATCATTGAGAGGCTGCACAAGAGGTCAACACTCTCATGATTACTTGCCTTAATGAGTCATGGTTCTTGTTTCTTACGGTACATTTTTTTTGTGGAAGAATGTTTTTGCACCGCTTATAATGTACTACATTTTCCAAAGAAACGCACGGCAATCCCATACTTGCATACGGAATTCCCACAAGAAATATAGGATGTGACCTTTGAAAGAATTTCTTTGCCCTCAAAATTTAACCAACCATTATAGCAGTAATGTACAGGACGAGTCAAGAGTTGAGTGGTTGACTTTGGTTGAGTACTCTCTCTTTCCCATATTGAAGGACCAAATGACATTTTATCAAGTACTGATCCGATATCTGGGCCGTTCTTGTTTGACAAAACAAAATCATTTCATTATTGCAAATGTTTTTAATATTTTTTTCAGTGAAATTTTTTGGGTGATTTTGACACCCCTTCTGAAAACTTTAATTATTTTTTATGGAAACAAGTTTCACAAAATCCAGAAAATATTGATTTGGGAAAGCAGCCCTGTGGTGCTTGTGCAGAACAGCTTTTTCTTTTCGGATTAGTTTGTTTGGATAGTAAACCCAAACGCATTTTTGTCGTTTTTAAAAAAAATAATAATTTATAATATATTTTTTATCTCATAATTACTATTTCAAAAAATACATAAACACATTTTAAGATGTTGTTGATACAAGTCCAACCCTGTGATTTTAAAGAAAAAAAAAGTAAAGAGCATATTCTATAAGGGTCATTTTTTCTATATGATTCGAAAGAGAGTCTTCACAGAGATGTTTGTTCATTTTGACGTAAAGGGTTAATTTTCTAATGCATCTTAATCAAGATCATTACAATCTAGTAGTACAACAGAGTTTAACTTATCATGATTGGTCCGACAGAGAATGCATGGTCAAAATCAACACGTGGGAAGAACAACAAGTTTTAACTTATCATGGATAAATAAAAAGCTAAAGAAAGAGGATTTCAACGACCAACCAACATAACATGCATTTGTCCCACAATGTACAATCTAGTAGTACAGTGACTCAAAAATATATGGACACTATTGAGGATAAGATAAGCATTACATGTGGGTTTTTTTTTTTTTTTTCTAAGGCATTATTATTACTATTCACTTCATTCCCATGTTTAGATTACTTAATTTGACATGATCGACATCCTTCTAGCTAAAATATGAGATTTTTTTTTTCTAATTATGGTTATTTTAAAAAAAAACTTAATGTGTAATATCTATGTGTGAAATATCCCATGCAACATTATCATTCAACCATGGCATGCACTGATGTGACATAGTTTTTTCTGTTGATCCCAGCTATGAGTATATATGATGGGCAACTAATACTTTTTTCGTTTCATTGTTAATGTTTGCTTTAGCCCTTTTCAATGTTGTAAAAATAAAGTCATGTTGTTTAACTTTTTGAAGGAAAATATTACCGTATAACTTTTTTGTAATCACAAAATACAATATATTTAATACATAATTAAATATATAATTTTATATTTATATTTTTACTTTTTTAATTTAAGTTATACATGATCATTATTAATAAAAATATATAAGAATTTCAAAAATTTCACATTAAAAGTAAACTCTAATTTTGATAACGAAGGTAGTATAATATTTTGAATTTCATTAATAGTGATGTACGCATATCTCACAAATAAAAGTTTGGACTTAATACTTTTTGTTGCAAATAAATAATAATAATAATAAAATAATAATTCCATCTTTTATATATATATATGTGTGTGTGTATGTATATAAGGCGGGACCAATATAGAATACAAATTCCAGAAGGGAAGCCATGCCATCCAATTTGGAAGCATGCCATGAGAAAATTCTCGTGGAACATTCTGGCTGGGTGCTAAAAGCCAAAAACTTTAACTTTAATGCTTTTCTCTATCCTTTTGACCAAGCACACAAAAATTTGTGATCCAATTAATTCATTAATATTCTCGAAATTTCTGGCCATACAAAGCCAATGAATTAAAAACCAAAAAGAATAATAGTCATAAGACTAGAAGAGATAAACAGTTAAGCTTTGTATTTCCTAGGCACATTTTAGGACTAAATATTATGTATATGAATTGTATGATTATTTTTAGTGTAACGAGTTAATTTTTTTTTTTGACAAGCCAAGAAGGTAAATTTATTATTAGATGATGAGAGAATAAAGAAGATAGTAAATAAGAGTAGTTCAATAGCAATCCTACTCCACAAACTACTATATAGATAGGAAATAGAGACAACGAGTTAATTGAAATTGAATGTTTCCTTATTTTACATACTCTGTCGAATATGTTTAATCTTTTACTTATATATTACTTATACCGAACCATCTTACATAATATAGCAACAACTGCACTGCACATTTTATACTTTCATTGTGTGGTAAGAAATATATAGATTCTGTTTTTTCTCATTTATGGTTCTTCTCAGTGCATTATTATTAGAAACCCCCTTAAACAAAATAATGGATAACTAGATATAACCATTTACGATGTGTTTATATTTTAATTAAATTAATTAATGTAGGCAATCTTGGCATCTGAAATCTATTATTTACTATAAGCTTGTTAATGTGTATAGGTTTTCACTTGTCCAGTGTGATTAATTTAATATCTTTAGCAACAATGGAATAACACACTACGTTTCAATAACCTAATTGAACAAGCATAATTCTGCAAGCAACAGGACAATTTTTAGAAAAATGCAGATTCAGAATTTCTTATTAATGAAAAGAAAAAGGAAAAGAAATTTTTTTAGCAAAGAACAAGAAAAACCAAAAGAAACTTTTCCTCTCTTTTTGACAGCACACCTGGTAGGTCCACCATTACCAAATTTAGCAAGCGTTTAGAACCCTTCTTCATCCAATGATTAGCATTTTCAGTTGTTTACCTATGACTTGAAGGCTTTTGACATTAGCTCAGTGTTATGCATGCATGTGCCATTTCTGTTCTTGTCAAAGTCCCTCTAGGTGCATTCTGTCTCTTGCTCATTTCATATTAACTACAACTTACAAAGGGCTGAGAATTAACTGAGGGGTAGGTATTTAGAAGGGGTTGTCATGGTGGATTCGATCTTAGGACTTGACAATGAATCCCCCTCCCCCCCCGCTCCAAAAAAAAAAGTTACTATCAAATTTATTCTCGAAGTAGATGTTCATGCATGCGTACACAACGGGAGTGTTTTTACACAGATTTCCCATTCGTTCAATACATATATAGTCAAGAAGTAGCGATCCCCCGGGGTGGAATTAAGCTCTTACATGCCAACTGGAATTGAAATTTGTATAACATTTTCCTGTCCTTCAAAAAAATGAGACTTTGATCCAGATGGGAATGATTCAAATTTCCTATCCCTCACTTTTCTTTTTCGATAGTCATGTTTTCCTCTCTGGCATATGTATGTTGCAGTTGATGCATGGGAGTTTCATGCGATATTTGTGTGAAGTTTTCAATAAAATACATTAAAATAAAAATAAGTAAAATTCAAGTGTAGCCACATTAGAGTTTTTGGGATTGATTCTTATTCAATTTATATCTGGGAAAACAATACCTTGAATCTAATGAAAGGTCTACAAATCAAACTCAGATGGAGTAACAATGTCACAAATTAACATGATTATCAATTCATTTGGAGCCTAAGGCATGATGAAACAATCAATGAAACTTGAGTTTTGTGTAATTTTATGTGATTGGCTCATGTACATGCACATCAAACCTAACTCCTACTTTTAATTTAAAGCTTATTCCACGACATTAACACAGACATACTCTTGATCCAGCAGAAGACATCCCAAAGGCTTTCATGAGTGTGTGCATGACTATATACATATGTGTGCTTGTTTGTGAGTGTGGGAGATCCAATTTAGTTTGTAATGGCTATCAAATTGTATCGAAATGGTGATTTTCTGGGCAGATAGCAAAGAACACAATTTAAAAATATTTGCTTTCAAAATATGAAAATATATTAGCACATGCTACCTGTGAAGAATTTACACATCATCCACTGCCTTGAAGAGGGGCAAGGTAAAAAACTTCGTTAAAAAATTGTTGTATTTCGATATATAAATTAATGCTTTATGAATAGATTTCACAAACTAGACATGTAACATATTTTGCTTTTTGTCAAACATAGAAGTCACATTTATACAAGCAATATTCAAGTACAAATCTATTGAAGGTTTTTCTAACTTGAAACTCAAGCTTAATTCTTGTTTTTTGGGTCAATAAAAGGAAAGGTATATATTTTTCGCCACATTTTTTGCAAGATCTCTTACTTGCACATCGCCCTTTATGTAGTTTCAAATAAATAATGCCATTTTTTTCCTATATCAGAGATTAATTTGATACCATGAAGAGCATTGTTGGTTTATTAATGCACCATCCATCGCCACATTAGCTATATTTGCATTGAACCACAGCTTTCATCACTTCGTCAACTTATTTATTTTCAGCATATATAGAAATCACAAGCTCAACCACAAGAGAAAACCACACGCATTAATCATATAAGCATCAAAATTTCTAGCCTGGTGCCGATCAAATACACCCCATTTTTATTTTCATTGATAGTTTTAAAATTTTCTAATATAAAATACATGAATGAATACGTTTGTTCCCAACTTTCTAGTTCAATGAATTGAGGGAGGCTTGAGGATTTTCCTGTTATTAAATAGTAACTGATTTAGTAGGAACCAATTTTGTGATACAAGCTGGTCTATACTTACTGTCAACCCTCTTAATTCATAAGCATTACATAAATTCTTCCTCATGTTTTGGCCATTCATTTTTGGATGATGTACTCCTAATTAGCTCTAGTCTTTGCAAGTGTCAAGCCTTAATTAGAATGGCAAACCTTTTATATAACACCATATATAATTGGTCCTACTCCTAGATTTCCAGTCCACACATATGGCAAGTGGCACTGGATTGCGTCGGAATCACTTCCGTTGAGATTTATGTATCATGTCAATATGCCATCAATTCTTTGCACGAAAACAGCAACAAAAAAATAATCCCTCAAGCACACAAAAAAGAATGAGCCAAAAGTTAATTACTTCTTTAAATGGAAAGGAATTTTACACTGAACTGAACCTCTTCATTTATCCATTTCCATACTTGTTGCCTTCATCCTCCAGTTGGTTCATTTTATCTAGCAGACTAATCCTCTGGCCGTAGCGTGCTCCTGCATTTGTTAAGAATTTTGGACTATTATGTTTGCCGGGTTCATGAAATTGTCATCAATTTGGATAGCAGATATCAAGAAGTTCGATGAAGTGCACAACAAACTTTCTCACAAGTAGTATACATTAGGAAGATGGGGAATATCTAATTGAAGAAGGGAAAAAGGATTACTACAGTTGCACGAGGCCATATGGGATCTACTGTCCAGAGAAATCAAACCTGATTCTTGGCAGCAATCCATGGATCGATAATAATGGTCCAGCTGGATTAGTTCACCCATATGGTTTTCCTCAATCGTTACTGCAAAATCATAAAGACATACCATATAAATTGCGCAAAGATGAAAGATTCTTGTAATATGAATGAAGTAAAGCTACGCTGATTAGGAAAATGATTCGCTGATTCACCAGATGAAAATTAACCCAAAACTTCGAAGTCAAAATTCATCAAGGATCGATCCTAGTATTCAAAGAAAAAAGAAAAATCATAAGGATAATTGAATTATCCAATGATATTGTGACATCACACTAGTGGAATATTCTTCCATTGATCTTAATTTTCAACATACATCATAAGATAAGGTATCCCAGATCGATAACTCCAGATCTTGTTCTAATTTCACATAAATATAGCATATATAACATCTTGTGGATCAAACGAAGAAAAAAAGATAACTCATACATTGAATAAAACCACTGCAAACTAAGTCTCATCGTGAAATGAAACAAAATGCACTAGTAAATAATCCCTTTCCAATCATCTCCCTCGAAAAAAAAAACGAAAGGGGGAAAACAAAATAAGCAAGATTGTTTTTTGTATGCAAGAAAGAAAAGAAAAAGAATAGAGAATCTCGATTATGAAGCCATTTGGTGGGAAATTCAAGTCAAAGAACATACTTGAAGATTACAATTTTCAGTACATATATTTACACCTAGTTTTGGGAGCTGCAAGGAAAGAGATGAAAAGGGTACTCTGGAAATTAAAGTAAGGCTCGGAGAATGAGCGGCTGAAATGATGACAGAAGCATAGAGAGCACAAAGGAGTGAGATGCAGTAGCCTCCATGCATTTCATCATCTGTGCTCTCTATCTTCTGTCAACAAAACCACCTTTGCTTATTCTCCCTCCACAACTTTATTTCCCCTTTATCTCATTTTGCTAGTTTTGAACTTCAGAAAAGGCTGTAGCAGCAACAGAAAAGTTGCAGTGTTTTTTTTCTTTTGCAGGGCCAAGAGAGCTGGATATGCGGGCAGATAATGAGAGACGAAGAAAAAAAGAAAAAGAAAAAAACGGACCGAGAGAGAGAAAGAAAGGAATTGGTTTGGACTTTGGAATGACCTAGTTAGCCATATCAGGGGTCCTCTTAGTGGCTAGATCTATAAATAGGAAAGAAAGTTTAAATGGGGCAGAATAAGTCCTGTTATAAAGGGTACTATCTACCACGCTAGTACCTGTCTCAAGTAGTCAATGAATGAAGGCAAGGACACTCTCCCTCACTGCCCACTGCTGTAACTTAATTCTTCCTAACAACCCTAGCCCATGTCATATCTTTTTCTTATTCACCATGCATGCTTGTGTATTATTTTGTAAAATGGACTTCCGTTTTTTTTTTTTTTGGGTGAAGCCTCTCATTGATTAAAGTTTCTCACATTAACCATCCAATCATCATGAGATGATTGTCCTTCATAAGATATATTCACTGTGTAAGGTACGAACATGCTTGGACATGGCATCTGTCAACATTACTGACTTTGACCTTTTCTCTCTAATCAAATTTATTACACTCAGGAAACCCAAAAATACAATTAGATTTAGAGATATGTACTATACCAAAAATGTCTCAATCTCATCTACTATATGGTAATAACAAGGTATAATTAAGTTGGACAAACATGGTGCAGACACATTCAACAGTGTTCATATGTGACAGAATATTTAATGGGGTGAATAAATTGTTCAACTTGACTAGATTTCACAGAAAGTTCTTGATTTTTGAGAAAAGTGAATCGAAATTTGGGGTCATTGTAAGTGATTAAAACCCTTTTTTTTCTCATTGTCTTAGTGGACCAAATATTTATTACTAACTTAGTTGATGAACTCATTATTTTTCCTTTCAAATGCCCTTAGGAAATGTAGCCTTTCAATTATGTTATTTTGTTCCTTTAGTAAATAGTATGACTTTTATACATATATGCAGTACTTGTCATGCAAGTGGGAAATTAGAGTTAATTGGTGTTGGTTGGCCGGTGGTTGAAAGGATCTTTTGTTTGTGATCATCCAAGTTGTGCATAACTTTGAATTCATGACCAAATATATCAGAAGTACCATTCAATGTTGAACAATTCCCAAGTTGGTTGCCCAATGCATAGCCACCAAACAAATATCCTTACAACTCTAGAAATCCTGCTGCAGCTTTATTTGATATGTTCCAGAGAGAGGGTTGGGATTTCTTGTGATCTCTCATGACTTAAGTGTCCAGAATTTTCATGAACTCTTTATTCAATTAGCAGCAGTCAGTTAAGGCATGAGATTCATGCATGTCATGTCCAAGTGTTTGTCCTTTACTGAGTCACAATCCCAAATGCATCTGTACTATATATATTGATTATTTGAATGAAATTAAAACTGGAAACCAGAATAATGGTCAGAAATAATTCTGTCTATATATATATATGAGTTAGGTGAGATTTATAGCTACTTTTTAATGATAAAAAAAAGGTAGTTCTTCCTCATTCACAATATGGTACATAAATGATACTAATTTTTTGATTGCATCTTCATCAATTAATTTTTTTTCAGAAATTATAACATCTATATATTGTTTGCATTATATTCTTTTGTTCATAATTAAATAATGAAATAATTTTTAATCATGATCTTTTGGTCTTGGAGAGGAGAAGAATTTTTCACAAATTATACTCCGTCCCAAAAAAAAAATTCTTTTTTCGGTCATTGAATAGATTTGTTTCTTTATTAGGTTTGACCGGACTAGTATCATTAAAGAAGGGGGGCTCAGCTAGCCCACCGAGTCAAGCCAAAAAAAATAGATTAAAATTTTATAAAATAAATTATAAAAGTGAATTGAAATGAAAAAAAAAAGCATTTGTTTTTTTTTTAATAAGTATGACCTGATCCCAAGATGCATGATGGAACAACTCATTAGTTATTAGTTAATAAATACAACTTATTTAATACATCATTAAATATATAATTTTATATTTTTATCTTTATTTTTAAATTTTAAACATATATCATTATTATTAGTAAGGATATTCTAAGAATTTAGTTTGAAAGTAGACTCTGTTTTTTTGGGACATGGGAGTATTATTTTTAGCTGACATTGTGTTTTTGGAGAGAAGAAGAGTTTTGCACAAATTATCAAACTAGCTAGTGCTTTTTTTCATTCTATTCACATCAAAAAACAAAGAGTTACTTTCAAAACTTCTTTTATTACAGACAAAGAGTCCATTTTTAAATAAAAATCTTAGGTCCGTTTGGAAAAGGGATTTTTATTTGGCAATGTAAAAAGTTATATTGGAATGTGTGAAAAATTTGGTAAGTATTTGTTAATAGAAAAAGTATTTTGGAGGGAAAAAATAAAAGGAATTTTTTTTAAAAATTATGTGAGAGAAATTTGAGTGGGAAAATTTGAATTCTAAATTTTAAAATAAAAATGTGTTTGGATAGTTTGTTTTTGTTTAAAAATTTTCTTATTTGCAAATAGGAAGGGGTTGTCCAAACGCACCTGTAATACATTACTCTTAATAAAATTGAATATGTCCGACAAAAAATTAAAAAGTTAAAATAAAAATAGAAATTGTAAATTTAATAATGTGTTGTGTTTTAAATTTTTTTTTTAAAATTATACCAAATTCAAAATGGGCTCACATGAAATACGCATTTTCCTGACGGGATATACATGTAAATTACTGCTTACCATTTTAATTGTGTTAGTTAAATGTTGACATTAATTGGCACATTTGGTTCCAAAAATCATAATTCTTTCTTTATTTTTCATTTTAGACTTTTGACAAATGCATAAAACCTTACTATGATTCACAAATTTGGACAATTTCTTTGTTTTAGGAGAAAATCCTCTTTGCGAAAACAAAACTCCCCCCACCTGTACCAGAGGCCGCTTAGCCAAGCGGGATGTAAATCGAGGGATGTACACAAGTTAGTAGAGACCCGAGGGAGAGAGCTAACAAGCGAAACCTCAAGACAGACCCTCATAATATTTTAGCGAAAAATCTGTTCTACATGAGGTTCGAACCTGCGTTGCTGAAGGATTTCTCCCCATGTTAGCTTAAGCTTACCAACTCGGCTATGCCCATGGGGGCAATTTGGACAATTTCTTCTTTCTTCTTTTTCCTTTTTTTTTTTTTAACTCTTTCCCTCTCCTTTAAGGCAACTTTGTTACAATAAATAATATTCTTTAAAAAAAATTTCCTTTCGTGTTTAATTTTAATGAAGATCAATAAAATATTATGTTATTTAGGAATTAAAATGTATATTTTTTTGGTCCTAATTTATGGATAAAATAAGTAGGAGGTAAAAGCCAATAAATATTACAAATTAAGACAATGAAACAGAATTTTGACCATAAAATTATTTTGTTACGTTTCCAAATCAAAGTTAAAGATACTATTTAGTTCTTTTTGCTTTTCCTACCTTTTTGTGAATGAAACCATGATTAATCTTCAACAACTTTCAGGATCATTCTAACTAAATAACTTATCCATTATTTTAAGTACATCATTACATAATTTTACTACGATTTTTGAACTACACTTTTAAATTTGTTTTTCTTTTATTAATATTATAGTAAAATTCAAACCTAGCCAAGGCTTGTGTGACCATCATTGTCAACCCTTGCTCTGATTTGGTAAATGCATTGATTATGTGTCCCATGACCTTTCTAGAGCATGCCCAAAAATTCTATTTTGTCTGAATTTTACTTTTTCTCCATTTAATAGACCATTTACCTAAGCCAGAAGAAAGCAGAACATGCCATTATCAACTAATAAGCCAAAAGACATGAATAGTATGGCCGACAGATTGGCAAAGTCAGGAGTATCCAGAGTACAAAACTTGTTGGCGATCATCGAGCAATGAGTCTTGTTTCTACTAATCTCTACTTTCATTTTTGTTTGTATGCCGCGTAGGAATGTTCTTGTCCTTTCATTTGCTATTGACTCCTACTTTGTAACCTTTTACTCTATATCTCTAATAATAAACCTTGCCTCCTTGGCTTGTCAAAAAAAAAAAAAAACTAATAAGCCAAAAGAAAGCAAAAAAAAATTGGTCAAGTGACCCAATCAACTGGAATTATCTTGCTCTTACGATTTGATATTTGAATGAATTGAACGAACCATTATCAAAAAATATATATCGGAATAACTAATAATGCTGAAAATTATTAGGTCTTTTTATTAGATAAAATAAGAAATCGATACCACATGCATAATGTTTTAATCGTTACCCTCTTCTCGTACATTTAGCCTGCCTTGACATGATTATGAACTACTAATGTTGTTTTGAGAATGGAATTCATTAAAGTCTTTTCTATTGTTGTTCTGATTCATAATTTATCTTCTCTATTTTCCTTCTATTACTATAACTAACCAAGGTTAGACACTCAAAGATTATCACAAAATGTGAGTTTCAGTTTAGCACAATATATAATTAATCTGTTGTCCTTGTACATATAGATTCTCCTAATTTTTTTTAAATATATACATATTTGCAACTGAAATGTCTCAAATCTAGGAGATTCTAATTATAATCACTTTCACCTTACCACCTGACACTACCTTCCCCTGACTTCTCCTAATTAACTGTAGTTGAATTCTCTTTAAAAAGAAGCAATAAAAAATGATTTGATGTAAACCTCTACCTGTTTATTGTTAACCGAAATTCTTTTTATTCTAGTCTACCCTTTAATTATTAAAGTAAAAAAATGAGTACATAAAGAGGTACAAAGAGCATGAACTCTTTACAATATCTATAGACATTAATCACTAATAAATTTGATATAGATACAAATAGTTGCTGAAGGAGAAAATTAAGCAATTGAAGGGTCATCATATTTCAAGGGACATTAATAGTGTGGCTGATAGGCTGGCAAAATCGGGAGTGTTCAGATTGCAAAACTTGGTGGTGATTATTGAATAGTAAGTGTATGTCTCTGCTATATTCTACTTCCTGCTCTTTTTGGCGAGTTTAGTAGGTTATAATAGGATTGCTATTATGTTCTCTTTAGTTACTGATCTCTTTCTTGTAACCTTTGTTCTCAATATCTAATAATAAATTTTGCCTTCTTGGCTTGTCAATATATATATATATATATATAGGTACAAAGAGCATGAAATAAACCCCCATTATGGATAATACTAAAAATAATTTGTAAGGGAATTTTTATTTTTTGCGAGAAACATGGTCCTCGCAATTATTAAAAATTCTTGTAGTGATAGTCTTGCAACTCAAAATGGTTAATAAATTTTTTAGCTTATTTGGTTTCGCAAGCCACATAATTATTCTAACGGACACGTGGAGAGAATCATGCATGTAATTAGAATTTGTTTGAGAAGATCTATACTCTACAAAAAGAAAAAGAAAGGAATAAGGTTTTTGAGCCACAGGAAGATAAATATTCAAAGTAAAGAAATGGTTGGTTAAGCTAAACTGCAAAAGGAATAAGGCTTTCTGGAGGGGAGAGAAGAAGAATATAATTGTTAAGGCTGTGTTTGGTTTTTGTTTTAATTTTTAAAAAATTAATTTTTTTCAATTATAAAAATAAAACATTTTAATAATTTTTTATTTCAAAATTTAAAATTTGAATCCTTACTAAAGTTCTTTTCACATTAATTTTTTTTAAAAAAAAAAATTTCCAATCTATTTTTTTATATTATTTTTTCTTATAAAAAATTCACACCAAAACTTTTATATATTCTAATATAAAATTTCCAAATACAACACAATCCAAATAAGCAGCCCGATTTCCTTTATTTGGTAGTTTGGTTTCAAAAGCTAATGGTCCATGCCCATGAAGATTCATTCTCTTACCACATCTCCATTGTAAACGGATTTGAAAAAGTCATATCTTACTTTATATGGGTATCAATAATATTCTCGAAGAGTCCAAGATACTGGATGACTGGATCCCAACATCTCATGTGCTTCCTTTTCTTCTTCTTCATGTGCTTCCGAAGGCTATGTTTGGATTATGTTTCATTTACAAAAAGTAAATTTTTTTAAATAAAAATAAAATATTTAAACTTTTTTTTTTATTTTAAAATTTCTTCCCAAATTTTTCTTACACAATTTTTTTAAAAAAAATTATTTTCCCTCTAAAATATTTTTTTTTACAAAAAAATTCTCACAAAAAATTTCACACATTCCAATATAAAATTTCTCAAATAAATCACAATCCAAACATAATGGAAGAATTTTCTTCAACACCTGCAACTTGTACATCATTCCTTATCTGGTGAATGCATGCCCTGATTCTTGTCTCGTCAAAATATCAAATAAAACCAAGGACAAAGAGATCAGAAAATCAATGGTTTTGGGATGAAAAATTTTCCATCTTCAAATGCATGCATATTTGAGAAGGAAATCTTTTAATCTGTGCTCCTGAACTTTCAAGTTGAACATGGTATATTTTTTAGGAGTCAATAACAAAAACAGATGTAAGAATCGAATATGCAATTATCAGCACAATGAAATAAACCCCCATTATGGATAACACTACTCTACTTTCCTGCTCACATGCACTACTATTGTCTTGTAGATTCAAATATAAAATGATGACTGAATGTGAGAAATCTTGGACTAACTTCAATGGAATATAGACATGGTGCATGCACCTAAGGTATAAATTAAAGTGGCCTTTGATGGCAGACTTGAATATGGCATAATTGATGCTACATAAATCATCTAGCTTTTCATCTCAACAGTTGCACCCTAAACTACAAGACTAAATCCACAAAACCCCAATATCCCCACAACCATTTTCCAATTTAATCATCATGAAAAAAAAAATGTTGATTTTCTTGTTTCGCTTCAAATGAAGATGACTAAATCCAACGCAAATTATTACACAGAAATTAAATCCACTAAGAAAATTTTCGGACAAATTGTGGGAAAAAAATATCAGAAAGTTTAAAGGGTTAAGGATATATGTTATTGGCAGGAAGTATTCGATAAATACGTGTGAATATATTTTGTGATGGGATTGTTCTGGGCGTAAGGAAGACTTTTACTGTGTGAGATGAAAGGGAAAGACCTGTAATAATGATAAAGAATCATTGGATGTGTTTAGGGGAATAGTTAGATTCTTGTCGGCATAGGATGAGAATTGAGTAATACCCATCCATTCGTAATCTTGCAAGTTGCCAAGAAGCATGGAGGCCGAAGCAACCCTCAACGCAGAAGTCTTATCCAGATCAAAACTGCTTTCCCCTTTAAACTTCAAAAGCAGTGATCCACAGCGCCGGATACAGACACCGAATGGGGCTTGTGGTGGCTGCGGTGGGATTCCAAGGAGAAAATCTTGTCGTTGTATTGTTACATTACGTGAGATGATTATGACAGTACGTAGAGAAGAAAAATTTTCACACATTCATTGTATTATTATATTATGTAAAATGATATAATTTAACATACCAATTATTTGATAGTATATAAAAATAAATTATATATTCAATTGTATTCGTTACATAACGTAAAATGATATAATTTAACACACTTATCAATTAGATATTCGCCAAATATATATACATAGGGGTAAAAAAAATAAAATATAATTTTTTTGTATATAATTTGTCTGCTGCACAACAAATCAATAGATTTTTTCAATGCAAAGAGAGATGATGTTTAGGAATTCTTCCAAAAAGTTCTAAATCATTTACCTTAACGTGTCAATACCCCACAGCTTTCATTCACTTCTTACGGGGTTCCCACTTTTATTTTGGTAGACAAGGAAAATAACTGATTTTGATGCCATGTTCAGGAAAACTCTATACTGTTGGCCACGCTTGATAGAATTAGACAAATGCATTAAAGCCCTTCCCTTTCAACTCACACCACACTAAAATACACATATATAGGTATGCATTGTCTTTTTCTTATTACACTATCTTCTAAGAGAAAGCCACCATGATACAAATACAATCAAGGTTGAATAAGACCTTACTAGTTTTATTAACATAAGATCAGGATCGCTGATCATTATATGCATAGAAAAAGTAATAAGCTAAGCGAAAATGACAGATTAGTGTGTGAAAATCAAGCTCTTAAATAAAGAATTTCAAGGTTCTGATCAGATTGTGTGTGTGAAATATCTGTTGAAGTTGGCCATATAGTAGAAATAATAAAAAGCTGCATCTTGATTACTGTGTGCATGTCCCACAGATTGGCCATTGTATGACTTTTTGAAGATTAATTGCATGATGATAGATTTTCAGTGGATTTGTGCTTAATGCCTGAACTTTTTTGGCATCTCTGAAAGCAAAAATATGGGAATAGTATATCAATATATTTCACTTCATGGCCAATACATCAACTGACCAGCCATGTCTTCAATTCATTGCTTTGTCGTCTTTGTTTCTCTTTCTGAGTGATAGAAACGCCGCAAAACACACAGTCACACACTGCTACTTGTGATGGATGTTTTGCGCTAAGATGCATATGGACGTTTGAGGATGAGTGACGGCTCAATGGATGGTGACCAGATTTACATGTGCATTGGAGATTATTTTCCAGGCTTTTCATTATACTAATAAATAGGTATGTTTGTTTTCTTGCAAAGCACATATATAGTCTTTAACATCTATGACCATATATGAGTCAAAAAAAGAGGGGAAAAAAACTGATGTGTATTGAGAAACATTTAAACATTAATATGATTGATGTTAAATTAATGAATGGATTCCAGGAATGAAAAGCATTATGTGTATACACTATCTTGTCTTCAAGATTACTATATAATAGTGGATGAATGGATTCTTCATAGGAGAGTGAAATAAAGCATCAAAATCCCAGGATGATATTATTATTATCAAGACACATTAAAATTAATTCCTAAAGCAATGGAAGGACCTCAAAAACCAAAATCGCGTTTGTCACATAAAATAAAATACTGAATTCAGAGCTCTTATTTTGTGCTAAAAGAGAGTAAAAAATTGCAAAAGGAGGAAAAGAAAAAGAGAAATTCAAAATCAGAACTCGTGAAAATATTTGTTTAGAATTTGTCCAGAAAAAGTAAAGAAAAATACACACATAGCTCATGATAGTAGCAAATAAGTAATGAATCTAACTTAGAGTTAGAAAATTAACAAAATCAGTTTTAACTCATTTTAAATGCTTTATAACATTTTTTGAAGTCGATATGAAATTTTGAAGGCTTACTCATAAACTTTAATAATATCTCATTCTCTCGATATAAATATAAATTAATTTGTAAATACATATATAAATGAAATATGGCTAAACTTCTGAGTGATGGAGCCCTTTTCTGCTTCTGGGAATGATGGAACCCTTTTCTGTTTACGGGTATGAGGCATATGTGATGCATCTTCCTGGATGAGTAAGAACAATTGATGGATGCATGATTCCACTGAAATGAAATGTGGGCACTAGGCACTATCTTTTGCTTCACATTTTGATGTGAATCCTTTCTATTATTAGAGGACAAATTGCACTTTGCAACCAAAGAAGTATATGAATTTCACATCATGAATTGATTGAAATATTAAAGAAGGCATTTGCACATTTTATGTAACAAATAATGATATTTTTAGTGAATCTAATATTGTACGTGATGTTTCAGTGAATGATGTGACAGTGATTAATGGACACAATTGTCACAGTTATCTATTTTTATATTCGACTTTCTAATGAAATAATTTCATCTGCGCAATGTGTGATTGCCCAAATTCCAATTATGCTATAAAATTAGGATTTTGTCTAAATAAAAGAAATAATGGTGATGTTTGTTGTCTTGCTACAACTGGCAATTAATCCCATAATCCCTATGCATGTCCACAAAGCTGTTGTTAGTAAATTAGTTTTTTTTTTTTTTTGGACAAGTCAAAAAGGCAAATTTTATTATTAAATAGCAAGAGCCAAGATTACAAGAAAGATGGTACAAGACAATTAAGGGTATAATTTAAAAATAGTATATTTACATATAAGGAATTATATAATTCATTTGTTATACTAAAAATAAAAACATATCAAATGTGTAGAATATTTTTTCCTTATTTAGGGTTTGTCTAGAGATACAATGTAAAGGAGGCAATTGAACACTTTTTTTTTCCCGCTAAAATACCTAAGTGGAGGAGGCTAAATCTTAACAATTGATTTAAAAGAATTTTTTTTTTAAAAAAAACGTAGGCATACCTCATTACAATGTTTGACATGGGTTCAAAATTTTTTTTAAAAAAAATGCTAGAGTAATTTCTATACTTAATTTTCCATACATAATGTTACTTTCTTCTTTAATAAAATCAACCAAAATGAACCTACAAAGTGGTCTAGTTGTAGTTATTGGCTGAAAAATGCATTGAAGAAGAATAAGTTAATCCTTGTCTCTTTAATAACTCAGTCACCTACAACTTACCATTTCCATTGGGAACTTCTGGCACCGTTGAAGTCAATTTTAATGACTATGGAACTTCTGGCACCGTTGAAGTCAATTTTAATGACATACTAATCAATGACAATGCCAAGACATATGAAACATGATTGGTATACCAGAATTTGTTCTGTGTTACTGATAAAGATTTCTTTAAATCTTTGTGCTAGGTCACAAACTTGAAATCCTGTCCCTCACTTGATAAACTTTATCTTCAAATTTACTTACTCAAATGTTTTGGTTTGATAAAGAAATAAATCTTAAACACAAGAGTAAAGGAGTGGTATTCATCAAGTAATTGAAACGTACTTCTATACCCCCAATTTTTTTTGTTTAAATTTTTTGCCATACCATATATCTATATTTTAAAAGGGAAGCTTTAGTGGTGACCTATTGTCAGTAGATTTCTCCTAAATTACAAGTTGCTCTTGTAATTTTGTGATTATTTTTTCAACAAATTTATGAGTTTTAATTCGTTTTAAAAACTTTTATATTACTTTCTTTATTTTAACATAAAAAGTATTAGTATTTATTTAAATTTTACTTTCAAATATAATCAATGGTTACAATGTAAAATAAATCAAACTTTTTTTTTTATGCATGGGGATTTTTTTTATTTATATTATCATATAATTTTTGTTAATTTTGGACACACACATATGCATATTAAAAAAATTGTGTTATCATAAATTAAAATGTAATTTTGATCATAAACATTCAAAATAATATAAAATATTTTTTATTTATCATTTTAAGCATTTTAACTTAAAACATTAGTACTATTTCTAAATATTGTATAAAATCATTTCAATTGTCATTTGGTATTTATAACGTATATTTATCCAAACATGTCAGTTGGTATATTTATTTATTCTTAAAAAATACATATTTTATATTTACAAATCCTTATTAAGCAATTTAAGTTTTAATTTGTTTTAAAAACTTTTACTGCTTTTTTATTAACTATATTGATTTATTATAAATCCTTATAAGTTATTTCATTTTTTAAAATATTTATTTTAAATCTTATTTGAATTTATTCTTTAAAAAATATTATTTTTATTATTTTAAGTAAAAAATATTATTTTTTATTATTTAAATTTTAATTACATATATAATTGATAGTTCAATTTTAAAAATAATATATAAATTTTATGACCTACATACACTTGCATATTTCTCTTATAAGTATTCCTATCAAATTAATTTTTTATTTGTGGATATTTTATATATTAATGTAAAAATAAAATGCTATAAAATTGTAATATTAAATTTTAGTTAACTTGTTTTCTCATTAATTGTTAAAAATATTACAAGAGATTTTTTTATTTATCATTAATTATTAATCATTGCAAAACTAACTAAAAATGAACTATTAAAATCATTTAAATTAATGCAAATATAATAACTAATAGCATATCTAATTATTAGAATTTTATAATCTATCATATTAAATTCAATTATTCCAATAAAAGTCAACTTCTTACACTGTATTAATTTTTATATATATTAGTCGTTAGCAACAATTTTTTTTTTCAAAAAAGAATTCATTAATATTTTAATTAGCACATTAGTATAAAATTTTTGTTACTTTTAAATTATTTTAACAAAATAATTATATAGTAGAAAGATAAATTAAAAATATTTAAATTAATAGTAATTATATATTTATAAAAATATAAAAAATTACTAAAATTTTTAACTGAGCACTCCTCACTCCTTTGAACGGGGTTCTAAAAACTAGTATATATATAAGGTAGAGTCATAAAGTAGAATCTCAACTAAGCCATTAGGGAGTGCACCTCTTAGATGGACCATAATTAGAGGTGACCAAAGTGCCGGTTCAAACTACAACTAGATTGGCAGTTTTGGTTCATGAACCGAAATCATGGATAACGGTTCTAAGAATAATAACCAGAACCATGCCTATCGGTTCAATTTCAATTCCTCAAAATGTGGAATTAGAACCAAAACTAGCGGTTCAATTCAGATTCTAAACCATGTAATTTTTTTTTAAAAAATTATATACATACATACATATATATATATATATAAAAGATAAATATAAACTCTTTCTTCACTTTCATTTTTAATTTTAAATACAATTTTTATTTTTTCTAAATCTAAATTATATTTCTTTTATGACTTTTAAGTTTAAATTACATTTTTTTAAAACAAAATACAATCTTCAAAATAAGTAAAATATACTTTTTTTGTCACTTTAATTTTTAATTGTAAGTGCAAATTATATTTCTTTCTAAGTCTAAGTCTAAGTCTAAGTCTAAGTCTAAGTCGTATTTTATTTATAATTTTTAAATCCAATTTATATGTTTTTTACAATAAAATTTACAACTTTCAAATAATATAAATAAATATATTCTTTTCTCACTTTTGTTTTTAATTTTATGTGTAAGTCGTATGTATACTTTTGAGTCCAAGTCATATTTTTTACCACTTTTGAATTAAATTTTTTTTTTATAATTAGAAGTAGAATCGTAATTAAAACCGAAAACGAACAGTAAACTAGCAGTTGTAGAATTGAATCGAAATTAACACCTTTAAAATTCTAGTCCAATTTTACCTTTAGAATAATAAAAAACCAACAGTTCTAAAACCGTAGTCAGTCGTCTCTGACTCAAACTGAGCACCTGCTCGATGAGTCGTAATGTCACAACCAAAATTTAATTTGTAGTGTAATTCCTCACCACGTGAGTAGGGGGCTATTGGAACTAGCTCTATCCTCCAAAACTCACATAATGAATTCATATTTGCAGTGTACATAACAAGTTCTTCCTACTTTTATTTATTTATTATCTACTCTCTTCATCCTACAACTAAATAAATTAATCTTACTAAATCTAAATCAGTGTATAACGTATGATGTCTCTTCCAAACCGAAAATAAATTAATCTTACTGCATTAATTGTGAAAGAACAGGCCCAGTGTAAATGTTAGCCCAGAACAGGCCCAGTGTCATGAAGCCATTGTTTTTCTAATGCGGGTGCTCACTGCTCACTCTGGCTGGCTGCACCTGTAATGTTACTTGATTTCAAACTCTGTCAATGGAGTCACTATATCAGTGATGATGAGTACATGCAGCACAGCTGCCCATTGAGCTACTTAGATTCCCTTGACATCCCGCCAACAAATACATCATATAAAGAGAGTTGAGGCCTCTCTCCGCCTGAATTTAGGGGCTAAAGATCAGTGCAAGTCTGCTAATATTCAATGCAACAGGCAATTTGAGTGGAACTTTATTCACCAAGAGAAACCTTGATTGGGATTAGTTATATAGTATATTCATCATTCCCAAATCAAATCTCAGGGTTTACAGTGAAAATTAAGAATAAATATACACGTGAAAAACATCTTCTAATTAGCTATAGTCCAAAAAGCTAGGAATTAACCATGTGCCTTCTACTTCTCAGATATCGATCTACAATGATCAGTGAATGGACTCCACATCATTGGCTGTTGCTCCCTCTTTCACAGACTTACAATGAAGATCCCTTGTAAAGCTTGTAGTTGTGTCCAGGAAATAAAGAATACAGGACATCATGCAGCAACAGACAAACATGGGAATTGGTCCGAAAATCCAGAGGAAAAGAGGAAATGAAAAATAAAAGGCTCGCAATCCAAGTGACCAGAAGTAGCTTCCTCTGTTCAAATTTCTCGCAACATACTCAGTAAACTCAGTTCTGTCTTTTAATGTTGGAACAGTTGCTAAGAAGCTAACATGGGCATAGTATCTAATAGACTGGACGTTACAAAGAAAGGCAACCAGAAAACACAGCAAGATGGTAAAGAATTTGATAGAAGATACAAATGATGTTCTATTGCCATAAACTAACTTTGATGATGAACTTGATGCATTGCTCACAAATACACTTATCAGTGAGCTAAGAGTGATGGCAGTTGTTGCCAAGAGAGTAGATGCCATTATGTTGTTGCGTATAGTTTGAACTGCCAAAACACCATTCTTAAGTGGATCCTGCAAACAGTTCACAAAGAGTCAATTCTGAAAATTGAGTTGAAACTAATAATGACCAACTTTTCTTATAACTCGGTATCCATTTGAAAATCTGAGAAACAAAATAGAACAGTGGAAACACTTCAAAGAACGATGTTACTGGGTATGGAACAAATTCTTTTACTGCTTGGACTATATGATACACAGCCAATACCGGTCCTTCCAAATTTTCTTTTCTGTTGGTTCAATGACGGGAGAGGGGTCACATAACCACATCAAACACTACTGTAACAATTGAATTAAAATCCTCATACGGAAATCTTATGAGCAGATAAGTTATGGTTTACTAAATAAAAGCTAGAGGATGTTATTTACCGATTCCAACTATAAAAGGCTGACAGATGCAATTTGTGCTTCAAATTGCTTGCTAAATCTTGTCACTCCTCACTTCAGAACTAAGGATGAACTTGCCATATTTCTGAAAAGAACTCCATTCCACACCAATAAGATAAATAATGTTGTGAATTTAAAACATTTTGATTTTTTAGCTTCCATTAAATTCTGGCATGCCACTGTTCCAAGCCACCAGGAATGAAATATACCAGTTGAAATAAAATGAATTACAAGTCCTCAAACTTTATGCACTTCAACAAATAATTGATCCTCTTTTTCCATCAATTCTCTATTTATTTGTTTGTCTTGGTCCAGTTATTTTTACTAGTCCTAAACAAGATGCTTTAAAGCAATGAAAGGTACAATGGCAATGTACTTGGGCCAGCTATCTTTTCTAGTCATAAACAAGATGTTCCAAAGCTATGAAAACTACAAGAGCAATGCACCTGCTCATCTCAAGTATATTTTCATTTATTACCAGCTAATGGCTCTGTTGATAAGTATATTCTATAAAAGAGACATGGATAACAATAACACGTGAGGATTCACAACTATGGTGCACCTAGATACTGAATGATCCAAAGAATATAATTATGCCATACCATTTCGTTCAATCACACCATGGTAGCGAAAAGTGGATAGCTAGAGCATATTCTGTCAAATGCATCAAACTACACAAATACCAAACTTACTTGAGCACATTTCCCTTTTATGGTGTCCATCACCACTGAGTGAGCACTTGCTTCCAAACCATCCCGTCCCCGGGTGCCTCCAACTAATTCAACTTACAATATGCACACCCCCACTCTGGTGGTCTCACGCACGCACACACACATAATACATCTACGCAATTCTGTAAGTACATTTACAATCCTTCATCCTCTTCAAGACTAGTACAAAATTCTCCCAGGCAGAAAGCACAAAAGTAATTAATTTTATGCCCAAAGGCAGGTGAAAAACATAAAGGTCTCATTCTTACCATTAGTAAGAAACATTAGCTAACATCTTGTGCATAAACAAATCGAAATATTCAGACCAAAGTAAGGAAGCAACAGATCATAGAGACAATATTTCACATATCCAAATGAATTAAATTTGAAGAACACAAACATTCATGTACACACCCAAATATGCCTTCCCACCTTAACAACCATGAACCATTCACCAATCTTCAACAGACCAAAAGGGAAAATTTAGTGTTACTCATGTGATTTGCACCAAAAATAGCTCCAACAATCATGGGAAAACATAAAATCACGTGCAAGAACAGATGATCACGAACAAAAGAAAGCTGGGATTTTGGAAAACTTACGGCCATGATACAGAAAAGCCAATTGCGGCGGCTTTCAGCATTGAGTCCCACAACAGTTCTTCTGGGATGGTACAGAATGGTGATAAGGAGCCACACATGATATGATAGCATTATGAACAGCCCCAGGGGAACTAATACAAAATCCAGCTCCTGCTCCTTCATCCCAACTGATAAAAGACACAATCTTTGATCCCTTTTTCTTCTTTTTCTTTGAGAATCCTTAAGAGATTAATTTTGGGGGAAAAAATCGCGGGAAAGAAAAGGGAGAAAGAAATGGATTGTCTTGTTTCAATGATTAGCAAGTCATAAATGCATTCACCAAACTCTACAAATGGAAACGGATATTTCCGCTGCAGGATTAGCACAATTTGCAATTACGATCATCCGATTTATAATAATTACGAAAACTCACCCTATAGTTTTTTTTTTTTAAATCACGGTGAAATTGATGAAACTGAATTATATTTTTAAAAGAATAAAAAAAATGAAAGAAAAAGGAGGAGAAATTAGAAAATTTTATTTAATAATTTTTTCATTCTTTTTACCTATTCTCATCCTTATAAATCGCAACCTTTTTTGTTTTTTTGAGAGTTTTGTGAACTTTAGTGTATATATATATCATATTTTGAGGGGGAAAAAATAGACGAAACAAAAATTCGTTGCCAATTAAATAATGTTATTATTTAAAAAAAAAAAAGAAGAAAGAAACTCTTTTTGTATGATTGTAACAATTGATCTTTAATATTCATATTATTAAATTTAAAAAGATAAAAGGTGAAGAAGTTCAAATTTTGTGCTCAAATTCTGTTCTTTTTAATTAATTTGAAATATAAGACTTTAATCGTTTTTCTTTTTTCTTTTTTCGAGCATCAGAAGTTTGGAATAAGGATAATGAGAATATAGAAGATGAATGTTGGTATTAGCCAAAAGTTTTATCCCAAAATTTGTGGCTTCTTATCTAATCTTTTGGTGTTTTAAGAATTGTAGATCAGATAATCAATCAATAATTGCTTGTTTAAGACAAATGGCTAAGAAAATGTGAAATTAATGGTTTGAAAAAGTTCAATGATTTAAAAATTTCTGGCCAAAAGTAGTAATTGAAAGTTTTAATTGAAAATACATTTAGTAAAAAATTATAGTAATAACTCATAATAACTTATTTATCAATAACAAAAAAAAATAAAATCATTTTATTACCTTTTTAAAATGATTTTGTCCTTTTATTTTTGTTAACTTTTTAATATAATAATTTTTCAGCAAAGGTACCAGTATTATCATGATAATTTCAAAGACTGTATTTAAAATAAGCCCAATTGATGGGAATCATGGGATGATTATTACCTATTCAACCTAAACACCTTTTAAATCAGTTTTCTGAAAATTCAACAAAAATCCTTTCCTTAACAAAGAAAAGATTTCCCACTTTTAATGGATGGACGAATAAATAAGGATTGCTTCTTTTTTTTTTTTCTTCTTTTGTAATTGGTGAAAATTTAAACCCAAGTTTCAAAAAATATTTTGGATTTTGAATGTGTTTTTACTGACATTCAACACTGGAAAACAAATGGTTAAACCCAGTTTCTGAATGTGACTGAACGAATGGATAAACAAATGGCTAAAAACAAATACCAAAGTAGCAGGCAATTTTTTTATTTTTATTTTTATTTTTTTGGGATTTCAGAGAAAGGAAAAATGGTCAAAACCAGTTTCTGAATCTATTTACAGTGAAGCAAGAAACTCAAAAAGTGCAGGATCAAAGCAAAACTGGAAAACTGGAAAACTGGAAACTGACTCTGGATGACCCCAAGAAGTAACTATTATGAATCCGCAAAAATGTGGGAGTACCGTTACAAAAGGGGCTAAAATGACTCGATGCAAAAATCACATCATTTGTACAACATAAGACTGCCAGAGCTTCTCATATACAGATGCATATTTGATTGCTCAAGTGCTCTTGCCGGTGGCCTTAGCCAAGGAAGTAAAGTTAAACCTGCACAAGAAAGGGAAAGGAACAGCTGAGTAACAGGAGAACAACAAAAATCCATTCTTCAAGAATTAGATTTCGAAAAGAAACGAAAAACTGGAAGTTTGCCAATGAATGATAAATGCATGGTACACACAGGAACACCCTGCACTTGGGAGAAAAGACCAACTAAAGTTCAATGATCATCTAAATGCTTCACCTGGTCGAATGCCCTGATCCGATAACAAATATCTAAAACTATGAGTAGTGAAAATGATAAGTAAAACTATCTAAGTTACCAGGACAATGGGGTACCGGTGTTGAAAGTTATAAACAAGAACTCTTCATCGTTGGCTACCTTACGTTGAAAACATAAAGAAATATTTCGTATACAAGGACTTGATACATAACAACAGTGAGTGAATCCAACCGGGTAATTACTTGCAAAACTGATCAAAATGGAATTACCTGAGAACTGGCTTTGGTACTGGAGCCACTGGCTTCAAACTGGATGCTGGAGGCAGCAGTTCAGGGGGCTTCATAAAACAGCACGATACAGAGGCCAAAAATAAAACAGAACAGTAGAAGTCAGAAGCACTTCAATTGCAACAATCCTCAAACTAATAGCTTCAACTTGTAAATGCAAAGTAAACCACGATGCATCATAACAAATCATTGCAACTGAAGTAACAAAGAGATGGTACTAGTAAACCAAGATGCATCATCACTCCACAGGCATGGAAAAGAATAACAAATTTGTGTGCTTTGAGTATGAGGAAAGAAGTGAGGGGGATAAAAGAAAGAGGATACATGCTATTGCATGAAATTATTGATTAATTTGGCATCCCCTGGAAGAGTAATGATAGACACAAATGGGAAGGGAAACTAGATAAGATACTTCAAGGCAAGAGACTACACTCGCAAATTCATCTCTCCAAGAGGAATTATGTCTAAATTATGGATGATAAAAATTCTCATAAACAGTGCAAATTGACAACCTTATTCTCTCAAAACAAATCAGTGTTGTGTCCTTACAGCATGTAACACGCACTTTTACATTCACAGTTCCCATATTCAGATTGATGGTCTCATACACAAAGTTTTGTTAACTTAAAATTTTATATTCACAATTCCTGTATGCACCATCACAAACAATATGCACAGGAAAAGACCACATCTAATAGCAAAGTGATAAATGATCCTTTAACACCAAATAAAAACAGGAAAAAATTAAAACTTTATAAGCATAAACACTTTAAAGCCCATTTCAAAGTATAAAACCAGTAACAATAGGCAAATATTGGGAAGATCAAACATAAACTGGTAAAATAACGAAACAAAAACGGAAAAAGATCACAAATCCATGGATTAGAAGGCAAGACCTCAAGCTCTTCTAATTTCCCACTTGATTCCAAGCTGGAGCAAGAACCAGTAGCAGTACTAGTAGTCAAAGAAACTATAAGTGGCCCTCTTGTGGTCGAGGACTCCACAGAGCTTCCTTCCAAGGTCCCAGCAGAAGTCTTCAATTTATTTTTGTATTCGGGGTCATCTTCAAGTTCATCAAGTTCATCAGGAAATGTTTGGTGTGCAGCATATCGTCCAGACATCATCTTCTCAATTGCAAGTTTTTCAGCTTCCTGGGAGTTTGATGACAGGGAAGCAGTAGATAGAAATGGATCACGCCTTAAAGATGCATCTATTTCTCCATTTTGAGAAGAAACCTTAGGCGCAGAATCGGGGTTTGTTAATCCATTAGTCATATTATGTTCAATCTTTTCTCCCAAAAATTTTCCAGATGTTTCCAAATCAGTATTGGAAGAGTACAATGTAGCAACACCGGCAGAAGGCCTATTCTCACGAACTAGCTCTCCCGAGACCCCTACACCAGCTAAATATTTTGAATCTCTTAAACTGGATCCCAAATCAGTATCATCACTTTTTCTCTTACTACCACCATTCAATCCATGAGGATGAGCATTATCTTCAGTGTGACCAGAAGCTTTAGTTTGTGAAACTCGTCTAGCATCTCCAGCTACTTTGGTGGGACGAGGACGAACTCCACCAGGAAACACAAAAGCTGGTAAGTTCCTACGTTTCACATGGCTGACACTGATCTCCATTCCCCGCTCCCGCAAAGAGTACTGGCTAACAGCGTACTTAAATTCATCAACAGTCATCCTAATATCAAACTGCTCTCCTTCACTTGCAGAAACTCCTTGTTTCCGTTGGAGACCCATAAAGTAACAACAATGAAAAAGCCTTGATTTATCTGAAAAGTCCCCTGGGTGTGGGTGGCACTGAAGCATGTTGAGAGTATGCCTCTCAATCTAATTGTGTACGTGACAAGAATATGTCAGCAAGAAACAAAAATATTCTACACATACTAGTGCAAAAAATGCAAAAGATAAAGCAAGCAGTGGAAACATGAAATAAAAGAAAGTCACCTTTAACGTGAGCTGACGTAATCGGGATTCAACCCAGCCCTTCCATTTCCTCAAGTGATCAGCATTAGCTGCATTAACATCTATCTGCAAATAATTCTTATATGCCTCAAAGAAGGGAAAAGGCTCAAAAAGTTTCTCCCAGTTAGCCTTGTTCGTATCCATAACCTGAAGATAGATATAGCCAATAAAGCCAAGAAAAGTACAAATAAAAAGAGTAAGTTCTCTTTGAAAGCTACCTAATAGTAACAAGATGGTGAATAATTTTAGAAAATTCATTTCATACAACAAACTAAATGAAAGCAATACAACACAAATTTAGAAATTAAAGCTTCTCGACCAAGCTTTGGTGACTAACAAAGCTTGCCACGAAAACATAGTTTATGATACCATTCAGATGAGAAAAACAGATTCATGTAATTAGAGTACTAGTATACATTCAAGATATGAAGAAACAACCATTCATAAGCCAAAACTAGGAAAGTTGCTATAAAATATAAGCCAAAAATATTAGTTCATCAATCATTAGGAATAGTGATAACACACTCCAAGAAAACAAGGGTACCATAATCTGCAAAACAAATGAACAATTCAGTAAAGGAAAGAGGAATGAAACTGCCTCACAGCATTTGTACCTCACAAATTTTGTTTCCCCTTTCAAATTCTTCGGTCATAATCCGCAGAGTACTAGATGATACGTTATAGCTAGAGTTCATGCATGGATAAGCAGGAGTGATTATGGGCATCAAGTGGAACCTGTCCTTAGGATTTCTACGAGGATCCCAAACTTGTAGTCCAAGTGATCCATCTTCAATTTCGCAGAGCATAACTGGATTAGGCCAATGCCACTGTGTGTAGACCCTGAAGAACCGTGATACTAACATATTGGGCAGTGCATTAGGATAAAGCTGGCATATTCTGGCAACAAGTAAGGCCCAGTTTATACCACCTAGAAAACCTGAAACCTGATAATGACATAAATCAAAAGCTACATGAGGGTATAACATAAAACGTATGTCCATGAGATAACCCTAGTAAATCTATAAACCAGGCCATACATTTGAATAAACACCACGACGCTTCGCCCAATACCTCATGCATCTCAAAGTGGTGCGAAAGTTCTGCATCAGAAAAATATTCAATATAAAATTGGTATGTACCAGACATTGAAACCCGAATAGAATCATTTCATACGTGCAAGAAAAAATGGTCAAAACCTGAATATTTGGCACTAATCTTAAAATCTGATCAGTAACTCTACAACCATTGAGACTGCGAACCGTCTGCTCATCAGCATTTTGCAGTATAGATTCTTGTGAAATATCTAGATCCTGCAGTAAAATAGCAAATCAGTACCTTGTTTTCTTCCATTTTCTTCTTTCTTCAAGTGTTCCGCAATGTACAGGGTGATAACTGAATCAAACAAACTACTTTAGATAAACGATAAGATTTGCAGTCCCTATGAGCAGAATCGTCAGTTGAGGCTAAGAAACAAATCTTAATTTCTTACAAATGTTAATCCAAAGAAAAAATGGAACACACTGCTCAGCAATTGCTCAAGGCAAGCCTGTTGGCAAGATATAACAAGCAAATGCAATATAACTCCCTTTATGCTATTACCAAATAAGCAGTAACAAATGAAACCTGCAATTCTGGGAAACCTGAATGAATTGCCCTACTTTAAAAGCATCTTTCAAGATTTGTAAGGTATTACTTATGTAATCTCCCATCAAATCAGCCAATTAAATGTTTAAAGAATTGGGCTGTTGCTAAGGAGCTCCATGCTTTTATCTTGTCTATTGAATAAAAACAAAACTACCATCCACATAATGGAGAAAGTCATAAATTAAATGGAAAAGAAAAGGGAATATGAAACATCCAGGAAAAAGGAGAACACAAATTCACAGTACATATTACGAACTAATCTATTGTAACTATAGGGAGCTTTATACATTGCCAAGGAGTCAAATCTGTGATATAATTCAACCAATGTGTTTTAACCGCAGACAACAAATTCATGATGAACCAGGCCAATGAGCTGAGCTTACTTCTGGAATAACCCATAGTGAAAGTCTTGCATAGAGAAGGTCTATCGAAATTCCACTAAATTTGAACCTCATCACAGGTACATGAGCATCAGGTACGGGATGCAACTCTGTCACTTCAGGCATATCCGAGAGCATATTGTGTAGCTCAATGAAGAAATCTTCCTGCATTGGGTTAAAAAAGCATTCATAAACATCTAGAATACACAGGCCAAAAAAAAAATACAATGCACAAAAGTAGGGTAGAGACACTCCCACCTCTCGAGTAGCATGTCTTGGACCCACACAGAGAGTATCTATATCTGCACCGGGCCCGTGTACCTAGTTAAAGAATCAAGAAGCACACAGAATGAAGCACTGATAGAGCACAGAGTTAATAACAAATAACAACAGCATATGTATCTGAAGGCAGCAACCCTTAGCAACAGGAAACTCAAAACAACTTCAACTCTTGAACTCTGTTACAAATCACACATGAGTCATGACAAGGTTATTCCCAGCAAAGGAAACTTCCAGCATATGTTATTTACCAGATGTGCCAATCACACTGACAATTTGGCAAATAAAATTCTTACTCCAAAAAGTAATCATATCTACTTTGTAGTCTCAAGATGCATAGACAAGAAGAACAAAACACTATGCAATAGACTACCAGAAGCTCTAAGCAAATAAAGGAACTTAGCTGCTCCCTGTCTATTTCATAGCTTAGATCCATTATCTCACTCCCAAATGGCTAGTTCAGTTGTGTAATTCATGTTCTCCACTAATCTGTTTATATGACACAATAATTCTGAAGGATTGCTAGCATTCCCTCACTAGAAAAGCACCATGATGTCAATGACTCAATCTATAAATCAGTTTGCAAAACTGTAAACTATACACCACAGTTCCTGTTCTTTGTATAACAATAATACTTATCACTAAAAATTTCAGCCAAGGTTTTCATGGGAACACTAGGCACCCTAGATTCAGAAGATAAATGTGCAAAAAAGTTGTCAGGATTCTCAGGACAAAAATAAATATGATAAATTAACTCATCCATTTATAAAACTCAGAAAAGAGGCTTTGAAAACGTCTTCCTCATTCCCAAAGAAAACCAGATTTCTTCTTATTAACTGCACAAATATAACTGTGCTTATGAATCATCCACCATCCAAACTATCCAAAAGCTACTTTATATGCACAATAGCTTTTGAGCTAAAATTCATGAATTCAATTGCAGGCTACTGAAGAAAGTTGGTGAAACTGTCCAGATATTTTTAACCAATGGAGGCATCCATCACAAAATGCTGGGTAGTATAAGTGTAAAACAAAGCAGCTACATCCAAAACCACAGCTGTCAAGAGTGCAGCACAAAATACATTGTGTAACATGCCATTGCAAGATCAATGTAGAAAGTCACAACTTAATATGGATTCCACCCAACAATCTTATAGATAAACCTCCTATACAACAACTTATTTCTAATGATTTTCCTTTTAGTGATGGCTTCAGAAAAGGGGGTCAAAAAGACAAGTGCAAAAAAATTATCTTACCCCAAGCCGATATGAGCCAAAAGTGAATATCTTAGCATTTGCTTCTTGTACCAGCTGCTCATTTAAACCCTTGGCACGGCTTACATTTTTCACCCATGTCTTGACAACCTGCTTAAACAAGCAATAGCCACAACAACAGAAGCTATCATTATCCATGAAATTATTGTTACTACAGAATTGAAAACAACTAAGCAACCAAACCTGGTCAAGTCTCCCAAGCACCTCCTCCCTATTGATGGCTTCCTCCTGGCTTTCATATAATCCTACATCCGCTAAAAACTGCAAAAAAGTACAAGCATTACCTATTCTTCAACAATTCTTACGGAAGATATGGATTGCAAATTTGAAACATGTTAACAGAGATGTGATTGTAACCTTTTCAAGTTCGCGGGTCCTGATTATATCATATTCTGTTGGCCCACTCCATGAAATTGGCTCTGTTATGCCTAGTCTTTGCCCACCATTCTGATTGCTAAATCCAGGGCCAGTCATTTGTTTGCTTTGTAGTTTCTACTTTTCAATATTGTTTCATAATAGCAATTTTTTTCTTTTTTTTTTTTCCTTTTTATTGGTAAACACAATCACTGAAAGTGGATAATAATTTTTACTCTTTTTTTTTGGTCCAATATTTTGCTTAACTTGCTACTACAAAACCAAGATCACCAAATTAAAAAAGTATAAAACACAATACCAAAAGGGCAAAAAATGTTCTCAATCACTGTTTCTACAGCATACATTCAGCCTTCAGATTCTTGAAGAAACTCCAAAAAGAAAAAATAAAATCCCTATAATTGATTAACAGTACATCAAGAGGGGAAAGAAAGAGTACAACATCAGCTCGCGTGAACCCTTCTCGAACAGATAATTCTAACAATTCAAGTTCCTAAAAACTGTATCAAAATTTAATTATTCATGGTGAAGTAGTAAGTATAAAAAACCCAATTCAGAGATTGACCCAGCATCCGAAACACAATAAATTCTCATCCTTTACCAATGCTCGGATAATTTTGTAGCAATCCCTTTACAAAACCCTGCAAGAATTTGTCATTAAAATCAAGCCCAGTTGTAAATTTAATGGTTTTTTGTGATATAATAATAGAACTGTAATAAAGATACAAACCGAAGAAAAATAAAAGGAAAGAAAAAAAAAATGAAAGAAATAACTTACGGATATGAAGAGAGATGACGATTGAGGGCTTAATTGGGATCTTTCTTTGGATTAGCTTTGAGATGAATGGAGACAAAATTGTTGCCAAATTTAATTTACCTCGTCATCTTCTTCTTCTGCAAAAAGTGCCAATAGTTTATATGAGAGTTTTATCGGTTAGAAGAATTGCTCGATAACTTTTGTTCTGCTCTTGGTCAATAATATGGGCAAGCAAAGCAAATTGCCTCAATTTTCATTCCGGGGCTTCGATTTAGAAATATTTGTTTTCTTCCCTTCAATTTTTTACTTTCAATAAAAGTGGTGGCCAACTTAAGCTAAACTAATTTACTTTTAACTTGAAAGGCCATATCCTAATATGTAACAAGTATTTTAAAAAAAAAAATACTGGCCTTTTATTCATTATTTTTTATTTAATTTTTGTATTACAACTAATATATATGATCAGACACATATGTAATTAAGAATTAGTAAGAGTACATGCCTAATTATTAAGTTAAATTTAAATGTACAATGATTTATCAAATAGGACTTTACCTTTTTACAAATTTTAAAACTAAAAAAAAAATTCTCGCCAAATACTTATAGGAAATACAATAATCATATAGTTTTGAATATAATATTAAATTAAGTAAAATAATTGACTACGTGAGAAGACTGAAAAAGCGACTTAAATAAAATAATAAGTTAAATGAGAAGTTTTAAAATAACTTGTCTAATATTTATGAAAAATATAATGCTTATTTAGTTTTGTATATAAAATTAACTTAAATAAGATTAGAGAGGTATTATATAGAGTTAAATACGTGACTTAATAGATATTTCATGCAATTTACCATTACAATCACTAGACTTATAAATAGTTTCACTTTTAAATTTACTTATCACAAAAATTGGCTTATTTTTTAGGTTGGAAATAGTTTAAAGTTAGATATATTGAGTATGAATTGCAGTTTGACTTTAAAAAAAAAAAGGAAATTTTTGATATTTTCCATAATATAGTCAATATTATATTTAAAAATCATAAAAATTAATTCTATTTAACTAAAAAAATCTCCAAATCCTAAATAATTTTGATTATAATGAAGAAACAAACACAAAAATAGATTGTTGTTTGTCTAATATTAATTTTGAAACACCAAAGAGAATAATTATTGTTTAATAACTTATGCTATATAAATACTATTACTGGTTACTAAAAAAAAATATTATGTTTTTTTCATTACGCATGTCATCACTTGAAAGAAAAACACTAAAATAGCTTATTTCTTTAGTAAAAAATTCACAAAATAAAAAACTAAATCAACTGTGATGGTTACAATAATTTCACATATTCATTAGAAAAAAAAAAATTCAACTAAAGAGACACCATGCACAAAGATTTCTTATTTTTAATTGAACATTTATCGTTATTAAATTTTGAAACTTATTATTTTAACTAACTTTTGGAGTACAAAAATATCAAACAAGGAAAAGAAAAACATTAGTATTCTTTATTTACTCACTTTTGAACTCTTTTAAATTTAATTCTTCATTTACTAATTTCATACCAAAACAAAGTAATTATACTGATAGAAATAATAAAAAACTATTATTAAAATTTGAGAAACATACAAATAAAGTTCTTAAAAGGTTCGTTTGAACAAGTTCTTTTTATTTGTAAATAAAAAAAAATTCTCAAACAAAAACAAACTATCCAAACACATTTTTATTTCAAAATTTAGAATTCAAATTTTCCCACTCAAATTTCTCTCATATAATTGTAAGAAATTTTCCCTCTTATTTTTCCTTCTAAAATAATTTTTCTATCAAAATAATATCCACCAAAATTTTGACACATTCTAATATAACTTTTTTCATTTATAAATGAAAATGCCTTGTCCAAAGGATACAACTTTTTTTGTCCAAAGATATCCCTTTTCTTCTAACCAACCTAATATTGTAAAAATATTATATGATGGCTAAATTTAGAAAATGCTAAAAATTTTCTGACTACGATGAGATTAGTGAAACTATAGGGGTCAAAATGAGAAATTCCCTATTTATCCCAATCGGTTCGGCGGGTCTGGGAGCTCTTCACTCTGCTCAGTGTCTGCGTTCCACACCTAAAAAATGGCGGACGAGCCGCATCCCAAATCTGCACCGGAAGGCCCGAAATCGAATCCCGATTCTAGCAACAAACGGGAAGGCGAATTATTAAGCTCAGCTTCGAAAAAGCCCAAAGCTTTGTCCGAAGAAAATCAGAATTCGCAGGCTAAAAGTAATGGAAATAATTCTTTGCTGGAGAAAAATTCTTGCCAAGAAAGGTTTTTTACAGTGGAGGCGGATGCTGCTGAAGATAAAGGTTCAAGACATACTATGGAAGACGCTTGGGTTGTGCTTCAAGATGCTAGCTTGGATTTTCCAGGGAAGCTAAGGTTTATTATTTATTATTTATTATTTATGTATATTTTGTCCTCCTTTAAAGTTCGGAACTCTAGTTTTTGAAAAATTGAAAATGCAGGTGTGCCCATTATGCAATATATGATGGACATGGAGGTAGGTTAGCGGCAGAGTATGCGCAGAAGAATTTACATCGAAATGTTCTTTCAGCTGGCTTACCACGTGAGTTGGTCTGTTTGCTGGGTCTTATTTTACAGTGTTTTTTTTTTTTTGGGAATTGGGTTCTTGTTTCTTCAGTGTATATTCTGGGTTTTGAATAAAGGTTTAATCCTTATGCGTTTTTGGAAAAAATGGCAGTTGGATGTGAAAGCTGCTAAAAAGGCTATTCTCGAAGGTGTGCTTGCTTATCTTTGTCTGTCCGTCTTCTGGGTTTTGATTGTATCTCGTCGTGGTTTACAGTAATATTGCTGTTTTTATTGCATATATGTTTGTGCTCAATGGAGCGTGTTTTTTTTAATGCTGTCATTGGGCACAGGGTTTCGCAAAACTGATGAGTCTCTTCTTCAGGAAAGTGCTGCAGGTATTGTTTTTTCCCATTATTTTGTGCTTTCATAGGATCTGTCCTTGTAATTCTGTAAGGAAAATGATAGCGAGGGTAACATTGTCGATTGCAAATACATCCTTGTATTCATCCATTTTGTTTCTGACACACTCTGTGGATGTTTGATAAACAAGTATTGCTTGTGGTATATCTAGTTAAATGGATAATTTGATGTGTTGTCAAACGTAATAAGTAGTCAATATCAAGTTGGAATTTGAAATCATATAACTTAAGCTCCAGACAATTTACATGGCCAGATTTGTACGTCATTTTTATTGGGTCTGGCATGGTCCAGTATTCATACTGTAGCTATTTTGGATCATTTTCATCTGCAGAGATATCTGATTTTCAATTGGTATTTTCTCTGCATATTGATAGATACGTTTTGAATGGTTTGTGTCAAAATTTGTCCTCTTGGTATTTTTATTTCCTAAACACCTTCATTGAGATCCTTTTTTGTTCCCCTGATAAGCTAGATTAACTGGGAAATTGACTAGATTAAGTGTTCCCTGGGTTGTTAAACTTGTTATAATATGTTGTTCTATACGTTTGATAGGAGGATGGCAAGATGGTGCTACAGCTGTATGTGTTTGGATCTTAGGCTCAAAAGTAAGTTTTAAACGTTTCTGGTCACTTTATAAAATAAGAATTCAATTTGTGAATAGTAGTTCTTTGGTGATACTGAGTCTTAACCTAGTGAAGTGGTTTTTATTGGTTTTGTGATTAATAATTGTGTCATTTTTATGAAGAATTTAGTGTGTCTTTTGTTTTGTTTTCTTTTCATTTTCACATATGAAAAGCATACATGAGTGGTCTTCATTGTTTGTAAACATTCTGTTAGATGTTTGTACATTTAGTGCTTGCCAACTTCACAGACCAATCTAAAATACATAATGACACAATTTGATCTAAGAAAAGACAATAGGAAGACAGATTATACTTAGAATGTAATTAATTTGAAATAAGAATGTAGAAAAATTGTTGAAGAAGACTATGAAGTAAAAAATCTTAGAAAAGGCTCTGTGTTCCCTTTTTCCAATTGCAATTTTTTGTTTTTATTTTTAAAAATTGGAAGCTCTTACTTAAATACAATATTGTTCTTTCTTTCTCTTGTCTATTTGAAACCGCAATATCGCATTGCTTGTTATTTCTAGGTGTTTGTGGCTAACATTGGAGATGCAAAGGCAGTAGTAGCCCGATCATCAGTAGCAGATGGATCAAAGAATGATTCTGTTAGTTCAAGTTCGTTGAAGGCCATTGTGTTGACCAGGGAACATAAGGCAATATACCCACAAGAACGAGCACGAATTCAGAAGGTTATTTGTATAGTTTCTTCCCCTTTCATTCTCTGGGAGATAACTCAGGAAAATTGAATTCTGAATCTCTGATATTCTGAACTTACATAATCAGGATGGCAGGATTTTTATTATTGACTTGAGGAAAGATGCAAAGTGAAAGTTTAATGAATAAAATTGCTCAAACTATATTTTGAGTTCAAACTTTTTTATGAGAATTACAGTGATAATAATATCATGTCGACTAGAAATAGGCTAGATCCTGACATAAAAAAAAAAGGGAAGAAGAAGACAAAAACAAAACAAAATTCACAAAAATGCATCTCAAATGGGAGGTTAGTTTGAAGTTCTATTCACATCCTTTTTAGGTAAGTCAATTTCAGATAATGATCACCTCAGTTTTGAGAAACTGAAGCTTGCTTGGCAATGGAAGTAATTATCAATCCCAGTTAGGTATCAGTTATGTTCTTATAGCTTTAAGCTAGTAAAAGTGCATTGCTTAGATAGAGCGACTAAGTTGGGAAATTATTTTTTGTGTGGATCTCTGAGTGTCAGAGTTGAAGATCTGATCTAAATCTATCTTCACCTTCTGTTTGAGGTTAATCTTACTGCAAGTGTTCGATTTTTAAATTCTACATCTAACAAATATGCTTTTCTAGGCTGGTGGGACTGTGAGTTCTAATGGACGATTACAAGGGCGACTTGAAGTTTCCAGAGCCTTTGGAGATCGGCAGTTCAAGAAGGTTTTTGTTTCCAGCTTCATGGATGACTTTCCGTGTTCATTTTAATATGCAACCTCTGTTTCTTGTCTTGAACAGAATGTATTGTGTGAAGAAAATGATAATTTGACTTGGCTTTAACTGTACTTGATTTTTTGGTGGTCATCAGATTTTCATTGCATGCATACTTTTGTAGTGCCCTGTTGCAACTAATATATGGTTAATACTCTTTGCATTCTGAATACTGTTTAGTTTCTCCTTTGTGGCATTAGTCTTTGACCAGCAGGAAGAAACAGTTGAGATTTTCTAAATTGTGAATGAGGTATTAAGTGAGGAAGGAGCATTTTCTTGTTTATTCGTTGATCCTCTATTTACCACCTGGGATAGTTACACTTCAATCTTGTTATAACTTTATCTGTGAGGTTCTCTCTAATTCTATGATGCTGAAAAGCTATTGAAATTTCTAATATAAATGTCAATAAATATTGTTTCCTTAAACTCTTTCATCATGCTGTTCCTTTGTGTCCCTAGTGCATTGTGTTTGCCTTTATTACTTAATTTTTGTTCCTTCAAAATTTCTTAAATCAAGCACATACATTTGAAGTGTTGACTTTGGGTATTTACAAGTTTTCATTATGCTGCAGGTGGGTGTTGTTGCTACACCAGATATTCATTCTTTTGATCTTACAGAGAGAGACCACTTTATCATTCTTGGCTGTGATGGTTTGTGGGGTGTATGTCTATTAGTAACTTGCTTCTAGTGTCCATCTAATTTCACACCCTTGTTTTATTGGTGCTTGTGTTTCAAATTATGCTTACTTCTAACTTAACATGCCATTGTTAGGTTTTTGGAGCCAGTGATGCTGTTGAATTTGTTCATAAGCTGTTACAGGTTTGATATATGCTGCATCCCTACTTTTTTTCCCAAAGCTGTCTTTGGACTTCTCTTATTCTGGTCCATCCACATATTTTATTTTAGCTGATTTATCATAAGAATGCCAACAAGCATATATTTGCATACAAATTTTGGAATATCAACTATAATTACTAAATAAATGTTGGAGCCTTAATGTAAAAGCTTTAGAATGCTTTTGAATTTTAGCTTTGTTTACCTTTGCAAATTTTTGGCAGGATGGCTTGCCGGTTGGTGCTGTGAGCCGACGACTTGTTCGTGAAGCTGTCCGTGAGCGCCTGTGCAAAGACAATTGCACCGCAGTAGTTATCGTTTTCAGGAACAATTAGATCGAACTGTTTTGGAAACTACACTTGGAAAGGCCGTAAGTTTAGCGTGCAATGTTAATTGTCATTTTCCCAGCTTGTTTTGGTCTTCTTTTTTCCTTTTTTGTTTTTCTTTCTCTCGATGTACTTGGTCATAACTTGTAGTGTAAGTTTAAAGATGTCTCTTTACGGAGGGCAAAAAAATGGCAAAACAAAACTCACATCTGTGGGGAAGAGTAATATATTCATGCTTTCGAGTTTGCTATTTCACTCTTTTTTGGTTCTGCATTGTTTATTTCCTCCCTTTGATGCGCTAGCTAGATATTTTCAGTTTAGACTGTTTTCGCAGTGAAGGAACTTTGTAAATTCCAGAAGGAAACTATAAAGAAAAGGGCATTGTGAGCACACACCCGCAAATGACAATGCAAGAAAGAAAATAGGGAACAAGCACAAGATGGGTTGTCAGTATTGGTCTACCGTTGACGGCTCTGCATGTTAGTTCCGATTTGATGTACAGGTCCATCTGGGATTGCTGTATGGCATTACAAAAACCAAACATCTAATCGGATCTGATCTGCAGCAACTTGCTTCATTCACAATCACACGATCAACTAGTAGGATAAAAACTGAATCTAGATACGCTGTCATTTTGATGTTACCATAACAAGCCTCATGCATGAATCTTCTTCGTATGCCCAGAGATGAAACAAGAAGGAAGAAGCAATCTTCTTAAATTTCGAACATTGAAATTTTTGTTAAGGTTGCTGCTATGTGGAAAAACAAGAAGAATATTCTCCACTGGATCTACATCCTATGCTTATTATTTAAAGAAAAAAAGGAAAAATTGATGAAACAACTAACTAAAAAAATTTCAATGATTTGCATAACATGGGGTTGTCTCTGAAATTAGGGAAGTTTGATTTGCGTTGACATGAGCTTCATTGTTCTTGTGGCTTTGGGGGAGCCTCCCATTTTAACATAATTTTTCCCTTTTGAACATTGTTTGTGCAGAGAGATTCTTAAGTTCAATGATACGATGTATTTGCTCCCAATCAACATCAATCTAGGATGAAAATCATTAACTGGATGGGCATGCAACTTTGTTTATGCAGAAATTTTTTTCTCCTATGCCAACTGATCCAAGGGTCTATCTACCCCATACAAAATTGCAGTTACAATTTAAAATATAAAAGGATTGTTTGATTCTTGATTCTGACGCCCCTTTGGAAACCAACAAAAGAGATCTACATTAACAACCACTAATCAAGTAAACAAGTTGCAAGTCAAATTATTCTTACCTTAATGGTGTATGATGTATGGTGAGGTACAATAAACTTAGAATTCTTTTAACTGCAAACTTTAAGGTTCTTGAACAACAAAATCATGACTTTAAGGTTTGAAAATTCCCTTAAGCTTTTATTCTCTTCTTTAATTGCTTGAAACCATTTACTGTTTCTTTTTTCAGTTTACATTGTCAGTGCCCAAATTAAGTCAAGAAATTGAGGTGGGTTATGGTCAATAAATTAAAAGGTCAGCCTCCCCCTTAACCGCCTGGCCAACATGTTCCACCTCCTATTTGTCTCCCTAACAAAGTTCAAATTTCAGTCAACAATATAATGAGATTTCTATAAAGCCAAATCACTATTATCAGAGATTACATGCAAACCAGATACAAACAAACAGTTTTAAATATAACCCACAATCAGTGCACATTATGCATTGTGTTGATTAGACATTAAAATCTCATAATAACTCTGAATGATTAATCTGCATATGATTATGAGGCTGTTTGCTCTCCACCATGCATAAAAAAGTACACATATTTTCATATAATGATTATGAGGCTGTCTCGTATGCTTGTATAAATGTTATGCAACTTCCCTCGTCCTTGCAGCACTTCACAATCAAAGACCCAAAGAGACAAAAAACAAAACAGAAAAAATATGGGACAAGGGAGCGCTTCCTCTGAGAAAATGAAGTTGTTTCTAGCATTGCTCATTTTGCAGCTATGCTTTGCAGGATTTCACATTGTATCTAGAGTTGCACTTAACATTGGTGTCAGCAAAATTGTCTATCCGGTATATAGGAATATCATCGCATTGCTTCTGCTTGGACCCTTCGCATATTTCATGGAGCAGTGAGTCTTCATGTCTCCTAATTCCTAAACAATCTCTGTGAAGTTAATGTCTTTGAAAGGAGGCCATGCAATTGATAATTTTAGTTGTTTACAGGCCTATGTTGCCTTTAACAGAGTATTTTCTTGCTTATTTCACAGGAAAGAGAGGCCACCTCTTACTTTCTCTTTATTGGTTCAGTTCTTTCTCTTGGCATTGGTGGGGTAAGTAATGCAGCAACGGGAGATTGCCATCAGGACCAAATACCAAAAGTTTCAATTTTTTGTATCTTGTGTTTGTACTTTTCCATTTCTAATTACTTATATTTCTCCTTCAGAATCACTGCAAACCAAGGATTTTATATATTAGGTTTGTATTATGCATCTCCAACATTTGCATCTGCTATGCAAAACTCAGTTCCAGCTATTACGTTTGTCATGGCATCTGCTCTTGGGTAAGAAAGAGTCATTACAATGTTTCTGTGTTTTTGTGTGGGTGCAAAGCTACAAAATTATAATACAGCTCTTCCTGATTCAGAGTAGAGCAAGTAAGCATTCGCAGGAGAGATGGTTTAGCTAAGATTCTGGGGACCATGGCAAGTGTAGGAGGTGCTTCTATCATCACCCTTTACAAAGGTCCACCCCTTCTACACCAGAGTTCCCAAAGCAATTCTTTAGAAGAAGACATGCTTTTCTCTTCAATGAAGAAGCAGAACTGGACATGGGGCTGCATTTGGTTGGTTGCTCACTGCTTATCCTGGGCTGGCTGGATGGTTCTTCAGGTCTGCCTAAGACTAACTTAAAGAAATGCATGCTAGTTTGGACTAAGCACATGTACTACAATTACAATCACATGCTCACTGTTTGCATATTAATATCTGATAGAAATCACAGTAAGAATGGAAGAAAGCAACCTATTTTAAGAATTTCAAGTGGATGAATGAGAATCTTGATGGAGTAAGTCATTTAATCATGGAAACGCCTATTAGGAATGATGTTAAATAGAGAAGGAACTACACAAGAAGCATCAGGTTTGACAGCAGAATGATTTAAAAAAATTGCTCTCTATTTCCAGCTTAAAATAAACAGGTGCACAACAATACTTTTTTCGTCCAGAAAGGATCATAGTCATTAAGTATAAATTTAATCCAACATTCCATGTCAAACCACTTGAGTCTAAACGATTAATTTCACTGCTTTTCAGGCTCCTGTGATTAAGAAGTATCCAGCGAAACTGTCCCTGACTTCGTTTACATGCTTCTTTGGATTGATCCAATTTATGATAATAGCAGCTTTCTTTGAAAGGGATCCCAAGCGTTGGCAAATCCAGTCAGGGGAGGAGATTTTCACTATCCTCTATGCTGTAAAGTCTCAAACTAAATCACCAATTTTACTGCTTCCCTAATAATTTTTTTTATTTAACTTAATAGCTTCAATAACTGTAATCCTGTACTAATCCCGTACTAATCCCGATTTCTGTTTAATTTAGGGGATTGTGTCTTCTGGAATCGTCATCTCCCTCCAAACTTGGTGCATTCAGAAAGGAGGACCAGTTTTTGTTGCCATCTTTCAGCCAGTGCAAACAGTATTAGTTGCTATCATGGCATATGTAATTCTTGGAGATCAATTCCACACTGGAGGGTATGTAAAACAGTGAGAGACGCGAAAATATAGGACAAAAAACAGACTTCCTCATAAAACTCCTTCCTGCATCTCCAAATCTTAACCTTTTATTAATTTTTTTTTTCCTTTTTTGGACTTGGTTGCAGGATAATCGGAGCAGCTCTAATTGTGGCTGGCCTGTACTTGGTCTTGTGGGGTAAAACTGAAGAGAATAAGCTGGAAATCGAAGGCTATGACCAGACGTTGACTAAACACCTTCTTGATGAAAACAGCACAAACAAACAGTCCCAGATTGGAACTGACATTCCATGAGTTCCAAAGATCGATAACCACTGAGGGATGCCATAGACTTGAGAATTGTGTGATCATCTTTGGATGAATTCGCACTGGTCATCCTTGGCAACATGTAAAACTCCCTTATAACCCAGTCAATAAGAATTCTTATCAAAGAAATTAACCTTATCTTCAGCATTCATGTACAATGAAAAGAAGCCCGTCAGCCCACATGTAACTTATCATTACAGAATCTTGTCCTTATTCTGGAAAACTGGCAAGGAGCCCCTATCACTTGAGAATTGGAATTTCGGTTCTGATGTAGTAGCTGGTGGGTTCCATGTAACATAAAGTCATCCAATTATACGTTCATCATTAGCGTATAGATGTTGCACTAACAAATTTTAGTCTTGCAACAGTGGAAAATAATAGCCATTTATGGTTTTGTGTTCTGGAATCACCTTGAAAACTTGCGCAATTTTGACAATTTCAACTGAAATGAGCTTGTATTTCGTGGTTGAATGTGCAACACATACACAATTACTATATCCTGCGTTTACAGACATGGCAAACACAATTTTCACATTCCACATGTAATAGCTAACAGAAACAAAGACATCCTGGACGAAATCACATTAAGAGAGACAAGAATGATTAACTAATTCCAGAAGCATATATGGCTGTACTTCTGGAAGACAACCAATTTGAAGCCAATAAAGAAAACATACATTTCTGCAAATATAGTATCCGAATGTAACCATGAGAATCCTCAACACAATAAAACATCATCAAGATAAGTCAGATACAATAGCAGCTGACAAAAAAGACCATAACAAACTCCATCTAAAGACATATAATCCAAAATCAAAGGTTAAAAATCCTCTAATCCTATAAGCAGACAGATATCTTAAAACAGAGCTTTCACATAGTCCACATTCTCTGCTCCGATCAGCTCTACCTCACAGTAACAATGTCATCAATCTTCAGAATCATCCTCACACATTCTGTTGCCAAGGCTATTGCACTCGTGCTCACCAACAGTGGCTGTACTACATTCTCCTCCAATATGTTAGTTATTTGACCTTTCCTGACATTGATACCAGTATTAATCTCACCTTGTGCATGCCTATTCCTCAGTTCAGTAACAATGGCAATCGGATTCAACCCAGCATTCTCAGCCAATGTATAAGGAATCACCTCAAGAGCCTCAGCAAATGACCTCACACAATAACCCTCCATCCCCTGCAACACTTTTGCCCAAGCACCTAATTGTCTTGATAGCTCGATCTCAGGCGCTCCACCACCAGCAATCAAAAATTTCTTGTTCACCAAACACCTAACCACACACAATGCATCATGCAAACTCCTCTCAGCCTCATCAATAACCAACTGATTAGATCCACGAACAAGCACGGTAGTAGTCCTTCCCATATCCTTAATACCCGTAATTTTCACAAGTTTCCCACCATCCCCAAGCGAAATCTCCTCCACCAAATCTGCAAACCCCAACTTCTCAGCTCTGAAATGCTCAATATTTGCAATAGGCAAACAATTCAAAGTCTTGGTAATGAACTCAATCTCATCCCTCTCCACATCCTTAACCACCAAAATCTTGGCCTTAGCCAAATAATGCAACGACAAGTCTGTCACTGCATCCCTCAAAATACTCTTCTGGATCAACAACACATTGCATCCAGTAGCCTTAATCTTCTTAATCATTCCCAAAATATAATTTCTTTCTTCCTTCAAAATCCTATCCATCTGGGTATAATCCGAAACCACTATACTCTGCTCAATATCAGTTTTGGGAGGTGAAATCTGAAACTGTATCACCGCAATCTTAGCATTCTCAACCCGGGTAAGACCCCCAGAAGCATGACTAACCTTCTTATCAAAAACTAAACCTTTCACCAATTCAGTATCATCAACAGTCCCCCCTGGTTTCTTCACAATTTTAATATCCCTCAAATCAACTAAATCGGGTTTCTCAGGGTCCACAACAGAAAGCACCGAATCAACTGCTAAAGGAGCTAAAAGAGTGGAGTACTGAGAAACTACCTTAGAATTCAAAGCCGTGCTAGCCGATTTCACAAGAGATTCGCGGTCGGAGAGCTCAACAGGAACAGCCATGGCCGTCAGAATTTCAGAAGCTTTCAGAGAAGCTTTATGTAAAGCATCAGATATGACAGTCGGATGAATGCCGGAAGAAAGAAGGGAAAGGCAAGCTTTTAACAGTGCTCCGGCGACGACGACGACGGTAGTGGTACCATCTCCGGCGACGACATCCTGAGATTTAGAAAGCTCGACGAGGAATTTCGCGGCTGGCTGGAGGACTTCCATCTTGTTTAAGATGGTGGCGCCGTCATTGGTGATGATGACTTCGCCATTAGCGGTGGAGATCATCTTGTCCATGCCCTTAGGGCCTAAGCTTGTGCGGACGGCATCGGCGACGGCCTGCGCAGCTGAAATGTTGGCCATTCGGACGTCGTCTTTCCGCTTGTTGTCGACGAAAGTGTCAGTCTTTGAAGAAGAAGAACGAGATGCAGGCACTACGGCCGGAGCAGCCATTGTTAGGGAAGGACGAGAGGGGAAACGGAGGTTTAGAGAAAAACCCTAAGGTTACAGAGAGAGATAGAGTGTGTGTGACTGTGTGTGGAGGGTTCTGGAAATTGAAATTTTGGTTTATGAAAGAGGGATTCCAAAGGACGACATTACATCTGAAGGAAGCACGCTTTCTTTTCTCAAGCAGAGCACGCTTTCTTCCAACTAATTGTATTCATGATAATTTTCATTCTTAATATTTTGACTCATGTTTATAAACCTTAACTCAAAGCTTAAATATCAGAATTTTATATTATTTCATTTTATTTTTTGGGTTTAATGTATGATGAATATTAATACAATTTTAGTTTTTAATATTTTATCTATTATCACTTTTAGTTCCCAATAGTTTAAATTTAACATATTTAGTTATCAAACTTTTATATTTGGATAAATAACATTAGAGGTCACTCAACTTTTCAAATCGTATACTTATTGCTACTCAACTCACAAAATTACACGAACAGCCATTCAACTCCTAAAAATGGCTACCCGAAACCATTCTGTTACTTTCCTCCGTTAAAAGCCATATATTAACTCTTTTACGTGTTTTTTTAAGGGCAAAACGGTCAATGTACATTAACATTCTCGTCCACCATCAGATCTCTTCTCATATTAGCATTCTCGTCCCTCTTACTCATTGCCCCTCTCAATTCCTTACTCGAATGGTCACGGGTAGCCATTTTTAAGAATTAAATGGCTTTTTGCGCAATTTTGTGAGTTGAGTAATTATAAGTATGCGATCTCAAAAGTTTGATGGCCGTTGATGTTTTTTACCCTTTATATTTTGACGAATTTAGTACAATTAATGACTATTAAAATAGGAAATAACAAAATTTGTTACAAAATTTGCTATCAAATTTTTTAATTTACAAATTTTAAAAATTACCTTCTTTTTCTTTTACTTTTCATTCAAAACCCTCATTATTTAATTAATTTATCTCACAAACTTTTAATAGTAAAACATTAAAAGATATTATTTTTGAACAAAAAAATAAAAAGAACTAATTAAATTTGTGAAATAAAAAATTTAGTAAAAATTATGACTAAAAAAAAAGCAAATAAAAAAATTTTGATAGCAAATTTTATAGTAATTTTTGTCATTTACTACTTTAATAGTCATCAATTGTACCAAATTTATTAAAATATGAAAGTTTGAAAACCACATGTGCCAAATTTAAAATATTTATAGACTAAAAGTGATATTGAATAAAATATTAGAGACTAAAATTATGATTCTCCCTAATATGTTATTCAAATAAAGGATCAAGTAAAAAAGAAGATGATGAAGAAGCAGCACAAAGAGTTTTGGTTTGAAGAATTGTTTAGAGATTATTGAGAAGCTCAGTTGAGAAATTGAAAAAGCTCTTCTATATTTAGATGCCCTCTTGCCAAAAAAAATTCGTTTTGATTAAAAATATGTTAGTTAAAAAAAGGCAGGAATCAACAGAGATAAGAAAACCTTAAAACCATGCAAAAGTTCAAATCAATTTTTACTATGCATATCAATTGTATTTCAAAACCTATTTTTACATTTTTTTTAATATAAAAATTGTGAAATAAAAATTATTTTAAAAGTTTAAAAATACCTTTTAAAGAATAATTCATGACAAAATCCTGACAAAAAGAAAGTGTAGCCAAAATTGTGGAATAATCCCACTATTTCAAAAAGGTCCAAAAAATTTTTATTTCTAAGGGACAATAATTAACAGTCAAAACTTTATATGAACTGGGGATTTACACAAAAACAATAAAAACAAAATCTTTCTTCTACTCTGACACTCTGTCCGCAGCAGCGCCAACCGCTGACAAAACACCCTCTTCTCCCCTCCTCCTTCTTCGGACCTCAACAACGCTCCGTATCCACCCCTCTTCTTCCCATCCCTTCTCTATTCTTCCTTAAACCCTGAAAAGAGCTTAAACCCACAGTGGCAATACTAACAAATATGTGAATTAATCTTACTAAAATAGCAGTTGTGTACTTCAACTGCATAAAAATTGAACCTTTAACTCTATATTTTGATGCAAGTTTCCATTATGCCTTCTTATTCATCAATTTTCATTCACAATCTCAGGCTAAGAGCCACCCCGTGTCTCGTAAAGTCTATGTCTTCCCTACCGTTACTCAAATTCCATCGTGGGTTTCATTTTTTACCTCAAAATCCTGTTTTTTCCCGCCGTCGTCCCCCTCCCCACCGCCACCAATTCAGGGCAGGCGTTGGCTTTCCTAATTGCACTTGCTCTGCTGCTGGTTCTTCTCCTTATTCGGCTTCTGTTTTACTGAAGCGGATTGGCAATAATGCTTCTTCATCTTCTTCGGTGCTGCCTTATTTTTATCAGCAGAGTATGGGGTATGGTAGGTTTGCATATGATGAGTATGCCTCAGAGGAGGATGATTGCCCCTCTGATCGTGAAATGGGGTCCAAGGAAATTGTGAGTTCCTTATTTTCACTAGCTATGCTCCACTGGGTCCGCAAGAATTTATCTATTGCATACTTTTCCTATGAAGTTGGTTACTTTTTTTTTGTTTTCAGAATTAAAAGAATGGAGTTATATTTTGTTTCTGCGACATGGTGAAAGATGGTCAGCTATAGTTTTTGGGTTACTTTCCTTTTTCTTTCCTTAATTAATATATAGAGGTTCAGGAAGTTGACATTCGCCATATAAATAATTGACTTGTTCTAATTTCTGAGCTGAAAGACACTAATTTTGGTTATTTGATTCCTGTAAAATGAGCAAACAAGTCCAAGAACTATGACAATTGACATCTCGGTTAGGATTTTTTTTTCTCTCTTCTTCTTCGGGAAATAGTAAAGAGATGAGCTTGGTGATGTAGCATGGTACTAATAATTGAATGTTCATAGACAAATATTAAGGGTATGTTTGGTGTGTGATGTATTTGAGAAAAGTTGTATTAGAATGTGTGAAAATTTTGGTGGATATTTTTTTTATAGAAAAAGTATTTTAGAGGGAAAAATGAGAGAGAAGATTTTTTAAAATTATGTGAGATGAATTTGAGTGGGAAAATTTAAATTTTAAAATTTGAAATAAAAATGTGTTTGGAGTGTGATGTTTTTATTTGAGAAAATGGCTTTTAGTTTCTTGTACAAGAAAAGCTCTGTGCAAATTGTTGCATGCGATTGAAGCTATGCTTTCTATAGTAGAAAATCTGGAATTTGGGTGGTTATAATGATGGTTGTCCATAGAGGTTTGATGTTAATCTTGATAATGGGAATGATTTAGTATTTCATATTAATAGTGGTTAGAATTTTATTTACTTTTTTTCATCAGGAGCTTTAACAGAACAAGTATGTTCTTAGAAACTAATTATCTGTCAAATGGATTTTCTTGCATATCTCATCACCCTCCAATGCTTGATATGCCATTGTCAGTGTGCTTCGACCCTTGATAACATTGAAGAATGGAGAAGGAAGCTAACCAAGTTTATGCGCAAGGAAGATCAACAGGAGCTGGTATCTAGGGAGAGGAAAGACCGACGAGATTTCGAGCACCTTTCGGCCTTGGCAAGCAGAATGGGCTTATATAGGCATGCCCTCCGATCAATATATTTGCCTTCTTTATTATTTTTATTTTGTTTTCTTGTTTGAATGCTATTTTTTTTACTATCATTTTTTTGGTTTTTAAATGGTATCAAATGTACTGTGTGTATTTTTTTCACAGCCGTCAGTATTCTAAAGTAATTGTCTTTAGTAAAGTCCCATTACCCAACTACAGATCAGACCTTGATGACAAGCGTCCTCAGAGGGAGGTACTTTTTCTACCATGCTCTCCTTTTATTTCTTAGTTTGGTTTTTTGTATTTTATGACCAGATGGATTCTGGGTACGTTTGCAGAAGTATCCTATGGTCATTTGTTCTTTTTCAGTTCTAATATTCGAGTTTTTTTCATGTCTTGGAATTGATATGATTGGTTTTAAAAATGAACAGGTGGTCTTGCCATCTGCATTGCATGGTCAATTAGATGCTTATCTTAAAGCATACTTTTCTAGAAAGGCTAAAGACAAGGATTTCTTTGCACATAGTGGGATTTCAAGATCAACCAGCAATGATGGTTTTTCTAATGATGATGATCTTTCAGACTGTCAGGAGTCTACAAGAAGTGTGGTTGCTGAAAGAATTCTTAAGCGTCGGAGCTTGAACATGCGCAATAAACAACAAGATTGGGAGGTTTACATTATCCGAAAATTAGAACTTTAATTTCCTTTGATGATCAATTTAATGGAGAATTGAAATTTGCTTTGTAGTTGTAGTCTCTGGTATTGTATCCTTTTCTTTTGGGTGAATGCTGTGACTTTGAATAACTGGTCTTTTGTATGTTTCTGGTAAACTAGTAAGTGGCAATTATGCTTGTTGGAGTTGATTTTTATTCAGCACTGCTACATTTTAATAACAGGAATCTGCAGAAGGCCAAAAGATGCAAGAATTTCGGAGGACTCTGCCTTCTTATAAAGAGAAAGAAGTGTTGCTACAAATGATTTCTCAAAATCAGGCAATTCTTTCTACTTCCTATTGATTTCCTTTTTGTATGTTCCTGACAAATCTAATAGTGGTATTTGTCATGAATACTTTCCTTTCTGGAGACGCAGGCTATTGTATTGTGCTATTTGACCATGTTATGAAAAGTCATATGTAGGGTTTGAGGATAATTTTGGATGAGTTTATTCATTAACAAATCCTTATCTTGCATGATACTTAGCAGGGACCACTTATTAATTGACTTTATATTTTTGGATTATGTTTCTTCATTTTGGTGAAGATTTTATTATAAATTCTAATTGAGATAGTTTTCTTACACTGGTTTAGAAAGAGTTTCTGAGTTGATGTACCTTTAATTTCTTCTGCAGGTGGTGGTTGTGTCTGGTGAAACTGGTTGTGGTAAAACCACACAATTACCTCAGTACATTTTAGAATCTGAGATCGAAGCAGCTCGTGGAGCTTTTTGCAGTATTATTTGTACTCAGCCTAGACGGATCTCTGCAATGTCCGTTGCTGAAAGAGTTGCTGCAGAGAGAGGGGAGACACTAGGAGAATCTGTAAGTTCCATGCCTGCTATCTTGGCTATTTTTTCCCCCTTTTTCCCTAGAATTGAGTTGTGAGTCTTCCTGATTTCCTGAATCATCTCTTTTCAAGGTTGGTTATAAAGTCCGGCTTGAGGGAATGAAAGGAAGAGATACCCGACTTCTGTTTTGTACTACTGGCATTCTTTTGAGGAGATTACTAGTTGACAGAAATTTGAAAGGTGTAACTCATGTTATTGTGGACGAAATTCATGAACGTGGAATGAATGAAGGTAAGCACATAAATAATGTCTCTACGTCTATATTTTGGTGTTTTTTTCTTCAGTTCTGCAAGAGTATTTCTTACAAGTGACTACATTTTTTGGTAGATTTTCTTTTAATTGTCCTCAAGGATCTCCTTCCCCGTCGACCAGAATTGCGCTTGGTTTTGATGAGTGCAACTCTTAATGCTGAGCTTTTCTCATCCTATTTTGATGGTGCTCCAATGATCCATATTCCTGTAAGCATGATGTATTGGAATTTATTCAACCAAACCAGTCATTCACCTTTTTAATGTTAACTTATTTTATGTTTTGCTGTGCTTTAACTCTGTTATACTGCCAATATCAGTAGGAAAGAGTATAACTATTCTCTAATTTCCATAACATGATCAAGCATTGGGTGAGATGATGCTGTCAGTTTATTTTTGTGTTTTGAGTGGGTGTGTGTTTCCATTTCATTTTATTTTGTCTTTTGTGCCTGTGACACTATTGCTATTATAGGTATGCATGGGTGCTTCTGCATTACATCCTTTCCAGTACAGTGATTGAACTATTACCACTTATAAATATTTAGATTGTTTTTTACGTATAATCTTCTCCATATAACTTTTTGTGTGCCTTTCAATTCGCTAAATAGGAGATTCCCCGTGTTGCATTTTGAGATTGTTTTTGGAATTGTATATTTCCTTAAATTTGTTTTATATCCTTTGAGTTGGTTTAATTGTGCCTTTTTGAGATTGTTTTGGAATTGTATGTTGCGTTTAAATTTGTTTTCTTCCCTTTGAGTTTATTTTATTGGCCCTTTTTTTCCCAAATTCACAGGGTTTCACATACCCAGTTCGCAGTCATTTTCTGGAAAATATTTTGGAAATGACTGGTTATAGGTTAACTCCATATAATCAGATCGATAATTATGGTCAAGAAAAGTTGTGGAAAATGCAGAAGCAGGCTCTTAGAAAAAGGAAAACTCAAATTGCTTCGGCTGTGGAGGTACTTCCCTAATTTGATGTGTTTTATTGATGTTCTTGGTTTACTATCAGTTTAATTCAAAGTTCAAACTCTGAACCAGGATGCTCTTGATGATGTGGACTTCCGGAAGTATAGTCCTCGGACTCAAGAGTCACTATCTTGTTGGAATCCTGATTCAATTGGCTTCAACCTCATTGAGCATGTACTTTGCCATATATGTCAAAAAGAAAGGCCTGGTGCTGTTTTGGTGTTTATGACTGGGTGGGACGACATTAATGCTCTGAAGGATCAGCTCCAAGCACATCCTCTTTTGGGAGATCCAAGCAGAGTTTTGCTGCTTGCGTGTCATGGTTCCATGGCCAGTGCTGAACAGGTGACTTCATAGTTCTATGTCACGCTACCCTTTTACTCTTTTCAGTCCCAGCTGGAATTAGGAACTGAGTAATATATTCAAGGGAAAAGTTAGGTTCCTGTGTTTTATATGCTTCAATATTTTAAATCTGTTAGCATATCACTTGAGCTGGGGCATGCTTTGCCTGTACATCTGAGGCTTTTGTAGGGAAGTTCTTTTGGCTTCTCACTGTTACCGAGGTGTTATGAAATTAATCAATTCTTTCAATTTGATGTATAGAAGAATGTAAATCCTCTCTCAGATTATTGGTTTTTTGATGTGGAGTAAGAAGATTTTAGCTTTGTGTTTCATTAATGCTGATAACTGATGTGTTCACATCCACTATTCTTTCACATAAAATATAATATATAATATATCTATATTAGAGTATGTTTGATGATTGATTTTAGATATTTTATGTTTCAGTAAATGATTTTGGTTTGAATGTAGAGTTTTACTCTTTTTTTGAGGGGTCAAAATCATTAAATTGTATTACATCCTATTTATAAATGCTTGATCATTTGGGCCTCAAGTTTAATTTTCCCCTTGGTTCTCTTTAGAGAAGTCCAACTTTGTGTAGTACATAATGTTTCTATAAGACCATAGTGCTGGTATTATCCAAACTTGGATTTTATATTTGCTTGTAGTGAACTTCATATTTGGACATGCTAACCAATATTTGGTAGTTAAAGAATTAGCATGTGTGGTCCTTACTCCTTGACAATAATGTAATTAGGGATATCAGTCTCTTGCTTCTGCTAACTATGTACCCTACATGCCTATTGGTTGTTGAATCCTAATGTATAGTTGGTATGGTTTATTACGATTAGGTCTTTGTTATGCATTGCTGTCTGGATCTTAACTGCAACTTTGTTTCTGTTTTGCAAAGCAGAGATTGATTTTTGATAAGCCTAAAGATGGAGTCAGGAAGATAGTGCTGGCCACCAACATGGCAGAAACAAGTATCACCATTAACGATGTTGTTTTTGTTTTGGACTGTGGAAAAGCAAAGGAGACATCTTATGATGCACTAAATAACACTCCATGTTTGCTTCCAGCCTGGATTTCTAAGGCTTCTGCTCGGCAAGTAAGACATGTTGCATTTTTTCTTCATTGTGCATGGCATTACAAGTATAAATGGTCAATAAATGGAAAATGGTGTTTACTAGTCAAGGCTTAGAGTAGCATGTGTTTTCTCTTGCATAGACTTGGAGTTTCTATTCTGCAATATCCCTACTAAAACTTGTATTAATTGTTCAGAGGAGAGGAAGAGCTGGGCGTGTTCAACCTGGGGAGTGCTACCATCTCTATCCTAGATGTGTACATGATACTTTTTCAGATTATCAATTGCCCGAACTTCTTAGGACCCCATTGCAGTCACTGTGTTTGCAAATCAAAAGTTTACAGCTTGGGAGTATTTCAGAATTCCTATCTAAGGCTCTTCAGCCACCCGAGCTACTTTCTGTAAGTTGTTCACTTGTTCTATTCATTTGTGTCCATTTGTTGCCCTAGAGTGAATATGTCCATATTTCATTGGCATTTTTCTTAAATATGTCTTGTTTTTCTGTAGTAACTAGTAACCAATCTAGTTTAATTTTTCTAGTCGATGTTTGTCTTATTGATGAAATTTATATTTCAGGTTCAAAATGCCATTGATTATCTGAAGGTTATTGGAGCTTTAGATGACAATGAGGACCTCACTGTTCTGGGTAAAATATAAAATCTAGATAATTTTTATTCTCTTTTTCTAGTTTTTTTGGAAACTTGACAAAAATAAATGTGCTACTATCTATTTTTTTGCAGGCCACAACCTGTCAATGCTTCCAGTGGAGCCTAAGTTGGGAAAAATGCTTATTTTCGGGTGTATTTTCAAATGTTTGGATCCAATAATGACTGTTGTTGCTTCTTTGAGTGTCAGAGATCCATTTTTGATGCCAAATGATAAGAAGGATGTAAGTAGAATATTTCAGATGCTGTATTTCCATCTTATGTCCTTGTAACTTTAGACTTTAGTTCTCACTACAATGCCCTTCTCTTTCTTTAGCATCCCTTTTCTTCTCCTTTTATGCATTGCAGTACCCTCTTAGGGGGTGGTTGGTTTGTTTAAGGGAATAGAAATGATAATAGTGGGGAATGACAATGAGTTCTTTCATTATAATTATGCTGGTTGGTTTGTACTGGGGAAGGATTATAATTACCAATTAATTGTAATAATTAGTATTAATTAATTAGTTAGTATTAGTTAATTATTTATTATAATATTAAACTAATTACTTATTAATTAAAATCATTATTAATCATGGGAAGGAGAAAGAATTTTTTTTTTTTGGTTTAATAGCTTCCATACCCCCCAATATTGGGGGGTATGAGGATACCCCCATATGGGGTAATCAAAGTTTACTGTACATCATTCATTCCCACTAACCAGATGCATGGAATACTTTCATTCCCATTCCCTCCCTCCCTCCCATTCCCCACAACCAAGCGGCACCTTAATGTCTTTGAATTGTTTATTAATTCTGTTCAAACTAAGTCCCTTTTCTTTCATCAGGATAGGAATTAATCTATATTAACCATTAGGCTTTTTCTTGTTGGATGATTACATTGCTAAATCTACAATGCTGAAGAAACCAAAATTAAGTTGATTTCACAATCTAGCAGTCTAACTGGTCTAAGATTTTTATGTTTTTTGGTACTTTTCTTGGTTATGGATGTGGTGGTAGAATATCTGTTGATGGCAATTGGGAAGGGAAGAGTCAATTCTGCATCGTTTTTATATCCTTGTCCAATATAGTGATATTAGTGCTTCAAGAAGCTCTTGCTTTAAGCTCTCTTCTGTAGGTCCTGTCCTTCAAACAGCATATTCTCTTTGCTTCTCCATATTCTCAAGTATCACAGTCTTTTTAGCCCTTTACTTTTGTCACAACAATTCTGAAATTGGACAAAATCAGTTCTGAGCATTTACTCTTGTTATGTTTAATTGTGTGATGTCTTGTTTAAATTATATTCCAACTCGACTCTGTGCTTCCTTATGATGTAATGTAGTCTAGCAGATCAGTTTACCTTTCATGTGACTTTTGTTCTGAGATGATTCATTTTTTGTCTATTGTGGTTTCTTGTCACAAAGAGAGTCAAAATTCTTTTAGAAGGGTTGAAGTTTGTCAATTTCCTGAAATGTTTGGACTTTGATAATTTTTTCATTAACAGCTAATTGTGTACAGGAGACTGACTTCAACAATTTAAAATTGTTTCTGCAATAATCGGTTGTCTTCCTTTGCTTCTTATGCTTGTATAGCAAAGCAAATTTGAACCTAGCTTTTCAGTATTACATTGAGCTACTACTTTCTTATTTAACTGAACCTGGGGACTCTTGCTGATTCTGAATTGCACTTGATCCCAATGAGATCGTGGAATTTGTGAACTATTGGAATGAGAATCTGCAGAATAAGCATTGCTTTTTGTTGTATTAAAATTTGTTGGCTGTTTTTGCCGATCTTGTGACAAGCTGAAGATAGGCCAAATATTATCCTAAGTTCACCCCAAGTTCAATTCCTGTTCAACCAAGAGAGGCTCTTAGCAATTTGGTTCTTTTCATTTTCATGCAAGAAGCAAAGCAAATACCTTTTTTCTCGTTACTTGCTCCAGCACTTCTTTTTTGTGTATCATTTGAGTTAGCATTTTGGGTTATAATCTATGAGGGTTACCGATGCGGCACAAGCATGGGTTCAAGTTGAACAGATTTATTAACTTGTTTAGGCTTTAGGAAGGTAGAAAACTAGGGTTTTCCTTGTTTGAAAAAAGACTTGAAACTGAAATCAATAATTAAAAAATGTAAAACGGGATTAATCTCTAGGAATCACTCCTAGAACCCTTTGGTGTCACACCGAGGGACCTTTAGGCATCACACCTAAGGCAAAGTTGCATCACACAACCTATGAAGAAGACAAATTGCCTTGCAGAAATTTTATTGAATGCCAACTATGAATTTATCCTCTTGAAGAGGTATATTATTTATAGACTACAAAACTGAAAACAAGTTAGATTAGGATTTCTAATTTATAGTAAGATTGAGCTTAAATCCAATTCTCAACAGGATTTAGCTTCTTAAAGGAAATCTTGTACCTAACTAGACTCAACTTTCCAAAACTGAAACTCAACAAAACAAAGACCCAATAGGATTTACTAAAAACATCTAAATAATTCTAAACTCAATTAAGGTAATTCCTATAAATTAACCAAGATCCCAAACTGGATCCTTATCTTCCAAAGCATGCTAATTCAAGGTTTGGGCTTTGGAATTTTCTTTTCTCCTCTTGTAGACTTTAGTAACTTTTTGCCATTTATCTCCATCAGTTACACAATTTACTTGATTGATTTTTTGTTACTGCTTGCAGCTTGCTGAATCTGCTAAAGCCCAGTTTTCTGCCTGCAAATTCAGTGATCATCTGGCCCTCATCCGTGCATTTGATGGTTGGAAGGGTGCTGAGAAAGAGCAATCAGGATATGAGTACTGTTGGAGAAATTTTCTCTCAGCACAAACCTTGAAAGCAATTGATTCCCTTCGAAAGCAATTCTTCCATCTACTGAAGGATGTTGGTCTGGTTGATGGTGCTGAAAGTTGCAACAGGTTGAGCCATGATGAGCATCTGGTTCGTGCACTTATATGCGCGGGTCTTTTCCCTGGAATTTGCTCAGTAGTTGTAAGTTGTGCCTTTTGTTTTTGTTATTATTTAACTTTTTACAACTGGCTTGAGTATTTACACTAGGGTTTTCTTTTCAAGGATTAAGTAATCAATTCCTTCTCCCCAGTGAAAATTCCCCTTAAATAACTAATGGACATGTATATCTACAAGTTATTGACTAATGGAGATGCAATGCAGAACAAAGAGAGGTCAGTTTCATTGAAAACCATGGAGGATGGTCTGGCACTTTTACACTCTGTAAGTTTCATCCTTTGCTGATGTTTTGTGAAAGATTATGCCTTCCTAGAGGAGGCATGTTATCAGATATTTAATGTTATGTTTTAGTTTGGATAGCCTCCCTCTATTTATTAATTTATTTTGTTGTTTTTCTTTATATGTTATGGCTCAGAATTCTTTGAATGCCCAAGAACCTAAGATCCCATATCCATGGCTAGTTTTCAATGAAAAGGTGAAAGTGAATGCAGTATTTCTAAGAGATTCAACTGGCGTATCTGATTCTGTAGTGCTCTTATTTGGAGGAAGAATCTCTCAAGGGGGGCTAGTAAGTTTTTGTGCTGTTTTTATTTTTATGTTGTTAACATAATTGATGTTGATATATGTTCTTTCTGTTTGATTCCACTGCTTATTTCCTCATGCCCGTTTCTGATAGGATGGGCACCTGAAAATGTTGGGAGGTTATTTGGAGTTTTTCATGAAACCTGCATTGGCAGGTACTTATCTTACCCTAAAGAAAGAGTTTGATGAACTCATTCAGAAGAAGGTATGTGAAGAATTTTATTTCAGCTGTTTGCTGGTGCTTTGAGTTTTAGCAGTTACTTTTGTTCCCAAGGTGCATGGGTTCTCTTTAATGGATTTGTGCCTGAAGCTATCTGCATTTCTTTTTACTATTGCAGCTTCTAAATCCAAAGCTTGACATTAGCAGTTATGATGAGTTCCTGTCAGTAGTAAGATTTCTGGTCTCACAAGATCAATGTGAAGGTAGATTTGTCTTTGGTCGTCAGTTGCCAACATCCTCAAAAAAGGCCAAAAATGAGGCTCAAGCAGGCTCATTGTCTAAAGGTGGTGGTGGTGATAATTCCAAGTCTCGCCTCCAAACACTGCTTACACGGGCAGGGCATCAACCTCCTATCTACAAGACTAAACAATTGAAGAATAACAACTTCCGATCCACTGTCATGTTCAATGGATTGGATTTTGTTGGCCAGCCTCGTGGTAGTAAGAAAGAAGCAGAAAAGGATGCTGCTGTTGAGGCTTTGCAGTGGTTGACTGGTGAATCTCAATCTGATCGTGAGGTAGTTGACCACATGTCTGCAATTCTAAAGAAAAGCAAGAAGAAACAGCAAATTCATACTGGAAGATGGAGGTAATCAACAGAAATCTTAGCAGGGTATGATCTACCTGAGTTTCAGCAGATGAGAAGTTCTTGCCTTCTGCTGTGGTTTCTGGTGAAGTGAAAAATGATCATTCTTCTCTAGCTTATACTACAGGCATAGAGAAAAAGCTCTATTTAAAGAATGTAAAGCCCTGTACCCTTGAAACAGAAGTTTTAGAGAAGCCAGACCATTGGTGCTGCATTTGGCTTTTCCCCTTTGGGCGGCACATGTGGACACTACTTGAAAAGCCAAATAGAGTGGGAAATTGCTAGTTGTTTATCACTTCAACATATTTCAGGCCTACTTATCTGAACTTAGATGACATCAGGCTGTGGTCATTGCACCTGTTGTAGTGTTCACAGCATGTCTCATCAGGGAAGACCTGGCTGGATGCACGGGGTCGAAATCTCAGAAAAAATTCTTTGATTCTTTGGAGGTAGATAAATTTATCTCCTGCTTACAAGGAAAGATTGGTTCTTTCTTTGTCCTTTTCATGCACTTTTCATGCACAATTATTGTACACATGAAATGGCCATGCGGAAATACATTATACATTGGTTAATCAGATATATGTGACATTCCCTTGTAATATACAAATGGGATGTGAAGATTTGATAATTTACCTCCAGTGGGAGAGCACGGATATTGTGCTTGGTTGCATTCTATTATATGAACTGTATAATTATGTAATTTAGAATGTGATAATGTAGTAGGATGCAAGAAGTTCCTTGCAGTAGAAAACAGTTTCCAGATGGTTTTTGGTTGTAAGAGTCTACATACACAATAATAAGATTGTAGCATTTGGGATTGTTGCTTTATTGTCTCCTATATATTATTATTGTCAGCTTTTCTTGTTTTACCAAATCTAATGATGGTTAACCCTGAGCTTCAAAAAATCATTGTGAGAGGTTTATTTTTTCAGGGCATAAATAATCTTCAACATTGCAGGTATTACAACTTGTATAATGAACAGAATGTAGAGGAAGAAAGTCTGTTGGAAAAGGAAGCTTTGGCTTTTTGATATACAGTGGAAACAATGAATAAGCAAATTAACTCTGCAGAAATTCATGGGCTTTTAGCAGAATGTTTCTAAACCTACTTACATTAAGATTTATATCTTGTTTATCCATAAAAATTGACCTAAAAGCTCGCCACCCCTTCTCTTTGACAGACTCTGCGTCCTTGAAAATTTCAGGGTCATCGGGAAACTCTTGTGTTAATGTACTTTCATCTGGGCTAATCTTATATTCCAGGTACTGCATGTTCATGTTTCTTGCTGGCTCTTCATAGAATGTCCTAGCCATCCATTCCATTTCTCCCAGTGGTATAATTTGGATTACGACAGCATTTTCAGGAAGGAATACCATATTTGTGAGGCCAGCTCCATGCACTCCCAGAAAAACATCAACAGAGTTAACAAGCTCTGGAACCACAGACGCGGTGGTATTTAAATCTTTGACAACAACGTCAAAGCCTAAGCTTTCGGCCATAACTGCAATTTCTCCTTCGTTTAGCAGTCGCCTTGTTGTGATTCTTGATATTACAAGAAGCCGTGGTCTTTTGCCTTTCACATCTTTTATAAATTTGTTCACAGATTCTTTCTTCAAAGAATATGTGTTTCTTAAGAATTGTCGGAACTCCTTCATTGTATGTGAAGATTGTGAGGAATTAATGCCAAGTTCCTTGTCGGTTGCCTTAAGGCCAAGGATGATTCTTGGGAAACAAAGCACTTCACTTTCTTGATCAATGTCAATGAGCTGATATTTTGATAACTTCTGTAACACTTCTTGATGCTTCTCTATCCATAAAGTACGTATATCAGTTATGAGAAACCATACTTCGCCCTTGAATTCAATAGATGTCAAAAATAGTGGAATCAGCAGATCAGAGAAGGCATGGAAATGGTTTCTAGCATATCCTCCTGTGGAGAAAACAATGGCAGGATTGTTGTAATTTCTACTGCAGTTAGGAATGCCCTTTGAAACATTTTCTGCCTTTATTGTTATTGTTCTAACTCGCCCCATTGCAATACTGTCTTCTTTTCTAGCATAAGGCTTTATGTTCCAAGAATGTTGTTTGTCATCCAGGTTTTCATCTTGAGTTGAGGCAATGAAAATAGTGGATGAGTTACCATGAATTCTTATGTCTCCAATCATATCACAGAAGTCTGCTCTTTCCCTGGTAAGGTTGCAATCTAGTTTCAATTCTTTTGTTCCAGAATCTGAAATCAGTGGAAAAAAATGGAGCATTATTTACAAATGTTCAAAGACTCAAAGTACATGTCAACCAAAAATTACTGCAGCCCCTTAGACAGATAAGCGATGTATCTTAATGTTTGCTGCCCAAAAATGAGCCATTTATTGTAACTTATTTTGCAAATCCTGCCAAAGAATGGCCCTTTAGCAAGAAAGTGAGTTTGCTTCTGCCAAGTTCTTGGAATAAGAACTGATAGCATGAATAGGAGATACTGGAAATGCTAGTTGATGGTGGCCTTACGTTCCTCATCAAAACTATGCAAACAGCAACATCATTGATGCCGGAAATACATATACTTTTTGTCCTGAATAATTCTTGTAATACTTACATGATTGATGAGGCTCCTCAATTGTTTCCTTGGTGATTCCCATGAGCATGTTAAATCTATCTCCTGTTAACAACTTCAAATTCACTGCAAAATCAACAATAAACGGTTCTTAACAATTAAAACCTGCGTAATCAAATATTAATATATGACAATGATTTTTTTAATTTTTTTTTGAGGGGATTATAGACATAATAAATGCAAGACTAAAGATGAGATAGCAAATAGCAAGAGCTCACAGATATAAGGCTCGAAAACATTACAAATTGTCACACCAATGACCAAGCACATAACAAATGCCCAACATCCTAATTTTCTCTGATCATGCTGACTAAAACATCTCCCAAATATTGTACTAGTATCATCTGTCATCTCTTCTCTCTTTATAAAAAACAAAATGATATAATTGATTGACTAACTAAGATACTGGTGTTGCGCAAATGGGATTCCTCTCTTTATTTTTCCTTCTAATGTTTGCAGCCAAAGAAAAGAAACCAAGAAGAGAATTTTAAAGCTGGGGGTTGTGTAAAGAATTGTGGGTGAAATTTTCATATGCAAATGGAGAAGGGAATTTAAGTTGGTGCATTTTCTTCAAATGGTTGCTTCGCAAGACTTCCACTGGTTTTGTTGAAAGGATTATTTACGCTGAGCATAATTTCTTGATTATTTTTTGTTTGATAATGTTTCTTTTTGTTTGCTTGATGGATATAAGCCATCCCAAAACTGGAAATTGCATGATATTTGTGAATTTCTATAGAAAGTTTTATTAACTGAGATGTAAAGCAATCATTAATGCTTGAAATTCCTACCAACTGTGCTTAACAAGATAGTTTTGGCATCATAAATATCTGATGTACATTATAGTTGGAAGCATAGTATGTATGGCAAGTTTAGACAATTGTTTATACACACGTTAAAAATTTGGAGATCAATTCAGCATTTGTTGCTGAAGTTATACACAGAGCAACAAAGTATCAACATAGTTTGTGCTATTGACGGTGTTTTAGGCCATATGTTACATGTTCCATCATAAACTACATTTATAAATCAGATATTTTGGTGACTGAGAATATAAGGCAGCATTTTTAATTTTAAGGTATGTTGTAATTGGAAAACATGATCAAATGGTTTGATACTACCACAATGAGATATTACATGGATGGTGAATTAAATGGATTGTCATCGGTGTAGGTTGCTCACGTCTAAAAGTAAATTAATCCCCGAGCTGCTATGGAAAACATCATCGCAGCTCAATGTAGGACAATCTAATTCAAAATTTTCACTCCAATTCCATTTGAGTGCATTGCTGCTCAATACATATTCCTCTATTAATTGCAGACTTTGCAGTTACATATCAAGGAAAATTAATTTTTTTTTTATCTTTACACAATGAAAAAGGATGAAGAGAAGTAATTTAACTTCGAAAAATCTGACCAGCTTTAAGCAGAATTTCCCTAAATCTACTTATATCAAGCTTTACATCTTGTTTATCCATAAAAACTGATCTAAAATAAAGCCATCCTCTATTTTTAATCGCTCCAGGGTCCTGAAAAACTTGATGGTCATTTGGATACTGCTGTATTAATGAGCTTTCATTTGGACTAATCTTATACTCCAAGTATTGCAAGTTCATGTCTCTTGCAGGATCTTCATAGAATGTCTTGGCCATCCATTCCATTTCTCCCAAAGGTATAATTTGGATCACCAATGCATTGTCAGGAAGATAAACCATATTTGTGAGGCCAGCCCCATGCACTCCCAGGAGAACATCAAAAGAGTTGACAAACTCTGAAACCTCCGATTCCTTTGAGCCCGTTTCCTGGACAACAACATCAAAGCCTAAGCTTTTGGCTGTGGCAGCAATTTCTCCTGCATTTATCAATCTTCTTGTTTTGTTTCTTGAAATCACAAGAAGCCGTGGTCTCTTGCCATTTTTGTGATGATCTTTTGTAATGTTGTTCAGGGATTCTCTCTTTAAAGAATACGCACTTCTTAAGAGCTTTCTGAAGTCTCTCATGGTATGTGAAGATTGTGAAGGATCAACGCCAAGCTCTTTGTCGGTGGCATTAAGGCCAACGATGATTCTTGGGAAACATAGGACTTCATTTTCGTGATCCATGTCAATCAGCTCGTAGTTAGAAAACTTTTGCAGCACTGCTTGATGCTTCTCAGTCCACCAAGACCTCTTGTCGGTTAAAATAAGTTGCACTTCACCATTGAACTGAATAGATGTCAAGTACAATGGAATCAAGATGTCAGAAAAGTCATGGAAGTGGTTTCCAGCATATCCTCCAGTGGAGAAAATTATTGCAGGGATGCTGTATTTTTTACTGCAGTCAGGAATATTGCCGTCTGAAACATATGCTGTTCTGATTGTTATTGTCCTAACCTTCCCCATCGCAGGACTTTCTGTTTTTCTAGCATAAGGCTTTAAATTCCAAGAATGATCTATTCTGTTAAAAATCTCAGTGTGAGATGAACCAATGAAGAATACAGTGGATGAGTTGCCATGAATTCTAATGTCCCCATTCATCTCACAAATATCTGATCTTTTTCTTGTAAAACTGCAAATTGGTTTGGCTTCTTTTATTCTGTAATCTGGACAATGAAAAAGGAACAATGTGCATATTTTCTCATAAGGAATGCCCAAAAGCAAGTTTCCAATATTATAATTGTAACACAAATGCTGCTCAAATTAATTAGACTACGGCGTTAAGGATTTGATTGAAACATTTTTTCAGTTCTCAATGATTATTGAATGTGCTTACATGATGGTTGGGGTTCAAGTGTTTCCTTTGATCCAATCATCATGTGGAGTTTAGGTTCTGTTGACAACTGCAAATGCACTGCAAAACCGATAAATTGGAGAATTAAACTTGAGCAGAAATGCTAAACACAAAGAGTTAAGAAGTAGAAGCTTACAGACTGGTACAGGACTGCAAAAATAAGGCTTGAAAACTTCAAGAATGGTCACTGCTGCCATAATCAAGGAAATGGCAAAAGCCCAACATCTTAATTTGCCTTGATCACCCTGACTAAAGCTCCTAGCTAATATTGTACTCTCGTATGTCATTCTCTCTGTCTTTACAAAAACTGAATATTGCAATTCTCAAAAAACAAGAACTAAAAGAATGATGCTCCACGAATATTGGAAGCTTTCTTTGTTAATTTCTTGGAGATGACAGCCGCAGAAAACAATGCAAGAGGGTTTAAGCTTTTAAAACTGTCATGAGATACTAGCAGCCTGCAGTCCATACTTCCATTGGTTTACAATGACATTTGTAGGACGGAAGTTGAAGTATGCATTTTCTGAGCGATTGCTGCCACGATTTCCATAGTTGTTACTGATTTTTTGCAAATATAATATGTCTTTGCTGAAAAGGACATTTGGAGTTGAGTGTTGAGATAACAGCAGCTTATACTTCCTTTGTCAATGATTTTGGTAGACGAAGAAGATAATGCTTGTTATGCATATGATTCTAACAAATTGCAGGCTAGTTTATATTGTCTTCTTGAAAAGTTGGAAGGCATCAATCAGCCAACAGCAAGTTCCAAGTTGGAGAAAATATCACATTTGGAAAACTTTGGGAGATCAATTGACAAAATAAGTAAATGGAAGTCACAAATGGTGAAACCTATCTCAATGATTAGTCATTCTTAATAATCTAACTTGTCGGCAATGAAGGTAATAATGGATTGACATCAATTTAAGTTTATGGTTAGCATATCCTTTCAAGAAATTATTCATAATTTATTGTTTGACTAGGTGTTTAATCTAAACAATTAGTAATAGAAGTAAAATGAACGGAAGTGGTGTATCCGATAAAAAATTTGGATTTGGATTTTGGACTTCATTGGCATAATTTCTTTCCTTCTCCCAATGTGTTTTTCAAACATAAGAATTTTCTTCTACCAATACAAACTTGTAACTTGGTTCTGGTAAATGAAGATTCAAGTGCAGAAAATTCTAAAAATTTGCAAAGAAAAAAGGAAAAAAAAAAGTGTAGGAGAAATTGAAATAAATGAAAAAAGAATAACTGATATACGAAAATTTTGAAAAAACAAAAAGTGGGTTAAAAGAATATTTACTTTAGCTACAATTTCTAGTCCTGATTAATGTCGCCTTAGAATCTTGATAGCTTTGGCCAATGATGATCTAAACCTATGCAAATCAATCCTCACATTCTGTTTATCCAAGTATGTTGATCTTATTGCTCCCCATCCCCGTTTATGAATCGAAACGGGATCTCTTAAAACTGCATGATCAAGAGGATACTGCTGGATTAAGGTGCTCTCTGTCACCTTAATCTTGTATTCTAAATAATTAATGTTCATATCAACTGAAGGCTTTCCAAAATCAGTTCTTGCAAACCCATCAATCCCTCCAAACGGAATTATTTGAATCAAAACTGCTTTGTCCGGGAGAAAAACCATGTTGGTTAGTCCAGCTCCATGAACTCCCATCAGGACATCACAAGAATTGACCAATTGAGCAAATGCTGTAAGGTTGGTTGAAATCCCTGCCTCGGCTACTATCACTTCATATCCTAATTTTCGTGCCATTCGCGTAATCTCATCTTCATTCGTGATTAATCGTGTTTTTTTTCGCGATATTAGCATCAGACGGGGCTTTTTACCATCCCCTTTCTTCAATTTGATTGCTTCAGTTCTCTCCAGCGAATATGCGCTCCTCAGGAACTGCCTGAAATGGTTCATGGACAAGCCATTTGGAAATTTTGATGGGTCAATGTCCAGCTCTTTGTGAGATTTCAGGCCTAATACCATTCTGGGGTAGCAATGGATGTCCTTTTCCTCATCTATGGGGATTATTGAATGCCTGGAGAGCTTAGAGAAGAACATTTTGTACTTGGATATCCACCAACGTGCATAGTCAGTTGTCAGAAATTGCACTTCTCCCTTGAATTGCTGGGAAGTTGAAAAAATTGGAACCAACAGATCAGAAAAATCATGGAATGGATTTCCTGAATATCCTCCTGCGGAGAAAAGGATTGACGGAGTGCTGTGATTTAGGCTGCAATTTGGAATACTATCTCCATCATCAACTCCCACTAATTTTACTGTCCACTTCTTAACACTGATCATTGCATCTGGATTGCCTTTTCTTGCATAAGGTCTCACGCTCCAAGAGTTACTTCCAGCAGATTTGCTCAAATTATTAGGTGAAACAATGAAGATGGTGCTGGAATTTGCTTCAATCCTTATATCTCCTTTCATATCGCAGTAATCTGAAAGTGGTTCCAAGAAATTGCATTTTGGCTCCACCTCATTCGGTTGATTTGCTAAAAAAAAAATTGAGTCAATTTGGTTTGAGACAAAATCTGGGGTTGGCTATTGCTTACTTAAAATAAATAATTTAACATTTCTGCTTAAAATTTGTGTTGGGGCATTCTTGTATGCTAATATTATTACCTATAACATCAGTATATATAAAACCCACCAAAAAAACAAAAAGAAAAAAGAAAAGAAAAGAAAAGGGAGAGTAGTTTAAAATTTTGACTCTTTTTTTAATCAGATTTTTTTTTATTATTTTCAAAATCTGTAAAGTAAAAATAAGAATAAGTCCATGTTATGGTCAAACTGGGATTTTTGTGCGTTAGCATGCATACCTAATCGAGGGTGGATGCCCTGGTTCTTCATTGTTGACATCTTAGGTGGCTCCAACTGATCCTTTGCTCCAATTTCTGCAAAATTATATCAAACTTGGAATTTTTTTTTTAAGGGAAAAAAAAAAAAAGAAACTCACGGCGGTTCAACTGTGCTAAAAAAAAATTTTAAAGCAAAAATGGGATGCATACCTAATGGAGGAGAGTTGGCCTTCTCTTTAATTATCACTTTGTCAATTGGCTCCATTTCCTTTGCATCAGTTGCTGCCAAATTAAGAGTCAAACTGGATTTCATAACCATGTGAGTAAGAAACACAATTATAGTCATTCAACAATTTCAACTAGTGACTACACTGATTCTTAAACATCATAGTGGTGAATTTACTGATTCTAAGTTAGCAATATTGAATTATCCTTTTGGTACTTTCTCATCAATAAACATAGTCCATTCCATTACTTAATGCAATTTCGCTTTCAGAAAAAAAAAAAAAAAAAAGAGAGAGAGAAAAATATATATTGATTTTACTGAGTTGAAGTCTAGTTATCGAGAAAAAATTGTATTCTCAGCATGCATGCAAACCTAATGGAGGGGGACTATAAGCCTCCTTGATTTTCAATCTGTGAGTTGGCTCCTCCTTTGCTTCTGTTTCTGCAAAATTGGATTGAGGTTGGTAAGTTTTCAAACATGAGTAACAATTAAACTCTATTTTTTGGTAGTATCTATAAAAAAACTACATCAAATATTTTCTAAAACAGAATCTATAATCAAATATTCAATATTTAAACAACCCCGAAACATGTCATTAAGAGGTGATTCAATGATTAAATTTTCATGAATTCATTTTGGTTCTTTCAATACAGGTAAAATCCCTTTAAAATATCAACTAATGGAACAAGAACTATATTGGACACAATAGTCAACTAATTAACTACAATAGCTTTAAATCATTGGGGAATTTTTATTTGCATGGGCTAGCAACCTAATATAATTATTTTGAAAAAAAAAAAAAAAGTCTTGCTGGGCGTTTGCAATTTTGCATTAAGTCTAAGATGCAAAACAATAGCACATCACTTGTGAATCAATTTAGATTAAATCAGTTGCTAAGAAGACATTAGCATGCATACCTAATGATAGGGAGATGCCCTTGTCTTTGGGTATCAACATGTCTTGAGCAGCATTGATTGACAATTGCAAGTTCATTGCATTCCCAACTGAAGCAAAGATCAAACACATTGGAAAAATTGATTCTCCAAGTACAAATCATTTTGATTTTGGCCTGGATCAAATATGCAAAAAAAACTATGCCTTCAACAAGAGTCCTACTTACTCATTGACAGTGGATGAAAATGAGGCTTGAATTCCAAGCAAATGCTCACCACCATAATCATGCATACAAGAATTGCCCAGAATCCAAATCTTTTCTGCTCATATCGGCTAAAGCTTTTAGCAAAAATGGGATCGTACATCTTTAATGAATGGCTATAGCATGCTCTACTCACTACACTGAGGGACTAAATTGATCAAGACTATAAAGGGCTTCTTCAGAAAGCTACTATTTCCTTCTGAAAAAAGTTGATAGGACCGTGAAGTGAAGCAATAATAATTTGGGCTTTTCACGTCCTCATGATCTTTGTCTGTTTAGATCAAAAATGATATTGCATGGTAGATGAGAACAGAAAGAGACCTTTGCTTATGAGAGTGTGACAATAATCATATTAACTCCTTCTTCAATATATATATATATATACATGTTTAGGTAACCTCTTTTTGGTTAGGGCAATAAATAAAGCCTTTGCCCTTTGTTTGCTTATTTGAAAATAACATGTCAACTAAAGTTGTTATAGAATAATTGAGAAGATATAGTAGAATTTGTTGGTAATCATGATATTGATTTTTGTGGGAAAGAGTAACATTGAAGTTATGCATGGTAGGAGCAATAAAGCAGTTGAGTATCTATGTTGACCATCGACATATATGATCATAAGTATATCCCACTGTTATTCCACAAATTCAATGGCTTAGTGAATAACCTCATTGAAAAAAAAAAAAAGAAAAACCAGGGAAAGGAAATCAATGGGAGTGAATCATCACCTGCTGCCAGAGCAAAAGTTTTCTTACTTTTATTTTTTGTATGTTTTTTCCTACTTGATATCTTGATGTTTCTTGAGAAACTTGATGTGAGCCATTTTTTTGACACACCATTTGTTGGTTGAGTTTGTCTCATGAAGAAAACAACTACGAGTTAAATTTGACGTTAGCATTATGACAACAAAAGTTAAGAATAGTTTTGATTGAAAAAAGAAAAAAAAGAAAAAGAGGTTAACGATAGAATGTTAAGAAGTATAGAAAACAAAAATTAAAGATTCAATCATTACTTTCACACAAAAGTAAAATCATGACACAAGTAACATCCTACATATTGCTTTCATCACTCAAACTCATAATGTGTAGGGGATAAATCTTTTATTTCAACTTATATGTAGCAACTATTTTATTAATAAAATGACGTAATTTTATTAATAAATATTAAATCATAATATAACGAATGCATAAATTCTAATTTTAATAAAATTATATATTTTTTTCAATAAAACACGATCGGTACATATTAATTCATATTAATTCAAACGGAGAATCTCAGCTATAATCAAATACAAGAATTGAGACATAAGATTTCGATATTAGGATACTCTCATTTCTTCAAGAATGCTGGAACAAATGCAAAATGCAAATAGGCCAAAAGCAAAAAATCCAACTTGCAAAATCAGACATTACCGACTCTTCTGAATTCTGAAAAACACTTAAAAGAGTTAGGTGGTGAAATCTAAGCAGCTCAATAATTCCTAGTTTGTTTTTTCAATGAATCAAACCACTCCAAGAAAACAACTAATTGTGTGTGTTTTTCTTTTGCTACCTGCTCTGCTGAGTCTGCTATGCATCACTAAAGAATGGGAATGAGGAGGAGGGGGGGAGGAGAGGTGGTGTGGAGTGGGTTGGGGGTGGTGTTTTACCACAATAATGAGACTTACTAAACACAATCAATTTTGGGTCTCGTACCTTGGAGAGGGTTACTCTATTTAGTAATTAATTCCACTCAAATAAAGTTAGGTATCAAAATATTAAGGTTGGTTTGGTTCGTAATTAGAATTAGAATTAGTTTATAGAAAACTTTAATAATTTTCAAATATTGTAATATATACATTATAAATGAATTGAAATTACAAAAATATAAAATTTAATCGAATATGTATAATTAAAATTTTATAATATTAAGAAAATTTTAATTTTAATGAGAAATCAAACATGCATATTGTCACAGCAGGATTCTAGATTACTGCGTGTTGAAGAAGAAATTAATTAAAACTTTGGATCCCAATTTAATTGAAACTTTTGCTCGTGTGACAAACATTAATATTTGCAGGGAGAGATTCCTCTAGTTGTAGTATTTATTAATTTGACATATAAATAAGAATAAGGAGGCACATTATTTTGTTGTAAATGCAATTTTCGACTTCTACTATGTTCCTTTTGAAAAAAAAAAAAAAATCTCCACCTCCTTGATTGACCATAGCAACTTCAAAAATTGAAATATTTTTTAGAAAAAAAAAGAAGAAATCTTTAAAATTGAATTCAATAATTTTTATTTTTAAGTTAAAAAAAAAAAAAGCAACTACTCTTTTCTTATTAAATATATATATATATATAATTTTATATATTATTACATTATTTTTATTATTTTTTTGGATTCTCAAATTTGGAAAAAAAAAAAAAAAAAAAAGAAAAAATTATTTATAAAAAAAAAAAAAAAGTATATAAATATATATATATATATATATATATATATATATATAAATTGTTTCTAACAATTGGAAAAGAAACAAAAGAATGGTTTGTCGAAAATTTTTTATTTATAAAAAGAATAATAAAAGAACTTTTCAAAGTAAATCTAATTATATTATTGGGATTAAGAAAAGTATATGATTCGAATGAAAGTAAAAACGAAAAAGATTCTATAATCAGCAATCGGATATATTTATATATATATACATATATACATATATTTATATATATATACATATATACATATATTTATATATATATACATATATACATATATATATATATATATATATATATATTTTCAGTTACAAACAACTTATGAAAAAGTTAATTGAGTTTTAGAATGAAACTTGGAGGAGGCCATTTAAATGATGAAGTGGAGTGACGTGTGTTGTGAATAATTGCATGATTGAAGGCATGACTGCATGAGCTACCCTCCAACCAATATGGTGCTTTTGGGTGTAATTTGACCTCTATGATTCTTCAGTATCAACAACTACAAGTACAACTGCCCTTAAGTTATGTAATTGATCACGAAACTCACCTATGCTATGCATGCTTCTCCAACAATGCTTAATTTGTCGGTGATAAATTCTGGAGGTTTTTTTCTTTTCTTTTCTCTTTTTTTTTTTTGATTTTGAACGGGCACATATGTACTATTATTGAGCATGATTACAATTGTTTCTATACTATTACAACAGAGTATCCTTAATCTATATGGGGAATTAGATAGGTATTCTTGTCTATACTTCATTCGAGAGGTAATGTTGTATTCATGATACAATCTCACATTAAAAAATTAAGAGAAACTAGAGCACTTAATAAGTGGCAAGAAATCATGACCTACTAACTTAAACTTTTGGGTTTAGGTATTGAGCCGCTCTAGTTGGGCTCCCCATGTTAAAAGCCTCCCTAACAAGTGGTATTAAAGCCAGAATGTTGGCCTACTCGAAGAAGCAAGTGGTTCCTCTTCTGGTTGGACCGGGCCTTAGTGGGTAACCCGTGGACAAGTAATGTTGACAACAAGTGGTATTAAAGCTATAAGCCAGAATGTTGGCCTACTCGAAGAAGCAAGTGGTTCTTCTTCTGGTTAGACCGGGCCTTAGTGAGTAATTCGTGGACAAGTAGATTTGACACATTTACTACTTGCACAGGCACTAAATGAGTCCATGGTGAATAGATGAGCTTACAAGTAGGTTTGACATCTTTACTACTTGCACGGGCACTAAATGAGCCCATGGTGAATAGATGAGCTTACAAGTAGATTTGACACATTTACTACTTGCACGGGCACTAAATGAATTCATAGTGAAGAGATGGGCTTGCTGAAGTAAGGATTGGGATGGTGAAAAGATGGGCTTACTAGAGTAGGAATTGAGTTTGTGGGGGAGTGAATAGATGAGCTTACAAGTAGGTTTGATACCTTTACTATTTGCACGGGTACTAAATGAGCCCATGGTGAATAGATGAGCTTACAAGTAGATTTGACACATTTACTATTTGCATGGGCACTAAATGAGTTCATAGTGAAGAGATGGGCTTGCTGAAGTAAGGATTGGGATGGTGAAGAGATGGGCTTACTGGAGTAGGGATTGAGCTTGTGGGGGAGTGAGCTTTAATGTACTTGTACGAGCACTAAATGAGTTCATAATGAAGAGATGGGCTTGCTGAAGTAATAATTGGGATGGTATATTAATTATGTAGAAAGTATATTAATTATTAAAAAATTTACTATGAGTTTTCAACGTAAATATCATTACTCTTTATAAGAAAAAAAATAGTACGATTTTTCAATCAATTTTTTTTTCGATTTTCAGTTCAGTTTTTTAGTTTAAATCAAAGAAGGAACAGTTTTTAGCTTCGAATTAAACAGTAATTTATTTTATATCGATTCAAAGTTTCAAAAACCAAAAAAACCAAAAAAAAACGCCAACCGATGTTTGTTAAACTGATCAACACTAACAGGCTTTTATTATTTTGTTGGGTTGATACTGTGTCTGCGCATTTCTGTGCTTGGAGATTTGGGGCCTTGGATGTTTATTCACATTTTGGGCTGCTTAGACATTTCTTATTGGGCTTCATCAGGGTTTCCATTTCTGTCAGGCAATGAAGCTGCACGACACCGCTTCCTTACGTTTTACGGCGTCGTTTTCGGGATTCCCAAAATGAGCCCTAATTTCAGATTAATAAGAATGGACGACGACGTTTTGGATTGCAGCAATACATTTTTGGAACGCGGTCGTTTTGGCACAAGTTTGTTAGAGTTAGTACCAGCAGCTATATATAGATGTGTGGCTACGGGACAAGTTGGTCAGATTTTTTATTTTTTTTTTAGGAAGACTTGTTTCGTTAGAATAGTGACAGAATAGTGATGAAATAGAAATAGTGACGGTTAACCAAAAGGATATATTCATAAAATATGAGAAATTATTTGTTCCCATTTTAAAAGTAAAAGAATAAAAATATCATTCGCGGGATCATTTTGAGAGTTATCTCTTGTATTTAATAAAAATAAATAAATCTAAAATTTTCTTAACATTAAAAAACCAAAAAACCAAAAAGAATACGAAACAAGGGTCTCATTTGGAGGGAAACAACTATACGAAATCACACAATGTACACAACCTAAAGCCAGTAAAAATCGCAAATCAAAGATATATGTGTGCTAAAATAAGTTTACTTTATTAATAATATTTGCATAATAAATTTACGCAATATTAAAGCGCATATTTCAATAATCCACAGTTAAGCCATCATCACAGCTAGTCAACGTCCATAATATGCAACTAGGGGTGGCAATTTCTGACACGACACGAAATTGTGAGACAAAATATGACCCGAACCTAACACGAAAATTCGACACGAAAACAATCACATTGGTCTAACTTTTATTGCCCTCTATTTTTTTTTACAATCTTATTATTTTTTCAAAATACGACACGCAAACCTGAAAGTTGATCTATTTCCACCCCTATATGCAACTATCATGCAAGTGCCCGCAAGCAAAACAGCAACACAGCCCACCACAATGCCCCCTAAAACAAGCTCCTCTTCACTCATCCAACGTGTTTCTGAAAAGATTTCTTGATAATCTCCTTCTCTGAAACGCTACTTTTATATTTTGTTGGTGCTTTGATCGTCCTCCTTTTCTATTAAGGCGGCTGTTTATTTGATTTATATGATGATGGTGATGGTGATGGTGATGGTGATGCTATTGCATTCTTCTGTTCTTGGGGAAAAAGGGAACTTTAATTACGAGAGATATTGACATAAGATGATACAATAAAAAATAATTAGAAAAAACAATCTATTAATATAGGGGGACAAAAAAGTTATATGATTAGTTTGTTTCACTAGAAGTAATAACTACTAACACAGGCATAGAATATATTTTTCATTAATTACCTTGGAATTTTTGCTTTAACTTCTTTAATAAAATCATATTCGCTTATTATCAATTAAATTAGGACGTTCAGTTGAGTGTATAAATTCATGAGCTAACCTAATAATAATATATATTAGAATCGTTTCAAAATCTATTGATGATAAAAAAAACAAATTCATGCCTCTTAGTGATCTAATGAGTCCTTAGTTCTGCTAACTATTCATTCCTGATAGCATTACTTAATCATAGTATGTTTGATATTTCTTTCTGACGTTATGTCTTTGTTTCAATGGAGTCTTTTAATGGTATGTTTCGATTCTTTCTTTTATTATTTTAAAAAAAAATGAGCCATTGTTTTAAATACACAATATTATCATAATCATTCAAACAATTAAAGATCTAACTCATAATCACAACGATTTAGTTAAAAGAGTAAAATTCTACCAATTGAGTAATGTCCTCGAAGCCAAGTGGAGTTGTATGAAATAGGCAAAAGATCTAAAAAAAAGAGTTAACTTTTAATTTAATATAATTTTTTAAAATTAGAAAATATAATACACTTAATGAACTATTAAATATTTAATTTAAAATTTTTATTTTTGAATTTAAATTATATATTATTATTATTACTAAATATAATACAAGTATTTTACACTAAAAATAGCCTCTCTCTTTTTTGGGCATTGAGATAGTTTGATTCAATGTAACTGACCCCAAATTGTCATTAGTTATTACGCAACAGAAAAAGTTATAAAAAAAAAAAAAGACCCAAATGCTGTGTTTGGTTGTCCGAGGGAATATGTGCTAATATGAGAAAGATCTAATATATTAAAATGTTCCGAACTTTAGCACGGATAACTATTTTGACCCGACCTTTTAATTTTAACAATACGACATCTGAACTTTAAAATTTGTAACAATAATGTCTTCCGTTTATATGCCGTCCTGAGGCCCATTAAAATAATGATGTGATAGCCAACTGGTCTACATATGAATTGCCCAGTCAGTCATTAAAGTTGGAAAAAAAAAAAACCCTTCGATATAAAACATATTTTAAAATTCTAAAATCAATTTTAAAAAAGACAAAATTTAAAAACAAAAATTTAATAAAATTATTTACATTATATAATAAATTTTTTTAAACTAAAAAAAATTACAGATGAAAATTTAATAAAATTTAAAGACAAAAATGACAAAAATTTGATATAGTTTAATTTTTTATTAACTTTTTAAAAGAAAAAAATTTTAAAATAAAAATTTAATAAAATTATGTAAAATATTGTTAAAAATTTTAATACAAACAAACAAAAAATTATTATATGATACTTTGTTTTTTAATCTCAATTTTTTTTATAGATACTTTGTTTTTTAATTTCAAAGTTTTTTGTCATTTCTGTCTGTAAATTTTATTAAATTTTCATCTTTAAATTTTATTTTTTAGTTTAAAAAATTTTATTATATCGTGTAAATAATTTTATTAAATTTTTGTCTTTAAATTTTGTCTTTTTTATTTTTTTAAAATTTATTTTAGAATTTTAAACTATATGCTTTATATCGGAGGGCTTTTTTTGTCTTTTTTCTAACTTTAATGGCTTACTTGACTATCTACGTGTAGACCATCTGGCTGCCACATCATCATTTTAACAAGCCTTGAAACAGCATACAGATGGAAGATATTATTGTTATAAATTTTAAAGTTCAGATATCATGTTCTTAAAATTGAAAGATCGAATTAAAATGGTTATCGGCAGTAAATTTTGAAACATTTTAATATAGAGATAATATCAAACACCCCCCTCGAGGTTTTATTAAATATTAAATTAGATCCTATGGTTTGAGAAATATCAATAACCCCCTGTAATAAAAAAAATATTAAACTCCCCATTGACTACTAGTCAACGGAAATAAATTGAAAAAAAGACAAAAAAAGTCCTCCGATATAAAAAACAAAAAAAGTGTATAGTTTCAAATTCTAAAATAAAATTTTAAAAATACAAAAAAGGCAAAAGTTAAAAACGAAAATTTAATAAAATTATTTACATTATATAATAAATTTTTTTAAACTAAAAAATAAAATTTAAAGATGAAAATTTAATAAAATTTAAAGATAAAAATAACAAATAAAAATTCCATATAAAAAAAAAGTATCTATACAAAAAAAATTTGAAGTTAAAAAATAAAGTACCTATATAATATTTTTTTTACATTAAAATTTTTAACAAAATTTTATTAAATTTTTATCTTTAAATTTTTATCTTTTAAAAAATTTTTAAAAATTAAACTACATCAATGTTTTTGTCATTTTTGTCTTTAACTTTTATTAAATTTTTATCTTTAAATTTTATTTTTTAGTTTAAAAAAATTTATTTTATAGTGTAAATAATTTTATTAAATTTTTATCTTTAAATTTTGCCTTTTTTGTATGTTTAAAATTTTATTTTAGAATTTTAAACTATATACTTTTTTGTCTTTTATATCGAAGGGCTTTTTTATCTTTTTTTTTAATTTATTTCTATTGACTAACAGTCAAGGGGGTGTTTGATATTTTTTTTTCATTACAGGGGTATTATTAATATTTTTTAAATCACAAGATCCGATTTAATATTTAATAAAAGCTTGAGGGGAGTGTTTGATATTATCTCTTTAATATATTAGGCGTACGTGGAGTATACCCTCTTTCAGATTAGACTATAAAGAATGTTAAGTTCCCAATAAATAGTCATTAAAGACAAAGATCCATAAGCATAACCCGCGGCAACGGTCCCACACTCTCACGAGTACGACAACAACAATTATCAGAGGATCTCGTGATCTGTCAGGCAATGAAGTTGATATTTCTTTTTCATTTAGAGATAACCCTAAAATGGTCTTTCACGTATTGACGAATGATGTTTTTAGTCTTTTACTTTTAAAACAAGAATAAATAATTCCTCATATTTTATAAATATATTCTTTTGATTTTTCATTATTATTCTGTTTATTTTTCTGTTGGAATAATGATGAAATAGTAACGAATGACCAAAAAAGTATATTTATGAAATATGAAAAACTATTTATTCCTATTTTAAAAGTGATGGATTAAAAAGATCATTCACTAATATGTGAAGGACTATTTAGGAGTTATCTCTTTTATTTAAAAAAAAAATAAATCTAAAATTTTCTTAAAATAAAAAAACCAAAAAGAATACGAAACAAGGGTATCATTTGGAGAGGAACAACTATACGAAATCACACAATGTACACAACCTAAAGCCAGTAAAAATCGCAAATCAAAGATATCTGTGCTAAAGTAAGTTTACTTTATTAATAATATTTGCATAATAAATTTACTCAAATATTAAAGCGCATATTTGAATAATCCACAGTTAAGCCATCATCACAGCTAGTCAACGTCCATAATATGCAACTATCAGGCAAGCGCCCGCAAGCAAAACAGCAATACAGCCCACCACAATGCCCCCTAAAATAAGCTCCTCTTCACTCATCCAATGTGTTTCTGAAAAGATTTCTTGATAATCTCCTTCTCTGAAACTCTACTTTTATATTTTGTTGGTGCTTTGATCGTCCTCCTTTTCTATTAAGGCGGCTGTTTGTTTGATTTATATGATGATGATGATGATGGTGATGGTGATGGTATTGCATTCTTCTGTTCTTGGAGAAAAAGAGAACTTTAATTACGAGAGATATTGACATAAGATGATACAATCAAAAATTATTAGAAAAAACAATTTATCAATATAGAGGGACAAAAAAAATGATATGATTAGTTTGTTTCACTAGAAGTAATAACACAAGCATAGAATATTTTTTTCATTGATTACTTTGGAATTTTTGCTTTAACTTCTTTAATAAAATCATATTCATTTATTATCAATTAAATTAGGACGTTCAGTTGAGTGTTATATTCATGAGCTAAACTAATAATGTATTAATTCATAAATAAGTAATCTAGACACACAATATCTTCGCTACTCACACTCACAATACATGTAGCAATCGAATACAATGAAATTGTGTGTGAAATGTTTTTTTAGTCATCCTATTCTAGGAAAAGAGATTTCAAGGGGTTCTGGAAAAACATATATATTAGAATCGTTTCAAAATCTATTGATGATAAAAAAAAAACAAATTCATGCCTCTTAGTGATCTAATTAGTCCTTAGTTCTGCTAACTATTCATTCCTGATAGCATTACTTAATCATAGTATGTTTGATATTTCTTTCTGACGTTATGTCTTTGTTTCAATAGAGTCTTTTAATGGTATGCTTCAATTATTTTTTTTTATTATGTAAAAAAATAAAATAAATGAGCCATTGGTTTAAATACACAATATTATCATAGTCATTCAAATAATTAAAGATCTAACCCATAATCATAACGATTTAGTTAAAAGAGTGAAACTCTACTAACTGAGTTATGTCCTCGAAGTTGAGTGGAGTATGCATGAAATAGTCAAAAGATCTAAAAAAAAGAGTTAAGTTTTAATTTAATATAATTTTTGAAAATTATAAAGTATAACACACTTAATGAATTATTAAATATTTAATTTTAGATTTTTAAGTTTTAATGTAAATTATATATTATCATTATTACTAAATATAATACAAATATTTTACACTAAAAATAGCCTCTTTTGTTTTTTTGGGTATTGAGATAGTTTGATTCAATGTAACTGACACCAAATTGTCATTAGTTATTAGGCAACAGAAAAAGTTATAAAAAAAAAAGACCCAAATGATGTGTTTGGTTGTCCGAGGGAATATGTGCTAATATGAGGAATATAGGCGGTGTTTGGTACATGGGTTTGGAGAATGAATGAAATAAAATGGGATAAAAATGATTATTTAGTTAGGAGTGCTGGGTTTAGGAAAACCGTTGAGAGTAGGTTTTGTTGAAACCCAACCCTCCTTGGATTTGGAAAGAATGGAATTAAAAAAAACTCAAAACAATATCATTTGAAACCTTTTAAAAAAACAAAAAAATTGCGACTGACAGGCGCTGACACACTGTCAGCTGCTGACGAGACTCGTGTCTAATGAGTGCACGTCACGTGTAATGGTGATTGCAAATTCATCAATAGTTTGCAACCAGTATTTTACTTATTATTTTTTTCTTTTTATAAAAATAAATTTCACTAACTCATAAAAAGTATTTTTCTCTATAAATTGATATGCACTTTGACTATTTTTGGTACAAGATATGATTTTTTAAAATATAATATAATATAAAATAACTATATTTTTTTATAATATTAATATTAAATATTAATATAAATTTTATTAATAAATTTTATTAATATTAATATTAAATTTTAATTTTAATATAAAATATATTCTAGTTCATTACAAACTAATACTAAATAACATAATTATTATTATTTTATTCTATTTCATTTCAAATCTTTTTTTCTATCAAATCTATTTTATTTTTAAACCTACCATTTATATTAAACGCCCTCTCAATTTCATATTAGACTATAAAGAATGTTAAGTTGCCAGTAAATAGTCTAATAATTAGTCATTAAAGACAAAGATCCATAAGCATAACCCCCGGCTACGGTCTCACGAGTACGACAACAACAATGGTCAGATGATCTCGTGATGTGTGTAGGTCAAGATTTTACAGCGCGCCATTCAAGTACCGTTTGACTTTGACACGAGTAGAGAAAACACGACCAAACAAGTTTTTAATCAAACAAGTTTTTAATCAAACAAGTTTATCGATCCCTCACAAAAAATATATATATCTTAATCTTAAAATGAGTTTTTTTAATCTATAAATGAATCTTCATGTATAAATACTGACCTTAGGAATCAATCAAAAAACCAAGATTTTAAAATAAGTAGATAATATGTATTTTTTTCCTTCAATTGGACCCATATTTACTGGTAGATAAAACCCTAATCCTTTAATGTCACCAAGATTTCTCGCAATCCTCTAATACCACCAAGATATCTCGCAAGCTCTGGTAGTCAATAAAAAGGGTCGAACCCTGATCTGCCGTAGGAATGAACTCACGACAAATCAGTTACTCTAACCCCTCACGGGTAGATAATATGTATGAAAACCCTTACTAATGGCCAAAACAATAATAGTCTTTAACCTAAATATAAACCCTCTCTTCTAAGTTCTAACTCCAAATAATGGATTTGTTTATGAATTCATATAGACATAAAAATGTGTATTGATTAGTTTAGGGTATGTAGCATGGGAGGAAACTTTTTCAAAATTGATTAATTGGTGCTCTCTGCATTCCAAAGAAAAAAAAAAGTTGGCTTTTAATTATATATAATTTATAAAATACAAAATATTTAATGTAATTATTAAAAATATAATTTTACCCTTTTATCTTTATTTTTTAATGATGAATCATGCATATTATTATTATTATTATTAAAAGCACTTTAAAACCTCATTCAAAAATTGACTTTTTTTGTTTTAAGACAAAGATAGTTTTTTAAAATGAATCCTTTCTTTAAATAGAAAAAATATTATATTAATTGATATTACCATAATGTACCCAAGCTGTCCATTTAGAGAAAACGAACCATCACCGCTGGCCTTTCAAGTAATAATGAGAGATGCCTCCTGGGCAAAATAGACATAGAAAAGAAATTTATTTTTCTTATTTTGTGGTTCAATAAGAAGGAAGGAGAATAATACACGGCTGCGTGTTCAGGCATACAAAGGAAGTCCACCCTTGTCTCTCTACCTCAGGCTTCAGAGTTTGTCTCTCTGTATTCTCTGTGTGTGAGTGTGGAGGGGTGGTGAAATTTTATACAAAGAAATCTGTGAAGATGCCAAAAGAACTTGAAGAACAAGCAACCTTCAACACACCATTGATTGAAGCATCCTCTGAAAATGTGGGGTTTGAAGGATTATATGATAGAGGAAATGGTTTTGAACGGAAAGAAATTGTGGAGGAAGTTAAGAAACAGATATGGCTAGCAGGGCCTCTCGTATGTGTGAGCCTTTTACAGTTTTCCTTGCAGCTAATTTCTGTGATGTTTGTGGGACATCTTGGAAAATTGGCTCTCTCTGCTGCTTCTATGGCCACATCATTTGCATCTGTCACTGGTTTCAGCTTGATGGTGAGTTGGGATTTTCATGATGATGATCATTGCTCTAGCACTAATAGAAGCTGTTGTTCATGAATAAAGATACGTATGAATACTTTTAAAAATCAAGATTTCGAATTTATGTTTGTGAAATTAGGCCATCTGAGACTTTTGATAGAATCTAACTTCACTGTAATCTCACTTCTTTTGATATCTTTGATCTTTGTCCCATTTGTACATTTAACTTTAGCATTCACATCTTATGTAATTAGGATAGAATTAAAATGATTTGAAGCTAAGCATGTGTGGCTTTGCATGTACCTAGAAATGCTTACATGAGTTCATTCACTTTCAGCTCATTTTTTTTAATGTCTGATAAAACAGATAAAAATTCATACTTTCTGTATTGGTTGATTTTGTTGAACTTCCAAGGTAAAGTTCCAATTATTCTAAGTAAATCTGCCAAGGAAACAAAGTAAAGAAGAAAATTGGTTTACTGTATGCTAATGAAAAGTTGTTACTCAATCGCAGTTAGATGGTTAAAACTCTAATCTCGAACCATTTTTTGTTCCTTTGATTATTCACGTCTGAGCAGATGGGCATGTCTAGTGCATTGGATACATTGTGTGGTCAGTCTTATGGAGCTAAGCAATACCATATGCTAGGTGTGCACATGCAGAGAGCTATGGTTGTGCTATTACTTGTATGCATACCCCTTGCAGTCATTTGGGCTAACACTGGTCACATCCTCAAGTTTCTAGGACAAGATCCTCAAATATCAGAACAGGCTGGGATTTATGCCAAGTTTATAATTCCTAGCCTTTTCGGATATGGCCTTCTTCAGTGTCATGTGAGGTTCTTACAAACTCAAAACAATGTCTTCCCGATGATGCTAACATCTGGAATCACAACTTTATTGCATATCCTTGTGTGTTGGCTTCTAGTTTTCAAGTCTGGCCTCGGCTTCAGAGGAGCAGCCCTGGCGAATAGTATCTCTTATTGGATCAATCTTTTTCTGCTGGCATTATATGTGAAATTCTCTCCTTCATGTAAAAAAACATGGACTGGATTCTCAAAGGAAGCCCTGCATAATATCCCCAGTTTTCTTAACCTCGCAATCCCTTCGGCTATCATGATTTGGTAAACTTTTTACAATTTTAAACTTCACGTTGCCATCTCATGGAAAATGATCTTATCATATTTCATCTTGCTTTTAGATGTTAATGCAGTTCATACCTTTAAATTGCAACAGTTTGGAAAACTGGTCATTTGAGATGATGGTTCTACTTTCTGGTCTTCTGCCTCATCCTCAATTGGAAACTTCGGTCCTCTCCATCTGGTAAGAACAGCTGACTTATTCTCCCTGTTTTTTTTCCTTAATAAACTAAATTTATGCTGTTGCCGCTAAGAAGTTGAACTTTCTATCTACAGCCTTAATACAGCTGCAACTGTTTGGATGATTCCCTATGGACTTAGTGGCGCTGTGAGGTCAGTTCAGAAGAATGATCTCAACATTTATCCTTTGTGCATGTTCTTTGCGTTCTTTCAGTTTTTCACTTACCAAAAAGTTGGACATTCATATTCCTTAAAGCTGAATATTGATTCTTGACATGACTAAATGCTAACATTCTTGTTGAATCATTTCTGATGCCATGTAACTTCATGAAGTACACGAGTGTCAAATGAACTGGGAGCTGGTCATCCCAAAACTGCACGTTTGGCAGTGTGTGTTGTCTTATTAATGGCCATAACTGAGGGGAGTCTTGTTGGATTAGTCCTCATTTTGATACGTAATTTTTGGGGATATGCATATAGCAATGACACGGAAGTTGTAAAATATGTAGCACGCATGCTACCGATACTTGCAACATCAAACTTGGTGGACGGGATCCAGTGCGTCCTTTCTGGTAAATTAGCGATAGTTCATCAATCATTTCACTGCTAAATTGCCATCCAAGATAATAACTTATCCTAAATTCTAAACTTTATATGTGACCCTTATGTTCAGAAGTAGTAGTTGGTGTGCTTGTTATTCAGGTACTGTTAGAGGATGTGGCTGGCAAAAGATTGGTGCATACGTTAACCTTGGATCATATTACCTTGTGGGCATTCCTGCTGCGATCGTGTTAGCTTTTGTTCTGCATATTGGAGGAATGGTAAATGTTTGCAATTTTTCTTGGAGAGTCTCAGTTCATTAACCCTGGATCATCTGTGGCGTTATGCTCATAATTCCATTGTGAATCAATCATTTAGGGTCTCTGGCTGGGGATAATTTGTGCCTTGACTGTACAAGTACTGTGTCTATTCACCATTACCATTCGTACAAACTGGGGACAAGAAGTAAGCTTCTGTCCTTCCATTGGGATTCCTCTTGGCTCTTCATTCCTTGTCTTTACTTTTCTCTGTTTAGCTCTATTTTAGCATTTCATTTAGCCATTTCTTTCTTTCCTTCTTAGGCAAAGAAGGCAAGAGAAAGAGTTTATGATTCCATAATCCCAGTTGAGTGTGTGTCATAAAGGTTCAGGCCATATTTTGATACAGAAACCTCAGCAGATTTTGGAACTGTACAAGGCAGAATGATATTTAACCTGAAGTGAGCAAGTTCCCAAAGGGATTGGATATATACTGCATTTTTCACAACCGCAATAACTGGTTTAGTGCTGCCAATTTCTTGGGACAAAACAACTGAGAACTATTGAATCCAGATGTGTAGGATGTGTAGGCACTTGAAATACTTGTTTTGGTTGGCCATAAAATTGCCCATCTTACCATGATGCAGCAAAATAATGTAATATTGTGGACTTTGTGATCTTGTAAACCACCAAAATAATGTCATAATTATAGTTTGGTACTAACCACTAAGAAGTACTCTAATTTCAGACGGATTATTGAACTTCTTTTTTTTCACTAAAACACAACCTTATAATCCCCCATAGATCGATTGCAAAGTCAGGTGATTATGTAATCAAATTTACTAATTACAAGTCACATACCATGAGGAGTCAACAACTATCACAAATCACTAATGATATTCAACATGATAGATTAATTAATTAATGATCAATTCATATATCACACTGAACTGAATGTCCTAATTTTACAGTGCTATGACACTGCCTCTGTAGAAGTGGAAGAGATGCCCTAATTTGACACTGTTATTGTAAAAGCGGAAGACTCGTGGTGTTGAAGAAGAACCAAAGAATGCTTTTGGAAGGATTTCTCTGGCCTGCAAGGTTCCTTCCAGCATTTCAATTACTTTCCTCATTGTTGGTCTTTGTGAAGGATCATTCTCAATGCACCACAATCCCCCCATAATTAACTTTTGGGCAATTTCATCTTCCTGTGGGGTTACAACATCCTTCAATCTCAAGTTTTTGTTAACAACCAGATGCTGATAATAAGCCCAATCTGGAAAATATATCACACTTGAATGGCTCATTTCCATATCCACATTTTTTCTTCGTCCAACAATTTCCAGAATCACCTTCCCATAGCCATAAATGTCACATTTATAAGACACAACTACGAGATTCTGCAGACTAATTCTGGGGTTATAGAGCCAATTGTCCCTCTTACTTCTGAAATCAATACATCACTATCTTTCTTGGTGCATGGTTTTGCCAACCCAATGTCAGAAGTCTTAGGACAAAAATCTTCATCCAGAAGAATGTTGTGAGGCTTTATGTCAAAATGCAAAATTTGAGTATTGCACCCTTGATGCAAGTACTCCAGCCCTCAAGCAACTCCAAGTGAAATTTGATGAAGTTTATCCATTCCCAGTTGATTACAACTCTCAGAGTTTTTCTAGCTAAGATATATTTCTCTAGAGAACCATTTGCCATGTATTCATAGACTAGAGGTCTTTGTTTCCCTTCCAGGCCAAATCCTAAAAAGTGTGACAACATTGACATGCGAAGTTTTGCTGATGACTTCATTGATAAATTCCTTATCATTTACTTTAGCAATATTCATGATTTTCACCGCAACAAGACGACCCTCTAACAGTTTTCCTTTGTAGAGACCGATCTTATCTTCGAATGAGTTTGTCATTTTCTTAATATCTGAATAGGAGTACCTTTTTGGTGCCACTGATCCATATTATCTGATTAATGCTTCAAGATTTCGATCTTCTTTTCTTGTCTTGTCGAGGATAAAAGCAAATGGTCGAGCAGGGCAGACTCAAAAAACAAGGAACATAATACAGGTACCCGATAAAATTACAGCCAGGTCTGCAAAAACAAATTGAAAGATTTGGGTATGGTGAGAGCTCTATATATAATGAATGGATTACAATAATGATGCACAAAAAACTGTACTCGTAGAGGCATATTACCGATATCAATCATTTTCAGCGCAGACTTTAATTCGCAGCCGCCTGCAATTTTAAATATGTAGCAGATATTATATCAGAGTGCCATCCTGAAGAAAGTTGGAGGAGATGAAACTACATCCATAGTGATTATAGTCACATAAAAAGGGCTTTCAAGTTTGCTTTTTTATGTCCGTAAATTCTAATTCAGCAACAAAAATCTCAATTTTTAAGCAACTTGCTTCATAGTCAAAACTTCTATGAAGGTGAAAACAGATAAATCTATTTTGACAGCAGATAAAAAGACTAAGTATTACTTTTAGCCAACATATGAGATATGTAATTAATGAGCGTGGTTCCAAATATCTTGATACCAATCGATCCATAATGATTTTTAGTTTCTTTCTGGAAGTTTGCCTATGAGACAGACCTAATGAGTAACAATTATTGAATGACTTTTGGAAGAAGAATGATATGTGAGAATGGGAAGAACCCTTTCTCATGGCAAATTTTACAACAGCATGTATATTATTTGAGTCCAAATTAATTATGGCATGTTGATATAATTGGAATTGGAAGTATATAGTTGTGCCATCATTGCTAAAAAGTAGCGTACCTTTATAATATGGAGTAAATAAAGTATTGTTTGAAAGTGTTAGGAAGGAGTTATTGCGGCTCAGTTTTGTAGGCAGAAATTGTAATGATGAAGAAGCAAGAAGCATAGTTGAGAGATGTTATCATTCAAAATTATGCAGAATTAGTATCATTTCAATTCATAGTCTGTTCACAGGTTCCTTAGCAGAAAATAAAAATAACCAGAAAAAAAAAATCAAGATTATGATTATCTGCATTATTGAACCACAGCACAAGAATCAATTTTCCATCACAATCCTTCACAGTATGACCCTCCAATGCTGAAACAGAAAACCAAAGCAGACTCACTAACATTCACATAGCCAATAGATAGAAGCTCTCCACCGATGGAGTTGGGTGAAAAGTACCTTTGTAGTACGCGGAAGAACTTGAGTGCTCTGCAACTTCAACCTTGTTCCTCAGTTTGGAACAAGAAAAGAGATACTGGATCAATAAAGGCTTTATTGCATCGGTCATATGTAGTGGTGCCATCATTGCAGAAACGCAGGAACGCCTTGGTAATGTAGTTGAACCCACAACGCCCCTCAGACGATTCGCACACAGCACAGCCGATTTCAGGGCGGCAACCCAGCACCAATCTAGAGAAATACATAGGAAATGGTTCTCTAGAGAAATATATCTTCAGTGAGAAAAAATCTGAAGTCCTAGTCAACAGGGAATGGATAAACTTTATCAAATTTCGCTTGGAGTTGCTCGAGGACTGGAATACTTGCATCACGAGTACAATACTCGAATTTTGCGTTTGGACATAAAACCTCACAACATTCTTCTGGATGAAGATTTTTGTCCTAAGACTTCTGACTTTGGGTTGGCAAAGCGATGCACCAAGAAAGACAAGCAAGAGGGACAATCGGCTATGTAGACCCAGAATTAGTCTGCAGTAGTCTCGGAGTTGTCTCTCATGAATCTGATGTTTATGGGTATGGAAAGATGATTCTGGAAATTGTTGGACGAAGAAAAAAATGTGAATACAAAAATGAGATATTTTCCAGATTGGGGGTTGTTAACAAAGACTTGAAATTGAAGGATGTTGTAAACCCAGAAGAAGATGAAATTGCCCAAAAGTTAATAATGGTGGGATTATGGTGCATTCAGAATGATCCTTCACAAAGACCAATAATGAGGAAAGTGATTGAAATGCTAGAAGGAAGGTTGCAGGCCATAGAAATCCCTCCAAAAGCATTCTTTGGTTCTTCTTCAACACCACCGCCACCACCACAAACCCTCTTCCACTCGTACAATAGCCGTGTCGTAAAATTAGGATATTCAATTCAGTGTGATATGGGAATTCCTTATTCATTAATTAGCATATCATGTTGAGTAAGTATCATTAGGGTTTGTGATAGTTATTGACTCCTCATGACATGTTACATGTAATTAGTAAATAATTATATTATTTATTAATAAATATGTTTTAACCAGCATTTTGCTCTTTCATTTTTCTTGTATGAATTTGTAAGTCTGATTGTTTGATACTAATAATAATAAAAGAAAAATGGAGAATCACACTTTTAGTTCTCAATGTTTTATCCAGTATCATATTTAGTCCTCAATATTTAAATATGATACATTTAGTCCTCAACTTTCATATTTTGAAAATTTTGATTCAATCGTTCCGGAATGAGTGCTCCATTGGTAAGGGCGTGTTGCAAACTTTAAGTTGTAATCTCGAAATTTTGTGATCGAATCTCCTCATGCACTTGTTCCTAGAGACATTTGTGATTAACATCTTTCACCAGTTGTGGGACCAGAGGGTTAAAGACCCTCTAAGTTGGGATTCCCAAAAAAAAAAAAATTGATACAATTGATGGCTATTAAATAGGAAATGATAAGATTTGTTACAAAATTTGCTATCAAATTTTTAATTTACAAAATTTGAAAATTACATTCTTTTTTAGTTATAATTTTTATTAAATTTTTTATTTCACAAATTTAATTAGTCCTTTTTATTTTTTCGTTCAAAACCCTTATTTTTTAATGTTCAAATATTATAGGTTTATGAGATAAATTAATTAAAGAATGTGGGTTTTGAATGAAAAGTAAAAGAAAAAATATATATTTTTCAAATTTTATAAATTAAAAAAAAATTGATAACAAATTTTGTCATTTCCTACTTTAATATCCATCAATTATACTAAAGTCGTCAAAATATAAAATTTTAATAACTAAATATGTCATATTTAAAATATTAAAAATTAAAAATACTATTAAATAAAATATTAAAAATTAAAAGTTTGATTCGCCCAAAGAAAAAATCTCATTTGAAATGTCCTCCAAAATAAAATAAGGGTTATGAAGGGAAATAATGTTAGCACTGCCCACATCTAAAAACATTGCTACAAAAGATTGACATTTATTAGTATCGAGAAAAATTGCTCAAAGGGAATTTTGCGTCGACGGCTGACAAGATATACAGCCCACACTGACAAAGACACCACACCACAATTTGCTTCTTGTGAGACAATATGACAACAATATCCAAGTCACAAAGACATCAATGTATGGCCTTGCCAAACTGTACACGACTTATTGACTAACTCCATGGATTAAACAAAATTTATAAAAAAAAAAAGAAAAAAAAATCCAAAGAAAGCAAGAAAGAAAGAGATGGGGCTACAAAAAATCACTTAAATTAATAACAAATCCAATTGTTACCCATTATTATACTTCAAACATTAAGTCATTTACTTTTCTTTATAAATTGTTCTTAAATTATAAGAATTAAATTTATCAGGTTAAAAATTTTAAAAACTAAAATTATCTAACCCCAACCATTGATGATTAAAATTATCGAAAACTCATATAAATTTATAACCATATATCAAAAATAAAAATTAGATATGTCCAATTATGAGTACTTCACAATATGCCAACATGTTTGGTACTTTGCGTTGTTCTTAAATTGTCCAAATTCTCAACCCTTTCCATCTTGTGCGAATTTAAATTCGGTTGAATTTAGGTCGTTTAGATTGTCAACTCTTCCCGTCTGCGGGTTTTGTTTTCTTTTCTTTTTGCTCGTCTTTCTTGAGGATTTTGCTTTTTCGCTTGTGTTTTGAGGATTATAATGTATTTCTTGATGACACCACGAAAATCTCTACGCCTCGCCATCACATTTTGCTATCGCGCTTTTAATCTATTATCGTTACGAAAAAAAAAACAATATGCCAACATGCACCCATATTCATGCTTTCTACTTTCAACCCACGCGGTTTCAACTACAATCGCTGCGGGAGTCATATACAAGAACAAACACATTCAAACACTCCACAAAAATACTATAGCATTGAATTGGTAATTTATTTGGATTAATTACATTTTTGGGATTGGATATACAGCATTTTTCACAATCACAAAAACTAGTTTGGTGTTGCCAATTTCTTGGGACAAAACAACTGATAACTACTACTGAATACAAATCAGTAAGATGTGTAGGCACTTGAAATACTCCCAGCCCTCTAAAAAATGAGTCCTCTTAAAAAAAAAAATTCTTATCTTAAAAAAAAATTAAACTATTAAAATATCTTTACTAATAATAATTGTCTATATTCACAATTAAAAAGTAATAATAAAAATATAAAATTATATATTTAATAAGTACATTAAGTATATTATACTTAATAATTAATAAAAAAAATTGTAACTAAATCAAACTGAATTTTTTTTTTTGGGACAGCGGAGTACTTGTTTTTGTTGGCAATAAAATTGCGCATCTTACCTGCAAATAGCACAATAATGTACTCTAAAATTTCTAAGGAACCATTAAACTTTTTTTTTTCTTTTTTTAACTAAGCATAATTGCAGAGTCAGGTGATTATGTAACAAATATAACTTGTTGGGCAAACCCAATTAATATCAAAATATTTGATATCATCAACTATTAGGGCTAAATCACACAAAATCTTATAATAAAATAAATCCAAATCCACTTAATGTGTTTTTGGTTTTTCATTAGAATTAGAATTATCTTAAAATTAGAGTTTTTCTATTATAATATTTTTAAATTGTTTAAACTTTTTGTAAAATTCAAACTAAAATTTACATAAATATTTAATATTATTGACGGAATAGTTGATGCTGCCCCACATTATTTTTAAAAAAAAAATCCTCTATTTTAATAAGTATTATTTTTTTTAAAAAAATACAAAAATCTAGTGTTTCATTTCTTGGTCAAGAGAAAAGAAATCAAATAATTCTCACTCACTATCCGACAGAATTCTAAACTAATTTTAATTCTAACAAAAATACGAAACTAAGGGTAATATTTGGAGAGAAAACAACATTGAGAAATCACATAATTCACAAATATATATATATATATAAAATACACACACATAAAATAAAAATATTTTATTTTAATAATATTGGTATAATAATAAATTTAGGCGTTGAGTCCACCCTTCCAAACATAGTGTCCCACTGCTTTCCCATGTCCAAAAATACAAAATAAGCGGCCCCAATGAGAACAAGTAGAAAGGCCAGTAAAGCAACCGCTGTAATAACTTGAAGGGCTGCCTTCCTCTCTGCAACTCTTCTTTCTTTTTTGTGTTTGTGATTTTGAGGTACAACTTTATATAATTCCAAGTAAATATTATCAAATCACACTCAATTCTCTTATAAATTTCCTTAATTATTATTACTACTACATTACCTAGTCTATCGATTTTTTTTCCCATTAAATTATTTGACAAAATTATCTTGGTTTATTATGAATTAAATTAGAGCATTCTATAAAATATTTTATACATTTGATGCACCATTATACACTTGGGGCCTAGGATTGCTAAAAATAAGGATAAAAATAATTATGGGAATAAAAAAATAAACATTTATGTGATTTATTTATTTCACTAAAAATAAAGATACAATATATGAAATATTTGTTCAAGGGGCATTAATTGATTATTCATTAACTAAGGTATCATATTTCTGTATTAATTCTTTATAAATAATGATTATATATGTATAATCTATAATTAAAAAGTGAAAATATTAATGTAAAATTTTATACTTTGCAGTGTATTAATATTATACCTTATAACTCATAACTACTTGTGCATTAAAGGATATAATCTTTTTAGATGAAGGGAATGCATCAATTTTAAATTGGGAAAAAAGAAACAAAATAGGACTACTTAGAAGGCACAAGATTGTCAAGTTATATACTCTATATTATAAAGTCTTATCCATACAAGTAATGGAAAGCATATAAGAGTTTTGGAATATTATTTTCAAACACTAGAACAAAATCCATTCTTACCACAAGTTTTTAATAATATGATCGTGATCTGTCATTACGTACATCTATCTCCACTATAAAAACAAGAAAGAAAGAAAAACTCTACTAATAACTACCACAAAAAGTTAGGCTTTCAACTTATCTGCATCTTTTCTTAGCTGTATATTCTAGCTCATTAGTTCATTGATCAACAAGCTGCTTTATGAGCTGCATTTGGCTGCCTATGTAATCCATGCATGGAAGAGAAGGGTCTAGCATGACTGATAAGAGCCAGTCAGGGTAGCCAAAGGATGACCGCCTAGGAACCAAATATAGGGCTCAATACAATGGCTGGTTCCAAGATCTAAATAATTGGCTTTTTTCCAAAACCCTTGAGTGGATTTAGGCAAGTCATCCTTGGCTACCAAACAAGACTCTTTATCTTCATACAAGACCTCTCTTCCTCTAATTTCAAAACTATGCAATTTTTTCTTGATTGCAATGCTCAAAATGGTTCCATGCAAGGAGCTTTAAATAGGCAACATGCACGAGATTCCGTTGCCACGTGAAAGAACTATTTTTAGGCTATAAGACTCAACATGTTCATCAAAATTTTTTGTGTGGACAATTCTTTGACTTAAAGTTTGTTATCTTCAATTTCATTTGCCACTTTGGATGAGGGGTGGAGGTATGGGAGTGGCTGAGAATATATTCCAACCAATACAAGGCCCAAACCATATCCAATTACCCATTGACAATATTGATCATATTCATTGTAGATTCACAAATAGATACGACTCTGATAGGAAAATACCTGAAAGATGCTTTCCTCCCATGTTAAACAACGCTATATGATATGGGCTAACATGCCCGCTTATTTACAATAATTGATGTGTATCATTCTGGTTAATGAAACAATAAGCTTACTAGAATGAACTTTGTTATTGAACTTGCATGCCTTTCTTATGAGTGTGCTCTAGATATTGTTTTAGTTTCATAAGAAACTTATTACCATAAAGATATTATTTTAAAAGTAACGATATTCATAATAAAAAAAATTTCAATGAATCACTTGACAAAAGTAATTCTGAATAATCAAAATAATTATTGTCTAATAACTTCTATAAACACCACATTAATTATTGCGAGATTTCGGACATTTTTTTGTTGTGTGTATTATTTATCATCATCCACCACTTGTATCAATATTTGATTATATAAAAAGTAGCCACGTATTTAACAAACCTCTTAGCTACTAATCATATGTAAAAAGGGGGAAAAAATTAGAAGCTCGACAATTAAGAATAACATTAGTGAATTCAACAACGTAGTTATCTTTTGTAATAAGGTTAACTTATTTTCTTTTGCTACACAAAACTCTCTTTTGTTATTCCTCTATTCCCAAACCATTTGCATAATTGTGCAAGAACAAGAAACTTTTATCTACAAGTGGAGGGATGGTTGGTGGTTTAATGGATGCCAAAACCTGTCAACTTGTATCCAGCTACCATATGTGTCATTTCCCACAGCCTCATTAAGCTTTGAATTTTTGACCACTATATGTAGAAAGAATATGAAAGAGAATAAATTGAACATTTTGACCATTGTTTGTAGGAATAATAAAAGGAGGAATAGATTGAAGAATATGATGAAGTTCTTGAGAACATGATTGAGAAATTCTTAAAACTCTTAAAAATTGGCTTGACAGATATTGGCTTCTCCTTTCATTGTCCTATTGTTTTCAAAGCAGCTATATGATCAATTTGACATTCCAATATTAAAGGCAGTATTAAGATGGAGTATATGATATGTCTAAGCATCAAGAAATGTCAATGCTCTTTATGTCGACATTTTATCTTTTTTACCTTTCTTTTCATTGTACTTTAGAATTTCAATTTTTCAAATGCTTAGAACAAAATTTGAATAAAAGTATGCATGCAATTCAAAAGGGAATAATTCTCCATCCTCATAAATTTTTTCCTTGTCAACCAAATTTTCCATACTCTTAGTCTTTCAGTTAATCTGAGAGGCCAATTATTTTCATCAATTTCCTTCAATAAAAAATGTTAACGTCTAACAAATAATGATAATGCTTCTTTAATCCTAGAATGAACTTTAATAAATTTATTGCATATCACCAAGATTTAAAAATGTTTAAAAAAAAAGGGAATCGGGAATTCACAGAGATAAAACTATTACTTGTTTTGTTTCAAAAAAAAGTTCATTTTCAAAATATTTTTTTGTTCTAAAAAAGATCAGTTTATTTTGAAATGAAATTCTTCTACTAATAATAATTATGTATGGTCATAGTTAAAAAGTAAAAATATAATTATAAAATTATGTATTTAATAATGTATTAAATGTGTTATATCTCATAACTAATAAAAAGTTGTATTTAACCTAAACTGAACTAATTTTTTAAAATCAAAGAATATCGTTTTATCCATTATTTTTGTTCTTTATAATGGGCAAAAGTATATCCTTTTTTCTTCTCCTTTCTTTTGTGTTCCTTAATCACTAATTATAAAGTAAACAAACAAAATTCACCATTAGCCAATTTCTGTCACATATTTTCATTTCCTTCATTGAGTTTATGAATTTGTATTGAAATATTCGATATTTAGATAGAACAATACTAGCAAAGATCCACCATCCTCCATTTAGACCCATAGTTTTTAAAATTCTCAATTGCTTTCAATCCAAGATTCCTAGTTATTCCCATACCTCTTCATATTCAATTTAATCTTTGGTGGAATAAAATTTATTTGAATTAGAATATTTTGTGCTTTTTTTTTTTTATACGACCCCAATACATAGGTTTTGATCCATCATATATTAATAGGAGCTGGCAGGGTACAACATAAGATGCATATAAAATGGAACCACCATTACAGATCAAACACAAAAATATATTGTCTTTCTTTCCGAGTTATGTTTTTCCCTTTTTTGGGCAATATTATGTCTCTAAAATTTTGCAAGTTCTCAAATTTGTGTCAATTGAGTTTATATTAAAATATTGAAAAATATCAAGTTCAATCCTTTGTAGCTTATTCTTGTAGTGCCTAGTTTTCAATTATTTGCATGAACCACCCTTAATTTTCCTTCCCTTTTCTCCAAAATTGAAAACTATCCATATGCTTTAGTTTGATTGCATGATTGGTTTCAAATATATATACACATTGAACCCTTAACTTTCATTCACTTTTGCCCAAAGTTAGAAACATTTTCATGTATATTAGTTAAGAGTGCAGAATTTGATTTGATGTTGCTTTACATAATTTGATATTGTTCTACCAAGGAGGGTCCATAATTTCTACCTACAATTCATAAATTAGGAATCTAAGAAAATATATATATATATATTAAATCCTCAAAAAAAATTGAGTGATTCTTTTTTTCTTCTAACTTTGAAATGAAGGTTTGGTTATTTTTGAATCAATTAATGAAGTGGGAGGTTTACTCATTTCCTCTAACCTTGTATTTAGTGAAAAAAGAGTCCACATTTTTTTAAATTTTAAATATAAAACTTATTATTAGTGATGAAATACGACACGTTTAATATATCATTAATTAATTAAACTTATAAAAATGAATTCTTTTTCGTGAGACAAGAAATGTCACATAAGCCACTCGGAAAATCCTAAGGAAATATAACATTAGTACAACTTTATTTTACCTTCCTAAAACTCACGAGTGGTGTTCGGCAAGGCATTTTTGGCTACCAAACAAGACTCTTTATCAATTTCCCAAAAAAGAAACTTCAATTACTCTTTTTCCATTAAATTAATCGACAAAATCATCTTGTTTATTATGAATTAAATTAGAGCATTTTAGAAAATATTTCATATATTTGATGCAATGTCATATAGTTAGGAGAAAAAAATAAAAATTTATTTGATTGTCTTACTCCACTACAAATAAGAATAAAAATAATTAGAGAGAATACTTTATAATTTAAGGGACAACTTATTTATATATAAGAACAAAAAATAAAAATTTATGTGATTAATTTACTTCACTAAAAATAAATATACAATGGATGGGATATTTTTTCAGGGTATTAATTGATTATTCATTAACTAAGGTATCATGTTTAAGTTCATAAATAAGCAATGCCTCTATTTTTTTTTAAAAAAAAAGTTCACTTTTAATTTTGTATAACTTTTTTTTCCAAAAAAAATAAATTACAAGATATAACATACTTAATACACAATTAAATATATAATTTTATATTTTTATCCTTACTTTTTATTTTGCTTTATACATTATAATTATTAGTAAGGATAATATAAGAATTTCACATCAAAATTGAACCTTTTTTTTTCGATAATTTTTTTTTAAAAAAAAAAATTGATCCTTTTTTTTTTTAAAACAAAGGTAGTATCATTTAGTGATTTGTTATATGCGAGAAAATATTTCATATATCTATTATAACACTTTAAGCTATATTTGGATTAACACATATGTAAGAAAAATTGATTTTTTTTTAAAAACAAAAAAATAAAGCATCCAAACATTAGAGATTAAAATTATCGAATACTCGTATATGTTTATAACCATTTATCAAAACACAAAAATCAACCGAAAGTAGAGACGTCCAACTACGAACATTTCATAATACGCCAGCATATTCCACCTCTTCGCTTGCTTTTTACGTTCAATCTACCCCCCAGCATATTCCACCTCTTCGCTTGCTTTTTACGTTCAATCTACCCCGTTCCAACTACGATCGCTGCGGAAGTCATACATAAGAATAACCACATTCAAACACACCACAAAAACATTAGTAGTATTGATTCAAAAAAATGGTAATCTATTTGGATTAATTACGTTTTTTGGTATATGATTAGCCCTCTAAAATGTGAATTCGTGCTGAAATGAATCCACAGTATGAAAACAGCAACATGATGGAGTCATTTTTAGTCTTTGAAGACCCCATAATCATCCTTAGCCATAGCAATGAATAATAACACAGGTAGGCCTAAAGAAGTTGCGGTCAGAAACGACTTCCCACCGAACAGGACAAACCCCAAAATCAATCTCAAACCACAGTCGATAACCTTGTCAGTATTGACTTCATAAAATGTCATTTTGCTTTCATGTCTTCCTGCTCCATCACCTCATCAGGTAATCCATCTTTTTATTAACCTTCAAAGGTAATGAAGCAGAAGAAACCCCAACAACAAACGACTAATGATTAAATGCACAACTATTGTTAACACTCATGAATCATTCTTTAAGATACAGAAGCTCATTTCTCAAACAAAAAAGATGTTTCTTCATTGCATGACAAAACTCCTATTTTGACATGCTGAATGAATACAAATAGCCTTACGATGGCATTCTGGCCTCTCACCCAATAAACTACATGATCGTTAAGGAAATTTTCAGCACAAGAAATTATGTATCAAACTGTCATCAATGACTATAATTAGCAGCAGTACAAAAATTTTGTTCTATTGGTGGCTAGTGTAAGCAAGAAGGATTTTAATCTCTCAGCTCGCAAGTTTATCGACTTCTGTCTTTTGAGATATTTAGCAAGAAACCCTAAGCAATGATATATTATTCCTCTTGCAGAGGATTAAAAAACCCAAGCACATGTAATGCCATAAAATATCCATTCGTGCCTGATTACTCTTCTTCTGGTTGTACAAATTCAAGATCTAGCTTCCTCTTCAATTGTGTCCTGTCAGCACTGCACAAGAAAATAAATACTAGATGGTTTAGGGAAAAAATGACGTATCAACCAGAAATGGCCAAAATGAAGTTATAAACAAAATTATATGCAAATCCTGAATTAATGGTCAATTCAGTCCATATCAATATTTTCCACCAAGAAGTCCAGCACAAGTAAAAGTCATCGCATGATCACTCCCTTTGATTACAACAATGTTTAACCAACGAGTGCAGATATCACTCATATCGGAGCACCCACCATGGCACAAGCATGGCATGTTGTAAGACCAATATTAGTAAATATCATGCCATATGCAAGCTACTCTAAGAATTGGACATACCCATTAGTTACAAACCTCTAATGCATACACTTGCAGGCATTAATATTATTTCTTTTACATCAAACAAAAAGATACCACTATTAAATGAACCTTTTTCCATTTTCATTTGTGTTCATGTTCACTGCTAGTAAAGTCAATTGCTAATGGAGAATGTCATTGTCCAAGCACCTTCATTATGGTTAATTCTGCAGAATTAATTTTCCAATGGCCATATATATCATCAACATGCCGAACGAATGCGAAAAATCTCCATGGAAATGAATAACAACAATCTAAAGAGTATTGACTACCTGTTAATAGTTGGTCTATTAGGAGGTCTTGCCCCGAATACTGAGAAATCTAATGACATTGCAGCTTGTTCACCCCTGTCATCAGCTGCTTGTCTAATATCATAATCATTGCCATCCATCCTACCAGTTAAATGTGTGTTCCCATCGAATCCCTCACGATTTGGCATAACCCTTCTTGACTTTCTTGGAGGAGACAATACTGTTGGACCATCAGGTGGATTGAAATCCGAAACTTTAGAACTGACAGTATCCTTCTTCGGAGGAGGTCTTGGGAGCAAAGCTGGTTCTGTAGGTGGAGGCCCAGAGGAGAAGTACCTAAAAGACCAAAGAAATTAATCCTGCAATAATAAACTTTCAGCTGTATCAAGATATTCAGAGTACCTATGCTCTAATGCCTGTTGTGCTGAAATTCTGGCTTTTGGGTCATAATTGAACATCTTTGATAAAAGATCCAATGCATCATCGCTGGCCATTGGAAAAAGTGTACGAAGTGGCTGTCCTGGAACATACTGGTATTCCATATAATCAGGCAAATACACCATATCTGGCCACTGTGAAGGCTTTGGAGTTCCAAAAGCTGCAAAGATCTTCCCCAGTTGATCAATATCACTATTTCCCTACAAAAATTTGATATTTAATAAGAGAAGGTGGGAAAGAATAAGCAACCAAGACATACCAAAATTGGACACAAGAAAAGGTTAAAATGAGCATACTTCATCAAAAATGTACTTGCCTACTTGTGTTCAAAGGATTTCTTCCATTTTACAAAACAATTCAAAAAAATGTATTTTTTCCCCCTTATTTCACTTTCAAACAAGTGGACCCAGGCTATTCAAGCTTTCCAGGAACCAAATTGAGAATAAAACCACTATCAAGATAAAGCACTTGGTTTCAACCAATGTAAGCCTTTTTCACTAAAAGGGAATGGAGAAGGCAACGTACTATAACTTGCACTCTTTTTATTTTAATTAGTATGAAAGATCATTTAAAAAAAAAAAAGACAAAACAACAACAAAAATTTAAAATTTAAAAAAAAAAGGGCTATACTCCTGTTCAACTTTCTTCAAAGCAATCAAACATGATTCCTACCAATAAGTCTGTAAGTTGATTTAATTTCTTGGATTGGAAGAGAACAAATAAATAAATAAAGACCCAAGTGTCCAATAGATATGAGGGAAGAGTGAAATAGAGGCCATCACCTTGGGAACTGAAATATTTCCCTAACTGATTAGACATTGAAGGTGATAATAGAGGATTGCTTTGCTTAATCTTCCTAGTTAGACAATGGATTTATTTATTTTGGTTAGGGTATTCTTCAAATCATTGTCTACCAGATTGTATCATACACTCCTCATTCTGATTCATTTAGCTTTCCTCAAAAGACTAAAGATTAGAGTCTTGATAGAGAAGCAGAAATATGATGGTTAAAGAGAACAGTAACTATATATACATCCTGCAAGGAAAAATCGACACTACCCCATCATGATCATCACACCAAGCAAAATTCATAAATGAAAAGATGAGCAGCTTAATCATGTCATCATGTCTTATGAAATAGCAGCACAGCAAATTTAAGCATCTAAAACAAAAATATATAACCTCAACTATGGGACCTTTAACTTAGATACAAAGTAACAGTTCTTCTCATACCAAAAACAATTGAAACCAAAACTTTAAAATTATAAAAATTTAAAATTTAAAAAAAAAATCTCAATAAAAGCTTATCTGCTATCCAACTTTTCAGGCACTAGTAGTCACGTCCATGAAAATAAGTAATTACCTGCAGAAATGGTCGACGCAATAGAAGTTCAGCAAATATACAAGCAGCAGCCCAGATATCCACACTGGGACCATATTGCTTTGAACCAAACAAAAGCTCTGGTGCTCTGTACCAACGGGCAAATACCTAAATTCATGTAACAACAGATGCCATAGTCTTAGTATTCTTTTATTATCCCTTATCATGCATTTGAGACAAAACTAAAATCTACTATAGTAAGATACACATTCTTAGCAAATGTGTCCAAAAACAAGAAAGCAAAACTTTCAAGACGATATATGCCATCAAAAGTTGCAATGCAGGGTGAAACAAATCATCATTTGCCATACCTACAATCCACAATTAATTCAGAACATTTAACGTGATTCATGTCCTTATTAATTTTAGAGTATCCCTGGACTATTCTCAATAAAAATTTTATCAGTTGCAGCAACTGACTTAAAAGTATCAAAATAAAAATTTATCAAAAATTTCCCAAGGTGGCAAAACTAGGACAACCGAAAGCAGTATGATATCTATATACTAAAATACATAAAATTAAGAGAAATTAAAAGAATCTATGGGTAAGAAAGTATATTTTACTCGCAGGACACAAGTTGCAAAAGGGCTCTATAACACAAGAAGGTAATGAGAGATTCAAATTCTCAGACACTAACAATCTCAAAGCTACGAGCTCTTTCCCGTTAGGGTAATTATTCACTGAAATGAAGCACGGCATTCATATCAATGGGGAGGGTAAAATTGGTATCCAATGACACGTGCTATGCAGCTGAATTTAAAGTCTTGAACTCGTATGCTCTAAGTGAAAAATAGAAAACAAACTTGGTGAGTAAATCTCCTGTCTGGGCTGCCAAATATCCTGGCCAAACCGAAGTCAGCAAGTTTAAGCTGTCCACGTGGTCCAATCAATAGATTGTTTGGCTTCATATCCCTATAACGAACAAATAAAGTCAGATTACAATCAAAGCTTCACCACCATGATTTCTTACTACACATAACTACATGACTTCAGAATATAAAATTTACCTATGCAATACCCATTTCTTATGGCAAAATGCTAATCCTTTTAGTGTCATCTGAATATATGACTTGATATCAGTTGGTGAAAGCACAATGTTTCTATCACGAATCACTGCCTCAAGATCAGTCTCCATGAATTCAAACACAAGATGTAAGTTCCCCTTATGAGGGAAAGCATCAATCAATTCGATTATATTGGAGTCCTTAAGCTCTTTCAACAACTTAATTTCCCTCAAAGCTGTGAAATTCACCCCTTCTTTCTGCCTTCCTATTCGAATTTTCTTAATAGCAACTGTCTGCCCTGTCTGCAACACCCAAGATTTTAATTTCATCTCTTTTACAATCAAAATAATCTAAAACAGTAAAACTTTCCTCAACAAAATCGAGCCAAGTTGATAACTTTTCAACATTAATAACAAATTACAGAAACTGCGTTCGTACCTTCCTTAACATATCATAAAATTCTTCACTAAAATAAACCCACTTCAAATTTCAACTCAAGAAAGTCCAAGAAACTTAATAAGCCAAATCAAACCCTAAACACCGGCTTAAAGAAACTTAAATACCAAATCAACTTTCAGGAGTGGGTACCTTAGTGTCGATGGCCTTGTAAACGACGCCATATGTACCTTCCCCGAGGACTTCCCGTTTGAGGTAACGATCGGCTACTTTTTTAGAATCAACTTCCGACATTCTTACTGAACGTACTCGTGTGTGTGAGTTACCGAGTGTGAAGAACGTTCAGTCAAGAATTAAATTTCTTGAGGTTCATTTTTGGAACCCAACAAAATTTTGTTAAAAAAAAAAAATTAAGGGGAAAAAACGAATCCCACAACCAGAATTGAATTCATTCATTCATGAATAAATTTCTTGAGGTTCATTTTTGGAACCCAACAAAAATTTGCAAAAAAAAATTAAGGGAAAAAAACAAATCCCACGACCAGAATTGAATTCATTCATTCATGAACAAAGATTTAAGGATGAGAATGAAAGTACAAAAAGTGCGAGAGGGGCAAGGCAAGTGCTTGTTTAAGGGGAGCCTTGTGGGAGAGAGTTTCTATTTTACATTTTTATTTCATTTGTAGAATGGGCCTTAACAACTTTATTAGTAAAAGAATTATTTCTTAAAAAATATATTTCAAAATTGGATACATTATTAATTTTTTTTATGAGGATGAATATTTTATATGAAAACTTCCAAAAAAACAATTGCATAGCAAAATACTTTATATAAAGAATAGAAAAAAAAATAAGTTAACTTAACTTTAATTTCATGGCAAAAGACTATGTTTAAAAAAAAAAAATGAGCTGTCAAAAGTATTTATAAAAACGGTCAATAGCCTTTATCTAAATAGTTTATGGGTTGCCCAATTATTTGCCCTCTTAAATATATTTGAGCTAAACAAAAACCCTGTAAGTTAATATTTTATTACATTTTTGTAATAACATACTTTTAGCAAAAATATATAGTGAAAAGTTATAATAATTAAGATCGAAAAGTCATAACGATTGGAGTCGAATAATATTTTTTTAAGTAAAAATTTATATCGGAGATATGCCGAACAATGAATGATATAACTTTTAGTGAGAATTTATAGTAAAAATATATCAAATAATGCATTTAGTAAAAGTTCATAATGCATTTGGTGAGGAAATTCGAACTCCAACCTTTGAAATGGGTAAAAGAAAGTCTTTAACCATTGGCTTCTGGTGAGTCAGTGACTCAGTCGTAATACTTCTTCAATAATTCTTCAATAAGTGTGTATATTAATTAAACTATTGGGCTAAGGTTGTGACATTTGCGTTTCACCAGGAAGACTTCAAAAGCGCAAAACTAGTATGCTTTCTTACATAACGCCTTCTTTCCCTAGAGTCCCCTAGATTTAGGAGAACGTGATTGAAACGCACACGGCGGAACCACGCCAATGGCACCGGCAGAGGACAATAGCCTTCCCCAAGACGCCGCAATACACCAGCTGCATATATGCCCAGTTGGTTTGATAAATTAGAACTAATAACGCTGACTAAACTAATTTTGTGAAATGAAAAATGCCAGACCAATATACATGTCGAGTGAAGCAGAAGTTTGTTTCATTGGTAGAGAAACCAATGCAATTAAAGTAAATTAAATAAAGAAAATGGATAATGCTGGTGCTGACCCTCTAGGAATGATACCGCAATGTGAAACATAGACCACCTTATTTTCTTACCATGTTTGGGTTGGGGCATTGGATGATGGACTTTTGCTTGCTAAATGAGGTTTTAGCTTCTAGGAGCATGTGTGGTTCGCTACTTTGCCATGTAGATTTGCTTCTGAATTTCAGACAACATTTTTAATATCTTGTTCCATTCTCCTGGGACATTTTTGCATAAACATGGTGGTGAAGATTGGTGAATGGATGATTGCCGAAGCCTGTGCTGTTATTATTAGCTAGTATTATTAAAAGAAAAGTTGGTAAACAGAATAGTATGGGTAAGAATCGAATCCTCATTCAATAATCAATGATCAACTGACTGGGGCATTGACAAGAGAAAGGACAGCGAGTCTCGAGTGGAACTTGAGTGCTTGAGCTTGAGAATTGGGATGCATGTAAAAGCAACTGATCATAATATAACAATAACAACGACGACTAGTAATAAGATGCAAGTTCTAACTAAATCATCGATTTGTTTGGAACCAGCAGATTCCAAGAGATAGAACATAAACAAAAAAGCCTAACATTGTCTACATAAATATCCTATAGTAAGTAAAACTGCAGATTTCAATAGAGTTTTTGCATTTGATAACAACGTGAAGGATAACACCATTGGCCTCGTTTGTATTGCTAAGGCAAAGTCTTGGAATATCCTTCTCGTATCTATCAATCAATTCTTCCATTATCTCAATCCCAAAGTGCTTTGCCAACATTTCACCAATGCCTACTCTCATTTGCTGTGCAGAAAAGACTTGCAAAATCTTTCTCTCTGACGAGATCATTTCCACAATTTCGAAACATCCATTCGTTTGTATAATGCCCTTCAGCTCTTCTGGTGATGGATAATACATTGGCACGTTAAACGAGTCCACTTTTTCTTTGCTCACTCTTCCCTGCAAAGTTAAGCATGCATTATCTAACTTTAGATAAGTAAATGAGGGATCAATTAACATATTAGTTCAGATTGTATTTTGGTTTCACCTCATTTGCCAGGGCTAACAAGATAGGTTCCAGAGGCATAAAAACCTGGCCGATTGATGAGTATTGTGCTCGATTTGTCCCACTAGCCCGACCTGGAATTACAATCATAATCAACCCTCCATGAATCATCTCCTGTGCTCGAGCATTGAGGATGGATTCCATGTCCGTGGAAAACTGAGCTAAATAGGTATCACGAACTGCAACAGGAGCGTTGATATAAACATCCTGTCCACGTTCTAAGCTGGGGAATTGGAGTCTTACTAAGCCATTGAACTGAGTTTGAAGTGTATACGAAATCAACGGAAGCTTTTGGGAACAATCTGTTATGAAAAGAGCCAGGAACCCCACAAGCAAAATACTGTCTTTCTGATGGAAGATTGTTAAAGAGGGCATTGAAATCATTGGATACTAAATCGTTAAAGAACACGAAGAATTCTGGGATGGCGGAACCCTGCCCTTTGGTTGTCTAGTACAGCTTCAGTTATGATCTACATCACATCGAGTGTGTGAGGACCTATTTTACAACCTAAATCAACAATGTGGAATGCTGATGGAGCAAATTGGTTTTTCAAGTCCATGTACTCAGAGATTGTTGCAACAAGCAATTCTTTCAATTCATGACCTTGATTAGCTTTCTACTAGTACAGGCAAACCATTTAATCATTAGATAGGAAATTAATGATTTTTTTTTCTTTTTTGCATTATTCGTTGCAACAGAAGCACAGAATTTTTCTTAAATTAAAAAAAAAATGCAAATATTGGAGTAGACTAATTAAATCCTAGCTAGGCTTATGTTAATCAACTATACTTTTTTATTTTCTGTTTCCAGACTAAATAGAATAAGTGTATTGGAAAGAAAGTAATAGTAATTCTAATAGATAAAAAAAAAAAAGAGAAAGATAAATGTTTAAAATAGGTTAGAAATGTGCGCAGGAGATCTTTAAGTGCATCAATACAACATTTGAAAACTAAATATTATTAAGTCAAACTAAAAAAGAAAGAAGAAAACTTTTAAGAAATTAGAAATAAACTATTAAAAACTACATGAATTATCTAAATTTAAATAAAAATATATGTTTTAATAAAAGCGGTGATGAAATATGATTCATATAACCGATTTCACGTAATGGGATGAAGGTTTAGTTATTGTTTTATCCAAGAATTTTGTCTTCTTTTAAGCATGGGAGTGGTGGCAAATAAGAAGCAGGTGCAAGAAACAACGAATTAACTGTTTCAATAACTTTTTCTCCTGCTCAACTTTTGTTGACAAGGAAACTCGCACCCGCTATTCAATGGTGCGTACTGGGTAAACTCCACTCCTGTGAAATAGCCCGCAAACCCTCACAGCAGAAGTAAACCGTGCGCACTGGGTAAACCCTGTGCGTATTGAGTAAATCTTATTCCTGTAAAATAGCCCCAGTGCTTATTGAGTAAATTTAGGAGAAGTAAACTGTGCGCACTGGGTAAACCCTACTCCGGTCGAATAGCCTGCAAACCCTCACAGGAGAAGTAAACCCGGGTAAACCCTACTCCGGTCGAATAGCCTGCAAACGGCAAGCCCTGTGCGACTCAACCAAGAAGATGTCATAAAGAATATTTGAACTCGTAATCTTATGGTTACGCACTCACCCGCAACACCAACTTGGCTACCCCAAGGGCTTGCTCAACTTGATTATACACTAGGAAAATCCAGCATAGAATCACTAATGGACTTCATGTAGTGCATGCACTCACAATTAGACAACTAGAGCCACCTGTTGAGTTAATTTCTGCGGACATGATTTTGTATGATCCTCCATTTTCATTTTGCAGAATGGCTTGGTTAGGCGATGAACCGTGGGACAACTACTTCTTACATGTATTCTATGGCGTTTTGTTTATGATAATGACTGAAGTGAGCCCTGTTTGGAGTTATGAATGGAAAGCAAGGATTGGGCATAATGAGTTTCTTTTCAACATCTAGGAATGCTTCAATATAGGCAAAGTCAAGAAAGTAACCAGCTCCATGGGACATTTTGGCCAAAATTCTTGCCCCCGCCGCCAGCTGCCTTGAACTGTTGGCTTTAGAAATCAGATTGCTACTAGTCAAAAGAGGATTGATTTTGAAAACGAGTTTTTATATATTTTTTTTAATTTTTTATATCTTATTATTATTATTTTAAAAAACAATTCATTCATTTTGAATCATTTCTTTTTATTCTAAATAGATTTGCCACAATGACAACATTGTGATTTGTGACTTGATTTGACAAATCCACATTTTCTTTTTAGCTGGAAAAACTCGATGACATATACTTAAAATAATTGAGTTGATTACTAAAAATTTTCTCATTGGAGATTTTGATTTCATCCCTTGCATATATATATTTTTTTTTGATATATTTATTTTTGGGATGACATTACTAAGTTAGAACAATCGCACGTACACTTTTGACTATATATTCAATTTTTTTACGAGACTATCATCAACTATGAATTTTTTTTTTTGGGACATTAAACGAGTTAAGATGGTAGAGAAAATCTATATAACTTAAATCAAATACTATAAAAAAAAATTTGACAAAAAAAAACTTCAAATAAAACTATTCTAATCTTATAGAAAACCAAACAGAGCCCACACTATGTTGTTTGTGCTAAACTAGAATCGAAATTATACTGTTATTATTATTACTTATTAAAAGAGGGGAAAAAAAAGGATGAGAAAGAATTGTATGGGTAAAAATTGAATTCTCTATCTGGATCAAATATGGAGCATACATGACAAAGTAATCAAAATTAAAAAGAAAGATGGAATCTTGTCCCTTTATTTTGTAAATTTTGGCTAAAGAGTTAGTGCATAATACCATTTGTAAATTTTGGCTAAAGAGTTACTGCATAATACCATTAAACTACAAACATTATTCCATTCTACGTTGCCAAAGTGGTAAATTGGCAATTGAAGGGACACTATACAAATGTGTCTCTCCCAGACCTATCAAACGCATATCAAGTCTAATGTATATTGGAAAAACTGCAGATTTCATCAAGGTTTTCTGCATCTGATAACAACATAGAGGAAAACAAGATTGCCCTCTGAAGTGTTAAGAGCAAGTCTTGGAATGTCCTTCTCATAACGATCAATTACTTCTTCCATTATCTCAGTCCCGAAGTGCTTTGCCAGCATTCCACCAAATCCTAGTCTCATTTCTGGTGCAGAAAAAGGTTCCAAATTCTTTCTGTCTAAAGAGATCAGTTCCACAATTTCGAAACAACCATTCGTTTGTATGGTATCCTGAACCTCTTCTGGTGATGCAAAATAGGTCGATATATTGAAGGATTCCAATTTATCCTTGCTCACTTTTCCCTGCAAACATTGGCACACATGTTCCAACTTTAGAGAAAGTAAATGAGGTTTAATTAACATATCAACTCAGATTCTGTCTTGGTTTTTTTACCTCTTTTGCCATGTCTAGCAGGATAGGTTCCAGGGGAATGAAACCTTGACCGACTGATAAGCATTGTGCTCCATCTGTTCCACTACCTCGACCTAGAATTAGAATCACCATCAATCCTCCAGGAATCATCTCCTGGGCTCGAGCACTGAGGAAGGATTCCATGTCCTTAGAAAACTGAGCTAAATAGGCTTCACCAACTGCAACAGGAGCGTTGATATAAAATATCCTGTCCCCGTTGTAAGCTGGGGAATTAGGGTCCGATAGCTCTTCTGGTGCCTTAGAAAGCCAATGAACCGCCTTTGAAGTGTATACAAAATCAAGTGAAGATTTTGGGAACAGTCTGTGATAAAAAGAGCCAGGAACCCCACAAGCAAAATACTGTTTGTCTGTTGGGAGACTGTTAAAGAGGGCATTGAAATCATTGGATACTAAATCGTTAAAGAAGACGAAGAATTCTGGGATGGAAAAACTCTGCCCTTTGGTTCTGTATTTATCCAGTACAGCTTCAGTTATGATCTTCATCGCATTGAATGTGTGAGGACCAATGCGGCAACCTAAATCAGCAATGTGAAATGCTGATGGTGCAAAATGGTTTTTCAACTCCAAGTGCTCAGAGATTGTCGCAACAAGCAGTTCATTCAATTCATGAACTTGGCTGGTTTTCTGCTCAGTGCTCCCACAAAACAAACCATGTAATCATCAGATAGAAAATTAATGTACTCTTTTCACTTTTCTTCTATTGATTAAAACAAAAGCGCAGAGTTGAACCCAAAAAAGAAGCCACGCTTTGCTCTACAAGTATTAGACTATACTATAGTTTAGGTGAATATTAAGCATACATGTGTGCTTGTACAAGAGGCATTGGTTATAAATCTTGGGCAATCTCAGAGAAAGGAAGAGGATCCTAATGCTACCCATATTAAGCCTTAATTGCTCGATCCCCTATCTTTGGGTTAGACAAATCATCCAAAGAAGATCATTTAATCATAGCACAAGTGCGAAAAGTAGAGCATTTCTCCAAGAAAAATATGTTGGTCTAGCGGAAACAAGGAGAGAAGCTGAATACTTGAACATTATTTTTTAAAGACGCGAATGAAAGTTCTTAATGATTCTATTATGTTTTCTTTCCTATTCAACTTGATTATACACTAACATCCAGCATAGAATTACTAACTATTAAAATTTGTGAGAAATAGTATCTTATACAGGTGCCTAAACACTCACTCCTAACAAAATAAAATTTTTGAGCCACTCTACTCATAGCCAATTACGTAGTTTTTAGTTAGATGCTCAACTTGCCCAACAAAATTAATGCATGCAATCACAACTTAGACATACCTGTTGAGGGATATTCTTGGGGAGAGAGCTGTGTCCTCCACTCCCACCTTCGCTTTGATATGATTTTGTGAGCTCTTCTTCCATTCTGATCTGGGCTGGGATTGGGTTAGGCTATGAACAGAGGGACAACCACGTTATAACGTTTTATTTACGATGATGATGATGACTGATGTGCAGGGAATGCAATCACTTTATAACTAGAACCACAAGAAATGTAAGCAAAGTCTAGAAAGTAACTAGCCCCTATTGGACATTTTGGCCAAAAGGCTTGCCGTGCGCTAGCCGTGGATTGGTGGGCTTAAAAATCAGGATACCACAAATCAAAGGATTCATTCTGCTGCGTGTCTATTTTGCTTTGGTTCTGAATAGATTTGCCACAATGACAACATTGTTAACTGGTTTGACAAAATCAAAATAAAAAATAATAATAGTAATAACTCAACTTGATTATACACTAGGAAAATCCAGCATAGAATCACTAATGAACTTCATGTAGTGCATGCACTCAAAATTAGACAACTAGAGATGCCTGTTGAGTTAATTTCTGTGGACATGATTTTGTATGATCCTCCATTTTCATTTTGCAGAATGGCTTGGTTAGGCGATGAACCGTGGCACAACTACTTCCTTAACATGTATTCTATGGCGTTTTGTTTATGATAATGACTGAAGTGAGCCCTGTTTGGAGTTATGAATGGAAAGCAAGGAGAGATTGGGCATAATGAGTTTCTTTTCAACATCTAGGAATGCTTCAATATAAGCAAAGTCAAGAAACTAACCAGCTCCGTGGGACATTTTAGCCAAAATTCTTGCCCCAGCCTCCAGCTGCCTTTTGAGTGTTGGCTTTAGAAATCAGAATGCTACCACTAGTCAAAAGGAATTGACGATTGAAAACGTATTTTTATATTTTTTTAATACCTTATATCTAATTATTACTATTTAAAAAACAATTCTTTCATTGAGTGATTTCTTTTGATTCAAAATAGATTTGCCACAATGACAACATTGTGATTTGTGACTTGATTTGACAAATCCATATTTCTTTTTAGCTGGAAGAACTCGATGACATGCACTTAAAATAATTGAGTTGATTACTAATAATTTTCTCATTGGAGATTTTGATTTCATCCCTTGCATACTTTTCTTTTTTTTTGGATATATTTATTTTTGGGATGGCATTACTAAATTAGAACAATGTATACTATTGACTATATATTCTATTTTCTTACGAACAACTAGATTTTGTTTTTTTGAAATATTAAACGAGTTAAGATGGTGAAGAAAATATATATAACTCAAATCAAATACTATATTTAAAAAAATTAATTTTTTTAAAAAAAAACTTCAAATAAAACTATTCTAATCTTATAGAAAACCAAACAGAGCCCACAACTATGTTGTTTGTGCTAAACTAGAATCGAAATTATATTGATATTATTATTACTTATTAAAAGAGAAAAAAAAAAGGATGAGGAAGAATTGTATGGGTAAAAATTGAATTCTCTATTTGGATCAAATATGGAGCATACATGACAAAGTAATCAAAATTAAAAAGAAAGATGGAATCTTGTCCCTTTATTTTGTAAATTTTGGCTAAAAAGTTACTCCATAATACCATTAAACTACAAACATTATTCCATTCTACGTTGCCAAAGTGGTAAATTGGCAATTGAAGGGACACTATACAAATGTGTCTCTCCCAGACCTATCAAACGCATATCAAGTCTAATGTATATTGGAAAAACTGCAGATTTCATCAAGGTTTTCTGCATCTGATAACAACATAGAGGAAAACACCATTGCCCTCCTTTGAATTGTTAAGAGCAAGTCTTGGAATGTCCTTCTCATAACGATCAATTACTTCTTCCATTATCTCAGTCCCGAAGTGCTTTGCCAGCATTCCACCAAATCCTAGTCTCATTTCTGGTGCAGAAAAAGGTTCCAAATTCTTTCTGTCTAAAGAGATCAGTTCCACAATTTCGAAACAACCATTCGTTTGTATGGTATCCTGAACCTCTTCTGGTGATGCAAAATAGGTCGATATATTGAAGGATTCCAATTTATCCTTGCTCACTTTTCCCTGCAAACATTGGCACACATGTTCCAACTTTAGAGAAAGTAAATGAGGTTTAATTAACATATCAACTCAGATTCTGTCTTGGTTTTTTTACCTCTTTTGCCATGTCTAGCAGGATAGGTTCCAGGGGAATGAAAACTTGACCGACTGATAAGTATTGTGCTCGATCTGTCCCACTACCTCGACCTGGAATTAGAATCACCATCAATCCTCCAGGAATCATCTCCTGGGCTCGAGCACTGAGGAAGGATTCCATGTCCTTAGAAAACTGAGCTAAATAGGCTTCACCAACTGCAACAGGAGCGTTGATATAAAATATCCTGTCCCCGTTGTAAGCTGGGGAATTAGGGTCCGATAGCTCTTCTGGTGCCTTAGAAAGCCATTGAACCGACTTTGAAGTGTATACAAAATCAAGTGAAGATTTTGGGAACAGTCTGTGATAAAAAGAGCCAGGAACCCCACAAGCAAAATACTGTTTGTCTGTTGGGAGATTGTTAAAGAGGGTATTGAAATCATTGGATACTAAATCGTTAAAGAACAGGAAGAATTCTGGGATGGAAAAACTATGCCCTTTGGTTCTGTATTTGTCCAGTACAGCTTCAGTTATGATCTTCATCACATTGAATGTGTGAGGACCAATGTGGCAACCTAAATCAGCAATGTGAAATGCTGATGGTGCCAATTGGTTTCTCAACTCCAAATGCTCAGAGATTGTCGCAACAAGCAGATCATTCAATTCATGAACTCGGCTGGCTTTCTGCTCAGTGCTCCCACAAAACAAACCATGTAATCATCAGATAGAAAATTAATGTACTCTGTTCACTTTTCTTCTATTGATTACAACAAAAGCGCAGAGTTCAACCCAAAAAAAAGCCACGCTTTGCTCTACAAGTATTAGACTATACTATAGTTTAGGCGAATATTAAGCAAACATGTGTGCTTGTACAAGAGGCATGGGTTATAAATCTTGGGCAATCTCAGAGAAACGAAGAGGATCCCAATGCTACCCATATTAAGCCTTAATTGCTCGATCCCCTATCTTTGGGTTAGACAAATCATCCAAAGAAGATCATTTAATCATAGCACAAGTGCGAAAAGTTGAGCATTTCTCCAAGAAAAATATGTTGGTCTAGCGGAAACAAGTATAGAAGATGAATACTTGAACATTATTTTTTAGAGACGAGAAAGAAAGTTCTTAATGATTCTATTATGTTTTCTTTCCAATTCAACTTGATTATACACTAACATCCAACATAGAATTACTAACTAATAAAATTTGTGAGAAATAGTATCTTATACAGGCGCCTAAACACTCACTACCAACAAAATAAAATTTTTGAGCCACTCTACTCATAGCCAATTACGTAGTTTTTAGTTAGATGCTCAACTTGCCCAACAAAATTAATGCATGCAATCACAACTTAGACATACCTGTTTAGGGATATTCTCGGGGACAGAGTTGTGTCCTCCACTCCCACCTTCGCTGTGATATGATTTTGTGAGCTCTTCTTCCATTCTGATCTGGGCAGGGATTGGGTTAGGCTATGAACAGAGGGACAACCACGTTATAACGTTTTATTTACGATGATGATGATGACTGATGTGCAGGGAATGCAATCATTTTATAACTAGGAACACAACAAATGTAAGCAAAGTCAAGAAAGTAACTAGCCCCTGTTGGACATTTTGGCCAAAAGTCTTGCTTTGCGCTAGCCGCCATGGATTGGTGGGCTTAAAAATCAGAACACCACAAATCAAAGGATTTGCGTTTCTATTTTGCTTTGGTTCTGAATAGATTTGCCACAATGACAACATGGTTAACTGGTTTGACAAAATCAAAATAAAAAATAATAATAGTAATAACTAACAAGGTAGACTAATCTAATCTTGTGCAAAATTCAACAAAATTAACTGAAGTTGTGGTTTTTTTTAGAAGTAGCAACAAATATCACAACTGGAAGCTTATGTTATACTAAGGAAAAGATATTGCATGCAAATACCTTATATCATTTAGGTTCGTATAACATGATTAATTTATCGACAAGCAAAAGTGTAAATTCTTTGGACAAATTATTCACAATTTAGAAAACTGAAGTTATATGCTTTTCTTTCTAAATTCAATATGAATTAGATGAATATATACCTTCATTTCATAGCTTAGTCCAATTAGATAAGAATCAGAGAGAAACTCTTTCTGGAGGGGGGAGGGAGGGGGTGGGAAAGGAAAAAGAGAAAAAATTAAATAATACAAGCCAAGGTCAAATTATTCTGAATTACAGTCCAACTATCATTTGAGCTTCCTTGAAAGTCCTATTTTTGGAATATTCCAAAAACCAGCTTCAAGAATTCAACATTGGTAGACTAATGAATAATAAAATGGTACTACTTTATACAACTTTTAAGACAACAGGTATACAACTAGAAGATTTGGCATTTATTTGTCATTTAGTAATCAGTCAAAGAGAAGGTTGAGCTGATCTCTAATCATGGCTGGTATTGATGAAGTGAAGTTGATTGGCACTCCAGGGAGCCTTTTCAGCTCAAGAATTGAATGGGCTCTTGCTGTCAAGGGTATTAAGTATGAATACCATGAAGAGAACTTACTGAACAAGAGTCCTCTGCTTCTCAAGTCAAACCCCATCCACAAGAAGGTGCCTGTGATAATTCACAATGGAAAGCCTATCGTTGAATCCCTTGTCATCCTTGAATACGTAGATGAAACATGGAAAGACAACCCCCTCTTGCCACAAGATCCTTACGAAAGATCTCAGGCTCGTTTCTGGGCTAAATTTTTTGATGAAAAGGTAAGGACATGCATCCATTATGGTAAAGATGATCTGGGGTAATAAGTTCAAACATGTTGATTGAACTTCTTTTTTTTCCCTGAAATTTGGTATTGATTTTGTATTTCAGTGTATCTTTGCTGTCTGGGGAGCTTGTCGTGCTGAAGGAGAGGAAAAGGAAAAAGCTATAGAGTCTGCACAAGAACTACTGGCATTAGTTGAGAAGCAGATTGAGGGGAAAAGGTTTTTCAATGGAGAGAAGATAGGTTATCTGGATCTCGTGGTAGGTGGGGTTACTCATTGGCTGAGTGTTCTGGAAGAACTTGGAGGGATGAAAGTTCTTGAACCAGAGAAGTTTCCTGCACTTAAAGCATGGACTGAAAACTTTATCCAAGTTCCTGCTATTCAGGAGAGTACAACAACAAGGGAGATTGTGTTCAATTATTTTCAGGCTACCTTTGACTATTTGCGATCCTTAGCAGCAGCATCCACCCCAGCATGATTACCACGAGAGTGTTTGGAACTGGCTAACTTTTCTTCTTCCCTTTTTGGGTGTCACGGGTATGTTTATCAGTAAAGCATGTATGATTCATCTTTTGTCTTTTTAAGTTAATGCAAATCTGAGAGAATGAATATGTATTTTTCAGTTGGGAAACAAAACAACTCTGCACAAATATGGCCTGAAAACTTTATGCAAGTTCTTGATATCCAAGAAAGTAAAACAATACGAGATCACGTTTTCCTATGTTCAAGCTTCCATAAAGTATTTGTGCTCCTGATCAGCAGTAACCCAAGCATGATGGTGATTGCAATTATTTCTAACAGAAGTATCTGAAACTCACAGATTCATCACTATCTGCATTTCGTATAGGTTAATGGTCTTGAAATGAATTTTCTAATGAATCCTCAGCAGCAAGCATAGTTCCTCTGCATTTTCATGTTAAGCAAATCTAAAATTTTGAGTACTTGTATTCTACCATTCATATAGATTAGCATGCATCCAAATCAATTTCACAGAGATATTGAGATCAGAATACTCCACAACCAAGGAACTACAGGTGCTTTAACCAAGTGGAATTACATTTGCCGTATGCTTAGCACATCAATCCAGCAGTGAATCAGATTTGTTAAGGCAATACCAAAGAACATTTTAAGACTAGGAGCTATCTTTGAATCAGAGGCCACTGTCTAGTTCATACACGTGTATATATTTTCACTCCCTTCAAAGTCTGACCTCATGCAATTTGTTACAACATATAGTTTATGGAGAGTGACTAATGTACCTCACCTGAATATGCACATTACAAATATGAATTATGAACACCAAATGTCAGCAAAGATTCATCAATTGCCAACACACCGACAGCGAACCCAGAAAGCAGTTCCTCCACTTCTACCTCTAGCAACAGCTATTTCCTCATCAACATAAAACCAAATGAAAAATGGATCCTGATTGCTCGGTTCTCTATCATCTTTCCCTTTGAAGTTGATCTCAAAAGGATTAAAAGGTCCAACTTTTATTCGAATTTGCTCGAATATAAAAGCAAGCATTCTCTTCTTCCATGAAAATCTGCCTTCAAATGTCAAAAATCCGATAGGTCCCAAAAATACTCCATTCTCAATCCTTCCGCCCTGAAGATTCAGGTTATAACATTAGTCTCCAAGCTTGAACAGAATTAAAGTGCAGTTCTTCTTTCCACATTCAATGTTCAAGAAGCAAATCAAATATCCCTTAAAAAATTCTACAATTTAATAAATTAAAAATCTATGGTCCCTTTTTATAAACAAGATGTTGAGCTAAATGACACACAGTCATCCTTCGCCAGATGTTACAAGTTTCTCAGGTAAGCGCACTAATTTTGAAGTCTTATCTTGTAAATTGCGTGGGGAAAAATAAGATGAATTACCAAATATGAGTATTATTCTTTTTATACAACTAGAAAAGTGAGGAGTACCAGTTGTTCCCTGAGAGATTTTGTTTTAAATATGCTTCTATTATCATGCCATTAATGATACATTCAGTAAAAAATCACAATCAATTTTTTCAGTGACTGATGCAGCATCTACATGACATAAGTTAGTAAACAACAATCACTCTAAATATCCACTAATATTCGACCGTGTGTATGCAGTTTCATATATATGCAGGCCCAAAATAAGACATGTAGATTAGTTTCCTTTAGTTCGAAAAGAACCACATAAAAATGTAAAACCGATTGAAGGATAAAAACTGCAAAATGAAGAAGCCTTTTCAAACCATATTCCGATATTAATATTCTTGGTTCGGTATCACTTTCTACCTAAACTTTCTTCACAGAAAACAGATAGCCTGTAGTTATTCCCTTTGATTCTATTAAGTGAATCAGAATCACATAATAGTTAATCTGTCAAGAAAACGTAATTAAGATGATGCCCAAAGATGACTCATGAGTAACTTACAGCTGCATCAAATCTCTGAACAGCAGTAATTGGGAAGTATTTACCCCCTTCCAGCTTTTTCTGCAAAATTACAAGCCTAATTGGAATCAAGACAAATTCAACAGTAACTATCTGTACAAACGTAAGTGTATAAGTAGAAGAAAGAAGAAAGAAGAAAGAACTATAACCTCTGCAGTAAATATTAGCATCCAAGTTCTTCCAGGTGACTTTGTACCACCAAGTGTTTCAAGAAATCCTGAGGGATCAAGTTTTGCCTTCTCAATCACAGAGAAAGCTGACAGTATATCCTTGCCTGGAACCTTTTTTGTCTTGGCTGCATTTTTCAGCACCCTCACACTCTCTTCAACTTCCTAAACAAATTTTGTCAGCTCCCATGCCCAAAAGTGAAAATGGATCCCAATTTAGAATTATTCAAACTAATCTTACAAAAGCTTTCAATGGGCCAAAAAATAACTCCCAACTCCAAGAACCGAAGAGGGCAAGAAAAGAAGCATCAAAAAACACATGATTTTCTAAACATCAAAACATTGAGCTAACTCAGCAGATTAAACTACATCTTGCCTTGGAAAATGTAACATATACGATATGTTCAAGAATAAAGATGAAAATATACCGAGATGGGTGGTACTTCACGTGAGGTGGGCAATTCTTGTTGTTCATCAGGATCAAGAACAGGGCTAGTGGTAATCTGGTCCTTCTCATCAAGGGTAGCTTTAGTCTTTACAATGGATAATCTGATCAGAGGACAGGTTGAGCTTCTGGGAAGAGCCTCTAAAACTCTAGCATGATTAGATGTTTGGAAGAGGCAGTTGAAGGACTGCGGGGAAACTTGACATGGAGCTCCAACCAGCCATTTCAATGTGGACGCCGATGATGAAGTGAACATACTATCAAATGGATAGTTCCGTTTCCTGGCCACACTTCCAGAAAATGGTTTTTTCCTTCCACAGCTAACATAAACCAAACGTTGTGGTCTAATAATTACCATAGTTTTTAGAAATAACGATCCGATTAGATCGATTTTACGATTTTATGGTTTAAATTTAGTAAAATAATTTTAATTTTAACTATAATTCTATCTTTATCATATAAATAAAATATAATTAATTTTACTCACAAAAAAACTTTTATATTTAGATAAAATTAAAATTTATCATTATATAAATAATTTAATTAATTTAATTATACTTTTATTAATTTTTAACAAGAAATAAATAAATTAAATATAAATATCTGATAATAATTAAAATATTAAAAAATTTATATAAAATATTATACAAAAAAAAATTAATTTAATTATAAGATATACATAAATCTTCTACATATCTATTTATATATTAATTAATAATTTATAAATTATATTTTTTAAAATTTTATAAAATCTTACCATTTTTCAATCCGTTCACTTCGATCAAATCCTATTAGTCTAAATCAATTATGTGTAAAATTCCAATCCTATAATTCTGATCATCACATTTAGGATTTGTTCACTCTCCACATTTCATCAAATTTAGGAGCTATTTAAGTTTTTGTTTCAGTTAAAACGTTAGCAGAGAAAATTAAATCATCGAGTGCTACCCTTTGAAAAAAGATTTTGCCTCTTAGGGGAACAAACCAAGAAAACATCGCATGCTATGCTACTCCTTTGATCAAACCAAGAATTTTTTTCACTGCGAATCAATTTGTCATATTTATATCTTACTTCCTACCATTTGTGTAGGTGAGGATGGAGAATAAATAGCATCAGCAAAGAAACTTTGGCAATTTAAAAAAACTTTAAACTCTGTCTAAGATAAATATATTAGGTCAAAAAATATACCCTCATATAAACAGAAACTAAAATAAATAAATCCTGACAATGCTCATCATAACAATTTTCCAATGTGGGTAAACAACAGACCCCAAAACAGCACTTCAATGAAGGCTACTGTGAAATGTATCCAGATGAACCAAGCATACACACCAAACTACATCATCAAATCCCATAATCCGTCTGGGGAGCCCATCGACCAGAACATTCGAAAGCAATGTCGTGACAAGTAAAAAGCCTCTTCCTTGCTGCCTCTCTGGTATGTTCAAATTTTACACTCTTTAAGACAAGCCTGTAAATCCATTCAAGAAGAGGATAAAAGGATGATTCAGAAAGGATATAAAATAGCAACGTAAACAACTTCGATAACGAGCCAAGCCTGACATTGGATAAGACACCCATCTCAAACAGTTACAAAATTACTACCAAATTTTCCAGTGAATAACAATTCTATCAATTAGATTGACAAAATTCCGCAGTTATTTGGATAATTTACAAAACACCCAACTATCAAGCGAGAGAGAGAGAGGGGTGGAGGGAATTAGGGTGATGTTAGAGATACCCAAAAGCAATTCTGACAAATGTAAAATCAAAAAAAGAACGAATCCAATCTAACATGGAAAATGTAAGCAAGACTTCCTACCTTATGTCAAAATTGTTTAAGTATCACCAATGGTTGGAAGGCCTGTAACTTTCCCAACGGCAATAGTTTTGCCTGCAGACATAATGATACTCATCAACACTACAAGAGAAAGGAGCACCAGAAAACAAATGGTGGCAGTCAAGGAAAAGACTTTCTCACCTTCTGTTCGAAGGGTAAACCGTCCAAGTTGTGGAAAATCAGAGAATTTCTCAACACATATCAAATTATTTACCTGAAAGTCACATTTTAACAACATTCTGCTTAATAAAGATAGAAAAGACAGAAAAAGCACCTCTAATTCCAGTAAATTATAATCCAACAAAGGAAATAAGGAACAAAAAGGCAAAACACCATTTGGATGTCATAAAAACTAGTAATATATAACTACGTGCAGTGAAACTCCCATTATCCATTTCCTAGCCCTCAGAAAAGATTCTCACTCCTAAATTTTCTCTAGACCCTTATCCCAACATCAAATTTCTATCTTCTTCACCCCCCCGCCCCCCAACCCCAAAAAAAAACCATAATTCCATTCCTGGACCTTATCTGAATCGAAAAGCATCAATTAATAAGATGCTCAGACATTTTCCCAAACCTTAACCCATAAAAGGTTTCCCAATTCATTATTAAAGCAACAGAAAACTAATATTCCTCCAGATGGTTAATGAGGGCAAAGGATCTCAAAGACATGCTCAAGTGGTAGAACCATACAAGAAGAAATTCACATAATAACTTGAATTTGAAGGTGAGAAATATAGATGAAATAACATTCCAGAGGTCCTAACACCTTGCAGGTAAAAATGGATCACGTCAAGCTAACCTGAACACGACAAACCACAACAGCAGTATTCTTTACAAAAAGTGGTTTCTTTTTCATTGGTTTTCTTGTCTTTGGGTCAATTTGCTGCATGAGCTCAACAATTTCACATTCCTCAACAACAGCATGAATGTGCAATACAGCCTTGTAACCAGCAGTAAAAATCGCCTGAAACAATTAAAATGTGATGGGCTTTCAATCTAATATGTGGCTCTGCAAGAACATGTGAATTAACAAAGCAATTGATGAAGATAAAAAGTATAAAAGAATAAACAGAAATTCAAATTCATACGTTATCAAGCAATTCCAAAATCTGTAGCTGTGCAACAAACTCGGACACTGCAAGTATTGGTTTCACTGCAAACAAAAGAAGGGGTTAAAAACTACCCATCAACACTCACTACTAATTGGCTCAGCAGGTGTCAAGAGAAAGAAAATCACAATGATGTCGAACAATAGCCACTTTTCAATTGAATGAAAAATGAAAAATGATAGCAAGAACCATTTCGAATTTGGATCAGAATAAGATTCTTCTTCATCTAAACTCATTTACCTATATCCATTTAGATCATAATAGAGAGAATTACTATAAACGATCAATAGATCCAAACTGGTCTACAGTCAGCTAGAATGAAAAACAGGCTGGCTAAGAATGAATTTAAAACCAAAAAGAAAAGAAAAAGAAAATGCAAAAGCACACGCGTGCCTGCGCACACTATTTCACCAGCTATACACGAGAAAGTAAACCAAAAAGATGAAATAAAAAGAAATGTCCCAGTAAGTCAATCAAAAATATGCATCAAAAACTTATAGTGGTACATCAAATCAAAATGACAATGCATCTAACTGGTAAAAGTGTAAATGGAGCTATTAATTACCTCTTTCCAGAAATTAAGTACAGGTTTAAGGGGAAAATTAATATCTTTGCAACATTTTCCAGCTGACCAGGGAAGGTGCAAACCAACGACAAAAAAATAAAAGGTACTTCATTCAAATCGGTTAGACAAAATCAAAAGCAGCAAAATTTATACCGATATTCCAACTAGTCATGAAACCACTTGATGGCAAGAAAAGAATTTGAATAAGGTGGTAATGCCACTTCCAATGGTCATGCATGTTTATAATAATAAGCCCTTAAGTTCTATTTAAGCACATCATTTCCTCTTCCCCTTCTTTTAAGTAAACTCCAAAAGTTTATACTCTGTACAATATAACAGAAACTTCAACTCAAACAACTTCCATCCCTCAGATGCTCAAAATTTTTGCAATTACCGACTACTACTTATCCAAAAAAGTTCTTTCCCCTTCTCAAAAGTTCAAACACAGATTTAAATGATAACCTTACAGCAAGTCTGCTAGTTTCCCTTTCACATCATGAAACTATTAAAGCTCAATTATAAATCACATTTGCCTATTAGACAAAAAAAGATTAACTCCAAAAATGATAACACGTGAGGAACATACCAGAGCTGCTCAAAACAAACCCTGCCAATATGTCCTCTTCCTCAACCCCAGCCAACCTCACTCGCAAATTTTCACCAGGTCCAGCACGACTTACTTTTTCTTCATCACAGAAGATAGCTAGAACTTTCACCTGAGCCTGCAATTTAGATAAATTTTTCCAGTAAATTTTCCATGGCTCTCAAACTGCTTCCATAAAAACAAGAGAAAATCAACAGCCAGAATAAGTACCTTGTTTGGCATGAGCAACAAATTATCTCCTTCACGAATGCTACCAGATTCTACTTTGCCCATTACAACAGTTCCCATGTCCTTGAATCTGTCAATAATAGGCATCCTGCACAAAACAATAGAAACTCAGAAAAAGACAAATGATAGAAGACAGAAAGCAAAGTAAATCATAAAAGAAAGAAATTTCAAATCAGAAGGTGGGTTGTTGCTTAAGTACATTTTCAAGTCAAATGTATTTAATCTATTTCTTGTTCTTCATGCTAAAAAAGTAATACTTTTGGGCCTTCCTTTCTTGTGTCATATATTTGACTTAAAATATGCTTAAACCACAAAGTAAGCAAATAACTCCACATTTAAACTTAGAGAGATAAAAATCACTGGCTTAACTTGTGGTTTGAGTACATTTTGAGTCAAAGACACCAAAAAAGAAAGCAAGGCCCTAAAGTATCATTTTCAAGCGTAAAAAAAAAACATAATAATTTGAAGGGAAGAAGAAAGAAAATTAGCACAAAAAGATTCTCATAAAGATTATCCACCCTTTGTTTTTCTCACCAGAATCTCAAGACAATGGACCTAAAATAAAAAGGCAAAAACAATTATTCACCAACAAGGGAGCCTTCAGATCACTATAATCCCATTGTAAGGTGAAGAGAGTATAGGAGAGCAAGCAAAGAGAGGCTCATGTACTTGCAAGCTTAGAAAATCAAAGGTCATATATTACCTGAATGGACCTTTAGGATCACGTGCAGGAACTTCAACAGAGTCAAGAACTTCAAAAAGACATTGGCCATTCCACCATGGACAAGTACTTTTGTCAACTCTTGTCTTCATATTTAAACCAATAAGTGCAGAAATTGGAAGAAACTGAACATCTACATCTCAAAATATAGTAACAAATGAGAACCAACAGCTAAAAAGTATGAGCGAGCGAAATTTAGATATTTCTATACCATCAATACATGGAAAAGACACTCCTACAACCAATTTTATTGGCATACCACTCAGCATAATTGATTAAGATAACAAATCAGATTTTGATAAAATCCTCACACTTAATCAACATCAAAATGATATTTTACCACTTTGTACATGGATGCGTAAACACCAGGTAAATTATGCACATTACGTTTAGTGAATGTTTATCATCATATTCTGAAAATGTTTATTATCTTAAAGCAGCAAATGCCTTCAAACAATGCACTACACCAATGCTGAAAAAAATTTGGATCCCAAATCTACAGTAAGTCTATCCACATGAAAAGATTTTCATTTACCTTTCTTCACGTTATAACCAGAAAGTTTGAGGAAAGGATTCATTTTTGTCTCAATCTCATCATACCTGAAAAAAGAAGTAATCATAAAACCATTAGCAAAGGTGATATTAGACATGATATATGCACACAACCAGAACCAATAAACACCTCTCTTTGGACCAATTAACAGTAGGCTCATCCATTTTATTTACTACAACAAGTAGCTTAGAGACTCCAAGAGTCTTTGCAAGCTGGACATGTTCACGCGTCTGTCCACCTTTCTCATACCCAGTTTCAAATTCACCTTTTCGAGCAGATATTACCTAGATGGCACATAAAAGCAATAGGGCAGAAAGCTTCAGAAAACAATTAGAAAACTCAATCAAGCCCAAAAAGAAATCAAAACAAATAGCTAAATACTTTACCAGCACTCCTATATCAGCTTGAGATGCTCCACTAATCATGTTGGGGACATAACTTTTGTGACCCTACAATCAGGTATAGAAAATTTATTGGACCTAGCATTTACAATTATTTATCAAAAGGACCTGAAAGCAGTAAGCTGAGTGCCAGAGAATATTCCTCATAAGCCAAATATTGGGTTTCTAGCATTCTTATGCTTTTCTGATTCAATCAATGCTCTTTGGAACACCATTATGATGGTGATGTGAGTAAGAGAAAATGTTCTTCGAAGAAACTCAGAAGAAAGCTCTCTCTCAATAAAGGTTTCAGATCCAAGTCTAAAAGAAAATATGAATTTTACACAAATCAAGAGTGCTTTGACTAAAAGCCTTCATTCTGACAGTTGCCGTAAAATGTGGAGGAGGTGACAGTCATTGAAAAATATTTAATAAATAAGGAGCCAAAAAAATAGTCCTTTCAAGTATAAAAAAAGAAGTTCCAGCCCTCATCGCTGCATATTTAGCTCAAAATTAATGAAAGTGATTTTTTCCCCTAATAAGAAGGCATATGCTTAAATAAAACAACAAAGATTGCTAACAGCAGCGTCTCCCAATAAGACATAGTAAAATTATCAGAATTGAGTACTGACCAGTAATAAATAGATGCCAAAAAAATTAATCGTGCACAAAAAATTATTAATATCAGGCAATGAATAAGGTATGAATAAAATAAATAGCAATTTACAAAAAGGGGGTACTCACTACATCATTTATATAACGTAGATAAGGAGCTCAGGAAAAGAGCAAATTACCGGAGCATCCAAAATTGTAAACCTTGTTGTTTCTGTCTCAAAATGTGCCCTTCCAACTTCAACAGTTTTTCCCTACAATGAGAGTGGAAATATAGTAAGGAACAAGATGCAGCAAAGAAGAAAGTTTGCTAAACCAGTGAAGAAGAGAGATCTCAGCACAAATTGAGTAAATTAAAAGGCACAAATAAACTATCCAGTAAAACAAGTACAACCAGTTATTTCAAATTGTCAGCCAGTGTACAAATTTTTTTCAAAGAGGAGGCAAAACAGATTACAATAGGAAAATTTTCAAGTATGTACCTTTACTCTCTCTTCCTCATTTGTATCCATAATATACGCCATATACCTAGTTATACAACGAAACTGTCAGGAGGAAGAACCTTTAAATTAAGGCAGCTTATTTTAGATTCACAACCAAGAAAAAAATAAGATTAAATTCATATATATATAATTAAAAAAAAAAGAGGAAAATAAAAACATTCACCTATTACATCAAGCCAATACACAAAAAAATTGCTTCTATACCTCATCGAAATGTGAATATTTAAAGGGTGATCACCACAAAAACAAAAGTAGTCATTTAAATCCAACTAGCTATGTGACATCCAATCCCCCGTATTTGTTATAACCTCCATCCAGAATGTTTATGGAGCAGAAGGCGGTATAAAGGCATAATGAATTAACAAAATACAAGTTACTAAGTAAATCTGTCACGATAGAAAGAAAGTTCCAAATATATTACAGCACTTTACTGCACACTTTTATACAACTGGTTCTCTGGGGAATAACCATTAGAAGATAAAAAGGAAAAGGAAATCCAGTTAAACAGAGGTACACACTAAAATAGATAAATAAAACAGTTTTAACATGTAGATATGTTTAAAAAGGATAGTTTAGATTTCATTTACCAACATTCATTCACAGACACTGCTCCAATACAAAAAGCAGCACTTAATCGAAACATAATTTTAAGTTTTTCACAATAGTGAAAGAGAGGCAAGACTAAGAATAAGTAAAAACCATTACCAGCTTTCCCTGCTTTTGTCCTTTGCCTCTTTCTCATACTTCTGAATTGTTCGATCATCAACTTGACCACTTAAAAATAGCATTTGTCCTCCACAAGTTGACTTGCCAGCATCTGCAGATGGAATAAAACATAACAGGCTGGTAATCCAACATCTTTTTCAGCAGAATAAAATCTCATCATGTAACCAATTTCTATAACAGAAACTTGATAACTACCTGGAGCTAGTACCTAAAATCCAAAAGAGTCCAAATCCACAATATAAACATAAATCAGCCAAGAAAAAAAAGAAGAAAGAACTGAACATTTCTCTAAACATAGAAACAAGACGCATCAAATTTTCATTTTGCAGGACTAGTAAGACTGCAATCACATACACATAAAAGATCAAATTACAAGAACCACCACACAAACATAGAAGGACAAAAGAGCATGAATGAAGTAGATCAAGATAAAATAGTCAAATTAGACACATAGAAGGACAAAAAAGATTGAATGAAGTAGATCAGGCTAAAATAGTCAAATTAGAGAATTCATCAGAGATGTATTAATTGTTGCCAAGTACTGAAATCTATAGCAATAACCAATTCAATTTGGAAATTAGAACAGTTCATAATATATGTAATATATCTAAGGATAAAAGAGTATGAATGAAGTAGATCAATATAAAATAGTTAAATTAGAGACATGGAAGGACAAAAAAGCATGAATGAAGTAGATCGGGCTAAAATAGACAAATTAGAGAATTCATCGGAGATGTATTACTTGTTGCCAAGTACTGAAATCTATAGCAATAACCAATTCAATTTGGAAATTAGAACAGTTCATAATATATGTAATATATCTAAGGATAAAAGAGTATGAATGAAGTAGATCAATAGAATATAAAGAATGCCATCTTACCAACATGACCAATGAATACAACATTCAAATGGCGCTTTTTATTCTCTTCAACCTCATCTTCAATCACTTCAGGTGCATGTACTTCATTGTCTTTCACTGAAAAAGCCCCCAAAAAAAAATGATAGAAAAAAGTTAGTAGAGCAAATCTCATAGAAAGGCAAAAAGAAACCTACAATCACATCCAGAGGTTTACCACAAAAGAAATATGTCCCAATTAGTCTTTCAAACTACAGTGCGCCCACCTAAGTTTTATATCAGGCTACATAAATTATCTTCCATGCTGATCAGCAACAAAATGTACTTGAAATTCCAAAATTACCATTTTAATGATATATGAATAGGAGTTCATTAAAACTGCATCAGAGAGCAAATTAGCAAAACAGCATAAGCTGAGAAGGCTGACAAGAGAAAAGAGTGCCTATAACTTCTAAAACAACAGAAGTGAATTTGTAATTCAGCCAAACCTCAGGGAAGGCCCTAAAGCAACACATATACACGACAAAGAAAAAGAAGTTCCACATGTTTCAATTTCTCTGAGAAGTAAGGACAATACAGGTGAGACAGGCAGAAGGGCGACAGGAAAAAAAATGATGGGAAGTAGAGGATGCTTGTGAGATGATAAGTTATATTCCTCAAGTTATAAACACAAAGCGGTGATAAAAAATTGGGAAAAAAAATACAATAGACCAGCAAAAGCAGGGAAGAGATGCCAAGTAACAGACGTGCTGAAGTGCTTTTCTGCTCAATGCTCACTTGGGAGGAGGTTAAATTTTCCATGTCCTTCAGACCTAGAAGAACATAACAATCCTTAGGAACCACGCAAAAACTTCAAAGGAGAACAGATAAAAGCATTTACCATTGACCATATGTAATCTACAAATATAAACCCATCTTAGCAAGTTAATGCCACTCTGGGGAAAAAATAAATACACATCCATTCTTGAAAATGACCACCTAAAGTTAAGGTTCAAGCAACAAAATGTTTGTCACAATCTAAAATAAATGTTAGATGAAGAAACATATAATTCTAATGGCATTCTAACACATTTTCACTTTCTCCATGAAATCTTATTCTTAAGAGTGGCTACTAGCGACATTTCTTTCTTTTTTCCCTCTAGTTCTATAACCAAGGCCTGTGATTCCAAAAATTAAGAGTATTCTTTACTTCAATTGAAATAATTTGGGACGCCCTTCTGAATGGCTGGACAATAATTTACTTGCAAAACTTCTAACTTCTTTGCATTAAACTAATTCTCACAAAGTCTAATCTCCAGGAAATATTTGTTTGTCAAGTGAAATTTGGACAAATAAATTGAAAGTAACCAAAAACAAAAAAAAACAAAAAGGCAAGCCCCTGCCAGAAGCATTGACAATGAACCTAATACTGCAGAAAGACAATCCCAAGAATGCAGAGAATTAAGTTCAGTTAAAGGGCTTGCAATTTAATTTAAAAAGTTTCTTTTAGTGACCTTCATACACTATGAGGGGCCATTTTATAACTAGAAAAATACATCAAGGTACTAAAACACAGTTCAACTGGACTGAAAACAATCAGGAGAACTAGTAAATCCCATAATCTACTTACAAACACAGTAGAACCAGAATCCCTTACGCCATAATAATCCCATCTAGCCCATTACCATGTGCATAAATACAGAAGCAATAAATCGGAATCAAAGAACCAACACACATCAACACATAACTCATCGGTAAAAAGTTCCACACCTTCAGCCTTTTCATCAGGTTTCACAACATCATTGGGTTTCAATTCTTCAGCGTTAGCCCCACCATTATCCTCTGCAATCGTTCAATCAAAACCAAGCAGAATTCATATAAAAATCAATTCCTTAATCACAGATTTTGCAAACAAAAGTAAAATAAGTAAAACAATCAAAAATCCTCAAGAGACACAAACTCATACCAGAATCAAGCTGCAACGCTTTGATTTCCTCCTCGATATCTAAAATACCCAAAAATCAATTGAATTACAATCAAAATGACAAATTAAGCTTAGAAGTTAATAAATACGACCAAAAAATTTACTAAAAACATCATACCCATGATTGATTTAGTAGGGTTTCGGCAGTGTTCGCAGAGATTAGTTTCCCCTAATCACCCCCTACGACAAAAACCTCGAGATGGAAGGGTTTTGGTGGATACTCGGATTGGGTCGAATAAATGTCCGAGGTTTTGCTCACAGAAATTGTGGAAAGAAAAATGGAGGAAATGGAAGGCATAAGTGGTAGAGAATAAAAGCGTAGGAAGTAAAAGAAACCCTAAATAGCAATACTAAATAATTAAGAAAAAAGGGATTAATTCTTAAAAAATAATTAATGAAGTTTTTTTCGTTAATATATTTGTTCAAATATGCATATTTTTCCCAATGTAATTTTTTTTCATGTGCTACGAAAACCACAAAAAAAAAGTCAATTTTGAATGATTAATATTAGAAATTTCTACCTTACAAATCTACAGCCACAAAACAAAAAATACCACTTTGTTTCGGTTGTGATTTATTTAACAGTTTGTTTGGAGCGTGATGTATTTAGAAAAAATTGTATTGAAATGTGTGAAAATTTTGATGAGTATTTTTCGATAGAAAAAGTATTTTTGAGAAAAAATAAGAAAAAAAAATTAAATTATGTGAGAGGAATTTGAGTGAAAAATTTTGAATTTTAAATTTTAAAATAAAAATATATTTGGATAAGTTTTTTTGTTTGAGAATTTATATATTTGCAAATGAGAAATGTCTGTCCAAACAAGAAATTTTATATTGAAATGTGTAAAAATTTTAGTGAAATTTTTTTTGTTAAAAAAGTATTTTGGAGATAAAATTTAAAAAATTAAATTTATGTGAAGAAATTTGAGAAAGAAACTTTAAATTTTAAAATAAAAAATATTTAAATTTTTTATTTTTTATTTAAAAAAATTAGGCTCCATTTGGATTGTATTGTACTTAAGAAAAATTATATTAGAATGTGTGAAAATTTTGATAGGTATTTATTTTGATAAAAAAAAAGTATTTTGAAGTAAAAAATAAGAGAGAAAATTTTTTAAAATTATGTGAAAGAAATTTAAGTGAGACAATTTAAATTTTAAAATTTAAAATAAAAATGTATTTAGATATTTTATTTTTATTTTTAAAAAAATTAATTTTTTATAAATAAAAAAATTTGTCCAAACGAAGCCTTATTTTATAAATAAAATACAATCCAAACAAGTCTAGCCAAAAATGACTCCTTGCACGCCAAGTTCTTGCAAAACTGGCCACGGCCCAATACGGCGTAGTTAACAAGCCATCTATATATATAAAACAATATCTCATACCTTTAATCAATATAATTTTACCACATATAGAATTCAATAATTTATAATATTAACACATATAAGTAACTTTAATAATACCATTGTTGCTTCCTAAATTTTTTTTCTCTTTTCAATAGTATCTTTTTTGTATATTGTTAGAATTAGATTAGATTACGATTATATAATCTTTTAATCTTTTTATTTTAAATTCATTCATAACTCTTGTAACTTAATTTCAAAATCTAATAATAAAATATTTTGCCTTATTGACTTTGGACAACTTTTCTATTTACAAAAAGTTAATTTCTCTTAAACAAAAATAAAACATCCAAATATATTTTTATTTCAAATTTTAAAATTTCAATTTTCTCACTCAAATTCCTCTCACATAATTTTAAAAAAAAAATTCCTCTTATTTTTTCCTCCAAAATACTTTTTCTATAAAAAAATTTCCCACCAAAATTTTCACACATTCCAATTCAACTTTTCTCAAATATAACACAATCCAAATAGAGCCTTATCTTTTCTTATCCAATTTTCTCCAAAACTTCAATCAAAACATAACATTTATCACTAAATTTTTCTAATTATTATTTAACAATATCATTTACCAAATATTTGACAAAAATTTTCCCTTCTCAGCCACCATTAGTGACATACATGGCCCACTTATCTCTTAATTTTACTCTTATTTTATTTTTTATATTTTTTTGCCATTGATAGTCATCACCTTTATTATTGCATCAATGAGAGAGTTTAAACTATTATAATAACATTTAGTCTAATAAAATTATGGTGTAAATTTAAGTAATTTGATTAACTCTTATATTCATATTTTATAGGAGATATTTTAAAATTTACATGAGTTTATTTACTATTTTTTCTTTCATTTTTATTATTTTTATTCTTTTTGGGTTTTATACGCGTTTTTATTTTTGTTTATATATGTTTTTTATATATTTTGTCTTTTTGGGTTTGTATGTATTTGTCTTCTATTATAAAACATATAAAACAATTTATTATCATATATATTGTTTAAATTTAATACAGAAATAATAAATATTTTAAAATGAAAGATAAGAAATTATAACTTTAAAATCTTAAATTATGATTATATTTTTTTTAACAATAACAAGATCCGTGCAATTGCACGAGTAGAACACTAGTTATTATAGAAAGAAAAAACATATATTGTATTTGAAAATTTTATATTGAAATGTGTGAAAGTTTTTGTAAGAATTTTTTGTAAGAAAAAAAGATATAAAAAAGTAGATTGGAGGGAACCTTTTTTTTTTGAAATAATGTGAGGTGAATTTTGGAGAAATTTTAAATTTTAAATTTTGAAACAAAAAGTTGTTTGGATATTTTATTTTTGTGGTTGAGAATTTTGTATTAGAATGTATGAAAGTTTTTGTGGGAATTTTCTATAAGAAAAAGTGATATGAAAAAGTAAATTGGAGAGAATAATTTTTTTAAATAATTTGAGAAAAATTTTGGAGGGAATTTAAATTTTAAATTTTGAAATAAAAAGTTATTTGAATGTTTTATTTTTGTAGTTACAAAAAATTAATTTTTTGTAAATAAAAATGCAAACCAAATGGAGCCTCACTTTTTGCAAATAAAAATGCAAACTAAACATAGCCATAGATTTTTTAAAAGATTTTTAAAAATTTAAATCTAAACCTTTGTAACTGTATGATGGATTTTTGCTTTGATAATTGACATTTGTTCAAATGTTTCGATTGCCCCTTAATCTACGTTTTATTTTATATAAGTTTATAAGTACCGAAAACAAGCCATTTGTAACATTATTTATACATCTAATTTATCATTTGGGCGACACATCTCAATGTTAGTATATGGGTAAAAGTGGTTAAACACGAAGTAATACCCATGAGATTCATTTTTTTATGTAACTCAAATCTAAAGAAGGTTATTAGTATTTAAATTGGACAAACTCCAAAATTCAACCTAAAAATTATATTTTACATCACCTTATTTTACCATTTCAATATTGAAAATTGAAAATTGAAAATCAACAGCGTTAGCTCATGTTGATTAGCAAATGATAGCATTTATATTTATCTATGGACGTGAAGTTTTGAAAAATATGAACATTCCAAAAATAAATAGAGAGATAAAAATTTATCGAACGAATATACATTAAAAGTCTATTGATGAAAATAATTAGAGAAAGTATGAACGTAATTCTTATAGTGAATAACTTTACTCACTTTTTAAATAAAATTTAAATAATTATCTTTCGAATTCCCAATTCCCTTCTCCTCGCCATTAAAATCATATGAAAACCCTCTCACGAATTCGTTAAATGACTATTACTAACTTATACTAATATAAACAATATTAAAACGGTAAAAATGCTATATGATTTGTTTATTGATAATTGAAATTTTGCATTTAGATGCTTTATAGTTCGAATTGAAATATCGAAGTCTCATATTAATGTTTTTTTTCCCCCCAAGAATGATAGAATTTGTATTTCAATAGACAAAAAGAGGCTAACGTAATTGATCTTCATAATTTGATAGTCTAATCATGAAGAAAAGTGCGACAACCGATAAGTAAAAATCTAAAAAGATTGTACAAAAGTTTGGTGTGTGCGACAAAAAGCAATCTAGACTTCTGTACTGTAGCATTTCCAACCCGCATGCAACAAAATAACATTGAATTGAAACCTTCGTCTTGAGCCTTCAGTTCCTAACTTCCGTCCCATACCTGTCATGAAGTTGCGTAATCCATTAATAGTCCCATCTCCCAAGTTAGGGATAAAACACCTATAGTGTGGAGGACAAAACCCTAATCAATAGGGATCAAAAGAAAGAAGCACGAATCACACATTAATGCAATCTCTAAATTCTTTCAAAAACTATTTAACAAAAGAAAAAACACAAATGTAGCGCAATGAAGTGTAATTCCTCAAATTTATTTTTTTTAAAAAAAAGAAGGAATTGCACACACTATAGCACCATCAATCACTCACAGTTGTGAGAATGTGGCGCAAGGTGCACGCGAGTTGATTTTTTTCATATTAATGTTTTTCAAGGTGGAAAAAAAGAGAGAATTTAGTGCTAATTTTCAAATTTGACATTTGACGACATGGTAATCATGAACTGAGTTTCAGATCGTATTTTTTTTTTCACTGAAACGATAGTATTTTCATTGAATGAAAAATAGTACTGTACAATTATTAGCCAAAGAAGGCTAAAAGATCTCCTTGGTATAAATGTAATGGCCAAGAAGGAAAATGGAATAATGGTTGGGAGTGACCACTATCCCATTGATTACAACTTAAAACTAGTTTAGGACTAGCTAGCATAAATAATAATCTATACAAGGGAAAGAAAACTATAAGGTCAAAAAAAATTGCCAAAAGATTGATGTTGTGAGACATAGTGTAAGTAGCCAACTTCAACTAAATGACTAGACTTGAGTACTATATCTTAAACATCAATTGCAATCTAGGTATACATATGAGTATTCTAAAAAACATAAAATAAAATAGACCAAGTAGAAAATCAAAAGCTTCATTTTTCCAGTCTTCAAAAAGGAGTCAAGATCCTATGTCCATTCTTCAAGTAGAAATCAGATTTCTCAAAAGTCATTCCAAAACAAAGAACATCCCAGCATGAATGATACTAACTCAGAGAGCGCGGAAGTAGTCCAACCAGCATGAATGAAACGAAATCAAATACCGTATACTGCCCCTTCTTGTCAAAACTAGTTACCACTTGTGTCATCATTTAAAAAATCTTGCCAGGCCATCAACTTCTACTTCAGCAAACAGAGCTCAGATGAACAACTTAGATGGCTCAAAACTTTGGGAGAAATTATGGAAAATAGAAGCACCATTGAATGACCAATTGACGAAGAGAGGAAGTACTGAAGGAATGATGTGTAGCCGATGTGGTGACAAGGAAGAGACCATATCTCATAGAATAGACACATACGGCCAGAGGAAATATGGAAGCGAGCATGGATACAGTTCCAAGAGATAAGGACAAGTGTGGTTCAGAATGGGGCAGGGAAGAGAGCAGTAGGGAGCAAAAGAAGCAAAACTATTATCATGAACAATGTTACTGTCCTATGGTCGGAAGAGAAGGTGGACGAAGAGATAAGCAAGGATGATAGGATAATAATTTGTACTGATGGGTCGTATATGGGAAGCAAGAATGAGGCAGTAGTAGCGTGCGTAGCATCAGATTCCAGAGGAAGGACGTTGGCGATGGCAGCAAAAAGGACAGCTGCTCTTTCTCCTGAACAAGCAAAATTACAGGCAATTCTGGAAGCAATCCTGGAAACAACCAAGAGAGGATGGATGAAACGAAATCAGATAGTGGAAGCCGTCCAGCCAGCAGCAATGAAACGAAATCAGATTGTCAAACAAACATGATTTTAGTTGAAAGGAAAATGGGAAAATTAGGAAATTCGGAATGTGAGCAAAAGTCCAGAATTCCGGGCGGGCTTGGTCTACATTCCCAAATCAGGAAATATACAACGGCAAGGAAATAGACGCACGCTGCCCATTTCCACATTTCTGAGACGAGTCCATACTACAGTCCAAGCCCACTTAAAACACGAGGCTTTGAGACTGGAAAATCCACTGGAACTCTTCCGTGGGCCTCTGTTCACATTTCTGACACATTCATGATTCAACACAAATCAGGGCAGGACAGGCCGGGACAGGTCAGGTCACAGTCACGGTCACGGTCAGGCTCACAAATCACAGACCATCTCGATTGATGACACGTGGGAAGATAAGCCTGGAGGGCAGTGATGAAATCTAGCGGGGGGTTAGGTAGACTTGTCACCGCCTGTACCTACGGAGATCTAACGTTAAATTTTGTTTGGGTTATTATTCCCTACTACCATTCACATTTTTATCCCTTGATCCCCACCAATCGAAATTTACCAGGGATGTCATTCATTCATTCATTTATTTATTTTTTAATCTTTGCGTGGTTGAAAAATCTTTTGGGCTACTCATGGCTGATAATGCATTTATCACATCTCTCCCAATAGAAACCAAGTTAATGGCATGAAAATGACAAACCTTAATATGAAAATTGAATCATATTCAATATAAATTGTACCATTTTTTCTTGGATAGCTTAATTTGGAGTACATGCCATAATTTCTACATAAGTAATATAAATCACAATTAATTGACATGATATAAATTTATAGCTTGAAATGTAACTAACCAATAAATACCTTTCTTCTTATTCAAAAAAAAAAAGCCAATAAATACCATTTTCATATTGCTATAGTCAAACGAATCATTAATAATCATAACTTTAATATGTAATAAATATTCTTATAGTCCATATTAAAGGCAATTGATAACTATAAAGATAATATTCCATTAAAACTTTAATCAACAAATAATTAGCTATAAATGTCAATCGTGTTCTTAAACTAGAAGAATCACACTCATTTTCCATATTTTAAAACTTAAAACGATTTTGATTTAATTGAGTAAAATGTTTGAATCTCAAGAATTCAAGCCAAAAATTATGACAAACCCCCATAAATATGTACTCCGAATATATTTTAGCTTCACCATAGATCATTTGATTGAACTATAATCATCTAAAATGAATTTAGATCTCTATCAAGATGAAATTCAGTTAGTGTAGATGTATAAAAAATAAAAATAAAAATAAAAATGATACATCAAGAGAAATCAGAATGAAGAAACACACACCATCTATGAAAGACCATCCCACGCCTAAATAGAATCCATCCTCAATTCCCTTCAAACGCTTAGGACAAAGGAATACAGTTGGAAAAGCTTTGCCTCCAATGAACTTTCCTCATTCCATAATGCAGGACATATTTTTTTAACGTTAGACCAGTACTACTATAGTTGTAGTTGTAGTTGTAGTAGTAGTATTTTTCTACAGTACATGAAATTAAAACCCACTGTCATTCTCACTGTTCCCATTCAAAATACATAAAACGTTAAGATGGAGTTAGCATTATTACTATACACTACTACGGTACTATGGGGGGTTTTGGGCACTTTTGTGGGTTACGTAACCAACGAAGGTAGGATATGGTGTGACAAGAGCATGTGATTTGCAAAGACAGAGGTGGGAATCTAATAATCAATGTTACCATGCCCAAAAAGACGTTTCCCGAGACTTTTCAGCAACATACAGATGCAAGCAAACAGCCTTTTGCCGACCCCCCCACAGTCCCACCCACCATTTTCTCATCTTCCAAATTCTCTATATATTGTCCCCTTTACAGTCTGATTTTCCCAACCCTTCTGGTTGTGGGTCTGGTTCTTCCATTAATGGCAGCTTAACCATATAGGCCTTCTACTCAGTAAAAAGTTTTAGCTCACATGTGGTCCTCCAGCTGGACTGATGCTTCTTGCTTGCTTATTTTTGTCGCTCAATCTCCATAGCTTCAAAGTCCCTTTAATCATATGCATGATGCTTAACAGATCTTTTTGATTGTTGGGTTTCTTTTTTCTTTTTCTTTTTCTGGTGGTAATTCATTTTGATTATACACCAACTGGAGATCCCACGGGAGAAAAGGGTTTGGTGGGATTTCATGTTTGGATTGTTTAATTTACCAAAGCAATCGTCTTGTATCGTTCGATCTGTATTTGGGCCACAACGTTAGGGGTTTTCAGGTTGTAGTGAAGTTTGTTTTAGTTTGTTGTTGGGGGAGGGGGGTTGACTTTTTGGAGAAGTGAGATTAGGGTTTTGGGGGTGGAGCTCCTTGAAGTCCAATAGAGGATCTAACGAGGAAGATCGAGCTGCTGACCTATGGATCCCTCAGCCCTATCCCATCTTTGGAAGTTTATTGGATAGGCTTGTGGTTTGCATATGTCAGGAGCTGCATTACCTCATGTTGGATCCTTGTTTGGATTGAAGGGAGCTCTACACTTTTTGACTTTTTCTCCTCCTCTTGAAATTTTCATGATTAGTATGTGCTCTTTTCATTTGTTTGTTTCTTGTCTTTTAAATTTTTATTTTTGGGCATTGGTTTTTGTTTCGTTGAGATTTTCATTCCATTTGGCATTTGGATGGTTTTAAGGTTGTAGTTAAAATAAGACCTGGCTCTGTTGATTCAGTTGTTTTAACTTTTTTTGCAGTTTGGCATCTGATTGCTGAGCACATTCCAAGTTTTCAAACTTTCCTTTTGCCATTTGTGGATTTGGGAAAGTAAATGGTTATGTCATGCTAACCCCATTTATCCTTTTCCAATTTTCTTTCTGTGTTTTAATGTAACTTATGGCTTTCCTTCCCCAGGGATCCAGCGAATCAATTGCTATCTTTCCCTGCAGGTGGATCTGTTTCTTTACCATCCAAGAAAGGAAGCTTCTCATTCGTTATGTTGTTGGAGTACTAAACATTCATTGTCCAATTCCTAGACTAGGATCGATGATCTTTGGATGCATTTTGTAAGAACCATATTTGGTTAAGTATTTTGTAAAAATTTATGTATGATGAGGAAACCCAAATTTATGTATGATGAGGAAACCCTTGTTGTTGTGTGGCCAAGAATGCAAACAATTTCTTCATTGGAGCCAATTATTGGCTTCCTGAATCAACAAAGTGCAAATTTCTGTTAGGGGTTGTTTGGAGTGATAATTTGGAAATAGTTATATTGGACTGGGGGAAAATTTTAATTGTTATTTTTAGATAGAAAAAATATTTTTGTGAGAAAAATAAATGAGAATTTTTTTTAAAATTGCTTGAGGAGCGTTTGAATAGGAAAATTTAAATTTTAAATTTTTAAAATAAAAATATGAATAAATAATTTGTTTTAGTTTAAGATTTTATTTATTTACAAAAGCAAATTGCCTGTCTTAGCAAACCTGAGAACTTAAAAGAAATGGAATTATGTTATAACTGTTGCAGCCTTTGTTGTGCCAAACATCTCAAGGATTTTGTCTTGGGCAAACGTTGTCATTGAATTGGATACTATGATTCTTCTAAGAAACATTGCAACTCTTCGCGCGACAAATTAACAAAGTTTTTTGAAAAAAGAAAAGAAGCCGATGTGATACATCTTTCCCAGATTTTTTATATTTGTACTTTGCATGGATAATATTTTTTTAAGAAAAAATTACCCGTTTTTACTGTAGTAAAAACTAAAATCATCTTTATATAGGAATATGGTTGATTTATTAGATTGGAGATGGAAGAGCTCGTATGAAACTATGAAAGATGGGTGAGGAGTAGGAATGTAAACGAACTAGTACATTCGGTGAACAGTTCGTGAACAAGATCGGTTACGTTCGTTTATGTTCGTTTGTTAAGTTAAACGAACAATAAACAAACACATTTTAGTGTTCGTTTAATAAACGAACACGAATACGAATAAGTATACGTTCGTTTATTTATGTTCGTGAACAAGTTCGTTTAGTGTTCATAAACAAATTCGGTTAATGTTCGTTTATATTAAAATAATAATAATATAATATAATAATATATATAATAATAATGTTTGTTGATCATTCATAAACAAATTTGTTGTGGTGTAGTGGTAAGTAGCTATGCTCCCCACATTAGAGACCAAAGTTCAATTCTCAATAATGCTATTCGTTTATTTGTTCGCGAACGTGTTCGTTTGCAAATGTGTTTGTTTATTTGTTCGTGAACGTGTTCGTGAACGTGTTCGTTAAGTGCTCGTTTACTCGTTCGTTAACGTGTTCGATAACGTGTTGGATAAGTGTTCGTGAACACTAATAAACGAACATTAACAATCTAAAAAATAAATGAACAGTAAACAAACAAGCCCCGTTTATTTATGTTCGATTCGTTTACGGCCCTACTAAGGAGTAATGATTTGTAGTTTGGTGGGAAGGAATAATTAATGTACGGCTTAAAGCGTAAGGAAAATTCGTTCTAGAAATAGAGAAACAATTACGTATGAATGCTACTTTTTAAGCATTTGAATTGTTGAACAGCCTGTAAATTATTTCACACCCTTTAGACAAAAGGAAAAGGAGTTGTTAATAGTATTTTGAAGTTCAAAAGAAGTTTTTTTTGGAAGAATTTTAATTTCTCATTACAACAGTGTTATTTTATTACATTCATGCCTATAATTCTCATTACAACAATGTTATTTTATTACATTCATGCCTATATTCCAGTGAATTGATTACATATGTGTGACACAATGCGGAATGAGACTTTCAAAACCAAAGAATTTAAGGTACGAGAGGAGGAAGATGTCGTAGGCGGGTTTCCAACTCTTGACCTGCTTTGGACTGTTGTAATGATTAAGGTGATTCTATTTGTATCGTTGTTGTGTTTCGGTTAGTGTTTTTTAGTCTTACTAAAAACTAAGACTTTATCTTGTTAGTGAGCAAATTTGAATATATATTATTTTTTAATATTAATATAACAATAATTCTTGGTAAAAAAAAAGTACAATAATTCATATTTTATGATTTTTAAAAAAGTCTATTTTTAGTTAGATAAAACTTTTTGTAATTATTAAGTATAATGGTGCACTATTAAATTTTAAATTTTTATTTTTTAGATGTGGTTGATACATAATTTTTTATTAGTAAGACTATTTTTTTAAAAGCAAATAAAATTTTTTAAAGTAAATTTTTTTTTAAATAAAAGGAAGATATTATATTTATAAGGTTATAGTAACTTTTTTTTTATTTTTTATTGAAGGACTATCAAAATTACTACTCCTTTCATTCTAGAAAAAAAAGAAAAAGATACATTTTAACAAATTTCTTTATCTTAAAAAAGAATTTCTATTTAAATAAAAAATTTAAGTTATTGTTATTAATACTAACAATTTATAACTTGTAATTAAAAATTAAAGACAATAATAAAAGATTTCTACTTACTGATACATTAAATGTGTAGTAATTTAAAAATTTTTGAGTATAACATACAAAATTATTCTTGCAACCTTTCATTACTTAAAAAATTTCTCTTGTTCATTTGGTTTTTTAAATTAATATTAATTTTTTATTCTAATATAAAATGATATATATATATATATATATATTATTTATTTATTTCGCATCAAAATGAGTAAATTAATTTTCAACAACATCCACTAACTAATTAACTACAACTTCTTCCACAAATTACACAAAAACTAAAATTTTCAATTAAAAACATTACTTTACTATTTACCTGTGTACAACATTCTGTTTACTAATTTTCATGTTAGCCTTAACTTTAATTATTTAGTTCAAAGAATTTATGATCAGTAATCAAACTTATTATTATAAGACTTAGGGCAACTTATTATTATTAATACTTAGGAATTTTGGATTTAGGAACTCAGAAAATAAGGTCCACTCAAGTTTAGAATAATTTTTGTAATTTAATTAATTTTAGAAATTAAAAAACAATTCCCATTGTGATTCTTAATTATTGTTCTTATATTTTATTTTAGGCCACAAATATGGGAAAAAAAACCCATTTGATAGCTTGATATCTTCATCTCTCTAAATATTTTTGTATATTACATCAAATTTTCAATCATCACTGTGGAAAGTTACAGAAAAAATTGACATTTCTAAGTAAACCTACATGCAACGTTAAAGTATATATGTCTTAACATGCTAGCTGGAAATTATTTTATCCATTTAGTATTAAACAAAATATTGAAAATTTAAATCACATTGAAAAAAAAAACTTTCATTAAAGAAAATGAAAACAATTTGGGCACCCTGCGACTTGAGGGCTAAATTGTGTATATATGTTATGCTTCACTTAAAAAAAATTAGAAATAAATGCTCAAAGGAGAAATCAATTTATCAATATTATTTTACAAATTACTATGTTAAGAAAAATAATTAAAAAATAAAAGTTGTATTTACAGAAAGAAGGAATCAATTGATCTATAACAAATCATGGCATTAATAATATAACAAAACAACCATGTTGATACTCTAATTTCACGACAAATTTTTTAATTAGGTTCCAATAAATTTTTGAAATTATTTTTGGTCAAGTCCATCAATCTTAAAAAAAAAGAAGGCAAAAACCAACCATTTTCTTGATTTTCTAATTTAATCCAATTTGGAATGGGTTAAGTAATATGTTCGTGCAAGACTCGTTGGAATAAGAGTTTTCATAGCTGGTTAGATGATATTTATTAGACCAAAGTATCCTATCTGAGTAGAAGTTTTCAGAGTCAATTAACCAAAATGAGAATTTCAAATTACATGCGCTATAAGTCGATCACCAACTTCGATTACATGAATGTTTTTTTAAAATGTATTTATTTATTTCATCATGAAGGAAAATTATCCTAATCAATTCCAGAGCAATATCAATGATGAAGAACATGAATAGCCAAGAAGGGTTCTCGCTCCTTGGTACATTGTTGATAAATCATATCTAGTAAATGAATTCGTATCAATTCCCATTCATTTCATATTTTTGATCAATTCAACAAGGGGTAAATCATTCATTTTGGTCGTATGTAGTTTTCTTTCGCCAGCCTATTTAGCCTCAAAAGTTAATTAAGGTTTGTAACATCAACAAAACCAAATGATCCAATGCAAAGCTTTAACAATGTACGAACAAAGAAAACGAGGCAATATCCCAGTTTGCAGCCATTCTTTTCTCCTCAAGAAGTGCCCTTGGATGTGCCATTTATGCTCCCATCCAAAAGCGAAAAGAAATCATGGCAAATACATTGTTTGTTATGAGCTACTTATCATTTCTCCAGAAAGACATTTGAGAAAGCAGTGAACCAATAGCACTGACATAACCTGTTTTTGCTTCATTTTCCTCCAATGAGCTATCAGGGTCTCGCCAAAATTTAATGACATGGAGACCCTCTTCTTCTGTTGATCTTTGTAAAACAATACGAGCATCATAACCTTTCTTTTTCATATCCAGGCATAAACCAGAAGGGTCATTTGCAGTAAGCGTAACCATGTACAACCAGCCCTTCTCAGATAAAAGCTTGTCTGCAACAGGCAATATCTTATCAATAACACTTCTTCCATTTTCTCCTCCAGCCCAAGCAGAGGTAATTCCATCACAGCCAACTTCTTCTTCAGGTGTTGGCACATATGGTGGGTTTACAACCATCACGTCAACCAATCCCATCAATCGATCCTCTAGTCCGGAGGCAATGTCAGTGGTTACCAACTCGGCGTGAACTCCATGCGCTTCAAGTGTTTCACTTGTCACTCTCACAGCATGAGGATTAATATCCGTAGCAAGAAAGTAGGATCCGGAGTTTTCCCCTCCAAGCAAAAGGGCAAGTGAAGCAATTACGTATCCACTACCACAACCAATTTCCAAACAAATTTTGGGATGATGCCCAAGCAAGTTATTTCGATCAGCTAGGAGTGCATCAACCAACGCAAATGAATCTACACAAGGTTCATAGACTTCATGATGTGAACTCACAAGACGTATTTGGGCGATTCTGTAAGCCATGATTCATCAGTTCTGCGAAAAAAACATAAAAACTCAAACTGGCTTCACTATAAGATTGAAACTTTACTTACAAACCTGCCAATAAGACATCAATTTAGCACCTTAATAGCTACCATAAAGCAAGGGGAAAAGAAATACAGACTTCATTCGCACATTAATATCTAGACTTCTTTCTCCACATTTCTTTCGCAAGTACCTGCCAGCCAGCAAACTAGGCTGTTTGATCTTCACCAAGTACAAAACTTACCCCATAATTTCTAACTTAGCATACGCCTATGACGGCCCAAAGAGCTATTTTCCCAAACAAGTCCTCCTTTCATTCCTAAATGCAATGCCCAAGTTTGATATCTACATGACTCCCTTCTCCTCCATTTACTAGCAAACAATCTGTTTAAATAAGTTTTGCTCTCCATTTACTAGCAGACAATCTGTTTAAATAAGTTTTGCTGAAGACGTAATTTGTGTGCTCCAATGATGTTACTCACGTTTCTCAGCGTGAGCATTCATGAATTCGGTTACTTGATTTTAGTTTCATTTATAATCATTTGATGAGCTTAAAATGGATAAAATAAATAAGCCAGAGCACCGTAAGATGTTTTTCCTCTATAAATATTGATATTTCTCTAAAGGGATGCGTCTTTCACTACAATCTTCTAAACAATGGAAACAATTACCAATAAAAAGAAGTCATACTATTTTCTGAAAACACACCGCAACTATTTTCGTCAAGGGCATCATAGATTTCAAGTACCCGAAAATATTTACACATTGAGGGAAGTTTACACTGCAGACTTTTCCTATTCCATAAGAAACAACTTACATAACAAACTCAAAGAACTATTCTCAACACTTAAATGTCCTGCAATATGCACATAATAGTGCTGGTATCAGGACGCGACCATAGCCACGAGCCAGACTTTTCACTATTTTATTGAATTCCAAGCCTTATTTTATCCAAAAAATCATTGGCTAAAAGGGATATTCTTAGTTTCTTATATTTAAATCAGTGGTGCAAGTTGACTAAGGAAACAAGAAACAGAGAAAATTGAGGAGAATGAAGTAGTGGATAATATAACTTTTTATTGCTCCAGACATTGCATAACTTCAAAGCTGAACAAGGCAGCAAATCCACCCCAAAATAAATATTTATTTTTAGAAATTAGAAATTCAGGAGTACAGAGAAGAAAACAAAAGGAAGTGAAAAGAGAGGAAGACAAAAAACACAATAACAATAGAAAACAACAAGCACAGGTAGAGATAGTTGAAGCCTGAGATAACATTCCGTTCACGCGCAAGTAATAATTCCATGTTCATAGCACGAACGAAAGTTAGAAAATATACTAGCGTAAATCAATAGATGGAGGAGAAAGACTTCTTCTGTACATCAATACGTTAATCAAGTGTTAACAATCAGAGAAAGTTCCATCCTTCTACAGAATATAGCATAAAGAGCTCAAATTCTTCTACTAATGCGTGGATTAACACAATGAATTAACCAAGAGTTGTTATTATATTTACATTGACCATAAAAAAAAACGGTAGTAATTCTTTTACCTGGGAATGAAAGAGCTTAAATTTACTAGCAATAAAATGGTCTTTGGGATGCTTTGCCGGAGGGTGCCAAGACGATGATGAGCTGGGCGGCAGTCAAAGGCGGTGGAGACACTGGAGATTGGGTGCCATGTCGAAAAGATACATATTTTAGCATCATAGGCAGAAAATACACTTGAACAAACACAAAAAAACAATCCTTTTACCATCATACAACAACAAAACCCAGCATAATCCGAAAGAATGAAATCAATACAACAACAGCAAGTCAAAATCAACAAAAACCCACATCACAAATCAGTAAAACATATTACAATAACCCATTTAGTATTAATCATTCATTATAAACGACCACATCTAACTGCAACAGCCGAAGCCGGACTATCAAAAAGTCAGCCCATGTATAATTAAAAACCTAACACCAAAAAGAGCTCAGAGAGGTAAAAGTACCTAAAATGGTAATTGGAACTTCAAAGAATTGTGCAGATATAAAAAATGAAGAGGATTTATAGAGACAGTGAGCCGAAGAGTTAAAAAGGGAGCTCAATTGCAAAGGAGAAAAACTTCCTGTAATCTGACGAGGTTCTCGCAGAGACCGACTAGCTAAAGGGAGGACTCTGCTTGAAAGTAGAAACCATTGAACCAACATCGACAAAAATCCGGTTCATTTTGTTTTCTCCGGCCTACTGGTTTTTTTGGTTTTCATATAGGGAACTTTTTTAATATTCTTGAACCGGACATTCCATAGAATTTGATGGGGTGAGCTTCTAATTCTAGAAGTTGAAGACGACTAATGGATGTGTTGAACTCCATCACTTGTTAGCTCTATTAAAACAAATAGGATTCAACTTCTGTTAGCTGGCCGGCATATTAATCCCACAGTTAATAATGGGGCTTTTGTTTTGCTTTTACACGTTCGTCTATTCCGGGCAATTTTAAGCCCTCCAATCAACACTGAAATTGAAGAAAGAACATGCGTATTCATAACAAGCAGTTGATACATTAGCGATGAGAAAGAGAGGGGTGGAGGAAAATACACGCAAATGTGCAACACTAATTCTTTTTCTCAGGGGAGTTCAGTACAAATTGGGTTGCCAGGTAAGGCTATAGACAGTGAAACAGTTGAGGGACAGCAATAATGCTCCTGATACAGAATCCTGCGTGCAACGTCTTGACTCTTTTTACGTTTTCTATGTGGTAGAGCAGTAACATTCTGCAGTGCACCGAATTGATCTCTGCAGAATCCAGATGAATAATGATCATGAGAATAAGAACCTTCCAGCACCCGAGGACCTAAAACAAGGCCAAATGATGCTTGATTAGTACCAATAAGATTTTGACAAAAGTCGTAGTTTTCCAATACAGTTTCAGCAGTTCCTCGGCGCAATCCAACCACAAGATAAAAAGGGTAAAAAAAAAAAAAAAAGGCCCTTCACGGACCATGGTTTTACGTAACATAATTTCACATTGCACAAGCGCCTGAAATTTGCCTTCATTTGTGTTTTTATATGGGCAATTAACTAATGCTTAGAAATCATGCAACGGCAAATAAAGCAATATAATTCTAGTTTGCGAATCTGTTAATACAATTGATATGCCTCAAAAAATTTTGCTCCCACTCTATCTTCATTCCAATTTTCCAGTAAACATTTATAGTGCTATCTGAATATCTTGATTCCATCTACAATATCTAGGCATATTTCTCAGTTTATTCTTTATTTTCAATTGAATGCATTAGAACTGAAAGTTATACCTCACGGTACATGTGAAGCAGAGCCATTCTCCATGCTGACATCCAGATTACAACCCCTGATTTACACATAAAAGCAACTTAAAGACCAGAAAAGAGAATATAGAAGAATTTTAACTCATATAACATTATCAAAACATTACCTCTCCATAGCTAATCTCTTCATTTCTTCAATCTCGTTTTCTACAGAAGTACATGCAGCCTGAATTTCTATGTTCTTCAAGCATAGCTCCCTCCATTGTGCGGATAAAGCATTAAGCTCATATGCAGTGTTTTGCTGATCAATTGAACATGTAGCATAAATAACTGCTAGCAATAAGATGCGCAGAAATGGAGGGAAAATAAATAGTAAATTAAGATTTCCTTTTCAACCTGATGATATTTCCTCTCACGATTTACAGTTTCAATCTTTTCATTTAGTTTCATCGCTTGTGATTGTGTCCTGAAAAGACAAGTTAAGCATTTTTACAGCCTCTGCTTATTATAAAGACAAGATAAACTGACTGTTTCAATTAAAAACTGAAAACTCCCTCAAATAAGGTCCAATTCATCAGTCTGAAGAGGTCAGAAAGGACAATATCACACATTCTTGACTCAAAGAACAGAAGCAGAATTCTTAAGGTCATACACCTAATGCCATAGCTCTCCCTCCCAGTGGAAATACATCAATCATCCAAAAAAGTGGTAGGAAATTGGATGAGTGGTACAAATTCTACATCTTAACAAAACTTGAGGAATTCTTGATTATTGCTTTCCCACTGCTTGCCTCAGTACAGACACATTTTCAAGTGAAGTATAAGATAATTCTTTGAACAATTTTCCATTTTAATTTGGGCCCCACTTCGCCCTTGCTTCCCTCTCTGGTCAGGACAAAGGTCAAGCAACACAAGAGATGTGCATACGAGAAGTATATAGTTTAAATACCTACACTATCTAAATGGAAGAAATATGCAGAGACATGCTTGTATGAAAGGATAAGGTGTTACAAAATGAAAGTGGGAATTGCACTTGTTCAATGAAAAAACCTGGATAACACTGCCTCCAACTTTTGATTGTATAGCTTCCACACCTCTGGACCATGTTTTGACATTAAGTCTAAATTTTCCAGCCTGAAATGGAAAACGTTTTAAGCAAATCAGAAGCATTTTAGCACAAGAATTTTTGGAGAAAAAATATTGGATAAATTCCTTACAGTTTCTCAATGATTTTCTTTGAGAAGTGAGATATACAATCAAGGTCACATAACATTTTCAGATTCACCAAGTGTTTCCTCCATATGAATAATTGTCTATAAGTTTTCCCTTCAATTATTCTGGAGGCAATCAGAAGCTCAAGAGCTAGTCTGACTTCTTATGTCCTAATGTTAAGTTACTGCTATGGATACTAGCAAACCAAAAAACACTAAGGCAAAGACACCCTGGCACCACTCAACACACAGAGAATTCCTTAGCTTCGTGAATCCTCTCTTCCACTCATCTTTTCAGTATTTTGTTGAACCAGAGAATCTAGTTAACTTCCAGAAAAGCAATTTGTTTATTTAAACAAAGGACAAACCTGATAACTTGATGCTGCAGCAAACGCTGACCTTTTTGAAGTGCTAGCTTCCATGCAGTTTCATCATTTTGTTTGTTGACAGGTGGAACTTCAAGTCCATATCTTGACATGTCCATTTGGACTGGAGGCCTCCCTGCTCTAACCCTCTCATATTCCCTCGCAAGCATTGGATGATCCTAAAATTTGATCCAAGAAGATATAAGTTTAGCACTTACACAATGTACAAGCACCATAAAGTGTTTCCTAAAACAACTAAAACTGAATCAAACACCTCTGAATTGCATGCAAAACTGCTCAAGATGATAGCTCTAACTTGACATTAAAAAGAAGGAATCTTAGATTTTCCAAAAGAGAATGAAAAAGGAAAATATGAGTAGAAATATACCTTTCCTCGGATAATCTATGGAACTAAATGAAGTTTGAGATTAAAGATTTGCAATTCTAGATGAAAGATAATTAATCCTTAGACTAGTATTTCACTGATCAAGTTATCATTCATGGCCTCCCATCTTCTCCTTCGAAAACAGAGTTCCAATTGAAGCCTAAATGCCCTCTTTTGAGCTATCCTGTTTATCTCCCACAAAGCTGAGGAAGACTTCTCTAAATTAAGCCAAATAAATTGAGTTATCCTGATGTCTACATTGGTTCACCCCATTTTCTTTATCAAAACAGAATGCAACTTAAGTAAAATTTCCAACTAGAACATTATCATTGAATTCTTCACAAAATTAATTTTCCAACATCCTAACGCCACAACAGATATTTTCCTCAATTAATTCTTACACAGTAAACTCCACAGAGACAAGGAACTCACTCATAAATAAATTAACAAAGTAAATTACAAAGTACTACAAGAACATTTATTTAAACCCTAGCAAGCACATTGAAAAACACAGTCAAAAATCCAATGCAAGTTACAGAAATCAGTGCACAAAACATTTTACAGAAAGCGATTCCATTTATATTTCGGACCTCAAAGTTGAATATGGGAAGTGGAGGGAGGTCTTTGAGGAAATCAGAGGGTTTTTTGGTGCTCCGACGCATCTCTAATTCAACTAAATGGTCCACCTCGGCTTTCACTTTGGGGTTGCCGTAGTCGTCGTCGATGTAGGGAAGCGCGTCAATCACTTCAGCGCCAGAAGACCAAGCCGGACGAGCCGACGGCGGAGCTTCCAGCATTAGAATATCTCCGTTAGCACCGTTCGTCAATGATGTCGCCATGGTGTCGCTAAACCCCCAACTTCTCCTTCCCCGTACAAAGCTTATACTGTTTAAAACGGAAAAAGAAAATTATATTGCCCTCCGCCCCTAGAATTTGGGATTTATTTCGAAAAAACCCATTCATTTTTTTGGATATCACTTGCGGATTGAATTAAGGGAAAATTACATTCACCCTCCTTGAGATTTAGATAAATTACTATTTGAACCATTTGTTTCAAAATACTACTAAAACCCCATTGACTGAATAGCCCTTTTAGTCAACTAACAGAAATATATATATATATATTTTTAAAAATCCTTTTTACCTAAAAAAACCCCTAAAATAATAATAATAAAAAGAGTCTAAATACTACCAGAAATTAAAAAATAACTAAACATGACTCTATTACTTTTAGCATCCAATTACAAACAAACATTCTAGAAATACTTTTCCCTCCTAACAAAAGCTGACAAAATCTGGCATATATACTAATTTCAAAGTTTAGAACCTTAGAATCCAAATTTGAAGATATGTCCAATTAAGTAACTATCAAACCTTACAAACCAAAGTTAGTCACGGAGATGTGCAGTTACCTATATTAATTTATATTAATTTTAGCAACATATATGGAGCAGCTTTCAACCAAGTTTTAGGGGGTGTTTGGTTGGTGGGTTTAGGGGGGGGGAATGGAATGAAAAAGATTGTTTGGTAATTGATTAATGAGTTCTACACTTTTAATTAATTATTCATTTACTTAATATTGTAATTTAATATTATAATTAATAATTAATTAATCTCATTCATTAATATTAATTATTATAATTAATATTAATTAATTTATAAATAATTAATTGATAATATTAATTATATTAATGTATAATTAATTAATTACTTAAAATTAATTTAATCAATAATATTTTTATTATTATTAATTAATTAATTAATTAATATTAATTTAATTAATCATTCATTTACTTAATATTTTAACTTAATATTATAATTAATAATTAATTAATCTCATTCATTAATATTAATTGTTATAATTAATATTAATTAATTTATAGTAATTAATTGATAATATTAATTAATTTATAATTAATTAATTACTTAAAATTAATTTAATCAATAATATTTTTATTAATAATTAATTAATTATTAAGATTATTTTAATTAATCATTCATTTATTTAATATTGTAATTTAATATTATAATTAATAATTACTTAATCTCATTCATTAATATTAATTATTATAATTAATGTATAATTAATATTAATTAATTTTAAGTAATTAATTTATAATTAATTAATTACTTTAAATTAATTCAATAATAATATTTTTACTAATAATTAATTAATTTAATATTATAATGAATAATTAACTTATAATATAATTATCATTCCATTCTATTCCAAACATTTCTTTCTATCAAATCCATTCCATTCCTAAACCCATAAATTATACCAAACGCCCCTTAGAGTAGAAATTCTTTGGCCTATTTGGATTTTGGGGTGCAATTCGATATACTCACATTTTAGTGTATGTATGATACACATTAAGGCTGCGTTTGGAAAGCAAATTTTCATTTGCAAATAAGAAAATTCTCAAACAAAAACAAACTATCCAAACACATTTTTATTTTAAAATTTAAAATTTAAATTTTCCCACTCAAATTCCTCTCACATAATTTTAAAAAAATTTCCCTCTTATTTTTTCCTCCAAAAAACTTTTTTCTATCTAAAAATACCCACCAAAATTTTCAAACATTTCAATACAGTTTTTTCTATTTACAAATAAAAATACCCTTGTCCAAACGGGTATTTTTGTGGGATCTTTCAAAAGGGTATTTTTGTCTTTTGCGCTCTCATAATTTTGTCACATGAAATTAAAGGGTATTCTGGTCCACCCACTCACAATGATAACCAGAGTCATTTTTTGACAAATTATCACTATGAGTTAAATTCAATAGAATTTGATCAATTCCCTTTTATGTCGTTAAGGTGGAGAACGAGAACTGAATCAAGAATTCTTTTTCTTTATTACCTTGCGATATTTATTTCACTCAAAATTGGATCTCTTTACTGGGTGTTCTACCTGTGGTTTCAGGAGGTATTCATGTTTGGCACCCCCTCTCTTTTTTATATTTCCTTAAGTTGAATTAAAATTCACTTTGATTAGGGCGAAATTCTTTAAAATTCCTCGCCTTTTTTAATATATTCTGAACGGTTTCTATAGCATTTCTAATGACATGTGAAGGACCTCTAACAGTTACTAACAGCGAGAGAACGTTATGATTTCTCTTGATCAATGAGGCTCTTGATAGTATTTTGAAACAAAGAAATTCAATTAGTTCCTAATTTAAAACCGGCCTCACAATTAAGCTCAATTAAATCGTATTTGGAAACTACATTAAGGAAGCAAGTTCTGTCAATTGATTAAGCCCGTTACAAAAACATAAAATTGGAAATTTTGGCACAAATAAAGTTTGATATTCACGCATTTAGATTTTTCTAAAACGCAAGTCGTGATTTGGGAATCATTTTGAATCACGATTATTTAAGAGTGATTTTTCTGGGGATAAAGAAAAGTTTTAAGAGTGAATTCTTTTTCTACGATGAATGAAGTATTAGTTTCGAATTATGTTTTAAAATAAACAAGTTAAATCAAAATGAAAATAAAATAATTCTGATTCTTTTCTAGACTTTATATTAAAAAAAAAAACATGATTTTCAATCATATCGTGACTTAAATTTCATTTAAAGATATAATCTATACGCAAAAAGAGTCGAATTGAAAATTTAAAGCCATGTATTGAGGAAGATGGAAAGTAAGGCTTAAAGCCTCAATAGCATAACATCCGCTTAATTATCATAATTAACTGAGAAATCATGCATGTAATGATGGTTAATCAAAAGTTGTAGGTGGCACTAAAACTAGATAATACTCAATTTGTGATCATGCCTATAAGAGAGAGCACTAGCCAAGAGGAAAAATGCTAAGGCACATTTTGTTGAATTCATTCATTTTTTTGTGCCTATCAAACTTGTATTTTAGACATATTTTTACGCATTTTGCATGATAAAAGGGCACTTGTGTATTAATGTGTGATAAATTAATTTTTGTTGAGCAAATTAATCAAGAAAATAGAATATGCATATGTAGCATAAGTTCAATAGAAATGGAATTATAAAGTTCAAAATGAAAAACAAGTGCACTTTTACATTACGTGTAAGAATTGAAGGAATAATTATCTCATATTAAATCGTAAAATATTTTAGACATTTGGTATGATATAAGTGAGTAGATACATATGTGTGTGTATTGTATAATAAATTAATTTTTGTTGATTGAGTTAATCAGGAAAGAATTTTTTATTTTAAATCTCTAGATTAGACGTAGGAGACAAAGGGTATGTATATAGTTTAATTTCGATGGACAGAGAATTACAAAATCAAAAAAGGACAAAAATGTGCACTATTATATTATATCGGAAAAATATTACTCCATCTATTCCAAAAGGGCAAAAAAAAGGTTTGGTTTCAAAAAAAAAAATTATTTAATAAAAAAGTCTATTTCTGAAGAAAACCACTAAATAATAATTATGTAAAGTTCAAAATTAAAAAGTGAGAATAAATGTGAAAAATTATACAATAATATACCAAGAATATTGTATTTCATAATTAAAAAATTAATTATATATATTTAAAAGTGAACTTTTTTTCTAATACAAGAAGATTATACTGGAATACGTGACAAGAATTAAAAGAATAATTAATTAGTCCATAAGGGAGGCCGGCGTTTAATTAGATTGGTTAAACACAATCACTACAGATTATGTGCAGATTAGAATATAAAAATTATCAAAAAAGTCACATCCCCATTGAAAAGTGCTGAAAAATTAAAGCCAGCTAGTTCGCACTTTATCAACTGGGATAGAAAATACAGTGGGAGGCATGTTCAAGGTATCAAAGTCCTAACATTTTTCCCTCATACATCAATAGTTTTTGCTGCAGAACTGAATCTTGTCTTTGAATTTGGTCCATCACCACCACAAAATCACATGATTTTGTCCATGTAAAGATCAGACCAGGAATCCCCAGATGGAATTGTTTAAGGATCAAGCATATGTGTATCAAACTCCCATAATTATAATTAAAACTTGTACTTGAAAAGATTTTCCACCAATGAGATCTCATCAAGCCCAGCAAGATGTGGGTAGTTGTCAGCACTTCACTCGCCAGGCACCCAAATCCAGTGAGTATTGTAAGGAATGGAAATCCTAAGTAAGAATTAGATGTTGCATATTTGTGTGATGGATTGCAATAAAATATGTTTACCAATTGGGTGTATGGATGAAATGAATAAGGACATTTTAAGTTCTCTCGAATGTTTAAATCTTGAGTTTGAGATTTGAAGGAACCATGTGATGTATGTATCATCAACGTAAAGGGAAAAAGAAAAACAATGTATTATGTTTGAGATCAAGGAAGCATGTATTGTGTAAATAAAGCAGTCTATAAAATAAATTTAAAAAATGAGAATTTTTGGTACAAAAATAAATAATATAGCGGGATAATATACACAGTAATGAAATTTCACGTGACATTTATATAACATAAATCACTTATCTAATATCTTTTTGCTCATGGATATCCATTCAGTCACGATGAAAATTCATGTGAATATCATTACACTCAAATGTTTGTATAAGATTTTGGAGCTTCATTTGAGGAGGGTTGGGCTAAAAACATGAAAAAACCCTAAGAAAATAAAGGAAATTTAAAAAAAGAAAAAGGAAATAAAGGAAGAGGAATAATATGATGGTGTTGAAATGGAGAGCATGACAAGACACCACAGCAAATGTTGAAATGTAAAGGAGAAATGACAGAAGTATATTTTCCTCCAAACCTTGCGAGAAACATGGGGCGCCTCATTGACTTTTACGTGTATATAAGTGAATCCCTTGTGCCCTAAACTTCATCATCATCTTCAACTTCTGATCTGCCAATGCAGTAAGTCCTACGCAAACATTTCTGATTTCATTCGTTGTATCAGTTACTTTAAGGTTAGGGAGGACAAGGGTAGGAATCAATAATATGTGTAGTGAACTGAAGGAAACCCTTTCAGTTCAATCAAGATGGGTTGAAGATCGATCTCTGCTGCTGACTCGTTGGTTCATGAACACATCATCTGATCATGATCATGGAATCAAGGTAATTTACGTTGGACATAGGAGCCATGCAAAGAGGAAGAAGAAGAGATGTGTTTCTGATCCAATGATGCAGGAGCCGGGTTCGATCATGGCTGTCTTGAATTGGACTGAAGGGTTTCCTTCCCCTCTCTAATACACACACATTATCATTATTATCATTACACTTCGTTCTTTCTTCAAAACTCCACACACACACACACACACACACATATAATCCTTAGTTTTTTTTAAAAAATTTTTTTTCCTTTCTTTTATATCATTTCATTTTGCATGTAGATAATTTAGATATTTCCTTATTTATTTGCCATATATATTTTAGAGGTATGGTACTAGCAAGATTTATTGACTAATTTCATGAATGGTAACTGATCATCATTTTTTGTTTTGCTTCTTATAAACTTTTAGCATTTCATGTACAAATCCCATGTTTTAAATTCAAGATTGGAGATTAAGAGAGGGTTAACTCTTGAATAATCACTCGCTGTCTAAAATTTATCAATCGATATGAGTTATTATTAGAATTTTTGAAATTCTAAAGTTGAAAACACTAACATTCATTGGTTTTAATTAATTCTCATCAAAAAAAAAAAATTTGGAAAGAATATGACAATAATTTTATTTTAGATTGCAAGTCTCCATATATTGACACAGCCAATTCCAAGTCCTCTAAATTTTCAGTTTTACCAATTATTTTCAATCCCTTAATTAATTTCAAAGTAAGCATACCAATACATAAAATCTGTACTTATTGAAGACTTTCACAAATGCATGATTTAGTAGATGAATCTTGTTGCCAGCTGCGTATTGGCTATGCCTGGCCTTATTATGTAGACTTACCGACTCGAATTGTATGTGGAGTTGAATTATTATTATTATTATTATTTAACAAATGTGGAGTTGAATGAATTGTTCAACCTAACTTTGAATTGACTTGTTATCTAGATCCTAACTTTGAATTGCCGACTCCAATTGTATCACCTTGTGTCAAGGTATGACCAAAGTTAGTGAACTAAAAAGGACTTCTGAGCCGCCGACCAAGGAAAAAGGATAATTTTTACATTAATCTAGTATATATATATATATATATATATATATATATATATATATTTCTCATATCAACTTCACCCATAGAGTGATTTTTTTTGTTCTTTTAGTTAATAAGGTTTAACCCAAATCAAATACTCAATTAGAGTTTTGAGTGTCAGAGATTTATTGTAAAAACACTAATTCCTCCAATTTATAATGACAATATTTTGGGTTTTTTTTTTTTTTGGTATATTCTATCTATTATTCTAGTAGAGTTGTATGAAATGCAAATGTCACACTTTGATGAGGACCAATACTTCTTCTCCAAAAAACCAATAAAAAAATTGTATATTTACGTTTTATCTTTATTTTTATTGCATTAAACTAACTATATAATTATTTTTTTTGTTTACCTTCTACATGTAAATAAACTGTCTCTCTTATATTATAAGTTGTCCTTTCTAATTATTTCATTTTACACTGTTTTAAATGATCTAGTGAATGTATGAAATATTCTCTCATTGTAACGGATTTAGTCGCGAGTTATTTAAATTTTCGTTGCAACATTACCAGATCAAAATGGTCCCTAATTTGTTCTTATCCAACATTACAAAATGAAAATGGAATTTAATCTGTCGCCCTCCTTTAAATTTGTTGTGCTTTAAATTACCTACAAAATTAATAGCACAATAACAATTAATATTTGCAGGCCATCATTAATCCTTCCTTAATTTATATTAGAGTAAATCGAATATTTGGTCCCTCACAAATATGTTTCTAACTTTTTCAATCCCATAAATTTAGAAATAACATTTTTAGTCCCTTACATTCTAAAAATATTAATTTTGGTCTCTTGTCTGTTATCTCCGACAAAATCCATCAAAAATCTACTCATGCACACTGTGCGGCATTTTACTTAAGGGTGAAATAGTCCTACAACATTTTAATACGAAAAAGAGTAAAAGACATTGGAGGCCACTAAACTTTTGAAATCATATACTTTTTGCCATCCATCTAACAAAATTATAAGAATAGTCATTCAATTCGTAAATTTGACAATCCGTGACCATTCCGTTACTTTCACTAGTTAAAAGCCAAACGGACAAGGGAAAAATGGTCAGTTTTGCATTCTAAAATATGGGTAAGTGTTTTAATAAATTCTATTTTTTGGGAAAATAAATACAATACTTTTTAAAAATATTTTAAAAATTTTTAATACACTATTTTATATTAAAATATTTTAATATAAAAGTGATTAAAGAAGCTTATATTTGAAAGTGAGAGGAAACTGACCATTTTTGTCCTTGTAAAAAACACTTGGAAGTATTGCCGTTTGGCTTTTAATGGCTGAAAGTAACAAAATGGCCACGGGTTGCCTAATGAAAAATGCCCAAAAAATCAGCCCGCCAATCGTATCTAATCCCTAATTCATATTATCCACTGTCATTGATGCTAAACCCACTGAGATCAAGAAGTTCCAAGTTGGAGTAACTTGAAGCAATTGCTACAATAGATGCATCAGTTATTTCTAACCCAGGTACAAGAGAAAGCATTCCTAATCCCCTTAAGTTTGCATCAGTGAGAGTGATGAGAATCAAATATTCATAAACTTAGATATATGTTTTTCACGCTTTTGCATAGATTTCATTGAGATATGCCATGTTTACTAGAGAAATTACATTATATTTGTGATTTTCACCTTTTATTTATTTTGTAGGAAAAAAGGGGTTGAAAAACAATTATCTTCGGGAGCTCATAACTTTTGATGCAAATGTCCAAATGAGATGATTCAAGATGCTATGGAAAGACGAGAAAGAGAGCAAAAACTTTCATGAAGGAAGTTTTCCCAAATTCCAGAAGCAAATGGACCAAAACTGGACAAAATCAGAACAAGGCGCAAAACAAGGAAGTCCAAACCCGAAGGTTTGGACCGCCGCGGTGGTTAAAACAACCTGGGCGCAAGCTTCAAAGCAGGAGACGGGCGGTCCTCTGCAACGAAATTTTGCATTTTGCTCCCTAATGTTTTGGAAGCTTCACAAGTGTTCCTAACGTCCCATGGCTATAAATACCCCATTTTCTCAGATCCAAGGCATGTAATATTTGGTTAGGGTTAGTTTTTGATTATTTGCACATTTTCCCCAATCTTGAGGGGATTTTCCTAGAGGCTAGGGTTTGGCATTTTGTGGCTCTTCAACACTTCAATCTTGGATTTACTTTGGCTTGCTAAGTGTGGAATTTGTTGGATTCATCACTCTTTTGATTAAGGGAAGTATTTCTTATAAATTTCTTATGCTTTCAATGGTTAATTCTCTTTGTGATTGTTGGTTGTTTGAAGCCATGAGAGGCTAAATTATATTGGGTGATTCTTGGTGTTTGATGTATGGATTAGGTTTATTTTGATTCCTTGTGGGTTGTAGAGTGATGGGCTTGCATTAATTGAAGTTTTCCTACTTGTAATTAATTATTAGCATGCATTGAATTGTGGCCACATTTAGTGTGTGTTCTTGGTGTTCATGTGTGTTTTAGAATATATATGAATTTAGACCAAAAAGTGGGAAAAACTACCTAACATTCTTTAGCTTTAGGTGTTTGAGACAAGGAACAACTACCAAATGAGATTAATTGTGCACTAAAATTGTGTGGAAGCCATAGGTTTTAGTGTGCAAAGGTAGAAGTGAGACCGAAAGGAGATATTCTATTCTTTAATTCCATTGAGACCGAAAGGAGATGTGGAGTGAAAAATAGGTGGCTTTCTTAGATTAAACACTTGAATTAGGGAATGTAAAGTAGTTGGCTAAAACATCTAGGGCTAGAATTGTGCATTAGAGTTGTGTGGAAGCCATAGGCACTAATGTACTCTAGGTGAGGATGAGACCGAAAGGAGATTCCTCATTCTATAATTTCAATGAGACCGAAAAGAGATTTGGAGTGAACGGATGTAGCCACTTAGTTAAGATGCCCTACACTCGGTTGCCCTTAGGAGTCAAAGTAACCGAACCCTTGCATTGAACCCAAGGATCACCCTCCTTCCTCATTTGTTAATTTCTCTCTTTGATTAAGTTGAACTCGTCAACTTAATATTTAGATTTTAACATTCTCTACTATATGCATACTTTTATGCATGTTTCTTAGCTAAATATCACTCTTTACATCATTCCTTAGCAAATAATTAATTGCATTTAAATTAGTGTATTGTCCCCTTCCCTGTGGAAATCGATCCCTATTCTTTACTACAATAGATTAAGTGAGGTTTAGGTGTATATTTGTGTGAGTTTGAGCTATAATTTGACGCACTTTTGCACACACCCAATCCGCTCACCAGAGAGCCAACACAACAGAGTGGGAAAGTTGAACTGATGCAATGTGAATGTTTTGTAGCCTTGGGTAGGTTCTTTCTAAACCATCCACCAAGCTAGCGAGATCTATGCTATCATTCTCTTGTCTTGAAAAATTTAACGAAATCTCTATTAGATTAGGACAGCTGAAAACGACCTTAGACAGGAGGTGAAGATTTGAAAGCCACAAGGTTGATAAAGTGGTTGAACAAAGAACGAGACCACCAAAATTAAAGCACCCTTGCATAGTGAGACTGGTTAGGAATCTTTTATCAGCAACAAACCGACCCAACTCCTCCCCAGTAATTTGGTTGATTGAAGTATTTGATGTAAAGATCTCCAAGCATTCCAAACTAGCGCACGAAAATGCAATGCAAACAAGAACTATGACATCCACATCACTTTCCATTCTTAGTGAGAGTCTAACAAGTCCAAGGCACTTCTACAAAACCGATCATACGAATTTGACTTGGGCCTTGGTTGGAACCCTAAACCTTAGCTCCTTAGCTCTCTCCAAATCCTCTTTGTCATTTCCCTCCACCATTTACAAACCCTAGCCACTGATAACAAGGACAGCGAAGGAAGCCTCCTCAGCACCTCCTATAAGCAACTCATCGGCAATTTCCCGGACCCATCAAGATCTAGTTCCACCTCCAGCCCCTCTTCCTCATCCTCATCAAGCGATTCCTTCACAACAATGTCGTCAAACTAGAGAGCCTATCGAAGGTTAGGAAATGGCTGGCTTGACATCAATGTCGTCAAACAACCCTTCTTCTTGGCTTGATTGAAAATACATTTTAATCTCAACTAGGGCTTTTTGCTTTGTGATCAATTAGTAAGGAATTAGGGATTAAATACGATTGGCAGGCTGATTTTTGGGGCAATTTTCATACTAAAATGTTGTAGGACTATGTTACCTTTCAATAAAATGCCGCGCAACGCGCATAGGCAGATTTTTGATGGATTCTATCAAAGATAATAGACAAGGGACCAAAACCAACATTTTTAAAATTAAGGAACTAAAAATGTTATTTTTAAAATTATAGAACTGAAAAAATTAGAGACCTATTTTGAAGGAGACTAAATATACTATTTATTCTTTTGATTTGGATAAAGTCCTCCTTACGAAGGCGAAACTCCCCCACCTGTACCAGAGGCCCCTTAGCCAGGCGGGTTGTAAATCGAGGGATGTGCACGAATTGGCAGAGGCCTGAGGGAGAGAGTTAACAAACCAAACCCCAGGACAGACTCCCACAATATTTCAGCGAAAAATCTGCCCCACGCGAGGTTTGAACCTGCGTTGCCGGAGGATTTCTCCCCACATCACCTCAAACTTACCAACTCGCCTACGCCCCTGGGGGCTATTCTTTATATTACCTTGCGTGTTTGTTCAAATAAGATGTGCTTGATCACCTCTTTCTTACCTTCTGAAAATTGATCATTCACTCAGATAGCCTCCAGAAGCTTAGCTTGATTTTTCCCCCAAAAAAACAATTTATCACTATTTTTTTCATTTGATCTAAATCTTAGGATCTGTTTGGACAAAAGATTTTTATTTGCAAATAAGTAAATTCACAAATAAAAACAAACTATCAAAACACATTTTTCTTTCAAAATTTAAAATTCAAAATTTTCCACTTAAATCCCTCTCACATAATTTTTAAAAAAATTTTCTCTTATTTTTCTTTCCAAAACACTTTTTCTATCAAAAAATACTTATCAAAATTTTCACACATTTCAATACAACTTTTTCCAAATACATCACACTCCAAACAAAATCTTAATTATATTAAAGAGTAATGATATTTTTAGTGACTGATGTGATAAGCATAAAAAAACAATCATCTTTTATTATTTTACATATTTTAATAAAAATAATAAGTTAATTTTATCTTTTATACTTGTCACAGTCATTATAAAAATCACTATCAAATATCATTAAAAGTATTAAAATTATATTTTAAATTAATCTACATGTTAACTCAATTCAAATCTTGACTTTTATTCATCCCTTTCAAAGAGAGCTTTGAAACCCAAAAATACACAATCAATAGGAGAAAATTTTGCTGGTTCTTTCTTTATTTAATTTCTGTAATTTTTTGGCGTAAGCAAAAACTTCTGTTTATCAAATTGCATGAAAGATGTGGAAGGATCCCATAGCAATAAAATGAAGAATACAAGGGTGAAACTGCATCATCATCATATCCCTTGTTATTTTGTTCAACATGCACGTTAGATTCTAGGGAACCCATAAAACTTCTCTCCCATAAAATTACATTCATGCTTTCTTTGCAGCAGAAATGGTTCCAAATAAATTACATCAATCGGCTACACTATGAAGTGGCATGCTGGAGTATAAAAGAGTGAAAAACAGCTCAACTTCTGGTATGTTTCTGATGACTTGAATGTAGCTCTGCCTACTGGGTTCCTCGAGCAGATTCTGTCCCATCTGAGCAATTCGAGGCAGAAGTTTTGCTAGAGGGATTGCAGATTGGATATCTATTTCCTCGATGAGAGCTTCCACCAGTACTTTCAGTGATATGTCAAGTACATTCCCAAATTCAGCACTGCAAAGAACAATGGCACAAAATGAGTAAACTCATATATAATAAGTAGCGTTAACAACAGATAATCGTTGTTATTTGCGAACCAAATGATGATCCTCCTACTCCTCAAGTATAATGGTTGTTATGCTATGAAGGGAATAATTAACCTTTTTAACACTGCCCGTGTCTCATCTGTAAGTTGTTCAAACTTGCTGACATGGGAATGATCTTCACTGCCACTCCCGCGCATTGCAACAAATTTGTACATTCTGGGGTCATCTGGAATCAAATAGCCTACCCACTGATAAGGGTTTCTTGTGCTCATAAACGTGTCCAATATTTGCACAATAGTTTCATGAAGTACAGAACTGCTGAAGAAATCCTTTAACTGTTTCCTGCAAACAATAACATTATAATCAATTAAAGAGGCCTGTAATTTAAGGTAACAAACATCACGAGGAAGAGAGGATAGTCATATGAACCACACTATAACAAAGAGAGCAGTAACTGATTGTCTCATGCATAGGTTGTAACCGAGTAAACTTGTCTTTTTGATGCAGGCGATCATAGTCATCAGGAACTTAAACTAATGCATAAGTATTATGTCAAACATTAAGGCAACAAAAATCTAGAAAGGAAACTGAGCTTGTGAAACTTCTTTTTTATGCCATATTTATGATTGGCAAAATATATCTCATGTTTGGAAAATGACATTACTTGATTTCAAATAATAGAATTTATGATAGGCAAGTTACATCTCATGTCTGGAAAATGACATTACTTGATTTCAAATAATAGAATTTGCAAAGATCAATAAAAGAAGGTAAATAAAAGCAATAAAAATTGAATATGCTAATGGAGAAACAGATACTTCCCAGTCTTTTAACACGAGGAAAAAGGACCCTCGAATCAATTTCCAACTTTTCACAGTATTTCAACATGAAAATCACTCAATACATGGCTAAAAACTGCTACTGTCGTATTTTTAGTACTTGACAAATGAAAGGTTTCTTGTTAAACAATTTTTGCCCCTACCAACACCAAACAGCACCTGCCACCTCTCAACATATCTATAACCCCCAGGGCTGATGGGTTATATACTTTTCTCCACACCCTAAAATTTTCACTGAAAGACAAATTGGGATTTGGAATGCCCTGGGGACTTTCTCTCCTCTCTTGGAAGGACAAGGGCCTCATCATCATTCATTGAGAGAACAGCTAACGACCTCGACCTAGAGCTGAGTACAGTTCGACATATGCTGTGATAATAATACTTTAGAAAGAAGCAACTAGATCAACGTTCATTGACAGTTGATTAACAACACAAATAAGCAAAATAGATTGGATTCATAAAGCAAAATTAGGGGGAAAGTGGTCAACATAAAACTAGAGAACCATAGCTTCTGATTTTGATATTACATAAATGAGTTAGTGTTCCCATTTACATCGGTATCCAAGGTAATATTGACAAAATTCCATTCTGGAGCCAATGTGTTCTGGCACTCAGGTGACAACCACAAAATTATATGCTTTTGGCTGTTACAAAAAGATAGTAAACAAATGACACTTAGCTTATCTATGCCAGTAGAAACAAGTTTAATACACTACAATGAGGCCAGGCCAGCTCTAAGGTGAAATCTACATAAATTGACCTACTTATGCTTGTAGTATCCTTGACCGCATAATGACAAACACTCCTCTTTCTTTTTTAGCATGTGCATGAACAACACAAATTGGAGTGAGAAGCAGAAGCTAGTGCACCAACTTCAGCGTTTGTTTCCAAATAATTAAACAATAACCACATAGATTAAGATGGCCAAAATAGGTACAATGCAAATTAGTAAGAACTAGTATATTTATTTTTTTACCCCTTGAGCACTTCAGAGGTTGCTGCCTCAATGATAGCAGTCAATGCTGGCACTTCATAATTGGAAAGGAAATCAGCAATAGCTAGAAACTGTTGCTCATCATTTCTGTCAATGAGATCAGCTTCCTCCTGGAAAATAAAAAAGAAAGCTCAGACAAGCTTGTATCACTTCAAATAAAGAAAATTCAACGCAAAATTATACTTTCAACTCGGTCATCAGAAAAAATCAGTTTTGATATCCTTGAGAAAGGATGCGTAATTCATTCCAACTCATTTTTTTTTTGGGGGGGGGTGGCACTCTCTGTTGATTACACCACTAGTTTTGAAGTTCAAGACACACACAATCGCCTATATTCAAATAAAAAGCATATATATAGTGCACTGCAGTACCCAAAATTTGTTTTCCAGTTAACTCCAGACTTTTCATTCCCACTCTTTCAGGGGGAAAAAAAGAAATTAAAAAAAGAAAAAATCAACTCTCTATTGATTACAACACTAGTAATTGAACTTCAAGAGACACACACACAACCATCTACATCAACATCAAGATCACCTTTATCCCAAACTAGTTGGGGTCGACGATCGATGAACCCAAAGAAAAAAGTGAGGAGAAGAAATAGTTATAAAATGAAATAGAAAAATAAAGGTAAAAGGGCTAGAACTAGAAATGGCAGTCGGAACTTGTAAAAAGCATATATATAGTCGCTGCAGCACCCAGAACTTGTTTTCCAGTCAACTCCAGATACAGATAAATGAGATCAATCTTGAAGTAACTAAGTCCCATAAAAGCCTCTGACCGAAACTCCAACCATCCATGAACATCAGTCAAATGTGACCAATATTAAGTTACAGATAATAACTGCTAAATGCTAACTGAATCTGAGTTATCAATTATCAATGACAACATGAGGTGCAAGATAAAAGAAGAGGAGAAGAAGATGGCATATCTAAGACCTAAACAAGGTGAATGCAGAGGCATGAGAAGGTTTCAATGGATGAAGGAAAATGTCCAAAAGATAAACTCCAAATTTATCATGAACCCAAAGAAAACCAGGCAAGTTGCATCTGTAATATCAAACTTCAATCCATTTTTATTGTAGAGAAAAGATGTTCTTACAATCAGGAGAGAGCTTCCAACTCCACGGGCTGTGTTTATGTATAGATGCCTCCCTAGTATATTGACTTGAACTCTAATAAATAAGTTTAGTATTGTCAATGCCCAAAGAGACAACACCATTCTTGTGAAACCTGGAAATAACACAGTTCAAGAATTTTTAAAAAATACACAGTTAACTACTCCTTGTAGAAAAGAAATAGAAGCTACAAAATCATCAACAGAAGTAATTAACACATTGTGATCCTCACTTAAAATTTTGAGTCGATCCCATAGCTCGAGTTTCTCTGCAGATGTTAGTGTGCTTGGCTGACCTTTTCCTTTTATTAACCTCTCAGTCAAGGGAGCAAGGTCCAACTCATCTGCCACCCGGCTGCTTAAATTTTGCATGACATGAGGCAATGTTGCAGAATCAGCTATCTTCTGAATGTTATCAAAGTGTGCTTGCATTCTGTTCGTCAAGCATAAATACCAAAAAGAACAGGGTTTTGTTAAATTCATTCTTTGAAATACTGTGAGGTAACAATATATGGAAAAATTTAATATTTCAAGACTTTTCATTCTTACTGGGCCTTAATGAGTTCATCATTTTCCCTCTGACTAGCAAATTCTCTCTCCAGATCAGAGATCCTACGCCTATGAGCTTCATAAAGCCTGTACAAGAAACACCCACCTCCTAAAACTCCAAGTGTAACATAGACCTTCCTCTTATGCCTTCTCCAAAGATCCCTATAAGCCAAGTAAATTCACAAAAGAATATGTGACTTCAACAAACCGGCCAGGCGCTGGCAAACCCCAACAACAATGACATCAATAAACAAAATCCACATGAACAGTCAAGATGTTCAAACAGCAAAATGGTTCCTTTAAGCAAATACCCACTTGAAAAAATTGATTAACCTAAATAACGCAGAAAAGAGTATAGTAAATTGATGCAGAAAAACCAAGTTACACCTACAAAAATGCAATCTTTATCATAACATAAAAGCTATTACTCAGCTTGAAATTCAATCTTTATCACTACGTAAAAGCTGTTACTCAGCTTGAAATTCATAAAAATGCAATCTTTATCATGACATAGAAAGTATCCGGTGCTTGAAATTCACAAAACAATTGAAACCGACCAAATTAAAATTCAGACAGAAGCATATAAGATACTAATTTTAAAAAATTAAGGAATAAAACAACCAACCACATTCAATCTTTTTTGCTTATGGCTATCCTTACAGCTCCGTTTGGCTTATTACCATTCACCGGCCTCGATAATGGCCGGACTATTCTCTCTTCTTTTGCTCTCTCTGACTCCCACAAAGTCCTGACAGCAGGGGAGGGTTTGGGGCAAAAAGGGTAAGAAAGTGTAAAGGGATGTTTAGGAAAAACTCAAACTCCTGAACAAAATTGATCCTTGTTAACCTGATGACTCTTTCGCTTTTTCGAGTGGGGCAAGGTGGAGAGGCGGAAGGCTGCAAGATTCTCTCTACTTATATTTATGGTAAATTACAAAAATTGTTTGTATTTGTAAACATAATAATTATAAAAGTTTTAATGTTATTTTCTAAGTTTATAGTTTTTAGTATTTTTCTGACTTCCATCATACATTAAGCTTTTAAATCGCATGTTTTTTAGGTGGAATCCGTGGATCCAGGAAAATGATAGATAAAAAAAAAATTTCCCAAAAAACAAAAACTGCTGTCCAATCTAATTTGCAGTTGTAGGATATTTTTTTTTGGCTTGGCTGGGGCCGGAGAGTGGGGGAGGGGATCTTGTGAAGAAAAATAATTCTTTAGTTTATCACCTTGCAATGCATTAACTTGAATATAGATATGAAGAACCCAACATTTAATCTATGCCCTACTTGTAAGTACCGGAGTTTTGCTTGTACAGTCTCCTTCATATGGACGTATGGAGCATGTTATAGTAATCCTCTTCTTCGTTTCTACTTTAAATTGTTGCAATTTTATACTATCAGATTGTTTTGGAGTTTAGCTTTGGAGTGCTGAATCTCATTTGGCTTGGAGAACTAGAAGGAAAATAAAAGACCTAGAGTGGGCTTGGTTCAAATTTTTCAATAGAAATCGGAATCTTATTAGATTATTAGTGTTTGGTTCAAACCCTATCATAGATATTAATATAAATGATGATACATGATTCAATTTAATTATGAAAATACGAATTAGTCAAAATTCTAATTTTACCTTTATTAATAAATATATTATAAAAATAATATTATAGAGTGATAAAAGAGATGAGAGAGAAAATTGACGAGTGGATAAGAAAGAAAATAACAATGCAAATGAATGGGAGAGAAAGTATACTAAGAAAAAGAATGAGAGAGAAAACATATTAAGAAAAATGATGAGAGAGAAAGTATATTGAGAAAAATAATATAAGAGAAAGTAATAGTGGAGAGGGATGAGAGAGAAAGTAGAGTGAGAAAAATGATGGGAGAGAAATTAGGGTGAGAAAAATGATGTGAGAGAAAGTCGAAAGAGAAAAATAGTGAAAGAGAAATTAGAGTGATAAAAATGATGAGAGAGAAAGTATATTGATAAAAAGAATGAAATAGAAAGTATATTAAGAAAATGAGAGAAAGAAGAATGAGGAAAATTATAAAAGAAAAAGAAAAGAGAAAATTTATAAGAGAGAAATTACAGTGAGAAAATAGTAAAAGATAAAGTAATACTAAATATGGATGGGAGAAAAAGAGGAGTAAGTGAGAAAAAGAGAGAACGTGGAGTAAAGAGATAAAGTAATAGTGAATACGGATGGGAGAGAAACAGAAGTAAATGGGAAAAGAGAGAAAGTGGAACAAAAAGAAAAAAAAGGAATAGTGAATACGCATTAGAGAGAAAGATGAGTAAGTGGAATGAGAGAAAGTGAAATGAAAAAATGACAAGAAAAAAAAGGTAGAGAGAGAGAATAATAGTGACTACTTAGTACTTGCATAATTGTATTTGTCAAATCGTGATTACTTGCAGATTTTTTCACTCCAGTATAATGTATTAATGTTAGAATTAAACTGCTTTGTTTTTCTGTCCTTGATTCTTCTTGTACAGATTAATGTCCCTTTCAGATTTTGAGAATCATTAAAACCATGAGATTCACGCGATGTTGTATTAATTGATTTCATGATTTTTGCACCAATAAGAAGATTGCAATTGCTGGCACACGGATCGAGTCTTCTGGGGCTTTGTTCTATCTTCTCTAGATGTGTTGGTGTCTTGTTCTTTGATCTGTGCAGGGATCATGAAGAATGTCATAACACTTCCCATTATCTGATGGATGTAAGCTAATTTGCAACCAACAAATCAAGAGATCTGATCATTCATGTGAGCTCCAGAGAACCTTGATACTGATTCTGGGATATGTCAATACAAGCAAGAACAGCATGAGAATATGCAATTATCATATACTTCGGTTGGAGAGATGATGCAAATGCACCAGAAGATTTAAGCATTGCTTACTTAGTTAAACTAGGTACAAAAATTGAGCAGGTACTGTAAGGGAATGTGCAAGTCTAAGTAGTTTTCTCTCAGAAATATCCTCCAGCCAAAACTAACTTAATGATTAAATTTTCTGGGTTAAAGCAGGCGGTGACATATACGTCCGAGGCATCATATGCAGCAGAGTTCTTTAAGCTGGCCAGATTTGCTCCACCAAGTTGGGTTTATGAGACAACTGATCAATTTCTGGAATTTGCTATGCAACACAAGGTCAGACATGAAAAAATATACACGTCTCCAGGAACGGCTGAAATTAGAAGCTTAAATTGAGCTTGAGATGATTTTGGCCATGATAATGACTATTTAAAGATATCACTTTAGACAAAAACTTAATATAAAATCATCTCCTCTTCCCTTTTCAGTCAATGTGACACTGAGAAAAACATGGCCATCCCAAACTTCCATCAATTGGCATAGCTATTTATTTCGGTAAGGTGGCAAAAGTTAATAAATCAAAATCTACTTCCCTCACCATGAAAACCAGGGGCGCTCATTCCATTTTAAAATTGAAGAAGATTCTTGATATTTGGGAATGATCAGGTGCCTTGTCTAGCAGGATAAAGATTAAAGTAGACTCCTATTTACTGATACGTATTGCTGTCTACTATCACTTTAGTCTCTGGCTGTTCTTCATTAGGTGCTCCATTTCAGTAATGAGAAACTTCATTTGACATGGTCAGTTGTCACAGAAAAATATGCTTACTGAGTACTGACTCGCACTTCTTTACCTAGAACTTGGAAAATGAGCATCATCCTAAAAAAAGTTAAAAGTGCCTGGCATTGTAGGTTGAAATGATACCACGCCCAAGCAATAGAATTATTCACTCCATGGATCCTCAGGTTGTGGAACCCTCAAATAAGTTGCCGTCTGGTGTGCATCCTTAAGACAGGAACAAGAGCATGTGATTTATGCAATTGTTGCTGACTCTGGTGACAGGGGTGCGGGAAGTGCAGCAGAAGATTCAAGTTCTGGACACTAAGACAAGGTGCAGCAACAATTGCAAGAACTGGATAAAAAGACTGAACTGGGGGAAAAGAAAAAGGGATACGTGAGTTTCTTAAATTGTCACCGCTTTCGTTCGAGCGGAATTTTAATCCATTTCAAGCCTATGATTGGCCATACCAGATGGATAAGGCATTTGATAAAGGTTACCTATGCCACTTGCCAGCTTTATGGGAAGTGCAAGCCACTGGTAGAAGATGATGAACGCAGGAATTCGGCTAAAAAACAGAGAGAGAGAAATGCACCTGGGATAGGTTCAAGAAGCTTTTCTGTGACAAATATTTTCCTGCAGGATCTGAAAATAAGACAGAAGGAAGATATGTTTATGGCACAATATGATGCAGGGCTCACTATACTGGCCTGATTTGCACCGCTAAATTGGGAATAATGAGAATAACATCACAAAGCAATTTTGGAAAGGGTTAAGGCAACAGGTCAAACTGTACAAATGTACAGACATATTTTCATATGCAAACGCGGTTAAAGATTGTGCATGATCTCACTATGCCAAAACCATGAAAAAAATAAGGCAATTCAGGTCAGACTGTTAGATGATCATGTCCATAAACTTCGATTTGGTCTATGAGTCCAGTGCCTCGGTCATGCTCTACTCTTTTTCTTTGGGTCAGCCAACAAAGTTTCCGTTGCTGCAGGTGTGCAGCATTGTAACAACCCTTTGCTTTAGTGAGAAAAATGACTAATTTTACTTTTGCATTTACAGAGCTAATAAAACCGAAGTCACATTTAAGATTAGAGTACTAGAGCCAATTTTAAATTTGTAAACCATTCAAACAACAACAGCAAATAATGATCAAAAGAATTTGACATTGAAATATAGCTGTGCGCTAATATAAAATATACTACTCATCTTGATTCAATCCCCGGTTGCTTTGGTTGAGGAGGCTGTTGAAAATTCAATAATCAAGTTACTTAAGCAGAGAAGAAGATTAACATGGAATTAAGGAAAATAATATATTTTCTTCTTGATTAGAGACAATAAAAATTGGTTGACAAGACTAGAGAGGAAGAGCTCCGGACGAAATGTACAGTCTGCCAAATAGAAAATATACCCTCTTGGGTTAGTCTTAAACATGGTCGTATGAACGGGCTGCTCGTCCGAATCAAAACAAAATGAGAAAATAGGGTACACCCCACCCCCCACTTATTTGGGAAAAGAACAGTCCCAAATATTCGCATGCTGGATGCATTGAAATTTGGATACACAAGCTAAAAATATGTTCCAAAACACAGACCTCTTCAAGAACATAAAACAATTACAAGGTAAAGCCAAATGTATGGTGTCCCAATTAGAGTTAAATCCAAAATTGAAACAAAGGACCTCAAAACCATGAAAACAAAATATAGAAGTCGCTCAGCCTTAAAACATTTTAACTTCAATCTAATTGGCTAGAGATACTATCATAAATATCATAAAACCATTTTGTCCACTGCATCACTTCCTAGTAACGAACAATACCCCAAACTCTGATGACACCATCTGTGTAACCACTATAAAGTGTACTTCCATCAGCACTCCAGCTGAGACTAGTGCAGTAGATAACCTGCATTGCAACATCCAGAAGAGATCAAAAACGAGGAAAAACACTTAGTTCTTAACAGGTATATAAGCCAAATCGATGGCAAACCTAGACACCTCCATGACGCTTGGAAGACCACACAGTTTCATGATCAACAAACAGAGAACACATGAACTCCCCTCTTGTTCAAGTGTGAATAATACTTGTCCTTTTAAAAAAAGTCATCAAACAATGGGCCAGATTGGAGTGTAATATTCGCAAAAAGAAATGAAAGACCTCATAATTTTGTACTAAGTGTCTCAAGTCAGAGAAAAATCCAAGTTTGACCGTGGTAGTATTCATGATAAGAGCTCGGACCTATTGCTCAAATGTTGATATAATGGTGACATATACAGCCATTCTATATCTATTCAAGTAAAAAAGATAAAATTGCATACACCAACATCAAGTCCAACTACAAGGGCCATTGACAATCAATTCATTTCTTAGATGCTAGACTCTACACTTACGAAAAACATTCAACATACAAATGAAACATTGACATACTAAGCAAATATAAACCAAACCCTCAAACAAAAGTTAATTTAGGCATACATATCAATTGAGAAAACTAAAACTACAAAAAGAAATTAACTTAAATCCCGAGAACAAAAGACTGATGAAGAACACAAAAATTGAAACCAACATGTACTAGAAAAAGAGAGAAAAAGTAAACCCACATCGCACAGCAAAAGAACATATTCCCAAAAAATGAAACACTACCACACAATCATATAACCAAAAAGCACAGAAATGAAAGTAAAACAGCAAAATTAACAACTTATTAAAAAGGAGTAACAAAGGACCTTGTTCTTAGCAGCAGTAGTCTGAACGGTGGTCCCTTCAGCAGCCATTTCACTCTCTTGCTTCAAATCAACTCTCAAATCCACCACAATGCTCTTACTCTCCAAATCCCAAATCTTAATACTAGCCTCAGTAGCAGCACAAAGCCAGTACCTATTAGGACTGAAACACAAAGCATGGATAATAGAACCAGCATCCAACGAATACAGCCTCTTCCCTTCAGCCAAATCCCACAACAAAATCACCCCATCTTTCCCACCACTAGCACACAGAGACCCATCAGGCGAAACAGCCGCAGTGTTGACATACCCAGTATGGCCAGCCAAGGTCGCCCTCATCTTACAATTACTCAAATTCCAAATCTTCACAGTCCGATCCCACGACCCGGAAACAATAGTGGGCTGGAGAGTATTAGGGCTAAAACGCACACACGAAACCCAATCAGTATGAGCATCTTGGTCTTGAATGGTGTACTTACATTCGCCCAACGTATTCCACAGCTTGATAGTCTTGTCACGGGAAGCAGACACAATTTGACGGTTGTCGATGGAGAAAGCCACGGACAAGACATCCTTGGTATGTCCAACGAAGCGGCGGGCGGTATTACCAGCTTGGAGATCCCAGAGGCGGAGTTCGCCGTCCCAAGAACCAGAGAGAGCGAATTGACCATCGGAGGAGAGAACAACATCCTGGACGAAGTGAGAGTGGCCGGTGAGGCGGCGGCGAGGAACACCGTAGGTTTTGTCCTCCTTAGTGAGGGACCAGAGAATGATGGACTTGTCACGGGAGGAACTGACGATCATGTCGGAGTTGTCAATCGGGGTGGCGATGGCGGTGACCCAGTCAGTGTGGGCCCTCATGGTGCCGCGGAGGGAGATCTGGTCTTGCGCCATTCTCAGCCTAGGGTTTGGCGACTGGAAGAGATAGAGGCGGAGGTCACAGTTACACAGAGAGCCGAAGAGACGAGGGAAATGGAGGTAGAGAAACCCTAATCACTCGAGTGACCATATTTATAGGTTGGCGATTTTAGGGTTTTGGCCCTGGGGGTTTGGGTTTAAATCACGGGTGGGTCGATGGGTTTTTATGCTTGGGCGAGTTGATGGGTTTTTTTTTTTTCTCTCAAGAAAAAATGGTAGAAAAATTAATTAAGGTTATTTTAAAAAATACAAAAATATATTTTTTAAAAATTCCATAGTTAAAAGGGTTTTAAAATGAAAAAAGAGAACTTTCCTCATCAATTTTTAAATAAAGTGAAAAAAATGATAAATCACACAAAGCTTGGAAGCAAATGTTTTTATTCTTTTGAAGAATAATATAGCATAAAAATTTGAAAAATAATTATACGTTTGTTGTTAACTTGAAAATTTATAAATTTTCTTTCAATAATAAAAGATAATCCATGTTTGTTCTTATTTACTTTATGTAATATATCTAATTTATTACTATCTAATTAAATCTAATCATCTCTATCACATTAAAATCCAAATTATATACCATTTCTTATATATGGGTTTTTGTGGGTAGCCCCACTCCACAGTTGATTCAAATGTGCTATAAAGCTAAGCTTTATATACCATTTCTTATATATGGGCTTTTGTAGGTAAGTACTACCCTACAGTCGCATATAAATTCAAAAATATTATAAAACTTTTGCGGCGTGAAGGTTAGAACCTGGTTGGCATGAGTTTGCCAAATAGGCTCTCTTACCTTACTGCTAAGCTACCCCCTTAGGGCCTATCTTTATCATTATTGATATTATGATAAGTTTTCTTAGCAAAAAGATTATGATAAATTTTTTTTAAGTCATAAGTTTTCTTAACAATAATAAGTTATCCGTGCATTTGCATGGTAGAAGTAGAAAGTACAGTACAATTAGGATGCTTATGATAGAGTATCTAGTTACAAGTAGAAAGTATAATTAGGAGTATATTTGTCCTCCTGCTAGAGACTATATGAATTTAGCTAACAAATTAACATTTAGAGTCAAGATAATGAAAAGTTATTTTTTAAAAAATGTTTTTCCACACTTAATATTTTCCTCTATAATTTCATCTGCTCAAAATTTCGATTTGCCTAAAAGAGATGCTCAGATTGAAATGTTATTATTCTAGGAAATCCCAAGTCCTAGCCGAAAGGCCTATGTTTTTAGGGCACCAGAAAGTTCCAGTATTAGCCCACAAACAATAATATTAGTACTTGGTAGTAGTTTAAGTCGAACTAGCAATAAGACCAGAGTTGTGTCCTCCAGCCTGACCGCAAATCTTGGATTATTCATTGACCAACATTTCCTGGTTCCATCGAATTATAGTACTCTCGGTTATGAATTAATCCTCCAAGAAAACAAGCTCAGAGTAAAACACTACATCCCCAAAACTTTATTGCTTCTCATACAACACTGGGCAACAATATAATCCAATTCTAAAATTGGGAAAGGAGCGCAAAAAAGTGGTGAAAGCCTATAATTCAGTGAATTCATAAAGGATTTTGTCAAAATCACGGCTATACATGCGAAGCTCTGTTGAGGTTGACATGCAAAATTTTACCCATTTGCTTCAATTCTCAATCAAGAAAACTGGTTACTATCCTACTTGTTTGTGAATTTAACCTTCCTTTTCTTTAGTTTGCTGCAAAACGAAGCAAGAGTCATGTCATCATCCCTGGTATCAGCTGCTGCTAACCTTTTTCTGTGAAATGCAGCATGAGTTAAGTCATCATCCACCGCATCCTCAGATAAACTCCTACCTCTATTCCTTGATCTTTTCAATGTTCTACTACCACCAGCACATGTCCTTGAGTACATTTTCAAAGTTGATGAAGATGACAACTGATGTGCTGCTTCATCAGCACTCTTATGCATCTTTAAAGTAGACTTTGTCTTGTGTGTTTGTTTCTCAGCAAAACTATCATCCTTATTACCAGATACAGCATGACGGGAGGTGGAGATACCCAGATTTTCTGATTGTGGTTCGTTGCATCCAGACCACATCGGACACAATTCAGAAACCTCCCCTTGCCAGGTTGCAGCTCCAACATTTCTACCCACCTCACTGACCTCTTCCACAGTAGTTAACAAAGCTGAATCAGTAAGAGATGATTGGTGTTGTTCTGTATTGTCACAGCCTCCATCTTCACCCTGTCCATAACTACCACTGTTGTTGCATGAATATAGACCAGAACCCTGTTTATGACAAGTAGCAGATTTCTCATCTTGAATCAGTTTATGGATCTCGTCACTGCCAGTTATCATTGAAGAATTCAGATCTCCCAAGGATGGTAAATTAGATTCTGACTTATCAGAACCTCCACCCCTCCCATAAGGTGATTCCCTCGGCCTCTCATCTGAAGTAACATCAAGCACAGAACCAGTGCCTTTGGACATCAACATGACTCTGCAAATAGAGTGAAGTATGCCAACCATAAATATAGGAACTGCAGTATACAGAAGAATAGTATAATCACGTAACAGACCTTGACACTGTTCTTGGATCACGACAATCCCTTTCTGGGCAATAATTATCTGCACCAGATATCTGCAGCTCGTCACTGTTTTTTGTCGCTAAAGATTCAATCAGATCTGGACAAGAGGATAGATGTTCTTCAGGTGAACAAATGGATTTAGTCTTCTTCAAATGCCTCTTCCGTCTTTTATTCTTTGACGCTAAAGTACTCAACAAGGTCTCTCCCTCAGTACCATTGGCTAAGCCTGGAACTTCCTTAGAAAGATCCCTGTGAAGTCAAATGAAACTATTACACAGAAGCCAAAAGTAGAAGGCAACTTTCATATGCCCAAGGCCAAGACCAAACAAGGACTTAATACATGTACTCAAAAGTTGCAACTGAACACATTAAGAATGTGGTAGATAGTACATAAGAGCAATAAACTTAAAGTGAGTTCAGAAAAGTGGGGTTCCTCTCCTATCCAACCCTGCCACCCCCCACATGTCAAACAACTTTTGTGTTGTCTATAATTGTATTATGGTTCCAGAGACAGATTAACTTACCCTGAACATGGATTTGCAAGAGCATCTTCTCTCCTACCCCTACATGGAAAACCATTATCAGCACAGCTGTGCAACAAACACTAACTAATAGAACTTGTAAGGAATGAACATTAGAACATGATACCTGGACCCCCGGTTTCGTTTCCCAGAAAGACTAACATGTTCAGACTCAGATAAAGAAGATATTTCTCGTGGGGGCACAAAATCATCAGGTCGCAAGGCAGGTCGTTCTGATTCCCGATCCACAAAGTTGGATATCAATGCAGCCTTTTGCATCTCTCTAGCAGCCCGGAGCAAAGGCACTTGATGTGGAAGAAGCACCTTCCATCTCCTAATTGATACAAAAAGAAAAATAGGAAAAATAATAACTACTGGCGGCAAAAGGTAAGGCGGTAATACTGATCTTGTAAAAATACACGAACAGGAATATTACCTCCGGCACTGACTATCAGTCCGTGGAGGAACACAAGCTGCAACTTTGGACCAACAATACCCATGATGTTCTATTGCTTCTTTTAACTTGGAATCCTCATCTTCAGTCCAAGTATCGAGATTCAATGAAGGATCCAAAGAATTAACCCATCTGGCACAGACAGAGAACCACATAATTAATCAAATCAAACTGCAAATGATTTGAATCCTGAGACCGAGTACTAATACCTTTCTCTACACTGAACTTGTGTTCGTCCAGGGACAAATTCAGCTATTTTCTTCCAATTTTTTGGCCCAAAAAGCATCACAGCAACTTTTAAGCGCTTGTCTTCATCTGCGGTCCATCTACCAACCCTTTGTCTTGCAGGGTGAAGCGTCTTCATCCATCTGCATAGTCAAAGGACATTGGTGCAAACAATTTAGAACACCATGAAAAGAATTGTGTTTTTCAATGTGAAACCCAGAACAACTGACCAATTCTTGTTCCTCTCTAACCGAATAAACAAGTATTTGACATTTCTTATTTTTAACTAATCATTGAGAAGCTAACTGACCTATTAGAGCATTGAGTGCCAGTCCGTCCTTCCATAGCTGAAGCAACAATCTGCCAATTACTTTCCCCAAAAGCTTCTACTGCAGCTCGAAGTTGATCATCCTCCTCCTCAGTCCACTCCCTTTTAATTATTGAAGCATTAAGACTCCTCTGATAGCGAGATAGGCACTGGAATGGTGTCCTATTTGTTCCCACTGATTTGGCAATGTCAATCCAGTTACTGAGTCCCTTCTGCTGAACAACATGTAGAAGAATCTTGTCCTCCATAGAAGTCCAAGAATTTTGATTAATCAAGTGGTCTTCACAATTTAACCACCTGCAAAAATTTAAATCAGATCAACCAGAAATATGAAACCAAAAAGTACAAGGTAATCTGCTCCATAAGCTATTAAAACAAGGAAATTTGCTCCGTAAACTCTCTGTTTTTAGGATTTTTTTTGCAGGTGCACTTCCTAAGAGAGAATAACACTTTAACATGGGAGCAAGTATCGAAGCTCCAAATAGGCCGTCCAAGACCTTTCCAGAAAGCAGGTAAGCTCCACAAAGATAATTGAAACCAAACATAATATATGCAAAAACTATCTCAGCACCGAGTAATTTTAAAATGGACGGAAAAAAACTAGTAAAATAAATATTTGTTACGTTGAATATCATACAAATTAACAAACAACTTGATAAGATATATGAAAGGGTTAAATGTTTCCAACATATGCAGCTAGTTTGAGGCATGGCTGGATTTTTAACCATGAAACCTCGATACTTTATACAATCTCTATGATGCTTCAAAATCAGTATGATCTGACAGATACTAATAATCTTTTGAACATGGGCAAAAATAAACACTAGTGGATAGTAGAAAATGCATGAATATCACACACATCAAACTTTTGATCTATTTTCTATTATAGAAGGTTATGTCTCATTTACCTTGCTTGACATTCAGCACCAGACCGACCAGGAATATACATGGAGGCTAAGTAGTCCCAATTGACCTTTGGCAGGAACAGTCTCATTTTCTCAGGGGGAATATCAACATCACCAATGGATGCAACAATCCCATCAAAGTCACCACAACTTTCATCCAATCCATCTCCATCACTGCAAGCAGACCATCAGCATTAGATACAACAGTAAGAAACATATGTTCTTGGAAAGAAAGAGAACAAGCATTCTAATGTATTTCTCTAGCAATAAACTTTGTAGAAAGTCCAACCACATACAGGGAAAAAAGTTCTCATTTATAAACTACTTATCAGGAAGTCATGCTTTCCCAATATTGATAGTTTAGGCTGAATCATTTAGTAAAAGAAAAAGATTGAAAGTGTTGCCATAGAAGGATTCAAGATGAAACAGTAATTATTTTTCATGTAATGCATCAAGTAAAATCCATTAGGGGTTCCCTTATGGTATTTAGTTGGAAGTCTTTGTAGTCACAATTCAATTGTGGTTCTCAGTTCCTAACCATATTTACTAGGTCCATCCATGCTGCCTCACATAGTTCCAAAGCTACTTTGCAAATCACAGTAGACCTTGTTGACAAATTCTTCTTGCTTGCACTAGTAATTATTATATTTCTTTCTGACCCCTGCTCATATTCCTGTCAAACTTAATCTACATAACAACACTTTCATTGGACTAAACCTTAAATAAACACTCAAAGCAGGCGCATGTATGCATTTCAAAATAATGTATGCTAAGAGCAATCTCAAAAACTCCAAGTTGCTAATCCATATTGCATCCCTGCACATCATAGAATAAAATACCTTAGTAGATCAAGTGATCTTTGAAGCAGCATCTCTTGAAATTGTTGTTTCAAACCATTAGCAAGCTTTTCATTTTCTTCCTTTGACCACTTGGCTCGGCCCATGAAGACAGGGGATTTTTCTACAGCCTCTCTAAACTTAGCAACTTGAGGATTTTCAGCAGGCCCATATTGCATAGGAGATGGCTTCTTCTCATTGAGCTGCAAGGACCAAAACAAAATGTATTTTAGCACACATACTGAAAATTATGTAATAAAATTTCAAATTAAAAAGCATGCATTCTAGTGAAAACCCTTTTCTTAAGTTTAGAATCAAATGAATTCTTATGTCCTACATAAATTAGCCTTGGACTAGGAGCAAATAAGCCACCCAACTAACCCCACCATCTTTGATCCTTATGTTACCTTTGAGTTAATAAAGAGAAAAAGGAGGGGCAGCTCGCTTAGGCTTCTCCTTTATTTGACTGACTAAAATTGAATGTCCATCAAACATTTGTTTCATCTTAATATATTAATAATATATTCCAGGTCAAAAAATGCTTCCAACCAAAAGGGTTATAGGATATTGGTAAAGAAGCCCAAAACATATGCGATGAACTCTCAAAATATTGAATCTTAAATAGTTAAAAGAAGAGAAGACAAGCTGAACTTAAAATTCCCACCCACTTTTCTTATACAAAAACTAACAAATTATTTCTACAGGTAAAGAATTAAGTATTTATGCCAGGATACCCAGTAGATCATTTACCCAAGGCAGTGAATGAAATCAAGCTTCGGCAAATTTCACACTTCCTATTATTAACCAAATTCTACAGACTTTTATGCAGATAAACAATACTGATTCAATAACTTCTAAAATACTAATGCTTTCCAGCACACAAGAACAAGAAAAAAATTTTAAATTGCCGAAGATACAAATTAATGTTAGATGCATATATGCAATGCACTAACCTTTGAACTATGACTAATCTTTGACGCAGATATTAATTGTATGCGGGCATCCTTCTTCAGCGACAATGCTCTGCCAGTTCTCCTCCTACATGAAACCTGAAAATCTCTCAGGATTTTGACCCGTTCCTTCAGTGTTTTTAACTCTTCAATCTTGGATTCAATGTGCACTAATTTACTCCTAATTAATTTCTGACAAGACCTATTATTTTTTATTGCATCTACAAAGGCTTCTGCTGCTTTTGGGAATGAGGAACTTTTAATGGGCAATCTTAATGCATCACCAGAACTGGAATCCTGCCATAAGTCAGAAGATCCAGCCCTAGTATCAAGCTTATTACATGATTCAGAATTTGAGGTATTATTGATTTTGCCCACATAACTGGGATCTTTCTCTGCATTAGAACTCTCAAGAAACAGATTATTGGAAGTATCTGCTCCCAGAGCTAGATTAGTAACCCCATCATGCTCAGGCTTATGTGAGACATTCTCTGTGCTGTCTTTGATACCATCTGCATTCAAATTTATAAAGGACAATTAGTTATTAACTCAATAATCACAAAAGACATTCTCCCAACAAGATATTAATGGGTTATTACTATTGGAGTATGACATTGACTTCCCTTTATTGAATAATATTAGCATGTCAACATTTTATTTAATACCACCTAATTTGATGAGCCACAGAATTACTAGCAAACTCTTCATGCTTCTCAAATTCTTCTCCTCTCCAAGGAAATCATAATATAGACATGCGTTTGAGGTTTTCCTTTCCCCAAACAAACCATTTCGGGTGACCGCAAAACTTAGATAACTTTCACTTTAAAAATCTACTTTTTTACTTTCTTTTCTTTCCAAGTTAAAAAAATCAAATTCTTTCCAGTTTCACCAAAAAGAAAAAAAAATGCCATTCAATCATAACAAACTATTTTAAAAACTATGTACACAGAAAATATACCTTCACTATAAGAGACAAACCGGCGCTGAATAGCTCGGAGAGTTTCAAAATCATCCTCGAAGTCATCTTCCTTAACAGCCGGCCCTGGAGGTATCGAGCATAGAGGCTCAAGCGTTAATGGTTCCCTAACATCAGTCACAATGGCGAATCTTTTCTGTATATTACGAACTAATTCAAGGTCGTCATCAGCCTCCGCATCGGGGGGAGTGTCAACAGTTGCAGCCTTGGTAGCAGGGGCGACGACAGCAGAGGGATTCTGTTTGTGGAAATCACTAGGGTTGGGGTTGGTTCCCGTAAGAAGACAAGCTCTTTTCAATGCTTCGAAATCTTCGTTAAATACGTCGTCGTCGTCGCTCCCGACGGAATCATCTCCATCATCGGAAGCCATTTTTTTTTTCTTTTTTGTATGGGGGAATCTATCTAATTAAAAGATGATTCACCTAGAATTATGAGGTTTTCGTTTCCTAGTATTAGCAAACTCTCCAAATTTATGACCAACCATATTTTCAGTAATCTTACGGCGAACGAAAGTCTTCCCATTGTAAATTCGAACAGACCAATTAACAAAATCGGGCAAGATAGAAGATCTACGCGACCAAATTTTCTTTCCCGGCGTAAGAACAAGCCCTTTGTTACCCTGTTTCATCCGCGAGAGGAATGCATCAATAAAACTCCCCTTCCATAACGAACGCCGCGGCATGACATCAAACGTTTTCCTCCGGACCCCTACTTCAATCAAAACATGGACATTTAATCTACACAATAAACTAAAAACTCAGGGATGCAAACAATACAACTCAATCGATTATCGGGAAAAAAAAATCGTGATCGGATCGGCCTCTGAATCTGGGGGTTTAGGGTTTAGAACAGCGGCGGCAGCATGGCACTGGACACTAACCGCCTCCGCCTTTTGGTTTTTTAAGGTTTCCTATAAATTTGAGAGCCAATCCTTTATAATGTAGTGGACTTCACTGGGCCCTGTGCATTAGCCTAGTTGGAACAGGCTGGGCTTGAAGGAGAGTGGACGTGTTAGTTTGATTTTGGGCTCCAATATGATGCACCTATTTTGAAAAACCCAACCCACCCCCTGATGTGTTGGATGGCATTGGATGCTAACCCACGCAACAAGGGTAACTTACTAATAAAGGGTAAGAGAATGTTTGGTCAGAATTAGACACAAAAATCTAGTGAAACTGTTTGAAGAAAAATTTAGTGTACAATCATTTAGTACAAAGTTTATAATTTCGAGTGGATCCTTGTGGGAAAAGGAGTTTATACGAGTCATTTAGTGTAAACCCAACGTAGTATAAAACTTATAATTCTGCATAAAGTTTTATGGGAATTGAAATTTATATGATTTTGAATTTTTCGAACAATAATTTTTGTGGTGGGGTAGTGGAATCCCATGAAGGGTCATAATTTTGAATTATTGAGCGATGTAGATTGGCATAACATATACCGACACAATACGCGACGCAAAACAACAAATTTGAAATTACACAAAAATACAAAATTAACAATTTGGGTTGAAATCAAAGTCGAATATAATTAAATAAAAAAAAAAGCGCGATCGAGTTGATCGACGAGCGAGTTGTCGACCTACTCTCTGTTATTTTTTAAAGTAATTCAGAACTCAACAACGAAATTGCCACCCCTAGATGAGGAAACATTGCAAGAATAATATGGGCAATGTCTAAATTGGAAATGGAAAAGAAAGAAGTATATTATGATAAAAATGAGCGATAAGGGTGGTGGACACCTTTAGGGTAGGAGGATTTGTATTTTTTAAAGGTAAAAATGCACAATCATCTAGAATAAAATTAATTTAATGTAAAATTTATAATTCTGTGTGGACCCTTATAGAAAAAAGGATTTATATGATTTTAAATTTTTTCACGTTACAAATTTATTTTTTTACGGTAGAATGGTGGGTTCTCTCGATAACCATGATGGAGGGTCATAATCTTGAATTATTGAGTGAAGTATATGGGGAGACATTACAATAATGATATGGGCAATGTCCAAATTGGGGAGGGAAGAGAAGAAACAGATTATGATAAACATGAGCCTAAGGATGGTGGACACCATGGAGGTGGGATATTTTTGAACTTGAGCAAGTTAACATTCATGTTAAATGTTTTAAACAATATTAATTAACTTACTATTTTGATTCAGAAATTCAAAATTAAAATTTTAAACATTCACACTATGATGACTTAATTAGTTCAACATTAAAATTTTAGTATTTAACATCATATTTCATAATTCAATTTTATCAAACAGGTAATAAGATAGAGTTATTGGACACTAATCAAAAAATTGCGAGCACATTTGTGATGTTGTGAATACATTTCATTATATTATATTCCTTTATCCTATTAAAAATTTTTTTTATTTGAGTATAATTTTCTTAGTTACAAGACATAACATGTTTCGTACATAATTAAAAGTATATTTTGATATTATTATAACTATTTTCGAACTATAAATAATTATTATTAATAAAAATAATATGAGAATTTTTTAGATGAAGAGAGTATATAATCATAATTTATTAGAATCTCATTATTTGCTAAATGTAGAATTAGCATCTATGGATCTATTCATAGTATAGGACCACTTAAAAAAATTACAACGGGACGTTGATAAAATCTACACGCATCCATTCATTAATATTCTTTCTTATCAAAATCAACCCGATTGGTGAATAACTAGGACCTACGTGCAGTAAATCAAATTGAAAGTTTTCTTTGCATTTTCTTTAAATTTAACAATTTATTAATTATATAAAAAAAAAATTTTAGATTTTTTTTTTTTTTTTTTTTTTTTTATTTATTTTGTCCATCAACTCCCAACCTCGTGAGCGTAATATTTTATGAGTAATGATATTTGTAATAAAAAATTGTAATAAATTCTATCAATAATTGATATGATTTTACGTAATAAAAAATATTCAATTTTTTTTTTAAATGATTTATCATTACTAATAATTTTTTACTTTTTTTTCTTCAATAAAATAAAATTCCCAATGAGAAAAAAATATATATATAAAAATAAGAAAAAAAAAAAAAAAGTGTAAAAAAATAAAAAAATTAAAAAATTAGAATGATAATAAAATGTGAATGATATTAATGTATATATTATTGCGTTATTATCATTAATGTTTATTATTCAACATTCCCCCAAACAGCAACCCCCCAAATCTTTTTTACTTTTTTTTTATTTTTGTTTTTTTTGTATATTTTTTATATTTAAAAAAAAAAAAAAAAAAAAAGAAAAAAAAAAAAGGAAAAAAAAGAAAGAATAGACTTTTAAAATGTATTTTTTTTTTTTTTTTTTTTTTTTTTTTTTTTTTTTAATTTTATATATTTATATAAAAATAAAAAAAAAAAAAAATATATAATGTCCATACAAGCATAGTATAATGCATTTTTTGCATATATTATCTAGTCATTAAACTTTTTTTTTTTTTTTTTTTCAAAAAGTCAAAAGAAAAAGGCTAGAGAGATTTTAAAAAAAAAAAAAAAAAAATCAAAAAATTGTATATTTATACTTTGGGTTTATGTAAAAAAAAAAATGAATCATGAAAAAATGAAATTTTTTTTATTTTTAAATTAAAATAAAATAAATAAGTGAATTATTTATTATATTATTTTTAAAAAAAAAAAACAACGACCGTTTTTTTTTTTTTTTATAATAGATAGTAGTGCATTTTTGCTCTCACTCCTCTCACTTATACTTTCTTTCTTCAAAATTTATATTAATTTTTTTATAAAATATTTTTAAAAAGTATTGTACTTGTTATCCCAAAAAAATAGAATGTATTAAAACAATTATATTATATTATATTAGATTAAAAAGAAAAATTTTCTTCTTACTTAATATTTTAATATAAAATATGTACAGTTTTTATTAATCTCTATTATAAAATTGATTGAAGAAATTTATGTTGGATGGGTGAGAGGCGTTATGCGAAATTAACTATTTTGCTATTGTAAAAAACACATGAAATCACTGCTATTTGGTTTTTAACGGCTAAAAGTAATAAAATGATCACGAGTTGTCAAATAATTATTAGCACAATTTTATTAAATAAATAATTAAAAGTATATGATTTTAAAAATTTGGTAATCTCTATTATTTTTTACCCTTATACTTTTTCTTTGCTTCCGTGGAAAGTCAATTTATCATTTTATTATCGCCAGTAAGTCATAGCCACGATTAAAAGGAAGTGACAAATTCAAATACAGTAATGAATTTGACATTTTTCTAAAACAATTTTTATTCTATTATAATTATACGTGCCGGTAAAACTTCCACTTTAGTCAGGAAAGGATAAGGCTCCCACTTTATCAATGGTTGGTTGGGCTGTCCTAAGTTTGACATTTCAATTATTATGATGCTCCTCGTGCAGTGAATGATTGGTATGAAGTGTAAATGGGGCCAAACCCAACTTTTTACTCTTTCTAGATACTTCCTTCTGTCACTGTGGAAAGGGCAAAAAAACACTTCCAAATTTTCTATGGAATTCTCTCCATTTTCTTCATCCTTCATTCATCCCCAACTCATGCACCTTGTAGCCAAAATGTGTTTGTTTGATGCCATATTGTTCTATGTTAGTCCTATCCCTTTTCCTCTTTTTTTGTTAATTTTTTTTTTTTTACGTTTTGTGTTATTCATGTTCTTGTCACTGAATTTCGTTATGTTTTTGTTTTGCATTTCAGATGGTGCATTTCTTGGACAAGTTTATTCCATGGCACAGGCTTCCTGTTTTGATTGGTTTGGGGTACTTGGGAATAAGGAGACATTTGCACCAAAGATACAATCTCTTGCATGTTGGAAGTACTAATGGCAGCGAATATGAAACTGGGAAGTTCTTGTACAGAACTGCAGACGGAACATGCAATCATCCTACAGATGATAAGATTGGAAGTTATGGAACTTTTGTTGGTCGAAACATGCCTCCATCAACTTCAGATTATGGGGTAAGTGTATTTAACATCTTTGCTTAACTGATATTAGATTGACCGCGCCAACACAAAGGGTTGATAATGTTTACTAACTAGATTTGCATAGTCTGATTCCACAAAGAGATTGCGTAGAGTTGTATGTATATCAAGCAATAATTTATAACAAATCCCTGTGTTAATCATATAATTCTCTTGCGAGTTGTGTCATTTTTGTGCACAAAGTAGTTACAATTCTTATCATATTTTTGCCTGTGGATGCCGAATCACATGACTTTTAACCACAAAATATCTCTAACATGCTCAGTTGCTGGATCCTCACCCCGCGATAGTAGCCACAAAGCTCTTGGAAAGGAGAAAATTTGTAGACAGCGGCAAGCAATTGAACATGATCGCATGCTCATGGATACAATTCATGATTCATGATTGGATTGACCACATGGAGGACACAAAACAAGTAACAATCAACCAATAATTACTTCAAACTTGGCACATCATAAGCTTAGCAATATTCATCAACTTTGATACTTCTATACTGGCAAAAAAGTCCTAAAGTAACTATAAAGGAAGCAAACCATTTTAGATTGTTTTTGTTAATCAATTGAGCTCTTAAAAGAGTTTGATAAAAGGTTTTTACGTCTTGAGATAGCAATGGATGCAAATCTGCATATTACAATGTCATAAAGGTGAAGCTGATGAATACGAAATCATTGACAGATAGAACTTAGTGCTCCTGATGAAGTTGCAGAAAGCTGTCCATTGAAGTCATTTAAGTTCTTCAAGAACAAAAGAGTTCCCACTGGTTCACCTGATTTGAAATTTGGGTTTCTAAATTCAAGGACGCCATGGTGGTAAGTGTAATCAGAAAGTATTGGTAACTGATTATTTAGTAATATAATTCTTTGGAAAAACACACTCATATTAAAATTTGAAAACATTATGGAAGCATGTATTGAGTTTATTTGTACTTATAGGTTATCCAGTGTTCACTCACACAAGGACATAATGTGTGAATCTTATTTATGGTTTCCTTCATACTCAATCAGGGATGGGAGCGTGATTTATGGTAATAACAATGAAGGCATGGTTAGGGTGAGAACATTTGTAGATGGAAAGTTAAAGATCTCCAATAATGGACTCCTCCAACACGATTCTAAGGAAATTCCAATCTCTGGAGATGTTAGAAATGGTTGGGCAGGGTTCTCAGTCTTGCAGGCCTTGTTTATCAAAGAACACAATGCTGTCTGTGATATGCTCATAGTAAGTAAGACCTTTCTAAATAGGTTGAAGTTTGTGACAGATGAAAACTACAATGCTCTGCCTATGAATATCATGTTAGTTTATTTTATGGTAAGCTTTCATATGATTGGTTATCTACTTTATGCGCACCAAATTGCTTCAGGAAAACTATCCCGACTTAGATGATGAGAAGCTCTACCAACATGCAAGATTGGTAACTTCAGCTGTTATTGCAAAGATCCATACCATTGATTGGACAATAGAGCTCCTCAAGACTGACACACTGATAGCAGGGATGAGGATTAACTGGTAACACTCAAGGCAATGAGTCTCATATAACAGAATTACCTCCTGAAAAAATAAAAACTAAGAATAGGATGATTGGATGACATTAACTCCTTCTTTGCAAAACTATTTTAAGTCCTGGTTCTCCTATAGGGAATATAGGAGTTATATAATGTGATCCACACTGCAAATGCTTTTTAATAGTTCATACACTGTGATTGGGTTCCATTGTTTTTGTGTTGTTTGATTCAGGTATGGGTTTCTGGGAAAGAAAATCAAGGACTTACTAGGCCATAAATTTGGACCAATACTTAGTGGATTGGTAGGCCTTAAAGAGCCTATGGACCATGGAATACCTTACTCCTTGACTGAGGAGTTTGTCAGTGTCTACAGAATGCATTCACTTTTACCAGACAAAATTCTTCTCAGGGATGTCAAGTCAAAAGCTTCAGAAGACAAATGCCCGCCAATTCAAGAAGAGTATGATTCTTTCTCTTGATGATCGCGTACTTATTTTTTTTTAGTGCCTGGAAAGTAATGTAACTGTAAGTTCCTAATCATTAAAGTATATTCTCTTAGAGATTTTGTAGGCTTAGATGTAATAATTAAATAGTAAATCATTAAGGCACAGATGGTATGCTGCACTACTCTCTAAATTGAACACCTGAATTATGGAAGTTCAAAGATGACACTGATGTGATTATTCTGTGGGTTTCATCTTAGAGACAGCAGAAAAGGTAACTGACTGTTAATGGTGTTATGAGCCATGATCATCGGAGTACGCAATTTGCATAGAAGCATGACAAATGCAAACCAGTTGCAGTTCCGTAGCCTGAATGATGTATAATCTTTGCAAGTATCTATGAGAGTAAAAGATTTAACAACTGAGACACGTGAGATAATGATTTGCAGTGCATAATATTGCAGAATTGACTTACATCCCCTAAAAGAATCCGAAAGGCAGTCATGAAAAATGTTTAGCACATAAATTATTGGGGGTTTATGAGAAATGGTTCCTGATTAACTTGAAATATCTCTTGCAAACGGTTGGAGATTCCACAATGGCACGGTGAAATGATTTGCTATGTTAGAAGGTTATAGCTTAAAAAATTTATTTTCATCTAATATGGCAGATGAAGCCAGTGCAATACAAGTGGCTCCTGCTGCTTCTCTGCATGAATATTCTGGGCAAGAAGTGATCTTTGAATATGTTTCCACATAACTAATTCCATCCATGTGAATTTGGTCAGGATTCCTATGACAGAGATGATTGGGAAGGTAGGAGAGGGAAGACTTTCAAAGATTGGAATGGAGCAGATGTTGGTATCAATGGGTCATCAGGCAAGTGGAGCTATCACACTTTGGAACTATCCATCATGGATGAGGAAGCTCATTGCTCATGATCCCCACGGAGAAGAAAGAGCAGATCCAGTTGACATGGCTGCACTGGAAAGTATGGCCTTTTATGACTGAACTTTTGGTCCAATTTTCAACTTAACCTTCAAATAAATTATGCGAATATGATCTATAATTTAGCGGACATCAAATTCATATTTTAACACCTTGATTAATCAGTTTATAGAGATCGAGAGAGGGGAGTGCCTCGATACAACGAATTCAGGAGGAACTTGCTGGCGATACCAATAAGCAAGTGGGAAGATTTGACAGATGATGCTGACATGATTGAAGCACTCAGAGAAGTATATGGTGATGATGTTGAGAAGCTGGATCTCCAAGTTGGGCTCCATGCTGAAAGGAAAATCAAAGGCTTTGCCATCGGTGAAACAGCTTTCTTCATATTCCTACTCATTGCATCAAGGTACTGCCACAGTTTCTTCAGAAAACTCACAAGTTTCAATTGTCTTCAAAGTTCAAACCAGCATTTTCAGCTCACGCACTCATATGTTGACAATTTCAGGAGGCTGGAAGCTGATAGATTCTTTACCACTAATTTCAACTCAGAAGCCTATACTGAAAAAGGCTTAGAGTGGGTTAACAGCACAGAGACATTGAAAGATGTTATCGATCGACACTTCCCTGAAATGACAAGGAAATGGATGAGATGTACAAGTGCATTCTCAGTGTGGCACTCAGAGCCAACCCCCAGGAACTATGTACCTCTGTATCTTAGACTTGCAGCCTGACTGAATCTTATTTTGGTTCCAGTTCTCCTCGTACCTTAAGCAAAGCATGACCTGATTTTCTGTATTTTGCTTAAATTCTGGAGTCTAATTATCGATCTCTAAATATTGTAAATGTAGCATAAATAACCATCTGAAGAGCATCAAAGACTGTTGGTTGATATTTCAACTTCTTACAAGCAGTTTAGTGGACAATTTTCAGCTCAACTGGAGGAACTGAAGCCGGCAAGTTCCAAATGTCGGTTCTACATAATATAGGGTACTAGGAAGGCGTGGTTGTTGCAGCTGGAAAGTAGCCGTGGGATAAGAAAGCGTGGTTTTTCTGTAGTTCCGACATTGAGGTTTGCAGTTGAAAAAAAGGGCTATAAAAGGTGAAATGAAAAGCCTTTGTGATTTGTTCTGCCACATTTGGCAGTTCAGAAGCATTTGAAAGCGTTGTTCAAAACTTACAACGACGCAAAATATTCACTATGCCAAATGGAATTATTTTAAGGAAAAAATTTATGAAAAAAAATAAATTATACACTATCAAAAATGAGTTGCTTATTTTATTCATGAGATTCAAGTCATTGACTTGAAATCAAAGTTTTAAAATACGTATGAATTGTATTTTAAAATATTTTTTTAATTATTTTTAATATAATTTTTTATTTCACAATCATAAAAATACAAAAATAAGTTTTAAATCATAATATATATATCCATCCTCAATTTATCTGCCCAGTATCTGTTCTTGAAAATTTAGGTTCAATTTCGCTTTGTGCCAACTCGACTCTACTCGACCCACTCGTTCCAAGGGGCATCAGGCTATATGGAGGCGTGGTTTTAGTACTGCTGAACTCAACACGCTTTCTATACTTTAATATGGATAAAGTCATTCTCCATTTAGTAAATATTCACGCCTTTTTTATTTCTTTCTAAAAGCGTGAACCCTCAGATGTTACTGAAAGGCGGGTGAACATCACGAGGGAGTTTTCCCACGTGACTCAAAATTTCAAAAATTTCCCGGTGACTTTTAACCTCGTCAAAGCATTTTCTTTCCTTCCCGCCGTTTTCTCTGTTATCTCCCAATACCTATGTAATCTTGTTCATCTGCAGATTCGTTCAGCAATCAAATCATTCAAGTAAAACCAAAAAAGAGAAAGAACCCAGAAATATTTGCAAGGAATAAAGAAATGGGTATCAAAGATCTTCTCAAGTTCATGAAACCCTACATCGAACCCATTCACATTAAAAAATATGCCGGCCAAAGGGTAAATATTTTTTCCCCTTTCCTTGCATTTGATTTACGGATTGGTTGAGAATCAGCTTTCCCATCTCACATTATTCTGAAATGTTGATTTGTTTGCCTAATTTTCATTTGGGGACTTTTTTTGCAGGTTGGTATTGATGCTTATTCATGGCTTCACAAGGGAGGTATGTACTTTTAAGTTTCCACGTTTCCAGTCACTTGGATGATGTTTAGTTTTTATTTGGCTGTTGGTGGTGATTGTTTGTGGGAAATTGTGATTTTGTAGCTTATTCTTGTAGTATGGAGCTAAGTTTAAATATGGAGGGTGAGAAGAAATTTCAGTACTTGAACTATTTTATGCACCGAATTAATCTACTTCGCCACTATAAGATCACTCCTGTTGTTGTTTTCGATGGGGGAAACATGCCCTGTAAGGCGGCGACGCAGGATGAGAGGGAAAGGTACTTCTTCGTTGCTTCTTTTATGAGCCTATGTATGACTTTCATTTGAAGATTCATCTCTTGTGTCCTTGTTTAAGCATTTCTATCTCGGAATGTTGAAAGTTTGATTTTCTTTTTCCCCCTACTTCATTGTTCCTTTAGGAGAAGAAAAGCCAATCGTGATTTAGCTATGGGGAAGCTAAAGGAAGGAAATGTTTCAGCTGCATCTGAGCTCTTTCAGGTGCTGTTGTGGTTAGCATTGTACTCATGTTTATTCGTTTCTGTTTCTTAAGTATTTAGTGATAAATACTTTCTTTTAGAATTGATCAGTATAAGCTTGATTCTTGAAGTTTGTCAAGCATGTAAGATTTTCTAAGCATCCATAATACTTGAACAGATTGACATTGGCAATTTATGCTCCTTTTTATGTAGAGGGCGGTGAGTATCTCTCCATTAATGGCGCACCAACTGATTCAGGTAATGGCAACTTTTCTTAGTTTTCTATTTTTATCATTACTCAACAATTCACATTATGGAAATTACTAGATTTGCCTTGGGAAATTGGAAGTCTATTCTTCTTCCACTGATTACATGTAGCTCTGACATGCTATTGAACATCTTATAAATGCATCTGCTTCTTCAACTTCCTACGGTCTCTTGATCTTTTCAAATTGATTTGGTACAAAAACACCATCACTAAATGAATTAACTACTATTCTTATGACATGGTGCCGAGCAATCTGACATCTTTTCCGTCAGACACTTGATTAAGGAAGTTTATCATTGAGTTCATAACAAGTTTTCTATCTTGTATAGATTTTGAGATCAGAGGATGTTGAGTTTTTAGTTGCTCCATATGAGGCCGATGCACAATTGGCCTATTTGTCCAGCCTTGACACAGAAAAGGGTGGAATTGTGACAGTTATTTCAGAGGATAGCGACCTACTGTCTTATGGATGCCCTTCCGTAAGAAGTCTTACACAACCTTGATATAGAAGATGAAACTCTACGATTCTTCTCGCGAACTGAATTTGTTTTTCTTTGATTTGCATCTTCGGCTAACAGATCATCTTTAAGATGGACCGATATGGGAATGGTGAAGAGATAATTCTAGAAAAGGTCTTCAGTTCCATTGCTCGTGTTCCTTCCTTCAGGAATTTCGATAAGGAATTATTCACAGGTGCTGTATCTGAGCAAACTTTTCCTTTTCTTAGAAGAATTTTGGTGGTTTTAGAGTGCCAAAACATTAATTCCTCAAACATAAGACGAAAAGCCTACATCTTAACTAAAGTAAATAATTTCTTTATAATGGTTATAACAGGACTTATCTTTCAAAAAACAGAAGGGGAATTTATATAATATCAAATGAATTCTTATTCTTTAGTTTTTTTTAGGGTTTATTCAACGAGATACTAGAGATAGGAGCTTGTTATTCAATGAACAAAAATTAACTGGAATTAGTTATTTTGCAGGCATGTGTGTCTTAGCTGGCTGTGATTTCCTTCCATCTGTTCCTGGAATTGGAATTGTTAAAGCTCATAACTTGGTATCCAAGTATCGTAACTTAGATCGTGTAAGTGAATCCTTGTTTGCATACCACTCCCCTCCCCCTTGCACTTTTCAAATTATCCTAAGCAAGTAAACTGCTTCTTGGAATCTTTGGTTTACATGTTACATTTATGAAGTTGATTTTTATGAACTGGAAAACTAGGCGAGAGCAGATATAACCATGAAATACAGATTTGATATTGTTGATTGACCACGATTATCGGGTATTTACAGGTGCTTTCTGTTTTAAAGTTGGAGAAAGGAAGTCAAATGCCTGAAAATTACTCAAAATCCTTCAAGGAAGCAGTTGCAGTTTTCAAGCATGCCCGTATGTATGTGATATGGACCAATGTTTCTTTGTTCCGTCATTTGTATTCCTGCTTCCAAATTGCATAACTACTGTGCTTTGTTCATTGTTTCCTCTGCAGATATGATGCTGCCTTGAAGCAGCTTAAACACATGAAACCCATACCTCAAGAGCTTTTGGAAAGTTTCAACGAAGGACTTGAATTCTTAGGGCCGTATCCTTTATATAACTTTTTCAAAATGCATTTAACTTCTCTTTTCACCTCGAATTTTTTGTGTTTGATAACAACCTGTTGATCGTTATTGGCACCAAAGGTATTTCAGGGGTTAATATGCAACTGAGAACTTTGGCTTCTCATTCTCGAGCCTTTTAAAATGTGTCTTCTCTTAGTCCTTGCTTGCTCTCGTTCCTTTTCTTTTCTCCTTTTTGTTACCCAATTTCCTTAACTAATGAAACAATGCAGCAACTTTCTTTTTGGTAGAAAAACTTGCCGTCTCAACACTGCTCTTAGCCTGCCTCAGTTTCTAACTTGATGCACCTTTTTCAAACGTTTAATGTTTCCTCAATATAAGAACCTGTATTTATTCTGTAGATGCATTTTTTGGTAGAAGCTCAGCTCTTGGCAACACTAAGATTTTGCTTTTGGGCCTAAAATGATATCTCTATTTGTTTTCTTTGAATGACGCTAGAGAAATGCCTCCTTCCATAGTAACAGGTATTGCTTGCGGAAACCTCCATCCCAGCACAATGGAGGCATTTAGTCTATCTCCAGATTCTTGTCATATTAATCCCACCAAGATCAGAACTGATGGGCTGGAGATAAAAGAGAAGCCTTCTCTATCTTCAAAGGAGGGCTGCTTTACTGTAATTTCCTCGTGTAAATTCAGAAAAGAAGAGACTACAGGCAAGTAAATATTGTGTAATCAATGAAAAGAAAACATGCATAAAACTATTCACGGTTTTCTGAGATGTCTTAGCCTTGCAAAGCTATAAGAGAATACCTAGGTTGTTATCCTCAACAAGTTCTAATATAAAAAATGATGCTATCCTTCACATTATTCAGTAATTCTGTTCTCTTACTTCAGTGGTTGGGCAAAGGCAGATACCTTCTCTTGTAGAGAAAAAGTACTTAAATGGAGAGCTTGAGCTTGAAAAGTTGATGATGCCATTGAAGAACGAAGCAGAGGAAGAAAATCTAATAACTCAAAAAGAAGCTCTGAAGCTTCCAGATAACAATCCATTCAAGAAAAGGAAAACAGAAGAAGTTCAGCCAGAGCAGACAGAAAGCACAATTGAACAGGTCTCAGTGCTGACTGAAGCAGAAACAGAAAGCACAATTGAACAGGTCTCAGTGCTGACTGAAGTTGAAACATCAGAAATTGTGTGTGCGACTCCGGATTCACAGCAAAGTGTGGACTCTAAGGATATTAGAGCACATAATGTTAAAAAGCTGAAAAGAAGTAATTGTAAAAGTTCGCTGCAAAAGAATAGCAGCATTTTGAACTTCTTTTCTCGAGTGTAATTTTCAGTTCTGTACATATAATTCACCAAATGGTTTCGGAAAATTTTCCTCCATTTTTGATCCATCATAGAAATTGGGATTTGGTAGATTAGTTTTGGAAAAGTTTAACTTATGACTGTTTGTTATATGCTAAGATAATTGTCTAGGCAATGTACATGTTTGATGTCCCAACTGGTTAATCAAAACATATATGCATATGTGGTGATGGAGGCCTAGTGCACAAACACGGCCCCGCACAAATGGATTACCTGTCTAGTTAGAGTCTTGGCAAACTTCACGAGTACAAATGTACCACAACAAATGGACATAGCAATATGATTTCATAAAACTTCAATGAGAAAATCGAAATTTTGTTCTAGAAAAATGAGATATTAGAGCATGAGGTAAAAAATATCCTAGCAGCCTGTGATACCATTAGAGGTTTATTCACACTGCTATGTCTAGGCACTTTCTAAGCAAATAAAACGAGGAAATGTAAAACTATCTAATGTCCTCGGTCCAATAATTTCCTGAACCAGTAGGCTGACATCTTTGGATATCTCCTTAGAGTTTTAAAGTCCACATATACTAGGCCGAAACGTGAAGTATAACCCAATCTCCATTCAAAGTTGTCAAGCAACGACCAAGCAAAGTAACCTATCACATTTGCTCCGGCATCAATTGTCTTCCTTAGTTCAGCCAGATAGCCCTTGTAGTAGCTGATTCTTGAATTATCATGCAAGCCTGCAGGAAGTGTAACATTCCCTGGATCATCCCTGCCTGCACGTAGCACAAAGTTAAGGAGTTTAGATGTATAATGAACCTGAAATAATAAATAGTACCCAAAGGTTTCTTGAATTCTTCACTAAGTCATTCTTATGTACCATTTTCTGATAAAATCACAATAGGGTTTCCATATTTCTCCTTCACGTACATAACTGCTTTGTACAGACCCCATGGAACATCATATAGCCAATCGGAGTGAGCCTAGAAATGTTACAGAAAGGGGAAAAAATCAGTTTGATCCTTCACATCTCAAAAGACCGGAGAGAATGTTTATAATGAACTAACCCTAGGGCCAATTGGCACTCCGTTACGGTCATCTGCATATTTTGGAGAAAAAAACAAGATTAGTAACAAGTAAACAAGAAGAGCAGAATTTGCAGAAACTGACAATTGACGATAGAGGAAATGAGGTAAAAGATAAAATAAGAGGGGTTGTGGGCATCTTACAGGCAAATCCACAATTCCAATCCTGCTGATAGCCAACATCTTTAGGTTTGTCATCATACATGTAGTAAGCAGTATACTGGTTTATACCGACATAATCAAAGGAGCCTTTAACCATCTTAACCTCTTCGTTTGTGAACTTGGGTAGCCGATTAGCAACAATATGCTGTAAATTTTGAGGGTATTCACCATATACAAGGGGATGCATAAACCTGTATGGATGAAAAGCATGACCTTCGTCAACTCAACATACAGAAGCCTCACACAATTGAAAAAGAAACAAAACAGACTGAAACAATTTATTGTATTACAGTTATTAAGCACATGCTCCTGTGTGGAAATTCTTACCATCCTATATGGAAGTCTCTAGCTCTTTGAGCTGCTGCTTGGTCATCTTTTGAGGTGTCATTAAGAGGCTCATACCAGACAAAATCCAGAAGAATGCCTATCTTTCCCTTCTGTTTCTCCTGCATTTACATGTTACTTTTAGTAAGACTTTGCTCATCCTAAATATAGAAAATTCATGTTCCCAGTTACTTTAAATATGGCTTTCAATTCGTGTTCCCAGTTACTTTAAACCTGATTATGGCTTTTGTTAAGAACTAAGAAAAAACAATGGATTTTACTTGATACTTCTCGCGATATCTCTGTACTGCTGATGCATGACACAAAATAAGATTATGGGTAACTATGTAAGGTTCGGTTGCAGAATTTCCAGCCGTGCAATTTCCACATCTTCCTGGTGCAAAGAATCCAGTGTCATATCCTAGAGCAGCTATTACTCTAGGCTCATTAAACGTAAACCAATTCTTCACTCTGTCTCCAAATGTCTTGAAACAAAACTCAGCATAATCAGCAAAATCTTTCCTGTAGAGTTCAAAAGATATCTAACTTAGATCGTGTAAGAAAAGACGGTAGCGAGAAAGGTGAAATTATCTAGTCATCTTGCACTTACACTACTTCACGGCCCAACCATCCATTGTATCTGTCCTGAAGTGCTTGAGGAAGATCATAGTGATTGAGATTGGCATAAGGGGTGATGCCTGACAAACATTAAATCCCTCTTTTATGCAATAATAATCCAAATAATAATCCAGATAACAGGGGAAGATCAGGGTGCAGGCTTAAACACGCTACAATATTTACCTCTTTTAAGCATATAATCAATCAACCTATTGTAGTAAGCAACTCCCTTCCAATTTACTCTCCCAGAACCATCTGCATTTAATAAAGGAGGTAAGAAATTTCATTCAATTGCTAATCAACCAAATTACCAAATATGGGAACCGTAAATTACTTGGGAAAATCCTTGACCACGAAATTGAGAAGCGGTAGGCATCAAAGTTCAGCCTTGCCATGAGATCAATATCTTGCTGTTCAAATGTATGACATTTTTGAATTCAGTAACATTTTCAAGCGTAAGAAGCATAACAAGCATTCTGTTTTTGCTTAATTTGTCCTTATGCAGAATAGGCAATTTGGAAATATAGATGCATAGATGTGAAAAAAAACTGCATGGCTGCATTATTTTCAGTGGTTTATCCGTGCTCAAGAGAATGCATGGGTATGTGACAACATAAACTCGTCTTCTTGTTGTGACAACAACGCATTACCCAACTACTATTAAAAGGGAAAAAAGTTTTCCAGTGACAATTATGACTAAACATACCTTTAACAAATCAAATGCTTGGGTTGTGACAAGAACGCATATTATTACTATAAACGTATCTTGTTAACAAATCATCCATATTCATCCATATCATATCGTTTTCAGAATAATAAAATCTGTAAATATGCTCATTAGCACTAGCATTCTTGTCTAGTGATGTAACTTTAAAATCCCTGTTTGCAATACTAGTAAATAAATCTACCTAATTATTACCAACTGTTGAATTCATCAAATTACAAAAACACTAAATTTGATGGAAAAAATCCTAATTATTTTACCTTGTATTTATGGTACTGGTCCACTGCCACTTCCCCACTAGCGTTATTGGGTTCACGTCCTGTTGTACAAGTTGTTCAAAGATATTAACATAAGGGTAAAAAAATAACAATGGCACAACCATAAAAACCAAAATAAACATGACTTGCATTATTGGGTTAACGTCCCGTTTTACAAGTGTTCAAAAATATTAATATCAAGGGGAAAAAAAACAATGCAAACCCAACAAACCTGTTTTACAAGTGTTCAAAGATATTAATATCAAGGGGAAAAGAATGACAATGGCAAAACCAACAAACCAAAATAAACATGAAACAGAAACCAAGCAAACCAACAACAGATTCTTGTCGAATATCCGACATGGGATTGATGTTATCCCGCTGATGAAAACTCACTAACGTAAAGTAACAAGTCAATTATACTAACCAGGAGCTTTTATGAAGGTGTCCCAAATACTAGGTCCACGGCCATCTTTATCAGCCATGCCTTCCACCTGGTATGCCGAAGTTGCAGTTCCATAGATAAAACCCTTTGGAAAGCTCTTTCTGAGCCACCCTTCTGGGCTCTTAAACCGGTACTTCGCGTCTGCATTATTATTATCAGCAGAAGCTGTTAATGCAGTAGTAATTATCAGTAACAACAGCACTGCCGACATCCCACGAATCATCTTCATGGTTATTAGTGCGTAAGTGCGTATGGCTATAACAGTTAGAGTACGTGAGAACCCATCTATTTATGAGGCTTTTCCCTTCGTGTGATGGGAAAAAAAAGAAAGGAAATTCGTAGATTGGGAGAGGAATGAGTTTCAAGAATGTGATGTTTGCATTTGTGAAATGCATCCAAAAATTAGGCACAAATGCGCCCTTATCAGGACCGGAATTATGCATCCGGGCCTGGATGCATTTTTTGTGCCCTTATAGTACGGCGCATTTCTGAAATGTGCCCATACTCTAAGGGTGCATTTCTTGAATGCATCCAAGAGATATGGGCGCATTTAAAAAATGCACCCTACTATAAGGGCGCATTCAAGAAATGCGCCCCATATTCACATTTTAATAATTAATATTATTATTATTAACTATAATAATTTTGAATAACATTAATAATTTTAATTTATTAAAATTAATAAAATTTAAACTATAATAATTATTAATAATAATATTAATAATAATAATAATATTTGCGGACGATTTTTATCTACTGTGGCCATTCTGACTTCTTGAGTACATATATTTTGGTACATGTTTTTCAGATTTTAGCGTACGTTGTCGTATGTTTGTGTCTGTGTTTTAATGTCAAAGTTAGAAATTGGATATCAGAATATACCCAAGTTATATTCCAGCCTCCTTGGAGGTGCATACGTTAGAGGGCCTGCAATGAAAGATTTTTGTACAAAGTTGAATTGAAACTGCCATCAAAACCCTTTTTATTCTTTTTGACTTACATAAATTGGTTTAATCATTTTGTCAAAAGGCTTAAGTATTAGAGCATTGTTAATGTTGGCCTGACTAGATATAGAATAATATGGTAAAAAATAAGCAGGTTGCTTGCCAAACTAATCATGGGTAGCTAGTGGAATAGATATGCCTTCCACTTGGCTATATAACAAGTGTTTTTTGTGTAGGAGTTGCTTTTATTTGAGTAATAATATATATAACGAAAAATCATAATAAAAATTTTAAATTATTAACATAATATTTATATTATAAGAATTACTAAATTTTCATCTGTCAAAACATTCATTAATATTTTATTATGTAAATATTTATTGGGAACATCAGTAATCTTTTTGTGTATATGCGTTTTGTTGTTAACATTTTTGAAATTTAGAATACTATTAGCTTAAGCTAGTTGGATCATGAGAGAAAATATTTTATGTATTTATTGCATCATGTATTCAAAGATAATTATAAACAAATTATAATCTAGGGAAACAGTGATAAAAATTAAAAAATTAATTTATTACACCAAGAATAAAAATACAAAATATTGTTCCTAACAATGAGGGAAAAATGATCATTAGCCATGATGATTAACTCTAGTTGTAGTGATTGTATTTAAGAATTGGGATAAACATAAATGTATCTAGGAGTTGGCTATGGCAATTGACTGCTTCAAAATCAATCCGAACTTAGAAAAGGTAGCCAGGGTGAATTCCAATATCTTGGAATGAAGAATGGCTTACCTCCGCCATAATTTAAGGGTAGTAAGACCAAGTGAATAAATGAAACATTTTCCTAGAACATCTAATGGGGCACTTGGTATAAATGGTGGGTTTAGGAATGGAATGAATTTGTGGAATGGAAAGGTTTGGAATATAATGGAATGATAATAATTATGTTGTTTGGTATTATTTTGTAATGGAATGGAATAGATTTTATATTAAAATTATAATAAAAATAGTATTTTACATTATATGATATTTAACAAATTATATCTTGTTCAAAAAATAGTCAAAGTGCATGTCAATTTGTAGAGAAAAATATTTTCTATAAATTAGTGAAATTTATTTTTAAAAAAAATTTAAAAAAAAAGTAAAATGGGGGTTGCAAACCATGGGGGGTTTGCAACCCCCAGGACAAGTGGCGCGCCCATTGGGCGTGCGTCACTTCAAAGTTGACCTAAGCCACAAACAAAACCCACGTTGTTGGGTTTTGAGAAAAGGAGAGGGGGGGGGGGGGTTGGGTTTTGTGAAAAGCTACTCTAAAGGGTTTTGCTAAATCTATCACCCCAAAACAAATATCCAATCTTTGCCAAAACCAATCCAAACCTATTCCAACCCCTTGAAACAAACGGCTCATAAATTCACATGTTTCAATGTTGGATGCAAGATTGAGTTCACTGCTTCCATCTTCGCAACTTGCAAAAAAAAGATGGCATCTTATGAATTATGGATTCATATTTTATGATATCCTAACTATGGTCATAGGTTGGTTGTAGGTTTTTTTTTTTAACTGAAATTTTGTTTTAGTGACTGAGAATATTGGTCCTATGAACATTGTCCCCTAAAATCATGGCAAGTTCTTCTATTTCAACATTATTGTAGAATCTTCATGAGCTTATAGAGGTGATACTACTGTAGGCCAATTTCATTTTTATAAGCAAGATCCAAAGCTTAGCACATTATTCAAGTGAGCTGTCGTGCAATAATTTATGTAGAAAGGAGTCAAAAATTAAATCCCACAAAAAAAAAAATCTTTTTTCCTTTTATGTTAATGATCTATTCTATTTCTACGCCTAAGGAAATTATTGATATTTATAAACTTTAATTACCTTGTAGGATACTTTGAAAAGCTTAAAAAATTGTGAAATGAAAACAGTGTTGATTTTATGTTTTAAAGTCAATTAATATTGACCTTATCATTTATATTTATTGTCTGACTTAATTAAAAACTTAATGTGTCACATATAATAAGAAGGGTAAATTACATCTACTACTTTTCTGATTTGTAAAAACTACCAATCAAACTCTAAAATTTAGAAAAATTACTAATACCTTCTTAAATTTGATAAATTCATAACATTTAACTTTCTACCTTTAGTTGACTAACATTTTAAATGTTTATAAAATAAAACATTTTAAATGTTTATAAAATAAAATTAGTAAAGGATTTTCATGAGTTATTGTCCATATGGAGTGCTCAACTGTTTACATATTTATTCAATGATTTACATAAATATATGAAAGCTAAAGGAAATTGGTTTATAAGTTTACGAAAGGAAATTGGTTTACATAAATATACATTGTACAAAAAATTCATTAAATTTCCTCATGGGTTGATAAGTCTATCAATACATAGATTTAGTGGGATCACATTTAATTATTATTGAGAAGAAATATTCTATGTTTATAAAATAAAAATTATTTTGATCATATGAAAACTTATTTATAAAAGTGACGAAATTGCATTTGAAAAACAGTATTGGTTATCTCCATCACAATTCATTTATATTTCTTTAGCATAATGGATGGGTGATATAGGCTATGATTACATTACATAGCTTAAAAGAATAGACAATGTATGGTACAACTTATTCTACGGAGACTGATGCATGTCGGACTTTCCAAATTGTATTAAACAAGTTTTATTATTTATTTATGTCCTCTTAGTTTTTCATGGGTACCACACATAGTTGGTATAATAGTTCTCCCAGATTTTCTATGCCTGCATTACCAATTTCTATGTGCTCATCTACATCATTGTCATCATCACTGTCCTCATGAACATTATCCTCAGTGATTCAATGTGACGGTATACTTATCTCTGGAGAGTGGAAAACACTAGATGATGGCTGATCAATCGTGTTGAAAACCCCCGATGACGAAAATACATTTTGTGTATCTGGAGTAGATGTATTGGGCGGCAATGAACCCGAAAGTGTAGAACCTCCTAAAGTGTCATGTTCATTTCTCTGATGGAGTCAAGACCCTCTACCTTCTTGTCTACGGCCTCGAACGTTCCTAGGATGCCTAGCAATGACGCGGGCGACATGCCTTGCTGTATAGGTCGATCAACGATCTGTAGTGGACTGATCTCCAATCTGTGAGACTCTTGAACAACCCGTATCGTATCTGAAGCGTAATCTCTTATCTCTGCAAGTCGACCTGCAACTGGTTCTTCAAACCGTGCCATATTATCCAAAGAAATATGGTAGATTCGGGACATAGCATCCATTTAGGATGAAAACGGTTGTTAGACAAAGACATTGTAAGAAAATAACATAATAAGCATTGCACTTTTGATTAACAAAAAACAAACATCTTACCAAATATTCGGCTGTAGAACTAGTGCCATAGAACCCTTCCGGTGCTGTATCATCCCGGGACGGGTCAGAAATGTGAATAACCGTCCGAGGCCTATACCATGACAGGTATTAATGGGAAGAAACTGATGTCTCATCCACAACATGTGTTTCATGAACGAGTTGGTGCCGGTTGTCCCACATATCCACGTACACTCGATGTCTAACCGGGCAATCAGTATCTGTTCTTCTTCTGCTGTGCATCCCATGAATATCATCTAATAGTATCGGCATAGGGATGGGTTGGAACATTCCGAATTGTCGTAGCGTGCGGTACGGCAGATGGGGTTCGACAATGCTCTAACAAATAAGATATACCACCGATCGCCAAATCGCACGCTCGGCTGTGCAATACGGCGGTAACGATTGTAATATCTCCTTCGAATACGGGAGCCATATAAACTACAACAACAAAAGTCCCATTATTACGCAAACATTATCATTCACATCTACATTAGAGCACTCGAACAAAGTATATTGTACCTGGTTGAACCGCAAACTAGCAAGCTGGTCTCGATACATGCGTAAAATGTGCATAGGCGCTCTAGACAAATCAAACTGTCCGTTCCATCTGCAATGATAAATGACTGTGTAAGTATGAAGATATTATAAATTTTGAAAAATAAAATTAATATTACGAACCTCGCGCCCTAAGGGAACCGAAAGTCAACGGCCGGATTACGGGGCTCTGGCCTGACTATAGGTATCCTCTCCCAAACCCATAACTATTAAACATAAAACATCTAGTTAGAAATGCATTTAAATTCCTAAATATTAAAATAAATTTATATCAATGTCTGGTTACCTGCAATAGGACTTGTGGGCCCGCGATTTCTGTGGCTGTAGGTGCTGTAGCTTCACACAAATTTTGGTACAAGCAAGCTAGTACCGCACTACCCCAACTATATGACTGTATGACCCTATAATCCTGTAACATGGACAGGTATACTAAGGGTACACGATAACCGGATTTATCCGGGAACAAGAGCCCCCCTAATAGTATCATCAAATATATACGAGCTTGTTGGATACATAGATCCTCGCTCGCATCATCGGCCAAATCTGCATCTAATGCAGATTCTAAAAAACCTACATTTAATCTACCCCCCCTAACCGCTGAATGCGGTGGTCTAAATCCTAATAACTCCTCACACAAATCTAGCCATGATTCTACACTGCGGCGAATTTCAGCCCAATAACCGGTAACCCATCCACCCGAAGTCCCCATAGTACCTCAACATCTTGCAGCGTTACTGTTGCTTCCCCAACTAGTAGATGAAAAGTATGTGTTTCCGGACGCGACCTCTCTACCAGGGCGGTGATGAGAGCGTGATCAATTCTCAATGATCCACACTGCACAATCCCTGCGAACCCAAATAACGCTACATATTGTGCAACCCGAGATGGAATGGGAATGTGTCTCCATAACGCACCATCACATCTCCGCACCTGAAGTTGCGAATCCTCTATATGACCATGAAATAGGGCGGCAGCCCTATACTGATCGTGTCTAACCAACAAATCGGGAATACGTGGGCCTGGATGCATATCTGACAGACAAAATATTTTGCAAATGAATACATTAGCATTAACTTTGATAGACCATAAAATCCCAATTAAAATCAAAATTGTTTAGATGCAAAGTCATGTCCTAATACATTCAATCACATTTTCATAAATTCGCTTTGAAAGTCAAAGTTCAACAACACAAATATACTTATAAATTACAACCATCTTAATAGAAAAGAATTAATACAACATCGACCATAATCCTCAAGAAGAACAAACATGTTTAACAAATTTTCACTAAATAAACATCAAACAATTGGCTGGCCGTGTGGACATTTTCGCCGATTATGACCAGTTTGATGGCAATTTCTGCAACGACGAGGTTCTTTAGAATCTCGAACATCTATCTCGTTTGGAATACGGTTTTGCCGATTACTCCTAACGTGCCTCAGGCAAAATCGGTGAAAAGCTATCGGTTCTTTCCATTCATCAATGTGTCTCATTGCATGCGATATACCCTTATGCCTATCGGACACGACACATAGTGGGTGTCGAGCATAAGCAACGTGCAACCTCAACTGTTGCATGAACCAACTCCAGCTACTCACTGTCTCTTCGTCCACAATGGCAAATGCCAAAGGGAGAATATTATTATTGGCGTCTTGGGTAACCGCCACAAGCATTTTCCCTTTATAATCACCCCGAAGGTGAGTGCCATCAACACTTATTACTGGCCTACATTTGTGGAATGCTTCAATGGCCGGACCAAACGCACAGAAGACATATTTGAAAGTGCATACAGCACGATTGGAATTGGGATGGTGTTGCCAATCGACAATGGTTCCTGGGTTAGACTGTTGTAGGGCTGCCATATAACGTGGCAACTCCACAAATGAACTTTCCTAAGACCCATATACAGATTCGATTGCCTTTCGGCGACCATGCCAAGCTTTCTTATATGTCACTTCCACTTCGTAAACTTTCTTAATGTCGGCTTGTATACTTTTGACAGCATAACTAGGATCTTTCTCCACGGCATGGCAAATGTGAGTGGCTATGAGAGCGGAAGTCAAATTGGTGTGATAACTTCCTTGATTTGCCCCGAGACAATTGTGCTCGGATACCCACTTTGTGATTTCCCACATTCCATGAGTACGCTTATGCAATGCACGGACAATCCACAAACAAGGTGTGCCGTACATTGTCGGATCTTCTGAAGCATCATTCAGACACTGGACCTTGCACTTGGCCACCCAAGTGCAGAGTTTACTTTCTATTACCTTAAATTCCTGAACGTGATTCATAGACCATAAACTAACTGCCCTTTTCAATTGTTCTTTATCTGCAAATAACATTCCCAAACATATCTCCTTATTCTCTTCACTCCACACTCGAATATGAACAATTTCACCTCGGCTTGTGGGATCACTATTGTCAGAAGACCCGATGTCATTGAAGAACGCCAAACCCCTCGAAGTGTAGGCCCGCTGGGAGTCTGGAAGGCGTTCAATGTTGGTCAGAGGGAGATTGCCACGATCATCATCGTGATGGGCATTGGAGTCAGGATCACTATCAACCTCTGTGTCTGTGTCGTCTTCTAAACTCTTCTCCCTTTCAGGAGAAAGTGGCTCAGCTGATGGATGTTGAGCAGTTAAATCATCGACAAAAGCATTATTTGTCGTATGACATCTTCCCTCGATCCCTTGGTCTTGGGAAGTCAGGGATAACCAACACATTGGACTCTCAGGAGCGGATGTACTAGGGGACGTAGGAGAAAAAGTTGAATGAAATTCTGGATATGATGACGAAGGCCCTGGCATTTGGACAGGAATAATTGACAAACCAATCGATATAGGTACCCCTAGTAACGAAGGATCGGAAGTTGACACCGGAGGACTGGACACAGATGGTGACATGCCAGTATTGGAGAGAGGATTCGAATCATAAAGTTGCCGCGGGATATACTCAGGAATAGATTGTAGGAGAGTTTGGAATGAACCATGACTTGCGCCGATGGTACCACTGTGAATTCGTGGTACCAGAGTGATATAAATTTCAGCTAAAAAAGAGTCAAACTCTTGTGCAATCTCGTACATAACTTCCATTCCAAAGTCGTCTACGATGGTCAGGCCACTATAATTTAAATAAGGACAAAAATTGCACGGCCGACGGAATAACAGTTTCAACATATACACATTTCTATCAACGGCAACACACTGGTATATTAAGGTCTCTAACTCAGAGAATGAGATTTTTGCTGTTATCCTCAGGGTGTAATTAGTATGTGGAGAAGAATATGACAAGCCAAAGGGAGACTGTACAATATCGCCACCCCAATATAATGCTAATATAAATGGACGAAAAATAGACATCTCACCAATGCCTATCGCGACCATATGAGCAGATGTTAATAGCAATATATGAGGTTGGGAAGATGTCTCGTGAAATAATTGGAAATATGTACACTATAGAATCACAAACCTATATTAAGATCATAAGTCACAAAAGCGAGACTGATCGGTATACAGAATATACTTATATTCATTAAAACTATTAAAACTCATTCAATACAAACATCTTCATTGAAAATGACCAAAGAAGTAGAACAAGACAATTCAAGTTGAAATGAAAATTTATGAAACCCATTAAATCCACAAATAAGTTAAAGTAATATAATTATATTGTAATTACATAGTATTACTCATGTATAATAAATAACTTCATCAACATTTATTTAATTAACAATGAGTTATTTAAATGTTGTAATGTACTATTATAATTACTAATTCATTAAACAAATGCAATAAAAATAATTGAACCAATTATATTTACAAAAAGTAGTTCCGATTGTGATTAATCATGAATGCTTTCATTTAATAAATATTTACTTAAATATTGTAGTGAATACTTAATTGATATGTACTAGTTCATTCCTACAAATAAGTTAAAGTAATATAATTATATTGTAATTACATAGTATTACTCATGTATAATAAATAACTTCATCAACATTTATTTAATTAACAATGAATTATTTAAATGTTGTAATGTACTGTTATAATTACTAATTCATTAAACAAATGCAATAAAAATAATTGAACCAATTATATTTACAAAAAGTAGTTCCGGTTGTGATTAATCATGAATGCTTTCATTTAATAAATATTTATTTAAATATTGTAGTGAATACTTAATTGATATGTACTACAGTACTAGTTCATTCCTACAAATAAGTTAAAGTAATATAATTATATTGTAATTACATAGTATTACTCATGTATAATAAATAACTTCATCAACATTTATTTAATTAACAATGAATTATTTAAATGTTGTAATGTAATGTTATAATTACTAATTCATTAAACAAATGCAATTAAAATAATTGAACCAATTATATTTACAAAAAGTAGTTCCGATTGTGATTAATCATGAATGCTTTCATTTAATAAATATTTAATTCAATATTATAGTGAATACTTAATTAATACGTACTAGTTCATTCCTACTAATTTGTCCAATTAATATAATTATATTATAATTACATATTATTATTCATGTAAAATGAATAACTTCATTAACATTAATTCATTTAACAATTAATTATTTAAATATTGTAATGTAATGTTATAATTAATATTTCATTATAAAATTATTTGGAAATAATTTTTTTGATTATATTTACAATAATTAGTTACGATTGTGAATAAATCAATTTGCTACTTTTAATAAATATTTACTTAAATATTGTAGTTATAATTATAACTTAATTGATACATGCTAGTAAATTCGTACTAATTTTTCTAATTAACATAATTTAATAGTATATATACATATTCTTATTCATGTATAATAAATAACTTCATAAACATTAATTTAATTCACAAATAATTATTTAAATCTGGACATGTAATTTTATAATTAATAATTCATTAAACAAATGCAATAATTTTATTAGTCTTTATTATATTTACAATGATTAGTTACGATTGTGATTAAATCATTGTGCAACATTTAATAATTATAATTTGAACTTTATAATTATAATTATTGTGAAAAAGTGGACAAGAAAAGGTATATTATATCGCGATAAAGGCTGCTTTTATATTTCCCAACTATTTTAATCGATAAATAATCAAAACAAATTTAATTCCATGAATATTTGCATAATATAATGTACAATTGTACATTGTACATTATACATTATACATTTCAAACCGAATTAAACATAACAAAATTAAATTAATACACTATTTTAATACAATAAAACTTATGCTAAATGGACAAAAAAAAAGAGAAATGTCAATTTGCTAATACATTTCACAAATTCTACCCCCAATGTCTATTTCGAGCGCATTTGGCAAATGCGAACAAACACATTGGCAAAAATCTCACACAAGGACAAAATATATCCTCAACATTCCAAACTTACTTCCCACAATATTTCCACAAATTCATGACTATATAAATTCCAAATAATACACAACGAATCTCACAAAATTCCAAATACATAAATTAAATTCCACAACCAATCCATCCATAATAGCGATCAGCATTCCAGGCGCATTTCAATTTTATCCACAAATTCATGACTGTATAAATTCCACATAATACACAACCAATACATCTCACAAAATTCCAAATATATACTCACTGTCAAATAATATAAATACATTTAATTCCACAACCAATTCATAAAATTAAAATCCATCAACACTCTCTAGTCATCAGCATTGCAAATAATTTGAATCCGTAAAATTAAAATTCCAATATATACTGAGCATTCCGCCGAAATTTAACTGTCAAGTAATACAAATCATTTTATTTATTTCATTTCCTTTCCACGACCTAATTGCATAATCAATTTATTTCCGAAATTTAACTATCAAATAATACAAATCATTTTAAACTAAAATTACCTAATTGCTTCATGTCAATATAAATAATTTAAAAATTCATTAAAATTTACCTAATTGCTAAAACTGGCGGAAATTGAGGTCGGTGGCGGCGTTAGTGGGCTGCAGCGGCGGCATCAATGGCCAGCAGTAGCTTCACTCGGCCGTGCTCTTCAATCGACGACCGGAAAAGAAGGCTGATGACCAGAGAAGAACGAGGGCGGCCGAAAATAATTTCCCCGATGCAATGACGGCAGTGGCTTCACTCGGACTTGCTTCTGTGAATGCCGGTGCGGCGGCGGAAAAAATGGAGGCCGAAATTCTTGCAAGTGCAAGGAGGGCAACCGGAAAAAATGGAGACACTGAAATGTCCAAGAACAAAACTTCAGAGGGAGGAAAAGCCGGACGAAATTTCACAGCCTCGTGGGAGAGGAGACCGGCAACGGCGCTGCTATGGAGTCGGAAATGGGTGAGGAAGCTGGCAAATTTGCAGAAGGCTGAAGGATTTGTCGAGGGAGGCTGATGGATGGCTGAAGGAATTGCAGACGGCGGAGGCTGGAGTGCTCGTATTTATTTCTTCACTTGGGCGCATTTTACAAATGCACCCCAATAACCCTAATCCCCGCCAGTGACTCAATGGTTCAAAGGGTTCAAATGGTTACGGGCACATTTGAGAAATGCGCCCATCTAGAATGGCGCATAAATGCGCATTTGGCAAATGTGAACATCATATAATTAGAACACTATCTCAACCCAACCTACAAATTTCTCTCTTTTTTTTTTCCATAACACTATTAGAAAAAACTCATCTATTTATAGATGGTGAATTGGGGTTGGGTCCTGGGGCCTTGATTGTGGATAGAATAGAGTTGGCATTGGAGAGCAATTTCTCTGTCAACAAAGTTCATATTATGGTATTTTACGTAATGGTACAAAATAAATAAATAAAATTTGAGAGATTTGATCCTTATTTTACGTAATCGTGTTGTTCGAATGTAATTGTAATTCATTTTGTACTTTTACATACATCAAGTAAAATTTATTCAAAAAAAGAAGAAGAAGAAATTATTCGAATGCAAAGTAAAATATTGTTCTGAAAATATAAATCCGCAAAATAGAATGTGAAACCATTCATAAACTCAAGTGAAAAGAGAATTAGAAGTTTGAAATATTTTGATTTTTATTTTTGTAAATTTTTGCTAACAAAATCAGCTAGTCTATCGCTAACGTAGTAGAAGTCTAGCATTTGTTGCCTTTTTGTGAATAAAGTCTAATTATTTGTCGGTATAGAAGTGAGTTTTTAACGTAAGTTTTGATCATAATAGATTAAAGGTGCATATGAATATGAATGGATTTCTACAACGTATTTAAAACAATTCCTAATTTAACTAAACCTTTCTATTAAAAGGAATAACTGCGTTTTTTGACACGTAATTTATATGCATTTAATTTTAGAATTAGCATAACCACTGTTGTGTTGTTTGATAAGGTTTTTTTTGGCAAGTATCAAAACCTATCCATTCCTCTTCTACAATAAGAATATGAACATGAATATGCATTACAAACCATAGTTTATAGGATTAGAATTTCACACAAAATTTGTTTAAGGTACTAGAATATGAATATGCATTATATACTATAATTTATAGGATTGAAATTTCACACAAAATTTGTTTAAGGTTGTAGAATATTAATTTACATTACATACTATAGTTTGTAGGATTGGAATTTCACACAAAATTTGTTTAAGGTAGTAGGATCGGATGGTAAGATACTAGAAAAAAATTAAAAAATATATAATTTTTAAATTATTATTAAAATAAATATTAATCAATATATGAATAGATATGTAAACAATTCATGTATAGCTTATAATTAATTATTGTTACTTAAATTTTTATTTTTTATAACATTTTATACGATTTTCTCAATATTTCTGCTGCAATCGCAATCAAAGAGTATTTATATCTAATTTGTTTATTTATTATTAAAATTTAATAAAAATATGATTAAACTAATTAAATTATTTATATAATGATAAATTTTTATTTTATTTAAATGTGAAAAGTTTTTTTTTTGTAGTAAATTTAACTATATCTCACTCACATTATAAAGACAATATCATAATTAGAATTGAGATAATTTTAATAAATTTAAATGATAAAATTGATAGGATCATATTGGGATTCTAAAAACTCTGTTGCATACTCTCTACCTTCAAATGAAATTAATGAAAAAGATTAACAATTTCACATCAATTGTTTTTCACGGCAACATTATTTAGGAGGAAGACAACTATTTTTTCTCTCAAACAAGTAAGTTGGAATGTGTAATAATTTGCACCGAATAGGATTTTTTTTTCCTTTTCATTTCAATTAATGAAAAAGATTGCCATCATTTTTCTCTCAAGTCCATGGCAACATTTTTGGTGCCACCTTTTTTATCTTCAATTACGTCCTCATATGAAAAAATGGCTGTACCCATTGCGTGACTAAATATTGAGCACTCTAATATTGGATTCAGACGAGGCGTGGGTGCCCTAATAGGTGCCCTATATATATATATATATATTAAAAAATGTAATGTATTTTTTTTATTTAAAATGTTAGATATAAATGAAGAAAAAAGTTAAATTATTAAATAAATAAGTTTCATCTTTTCCAAAGTTTAAATTCTAATTTAATATAATTCAAAAAATATATAAATCAAGCACAATTATATTCTATTTTAAATATTAAAAAATATTAGAGAATTCATCAAAAAGTATAGTATGTTATGAGAGTCCCTTTCTCAAACCAAAAGTTGATACCTACTACTATTAAAAACTTTTGCACAATTAATATTCTTGACAATCAAATTACTCATTAATTTTGGATGTTAAAGTAAAATTTAATAAAATAATTAATATTTTATAATTACAAAATATTATAGCTATATTAAGATTATATATTAATAGATAAGTACTCATTTTAAATGGAGATAATAATTATAAATATATTTATATATGACTTAAAATTGGAAAGAAATTTAATGTAACTCTTATATTAATATTTAATTTTAATAGAGCTCTTATGTTATTAATTTTCATACTACTCTCGCATTACTAATATATTTAATTAACTCGAGCTCATCATTGAAAGTTTTAAACTATTTAAATTACTTTGACTATTTATCAGAATTACTCAAATTTAACTCGAGCCCGTTATTGAAAGTTTTAAACTATTTAAATTACTTTGACTCTTTATTTGAATTGCTCAAACTTGACTCGAACTTCTTATTGAAAGTTTTAAAGTATTTAAATTGATCAAACCTAACCCAGGTAACTAGAGCTCATCATTGAAAGCTTTTGGGAAAGATTATTAATTGGTTAAATTACTCAATACACAAATGAAATTCAAGTTACTGATTAAAAATTAAAAATCTTTTTATTTATATAAAATATATATTTTAAAAATAATATATACAAAATTATACAAAATGTATTATATAAAACTAATCGAGCAACTCGAGTAGTTTCGAGTCTAATATTTTGTTGGAAAACCTGACTCTTTATTCAAATTGCTTAAACTTGACTCGAGCTCTCAACTATACTGCTTTGCTGCTATGTGGATCATACATGTAGTAAGCAGTATACTGGCTTATACCGACATAATCAAAAGAGCCTTTAACCATCTTAACCTCTTCTTTTGTGAACGTGGATATTTTTTTTTATACCAATGTCGTTGCTGTTTGATATCGTATCAGTACAAACATTTGTCTTGTTGTCTCTTGTGCACTAACCCAAACAAAATAAATAAATAAAAAGATAACCACCAAAATAGTCTCTCACATGTTGACCAATGAACTTTTTAGTCCCTCACTTTAAAATAGAAAAAAATAGTCCATCACATTTCATAAATGTATTGTTTTGGTTATCAGTCACTATTTCGTCTATTTTTCTGTCAAATGAGTCCTCGTGCATTTATGAAAAATAGACGGAATAGTGACGGAGATAGAATTGGATTTGGAAAATTTGAGGGAAAATAAAGAATTCAATTTATAGAATTGGAAGGAAATAGAATTCGAATAGATTTTTAATTCTTGAACTCTTTGTTAAAACAAATTGTAGAATTAGAATAGGGGCCTCCAATTCCAATTCTAAAGCTCCAATTCCATGGAAACAAACAGACCCTATGGATTTTGCTAAAACAAGAAAAACATTCTTAATATGACAAACTCTTAAAGTGCTTTTGAGTATTTGAGCAATAAATATTCCACAAAAGAGTTTTTCTTTTTTCTTTTTAATAATTCAAAATGATTAATGTGTAAAATTAGGGTGGGTGATTGTAGAGATTCGGATGGGAATATTCATTGTGAATCTTGTGGAGAAGGTTCAAAAACAAAATTATTTTGATTCACTGCGAAATGCACTAAAGTACCAACATGTATTATGTATCTAAATTTACCTATGACAATGTGTATCTATTATAAAAATAAATAATAATAATAAATTGAACGTCTTTTTCATAACATGAGATTAAGGTACTAAAAAAGGGTAAATAGCGCCAATGGTCTCTTAACTTGGAGACTCAATTTTATTTTGTCCCTTAAATTGAAAAATTGTTAATTTTGTCTTTTAAATTAAATAGCACCAAGGAGGAATGGGAATTAGGATGAGTACTTGGAGGTTGAGTTTTGTGTATTGGACAAAAAAATTTCTTTTCAATATTGCCCCTATCAGCTTCATGTGTCGTGCAGGTGTTTGTCGGAATTTTAATTGTTTCTGCTTCTAATTAGGCTTGAATTTTAAATTTAAAGTATAAAATTGAACCCTTTTAAAATTAAAGGACAAAATGGAATCGAACCTCTAAGTTAAGGGACCATTGGCGCTATTTGCTTGTACTAAACATAAAGTTCATATTATTTTTTAGATACTAATTAATTATTTTGGGACAATTATAATATTGCCTTTGAAAATAAACTTGAAATTCTTGACTCTAAGAATTAATATTTAGTCAATTATTTATTATTAGTAGTAGTACTATTTCCACGTTCATCCATTTGTTAGAAGACACTCTTTTGGACTTTTAACCTTTTTTTTGCCCTCAAAAAACACAACAATAGTATTTTCTATTTTGGCTAGCATTTTCCATCCAGTAATAATAACAGTTGAAAACGTCAACTTAAGTGGCTGATAAATTAGTAGGCAAAAGATTGATAGACATTCGAACTAAGCCAGTCTTTCCATTAATTCTGATTATCATATAAAAATTGTGGATGCCACTGATAAATCATAAGCATAGTTGTCAGAATCTCGATTCGATCCCACCGATTCTACAATTCTACGATCCTAATTCACTAAAACGATCCCGATTCTGATTACGATTCTATCTTATTATGTAAATAAAATATAATTAAATTTACTAAAAAAAACTTTATATATGTAAGTAAAATTAAGATGTATACTTATATAACCAATTTAATTGGTTTAATCATATTTTTATTAGATTTAAACAATAAATAAATAAATTAGACTTAAATATCCTTCGACTGTGACAACTACTAAAATATTGAAAAAATCATATAAAATGATATAAGAAATAAAAATTGAAATAAAATCATTTAATTATAAACTATACATGAATTTTTTTACATATTCATTCATATATTGATTAATAATTTTTTGAAAAATAATTTATAAATTATATTTTCTCATTTTTTATAGAATCTTACGATTCTATGATCCGATCCCACCGATTCGATTTTGCTACCCTAAATCGATTATGTGTAGAATCCCAATTCTATAAACTATGATCATAAGGGGCTTAGACTCGAGACCCTTCTCAAATTAATTTGCCTTTTCATTAGCCCAGTTTGAAGGCCATATATTAATACATTTTCTTGCTTACTTCACGGCTTCATGCCCAAATGGCTCAAAGCAAGCTACTAATCACTCACTTCTAAATATATGTAGCATTAATTATGAGTCAACCCTCTCATATAAGCTAAACTAAAGCTATTTGCATTATTTTTTTTTTTTTGGCCCCCTTTGGGGGTAACCAAGTTAGTGTGGCGGGCGAGTGCATAAGTCACGAGTTCAAATCCCCCTGCTAACACTTTCTTGGTTGAGTCCGTCGCACAAGACTTGCCTAGTGTGGTTTGCGAGCTATTACACAGGAGCGGGGTTTATCCAGTGCACACCCTTAGTAGCGGCTGCGGGTTCCTTGGTCAATAAAAAAAACCTATTTGCAGGTATGTGTGTCTTAGTTGGCTGTGATTTCCTTACATCTGTTCCTGGAATTGGAATTGTTTAGGCTCATAACTTGGTATCCAAGTATCGTAACTTAGATCGCGTAAGTGAATCCTTTGTTTGCATACCACTCCCCTCCCCCTCGCGCTTTTCAAATTATCCTAAACAAGTAAACTGCTTCTTGGAATCTTTGGTTTACATGTTACATTTATGAAGTTGATTTTTTATGAACTGGAAAACTAGACGAGAGCAGATATAGCCATGAAATACAGATGTGACATTGTTGATTGACCACGATTATCGGGTATTTACATGTGCTTTCTGTTTTAAAGTTGGAGAAAGGAAGTCAAATGCTTGAAAATTACTCAAAATCCTTCAAAGAAGCAGTTGCAGTTGTCAAGCATGCCCGAATGTATGTGATATGGACAAATGTTTCTTTGTTCTGTCATTTGTATTCCTGCTTCCAAATTGCATAACTACTGCGCTTTGTTCATTGTTTCGTCTGCAGATATGATGCTGCCTTGAAGCAGCTGCAACACATGAAATCCATACCTCAAGAGCTTTTGGAAAGTTTCAACCGTTTAATGTTTCCTCAATATAAGAACCTGTGTTTATTCTGCAGAAGCATTTTTTGTAGAAGCTCAGCTCTTGGCAACACTAAGATGTTTTTGCTTGTGGGCTTAAAGTGATATCTCTATTTGTTTTCTTTGAATGACACTAGAGAAATGCCTCCTTCAATAGTAACAGGTATTGCTTGCGGAAACCTCCATCCCAGCACAATGGAGGCATTTAATCTATCTCCAGATTCTTGTCATATTAATCCCACCAAGATCAGAACTGATGGGCTGGAGATAAAAGAGAAACCTTCTCCATCTTCAAAGGAGGGCTGCTTCGTGGTAATTTCCTCGTGTAAATCCAGAAAAGAAGAGACTACAGGCAAGTAAAGTTCAGCTAATATTGTGTAATCAATTAAAAGAAAACATGCATAAAACTATTCATTGTTTTCTGAGAAGTCTTAGCCTTGCAAAGCTATAAGAGAATGCCTAGGTTATTATCCTCAACAAGTTCTAATATGAAAAATGATGCTATCCTCCACATTATTCAGTAATTCTGTTCTCATACTTCAGTGGTTGAGCAAAGACAGATACCTTCTCTTGTAGAGAAAAAGTACTTAAATGGAGAGCTTGAGCTTGAAAAGTTGATGCTGCCATTGAAGAATGAAGCAGAGCAAGAAAATATAATAACTCAAAAAAAAGCTCTGAAGCTTCCAGATAACAATCCACTCAAGAAAAGGAAAACAGAAGAAGTTCAGCCAGAGCAGACAGAAAGCACAATTGAACAAGTCTCAGTTCTCAGCGTTGACTGAAGCGGAAACATCATAAATTGTGTGTGCGACTGCTGATTCACGGCAAAGTGTGGACTCTAAGCCTGTAAATATTAGAGCACATAACGTGAAAAAGCTGAAAAGAATTGTAAAAGTTCGCTCCAAAAGAATAGCAGCATTTTGAACTTCTTTTCTCGAGTGTAATTTTCAGTTTTGTACATTTAATTCACCAAATGCTTTCGGAAAATTTTCCTCCATTTTTGATTCGTCATCGAATTCGGAATTTGGTAGATTAGTTTGGGAAAAGTTTAACTTACAACTGTTTGTTATATGCTAGGATAATTGTCTAGACAATGTACATGCTTGATGTCCCAACTGTGGAACCTCAGAAGTTAGTGTCGCTGGTTAATCAAAACATCTGTGCATATGTTGTGGTGGAGGCCTAGTGCATAAACGCAGCGCCGCACAAATGGGATTACCTGTCTAGTTAGAGTCTTGGCAAACTTCACGAGTACAAATGTACCACAACAACTTGCTAAATGTACCACAACAAATTGACATAGCAATATGATTTCATAAAACTTCAATGACAGTCGAAATTTTGTTCTAGGAAAAATGAGATATTTGAGCTTGAGGGAAAAAGGTTCCTAGCAGCCTGAGATACCATTAGAGGTTTATTCACAGTGCTATGTCTAGGCACTTCCTAAGCAAATAAAACGAGGAAATGTAGAACCATCTAATGTCCTCGGTTCAATAATTTCCTGAACCAATAGGCTGACATTTTTGGATATCTCCTTAGAGTTTTAAAGTCCACATATACTAGGCCGAAACGTGAAGTATAACCCAATCTCCATTCAAAGTTGTCAAGCAACGACCAAGCAAAGTAACCTATCACATTTGCTCCGGCATCAATTGTCTTCCTTAGTTCAGCCAGATAGCCCTTGTAGTAGCTGATTCTTGAATTATCATGCAAGCCTGCAGGAAGTGTAACATTCCCTGGATCATCCCTGCCTGCACATCACACAAAGTTAAGGAGTTTAGATATATAATGAACCTGAAATAATAAATAGTACCCAAAGGTTTCTTGAATTCTTCAATAAGTCATTCTTATGTACCATTTTCTGCTAAAATCACAATAGGGTTTCCATATTTCTCCTTCACGTACATAACTGCTTTGTAAAGACCCCATGGAACATCATACAGCCAATACGAGTAAGCCTAGAAATGTTACACAAAGGGGAACAAATCAGTTTGATACTTCACATCTCAAAAGACTTGACAGAATGTTTATGATGAACTAACCCTAGGGCCAATTGGCACTCCGTTCCGGTCATCTGCATATTTTGGAGAAAAACACAAGATTAGTAACAAGTAAGCAAGAACAGCAGAACGTGCAGAAACTGACAATTGATGATAGTGGAAATGAGGTAAAAGATAAAATAAAAGGGGTTGGGGCCATCTTACAAGCAAATCCACAATTCCAATCCTGCTGATAGCCAAGATCTTTAGGTTTGCCGCTATGTGGATCATACATGTAGTAAGCAGTATACTGGTTTATGCCAACATAATCAAAGGAGCCTTTAACTATCTTAACCTCTTCTTTTGTGAACTTGGGTAGCCGATTAGCAACAATATGCTGTAAATTTTGAGGGTATTCACCATATACAAGGGGATGTATAAACCTGTATGAATGAAAAGCACGACCTTCATCAACTCAACAAAAAGAAACCTCACAGAATTGAAAGAGAAACAAAACACTTTACAGACTGCACAGAAACAAAAATAGACACTAAACACTTTAAACAATCCATTTGTTTTTTATATTTCCTATATACCTGTAAGTGGTTATATGTGGAAATTCTTACCATCCTATATGGAAGTCTCTAGCTCTTTGAGCTGCTGCTTGGTCATCTTTTGAGCTTTCGTTAAGAGGCTCATACCAGACAAAATCCAGAAGAATGCCTATCTTTCCCTTCTGTTTCTCCTGCATTTACATGTTACTTTCAGTAAAGGCTTGCTCATCTCCCCACCTAAATATAAAAAATTCGTGTTTCCAGTTGCTTAAAATCAGCTGATTATAGCTGTTTTTTTAAGAACTCCTTTGCAAATGAAAATGCCCTAATTATGGAGAAAGAACAATGGATTTTACTTGATACTTCTCACGATATCTCTGTACTGCTGATGCATGACACAAAATAAGATTATGGGCAACTATGTAAGGCTCGGTTGCAGAATTTCCAGCTGTGCAATTTCCAAATGCTTTGGAGCACCTTCCTGGTGCAAAGAATCCATTGTCATATCCTAGAGCAGCTATTACTCTAGGCTCATTAAACGTAAACCAATTCTTCACTCTGTCTCCAAATGTCTTGAAACAAAACTCAGCGTAATCAGCAAAATCTTTCCTGCAGAGTTCAAACGTTATCTAATTTAGATTGGGTAAGAAAAGGCCATTCGTGTCTGATCACAATATGCAGCCATCTTGCACTTACGCTACATCACGGCCCAACCATCCATTGTATCTGTCCTGAAGTGCTTGAGGAAGATCATAGTGATTAAGATTGGCATAAGGGGTGATACCTGAAAAACATTCCATCCCTCATTTATGCAATAATAATCCAGAGAACAAGAAGATTAGTGCACACGCCACAACATTTACCTCTTTTAAGCATATAATCAATCAACCTATTGTAGTAAGCAACTCCCTTCCAATTTACTTTCCCAGAACCATCTACATTTAATAAAGGGAGGTAAGAAATCTCCACCAATTGCTAATCAACCAAATTACCAAAATTACCAAATATGGGAACCGTAAATTACTTGGGAAAATCCTTGACCACGAAATTGAGAAGCGGTAGGCATCAAAGTTCATCCTTGCCATGAGATCAATATCTTGCTGTTCAAATGTATGGCATTTTTAAATTCAGTAACATTTTCAAGCGTCAGAAGCATAACAATCATACGTGAAAATTTTAATCCCAGAAGTTCTAGCATTATGTTTTTGCTTAATTTGTCCTTATGCAGAATAGGCAATTTGGAAATATGGATGCATAGATGTGAAAAAGCAACTGCATGGCTGCATTATTTTCAGTGGTTTATCCGTGCTCAAGAGAATCCATGGGTATGTTAGAACATAGACTCGTCTTCTTGTTGTGAAGACAACGCATTACCCAACTACTATTAAAAGGGAAAAAAGTTTTCCAGAGGCAATTATGACTAAACATATCTTTAACAAATCAAATGCTTGGGCAACATAAACTCGTCGTCTTGTTGTGACAAGAACGCATTAACCAACTCCTATTAAAAGGAAAAGAGACAATTATTACTATAAACGTATCTTGTTGACAAATCATACATATTCTATCGTTTTCAGAATAATAAAATCAGTAAATATGCTCATTAGCACTAGCATTCTTGTCTACTGATGTAACATTCTTACGAATTTTTGAAGGTAACTTTAACATCACTGTTTGCAATGCTAGTAAATAAATCTACCTAATTATTACCAACTGTTGAATTCATCAAATTACAAAAACTAAATTTGATGGGAAAAAATCCAAATTATTTTACCTTGTATTTATGGTACTGGTCCACTGCCACTTCCCCACTGGCATTATTGGGTTCACGTCCTGTTTTACAAGTTGTTAAAAGATATTAATATCAAGGGAAAAAAATAACAATGGCAAAATCAACAAACCAAATAAACATGAAACAGAAACCAAGCAAACCAACAATTCTTGTCGAACATCCGAAATGGGATTGATGTTATCCCGGATGAAAATTCACTAACGTGAAGTAACAAGTCAATTATACTAACCGGGAGCTTTTATGAAGGTGTCCCAAATGCTAGGTCCACGGCCATCTTTATCAGTCATGCCTTCCACCTGGTATGCTGAAGTTGCAGTTCCAAAGATAAAGCCCTTTGGAAAGCTCTTTCTGAGCCACCCCTCTGGGCTCTTAAACCGGTACTTCGCGTCACTCCAGAAGTCCATCTCTTCTTTTGATTCTGCTGCATTATTATTATCAGCAGCAGAAGCTGTTAATGCAGTAGTAATTAGCAGTACCAACAGCACTGCCGACATTCCACCACTTCCACGAATCATCTTCATGGTTATTAGTGCGTAAGTGCGTATGGATATGACAGTAGAGTACGTGAGAACCGATCTATTTATAGATGGTGAATTGCGGTTGGGTCCTGCGGCCTTGATTGTGGATAAAATCTTCATGGGAATGGAGTTGGCTTTGGTTATGATGGGGAGCAATTTCTCTGCCAACAAAGTCGTCCATATTATGGTATGCTATCATTGTCCGAGTGTTTTCACGCGGCTGGTGAAGATTTTTTTTTGATACCAAGGTCGATTGTGTTTGATATCTTACCATTACAAACGTTTGCATTCTTGTCACTTGTGCATCTACCCAAACAAAATAAATAAAAAAATAAAAATTTGAGAGATTTGATCCTTATTTTACGTAATTGTGTTGTTCGAATGTAATTGTACATCATTTTGTACTTTTACATTTATCAAGTAAAATTTATTTTTTTAAAAAAAAACAAATTGTTTATGCAACGTAAAATATTGTTCTAAAAATATACATACTCAAAATAGAATGCGAAACCATTCATAAACTCAAGTGAAAAAGAGAATTAGAAGTTTGAAATATTTTTATTTTGATTTTTGTAAATTTTTGCTCACAAAATCATCAAGTCAATCACTAACGTAGTAGAAGTCTAGGCCTTATTTGGACAAGGAGTTTGTATTTGTAAATAAGAAAATTCTCAAATAAAAACAAACTATCCAAACACATTTTTATTTCAAAATTTAAAATTTAAATTTTCCCACTCAAATTCCTCTCACATAATTTTTAAAAAAAAAATTCCTCTTATTTTTTCCTCCAAATACTTTTTCTATTAAAAAATACCCACCAAAATTTTCACACATTCCAATACAACTTTTCTCAAATAAGAACAATCCAAACGAAGCCTAGCATTTGTTGCATGTTTGTAAATAAAGTCTAATTACTTGTCGGTATAGAAGTGAGTTTTTTATGTAATTTTTGACCATAATAGATTAAAGGTGCGTAAGAATATGAATGGATTTCTACAACGTATTTAAAACAATTTCTAATTTAACTCAACCTTTCTATTAAAACATATATACTTGCGCTTTTTGACATGTAATTTATATGCATTTAATTTTAGGATTAGCAGAACCACTATTATGTTGTTTGATTAGGTGTTTTTTGGCAAGTATCAAAACCTATCCATTCCTCTTTTACAATAAGTATATGAATATGCATTACATACCATAGTTTATAAGATTGGAATCGCACACAAAATCTATTTAAAGTAGTAGGATCAAATTGTAAGATATAAAAAAAAAGAGAAAATATAATTTATAAATTATTATTAAAAGAAATATTAATCAATATATAAATAGATATATAAAAAATTCATGTGTAGTTTATAATTAAATTTTGTTACTTAAATTTTTGTTTCTTATAACATTGTATACAGTTTTCTCAATATTTCTGTTGCCATCGCAACCGAAGAGTATTTATGTCTAATTTGTTTATTTATTATTAAAAACTAATAAAATGTTGATTAAACTAAATAAATTATTTATATAATGATAAATTTTAATTTTATTTAAATGTGAATTTTTTTTGAGTAAATTTAACTATATTTCAACCACATTATAAAGATAGTATCATAATTAGTCTCGAAATCGTTTAAATAAATTTGAATTATAAAATTAATAGAATCATATTAGGATTTTGAAAACTCTGTAGCATACTTTCTGCTTTCAAATGCAATTAACGAAAAAGATTGACAATTTAACATCAATTGTTTTTCGCGGCAACATTATTTAGAGGGAATTCAACTATTTTTTTTTCTCACAAAGTAAGTAAGTCGGAATGTGTAATAATTTGCACCGAATAGGATTTTTTTTTTTCCTTTTCATTTCAATTAATTAATGAAAAAGATTGGCATCATTTTTCTCTCAAGTCCATGACAACATTATTTAGAAGGAATCCAATTGTACAGAGAGTTAAAAAATGGCTATACCCATTTTATTAGAGAATTCATCAAAAAAGTATAACATGTTATTAGAATTCTTTTCTCAAATCAAAAGGAGATTTTGTTACCTACTACTATTAAACTTTTGCACAATTAAATTTACTCATTAATTTTGGACTTTAAAGTAAAATTTAATAAAATAATTAATATTTTATAATCACAAAATATTATAATTATATTAGGATTATATGTTAATAGACAGCAACTCATTTTAAATGAAGATAATAACTATAAATATATTTATATATGAATTAAAATTAGATAGAAATTTAATGAAACTCTTATATTAATATTTAATATTTAATAGAACTCTTATGTTATTAATTTTCATACTACTCTCATATTACTAATATATTTAATTAATTAAAAGAGTAGAAAAACAACTATATCCTTAATATTAAAACTCTAATATTTTAATTAGAATTAGTTCGATCTAAAATTTACTTTTCCTAATAGTTATAAAATTACTGAATTATTAAAAATATAAATATAAAATTATTAAAAAGACAATTTAAATTATATTATAACTTACTGACAAAATTTAGCCATGTTGGATAATCTAATCTTATCCCTCAATATTTTCTCATGCTACTTTACATGTTTTTCTATTACAAAAATGATTGTAGTATACCGCTTTGACATGCTAAATATGATCAGTAGAAGTCACGGATGATGCATAATTATTGTTGGTGGCCGGCCCTATTTTGGGGAGCACACCGTCGGCGGCGTCTGTTTCTGTTTTGGACTCTAACCCAAATTATAGGTTGTGTGAGACCTACCATGTGCAAGTCCCCCAAGTTTGGTGGTTTATTTTTTATTATTACTGTTATTATGTTTTGCATTCTAAAATTCAATTGCTAAATCTTTTTCAAAATAACGAAGGATGTATATATATACTTGAAGGGATTCTCACATTCACTAACAAATCATGTTCTGAACTTCCCAATAACTGTTATGTAACGTTTTCAGGTATCATTGCGACTATATGACTCACCATGTCTGGTATGAGACTAATCCTTAAAGATTGAGTGGAATCATCTCAAATTCCATATCAATTAAGACAATTAGGAATCAAACTTGTGTCTCCTTGTAAATGAACCCAAGTGATTCCAAGTCCTGGGGACAATGAAGGATGTATATAGGTTGTGTTTTACGTTTTTTGAGCCTTCCGAATGATGAGTACAGAGATCAAAGGATTAGATTTACAAAAAGTTTTGTAAGTAGTAATAATAATGACATCAAATGTTGAGAACGAGTTTTAAAAGATTGAATCTATGGAACTTTATAAGTAATAATAATGATTTTCAAAGACACGTTATTAATCATGTCAAGAAAGAAAATAAAATTCTATTTATAACTTAATTTTGAATTATATGTTTAAATACATCTCAACTATACCAATAAAGAAAATACAACCCTAATTATTGTGATTTAAGCATTTGATAATTGTAAAAATCCTAATAATAACTTAATTAAATGGGTGAAATCCGATTAATATTTATCTTGGTGTAAATATTCCCTAATACTAGTTTAATTGAATGGGTGAAATTTGGTTAGTATTCATCTTCGAAAACGAGTGACAAATAATTATTTTATTAATGAGGTAATAATTGTGAAGTAAAAAGTGTATAAAAATATATATAAAAAATTTGTGTTAAAAAAAATTTAAGAATACGTTGTGGAATGTCACTTCAACTAAATTTTATGCCCCATTAAGATAAAAAATGAAAAGAAAATTAGCATTAAAAAGAAAGAAGTGATGGTCTAAGTCATGAGAAAAGTTTTATGAAGTATTTTTAAACTATACTAATTTAGAACCTCACAAGATTTCCGACGCTCTTATCCCACGGAAAGTCGAATATATGATGATGTTGTGGCTTCTCAACCGAGGAATCTCTGAGCTTATGAATTGAATACATGTCACTTTCAATTCAGGGAGGACGACAAAGGAAGAATTGCGCATGCCGGACTGGACAGCCACCAAGATTGACTATACACCAACTGATAGCTATGGGGAATAATAATTCTGTTAATGCGACGCAAAATGAACTGTCCCTAATTCTTGGTCCCGATTGATGGTAACATTAGTGAGAAACACCTAAGCTATGCGAGTTTGTAAGTTTAAGATGACGTGAAGAAAAATCTTTTGATAATATAAATTCAAATCTCGTGTGGGACAAATTTTTCATTAAAATATTATGAGTCTGTTCTAAAGTTTGATCTGTTAGCTTTTTTCATCAAGTCTCTGCTAATTCGTGCACATTTCTCAATTTAAATTCCACTTAGCTAAGAGGCTTCTAGTACAAGTGAGGTAGTTTTACTTTCGCAAGGGGACTTTCTCTAAATCAAAGTACTGAGAAACAATCTCAATTATCAAATTTTCAATATGAATAAGAGGAGTCAAAAATTCAATGTGCATAGGTAACATTTTCAAAGGTATCTTTCCCCTTGTAAAGGTTAGGAGACAAAATATATATTTTTTTAAAATATAAAAATATATTTTAAAACAATTAATCATTTACAATTTAAATCTTCATTTTGTTTTTTTAAATATCAAAAATTTGCCAACGTCTTCATATTTTTTCTTAAATGTTGAAAATTCATCGGCTATGATCTGAGAGGAATTAATTTTTCTCTCCAAATCTCCTCCTTGATTTAATAATATAAAATTCTAGTGGTTCTCTACTAACCCTCTTCTAAAAAAAATTCATCCATTTATTTTTATTTTTTACAATTGAGAGGTTTTTAATGTTTTTTTTCTTTCTTTCTTTCTTTCTAACTCACATACTAAGTTCACTAACTTGTAATATTTTCTACACTTTTACTCTACACAAAGTTGAAAACGTAACTTCAGTTTTAGTTTCTCAATATTATCATTGATACCGAATCAAATAGTCATTGTAAGGTTGATGTAATAAACTTTAATACTTTTGCATAAATATTTTTTATTTTTTTAAAAAATTATATCATTAGTGATTATATTAATTTTAATATATTTTTATACAAAAATATCTTTTTCCATACTCATTTTATATTTTTAAAAACTCTTTCATACAAAATATATATTAAAATTTAATTGAAAACTCATACCTAAATTTAAAAAGTAAATCTTTATATTAAAAATAAATTCTACCCATATAAGTATAGATAGTGAATAGTTAGTTATAACAATGTAAATATGTCAAGGCTGATTTTGAGGGCTGGTGTGGAGCTGGACTGTCGCTTGGCTAAAATGGGAACATGGAAAAAGCTTGGACTGAGTTACCCGTATTGGCCCAACTATCGTCAGAAGCCTAAAAAGATGTCTTGTCCCTGTCCCAAGCCTTTGGCTCTGGTTAAGATTTGAGACAATCGAGACAGCAGGATTGGACCTCTCTATGCTTCGCCTGACGAAATTCCTCGGGCAACTAAATATGATGAGAGCACAGGCACATCCTATTCTAATTTGCTGTGTATGTTCTTCTGGGTATGCATGAGCTTTGGATAACTAAAAAATGCGGAAACACCAAAATCGTTTTTTATATTTTATCGAATAATTTTTTTTATTATTCACTTTTAAAATTGAAATAAATAGTCCTTTAAATTTTAAAAACTAAAATTTAAAAGAAAATTTCAAAACTAAACATTCCCGTTTATAAAATTTGAAGGACTAAAAGTTCCCGTTTATTTCACAAATAGTACCAAAAGTTTCAATTTATAAAATTTGAATAATTATTTGTTCCCATTTTAAAAGTAGAGGATAAAAAATATTATTTGCTAAAATGTGGAGGACGATTTTGGTGTTTCCTCATTAAAAATCCCCTCCAATTAAGTCATCATAAAAAAATTCGGGGGGGATATGAATTGGATTATGGCTATATTCAGAGTGAAAAACCTCCCTCCCTCCCTTTTTTTGGTTGAAACGAAATTTCAAGCTAAATCTATGTTATATGTATATATTAACAATAAACAAAAAATTAAGGTCATCATAAAATGTTCGGATGGATATGAATTGGATTATGGCTATATTCAGAGTGAAAAATGTACAATGAATTCTTATTATGACCGACCTTACGTTTACATCACAAAATATTGAATATTAATAATTTTTACTATATAAATATTACAAAAGAGTAATAATATTTACGATGAAATTTTTTAACAAATTTTCATAGTGGGTAAAAAACTAATGGGGAAATAAAGTAACTGTTATTTAGTGACTTTTGACACATAAAATGCCATATCAATCACTAAAATATTTCACTTAAATTCTTTATTATGTTTATCACCTCTTATTATAAATAATTTTTTAAAATGCGCATGACGTTTAATAGGATGGTTGATTAAATGAATCTTTAATTCTCGTATACAACTCAAAATTATTCTCTATTGGGCTCTGCTCAAATTTGCAAGAGCCAGATTGTTTGAAATGTATACTAATGAACGAGACTCTGAAAATATAGAAAAATGTAAAACAGACCATAAGAAAAGGAAAGAAGTGGCGGTTCAGCAGCCCAGAAATTTGCCCAAAACTCACACATCAAACAAAGCCCGACTACTACTCCTGCATCATAAACTCCTCCTGTTTTTGTGTTGTGTGTGTATGTGTTTTTTTATTCTTCTTTTTTTTTTTTTTGAAAAAAGTGATGACAACATTAGTTGATTGAGAAAAGAAAATATACTCCCAAATTAATAACCATACGTTGTTAGATCAGCTGCATTTGTCAACGCAAAGTGGATAGATACATGGTTGATGTGTATGCTTACTATTTTATGTTGTATTTATGATTTAATTATAAGTCATACTATCACTTAAGCTTTAAAATAATTATATATATAAGATGTTGGATCGTCATCATCTATATTAACTACTAAGTTAAGAAACACAAAAATCACTTATGGGTTTTTGCTAAAACAAGAAAAACATTCTTAATATGACAAAATCTTGAAGTGCATTTGAGTGTTTGAGTAATAAATATTCCACAAAAGAGTTTTTTTTTTTTAAAAATAATTCAAACTGATTAATGTGTAGAATTAGGGTATGTGATGGTTGAGATTCGCAAAGGAATATTCATTGTGAATTTTGTGGAGAAAGTTCAAAAATATAATTGTATCTCAATTTACATATAATCATGTGTATCTATTATCATAAACAAGCAATGATAAATTAATTCAACGTCTTTTTCATCACCTGAAATCATAATTGACGGATACACTCTCGCTAAAGGTACTAAAAATAAAGTTCATATTATTTTTTTAGGTCTTAATTAATTATGTTTGCAGGAGTATATTATTGCTTTTGAAAATACTAGAAATTCTTTATTCTAAGAACTAATATCTAGTCAAATTATTTATTGAATCAAATAGTAGTACTATTAATTTCCACGTTCATTCATTTGTTGGAAGAGACTCTTTTGGACTTTCAACCTTTTTTTTGCCCCAAAAGACACAACAATAGTATTTTCTATTTTGGCTAGCATTTTCCATTCAATAATAATAATAACAGTTGAAAACGTCAACTTAAGTGGCTGATAAATTAGTACGCAAAAGATTGATGACATTAGAACTAAGTCAGTCTTTCCATTTATTCTTATTATTATATAAAAATTGTGGATGGCCACTGATATATCATAAGGGGCTAAGACTCGAGACCCTCTCAAGTTAATATGCCTTTTCATCACCGCAGTTTGAAGGCCATATATTGATGCATTTTCTTGCTTACTTCATGCCTAAATGGCTCAAAGCATGCTACTAATTATGAGTCAACCCTCTCATATAATCTAAATTAAAGCTATTTTCACAGCCGCCTCATTGTATATCCATTGACTAAATAATGGGGTTTGTCAATTTGCAACCATGCTAGCTAATCAAATTTGAGATTTGCAACTCGTGCAAGATTTGCTGTTAATAATGTTCATTAGCCCCTATAACACGATACCATAGTTAATTAGGTTGGATATATATAATATAGTTGCATGAAATGCCCTCTGGTTAGCATGTTATGATGTTAACTTCCCCCCTTTCAATCCCTTGAGTATTCTTGAAGTCAGAAACAGTTAACTTGAATTTTCATTGGAAATGATTACTAGACTGTACTTTAGTAGGTTCAAAGGAGTCTTTAGTTTAATTAGGTTTGGCCAAAGACAAAATTTACAACTTTGGTAAAATGAACATCATGCATGCATATATGTGCTGTTGTCTGCCTCAAAGTTCACATGTACAAATTTCAACAAAGCAATGAACTTAGTAACTTACCAATGCCGTTCCAAATGCACAAAGGGAAAATTGGGAGGTGACCTAACACCAACAGGGTTAGGATTGGTTGCTCACTTGGTTGTGGTTTTTGTATCTGCAAGCTCTGTGTGGGTCAACAACCAATCTTGCACCCATAGTTTAGCCTAACAATGACCTGATATATTTTTTTCTCTGTTCTAATGCCAAGATTGATTTTGCTATCAATAATTGGTAGTGAAGAATGAAGTGGATGAGATCCAAATCTCGTTTTATGATTAGAAATAAGGAGGCTGCATCAGATTCTTGTTATTAATAAATTATGATCAATGTTTTTGCTTGTGGAAGGTGAAGAAATCACGAACAAGGGAACTAAATACATACGTAAGATTTTGATCAACACTGACTTTAAAAGATTAGAAAAATTAGGTTAAGGTAGCAGAAGGTTAACGTTAGGAACTAGGTGGTTAATTGGATATTGTCATTTATGGTGAATCCCAGTTCGTTAAATAACTACCATTTCTATCTTCTTCAAATGTGACATTAGCTGGTGAACTACATAATTGGTTTGGTTTCATAGAGTAGTCCTATCAGTTTAAAAATCGTCTAAATCATATATTTCGAAAGAGGGATTCACACTTCCTATTTAGTTGGTGTATACTTCATTCTAAATTCACCCCAAACAATAACCTCCAGCAAAAGTTTGATAAACAATTGCAATGACTTTATCAAGTTACAATTTTGTGATGGATGATGCTTATTTTTAAAATCTAAAATAGAAAAAATATTTCATACATTCATTATATTACGTAGAATTGTATAGTAAAGAATAATTAGAAGGATAATTTATGATTTATGAGAATTATATATTTACATAATAAAAAAAATGAACACTCAATTATGTGACTAATTGTTGAATTAAAAATAATAATACAACATATGTGTGTGATATTTTTTCATTAAAATGGATTGGGAAGCGCACAAAAAGTATATGGTTTTTATAGTTGAAGATTTGTGGCTAGGAATTACCAGCTTTTAAAGTGGATTCCACCAAAGTTAGAAGATTAGACAAGGCAATTCAAAAATGATGCAGAAAACAACATTTGGTAATATGGGTCCAAGAAAAATTAGGACCTTCAATTTGCAAAGTCTCAATCAAAAAATATGAACACTCAATTTCACACAACACCATTCAAATCCCATAACACTCAAAAACTCCAAACACTCTCATTTATCAACATCTTGCATTGACGCAGCCACCATCCAACCTCCCTCTTATCTTAAAGTCATTTGCCCATTTGGCCACTCCAAGAGAGTGCAATGCAAGTGGAAGGTCAATGGTTTTTGGAGCAGCCAAAGTGCCAACAATGTTTACTCAAATGAACAACATCATGACACATAAGCCCACCTTACCAACAACATTGTAGTACTATATTAATTTCCATTTATTACAATATATTTAGTGGTCAATGTGACATTAATCAAAATAACAAACCATTAATATAATAACAAAGGTGTGTCCTATTTTAAAGTTGGCACACTTGACTCTCCAATGCTCTTTAGTTTTTATCTGGTGGCAAATTTTTAGTAGACTTGTTCACAATTAAATCTCATTGATTTAGATAAGATTGTTGATGCTTATGAATTTTTGGGATATTAGAATAATACAATTCAGTTCTTCCTCCTACTAATACCATTTATTCTGAAAATAAATTCTTCTTAGTTACTAGATGTTATTTTTATAATCTTCAAATCAAGAAATATAATTACTAGATTTTATTTTTAGTACTCCACAAATAAATTCGTTGGCTGGGATTTAATGGTTAATGCTCAAATGATTTATCTCAGTTTAAATCTCATATTAGAATATTTTTCTTCATATTAATACAATGTATTCTCAAAAAAAAAAAAAGAAATCTCCTGTACTAAATTTTATTTTTTATTAATCCTCGAATCAAGAAGTATAATTACTAGATTTTTTTTTTTGGGGCCATATATTAAATCTGCTTAATCAATATATTTTATTTTTTGGCAATCTTCAAATCAAGTACCATAATAACTAGATTATTTTTTCTCATATCTAAATCTGCCTAATTACTCCATATATTTCTTTTTTTAGTACTTTTCAAATCAATTACTAGATTTTTATTCAAAAAATAAGGATTAAATCCAAAAATTAACGTTATTTACTACTCTACTATATTTTTTCCGATAAATATGAATAAAAGTTAACGTTGGTAGAAAAACTAAGAAAGATTTATCCAAAATCAAAATCTTTTGCTAAAGAAAAAGTCAAAATATAACCAAAACCGTCGCCCCCCCTTCGCCCCCCACCCCTCTTCACTCCACCTCTCTGTATAAATACTCCTTGCTTCCCTCATTTTCCTACTACCATGAAAGAACAAATGGCCCGTCTAACACCGCCGAGCACCCCCGCCTACGGAAAATCCACCTTCTCATCCAAAGGTGGCGGCGGCGGCGGTCCGGGAGGCAGTTTAATTCACTCCATAAACTCCTTCTGGGCAAAGTGCACAAAAGCTGCCAAGAAAATGACCACAAACTCACCAAAATCGTCCCCGGCTAAGCCAAAAGGCCCCAAACACCTCCTCCTGACGCTCAGCAACAAGGCCATCATCTTTAAACAGAAGAAAAAAGTGGACCCTGATCACCAACTCGTGGATGATGAAGGCAGCGAGATTGATTTTGGAGATGGAGGGCTGTGGCAGAGGAGCATCCTGCTGGGGGATAAGTGCCAGCCTTTGGATTTCTCCGGCGTGATTTATTACGATGGCAACGGTAAACAGCTCTCGGAGTTTCCGATGAGGTCGCCTCGGGCCAGCCCTCTGCCTAGCTTTGTTTATGCTTCATCGGAGAAGTAACGGGAATCATGTACTATATTATTCGTATGTGTGGTGGTTTTCTCCATAGTATTTTGTTTGATCACCTGAGAAATAGTGTAGGACATGTGAATTTTAATGCATAAGTGAGCTTTGTTCTTTTAGTTTCTGTTTTTTTCCCCCCTCTCTTTTTTGGGTTGATTGGTATGGTATTCTCTTTTTGAGTAGTAGTTATGGCACACAGAAGAAGACAATCCTTTTTTCTTTTTTTTTGGGGGGTTGGGGGTTTTAATATAAAATCAGAAAGAAATTAGTGTTCACTTGTGTAAAGAATTTTGAATTTTGATGGTAGCTGTGAATTCTTGGAACAATCAAATATGGTATGATTGATTTCATAATTTGTATAAACAATTCTGAATTTTTATTGTGGGGGTTGGAAGTTATTTTTAAGACATGTATAAACAACATCTCAAAAATGAGTGCAAAAACACGTTTTAGACTAATCATACCAAATTTTAGAATTTGAGCCAAAATTATTATTAGATTTTTGTTACTGTTCTTGTGACTATTTTTTTTTTGGGCAGAAAATTTGCAATTAATTCAATCCATTAGCGCCCTTTCTTTGAAAATTTAATTTGTGACAATCATGTAATATTCATGAATTGCTCTTAAGGTTGATTAATGATTATTATGAAGAATTTATGAGGTTTTTTCCTTGATTATTCTCTTAACAAAAATAGTGATTGACGCATGTTGATATGCTGAATAATAATTAATTAGATGAGTCTATTGTTAATAATGATAATCAAGAATTTGTCGGTTTTTGAATATCCTTAATCATTGCGGTAATTCACCTATGGTAAAATATTTTTTCCCCTTCTTGCTGAAATTGTGGCCTAAAACTCTAATTTTGTTATTTGCTACTCTACTATTTTTGCAACTCTTAAATAGTTTTTTTTTATTATTATAAAAAATGATTATATTAAATTGGGTTATTTACCGCCATTTACTTTAATTAACTTAAAATTTATTTGAAATTAAAGGGAGTCATTGAAAAATCAACCTCATACATTTGAATTTGTCGTGAAAATCAACCTTAACCTTATTCATTTGCCCCGAAATACTCACAATCACTTGAATTTTAAATCAATTTTAACCATTTTGAAGTTTTTTGGATTTGGGTTTCCTTTATAAATATGTAAGCAAAATGTACGTAGGCCTTAATTTTACCATTACAAAATGGTTTAAATGGATCATTTAAGAAACTTAAAACAGTAATAGCCATGCCCAGCAATGACCCTAGTAGAACTCTAATAGAATATACCAAATGGCACAAAAAAATTGCCAAATTCCTTTTTGTCAATGAAGTTTGGTTGTGGAAAACATATTTTATGGATTAGTTATCTAGTATTTGTCACTTTCCTAAAATTAAAGATCAATGTGTACCAATGTTAAAAAACCTTAATCAACACGACCAAATTTAAACCATTTCATCACAAAACTGGGCATGAAGAAAAGAGTCAAACATATTCTCCTACCTTTGATTGTGATCCTATGCCCAAAACGCCCATAATTTTTCCTCTAATATAAATATTTTGTAGCCATGTTGTTTGTTTCCCTCTTTGACCCCAATTTTTTCATCTTAAGTTATAGTTGTTGAACGGAATTTCATTCGCAACCAAATTTCGAACGTAAGAAAGAAGTTAGGAACTTAATTAGAACCAATTTGTCCATTTTTCTTACAAAGAATCATTAACTCACTTCTTTCTTACCAATTTGTCAACTCAGAGAGGTTAAACTATTAGACACTTTTAATACTTTTTGAATTTTATCCTTATTAGTACAAAATATTTAAACTAAGTTACAAGTAATCTATTATTGAAGACTTTATATACACGTGAGATTGGAATATCACTCTGTATCTAAATTGGCAAAGAAAAATTAAAATTATTAACATACTTTTAAAAAATAACAAAATAAGAAGGAATAATTATGACTTTTAATTACTACCATATCATTCACCAAGACAATCATATAGCATTAACCAAACTAGCCATGTAAATCACATACAATTCAAACCTTATTCGTCTCTCTCTCACGCTAAAAAAAAAAAACAAAAAAAACCCATTTGGGCTCGATTCAAAAGAAGTATTAGTTCTAAAGAACATTGAACCAAGAAGTATTTTTGTAATGCACTTGAACAAAAAGTAGTCAATCTAGTTTCTGCCTTCCTGATCCTATCCGATTGATCACCTTCCTTTTATATTACTATAATTTGGCACGTACAGCCCCCCTAGAGAAATAATTCAACTTTATATTTATATGAGGTTGAAGATATCATGATGTTGAAAAAGATAGGAGGATTGTGTGCACTATCCATGGAAGGAAAACAAAAGGACCATAATAACAAGACTTTTCCACTAGAATCAAGGTTTTCTTGGCCATGGCTCCTTGCTGCCATGGTCAATTGCGCCGGAATTAATCCTAATATAAAAAAAAAAGGGCAGATCATGACCAAATCTAAGTTCAACGGGTGCCATGCAAATTCAAAATTACACTCCATGTATATAATAAATTTCCAAGGGAAATAAACTATCTTAAATTTCATTTTCAGGGCTTACAAATTTGTATGATGTTCGTCATCATTTAATTTAATATGAGGGGAGTAACTCGGAAATTTCCACATTGACTTTCTAGTCAGATTTCCCTCTGTATTTTAAATAATAAAGTAAAAAAAATTTTCTCAAAATTATTATTTTTTCCCCTATTTAACAAATAGATTGTAAGAGGAGCTATATGTATAGGCAAAAGTGGTATTAAAATTGTATTAGGTCGTATTTAATTTACAATTTACATGTGGGGAGAAATAAATCTCCCGTTTTGTATGAATTAATTTAACTCAATGTTACTTCCTTCTTTCTTTTTTTTCTTTTTCCCCCATAAAATACATAAGATTAAATTAGATATAATCCTTTGAAAACATGATTTTTTTTTTCTTGAGTCTAACTAATGCTCTCAATATTTAGTCCACTAATCAAAGGTCACAAGTTTAATCAAATCTGTATTAGACTAGTAGTTTATAGTTTACAGCTAGCTGTACTATAAATCCAAAAACCAAGTCAAACAAAGACATACAATAGGTCAAGCTGACTTCCCATTAGCAGTGTGTAATGGAAGTCTTCATCATGCATGGGACCTCAATTTATACTAAGCCTTAAAAGTTAAAAGGCACTTTCACATCCGGCCATTCAAGGCAGCTATGCAAATGTTGGAAGGGAGAATATGTCCCATTTCATTCTTTCGAATGTTCAATCAAGAAGATTCAGTTTTACAAAAGAGCAGTGATTTTCAAAAGTGAAAACCGACACACACAAATGGATGTTAGTGCTTGTTTGTTAAAGACAAAAAGTTATAATTAATTTTGAGACTTTGAAAAAGTGGGATTTGTTTTTTTTCCATATTGTGGAATTGACCTACTTAATGCAAATGCTGCTTTTGTTCATAGTAACTTTCCATGGATTTTTTGTTCACCAATGGACCAATTGTAATGTTGATTTGTAATATAGGAAAAGCCAATGGCAAATAGCTTTGGTCTTTTGTTTTGTGGTTATTATTTAATTAATAACTACAAGAAGGGATAAAATTGAGAATGTTAAAGGTGAATATGAATTATATTTTAAATATATTTTTCGATATAGTGATTATAAAATAAAAAAATATATTAAAAAACGTAAAAATATTTTGAAACACCAACAAAAAGCGTTTTAATAATGTAATTTATATTCACCTTAAATGTCTATGTGTAAAGATGTACAACACATTTTGAAAACAGACATGCACGGTAGACTTTTATTCCATATAGAACATACATACTAATTAAATCCAAAAAGTGATAAAGAGACAACATCAATTAGATAGAGAAGAAAAAAGAAAAAATAAAAAAATATAAATTTATTTATTATATATTGATATTTATAGTACTAACACAAGTAATTTCACTCAATTTCTTCATTATGTTAAGATTATCTTGCTTTTTTTTTTACATTTTTTTTTTTTTTTTTTTTTTTTTTTTTTTTTTTTTTTTTTTTTTTTTTTTTTTCTATTATTTTATTTAATTTTTATTTTTTTTAACTCATAAACTCACTCACAAACAAAAACAATCCCCAAAAAAAAAAAAAAAAATAAAAAAATTTAAATAGAATCCATGCTAACTCTTTATCAAACGACACGAATCTACACCAAGTTCACGTGGATTTTGCACGAACATTCTAATTGTTCAATATCTTTCTCTAAAGAAGAGTTCAACTAAATTATTGAGAGTTATATATATAAAAAAAAAAATCTACCTTTAAACCATTTAAATGCACCAACACATGTTGGATTTTATGAGCATTAATGTCCTGGGCATCAATTACCCTTACAATGCCACAGTTGCTTTGTCCTATAAAATATGAATATAATATTAAGTAGTAATAGTAAATGGCATTTTAAGTTCGATATAATAAATTTTTGCATTGTCAACATATTAGATTATATATAAAAAAAGAATAATATAAGATAAAAGATATTTCAATTTTTTATTATTTTATTTATCTATTTATCCAATGTTCAAACTCATCGTCATAAACTCTTTTGTTTTTTTAGATCTTAACACTATTTATATTATATAACAAGTAAGAAAATAAAAGATTTTTACTTATTTGATTTGGATGGATTAAAAAGGAGCTTTGGGGAGGATTTGATCCTATGTCACATGTCACCAACCAATTAGTAGAAAAAATGGTTACTAAAGCCATTGTATAAAATTCAGCAGAATCTTATTTTATGTTTTTTTCCCTTGAAGAAAAAGGGAGCAAGATTTAGATAGATAGATGTATGTCCATCATAAATGTTGAATTTGAACCAAAATTACAATTCAAACAACAACGGTTGCGTTCCTTTACCACCAAAGGTCCCATTTGAACTATTATCGCCACTCCAATTTGAACAAAATGTCCAATCGCTGCTGCTTTGATGAAAAACACTCCCTCAGTGCCCCCAAAAGTAAAAGAGTTTCCTCATTACACACATACTCAATTTTCACCATGACAAGAAAAGTCCCATCCCATTTGAACTATAATCGCCACTCCAATTTGAACAAAATGTCCAATTGCTGCTGCTCTGAGGAAAAACACTCCCTCAGATCCCCCAAAGTAAAAAAGTTTCGTCATTACACATTCAATTTTCACACTTGTTTCCACACCAACTTATACGATCATATCCCAGATATTGTCTATTGATTTGCATCTCATTTGCAATTAGTAAAAGTTTTTCACAATCATGTTAGATTATGTTATACCATATGTCATCCACACGTTTCCTTGAATTTTTCCCTTCGAGAGAGAAATAAAGATATTCATAACTGAAAGGAAAAAAATTCACTCTGAATTTTCTTATGAGTATGTTAAAATCAGATATCACTAAGTAAAGAGTTTGAAAAAAAAAAAAATTTTGACGTTGTTTTTAGAAAGAAACAACAAGAGGAAAATAACAAACGAAACGAGCTAGTCCAAACTATTACTACAAAATTAAACAAAATTCAATATTAACCCGATCCAATACTTTCGGGGGTCGGATCTCAGCCTCCGAATTTGAATTCAAGACCCGGGGCAGTCCAAGAACTGTTTCCTTTCAAGCACCCGGAGCTGCATCCTTCACTCTGCTATGCCAATACCCGCCATACTCTCTCGCATAATCCTTCATATGGCTGGCCGTGTCCGCAATCCGGCTTCTTGCATAATCGACCCGGTCCGACCCCGGAGGGTGGAATCCCTTCAAGTACTTGTACAACCATGAAAATCCACCCATGACGGCAAGAATAAACGCGGAAAACGAAAAAAATCCGGCCATGGTCACCAACAGAATGGATCCGGCGGGGACCCATATGGGGCTTGAGATGATTATCAACGGTGTAAAAAAGATCAGCCCGAGAACCGTCGCCGTGAGTGTTAGCCCAGTGAGGAGGAGTAAAATCCCCCCGGAAATTGCCAAGGCTAAGAGTCCGATGAGCTGGGTTGAGTTTGGTGCATGCTCATGCATTTTATGTAGAAATGTGGTGGTGGCATTGGTGGTGGTGGTGGAGCGCGGTGGTCTTCCAGGGCTGGCTTGTCGGTCAGCCATGGTTAAAATTTTTTTTTTCCTTTTTTCAATTTGTTGAGATTTTTGAGAGAAACTGATGAAATTGGAGATGGGTTATTTATTCAAGAAAGATGGGTGACGCGTGGGGGAAAGGTTGGTTTTGATGGGTGATGGGTAGACATGCATGGATACACGTGGAGGGATGGGGAAAATATTGGAGTTTAGTTCTCCTGGATATGCTGTGGGAACTGGGACTTTTTCTCCTTTCGGAGTTTGTTAATACAGCTGGGATCATCGTAGTGTGATCCTCAGCCGGCCCTTGGATCAAGACGGTTCATTTTTTTGTTGAAATATTATGAAAGCCCAAAGAAATGTTTTTGAAGATTGTAATGCCCCTGCACAACCCTGCAATCTGCTACATATTGTGAAACTGGTCAATTGAGAAAAGGACGAAACAAGAATTTGTAATGGATGGTTTTTGTTTGTCTGCTCTTTCTTTGGCTGCAGTTCAGGGCTCGTTTCACTCTGCTTCGTTCTCTTTGGTTTTGACGTTAAAGATTTTTATGTATTTGATATTGTTTCTTGATCTATTCACTTTGCAAATTTACACTTTCACAGCTGTATTTCTGGGTTAAGAGCTAAAATAAACCGATACTAGTTTTCCTTTGGGAAGGGATAAGTTTTCCCTGGGAAAGATTTTGGCCAGTAGCTTCTGCATTAATGCCCAGTGACTCTAGTTCCAACTACCCGACACTAGCAAACTTGCAATGGACAATCCAATCAATCATGGATGCTGACTGGCCGTCCAATTTTGTCTATGAGATTCCTACGATTGCCAGGTCAAATGTAAATTGTGCACATTATTGGCAGATGCACATGAACATGTTGCCTGCCAGCATTTAACATTCTGGGAAGATGCACTTGTAGGCATTTGCAGAGCAAATTTAACACGTAAACAAGTTATGTAAGCATATTTGTATTTGTGGTTATGGATATGCATGATTTACCAGATAATTGCAAGGGAATATACTGTACAATTATTGGAGCTACAGGTCACTCCCACAAAAAGAGAATATATTATGCTGCTACACTATTTTTAATAATGAGTGTGATAAGAATGAAAATAAAAAAATTTAGAATTTAAGGATGTAGTAATTAATTGTGTTATATCTAAAATTAGTATTTATTACTGAATCAATAAGAGTAGTGTTAAAAAGCAGAGACAAGTCTAAAATAAATTAGTACCAGAAAGAGGACTAGCAAGAGAACTCCTACTGCGAGATTCACCACTTGGTCACGAAAATTGCTGGTTCCTGGAGAACCATCAAGCATTCCTGAACTCATGATCTCTGCCTGATATTGATGGTTTAGCTCCCTAGTAGCCTCATGACTTTGAACATTGGTTGTTGATGATGGCATCTCAGCTTTCTTTCTCTCCAATTTGTCACCTTTAGTTATTGATGATGGCAACTCAGCTTTCTCTCTCTCCAATTTGTCACCTTTAGTTATTGATGATGGCAACTCATCTTTCTTTCTCTCCATTGTAGCATCTGAGCCAAAGCATGTTTTCATTCCTGATCCGTCACTAGAATTCTCAGAGATTTTCTGACTATTGTCTGATGTCTCCTGATCAGATTTTGGTCTATCTTCATATATGTATCTGATAGAATTAATTGAATCATTGAATGAAACTCTTCGGGTACGTCGATTGACTGGCTTCTCAGGGGGATTAGAGTCCAGTGCCTCGTGATTCTTTGATGAGAAAAGCACCCCTCTACTTCTTGAGCCTAATAGGCTGGATGGAATGGACGACGTTGAAAACCGTCGAATACGGCCTGGCTTGCTTTGAGGATTCCTTGATTCTGATTCAATAGAATTCTCAGGGGGATTAGAGTCCAGTGCCTCGTGATTCTTTGATGAGAAAAGCACCCCTCTACTTCTTGAGCCTAATAGGCTGGATGGAATGGACGACGTTGAAAACCGTCGAATACGGCCTGGCTTGCTTTGAGGATTCCTTGATTCTGATTCAATAGAATTCTCAGGGGGATTAGAGTCCAGTGCCTCGTGATTCTTTGATGAGAAAAGCACCCCTCTACTTCTTGAGCCTAATAGGCTAGATGGAATGGACGACGTTGAAAACCGTCGAATACGGCCTGGCTTGCTTTGAGGATTCCTTGATTCTGATTCAATAGAATTTGAGCTATCCTTGCTTCTTGCCCATGTCTTTATGGTATGAATCAGGCCATGTCTCTGGTTTTTATCATACTCATTGGTAGAAGAACTTGTGGTTGAAGTATTAATCAGTTCATCACCATCAACTGAGGACAATTCAGAAGAGTTGCTATCAGACCAGAAGTTTAATTTGCTGCTAACAATTGGCTTTATTTTCTTCGGTCCGGGACTACGATGGTCCTCAAGTTCAAACCTTAAACATTTGTTGAGCTGTCTCTGATAAACCAGTTCCTCAAGAAAGCTGAACCTGTCCTTTTGCAGTTTGTCTACTTCTTGTGCGAGATTATCGTTCCCATGCGTCAGTCTGCTTATTTCTTCCTGAAATTGGGCAACTATTTTATGCTGCAAAATATGAGAAGGTAGTGAGTTTTATTAAGTTAAACACTTCGGTAACTTGTGCAAGTTTAGATTCTTACAAACTTGATCAAAATTGCAAAATCAACAGTACAGATTATAGTTTGATCGGATGCATCTTGCACTAGTTCTAATTATGCTTCTGATGGAGACACATTAGTAACTAGTACAGACTAAAATTCTAAGTTAACGCTATGGGCTAACAAAAGTTGGAACACAAATTTGACGCGTTTTTATTACCTCTGTCGTACAAGAAAGTTCAGCAATCTTGGCTTTTGCAGCATTCAACTTGACAACTAGCTCCCTTTTCTCCAGCTGAAGCTCTATGTTCCTTCTCTTTATCTCAATAGCTTTCAGCTCTACATTTTTCACAGCTCTTAGCTTCCTGTCAGCTTTGTTATGTACTTTGTATTCTCCCTGCTTGCAAAATCCCAAAACTTGCTCCTTTAGCAGCATCAACTGCCCTTCCATTTGCTCTGCTCCGAGTTCCCTTTTCGCCTGCAGCTCTAAAATTGTTAATCTTGCTCCTTCAAGCTGCTTCTCTGCCAACTGATTCAGTTTCACTTCTTCATAGAGTTTTTCCTTCTCAGCCTTCAATTTGTCGATTGTCGCATTAAGTGTGCTAATCTCTGATGTTTTGTCCACTAATTGCTTCCGCAGCGGAGCAATTCTTGATTGCTGCTCTTTCAAACAATACAATTCAATTAATCTCACCTCCAAATTCTCTCCCTCTTTCAACTTTTCCTTCACTACATCGTCCAGAAGATCAATTTCACTAACATATGGTCCCTTCCTGTCCAGTACAGAAAACTCAGGTCTTCTGAAATTGAGTTGTTCTACTGATTTACATTTATAAGTTTTAACCTGGGGTTCTTCCTTCTCCCTTGGTTTAACCTGCGTGCACAAAGTAGATAAGTTTCCCTTTAGTTCTTTCTTCAACAAAAGCATGAAGGAGATGAAAAGGATCAAGGAGTTTAACTGTGGAAACATGGAATTCTTCAGATTTGCCAATCTTCTTTTCAATCGATTCATGTTGACAGGTTGCTTTTTCATTCTCTGTATTGAGAAGAAATCAAAAGAAACAAGTTTAAAAGAGAACACAAAGCACCCCTTGGAAGATACGAATAGAGAGCTCAAAAAAAAAAAAATGTAAGCAGAAACATACTATCCCTTGAAGTGCTTGGCTTTCTTGAACCATTGATATTAAGCTGACAAACTCTGATGGCTGAAACTAAAGCTACTATGCAAAGGCCTGCCCTGACTATCATAGAATTAAGCACATATAAAGGGGTGTAAACTCTGATGACAGCCCAGGCAGAAGCTGTTCATGACTTCATGGTCGGTTAAAGCTCCAAAATCTTGGTTACACACTCGCAAGAATTGGTATCTGTGATGACAAAATATCTGATCACTAAGCAGTGGTTGATTTTTTTCCAAGTTGAAGACAATGGTAACTATGCCAAATAAGGATGTCAATTTCTTTCAAAATCACTATCAATCAATCAATGAGAAGAAGTTGAACCCTCTACAAATAGAAATAGAAAATTTTCTAAATCCATTTTTGTTCCAGAAATATGAGTGAAGTTACACCTTGTTTGTGGCAGCCTAGCTAAGTAGTAAGTTGAGAAGTTCCAAGTTTGTTCATATATGAATAGGTAGAAGATTGAAGTAATTGGTACATCAAGTAAATGTCATCAAATATGGTAGAAATTTTTACTACATTAATCTTTTGTTCATGCAGTTGATAGCAAGATTTTCTACATATACTATTGGAGCCAATTTCTCAATATTTTTCTTGAATTATTTAGTCCTATCATGAACATTTATTATCTAGTAATATAAGATTGGTTGACACAAGCCCAACTTTTACTTTTGAAAGATATTATTAACATACAATGAAATTGTGATGAATTAATCTAGAAGTTGTGCCTTTTTTTAAGATATAAATAATATAATATATATTCCTGGAGTTGTCGGGTCATTTATATTTTTCATTTGGTTTTTACAAATTTTAGTAAAAAGCAAATCTTGGAAACACCAGTAAGAAAATATTACTTTAAAAAAAAAAAAAACCTACAAAGGGGAACTAATAGTAAAATTCTTTCAAGCTTATCGTCATTCTAAGCTTGTGTCGAGTTCAATGTGGCCACGCATTGGTTGTTTTAGATTGTATCAACTCTTATTTTTGGTATCGTTAAGGTGGTAATTTTTGAGAGTTGGGAGTGTTTCAGAATGAATAACTAAGATGCGCACCGGATAAATTTACCATTGTATAATAAACTGCAAATCGCACGAGAAATGCAAACCGCACGGAAAAATAAATGTTTATTAATTCTTGATATGGATGTAAAATTACCTTTAATAGTTCAATCACTGTCCATTACTTTTCTATTTACAACATGCCATCTGGAGAGAAAAGAAAATAAAATCCTCCACCACATATCGTTTGATGTCATTCAATAGCAAATCCACCATTATAACTAAGGTTCTGTCCCTCTTCTTTTGCTTTTACAAATATACTAGGAATAGCTGAGTTTGAATCTCTTAATATTAAGTTCGAAATCTCAATTAAAAGATCAAATTAATTGGATTCCATTGAACTCGAGTTCAAATTAGCTTATAAGTCCCAATTTGTTCAAAACTCTAACGAAATATATATTTGAATACTTTCAGCATAAGCACTACATTCTAATGGTAAGGCTTTTATCCATCTTGTTTTGCTTTTCTACGGATAGCTCTTCCACAAATATATAAAAATAATTTAGTAAGGCCTTTACCCCTTTTCTTTTGCTTTTCTACAAATATACGAAGAATTCTAAATGGATTCCTTTGAGCATGAGGTTGATTCAGTGGTAAGAGCTTTTCCTAACTTTTTTTGTTCTCTCCACATAAACCAGGGATAATCTGGGTATTCAGAGCTAACAGTAAAAATAATAATAATAATAAATAAAACAAAAAAAAACTTATTAAAAAATCGGAATATATGTGTGTATATATATGCTTACATTTAAAATGAAAAACCAACCGCGGATCTCAACCACCTTCCTGTATAATAAATAGGAATTCCAACTTTAAGAATTGAAAATATTGGTTGATTTTCTAGATTTGGAAAGGGTGTTAATCGGTTATTATTCTATACCAAAAAGGATTACTAGTAAGAGTCAGAAAAATATTATGCCGACTTTATGCTGATTTTTTCTTTATTGCATGAGGTGTGTGCTAGAGTTGATTACATCTCCAGGGAGAGTAACTCACTTGCTGGTGTTTTGGCGTCCTTAAGTCAACAACAGGACTATGATTAGGAGGATGATTTTATTAAATCTGATCTAGAGATTGTAAAATATCTAAAAATGTATAAACAGTTTGATAATGTAGGGCGGTTTAATTGATACTATATTGGTTAGTAAATGTTGGTTAGTGAACAAACTTATTGGCTTCTCCTACATTATAAGCATATTTTGGCAATGTGTTAATACAAATTACCATTTAGTGATTAATTTCTATGTCAACTTGAGTAAAATTTTATATTAGACCCGAACATATTTTAGTCAAATTAGTTTGAGAGCTCCGGTCAAGTTTAAGCAATTAGTTCCAACAAAATATTAGACTCGAAACTAGTTGAGTTGCTCGATTAGTTTGACATAAAATATTTTGTATAATTTTATATATATTATTTTTCAAATATATATTTTATATAAATAAAAATATTTTTAATTTTTAATTAATAACTTGAATTTCATTTGTGTGGTGAGTAATTTAACCAATTAATAATCTTTCTCAAAAGCTTTTAGTGATGAGCTCTAGTCACTTGATTTAGATTTGAGTAGGACTGTTCAAATTAACTGATCCAATCCGATTCGGTAAGCTCTTGATGAACACCCTCGCCCTGTCAAGATGAGATGGCGGCTTTGTCTCCCCTCGTCTCCATTGCCATCTGCGCTTTCAAGAGTACAACTGTGGAGATAACTACAACTTAGTTACTCCAGATGGTTGACTGAATATTTGTAGGTAACGCCAACCATCAATGGTCACGGGTGCCTAGAATTGAGCAAGTATGAAGATCGAATTTGCGAGATTTACATGTTCGAGTGCTCTTTTGATCTGATTCCCGATGACCATCCCATTGTCAATTATAGGTGAGGGATACCTAGATCTAATAACTAAAACACCAAATAAATAATGGTTTAATCAGTGTCCATTTAGTAACAACAATTGGGATGAGAAAAACGAGAAACTTTTTCTGCGACAAGCTGTCAAACATGCGCAATTTAATGCCAATGAACTCTAAGAACTCTTATCCAGTGAAAGTTCATCAATATCCTCAACCCCTTCAACTGGAAAAGACCACTCGTTTACCTTCGGGGCCATGTCAACGGTTAAACCAGGTGGCACGCTCGCGGAAGACTAATTAATACCATTCTGGAGGTATACAGTCTATGGAAAAAAAATGTTTGATTGGCGAGAAGGAGGAAGTAGGAGAATGGGGTGGAAGTCAACGAAGACAATATTGGCAACTGTCGTGAAGGATCTTTGTTAAAATGTGAAAGGTAAGGTTAGTCAATTCATTTGGATCGGATCGAATTCATTCAATAGAAGACGAAGAAGATTCATTTTACTTAAATGGAGATGATTGTTACGGAATTTTTTAATTTCTAAAAAAATTATAATAGTGTACTGTATCAACAAAGATCAGAAGAACTTAAAACATCAGCAAAGAAGACTATAAGATGACACTATTCAAACACAAATAACCATCTGCTCATCAGAATGGGGACTGTTCATTGGCACTATAGCAATTACTGAAGCAGTCAGAAATTTTTCTATAAAATTTCCTTTTGTCTAGAATTGAGGCAGAATTTTTACAACCCACTAGTCTGATATTCAAACTCTCTCAACCTTAGATTAAAAGACTTTCTTTCTTGCATTTTCTCTCATTCTTCCTCTCTTTCTTTCTTCCTTTCTTTCTTCCTTTCTTCCTTTCCTTCTTCCTTTCTTGTACCATCACTCACCCAAACATAACCTTGGTTACCAAGGTATAAGCTTTTGTACTTTTAGAGTTTAAATAAACTCCAAGTTTTATCCAAACAAGAGCTAGTCTCAATGTTTGGCTAGTTCTTTTATTATTTCTTATTCAAAGTTTATTATTTCTTTTATTCTTATTGATGCTTGGCCGGTTCAACCGCCTAAATTAATTTCTGTTTATTTATATTCTGTCATTTAACTTTCTGTTTATTAATATTCTTGTCTATATCCTGTTTATGGTTGGCTAAGCCATCTACCCTTTCCTCTAGTGACAGTCCGTCTGTGACTTACTTCTCCTTTTATTTTTTTGTTTCTTAAGGGATCCCTCTCCTCACTGGTATCAGAACCAGTGACATATTAAAAAATAAATAAATAAACCGACCCGATTTCATTTAATCAGATTCGATCCGTAGGTCATTTTTGAACAGTCCTAAATTTGAGCAATTTAAATACTTCAAAACTTTCAATAATGAGTTCAGAGTCAAGTTTGAGCAATTCGAATAAAGAGTCAAAGCAATTTAAATAGTTTAAAACTTTCAATATTGAGCTCGAGTTAAGTTTGAATAATTTGAATAAATAGTCAAAACAATTTAAGTAGTTTAAAACTTTCAATGATGACTTCGAGTTAAATTTGAGCAATTTTTTATCTCACCATTCTTCTGGGTTTCAACACTTTTATCACTGTCCCAGCATGTGTTTCATGGAAAAGCATGCAGTATAGGCTTGCTCGGCCAATTTTTGGAGTGTGTGTATATATATACTCATATTTTTTTGTAAGTTCTTTTGTTTTCTTTATTTTATAGTTACTTCTGAATGTCGAGTTTATCCCAGGTTTATCGCGGGAAGAACAAAAAAAGGGGGGCCAAGGCCTTGTCACTAGAGTCAAACTCATGTTGACAGTAATACAGTGTATTTCCAGTCAAACAACACACAACTCTATGTCTCAATTTTGCAGTTTTTTGAACAAGTTTCAAATGGAAAAAAAAAGGACTATAGATTGGAATCACAAATGAGGCAAAAAAGTAGAATTCGCCAAAGGACAGATACGGAGAAAGAAATCAAATCAAATCAAGTATGATACAAGATCGAGGAAACTGATATTACGAAAGAAAATTCACTTGGATAAAAACAACTGTAGCAAAACTCATTGAGGAGAAGAAGAACCATATTTTTAGGGAGATCTAGTTTAAATAGGTTAGAATGAGACAAGGATATCAAAGAATCATAGCAAATCTTATTGAAAACAATATTCTTAGATAAAGGCCTAAATATGCATATTTGAACAAGAAGCGAAATCTATGCTAATGCATTTCTTTCAAAAAAATTTACCTCCAACATATATTTTATTTTTCCAACCTTATTGAGAAAAGCATCACTTTGTTGTAAGATAGGCTTGCGTGACCACAGACCTATTTTTGAGTGGCTAAATTTGAAGGAGTGTTAGGAAGGAACCAAAGCTCATTGACTTTAGGTAGTGGGAGAGAAAATGGTAATGGTGCATAGAAAGAGAGAAGTGGTTTTGGGGCTTTTGATAGGTTTAGAAACAGCATGGCAATGGAGTTTCGGGTCTGATAGAAAATGGAACATGGTTGGATGACAAGAAACTATTTATAGAAAGAATAATGGATGGGACTAGCTATTGTGGATAAGTTATATACTGTAAGTTTAGAAGTTAGTGAAGAAGAATGGGGATGGGTTAGTGTAAGTGAACTTACAAGACAATAAATCAATCGTAATGATTTTACTAAATAGGAACAGGGCAAATTAAAGCCATATGGTTGTCTGTTGTCGACGGCACTTGCCTTTTATGGCTGGGTATCATTGTTCAAAACCTTGCATCTCCTATGTTTGGCCTGCTCCACTTTTAGGCAGATTGACCATTGTTATTTGTTAGCCCTGGATGGACAGTTAGTCCTATGAATCAAACATAAATGGGTTAGGGCATGTCTTTGTGTTATGGTAACATATATAGTTTGATATACATGGTACCTCAACACACTAGGTTTAGCTAAGAGGTCTAACTCAAAAAGAGTTTTGATACAACTAAATGTATTCGACCTCAAACTATTATTACCATATATTCTATCGAACTCAGATATCAAGTATATATATCTCATGGTGTCAAAAATTCAAAAATTCTTACACTCTATTACATTCGTCTACTACTAAAACCCTACCACTAACTTAAGTATCGAAGTGTCTACTCCAAAAATTATCTCGAGATTTATTTTACAGGCTTTCTCAATCTTGGCAAGAGAGTTTGAAAATTATGGACTTCGAATCTGATGGTGGATATCACCTTCATCATAGTCCATATCATTTGTTATATTCATAAGAGATGCATGATATTGAAAAATGAATTATTTATCATTTCACAGTGTATAAAAATTGCACTAGATTTGTATCTTTGAACTTTATTGGTGTCAGGTCAATGGTTTACCATAAAATGTTCAAAATATTGATACGAAGAAGAGCAGGTGAGCTATAGCTTAGGAGGACCGAGCTACATGCACGATAACTGAAATTAGAAAGTTGAGTTGAAACTACAGTCCAAAGACGGTGATAATTTCTTTCTAGACAAGTAACTTTCTATATATATTATACACACTTACCCACTTTGCTCCTTTGTTCTTTCTTTTCTCTGGTACATACCGGAGAGTGATCCTTTCGTCCTTTGTTCTGATTCATGCGGCGGAGTCTGAACTTGGGGATTGGGGGGATGCCACTTACACCTTTTTGGCTTTTTCACTCTGTTTGCCACCACTTCTTTTCAAAAGAAATCATCATAAATATGTTTAGTGTGGTTACTTCTCGTGTGAGAGTTTACAAACTATTTCACAAAAGTGAATTTACTTAACGTGCACTCTTTAGTAGCAATTATAGGTTCTCTTGTCAACAAAAAAAAATTATCATAAATATTTTTAATCCAAATAAATCCCCCATTTTTCTACATTTTATAGCTTCGTTTTCTCCTTCATTTACGTACACACTTTTTCAGTTCTTTTCCATACCTTCTCAGTTTCACTCTCTCTCATTTCACTCATCATTTTGCTATTGCTATTCTTGAAACTTGGGGGTTGGTGCGTAGGTTTTATTTACCATGTAGCCCCTGTACCCACGACTTTGCATCTAAGGTATGGTGTGATGAAGGAAATATTTGTCGCCCAATTCAAGGTTCGTAATTTTCAAATTAATAGCATAATCCCACCATTATTTATATATCTAAAAAGGGGAGTGGTGGTGAGGTAACCTTGTATAATAGGTTTTTTTTTTATTTTGGTAAAAATGTAATTTTGTAAAATTTTAAAAATATTTTTGTATACTTTTAATATATTAATTTTTATTATTATTTAATTTCCTTTATTATCAATTTAAATTTTACTTTAAAGTATAATTAGTTATAATTTAAAATTAATCAAAATTTTTATCATACAAGGGATTTTTTAATTTTATTACTATATAAATTTTGTAACTCATCTACACTTACATGTTTCTTTTCTGCATACTATTGCAAGTTTCACATCATAAATATTCCTCCCTACAACTTTTGGCTGGGCAGAAATTTTCTTTATCGTTCCAGAGAAACTAACAAAGGAATAATGAGGTTAAGTTTATTTTGAATTTATAAACTAATTAATCATTTACACTTTCTCTTTGTGGTTAAAAAATGTTCTTATTTATAATGTATCATCCACAATTAACATCTAAAGACAAAAATTAAAAAATATATATTAATTGTTTAATTAATGCTACATCAATAATGTTATATCTTATAATTTTAAATAAATTGTATCTCTTCAAATGTGGTCTTGTATTTGGGACGGAGGAAATACTAAAGAAAATTGATCGTAATCAACAATTGTTATTATTATTTTTTTGAGACAGAAGCAATATGTTAAAATTAAATGAAAGATAAAAGTATATGGAGGAAAAAGAAAAAGTGAAATTCCAAATTTGACTTCCTCTCCTGAGAGTCAAATTTACGCTTCCAAAATACACACTAAAAAAGCCCCTCAGGCTAGAGGCACCGACTAGACGAAGGAATCACAACCCACACGTTTTGGAATCAATTTTTATGATGTACTTGTTCAACCAGTTTCGCGATAACTGTTAGGGGTAAATCCTGGTGGTTTAGAAATATTAGTCCCGCGTCTAAACGCGCGCGTGGTGCGTGTGTGGTTTAGTCCTGCACCTAGTCACCTCCTGGCAAAAAAACTAAAATAAAAATGTAAGGGTTTGGTTGGAGGGTGATGTATTTGAAAAAAGGTGTATTAGAATTTGTGAAAATTTTGGTGAGTATTTTTTGATAATAAAAGTATTTTGGAGGAAAACATAGGAGGAAATTTTTTTTAAAAATTATGTAAAAGAAAATTGAGTAGGAAAATTTAAATTTTAAATTTTAAAATAAAAATATGTTTGAATAATTTGTTTTTGTTTAAAAATTTATTTATTTTCAAATAAAAATAAGTCAAACAGACCCTAAGTGAAATTCCAGAATTCCACCACTGCAGTTCAGCGTTATCACAAGTCAAAGAATTGACTTTTTTTCCAATTCCAATGGTGCCCTTGCTTCTTGTGATCCCAATCTAAACCCTTCTGTCCAAGACCGTCATTTCACATCCCCACCGCTACCTATAAAAGCTTAATAAAACCTCAAGATTTCGCTTTCTTCTGCCTAATTCTCTCCGGAAATGGACCATCGGCGAACTTCCCGGGTTGTTGACCCGAAAGTCCGCCAAGTCGGCTTCTTCACCGCCAGTCCAGGTCCAAACCGGTCTCCAAACCAACCCGGCTCGTCCTCGTCGCCGCCCGCTTCAAAAGTCTCTTCATCGGGCTCAGTGAACACCTTATCTCCGGTCATGATTCCTCCGCCAAGTCATCATCCAGATGCTGCGACGCGTGCTGTCGACGTGCCTGCGGCCATACGCAGGCCTCCGTTTGATCATGACAGTAGGAATCTTAACGCTAGTAACGACGAGCTGTTAATTGTCGGCAGTTACAACCCTGACGAGTCTGTCCTTGGAACTTCACCGCCTTTCAGCGGCATAGGCAACGAAGACGGAGATGGAGACGCCGAGAGTGAATTCTCAGAGGAATATTCGGTGAATTGGAATCGCCAGCACGAGTCAGGTAAGTTTCCGACGTCGTCGACTTTACCCGACGGAGGTTTTAATTCGCCACCGGTGGACGCGAAGGATGGCGAGCCGAAGCATGCAGTCGGAGGATTTAGCGAAGGTAAAACAATAATAAGTTTACTGTGCACGCGGGCGATTTTGCGGCTTTGTTTTGCTTATTAGGGGAAAAAAATGTTCGATGTTAATCTATGTATGCAATTGTGAAAAGAATTAGGTAAAGATTGCAATTTTATGATGGTTTTGGTCAATTATGGAATAGAATTCTTAAAAAAGGTAATTGCGGACATTTTGTGTCATGTGTACATGTGTGAAACAGTGAAATAAATCCCCAAATCCATAAATTGTTAGTTATGGGCATTGTAAGTTGTGTTCAGGGAGAACTCCAGAAGTTCGGAATGAAGTGCAACTGACATCGAAACAGTTGAAAGAGACAACCTCAAAAGCTGAAAGACGTGCCCTGCAGGAAGCTCAGCGTGCTGCTAAAGCTGCTGCAAAAGGTCCATCTACTGAAGTTGCTATTTCAAGCAAAATGTGTTTTGTAGCTGTTGCTGACACTTAAAACTTCAAGCTATTTTTAGTGAGTTGTTGTAATCAGAAGAATTATTTGAATATTGATTTTCTTCTACTTGATGATACAAGTATTCCCAAATATCCTGTTGTTTTGTTTGCAATTCTTGGTTTCCTTGGTATGTGAATATGCATTCTTAATTTCTCTAACTCTGTTTTCTGGAGATTCGTGTGAAATAGTTGCTTGTTTACTGTGTATTAGTTAATTTTGTTCAACATTTCCAGCTATCATTTTTCTTGTGGGATTAGTATTTTCAGCAAGGATTTTGTCTCATCTACATCTCTCTTTTGAAATTACTTGATTTCCTCTCTACATTGTCAATATCGTTGGGATCTGAGCATAGTAGAATGGTACCGTGTTTTTGCAATTGCAATGATGTTCTGTAGCCCTTTTCCCATGTTCTTCTTGCCTCAGTTTTCCTGCATCAGAAACTGATGGTGTGATGGTCCATATTGTGAAGATGTTAAATTATCTCTAGATTGTGAATTTCAGTTCCTTTTTTCTTGTGGTTTCATTGGATGACAGAATAGCATATAAAATCTAATTTATCTAGTAACCTAAGAACATTTTACATGTGCATATTTTATTATTGCATGTGTGAGAATTCTGCCTAATAGATGCTCCAGATCATAGTATTGGTCAGATTTGGTCAATTATTTTTTGTTGATAATCGAGAATATTGCTCCTATGTTTCTTAATTGTGGGGTTCTGTTTTTATATCTCTTTTGGCAGCTGCGGGAAAGTCGGTTCATGAACAAACTGATAAAATGGCAAAGCAGCCTTCAAAAAAGAAAGATAGTGGACTTGCCACATCTTCCACTGCTGCTTCTGAGAAGAGAGTTGGTGACCGACTGCCCGAGAAAGATAGAAAGAAAGATGCCCCTGCTCCACGAATGCAATTTGATGATAAAAGCCGTGTTGAAAAGGCTAAAAAGCGTTCTGTGGTTAAGCAAACTGAAGCAAGAAATAGAGTTGAACTATTTCTTCATTTGCCTCAATACGAGCATGGAACGCAACTTCCCGATCTTGGATCAAAGTTTTTCCGGCTTGATCCTATGCATCCTTCTGTTTACAAGGTATTTTTATCAGGAATTATTTTTTTATGATGTTCTCTTTTGAGTTTCCTCTGGTTCTTTGGTATTGATTTATCAACAATGAAGTGGAATCTGGAAATGTGACGTGCTGCTGCAACAGAGGGAGTATTTTATACTGCAAGTTTAGGTTTCCTTTTTCTTTTTCCCTCTTCTTAGGAGGGATGTAGAGTACGGAACCAAATTTTGCAAATCTTAATTTTTATTGCGAAGATCTGGTAAAATCTTTTCTTTGTATTTTTGGCCATCCTTCATGATTGTTATCTTCTTTTCTGCATTTTACTATGCACGTTGGATTCATATCACATGAGCAGAAATTTTGATGCTGCATCAACAATTGGATTCTTCAAGCATGTCTATATCTGGTTGTTGCTAAACAATACGAATAAAACTTTTGATTCACTAAAATTTTGTCAGGTTGGTTTACAATATCTGGCAGGAGATATATATGGGGGTAATGCACGCTGTATTGCCATGCTACAAGCTTTTTGGGAAGCAATTAGGGACTACTCTACCCCTCCAGAGAAAACTCTTACTAGGGATTTAACTGCAAAAATCAATTGCTTTGTTTCATTTTTGATCGAGTGCAGGCCCCTTTCAATTAGCATGGGTAATGCAATTAGGTTCCTAAAGACCCGTATTGCCAAGTTACCTATTACCCTCTCTGAGGCAGAAGCAAAAGCCTCCCTGTGTTCAGACATTCATCGTTTTATTAATGAAAAGATAATAATTGCAGACAAAGTAATTGTTGAACATGCAGTCACCAAAATCTGCAATGGTGATGTTCTTCTCACATATGGTCCATCCACTGTTGTTGAAATGGTTTTATCACGAGCCCATGAGCTTGGGAAACAATTTCATGTTGTAGTGGTGGACTCTCGTCCTAGGTTTGAAGGCCAACTTTTGCTAAGGAAGCTTGTGAGGATGGGCCTGAGTTGTACATACACACATATAAATGCTGTTTCTTATATTATGCATGAGGTTACAAGAGTGTTTTTGGGGGCTGCATCTGTATTCTCGAATGGTACTATTTATTCAAGAGTTGGAACTGCTTGTGTAGCCATGGTTGCTCATGCATTTCATGTACCAGTTCTTGTTTGTTGTGAAGCATATAAGTTTCATGAAAGGGAATTACTCGATTCAATATGTTCAAATGAACTAGGTATGCCACTTTTAATCCTGTTCTTCTCTATTTCCTCAGACAATATTCAGGACATTTGACTTTTTCAATTTTGGAAATCTTATTCACAGGTGATCCAGATGCTATTTCTAAACTTCCTGGCTGGTCGGATGTTAATTGTTTGCAGAATGGGACTAACAATAAAAATCTTCAGCTTTTGAATTTAATGTATGTATTGATGTTATTTTTGGAATAGGAGAAGTACGACAAGAATTTTGATTCTGAAGTCACTTGTTCTCATGCAACTGTTGCAGGTATGATGCTACGCCATCAGAATACATCTCGATGATTGTTACTGAATATGGCATGGTAAGTCAGGCTACAGATCATATCACTTAATACATGGTCCACTTGGTAAATTTTAGTTTTCCCTTTAAATTGCCAAATTTAGTCCTGGGGGAATGAATTTTTATGGTTAACATGACTTGGCAAGCCACACCTCTACCTTTTCAGTTGGCCAGTTGAATGAGTTAACTGTGCCGGTTATTTACTGAATGTTCAATACCCAAGAGGGCTCTGAAAACTTATTAATCGAGAGATTCTAAATTTTGGATAGATATTTAACCCCTGGATGATTAAGATCTCCATGAATTATTGTTCACATTTGGTTTGCAATATCCAGTTTGGGCTTGTTTCCTACATTTTTCTCTTTGGCATAATATGAGAAATCAGAATTGATGAAATTTATTTTGAACTTGTGTCTTCGTTGGGATATCACAACACTAACGGTTTCTTTGTTGGATGAGTTAACCTTGGAAAGGATTGTTTTTATTATAATCAACTAACTGAATATGTCTTTTGATATCTGGTTATCTTTTCACAGATCCCGACAACAAGTGTGCCGGTGATTGTGCGTGAGTATGGAATAGACCACCTGTTGATATAAGCAGCCCGATACTTTCTGCAAAGGAACAGAAATGAAAATAAATTCTTAATCTTGCTTCTATTTTTTTATAGAAATTATATGGTAGATAATGGATACAAAAAGTTCACTCTGCTGCTTTTCTAATTTCTACATTTCCCCCCGGCTGTATGGGACAATTGTCATCCGTGAAGTTGGCATTACGAATGGAATATAGTTAAGATGCAGTTAGGATTGCAATGCAATTTTTCTATTCACCTAAAGGCTAAATCTGGCAAATTTGGTGAATCTATAGTTGTATAAGTTTGGAATAGAAGACCTTCATTTGGCTATTTTACTCTTTAAACATCTTCTATCCTTCCTGAATTATTGCATATGTGACGATATTAACTGGTTAGTACTGCCAGCACTTCCCAGTCAGATTGCTGGAAGGATTGAATGGCGTTGTTGCATACTTGTATTAATTATGTTTATCATATGATAGAAATATGAAATAACACTCTTACACAATCTCAATAACATGCTGGTCATTTCAAATCTTGCTACACCACAATGGTTTTCACCACCTGTGCAAAGTTATGCCTCAGTAGTCAAGCTAATCTTTGCTATTGCAGTGATCTTGACCAACTCTGGAAAGGCATGCCCACGTTAAAGTTCCATAACAATTCTCAGCCAAATATTCACTGAAGTTGTAAAAGAATGCAATGCTAATTCAGGTTCTTTGCAACCTATGATTTACGTGTGATCATATTCATGCAGAACTCTTTATGCAATAAACAATCCCTTTTCGTGCATCTGCCTCCGTTTTCACAAACAGCGTGGAAAGTATGCCAAAACGGTGACACACTTCAGGTTTCTTTTACCTTGTTTGTCAAAGATGCCAGAGAAACATAACAAGGCACTGGAAGAAGACATCTCAACAGATTTAAGCATTAGGGTTCAGTCACTTGAGTGCAAGAACTATCGTTCATTAGTAACCCAAACGCGGGACACAACAATCTCAAAACGTATGACAAATCCATTAGGGAACGGGTATACCCATATCCTAATTTCTGGGAAGAGCAATCAGCATCTCTATAACTATGCCATCTAAATTTCTCTCAACTGTACATTGGTGTATAACTAATCTACTCAATCTCAAGGACAATGGGTGACAACATTCACATGGACTGGTATGTCTACTAATGATCCAGATCATCAGTTATCGAAGATGGTACTTGAGTCATCATTTTTGCTTCTTCTCTGAACCAGGAGAGCTATTTTCCGCTGCTGAAGCAGCTGCAAGTTCCATAAGCCTTTCATAATCAATCTCAGTTGATTTAAACTTTAACTTCATCCCACCTTGCATCCATGACCTTATACAATGCAGAGGTTGTGTGCTATCATGAGCTGTAGAAAACCGTTGCCTATAAATCTCATCACCTTTGCTGCAGAAAAGATCTTCAGGGGCAATAGCAGTTGCTTGTACAGCTAAAAAATCTCGAGCCATCATCGACAATCGTGGATAACGTGAACTGTTCACCTTCCACCAATCCAAAACATCTGTTGATATTGGGGCTGGTGGCTCTGATAGGTACTGGGTAAGTTCATCAGTTGCAGAGCTCATGCTTGCCCTTCGTTTTTTACGAGCAATTTCCTCTGCAAAAGAAACTGTACCTCCATCTTCCAGTTCTTGAGCAGCATATGAACTGGTAATGGATTGATAATGGCTGGTGGAATAATTTCTCATAAAATGTGACCTTGCTTCCTCCAGATAGTTCTCTAAGTTTAGACTGTCAGGAATGAGTTCAACCTTTATCCGTGGATCCAGAATTGCAGTCATGTACGTCAACACATTGCAATTTAGGCCACTGTAATTACGTGCTTCAATGGACATTTTTTCAGCAGCACCTTTAAGCCAGTCTGGGCTGTGTCTAGAGTCTCTACAGGCTGCAATCGTCTCCAAGATGTGATCCATGAAGAAAAGAACCAAACCAATAGTGAGAACTTTGGTTGTGCATATATTGTTGATGGTCTTGTAGAAGGGTTCCAGATACGTATGCATGATATTAACAGCATTCTTCTCTGGAGAACTAAGCAGCAGTCTACTGCCAAGTGGTTCCTCGTATTTCCTGATTATAGTTTCCATTGATTTACCAGCCTGTGTACATGTAAAGAATATTGGGAATCATAGTCAGTCACATGGGTTGAGTTGAGGTAAGTGTTTATATTCTCTTTCTTCCTTTCATCTTTTCCTTCAGCAGCAACAATTACTCCTAAGTCCTTAACTGAAGTTCTCAATCACTATGGAGTTTGGCTTTCTCCCGACCATGATCTTGGGTCATATATTGTGCCCATTTGCAGAAAAAGAAAAAAAGAATCCCAGAGTACATATAAGGCTTGTTTGCAAAAGCCAATTACCCTACTAGGATGACCAACGACAAGATCCGCACATTAGGGACCCAATCCTTTAATAATCACATTACTTAATGTCATCTAGATTTTCAGCTGCTGCTATTTTCCGGGAATAGCAAAGGGGGCCAACTATCCATATTTTTTTTGCCAGGGGTCCATGTAAAACAATAGCAACATGAAATACTAGACATGCCATTAGGCTCCTCTTTTAGTTCTTGGCTAGCTACAAATAGATCTCGTGGGCCTTCCTTAAAGGAAATCTGATTCCCCACTTATAAACTCACTTGTACTAGCGTAAAAATGTGTCATCATATAAATAATTCTATCATGGGAGTGAAATGAAGATCACCTTTTAAGTGCAGCTTGGAAAAAATTTACAAATACAAGTGGCTTAGTGCTATGACGTTTACTAGGAAGGAACAGACAATTGCTCATTGAAAGAAAAAGAAGCAAGGGAGAGAGAATTCCATTGGTTTTCTCAAAACAATAGGAAAAGCAAAATGCAGAATCCATTCTCAGAAATAAGAGCAAACGAGAGGGTTCTTTTTCTACATTATCTAATAAATTCTAGGTGGAAAAGAAATGAGCCTCTTCCACATGCCAACTTGAACATATCTTCACCCGAAGCTTTATTAAAATAGGGACGTTTATACCAACACCATAAATTTATTGCAGTAAGAAAATAGGATTGATGATTGATTCAGCATTAAATGTTAAATTTCAATTAAAGACAGGTCTATGATTTACTCTGAAAAAGCTGGAAATTCTACAAATATTATGTTTTGAAAGTCCACTAAAACTACTTGGGTATGATAGTTTTGATCAGCTAGGGAACGAAATGATTACCTTACGTGCAATATCAAGCATCTGGTAATTGCCACTCCATCGAGCTGATGTGTCAAGAGGAAATTTCCAGCTTCCTTCTTGATAAGCAATGGTGAATTGCAGGAAATCCTCAGAGATTTGAGAGGATGTGTTCATCTCTAGAACAAACTCCCTTATTTTTGATATTATTGCTTTTGTAGTATCTAACCCATCATTTATGATTGAGTTCAAAGCATGAGCAGCACAGGGAAGATAGCAGAAAGGACCTATTTTCTGGCCATCCATATCATCTTTCAGTGTAGGGCACTCGTGCTTGGCATGTCTAGTATTGTCATATGTACACGCGAGGACTCTATCGTCAATGTTGTACAACTTCAAAACCTTCAGTAAAGCATGATATACTTCTGTACTTGTACTGGGGAATGGTATGTGACAGACATCAAGAAGAACCTTCTGAAAGGACCAGTTTTCATCTATCCACTGGCATGTTATACTCATGTAAAGAATCTGCTCATAAGAAGTCCAGAAGTCGAGAGTGATGGAGACTTTTGAAGAAACCTGATCAACAATAAGCCTTACATCTTCCTGCATGCTCCTGTAAACTTCATGAAGTACTGCAGCAAATCTTTCTACTGGCCATAGTTTTATCGATGGATTGAGGAACTTGAATGAGTTTGCCAGCCACGTTTCCTCCGCAGTAGAAGGGGGGAGAGATGCCAAGATGAACCACTTGACAAGCAACCAATTCAAATGATCAAGTTCCACCTGAGTTGTTTTTACTTGAGGCTGAGGCTTCTTGACCACTGTTACAGGCTGAGGATATGTAGTAGGATTTGAAAGGTCCTCTACCTTATCATATCCTGGATGGCGGTTACTGAGATGCCTTCCCAGGTTTCCTTCATCAAGGAAAAGGCTGAGCGTGAATGACAAGCAGGGTATTTTAACAGGAAATATTCACAATGCGAAATGAGAACTTGCTAAAACGATACAAAGATCAAAGTTTTAATATCATTAACACTGCTTCCATACTGATCATATCCTCTGAGTTCTAGCAACGAAACATGATTATGTGTTTAGAGTTTGATTTTATCAAGGTAAACCATGTGTCTCTCCTTGGTGGAGATGGATACAAGCTCAAGAGAAGAGAAATTACCAGTTGCAGTAGCTATAGAATAGCTTTGTCCACAAAACTTGCACTTTCTACTCTTTCCATCTGCAGCAGTTTCAAAATACTTTAGAAACACTGATGTCATGGTCTTTTTTCTTGGTTTTGCTGTAAGCATAGGATTTCCCTTCTCTGAGGAACCCAATCCAGCATCTACTGTATCTATAGTCGGGATAATTGTCGGATCCATGATTGCCATGGACTTGGGTTCAATATCTGCTCCACCATACAAGCAAAAATATATATGATAACGTTGTTTTTGCTTTTTGTGAGAACAACTAGACCAAGACAATTTGAACAATGCAGTAAACATATGCCTCAACATTCCTCAAAACAATTTGGCTAATCTCAGGAAAAGCCGTATTAAGCATTGTCTCCATAAAGGCAGTGACATGCAATAAAAATGAAAGAAAGCAGACAGTCATAATCCAATAAAATTGAAGTAAAACAGTCAATGCAAAATACGCACGTAGAAAACAATTTGTCTCCAAGAAACATATCAGTGATGAATAATTCATCAAGTAAATGCATTGCTTCTCAACAGGACTGTGGTTTTCAAAATCAAATGAATGACGTTACCTTTCAATGTCTTATAGGCATTGCTGACATTCCAGTCCATCACATTAGGTGTACTAGATTTTCCACTCACAGTTCCTCCCTGCATTTTAAAAATCAAACCAAATGCAATATATAAAACTAAATCAGTAAAGCCGAACAGTGAATTCACAATCCAGCAAGAAACCAAGCATAGCCAAATTAAGGGATTACAAGGGGGAAAAAAGGTTGAGGACTTAATTTGTACCTGAAAATTCATGGGTTTTTTGTTGCAGGCTCAGGAGAGCTCAGAGGGCTCAAAAAAATTCAATCTTGAAAATCCCAAATTGCGAAGTTTTGCTGATTCATAACAGTGAATGGGATGGAAGTCCTAGAATTAAAAAACTTCGTTCGCTTGTGCCAGGAAGATAAACTTATCATTTGTAATAGTAACATCTTTCACAGTGCTACTGTGTTTTGTCGACTCTTGACAGAGATTGTGAGCAAAGCAGAAGAAAGAAGAAAAAGGGAGACAAAAATGGAGGGAAAAGGAAAGAAAGGAAAAAAGGGAGGGGAATTTGAAGTGGGGTAGAAGACCAGCTGGGCTGAGCTGAGACTACTGAGACCGACTCAGTCAGCCAGTCAGATCAACTGCTGCCGCCGCCGCCGCTGGCTACTGAGTTGAGTCTGCTAATTAAAGTAGGAGTGAGTAAGCCGAGAAAGTAAGTCGAGATTAAGGAAAGGAAAGCGGCGAAGGGGTGAGTTGAGTGAGTGAGTGAGTCGATCTGATCTGAGATTTGTTGGGAATTGGAAGTGTCTGTGAGAGACATCAGGGGAGGATATCGGCGACGCTGTTTAGTTAGCGGAGCCGTGACGCCACTACTTTACCTATGTGGAATTACTCGCCACTCCCTCAATGAATGGTTTCTTTTCATTTAAGTCCATTTTCTCAAGGTTCTCCTATTGCTTTCTCACATTTGCAACCTCCACTTGTAAATTACAATATCATAGGAATGATATTTATAATAAAAAAAATTTAGTAAAATTTTTTAACAATTGAAGTGGTATTTGTAAAATAGAAGATTAATGAATAATCAGAATGACTGATATTTATATATTATCTTTTATAGAAATTGTATTTATAGAGAAACCCTTTGAGATTCATAAAGAATATAATTTTTGATATTGTTATAATTGATGAAAAACTTGGAAAAAAGTGTATTAATAGCTTATTTGTCCTGGAATGTGGGAATGTTACAATTATAAATATGCAATATTAACTAATAGGGGTGTAAACGAGTCAAATATAAACAAACGAAAATCGTTTGTGAATTGTTCGTTTATTTTTAAAACTGTGCAAGATCGGCTCATATTCGTTGAAATTTTCATATTTGTGTTCGAACTCGTTTATGCTAGTTTATTAGTATTCAATAAGTGTTCGTGAATATATTCATTAACACAATAAACGAACATATTTATGAACAGCTCGTTAATATGTTCATGAACGATTAAACAAATAATACAGTATATTATATTTATATTATAATATATTACTAATATTATAATGTTTTGACAACTACTAATATTATTATATATATTATATTATTATTTTAATATAAACGAACAATAAACGAGTTTTATATGAATATTAAACGAGTTTGCTCATGAATACTAAACAAATTTGTTCGTGAACATAACCAAATCAAACACATGTCTGTTCATATTTAGTTCGTTTATTTAACGAACAATAAAGTCTATTAGTTTATTGTTCATTTATCTTAATAAATGAACATAAATGAACGTAATCGAACTTGTTTACCAAACATAATAATTAGTTTACACCCCTATTGACCATTGAACATTTGATATACACACTTTTTATTTCATATACAAAAATATGCAAATTCAAAATCATGTCACAAATTAAGATCTCAAAAGGTTTACTAACGAAATTCTCAAGTTAATATGTAAAATAATTTTTATTTATTTACCTCATTGTCATGGTGTTCTAGTGTTATACTCCCTCCGTTCTTAAAAAAAAAATCATTTTGAAAAAAATTTCTTGTCTTAAAAAAAGGTCAACTTTTAAATCAAATTATTAAAATATTATTATTAATAATAATTATGTATAATTAAATTTAAAAATTAAAAATTAAAATATAAAATTATATATTTTGATAATGTAATTGTGTTTAATAATTAATAAAAAATTATATTTTAATTAAAATAGATTCTATTTTTAATTATTATTTTTGTTTTGGGACAGAAGAAGTAGAGGGGGGGAAAATTTGAGCCAAATTCAATATTTTATTTATGAAACGTAATTTAAGCCGGCCTAAACAATGAAGGCGGCTGCATTCTCGTCACAGAGCCCCACGGTCCATTTATTCGAGCTAGCCCGCTAGCCCAGCTTTGTAAATGAGTCGTTCATTTGTCTACACCAATTTCAATTCCTATAACGTTCAACTAAATTGAGATTTCAATATGGTTTTTTTTTTCAAAAAATAGTAATTGTATTTACTTTTCAAAAAATTCATTATATACTAGTTGTTCATTGACTATAATTTCTTGAAAACTCATTTTGATTATAAAGTTCAAATAAGATAATTTCTAACTTTCTACCTTTTTAGATCCTATACCATCATTCGAAAAGGCCACAATGATCAAATTACAACAAAACTATATTTACCTGGAGTGGTTAACATCTCTAAATTTTGCCCAAATTGGAGTGATTTCAATATGGTTTGTGACAAGAAAAACAGAAAATTTTTGAGTAAAACCACTCTCCTGTGCTCTTATTAAGAAAATAATCTAATGTTTCTCATTATAGAACTAGAGAGTAGAAAATAATGAAAATACAGATTATTATATAGTGAAAAAATAAATAAATTTAGCCCTAAACAAAGTGAAATATAAATATCTTAAAATGAGAATGTACATGAATTACATTTTTAAATACGTTATTGTATTTTTTAAAACAATAGTTGTGAAATAAGAAATATATGAAGATGTGCAAAAATTATTTTAAAAGATACAAAAAATACATTTCGAAATGTAATTTATTTTTTAGACCATATCCAAAAATATGTGTTTTAAAAGGTGATTCAAACATAACTTTACTATTTTGTGTCCAAAAACCAAAATTTCAAAAGTCAATCCAATCTTACTCATATCTTTGTTTATGGATTGCTGGTAATCCATTTTGTAAAGTAAAACACTTGTGGGTATAAAACTAAAATTCCATTGCTTCATGATGAGTACTGAATCCAACTCAAAGTGTAGAGTCCAAAAGGTTAAATTTATGAAAGTTTTTATCAGCAATACTGATAGTATTAAAAGGTGCATTGAGATAGGGTAATAAATATTCTTTTAAAAATACCTTCATATAATTTCGAATTCTAATATAAATACATCATAATTGTAACATACAATGGAGAAAAAATACGCTAATTCTTGTACCTTAATCTTTTAATTACCTATAAAATCATAATACTAAATCGATAACCCTTGATTTAATATCTAAAATAAAATAAAGTAAAATAACCTCGATTTCGGGGTTGAAGCATCTACCCCGAAAGCGTGATTCATCCATGTACCCAAAGGCGTGGATCAACATTAGGAAAATAAAATCTTGCATCCCAACTTCAGCGCTCCAAAATGTAAGGCAAATAAAGCACCGAAATACTGTATTTTTGAAGGGCAGCAACAAACTAGTGCCACAAACAATGAGACCTTATGCCGTGAGAAGGTACTTTTCAGCACAAACATCTCTATATCCTTTTCCATTTTTCTATCTATAGACTATAGGTGCATGCTGTGTGAGTCAACTATCTATTACATGGATCACTCCAGCAGTCAAATATCTAAATTATTGATCTTCTAAAGTCCCCTTGATCTTCCTGATCGCCATATGATTGCTGAAGGGTCTGGACATATCTGGTAAGGAATTTTCTGTGGATGAATTTCTGGGAAACTGCAGAAGCAAACAATTTCAAGTAATGATAGCATTAGTATTCAGAAAACTTAACTAATCTTTCAGTAATAGTGTTGGATTTTAAGACTAACAATGTTGTATTTAGATATTGTCATTCAACTGTGCATGAGATTATCTTGTTTTTGTATTACAATTTATGGCAAAATTTCAATCTGGAAAAATGGTAATGGCTTCCCAACTTATGCCAGAACTGATTATGTAGATTGGGTGATTGGTAGGTGAACAATGACAGTGGCATGCCACATTCATATTTAGTTCTTCTTGCTTCTTTGTCATACTCTGTTGAGGTAGTATTATCAACATAAACAGTCTGAATTCTACTAGAAAGTTTGACATTGCAGAGTAGTAATTTAGATTAAGTTATTTAGGTTGATGGGCTTCCTCTAGATTATCAAAGAATGCATCAGATATTAGCAAAAGTTTGGATTAAATTTTGTGGAATCTAATATAGGGCGTTTTGGGGAGATACACTGTTGGGACATGGCTTTCAAAGTCAGTGACCATTTTTACTGCGGAGCAGGTACGAACCTTACGTGTACTGATGCACCAAACGACAAGAATAATATAACTGGCAATCTTACCTCAATGCAGAAATTTCAATTTGTGAGAAGTCCATGTTGGTTGAACTATCCGGTAAAGAAACTGTCTTTGTCACCATTGATCTTGGGTCTTTGATGGCTAAGACTTTGCACTTTAAACTGTTCACAATCATGTTATGATCCATTCCCAACCTAAAAGAAAAAACCTTCATCTCATTGATCTTGATTGCACCAAATAATGTTATGCATGTAAAATTGCTTTGAAGTTTCTTATCCTCTTTCTCATTAAAACTATACCACATTATCAAAACAAGCTGAAAATACGAAAATTTCCTAAGCTGGGCATAGGTCATACTTCTTTCCTAGCCTACTTCCATATCAATCAATTAGGACCCCATGATTAGGCCCCCAAAAATTAGACCATCGATTCCATAGCTTTATTTTCAGTTTGTAAATTACTAGCATTCAAGAAACTGGATGAGATTAATGTCAGCAAATCCTATTGCCCAGAAAGGACTAAAGTCCTAGTCAAATATTGGATAAATTGCTAGCTTAGTTAAAATAAAAAGCCTTAGCCGGCTCCATAATATACATATACAAATCTACCAAATGCTTTTGGAATGAAGCCTTTTCTAATAATGGCCAAATGGAGGACTAAAATGTACTGTGAAGCAACTAAGTTTACAAGTCTACCATATAGGCCTATCTAAGGTAAAAGTATTGCATTGAAACTTCGTCTTAAATTTCTTAACAATAAATGCATTCCTAAAAGCAACAAACTTTCTAACAATAATATTTGGATAGAACAATTCTACCACCTACTTAAACAGTCACATGTACCATATGAACTACTGTCTATGGACCAACCACCAAACTACTTTTCTTGAATCCATTATCATTCTCTGTAATGAGCTTCAAGTTTTTCCAGCTAATGCCAAAGTGAAAAATATATTAGAATATGTCTATTCTTTCATATAATGTTTGTATTTGACCCCAGAAAGAATAAACAAATTCAAACTTAGGATCCCCTTTCTCGTGCATACTTATATGAACACAACCAGTACTGAAATTGCTTAAATACTGATCTTAATGACAGTAAAAAAAAAAAAACTATTGTATTTTGATTCATCATAAGAGAAAAAACTATATTCTATTAAGTGGGCGGCCAATGAAGTGAACAAAACAAGTGAAAAAAAGGCGCGTGGAAGTATGGACTTGAACCACCTAGGAACTGAACGTTGACCAACCATGGCTATGGCAGCATCAATCAAAGCAATCAATCATCTCATCAAAATCCCAGCTTTTTTTGATCAACAGTTCAAACTTCAATAAAGCTTTCAATTTCACCCAATGATTGAAATGATTCAGTTTCCAAGAAAGAATAGCTTTTTAGACTACTTACCTGTAAATAAAGCTCTTATCATGAAGCCCAACAACAAGAGTTGAAGCTCCAATTTCTCTGACCATTGTAGCAATCCTCCCTCCCTGATCTTGGACATCCCCTTCAGTCACAACAATCTCAGTCTTGGTCTGCAACCATTATAATCCTATATCATACATGGGTGTTCAGCAATTATAAGCAGAACAAAGCAACCTTATTTATAATCCTATAAAACAGAGCCAAAAAAAATTGATCTTGCTTACATTGGGGAAATTACTGCATATATCTCTGAAGGAAAGCGCTAACTGAAAGCCCTTTAAACGGAGGAGTCTGAGCTTGTTCTTGTTTCTAGATCTTGTGGAAGGAAACACGTGGAGAAGAGTGATCAAATCCCCATATCGGAGAAAATTATGTAAAGTCCATTGGAGGGCTGTCCTTGCAACGTCCACATCTTCCACAATTACCACTATTTTTCTTGCATCCATCAATTTCTTTTTTCACCACGAGCAACAACAAGACTTCAATCTTCCCTGTTATTTCTCACCTCTGGCTAAGTTTGTGAGGGAAAAGTTGCAAACTTTAATGATGAATTTAATGGGGGGTACTTTTGTTGTTTCTATGTCCCAAACTCAGATGAAGTTGGAGAAGTTTCTGTTTGGAGGTGGGCTTTTCTCTATGAATGGATATTTGCTTTTGGAGATGACTTGTGACACTTGAGATATGGACATGACACTGAATTTTGTATCACCCCTCACAGTTTGTTTACATTTGTGGTGCTTTGCCAAATGCCAGTGAGGATGTGAGGAACAAGAAATGGACTCATATAGAATTAACTGGGATCCTCTTGTCAGATTTTGTCACCTTCATGCCAGAGGGGATTGGCTGAGTCTTCATTTGATGGCCTGCAATCCCATTATTCAATACCAAATTTTCTCTGCCCCAATAAGATTGAACATGCAATTGAGTGGAAGAAACCACAATTTTGCATTGCATCACACATCAAATTTGTTGTTCAAATTTACACGTAGTTGGCAATGTTGATTGGGGACCATTTCAAATGTCATCCTCTATCTAATTTGGATAGTAAAATGTAAGATGATCATTGGCGGACCCATGAATTCGACTCCTATAGTGCTTCTGGTCATTTATTCGTTTCTTGGCATGACCATAGCCTCAATTTATTTATTCCACTTCTACGTAAAATACATTTTTTCTTCGACTAAAACGTCATTGCTTCTTAATTTGAGTGGATGGAAAATTTTATCGCTTGAATGCTGTGATAAACTGTGAAGTTGGTACCATTTAAGCATTAGAGCTGATTTAGTACCCTCAAATTAGTCAAGTGATTTTTTTTGCTTTTCATTTTTCTAAGTAGTGTCTCATTAACATCAATGTCTCCGTTGAATGTCTAACTTTTTATCTTCTATTCAAGCAATTAATGGTCACTTTTTTCTTTTAAAACTGTATATAAATGACTTTTTAAAACATGTTTTTGGGTTTTTGAAAGTAATAGTTGTGAAATACTATTTCCATTTTTAAAAAAATTCAAAAAGAGTTCATGTTCTATCTTGCAATCTAAAAGAAAATTATTAAATCAAAAGTAGACCTATTTTTTTAGATAAAAAATGTAGAATATATATTGAAAAATACAAAAATAATTGCGAAAATGTAAAATGCAATTTGATCGCATCCCTCTATTTTATATATATACATACACACATATATATTTTTTTAAGCAAAATATTGTAAAAAAAAAAATGAAAGAATATGTGGGGAGGGAACTTTATGTTTGCGGGTTGCAACACATTGGAATGGAAGAAAACAATAATTTTGGATCATATAACATTAAACATGGATCGGGCAATGAAATAGTAGACACATAACAAAAAGCAACGAATTTCTTATTCATTAATAATCGTCATCACATGATGCAAGAATGCACCACTCTTATCATGGAGAAATCATGCTGATTATTTAAAAGACAAATTGGTTTAAGAACTAATTTGGGCAAACGTGTTCTAATGTCATCAAAGGATTTTGGTTGGGCTTTCTTGATTCACTGCGTTTGTCGTTTTGAACTGTAGGCTCCTGTCTCTTTTGTTTTTTTTTTTCTTTTGTTAATTATTCTTTTTATTATATAAAAAGTACATTCAAAGAGTGTTTTTTCAATTGAATATACACCTTTTGTCCCTTCCAGCCTTTCTAAGAATCAAATCACACAATTTGAGGTACTGACTCCATCAAAATTTTGGCACTTCATGCCAGTCATGATTCATTTTGGTTTGCACAAATAATTTTGCTTTCATTTTGGTTTTCATTTATATACATTCTCGAGTAATGATAGACATGGTGACAAATCATAATGACTTTGTGTGATGACTAATGTGATAATTATGAAAAGACAAAATTATCTCTTATTTTGTATTTTGTAATGAAGATAAATGAATAATTTTGTCATTTTATGGTTGTCACTTCAGTCACTATACAAAGTCACCATGATTTGTCAGTATTTTTATCATTACTCATATACCCAGCAACACAAATACAAAACAACATAGGTAGGAAACAAGAAATAGCAAACTATTATAATTTCCCTGTTTTTAATAATATGACATGCAATGGGAAGAAGACTTAGCTTATATGTAAAAAAAGAGAAGTAATCTGCATAAATTCTTGTACTAAATTAGTGGGTTATTGGTGTTTATTCAATGAAATTAGTAACTTATATTTGAGTAATGATATTCATAATGACTCTTTATAGTGACTTTTTACATGACTAATATGACAAATATGAAATAATAAAATTATCTCTTATTATTTTATATTTTGTAGAGACGGTAATGAGTGAATTTTATCTTTTTATACTTATCACGTCAGTCATTATGAAAAGTCATTATAGTTAGTCAGTAAAAGTAGTATTCCTTTTTATATTTTTGTGAATAAATTTCTCCCTCTATTAAAAATTTAAGGAAAATTAAACCCCCTTTATTAATTATTAAAGTTCCGCACATAATAAAAATTTTCCCTAAATTAAATCCCGAAACAAGAATAGGAATCAAAAATCTTTTTGCATTAGGGTTGGGGTTCCCTTCATTCAAAATCTTTTGTTAAGGATACCAAAACATTAGGGCTGTGTTTGTTTCAATGTTCATGTAAGGAAAGTCAATTTTTTTTTAGAAAAAAATACTCAAATAATTTTTCATTTTATTTCAAAACTCAAATTAAAAATTAAATATTAAATTTTCATCAAATTTCTTCTTGCACCATTTAAAAAAGTTTTCTTCCAACATACTTTTTCATTTTTTTTAATACACTTTCTTTAATAAAAAAAATCACACAAAAACTTTTATATATTCTAATAAAAAAATTTTAAAAATATTACCATTCAAACATAGCTTGAAATTGGGAAAGAATCCTAAAAACTTTGGAATCCCAACTTCCCAATCCCCAAGAGAAAAATGGCCGGTGCGTATCGGACAGCACAAGAAGTCACACAAATAAGGCAAAAGTGGCATGCCCGCAGAGGGAAAACGACTGGCCGGCTGCGGAGAGCCGCGGTCTGAGCAGCCAATAGCTTTTTTAATTTTTTAAAATTTATTTGAACTTAACACGTCAAATTGAGTTTAATTCCACTTAATTAATTATATTGTTTATTTATTTAATTCGTGATCAATTTAACCTATTTAACCCAACCAAATTGATTAAAATGATAGGTTAATTTTCGAATTGAATTTTTTTAACTATTGCCATTTTCTAATGTAATTGTTTACTCATCCACCTCCAAATTTTTTATTTTACTCCTGTCATCTAATCAATTGATGCCTTAAATTTGAGATTTCATGATTTTACTACTACCACCCAATCAATTGATGCCTCGGATTTTAAGATTTTATGTTATGAATACTATAATGGAAGAAGGAAGGCAAAAATTTCAATATTTATGGCAAGTTTTTGATGAATTTGTTTAGAATCAATATACAATGGTGTCCAAATCTCTTATTACGATTGCAATAATTTAGTAGCTACTGAAGTTTCTTTACCCAATATATAATAGATTTATTAGAACTTTAGTTAGAACTTTCCACATAAGCCATGCTACCGAGATAAATTGTGCAACATTTTAAGTTCAATTGATAACAGTTTTTATTTTGAGCAGCAGCCTCTTTATTCATTATTTACCTTCAGTTCAACAAAATCTACCAGCGAAGGTCTATTTTCCCCGACTCTTGCCTACGCTTACAAGATGTTACATATTTGTACTTGTACAAATGACAAAAGCAATCTTTTGCTTTTGTCATAATTCTTACCCAGCTACATGGGGCAAGAACCTCAAGGTTTTTACCATTGACTACAGAACACTTCTGGCTATGGAAACTAATATAAGGTTCAACATTAGATATAACTGCTGAAGGCCATGCTGCTTTTCTCAGTAACAGACAACAGGGGTTCTCACTTCTCAGGCTACCCGGCTCCAAACTGCTTTCCCACGGTCATATCCCCTTCCACGATGGGTGCCGCCAGAAGCCCCTCCCCTAGGTGGCCTTGGAGTCCCATGACCGAGCTGAGGAGGTCCCTGAATCTCACCAAAAGCCTGAAAGATTCAAATAACGAGATATGTAAGTAAACAAAGGAATAACAGAAGGAAAATTGAATGGGGGAATGAACAGTACCTCAGCTTCTGCGTTCCTTGCTTCAGAGTTTTTTTTCTCTTTCTCCAACTCAGCATCAAGAGCACCACAAGAAATTGAATCAAAGAAATCCTCCTTACAATAGCTAGGCTGCAAAAGAAAAGAAAAGAAAAGAAAAGAAAAGAAAGCCACGGTCAAGGTGGTGAAAAGTGGTGTGGATAAAAGTTTTAATATATCCTAGACCACAGGCAACTCATGTAGAAACTAATTCTTATAAAAGCAGACAGTTGATCCACCTTATGCTCAACTTTGGGTTCAACAGTTTCGTCTTCTTCTTCTCCATCACCCTCCTTTTCATCTTCTGGCCCAGCTTTTTGGTCCTTTTTACCCAGAAGACCCCAAACCTCCTCTTTGTTAAATTTTTCATTCATTGCTTCAAAGTCAAAATCCTCACTGAAGTCAATTTCAGCCTACACGGTACACACCACAAATAAAGATACTTATTGTGGACCTTGATGCCACCCAAATATTCAGAATAATTAAGATGAACCATATGGTGGATCACCATTTGATATCTCTTTTCCTGTGGCACTGCATAAATGTTTGAGAACATGCTGTATAAAAGCAGAAATTATGAAATGGCATGATAACAGAAGTGATCGGCACTGGTTGACACTTTTGATGTTCATGGGATGAACTGAAATAAAGACCTTCTTATAGGCATCTTAGAAATTACTATGTGCTGAATTAAGCGAAGAATCCCAAGTCATTGTTTGCTCTTTTCCACATTAAGCTTTAGATTATGTCCAATGAAATAAACTTGCAGATTTTGATACGCTACACAATTTGGTGGATTAGAAGCAACTCAAATAGATAATGATGCAACCAACGTATAACAACCTAGCTCGATGTTGAAATGTTATAATAGAGCCTTTAAAAAATCAAGCTTGCCATAGGATTCAAGTGTTTTAGATGCTGGACACTATTTTCAGACAAACATCTCTCTGACAGATGCTGAATATATGCTGATGCCATACATTGACAACCCAGAGATGCACATTCATCATATGAGATTTGCAAACAAGGCAAACCTGTTTCATTTCAATGGTATTCCAAAATATGCAGGATACTGATTCCAAATGTAGAGTACCTGATTACCTCCCCATGCAGGAGAATGGCGACGATACGGAGTAACAGTATTTGGCTGGGCATGAGATAATAAAACAGTACAAGATGTTCATTAGAAAACCTAACATTAGATAGACAAGAATACAAAGTGAAAGAGGAAGCAACTAACAAAGAAGAGATTAAAACACCAGAGCCCATATGCACACATGAAAACAACAAAGAATTACTCCATTTTCTCTTACCTGTCCCCTAGCAATATGGGGAGGATACATAGCAGAACCAATCATCTGAAAGAAAAGACATCAGCAAAAACATCGTTCATTATGTGTAACCTTGAGCTGAAGCATAGTGAAACTCAACTGTCTCAAATGCAACAAAAATTACTGAAAGTAAAAAAATGGTGTAATAATTACCCCACTTCCTCTTCCAACAGGACGACCTCTGTAAGGCTGATAATATTGAGGAGCAGCACCATATGGCTAACCAATTTCAGTAGCATAAAAAGCATGTATAAATGTTCCCAAATTTTGTCAATGAAAGAAATCATAAGGAGAAAAGCATTCTATGTCTCTAGCAGTCACTTATGCCAGGTAGTTGAAACGGTTCAAATTTACTAATAAAATGATAAAATTATTTTTCTCGTCTCTTTCTATCTTTCTCCCTCTTTCTTTCTCTATCTTCTCCCTTTCTTTTAACATTTTTCTTTTTTTCAATTTGTAGTTGGGTTTGGCTCCTTGCTGGTATATCACTGTGGGGGACAAAAGGGATGAGGCAAGAAGTGTGCACAAAAGCATAAAGCATTTGGGGACTGAAGGAAAAACACTCTACAATTACCAAAATTCCTCGACCCCTTCCTTGTGCACGACCTCTGTAACCCTGATGAGGGTAAAACACACCTCCATGCATCTGTAGAAGAAAGGAGAATGACCACAACAAGACACAAAATGACACTCCTTGAGCTGAGAATAAATTGAATATAAATTTTTGGTAAAAGAATGAGAATCATTAACGAGGGACATGGGATTACCACATCTCCTTGACCCAAACCATGGTGCCTGTTGCCATGGTGAGAGGAAGATGCACCCTGATGCAGCTAGAAGAAAAACACAACCAAAAGAAGCATGTAAACTTAACACTTGCAATGTTCATACCGAAACATAAAAACCTGTAATTTCTGAAATAAAAATAGAATTACATAAAAGAGGAACATAATGGCAAAACAGATCATAATCAAGATACTCAAACTGATAATTTCTGCTTTAAAGAAATGCACTTTTACAACAGATCAACTATTTTTAGAGGCAGAAAATGGAGAATCATAAAATTAGGTGTCTTCAGGTTTAAAAATTTAGCATTGGAAATCTCTTACAGTGATAGAAACTATCGCCATTTTGGAATGAATTACAATATCTAGTACCAAACCAACAACATGGCCATGAACTATTCTGGACAGAAAAGTTGCATGTCCATGTTGCTGCCCCAACTGTAAAAGAATTCAATTAATCAGTGAAAATTAGTACAAATTCAAGCTAATAGCTTATATATCCAATTTTGATTCTGGATAATAAGACCTTTACCAAGAATGTGAAGAACAGAGCTATACCTTTCCAGCTGGCGATTTTGGAAGTTGCATTGCTGATTCGTCAACATTTTCTGAATCTGATGGCGGCAAGTTTGATGCCGATGGTAAAATGACATTGGCACTGCTATGCCTAGCCTTTAAATAACCAGAAGATGATGGCTGCATGAAGCCAGGATGCTGAAACGAACGCGAGTTCGTAGGAGGTACAACCGATGCCTTGCCACAAGATGTGCTGGATATACTCACAGTACTAGAAGAAGGTTTAAGAATCACAGGAAATGGAGCAGGGCCAAGCAAGGACTGAGCTTGGCTGGTAACTGGAGGTGCAACAGGATTGATATCAGAAGTTGTTATTGAAGAGGACACCATTTGGGGGCCAGACTGAACCATTTCCTTCTGAAGGGCAATGGAAGCGTTATGTGACATTGGTGCGGAGGATAAATTAGAAAATATAGTAGAAAGAGGTATATGACTATATTGCGCTGCAGAAGGTGTCGAAATGGTAGAAATTAAATTCAGAGAACCAGAACAAACAGGTGGCAGCAGGGGGCGAGGCCGTTCGGCAAAATTTAATGCATTTCCAGCTAAGGAAGCTTTTACATTTGGATGTGGCAATTGCAGCTGAATAGGATTAGCTAACAACAAAGCTGGGGGTGGTGGAGGGAAAGGTGGCTGCTGAAAATGAGAATTTCCCCCAGGTAGCCCAGTCAATCCAGGCCAGTAACTTTGCATGCCAGGCCCGCTAATATTTACTTGTGCAGGAGGGACTAGTGAGGCCCAAGACCCAGACACATCCATTGACTGAAAAGGAGTCATATTTCCTTGGAGTGGGGGAACCTGAACACCCAAATTTGTATTGGACCTTCCTCCCAAGGAATTAGGAGATACCAAACTAATACTTAGAGGCAGTTGAGAGTTATGTGACTGCATTAGAAAATAAAGTTACATCCTGGAACTCATATTAAAATGCAAAAATACAAGCAAATCTTCCTAGACTGGCATACCTGTATAATGGCGGGATCATCAGGTACAGTTGGAGTACTCTCAATGGGTGGGGAAGAAATAACCCGAAGGTCCTATATGGCGAAGCAATTTTAACATAGTTAGGATCAACATCATGCATTGGCACAAAACAGGCTCATGAAAGTCATAGTGGAAGTGGTCAGTGTAAATAGCCTTGTTCCTATAAGCAGAGGTCATGTACAATAGAGCAAATAAATGACCTCTCAATTCAAAATAGAGCAAACTTATATTTCACAATGTCAAAAAGCTCAAGGGACTATAAAAGAACAATGGGCATATTAACAACTTTGTCCAGTAAGAGCACAGACGATCACATGGAATCTGAAGCAAGAAACAATTGAGTAATATGCAAATCCAGTTATGATGCAGTTTCTTCAACTGCGATTCCCTTTCTTTTATCAAGAGAAAAACACATAAACCAAATCCAAATAAGAAGCAACAAGAATTTTCTGCATGCAAAATAGTAGTTAAGACCAAGCAAAAATGTTTTGGAATTAAACTTATTAAATGGCACAATTAAGGAGCCAGGCTATATCTTTAGTTAGAGATTACTCATCAGCTTTCATAACCATTTTTCAACTGGTACAAAGTCAAAAGATTATAGCAGTATAACGTGGGAGGGTACGTTTCTCACTCAAATCTCAGTAGTGAAACTTATTGAAAATTTACTGAGATCAACAAAAAGTTACAACAAAAAACCAAAAGGGGCTCGGTTATCTTTTGGTTTCATCTGTCTTTATGCATAAAACTTGAGTAATGAAATTTATAGCATCGGCATTTCAATACCCTAAGAATTTAGATATACAAAAACGAAAGAATTTCACAAGTAGCATTGTGAAGATTCCAAAGGCTTTCCCTCTTATTTTCCATTCCTGAAGAATAAGGAAAAAACATTAAGACTTAAAATGCGAGAAACAAATCCAACTATCAGCCCTTTTACCCTAGTGTGGGTCAAATAAATGCATGAACATCAGTCATATGAACTGAGTCTATGATTTCCACTCAGGATGGCACTGTGTCATATAGGTCCACAACTTTTAACGAGAGAGAATAAAATTACTACCGGTGCGGATGACATTCATGATTTCAAAGACATGAAGATACATTTTTCAAGAAAAAAATATTATATGAAGTTGACAACAGAAAGTTTTCCATAGGTTTAATGCAAGCTTCTCCAGAGTTGGTCCATGCAACCGCTTAGCCAGTTAGGATATGCAAATGGGAAAACCAGCATGTGAAGGAGTTGGTGAATGTTAAGTTTGCCTTAATATCACTTCCTCGAAAGCATATGTATTCATAAATTATGTCACTCGGAGCAACATGGGTACCATCCAGCCTTCTGCCTTCAGTTCCAAAAGATCTTACTGCCAATAAATAAAGGCATATAGTTTGTTAATACAAACAAAATTTATAGGATTCGGTAGCATTTGGAAGAACATTACTAAAATAAATCAGACCTTGTCATACAAAGAAACAGAATTATAACAGAAAGAGGTAGAAGAAACTGTCCTGAGTAACCAAGCTGGTCAAGCATTTATAGCACATATAAATAGTTTCTTTTATCAAGCGCAAGTTTCATAATAACAGGTCCACATTACAAGCTGACTTTCACACGGTTTGTGCTCATTGCCCATATCTTATTTTCTTGAAGGAAGTTGGTGTAATAAGGCGAGGTCGCAGGAAAATTTTTTAAAAGATATGTTGAGATAAAACTATTTGCGTAATGTAATTGACCAACGACATCCAAGATCAAAAAGACACTGAGCCAATGCCAAGTGAACAAAAAAAGAAAGTTTATACTTCTGTATAACACAACAAATGCAAGTAGAATCATGTGTTGGAAAATATTTCCAAAATGCACGAAGCAACAAAAGAAAAAATTCCATAAAAAGCAATGCCAATTTGTAAAAGGAGCCTTAGACAAGAAAAAATGGCTGGCCTGCAAAAAGACATGCAACGACGTAACGCGTGCATGCAACATTGAACATCAAGCAAGGTTATGAAGTTAAATGGCATTTTAACTCATCAATAAATACAAATATAAGCATTTTCAAAACTCTTTGCTCCTCATACTCCCTTTCAGTGGCTGTTCTTCTTCTTTTGTCTAATTGTTTACATCTCCCCTCTCAATCCTTCTTTCCTGCCTATCCAAGAACTTCACTACAATGACTCAAATATCTGTCTCATTCCCCATGATTTCTTTCAAATTTTTCCTTTTCTCGACTTTCACTACTGTCCTTATATCTTCTTCAGTTCCTATTCTTCTATAGCCTCAAACAATCATAAAAGTTTTACTATTCTCATATAGCATATCAGCTAATTCTGGTAATGATTCATTCTTTCATTTTTGTTTCCCAAAACAACCAGACAAGAAATAGTGGAAAGGCTATAGGAGATATAATAACACAGAAGTCTCATTTCCTTCTATTCCAACCTTTTAATCAGTCAAGGATTCATCTAAACATACACACATATATCCACTGAATGCACTTGCTTGTGCATACATATGCTAAAAAAAGATAACATGGACATTTGATCATGACTTGTAAAATAGATGCTATGCGTGCTTAAGATTATCCTTATGGACACATTTACATATGCACATGTGTCTTTAAATTTGCATACACCCTTTATGCCTAAAGAATAAACTATGGCCACCTCTACAGCGACCATATCTAACCCGAAAACTTACATACACAATATGCAAGCAAACAAGGATTTTTTTTATTAGTTAAAAAAGAAAACCAAACAAGGAAACATCTTCACAATCAATGGTCTCACACGCATGGAATCTCTCTCTCTCTTTTTTTTTTGCACTGACAAAATTTCTTTTGTGTATATATTGGTGAAACTTACTTACAAATGCATATAGGTAAAAAAGATTGTGCATTTTTACAGAAAAACGTCCCAAACTAATTTGAACAAAAAAAAATTATGCTTTCTTATGTAGCTCAATTTTTTTCTTTTAAAAAGAAAAAAATAATAAAGCTAAATAAAGTAATAAATTGTATCTGAAAAAATTGTATATTTAATTTTAAAAATTATGCAAATTTATGTCAAAAGAAAATTTATATATGTATGCAGGAGCCAATGATCAGACATTCATAGATATACAAAACTAAGAAATAAAGATAAATTTTTTTTCCTTCACATAGATAGGTAACAAAAATACCAGAAAAAAATTAAGATTAAATTTTAAAAAAAAAAGGAAAACAAAAAAAAATCATAAAAACAGCCAAAAACAGAAAATTATGAAATTAAAAAAAAAAAGAAAAAGGAATTAGCAGTGATCAGATTGTGGGTGGAACTGGTAACAGTTTTTGCATGTAAAAAAAAAAAATCATAATTAAATACAAAAATACCAATGCATACAAATTTCTTAATATTAATCTCAGCCCGTGTGTGCAACTGCGTGTTCGCAGATATCAACACAAAATTGGTGCATGTTTAAACAGAATATTTAAACAGATTAAAGCCGGTGATCACACACAGATACACATACGATCACGCACAGTAATTCCGAAGCAACAAAATTCAACCACCGAAAAGTTGCTGCATGCAAGCTCAAACACACACACACAGACAGACAGACAGACAGACAGAGACAGACACAAATTGATAGAATCCAGCAAAACAAAAATTAGCCAAAGGGAAGAGAAAGGAAAAGACGAAGTAAACCATTTCTCAAGCCAATGGTGGACTCCTGAGGATTGAGCTGAAACAGAAATCCTTCATACCGAATCTCGTACTTGGTAATCAAGCTTATGAGGCTGCCTATGAAGGCCTCGGCTGTGGCGGCGTCGGCGGAGTTGGCAGGCGCCGCTGCCATTGCTGAACATGAAAAAAAAAACAAAAAAACAAAAAAGACAAGCAAGCACCGAACAGAAGGGAGAGCAAAAAATGTGAGTTAGCGAAATGGAAAATGGAAGCGGTGCTAGAGGCGAGAGGTGACGAGGGAAGAGGGGAGATCCCTAGAGCACAATCGCCACGTATAAATAGCAGGGAGGAGGAGGAGGTGGAGAAGGAGGCAAAATAAATTCGAGAAAAAGAAAAAAGGAATTGAATTGAAGGAATGGGAAGGCGGATTTTGGCTGGAAAACTTTTGTAACTGTTGGGTTTGGTTATGGCAGCTGTCAAAAAAGACGAAGAGGAAGCGCGGTTTCTCCTTCTGTTTGTGCTGTGGGGTGAGGGGGTTTTGGTTTGGGTTTTATTTTACCTCTCTGTCGTTATGCGCATTCAAAAAAAAATTAAAAAAATTATGAGTTGAGTAATGAGTATTAAGTAAGAAAGGACCAAAAATCAAAATGAATAGGGCGGTTGGGAAGTTTGGTTTGCATTTTTTACTTTTCGTTTGTTTGCTCTTTAATTATTTACCCTCATCTCTATCTTTCTTTATTTGGAGGAGACGAAGTTTTTCACAAGTACACGAGTTTTCAATTTTTTTTTATTTTTATACTTATGCAATACGATATATTTTTATTCTTACTTTTAATTTCTGATGATATATGGTCAATATTAATAAAGGTAATTTAATATTTTTATTCAAAGTGACTTCGTTTTTTATGATAAATAAAAAGTTTTGAAAGTAAATTCTTTTTTGGGACGAAAGAAATAATAATGATTTGAGATTATTCTATTTTTTTATTTAGGAAAAATTTTTAAGAAGGGTTTTAGAAGTTATTGAATTAATAAAGAGAGTAGAAGTTTCTGTTAACTTTTAATAAGGGCAAAAGTTTATTTTGCTTTCAAACATAATTCTATGTTTTTGAGTTAAAAAAAAATTTATTACATCTTTAGATGCAATTAAATATCTAGTTTGAATAGAAAATGTTCACATCAAATTAAATGTGTTCATTGGTATTCTGATGTGGATGTTAAAAAAAATTGAATTGCTAAAAAATGTTAAGAAATTAGTTTTAAAAAAATTTCTTTCTTGGTTTTCTGAATTTTAGTATTAGGATGAAAGCAAAATTCTATGTTTTCTGAATTCACAAAAAAAAAAAAGGATGAAATATCAAAAAAATTTAGTAATTTTTTTGATATGATGTAATTGTTTTGGTGGTTTTTATATAATGTAACATTCAAGTTCACAGAAACAAAACAAAAAGAAAAATATTTAAACCTGAAAGTCTTGATTACTTTTTGTAATGGCATAATTAGTTATCTAAATTTCTTACTTTCTTCTTCTTTTTTTTATTGTTGATATTTGAATTAAAGAACTATGACTATTTAATGCATATTTAGGCTTTAAATTTCCATATTTAGTTGAGTTTAGGTGTAGAAATTTTATTTTATTGGCAAAAAAACAAAGTTTTTTTTTAGAAAGTTAATATTACTTTGCCCTTTTTAGGAATTAAGATAAAATTGTACCTTCTTTATTAATTACAAACTTCCACGGCCTTTTAAGAAAATTTTCCTTTTTATTACTCCAGGATGCATTCATTTTAGTGTATTGGATGTTTTCGTTTCTTTTTTGTCTTTTCTTTTTGGTAACTCAAAAAATGACCAAGTTGCATTGGTGATTTTCATTTTGTTTTGATATATTACTCCCTTTGATATCAACCCGATTAATGTTTGTGAAAATGGGATTGAGGAATTTTGCTTGCCTATTTTCACACACTTCTATAGACTACATTACATTATTATTTGATATCTCTTTGGTTTTGTTAATAAGCAAAGGCCAATATAGATAGGGGTGGATGGTTTTGCATTTTTTTTTTTCATTTTTTCCCTTAATTGATAATGATTATCCTTCTTTGGGAAAAAGAAATGTAAAGTTTTTTATTAGCTCCACTAATGTTTGGGAAAATAAGATTGAGGGAGTGGAAGTTTATGATAATTATACGAGTTTCCCATATCACTTTTCATTATTTCATGCATTTCAGGAGAAGCAAATGAAATTATAACCTTCAATTTTATTTTATTTTTTCAAGAACGCATTCAAAATTGTGTATCAATTTTTTTCGCATCTTTGGGGCGAGGGTTTTGGGTTTTGCATTCATTTACTAATGTCTTTGACAATGACTATCTCTCTTTAAATAAATAGATCAATCTAAAGGGCTTCATTAATGTTTATTAGATTGTAGAATAGGAAGTCCATAACAATTACTAGAGTTTCCCTTTCAATATTAAGAAGAGATATGTAAGCTTATACTTTGGAAAATAAGACCACGTTTGTACAAGGAACAATTTGAGTAGATTTTTGTTATGATTACATTGTTTGTTGTGTATATTTCTCTATTTAAAACTTATGCTTTCTTTAACAATAATCAATTAGATCGACCTCCCATTTCATTTCTACACATAGTTTTTGGTTTTCATAAATTTATTTCTTACCTTTGTTAAAACAGGGTAATTAAAAATATGTCGACTTAGGGTTTAAACTTCATGCATGCACACATATGATATTTTAAAGATAAGAATTTTAGATTTTATAAGACGTTTGTATCTGAAATATTAAGTCGTTAAAAGTATTAGAATTAGTTATTCAATTTTATAATACTTTTATCGTGATAAAACAAGAATTTTGGGTTTTATAAAATGTTTACATTGTAATTATTAAGTCATTTAGAGTATCAGGATTAATTATTAAATCTTATAATACTTTTATTATGATAAAACTATAGTAAAAAAATCATTACTCAAAACTTTTATCATGATAGAAATAAAATTAAGAAGTATCATTACTCAATAATGGTAATTATTAACATACAAAAGAAGTTCAGTGTAACACAACTCACAAAAACAGTCTCATGAACGAAATATCAAACTCGCAAAGCAAAATTGGTGGGATTTACAAATGGGAGTTGGTGAGACTTATAAGAAAGAATACGTAGCATTGCCAACAAGAACTACATATATATGAATAAAGTCGCTACGAAAATGTTCTCCAGAGTATCATTTCTAACAAAATAATAATACTAGTAAATATTGATGGGTTTGTTTGTCTATTTGTCTATTTGTGCTTCTTTTTTTTTTTTTGGTTACGTGATAAAAGGCCAAGATATATATAATAAAAACGCGATAGCTTTGCATTTTCTTTCATTTATTGCTCTATTTGACAATGGCAACCTAAAACGCAAGCAAATAAATTTGTTGCTAACTTGGGACAATGATAAGATAGAACCCACGTGATGATGCCTTGGTTTAGGCAAGATAGACTTTTTTTTTTCTTTTTTTCACACGAGATATTTCACATTTACTGATTTATATATATATGATATTTCACTCTCCATACTCCTAGTGACACGAATTTTGACGCCTCTCACACTAGGCTAAGAGTCATGGTAAAGCACTCCACGCAAGTTCAGACGTGAGGTTAATCTTCTTGACTTGTCAAATTTCCTCCTAATTCTTCTAACAATGTAATTGAGGATATTTGAATCCACGACCAACGCCGCAAGAAACATTTAGGCAAGATAGACAAAACTTGATAGTTTTGCGTTCTCTATTTATTGCTCTTTTTGACAATGGCAAATAATTTTTCAGTTTTAACAAATTTTCAATCCAAATGTAAATAAAAATATTACTAAAATTTTGAATTAAAATTTACTGGTGCAATGCCCGTACGCAATTTCTATTAAATCAATAATATTAAATGCATGTGCAACGAACTTGGAGCTCGAATAATAAAAGTAATCTAATATTTCTCAATTTGGCATATTGGAGAATAGTGAAGATATGCAATGTACATTTATGGAAATTATGCAAATAAGATAATGCATTATCAACTTTCATACTCGACAATAATTTATTCATTGTTGTTTTATTTATTTTTTATTATATGGTGTTATGTATTGAGTAACAATATAATATATAAAATGCTATATTTTTTAGTACTAAATTAAAATCATTCTTAATCTACTAATATAAATATATATATAACACACTCCTTTATTTGTCGTTCTTAACCCAACAACTACTGGTCTCTCCATCCTTAATATTGGTTTTTATTATTATGTTTGTTAAAAAAAGAAGAAGTTAAAACAAGATTTTACTTTAAAATATTCGCTCACATTAATTTAAATGTAATTTTGTTTCTTTTTTGGTAAATTTTTAAGTTGAATATTTTCTTATATTTATTATCATAATTCTTATATGATATTAAAATAACCATTATTTTTAATAAATAACACGGGATTGAAACTTGTTAATAATATATATTTGAGCACTATTATTGTATTGTAAAAGCATTACAACTAATTATGTGAACAAAATATAAAAGCATGTTTGTCACTAATGGAGAAAGCATCAAAAACATAAGAAATTGTTTTGGTTCTAAATATTTTCTGGTGACAATTTTATGCTATACTTTGTTATGTATGCACAGTGGTAGATCAACATTAAATTTTTATTCTAATTTTCTAATTGTTGTATAATTAATAAATTATCTACGCGTAAAGAAAATTTATACTCCTTTCGTCCCAAAAACAGAGTCTATTTTGGTTTAGCTATAATTTTTTTATTAGTTATTAGGTATAACACACTCAATGCACCAACTAAATATATAATTTTATATTTTTATTGTTACTTTTTAATTGTAAGTATACACAATTATTATTAGAAATGATATTTTATAAATTTAGTTTCAAAGTGTACTTTTTAAAAAAAAATAAAATAAAATAAAAACACTGAATAAAGCTGTTAGAATTTTCTAATTTTGCTTTAAAATTTTATTAAATGCAATAATCAATTTTTCCTCCGTTTTAGTGTGTGTATATATATCTACATACCCTCATAAAAAAAAAAATAGATACTCCCTCCAAACTTTAATTTGATATAAATTTTTTAATTTATAAGATACGATAATTAAATGTATAATTTTTTATTTTTATCTTTATTTTTTAGTTTGCATTATATATTGTAATTACTAGTAAAAATAATATAAAAACTTTACATAAACTCTTTTTTTTTTCAAGAGTAAAATTTTTGAAATTAGACTTTTTTTTTTTAATATTAGATTTCCTATTTTCCTTAAAGCCGTTAAAGAAAAAGGAAAACCATTTTGTGATGTGCGAGGTTCGTGTGGGACAATCAATTTCAAATTTATATACAATGCCCGCACAGATATATACTGTGTTTATGGGAAACAAACTTCTTTTTTTTTTTCACTATATACAAACATTTAGTTTCTAATATCTTATTTTTTAAGACACGAAGAAATTAATGGAAATAATTTAGGGCATGGTAGATGTTTAATGTGAATTATAGTAATTAGAATATAATTGGAGTTAGTTTCTACAGAAATTTAAATTAAGCCTTTTAATTCCTAAAAAATTCATCATTTACCTTATACCATATTCTAAATACTCTAATACTATAGATTTATAGATTATATTTCTATAGTTAGAGTATTTCTATTTATATATAAAATATTTATCTATGCAATATAGAGTGAAAAATGACAATAAGAATAAATGATATTTGAGTGACGAATCACAAAATTCTCTACACTTTAGTGAAGGTGGAAAGAATCACAAAATTCTCTACACTTTAGTGAAGGTGGAAAGATGTCTGGATCTAATCACACCATTTTATTCCACCAATTGACAATTTCAAAAAATTGATCATACTATTATCGTAGTATGATATCTCTTGGATAAATAGGCCCTTATCGTCTAGTGGTTTAGAACATCTCTTTTTTAAAGAGGTAGTAAAGATTCGACTTCTGTTGGAGTACTACCAAAAAAAAAAAAATTTAATCATAAATTATTAATAAGTCTAAAATTGATACATCCTAATTCAATGCCCGAACGGTTAATGGGGACGGACTGTAAATTGGTTGCCAATATGCCTTCACTAGTTTAAATCCAGCTCGGCATTTTTAGTCAATTTCACATTCTTTAGCATGTGTTGGTATGTGCATTCAAAATTCAGCGTTGGATTTGTTCCCTCTTCCGTTTTGTCTCATTGATTTTGGTAATTTTTTTTTTGGACCAAAACGATCGATATGATATATACATAATCAAAATTACAACAATTACAGTATTGTCCAATGACAATGAAAGCCTTAACTCTCTCAATGAGATTAAGTGGAATAGTTTGGGATATCCCCTTATCTAACGAAACTCTATCACTATCAACTTTAGCTAAGAGGCTAAGTCAAATCTCTCAAGGAAGAACAAAAATATATCTTCACTTGACCACTAATCCCCAATGATACCCTAATGGCCTTAATATCCAGCTGGTGCTCAGGATGAATATTAAAACCATTGAATATTGACTTTAGCTACGAGGCTATGCAAAAGCTTTTAAGGAAGAACAAAAATAATTTATTCGCTTGACCACTGAACACCAAAGCTACTATAATGACCTTAATATCCAGCAGCCATTCAGGATGGATATTAATACCATTATAGATTCAACCTCATTAAAAACCGAAACATCAAAAAGGAAAAGGACTACTGAAAATTATCACTAGTACCTAAACTAAAATTCAAAGTGGCCCTCATGAGTGTGGGTAATCTCCATAAATTCTAGCCATTCAGCCTGAGCCCTCTCCACAACTTCTTTTTCTTCCAACCATTCATCTTGAAAAATCCATAAGTTTCTTACCTTCCAAAACATCCAAAGAATGTAAACTGATAATTCTGCTCTATCATTCCACACAGAATCCTTTTTCCCATTACAAATATGAGACAACCATTGCTTAAAACTTAGCTCATCAACATCCAAGACGGACCAATTGATCGAAGAGATTTTCCACACCAGTTTTGCCGTTGGGCAATGAAGAAACATATGATCAAGGTCTTCTGCTGAATCTCCACACGAGTTGCAAATGGGGTCTTCATGGATACCTCTCCAAAGTAATTGGTCCTTCGTAGGAAGAATGCCATGCCAACACCTCTAGACAAAGCGTTTGAGCTTTCCTTTAATGTTGAGCTTCCAACTATGCTTCCAAACTGCTTTCAGAGCTTCTCTGGAAGAGCTTGCCTCTGCCTTTTGGAACTTCTCTTTGTGGCTTCTTAGGGCAAAATGATAAGCAGACTAGATATTGTAGGTGCCTTGAGAAGAGTGCAGCCACACCAATTTACCATTAGAATCCCTTGAAGAGGGACTTGGATGAGGAATGCTCATAATGGCATCTGCATCTGAATTATTGAAGATTTGTCGCACCAAATTCTCATTCCAACTATCTTCCGAGTCCGAAAACAACTCCTTAACCAAAGTTACCAACTCACTCTGAATAGGGACAGTTGAGGGCTGAAAAGAAGTACTAAGGATCCAAGGACTTTCCCAAATGCGGATAGATATACCATCATTAACTTGGAACATGGCCCCACTTTGCAGAATATATCTAGCACCCATCCAACCCTTCCACAACCAAGAAACCGATGTTTTGACCGAGGCATTCAAGAGACCACCATCATAAAAGGGGCCAAAATGGATCATAGTGACGGGTTAGTTTTGCATTTTAGTTTTTTTTCATTTGTTGCATTCTTTGATGGGATGGAGATTTCCTTGTCGATTTTCAAATATTTTGTAGAAGTGTGTGAAATTAAATTATCCATTTCGAATTTTTGTATTAAGAACACATTCAAAATTGTGTATTGGATTTTTTTTTTCCTTCCCTTTTTTTGTCTGCATACGGGCAGGTGGTTTTGCATTTATTATTCTCTTTGACAATGGCTATGTTTCTTTGAAAATAATGGATAATTCAAAGTAGCTAACAATGTATAATTTAAAAAAAAAAAGGTAAGAAAAATGAAAACTGTAGTACTTGTATTGTAAAATTAACACGCATCCATTGTTTTGATGGACTTGTTCTTGAGTGCATATAAAAATTTAGTTCATAGTGTCCAAACATGGCCAAAATCCACAAGATTATTTCTAAAAAACAAAAAAAAAAAGAAGAAGAATAGACTAGTTATGATCAATTTTCACGTACGAATTATTTTTCTCTACATGAAGAAATGGAAATAAGCTAGGGTATGTTTGATTTTTGATGAAAATTAGAATTGAGTTGTGATTGGAGTTAGTATAGGATCTTGGTTTATTATCAGAATTTTCGGGGTTTTTTTTTTTTTTGGTTTTTTTTGAAATAGCCAGTTTCACGTTTCAAATTTCAACTTTCTTACTTTCAAATTTTTAAGGATTTGCCATGTCTGTGAATCATTTTAATTTCCATAATCACGAGAAAATGATTTGATAAATTAGCTCCAAATGTCAAATACTTGTATATTTGCAATCTCTTATAGTCTTATATTAACCAAATCAAAGGTGGAAAAATTGACATGCACTATTTCACGCCTTCAAAAGCTCCACGCTCTTAACTCTTTAACAAGGCCGTCAAAGTTCCCCCGTCCAGTTAAATACGGATATGCTTCCTGCTCCCCTCACTCCAGCTAAATGGACAACAAAGGCGTTAATATGCCAGCCTTTGGTTGTACCACGCCTTTATTTTCATCCCAAACCCCAAATTGAACTAGGGCTTTACAATTAGAGGTTTAAGGGGAACACGAACAACTTCATTTCTCCAAATTTGCAGAACCCTTTCTTTGATCCTTCAATGGCGTCTTCACTCTCAAGAAGTATCTGCCGTGCGCTTTTCTCTTCAAAGCCCTCAAGTTTTTCACTTTCGTTTTGCACAAAGAGCCTCTCTTCAGCCGAGACCGAGTCCGAATCGGACGAACGTGACGAACCCACCCCTCTGAACTCGGCCTTTTCCGACGCTGACTCAGACCCATTTTCGTCATCATCTCCTTCTTCAAAGTCGAACAATCGGCGATCCCACATTGTCGATCGTCCCCTCGAGAATGGCTTGGATGTTGGCATTTACAAGGTCCTTTTTTATCCTCACCTTGAGATTTTCCATTTTTGATTTTTTTAAAAAAATATTTCTTGGTGTGTTTGTGTGTGTGTGTGTGTGTATGTGTGTGTGTTTTTTTTTTTTTTGGGTTTAATGTGCAAAAGAATTTTTTTTTCCCAATCAGCAAGATAATTAATCACGGGTATCATTTTTGCTGATGTTTATTCTTACGTAATATATAATTTAAAATTTTATAGATACAATTTTGACTTTTTTTTTTGGTTATGCAATTGTTATCTATGTTGGGATTATTTGCTATAGCGTGTTGTGGGTTTTTTCATTTTTAGACGGAATTATGGAAATTATGCCTTTGAAGTGTTAGTGGATAAACATTACAATGGAATTATTATATGATAATCTTTTGAAGTGGCTTATTTGAAATGGTTGTTTTTGTGCAAAATTATTCTTACTGGAACCTGAATAATGGAAGTATTACGTGATTATTTTTTAAGTTTTCTTTGAAATGTTCATTTTTTTGTGCAAAGTTATGCTAATTTGAACCTAAATTTTGATGATGTGTGTTGGACAGGCGATATTGGTTGGGCAGGTCGGGCAGGCTCCAATTCAGAAGAAGTTGAAGAGTGGGAGGACAATAACTCTGCTGTCTTTGGGGACAGGTGGGATTCGGAACAATAGGAGGCCTTTAGATAATGAGGAGCCTAGGGATTATGCAAATCGATCTGAGGTTCAGTGGCACAGGGTGTCTGTTTACCCTGACAGGTTAGCAGAGCTAGCTGGGAAGAATATTGTTCCAGGGTAAGGCTTTTGGTTTATGAAAGTTTTGGCATTTCAGACTGGCATTTTATATTTTTTGCAGCTCTTAATTGCTGAAAGTTTGAATCTTGTTGTGGAATTGGAAGTTGTTTATTCAAGCATTAGGGCTGAAAATAACTTGGAATTTAAATTCATCTAGCCCATTCAATTGAATAAAATTTGACTAGCCGCTGACGAATTACTGAAAGATTTGTCTCCCCAGTGGATTTTGGTTTACTACACACAGTCAATCTTCTAAATCCTGTAGTTCACGTCCAAATTCATTGGTGTTTGTTCAGCAATTTTGCTTATCAAACTGAACCTTTTCTTGGGAATTGCCTCTACTTTCTGTGGATACGGTAATGGGTGATTGGACTTGCCTCATACTATGTTAAAGGGTCTAATTTTTTCACCAGAGTTTATTCCTTGAATAATGTAGTTCATAAAGATCTCTTCCTCTCTCTCTCCCTCTCCCTCTCCCTCTCCCTCTCTCCTCCCTCCCTCTCATTTTTGTGAGCATGCCTTACTCTCCACTTATCAAATGATGATTGCTACTTTCATCCAACTTATCATTGATTCTTTAACCATTTATTTTTTCACTTTCTTCTACCCGTGTTAAATAAAAATGCGATTGCAAGATATGATCCGTAAGACTTGAAAAAAAAAAAAACTATTAAAAAGAACATGAATTATCTAAATTTAAATGAAAATATATGTTTTAATAGAGAGCGATGGCAAGATACGTTCCATATAACTGACTGCACATAGTGGGATAAAAGCTTAGTTGTTATTGTTGTTGTTGTTGTTTTCTACCCATGTTAAATGCTTACTATAATTGATGTTTTTCCATACAGGTCAATCATGTATGTGGAAGGAAATTTGGAAACTAAGATATTCAATGATCCGATAACTGGTCTAGTTCGACGTGTACGAGAGATTGCAGTCCGCCGCAATGGTAATTTTTTGCTTTTCCTGTTATTGCCATTATTTTCTCTATAGTTCTTACAGTGTTGTATACTTTGTTTTTTCCCAATTACAGATGATTATATGCATATTTTGGTCTCTACTGTTACTGGCTTTAGAAGATATTCTTTGGTTGGGGATGATTAAAATGTTTTGTTTGTATTTAGACATCTGATACTCTACAATTAACAAATAGCCTTATTGTCTGATAAAATGAAACATTCTGGGTGGTTCTAGTATTAAATGTCCTTGGTGTGTACCAACATAAAGCAAAATTGATGGCTTCATACATGTTACACAGAAAAAAAAAAGTGAAAAAAGTTGAAGCCACTTGAAAAGATGACTAGTCACATTTGTAGTAGTCTGGATCTGGAAAGAACATGGATTTTCTTCTTAGAGAAATAAATGTGGCACTGTGGCTTTGCTTTTCTATATGAACATTCTGTACATGAATGGGAAGTATACATGTTATAAATTGTTAAAGACTTCTAGAATTAAGGTTCTATTTCTGGAAGTTTTATTTACTAAGAAGGACAAGAATGGTGAAGCATTTTTTTCCATTCCTGAACTATGGTTCGGATGGTGTGCAGGTCGGCTGGTGTTTTTGGGACAAGGAAGTGATGTCCAAAAATCCTCACAAGGGCAGCTGAGAGCTGTTGGCTACTATTAAGGCAAATCCAATGCTAAAGCAGTTGAAGGCTCATTTAGAGAATGTTTTATTTTGATCTTGTAATTATGTCTTGCACTGCTGAGAGAGAGGATTAGAGAGAAGCTGTAGTTCAAATATGAATGGTTGCAAAATGAATATTTTTATTTAGCTATTGTTATTCCGTTAATCTACCATTCTTAATTGTTCATCTATGTTATTGGGAGGTGGAGATTGCCAGCGTTTCCGGGGTGGTTAAATGTCCGTTTTCTGGTTTTCCTTGTACTCTTCTTGATACTGGTCTTCTATTATCTTCTGGGTTTTCTGACCCTGTTTTATCCATTGTGGAATCTCTATGCTGTTGCTGATTCTGCTAATCTGCCCAGTAGCAGTCTCTTTTGCACTACACCTGGTCTGATGTCCATGCCACTTAACTAAGGGGCCGCAATTCTTTTTCCAATGTTTTCTCTTTTGCATATTTAATGCGTTTTCTGTGTTCAAAAGCACGTTTTGTGAGTGAGAGAGGCCTTTTGAGATGAATTCGTTTTTTTTCAGGTCCAGCTGTCGTCGAGTAGTATGCTGCACGTATCCCACATCGATTTTGATAAGATATTAGAACCACTTAAAATAATCGCTGGAAACAGCTCAGTTCGTCCCTTCGGGGACATCCGATAAAATTGGAACGATACAGAGAAGATTAGCATGGCCCCTGCGCAAGGATGACACGCATAAATCGAGAAATGGTCCAAATTTTTTTGGGCTTTTCTGCTTGGTCCAAATTTTTATTGTTCAGCCCTGATTCAGAAATTTTTATTGAGGACCAAATTCAGCCCAGATATAGAAATGAGCCCAGATTCAGGACCCAAAGTTGTTGATATAACATTCCTGGATAGTGGATATGGTTCGGTTTTCTCCTTTCCTTATCCAAAAAAGTCACTCCTCCATGCCCTCATGGAGAGGAAGAAGACATATTAGTGAAAGTGTTAGCAGAAGCAGAGGAAGAGCCAGAACAATGTGGTCAAATATGCAGTCCCCAGCTCAGTTGTTTCAGCCCCCAACCCCAGCCCTACCTCCTCCACAAGTGCAATGCAATGCCATCAAACAATGCTTCAAAGTTTCTCGCAGAGGCCTGACACTTTGCACCAACTCATCTTTAGTATTACTCTTGGGCTCCCAGATACTGGAGCCGTTGCATCATTCAAGGGCAAGAGCCGAGGATGTTCCTCAAAATGCTGAACAAGTTGGATCAGAAGAGGGTTCAAAGAAAACTGCAGATTTATGTGGAGAACAGATTGTGACTCAAAGGGCATTTCTTGATGTATCAATTGATGGAGCCCCTGCTGGTAGAATTGTGATTGGGCTATATGGTGATGGTGTTCCCTTTGGTGCTGCAAGACTTGGTGATCTTGTAAGTGGGGCAGCAGGCATTACATATAGAAGAAAAGAGTTTGTTAAGATCACACCTAATTATGTTCAACATGGTGGAGTGAGATCTTATGGGGTGGATGCTGAGCTAGCAAGGCAGGCAGGAAGGAATTTGGCAGCTGATAGACTCATGGATGAATGGGAGAAGCAGGATGAGAACTGTCCAGGAACCAAGAATTTAGCTAGAAGCGTTGGCATTGTCGTGAGGGATCCATCAAAACCACCTCCCAAGTTGAAATTAGTGGCAAAACAAGGCAAGCTGGAGATTGATCAAGAAGAAGTGGGAGTCAATCCTAATGGGACAGAGTTTGTCATTTCAATTAAAGACTCGCCTGAACTGGATGCCTCAAGTTTGGTGGTTGGTAGAGTATTGGAAGGCATGGAAGTTGTGGAAAAGATCGGCCAGGTGAAGACAGTACAAGAGAACACCGGTTCTCCATATTTCAGGTACCTGCTGTTATTTGTTCCAAATTTCATCTCCTGCCTTCCCTTATTGGGCAAACAGTAAATACCTACTTTATGTGATGTTTTACAGAGTAGCCAAGTTAATAGGGGATAAAAGGGCTGTTGTGGCAGAGAGAGGCTTTAACCGACCATACTCGAAGGTGCTGATTACCAATTGTGGCTTGATGAAAGATTGAAGACGCTTTCAAATTACAAATTTCATTTTCAGGATAAAATTGTGGAGGAAAATTTGGTTACATAGATTCTTCTCTAAGAAATTCACATGTCATACTCAAGTTTATGCATGCATGGGGAGTTAGAGCTCTGCTGCTACAAGAGAAACAAAATATGCTATTTCACTCATTTTTGGAAGAAATATTTAAGTTCAATAAGGCGGGACACAGATGTATAATTTGAGTATGCATGGGTAAACTCTCTTCCATAGTTAGCTCTTCATAGAGTCACCCTCATCCACGGAAGATCCCATTTTTGACGCACTGCAGAGTCAACCCTATCTCGTGCATTAGCTTGCACGGGAATGCTTCATTCTTTTCGCAGGTGGAGAACTAAATAACTTTCTGATTGAAGAAATAGGATCATCCACCTGTTTGGACACAATATAAGAAAATTATTTTGATCCAATATAAATATACAAGAGGAAGAGTATTTAGCAATATCAAAAGGTGAAAATATGCAGCTAAAAGACAAGTTTGTGTAAATCAGAAGTACAAAGTTTTCAGGTTGATATCTCAAATAGAATCTGGGAAAAAATTATGTTTCATGACAAAGCATATGGAGCCTAGGATAAACAAGGGGATAGAAGGTGTAAACCAATTCGATTAGTTATCCCACTTGATGTTCTCAAACTTGCATCAAAACAATTGTACATCCTTGTGATGAAACATAATATCCAAAGGTAGCTTTATGCATTTTCATATTTTGTGGAAGGTGAACCAAAGAATCAAAACTTTTTCTCCAAGGAACCACATCTCAATGAAGAAGCAGAAATAAATTAAATTAAATATTTGCTCATTTATCTCAACAAAAAGGCAAATTGCTCTTCACTTATGAGAAGTGAGAATGATTTGCAGAGCTTTGTTTAGAAGGAAGAAAAAAATAATTGAAAGCCAATCTAAGACTGTGGATCATAATTTTACTGCAAACTAAGCTCCAAAGTTACTCATAACATTCTAAGTTTGGCAAGCACATTGTGAATAATGCTAATTTAAAAAATGTTCATTTTTTACCTCAATTAAGGAAGATGGAGCATTCTGAGGCAAGGAATCTATTTCAGAGAATTCTTTATCCTGTAGTAAAGCAGATAGTGTCTGCTTCCATCCTGGAGACGAGTTACCACTAGATGCAATCCAAGGGCAAAACAGTCTGTGCTGCCTGATTGGATCAAACTCCACTGACTCGTGCGCCAATGCTTGCTCTGAATTCTTCGCTGCAAGAATAGAGAATGATAAAATTATGAATCTCTTCCGGATTAAGAACTCACATGTGAATTATTTTGTAATAGGACATACAATCTCAGTTCCCAGTTCACCTTCACAGTTCAAATATATTGACCATAGCACAAAGAAATATTTCTTTGCATATAATGGGATCATTATTAGATTTCTAGGCAAAAACATAGAAATTTGAAACAAAAAATGTTTGGCCTGATGAGACAACTACATTTTGTTAAAGAATAAAGGAGCAGAAATTCAAAGAATAAAGAAGAAGAGATGAGCTCCTTTACCCAAAGTACTGCAAGCAATATTTCCATCTAGTGCTAGTGCTCCAGACTTTACAGCATCGCCATGCTGCATATCACCTTGAAGGTCACTATGTTTGTAATCGGCAACTTCAGCAACCATTCCACTATTATTTTCGCTGGCTCTCGTACTCCCAGTAGTTGCATTATCCTCCACACCCGAGCCAGAAAATTCCCCTATTTGCAACCTATTAGGGTCCACTACTACAGTATCACCTGCCTTGGTACTTTCCACATTCTCTGCTGGTTCACTATCAGTAGTCAATCTTCCTACAACATGCAAATCTTCAAGTTGATTTTCCTTATTAGATCCTACTTCACCAATTTGATTAGCTCCCTGATCTGTGATATTCATTTCTGCCAGGGGCATTTCTTGGTCTTTAGTGGGTACACGGTCGGTCAATAACCGAACCCTCAAAACACGCCCAACCACAGGTAAAGAGATTGTTGCCCTATAATTTTGCTTTGCTGGAGGAGGACCACCAGCAATTGTTAAGCTCAAATTTGAGGTTTGTTCATTTGAGGATGTGGAAACAGCAAATCCTCCAGTCATACCCTTACTACCTTCAGCATGATTCTCATTTCCTGAAAGGGAGTTCTTGGAAGCACCATCATTGGGTTGGGCAGTGTCATTTTTACCAGCTTCTGTATATCCAATCAATCTCAAAAACTCTACAGGCCGTTGAACTGAAGCAAAAGCCCATAAGCCAACATTTGCACCACAAAGCCTACACTTTAAAGTAACAGAATTGGGTTCAAAGAGGGCTCTTCCTGAAACCTGAGAATCATTATGATCCTCAATATTACTATCAGATGAACAAGAGACAACGCTGAGATTAAGTTCATTCGATGCTTGATTTGATTGATTAGCCAACTTGTCAATTTTGGAGGAATCGTCTTTTCCAACATTGCAATCAACTATGTAAGGTAATGAATGAGGTTCCCAGCCACATAAGCTGATTAGCTTCTGTGCCTGAAACAGAATGATCAAGATGTTATCGCAATTTTTAAAAAAAAAGTGAAAATCCTAGGAGACTATACATAATCTAGAAAAACACAATTAACTGTTAACTCAAATTAAGAATTTGTAAAAATAAAACTTCTAAATAAACTTCCATGATAAGGTAACCAGAAGATTTTATCCCCTTATACATGCTTTATGCGTCATATTCTGAACCTGATAGTATGAAGCATCAGCAGACTTGTTCTTGTCCACACCTGAAGGTCCTCTAAGAAATTGTTGCAGCTCAGGGCTTCCCATGTTATCAATGGCTGAAGGTGAAATGTGTGGGAGAGCTGTAAGATGCAGTAGAATTGAACACCTTTTTTTGTAATCCTCTACTAAAACTGCAGTTGGCTTGGGAGGAAAATTTACAAGTTTTTCATCACAGATATTGTCCACCCATGGGCAAAGTAACTTGTGCCCAGTATCTAGCTTCAAACTAAATACTAAAGCGGCCTTTTCAACTGGAAAATAAAAGCATGGTAAAATGTAAGTTGAAAAAAAAAAAAAGGAAAAATAAATTGGAGATGAATTGAGAGACGAATCAAATCATAAATCATCTGTAACATATAAGCGTTTTCCAGCATAACGAAGAATAATGCTGCACCATATCCACAGAAAAATGGAAGAAATTCAAGCTTACCTTGTTGCTGTGTCCAAGATGATGGAGTAGAAAAAAGAAGGCGTGCTCCACATGAGTCACAGGCAATTATGTCCATATCTATATTGATCCAACCCCTCCTTGCGCAATTTACTGCACTAACTGCCTGATATAGGTGAAGCAAATTAATTTGTAATTATAGCATATCTTCTTGACTTTGATTGACTGAGAGAGAGAGAGAGAGAGAGAGAAAGAGAGAGCGTGATAATAAAGGGTAAAAGAACAAAAAAAATTTTAATGTTCAAATGATTAGCAATTTATCTGGAATAAAATATAGCAACAGACATAGAGGACAGCTAAAGCACAAGCTAATACTCAACTCTACATTAACAATTCTTGGAATGAGAAACTGTGAAGTTACAATATGACTAAGAAAATTATGCAAAAGAGAAACTTACAAAGGACAAAAGCATACAATACCAAATTTACTTCACATACATGACATGCTTTAAAGATATGTAGAAAAGATCTCACTAGAGCAAAAACTAAATTAGATTCCAATTCTTCAGCATATGCCCTCTTCTAACCCTTAAATATAAACACAAATGAATATTCTGGCGCATTATTTTTGACCTCCATACCTTAATAATGTATGCAAAGATTAATGAGTGCCTTTCCCTATAGCAGTTTTTGACATTCATTTGATAAGTGTAAGTATGAGTACCAACTATATCTTACAACTCTACAAGCAGTACCTTGAAATGAATCAGTACATCCAAGGTAAATTTACAAACACAAACACGTAAGGATGCGTATGCATATACTCAGAGTAGAAATGATAAGTCCTCCTAATGTTTTGGTAAGTCTCCTCTTCAAAAAATTTTCAGGAATCCATGATTAAATTTCTTCAGAAGCCACTATAATGGATCCTATATGGGCAGATTTATAAATTACCTGGATATGACACAGAGTTATGCACATAGAGCATTTAAATGTTTAGTGAAGATGTTGGACAATAGATGCCCAAGATACTTCCATTCACATAAAAAATATAAGTCTAGGTGGTCACAATCTTGACACAATGAACTGTAATAAGATGTAGCTGAGCTTCACTGGAAACCATTGTAACATCAATAAGCAAGTCCGAAATCAATTCATGCTTTATGTTGGTAAATGTTGCCACGCATTGCATTCAATCTATTACACATTAACGACTACATCTTAGTGATTACAAAAACAAGTTCTTGAATTTGACAATTAATCTCATGTTACATTTCATGAAGTCCTAAATTACCAAATACCCTCCCCTTCTAAACATGAACTTCTGACAAACATGTTTGACACACGAATATCATCGAGAAGCTTTCCCTATACAATAAAAAATTGAACGTAGGATTGGATGATGAAAAGGCTCTCCAACAACCAACTTGTGGGATTCATATTCAACAAGAACAAGATCAATACTTCGATATTTTCAGGTAATAATAATAATTTTAAAAAATGCCACACAGGAGTCAGGCTCAGAAATGGTACCTCTGGTTTAGCAAACCAAGTCATGGACTTGAAAGTAGCCAACCTCCTGAACAGGTCATCACGGTCCCATGGTCTACATGCTGCACCACTTGAACCTGTTGAATTCTGCAGTTCCTCAATAGAACTGCCGCTCGATTTTTGACGCACTAAGGGCAATGCAGAGTAGACATTTGGACGTTTCTTCCCTCTTGCCAACTCAACTCCAGAAGCATTACTGTTTCACCCACATTCACCAGAACAAAAATTAATTGTCAGAAACGCCCAAAAAAAAAACCCACCCTTCAAGAGCTAGATTTTGCCCAACAAAGAAAAAAAAAATCCAAAATATGGGTTCGGAAAAGAGAAATGATTTGAAATACAGGGCACCATTTCTTCAAGTGAAGAGAATGAGGATGACCTGGTGACGGGAGCAGGTTTGGAAGTGGAAGAATCATTGCGATTAGAGTTTGAAGATTTGGGAGGTTCCTGAAACAGCTTTTCCATGATGGCTTCAAATCTCTTCTCTGATTCTTCAGCCATCTCCGTCTCCCTCTGCGTTGATATGAGCTGGGCGCGGCTTTATTTTCAGCCTACAACGGTGGTGCTGTCGTCCCTCCAGGTTCCAGGCTTCTGTGTAATCTAAGATGGGTGTGCAGTGTGCTACTCTTTCCCCCACAACAAAAATAACACAGGGCACGAATGCACGATTCGTTTAATCAAAATCATCCTGTTAAATTCTTCTACAAATATACACATTAATTTTTTCCCAAAAATAAAAAATAATAATATACTCACTCCGTCAGTAAAATCATTTTAAAAATTTAGTAACAATGTATGATGTAATTTAAAAAAATAAATATTTCATAATATAATTTTTTTAATTATAAAATATAACATGTTTAATATAATATTAAATATATAATTTTTTATTATAAAAAATAGTCATTTTTAAATATAATTTTTTATTAATTATAAATTATAAATTATAGTTTTATATTTTTATTTTTATTTTTTAATAATGGGTTATATATAATTATTATTGTTATTGAAGATATTTTTAAAATTTTTATTTGAAAATAAATTTTTTTAAAATTAGACCAAAGGATAATTTTATAAGAATTCATTATACTTTTGCCTTATAATATTTGTTTTGGGCTGCTGAATTATAAAGTTAATAAGAATTAAGCCCATAGTCACGTGGGTTTCTTGAAAGGACCCAAAAACGCTAATGTCCATCTTAAAAGTGGGCTGTATGGGAAAAAACTACACAAAGTGGGCCTGGTGGGCTTCTTCCATTTTCTTCTCCAAAAGAACTAGAATCGATAATTTCAATTTTCTTCTTTTAGTTATCAGCAGATACTCAAATGAAAAATAATTAAATCATACATTTTCTATATATGTTAATTTAGTATAAAAATATTTATATTCTTTGAAATGTTAACCCAGTCTAAGATATTGTTAGAAAAAAAAAAAAAAAACTCTATCATGAAAGCAAATTATTTTTCCCAAAAAAAAAGAGAAAAGAAATAAGAGTGAGCATTTCTTCAATTATTTGTACATATTTTCACTTCAAACTTTTTTCCAATTTTGGTAATATTTCTTCAATTCTCATAATTTAGTAGCAATTTAAACCCCAGAAAAAATTCATAAGCCAAAAATATAATGAATTCTTATAAAATTATCCTTTGGTCTACAAAAATCTATTTAAAAATTTTTTCATTCTCAAAAAAGTTTATTTTTAAATAAAATTCAAAAAATATCTTTAATAACAACACAACACAACACAAGTCTACATGCAACTTCTTGTTCAAGTGACAATGACACAACACAAAATGTGTTTCACAATCTACTACAAAGTACAAACACATACCAAATGTAGAGAAATATATTTTTCACGATGTCTAAAAATATCATTTAAAAGATTATTGTATTGAATAGTTAAATCATAATCTCTTACCATTAACATGGTTGTATTCATTGTAGACTAATGAGGCGAAATTTACTGATTCATATGTGATGTGTTAGGTATGATAGTTAGTAATATGGATAAAAGGTTCCTCTATCTTGCAAGATGCTCATGAAGTAAAGAAATAAGAAAAAAAAATACAATTAAACGATTGCAATGCATACCATTTTATAGTGAGAAAACTTACGGTGGTGGTTGTCATACATTAAAAAAAAATTATTTATCATATTTTTTTAAAATATAAAATAATAAATGATGATTTTATATTTTCAAACATATTAAATGAGTAGCTTTGATGTATTATTGCTCAAGAACTCACAAAGGGACTTCTATATGATCTTATTAAAATCAATAGTAAGAATTAAGCGTATTTGTTTCTCCTCATAAAATGAAGGTTCTATTTTAATTCACCCTTTTTATTCTTTCTTTTTGCTCTGTCCTTAGAATGCTTATTTTTATTCCATTCGAATTACTTTCACACTCAATACTCAATTATGTTTTTTTGAAGGCTCACAAATCATATGTTTGAAAAATAGGAGAGTGAATAACAGCCCATTTAGAGTTAAAGCATAATTTTTCATCAATGTTTCTTGACAGCATGTATAAGATTATAGGTCCCATCAACTAACAATTCCAATCAAAACATGATCTAACAGGCAAAGTACATAATCCCAGCTTTAATAGGGATCTCCTGGCACATTACCAATTCTCTTCTCTTGTTGTAGATCTATTTATTGTTAATAGATCGGTAAGAGTATTGTTCCAATAAATAATTCTTCTATATAGTTTATTTATATCCGAACTTAATAGTTTACGCCCATTTATATGAATGATTGGTCTCAATTCAAGAGGAAGAATTGTTAATAGACACAAAGCCATCCATTTTGGTTCTCTATTTATTGTAAAAATAGTTATTTAGTTTTAAACGTCTAACCAAAAAATCCTTTCTCCTTCCCACCTTTCGATCTTCCCATTCATTCTCCGTGGGACCTTCTTCCCCTAATTCTTTATAGCCCTCATTTTGTGCAATGGCCTAAAAAGAAAGCCACCTTCATGTTTGTTCCAATATGGTTGTACCTAGTTTTAGACTACTGTATATATGCATACCTACCTTGCCTCAAACTACAAAAGTTATGCATTCTTGTGCAGTAATATTGATTATTCAATGTGCAGCACCAAGCATAGGTTTAGGGACTGTGTTGCAATGCTATAATCACAGAGGAAGAAAGTAAGAAAATTGCACAGTCCGTAGCTTCTTGCCTGCACGCAGTAGTCTGCGCTGTGCATCTTAAACACTTGCAGGATTAAAGTCTAAGCTGGTCCCCTTACTACTGCAACCTCAATTTAATTCAATGCAAACCAGTAGAAGAGTTAAAGTATCAAGACAAGGATCAAAATCTTACAATGCATTGCAAAAGAAAATACTCAAAAATGTTGAATGGGCCATCTTTTTTTATCCGCGGGGTAAAAATAATTCTGTCACAAACAAGAGTAGCTGCGTTATCTATCAAAAGACTGCTTGCAGCCCATAGCCCTCAAATTTTAACTTTAAACATCCTTGAAAGCTCTCTTTTTATCTTTACTTCCGCTGATTAGCTCTGATCTCAATGCCATTGTCCTTCATTATTGCTTTTAAGCTTTTTAAAGAATTTTTCTGTACTTGGCTATAAAGGATACATAGATTTCCTGCCTTCTGTCGCATTGCTTTATAGTGGAGCAATAAAAACAAAGAGGACATTCAGTTTAATTTCCCACAATCATTTCTATTTAACTTGCTCTTCATAAGTAGTGTATACATGCGGAACATAGTTGAAAACAAAAAAAAAGCACAAACTAGAGTGAAGGGAGTAACTTATTCTGATATTGTTTTTGCCCTTGTGGATTATCAAATGGAGAACAAAGCTACTTTCTTTGCTTTCTTTACATTGCTACTCCATATTTTGTGTACTACTGAAGGGGATGATATACTGGCACCAAGTGAAGGGAATGATATACTAGCACACATGGAAAAAAATGAGCAAGAGGCCCTGTACTTAGTCATACAAGGTTTTGTGGGGAAGTGGTGGAATGGCTCAGACCTCTATCCTGACCCTTGTGGATGGACTCCCATCCAGGTACAAAAGTCCCCTTGCAAGGCAGAATTCATTGTCTCATTCCTTTTATCCTTTTTTCATTATTCTTCGGTCGTCCTCACGGATGTATGATTCTAATGAAATAAGCAGCACAATCTACAAGAGGAACTGTTGTATTACCTTTGGTTTCTTGGAATGTATGAAATGATATATAACGTATGTAGTAAAATTTTTCATTCTATGCGTAGCAGCATTCCAAATGTCGCTTCCTTTCAAACTACTGATTTATGCGGGCAAAGTAATAGAAGTACTTGAGGAGAAAATTTGTCATGAATTTGTAAAGAAAACACACTCTTCATAGTCTATCTTTTCTCTGCAGGGAGTGTCATGTGAATTCTTGGATGGCTTCTGGCATGTCTCAGATTTGAGCATTGGACAAGTCTATGATAACTCACTCAACTGTTCTCGGAATGGACGATTCAGACATCATCTATTCGAGCTCAAATATCTAAGAAGACTTTCCTTCTCAAATTGTTTCCTCTCATCTCACAAAGAACCAGTCAAACTTCCTACATCAGAATGGAGAACGCTTGCTTACAGCCTGGAGTATTTAGAACTTCGTTCAAATCCCAAATTGATAGGAACAATTCACAATGCCTTTGGTTGCCTAATAAACCTTCAATCCCTTGTGCTCATAGACAATGGATTGACAGGGGAAATACCAGTTGAGTTAGGCAAGTTAGTTAAACTGAAGCGCCTTGATCTCGCTGGAAACCACTTTTCTGGTCAGGTTCCAGCTAGTTTGGAAGGACTAACAGAGCTTTTGATCCTTGATGCTAGCAGGAATTCTCTATCAGGGGCCTTGCCTACAACTCTTGGAGGCTTAAGTTCACTTATAAAGCTTGATTTGAGTAACAACCACTTAGATGGAAACTTGCCAAGGGAAATTGGAGAACTTAAGAACGTTACACTAGTTGATCTTAGCTGTAACAACTTTTCAGGTGGATTACCAGAATCAATTCACGAAATGTCTTCTTTACAAGAACTGTTGTTGTCCAAAAACCCAAACATTGGAGGAGATCTTATGATCATTCAATGGAAAAATCTACAGAAGCTGGAAGTTTTGGACCTTTCTTACACTGGTGTGACAGGAAATGTACCACACTCTCTTTCAGAACTGAAAGAACTGAGGTTTCTTGGACTGAACAATAACAAGATCTCAGGATCCATACCTCAAAACATTCAAAGTCTACCAAGTATCAGTTCTCTTTACCTTAATGGCAACAATTTTTCTGGGAATCTTGAATTTTCAGAATGGTTTTATGAGAAAATGGGGAGCCGTTTTCGGGCTTTTGATAATCCAAATCTGTGTTGTCCCATTCAGAAAATGTCATCAAGGCATGTCCCATTTGGGATACATGCATGTGAAGAATAAGACACTTGCAGCAGTGTATTGTCATGCAGTAATTCATTTATTTATTTTTTTAACATAAACCTGCATTCTTTGGTCCCTTTATTTCCTACTTGTGTTTATTTTCAGAAAAGCAAAAATTGTTAATTTTCTGTGATGAGTCTTTAACTTTCCATGCAAAAGCTCCATCAGTACAGAAACATAAGTTTGAGTTTGGTTACAAACACTCTCATTTATCCACCAGAAGCAATTGTAGATAGTGCAATCATTTCAAACAAATCACTAGGGAAATATTTACACACTTCTTGTTTTATTCAATGTTAATTCTAGTCCAATAAATTTGTACAAAATTCTATGTATTCTGGAATTGCCTTGATTAAGCATTATTTCTGACGTGAATAGAAAATCAGGAAGAAGAAGCAAACATAAGATTAAATTCCTTACTTATTGTGTTGAGCAAGGTTATATATACAAAAAGGGGACTTGTAGAAATGGTTTATTGAGTAATAAGGTTTCCTTTCAATAGTGGATTTAACTTTTAAGGACGATAACAATTGAATTATTGTAGTCTAAATAATGTGATAGTTGATTCAAAGGTTAATGTGAAAATGATAAGTAATCATATTATAATTGTTGATATGAGGCATTTTCTTCAAAACAATTAAGAAGTTCAATATTGAATTTGTTTTATCATCGTTTGTTCTATAATTCCGAACTATGTACGATTAGCCAATTAATAATACTAATACTAACATTGCATCAAAGATGTAGTAGTCATTTATTCTTCCAAAAGATCATAATTGTCATGAGATATTAATAATGAAAAAGATTTTTTGTTATGTTACTAAAATTTTTATGATTCATATTGTTAGAGTGTATAGTAATTGTGTTTTAAAATGCATTTTCGTGCTATAAACTTATCAAGAATGTAATTTTTTTTTTTTTAGAAAAAAAATTATATATATATTTTTAAAATGCAATCACTTGAACTATGTATTACACATTCCCCACAAAAACCACATAATAGTAAAATTTCTTCCGTTTCCTAAACAAAACAACGTGTGGAAAATGGTGGCGATACTTTCGTTGCTCCATTGGACCCAGCCCATACTTACCATTTCCCAGTTTCTAAATGCAGCTGAGTTCAGACCCAAGCCCATCCTTAAATATCCGCCATACTTGATGGTACCATCACTGATCACAATAGCCCACCTCCACTGAGTTTCAGAAGCGTGGTGGCGTCTTTGGTAGCTCTTCTTCATCAAGAATATATTCATTCTTGCAGGTATTTATGAATTTAGTGCATGTATATAATGAGTTTTTCACGGTTAACAATTTGTTTTTCTGGGTTTTTTTTTTTTTTTTTTTTGGCTTGGGGAATAAAATCGAACAGGTGATAGGCAATGGAGAAGGACGAGGATACAGTGAAGAAGGAGCGAGTTGTGGAAGCTCGAGCTAGAAACATCAGTCATAATGTGAGGTGTACTGAATGTGGGAGTCAGTCCATTGAAGATTCCCAAGCTGACATTGCCATTTTATTGAGAAAGGTTTTTTTTTTTTTTTTTAAATTTCCTTTGAATGCAGAGAGTTCTACTACTTGTGAGCAATTCTGAAGGCGATAAGCGTATATTCAAGTAAATTCTCAGTTAAAGTTGATAAATTGAAGTACTTAGCAATAGTGGGCACTTAGCGTGTTATTCTGTGATTGGAATAAGTTTCTAATGTAAGTTAATAAGCTGGACTTTAGATGAGCTGAAATCATTGTAGCTGATGAATGTTCCTTTGCGGAGTAACAACATGTGGAACAGTGCCATCATGATTTGCTGTTTGGTATCATATGCTTATTGCTTATCCTTTTTCAGAGCCTTTTTTTTCTGATTTTGATTTTGTTGTTATTGGTTGTATAACCATTTCTTTCCTGTTTCTAGGTTTTCTGGTTTATACGGTATTCTTACTGCATTTTGCCGAAATTCTTTTGTCCAATCATGTCATTTGCTCTGATTTTCTGTTTATGAGTCGCATGATCTCACTACAAAACATATTGTTTATGTTATTTGTCTAGTTAATTCGGGATGACATTCGGGCTGGAAAATCTGACAAAGAAATTTACAAAAAGCTTGAGGATGATTTTGGTGAAACAGTGCTTTATACACCAAAATTCGATTTGCAGACTGCTGCTTTGTGGTTGTCCCCTGTACGTCTAATGCAGTTTCGTTGAGACTCTCTCTCTCTATGGTTCAGGTACTAATGGATGATGGTCACTGATTTTGGAACTTTTCTGCATTTGAACAGATTTTAATTGCAGCTGCCGCAGGAGGAATATGGGCTTACCAAAAGCATAGACAAAGAACAAATGTGCACATCATGGCTCTGAACCTTGTTAGAGGAGTTCCATTGACTCCAAAGGAGAAGGAGACAATGGTCGAGGTTCTCACTCCACCACCTCCTGAAAAATTTACTCCTTGGTGGAGAAGGTGAATTGGTCCATGAAGTTCCTTCCTCTGCTCACTGTCACTGTATGAACTACAGTCCTTGGACAAGAATTATCAAATCATCTAGGACAGTGACCTGCCCAGGAGAAACATTCTTGTTTGTCTAGTTGATTAAGAAGCAGTTGAGTTCTTGTCTGTAAAATTTATCATATTTCGTAATCCATGAGGTTTTAGATACGATCTAGTAATTTGTATGCTCACATAGTTTAGGGATCACATATTCAGAATCAAGCTTTCTTGCTTTCTGAGTGTAGCTCATGCTCAACTACAATGAAGAAAAAGTTGAAACTTAGCCCTGTGTAATATTTTTAGTTAAGTGAGATCAACTTTCTCCCACTCTTGATGATTTAGAATTTCTCAGACCCTTTCTAGTATTTAGTACTCCATGTTACAAGCTTTTGATTTCCGCGAACAAATTTTTCAACCCATTAAGCTGATTATTTCATAGGCCATACTGGCCATAGCAAAAGTTCTGGTCATTTCCACATTCGATACTCGATATTAGAGGAGTTATTCATATTGGCAAGCAAAAACCAAAAAAACGACACATGAAAAACAAGCTTCACCTTTAATGTCAGCTATTAATGCGCCACAAGGAGAATTTGGGGAAACTTGAAAGTCCTTCGACATAATACCGTTGGAATCTATCCAAAAGCATTACTAGAAAAAGAGTTAAAACCAAGTCAAAGATTGCCCTTCCTGAACTGTTGCCACTATCTCTCCCACATTCTCCATAACTCTCTCCATATTCCTCTCACCCAAAACAAAATGCGCCCCAACTTAAAGGAAATCCTTTTAATCTTACACTTAGCATTCATAAACTCAACAAGCAAGAGCTCCCACTTTGAAGTCCAAAAATGGCTTTTTCCTTCAAGGGCTTTTCCACCTGTGTCCTTCTCATGATCACAACCATGTTCGTTTCCATCCAATTTTCCACAGTGTTTTCTGTTGAATTTGAGGTTGGTGGCAAAGAAGGCTGGGTCATTCCTCCATCAAAAAGCCGTGATTTATATAATGACTGGGCTTCAAGAAACAGGTTTCAAGTCAATGACACACTACGTAAGTACTGATCATGCTTCAAAATTTTCAGTATGCATTGCACCCTACAAATTCATTATACTTGCATTGGTCACAAATTTGAATGTAACATCTCATGCATGCATGTGTAGATTTTATGTACAAGGAAGACTCGGTTCTGGGGGTAACACAAGAGGACTATGACAAGTGCCGATCAGCTCATCCTCTGTTCTACTCCAACAATGGCAACACAATTTACACATTGGACCGATCAGATCTTTTCTTTTTCATTAGTGGAGTTTCAGGGCACTGCGAGAGAGGCCTTAAGATGATTATCAAGGTCATGGAGGAGCAAGAAAGCCATCCTCAATCAGCAAATCAGACAAGTACATCATCATCGTTTGCCGAACGTCCTGCTGCTGCAATATATTCTGCTTCTATTGTGGCGTTCATCTTTTCATTGTTTGGAGTGGTTTCAGTGTAGTTCTTTCCTCAATCTTTTTTCTCATCCAGAAGTTTGGTAGCTACTAGGAAAATGTTTGCTTTGCATTGATCATTTGTTTGGACAGAGCCTAAGATACCTGGTTTTGTTATCTTTGGGTTTAAAATTTTTAGTTTCAATGAATGCATGATTTATTAGGACACAGCCTAAGATACCTGGTTTTGTTATATTTGGGTTTAAAAAATTTAGTTTCAATGGACGCATGATTTCTGGATTGCACTGGCTCAAATCTAACAAATCCCATCAATGTTTTTCTGGTACAACATTGCAATTTAGCAATCGTTGCAACATGGATTGTACTGGCTCAAATCTAACAAATCCCACTATTTTATGGGTTTATGCCAATGTACGGGTGCTTATGCCAACCATGTTACCATAATAATTGTGAAACTCAAATTTCACACCTAACCCACTGTAGTTTCCAGTATTTATACGCATCACAAGCTTCAAAATTCACATTGAGATTCGATAAATCCAAACATTAACACTGGAATATTTTGCATCTTTTCCTTCTAAGCATGAAAAATTTTGCCGGCTTCAAAAGCTTGACACATTTATTTAATAGATTATTTACATAAGATCATTAATGGAAAAGAAAACCTGGGACAGAAGAAAATCACAAATTTGCTAATTTTGAGGAGATGAGAACTATGTTCATATGTGTAATCCTGCAGGTATGTTCAAATTACAATCTCAAGTGATTAAAGTCGAATCAGAGTATCTCATACAACAGCCACCAGCTCAATGTTCGAATTTCTCCATCTAAATACGCCTTCTATTCTGGTGGTAATAAGCCTAAACTTGTATAATCCAAACATCAGTCTGAAATGGTACATAACTAAACTATATCAAAATTGGTGCAGTGTGCTGCAGCGACAACTTTTGGCTGCCTATGGATACAGAATTTATCTAATATCTCACAAATTGGCGAATGTCATCTTCACCTTTCCTCCCATAAGGGTTGCTCTCACTGAATCCATTTCGAGTTCCTTCAACCTTCCGCATTTTCTTCCGAAACTTGGAGGCATTGCTGTCCATGTTCAAATTTACTTTTGGGGGAGAAGAAAAACAAAATGAAGCCGCCACAGCCTGCAAAATAGTGAACAAATTAAGTACTTGTTTGATGAGTTGATATGCCAAGCATATTAGAACATCAGAATTCAATGAGTGCTAGAAGAAGGCAGCTCTAGGTTGATTTCAACATTCTCTAAAGCTCTCCAATCTATATACACACACAAAGTAGGATCTGCATACATCTGAAACAAATTATAGCATTCCCCAAGCCATCATAATAGTGGAGAAAAGCTTTATCACTAATTAATTGTTCATTCTGTCTACCCATTATGTGGAATCAAAGTATGCGCACAACCCTGACAAAAAAGTTCATGAAGACTCCACTATAACTAAAACCAGAACTATGCCCTGAAGGAAGCTTTCATCCAACACTTCTAGAGGATTTTAATTTAACATCTGAATGCATGATTTCAAAGAAGAGAGGGAGAAAAAAGGAAAGTGGTTAGAGTAGGCTAGGAGCTTTTCATTTCTAATATGACAAGTCAAAAGATGCTATTATATGAATGGCTTTCGTAATCTTTGAACTGTAGAAAGCATGGAACAATCAAACAAAACAAAAAACCAAGAGTTTAATTTCCTCCAAACTGATATAAATAACTAATCATGTTAGCAGAGAAATATCTAAGAACAAGATACGATCTAGAAGTCTACAAGCATTGCAATAAAATTTAACCCAACCACAAAGAGAACAATTGACCAGTAAACATTCAGTAAAAATATAAACTACCTGTAGATCAAGTCGGTGAACATTGAAGATATCTTTCATAGAATGAGAGTTGTAAGCAAGTAAATAGGATCTATATGCATCCTTAGCTGATTTGTTCAGATAATAGTTATTAGAAACCAGCTTTTCCTGCATCAAATCAGTAACACTTGTGGGAGCCTGAAAAAGTACAGCAGAAAGAGAAATAAACCCATACAACAAAACACAGTAAAACCTCAGGAGAGTAGAATTACCAGGTGAGACTGCACATTTTTCAAATTCTTATTATCAAATTCATATTCTTTGACAGGAACCTTTGCAGCCTGAGATTGACAGAAAAAACAAAACTGAGAACAGTCACACAGTAACATCCTACAAATAAATCTAAAGCACATACATTTTTCTATCTCTTTCAAGTTTCAGCTAAGCATCTAACCATATTGTTTGCCATGCAAATTAGGAGAGTCTTACTATAGGAAAATTGTGAAAACAGTGACCAAAACTGGCTTTCCCAAAACAATACAACAGAAACTCAAAAATCTAGAAAAGAAAGATTACATCTCATTTTCTTGATTGGCTGATTAACACCATAGATTCTCTCCCTTGAACCCACCCACCCCAGGCCTCTAAGTAGTATATATATAACAGTTGAACTTCTCTTCTCTTCTCCTTGGAATGGAAGGAATGAGGTATCCAAGGAAGGAGTTGACAACTTTGCCTTTGATTAGGCTCTCAAGAAGTCGTGTATGGACTGCTAATTCTATATAGGTCAAAAAAACTGGGTAGCCAAGTGAAGATGGTTTTATCTTCCCATTTAAGTAGATTGCTTCTTGCATACTACTGTTCTTTAACTTCTACTTCAAACAGACCTTGAGATAGCGAAGAAACTGCAGCTCTTCAGGAATCAGAAAAAGTAGAGCATTCCCCTTTGCACCTTCCCCACGTGCAGTCCGCCCAACTCTGTGTATATATTCCTGAAAAAATAACAGGAAGAAGCATACCATTAAAATTTTTCGGTTACAATTACAAATTATTAATTAATTAAATAAGGTCGAGTCATCCCCGTGGTCAAGTCGACTTAACTCGATTATTTTATTTTTCGATTATATATTATATGATTTTTGATTTCAAAATTTATTTTTTTTTTTTTTTTTGTGTCGTCAATTCGTATTATAGGTAGGTTCGTGTTAGTTATCGTCGGTCGTCGCATTGCCGCCCCTACCATTAATCATGTCATCAAAGGAACATTATAGCAATTGAGAAATCAAGAAAATTTCTTGAAGGAAGTAAAATGCACCTTAGGTTCATCAGGGGGATCATACTGCACAATCCAATCCTGGGAAATCAAAGTAAAGAAAGTTACGAAATCTGGTTCAATCAAAAAATTTCTCCAAAACAAATTTAATAATGTTTTTCAGCATTCAAGAAGAATAGAGGATGAATGGAAACCATTTGATAACAACATACCACAGCAGGAATATCAAGACCACGTGCAGCAACATCCGTACATAACAGAATGCCCTTTTCTGCTTTGCAAAACTCAAAAAAGGTAGAGGTCCTTTTCATCTGTTTTTGCTTTCCATGTATATCCAGACAGTCCACTTGAATATATCTCAGAAGATCAGCGTGGAATTTAACAGAATTACACGAGGAGAAGAAAACCATCACTTTTTTTGACATATTCCTCTTCAAGAAAGAATACAGAAGAATAAATCTCTTGGCACTTTCAACAACACAGTAGCCTTGTTGCAGCCCTTCATTAGTGACCTAAAATACCCAACATCTTCCAGAAATAAGGGCTCAAGAAATCCATATAAAACCAAAACAAAATATAAAACTTCTAAGTTACCCTTTTTCTTCCATCATCAACATCAATATATACTGGAGTTTTCTGAAATGACAAGCGAGCAAGATCCTCAACCTGAAAAGTAGCATAGCAACTTTTTAAATCGCAATGTAACCAATAATTATGGGACTATGTCAATTCTACTTCACTCAAACAATGGAAAAAACAGAAAAAGAAATCATTCAGGCTTCAGCATCAAAAAATAATAATCTAAATCAGGTGAGACACAACTTCAATCTCTACTGGACAAGTAAACAATTGCATTTTAGTAATACAGAAGTTAAGCACAAATGACAGGTTTAAAATAAAAGCCAAATACCCGATCCTCTAATTTAGGCAGATCAAATTTTGGAAAGGAGAAATAAATGCTCACCTTCTTAGTCTGCGTGGCAGAAAAAAGAGCTGTTTGTCTTGTCTGCACAACAAACAGATTCAGAGTTAGCTAAAATCAATGCAAGGCACAGTACTAAAAGTTACGTCCTAACATCTAAAATAGAATGGTAGTAGGTGGTCAAAGAGTAGGTTGGAGACAAAAGCCAAATTCCATATATCATATAAACACACAGGCCTGCACTATCAACAAAATCATACCTTAGGTAAAATTTTAATGATTTGCTTCATTTCTTCCTCAAAGTTTGCTTCAAGTATCCTATCTGCTTCGTCAATTATAAGGCACTGCACGTTCAAGAAATTACACTTGTATCAGCGGGTAAAAGCATCCATTCCATTTCCCTTGCAGATGACAACTATAAACTACAATCAATGGCAAACACTGGACACAAATATGAAAAGTATAATAATTAAATAAAGAACTTAATGCAACTGCATATAGTATATAACAAAAATGAAGCACCTGAAAGATACCAATTCCATGATTCCATGACAAATAAATGATGCCCCGCAAGATTGAGTACTAAATCATTAGACCACTAAACTACAGAGTATTAGATTAGCTTCATATGCATCACTGCCACAGAGCCTTAACTTAGGTTTCCAATTCTCAATACTTCAATTCTCCAGACAGAGAACACCAACTTGTTCGATTCCATGAATTTGAGATAAAATCCTAACAAGTATTCACAATTATACTGCAGATTAAAAAAAAAAAGGTCAAAGAAATGAAGACGAAGTTGACATATGGCAGCCAGCCATACCTTCAAGTTTTTATATATGAACCCTTTAGTGTTTTGAAGATGGTCAAGAAGACGACCAGGTGTAGCTACTAAGAGATTTACTCCTTTCACAATACGCTCTGCCTCTCCTCGTCGAGCTGCACCACCAATGACCAGAGCAAGAGTCTGCGAGTGATACTTGAGGAGGTCTTTTGCTACAGCATGTGTCTGCAATTTTGTTATAGAAGAATTATGAAATATTTTTAGTCATTCTCCAGCCTGATGTCAAAATGGTACAGCACCCAATTGAAATATTCTATTCCAGAAGGAAAAATGTCAACAACAGATTCATGAGCAAACAAATCTCATAATCGATTCTCCCCCAGAATGCAGAAAATATGGCAAATAATTCCTTTAAAAGTTGCAGAAATGCACTGAAAGAAAGGAATTTGGTCTGATCAGCAACAGCTGCTTTCTAGTTCACAAACTAGTGAAACTGACAGTCTGTTGGTTCAATAAAATACCCTAATGTACGAATCACCCTTTCTACATGCCGCTTACTTTTACACTCAGTCGATGCAGCTAAAATACACTATGAACAGAAATTTGCATAAGAGGTTGCAAAGGGATCACTATATCTTTCTTGTCGTTGTTTTTTTCTAATAAGTACAGAAGCAAAGGGCTTTTGGAGTTATCTAAGAGAAGTTATAATCTGCTTGAGGATCTTCAGCATGTGTGGATAAAAGAGCAAAGGAAAAACATAGAATAAAGTTAAAACAATACCTGTATAGCCAGCTCCCTTGTTGGACATATGACAACAACACCAGTCCCATTGCGAGGGCCAAATTGAATCTGATGCAACAACTCCACGGCTGGAATTAAAAAGGCTAGGGTTTTACCTGAGCCTGTCCTCGCAGCTCCTAGTACATCTTCACCCTCCAAAAGTGGTGGAATTGCTCTTGCTTGGATCTTCAATTGTTCAAACCAATAAACTGATTAGATAGAAATTTATGAACAAATTTTTATAGCAGGCATTAAAATGAACTTTAGAGTCATGGGAACTTAAGCAAGGTACAACTCATGACAGCAAAAACTGCTTAGAATGCCTCCCACCACAGTTACAATACTCTGGATTGTAAATAACTATACACTCCTCGCTTGATTAAAAAACCAAAAGAAAGCTTAAGCCCAATGTCTTTTACTGTGTTTCTTCATTCCTCAATCCACACAATTCAGCTGCTGGCTCATTCCTCAACACTCCCCACCCACTTCCCTTCCTTACATTCCAAGAATAGCCACGACAACAAAAGAAGAACACGAGTATTAAGGTATTCAATACCCAGAAAAAGTCCATCTTTTCCTTTTCAACCCTAGTTTTCCATGAATCAAGTAAAAGATAAAAACAAAATGCAGTCATGAATATAGTTAAATTGAAATTATATACATGCCCATAGAACCAAAGACAGAAGCATCTCTAAAGTTACAAACTTTACAAGAACACAAAGAATAACAGAAAAACAAAAACATCCCAAACACATTATGTAAAATTCTTGGCACAATAATAATTATTCCAATTTCATTCCCTAAAAGTTAGACTACGCGCACAAATTACACAGCCAAAATAAGTTATGCGCATTGGAAAATAAAAAAGCTCATATAACATTAGACGTGAATATTTACCTGAGTCATGTATGCAAAGTTCATATCTGTGATAGCTTTCATAGTGTTCTCTGAAATCGGCAACGTCGCAAACGACTCTGTACTCATAATCCCTGACCCTCTATTTTTCACCTCTTTCTTTACTTCCTCCACTTGTTTTTCTTCTTCCTCTTCCTCCTCAACTTCATGCTCTTCTTGTTCATCATGTTCTTCCCCTTCCTCCTCAATTTCGTGCTTATCGTTTTCTTTTGCTCTCTTCAACTTCTTATTCTCCCTCTTCTTCATAGCCTCATCCATGGTTATACTCTTTCCTCCTCCTTCTTCAGTAAGCTGTTCTGAAACTGAAGAGGGAGAATTTCCAGGCGTCTTATGTCTTTTGCGCTGCCGTTTCTTCTTACTCGAATTGTCCATTTCGTGGTTTTTGTCGTCGGTAGACATTGTGTGGCCGCCGTCGCCGCCTGCGCAGTGTTCTGAACAAAGGAGAGTTTTATTGCCTTATAGGGTTACACGGCACACGGCAGTTCCCGGGAAATTTGTTGAGGTAATTTGAGATTTTTGTGTGAATAACTAGGGTTTTAGGGACTTGGTTTTATTTTTCCAATTTTCTTTTTACCTATTTTCTATTTTCCACCAATATCACCATTTTGACTCAAAATTTAGGGTAAAATTTGCAATTTTAAATTTTGTAAGAAAATATATAAGTCACACAACAACTGACTCTCTAAAATTAATTAATCAATAAAATCAAAAATCCATAAACTATTCTCAACTAAACCCGCACTTCAAACAATCTTCTTTCTTTCTTCCATTATCCATATCCAACAAAAACAAAACCAAAACCAACAAAATCATTTTTTTCATCCATTTTCATTCCATTCCCCCCCTAAACCCACCAACCAAACACCCCCAATTTAGTTTTGGCAAAACTGACTAAAAGATAGAGGAGATACTATTTATTACTCTTTTGTCATAAAAAAAATTATTTTCAATTAGTTGTAATTTTTTTTTCAAAAATTAAATATATAAATAATATCTATTCTTTTCTCACTGCCATTTTCAATTTTAAATAAAATTTTTATTTTTGTCTAAATCTAAATTATATTTCTTTTATGGCTTTTAAGTTTAAATTATATTTTTTTAAGAAACAAATTATAATTTTTAAAATATAAGTAAAATATACTCTTTTGTTACTTTAAATACAAATTAAATTTTTTTCTAGGTCTAAGTTTATTTTATTTATAATTTTTAAACGGAATTTATATTCTTTTTTACAACAAAATTTACAACTTTAAAAAATATAGTTGTGTGATGTATTGGAGAAAAGTTGTATTGGAATGTGTGAAAATTTTGGTGGATATTTTTTTATAGAAAAAGATTTTAGAGGGAAAAATGAGAGAGAAATTTTTTTCAAATTATGTGAGAGGAATTTGAGTGGGAAACTTTAAATTTTAAATTTTGAAATAAAAACTTGTTTGGAGTGTGGTGTTTTTATTTGAGAAAAGTGCTTACTTTTTCTATTTGAGAATACAAATGCAATGTCCAAATGGAGCCTAAATAATATACTCTTTTCTCATTTTCATTTTTAATTTTAAGTGTAAATTATATATATAGTATAAGTTATATTTTCTTTATAACTTTTAAATTTAATTTTTTAATTTTATTTGCAAGGATAAGCCAAAACAATGGGACATGGCTTTCTTTGAGTTTGTCAGCACCAACGAAAGCAGGAGTTTGAAGTTGGAGATTGAGTCATGGTATTTCTTTGTAAGGAGTGGTTCGTAAGAAGTGGTTACCAGTTAGATCTTACAGCAAATTGCAACCAAAGAAGTATGAACCTTACACTGTCAGGAAGAAGATTAACGACAATGCTTATGTGATAGACCTTCCACGTAGCATGGGCATTTCCAACACTTTTCAATGTTGCTAATTTGTCGCCGTTCCATGAGTCTACTGAACTGATGTTTCCAGATTTCAAACTCTTGCTTTTGTCGGTGCTTATCCGCAGCTGCTTTGTATTTCTTATTAGCCTCCTCCAGCTTCTGCTTAACTTCCTAATGCACCCCTACGACCTGGTGTGCCCATGATCCACTGCTATACTCTTGTCGGCTCGCTTAAGCAATTGTACGAAATCCAAGGTATGTTGTGGCGCCTTTGTATACACAATCGAAAATAACGACCTACCAGTAGAACCATGAACCACATTATTAGAAGCAAATAGATATAAATATGACTTACTCTATTATTTATATATATTTTTCCACGTCTCTTTTTTTTCTTTGAGTTTGGCAGCTGCTTTTAATAAATTATTTATATCTATTTGCTTATAATAATGCGATTCATATTTCTACTAGCAGGTCGCCTTTTTTCTATTGTGTATACAAAGACACTACAACATACCTTGGATTTGGTATAGTTGCCTAAGTGAGCCGACAAGAGTATAGCAGTGGATCATATGGCACACCAGGCCATAAGGGTGCATCAGAAAGTTAAGTAGAAGTTAGAGGAGGCTAATAAGAAGCACGAAGCAGCCGCGGATAAGCACTAATGAAAGCAACTTGTCTCCAGCAATCCCTAGGAAATAAAACGTGGGCCACTGTATTGGTGTCTTTGTGTGCGGGTCTTTCTTCAGCAAGGAAAAAATAAAAGTGTAAGTTACTATGAACAACTTTGAAAAAATATAAATAATATACTCTTTTCTCATTTTCATTTTTAATTTTAAGTGTAAATTATATATAAAATTGAAAATATAGTATAAGAATATATATTATTTATATATTTAATTTTTTAATTTATTTGCAAGCAACATAAAAATACCATGGCTTTCTTTGAGTTTGTGAGCACCGACGAAAGCAGGGGTTTGAAGTTGGAGATCGGGTCATGGTATTTTTTATGTTGCTTTTAATTTTTTTTTCAAAAATTAAATATATAAATAATATATATTCTTTTCTCACTGTCATTTTCAATTTTAATAAAATTTTTATTTTTTTCTAAATCTAAATTATATTTCTTTTATGACTTTTAAGTTTAAATTATATTTTTTTAAGAAACAAATTATAAATTTTAAAATATAAGTAAAATATACTATTTTGTGACTTTAATTTTTAATTGTAAATACAAATTAAATTTTTTTCTAGTCTAAGTTATATTTTATTTATAATTTTTAAACGGAATTTATATTCTTTTTTACAACAAAATTTACAACTTTAAAAAAATATAAATAATATACTCTTTTCTCATTTTCATTTTTAACTTTAAGTGTAAGTTATATGTGTATATATATATATAGTATAAGTTATATTTTCTTTATAACTTTTAAATTTATTTTTTTTTTTTATAATGAGAAGTGAAATGGTAATTGAATCCGGAACCAAATTAGAATCGGAATTGAATCGACACTTCAAAAGTTCGGTTTCTGTTCCACTTCTAAAGGAATTAGAATGGACAATTTTGAAACCGTAACAGGCAATTATAGAACCATGGTTAGGTTTAACTTTCCTTCTTCATCATTTATTGAATCAAAAATATAATTTCGAATTCTAGAAAATATTAGATTTGATAACATTTATTGTATTTGGTTATGACAAAGAAAGATAACTAATGTCATAATTGAATTAAAAAAATAAATTTTAAACTTTTATGTAGAAAGAAATTGAATGGATATGGATGTTCAAATAATGTGATCTAAAAATATGTAGCTTCAAATCAAGTATTATTAGAATGTGACTAATTGATTATTGACCTTGAAACACAATGTTGGTTTTGGAAGTGGGAATAAAAAAGTTTTTTTTCTTTTTAATTTGAAAGGAAAGAATATTTTTTAATGTATTCCACTCGTCTTATTAAATTAAAATAATATGATAATTTAAATAAATTGTAATTTTAATTTTAATTTTTGCTAGATTGAGACGGCACATTTAAACCCATTATGTATAATGTGTGCCAAATTTGTAGGGGTAAATCAATGATTAACTTCTAAAAATAAATTGGTAGACAACACATTCATGAGAATCATGACTGTGAATAATGTTAGAGAATACTAGCCTAGAAAGCATGCATGGAATACTCATGATTTGGTAGCCCCCATTGCTTTCTTTTCAAGCCGCTTCATAAAACCAGCCAAAGAATATTAGGTGATGATTGTTATGTACATATGTTAACTCAACACCAAAGCAATTAATGGTGTAGGTTAGCTAGTATAAATCACAAGATCAAGAAAGATCAATACAAATATGGGAATCATTATTTCCCAAATGCCATGATATTGATCATTAAGTTCCAAACTATGTTGTCCTTAACCTTAAATTACAAGTATGATAATAATAATGATAGTAGTAGACTAGTAGTATGATTCAAACTATTTTTTTCATTAATTAATTTATTTAGTATATAATATTTACCGTAAATTTTTTTACTGAATTTTCACAATGATTGAATTAGTATCTATATAAAAAAAATGGAATTAAATAATTAAAATAATTATTGTTTAGTAATTTCTATCACACAAACACTGCAATAGTTATCGTTTTACTAAAATTTTTCATTATATGTACATCACTCACTCATTACTTTATTTATTTAGAGTGGTCTTGAGAGGCTACATGAATAAAAAAAAACAGAATCACATGTAAAGAGAGAGCTATTTCACTTTTTGGTTAAAAACACTTAAAGTGAGGTTTAAAGATTAAGACAAAGTAGGTAAAAAAACCAAGTTAAAAATATTATCATTTCCACTTTAGCTACTTAACAATGTTTCATGTTCATCTTTTAAGGTAAAAAAGTTTAAAAGCTAATTGTTGTACTATTATCTAAAGCATAGATTCTCCATGCATATAGACAACCAAATTGAGTACCTCCTCAACTATCTAATGTTATAGAAACAGATCCCTCAAACTTTAGATCATTCATAATGCCAATGACTAGTATCAATAGATATATCATCCATTGAACACTTTATCCACCCATTCATGACATCCATTTCTTTGTTTCTTTTTGATTTTACACAATAAAGAAGGGTAAATTTTTTAAAATGGACCCCATAATTCATGCAAACTGACCGTTTATGACCTGCCTCGACATTTTGACCGTTACAAACACCCAATTGAAATATTCAAAAAATTGCCAATCTAATCACCACTCCAACTTTTACTTCTGCCAGTCCTAAACAAAAAACACACCTTAGAAAAAATTTCTCGCCTGGAGTGCCAAAAGGAGAAAATAGACTTGCCCCACTCCCACACTTTACTGCTAACCGTTAATCTATCCAAGGTCAACGGCTCAGATCTTTTCCCAGAGAACCCTCGTGAATTACACACAAACCAAGATCTTCCCCCTTCTTCCCAGCACTTCTACTGTTCAAGCTTTCTACTCCACTACCAAATTCTACTCGTAGCCCATAAAAAATCTAGCTATTTCGCAGCTAAAGATCCAAACTTTATTGAAATTCAAGTAGTTCCAGCATTGGCTAATCAAGAAATTCAAAAGGGCATGTTTTGATTGTAAGAAGTTAACTTCTGAAGTAGAATGCCAGTGTCCACAAGGTCTCAGGTTGTAATCAACCAATTACAGAATGAGCCAAGTCCAGACCAAAGAAACAGACGAAGAAAAGAACAAGAAGAGTCACAAATGGCTAATCAAGTTAGAAATCCACATTATGGCCTTAAAGAGAAGATGAAAGCATTGACCCTTTTGTATGAACAGCAAAAGCAAGCTTCAAATGCTGTCAAGAACCCTACTTTAAAGCATGACGAGACAAGATTTTCTACACATCCCAGTGTGGACCTTCTCAATTCTAAGAGGAAAGATGAAAAAGAACATAAGGAACCAGGGCCCATTAGTAACGTGATGAGGGAAAACATTATGCCTAGTTCAACTGTGATAAGGAATTTTGTTATGCCACAGCCTTCTCTAGTGGAGGAGGCAAAGGAGAATGTGGCGTTGGGAGCTGGTGGTGATCAAATTGTGGGCCTTTCTTGTCCAAGAAAGGTGAGTGTATCGCATACTGTGGCGAGAAAGTTGTCAATGGGGGGCAACCTGGTACCACAGTCCGAGCCCAGAGGGGTTAGAAGGGAGATTGAGCAGGAATTGGAGACTATTTCAGAGAAACAAGGGAATGGTGGAAATGGTAGCAGAATTCTTGTTTTTGTGAGGTTAAGGCCAATGGGAAAGAAGGAAAAAGAAGCTGGATCAAGGTGTTGTGTGAGAATTGTGAATAAAAGGGATGTTTTTCTCACAGAATTTGCTACTGAGAATGATTATCTTAGGTTAAAGAGGCTTAGGGGAAGGCATTTCACTTTTGATGCCTCTTTTCCAGATTCCACAACTAGCAGGAAGTGTATTCCACAACGTGAGTTTAAAAAATTTCATTTTGTCTCTACTTGTTAATTTTATAATCTTATCCAATATTGTTTGAAAAACTTCAGAAATGATTTGTTGAATGTCTTGTCTTTGCTGCTGTAAACTCTGTTTGATATGAATTCACAATGTAAATGTATTTTAGTATTATTTTAGTATCTTTAATATTACTGGGTGTTAAGATGGCTCTATGATTTTTAACCATTTGAGCAATTGCTGCATTTCTGTATTTCGAAGGTGAAACTTGATACTGTCTGAAACTTAAGTATGAGCATGGTCATGAGAAGCAGAGAAAGGTTTTTTGCTTTTAGGGTTATCTCACTGAAAGTCCTATCTCGCAACAATCGTTTCTTCCCTTATTAACTGCGCATTTAGGTTTCAAAACCTTGGGCAGAGCCCAAGCTGATTTAAGAGTTAGCACTGAATCTTATCTAAGTTAGAAATCCTTTGTTTATTATTATTTATTATTAATCTAAACTACAAGCAGTACCTTTGACTATTTGACACCGTTCATCATATAAAAATCTCAGCCTTATTTTTGGTATGGCAAAGTTTGTTGATGTTCGGGAACTTATTAATTTGTATAGCAGTAGTAACTAAAGCAATGATTGTTGCTAAAATTTTGTTTTTATCTTTTTTGGTCTAAAAGGAGGTAATTGCTGACATTTCACCTCAATTTGCAGAACAGCAGAACTGGTGGAAGCAGTTTTGCAGGGAAAAAATGGATCTGTCTTTTGCTATGGGGCAACAGGGGCTGGAAAGACATACACAATGCTAGGTACGGTGGAGAACCCAGGAGTAATGGTCTTGGCAATTAAGGATCTCTTTAACAAGATAAGGCAGCGAAGCTTTGATGGAAACCACCTTGTTCACCTGTCCTATCTAGAGGTGTACAATGAAACAGTGAGAGATTTGCTTTCGCCTGGAAGGCCTTTGGTCCTTCGAGAAGATAAACATGTAGGTATTTAATCATGTTTGAAAGCATTTATATAATGAATTGTTGCATTAGTTTGAAGTAGGATTTGTTACTGGTGCAGTTTGTGAGCAACTGATGAAAGTTACAATACTAATTAAGTTCCGACCTGTTATTAAGATGGTATTAGTGGCCTTCCATCAATACACTAGAAAATTTCAGTAGTGAAGAACTTTTGCGGATTTGTTGAAAGAATTACAGTGTTAATTTGAAGGTTCAACTAAGCAATAAATTTCCAGGAATTGAAATTGAGGGAAGGAAATGGCCCAGTTATTGCTTTCAAACTTTGCTAATATCAAGTCCTCATATTGCCATTATGCCATACATGAGGGGATACACAAATAATACATGTAAAATTAACATGTCCTGGTGAAAAAGTTATTTGACTCACTATAGAAAATAAGGTATTGCCTTTTGAAATATTTCAGGGGATTGTAGCTGCTGGTCTCACCCAATATAGAGCATACTCCACGGATGAGGTAATCTTCTACATACCCCTTCAGCTAAGCAGAACATTATTGTTGTACTTCTTCATAAGAATCTCTAATAACTACATAGTTGTTGTGTAACAGGTAATGGCATTACTCCAGCAAGGGAACAAAAACCGAACCACAGAACCCACTCGTGTCAATGAAACTTCATCACGGTCTCATGCTATTCTGCAGGTATTTGCACTTCAAATTTCTATTCCACTCACTTGCTAAATCTGTTTCTTGATTTTTTCGTTCTTATGCCATATTCAGGTTGTGGTTGAATACAAAGTAAAAGATGCTTCCAACGTTGTTGTCCATCGAGTTGGAAAACTTTCACTTATTGATCTTGCTGGTTCTGAAAGAGCTCTTGCTACTGATCAGAGAACACTTAGATCACTAGAAGGTGCCAACATAAACAGATCACTCCTTGCACTAAGCAGCTGTATCAATGCCCTGGTTGAGGGAAAGAAGCATATCCCTTACCGAAATTCCAAGCTCACCCAACTGCTCAAGGATTCTCTGGGTGGTGCTTGTAATACTGTGATGATTGCAAATATCAGCCCAAGCAATCTATCATTTGGTGAAACACAAAACACTCTTCATTGGGCTGATCGTGCTAAAGAAATCCGGACAAAGGTATCATATTTAGGTTTCTTCAGTTTCTGTCCTTTCTAATATTGACCATTGTGTATCATTCTTCATACCATATTAGACACTAAGCCAGTACGTGTTCCATTTAGCTAGCTTTTTCATTGTTCATTACAAAAAGTTAAAATGCGTCAGTTCTTGAGACAGCATTTTCAAATTCTGATTGACCAAGTGTTCTGAAAGTAAGATAGCTTTAAAGATCGAATTAAGAACTAAAGAATTTTTGCCAAAAGATCAAATTAAGAACTAAAGAATTTTTTCCAATATTTAATTTATTGTGTACTTGATCATCTTAGATATATTCTTTTTTCCACTGTCCTGGCAATGTATTTTTCTTGGGGTTTGCTTTTCGATTTTTCTGGGTCTAGTCAAAATTATTGCAAGATTATGTTGTCTGTCTATCAATTTGTTTTGATAACTCCCAATTATTATAACTGATTTTATCTTTTAACTTTTGTTCTATGGGATTTCTGTTGCATCTGTTCAAGGATCAAACATCTATTTTTGTCTTTGCAGTCTTGTGATACAAATGAAGAAGTTCAAGTGCCCGATTCAGAAACAGATCAGGCCAAGTTGTTGTTGGAGTTGCAGAGAGAGAACAGAGATTTGCGAATGCAATTGGCTCGCCAGCAGCAAAAGCTACTAACTGTACAAGCACAAACATTGGCAGCAAATTCTTCACCTACCCCGTCCACAACTTCCTCTATCTTATCCCCAGCACCATCTTCCATCCAAGCACATGAGAAACGAAAATCAAAACCCTCTTTCTTGGCTGGCAATTGTTTTACTCCAGAATCCAAGAAAAAAGGAGCAGATGAGACAGTGGCTTTACTCAGGAAAACTATCAAAGAATTGGAGGCTGAGGTTGGGAGAATAAAAAAAGATCATGCTCTTCAGATAAAACAGAAAGATGATTTTATCCGTGAGCTCTCACGGAAGGGTGCCAAATTAGGAGGAGGTGGAGGGGAAGGGGCGAGAAGGATTGTCACTAGAGCGAATCTGCGGCCAAAGCAACAACCTGAGGGCGAGTTGAAGAGCGCTAGCTATCGCTTTTTGTCTCCAGCTCCAACAGCAAAGAAACGGAGTTTTTGGGACATAACGACAACTAACAGTCCATCAGTAGCCACATTGAATGGAAGAAAGACTAGAAGCCATGTCAGTTCTGAACCTGCAGCCGCAGCTGCTTCTATGCTTCTCCAGGTAAAGTTTGCTTCTTTCGCTTTTTCTTTTTTAACTCAAAATTTCATGTTTGATTAAAATTAATCAATTGCCATGAAGTTATGTGTTATTGTTAATTTTCAAGATTTGAATGGAATATCAGGAAATATGATGAATTTAAGTATTACTTTTTAGTCTCTTTCTTCCACAACTGATGCAGCTTGCATATCCATGTTTCTGGTTTATGTTCATGTTTGGACCACACGTCATCAATTATATATATCAGCCTGGTTTTGCTCGCCAAAAGCCTGAAAGTGTGAAGCGGTAGAATATGAGAAAGAATAAAAGCACAAAGCCCAAGTGGACTACGAGGGGAGGGAGTGAAAGAAGGGATTATGGTGAACCCTCTACACTCTGCATTCCTCACAAGAGACATTAGTGTTGTGTGCTCCTCAAGCTGATGCTATGAAGATGAAGAGTGTTGGACATGCATACTGTTTCACTTCGTTTGTGATGATCTTCAGATTAGAGAGATTATGTAGATTCTTTTTTTCTTTTTTCTTTTTTCTTCCCTTTTAATTCTGACTTGATTTTATCAACACAGCTACATATAATCAATGTGTGCTAACTTCTAACAATTTTTTCCAACGGTTAATTGTATTATAATTATTCTTAGGCAATCATTTAGGCCTGGTTAGGGAGTTTACAGATTATTACTTTTTCTAGGCATTTACTCACCGTGGGTTAACAACCTCACCAGAAGTATGAAATCAACTTTAGAAGTTCACAACCTCTTTAACTTTTTCCCCGAAGAAAGATGCTTTCCTGTTTTCTTCCATCTTAGCTATATGCTTAGCAGGGATTCAAGAAAGTTCAAGCAGCCATCATATACTTGCTAATCGCTGCGTATGCTTCTCTAAAAGGTGTTTGGAATCTTGCCAACAACAACATCCGTAGCACCTTTTTCTTTCAATTCTTGGAGTCAGTGACTCATGATTGACTCAGGGACATGAAGATTGCTAATTCTACTAAGCACTCACATGCCAGTAAACGGTCACAAGATGGCATAATAAACCATTAACGGTTTGTCCTTTGATGGCAACAGAGGTGAAAAAAATGATAATACTCGGGCCATCAGGATTCTAGAACTATGCCTTAAAGAAATTAACAAATAAAGAATGCAGGACGAAAACAAACGTTTGATATCACCACATGTAGAAACAAGAAGAAAAATGGAAAGTTCCCCTAACCAACCACAGGAGAAAAGATGAACAATAGAAGTGCTCTTATGTACAACCAACAAGAGGCAATGGCTGCCATTTCTGTCTTAATATGCTTCCATTCGTTGAACTTCTTGAGCATCAATATTAGGGTCTAATCATGTCATTTTATGGTTCAGAATCATATCATAGTAGCTCTGCACAGTTGAGACTACAAAATTTGGTCATAGAATTCAACCCATAATCAGCTTCCATCTTTCCTGGCTTGATTTGCTTTCTTCCTTGTATGTTAATGTTGGTTTTTGGGACTTTGGTTGTCCATTGTATTGCTTGGTATTACATTCCATTTGCACTTAAAGTTGAATAAAGAATGAAATCATCAACATGATGACCATTTGCAGCACCAGCACAAATAATCCAACCATCTACTTTAATCCAAATGTGCAAGAACTAGACATGTACATGTTTTGAACTTTTGTACGGCATGTCCCGAGTTTCATTGACTGCATTATCTGTGAGCTGAAACTGAAAGGAAAAAGAAAAGAAGACAAAATTAAAATGTTTAATTTCATGGCAAGAGATATGTACTGATTACAATTTTTGTGTATTAAGAAAGAACATGAACTTTGAGATGGATGATGCATGGTTTTGTTGTGACACGATGAAATGATGACTATATAATTCTGATTCTAAGGGGATAAATGTAACCATCCAATCTCTTTCTCACATTTTTTAATAGAAGTTTTTTTTTGGTGCAAATTACATTGTGTTTTAAAAAAAATTATACTTACAAAGCTGATGTTAAAATGCCTATAATATGGCGATTTTATTAAATATTCAAATAGAATATTTAAACTAAGAGTTAAATTTTTTGAAGTTTTAAGTATCATAAAGACTTTCAAAATATAAAATCTTAATAACTAAAAGAAAGCACATGAATCTAATAATATCAAATGAATAGTTAAAATTATGATCATTTTATTACCACTTTTTCATAGAAGGAAAAAGATACTTCAACTTCCCAAACTCTAGAACCATGCATATAAACCTATGCTCTTTTTGGTGGACATTCTTAGTCAGCAGTAAATACCCATATTAGACCCCTTTTATTTTCTTCGTCAAACCACAGTTCCATTCGTGAAAGTTTTTGTGTGTAGAATATCTTTATCAAAATAAAGTACTACATGAAGTTCATCAAGGGCCATGAAGATTAGTTTTTAAAATCATCCTGCATTGCTTGAATAAATTATTCAGAAAGCAGCAAATGAAATCTTCACCGATAGCAAATTGCTTTTGAATCTTTGAACAATGATGACTAGATGATAAAAAAACAACCTCGATTGCTGTGATTATGATCTCCAATACTACTATATCTTTCCTCCCGTTGCTATTACCTGTGCGGCAGATCCTCAAACATGGCCCCTCCAGCTCCCCCCTCTTTTCCACTTTGCACTTTCAAGAAAGCTACAGAAAGCCTTGAAATGAGGGTAAAACACAACCAAGATGCCATAATTTCACTAACTATTGGTTCTGATCATGGCAAATACTCTCTTTTTCCTTCCCTACTTTCCTCTTAAATAGTATACTGCATTATTAGTTTAGCCCTCTAGTTAGTGGCTTATAATGCCATAATTACATTAATCAGTGGCATCTTGCTCACTAAATGATGTTGTACTTACAAGTAATGATATATCAGATGACCATTTTATGTATTTCTTTTCACTTTCATCAGTCCTAATTGACTTGCTAAAGTTGTCTAAACTAGAATTTCAAATTGATAGATACATTTTCGTTGAAGTTAACAATATAAATGTTTTTATAATCTTACACATGCGAGAGATTTTATGCACTAAGTTATTTTTTATTTACGTTAAAATTACAAAAAAAAAACAAGAGTTTGTATTGTTGTCTTTGTAAAAGCTTATTTCACGCATAAAAGCTTAATTCTATACTTAATTAGTTGGAAATGTTGACAGCTATTAACCTTTAATGGCTTGTTTAATCTTCCATTAGTTTCAAAACATTATCTGGCTGCAGGGGTAATGATTGAACGTGAGCATGAGGGTGACATTTTCACAAGTGAAGACAATAATGCAGACGAACCCAATAAAAAAGAACAACATGATGTGATGCATTTTTTTTAAGTTTTGCGATGCACAGAGACATAAGGAATGGGATATCACAATAACGCAAAGATGACAAATTAAAACTATGCAGCTCTGTTGATAACTCATTCAATTTGTTCCTTTATTCAACGTACTGAGTTAAACCCTTCAACAAAAATGGCTGTTCAACCTGTGAAACAGCTAGAGGTCGCCATTCGTGGTACAATATGAAAATACAATTCGATCTTAATACGTATTTAACAAATATAGATATATTTATTTTTAAGTTTGGGTTAAAATCAAGCCAAACCCATATAATAAGAAAAATAAAAAATTTCAATCATATCAACGCATTTAACATGTTTAACCTGTTTAAATAATTTAAAACATTGTCTAATAATAATATTATAAAATTAAAAGACATTGTATAAGATATATTTTTAAATATTTTTGATATTTTAATCTTTCATAAGTATATAAATATTTTTTTTATTATGTTATCTATAAAATAAATTAGTAATTAAATTTTCACAAATTTCACATGTGTATAAGTATTTTTATATCATGTTCGAGTTTGTATCAAATTTATAATACCTATCTCTAAACACGATATGCGAAGCCGAAATACGATCTGGTTGCCAACCCTAAAAACAAAACCAGCTTATGTTTGTATGGAGGATAACAATATTCAATCAAAGTGAAATGAAAATTTTTAACCTCTGCAGCAGGATAACTTGTCAGGCAACAAAGTTTTGCAATGTTTTGCTTTTGTGAACTTCAATGATAAGCTATTGTGAAATGCTCTTGGGATTCTCATTCATGTTACTTTGATCAACTTATACCAAGTCATGCACCAAAATCAATGATTGGAACATCTAATACCTTTGGATCGGATGAAGAAGCTTCATTTTATGTTGGTTTTTTTATTAGTTAATTGTCAGAAAAAGAACCTCGCAATCCAAGAAAGAAAGATGATAAAGAACACGAACAGTTTGAGAAGCAAACTCTCCTCAGAACTGGTTCAAGTTACAAGTTCTAAAGTGAAACCAATGCATAGATGTAACACAAATTAAAGTTTGTACCATAAAGAATACAAAAGAAAACCAGCTAAGAGATAAGGGCAATCCAAAAGAAGAATATGTGAAAGAAGACAAAGATCTTTGATTCTTTCAAAAAACATCGTAGGCAAGGAAGAATGGAAAGATTAGGCAATAGCTAATCAGCTTTAGCAAAATGATGTTCAGAATATGTGAGGATCTTCCGAAATTAGTGCACCCCTTCAATGGAAAGCAGAGTATTGTCCCCCAAAAATATTTGTCAAATGAAGAATTCAACATAATTTACTGTCAGGTCGTGCCATATTGAGAACAATATTGAGCTAAAATTGCACAGATTTGATGTCATTCAGGAAGGAAAAGGGAAAAACTCGAGTATAGTTATATGATCAATGCCAATGGATTGAGAAACTGCATGAACTTTCAGGATCTTGTTTCATCAGTCAGGCAAGTAATATATATTATCCATTCCACCCCAATATTAGAAGTTACAGCAAACACAGGTTTCTGACATTCTATAACTACAAAAACAAAGCAAACCACGTCAAGGAACAACTAAATGTCCATTGCCATGGCATAACTGAGCATGATCTCTAACTTTCTACCAAAAAAGAACAAAAGACGGGAAAAAAAAATACGGAGCAGCTTAGAGTCTCAGACTTTCTGAGGGCTATTTAAACTCTGAGCAAGTAAATACTAAGTTCAGGAGCACCATTGCTATCAGGGTTCATCATGTAGAATGCCTCTGAATCTCTAGAACCAACGACTCTCTCAAACTTGGCCCTCATGTACATTATTTCTCCATCAGGCTCAGCACCATCCCCATTTCCAGGCAAAACCCCTGCCCCCATTGAAATAGGCTCCACTGCCTTCAAAATATTCCATTCTTTAGGGCCACATTCCCTCCTTGTTGCAAAGCCACACTTCTTCCCATTACAATAAGTCCTCCACAGAGGCTCTTCTAGCAATCTTGTTGTCTTCTTTTCTTCCTTGTCACATTCCAATGCAATCCGAACCAAACCAGACGCCATTTCATGGACCAACCCATTTATCGGTGTAGCAAGCTCAATCAGGAATACTGGTTGTGAATTGGGATCCTTCTGGAATGCAAAATGTACATGCCCCCTTCTGTAACCAAAGAGTGTACCCACCACTCGGGCACCCAGACCCTGCTGGAAATGTGCTCGATGCCGGCTAAAAGCTGTTATGACAGAACGCAGCCTAGAAACTGCTATTGCTTGAAGCTTCTTCCTTGTAGCATTGGCAGAAGCAGCAGCAGATTGTTGCACCTCCTTATCTTCTCGAATTTTCACCTCCTCTGTAAGGACTTTCGAAGAGCTTGAGTGTAGAGGCACTTTAGTCTTCTCTTCAGTTACCTGATCTTCACTGGTTTTGGAGGAGGACTTGATGGTTGATGATACTTCTTCATCTTCATTACTAACCTTAGTTGTCCAGTGAAACTGCCTCTTGGAGGCAAGGTCTTGGATATTCTTTGCCATGATTGTCTTCATTTGAGATAGGAAACCTAGGGGGAAGACAAGTCCTATAAGAATGTTTTAAGTGGGAATGGAAAGAGATAGAGAGAGAAAATATTCCAGTTTGTTCTTTTTTCTTATGGATTTGTTTTTTTCTTTATCTCCTGTGTCTCTTTTGTTTCTACTACTTTGTTAGCGAGCATGTCTGAGAACTCTGACAAAGAAAAACATAAGCTACCCCACAGTAATACGAGTAAAAAGCACCGAGATGTTTTGAAATAAAGAAAGGAATCTGGGGAGACATTTGTTTTGTTACTTCACTTTCTTGTGGGGTAAGGAGTGAAAGGAGCTTGCTATGCTCACTCTTCTTTTGACCTTCAATCTTGATACAGTGAAATTGGAGTGGTCACAAAAGAAAGAACAGCAAAAAGAACCAAGCCGAAGAGACATCGCTATTCACACTGAACTTGTCTAATATGTACCAGGATGATGAACACATCCTGATTCTATTCAGGTCTACCCAGACATGAAGTCCCCCAAAAGACTGTTATTTCTCAGTCATCGGCAAAATAATTCACTTGAGTGACGTAATGTTTAGGTTAGGCATTCCGATTCTCATATTCTCTTCACATCACCAACCACAAAAACAAAACTGACGTCCCTGGGGATCCACACCTTAGTGGAGCCCTCCAAGCATGATGGACTAAACTCGTAGAACTAAATGGACCATTGGTTTAGTCCCAATGGCCGAATACTTGCAGGCAGCCGCCGCCGCAGGAGTTAAGGATCAAACCATGCCCTCCAGCCACCATTTCCAGGCCCTCTCAATTAGTAAGAGAAAATGATGATAATTATTATAATACTAATAATATACAGAAGAAAAGAAGTAATAAATTATACAAGAAAATTGGAATGCCGATTAATGAGTGCCTTCCCCAATAAAGTGGATTAACATTTAAGAATTCAAGTAGGACCCTCTATTACATATAATCTACGGTAGCCATGAAGCACTATGCAAAGTTAGAAAACCATTCTAGAACAGGTTCAAATGATTGCTTATCCACCATCAAATTCAGCATTCCAACTGCTCTAATTACAAAGTAGGCTTCGGATTTTGTAAACTAAAGCATTATTTTTTCGACCAGAAATCAATGTTGTTCCTATCCGGAGCAAGAGAGTCATTACTAGTAAACTAGGCCTACCCCCTAACCCACGTCTGTCCTTACCTGCCCTAAAGGTGAAAACATCCAAAGCCCTAAGCTGCTATCAAACCTTGTCCCGGAGGCTAGGCCCAAATGGATAATACAAACGTAAAGGTCAGCAATGAAACAATTTCAAGTCTGAAAATACAGGCGCAACGCTCATCCACTGATTGCACTTAAAAAAGAAAAAAAAAAAAATCTCAAGTTTTAATGGAGAAGCTAATTTAAACAAACTCTGATTCATTACTATACCCATAATCCATACGGTACATCTTTAACTGGAAACATAGATAACATCCACTACCCAAAGCTCTTTGTACATCATGTAAGAAAAGCACTAATTAACGAGTCCAGGTGCTTGCCTACATTTTATGATAACAGCATTCCTATAAGTTAGCTAGTCAAACTGGGATCAGGCTCTGATTCCGGTTGCTTGGGAACGGTGGCCGGAATGATTGCACCACCATTCATTCGAGCACGAGCCTCGGCAAACATCCTTTGCTGCTCGGCTAATGCCTCTTCTTCAGTCATCTCAGCTCCATTGCTCCACTTTCCCCCTCTTACAGTATCCTGTTAAAAACATTGCCATCCAGAGAAAAAAGAGTTTTATCAGAGCCAGTTAACTTAAAATTTGAACTTCTCGAAAAACAGTCAGGTCAACTGATTCCTCTTAACTATCTCTCTATTCAAGTTTCAAACTTCACCTCAAACCCAAAGTTCTATGTTTAGGATGAGAAGGAAAAAGAAATAAATATAAAAAAGTTCATCAACCAATCTGACTTGAAAACATAACTCAAATGCAGGTTGTAGGGCATAAAATACACAATATATAATTTCAAATAACTAAAAATGTTTCAACAAATTAAGTTCTTTATATTCCACGTGAATTAGCTAACCAAAGTGCAACTATAATTGGAATACTAAAATAAAGAAGCCTTCCATATTGCCACTGGTCTAGCTTTGAAAACTAAAGATGGACTATGAAGCAATCAGGAATAACTTTCACATGATCCTACAAGTCATGAGAAGAAAAAAGAGATAAAACCTTACCACAGTCTCAAGTTTGTGCTGTTCATATGCAGCATAAACTTCCTCAATATATTCCCCAAAACCAAGAACCTGCCACAAATAAACCACCCTGAGTAAATGTAAGAAAGTATGTTAATGGTTGGCAGTAATATCACACAATGTTCTAGTAATGATTAAGATGGGATTAGTTTTCCAAAATGAATCAGCAATCCTCAAAATTTTAAGGTACAAAAAGAAAATTGCCAAATGACTAAGAGAAAATGCTACCTATACAAAATTAATTATGAAAATAAAAGAAAAGAATCCCTAGAGAGCCATATAGGGTTGATTAAATACCTCTAAAGCCTTCAGTACATGTTCAGGGGCAATTGTCCTTTTCTCTTCTCTGCCACAAACTTCATTTGATTCCGATGAAATAAGATTAATGAACTCTGCAAACATGGAACAAATCATCTTCCAAAAAAGAATAATAAAGTAGAATAACAACAACCAGTAGTAAAATGGGATTGAAAAATAAGCTAAAAAGTATCAGTCCATAAACTCACCTACACAACATTCAATCAAAAGATCCTGAGCGTCTCTTGCAACACGAACATCTGGGGGCAACATCTCTTTAATAATTTTAGTCATAGTGGCTGTATTTGATAAAACAGTATAAGCATGAATCAGCTAATGATTAGTTCAGCTTTAGAAAATTATTTACTTGAATTAACAAGAAGATGAACATGTGTATTAACTACGCCAACATCAACTTTTATGTGTTCATAAAAAATTGAGTACCTTTACCTTATGATAGCAAAGTTTTCTTCAAACCAACTCGTCAACTCGTTTTTTAATGGACTAACAGAAAGTAAATCCTACATTGTGCTTTTCAGTAAACCATAGTTTTGCTAAATCGTTTACAAACTAACGTGTTCAAATGTGCCATATCTGATGGAACTATGTAACTATTCCAACAAACAAATAAGTCCATAAGTACGCACAGAAAAATGGCCAACAACTTTAAAATGAATATAGGCACAGATTTGAGATAAATAACGGAGGAAAAATCTAATCCTGAATCAACTTTCCAATTAATTGACCATCAAAAAGCCCAGTAGAGAAAAGATTCCTCCTTTATTTATTATGTTGACAGCTAGTTAGCGGGGAAATAGAAGAAAAATCACCATATAAAAATTTATTTTATAAAAATTACCAACTAGCAGCAACCCCAGAGCTATCAAAAGAGCAGGCCTGGCATCCAACAATAATTTCATAATCCAGCAACAATTCAACAAAGACCAAAAAGGGGCACCGGGCAGCTAAACTTGAAGCAAAAAGCTTCTCAAAAGAAAAACAAGCAAAGCTAAACAATAATAATAATAATAATAAGAATATAAATTTCATTCAAGGAATAAAAGGCATATCTGACGAATTTATCGATAGAAAAGGGATTAGATAGTGATAAAATTTGCACCTTTAGGTAGAGAAGCATCCTCTTTCGTTCTGCCTACTATGTCCATCGGTTCCATCGTTGACCTTCAAAACAAAATCAATTCACAAATTCATCACTTCCATAACGAACAGCATAGTACCTAATTTATCAGATCTGAAAGTACCAGAATAAATAAAAAAAAAAAAAAGAAGAAGAAGAAGAAGGAAACATAATCCCAACAAAAAAGCAAAAAAAAAAAACTCACCGAGAAATACAAAATCTCGAATCGGATAGGAGACACGAAGAGATCTATCGATTCAGCTACGACCAATTTGATGGAAACGGGAAAGGATTGAAGAAAGCGATCGGAGACGGAGGCGGTGGTTCGCTCGTGTTCATATTCATGGTGGATGAATATAGAGAGAGAAAGAAGCGCAGGCGACTAGGGCAAAAAGTTTCTCCGAAGCGCGTTGAACGAGGAAAGCGAGCACGCGCCAGATAGGACGTGTAGTGAGTAATGAGTTCGGCGTGGGACCGGAACACGATTGGGGCGTGGGGCGCACGCATGGGGTGAGAGAGTGGAAGGTTTGACGATTAAATTATGGGTTGTGTGTTTATATAGTTTCCGACTTTGAGGCAGAGGAAAAACAAAGACGGAAAATGTTTAGGAATTCGCCAATGGGACTGAAACGAAAGCCACCGATTCAGAACGTTTTTGGGTGGGGTGGTGGCGAGGGAGCCTTTTGGATTTGGGAATGAGGGGGGCCTGTTTTTGGACATCCACCTTCTTCTTCTTTTCTTGGGCTGAGATCTGTATCTTTGGGCTTTTTGGATTTTTTTTTTATAAACCAAATAAATGGGTCGACAATTTAGTTTAGTGAAAGTAGAAAGAAGAAGGTTGGTTGGTTCTTCGAGAGAATAGAGAATCTATATTTATTTTTTTCTCTTTCTTTTTTTTTTGTGAATTATTATGTTTTTACTTATTTTTGAATGTCTTGATATTCATCGTAAATTTAACTCGTTTGAATATCGCTTTTTATTTTTATTTTAAAACTATGTCATTTTAAAATGCTATTAAATGGATGGATCTCATCAACGTTCATAAATGAGAAATCAAACTTGTCGGTTTTTAATCCCGACCCCATTGTTTGGCATCAAATAAAGAATTTAGTTTTTAAATGTTGTTGAAAATTAAGTATCATTTCTCTAATGATTAGTGTGTCCTAACATTTGAGATAGTATATGAGATAAAAGGTTTTTAGTCATTACAATTTACACACATTGTTTGACTTGAAATAAAAATTTCAGTCATTAAATGAGCAGTTAAAAAGATTTGGAGTACTTTGGAATTAGGTATTTATTTCCTTAATGGTCGATGCGTTGAATACTTCCCAGCTTTAGGATTTTTTTTGTTAACAAAATATATGCCCTTAACGAGAGAAAGAAATGATTCAATTCGAGAGAGAGTAATTTTTAAAGGGTGTAGGAAGTATTATGAAACTGGTAATAAAAAATATTCTCAAATATATTGGGATTATATATTATTATTTTTTGAACAATGGTAATACCAAGCCTTTTTTTTTTTCTCTTTTTTTTTTGAAGAACACTAATATAATACTCTCTCTATCCAAAAAAAAAAGAAGTTCATTTTGAATTTTTTTTTTATTATTTTAAAAAAGGAGTCCACTTTCAAACAAGATTTTTAAAATATCCTTACTAATGATAATAATGTATATTCAAAATTAAAAAGGTAAAATAAAAGTATAAAATTATACATTTAGTGGTGTGTTAAATAAATTGTATTTAATAACTAATAAAAAATTATATTTTAATTAAATAAATTCTTTTTTTTAGAATGAAGAGAGTATATAAATATTTTATTATATAATTCTTGGATGGTCTTGAAGATTTAACCATTTGGGCCCGAAAGACCAAGACCCAAAGTAATCTGGGCTATTTATCTCAGCCCACATTGGACGGTAAGATGGGCTCGTCTAAGAAATAAGAACAGCGCCAAACGCAAAGTAAGCACGCCTTTAACAAAGGTTTCTTCTCATTCTTCCACGGTTCGTTCATTCGTTCTCGACCCAAACTTCTGGAACTTCGGGCTAATTCTATACAGATAATTCATTTGTTGGGGGTTCTCAATCTCAAGATTTTTGTGAATTAGAGTTGTGATTCTCAACTCGAACCATGGATGGTGATGAAGAGGATTTCCTCTTCTACGGAACACCGATAGAGCGCGAGGAAGACATCACCACTCGCAAGAAGAAGGCTGTGGCTGAAGCCTCTGGTCACTTGCGAACCCTTGTCCCTTGGAAACAAGAGGTAATTCTGACAGCCCATTTTGTTTTGACCAATTTTGTTGCCCTTTCAATCTTGTTCAATCGAAATTATGTCCGCGTTGTAAGTTGTTGGCATTGAAAAATTGGAGTTCTATTAGATTTTCTTGTACCTTAAAGTTAAGTTATTTTATTTCTCTTGTATTTTTGCAAGCTGGAAACGGATGTGGCTTCTTGATTAGTATAAGCTTTTGGGTGCAGAAAATTGGAATTTATTTCACGATTGGTTTATTTGACATATTACCTGAGTAACATCAAGAGGTTGAGTACTCAATCTGTTGCATTTCTCTGATTATAAATTTGCTCACTTGGGACCCGAATACTTTGGGCTTTTTGGTTTCTGTTTCAGTATGGATTGACGTTAGTATGTCTTATGTGTTGAAAATTTGGTTCTAGAAGCACTTTTGCGCATTTTGAATTCAGTTTGGTGGGTACGAGAAGGCGTGGTCTTTACATTGGGTATAAAAAGAAATGAATAGTCATCCTGCTATTTGTTCATAGATGCACAGACATGTGTCTTTGGTAGGTTAATTATGTTTCTGTTTCCTGAAAAGTTGAACTTTGTCTGGAAGAATCTTGTCACCCCTTTGGGTAGATGTCCTCTTTCTCTGCCTATGAATATCACTGTAGGTTATAGACGATGTAACTTTGCTGTGGATGCTTTATCGCAGGTTAGGGATGAGGAAGGCCGGAGGAGGTTTCATGGGGCATTTACGGGTGGTTTTTCTGCTGGTTACTATAATACTGCTGGTTCTAAAGAGGGTACAGTTTTATTGGTAGATCTTATTGGACGCTACTTGTTTTGTGGCTTCTTTCTTGAACAACTCCTGATTAACTGTCCGCCAAAAACTCCTGCAGGATGGACCCCACAGTCTTTCACATCTTCTCGGAAGAGCAGAGCTGAAATCAAACAACAGAATGTTTACAACTTTTTGGATGATGATGAGAAAGATGTAAGAATGCTGCTCATTTATCTTTCGTTACTTGAAATTAAAGGCAAATATATCTTGTAATAAGCTTGTTGATGTGGAAATTGTAGGCAATACGCATATGGAGTCGTTTTCAGGGAGTAGTTTGCATAACAATTGCAGTTAAATTCTAAATATCTATGTAAAAAAGTTTGAACATGGAAAATGAAAACACTAATAAATTCTTGTAGCAGCAAATTTTCTAAAGGTTACATTAGTGTGGCAAAATAAGTTAATTTCTTTTTTTTTTTAATGCTTGGTTTCTTGCAGTTGTTGGATTTCATTCTGAATTTTCAAACACCATATAAATAAAAAAGGTGCTTTCATTGATCAATTTATAGGCCATAAACAACATTACCTATTTCCAAACTCTCTTTCATCTGAGGCCTAAAAGGATGGCTTGTATAACTAGTAAGAGACTTTTTTTTTGGGTGATATTTTCAACATGTTGAATTGCTATTGGGCCAGTAGCTGTAATGAAATTGAGAATTTATACTAGAAGTTCTACGTAATGTAGTGGCAATTCAGTTCCCCTTTTAATTTTATAATGTGTACTATTGCAGGAACTTGAGGGTCGTTCCCTTGCTACATCTACTAAATTTGACACTTTTGGGTTCACTGCAGCAGAACTTGCTAGGAAACAAGCTGAGAAGGAAACAAAAAAGAGGTTCTTTTTAAATGCTTATCATGTATAGAAGTTAATTGATCTGATAAGTTAGAAGCTTTATTCTGTATTGCGAACACAACCAAAAGCTTTTCCTCTGACTTGTCCTTCCAATTTACTTAGGCCCTCAGCCATTCCTGGACCTGTTCCTGATGAAATTGTAGTTCCAGCCACAGAATCTATTGGTAAGTTTCAGTTTCCTGTGATGAAGTGTGTATTCATTTTGATTAAATTATGTTCTCCTAGTATGAGACTATTGAGCAGTCTGATGTTGACCAGGTGTCAAGTTGCTGCTGAAGATGGGATGGAGGCGTGGTCGATCCATAAAGGAATCATGTGCTACTTCACTTAATGGTATGTCTTTTGCAATTCATCTTTGCATTTGGTAATTTTGCAATATCTTTTAACAACATTTATGATTTAGATTTAAACCTAAGGATATTAAAATATACCTGCTTTAAGTTGAGTTTGTAGCTGTTGGTGAGTATCCTATTATTCTTGGCGGAGTTTAAGTTGGCTATCTTCTCCAACCTGTCATTCGACAAAATAATGAGATCTGTCATGGGTTTATGAGGACATATTTGGCCTTTGATACAGATGTATGCAGAGAAGCTAGTAAAGCTTTTATCGCACTTTCAGCCGACAAGAAAGCTGCAAAGAGCGCAGATTCTGAGCTGGTTGACAATGATACTGAAGTTAATACATATTCACCAGCTGATGATGATATCATCCCAAAAAGTACACCGGTAAGCCTGTTTCTAATTGTGTAAGTGTATGCCTTGAATTAAATTTTGAAGTTATTCTTATTATTAACTTGAAGTATTTACTTTCCCTTAGCACTCGTTATTTGAGATTGAACTTGTGCTTTGACTTTTTTGTTTGAGTTGCCAGTTCTCCAAAATATTAACTTTTCAAGTTACAAAGTGTCCACAGAATTGTAGTTTCTGGAAATTTTATTATTATTAAGTGGTTTTGTTAGAAACTAAAAGGATTGGCAAAATTATTGCTGAAGAACAGCCAGGTGGTTGCAAATAACAAAGAAGTATTGGAATATAGATCAATATGGATTTTTTTTTTCTTTTTCACACTTTCTACATGTTGCCAACTATAAGGAGATAATGAATTAAGATTGGCACCACTTTTGGTGTTAGATAATAAATATGAAAACAGGCAGTGCTAACTGGAAAGAGTATTGATTGTCATAATTTTCTTGCAAAGAGTTAGGTACTCTGATCAGTTGAGTTACAAAAGCACACTTTTGAGCTGCAGGTCTCTTTCTTCTGTTGAGGTATGATGGTGCTTTTACTTGCCCATAAAGGAAGTAGGCAGCAGAAGTTTGATCCCAATTTGTTTTTTAATAATAAGAGTGTGAAAGTTTGGATTTTTTTTTTTTTGAAAATACAATGTCTGTATCTAGTGTCTGGTTATTTGCTAATCTAATTGGAAGATCTGCATATTTGTCCACATTTCTTGCCTCTATTTCTTCATGACATGCTTTCCTGGATCAAAAAATGTGTGACCTTTCCATGTCATGTTCATTTTCTCTACCCACTTGTTCAGGTTTATGTTCTCAATCCAAAGCAGGACTTGCATGGTTTAGGTTATGATCCTTTCAAGCATGCTCCTGAGTTTAGGGGTACGTAATTTGTTCGAAGTGGCTAACTTTTTTCAGACTTTGTTTTCCATCTCTGTAAGAGCTAACTATCTATTTGTGCTTTTCTATCTGAAATTCAGAAAAGAAAAGATCGCGGACAACTGGGACTGGGGAGACAAATCACCGGAAACCTTTTTCAGTGGGTGATAGTCTATTTGGTTTCAAATGTAACGTCATGCAAACCATCTTCATATGATATCTCTACAATTTTTCCTTTACCTTTTTAATTGTTAAGATGTGCATTCATTGCTAGGTGGTTTGTGTTTCCATAGATTACTTGTTTTAATTGCCTTTTTGACTTGGTAGTATGAATTTATCAGCAGGAAGGGTTGCGCCTGGTTTTGGCATTGGGGCTCTTGAAGATCTTGATGCTGAAGATGAAGATGTGTATGCCCCAGGTTGAATTCCTTGCACTTTGCTGACTCTTTCTTTTCACCTGCATGTTACTATGAGCCTGCTTTTCATGGGGTTTTCTCACATCTCTCAGGGTGTATGATTTGTACATTGATAAATAAATCTTGCATTAAGGCCCTTTCTTCTGTGGTTGAAAATTAAGTGCCAGTTACATGCACACCTATGTATCCTTTTCCCCCCTTTACATGAACCTGTTTTTGTCATGAAGATTAAATTTATTATTTCCTTCTCAAAAAAGAAAAAAAGGGGTGCTATGTCTTTGTTATAAGGGGCTTTCAAAGAATCTGATTATTAGTTTAATTCTAGGTTCTGTCTGATTTGGTTCATTGAACCTGTGGAGTGGCGAGATTGAAACATGACTTTTCCTACAGCTATAGTCTGGAAAATAGAAAAATGGAGCAAGGGAAGTAAAAGTGGGTGTAATGTCACACTTCTCTGTATGGTTAAAAAAGAAAAGGAAAAAAGCACGAAAAAAGAGTGGTTGGTTATGTAACTCCTCTTTGCTGCCAAATCAAAAGGTGGAGGATCCAAAGATGATCTTAGTTCAAAGTTAAGCTTGAAATTATTCATTAAAGACTGTAAAATGGTATTATGAGTTTCATCTATGTCATTTATGTTTTGCTTTCCTCTACACATGCCAAAACAAAGTAAGTATATGATGATATTGGTGGAAAAAAAATTTCCACTCCCTCTATATGCCAAAACAATGACCTTAGTTGAAAGTATATGATGATATAGGTGACAAGAATTTTCCGCTTCCTGTTCCCCCTCCTTAACAGGATGTCGGTGCTAGTTTTGTTATTCTTTTGAAACCAATTATCTTTGGTGTTCATATTGTATTCCAACAGAACTACAACTGAGTGGATTAGTAGATGGTGTGCCTCTATGTGAACAGAGAATCGTGGATGGTGTTTAGAATAATCTTTTAACTTCTTGATGAAATTTTATTTAGATCATATAAAGCTGATCCTCACCACTAGTTTTCTTCATCAGGTTATGATTTTGAAGAATCCTATGTTGAGGAAATTGAAGAACCTTCAAGACCAATGATTGAGAATGTGAAATTGTTGGATAAAAAGGGAAGTGGTGTCCTGCCTGGTTTTAAGGCTGCAACAAATTCTGACTACCAGCTGGAGAGGTAATTCTAGTTTTTTGCTGCCCGAAATGTGTAAATATTATGATGTTGAGTTGTCTGTCAGCTAATTATAATTCTTAAAAGCTTTATTAATCAATAATTTATTAGTTGATGGTAGTTTTGATCTGGAATTTGGGGCATCCATTTGATAGTAATTTAGATGTGAACTTGACAAAAACTATGGGAGGTGATAAAGTTTAACTTGCAAATGTCATATTAATGTTTTGTGCGTGTAGTTTCAATCTCATCTTTTTTTATTACCATTTTTACCTCCTCCTTGATATTATTCATCTTCTCTTGCCATCATATTGGCATTTTCTATGATTTCCATCTTGTTATTTTTGTACTTCTGTTTTTATATGGTTTAACTTTCTCAAATTGGAGATACTGTTCAAGGTAATTTTCATAAGGCCATATTGCTTGCGGCATCATAGTATCAGCATGATGCCCATAGAACTTTATAACAGCTGTTTGTTCTGAAATGCAGCAAGAAACAAAAGTGGGGAAACACTGTTTCTATGGGATTTATATTGCATCAAATTTATGGCTTTATATGGAGCAAAGTCATCTCTTTGTTTAAATAATCTTTTCCTAATTTTTACATATTTAATTAGAAATTTTGATCATAAGGTTTTAAGATGAGATATTATTTCTAATATTATTATATTCTTTTTAACAAATATTTTGTCCAAATTGTTTAAACCTATATTTGATTCAGTTAGTTTTTCTAATGAAAGTTCAGTTTGTGTACAATTTTAATCTTTTGGCATCCAGGTTGAAAACTCTTTAATGTTGGCAGTTGTTTCTTGTATGAACTTTATCTTTTTGAATGTTTATAGATTTAGTCCTCCAGTGATTCCAAAGGATTTTGTCCCCCATCACAAGTTTAGAGCCCCATTGGATGCTGGCAACAAATTGAGAGAAGCAACTCCCCCAGAAGTTCCTCCTCCGGAGGATAACAGTCTCAGACTCTTGATTGATGGCATGGCAACTTTAGTAGCTCGTTGTGGGAAATTATTTGAGGATCTCTCTCGGCAGAAGAATCAGTCAAACCCATTATTTTCATTTCTGTTTGGAGGGAATGGTCAAGATTATTATGTAAGGAAGCTCTGGGAAGCGAAGCAGAAGCACAGTGATGAGAAAAAATGGCAGTTGAATGGGCAAATGTTTCAAAATACAGAGAAGATGACAGCAGAAAACCGTGGCAGAATTTTAGGCGAAAAGCCTCTTGAAAGAAGCTTTAAAGATTCAGCCACATCATCTACTTCTATGGACAGTGTCAATCTACAATTTCACCTTTCAGATACATTCACAGCACCTGCATCATATGTAAGTATCTGTGAGTGTTTTTTGCCTAATTTCAGTGGGAAGCTTGCTGTTATGTTGATTGTATTATTTCCTAAAATACATGTTAATGTCCACGAGTCATGATGATGTTCTGGACTTTTGGTCTAGACTGGACAGCCTGAAGTTGTGAAACCTTTCCAAGAGGATCCTGCAAAGCAGGAAAGGTTTGAGCAGTTCTTGAAAGAGAAGTATCATGGAGGTCTTCGATCTAAAGATGCTGGTGGATCAAGTAAGATGTCAGAGGCTGCTCGTGCTCGTGAGAGGTTGGAGTTTGAGGCTGCAGCTGAGGCTATTGAGAAAGGTAAATGGGAAAAAGAAAGGAAGACTCCTAGTCAGTTGTTGGGAGATGTATTACCTACTGCAGGGTGGCAGTTCATTTCTGGTGGCCTGGAGGTGAGTAATAAGGAATTTGCTGGTGTTAAAAGCCTTGAAGTTTTAATACAACTTATTAACTTTGGCAGTAAATCTGTAGCAAGCTGAGTTTGGTAAAGAAGAATTGGTGAAAGAAACAAAGTATCCAAAAAGGGAGGAGTTTCAGTGGAGGCCTTCACCTATTCTTTGCAAGCGCTTTGATTTAACTGATCCTTATATGGGCAAGGTATCGTTTTTTATTATTTATTTTTAAAAAACTGGCTTCATCACCAAGTTACATGTCTACCATTGTTGAAATGTTGGCTGTTTTAGATATCTTTGTTCTTCTTTTGAGTTCTTGTCAAGAATGCTATATTTTGGAGAATTATGTTATTTTACATATATTTGCAGCCGCCTCCACCTTCCCGACGAAGTAGCAAAATGGATGCTTTGATCTTCATGCCAGATCGTGTTGCAGTTGCAAAAGTAGAAGACAACGTGATGCCAGGTATGGACCAATCATCCATTTCCCAGATGGGCAGTGGGGAAAAAGGCAAGGCCATAGTTGAGGATATTAAGGTTGAGGTGGATGCTGAAAAAATTGAGAGGCCTGTTGATCTTTACAAGGTTGGTCCTTGTTTCACTTACTTTCTCCTTTATTGAAAGTTTATTAAGATTTAGTCTGCGATATTTTTGTAATTATCTGATGCATACTCATATTAAAGAAAATAATAGTGCCAGAAAATTTTATTTATAGTTCAAGTAATCATTGATGACATTTTGCATTAAATTTATTTACATCCAAATTCAAATATCTTGTGCAAATATTTCGTGCAAATATTTCAATAATTTGTGTCACAATCTCCTTATAGGCCATATTCTCTGATGACTCCGATGATGAGGAGGAAAACAACCACCCAATCCTAGCAGAGGATCCACAGAAAAAGATTGAAGTTGCGAATAAAACTCTGAATCGTTTGATAGCTGGTGACTTCTTGGAATCCTTGGGTAAAGAGCTAGGCCTAGAGGTTCCCCCTGATGTGCCTTACTCAGAAAATAAAGAGAGTGCATCTGCTAGGAAGGAAAGTAAAACTGCTGAAAAGGGAGACAAGGACATGGAGCAAGTAGTAAAGGATAGCTCTTCTGCTGATTATGGTGTTGGCGGAAGTTTGATGGTGCCAGAAATGCCACTAACCAGTATGCAGGGCATTATTCTTGGGGGAGGATCTAATTACAAACAAGAGAATTCATATAGCATCAATTTGCATAACAATGGTAGAGGAACTTTTGAGAGAAGTGGTAATGACAACGTTGAACATGCAACTAAAGAGGAGAGGAAAACTAAAACTCCCACTCATCAGCACCAAAATTGGAGCAGTGGTTCATCAGAGAATGAGAGGAGCAGAAAACGAAGTCATCATGGACGTAGGAGAAGCTATTCAGATAGTGAAACATCTGATTCATCTAATGATTCCCGACACCATTCAAGGTCCAAAGGGAAGAGGAAGAGATCATCTCGGGAAAAGAGTAGCAGCCGCAGACATTCAAAGCACCATAAACATAGATATAGGGCATCTCCTAAGAGAAATTCACATTATAGGTCTGAAGAAGAACTTGGAAAAGCCAAAGACAAACGCAAATACAAGGATTGAGGAATTTTTCATCTTTCTCAGTCTAGAATTGCCAGTTAGGTGCAATATTGGTACATTGAAGGTGCTGTTTATCCGTTTGGAAATCACGTCTATGTTGCGGTACTCCTTTTTGAATGTCCCACCTGATTGATGCTCAGCTTTAAGAACAATGGTTGTATTGCTCGGCACTTGTCACCAAATGAAAATGGTTTTACCTCGCGGCAGAATCTATCTGAGATTGATGAGGTGATGCCTCTATTCTGGTTAATCTGTTCGTGACTCACTTCTATGTCAAGACACTATCTTTTTGAATGTCCCACCTGATCACTTTAAGAACAATGGTTGTTATTTCTGGGCACTTGTCACCGAATGAAAATGGTTTTGCCTCGGTGCAGAATCTACCTGAGATTGATAAGAAGGTGCCTATAAATTCGTGTAAAAATCCTACTATTTTTGAACGCTGTATTACCATGTAATACTCAGTAGTTGTTGTACGGCCTTAATGTAGGACTGTGAATACTTAGTCCATTATGACAATCTTTCTTCAGCTCATCCGTTGTCATTGAATACTATTCTAACGTTTTTGAGACTGGAAAAATCTTTCCTTTCTTCTACTGCAGTTCAGTTGTAACGTATTAAGAACATCCACACCAGCCCCTTTTGGGGCTGGTTGTTTCTGTACATCCGCAGAAATGCTGATATGGTGTGGCCTTGCAGAGGTAAGACAGCCTCTTCGTAAAACACGGCCATGAATGTTCATATTTTTTTTTTTTTGGCTTTTTTCAGCCCAAAAACAAATGCTTTTTGGCATCAAAATGACATCAAAAGGCATTATTTTTTATCCTTTTTTTAAAAAAAAATAAAAAATTGTAGTGCAGACGTGATGCGCACCCATTACATGTGATGCTTGTTGCAAATCAATAGTTGGTTTGCAAGGGTTATTTCATCTTTTTTTTTTTTTTAGAAAAAAACAAAGATCACCAACAAGCAGAAAAATATTTTTCTTTATAAATTGACATGCATTTTGTCTATTTTTAGTGTGAAATTTGATATTTTTAAATGTAATATTAAATTTTAATTTTAATATAATATAAAATTATTTATACTTATTTAATATTTAAAAAAATTTGCTAAACTTTTTTTAAATATAATTTTATATGAAATTACTCAGATGTGATGATTAAAAATTATATTTATTCATAGTTAAAAAACAAAAATAATTTTATTGCAAATTGAATTACAAAATTAAAGAAATAATCACGTTTATCGTTTATCTAAATGAATAAGAATTTTTGCAATTAATTAATAAAGAATGCTAAAATTTTAAAATTATTTTAATTGTAAAATAATTTTGAATTTTATAGAAGAATTAAAGAAACAACAAATTTATTATTATGTTAATTATTAAATATAATAAAATTATTATGACATTATGTTAATTTTAATGTCATGTAAAATTATTTCCCATTAATTGTTTTTAATTATTTCATATATAATAAATACAAATTAGAAGTTGTATTATTAATATATATTGAATTGATAAATGAAAAGTAAATATTATTTTTAATAATTATTAATTTAAATAAGAAATATTAAATATATTAAATAAATAATAAAAAAGAAAAATGAATGAAAAATTAGTGATATAAATTTAAGGCTAAATTATTAGCGTAGATAATTTTTTATGATAAATGTCTGGGAGGTCAGGACTTAAACTATGTGACATGGAATTTAATTGGCCGGGGCTGCTGGGAATGTTGAAGAGGACAATTGCTTAGCCGTATAGGGCCAAGAAAGAAAAGGCAGCAGACATGGAATGTCTTGTAACCATGAAAAACACTCCTGCTATCAAACAATCACACATCCAAACCAAGAGTAGACATTTTCAATTGGTACCCCGTTTACCTCTGATAATTTTAAACGCAAGAAATTGAAATTTGGATGCTAATGCAACTTCTTCCTTTGGGATTTTACCTAATAGTTGATGACACTGTGAAAATACTAAGATGTAGAGAACACTGTTGAAACTTAAAAGAACGTGCATTATCTGATTGTAGAATCTGTCTCTTTCACCTATCAGAACCGCTCAATTCCCACATTTATGTAATAGCATGCACCCATCGAGCCGACTTGGTTTAAGGATATCCAGACATCACCGAATATTACAGCAACTCCCATTTGGGCCATAACTGCTCTTATTTTTCCATTTTTATTCCCAAAGAAGATTGTCCTACACCATTTTCCAATGTTTGGACTTTGGAGTCTTTGGACTTGTTAAAGTTAATAAGAGTTGATGATGACATGAGGTCATTTTATTTTGTTACTTTATTCTTTTCTTTGTAGTTCTAGTCTCCGTTGACAAAACTAACAAGAGGGGTTGCCTTTTTCTTCCTTTGTTTTTGGTAGTTGTTGGAAATTTTTCTTGTCATGCTCATATGGGTTTAGATGAATAACCCATGTGAATATTCGTTTCCTGCAGCTTCCTCTCTACCAGTCAAAGATACTGTATATACATAGGACTTTGATTGGTTCTGTTTATAAGCTTGAGTTAGTTCTGATCGACTCTATCAGGTGGATGAATCGATCAATATAAGTTTTGTAAAGACTTTTTGTTTTTACTGAATTGTATTGCTGAGGGCTGTTCCATTTTAGGTCCATATTTTGCCAAAGCAATCATTATTGTCATGAACAAAGACATTCCAAGAATTGCTTCTCACTTTGGAATTTGGGATTATTCACCAAGATGCATTTCTCTCTTTGATGTTTTTGGCCAAGAACCCGACTTCCTTTAATTTTAACGACCTTGAAAGTTCAAATATTTGATCATAGCATATTCTTTTTAAGTTTGTGGATTATTTTCTTAGCTAATAGATTCCTTCAATAATTTGGAAAAAAGAGCTCATAGTAGCAAAAAATGCCTATTGGTACTAGGAAAAAGCATCATTTTAGTAAAATCAGTAACCTCCAAAGGCAAGAATCTTTAGAGCACTCTCTTATTGGAGGTCCAGGCTTTTCAAGATTAGTTGTATGTAATGATCCTGAAAGTCTCGAAGCAGTTTCTCTAAATTATGGAAGCAACTATGTGAGAACCACCAAGTATACTGCTGCAACATTTCTGCCTAGAGCATTGTTTGAGCAGTTCAGAAGAGCTGCAAATGTGTTTTTCCTATTCTCTGCAATGTTGTCCTTTACACCACTGTCTCCTACATCTCCTCTTTCTTCTGTTGTTCCATTTGCTTTTGTGGTTGGAATTGCTATGGTGAAGGAGCTTGTTGAGGACTTGAGGAGGAAAAAGCAGGTAATAAAATCTGTACTCCAAGTTTTACTCATTTGCTTAAATGGTTTTTCTGAATCCTTTTTGTGCAGTCACAGTTCGGGTCTCCTGTAATTCTACCCATGTTAAACATGTTTATGTATTTTTAAATATTTACATGTCTACATGTTAAATATTTTTAACGTAGCAGATCCCAACTCCAGATAAAGGAGGAGGGTTGAGTTAGGTTGATGGCCAACGTAAAAACTGCCAACCTAATAATATGCATCATACGGTTCAGGTCTCTTGTCATTCTTTACATGTTATTTTGTTAGACAAGCTCATGAGTAGCAACTGCCCTCATAGCTCACCTTCAATGAATATCATTTCCCGAGACAAAATAGTTGTTGTTGTAATATGATTTCAAAGCACATCATAGCTAGTCGTTTGCATATTTGTCTCATTTCTATTGCATTTTGAATTTTCCCATCTGTCTTCTTCATGCTGTTGAGTTTCTTGCATATTCCTGGCGTGTAAACTTCTTTCAACTTTTTGATTCAGAATTTCATGTTTCCCTTTTTCACTCAGAGTGTAATCTAGTGTGTGGGAATAATACCAGGATGTTGAAGTAAACAACAGACTAGTGAACGTGTACCAGGGTAATGGCAGGTTTGAATATGTCAAGTGGATGGACTTGAGAGTTGGAGATGTAGTTAAGGTGGAGAAGGATGAATTCTTTCCTTCTGATCTTATTTTACTTTCATCAAGTTATGAGGATTCAATTTGCTATGCTGAAACCACAAACCTAGATGGAGAGACAAATTTGAAGCTAAAGCAAGCACTACAAGCAACCTCACAGTTAAATGAAGATTCAGCATTCAAAAATTTCAAGGGGGTAATTAGATGTGAAGACCCTAATGCAAATTGGTACTCTTTTGTTGGAAGTTTGGAGTTTGAAGGACAACAATATCCTCTTACACTTCATCAACTACTACTGAGAGATTCAAAGCTGAAGAACACGGACTACATCTATGGAGTAATTATCTTCACTGGCCATGATACAAAGGTGGTCCAGAACTCCGTAGGATCCCCATCCAAAAGAAGCAAGATAGAGAAACAGATGGATAAACTTGTGTACTTGTTGTTCTCTGTTTTGGTTCTTATGTCATTTATTGGCTCATTGTTCTTTGGAATCGCAACGAGAGAGGACCTGGGCCACATAAGAAGATGGTACCTTAGACCAGATGAAACCGCAATATATTATGATCCAAAGAGAGCACCTCCTGCTGCAGTGCTGCAATTTTTTACAGCCCTTTTGTTGTACGGTTACTTGATCCCTATCTCCCTATATGTTTCAATAGAGATTGTGAAAGTTCTTCAGAGCTCACTGATCAACAAAGATTTGCACATGTATTATGAGGAGGGTGACAAGCCAGCACGAGCACGTACTTCTAATTTGAATGAAGAGCTTGGCCAAGTTGACACTATACTTTCTGATAAAACAGGAACTTTGACTTGCAACTCTATGGATTTTGTTAAGTGCTTTATTGCAGGGACATCTTATGGACATGGAATCACCAAGGTAGAACGAGCTTTAGCTGGGGGAAGAAAGCCACATCTGATTCAAGACACGTCAGATAAAAATGTTAGTGAACTTTCCAGCACAACAAAGCGATCTGTTAAAGGATTTAACTTTGAAGATGAAAGGATCATGAATGGCCATTGGGTAAATGAGCCTCATTCAGATGTTATTCAGAAATTTTTTCAGTTATTGGCCATATGCCATACAGTCATACCTGACATAAACGAAGAAAGTGGGATAGTATCCTATGAAGCTGAATCACCAGATGAGGCTGCTTTTGTAATTGCATCCAGGGAACTTGGATTTGAGTTTTGTGAGAGGTCTCAAACAAGTATATCTATCTATGAGATAGAACCATTATCTGGCATGAAGGTTAAAAGGTCTCTTATTATGACTAGCTTGAATTCATCATGTTTGTCGGTTCTGGCACATTGTGTCTGTCTTCTAATCAGTTACTATGTTATTCTTTACCGTATGCTCCTATTTACAAAAGTTGTATTCAAATGTGTTGGAGTTCTTGGAGTTTTGGATGTATCTTGAAGATATTTTGTTGTTCGTTCAGAGTTTACAATCTTCTAAATACATTGGAGTTCAGTAGCTCAAGGAAGAGGATGTCAGTGATTGTAAGAGATGAGGAAGGGAGGCTGCTTCTGCTTTGTAAAGGTGCTGACAGGTTAGCAAATGGCATATCATCTGAAGAATAGAATGCATTACTGATGTTTTGTAAATTTCTGGCAAGTGATTGATGATTAGGAGTAGCTTTTATTTCATTTTATTGAGCCTTAAATTTCTGTATCTACCAGGGATTCAGTTTCTTTCTTTGACACTACACGTGCACTACATAATCATATGAGAATGCCTATGAATTAAACTCCAATAACCCTATTTGTTCCAATGAAAAACGCTACGGTCAAAACAGATATACAAGATCTGTAGACACAGGAGTTTTTGGTGTTTTGCATTTTGTTCAATTCTAAACCATCAGTTGACATGCATAAAAATATCCATTGCTATATAGCAACTTCTTGTTTCACTTGCAGTGTCATACTTCCAAGACTGGCAACTAACGGAAGGGATTTTGAAGAGCAAACAAGGATACACATTAATGAGTATGCTAATGCTGGCCTGAGAATTATGGCACTTGCATATCGTCAGCTTAATGAGGAGGAGTACCAGAAGTTCAATGAAGAATTTATGAAGGCAAAAAACTCAGTGAGTGCAGATCAGGAGAAAATAGTTGAAGCTGTTGCAGAAACAATAGAGAAGGATCTCATACTTCTTGGTGCTGCAGCTGTTGAAGATAAACTGCAAAATGGGGTATAATTTAAAATAATAATAATAAATAATACACAGCTTCAGTTATATTTGTCCTGGACTAGAAAACTTTTGGATAAGACTTAACTTTATCACTTCTGGGTATACCTGTCATATATCATGAGCAATGAAAATGTGATACTTTGTGCCATGCAGATTATGTTTCTGCATCAGGTGGCATATTCAATAAACAAAATCAGAAAAAAGTTTCAGGAGCTATTAAGTACATCTATAACTGACCCTTGGGTTTCTATTGTTGACAGGTTCCTGAGTGCATTAACAATCTTGCACGAGCTGGGATAAAAATTTGGGTTTTGACTGGAGACAAAATGGAGACAGCGATAAATATTGGGTATTTGTTGCTGAGAGTTGCAGGGTAGCATTGCAAAGTTGGTGCTACATTTTGAGTACTTTTCTGACTTTAATTTTTGGTTTCTAGTTTTGCTTGTGGTTTGCTTAGGCGAGGAATGAAGCAAATAATAATCAATTCGGAGACCTCAGAATTTGAGGCAATTGCTAAATCAGTGGAAAAGTCAAGAGCAAGTCAGGTAAGTCTGACATCTTATGGCTAATATTCCTAGCAAGCAAACTACACTCTTTGAAATGCATCTTATTGTTACCCTCTTACGGTTTGTACCAATGGTTGAGCGGAATGCTTCTGTAAGCATCTTAAAAAATTATCTATGAACAATTAACTGAACAAAAGAACTCACAGGAAAAGTTAGGTTATGCAATTAGTCTGTATCTTAGCTTTGAAAAAAGGTGTAGTAGATAATTAATTAAATATTCCATGGGGAGAACTAGCATGAAACTCAAAAGTAAAAAATTGAACTTCCCTTGTTCAGTTCTTAATGTTGATGATTCTATTAACATGACATATGGGGTGATTTTCTGTTTATGATCATGAATCAGCTTCATTAATCTTGTAGGCACTCAGGGCAAGCATTTTTCATCAAATAGAAAAGGGTAACCACCTACTTACTGCATCAAATGAGAAGGCTGAGTCACTTTGCTTAATCATTGATGGGAAGGCCCTCACATATGCTCTAGAATATGATATCAAGGACATGTTTTTAGAGCTCGCAATTAGCTGTGCAACTGTTATATGCTGTCGTTCAACACCTAAACAAAAAGCACTAGTGAGTTACATCATTCCTCATTTGTTATGTTGTCCTTTTTAACCTTATTTTGTGAACTATTCTTCGCCTTCTTATTTTGTATCTTAATTCTACATTCTCATGAAAGCATAAGCTTCTTCTTTAATGTTGCATACCCCTCTAGTTAACTAAAAGAGCTGGCTAAGAAGCAACCGAGCTTCACAGACTGCTTTCCCATATTATGCATTCATATCAAATTTCCTTCTGCCCATAATACAGGTTACAAGACTTGTAAAATCAAAAACTGGTAAAACGACACTTGCAATTGGGGATGGTGCAAATGATGTTGGGATGCTCCAAGAAGCAGATATCGGTGTTGGTATTAGTGGTTCTGAAGGAATGCAAGTAATTATTTTTTTAGATGGGTAGTTTGGCAATTTATATCATTCAATCAAATTGGATCTTAAAGTTTTGGACCTCTTTCTCTTGCACTTTCAGGCAGTTATGTCTAGTGATATAGCAATTGGACAGTTCTGTTTTCTGGAGCGCTTATTGCTTGTGCATGGACATTGGTGCTATAGAAGGATCTCATCGATGGTAAAACTTTCTCTTGGGTAACCCAAGTTAATAAGACACCTGCAAAGTTACAACTTTTGCTCCTAGCTTACCACTTACTACTACATTTTTAGAAACAGAGAAAACATGTTCAAGCATTTCTACTCTTCTAAGTAAAGTTTCACAATTTAAAGGTAGAGATAAGATTAGATTATAGATTGGTGCATAAAAAGGCTAAAATACTTTTGCTTGGAGTCTGGAGTTTAAGAAATGACAGGTAGTGTCAGGTGAGAATTCTGTTCAGTTGAGCCTAGTTGAGCACTTGAAATGCTCAGGTAACATGCCCTATTATTTTGACTATATGGCCTGATTTTTAACACCTTTCACTGATAAAGACATACCCAAAAAGAATACAAACTATCTAAAAAGAAAAACTGAGAGATATCTTGTTTTATCTTTTCTGCAGATATGTTATTTCTTTTACAAGAATATTGCATTTGGATTCATTCTTTTCTTCTATGAGGCATATACATCTTTCTCTGGACAACCTGCATACAATGAATGGTGTTTGTCACTGTATAATGTATTGTTTACATCTCTCCCCGCAATTGCGCTTGGAGTCTTTGACCAGGATATACCTGCACGGCTGTGTCTCAAGGTAAAGTTGGAACTTTAGTCTTTTAATTCTTATTTTGGAATAATGAAGCTACACTAGATATTCAAATGCTGGCAAAATTACCAAAAATAGTGACACTGAAATACGCTCTTGCTTGCAGTTCCCCATGCTTTATCAGCAAGGAGTACAAAATGTTCTTTTTAGCTGGTTCAGAATCATCGGCTGGGCACTTAATGCAGTTTTTAGTTCTACCTGCATTTTCTTTATTTGCATTCTTGGGATGGAGAATCAAGCTTTCCGTAGAAGTGGCGAAGTTGTTGGACTAGAGATCCTCGGCACAACCATGTACACATGTGTCGTGTGGGTGGTGAACTGTCAAATGGCACTTTCTATTAATTACTTTACATACATACAGCATCTATTGATATGGGGAGGAATTGCACTGTGGTATGTATTTATCATAGCGTTTGGAGCCCTGGACCCCAACATATCAACAACTACCTTTATGGTTTTCATTGAGGCCTGCGCACCATCTCCATCCTTCTGGCTTATTTTACCTGTGGTACTTATTGTAGCTCTTCTGCCATACTTCACTTATACAGCAGTACAAATGCAGTTCTTTCCAATGTGCCACCAGAGGATACAGCTGATGCACATTCAATCTGATGATATTGAGTATTAAAGTTGTGTAGATTAAATCTTCAACACCTCCAGCAGTAGCTCATACAGCAGTACAAAGGCAAAACCAGTTTTCAGAGAAAGGACCTCAAAAACCAATGTGAGTGAAAATTTAGCTAATATGATCAAAGGAAACAAAGATAGCCTTTCTGTAATGTATTTGTTCACCTCTTCTGATATTGCATGCCAGTAAGTTTCATTTGCGGGCATAGCAAATAATTGTAATCTAGTCAATTCATAGTAGGGAAAGATTAATGAATTCGTAGTTAGAATGTAAAATGAACTTTGTAAATAGGCTTGTCTTGATGGCTTTGAGGCCATAATGATATTTATTTTGCAAAAGAATGGAAGTTCAGTGCATTTCGCTGTTCAATAGGAATATCTAATACTTTCTGCAGCAATTATGACATTGAAAATTTGAAGAAATGATGAAATGAAAACATCCTCATTGAATTGGGAAAAAAGAAAATAAATAAATAAAATAGGAAATCACCATTTGCACTTCCTTTGTCATTGCATCTGCTGACTCTTCTTACTCTATACATGGAATCCCTACACTAAAACTCCCTGCTCTTGGTTGGAAATTTTTTACAATGACAAACGATAATCATCAAGATTCAACACCAAGAAAACTTGAGGCAGACTTTGCCATGATGGTTGCAAATTCATTAAAGCTAATAACTCCATCTCCATCAGTATCAGCCTCTTTGATCATCTCTGTAAGCTCCCGGTAAGTTAATGGTTGTCCCATTTTGGCCATTGATCCTGCAAGTTCAGCCAAAGTAATGTATCCATTGCCATCACGATCAAAAGAATGAAAAACCTCCAATAGCTGTTCTTGGTTTGCCAGTAACTTTTCATTTAGGTCTGGCCTTATGGCATTTACCAATTCATCAAATTCCACTGCCCCATTACCGTTTGAATCGATCCTGGCTAAGAGAACATGGAGTTGATCACCAGACGGCCTTAATCCCAGAGATCTTAACAATGCTGCAAGCTCCAGAAGAGTCAAGCTGCCATCAGCATCCATGTCAAATCTTGAGAATATGTCCCTAAGCTGGTTGAGATGATCAACTTCTGTCAACCTCATCTTTTTCATTTTAACATATCAATGCTTTATATCCAAATGACTGGATTATTATGTATAGAAAACCAAGAAAAATGCTGAAAGAAATTGGAGAAATCACGAAGGAATAATGGTGGGAATGCTAGGAAGAGATTGTCAAAAACTCAGAGGTGGGTAGGAAGCTTTTGCTAGAACTGATGAGTTGACTAAATTGCTAGAGAGGTTTGTTGGTTTATAGGTAAGGTTGTTTATGTCTATGTTATCTGCAATGTCGAGTCGGTGCATTTGTTTTTGCCAGTTATATAGTCATGCGATTCCGTGGATCTATACATATGTTAAGCCCATTTTGTCACTTCCTAAGTTCCATGAACCTTCAAAAAGTCCATTCTGATTTGTTATTTTGTGAAGCCATGCAAGTGTGCTAACCCAACCACCAGAAAAGAGCCCCACAGGTTCCAAGAAGATGTATTCTTTTGTTCTTTTTTTTTCCAAAAAAAAAACTCACTATGTTTTTATGAAATTATTTTATCTCACACAACCTGTAATGAAGCTGTTCAGACAAACTTTAGAAAGTCTTGGAAGAACTTGATATAACTTTGGACTTGATTTCTTTCTATGACACTTTGAAGATTCATCATCGACTATTATTATAGTATTATAAAGGGCAGCCTAATACATGAAAGCATCCGCAAATGCAGTGTTCGAAAAGGGTTGAACCATTAAAATTTAATGTACATAAAAGGTTGCTACACCACTTGTTGCTACACCATTGTAGTATCATAGGTCAACATTTTTACATATTTATAATTCGAGTGAAATGCAGCGCATATGCTACCTGGGATTTTTCTTTTATTAATGTAGGATCACGAATATTCGTGTCGGTTTGTGTTCCGCTTTCTCTTTCTGGTGACTTGTGCTTGCTTGATTGAGTTCACTGCAATCCAACTTGGTTTGGAAATAGAAAAATGGAACCCAAAAAAAAAAATGTTCAGAAAGTGCAACACAAAAAGGTGAAAAAGTATATGCTTCTTGCTACCAATAATTGCTCATGAAACCTGCAAATTCTTTGGGGTTATTATGTGTGGATTAAACCTTTCAATTACCTGCTCTCTGTCCCATTATTTTGTCAAAATTGTAGGGTGAATATTTCCAGTTTTTCTGATCGGGGAGAACTAATTGAAAGAAGGATAGTCAGCTTAGAGTTTGAGCATTTTTCCAGGACCTACTTTGCCAGCTGCACAAAGTAGATATTGAAGTGCTCTCAATGCCCTGGCGCTGGAGCAACAAGCCCACAAGACAGATTATCTTGACCAACTCAATAATAGCACCAAAACACTCGAAGCTATTTCCAAGAAACATGCTTTCAAGTTAAGGTGGATCTAAGGTTAATTCATCATGTATACACTTCAGGTTTCACTGGCCTTTAATCATACATCCATTTAGAAAGTGTACTCTGCATTGCATTTTAAAGTTTTGGATAGAGAAAAAAAAAACATAATCTTACCCTCTTAAGTCAAATAAAACAAATTAGCAATTTAGATTCAAATAGGCACATAACATGGATTTCTTTGAAGTAGCATTTCCTATTAGTAAGACTTCGAAGAAACGAAAACATTATCAGTAATTAATTATACATATCAGGTCCATAAGTATGAAATATTTCAAGTGGTATAAAATCAAAGATATCGAGTACAACAACTGATCACCAACTGACATTACACAGCATCTTGAGCAACTGCCTTACCATCATCGCTTTCTGTTTGTCCAGACATTCCCTTGTTTGCCAAAATTTGAGCATCACTTGTCGCGCATAAGCAGCATTTTCGCCTCAGCCATCCAAGGAAACCTGAATGCTTGATGCTCTGGAGTGGTGTCACACTTCTATTTTTACAAATCCTTCCAATAAAGCACGAAAGGATGGCAAGAAATGTCAGGACAGAAATGACTGCAAAGAATGGTCCTATTGATCCTGAAGTACTGCTTGATGATCCTCCAGGACTAGGCACTGCTTCTTGTGACTGCTGCTGTTGATATGGAAATGCTGATGATGGTGAGGAAGTTGTGTCCATTTTGTACCATTCAGGATGTTCTAATGATACTAAGGATCAGGGATTTTTCATGGGATTATATAAGTGAAGTTCTCGAGACTAAAAAGAAAGCTGGAAAAGTGTAAATGGATGTCCTAATTAAATGGTTTTCGACTGCATGAGTGGACTACAACATGGAAAGGCAAGGCTGCTGAGTGTTCTTAGTGTTTAAGATATTGTAACTTTGCATGCTTTGTTTTTGCATTAGCTTATCAGAGTGAGGACTTTTAGATAAAGAAGATAAAGATCAAGATTCCAGTTTGAAAGTGAATCCCATGTGATTTGTTTGATTTTTACCCTTTTTCCCCTTAGTTTTCTTTGTGATGACTAGGAAAAGTTGATCAGTTCATGAAAGACTGAAAGTGTAGCCAAAATTACAAGAAAAATAAGCATGTAGCCTTGGTACCTTTATAAAATTTATGCAAGAAAGAATTTATAAATGTTCTTCACCAATTGATAATTTACATTCTTCATCATCATTAAATGAATAATTTTATATTTTTATTATTACTTTTTAATTTGAATTATACATTGTTATTATTAGTAAAGTTAAATATAAGAATTTTACACAAATTTTTTTTTCAAACAAATATTATTTTTGAAACTAGATTTTTTTAAAGAACGGATGGAATAGCATGATATTTGTTGAAGAATGTAATTTTAAGAATTGCCTACTTGGAAAATCTTGCCCTAATTTTTGCTTATTTAATATAGAATCATGAACTAGTTCAGAGGACAGTTCAACTTACACTTTCCCAAATTCCCTTTCCCACTTCTCCTTCTTTTTATTTTAGAAGATTTTTTAAAAAAAAAAAAAATCAAATGATTATGCTTGTAGTAAGAAGGAAGTACCATATTTAAGTAATAATTTAAAAAAAAAATCAAATGATTATGCTTGTAGTAAGAAGGAAGTACCATATTTAAGTAATAATACACTTATAGAGTAAAACATCTTAAACATTAGTAAAGATGTGAAAGAAATAAAAAAATAAAATTATTTATCACGCTATTTAAAATGTACAAAAGAAGAAGTGATAATTATATTTTTAATTTATGTCACATAAACATTGTACTATCCAAATTCAGAGAAAACATTATTATTCCATATTTAATTTAAACATTTCATACAAAATACAAAATGTATAATCAAATTTCAAGCTTTGTGGATCATATTCCTACGATTGCATAGCCACAAAAAATGACTAGTAAAATTATGTCATTTTTAAAAGATGAAACAAAGTTAGTAGGCTCTATCCATAATTTAAATCATTGTCTGGTTGGGCTGCATTCAAGTCTATGTCATGATCAAGGGGTCAGTTTACAATTAGCAAATAAAGTAGGGCTATTTGTATAGTTGTTAGAAGTAGTTACTTGCAGCCGAAGGAGTTTGTTAGAGTTGCAGAAGGAGTTTGTTAGAATTGCAGCAGAAGGAGTTTGTTAGAGTTGTTAAGCTTCAGTATTATATAAGTTGCAGACTTGCAATGTAATGGGCATGATTTTGATGAATAGAAATGGGTTTATCCTAGAGACTCTAGTTTTCTCTCTCTTTCTGGCTGTTCTCTTCTTCTGCTTCTCTCTCGAACTATTCTTTCTGGTTCTTGGCTGTTATTCTTGTTTACCAAGTTATCGCAGCTCACTATATTAGGGTATAACCCTGACAATTGGTATCAGAGAAGTCTTCAGATCCCTGGTTCTTAATCCAAGCAATGGCAGACAACACCAGATATAAAACCCTGGAAGAATAGATTAAGAAGCAAGAAGGAAAAATATTGGAATTAGGAGAAATTTTGGGTCGACAACACTCGGATTTCCAGAAACAGATGCTGGAACTTCAGAAACAGATTACAGATGTGGGGCTAAAAAGCGACTCCAAGTTTGACAATCTGATGCACTTCCTAAAAAAGGATAGAGAAGGAGCAGAAGGGACGATTAATCCGGGTAACCATACGCTCTTACTGCCTACTCCTGAAGTTGTATCTAGGGGAATCAGAGATGACAAAGTGCAAAACTCTACTAAGGAGGAGAAGGGAATTGAAGAGAGGTATGATGCCTTATTTCCTAAGGTAGAATTACCCATGTTTTTGGGGGAAAACTCTAGGGAATGGCTACGCAAATGTGAGAAATTTTTTCATGTAAATCATGTGGAGGAAAATCGGAAATTAGACATTGTGGAATTTTACATGGAAGGGAAGGCTGACAACTGGTACCAGGGGATTAAAATGACAAAGGATAAGTTGAGCTGGGCAGAATTTAGAATGCTGTTAACTAAGAGATTTGCAGAAAAGGGAAGGATGGATGAAGTAGAGGTGTTCAATAAATTGCAGCAAGAAGATTCAGTTCTTGAGTACCAAGAACGTTTTGAAGAACTAAAAACCATGATGCTAATGAAAGATCCCCGACTACCTGAAGCATACTTCATATCATCATTCATCAGTGGCTTGAAGGAAGACATTAAGCATGTGGTCAGAATGCATAAACCTGAAACATTAATAGATGCATTTGAGTTAGCCCAAGGACAAGAACAGGTACTGGAAGGCAGTACTAAGAAGGGTAGGAGCAATTTTGGTTTTATCAAAAATAGAGTTGGGACACCTAGTCAATACACAGTTATGACTACCACATTCACCAAGGAAAAAGCACCAGTCCAAGCCGAAGTCAGAAAAATTTCTACTCAGGAAATACAGAGAAGAAGAAATTTGGGGTTATGTTTCAAATGCGGTGAGAAGTTTGGGTTAGGTCATGAATGCAAACTGAAGCAGATCAACTTCATGGTGTCAGAAATGGAAGAGGAAGGTATAGAAGAGGAAACAAATGATCCGGAAGAACAGTTAGTGGAAGTTTCACTACATGCTCTATCCGACAATATCAAGAGGAAAATTATCACTTTAGATGGCCAAATTCAGACAGCTCAGATTCGGATTCTTGTGGACACTGGCAGCACTCATAGTTACATTAACTATAGAGTGGTTCAAAAGTTATCATTACCACACCAAGAAACAAGCCCTTTCACTGTGACAGTAGCAGATGGCAAGACAATCACAAGTACTGCAATATGCCCTCAACAAGCTTGGACAGTTCAAGGCTTCAAATTCAAATATAATCTCAGAATCATGGAGTTAGGTGGATGGGATGTAATTTTGGGTGTGGATTGGATGTGTCACTATAGTCCTATTACGTTTGATTTCAAGCAATTCAACATTCAGCTGCAGCATCAAGGGGAGGAACTATTGTTGCAAGGCAGTGGAGACAAACCTGAAATGCGGCTCATCAGAGGGAAGGACACCAAGCCATTCATGGAAATGAAGAACAAGCTGATCACGTCCAGGCTACTCAATTCAGTGATAGATACAAACAAGGGAGCAGAGTTATATGCCAAACGCTCCAAATGCTCTTTTGCACAACCACAAGTTGAGTACCTGGGGCATATTATTTCTGCAGAAGGAGTGAGCATGGATAAAGGAAAGGTGGATAGTGTTCTCTGCTGGCCTCTTCTAACAAATGTTAAACAACTTAGGGGATTTCTAGGCCTAACAGGATATTACAGGAGGTTTATCAGAAACTATGGCATTATAAGCAAACCCCTCACTGATTTGCTTAAAAAGGACAGCTACCAATGGGGAAGTGAAGCTACCACAGCTTTTGAGCAACTCAAACAAGCTATTTGTTCAGCTCCAGTGTTGAGAATGCCAAACTTTTCCCAACAATTCATAGTGGAAACTGATGCATGTGCAAATGGCATGGGGGCAGTACTAATGCAGGAGGGACAGCCTATTGCCTATATGAGCAAATCATTTAACATCCAGAATAGGGGGCTATCAACTTATGAAAAAGAATTATTGGCATTGGTCATGGCAGTACAAAAATGGAAACACTACTTGATTGGAGGACACTTCATCATACGAACTGATCATCAGTCCTTGAAATACCTTTTAGAGCAGAAACTTAATATACCTTTGCAGCACAAATGGCTCACAAAACTTTTGGGGCTAAGCTATGAGATATGCTATAAAAAAGGAGCAGAAAATAAAGCTGCAGATGCTCTATCCAGGAAGGTTATGGAAAATGAAGAAGTGGACATACAAGGTGAAACTATGGCTATCTCATCTTATAAGCCTGAGTGGATTCAACAGTTGGAAGAAAGCTATCAAGGGGATAAAGAATGCACATCGATAATTGCCAAGAAGATGATCTGCCCTCAGGCAGAATCTGAATTCCAATATGACCACGGCATTTTGAAGAAAGGAACAAGGATGTATGTTGGTAGCTCAGCTGATCTCAGGAAAAAGCTAATTCGAGAGATGCATGCAACTCCTTTGGGCGAACATTCAGGCCAAAATGCTACCTTACAGAGATTAAAAATGCTTTTCTTTTGGCCACAAATGAAACAAGATGTTACAGTTTATGTGAACCAGTGTGAAGTGTGTCAGAGAAACAAAAGTGAACATTTACCATATCCGGGGCTGCTACAACCACTGGAAACTCCACAACAAGCTTGGTCACAAATCACCATGGATTTCATTGAGAAGCTGCCCATATCTCAAGGTTACGACTCGATTATGGTGATAGTGGACAGATTCACTAAGTTCAGTCATTTCTTGCCATTAGTTCATCCAATTTCTGCACCCATAGTAGCTAACTTGTTCCTGAATAATATTTTCAAATTGCATGGTATGCCATCTTCTATAGTCAGTGATCGTGACAAGATTTTTACAAGTCAGTTTTGGAAGCTTCTATTCAAGCAACTGGGAGTCAACCTTAACTACAGTTCTGCCTATCATCCACAAAGTGATGGCCAGTCCGAAAGAGTGAACCAATGTCTGGAGACTTACTTAAGGTGTTTCACATGTGAAAGACCTTCTAGCTGGAGTAAATGGTTAGCATTAGCCGAATGGTGGTACAACACTTCATTCCACAGCAGTATTAACATGACACCTTTTGAAGCATTGTATGGTTATAAGCCAAATTCAGTACCATTGGGACCGATTCAAGATTCAGTCATACCAGCTACTACGGATCTTATAAGGCAGCATCAAGAGGTACTGCATAGTCACAAGGATCATCTCCAGAAAGCCAGAAACAGGATGAAGCATTTTGCAGACAAACATAGAACTGAAAGAACACTGGAAGTGGGAGATTGGGTTTTTCTGAAGTTGCAACCATACAGGCAGCAAACCATTGCAGTTCGTTCCAATTTAAAACTTGCCTCCAAGTATTTTGGTCCCTACCAGATTGAAGCTAAGGTTGGTCAAGTTGCATACAAGCTGAAACTACCCCCAACAGCTAAATGTCATCCTGTATTCCATGTATCACTCTTGAAGAAGAAGCTAGGAAATGAAGCAATACCGGTTACAAGTCCGAAATCGAATGATGAGGATGTTTGTCCTTTAATGCCCGCAGCTATATTACAGAGGAGAATGCTAGTTCGCAATGGAAAAGTCGTACCACAATGGCTTGTTCAGTGGCAACAATTCAGCAAGGAGGAAGCTTCTTGGGAGGATCAGGCGTTCATCAAAAGTCAATTTCCAGATTTTCAGCCTTGAGGACAAGGCTGTTTTAAAGGGTAGAGTAATGTCATGATCAAGGGGTCAGTTTACAATTAGCAAATAAAGTAGGGCTATTTGTATAGTTGTTAGAAGTAGTTACTTGCAGCCGAAGGAGTTTGTTAGAGTTGCAGAAGGAGTTTGTTAGAATTGCAGCAGAAGGAGTTTGTTAGAGTTGTTAAGCTTCAGTATTATATAAGTTGCAGACTTGCAATGTAATGGGCATGATTTTGATGAATAGAAATGGGTTTATCCCAGAGACTCTAGTTTTCTCTCTCTTGTTTCTCTTCTCGCTTCTCTCGAACTATTCTTTCTGGTTCTTGGCTATTATTCTTGTTTACCAAGTTATCGCAGCTCACTATATCAGGGTATAACCCTGACAGTCTATGCTTCCCAAAAATGGCCCATGGGTACAACTGAATGGTGATTTGGGCCACGTTTTGAACTGATGCATAACTTGTTATGAATTCGAGTCCAGATCCAGACTAGGGACGAAAGGAATTACAGAAAAAAAGAAGAAGAAGAAGAAGAATTTCTAGGGAGAAGAGAGAACAATATGAGGGAAATGAAGATCACACTTAAACAACTATGCCTCACTCCACTTGCTACTCACTATTTATAACTAACTTCCTTCACCTACAAGAACAAATGAGAGCCGTTGGATCAATAACTAACTTTTCCATCCGCATCTTTCATTTTTTTTTAAAATCTTCTGCTGATAGCTAAAAACGATGTCATTCTAACAAGTTAAATGATACCTCCCAACTTAATCAAAATGGCAGCGTTTCATTTATTGACTTTTTGGGCTTTTTCCACAGACCATTTGCTTCATTTCATTACAATTTCCTTCTTTCTTGAGAATATCCTTGTCCTCAAGGATGATGAACTCACTAATCAACATTATTAAGTTTGAATTCTAGAAATTGAGCAGCTATAAATTCATGATCCTCCCATGTTGCTTTCTCTAGACTCAAGTTCAGCCATTGAATCAGCAGTTGCTACACAAGTTTTCCATTTTTCATTATGACCATTTGCTTAATAACAGCTTTAGGACTGACTTGGATTTCATCTATTTCATCCACAATTGGCATTGAAGGCATCACCTGTTGATCATCGCCTACCCTCTTCTTCAACTTAGAAGCATGGAATACTAGATGAATCCTTGAACCAGGTGGTAGCAACAATCTATAGGCCATAGATCTAATCCTTTCTACTACTGGAAAAGGACTAAGAATTTTGATGCTAGTTTTAGCTTCCTTCTTACTTCCACAGACTTTTCTCTATACAGTTGTAGTTTAACATAGGCCAATTCTCCCACCCTAAACTCTCTTTCAGTCCTGTGTTCGTCTACATTTGCTTTCATCCTTTATTGGGCTTGAGTCAACTGTTCCTTCAATAACTGCAAAATAGCCTTGCTATCTCTAATTAGTTGGCTAGCAGAAGGTACAATGGAGTCACATAATATGCCTAAAGGTAGTGGATTAGGTCTATATGCATAACATGCCTCAAAGGATGTCATCTTGATTCTCGTGTGAAAGTTTGTGTTCTACCATCACTCAGCCAATACCAACCATTGCTTCCAGCTATTAGGCTTGTCAGCACACATGCACCTCAAGTATGTTTCCAGACATTGTATTAATCTTTCACTCTGACCATCTGTTGCAGATGGTAAGTTGTGTTGTACTGCAACTTAGTGCCTAGCATCTTGAAATGCTCCCTTCAAAACTGGCTGGTAAACAGTTTATCTCTGTCTGAAGTTATAGAGACAGGAATCCCATGTAGTTTGAAAATATTTTCCACAAAGGATAAGCCCACATCCTTAGCAGAGAAAGGGTGTGTAAGAGCAATAAAGTGTCCCGTTTTAGTCAGCTTATCTACTACCACTAAGATAGTATCAAAGCCTTTGGATAATGGGAGACTTTCCACAAAATCCATATTGATATGTGTCCATACCCTATCTGGAATTAGGAGAGGCTGTAAAAGGCCAAGATAAGGTAAGTTCTCATGTTTGTTCTTCTGGCAATTATCACATTGTTGCACAAACTTCAATATCTCCTGTTTCATCATTGGCCAATAGAGTACTATGCACACTGCCCAATTGTCCATATGACCTCTAAATGCTGATGCATGTAAAGCCTCCATGACATGTCTTCTAATATCATGACTGTTTCCAACATATATCTTCCCTTTGTATTTTATAATTCCTCTAATGTACTGATAATCTAGAATTCCTTAAGGCTGCAATGATAAATAAGCAATTATATCCTTGCATACTCGATCTTCTTCATAGCTCCTAATCACATCCTATGACCATTGAGGTTGTGCAGCTGAAATAGCCATAACTTCTGTCCCATTCTTTTCCTTATTCTCAAGCTCTTCCTTCCTTGAGAGAGCATCTGCCACTACATTCCCAATCCTTTTTCTATATTGTATCTCGTAATCTATCCCAAGTAACTTCGCTAAGCATCTATATTACAATGTTTTGGTTAGCTTCTGATCAAGTAGAAATTTCAAACTCTGATGGTTTGCTCTGATTATAAAGTTATATCCAATCAGGAAATGCTTCCATTTAACTATTGCCATGACTACAGCCAACAATTCCTTTTCATATACAAATAGTCCCAAAATTTTTTGGCTAAAAGGTTTGCTTAAATAAGCAATTCGTTGCGTTTCCTGCATAAGAACAACTTCAATTCCCACATTGTAGGCATTAGTTTTTACCACAAATGTTTTTGTAAAATCTAGTAGCTTAAGCACAGGACTGGTGCTCGATTTTTATTTCAACTCCTGAAAGCAGCTTCAGCCTTCTCATTTCATTGGAACCCTCATTCTTTCTTCAACAATTCAGTTAAAGGTTTGCCTTAATTTTGTCTACCCGTAACCTTAATTTCTCCACCATCTTAGGATTAATGAATGAGTGTGAATTTCCAGTATGTACCAATATTGTTATTATATTTCCTACTATTACTTCTTATAATTTAATGGTCTTTCTTTTTAAAGAATCATTCAAAGCACATAGAGGTACCTCAAGGGGAAGTCAAGAATTGCCAGTGATTTCATCTTGCTCACCAATTGCATACTCAAATTCTTCTTCATCTTTAGCTACCATAAAATTCACATGACGCAACTTACGTTGATGGTCAAGGGATACTTGTCTCCACATTTGAAGTATAAATGATTATTCCTCCTATATTGAATTTCTTGAGGTGATATTTTTTTGAATTCTCCAATGTTCTCGCCCTTCTTATCTGCTGTTTTGACTGTATTCTTACTACCCTTATCAGTTCCTAATCCACCTTTGCTCCATTCTCCTATTACCTTTGCTGTAAATCTGCTTTTCTTATTCATCAGCTCCAATGGCTACTCCTGTACCTCAGCAATTTCAAATGCCTCCAGTAGGTATGTAGGTTATAGCAATCTCATCATAGACTTAATCTCCTCCTTAACATCACCGATAAAGCTCGAAATAAAATAAGCCTCGGTTAGGTAGAGGTCCCAGATCAGCATTATAGATCGAAGCTCATCAAATTTTTCTTGATATTCCCTCACTGATCCTTCATGTTGCAGCTTGTTAAACTCCTCAACCTCATCCGTAAAGCCTTGTTCCCCAAACCTCTTGACTACAGTAGCTGAAAACTCATCTCATGGTACTTTCCCTTCATCTAGCTTAATACTTTGATACCAAATTTCTACCTTCCCTTCTATAAACATTTCCACCACAATAATCATCTGATCATCTGGAATTTGATAGATGAGGAAATACTTTTGGCATTTTTTGATCCACTCCTTAGCTGCTTCTCCATTAAACATGGCAATTCAATTTTGGGATGTGCTATCCATCATTTCCTTAGATTCTTATCTAGCCATAGACTGTTATTCGCTTCACTTTTTCCCTTAAAGCCTGATGTTGGTAATAGAGGGTTTCTGTCTACTGAATGAGATACTTCTTCATTTTTAGCATCCTTTTCCTTAGACATCACCATCTTCATTAGAGCTAACATCTTAGATTCAATCTGGGCAATCTTATCTTCATTCTTTTTGTCATTAGATTTAATCTTAGCTTCCAACGTTTGCTGAGACTTCATTAGACTTTCAAGCAATTCCTAAATCCTTATCTGAGTTGTCTCTTGCTTCTTCAACTGGTCATCTACCATTTTAAACTGGTAGACTCAGCCATGAAGTTCCAGTCCAAGGAGCGATAGCTCTGATACCAAATTGTTATGAATTAGAGTTCAAATCCAACTTGGGGAGGAAAGAAATTACAAAAAAAAAAAAAAAAGGAAGAATTTCTAAGGAGAGGAGAGAACACTGTGAGGGAAATGAAGATCACACTTAAACAACTCTGCCTCACTCCACTTGCTACTCACTATTTATAACTAACTTCCTTCATCTACAACAACAAATGAGAGCTGTTGGATCAATAACTAACTTCTTTCATCCGCACTCTCCATTCTCTCTCTTTTTTTTTTCTTCTTGTTGATAGTTAAAAACGACGCCGCAACATTTCATTTATTGACTCTTTGGGCTTTTTTCACGGACCATTTACTTCATTTCTTTACACGACTCTACAAAAAAAATTTTCTCTCTCTCTTTTATTCACCAAACTCGCATAAATAATAAGAATGAAATGGTCAATGGATGACGATTTCTCTTCAATAGCTACATCAAAGGGAAAAGAAAAATTGGAGTACGTCATTATAGAATGTCATCTCATTTTTATATTTTTAAAACATTAGAGTACATCGTTATAGAATGTCATCTCATTTTTATGTTTTTAAAGCAAGTTGTATATTTTCAAGGTAAAAGTTATAAGATATTTTAGATATAAAAATACTAAATGAAAAAAAAAATCCATAAAATGAGTTATATATTAGATTATTAATGCATATTAGACATTTGTATGGAATTGAAGAATCACTCTGATTTCAAAGAACGTTAAAGTTACTTTATCTTAGAATGTGTGCTTCATCCGGTCATCCTAGTTTTATACAATCCGAAGTTTTATTTACGTATGAAATTCTATTAAATGACAAAAAAATTCCTAAAATCATCTTCATTATTGAAAATAGAAAAAGAAACTATTCGTACTCGTAACTTAAATTAAATGATTCTTAAATATATCAAAGAACAATAATTAATGTAGTTCATCACAAGCATATCATGCTCTTCTGTAGGATTCCCATGAATTTGATTTGACATTATGATAAGAGAGAGTGATGATATTTAAAATAATAAAATATTTGAATTTTTGTTATTATTAATATTGTGTTTATGTAACTTCTAACTTCTTAGTAATGAATACTTAAAGTGAATGGTGCTCAGTGAATTACGTTATATTAACACAAAATCAATTGCCAAAAAATTCATTGACAATTTCTGTACTCTTTTCATCTAAAAAAAATTAATTTCAAAAAACTTCTTTGTGAAAAAAAAAGAAAAAAAAGTTCACTTTTAAATGAAATTATAAAAATATTCTTATTAATAATAATGTAAATTTGCTATCCTTAAATAAAAATATAAAATTATATATTTAATAATTTTAATAAATGTATTGTACCTTATAACTAATAAAAAATTATATTTAATTAAAAGTATTTTTTTTTAATGGAGGGGTTATATAATTAGTCTAATAAATTTGTATGTGTATGATTATTCTAATAATTTGTATTGGGATCGCGTGATGATTAGATTTTCAAAAGCTGGAGAAGGGACTAACCCTTTTTTCCAAAAATGATACTTAACCTTACTAAATTTGTCATTAGAGAAAAATACAGGAACTAAGTGATTGTAATGACTCATTTAGGGTAACTAATCAATATAATAACATTATCTTAGTGGTTGAATTTGAGTGAATTCGATCTTAGGCATTGTCATTATCATGCCATCTTTCTTCCCAGATTCCAATTAGAGTCCGTAATGTACATTATTTGTTAGGCAAAGAAGCACAATTACATTGGCTCGTTTCGTATTTGAGCCAAATACAAACATCAAAAAGATCAATAATGAAAGCGAAGAAAAGCATTTCTTTTACTTAGGACAAAGAACGGACAATCCACAAAATATACCTTCATAATTGATCCCCTGAAAAGGTTGCTAAACTATTATGGCATCACAAAAAAACTTTTTCAGACATTGCAAAATGGATTTGTTTATCATAAAGAGATTCGGCGTTTTTAACCTTGTTTCTGGATTGGTTCAAGTGAGGATAGCATTTCTCTTCTCCATGGACATGGAGTTTTCAAAACTCCAAACATCTCAAAAATAGATAAAGAGGTAGGAATTTCTTGAACGAACTGCACTCCTTTGTATACGTCAGGATAAGAAGGGGTTGGAGAAAATTTGAATCCAATTTCTACAGTGATGAATATGAGCGCAATTGAAAAAGTACAATGGCATCGCGAAAGAAACCTTTTTGAGACAATATCAAACTATTATATACTTTTTGTGTTCCAAAAAAAATTCATATTTGTTATTTTTTACTATCTCAAATTAATTGCTATTTTTAAAATATCAACTTATTTTTTTCAATAAAATTTTATTTTTATTTTTATTTCAAGAAATATCCACCACTTGTTTCGACATGAATTTCAGTTGAATCTTACAATCAACATTAACAGAACTTGAGATTCTTTTTGAAATAGATATTTCGATAAAAATAAATTTCGAGATAAATATATGAGATTATTTTTGAAATAGATACTTTTATACAAATCGATTTCGAAATATATACTTTGATACAAACATATTGCGAAATATATACTCAGTACTAGAGTTTCAGGATTGTTGAAAATTTTTACATCGATTTTTTCTCCTCTACTTTACACAATTGAGATGTACTTATAACTGCATTTCAAAATTATAAGAATGTTTTTTTGAAAGAAAACCATCGTTACTATCACTCATAAAACTCTTTGTAGGCCTAAACTTTATACTTTGAATCGAGATTCAATACTTATCAATGTGATTATCAATGTGATGTATCATTTACTCTCCACGGTTTAAAGTGTAAAATAATAATAATAATAATTTTCTTTTATAGCGATATGTGTGTGTCTCACATTCTTTTAAAAACAAAAAAAAAAAAAATGACACAGAAGTACAAAGAAGGTCTTCAATGTTCACATGATGATGATTGATGAAACCAATTTTATTTTATTATTGTTATCATTATTTTTGAAAACTACACAATATTTTAATTCATTATTGGTACTATTTTTTTGTAAGTTAACCAATATTTTATTGGTCACTGCATTCAACATTATTCAGTCTGATCCGTCAGATTCCTTTAACGGGATCCAAACACGTGTCCATTCGCTGCCAAACTTGCTAATTTGTTACCGGACCCCGCTTCGGTGCTTCCGAAGCCGACACTTCAGCTTCCTCAAAAACGAATTGACACTCCTAACCTTACATTAATCCCACGAAAGTTACGAAACATAATCGTGTGCGAATTTCCCCATGGGCAAAACAGAAAGTTTACATAATATCCTGATTGTTATACGACAGCTCACGCTGACCAACATCTCTCTCTCACACACACACACAGTCACGCAGTGTCACACTTGTACAAAAACTAAACCAAGGGGGGTCGAGAAACAGAAGCTATGGTGACTTCCTCACTTTGTCTGTTTTCATGGTTTTATCTATGCCCCCTTTCCCCTCTATCCCACTTCTGAATTCTTAGATTTTCATGGGTTCATTCTTCTTTGGGTAAATATTTATTTTTCTGGGCACGACAGATTGTGTAATTTAAGGTTTTTGATTTTTTGTTGTCACTGTTTTAGTTCCTGTTTGATGGATGATTAATCTTCAAATCAGATCTGTGCTGAAAAGTGAAGGCCCAGTAAAAAGATATGTATGTTCAGGCGTTTATATTTGATGGGCTAAATTTTTCATGTTAAGGTCAAATCTTTGGTGGTTTCGTGGGGGATGAATGGTTGAGGACACTGGAGGCAGCGGTTCATCGATCTGTTCCCTGAAATCCAAACGTCAGAAAAAGTACTGGGAAAAGGAATCGGTCGATAAACCTCTGCATCCAGCGCTTAACTCTTTCTCCATTTGCTTTCTACATTTGCTTTCTACTATACCTGCCCATGTTTTATTATGCACATCTTGCATGTTTTTTTTGGCCCCCAAAAAATTTTTGTAAATGGAGCCGTAGCAATAGAATTTTTTTGGGTTTTATATGGTTAGATGTTCATAATTAAATGTTCTTATGGGTTGTTTGATTAGATCTCAACATTCCAAGTCAAAATCCGGAGTTTATGGTTCCCTTATCTGGTCTGTGAAACTAAAACCTGTGGGATTTTTCTCTATTTTCTTTCCCAAATTCTGTTTGGCAACTATAGAAGCAAAGAGTCACGCCGAAATAGAGTGGGGCTAGCCCTCGTGACATGCATGCAAGGGTGTGCGTGAGTGATGATATGCCCCTTTTTGCTTTTGTTCGTGACTCAAGTCCAGTTCTGGTGCAAACATCTTTTATATTCCTATTTATGATTCTTGTTCCTTCAGTAATTTATTGCGCATTCTTTGGGCTGGCTATGACAGTGTTTTTGATAGCAGAAATCAGAATCTTTCTTTCGTTTCAGTTCGTCTAATTGGTCTGATGTTATGGGGAACTAGATTATCTGGGCTGCATACATTTATAACTGGTTAATGTTACAATTGAGGGATGTCTCAAGATGCCGAGGCACAAACTAGTCGTGAACCACTATTGCTATGCACGTGCCGCCTGGCTTCAATTTTGCGGGGCTATTATTGGGTTGTGACTGAATCATCATCAATCAATCTTGAAGAAAGACAATAATGGAGACATATTATCTATAGGCTGATGATATGGACAATTACTCAGTACTTTTCTCTCTCTCACGGTCGATGTCAGCTCTTTGTTTTGCATTAATAGTATTAAGGAATTGTTTTTTTCCCCCTAATTTGTTTGTTTTGTTCGTATTTTATTTTTTGTATGGTGTCAAGTTTCACTTTCGTTGTTCCAGTTGCGTTTTCCCTAGATTAGGCTTGGGCCTTGAGGGACTATTATAATATTGGCCTCAAATGGGATTATTGTAGTGTGATGCGCATAGAAAGTGCTTCCAATTTTTATTTTTTTTTCCATGTTCCTGTTTCTTTAACAGCAATTTTACTTTTGGGGATTCACTCAAGCAATCGGTCGAAAATTTCACTTTATAATCATAGTGAAAATTGGTTGTTTATAGATTATTTTGCGATTCAAAACAAATTTTTATATTTATTAACAATTGATATAGTTACTCTCATTCATCCATATTGATAGTAATTAATCACTAGCGTTAAAATTGGTGTCATTAATATTGATATCATGAATAAGAAAACCTTTAAACTTATTATTCAAACACTTGTTTATAAATATTGTAATGAAAGTAATATAAGAGTTTATCACTAATTATTATTTATTTGTTAGTGTACTTTACTTTTTCTTTGTACATTTGGTTTTCGTTTAATGAGAATAGCATTTTTTTTTTTGCACAAATTATGACTTTTTATGTATTTTATTTGGTGTATTGAGTTGGCCTCGTTCCTCTAATTTAGAATGGTGACAGGGTAGTTGTTCATTCAATTTAATAGATATAGATAGGAAAACAACTCTTTTTCCTACTTTTTGTTGTATCGAGTTTATTATTCAATTAATATTAATAATTAATGAGTGAGAGTCTAGATAAAAACAACATTCAAGGTGTTGTTTACCTAACATATCTCTTGCGAAGTTTAGCCAAAATCACAACTGTAACGGTTGGTTTAATATTTGACCAAATAGAATCATCTGCATACTAATCATTAGAGGCCGACGACTAAAGAGGATTAGAAAGAAGTGATCACTGTAGAACCAGTCATTAGAACCGATCATTAGAGGACTAATCACTAAACATAAGAGAGAACCAATCATTAGAACCGATCATTAGAGGGCTGATCATTAAACAGGATAAAAGAGAACTGATCACTATAGAACCAATCGTTAGAACTGATTATAAAGGGCCAATCACTAGAGGGGATAAGGTTAAGAGAATATAGTGAATATGAAATAGAAAGTGTAAAAAGTATATTAAAAATGTGAAAATTTTGTAGACTAAGAGGAGCTAATAAGTATGAAATAAAAAGGGTAACAAATATATTAAAAAAGTAAAAATGCTTTGTAAAATACAATCACTTTTAAAACAAACTTTTAGAATAAGAGTATCCAATATCATCAAACATAAAAGAGTAGTTTTGCATGTTTATTTTGAATTTAAAATAGAAGGTCATCCCAATTCCAACAGGCTGAGTTTGTCATATATACTAGCATACTTCTTAATTCCATTATCTGAAAATTTTTTGAATCACACCCCCCTCCCCCCTCCCCACAAAAAAAAAAAGAAAAAGAAAAAAGAACCAAATTCTTTTACCAATCGACTGTGATTGTCAAAATATGCGCTCAAAAGTACTATTTACTAGTACCACTTTGGGTGGGTTCTTCTTCTTTAGCTTTAAAGGACAGCAACATTTGATGGATGGGAGAGAGATACAGATTAGGCAAAAAAAGGAAAAGAAGAGAACACCCAAGTCACGGAGCATTTGCGGCTGGAGAAGCGAAGGAACAACATGGATGGGGGATAATGGTATATGGATTATGGAATTGCCTGGGAATCCTCGGTAGTGTTGAATCAAGCACTTTAAGGAATTTAGGCATCAAGTTCCTATAATGCTGATGAACCAACCCGATAAGAAAATTTTGTTGTCAACCATCTATTTTGTTTTGTTTTGTTTTGTTTTCAGTGTGCCCATCACACATACATTAAATATGATGCCCCTTTGGAGTCTCATCATCATATCCTATGCTTTGCTTGCGTTTGCATGATTCTGATTCTGATTCATTGAGAGCAATTGAATGTGACCTCTTTTCATATTGTTTTTTTGGTTCAAACTTCAAATGGAGGGCAATGCTCCTTTTTCCATGGTAACATTTTGTTTGAACAAATATTTCGAATAGAATGATTTTGAATATTGGTTTATTAGTGAAAAACCTTCTGTTCACATAAAATCTTTATGTTAGAGTCGAAGTCCCATTCTAATACAAGCGTATACAAGTGTTTTTTTGTATTATTTTAATTAAATAAAAAAGAGTCTGCTTTAAATAAAGTACAAATTTTTTTGTTATAATATATAACACACATAATGTATGAAAAACGTACCATTCTCCTATTTTATTTTTAATTTTTAAATGTGAGTCATATATGATTATTATTAGTAAAAATTTATTCTAAAAGTATTTTTTTTACAAAGAAAAATTTTGAAATTAAACTCTTATTTAAATAGATAAAATATTTAATCTTTTAAACAATTAATAAATAACGATATATACTATTAAATAATTTAATTAATTTTGTCTAGAGTGACTGATTTGATATTTACCTATTAAATTAGTATAAATCATTCTCAACAATTGATAATGAGTTTTTAATAATAACTATTAGTATAAATTACTTTGAATATCCATTTATTAACACGTCAATTACTAAAAAAAATCACTAAAATTTTTCATCACGAATATAATTATTCTAAATGCCCTAATGTCACATTAAAGCCAAAAAGAAAGATGCCTTTATCATTTTGAGGAAATCAATCCATCTCCACCCGTGTTTTACCCGTGTCTTGCTTTGGCATAATTCCAAAATTGGGGGGGCAAAGTGAATGATCACCCGTGGTCTATTACATGAGTTATTTCTTCTTCTTCTTCTTCTTCTTCTTCTTTTTTTTTCAATTAGTTTAACAATGAAATCGTGCAAAATAATGATAAAATTATTCTTATCATTAAGAGTTAAAACAACCATTTATCATTTTTTGTTTATTTTGAAGCAGCAAAAATAAATAAAAGAAAAAAGAGGGAATTTGAGGAAAAGTTGAGCTCTTCTGAACATGATGATCATTCTTTCTAACATAATTGCTCATTATGCTACTTTATTTTCCTCATTGTCCCACCCCATATGAGACTGAAAGTGGCTATATATATAATTGGAGAATGAGGCTAAAATAATGTGTACGGAATGATACCAGCACTGAAAATTAAATTATAGCATAGAGTTATGTAGTGTAGTGGATAGAACAACATCACAAAAGGTGAGACATTTAATGATGGCTATGTTGATGAAATAATTTTATATACGAGTAATGATATTTTTATTGAAAATTTATAGTAATAAGTAATAGTGATTGATATGGTATGTTCGGACATTTATCATATTTTTTTTAAAAAATATAAAATAATAAAAGTTAATTTTATCTTTTTAAACATATTACATTAGTTCTTGTAAATTTTTAGTATAAATTTTCACTAAAAATATCATATATATACATATGTATTACTTTCCCATCCTAAAATTTGTCGTTTTAGTAAGTTTTGTATTTTACATTATGTTTCATTTTTTTCTGGGAAGATTTACAATTTTTTTTGAAGTTTTTTTAACATGGGATAATTAGAAAGTAAGTGAATTAATATGAATAATTGAGATACAAATAAATTGAATTGGCCAAAAAGTTAATGAAGTGCAACTATCAATACGAGACAAAATGTGTGTATCATTGTAACGAGGAATGATAGCAATGGCATGCTGAATTGTTGATGATGGTCACCATTACAACAATTCTGCTTCACATATTTCATAACTACTAAATTGGGACATGGATGGTGATTGAAAATTTGAAAGTGCCCTCAACAAATGATAATCATGCCATTGATTTTAACATCAAGCCAACTTGAGGAGGTTGGCATCTCAATGTATGCGTGGATTACACTATCAATTTATATTTGAGTTAATATTGTTTACCTCTTTCGAGATTTTGACTTTTATTAAATCAAATCTTGTGATTTGAAAAATAACAATTGACCCCCTTGACTAACAGCCAACTCAAGTTACTTAAATAAAATTAGTAAAAAGAAAAAAAAAAGCCTCAAAACTTGTGCAAAAAAGACGAAAAAATAGCATAATTTTTAGAACTTAGTGCAAAATTTGTGTTACACTTGTAAAAAAATTTATTTTTTATTCTACTTTGTTTCTCAAACTCAAATTTTTTGAAGGTTTTTTTGTCTTTTTGTCAATTTCAATTAAGTAACTTAGATTGGCTGTTAGTCAAGAGGGCTGATTGTTATTTTTCAAACTACGGAGTTTAATTTGATAGAGGTTGAAACCTCGAAGGAGGTAAATGATATTAATTCTTTATGTTTTTACAATTTTCCAAATATTTTTACGTCTTTTAATACTTCTTATATTTCAAAATTATTATTTAAAAAAAATATATAAAAACGTATTTTGAAATGCAATTCATACACACTCTTCACTTTTGACAAAATGACCACTAACATACTCTTTTTTCAATTAAGAAAGTGATTTAAAGTTTTGGAAAAAAAGTTTAATTGTCTAAAATTTATGATTAGAAAAGTGTAATGACCTCCAAAACCATCTTAATATTTGAAAAAAATGAGCACTAATATACACTTTTGTTACTTGACAAAGTGAAAGGAAAAAAAAAATTAATTGCCTAAATTTATGATTTGCAAAAGTATAATGGGCTCCAAAATTATTTACCACAAATGTTTTCGACGATACAACACGAGAAGGTTTTAAAGAATGGCTTAAATTTTTGGAATGTACAACATTTTATTCGTAAAGTACAAGTTTATAAGCACAGGCGGATTCATGGTTGATGCTTATGCGGTATGGGTCAAAAATAAAAAGACTCACAATTGGATTGAGCACAGCAACTATGAAAGGCCTGGGCTTTTTTAATGAATTAGGTCGTTCCCTAGATTACAATGATCTGGGCTAGGTCAGTTTGGGTCCAAATCTATTAGGTGCTCAATAGCCCAACGACTACTACTATAGCTATTTTCGTAGGTAGAAAAAACAAAAGGAAGAAAATATATTTCTTACCATACTAGAAAATGAAGAGAACCTTTAATCTTTCTAAACATTTAATTCTTAAGAATATTTACGTTACTCAAATTCTTTGTTCCCATTTTTTAAAAAAAGGATGAAAAAAATTATTTAATGAATGTGGATGATTTTTTTTTGGGTTTTTTCGGAAGAAAAACCATAAAGAAATTATATATTACTATGAATCTATGATGATGTTTCTAATTAAACTAACACACGCTATCCTCAAGAGCTAGCCAAGAAACAATTTGATATGGCAAAATATATTTCTTACTATACTAGAAAATGAAGAGAATATAGAGTTTTATTTTTGATATAATACAAATGCAACCAACTTGCAGTATTTTAGTTATAAATTCATAATTCAACATATAGAAATATTTATCTGTTGTCGTCTATCTACTAATCTTTAGACTTGATTTAGTTTGACTTGGCTAAGTTGGCTTGATTTTAGATTCTGACTCACCTTCCATGGACGAATCTTGTAGGGGAACTTTTAATCTTTCGAAACATTTAATTCTCAAGAATATTTACGTTACTCAAACTGTCATTCTTATTTCCACTTAGTATACCATTTTAATTTAGAAATTCATTATTTTGTTCAAACTCTTTTTCTCTGGATATCCCTCTAGCATATAGACTAGTAAAGTTAATTAAAAGTAATTTAAATATTGCCACAAAAGTCAAAACCAAGGAGAAGCAAACTAAGAGATCAAATATGGCTGCACACTGAGGCAATTAGTGGTAAACTATCAAATTAACAATAACTGATTTTACATCTCCAAGAAAATCCAACATCAAAATCCTACAATTCCCATGTAGTACTTGATTGAAAAAAAAAAAAGAAGAAGAAAAAAAACTCATATTAGTCCATGATGAGACATCTCATCTGCATGATAAAATAGAGAATTAACCAGCCTAGCCTGTTGAGAATTAATAATTCCTTCTCCACTTTCTTGACTTAGGGAAGCACTGAAAGAAGGAGCAACAATAACTGAAGAATAAACCTTTGAGCTGCCAAGTGAGAGCCTGCAAAACTTCTCTTTGTTTTGAGATTGATGATCATCTCCATTTCCAAGTATAGTTTCTCCCACGAATGCGCCAAAATCAACAACAGATTGATGATCACTTTCTTCTGTCCATTGATGAGAGTTTAAAGAATCCAGGGCTGAGGACTTTGCGAGGTTCTTCGTGATGGCATGTTTAAGAAGCTGATAAAGTCTTGGATTCTTTCCAAGTAAGCTACGATTTTCTTCTTGAGTGTTCATGTTTCCATGATATATGAAGTTTGTCTTGGCATTTTTTCCCCTTAATAGTCTAGCAGCACTGTCATATGCAAAGGCTGCTTCCTCTGCCCTATCGAAAGTTCCCAACCACAGCCTCAGATTCTGTGATGAGTCCTTAATCTCAGCTACCCATCTTCCCGAAGGCCTTTGTCTCACTCCAAGAAATCTTCTCCTTCCATGGCTTCTTATACTTTTTCCTCTTGTTGAAGACTTCATAGAGTCTAGTACTTCAGCACTTTCAAGAAGGCTTGCTGTTCCTATTATGGGCAACAAGTTTTGGCTTGTGGCTGGACTTGAGGACTGAGATTGTACTTTTGAGCTTTGAGTTTCCATGTTATCTATGGACAGTTGTTAAAAGGGCTTGCTTTGCATTAATAGGAACTATACCATGACAACGATTGGAATTAATTAATGATATTTGTAGTGTCTTATCTGGCTCATCTTGTAATTAATGAGGTAGAATAATGCCAACAATTTTGGTATGATTGAGCACACAAATCAGCTCCAGCACACTGGGGTAGAAAGCTTGTCAACACTTACGAATCAACATGTATAAAGTTGCAGGGTGAATGGACCACTGGTTGTTAAGGACTAAGCCAAGAAACAAAAAAGCTGTCACTAGTTAAATGAAAATGAATTACAAATTAGCAAGTTGGATGCTGCCACCTATGGGGGTTCTGGTGATTAAAATAGGAGCAAAAACTTGTAGTAATTCTGCATGGCATAAGTATCTCTGGATTCTTTATTCCTTCATTCAATTTCCTATGTAAACAATGGCACTTTTTAATTGTTCTCTATGAATAAATTTCAGTTCATATCAGTTGCCACCTGAAGGGCATATTCAAAGCATGTACTTGCTGATTGCATCTTGGTAATTATGGACTATTATATATTTGTTGTAGATAGTGAGCATTATTCTGATATTGAGACTTGATCCAAGAGGAAGAGAACAAAATCAAAACCTGAAAAACCCAAAAACAGACAGACCCCATGTTTTTTCTCCCCAATTTCAAAACACTCTCTCCAGCCTAAAAACTAATGTTTTGAACTTGGCTCTTAATGAGTCGTCCTAATTTGTCCCTTTGACACGTTATCATAATAAAGTTTGTGATTTTAGCCTATCAAGCAAGAACATAAATATATATGCTGCCAATTATCAGAAGAAAGCTGATAATTTCTTGTTGGGTTCGTCCCAATTGCTCAGAAAACCATTTCTTTTGTCTCTTTTCACTTGAGAAGCATAGATATAAGAATTTCATCTGGCGAACTAGTATTCAATATTCTTTCCATCATATATCGACATGAGTTCATTAATATTCTTTACTTGTTACCAATGGATCATTGTGATCAAGCTACGGACACCATTCAGATCAATGAGGCAAGCCTGGACTTAATAAATGAAGGATTGTTACATTATCACTTCCCCTTTGTATGGCAGACACTTAGTTTTGGATTGCAATGCATGTGAAAAATATATTTTGCCTACTCATGAAGAAATTAATGATGATCATGGATGGTGATACATATCATGAATCAATCAAGTTCTCAGAAGAGAGAGAGATCACCTACTACGCTCAACTTAGGTGGAAAATGGAAGATTTAGCAACCCTTTCACCGTGAGAAAGATATTAACTTCAGATTGAAAATAGCTCAATTATTTGTGCTATATGAACATTACTTCAAATATACCAAGGTCTCACAATTAATAAAGGTGAAATATGACCACTTTTAAATGATGGCAAAGTGTTCAGTACTAATAGTCCTTTTGTTTATTGCCCATTTGGGTTTTTTGTCATTCATACTAGTATGAACTGGGAATATGATATACTAAGGACATTGTTGGAGTCTAGCTTCCATGGCCCTCTGTGACTATACATGACACAGGAGCATGGTTTCAATTCTTCTCTATGTTGACTAAAATGACACTAAAAATTTTAATATGAATTCAGACAAAGTGATGTTGGTTGATGGAAAGCGATATGCTTCTGTTTTCCTTTCCTTGTCTTGCTTAAGCAAACAATTAAGTCAAGTGCACAAGAAAGAAGCATCATTGAAGTGATGACAAATCTTAATGTGCATGAATCTCTCTATTCCGTATAAAGCAATATAAAATCAGTCTCTCTAATCCATTTTCCAAGTCTTGTTTAACCAATGAACTCGAAGGCACAAGAAAGAAAAAGCGTATGAGAATAAACATTACTTTTAAATGATAAATAATTCAATCTCCAACCTGAAAACAGGCAAAGAGTGAAGACGTATGTGGTACAGTTTTTGCCTTGCTCTACTGATATAATTCCCTCATCCAGGAGGAAAAGCCAGCAGGGTCATGCTTGAATTGATTCCAGGCTTTCCACATATGCAACACAAATGCCATAAAACCATTGGTCTTCTGGAAAATCCTTTGGAGAAGTAACAACTCTGTATGATTCGTCTTCAAGCTTGTAAACCCATAAATCAATTCCACCTTCGCCTCCCAACAAAATATTATCTCTAAATGGCACACTGTAAATATTCCCCCAACGGTTTGTGGTTCGTATGTTGAATCTGATTGTCCAAGACTACTTCACGCCATAATCTTTAATTATGAGGACACTAATATTGTATTTTGACATCTCAGTATCCACAACCAAGTTAAGACATCCATCCAAAGCCCCCACCACCCACTAATCCAAATTGCTCACATAGCCATCCTCCACTCACTCTGGTTTTGGAAATTCGATCATACAGTTGGTTTTTTGAGCAAAACACATAATAGTGTTCACTTGATCACCTGCCCAGTGCAAATTCTCAGTAGCCAAAGCCCCTGATCCCACCATGCTGTGCCGGGTTGCTATCTTCTTCAATGTTTTGTTCCTTAGACCAGCAACAATGACAAAAAAGTTACCTAATTTTAGTTCACCTATCCACAGCTTTGTAATAATCAATGGAGTCATCATAACAGAGTCCCGTGGCATAAAGTCCTTAAATTGCTGCCTTGAATTTCCCCAATAAACTAAGTTGTAACACTTCCATGGAAGAATTAGTTGAAGGGTTCCACAGGTAGATAGAATCAGAACCTGCAAGGACTAACACCAGCCCATTACAAGAATCAAGGATGCGAATTTCAGTGTCATGGCTTGGAAAAATCTGTTCGAATGGGTTGAAAATCACTTGAAGACGTAGTTTCTCGTCATGAGAATAAAAAATGGTTTTGGTATCATAATCAGGATAGTCGTCGGACGCAAAGGAAATCAATGCTCGTTTCCTTCCTTTTGTGGACATGCTGAATTCGGGATCAGAAATCAAAGATTGCCATTGCTTACACACACTTTTGAATAGGAACAGAGACATCACGGGCAGTCTACTAAATATGTTGTTAAGGATATCCTCTGGAATATTTGGTATATCCGATATCACTGTCCTTGATTTCCTGGCCCATTTCTTGTATGATTGTCTCATTCTTGTGGTGTTCATGGAGGCACAGGTCAGGTCGAATTGAATTGACGGAGGCCAGGCCTCAGGCTGGTTAGAAAAAACATAAAAATAAAATTCATGTCCTACCAAAACTGACAAAACTGTAATTCTATAATTATAGAATTGTTGTTATTCTCCAATAGGAAAAGCCATTTCCTATTGAAGTTGCGATGTAACTCAAAACACTCGATCAAATTGTGAAAACAAAATATTGCATGGTATTCTTTCTCGAGTCTCCACGATTAATCTTTGTATGAACTAATATTATGTGATGAAGAGAATATTTGCCACCGGAATTGAGATAAGACCAATTTGACTGGTTTCACTCTTGAACCCATCTACTAAGAATAAACTTACAAAAACAGATTTCAAAATGTTTTCTCAAATAGATATTTTGACAGTATTGTGAGCAACTCTCTAACATAGAGTTCTACTAGAATAAGCAAGGGCCGTGGTAGTTGCGGAATCTTTTACTGATACATGACAACTATGAATAGATGGACTTAACTATTTTGATTGGTACCACGTCGAGCCAGTTCCTAAAGAAGAAGATCAATTTATTACTTATGTATCTTTACCCGTAGACCTTTATGAAGAAGAAGGTTTTGTTATTGGGTGGGGAAGTTCTGTTAGTGGAAGTAATATTCCCACAAAATTAGAAAAAATTCCAGACCTTTTGAACTGTAAGCTTGTTTTCTAGTAAGATTCCCGCTCTCGGACCTTTTGGACTCGCTCTCGTACCTTTTGGACTATAAGCTTGTTTTCTGGAAGTAGGTTTGCAAAAAAAGTTTTTAGTTTTTTGGAAGTTTGCAAAACAAATCTTTATTGGATAGCGAAAGTAATAGAATACAATAAATAGAATTTCTCAATGGTATCGCTATAGCGTATTTATATATGAAATTCGAGATTATACAAAAGTATTATTACAGGAGTTTAAGTTCGAATATGTTTAAAACTTTTCATGGGTTGGATCTCATGAATTCGAGATTATACAAAAGTATTATTACAGGAGTTTAAATTTGAATATGTTTAAAACTCTTTATGGGTTAGATCTCATGAGTCTCAGGTCGAGATTTAGTACTCATTATTACCGTTTTTTATGTCTTGCTCATTTAGAAAACAATATATATTAAATTAGAATTAAACCAATTTCCAAAATAAATACTTTTCATGGTATTTCTTAATATCCTAACCACATTCTCGACCATTTTCCAGTGTTTCCAAGAAATCAAAGAATTTTATTAGCAATTCAGAGATTCCAAATTATAAAAAAAAAAACATTAACAAGATCTTCCTTTTGTAAGAACAAACCCTCTAATATAGTTTAGGTTCCCTTTTATTGTAAAGTACTAACAAGACTTAATATAGTTCAATTAGATTTCCTTTTCTTGTAAACTACTTGCAAAACTTATAAAGTAAGTAGGAGTTAGATAGTACAGTACATAGAATTATGACAAATATTGCCGAAATAGTAAAACAATCAATCCCTTAAAAAAATTCCAAAGAGGAGATACAAAATTATTAAAATAGAAAAGATTTTTGTTTAATGGCAAGGAATCAATCTCTTAAGAAAATTATAAAAATGAACTTTTCAGTGCCACATTTTATCAGGACATATTCCTTGAATTGATGCTAGACTTTCAACATATTCAATGCCTCCAACAAAGTAAAACCATCCTTTCTTTGAAAAATCCCTAGGAAATTGAATAGGCGTGGATGACTTGTCTTTAAGCTTATATAACCATAGACCAGCCAAGTCTGCGAGCAAAACTCCCCTCCTGGAATTGATAGGGAAGATTGGGATACAAATCCTATTATAACGCCGTAGTGTATATGGTATCCTGAACATTCTTGTCCACGATTCCTTCACACCATATTCCTTCATTACAAAGAGAACATTGTTTCGCGAGTAATAAGGCATATAGAAGCTAAGATATCCATCAAAAACACCTACCTCACAATCAAGCCAATCCTCTTCCAACCCATCTGGAGATGGAAATTCAACCAAACAGTTTGTTTTTGCATCAAAACGAACAATGATGGTGCGGGAAGTGTTTCCTTCACGTAGGGATGCTAACCAATGCAAATCACCATTAACCAGGGCGCCTGTGCCACGGAACTCAAATGGGAATGTTTTGGCTGTTAATGCCTTGCTTCTTAAACTAGCAACGATAACAAACATCTCAAACCTAACAACACTGTCAAACCTTGTTTCATCCTGAGCTGGAACTGAAATCCCCATGACCGCTTTGTATTCATCAGTGGACTCATCATAGCAGAGTCCCGAGGCAAGAATTTTTTGAAATTGAATCAATTTGTGGAATTTTGCTCCCAGGAAATTAAGTTGTAACACTTTAATGCACCATCTGGTGGAAGGGTTCCACAAGTACACAGACCTCTCACCACTAAGGAGCATCAGCCCATTGCAAGAACCAAGGAACTTAATCCAAAAGCCTCGGTTAGGTAACATATCTTTGAGGGGGATGGGAATCTGTTCAAAACACAGGTTTTTGTCTAAAGACCAAAAGCTTTGTTTGTTTTCGTGATTAGGATAACGAGAATAGTAAATCAGTACTCGTTCCCTTCCTGTGGTGGTGGGGGAGAGGCTGAATTTGGAATCTGAAATCAAAGAATGCCATTGTTTACATACACTTTTGAATCGACAGAGAGACTTCACGGGTAGCTGAGAAAGAATATCAGTAATGATTTCCTCTGGAATATGTGGTACCATTGATTGCACGATCAATTTCTTCTTCTTCTCTTCTACCGTCCCAGTGATCTCCGCGTAGTCTCAGAATTTGAGTTTAAGGTTAATGGGACCATACAAATATAGATGGTAAATCCAAAACGCCAGAGGATCAGTATTGCAGAATTTCTAAATACTTATCAATGCTGATTACATTATATCAAATCCCGGATTATTCAAGAACAAGGAAACTAAATCTATTCAAATACTAACACCCTTTGTAAAATATTCGTAACATAATTTACAAACTCATCTTAACCTTTGCCCAACAGATTTGGTATTACAAAGATTCGTTAGAAAGTAAGCTTTATAAGAGTTTTTATGTAACCTATTTAACTCCTCAAATCCTAAAACATTGCTGTTTCCTATTCATAATTGGAATAGGTAACACAACACAAATCAACCTCGTAGTTACAAAACAACATAGAGTTGTGGGATCACCTCTGAGGAAGAAGGCGTCAAAGAATACAATTGTCGAACCTTTGACATTTGACAAATCAAAGAAAATGCCCTCCAAAGAAGCACCGGCTTCGTCTGCCATGCATGACACCTCATCCTGGATCTTGAAGCCTTGTTCACCAATTCAAGCTTAGGGCCATGAATTTTGTTCATGCACTGACATGATTCAATTTTTGGGTGCATGAAAAGAAGCATACGTCAACTTCTCAAATAAATAACGTGAAGTTTTTTACTAATATGTCAACATGAAGTTTGAGGCAGATTCAGAGAACTCATCAGCTGTCTGGATAATTTTCCTTTGCTAATGCTTTTAGGTTATGCCAGACCTTTTACTTCTGCTACAGTTTGGCCTTTTTTCAGGGAAAACTGATGCTAAACTTTCGATTTATGAAATATAACCGTTGTAACATCGTTCATTTGGGTATTTAGGAGGGAGATGGATGTTTGTCAATCTCGTCTTAATTTTAGATTGTATGCCCATACATGAATAGTATCTCTAACAAAAATATCCTCCCCGTTTTCACAGAAAAGATTGGCAACATTCCAACGAAACCACACAAATTTTCCGGTGATATGCTGAACATTGTTGTCCAGGACACCTTTACACCGTATTCTCTCATGATTAAGATATCAATACCGGTTGAGAATCCTCGTCTAAACATTGAAAGACATCCATCAAAAACTCCTAATCCCCAAGCAATCGCAATGTCTAAATCTTCAACACAATACAAAGGAGGATCTGGAGTTGGGAACTCTCTAAAACTATTGGTTTTTGCATCAAAATAAACAATCAAGTAGAAACTCTACTTGTATCTTTAATTATCCAATGCAAGCTTCCACTAATTAAAGGCCCTAATGCACCAAATTCAAAGGGAAATTGTATCGTTGTATATTCTTTGCTTCTTATATTAGCAAGAACAAAAACTTAAGTTGAACTATATTTCATTTAGTCTTGTACCTAGGATCCACATTATTGCGTTATAATAATAATGGGAGTCGTCAAAACAAAGTCCTGAAATTGTATTGGCAAGTTTGAGATTTTGACTCTCTCGTAGACAAAGATGAGTTGCAGAACCATCTTGCAACATCTAGTATAGAAGGGATCCATAACAACATGTAGTAAGGTAATGTGTTCTTGAGTGGATCTGGAAGCTCGTGAATAACAAGTTCTTTGTCCACGGAGAAAAAACAGGATTTTCTCACATCATCCAAACGAAAATGCGGCATTAGGAAGATCAATGCTCTTTCTTTTCCCTCAGGGAAGAGTTTGAAATTGGAATCAGATATTAAAGACAGGCATTGTCCGCAAACACACTTGAATCTCAAGAGGGACTTCACATGTAATCTAGAAAGTATCTCAACAATGATTTCATCTCGGATGTTTGGAACAAAATGCTTGAGTAATTTCTTCTTCTTATTTGTTACATTTATGTTCCCCATAATTGAGAATATGGTTGGATCAAGACTCTCAAAAGAAAATTTCCTACTTCCTTGCAACCTGGAATGTATATTTTGAAACCAAGAATGTTCTAATTTTTTGTTGTTTTCTCATTAAGTATATGAATAAATTGAACTGGAAAAGGGATGTTGAATTCGTCCGGAAAAGTGGAATTAAGTGCTTTTGTGAACACAGTTTAAGAGTGCACCCACGATTCTTGGCATTTGGAAACTAAATAAGAATTGCTGTTTTATTGAAAATAAACCACTGGAATTTCTCCAGGCTCCTGGAAACTTGAGAACTCTACGCGTGTCGGATACATAAATAACCACTATTTTCTATGGACACAAAATTAAGCATTTGTTTATGAAATTATTTTGATTGATGTACGAGAATCAATTTTTGTTTTTTTTTCCTGAAGTACGATGACAAAATACTTGTATATGCGATGGCTTATTTAAAAGCTTTCATGCGAACAAGCTTGTTACTGTACATTACTGAAAGCCAGTTGAATATTCCCACAATGACTAGGAGTCGTCCAATCTAGTCATTTGTTGAATGCAATTCTTTGTAATGAAAGAATATGGTGGGAAGGAGTCGTGGACAATGATATTTAGCATGCCAGTAACACATTGGCGTGATGGGTTGATTTGTGCCCCAATGTTCTCTATAAATTCCAGGGCCAATGTTTGTTTTCAGGCATGTACTGTCCATGGTTACGCTATCTTGAGGACAAGTCAACCACAAATATTCAACTTCGGATGGATTTTCCAGAGACAAGTAATGATTTCATACTCTTGTGAACTTGCTGAGAAAAGATTAAACACGAACAAAACAACAATCTAACAATCAAAATATATAAAAAAAATTAGCAACACTAACATAACATAATTTTAACGTGAAAAACTTCCTCAACATGACCGATCTCGGAATCCACCCAAATTTTCACTATATAATTTTAGTTACAAAACCTAATTTCAACTCAACATATGAGCACCACAATTTCCATAAATAATAGAATCAACAATTATAGCAAAACAAGTTATATCAAGCAAACCCAAGAAGAAAATGATAAAATCTCACCCAAAATATAATAGTCTTAAAATTGACTCAAAAATCAATCACTAAAAATTTCAAATAGAAAACTGACCGTACAGTCTGAAGAACAAGGAATCACAATTCTACTGACAAAAATTCAACTCAATCGGACCACGGATCAATCTTCGATCATCACTTAAATCAAAACTGAACGGAAAAGAAACTTTTTTCTCTTTTCACTTGCGGCTGCTCCTGTTCTGTCTTTCTTCACGCTGCAAACCAAAAAATGTGTGTAAAGAGGCTTACATGGGCTGGACACAAGGCGCAAAGGCCTAACAAAAAGATGGTTTAACTTTGGAGAAGGTATTGCATATGTTGAGAGTCTAGCGTCATTACAAGGAATAAAAAAAAATGAACAGTTATATTTTCTGCTGATATAAGTATTTTATAAATACAATAATGAAATATGTATATAAGAAAACTAAATATTGTTTAATTATAACTAAATATTGAGTAATATATTTACAAGAAATATTTTAAACATATTATAACCTAACATATATAATCAGGAATATTTTGAATGTATTTTAACATGACACATTTATAAAAGAATATGTTGAATATATTATAACATCCCCTCAAACTCAATGTGACGAAACAAGTTTGAGTTTGAAAACAAAATCAAGAAAACGATCAAGAGAGGTAAAGGGCTCTGGTGTAAGAGAGAATTACGAGTCAAACTCATCTGGAAAAGTCATAAGAAGATGCCGAATGTTGACGATCATAAAATAGTAGTAACTTTAGAAGTGAGTTATGCCGAATCACATACAGATAACTAATTCTAGAGAATTTTTAATTAAAAAATACAAAAATAAATAGATTGGCTATTATTGTAGACGATGAAATTAGAAATAGCGATCCTTTTCTTTTCGTATGATTTTGCTTACTATACCGGCTGCTTTAGCATTATAAATTGTATTGTTGCTCTTACTCCCGTCGAGATAAATCTGACCCCTTCCCCACGTATATAGGATATTTTAAAAAGTGAATATCTTTCTTAGTGGCAGGATCGGGGGAAAGGATGGTAAAGGGGGCCCCCGATCACCGACCGTCGAATAGAAATCAAAGGTTAACCCTTACCAACTGGATCTTGTTGCTCCGGGCAACAAACATGCATGAACCATTTCCCGAAGTATATGTCCGGATAGTCCAAAGTCGCGATAATTAGCTTTCGGTCTTCTGGTCGCAAAACAACGTCGATGAAGACGTAGCAAATAGATTGACGACCAACGGGACACAATTGGCAATAACTACCAAAATTTGAACAGGTTGAATCCAAAACAATATTAAACAAAATATATGAGTCACAAATTTGGAAACCAATTGAATAAAAAAAAAATTGAAACTTCCAAGTTTGGCCAAAACAAGAAAACTGAGCAAAGTTCTTGAGAGAGCCAAAATCGGCTGGCCCGCACACAAACAAGTAACGGACGGGTTCGGACGCACAATGCAAGACAATCGAGAGGAAATTTGGATCAATTGGTTTAGCCAGGAAAAGTACGTGTCTCTGCCCAAAAAATTGATGAAGCTTGAGAAAAATTGATTTGCTCAAGATGGTTTTTTTTTTTTTATCCTTCTTAAAATGATAGTCTATTAATAAAGAGACACAATGGTCAAATTACATAGTCACAAAAAGTCGCCGAAGATGCTTTGCCCAGAAGAAAAAGACAAATTTGTCACACAAAGTAAAATTGATTTTTGGAACCAAGCTTAGCTGAAATCGAGCTGGAGGTTGATTTTTTTTTTTTTTTTGGACGGAAGCTCTAATACCATGTTAGAATTTAAGAAAAAAAATATTATATATTTTTATATATTATATAATTTAAAGTTCATGAAATTCACAAATACACGTTTACTAGTAATCGTCCAGGTGAAACATGCAATTCTTCCAGTCAAATATGGCAAGTTGGCAACTATGGCTGACTAATTTGCATTAAAAAAAGATGATGTGATCGTGATTTTTTTTGCTGTCAATCATTTAATGCAATATAACTATCATTTAAAAAAAAAAAAAAAACTCTCAGTGTATTATTGACGATAACCTTTCCTCCTATAATACTTAGCCATTTGTTCAGTCCCACTCTTAATAGCTTGACTTCATCTGTTACAATATTGTGAATAATCTGACTGTCCAAGTGTTAATAATCTGACTATTATTCTAATTGAAATTGCTTGATTTGACTTACTAATCTACATGTTGAACAATTTATTTGAAGCTAAATGAAGAAAACAATATTGTGAAAACAATCTTACACCCTAAAGCTTAGTTGATCAACAGGCCTGAAGCTCCCTGAGTAAAAGTAAAACAGAACATATGGCTGAACAGGTGGTTGTCTTACTATTGGAAAAAATCGCTTCCAATATTGTGCTTGAGGCAGATGCAGGTTCATGCTTAAACGACTTCAAAGTGCAACATCAGATTCAATGGATCGAAGGGGAGCTAAGGAGAATGCAATGCTTCCTCAAAGATGCAGAATCAAAACAAGATAGTGATGAGAGAGTCAAAAATTGGGTTGCAGATGTAAGAGACGTTGCATATGATACAGAGGATATTGTTGACTCTTTTGTCTTCAGGATGGCACAACTACAGAAGAAGGGGTTTCTTGGATCTTTCAGAAAGTACTTTCTTTTCTTTAAGGAGTTGATCTTGCGTCGTGAGGTGAATTATCAGATTAAAGGAATCAGGACAAGGATTCAAGAAATCACTGGCAGTAAATCTGCCTATGGGATTGGAGATATCGGGAGAGGGACAAAAGGGGCAGAATTTTTAGCTAGGAGACTACAAGAGAAGAGAAGATCATTTCCACAAATTAGTGAGGATGTTGTTGGCCTCGTTGAAGATGTAAGAGTAATTGAATCACAGCTGATTCACGGAGAGTCAAGGCTTGCAGTAATCTCAATTGTTGGTATGGCAGGTATAGGCAAGACCACTCTTGCAAAGAAAGTTTATCTTAACTCTGATTTTATGAAGCATTTTGATTGCTGTGCTTGGGTATGTGTCTCTCAGGATTTTAGAGCAAATGAAATTTTACATGAGTTGGGTAAGAAACTGATAGGACATGTAAGAGCAGATTTTGGAAGTGAAAGCAATGAGGATTTGCGCGAGAGAATATCAAATTTCTTACAGAATAGAAGGTATCTTGTAGTTTTGGATGATATCTGGAATTTTGAAGATTGGAATGATCTTAGAGCAGCCTTTCCCGCGGAAAAAAATGGGAGTAGAATAATGCTCACTACCCGCTCTAAGCATGTTGCTCTTTATACTGACCCGAAAAGTTCCCCCCATGAACTTTGCCTAATGAACGAAGAGGACAGTTGGAAATTGTTCTCGAAGCTGGTGTGCTCAGAGTGGAGATCCTGCCTGAGTATGCCTCCATGGGCTGAAGAACTTGGTAAGCAGATCCTGAAAAGATGTGGGGGCTTACCTCTTGCCATTGTGGTAGTGGGTGGCCTGCTGTCCAGAAAAGATGCAACCTTTAATGAGTGGCAAAAGGTTTTGGTGAGTTTGCATTGGCAGCTGAGGCAAGAACCAATGCAATGTGGAGAAATCTTGGCATTGAGTTACAGGGACTTGCCATACTACTTGAAATCATGTTTTCTCTATTTTGGCCTCTTTCCTGAGGATTTAGAAATTTCAGCTAGGAGATTGATATTGTTATGGGTTGCTGAGGGATTTGTGTTACCAAGAGGTGAAGAACCACTTGAAGATGTAGCAGAAGATTACTTGGAAGAACTGGTGGGAAGGAACATGATTCAAGTGGATAAAAGGAAGTCAAATGGAAGGATTAAAACCTGTCAGATCCATGATCTTCTCAGAGACCTCTCAATCTCAAAAGCAAAGGAGGATCATTTTCTTGATGTTATACATGGAGAAACCGGTGCTGAAATTCTTACGAGAAGCCGTAGAGTTGCCATTCATTCTGGAGTAATCCCGACTACAGAAAACACGAAAAAAATTCATTCTTTAATGTGCTTTGATCCGACGGAAACAAATTTTAGACAAATAAAGACACTTAAGCTCTTGCGTGTCCTTGACTTAGAGGGTGTTTACTTATCTCAGCTAGATTCTGCTGTAGGAAAGCGAATCCATTTGAGGTTCTTGAGTTTAAAAGGAACTTGGCTGCAGAGGCTTCCTTCATCAATCAGATACCTAGTGAATTTGCAAACCTTAGACTTAAGATCTACATTGATCAGTCCCATCCCAACTGCAATTTGGAGACTGAAGTCTCTGAGGATTCTATACTTCAGTGAAATGAAAGAGATGATCGTGAATCCACCCAAGGATGCTACTCTAGTTCACCTTCAAACTTTAGGAGGGTTATGCATTGGCAGGAGAAGTCAAGTGGTGGATGGCTTAGACACATTGACGAACATAAGAGAATTGGAATTGCATGGCGAGCTATATTACCATGAAATAGCTTTAGCTAAGTGGATTCTTATGTCAAAGAACCTTGAATGTTTAAAGCTACATACTGCTTCATCTAGACTCTTCTGGGATACATATGAGGACTTTGACAGAACCCGTGTCTCAATTCCCAAGTCACTGATGTTAGCTGATCTCTATTTCCTTTCTAAGCTGCATCTTGAAGGATTTATCAAGAAACTGTATGATGTGGCAGAGTTTCCCCCAAACCTTACTGAGCTATCATTAAAAGAATCCTATTTGATGGAAGACCCCATGCCAATTCTTGAGAAGCTGCAAAATCTGAGAGTTCTAAAATTGAAAGAATCTTCATACGTGGGGAAAGTGTTAGATTGCTCAAGTGGGGGGTTTCCTCAACTTCATTTCCTGAAACTTTCTTTCCTTGCATTTGAGACGTGGACCATAGAGGATGGAGCATTTCCTAATTTGAAACAGCTGGAAATCATAGATTGTCAACGAATGAAGATTCTCCCAAGAGGTTTGCAACCAGTGACTAGTCTGGAGGATCTGAAACTGGGGTATATGCCCCATGATTTTGCCTTGAGGGTCCAAGATCGTGAAGGGGAGAACTGGTACAGAATTCATCATGTCCCACCAATATGATGTGTATTTATATGGTAAAATTAGTCTGCAGTAGCCAACATTTTGTATTGCAGGATGTTTTTTTTCCTTGTTTCTTCCCTTATATGTCTGTCATATTTCTCTTTATCACTTGTGTTATTTACTTGTAATAATACACAAACCTGAGACCAGATATTACACAATATTACTAACCTAAGATTAGATGTATTGTTCATTGTTGGCGTCAATTTTTTTGAAGATTCAGGCAGGAAAAATGTTATTCTGGCTTAATGTGTTCCACCTGACTGATACTCTGATGATTCAACTGCTACGCATTGAATTGAACTTTAAAGACAAGGAACCAAAGAATGAAAAACGTTGCAACTTACAAAGTTCCTGTTCTCCGTCAGACAGAACTATAGGAAAGCATGAATCAACCTCTTAAGAAGCAAGAAGAGCACGCACTAAAAGCTATTAAGGAATTTTTTTCCCCCTAATTTGTTTGTTTTGTTCGTATTTTTTGTATGGTGTCAAGTTTTACTTTCGTTGTTCCTTTTGCGTTTTCCCTAGATTAGGCTTGGGCCTTGAGGGAATATTATAATATTGGCCTCAAATGGGATTATTGTAGCATGATGCGCACAGAAAGTGCTTCCAATTTTTATTGTTTTTTCCCATGTTCCTGTTTCTTTAACCGCAATTTTACTTTTGGGGATTCGCGCAAGCAATTCGTCGAAAATTTCACTTTATAATCATAGTGAAAATTGGTTGTTTATAGATTATTTTGCGATTCAAAACAAATTTTTATAATTATTAACGATTGATATAGCTACTATCATTCATCAATATTGATATTAATTAATCACTTGCGTTAAAATTGGTGTCATCAATGCTCGTTTCCTTCCTTTTGTGGACATGCTGAATTCGGGATCAGAAATCAAGGTTGCCATTGCTTACACACACTTTTGAATAGGAACAGAGACATCACGGGCAGTCTACTAAATATGTTGTTAAGGATATCCTCTGGAATATTTGGTATATCTGATATCACTGTCCTTGATTTCCTGGCCCATTTCTTGTATGATTGTCTCATTCTTGTGGTGTTCATGGTGGCAGAGGTCAGGTCGAATTGAATTGATGGAGGCCAGGCCTCAGGCTGGTTAGAAAAAAATAGAAATAAAATTCATGTCCTACCAAAACTGACAAAACTGTAATTCTATAATTATAGAATTGTTGTTATTCTCCAGTAGGAAAAGCCATTTCCTATTGAAGTTGCTATGTAACTCAAAACCTCGATCAAATTGTGAAAACAAAATATTGCATGGTATTCTTTCTCGAGTCTCCACGATTAATCTTTGTATGAACTAATGTTATATGATGAAGAGAATATTTGCCACCGGATTTGAGATAGACCAATTTGACTTGTTTCGCTCTCAAACCCATCTACTGAGAATAAACTTACAAAATAGATTTCAAAATGTTTTCTCAAATAGATATTTAGACAGTATTCTGAGCAACTCTATAACATAGAGTTCTTTTTTTGATACATGACAACTGTTTGAATAGATAAACTTAACTATTTTGATTTGTACCATATCGAGCCAATTCCTAAAGAAAAAGATATGTATCTTTACCGGTAGACCTTTATGAAGAAGGTTTTGTTATTGGGTGGGGAAGTTCTGTTACTGGAAGTAAGATTCCCACTAAATTAGAAAAAACTCCAGACCTTTTGGACTGTAAGCTTCTAGTGAACTTCTCGCTCTCGTACCTTGTGGACTATAAGCTTGTTTTCTGGAAGTAAGTGTGCAAAAAAAGTTTTAGTTTTTTGGAAGTAAGTTTGCAAAACAAATCTTTATTGGATAGCCAAAGTAATAGAATACAATAATTAGAATTTCTCAATGGTGTCGTTACCGTGTATTTATATATAAAATTTCAGATTATACAAAACTATTATTACAGGAGTTTGATTTTGAATATGTTTAAAATTTTTCATGATTTAGAACTTATTATTATCGTTTTTTATGTCTGGGCATTGAGAAAATAATATATATATTAGATTAGAATTAAACCAATTTTCAAAATAAATACTTTTCATGGTATTTCTTAATATCCTAACCACATTTTCGACCATTTTCCAGTGTTTCCAAGAAATCAAAGAATTTTATTAGCAATTCAGAGATTCCAAATTATATATATAAAAAAAACAATAACAAGATCTTCCTTTTGTAAGAACAAACCCTTTAATATAGTTCAGGTTCCCTTTTATTGTAAAGTACTAATTAACAAGACTTAATATAGTTCAATTAGATTTCCTTTTCTTGTAAACTACTTGCAAAACTTATAAAGCAAGTAGGAGTAAGATAGTACAGTAAATAGAATTATGACAAATATTGCCGAAATAGTAAAACAATCAATCCCTTAAAAAAATTCCAAAGAGGAGATACAAAATTATTAAAATAAATAAGATTTTTTTTAATGGCAAAGAATCAATCTCTTAAGAAAATTATAAAAATGAACTTTTCAGTGCCACATTTTATCAGGACATATTCCTTGAATTGATGCTAGACTTTCGACATATGCAATGCCTTCAACAAAGTAAAACCATCCTTTCTTTGAAAAATCCCTGGGAAATTGAATAGGCGTGGATGACTGGTCTTTAAGCTTATAAAACCATAGACCGGCCAAGTCTGCGAGCAAAACTCCCCTCCTGGAATTGATAGGGAAGATTGGGATACAAATCCTATTATAACGCCGTAGTGTATATGGTATCCTGAACATTCTTGTCCACGATTCCTTCACACCATATTCCTTCATTACAAAGAGAACATTGTTTCGCGAGTAATAAGTTCTATAGAAGCTAAGATATCCATCAAAAACACCGACCTCACAATCCTCTTCCAACCCATCTGGAGATGGAAATTCAACCAAACAGTTTGTTTTTGCATCAAAACGAACAATGATGGTGCGGGAAGTGTTTCCGTCACGTAGGGATGCTGACCAATGCAAATCACCATTAACCAGGGCGCCTGTGCCACGGAACTCAAATGGGAATGTTTTGGCTGTTAATGTCTTGCTTCTTAAACTAGCAACGATAACAAACATCTCAAACCTAACAACACTGTCAAACCTTGTTTCATCCTGAGCTGGAATCCCCATGACCGCTTTGTATTCATCAGTGGACTCATCATAGCAGAGTCCCGAGGCTAGAATTTTTTGAAATTGAATCAATTTGAGGAATTTTTCTCCCAGGAAATTAAGTTGTAACACTTCAATGCACCATCTGGTGGAAGGGTTCCACAAGTACACAGACCTCTCACCACTAAGGAGCATCAGCCCATTGCAAGAACCAAGGAACTTAATCCAAAAGCCTCGGTTAGGTAACATATCTTTGAGTGGGATGGGAATCTGTTCAAAACACAGGTTTTTATCTAAAGACCAAAAGCTTTGATTGTTTTCGTGATTAGGATAACGAGAATAGTAAATCAGTAGTCGTTCCCTTCCTGTGGTGGAGGGGGAGAGGCTGAATTTGGAATCTGAAATCAAAGAATGCCATTGTTTACATACACTTTTGAATCGACAGAGAGACTTCACGGGTAGCTGAGAAAGAATATCAGTAATGATTTCCTCTGGAATATGGGGTACCATTGATTGCATGATCAATTTCTTCTTCTTCTCTTCTACCGTCCCAGTGATCGCCACGTAGTCTCAGAATTTGAGTTTAAGGTTAATGGGACCATACAAATATAGATGGTAAATCCAAAACCCAAGAGGATCAGTATTGCGGAATTTCTAAATACTTATCAATGCTGATTACATTATATCAAATCCCGGATTATTCAAGATCGAACAAAGAAACTAAATCTATTCAAATACTAACACCCTTTGTACATATTCGTAACATAATTTACAAACTCATCTTAACCTTTGCCCAACAGATTTGGTATTACAAAGATTCGTTAGAAAGTAAGCTTTATAAGAGTTTTTATGTAACCTATTTAACTCCTCAAAACCTAAAACATTGCTGTTTCCTATTCATAATTGGAATAGGTAACACAACACAAATCAACCTCGTAGTTACAAAACAACAGAGAGTTGTGGGATCACCTCTGAGGAAGAAGGCGTCAAAGAATACAATTGTCGAACCTTTGACATTTGACAAATCAAAGAAAATGCCCTCCAAAGAAGCACCGGCTTCGTCTGCCATGCATGACACCTCATCCTGGATCTTGAAGCCTTGTTCACCAATTCAAGCTTAGGGCCATGAATTTTGTTCATGCATTGACATGATTCAATTTTTGGGTGCATGAAAAGAAGCATACGTCAACTTCTCAAATAAATAACGTGAAGTTTTTTACTAATATGTCAACATGAAGTTTGAGGCAGATTCAGATAACTCATCAGCTGTCTGGATAATTTTCCTTTGCTAATGCTTTTAGGTTATGCCAGACCTTTTACTTCTGCTACAGTTTGGCTTTTCAGGGAAAACTGATGCTAAACTTTCGATTTATGACATATAACCGTTGGTAACATCGTTCATTTGTGTATTTAGGAGGGAGATGGATGTTTGTCAATCTCGTCTTTTAGATTGTATGCCCATACATGAATAGTATCTCTAACAAAAATATCCTCCCCGTTTTCACAGAAAAGATTGGCAACATTCCAACGAAACCACACAAATTTTCCGGTGATATGCTGAACATTGTTGTCCAGGACTCCTTTACACCATGTTCTCTCATGATTAAGATATCAATACCGGTTGAGAATCCTCGTCTAAACATTGAAAGACATCCATCTAAAACTCCTAATCCCCAAGCAACCGCAATGTCTAAATCTTCAGCACAATACAAAGGAGGATCAGTGTTGCAAGAATTTCTAAATACTTATCAATGCTGATTACATTATATCAAATCCCGGATTATTCAAAGAACAAGAAGAAACTAAATCTATTCAGAAATACTAACACTTACATGCAAATATTTCTCGTAACATAATTTACAAACTCATGCTAACTAACTTTGCAGCAACAGATTTGGTTATTACAAAACAGATTCGTTAGATAAGCTTTATAAAGAGTTTTTGACAACCTATTTTAACTCCTCAAATCCTAAAACATTTATGCTGTTTCCTATTCATAATTTGGAATAGGTAACACAACACAAATCAACCTCGTAGTTACAAACAACATAGAGTTGTGGGATCACCTCTACAGGAAGAGAGGCGTCAAAGAATACAATTGTCAGAACCTTGATGACATTTGACAAATCAACAAAATAGAAAATGCCCTCCAAAGAAGCATTAGCTCTATCTGCCATACATGACACCTCATCCTGGATCTTGAAGCCTTGTTCACTAATTCAAGCTTGAAGGCCCATGAATTTTGTTCATGCACTGACATGATTCAATTTTTGGGTGCATGAAAAGAAGCATACGTCAACTTCTCAAATAAATAACGTGAAGTTTTTTACTAATATGTCAACATGAAGTTTGAGGCAGATTCAGAGAACTCATCAGCTGTCTGGATAATTTTCCTTTGCTAATGCTTTTAGGTTATGCCAGACCTTTTACTTCTGCTACAGTTTGGCCTTTTTTCAGGGAAAACTGATGCTAAACTTTCGATTTATGAAATATAACCGTTGTAACATCGTTCATTTGGGTATTTAGGAGGGAGATGGATGTTTGTCAATCTCGTCTTTTAGATTGTATGCCCATACATGAATAGTATCTCTAACAAAATATCCTCCCCGTTTTCACAGAAAAGATTGGCAACATTCCAACGAAACCACACAAATTTTCCGGTGATATGCTGAACATTGTTGTCCAGGACACCTTTACACCGTATTCTCTCATGATTAAGATATCAATACCGGTTGAGAATCCTCGTCTAAACATTGAAAGACATCCATCAAAAACTCCTAATCCCCAAGCAATCGCAATGTCTAAATCTTCAACACAATACAAAGGAGGATCTGGAGTTGGGAACTCTCTAAAACTATTGGTTTTTGCATCAAAATAAACAATCAAGTAGAAACTCTACTTGTATCTTTAATTATCCAATGCAAGCTTCCACTAATTAAAGGCCCTGATGCACCAAATTCAAAGGGAAATTGTATCGTTGTATATTCTTTGCTTCTTATATTAGCAAGAACAAAAACTTAAGTTGAACTATATTTCATTTAGTCTTGTACGTAGGATCCACATTATTGCGTTATACTAATAAGTGGAGTCGTCAAAACAAAGTCCTGAAATTGTATTGGCAAGTTTGAGATTTTGACTCTCTCGTAGACAAAGATGAGTTGCAGAACCATCTTGCAACATCTAGTAGAATGGATCCATAACAACATGTAGTAAGGTAATGTGTTCTTGAGTGGATCTGGAAGCTCGTGAATAACAAGTTCTTTGTCCATGGAGAAAAAACAGGATTTTCTCACATCATCCAAACGAAAATGCGGCATTAGGAAGATCAATGCTCTTTCTTTTCCCTCAGGGAAGAGTTTGAAATTGGAATCAGATATTAAAGACAGGCATTGTCCGCAAACACACTTGAATCTCAAGAGGGACTTCACATGTAATCTAGAAAGTATCTCAACAATGATTTCATCTCGGATGTTTGGAACAAAATACTTGAGTAATTTCTTCTTATTATTTGTTACATTTATGTTCCCCATAATTGAGAATATGGTTGGATCAAGACTGTCAAAAGAAAATTTCCTACTTCCTTGCAACCTGGAATGTATATTTTGAAACCAAGAATGTTTTAATTTTTTGTTGTTTTCTCATTAAGTATATGAATAAATTGGACTGGAAAAGGGATGTTGAATTCGTCCGGAAAAGTGGAATTAAGTGCTTTTGTGAACACAGTTTAAGAGTGCACCCACGATTCTTGGCATTTGGAAACTAAATAAGAATTGCTGTTTTATTGAAAATAAACCACTGGAATTTCTCCAGGCTTCTGGAAACTTGAGAACTCTACGCATGTCGGAGACATAAATAACCACTATTTTCTATGGACACAAAATTAAGCATTTGTTTAAGAAATTATTTTGATTGATGTACGAGAATCAATATTTTTTTTTATTTTTTTTTTCCTGAAGTAAGATGACAAAATACTTGTACATGCGATGGCTTATTTAAAAGCTTTCATGCGAACAAGCTTGTTACTGTACATTACTGAAAGCCAGTTGAATATTCCCACAATGACTAGGAGTCGTCCAATCTAGTCATTTGTTGAATGCAATTCTTTGTAATGAAAGAATATGGTGGGAAGGAGTCGTGGACAATGATATTTAGCATGCCAGTAACACATTGGCGTGATGGGTTGATTTGTGCCCCAATGTTCTCTATAAATTCCAGGGCCAATGTTTGTTTTCAGGCATGTACTGTCCATGGTTACGCTATCTTGAGGACAAGTCAACCACAAATATTCAACTTCGGATGGATTTTCCAGAGACAAGTAACGATTTCATACTCTTGTGAACTTGCTAAAAAAAAGATTAAACACGAACAAAACAACAATCTAACAATCAAAATATATAAAAAATTAGCAACACTAACACAACACAATTTTAACGTGAAAAACTTCTTCAACATGCTTCACGAGACCGATCTCGGAATCTACCCAAATTTTCACTATATAATTTTAGGTACAAAACCTAATTTCAACTCAACATATGAGCACCACAATTCTCATAAATAATAGAATCAACAATTATAGCAAAACAAGTTATATCAAGCAAACCCAAAAAGAAAATGATGAAATCTCACCCAAAATATAATAGTCTTAAAATTGATACAAAAATCAATCACTAAAAATTTCAAATAGAAAACTGACCGTACAGTCTGAAGAACAAGGAATCACAATTTTACTGACAAAAATTCAACTCAATCGGACCACGGATCAATCTTCGATCATCACTTAAATCAAAACTGAACGGAAAAGAAACTTTTTTCTCTTTTCACTTGCGGCTGCTCCTGTTCTGTCTTTCTTCACGCTGCAAACCAAAAAATGTGTGTAAAGAGACTTACATGGGCTGGACACAAGGCGCAAAGGCCTAACAAAAAGATGGTTTAACTTTGGAGAAGGTATTCCATATGTTGAGAGTCTAGCGTCATTACAAGGAATAAAAAAAAATGAACAGTTATATTTTCTGCTGATATAAGTATTTTATAAATACAATAATAAAATATGTATATAAGAAAACTAAATATTGTTTAATTATAACTAAATATTGAGTAATATATTTACAAGAAATATTTTAAACATATTATAACCTAACATATATAATCAGGAATATTTTGAATGTATTTTAACATGACACATTTATAAAAGAATATGTTGAATATATTATAACATCCCCTCAAAATCAATGTGACGAAACAAGTTTGAGTTTGAAAACAAAATCAAGAAAACGATCAAGAGAGGTAAATGGCTCTGGTGTAAAAGAGAATTACGAGTCAAACTCATCTGGAAAAGTCATAAGAAGATGCCGAATGTTGACGATCATAAAATAGTAGTAACTTTAGAAGTGAGTTATGCCGAATCACATACATATAACTAATTCTAGAGAATTTTTAATTAAAAAAATACAAAAATGAATAGATTGGCTATTATTGTAGACGATGAAATTAGAAATAGCGATCCTTTTCTTTTCGTATGATTTTGCTTACTATACCGGCTGCTTTAGCATTATAAATTGTATTGTTGCTCTTACTCCCGTCGAGATAAATCTGACCCCTTCCCCACGTATATAGGATATTTTAAAAAGTGAATATCTTTCTTAGTGGCAGGATCGGGGGAAAGGATGGTAAAGGGGAGCCCCCGATCACCAACCGTCGAATAGAAATCAAAGGTTAACCCTTACCAACTGGATCTTGTTGCTCCGGGCAACAAACATGCATGAACCATTTCTCGAAGTATATGTCCGGATAGTCCAAAGTCGCGATAATTAGCTCTCGGTCTTCCGGTTGCAAAACAACGTCGATGAAGACGTAGCAAATAGATTGACGACCAACGGGACACAATTGGCAATAACCACCAAAATTTGAACAAGTTGAATCCAAAACAATATTAAACAAAATATATGAGTCACAAATTTGGAAACCAATTGAATAAAAAAAAAAATTGAAACTTCCAAGTCTGGCCAAAACAAGAAAACTGAGCAAAGTTCTTGAGAGAGCCAAAATCGGCTGGCCCGCACACAAACAAGTAACGGATGGGTTCGGACGCACAATGCAAGACAATCGAGAGGAAATTTGGATCAATTGGTTTAGCCAGGAAAAGTACGTGTCTCTGCCCAAAAAATTGATGAAGCTTGAGAAAAATTGATTTGCCGAAGATGGTTTTTTTTTTTTCCTATAGTCTATTAATAAGGAGGCTCAATGGTTAAATTACATAGTTACAAAAGAGTTGACGAAGATGCTTTGCCCAGAAGAAAAAGACAAATTTGTCACACAAAGTAAAATTGATTTTTGGAACCAAGCTTAGCTGAAATCAAGCTGGAGGTTGATTTTTTTTTTTTTTGGACGGAAGCTCTAATACCATGTTAGAATTTAAGAAAAAAAATATTATATATTTTTATATATTATATAATTTAATATAAGCATTTTATAAATATAATAATAAAATATAAATATAAAAAATTAAATAATATTTAACTATAATTAAATATTATTTAATATATTTATAAATAATATTTTAAATATATTCTTACAGTGACACTGAAAAGTTTGATTTTAATCAAATTCTCAAATGCAAAGTTCATGAAATTCACAAATACACGTTTACTAGTAATCGTCCAGGTGAAACATGCAATTCTTCCAGTCAAATATGGCAACTATGGCTGACTAATTTGCATTAAAAAAAAATGATGTGATCATGATTTTTTTTTCTGTCAATCATTTAATACAATATAACTATCATTTCAAAAAAAAAAACTCTCAGATGATAACCTTTACTCCTATAATACTTAGCCATTTGTTCAATCCCACTCTTAATAGCTTGATGAAAATTCTCTTTTTTGCTTGTTGTTTTCTTCACTTTCATCTCCAAGGAATTCCCAGTGAATCTGTCCTATCACAGAGGCTATATTAGGATGTTATTGTGAAAAATCTGACTGTCCAAGTGTTAATAATCTGACTATTATTCTAATTGAAATTGCTTGATTTGACTTACTAATCTACATGTTGAACAATTTATTTGAAGCTAAATGAAGAAAACAATATTGTGAAAACAATCTTACACCCTAAAGCTTAGTTGATCAACAGGCCTGAAGCTCCCTGAGTAAAAGTAAAACAGAACATATGGCTGAACAGGTGGTTGTCTTACTATTGGAAAAAATCGCTTCCAATATTGTGCTTGAGGCAGATGCAGGTTCAAGCTTAAACGACTTCAAAGTGCAACATCAGATTCAATGGATCGAAGGGGAGCTAAGGAGAATGCAATGCTTCCTCAAAGATGCAGAATCAAAACAAGATAGTGATGAGAGAGTCAAAAATTGGGTTGCAGATGTAAGAGACGTTGCATATGATACAGAGGATATTGTTGACTCTTTTGTCTTCAGGATGGCACAACTACAGAAGAAGGGGTTTCTTGGATCTTTCAGAAAGTACTTTCTTTTCTTTAAGGAGTTGATCTTGCGTCGTGAGGTGAATTATCAGATTAAAGGAATCAGGACAAGGATTCAAGAAATCACTGGCAGTAAATCTGCCTATGGGATTGGAGATATCGGGAGAGGGACAAAAGGGGCAGAATTTTTAGCTAGGAGACTACAAGAGAAGATCATTTCCACAAATTAGTGAGGATGTTGTTGGCCTGGTTGAAGATGTAAGAGTAATTGAATCACAGCTGATTCACGGAGAGTCAAGGCTTGCAGTAATCTCAATTGTTGGTATGGCAGGTATAGGCAAGACCACTCTTGCAAAGAAAGTTTATCTTAACTCTGATTTTATGAAGCATTTTGATTGCTGTGCTTGGGTATGTGTCTCTCAGGATTTTAGAGCAAATGAAATTTTACATGAGTTGGGTAAGAAACTGATTGGACATGTAAGAGCAGATTTTGGAAGTGAAAGCAATGAGGATTTGCGCCAGAGAATATCAAATTTCTTACAGAATAGGAGGTATTTTGTAGTTTTGGATGATATCTGGAATTTTGAAGATTGGAATGATCTTAGAACAGCCTTTCCGGAGGAAAGAAATGGGAGTAGAATAATGCTCACTACCCGCTCTAAGCATGTTGCTCTTTATACTGACCCGAAAAGTTCCCCCCATGAACTTTGCCTAATGAACGAAGAGGACAGTTGGAAATTGTTCTCGAAGCTGGTGTGCTCAGAGTGGAGATCCTGCCTGAGTATGCCTCCATGGGCTGAAGAACTTGGTAAGCAGATCCTGAAAAGATGTGGGGGCTTACCTCTTGCCATTGTGGTAGTGGGTGGCCTGCTGTCCAGAAAAGATGCAACCTTTAATGAGTGGCAAAAGGTTTTGCTGAGTTTGCATTGGCAGCTGAGGCAAGAACCAATGCAATGTGGAGAAATCTTGGCATTGAGTTACAGGGACTTGCCATACTACTTGAAATCATGTTTTCTCTATTTTGGCCTCTTTCCTGAGGATTTAGAAATTTCAGCTAGGAGATTGATATTGTTATGGGTTGCTGAGGGATTTGTGTTACCAAGAGGTGAAGAACCACTTGAAGATGTAGCAGAAGATTACTTGGAAGAACTGGTGGGAAGGAACATGATTCAAGTGGATAAAAGGAAGTCAAATGGAAGGATTAAAACCTGTCAGATCCATGATCTTCTCAGAGACCTCTCAATCTCAAAAGCAAAGGAGGATCATTTTCTTGATGTTATACATGGAGAAACCGGTGCTGAAATTCTTACGAGAAGCCGTAGAGTTGCCATTCATTCTGGAGTAATCCCGACTACAGAAAACACGAAAAAAATTCATTCTTTAATGTGCTTTGATCCGACGGAAACAAATTTTAGACAAATAAAGACACTTAAGCTCTTGCGTGTCCTTGACTTAGAGGGTGTTTACTTATCTCAGCTAGATTCTGCTGTAGGAAAGCGAATCCATTTGAGGTTCTTGAGTTTAAAAGGAACTTGGCTGCAGAGGCTTCCTTCATCAATCAGATACCTAGTGAATTTGCAAACCTTAGACTTAAGATCTACATTGATCAGTCCCATCCCAACTGCAATTTGGAGACTGAAGTCTCTGAGGATTCTATACTTCAATGAACTGAAAGAAATGATCGTGAATCCACCCAAGGATGCTACACTAGTTCACCTTCTAACTTTAGGAGGGTTATGCATTGGCAGGAGAAGTCAAGTGGTGAATGGCTTAGACACATTGACGAACATAAGAGAATTGGAATTGCATGGCGAGCTATATTACCATGAAATAGCTTTAGCTAAGTGGATTCTTATGTCAAAGAACCTCGAATGTTTAAAGCTACATACTGCTTCATCTAGACTCTTCTGGGATACATATGAGGACTTTGACAGAACCCGTGTTTCAATTCCCAAGTCACTGATGTTAGCTGATCTCTATTTCCTTTCTAAGCTGCATCTTGAAGGATTTATCAAGAAACTGTATGATGTGGCAGAGTTCCCCCCAAACCTTACTGAGCTATCATTAAAAGAATCCTATTTGATGGAAGACCCCATGCCAATTCTGGAGAAGCTGCAAAATCTGAGAGTTCTAAAATTGAAAGAATCTTCATACATGGGGAAAGTGTTAGATTGCTCAAGTGGGGGGTTTCCTCAACTTCATTTCCTGAAACTTTCTTTCCTTGCATTTGAGACGTGGACCATAGAGGATGGAGCATTTCCTAATTTGAAACAGCTGGAAATCATAGATTGTCAACGAATGAAGATTCTCCCAAGAGGTTTGCAACCAGTGACTAGTCTGGAGGATCTGAAACTGGGGTATATGCCCCATGATTTTGCCTTGAGGGTCCAAGATCGTGAAGGGGAGAACTGGTACAGAATTCATCATGTCCCACCAATATGATGTGTATTTATATGGTAAAATTAGTCTGCAGTAGCCAACATTTTGTATTGCAGGATGTTTTTTTTCCTTGTTTCTTCCCTTATATGTCTGTCATATTTCTCTTTATCACTTGTGTTATTTACTTGTAATAATACACAAACCTGAGACCAGATATTACACAATATTACTAACCTAAGATTAGATGTATTGTTCATTGTTGGCGTCAATTTTTTTGAAGATTCAGGCAGGAAAAATGTTATTCTGGCTTAATGTGTTCCACCTGACTGATACTCTGATGATTCAACTGCTACGCATTGAATTGAACTTTAAAGACAAGGAACCAAAGAATGAAAAACGTTGCAACTTACAAAGTTCCTGTTCTCCGTCAGACAGAACTATAGGAAAGCATGAATCAACCTCTTAAGAAGCAAGAAGAGCACGCACTAAAAGCTATTAAGGAATTTTTTTTTCCCCCTAATTTGTTTGTTTTGTTCGTATTTTTTGTATGGTGTCAAGTTTTACTTTCGTTGTTCCTTTTGCGTTTTCCCTAGATTAGGCTTGGGCCTTGAGGGAATATTATAATATTGGCCTCAAATGGGATTATTGTAGTATGATGCGCATAGAAAGTGCTTCCAATTTTTATTTTTTTTCCATGTTCCTGTTTCTTTAACCGCAATTTTACTTTTGGGGATTCGCGCAAGCAATTGGTCGAAAATTTCACTTTATAATCATAGCGAAAATTGCTTGTTTATAGATTATTTTGCGATTCAAAACAAATTTTTATAATTATTAACTATTGATATAGTTACTATCATTATCAATATTGATATTAATTAATCACTTGCGTTAAAATTGGTGTCATCAATGCTAAGTTTTTAACTAATCCAGGTAATTGCAACTCTCTGCTATGGACTTTCTTGGAGTGGTACCACCCCATTGAAAGATGGGTAGATTTTTGTGTGGATCAACTTATTGAAGAATCACAGAGACCAGAAGGCTCCCGGAACCCCTGTTGTGGTATCAGAGCCATGGCGGCTTGCAAAAACGGGTTCGGTTATCTATAATGATGATGTTCTCTTATTCTCGAAGGATGCACGGACTCATCTACAGTTACTCCAACAGTTCTTAAAGTTGGCCCAACAATATGGTAGCTGAATTCGGGATCAGAAATCAAAGATTGCCATTGCTTACACACACTTTTGAATAGGAACAGAGACATCACGGGCAGTCTACTAAATATGTTGTTAAGGATATCCTCTGGAATATTTGGTGTATCTGGTATCACTGTCCTTGATTTCCTGGCCCATTTCTTGTATGACTGTCTCATTCTTGTGGTGTTCATGCTGGCAGAGGTCAGGTCGAATTGAATTGATGGAGGCCAGGCCTCAGGCTGATTAGAAAAAAATAAAAATAAAATTCATGTCCTACCATAACTGACAAAACTGTAATTCTATAATTATAGAATTGTTGTTATTCTCCAGTAGGAAAAGCCATTTCCTATTGAAGTTGCTATGTAACTCAAAACACTCGATCAAATTGTGAAAACAAAATATTGCATGGTATTCTTTCTCGAGTCTCCACGATTAATCTTTGTATGAACTAATGTTATGTGATGAAGAGAATATTTGCCACCGGATTTGAGATAGACCAATTTGACTGGTTTCACTCTCGAACCCATCTACTGAGAATAAACTTACAAAATAGATTTCAAAATGTTTTCTCAAATAGATATTTTGACAGTATTCTGAGCAACTCTACAACATAGAGTTCTTTTATTGATACATGACAACTGTACGAATAAATAAACTTAACTATTTTGATTGGTACCACATCGAGCCATTTCCTAAAGAAAAAGATATGCATCTTTACCGTTAGACCTTTATGAAGAAGGTTTTGTTATTGGGTGGGGAAGTTCTGTTACTGGAAGTAAGATTCCCACTAAATTAGAAAAAACTCCAGACCTTTTGGACTGTAAGCTTCTAGTGAACTTCTCGCTCTCGGACCTTTTGGACTCGCTCTCGTACCTTGTGGACTATAAGCTTGTTTTCTGGAAGTAGGTGTGCAAGAAGAGTTTTAGTTTTTTGGAAGTAAGTTTGCAAAACAAATCTTTATTGGATAGCGAAAGTAATAGAATACAATAATTAGAATTTCTTAATGGTGTCGTTACAGCGTATTTATATATGAAATTCTAAATTATACAAAACTGTTATTACAGGAGTTTGAGTTCGAATATGTTTAAAACTCTTCATGATTTAGTACTTATTACTATCGTTTTTTATGTCTGGCCCATCGAGAAAACAATATATATATTAGATTAGAATTAAACCAATTTCCAAAATAAATACTTTTCATGGTATTTCTTAATATCCTAACCACATTTTCGACCATTTTCCAGTGTTTCCAAGAAATCAAAGAATTTTATTAGCAATTCAGAGATTCCAAATTATATATATAAAAAAAACAATAACAAGATCTTCCTTTTGTAAGAACAAACCCTTTAATATAGTTCAGGTTCCCTTTTATTGTAAAGTACTAATTAACAAGACTTAATATAGTTCAATTAGATTTCCTTTTCTTGTAAACTACTTGCAAAACTTATAAAGCAAGTAGGAGTAAGATAGTACAGTAAATAGAATTATGACAAATATTACCGTAATAGTAAAAAAATCAATCCCTTAAAAAAATTCCAAAGAGGAGATACAAAATTATTAAAATAAATAAGATTTTAATTTGTTTAATGGCAAGGAATCAATCTCTTAAGAAAATTATAAAAATGAACTTTTCAGTGCCACATTTTATCAGGACATATTCCTTGAATTGATGCTAGACTTTCAACATATTCAATGCCTTCAACAAAGTAAAACCATCCTTTCTTTGAAAAATCCCTAGGAAATTGAATAGGCGTGGATGACTTGTCTTTAAGCTTATATAACCATAGACCAGCCAAGTCTGCGAGCAAAACTCCCCTCCTGGAATTGATAGGGAAGATTGGGATACAAATCCTATTATAACGCCGTAGTGTATATGGTATCCTGAACATTCTTGTCCACGATTCCTTCACACCATATTCCTTCATTACAAAGAGAACATTGTTTCGCGAGTAATAAGTTCTATAGAAGCTAAGATATCCATCAAAAACACCGACCTCACAATCCTCTTCCAACCCATCTGGAGATGGAAATTCAACCAAACAGTTTGTTTTTGCATCAAAACGAACAATGATGGTGCGGGAAGTGTTTCCGTCACGTAGGGATGCTGACCAATGCAAATCACCATTAACCAGGGCGCCTGTGCCACGGAACTCAAATGGGAATGTTTTGGCTGTTAATGTCTTGCTTCTTAAACTAGCAACGATAACAAACATCTCAAACCTAACAACACTGTCAAACCTTGTTTCATCCTGAGCTGGAATCCCCATGACCGCTTTGTATTCATCAGTGGACTCATCATAGCAGAGTCCCGAGGCTAGAATTTTTTGAAATTGAATCAATTTGAGGAATTTTTCTCCCAGGAAATTAAGTTGTAACACTTCAATGCACCATCTGGTGGAAGGGTTCCACAAGTACACAGACCTCTCACCACTAAGGAGCATCAGCCCATTGCAAGAACCAAGGAACTTAATCCAAAAGCCTCGGTTAGGTAACATATCTTTGAGTGGGATGGGAATCTGTTCAAAACACAGGTTTTTATCTAAAGACCAAAAGCTTTGATTGTTTTCGTGATTAGGATAACGAGAATAGTAAATCAGTAGTCGTTCCCTTCCTGTGGTGGAGGGGGAGAGGCTGAATTTGGAATCTGAAATCAAAGAATGCCATTGTTTACATACACTTTTGAATCGACAGAGAGACTTCACGGGTAGCTGAGAAAGAATATCAGTAATGATTTCCTCTGGAATATGTGGTACCATTGATTGCATGATCAATTTCTTCTTCTTCTCTTCTACCGTCCCAGTGATCTCCACGTAGTCTCAGAATTTGAGTTTAAGGTTAATGGGACCATACAAATATAGATGGTAAATCCAAAACCCAAGAGGATCAGTATTGCGGAATTTCTAAATACTTATCAATGCTGATTACATTATATCAAATCCCGGATTATTCAAGATCGAACAAAGAAACTAAATCTATTCAAATACTAACACCCTTTGTACATATTCGTAACATAATTTACAAACTCATCTTAACCTTTGCCCAACAGATTTGGTATTACAAAGATTCGTTAGAAAGTAAGCTTTATAAGAGTTTTTATGTAACCTATTTAACTCCTCAAAACCTAAAACATTGCTGTTTCCTATTCATAATTGGAATAGGTAACACAACACAAATCAACCTCGTAGTTACAAAACAACAGAGAGTTGTGGGATCACCTCTGAGGAAGAAGGCGTCAAAGAATACAATTGTCGAACCTTTGACATTTGACAAATCAAAGAAAATGCCCTCCAAAGAAGCACCGGCTTCGTCTGCCATGCATGACACCTCATCCTGGATCTTGAAGCCTTGTTCACCAATTCAAGCTTAGGGCCATGAATTTTGTTCATGCATTGACATGATTCAATTTTTGGGTGCATGAAAAGAAGCATACGTCAACTTCTCAAATAAATAACGTGAAGTTTTTTACTAATATGTCAACATGAAGTTTGAGGCAGATTCAGAGAACTCATCAGCTGTCTGGATAATTTTCCTTTGCTAATGCTTTTAGGTTATGCCAGACCTTTTACTTCTACTACAGTTTGGCCTTTTTTCAGGGAAAACTGATGCTAAACTTTCGATTTATGAAATATAACCGTTGGTAACATCGTTCATTGTGTATTTAGGAGGGAGATGGATGTTTGTCAATCTCGTCTTTTAGATTGTATGCCCATACATGAATAGTATCTCTAACAAAAATATCCTCCCCGTTTTCACAGAAAAGATTGGCAACATTCCAACGAAACCACACAAATTTTCCGGTGATATGCTGAACATTGTTGTCCAGGACTCCTTTACACCATATTCTCTCATGATTAAGATATCAATACCGGTTGAGAATCCTCGTCTAAACATTGAAAGACATCCATCTAAAACTCCTAATCCCCAAGCAACCGCAATGTCTAAATCTTCAACACAATACAAAGGAGGATCTGGCGTTGGGAGCTCTCTAAAACTATTGGTTTTTGCATCAAAATAAGCAATCAAGTAGAAACTCTGCTTGTATCTTTAATTATCCAATGCAAGCTTCCACTAATTAAAGGCCCTGATGCACCAAATTCAAAGGGAAATTGTATCGTTGTATATTCTTTGCTTCTTATATTAGCAAGAACAAAAACTTAAGTTGAACTATATTTCATTTAGTCTTGTACCTAGGATCCACATTATTGCATTATAATAATAAGTGGAGTCGTCAAAACAAAGTCCTGAAATTGTATTGGCAAGTTTGAGATTTTGACTCTCTCGTAGACAAAGATGAGTTGCAGAACCATCTTGCAACATCTAGTAGAAGGGATCCATAACAACATGTAGTAAGGTAATGTGTTCTTGAGTGGATCTCGAAGCTCGTGAATAACAAGTTCTTTGTCCATGGAGAAAAACAGGATTTTTTCACATCATCCAAACGGAAATGCGGCATTAGGAAGATCAATGCTCTTTCTTTTCCCTCAGGGAAGAGTTTGAAATTGGAATCAGATATTAAAGACAGGCATTGCCCGCAAACACACTTGAATCTCAAGAGGGACTTCACATGTAATCTAGAAAGTATCTCAACAATGATTTCATCTCGGATGTTTGGAACAAAATGCTTGAGTAATTTCTTCTTCTTATTTGTTACATCTATGTTCCCCATAATTGAGAATATGGTTGGATCAAGACTCTCAAAAGAAAATTTCCTACTTCCTTGCAACCTGGAATGTATATTTTGAAACCAAGAATGTTTTAATTTTTTGTTGTTTTCTCATTAAGTATATGAATAAATTGGACTGGAAAAGGGTTGTTGAATTCGTCCGGAAAAGTGGAATTAAGTGCTTTTGTGAACACAGTTTAAGAGTGCACCCACGATTCTTGGCATTTGGAAACTAAATAAGAATTGCTGTTTTATTGAAAATAAACCACTGGAATTTCTCCAGGCTTCTGGAAACTTGAGAACTCTACGCATGTCGGAGACATAAATAACCACTATTTTCTATGGACACAAAATTAAGCATTTGTTTAAGAAATTATTTTGATTGATGTACGAGAATCAATATTTTTTTTTATTATTATTTTTTTCCTGAAGTAAGATGACAAAATACTTGTACATGCGATGGCTTATTTAAAAGCTTTCATGCGAACAAGCTTGGTACTGTACATTACTGAAAGCCAGTTGAATATTCCCACAATGACTAGGAGTCGTCCAATCTAGTCATTTGTTGAATGCAATTCTTTGTAATGAAAGAATATGGTGGGAAGGAGTCGTGGACAATGATATTTAGCATGCCAGTAACACATTGGCGTGATGGGTTGATTTGTGCCCCAATGTTCTCTATAAATTCCAGGGCCAATGTTTGTTTTCAGGCATGTACTGTCCATGGTTACGCTATCTTGAGGACAAGTCAACCACAAATATTCAACTTCGGATGGATTTTCCAGAGACAAGTAACGATTTCATACTGTTGTGAACTTGCTAAGAAAAGATTAAACACGAACAAAACAACAATCTAACAATCAAAATATATAAAAAAAATTAGCAACACTAACATAACATAATTTTAACGTGAAACTGGGGTATATGCCCCATGATTTGGCCTCGAAGGTCCAAGATCGTGAAGGGGAGAACTGGTACAGAATTCATCATGTCCCACCAATATGATATGTATTTATATGGTAAAATTAATCTGCAGTAGCCAACATTTTGTATTGCTTGATTTTTTTTTCCTTGTTTCTTCCCTTATGTCTGTCAAATTTCTCTTTATTACTTGTGTTATTTACTTGTAAGAAGTAATAATACACAAACCTGAGACCAGATATTACACGATATTACTAACCTAAAATCAGATGTATTGTTCATTGTTTGCGTCAATTTTTGTGAAGATTCAGGCAGGAGAAATGTTATTCTGGCGTATTGTGTTCCATCTGACTGATACTAACTCTGATGATTCAACTGCTATGCATTGAATTGAACTTTAAAGACAAGGAACCAAAGAATGAAAATGGTTGCAACTTACAACTTTCCTGTTCTCCATCGGACAGAACTATTGGAAAGCATGAATCAACCTCTTAAGAAGCAAGAAGAGTACGCACTAAAAGCAGCCCTGAACTGACATTCATTTATAGCATCAAATCATATTCACATGGGATTCTTATCCAAGAGCTAATGCTAAATTTCCAGGAGACAAAACAGAATAATGGATCAGTTGGGATTCTTATGCAGGAGCTAATTCTAGACTTCCAACAAACAAAACAACAGAGCAAAAGATCAGTTGAAGAAAATCATGCAACATTATTCAATCTGTTCATAAGAACAATCATGTAAACAAAATAAAGAAGTAACAAATTTCCCAACAAGCTAGCTATGAAAGGTTCATACAAGTGCAAGATTATCGTTAATGTTTGAGTCCTATGCTCCAAAATATTCTTGAAGAACCTGACATTATTAGTTTTAAGAGAAAAGCATTTCCCAAAACCACCACAAAAAGAAAAAAACAGAAGCCCGTATGAGAGGAGGCAAAGAAAAAGTGAGAGACAAACGTCCATCCATCCCACAGTGCCGCAATCCAAAGATAAAGGGAGAAAAACCTGAAAGGACGAAACACAAAGTGAGCTTGCACGTCTTGGGAGCCCATCGTTCCTCATCCTATATTCCACGTGGCACGACTTGGTGGTGCAGTGGAATTTGAAGTTCCCACGTTGGATTAATTTTACGACTGGACGTTAACAGTAACCAACTCTATACCAGCCAACCATCCGACGAAACACGCACTAACACACACAGTGGCCGCGCAGAGAGAGCGGTGGCAAGAGACTGAAGGTGATTGATGGCCCTGAGAGCTTCAGCCACTGCTAGACCACCACTTCCTCCACCACCACCAACTCATCCCAAAACATTTTCTCCCATCAAAATCCCACCAAAAATAAATCAATTGCAGATTGTATTTCCTACTTCAACTACTCTCTCTTTACTTGCAGTCTCCACAGCTCCAAATGAAGCCAGAGCTATAGCACTTCCTAAGGAACAAATAGTCTCGTCTCTCAATCAGGTCAATTTCCCTCTAATTCAAAAGTTCAGTTTGGTGTTATAATTATATTTTCTTGAACGTTCCATTTCCTTCAATTTCTTGGACGTGCCAGCAGATTTGTAGCTTTATACTATTAGTTAGTTCATAGGCCTAAATTTCGTAGATTAGTTTTACTTGGATCCCTTATGTTTTAGCCTTCATCTCATTTGGTCCGTCCATATTCTATGTACTTTTTATTGTTAAATGTCCCTCCACTGAAAGTAAATGCGACACTTTATTGTCGATAGTCTTGAAATTGTCACGGTATTGCGCAATGGATTTGGTGATATCTCCACTAGGAAAGACAAAATTTGAGGTTTATGAAATGGAGCCTACCAAGGAGGAGGAGAAGTGGATGACAAAGAAGAGGCTGAAGCTGCTGAGGAAAAGAACAAATCCGCAAATAAAAGAGACCCCAGGAGAAATGTTGTTGAAGGGAAGAAGAAGGAGCAAAGGTTGGCTAATGCTGAGGAAAGAATTAAGTACAAACTCGAATGAGCAAAGGCTTAAGAAACTATGAAAGACTTAATATGCTATGAGGTTTTCCAATCATGTTCCTGTTGTTGAGCCACTTGAGCCGACTGGAGAAAACTGATTTTACATGAAGCAATTGAACCAGAAGAAGTCAATTTATGTGGCTATTGTCAGAGGGTGCATTTGAAGGTGTAATCCTTAATATGCAATTGCACGAAACTGTCAAGGTTGTTTGCAAAATTTGGTCAAGAATTAACTGAATGCGTGAATGAAATTGCCAAACTCAGTACTAGAATTCTGATCTCAAATGACTTGAAATTATACAGTTAATTTTCCATAGGGGAGAGCAAAAAAAAATGACGCCGATTGATATTCTATCAAAGAAAAGGGCATTGGATAAGTCCAAGCATAAACAATCACTTAAGTGTGTAAGATGCTTTGTTTCGGTTGCTGAGAAGGAACTTGAACTGTATCATGAGCTTGACAAGGAAGTGCAAAACACCTAAGAAGGGTATAAGAGAATAGTTCAGTGATTGATATTTGTTCTCAAATTATATTCCTAGCAGGACCAACAGCATAGAGTCTGAGGAACTTCCAGAATTTGATTGCTAGTATGGAGATAAGGATAAGTCAGCAAGTGAAATAGATGATGACGATGATACTGGTATGAAGTCAATAATTTCAGATGTTATGATGAAGAAACGGGTAGTTACTCCTCCAGTGGAAATGTATACCATCTGAACATAAGCATAGAGACCTCAAGGGAACTTGCCCTTTCTGGATTCTAGTCATTTTTATGAAGCACACCTTCTTTTTTATGTCTGTTATACTCAATAAACTTTGATGCTAATTTTATTTAATTATCGATATAACTTGAATTATATTTAGCTCATTTTGTCCAATTAGTAAATAGTTGACAGGTTATTGTTGAATTCAAATTGAGCTATCATTTGTCAAAGTGAGCTATCATTTGTTGAACTTTTATGTCATGTTTGCTGAAATTTCAGGTGGAGTCTACAATTGATCAAGTTCAAGATGTGGGCTCAAGTATTTTTGGCGTTGCAGGGCAAGTGATTGGAAATGTGGTTCAAGTGGTGAAGCCCGGAATTGATGTTGCATTGCCTATTTTAAAGCAGGCTGGAGAGCAGGCTCTGAAGATTGCTTCCCCTGTGCTATCGGAGGCCTCTAAGAAAGCTCAAGAAGTAATTGAGAGCTCTGGCTTTGACACACAGCCAGTGTTAACAGCTGCTAAGGTTCTGTTTTCTTTGCACTTCACTGTTTCACATATTGTTGTGGGTTTATTTTGGTGGATGCTACTGGTTACATATATTAATTTCAGCCTAATGCAAATCGTGACCTTTTAGGGAGAAAGAATATATGATGGAATAACAAAAAACCATACCAGTACTTAGAACTATCTTTTGTGGTTGATTTAGATAGACCAAAGTACAAGTTCTTAAGATTTTGGTATAATTTCAACTGATATTAAATTAGAAAAAGAAAAGTACCAAGATATGCTTTTGGTGGGGGACGCCAGATGTTTAATGTCAAAACAATGTTGATACTGAATGTAGATATAATCATGTATGGAGCAATAATTGGATGATTCAGAAACATTAAATAGCACCACTAGAAATTCTTGTGGTTGAGATGGGGATTTGTTAATATGAGTCATCATTATGTAGCTTTAGGTTTTTGATATGCAACACAGATTGCAAATGACCTTCAAATTTGCTATAAGTTGTACTACATCTAGAACTATTGCATTCACTGTATTTCACATATTAATTTTTGCATACAAGTTCAGCATTCCGCTGTGCTCAATTCTGAAGCAACTAGGCCTTTTCTTATTATTTATTTATTTTTTTAATTTTTGGATTCACTATTCCCTTTTTCCTGTTCTCTCCAGAATTTTTTTTATTTCATTTCCCTAGCAAGAAATCTTCAAACAGCCAGTTTTGGATGCAGTAAAGCATCAGTTCTTGGTTCTGGGATTATCACCTCCATTCAAGTGCTATAGTTCAATACTTATGCTTTTCATCATGCATGTGTAATTACAAAAGCACCCTGATTTCCTGTGGCTGCAGACAGTTTCTGATGTGGCACAACAAACCACCAAGGTGATTATAGATGCCAAGCCTGTGGCTTCATCAACAGTGCAGACCATATCATCAGCTGATCCTCTTACAATTGTAGGTGCTGGAGGTGCACTGTTCCTTGCATATCTGATTCTTCCTCCAGTCTTTTCTGCCATCTCTTATAGTTTTCGTGGGTACAAGGGTAAATCATCTGACTTCAATCTTTCTTGCATTCATTTCTTATCTGCACGCATTTTCCATGTTCATAAAGATCATGACACACACCAAAAACAAGTAGAATACAGATTTTGGAAAGATGGTGGTGTCTCCAGCAGGAACATGGGATGAAGTTGCATTGGTAGTTGATAATTTTGGAGCTATTGAACTGTTTGATACCAGAAGTTGAAAAAATAGAAAATTGGAATTCCTTTAGTTTTAATCTCTGTCACTGCTGCAAGGTAGACAATCCAATATATGTTGGAACAGCAGTTACAGTCCTATTCACGGATTAAGCTCAAAATTAACCAGTACCAAAACAGAGAAATGATTGTTGATATGTTGTTGAGGGTTGTGCTGACACATTGTTAGATTGAATGGAGAAAAGTGATCTAAGAATCACAAGATTAATTACTTGTAACATGGTAATCCAAGAATAAGCCTCTTTTTGTTTCAGCAAGATGGTTGGCGGGCTTCCACTTTAATATGACAACAATTGCATTCACCTCCTTTTGTTTGGATAACCTGAAACAGAAAAATCCCATTTGAGACTCCCAGAAAGTTGCTATTCTACTAGAAATTAAGGTGAGATTTTTTAAGAGACATCTTCCACAGAGCGTCAGAGTCAGTATAATATTTTTTTACACAGGCAGTCAAGCACCATTTCTATCACATCCATTAGTTATAGGTTACTTTCGGGGTTAACTAATTCATAGTTGGAAAATCTTTGAGGAGATATTTTATACAAGTACAGAAAGATTGACATCTTTTGTGTAAAATTTAGTTACTATTTTAGAGTTTGAAGGTCTTCTTTTCCCTTTTTAGCTTTTTGGCAAAAGAAACCAGAATGATTGAAATCTAGTATTCTCCTGATTCCTAGTTAAGTTTGCTTCCTATGCATAATGCAATCTTTTAGTTTACATATGGCTATCGATTAAAGAATTCATAACAATTGTTCTACAGGTGACCTGACTCCTGCACGGACATTGGATCTAATGTGTACAAAGAATTACATTCTGATTGATATCAGATCAGAGAAGGATAAGGACAAAGCTGGAATTCCTCGCCTTCCATCTAATGCTAAAAACAAAATGGTTGCAATTCCGTGAGTAAGCCATTAGTTATTACTGCTTCCATGGTTCTTCTGCCCTCATACAGCTTTTGTACTTCTATTAGATTTTCAGTTTTTTGGATAATGAGTCTGTCCAGAAGCTGATTTGATGGTCTTTATTGGCAAAACCAAAGGTCTGAAAACAGTTTTTTGACTTTTGATTACATGTTGTGATTCTTTTATAAAACTTCCAGCAAACCATAAGGCAAATACTCTTGTCAGCCAATCTTTCAAGATTCTGATAACATCATTCCATGAACTGTGTCAGATTGGAAGAATTACCCAGCAAGCTAAAAGGACTTGTGAGAAATGTAAAGAAAGTAGGAGCTGAACTGGTGGCTTTTAAAATTTCTTATCTGAAGAAGATCAATAAAGGTTCCAATATCGTGATAATGGACACGTGAGACTTACTTCTCTTTGCTTAGTTGCTCATGGACTTCAATGTCCCTGCTCAGTTGTTTGTATTAAGTTACATGTTCAAACTTAAAATTTTCAGGTACTCAGATACAGCTAAGATAGTTGCCAGAACTCTGACAAATCTTGGCTTCAAGAACAGCTGGATTGTGGCTGGTGGTTTCTCTGGAGGCAATGGATGGTTGCAGAGTCGACTAGGAACAGATTCTTACAATGTATCCTTTGCTGAAGTCCTGTCACCATCCAAGATCATCCCTGCTTCGTCCAGACGTTTTGGTGCAGTGGGCTCAGCCAAATTACTTCCTGGAAGCTCAGACTAACTTCTTCTTGGGCTTGGAATCAGGATTGACAGTGATGTAGTGGTGTCCATTCAAAGATTTCTTCACAATCATTTCGTGATTCTTCTGTTGATTGTAGTTATTCCAATCCAAGTCTCAAAGGCATCGTAGTAACATTTCTGCATCCCAACGAAGTGAAGATCTTTAAAATTTTCATCTAAGTAGAGTTCATATTCCCCAAGTAAGCCTCATTCCTTGAAGTTTCTATGCAGGTCCAACATGGAATTTAGTCTTAGTACTCTTTGAAAATGATTAGAATCTAATTCATGATTTATTAAAAGTAAAAGGTACTCTAGAGGGATTTTCACGCCATGCTTCACCATCCATTATGCTTTGAATTGTTGTCATGAAAGGATGAAACTAGGAGAAATGCCTAAAATCAAATGGCTGAGAAAGTAATACAGCAAGAGAGCACAACATTGGGGGATGGAACTCTGTTTTTCCCCCTTCTTTTAATTCTCCAAGGAAAGCTAGCCAATCAAAAAGTTATAACATGACCCAAAAAAAGAAAAAAAGAAAAAAAGTTTGTGTAGATTACATTTTAAATTATATTTTTATATTTTTTTAAAAAAATGTATATCTATAATTTTTATCTCATAATTTTTATTAAAAAACGAGTTTTTTTAATATGCACCAACATCCATCTACAAAACTCAAAAATCATGCTGACATGGGTGTTACACCTACCAGGATAACGTTTGTCTCTATCATCCATGTCACACCTTGTCCCGTGAATGCTAATTCACCATCAAGAAAATTATGAAACTTCTCCTTTCATCATATGAGAGATGGTGCAACTAGGACAGGCGTGGCGAGTAGTAAGTCTAAGGTGATGTGGGAGAATCCTCCGAGTTGGCTCGCGTGAGGCAGTTTTTGAAATATTGTGAGGGTGTTGGTCTGTTGGCTCTCTCGCTACGCTAATTTGTTCGTGCGTCCTCGATTCTGGCTAAGGGCCTGCAGTGCAGTGGGAGTTTCGCGCCGTGGGAGGACTTTCTCCAAATCAAAAGAGATGGTCTTTACACTCCGATTCTGGCCATGCAGATTTTCTCCAAATCAAAAGAGATGGTGCAACTAGGATAACAGGGAACCAACTCTAGGTCAAGTTGGCCATCAACAAGAATTTTAAACCAACTTGGTTAGGCCACCAACAAAAGGTTTAATACTTTATGTAGGTTCATAGTTCAAAATTTAACGCAAAAATTTAAGAATAGTGTCAATACAATTTATTTTAAGTTTTTGACTAATACATCTCAATTGAATTTCTCAACTAATACAATCCAATTAAGTTTCTCTACTCTCTTTCTTACTAAGTTTAATATAATTCAGTTGGGTTTCCCAGCTCTCCTTCTTAGTCGACTAATAAAGTCTAGTTAGATTCCCCTTCCTTTACAAGTTCGAAATTGCTCCTTAACACAGCCACATTTGGCTTCCCATTCGGGCCATTCCTTTGTAAGCTAGGAGTAGCCCCTAAATAAATGTTGTCATTTTAATTTTTAATGTTTGTCTCTACCATATTTACAAAGGCGCAGATCATGACTTGTATGATTTTGTCCACCTTGCATGACTTACTCAACCTAAAATGATCCGTCCGACTGTCCTTTTAACTTCTAAGGTTGTCACTTGCAATACGTTAGGACAAAGACATTAACAATCCAATCACTTATAAATACGATTTGCTGTGGACAAATTTTGGTTATGACTGAATAAATTTTTCATTTCAAATCATAAACCAAGATGATTAAATTAATTTAATCTTTATTTATTGCCATATTTTGTCCCAAACGAAAGGGTAATTTAATCTTTATAAATTTCGACAATCCAAAAGATGGAAAAATTTGGTTGAAAATCAACCTTATCTGTTACTCAAACACTCCACAGTCACCCCTGTTTCAAACAGTCATGCTCTGTTTTTGACTTGAGGTTCTTTTTTCGATGCCAATACATATTGCAGAATCTCGTGCTACTGCCTGCATGCAAAAGCATCCCGTCATCATCTCTGCATCTCTGCAATAGCAGAACAGTGAAGAAATAAATTTTCATGGATCGAAGTTACAAAGATTTGGATTTGATCACTGTCTCTGATATCATTTCTCTGGGCATACCCACTGAGGCAGCAGAGCTACTTTACCAGAAACTCAATGGAATCATTCGTCGTTACGGGGCTGCCACTCCTCAGACATGGCAACATATCTCCAAAGAACTGCTTAGGCCGGAACTTCCCTTCCCTTTTCATCTGATGATGTATCATGGATGCTACAAGGATTTTGGGCCCAATCCGCCTGCTTGGTTGCCTGACCCGTAAGACTGCTTTAGATTCGGTTTCAATTTTTTGTGATCACAGGGTTCTTCCTTTGGGTGCGTTTGTATGGTACTGTTCTTTGATCATGTAGTGGGAAATATTGAAACTTTTTTGTCACTCCAATATAAAGTAATTTTAAAAAGTTTGGTCATCTAATGTATGATTAAAATTTAATTAAAATTGAAACTTTTTGTGGGACTTTGATGTTTAATGCAGAACATTGGAGGTGAATGGTTAGAGTTTCAAATCAAATGAGCACATGCCGCCTGAAATTTGTGAAAAGATTGGTTGGGTGGGGATTCACGTTTTCCTTGGTAATACATTTGTTGAGTGGAAAAGATTAAAAACTTGTGGGACTTTGATTTGAGTAATTTATAGATTTTGGAGATTATTGATCACGGACAAATAATTAGATTAACATTAAATAGCTGCTTATTTGTTGGTAATTATGTTTGTGCTTTCTAAGGGAGAATGCCAAGTTCACCAATGTTGGGCAGCTACTGGAAAGGCGTGGAAAAGAACTTCTGGGATCAAAATATAAAGATCCCATTTCCAGTTTCAGTTATCTTCAGAAATTTTCAGTATCCAATCCGGAGGTGAATTTTATGCTTTCAGTTGCATAATGCTGGTGTTAGATTTTTAGCTCTTGTTCATTCTCAGTTATAAGTAACTGAGTCCTTACACTTCCTTGTCAAGTATACAACTAGAACTATTGATTTTTTTTTTTTATTTTATTTTTTATTTGGTGTCCCAGGTTTACTGGAAAACTATATTTGATGAAATGAATATATCTTTCTCGGTTGCTCCAGAATACATTTTAAGGGATAATCCATCTTATCCTGGAGGCCAATGGCTGCCAGGTGCATATTTCAATCCAGCAAAGATTTGTCTGAATGTCAATAGGAAGAGGACTTTGGATGATGTAGTTTTACTGTGGCGTGATGAAGGAGATGATGAATTGCCTCTTCAAAATATGACTCTTAGGGAGTTGCGCTTTAGGGTGTGGTATGCTTTCTTGATGCACTTTTCTTTTTTATGTCGTTTTCACCAGAAGGTTTAAAACTTCTGTCATATCTTTGCTATTCCTGTTTGTCAATGTGTAGCAAAACCAGATTTTACCATTATATATGGCATGCTGCGATCAACTTGTATGTGCTGTAAGCTTTTAGGTTGATAAGTCTCACCTAATAACTCTCCTGTGAAAAAAAGGTAGATTCATGGTAAGAATTTGGGGAACTTATTGAAAATTTTTAATGGTATAAATTCAAGATCTACAAACTCTGGGAATTCAATCTTCTGGAAAAACAGTTCCCCTGTGCATAATTGCCACTGTAGCTATAATAAGCAACAAAAAGACTAAAAGGGCAAACACCATGTCAAAGATCAAGAATTTATTTTGGTTCTAGAGGGACCCAAGTAGCTGCATATTCATTACATTTTGCTGTTGTGGATTGTAGATAGTTTCCAGTTCTATTCCCAGATGATGTCTTTGGTTTGTCACTCTTGAGGTTGACTTGTACAGCATGGTGCGGAGCAATGATGGTTTATGTGATTGTTGAATACAATTTTACAAATAACTGCAATCTGAACTAGGCTTATTTATTACTTAAGACATGTTACTCAGTTCATTTTTAAAATTACAGAATTGTGAAACCTTCAGAACTCAGAATTATTCATTTTATTGCTGCTAATTCCTTTTGAAAAACTAATATCAATTAATTATCAGGGCGATTAAGATCTCACTTGCAACTATTTTATAGGCTAGTTGCATATGCACTTGAGACACTGGCTTTGGCTAAAGGATCTGCCGTTGCTATAGATATGCCAATGGATGTGAATGCTGTTGTGATCTACCTTGCCATTGTACTAGCTGGTTACGTAGTTGTGTCCATTGCTGATAGTTTTGCCCCAACCGAAATATCAACAAGGCTCAAATTATCAAATGCCAAAGCAATTTTTACTCAGGTGAAGACCATAATATTTATATGTTTGTTGTCTGCAGATGAATAATAAAAGTGATCTTAAGGGCTAAATGATGCGCTGTTGTACTTGGCATAGTTTACTGTAACTATTGTTCTGTCAGTTCTCAGTCAAGAAAATACATTATGGATAAGTTAATTAGATTCCAAGAGTATATAAGATGAATATTTAGTTATGAGGTTTATTTGATTAAGCAGTTTATTAAAACCTAGCAACATCAATCGTTGGCTGTAGTAGGTCTAGTAATCTTCACACTTACTTTTCAGAGCATTTGTGTAATTTTTTTTTAATTATGATTTATGAGTCTTAATTCAGGGTACATCTGCAATTTTTTTTTTCTTTTGGATTTCTTTAATTCTTGCATAACTTTAATGTAGTCCATGACCTTTTCCAGGATCTGATTGTTCGTGGTGACAAGAAAATACCACTTTACAGGTCTTCTGTCACTTTCTTATTTGTTTTGCTTTTCTTATCACTTTCTTATCTGTGTTTTCCTTCTCTTACTTCTATCATTCCTTATGTATACATTTGACTCTGCAGGAGAGTAGTTGATGCTCAATCTCCTGTGGCAATTGTAATTCCTACTAGAGGTTCCAGTTTCAGCATGACATTACGTGATGGTGACATTTCTTGGCAGGATTTTCTAGAACGAGCAGAAGGGTCAAAGTAAGCACTTCAATCTGATATGAGGAGCATAATAATTGGCTCGGTTATTGTGGCATTCAGTCCTCTTTTGTCTACTGTGGATTTCAGTTGGATATATTCTTATCACAGATTTTATGGAGTTTGATTGATACACAAATAAGTTTTCAGTCTTTCTAATTGGTGAATCAAAACCTGTTTAAACAATATGAGGATTAATTGATATTATATAATTGATAGGAGTTTCTGTAGAAAATTGACAATTAGATAGCCATTGGGAGATTAAAATCTACTGCTTTTTTAAGAAACAGAGATAATTATCGCATTCTGGCGTTGAATGTGGTGGTGCATCTCATTTTTTATCTCAAGGTCTGTGATCCTGGTGAGATATTTTGTTTGACTGATTGTGTTCATTTTAGTCAAATTCTTGTGGATCTATTGATTAGTTATTCTGTTTGCTTCTTCTATACACTAGGCTTCCCTTTACTTTTTTCTCTTTAAAACTTTGGGGTTTGAAATTACTAGTTATATTGGGCTATTGTACCGCTAAAGAAAATGAAAGTTATGTTGTGATTAAGTAGTAAAATCTTGAGAAAGTTTTTGGAAGAAGAAATGGTGTTGATTTGGAATCATCTGTTGTTGGATGTTGGAAGATCAGATGAGTACAGAACCAACTAGTGTCTAACTAGGAATTAGATATATGTTTGTTTAGTTATTCTCTGCAAAATTGAAGTCAATAGTAGAATCTGTCTTACTTAGTATCTTCTACCTGTATTTTCTCACTTACACAAAGATGTGAAGTGCTAGAATTTTGACTGTCTGTCATAATTGCAGGGAGGTTGAATATGTTGCTATTGAGCAACCAATTGAAGCATTCACGAATATTCTCTTCTCCTCTGGGACGACAGGTAGAATATGGATTAATCTCTTATCTGATTTGTATCCTGGTGTATAGCTCACTTTAGTAATGGAGAAGGTATTAATGTTCATGAAGTGCAACAAGGAAAATGGAAACTAGAGATAGATCTCCATGGTAAAATTATGTGCATTAAAGCTGATAAAAAAGGCTTCATTTCTTAGTAGAGTCAGAGTCACAAGAATAAAGTTGTTGGACTTGTTGAAATATGAGGATGTACCTTTCTTATTTTCATGTCATAGCTGGGCAATCAAAAGTCTCTTTCCTTGTATACATTGGAGAAGAAAGATTATATCACATACTTTTTTTTATACAAATTGCTGCTTCAGCTTCTTATATTTGTTAGTAGTTTGGCCATGAACATTATTTGGCATGAATCTTAATGGTCAGCTTGCTTCCTTTGGAAGCAGGACAAGCAAAATTAGCTATTTCTGACTGCACAAAATACACATGCCCTCCCTACACCCACTGAAGCCATAATGGTAAAAGGTCCTTTTCTCATCAGTCTTACTCTTTGCAGCAGAAAATTAGTTCCTAATGGGAAAGAAAATGACCAAGAGTATGCCGTTAATCCTTTTGATTTTAATGGAGGAAAAATGTACTCACTCCATTCCAAAAAAGAGTCCACTTTTGTTTGGTACAGCTTTACAAGTTAGAACACACTTAATGCACCATTAAATGTATAATTTTCCATTTTTATCCTTATTATTAAGGGTAATACAAGAATTTTATACTAAAATTAGACCCTTTTTTTTTTGCAATAAAGAAACTTTTTAAAACTGGACTCTTTTCTGGGATGGATGGAGTAAATCTTATTTTGGATATAAGGTTCTTGTTTTCCTACCGCAGTGGACTCTTTTTTGGGATGGAAAGAGTAATCTTATTTTGGATATAAGGTTCTTGTTTTCCTACTGCACGTTACCATACAAATATTCTATGAAAATTTCAACTTATTGCAGCTCGATTAGCATATAGTATGAAGAAACTAATTTTTGTTGAGCCCCCATTGGAGTTCTCCAATGTCTCCCTCCTCTACCTCTGTTGACAATGGACAAATTCAAACTTGTTTCCTGGTTCAAATAAAATGGTGATGAAATCACTTTGCCACTTGGGAGATGCTCTAAAATCAATCTGCCAAGAGGGCCATGCTCAGATGATGAACTTATTTGCCTCGTTCTTCCTTACGGGAGGAAATTGTTCTGTTATTATTGTGTTTGTGAACTACATGGTATGGTAAGAAAGCTGAACTTCAACCACTTGAATCAGCAATAGAAATATTAAGATAAATAACACTTAATGAACTAAATTAGTTGCTGACATTTTCATGCAGTTCAAAGATGTTAGAATATAAGATTTTTCCTACTTGCTTAATGGACAGGTGATCCAAAGGCAATTCCATGGACAATTGCCACACCTTTGAAAGCTGCTGCAGATGGATGGTCCCACTTGGATATTCGCAAAGGTGATGTTGTTGCTTGGCCCACTAATCTAGGGTGGATGATGGGTCCTTGGCTGGTTTATGCGTCACTGTTGAATAGTGCTTCCATGGCTTTATATAATGGATCGCCCCTTGGTTCTGGGTTTGCCAAGTTTGTACAGGTAGAGATCACTTTCCTTTGATGGACTTCTTACTTCTTGTCCTTCCTTGGTAGAATTGCCTATTTCAATTTTGGTTCAAAAATTGAAGCTGCATGTGAATTATGTTTTGAAACTGATGAAGTTAGTTTTACACAACCTAGTGTCTTTAATTTCATTTCTGGAGTTAAATGTTTACTGTCATTTTACATGTTTCTGGACCAAGGTTTCTGGTTTAATATTTCAAGTCTTTCAATGATCCCTAGACTTGGCTGAGAATTGAAATTCATGCATCCTAGAGTAACTCAAAGCAGTCAATTTTTTGTTCCATGATTGTATCTATTTGTAGAATAAGTGATGCTGGAAATGGGAAAGAGTTGAATTACTTAAGAATATGAGGAACAGTCCTGCAGAAGGATGTTTAAGTTTAGGATGATTATTGACTTGTGTAAAGATCCATTCACATACAAAAAATGGTTGATGATCAATTTATTGGCTTAAAATTATGTACGAGTCACTTGCTGGATATAGGTGCCTATGCATTACCTGATCCTGCACATGGTCCTGTTGAAATTCATTTAACGTCTCGAGGTTTAAATTCTGAATCATTTTTAAAGATAGGATTCTCATGCTTTGTGTAGGATGCCAAAGTTACTATGCTAGGCGTGATCCCAAGTCTTGTCAGGACATGGAAAACTACGAATTCAACAGTTGGCTATGATTGGTCATCTATCCGGTAGGTTTAGGTATCACATCTGAGATCATTCAGCTTCAAATGGCAGAACATGTTTATGACTTTCCCTTCTGTTTGCATGCTGTTAATTTCATTATTTCAAAGTGAGTTTCAACTTTAGTGAAGGATATTGTTTGCTCAACACTCAAATTGCATGCGGTTGCTAAATTTTGGACTATGGACTTTATAGTTGCTTTGGCTCTACTGGGGAGGCATCAAGTGTAGGTGAATACCTATGGCTGATGGGAAGAGCTCTTTACAAACCTGTTATTGAGTATTGTGGTGGTACAGAGATTGGTGGTGGATTTATTTCTGGTTCAATGGTGCAGCCTCAGTGTTTGGCAGCTTTTAGCACTCCAGCAATGGGGTGTAGCCTGTTTATTCTTGGCGAGGATTTTTACCCTGTGGTAAGCGCGATTCAACCTCATCTCTTGATGAAGAATTATCAGCTTAATGAATTAAAGGGTGCCACTTCACTGTTTGCTGATATTCATTTAATGTACAAAAATAGATTTATTTTATTTTATTTATTCATTTTATTTTTGGCTCAGCCAAATCAAGTAGTCTGTGGCTGGAGAACTATTGGGTAATTTTGTGTGTTTTGGTAGGCTGTGTGAACAAGACTGAGGGAGTGGGAAAGAAAAAGAAAAAAAAAAGATTTTACGAAATTCTTCTTACCAAAAAAATTAGGAAAGAGGAGTAAATTGTATGTTTTTTTGTTGTCAAGGTTATGGTTTACTTTAATACATGTCATTTTCAGTAACAGTAAACTGAAAATAAGTGGGGTCTTTTATCCTCCCAATGATATTATATTACTGAATTATAAGGATCTTAGCAAGCTGGTGGTGATATGTTGGACATCAACTGAGATGTGGCTAATATTTCTGAGAACTTTTGTTCTATGGTCTGGGACGTGTATTCTTATCCATTCTTTGTAGCCATCAGATTCTGCAGCCATTGGAGAACTGGCGCTTGGTCCATACATGTTTGGAGCTTCAAGTACGCTTCTGAATGCAGACCACAATGAGGTATACTTCAAGGGAATGCCTGTATGGAATGGGAAGGTAATATAACTAATAATTCCTTCTCTCTGTCATTGACAAGCTTTTAAACTATTTACTATTTCGTTTTCACCGCTTGCCTCACTTCATACAGGTCTTAAGAAGGCATGGAGATGTGTTTGAGCATACCATAAATGGATACTATCATGCACATGGACGTGCTGATGATACAATGAATCTCGGTGGTATCAAGGTATCATATCATATAGTCTCTCTGTAAAAATAGTGTGGTTTCTTTTTTTTCTTTTTTTTTCTTTTTTTTTTTTGGTGGTCTTCTATTGATTTCTTCCGTTTAACTTTTCATGCATCTTTCTATCTGGAAATATACAAAATCAAGCTTTGCATCCATTGGCATCTCTGGTTCTTGTTACATGCTTTCCCTTGAAACCTTATACTCGTTTTGCCAGGTAAGTTCAGTGGAGATCGAGCGCATTTGTAATGCAGTGGATGGAAATATTCTTGAGACAGCAGCTGTTGGAGTGCCTCCTCCTGGTGGTGGGCCTGAGAGGCTGGCGATTGCTGTCGTGTACAAGGATCCGGACAGCTCTGCAACCGACTTAACTATGCTAATGCAGTGTTTCAATTCGGCATTGCAGAAGAAGCTGAACCCTCTATTCAAGGTAGAATCCTTGATACTATTGGTTGGAACTAAGAAGTTAGCAACATCTGCTTCTTTTGTATATCAATGTCCATTTTTGCAGGTTTCCAGTATCATTCCCCTTCCTTCCCTTCCAAGAACTGCAACAAACAAGGTTATGAGAAGGGTTTTGAGGCAGCAGTTCACTCAGAGTGAAAATTCTCGCCTCTGACGCATGGAATTCTTATACAAGAAACTTCACCAGAGAAATGATACCATCCACTTTTCTCAGGGCTAGTGTTATGGCAACAAGAAGTTAAGATGAAAATTTGGAATAGTTCATCAGGAGTTTCCATTCTTCGTAACTCTTTAGGGCCAAAGATCAGTATTTTAACAGTTTCAAACGATCCACAACTCTCTCATGAATTTTTGGTGATTTCTATGATGATCATTGACATTTCTTTTGCATAATGAGAACATTTGTTTGCCCTTAAAGGCCATTAGCTGGTTATATGACTTGTCTCTGACTTTCACATCCGGTTTTTCATTATACAGGCGTTTAGTGGCGTCATTGCAAGTACAGCTAATCATTTCACGCTTTTCTTCACCATTTGTCACTAGTTAATTGATCCATCTAAAATCTCTCAAATTATCAAATTTATAATACTCGTGCTCTAATTAAAACACCTTATACTTCATCATCCATAAAAAGTAACCAAGAAAAATTAAGAAATACAATGTAATATTATTAAAGTGGGCATAATTTTATTGAATTAGCAATTTTGTTAGTATATGAACAAAAGAAAAAGAAGATGAGGTAAATAATTAGTCAAAATCGCACTTATTAGATACCATTATTGATCCATATTCCTTTTTTTATAATTAAAAAGTAAACTTTTTATTATTGATACTCTTTTTTTATTGTAAAAATATAATTAGCAACAGAATTTTATATTTTTAGCGATAAATAAAAAATGACAATAGCAAAAGAGGAGTTAATTTAAATCATTTTTAAAACTATATAGTTTTTTTTTTTTTTGGGTTGGTCGCAAAATGATTAACAAAGAAAGCGCTACATAAAATCCAAAAAGCGTTAAAAGCTGTTCTTTTTCCTATCTGCTACCGCTGCCACTCACCAGAAGAAGAACGCTTCTTCTTCTTCTTCTTGGAAGTGCCTCTATCCTATCTACACCATATATTCATTCCATGGCTTCCAAATCAGTTGCGAGCTTCGATTAGGGTCCTTCTGCTTAGAACAAGAACGAAATAATTAAAAAAATTAAGAGCTTAAAAGAGAAAGATTGAAAGATTTTCATGGCGGCAACTATTTTTTTGGCAAACCCTACTGTTTCCTCTCCTTTTCTTGGCCGGAAACTGTAAGCCCATATATTTACCGCTTAATTGTTTGTTTTTTTTCACACGCAATCACGCACTGTCGGATAGTACTTTGTGATAAAAATTTAATCTTTGCTGCTTTTGGCTTGCTGTAGTTTAACTCAAAGTGAAATTTCGAAGAGTTCGTCTCCTCATCGGTTAATTTTTATCCGCGGATTGACTGTAAGGACTCCTAGATGTGCATATGACACGCCATATGAAGGTTAGTTTTTTAGTTCACTTATTTTGACGATTTCTTCTTAGAAAGGTTGTTGATTAGCTTGCTGATTTTTGAATTTTCATTTCATTATAACAGACAAGAATGGAAGGGGTATAGTGATGTTATTAGTGTGTGCACTTTAATGTAGACTTATGTTGTCTTTGGGAGGTAATGATTAGAAAATTACACTTGCATGAGTGTTATCGTGATTTTTCTTTTTGGTTCAGGGAATGATTTTGATGTTGTATCTTGAATTCCACTTTCGATTGTGTGATGAACTCTGCTCAAGCTGGGCCTGCATTCCAGGTATACAATTTTACTCTTGCATACTTTAGAGATATCTGTTGCAAGGAGAAAAATTTCGAAGGATGTTCCCAAAGAATATGCTTAAGGTATTCACAGGGTGGTGTTTTTATGGTACCATCAATGAGAAGTGATGTGTTTATATGAAAGTGGAGTTGGCTTGGTAGTTCACAGGATAACCAATGGAAATTATAAACTAGAGATATGCTTAAAAAGTTTTGGAGCATTATTGTTTTACCAAAAATACATGAACCTTGATGAAAGTCCAGTAACACAGTTTGAGAGTAAATCTTTCCACTATAATCCTATATACTGGAATTAGTGGTATTTATCTCTTTAAAGTTTGGAATTGCATTAATTTTATTGAAGGTTGATCGGAGAAAAGAAAGTGTAGATTTGTGCAGCCCTAGAAAGAAAATTAGAGCAAAAAAGCTGTAGATTGGATTCAAAACAAAGAAAAAACGACATACGATTTGTTTAGATAAGGGAAGAGTAGATTTGTAACGTGGGAAATTTTTTTATAATATTTAAGTTATTTTTAGGCCTTTAACAATAATTTTATAAATATTATTATTTCTAATAAAAAAATTTACTTTTAATTTAATATAATATTTTTTTTTAATTTATAAAATACAATATACAAAATTTCTACTAGCGGCCATTCATGCATGTGAATTAATCCTCGACTTGTTTATCAAATTAATCCTTCAAACTTGGTGACATCGTAGCTTAAAATCTCCTTTACATAATACCAAATATAAACTTTTCAGAAGTACAACAGCCGAGCGAAACATGGGTTTGTGAATTAGAACGCATTTAAAGCGTTTATGGCCCGCGTTAGGCGAATGAAGCTTTCGAAAAGAAAAAACTACAATCGGTTAGCCAAATTAATGAAGGGGCGAGGTCCTGATCCAAAAACAATCGCACGTTAAGTGTGTGTGTGCAAAAGTCAACTTTTTACTGAGCTTTTTACAAACAAACAAATAAAAATGACTTGCCAGCTTTATCAATATAAGGATGCAATTGGGAAAGAGCCAGTGGCACAGCGGTTAAATTTTAAGGTGCCCATGTAAGAGGACGCAGGTTCGAATCCCACTAGTGATATTTGTCACAAAAAATTCTTGTAATAGTGTAGGGCTCCCATTGTAATAGTGTAGGTATTTCCCCTTCCCCCTTCCTCCATTGTCCCCTTCCTCCATTGTAATAGTGTAGGGCTCAATGACACAAGTATTCATTCAAAATATATATATATATATATATAAGGATGCAATTCGGTTGTGGGCATATTCCTAAATCCTGATAAGTCCTAGGTTCTTTGTTTTTTTGGTACACAACACTGACTGACACTGCCTGATGACTTCGTGTATGAATTATTTGTTACTGACTTACTGGCTAAGAATTTTTATTTTATTTTATTTTATTTTACGCGTGACACTGACTGAAACCTCCCTGATGACTGAAACTGCCGCTTTCCATATTGTTATTTATGTATCTATTTGGTTCAAAGTTATTAGCTGTAAAATTCCTCTGATATACTTTTGATGTATCTAACTTATATAAATATATAATTTGTATAACTTTTAAAATTAAATCGATCAGATATCCAAACCCTTATTCTTCTTAGAATTAAATATAAATATATATATCAGAAAAAAAATCTTAATAACAAAGGTTGACGGTTGACCCATAGTTCAAATACACAAGTTGTCCATGACAATAAGAAGGCATCAAAATCAAAATCAAAAATTTTCTACGGCACTACTTGTATTCACTTCTCCAGGAAGAACAACAAGCGCGAAATGTAGCTTCCCTCCAATTCGAAACGCCCAGAGCTGCACTACTTGTCCTTGTAAAAGATGATTTTTGTTTACAACTTTCTTCCAATATCCGTTGAGTACATATGACTCACTATTTTTTCCCCTAATCCATTTTGTAAAGTTCACACGTTCTACTTGTGTTGAAGGTTCAATGAGTGGTACTTCAATGACATTATGATGATTATTTTCATCTCTACATCCAATAAATTTTTCTTCTTCGTCACTAAGAAACTCACTTCTCAACTGGTGTTTTGTGTAAATAAACCGATTTTGCCGTACGGCTAAATCACTTGCGGTGAGACGCTTTTGAGTCACCAAATTCACCTTGCCATCATCAACATTGTCTCTTCCTTGAGATTGTGCTCTTTCGTGAATTCTGACCATTACTTTTTGGGGTAGTTCCGGTGGAGGATTTGGACCATCATCAACAGCTTTCTTGAATGGACTCCTCGCCTTCTTGATCCCACCATCATCACTATCACCCTTCCTCTTCTTATTTTTCTTATTTTTCTCTTGTTCCTTCTCTTCTGCTGTCTCTTCCGGAGGTGGTTTGTTCAAATCCAAAAACGACTCCCGGGTTTCAACAGCCTTGACACAAGGCTGCCTATGAACATCATCATCATCGCTACTTGACTCAACTTCCATAGGCTTCTTCAACAATTTTTCTCTGTTCATGACTTCTTCATGGAACAAGTGTACTTCACCATCAACAACCTTCTCTTCTGCTGTATCTTCAGGAGGTGGTTGGTTCAAATCCAAAAACGACTTCCGGGTTTCAACAGCCTTGACACAAGGCTGCCTATGAACAACATCATCATCGCTACTTGACTCAACTTTCATAGGCTTCTTCAACAATTTTTCTCTGTTCACGACTTCTTCATGGAACAAGTGTAGTTTACCATCAACAACCTTCTCTTCTGCTGTTTCTTCCGAAGGTGGTTGGTTCAAATCCAAAAACGACTCCCGGGTTTCAACAGCCTTGACACGAGGCTGCTTATGAACATCAGGCACAGGCACGGGCACGATGGCTGTAGTTTCTTGATGATGCTGATCTTCAGAATGGAGAGGCCTTTTTTCTTTCTCGTCCGCTAACCTTGAGAAATCAATGGGAGACGCCATTTATGTCTGTGGAAATTGACTGAAAGGTTGACGAAGGAGGGTTTTAGTTAACTTCAAAATTTAGAAAGGAAATATAAGGAGGCTGGATGAGCAATGCAAATTGATGAAATAAGAAGGCTGGAATTAGGGGTGGCAATTTCTAATACAACACGAAAACTCGACATGAAATTGTGAAACAAAATATGACCCGAACCTAACACGAAAATTCGACACAAAAACAATTGCATTGGTTCAATTTTTATTGCCCTCTACTTTTTTTTGCAATCTTGTTACTTTTTCAAAACACAACACGCGAACCCGAAAGCTGACCTATTGCCACCCCTAGCTGGAATGGTGGATTGTAATTGTTTTGCCTGAAGGGTTGATGAATGAGGGTCTTAATTAATGTCAAAATTTATAAAGGATTTAAGGAGGCTGTATGAGCAATGCAAAAAGTTAACTTTTCTTAAACAAAAATAAAATATTTAAACACCTTTTTATTTTAAAATTTAAAATTTAAAATTTCCCTCCTAAATTCTCCAAGTATAATTTTTAAAAAAACAGACAAAAAAAATTATTACAATACAAAAAAATCGAATAAATTGAAAACTGAATAAACCGCCCAATGAATACCCTAGACACAGGAAATATTAATTTTGGATCAAAATTTTATTACAATATAATCATATCTTCCAAACTATGAATGGTAATCAACATAAATAATTGAATCAAAACAAATGCAGTTAAGCGAAGCTGGGATATACAAAATTTACTAATTTAATGCAATATTTTTTTTAATTTATAAAATACAATATACAAAATTTATACTAGCGGCCATTCATGCATGTGAATTAATCCTTGACTTGCTTATCAAATTAATCGTTCAAACTTGGTGCCATCGTTGCTCAAAATCTCCTTCCATCCCCTCCCACGTACTGTGTTTTTTAGTTATTGTACTCAAAATAATTGTTTATCTTTTGGTCCAAAGAGTGGATAAACTTTTTCAGAAGTACAACAGCTGAGCTAATCACACACTTCGTTTACACTTTCTATATTATTATGATCAAATAAAATATTTTGTAACGTATTACCTTTCTTCCAGGCTGGTTTAGGGTGGTGCTCTAAATATGATTGAATCCATGGAAGCACTGATTTGACATTCTTCTAATAACGCTTAATTTGTGAATTAGAACGCGTTTATGCCACGTGGCAAGAGCAGCCAAACCCCCCCAAAAGAAACATGACTTTGTGAATTAGATGTATTGATGTATTGATGTTGAATAACTTGGATGTTGGGTTTTTTTTGGTCGTCATTTAGAATAATAAGGGTCTTTTTCGGTGAGACAATTCGGTTGTGGGCGGACGCTTCCGCATATTCCACCGATAGATTCGGTTGTGGACAAGTGCCCCAGCAAAAGAAATTAACTTTAGTGTAATTTTTTAATATTTTTATTATTATAAAATAACTGATAGATTTTGACAATTCCTTCACATTAGTCTCCATAAGATTTAAATAATTACGATTTCAATGACCAGCTGAAGTATATTATTGCTGTTTAGGGTTATTATATATGTTATCTACATAATTTGTAAATTTTATATGATTGGCAGCTTGATCAACCTTCCTCCTTATTTTGTTCTGCTGCTTATAACAAATTTCCAACTTGTTAAAGTTATTTAGAGCAATCTAAATTTCAAAGTTTTCAAAAATTTATGTTCTATTTCTTTTTTATCTGATTCAATATTTTCTTTTAAATTTTTATATGAATGAAATAAGCTATATTTCAAAGCTTTATTCTGAATATGATTTTGTGGTCTTTTAAAAAATATTTGTTTACTAATTTTTTCCTTGCACAAAATTTTTGTTTTAGCAATTAGAAAGCGTTTATGCCCACGTGGCAAGAGCAACCCAAAGATGAAACATGAGTTTGTGAATTAGAACGTGTTTAGCATGCTAAGAACTATTGAAGAACAATATATGAAGCGTGATGGACTAATCAAGAAGTAAAGACTACTAATAATGTTTTAAAATGTATTTTTACTAATAAAAAAAATTGTTCTATTTGAATGAAGTAGACCCAGCGATACGTATAATGTGGGCATTTTTTGTTTTTAATTATCATATTGAAAATTTTCAAGTAGAATTTTATTAAAAAGGAAAATCTATGTTTGGGATCAGTGTAGAGTAAATTCTGCCAATTAACAAATGCTTACTGTCTTAGACTCGGTAGATTGAGTTTGCATGACATCATGAGAACGACAGCAATAGGAATAGTGAAGCTTTTGGCGTGTTGCTATTCAGATTTGTAAAATTTATAATATTCATGCCAAAATATGATCCACAAACTCAAAACACGAACCCATTGCCACCCTAACATTTGTAAAGACTATTCAAACTTGGATGTCACCCAACGCCCCTAGGAGTTGAAGACTTTGAACTTTGAAGGTAAAAGTCTTGTGGGGCATCTGGGCAGGTGACATTTGACTGTCGAATGACACGTCAAAACAAAGTTTCTCCATAGATGCTTCTTCCTCCCAACATAAAATCACGGGACAAAGTGAATATTCAAGGCTAGCCGTCAAACGCTTAAGATAAGCTATTGAGTATTGACCTACTATTTCGTTTCCAAATTATAGAAAAGCTATTGTCCTACACGTACCCGTTAATATTGCTTTCGTAACCCCTAAGTTGTCAACGGCTACCCAACCAAGTCAACTCATATTTGAGCCAAAAGGGCGGGGTTGGAACAGTGTTATTAAACTCGGCTCGGACCGGCCGGTTCAACCGGTGAACCGGTGAACCGGACCTCAGACCGGTCCGAGTCAAGCCTTCCGGTCCGGGTTGCTCAAAACGTCAAAACGGCGTCGTTCCGTGTTATTTTTTATCACAAATTTTTGGAGCCCGCATTCGTTTCTTCTTCGTTCTTCCGCTGTCAGACTTCTGTTTCTCTTCAGCCTTTTTCTTCGCGCTTCGCTTTCTTCTTCGTTTCTCGCTGTCACGCTTCTTCGATCTTCAGCTTTGTTCTTCATTCTTTTGCACTTGGTTCTTCAGCTTTTCTCTTTCTTCTGTTCTTCAATCTTCAATCGCCCGAAGGCCCCAAGCCCTAGTCTTCAAAATTGAAAATCAATTGGGACTTGGGACCTCAAATCCTTCCTTCTCCTACTTTCAACCAACAAAGGAGGAAGGCCAAGCTCTAAAATAGATTTTGCAGCAAAAGGGGCTCCGTCAATATTTGTTCTGTTTTTATTTGCTCTAAAAAAGATTTTGCAGAAAGAGCTTTCCAAAGGGTTTTATCTATGGGACTGCAACTTCAGCATATCAGGTGGAAGGCATGGTTGATAAAGATGGCCGTGGACCTAGTATTTGGGACACCTTCATAAAAGTATATTTGTTAAAGGTATGTTTAGTCATAATTGTGTTTGTTAAAGGTATGTTTAGTCATAATTGTCATTGGAAAACTTTTTTCCCTTTTAATAGTAATTGGGTAATGCGTTGTTGTCACAAGTTCACAACAAGAAGACAAGTTTATGTTGTGACATACCCATGTATTCTCTTGAGCACGGATAAACCACTGAAAATAATGCAGCCATGCAGTTTTTTCTGGATTGAATTGAACTGAAGGTTTTTTTCTGGACTATAATTGGCTAAAGTATTTCTCTATTTGTCTTTTTTGTTCATTTTGTGATTGGAACTGAATATGTAATCATTTTCTGGACTAAATTGGGCTGAAGATTAATGTCTTCCTCTGCTACACCATCAACGACTGGTTCTACACCATTAATGTTTTTCTCTTATTATTTTACTTGGATGACTTTTTTATATCAATTCTTATGACTTATGAGTGTGGATTTTAGATTTTATTATGTTATTATAACAATATTATTTGTTTGGTTACTTATAAATTAATATTTTATATTTTCTTTATATTTTAATATTATTTTTATTTTTTATTAATTATATAATTGACCCACCCAACTATTGGCCATTGGTTGAGCCTCGACTCGGCCAAGTCGATGGCCGAGTCTGATAACATTGGGTTGGAATCACTTCAACGTTATTTGCTTTATCTTAATAGTTACGAATCAAAGACCCATATTAAGGCTAAACCCGTTCAGAATACATTTGGTGGTGATTTGGGAAGAGTTTGAAACACCGCCCCGTGAGGATGAAATGGAAATGGCTGAGAAGGAGCAGCCTCCAGGTCCGGCCCATCCCAACTTACGAAGAGGTTGCAACCGGTGGCTACTAAAGCAGAACTATAACTATAAATAATTCTTTATTGTGAGGGGAAATTAAGGGAAATTTTTTTTTACTACCTCAATTCAAAAAAAAAATAAAATTCACATTTAGTTTGTATTTTAATTATTATATACAATATATTTAATATAATATTAAATACATAATTTTATATTTTTAAGTTTACTTTTTTGTTGTGAGCTATGCAGAGTATTATTGAAAAAAAATTATAAAAATTTCATATAAAAATAGTTTTTTTTTTGAGATAAAAAAATATTTTAAAAATAAACTTTATTTTTTGCAGGACAAAGGAAGTATATATTATGGCAGTCAATATAACAGTCAGTGACCAGAAACACGTGTGGGGAAGCTAGCTATCCCTTGTAAATTTGTAATATTCTACATGGCGTTTCTGGTCATTGCATATCCCGCCGACAAACAATCGCCTAGTGGTTATGTTAGTTTTGATGACTCTTGACTTTCATGACATATATTCATATCCATCTTTTTCAAATATATGGTATAATCGTCCTGATATAGTTAGAGGCTTTAAAAATAATTTCTTTTTGAAAACAAAAAAAAATTTTAAATAAATTATGTTCTTTTAGAAACGAGGGAGTAATAATTATTATAATAGTCATTATTATGTTCGACATTAAAAAAAATTTTACTTGTAAACAAATTATAAAATATCATTTTCTTCTTCTCAAACAAAAGGTTATTATTTAAATATGTATATCTATTTTTCAGTTATAAGGTATATCATATATTTAATACATTGTTAAATATATATATTTTTTATTTTTATTTTTATTTTTAGAGCTTGAATTATACATGATAATAAGAGGAACTAAAAATTTCATTTAAATATAAACTTTTTTTTTTTTTTGGAACAATGAAAATCTGAAAAAGAAACTCTTTATTAATTTGAAACAAAAGCAGAATAAATTCTGTGATATAAACTTCATACCTAATAAAATGGGGCAAGCCATTGAAAAAAAAAATTTAGTCCAGATGCCGTCGTAATTGCGCAAACTGCATCGGACGCGTGTTGTCCGCTCTTCTTATCATACCTAATACCTTGTCTATTTTAAATAAAATAGTACTCTTCTCACTTTTAATTGCATACAATTTTTTTAATTGTAAAATATAATATATTTATTATAGTATTGAATTTAATTTTTTTTATTTTTTAATATTGAAAAAATATAAAATTTTTGTTTGCTTTTATTTAAAGATAAACTCATTTTTGAGAATAAAAAATTAAAAATATTTTTTTACAAAATAGAAAGAGTACTTTATCATTTTTATTTTTATCCAATGGCTCATTAACCTTGATTAAGTCATTAATCTGAATCTGCTTCTTTCAAATAATTTTGTTTGTCCTTTTTGACGTGGATGTGCCTTGTATGGGAGGAAGTAAAAAATAGGTCAATTGAAGCATATGAAAAGATAGTTAATTTTTCTCTTAACCCATTATTTATTCTTCGTGCAGAAGAAAATCTCCAACAAAAAATTCTTCTCATAACCCTTTTCCTTCTTACGAAATAAAAATCCCTTAGCACAAACATTTCTAATTCTTTTTTCATAATCAATTCATAAATTTCATTAACTGAACAAATGGTCATTACAATGAATTAATCCGTCGTATCTAAAAGTTGAATAACGTGAGATAAAAATCTCCATAACGAAATGAGGAGAAAAAGTTTAAAAAGAAAAGAGTTTTACTTAATAAAATTGATTTCCTTTTCAAAGAAATACCATCCTTATAGAGTTTAACTTGAGCAGATTATTCGCATGAACAGTAGAATAACAACAATATAGTACTACAAATTGAAAATCATCAATAACATCTCACAATACACACACACCCGTGTAACTTATTGAGTATAACATCACACACATACACACATACATTCATCCTTCCAACACGTGACTATCTATATCCTTATATCCTGAAGTAAAATCACGTTAAATCATACATATCTGTGTTGAGATCAAAATAAATAAATCACAAAAAACTCATCAAAACCCGTGACTCACTAAGAAAACAATTCAATAGGAATGGCAATTTCTGGGTTCTGGGCCGGGTTTGCTATACCCGAACCCGAACCCGAAATTTTATGTTATACCCGAACCCGAACCCGAACCCGATCGGGTTTTATTCTCAAACCCCATACCCGACCCCGATCGGGTTTCGGGTTCCTCGCGGGTACCCGAAACCCGAACCCCAACCTCCCGAAACCCGAAACCCGACCCCGAAACCCGAAACCCGAACCTGTGAAACAACTCTATTTTTTTCATATATTTACCATATTTTTTAATAATTTTTACATTTTTTAATAAAAAAAAATTCCTTGTATGATGTAATGTACTAATATTATTGTTACTATTTTAATATCTCAATTACTACACTAATGCCATTATATTACAATTATCAAATCAAACTTATTAGTTATAAATATTTGACTTATTTAACAATTCAATAAAACTAAACAATATATGAAGCATTAATTTAATGGGAAAAAAAGTAATAATTTAATGAAAAAATTAATAAAGTTTTTAAAATTAGTATATATGAAACACTAGGACTATATATCTTTTAATAAAGGGCGTTCAAATCTTCTGCGTTTTTCTTACAAGTTGAAGTATCAACATCTATTATCTAATGGTTGTTTTATGGAAATATACAATGTCACCAAGATTATTAAAAGTACAAAATAGTGTCACTATATAGAAAAACATTTTGTTTGTTGTTTAAGTTTATTTCATTCAAAATTATAAATATATTCATTTATTCAATTCTTATATTATATTTAATCAATTCTAATATATGAGTAAAACTAATATAAATACATATCATATGTACTAGCAATACAAATCAATTGGTCAAATGCTCAAAACACTAGCATTTAGTTAATAAGCTCCATAATCTTATATATTTGTTGATAAAGTACATATAAATAAATATGAAGCAACAATTTAATGAAAAAAAAATGCAATAATTTAATGAAAAATTTTATAAAGTTTTTAAGATTAGTGTATATGAAACACTATAACCATATACAATGTCACAAAGATTATTAAAAGTAAAAATGGTGTCACTATATAGAACAACATTTTGCTTATTATTTAACTTTATTTCATTTAAAATTATAAACCTGTTCATTTCTTCAATTCTTATATTATATTCAATCAATTCTAATATATGAGTAAAACTAATATAATACATGTCATATGTAATAGTAATACAAATCAATTGGTCAAATGCTCAAAACAATAGCATTTACTCAAGTAGCTCCATCATCTTATATTTATATATATATATAACACTTCTTATATGTATAAATATAACTCAATGTAATTTGTATGAATGATGAATCATACACTCTATGAGTTATGAATTTAATGATGACTTAATATGTATGTATAAATGTATGAATTATAACTCATAGCTTGCAATCTCAAATAGTTAATTAGACTTGCAAAGCATAGTTATGACATATAAAATGCTTATTAATTATTTTCTTAACATCATTACATTATAAGTAGTTCATTGGAAGGTTACAAGACAAATAACTATTGAAGCATAATCTTTGTACTATTAGAAGGAAGTTCCTTTCTTTTGAAGTAAAATAGAGTACAAAAGCAAAACTAAATTTTTATAATTAGTTAATTGTACTAAAAATAATTATACTTATTCTTTTGTTTCCTAAAAAGAATTTATTTTTAATTTCTTTTTGTTTAAACAAAGAGAATCCACTATTAAATAAAAGTTATGTTGATATGCTCAATTATTTATTTTACAAACACGAGTGGCAAGGAAATATTATGTTGCATATTTGTTGGGGGTGAATAGAAGTAATAGCTTGTGGCAAAAGTATAATTAGAATGAGTAAATAAACATAAATAAAAAATGGATAAATAAAGTTCTTAATTTCAAGTGGTATTTTTTTTTTCTAAATCAACTTTACTACATATTTACAAGTGACAAATACTAAATATAAAAATTAAAACATGAAATAATATTAAAAATATATATAGGACGGGGTCGGGTTTTTTTCGGGTTCGGGGATCGGGTTTTCCCTGAACCCGAACATTCAGGGTCGGGGTCGGGTTCGGGTTCGGGGCGGGTATAGGTACCCCCGAACCCGACCCCGGGTTTTATCCCCATCCCCGAACCCGAACCCGAACTCGAAAAAACCCGGTCAATCAGGTTTTGACCGAGTTCGGGTTTCGGGTAACCCGTCGGGTCGGGGGATAATTTGCCATCCCTACAATTCAAAGAGAAAATTTGATATTGGAAGTTGGCTTCAGCAAGGTCGGTCAACTCAAGAATTGGACCGAACAATTAAGAATAGAATGAAGACAAATTGGTTTGACCACAAATAAACAAAAGCTTATCAAAGTTGGACCCACACGCTTGAATTTGTATTTGTTGACTTTCGGCCAAGGAAAGCAATAAATTGGTAGGTGGCCCACGGTCAAACCAAACAAAGTTTGTCAACGGAAAAAAACTGGGCAGCAAAGTTTTGATATAAAATACAAACTTTGGAACAAGCCTTGCGGCTCTTTCAAACGGACGGAGGCTTTTTTTTTGTGTTTCTTTGTTTCTTTCTATTTTTTTTTAATAAAATCATGAATAACATGTCCTATTTATATGACTCAACTAAATCCTATACCTATTAAATTTAGTAACTACTAAACCAAAACTTAATATAATTAATAATTCTAAATCTAATAGAATTATTAAATTACAAATTATAAACCCAATAGAATACTAGGATACTTAGTTTAATTCACTACGATCTGCATGCAAAAAAGCAACAGAAACTCAAAGAGTACTGAAACCAGCCCATCTTCTGCTTAATTTTTTGTGCTTCCCTTTCAACTCCAGAAGTACTTACCGCATCATGTCCAATTAAAAGAGATCCAAGTGGGAGAGCATGATCGCAACGATAGAGACTACATATATCGCCCAGGAAACAATCTTGAAGAAGAGTGGAAAAGTGGTAGTTATGGCCAAAAAAAACGAAGTGACACCAAAGAAAACCCCGGTGTAATGCAGTGTTTCAGCGATTGCTCGCTGATTTGCATGAATATGCCTGGAGGTGATAAAAGCAGCTAAAGCAAAGACTAAGCTTAGGCGAGCAGTGTGGAAACTAATTGACAGCCGGCCGAAATCTTGGCTCTGCAAGGCCATGCTGATTGCTGCAAAGGCAAAGCCCATGATTAAGTTAAGCCATTCTTGATATATTTGATGCGCATGGTTTGGCGGATGGTCTTGGTTCCCACTTTGGGGAGTATGTTGAACCACTGGTCCGTGAGGATGATGAGGAAGCCGCTGAGGGGGAGCAGCCTCCAGAGCCTCATCATGGGCAGCAACTGGTGGCGGAGGAGGTGGAGGAGGCGGCGGTGTTGGCGTGCCTTGAGTTTGTGCCATCGATACCAACCAGAGGGAGATATAGCCCCTTCCCCTACGACCGGATCAATACACACGCATATATATATATATATATAACACACGCATATATATATATATATATATAACTATAACACGCAGATATATATATGTGTGTGTGCGTGTGTGTGTGTAAGTATATATTTGCAAGAATCAGATTTGTAGAATGAGATTTTAGAGAGAAAATATTGGGGGAGAAGGCCCAGAGGGAGAGAGAGAAAGTGAGGGGGTTGAGGATACTGTACAGCTGATTCGCTGGGGGTGTCATCTTGGGGCTCAGTCGTATTTATAGTGGTTTGTACTGTGCTCTAGCTATTTGTGTTGGGTCGATGAATGACAATAAAGGTCGTTCACACTTGTTACATTGATAGTAGTCCCTGATGACTTTGTCAGGACCCAGTAATCATCTGGAAGACCCAATGGAACTCACCTCAAACTCCACTGAGGAACGATAGTCAGGTTCGAGATCCCACGGAAGAAGGACTTCCGCGTTACCACTGAGCTAGGCCCTGGGGGCGGCAGTCCACTCTTCAATCGTTGAAAAGGCAATCTTCTTCACTCCGAGGCTCCGAGCCTTGTTTTCTCATTCTCACCATCAACACGCAATCTGTTGACTTTTTTAATTGTTCCAATGCAAATCTCCTAGTCTTGCATGGGAGGAAGTAAAAAATAGGTCAATTGAAGCATATGAAAAGAAGTTAATTTTTCTCTTAACCCATTATTTATTCTTCGTGCAGAAGAAAATCTCCAACAAAAAATTCTTCTCATAATCCTTTTCCTTCTTACGAAAAAAAATCCCTTAGCACAAACATTTCTAATTCTTTTTTCATAATCAATTCATAAATTTCATTAACTGAACAAATGGTCATTACAATGAATTAATCCGTCGTATCTAAAAGTTGAATAAATAAAAATCTCCATAACGAAATGAGGAAAAAAAGTTTAAAAAGAAAAGAGTTTTACCTAATAAAATTGATTTCCTTTTCAAAGAAATACCATCCTTATAGAGTTTAACTTGAACAGATTATTCGCATGAACAGTAGAATAACAACAATATAGTACTACAAATTGAAAATCATCAATAACATCTCACAACACACACATCCGTGTAACTTATTGAGTATAACATCACACATATACACACATACATTCATCCTTCCAACACGTGAATATCTATATCCTTATATCCTGAAGTAAAATCACGTTAAATCATACATATCTGCATGCAAAAAAGCAACAGGAACTCAAAGAGTGCTGAAACCAGCCCATCTTCTGCTTAATTTTTTGTGCTTCCCTTTCAACTCCAGAAGTACTTACCACGTCATGTCCAATTAAAAGAGATCCAAGTGGGAGAGCACGATCGCCACGATAGAGACTACATATATCGCCCAGGAAACAATCTTGAAGAAGAGTGGAAAAGTGGCAGTTATGGCCAAAAAAATCGAAGTGACACCACAGAAAACCCCGGTGTAATGCAGTGTTTCAGCGATCGCTTGCTGACTTGCATGAATATGCCTGGAGGTGATGAAAGCAGCTAAAGCTATGACTAAGCTTAGGCAAGCAGTGTGGAAACTAATTGGCAGCCGGCTGAAATCTTGGCACTGCGATTTTTGCTTAGTTCTTCTTGTAGACAATAGGCCTTTGTTGTTTGCCATCCAAATCAAATTAATTTGCCAAGTCAGACAATACACTTCGTTTGTGTAAAAGACCATAAGATTTTGTTTGTTTTGTAATTAATGATTCCTTACATTATTCTTTTTGCGTCAAAAGGTTTTTTACCATCCAAATTAATATTTAAATTTTTGCTGTTAGCCAAATACACACAATACAAGAAATAATTAATTTATATGGCCTTCCTTCCATTCTAAGTAAATAACCCTACTTACACATCAACTTAGAGTTAAAATTTTGATTTACTTATTGTTCCTGAAAAAGAAAATTATTCCGTCATCAAACTATGTATAATTTCACTTTAATCTTATCACGTGAACAAATTCAGGCATAACCAATCTAGTTTTTGACACACAATAATAACACACAATAAAATTGATTCTTTTTTTAGGAAAAAAAATGGTGAAAATGATTTTTTTTTTTTAAAAAAAGAAGGAAATATGCGTTTTAGGGGAATGTTTCATTAATCGATCACAAAGATCAAAAGGCCTCAAGGAACTAATAAAAAAAAAAAAAAATCCCTGTTACGAAATACATGAATGGATATTCATTATATTCATCCCTATCTAATATTTGTTCATATCTCTATCCAATGTATATTCATAATATCTAATGAATATACTTATCTCCATCTAGTGTAAGTAGTTAACTTTATTCAGTGTAGGTACTTACCCTATCTAATGTAAATATTTATCTCTATCTCATGTATGTATTTATCCAAATACATTGATAGTTGCATTATTGTTCACCTATAAATAGGAGCATAATTTAATCATTAGGTATCTCATGTATGTATTTATCCAAATACATTGATAGTTACATTATTGTTCACCTATATATAGGAGCATAATTTAATCATTAAGTAGTGTGGTAAATAGGAGCATAATGAGCATAATTTAATCATTAGGTAGTGTGGTGAAAAAAAAGTAAAATAAGAATTTCTCCTCTAATTTTCCTACTATTTCTAATGTCGTTCTACTTTCTCTATTATATATTTTTCTCTATTATGTTCTATTATATACTTATGACGTAATATTTTACAACGATCCCATCATTTTTTCAACCAGATCATATAAATAATCAACTACGCGCACCAATCAACATTGCTTAATCACTTCAACGTTTTTTGCTTTATCTTAATAGTTGCGAATCAAAGGCCCATATTAATCACTTCAACGTTATTTGCTTTATCTTAATAGTTACGAATCAAAGACCCATATTAAAGTTAAACCCGTTCAGAATACATTTGGTGGTGAATCTGATTGGGGTGGGAAACGGGCCTGATTGGCATGTTGGGGAAGAGTTTGAAACACTGCCCCGTGAGGATGATATGGAAATGGCTGAGAAGGAGCAGCCTCCAGGCTCGGCCCATCCCAACTTACAAAGAGGTTAGAACCGGTGGCTAAGAAAGAACAACTATAACTATAAATAATTCTTTATTGTGAGGGAAAAGTAAGGGAAACTTTTTTTTTTTCTACTCTCTCAGTTCAAAAAAAAAAAAAATTACATTTAGTTTGTATTTTAATTATTATGTACAACACATCTAATATAATATTAAATACACAATTTTATATTTTTAGTTTCCTTTTTTATTGTGAGCCATGCATAATCATTATTAAAAAAATTATAAGAATTTCATATAAAAATAGACTTTTTTTTTGGGGATAAAAAAATATCTTAAAAATAAAATCTTTTTCGCAGGACAAAGGAAGTATATATTATAAAAGTCAGTATAAGATGTAAAACAAAGGCTTCTTCAAAACTTGAGGGGTAATTAAGAAAAAAAAAAATTAAAATCGCACAAATTTTCCAAATAAAATTATATTTTGTAAAGTTCAGCTCTAGTGAATTAAGTAATTCTTTGAGCTCATGTAAACATGGATTGTTTTTATTCAGAATTTTTGGTCCCTATATCAATAGCTAATTACCAAGCAATCTGAAAATCAATCTTTATTTCAATGAATTCCAAACACAGAAGCTATAATCCAAAACACTGAGGCTGCGTATTTCATAACATTAATATAATGAGTAATGATAAATATAGTGATTTTTCATAATGAATTTTCATAATAATTAATATAAAAAGTATAAAAAGTCAAAATTTAATTATCACACTCTTTAATAATGAATGATTTTGTTTTTTCATACTTATCACATGAGTCTCTATTATTTTTCATTATAAAAAGCCATTATTAATATTACCAAATGAATTCCATTTTTGAAGGACGATTAAAATTTTATTTTTACTCTTAGTTTGGAGAACACGTGATGTCTGCATGAGTATTTTAAACGGTAAAATAAATGAATAGTTAAAAAAGATTAAAAGAATATATTTATAAAATGTAAATGATCAATTTTCATTTATTTAAATGTCAAGAATGAAAAAGAATATACATATATTTGTGAGAGATTATTTTCACGAATCTTTAGGGCCAAAGATCAGTTTTTTAACAGTTTCAAACGATCCACAATTCTCTCATCAATTTTGGTGATTTCTATGATGATCATTGACATTTCTTTTGCATAATGAGAACATTTGTTTGCCCTTAAAGGCCATTAACCATATGACTTTGTCTCCAACTTTCACATCCAGTTTTTTCATTATACAGGCGTTCAGAGGCGTTATTGCAAGTACAGCTAATCATTTCACGCTTTTCTTAACCATTTGTCACTAGTTAATTAATAATCTAAAATCTCTCAAAATTATCCAATTTATAATACTCGTGTTCTAATTAAAACACCTTATTCTTCATCATCCATATAAAGTAACAAAGAAAAATTAAGAAATACAATGTAATATTATTAAAGTGGGCATAATTTTATTGAATTAGTAATTTTATAGTAGATGAACAAAAGAAAAAGAAGATGAGGTAAATAATTAGTCAAAATCACACTTGTTAGATACCATTATTTATCCATACTCCTTTTTTATAATTAGTCAAAATCACACTTATTAGATACCATTATTTATCCATACTCCTTTTTTATAATTAAAAAGCAAACTTTTTATTATTGTAAAAGTATAATTAGCAACAAAATTTTATATTTTTAGCAATAAATAAAAAATGACAATAGCAAAAGAGGAGTTAATTTAAATCATTTTTAAAACTATATAGTGTATTTTATTTTATTTTTGGTTGGCCGCAAAATGATTAACAAAGAAAGCGTTGCATAAAATCCCAAAAGCGTAAAACCTGTTCTTCTTCCTCTCAGCCACCGCTGCCACACACCAGAAGAAGAACGCTTCTTCTTCTTCTTCTTCTTCTTCTTGGAAGTGTCTCTATCCTTTCTACGCCATATATTCATTCTATGGCTTCCAAATCGGTTTCGAGCTTGGATTAGGGTCCTTCTGCTTAGAATAAGAACGAAATAATTCGAAAAATCAAGAGCTTAGAAGAGAACGATTGAAAGATTTTCATGGCGGCAACTGTTTTTTTGGCAAACCCTACTGTTTCCTCTCCTTTTCTTGGCCGGAAACTGTAAGCCCATATATTTACAGCTTAATTGTTTTTTTTTTTCTTCCACACGCAATCACGGACTGTCGGATAGTATTTTGTGATAAAAATTTAATCTTTGCTGCTTTTGGCTTGCTGTAGTTTAACTCAAAGTGAAAATTCGAAGAGTTCGTCTCCTCATCGGTTAATTTTTATCCGCGGATTGACTGTAAGGACTCCTAGATGTGCATATGACACGCCATATGAAGGTTAGTTTTTTAGTTCACTTATTTTGACAATTTCTTCGTAGAAAGGTTGTTGATTAGCTTGCTGATTTTTGAATTTCATTTCATTATAACAGACAAGAATGGAAGGGGTATAGTGCTGTTATTAGAGTGTGCACTTTAATGTAGACTTATGTTGTCTTTGGGAGGTAATGATTAGAAAATTACACTTGCATGAGTGTTATCATGGTTTTTCTTTTTGGTTCAGGGAATGATTTTGATGTTGTATCTTGAATTCCAGTTTGGATTTTACCATATTCATGTCATGATTTATTATCCCTTTTAAAGGTTTTATGACTTGAAAAGTTTTTATGAGATGTGAAGCCCTTTGAAAGTTTTATGACTTAAGAAATGTTTATACTGCACTTGCAGGTAGCACTCAAGTATTTCCTAGGGTTCGAGTTTGGGATCCTTTCAAGCGACTAGGAATAAGTAGGGACGCCTCTGAAGAGGAAGTTTGGAGCTCGCGGAACTTCTTGTTAAATCAGTATGTGGGTCATGAGCGTAGTTTTGAATCAATTGAAGCTGCTTTTGAGAAAATATTGATGGCCAGTTATAGAAATAGGAAGAAGACCAAAATTAACTTGAAAAGTCAGCTTAAGAAGAAAGTAGAAGAATCTCCACCTTGGGTTAAGAGCCTGCTCAATTTTGTTGAACTTCCTCCAGGTGTAATTATATTAAGAAGGTTATTCCTGTTTGGATTTATGGCGTGCTGGAGTGTGATGAACTCTGCTCAAGCTGGGCCTGCATTCCAGGTATACAATTTTGCTCTTGCATACTTTAGAGATATCTGTTGCAAGGAGAAAAATTTCGAAGGATGTTCCCAAAGAATATGCTTAAGGTATTCACAGGGTGATGTTTTTATGGTACCATCAATGAGAAGTGATGTGTTTATATGAAAGTGGAGTTGGCTTGGTAGTTCACAGGATAACCAATGGAAATTATAAACTAGAGATATGCTTAAAAAGTTTTGGAGCATTATTGTTTTGCCAAAAATACATGAACCTTGATGAAAGTCCAGTACCACAGTTTGAGAGTAAATCTTTCCACTATAATCCTATATACTGGAATTAGTGGTATTTATCTCTTTAAAGTTTGGAATTGCATTAATTTTATTGAAGGTTGATCGGAGCTCGTAATTTTCCTTTTTGTGTTTACTCTGCCTGATTAGGCTGGCTGTGTTGATGTTTCCCTTTTTATTTTGCAATAATTTCCTTTTCCCAAGGGGTTGGATGGGGTGAGGTACACCATTTTCATTTTCCTGTTTATGAGGTTTGCGTGCAACATGAGAATTGTGCAAACCTTCCAGAATAATCTTGTTATGATACGTATTGAAATCTGTCAGAGCTGGTAAATATATCTTCTTTCAGAAGTAGTTAGATAATTACAATATGAGACTTATGGAGATCTGATAATAATTTCACAAACACGGTCATTTTGCTGTTTTCCCTGTAACTAATAATATTAATTTCAAGTATTTTATTCATTAGATAGAAATGTTGATTAAAATAGAGAGCAAAAATGCGGATCATTTTTAACATTTGCTTTTGTTTGCTGTCTACTAATTTATACAGTGGTACATAGATGATGTAAATGAGAAAAAGTTCTATTTTCTAATTGATGACAATTTGTGTGTGAAAGCATGAGCTACTGATGTCAGCAATCTGATGTATATTTTTTTCCCCTTAGATCTTAGTTTGATGACAAAAGCTTCAATATATGAAAATCTCATGTGTTAATGTGAATATATGGTATATAGGTTGCAATATCTTTGGCAGCATGTATTTACTTCCTCAATGACAAGATGAAGAGCTTGTCAAGATCAGCAATTACTGGGTGAGTTCGCAGGGGGCAAGAAGCTAATTTCACTTTTGTAATTTTATAGAATTTGGCAGTGAAAGTTTGTGATCTCTATTGCAGATTTCTAGCTCTTGTAGCAGGATGGATTTGTGGTTCTCTCTTTGTTCCCTTGATTCCCACAGCTCTGCTACCAGCAACTTGCACATTGGAACTCCTAACATCCATGGTAGTTTATGTCTACTTGTTCTTGGCTTGTACTTTCCTCAAGTAAAACATCCATGTTTTTTGGCGAACAACTGATGGTATTATAGGGACACGGCTTTGTGATTTTTTGCCTCTTGACACAAACACAAGAAGAGATGAGGCTAATTTGTCATTTATTTTGTAATATATGTTCAGTATTGTTATCACTGTCGGCCTATTGAAATTTAATACTAATTGTGCTTTGGTGTTGGATTTTAGCCCATATAAGGCCATGATTATGAATATTTAATGTGGGCTTTACCATTTTGAATGTGCCAAGCATTCTTATACTGTTATGAAGTTAGCATCTTTCTTTCAGTATCTTTGTAGGACCCTGCCTTTGTGTCGCTGAACCCTTTAACTTGCGTGTTGCTTGTGGGTGTTGATAGGGATAATTGTTAATATGTTTAATGTTATGTTCAGCATTCATGTGACTTAAGGAGGGAAAAAAAGAAACAGAAAACTTGAATGGTGCACTGGAGACCTAATAAACCAGTGGTGCCAAGGAAGCATTCATCACCTACTTGAATAAGCAGATTCTCTTGACGCAGTTCAATGTGGTCTTATCGTGTAATTGACAAAAAAATGTCTGTAGGAGACAATAACATTGGCATATTTGACAGACAGACCCTTACCTTTCTGAGAGGCAAAGCAGGAATCTATTTCATGTACAGTACAACATTGTCTTTATCATAAAATATTATTGTCTTTAGGCTTAAAAGGATGATGTTTTAATTGCTGCTTTATGCTTTTCGGAGAGACGCAAGGCCTCTTGGCACAACGCAATGAACAAAGTAGAACGACTTTTAAATTGATTTCAAGCATCATCATTGTAACCAACCCCGAGTGCAGGACAAGTATTTTGTTTTTTTTTTGTTGCACGTGCATCAAATATTTTGCCATAAAATAGTCTGCATCAGTCTTGTACTGTAGAGCAACATCTGAGATCAGCTTTCCATCATTTTCATTACCTTCAGTAGAACAGTGAAGTACTATTCAGTAAGGAATATCGTATCGTAGCATAGAATTTCGTACGTTGCAAAATTTGAGTTTGTAGTGATCACTATAAAGAAAATTTACACTGCTAATGCAAATGCTAGCATCAGGAGTTCCTTTCGCAATCAGCAGGTAGTTGCTGGCATTATCTATAACCAAGTAAAACTGATAATCTACATAAAAAAATGCTATCCCACTGCGGCCATCATTTTGCATGAATCTTCCCCTCAATAGTTACTAGTGGATGGTAATTGGAAAGGTTAGCAACCAATAGAATATAAAGATAAATGGAGATGAATTGCATATCTTGGACAACAGAGACAGCCATAGCCAGGGACAGAGATGTAGAGCTCAAGCATAGCCCTTTCTGTGATTGCTGTATCCACTGGACCGGTTTCTCAAAGCACAGCAGCCGACGGAGTACACGAAGATGACAAAAACAAGGATGCAAGTATTGATGATTGCCAAAGTCTTCCATTCCCTCTTGAGGTTCTCAAGAAATGATGTCTTGCATGATTGGCAATCAAAGCAAAGCTGCGTTTGGTCATTGCTCCAAGTCTTGCAATCGCTATCCGGGACTGCTGGTCCTGATTCTGGCATAATCCAGAAAGTTGCATTTTGGAGCTGGAATCCACAGTAGGTAGGAGGTTTGCAGCAACCCGACTACATATAATTATAGTACATAAGATTCACATACTTTGTGTTAGAAAGTTCCGAGTAGTAATCATAACTTGACAGTGTAGCAAGCAAACAAGAATACTATCTGAAAACCATTTTTCTTCATGTGGGGTATGTGAAAAAGAGTAAAAGTTACTGCAACTTCAAGAAATCATAATCCTTAAAAATTTGGTGCAATAAAGCTTTGTGTTTGATGGAAAAGACAATCACTACCAACTTTTAACACAGGAGAAAAGATGAAGTTTGTTGAACTTGGTAGCCGTGTGTTTTGCTTCAAATTTAGAATAAAATCTGGAGTCTTATGGACTCAAATCTTCATGCCACAAGTGTAAGTATTCAAACAGGATTGCCAAGTGAGCTATTCATGAGTTATCAAATGATAATTAAGGAATATATCTATTTCTAATGTGAAATCATTTAATAGATTTACAATAATTTACAGAGTCCTTGATTGTCCAACAACCGCAAGTATTGTCATTTTCATAATTGAGAGAATGATATTACCATTTTCCATTTTCCATTTTCCATTTTCCATTTTCCTTGTTTCTAATACATCAGAATGTGACTTGTGTATTAATTAATACGTTTCTCTCTTAAAGCCAAAAACATAGAATACATGAAGCACTGTAAGCTTTTCATCTAAAAAAACATGTTTTAAGTGAGATGGGGAAATGCAGAATCTAGAAATACCTGAACGACAGACAGGTCCTTTTTGTAAAATTCAGGGGCTTTATCATCAGCAATATGTTGGCAGAATTGAACATCAACCAAACAACTCTTAATTTCATCCCAGTTTTCTGCATTAATCACATATTTCTGCAACCACTTTGAGTAATCCCCAAGCCTATGATCATTCACCCCTTTGTTAGATAGTGCTTTCCCAACACCCTTATTGGTCACAACAATGGTGAAAATCGTGAAACACATCAATCCCAGAATCGTGAAAAACAACACAGCCAAATATAACCACAACAAAAAGCTAGCCCTGCAACACGAACCAATCAAACCAAGCACCGAAACCCCCAACAGGCCCAATCCCAGATACAACAAAGGCTTGTGGAGAACCTTTTCGCATAGGGAACCATTGTGCAATTGGAACCAAACTGAAGCACCAATGGCCACAAGGGCTACGCCTAAAATGAGCACATTGAGAATTCCAACGATCACATTACTTATCCGAACCATCTTCTCTGATGGGTTGTAAACTGTAATCAAATCAAAAGATTGTTAAAAAATGCACGAGGACAAAAACCCGCAGCGCGTTTGATGATGGCTTTGTTGTTGTTGTTCTTGCTGGTGTGTGTCTGTGTGAGAGAAAGACAAAACAATCAAGAAAAAATGGGAATGAATGCGGGCTTGAGGGGGAACAAAATGGAGAAGAGGGAGGGGGAGACTCCACTCTTTGGTAGAAGGAAACCCGGGATTGTAACTGCTTACTGCGATGACAAGGTTACTTGTCGCAAACGGTTGATATTTAAGCAAGATGCCCACTGTATATTTGGCCTCCATGATGCCGAAATATGCTGAACTGCCATTTGTTTTAGAAACATGGTAGAGAATTTGCCGATGATTCGGACAGTTTGGCCCATGTTAGGTAGTCCTCACACAATTGTCAATTGTTGGATTTGCCAAGAAATCAGCCTATAGAAGTACTAAAAATCAAGTTTGTAAAAACGTTTATGGAATTGGCATTTTGATGGTCTGAGAACGGGGCACGACTACTACATTTGGCATTTTGGTAGGAATGAAAACGATGACAAAATCCAAGAATGCTCGACTTTTGCATTGGGTATTATTGAGTTTTTGTTCTATTAGATGACAATGTTTAAATTATTCATATTCCTATAATTTACGTAAAAGAATATCTCAATTAAAATTTAAATGTTAACTAGAGACTCTTGTCTGTATACTAAAATATTGTGTGCATTTACCATATTTTTCATTTCTGTGTTACACAAGTCAATTAAAATAAAAGTAGGAAAGTTTGATCCCATAAATTGTATTATCGGGTTGCATTTGTATGTCTAATAAATTTATGCTTTTATCTATAAATTACTTATATGTACAATTTTACGTGGTATAACAGTTGCATGTAATGTCTTTTCATTACTTTTAAATTGAGTAAATATTATATTTAACATGTGTACTATATAAATAGGTGTATTTTTCATATGGAGTATATAAAAAAGAACAAAACAACCAAATTAGAAACTCCATGGATTGAAGAAATTTCCTATTCACTAGTTTGTGAAAAGGGATGCATATAGAAGTTGATTCCAAGTATCAGGAACCCCTGGAAGACACCAATGGACACAATCTGAGGCACGTTTATGAAACCCATAAATGGAAGGATGCCCATCTACTCTTAACTGAGACAAGCTTGTTACTTCCAGCAGATTAACTTTGTTGGTTACACGAGTCAATACTCTCTTCACTACAGCTTCAACAGGATTTGGCCCTCCTGGATATGGTGGCTTAAGAGGATTCCTTTGGCCCTGGCAGTCCATTGCCTTCTGCCCTCCCAACTCACTTGCACTGCTTGTTAGACAAACCCAAAAACAACATCCACTAAGCTATATTCCATTGTTCAATTAAATATATGTCTTAATATATAATTGTATTTGATTCAATAATTTATTTTGTTTGTAGAACCAATCAATTCCCCTTAAATGGCTAAGTTACAAAAATTAATTGTTGTCAAAAAAAAAAAAAATCAATGAGGTGATGGTCATTAATTTGCTTGTGGATACTTACTTTGTATGATCTGGAGAGATATCCTGGAAAAAGACCTTAATTTTGTTGGAATCCACTTTAGAATCTACCCATCTTGCCCATGTATTCAACCCTTTCTCAAAGGCTACCAACCTGTTCATATCTTTATAAGTAGTATTTCCATCCTGGATGAAATCCCATCTGCCAAAATTTAAAGGGTGAAAAGGGATTAATCCATCCTTAACAAAATGTCCACGAGGCATGAAGGATAAGAGAATGAAAATTAATAAGAGCAATATTTACGGTTGTTGTCGTCCTGTATATAGCCACCAGTGCCAAGAATTGAATATCAAAATGTCATTTTCCAGCCAAAATTTCCCACTTTCGATTGAGTCCAGCTTGAGAACTCGACCAATCTCCTCACTTAATATGTCAACAAGAAAAGCATTTCTTGAATATAGTATTGTAACATTATATTCCTGAATTAAAGTTACAAAGCTTGCATTAGTCAACGTAATCATCAACTTTAACAAGGGAATATATTTTGTAAGTATGTTTAAAGCAATAAATATTAACTTAATTTGATATAGTTAATGACAAGCTGGACAGTATTAATGCAGAATCTTGCAACTTAATTTGAAAGAAAATTAATTGAGGAGGTAATTTTCAGAAAATCATTCATGACTTACATTGAACAAAAAAGTGGATATGTCTCCTGTCCTCGTTAATGTATAACAAGACTGAGGCACTGCCTTATGAAGCAAGCATGTAAGTGACTGCCACTGATCCAAACCAAGGGAATCTCCAACGAACATTATGCGTTTCCCGCTATATTTCTCCAAGAAATTTCTGCCATCAAAGCTATGAAGATGAAGATATCGTTAATTCATGTACTTATTGATACAAAAATGTTTGATTATAATGAAGAATTATTATTGTTTATGGTTGAATAAATTTAATGCCATATGCATGCCATGCTGCTAACCCAAGTATGTGCTAATTCTTGAAATCTCAGCTTGATCGAACACTAAGGTAAAGAATATTTACACCCACAAAATCATAGTGGTACAAAACTTGAGAGAGCTAAAATAAACATAAGAGCCTAGAGAGATCCAATTGCTATATATACTAAAGTATGCCATCATGATTGTGGTCTTAATTGAGATGAAAGTTCTTTTCCATCCCAAATCAGAAATGCATAAGCCCAGAAAAGCCACAAGAACATAAAAAACAAACTAAAGAAGAAATAAATGCATTAGTGCATTAATCCATGTGTGTGCGTGTGTGTACCTGGGCAAGTTGCAATTGTTGGGCTGCCATCTATACTTGAGATAGCTTTGATCAGGCCGACCATTTTTCTGGCAATCAAAAACTTGTTCAATGAAGGGACAATCTGTGGAGTTGTATAGAGGATATGAATCATCATAAATCCACTTCCCGTTGTATAGAGAACAATCATTGATGCCTCCTTTTACTTTGACTGTGATCTCAAAGTCCAGTCCAAGAATAGGGGGAACCATAATAACCATAACCATTACTAGAACAACAGTAAAAGCCCCCATGGCCCTAGTAAGAGAGGGAGTGAAAAGAAACTGCAAATGCTTTACATTAGAGATCTAGAGCAAAAGCCCAAAGGGTTGTATTTATAACATGCTTCCATGCGTAATGCAAAATTGTAAAATTTAGACATCCAAAATATTTGGAAAGTCCTGCCAAAAAAATGCAAAGAGAATCATATCTTTGACTCTGAGTTGTATGATGATCATGCAAGAAATTTAATTCCAATTAACTGAGAGAGCATCATGATGATGATCCGCCATTTATGGTAGTCCATTTTATTATATGCGAATCGGCAATAAATATTTTCCCCAATGAGAAAAAAAAATGGCAACATATTTGCCACGAACATTAGCTTGCTATGAATAAGAACAACATATGACCTAAGAATGAGCTTGCCATTGTCAATTATTAAACAGGTAATGAATTTTTAAGTGTATTAATAATCGATGTAGATTCAAACCATTGATCAGGACTTAATAATGACATATAAAATGTCATTAAATATGTAAACACGTTGTTCGTCTTCTTGTGTAAACATTAAACTACCACATTGAATAATGTCGTAGCTCTTGCACTGCTAATTATTTTTCTTTATTTGCACGGTTTGACTTTGGTCAGTTACAGGTTGGAGATGCGTATCAATTTTTTTTTTCTAGTTTGAACGTTTGTTTCTTAGGGTATTTTTGAATATTTCTACTTCAACCAGAATTATTTTGCTAGTCGACCAAAAAAAAAAAAAACAAGAATATAAGTTTGGGCTAAAAAAGAAAGCCTCATTTTTTTTTTGTTTTACAAAAATATTTCTTTCCAGACTTTAAGGGAAGTAGAAACTGAGAGAAAGAAGTGCGTAAAAAATTTTTTTAAAAAAAACACTCGAGAATAATTAACGCTAACAATGAGAAATAAAAATATTAATTATTGAAATATATTCAACTTTTTTAGCACAATACTTGAATAGCACAATACTTGAAATTTTGAAAGACAGTACTCTAAATAAAAATCTTAATTATTGAAATATATTCAACTTTTTTTAGTACAATACTTGAAATTTTGAAAGATAGGACTCTGTTCATTTTGAAAAGAGAGTTCACTTTCGATTTGATACAATTTGTTTTAAATTACAAGATATAACAAACTTAATGTATAATTAAATGTATATTTTTACATTTTTATCTCTACTTTTTAATTTTATTTATATACTATCATTATTACTAAATGTAATCTAAGAATTTTACACCAAAAGTAATTTTTTTTTTGAAACTAAACTCTTTTTTTGATTTTTTAGAACATAGGTAATAGTACGAGTTAGTGTTGATTGGTTAATGTAAGAATTGCACATATCACAATTAACCTTTTTAACTAATCTTTTTATAAATTGGAAACATAACATATTATAAATTATTATATACTATACTAATAGGACATGGTTTATATACTAAACATAATATGTTGGAATTTTGGATTTGAATCAGGCCGAGTTCTATGCTATTCGCGAGGCTTTTTGGGTGTTTTCTGAGTCTATTTGGAAGAGCTCTCATGTATTTGTAATTGAAAGTGACTCTGTTAACGTAATCAATTGGCTAAAGAACCCAAACAATGCCCCTGGCACCTAAAAAATGTCTCAAATCACTTAGATCTGTTGAAGGAAAAAATTAGCATTAGGATGGTCACCATATTTCGAGAGACATTAATAGTGTGGCTGATAGGTTGGCAAAGTCATAAGTGTCAAGATTGCAAAACTTGTTGGCGATCATTAAATAATAAGTGTATGTTTCTGTTATATCCTACTTCCTATTCTCTTTGGCGGGTTCAGTCGGTTATAGTAGGCAATTTGTCCTTTTAGAGCTATCGGCCCAATAAAAAAAAGATTCTTGTGATAGGACCCGTACCCGGTCAGAAATATAGTGAAATCACCTTTCCTATCCTTTCCCCGAATCTTGCCACTAAGAAAGATATTCACTTTTTAAAATATCGTATATACGTGGGCGGTAACAGGGAAAGGGGTTAGATTTATCCCAACGGGAGTAAGAGTAACAATACAATTTATAATGTTATAGCAGTAGGTATAGTGACCAAAATCATATGAAAAGAAAGGAGGTATGAAATAACCATAACAGATGCGGGTGGACGTCAAGTGGTTGATATTATCCCTCCAGGACCAGAATTTCTTTTTTCAGAGGGCGAATCCATCAAATTAGATCAACCATTAACGAGGAATCCGAATGTGGGCAGATTTGGCCAAGGGGATGCAGAAATAATACTTCAAGACCCATTGCGTGTCCAAGGCCTTTTGTTCTTTTTCGCATCTGTTATTTTAATAATAAACTTTACCTTTTTGGTTTGCCAAAAAAAAAAAAAAAGGAAATGGTCAACATACAATAAGTGGAACATAGAATTTGAACTCTACCCTTTAGTTCTAAAAAAACATTCACTTTCAAAATTTTATTTTCTCCTATCATGTGACACGATTGAAAAAGTAATGACTTTCTTTAATACAATTTGTCATAAATCTTAGGAGAATCCACCCCAATATCCATGACACTGTGTGTATGAACAGTATTCAAAAGAAGTTCTTATATTTTTTGAAATAATAATTATGAAATGAAAAATATATTAAAAATTTATAAAATATATTAAAAAAATACCAAAAATAAATTTTTAGAAACCATCCATGTACATTTTTAAAACGTAACCTATATAAACGTTCTAGTACAACAAACTTAAACTCAAACTCTCCAACTGGAAATGGACCTTTAAATCTCAACTAATTGAGGTTGTTGAAGTTGAGGTGGAGTTATCAATCGTTGGAGTCTGAGAGTGTAATAAAATCAATCCAGCAACGTTTGTGGCTTTGAGTGAGTTTGAGAAGTCAAAACTCAAGAGCCATTTTTCCACTGCTTAAAAGTTAAAAATACCAGAAAATAAAACCAGGAATTTCCTCATCTGGCCCCACTAATTTCCAAAAATTTGTTTATTGGCCCCACTTTACAATTTTACGTCCCCATGCTTGTGCACCTACCTACCCCGTCTTCCCCAGCGTCTCCCTCTCCAATGCTCCAAGTTTCCAGCCACCACCATCTCATACCCCACACGCACGCACACACCCACCAAAGTGTCTTTGCTTTCTTCGCCACCTTGGCGGACTTTTCCATAAACCCTTTGCCAAACCCCACTCCCTCTCCCTCCCTTCCCTTTTAATACATCCCACCAGAATCCCACCACCATTTGCATTCGCTCTTCACATCTGAAAAATGGCATTAGCACCAACCTCACTTTCAAAGCCTTTTTTTTCCACCACGCCCGCCTCCCAAACACCCCTCTTTTCCCTTCCAACCCCCACCGTCGCCTCCAGCCGAACCAGGCCTACTGTTATTCGTTGCTCCGTTGCCACTGCTCCAGCTGCTGCCACCGTGTCAAAGGGCTCAGCTAAAATCAAGTCACTGAGAGCAAGGCAGATCATTGACAGCAGGGGCAATCCCACGGTAGAGGTTGATCTCATAACCGATGGCCCTGATTGTCAGCTGTACAGATCGGCGGTTCCAAGTGGAGCCTCCACTGGGATCTATGAGGCTTTGGAGCTCAGGGATGGTGACAAAAGTGTCTATGGGGGTAAAGGGGTCCTCAGTGCTGTCAAGAACATTAACGATATTTTGGGGCCCAAACTCGTTGGTGTTGATGTCAGGTACTCTAATTTTCATTTTTTCTTTTGGAATAAAATCTTGTATTTTTATTATTTTTGTTAGGAATTTAAACTGATCATTAATTTTCTCGCGGGTTTTTATTGTCATGGTATCTTATTTTGTGTTTTGCAACGGTATGTGCTGACAAAGTCGGGAAATTGAGCAAGAAATGAGAAAGATGGAATCTTGATTAAGATTTTGATGATCATTAGGAGTTAAACTAGTTAAAGTTGTTTAATTTGTTGTGATGCATGTGAAAATTAAAAGAATTGAACACACTATTTGGCTTTAAAGCCTTCAATGAGCAGCTATCTTTGCGCTGGAACAAATAATTTATATTGCATCCTTTGGATGTCTTTCTATGCGCATAAAGGTTTTGAGATATGCAACTAAGATTTTTTTTTTCCTAAATAAAGGAATCAGGCTGATGTAGATTCAGTTCTGTTGGAAATTGATGGAACTCCAAACAAGTCCAAGTTGGGGGCTAATGCAATTCTGGGAGTTTCTCTTAGCGTGTGTAGAGCAGGTGCAGGAGCAAAGGGAATTGCCTTGTATAAGCACATTCAAGAAATATCAGGCACAAAAGAGCTTGTTATGCCAGTCCCAGCTTTCAATGTGATTAATGGTGGTAGCCATGCTGGTAATAATTTAGCCATGCAGGAATTTATGATACTACCAGTTGGAGCCGCCTCATTTTCTGAGGCACTTCGTATGGGTACTGAAGGTTAGCACACTATATTTTTCTACACTTAATTCTCCTTCCCCCAAACCTGGACCCAAATCAAGTAGGAAAAAATAAAAAGAAAATTATTATTCAAAAATGCTGCTTTACTTATCGAAATGCAAGAATGGGAGTATTTATTCACTAGCTTTACCTTGTCTGCCTCAGTTTATCATATTCTAAAGGGAATTATAAAAGCAAAATATGGACAAGATGCTTGCAATGTTGGAGATGAAGGGGGATTTGCTCCCAATGTACAAGATAATAGGGAGGGACTGGTACTGCTTATGGATGCAATTGAAAAAGCTGGTTATACTGGCAAGGTAGGACAGATTAGTAGGATTTTGCTTTTTATCTCTCGCATTGTTTGCTGATGCCACCAATGGATGGGATTGATGCAGATTAAAATTGGCATGGATGTTGCTGCTTCAGAGTTCTTTACAAAAGATGGAAAATATGACCTTAATTTTAAGAAACAACCAAATGATGGTGCTCACGTTCTTACAGATCAGAGCCTTTGTGAACTTTACAAGGAATTTGTGAAAGATTTCCCTATTGTATCAATCGAAGATCCCTTTGATCAAGATGATTGGGGCTCATGGGCAACTTTGCAATCTTCAGTTGATATACAACTTGTCGGTGATGACTTGTTGGTCACTAATCCAAAAAGAATATCTGAAGCTATTAAGAAAAAGGCATGCAATGCTTTATTGTTGAAAGTAAGTGTTTACCCTATGGAGATTGGCCATTCTCTTGCTGCAGCTGTTTTACCTCTAATGTGTTTAATCCTTATTGTTTTACTTTGGCGTCTGATTTCATGGTTTCACTTTCAAAATGACTGATCAAAGAATGGCTTCAAAATACAAATAATTAAAACGTATTCCCACTCCAAGAGATACTCATAGTGATTTCTGGGAAACAATTTTTATATGGGAAATGGACTATGGACGTAATGGACGTTGGCTTGGCTTCCAATTTTTGAAATTGGGAGACTTAAATTTTGATTCAATTCTGCCTGTCTAATACTAAGAAACACTGTTATCCATCTGCTTTTCCTTGTGTTGAAGATTTTTCAAAATTGAACTGTGAAAGGAAGAATTTGCTGGTATTGATTATAGTTGCTATTCATAGCAGGACATTTAGACTTTAAGGATGGACATTTAGACTTTAAGGATGGACTACTTGTGATAGTCTCTATTAAAGAATTGTAGTTATGTATAAATTAATTCTGCATTTGGGGCTATATTTCGGTAATGATTTGATATATATCCATTGTGGAAGAAGTAAAGTGTAATCTTCTTGTCAATAATTGCAGGTCAACCAAATTGGGTCGGTAACAGAGTCAATTCAAGCGGCTCTTGACTCAAAAGCTGCTGGGTGGGGTGTGATGGTTAGCCACAGAAGTGGTGAAACAGAGGATAACTTCATTGCAGATTTGTCTGTTGGTTTGGCCAGTGGGCAGGTTATTATTGCATAGATTGTGCTCGTCCTTGAATTATACATGTTCACCTCTTCTAGTTGTTTAACCACTATTAACATCTTTTGTCTCGTAGATCAAAACGGGAGCTCCCTGCAGAAGTGAACGGTTGGCCAAGTATAATCAGGTTAAAAATGCATATTGTTTTCTTTGTCCCTTCATTTATTGTCTCCTCCCTCCCCCTGTGGTCCTCTCTTGCCATCTGTGTGTGCTTTGGAAAAAATAACATTATATTCACATCTTAATTTCTTTATGTAAAGTTTTCTTAGTTGTTCTCTACTTGATCTTGAGTAAGTTATACTTGATTTGTTACTTGCAGCTGCTACGCATTGAAGAGGAGCTTGGTAATGTTCGCTATGCTGGTGAAAGTTTCAGATCTCCTTGAGACGATTGTGGCTTTTTTTTTTTCACATTTCAGCTAGCACAGTTTGGATGATGCTAAAGTTAGCGAGTCAAAAATAGCTTAGGGAACATTTGGGGATGGCTTTCACTTTCGTGTCGTTAAACGAATTCGAGGATTCAGAGGCATCAGATGCAAACTCATCACCAAAATAAAATAGCATGTTTCATCCTGTGGGATCTGCAAGAACTTGTTTTATGGTTCTTGCGATGTGAAGCAGCACTCGCTGACTAAACTTGTACTTAGGATTCAGAGGCATCAGATGCAAACTCATCACCAAAATAAAATAGCATGTTTCATCCTGTGGGATCTGCAAGAACTTGTTTTATGGTTCTTGCGATGTGAAGCAGCACTCGCTGACTAAACTTGTACTTTTGTCTACCAGTAAATGAAATGTTACTTTTGCCAGAATATTTAGATTTTGAAACCTTTTTACTTTTCTGGTCTGGGTTACCCAGCAATTTTACCAGTGCCCTTTTAAGGAGTGCAGTGGAGAATTTATGTAAAGCTTGCATCAACTCCTTTCTAGGTCAAATGTATTTGTACTTCATCACCTCTTGTCTCTCCAATTTTCAAATACCTGAGACGGTTCTCTGGGAGTTGGGACGGAAAAAATTCAGTTCACTTTAGACTCCCTTGCACAGTTATATAACGAGGGTGGGGCAAAGTACGGCACTTTTAATCTGAGATTTTATTCAGCCGCAACAAACATATGGTACAAAATTTTGCAGTTAAGTAATGAATTACATTTTTCAGAACTTGATCCTGAGAGCAACCAAACAAAATTTGTTCGATGACTACCAAGTCTGAATAGCTGGACCAGCATATATTCCTGAGCGCATGTGAAGATCCTCTGGTGTGCTAATCTCCGCTAGCCATGCATACTCGTCATCTTTTCCATCAGCAAGCTCATTTCTCTCTCCCGTTGCTGCTGCATCGAAAAAACTCACATGTTATGGTTACCAGAACAAGTCCAGTTATTCAAGTGGGATGGTATTGCTATTAAATCTCCGGAGTCATAGAATAACTTACAGAATGTGGAATAAGGATAATCATGGTAGTAAGTACATTTTCGGCCAGCTGATTCTAAGTAAGGAGGCGCAAGAATGTCAAGCACTGCACAAGGAGCGACTGCAGTAAAACAATGCAGATTCCCTCCACTCTTGGGGTACAATACAGATGCACCACAAGGTGCAGTCAGAACTTTATCAAAAACCAACTTAGCCAATCTCACTGCTAAAAAGGAAGAGTTCATCAGAATAACAAAAAGCACTCAATTAAATTTGCAGCATGTAACAGTGAAAGAAGAACTGGAGTTTGAAGAATGATATTCACTAAGCGGTAACATTCATCAAATATGTTCAAATCTGGGCAAATAGAAACATGCTGAATTTGTATTTCACATATTACCGCTGCAAACTCCTAAACTTTGCCCATTAAAGTTAATATCAATTTGAACCTTTGAAATCAGTAATTTCTATCCCAATAAGATATAGCATTATAAAATCAAACCTGTTGAGTGACCTATTTGCTTGCTTTTCTGAATCTGAGCAGGCTCAACCCAGTCATAAGCTTTCACATGCAAAGAACCATAAAGTACTTTGCTAAAAACAGTCATCTCAGGATGGTCATGAAGTGGAATAACTGAGGAAGTGGGGAAACAAAATATACACATCTGCATTAAACATTATGAAGTTGATCATCAACCTCAAAAGGTTCTTGTGCCTATATATAAGAGAATGCAAACTAATTAAGAGAGACAAAATAAGTTGGTCGATCAGTAACCCCCACCCCCCAGTAAACATATCACTGAGAGAAAGTACATGATGATATCATGGCAAAATAATATTTTATTACTGAAGCAAATATGGAAAAATTTTCACCAAAGGAAATACAAGCAATAACACAAAACGAATCTGTGGTAATTTGTTACTGTAATAGGATGATCTTAATTTTAGCAAATATTTACCTTTGCACTATAGTGATAACTTTAAAATCATGAGGTAGAAACAGAACAAATTCATTAAGCTCCACAGAAAAAAAGTCTGGATATAGATTATAATACTAACTTTATGACAATTGGTAAAGATGAATGATAAGAACAGGTCTTCCAGTTCTGCTTTGGTTTACCAGAATTCAACTTCAACAGTTGTCAATGAGCCAACGGAAAAGTTGTTTGCAGATCAAAATCAGACTCTAGGAGAAAATAATTAGTGAATGCCCCAAGAATCATCTTTTGGCCATCTTAAACAGGAGGTAAGAAAAAGGTTGATAAAGAGCCGCCTTATCCCCATGCTCAGAAAATAATCTGAAAACTCTGTTTTGCCCAACCAAAGAACAGATTTTATGGAATTGATTGACACATAATGTACCCTTCTAGGTCAGGCCATTGTTAACAACCTTGGGAAGCTATTATTCAGAAAACATAGCCGAAAATTATTCCGGGGGGAAGGAAATGAACCTGATAAACTCACATGCAAGATAAAAACCTACAGAATCTTACCGTAAAATTATTGCCCTCATATATGTCCACATATGTTATTGGTTGAGTCCATCGATTTACCCTATTTAATACATTAAGACCAAGGAAACCATGGCCTCTATCATCCTCTTGATTATCGTCTCTCAGCCCAACATCTGCAGGACCGATTGTGTCTACAAGTAAAAAACAAATGACCAATTCAAAAAGTCAGAACATAGGAAAATAAAATGGCCTACAATAAAAAAATATAAAAGAACATCCATCTTTAAATTTAGCAATCCAATTTGGTGTTGCTCTGAGGCCCTATTTGCCGAATCAAAATAACAGAAATTATCCAAACAAATAAGAGAAGGATGAATTAGAATCAACAATAAAGGAGACATGAATTGGCTCCCGACAATCTCAAATTTTACTTAACATTGAAAATTTTTAGCATTATATTTTCTTTTTTCACGAAATACAATCAGCAGCAATGATTTGCAAAGAAATTTATTTTCCACTTCTTTTTTTTTCTCCCACACAAGACTTAGGATGCGAAGAGAACATTTACAAACTAGACTTCATATATTAGAGAGTAATGCTACCTAAGGTTCTCAGTAAGTACAAGATTCATTTTGATCCAATTGAAGTGGATTCTTTCATGATGTTACAATACTTTTACTCATTTTGAAGCACATCAGCATAAAAAGAAAAACTTCCACAGAAATTGGTTTAAAATACAAACATCCCGCATTTCAAAAGACACAAGCTTAACTGTTGCACAAGAATTCACGCTGCATGTAAATCAAAATGAATGGCCAAATCCCAGAACAAAGCATCAATAATCAATATCAGGGACATTTCATTTCCCCCCTGTTAATCCATATTTCACTTTCTTTTACCTTTTTCTCTTCTAGTTTCATCAAACCTTCAAAAATATTTAATCTTTCTATCCACCTTACAAAATAAAACATAATTCGCGACAAGCCTCAAATTCATAACCCAAAATCAATCATTGCCTACATGGATAAACAAACGAAATTGACAATTATGAAGGCCCCATATCCACAAATTGTTGGAAATTTAAAGAAGGAAAAAAAAAATCCAATTAAACAGCAAATACCCAATAAAGAGCAGAGCTTCTGTGTTGCTTGAGGGGAAGGTGGGAGTGGTGTTCCAGAGGGAGTAAAAGTCCTTCTGCAAAGATCATACAAAGCCTGAATCGAGGACGAAGAGCTCTTCCTCGTCATGGTGAAGAAGCTTCGGTAACTGCACATTCTGACTATACTCCTTTGGGCGAGCCCAGAAATACCGCGCCTTATCAGATGTCGTTTGATATATTTTAAAGAATTTGGGGCTAATACGTAAATAAAATATCTCCATCCGAAACGCTGTCGTTTTAATGGTAGAGTGGCGGGAAAAAAAAACAATTGAAAAAAGCGCCGTCTTTACTCTGCAGCTCCACATTTCTTCGCTTTCTTGAATAAGAATGGAAGGCAGCGAAAGCGAAGCGGTTTTTGAATCGTTGAATTTAAATCCGCAACTCTTCATTAACGATGTTCTCAATTCCGTCGATGATTTAGTGGAGGAAGCTTTCACTTTCTTCAATCAGTAATGCTCTATTTCCTTTTTTCATTTTCCAGAATTTAAATTTCGAAATTTTTGTTGCTTGTTTGAAATTTTCGGTCGTGTTTTAATCCAGGCAAGCATCCCAGATTTTGAAAACCGACGGCACGGATCGGTCGGATGACCTTACCAAGGTGAATTGAAGTTCGGTTTGGCCAGAGCTAGGGTTTTTATTATTTTTTCTTGGTTTAAGATAGGGAAAATTGGTTTTTGTTAATTTTTTTAGCTCGTAATTTGATAGGGTGTGGCGTGCATTCAGAAAATGGTTCAGTCAAATTTGGATAAAAGGCTGAGCATGTGGGAGAAGTATTGCTTGCTTCATTGTTTTGTTGTTCCAGAAGGATTTTCTTTGCCTAAAGCGGTGAGCTTTTATGGAGTTTTTGGTTTTTCTAGTTAAAATCTGTATCTAATTTGTATTTTTTTGGTAATTTGCTTGTGAATTTTGGTGGTTTTATTTTAGCAGAAGCATAAAAATGTGAACTTGATGAATTTTGTGTGCATATGAATGTGGTGGTGATTGGACTAACTTTCATAGCTTCAAGTTTTCATTTTTGCCTGAAAATTAAATGAGTTTTTAGCAAACTTAGATTATTAACGGCATCAATACTCTCTCCTTGTCCGTTTTGGTTTAAGCAGTAAAAGAAAGGAAAATAGAATTTCTGTTTTCTAATTTAGCAATGCTCAGCTAAGTAAACACATCAACATTTCTGCAACTGAAAGCTAATGATAATGAAGAGTCTGGGAAGAAAACAAAAGATACTAGTGTTTCAAAAGTTGCACACACATAGTATGTTCTAAAAAGATTAATGTAGAGTCATCATGCTTGGAACTTGAAAATCTTTGCCTAGAATGGTATACTGAAATATTTTGCTTTTTATAATCTGAAGTTAAAAGCTTCTCTGCTTTCATAATGTACCTTCAGAATGAGACATCTGGTGATGCTTCATTGAACCTAGATGCTCTTGATGATCCAGAATTGGATGTGCAGTTAGATTCCTTGAGAGACAAGCTCACATTGGTGCGTAAGATCCTGTGCGTTATGAAGCATTCTTGATTTGTTTGTGTTTCTATCACTTCATCCTTTTAACATATTTCTCCAGGTTGGACAAGAGTGTGCTGAGCTTTACAGGGAGATCCAGAGAGTAGAAAAGGAATCTGCATCAATTGATCACTCTGCTGCTTCTATAGATGAAGCATTACAACTATATGAAAAACACTCAGCAAATGAGATGTTCCAGGGTACTTAAATTTGATTTTTGAATAAATTTTAAAAATATAAATGCTCTGAATCTGGTCAGAATAGGATGAGAAGTTGAGAAATTCCATAACTCTGAATCTGATCAGGTGAAGAGTTATTTTTTCATAACAAATTTTTTATTCTTACTCACTTAACTAATTATGTATGGTAATCTCCCAGTCCACCCAAGGCTTCTAAATAATGTGAAAATTGTTGCCTTGTTGCTTTAGGTATGATATTTTACTGTTTGCTATTTGATTTGCATTGCCTTACAAAGCATTGCATATACTCGTGTAAAATATACTTTTTTCCAGTAGAGGTAGCTTTTGCCTTTTGGAGCCCTTTCTGCATTTTTGGGCCTCAGGTTTTCAATGCAACTGGAAGCTCTAGTCTTGTGAGAAGTTTATATGATCTAGATTGTGTACTTTCTGATTTCCTTTATTCTCTGACTTTCAAATGATTATGCATGTTGGCTTTGTGAATTGCTTTACAAAAAGGTTATTCCTTCTTGTAGAGTTGATTGAATTGGCATCAGAATTTCATACGAAGGTGGAGAAGCTGAAATCCAGTAGGATAGAGAAAGTTGAACATGGTAGAGCAGAGAGGACAAACATGCTGAAAGGAGAATCGTTGGAAGCTAATAATGGCTTTGGTAAGCACTACTATTGTTTAACAAGCTTTTTGTTTTTCAATATAATATTAAATGAACACTTGCGATTCTTTGTTACTTTTCTAACAGGCGTTTTCAATGCTAAACTGGAAGAACTTCAAGAACTGTTGGATGTCATAAAGACCTAGGGAACCGTTGTCTATAGCTTAACGATAGATGTTGTACATTAAGTACCATCCCATCTATGTAGCAATAGTAAGATTTATTCAGTTTTTGTTTTCATGTCTTGTAAAAGATGAATGGGCTTCAACAGAAATACATGCTGTATCTATTTTTCTTGTCTAATTTCTCTCATATTTTTGTTCTGTCTTTATGTTCTAACAATGATTAATTTTTGTTATTTCTTTGCATTTTGACTAATTCTGATGCATTGATTGCACCTGCATTTACTGCTTCAGAAATAGTATTAGGTTAAGTTAGGATGATCTGTACTTAACTAATCAAATTGCACCATAGCTAGTTCGACTGCTTAGTTTCACTGCTCATAATTACCATTATACGAAAGGAATTTGAACATTCATGAGATTCTGATCATAATATTGTGCCGGGCTTCTTTAGATATCTTAATTACCCTGGGTAAACTCTGTAATATTAAGGTAGCCCTTAATATGGTTAAAGTGGCGACTGTCATATATCATTACCATTTATGTACTTCTCTCTGCATTATGTTGTGGCTTTTCAGCCTGTATCTTCTGTCTGTTGGTTTTTCTGTTCTCCGTTATTTTTGCAAGTTGCATTGAGGAAATAGCAAGCCAACTGGCAAGTGCCCTTTAAAAGCCTGGTCTTCATATTTGAAAGAGCAAATTAGATATAATATTTGTTACTTCAGTGATAGTTAACTAGTCACATCCAATTCTAGACACCCAATAGACTCATTTTTATTTCAAAGCACTGATACTTCCCTCATCAATCTAGGGGATCAGATAACAGTGGCCTGCAAGCTTAAATATGCATTTAGACGGCTGTTAAATCATACTGGCCAACAAATGTATAATTAATACCTCCAACGAAGAGCTTTCCACCAGATTCTTGTACCACAGAAATACGTCTATTATATTGGTTACTTAGATCTATAGTAGCAAGAATTTCTCCAGAAGCACTGATCTTCACAGCTTGGGGGGCAACGGTGGAGTCAGGTTTTCTATTGTTCACTGCAACCCAGAAATCTCCTTCTTGATTTCTCTTAATCTTGTTTGGGTTTCCCGAAAAAGTCAATAGAATTTCAGAAGTTCCAGCCTTTTCTCCTTTGAGCCAATACCTCCTAATTCTCTTTGCAATAAACTCTGAAACGAGCAGGACTGAAGCATCACTGTTTGTTGCCACCCCAACAGCCCCAGAAAGCTGTGTGAGGAGTACAGTTACGCTTTTGGTTATGGGATCAAATTTTAACACTCTTGCTGTTGAGTCCCCAGTTTCGATGGATTTTGATGCATCCCTGCAGGTAGAAATAAAGAATCATAAGAAGAAGCAATTCTGAAATTTTAAAAAACCTAAATCAAGAATGCCGAAACACACTTTGGACCGTATATTAAACTGGCGTCTGTAAAATAGACAGCTCCATTGATAGCAACTTCTACAGCAATGAGAAAACGGTATGGTACTCCATTTACAGTGGGTATTACAGTAGTAGCAAGTCCTCCAAATGGGTATACAACTGTGAGGCCTGTGAATGGATCACAAGCGTAGAGCCTGGCTGATAGAAGGTCGAAACTCAATCCCAGTGGCTCCCCGCAGGTTGGTCCCTTGTCGACGCTATTTGTGCCGTCGCAAAGTGCCGGAATCCTGAACACAAGTAGTTTATACTAGTAGTTGATTTTGACTAAATAAATGTGCAGAATCTAAACAGATGCAAATATGAATATGTATTGTTTTCGTGGTGGTTTGGTGGTACCTGTTTGGTGAAGTATGGGCAAAGTCTACGAAAGACTTGGTAAGTTGGTTGTATTTAAGAATTCTACCGTCGGAAACACCGGTATAGGGACCTTCACCAAGGAGATTGAAAGCGAGGGACTCTGGAGAAAAAGCTCCGGCTGGTAACTGGAGCTTTGTAAATGATGTAACAACAATATTTTGTTTTGGTTGTGTAGTGCTAGCAGTACCAGTGGGGAAGATCAGAGAAGGAGAAGTACATAACATCAAAAAAAGAAACAAGGCCATGGTAATTGTTCTGATAGTTCGTAGCTATATGTATTCGGACGAGTAGATTGCTTGCGAAAGATGGATATATACATTGCAGATTACAAGTGAGTGACCCTATTGATTCATTGACTTAATGTGTGACATTAGCTCATTGACTTTGTTCAAGCAAATAACTGAATTTGCTATGCAAACGATCTCAACTTGTCTGTATGTAGCAGCGATCTCAACTTGTGTTTATTTAGTAGTATGGGTGACATGGAATAGCTGACAATTTAGTGGGATTTAAATGAATAAGGAATAACTTAGATTGAATGGCTTTTTTTTTTTAGAAATGAGTGAAAATACAACTTAATGAAACTGAAATTTTTTAATTCCCATTGGAATCCCATTTTCAACTGTAGTTAGTCATCACTAGCATGCCAAATTCAAGGGATCTTGCTAGGATCATTTTGGCTGCCATCATCTTAAATGTTGTGTTCATGAATACTATTTTACAATAGAAAATTAAAAAGAATTGAAACACTTAATAAGTAATAAGGATATTTTAGGTTTAGGTGGGCTTCTTTTATTTATTGGGCCACTCTAGTTAGACTCTCATGTGGAAAACCTCCCAAACAAGTGGTATCAGAGCTAGAATGTTGGATTATTTTGGGAAGCAAGTCATTTTTCTTTTGGTTGGACCGGGTTTAGTGGAGATTCGTGGACAAATATGTTTTTGATACCATGGATACTGGACTATTCGGGAAAGCAAGTGATTCCTCCTTTGATTAGACCGGATTTAGTGAGGACTTGTGAATAAGTAGGTTTGTGATCCATACTAGATTTGACCAACTGTCCACCCTACCTCTCTATATTTTTGACAGTCTCTCTTTGTTTTGATAGAGTCTTTTAGTGGCATATTTCGGTTCTCTTTCCTATTGCTTATTGGGTTGTTCTAGTTGGACTCTCATGTTGAAAAATCTCCCCAACATTAAAAGAAAATTTTATTTTGTTAATAATATATATTGATATATGTTCAAAGATATAACAAATTTGTTCATTTTATAATAAAAAATTCATATCAATACAAACTTTCCTTCTACATCTCTTACTATCCAAGCACTATCTGCCGGGTACATATGAACATCTATCAATATATATTACAATGACTATTGGATGCCAAAGAAGGAAGAAGATGGGGAGAGGCACTATAATTAGAGTCAGTTATGTTCCATCCATAGAGTTCTCATTTTTTAAAATGATCTTTTATTAATGGTTGATTATGTCTTTTTTTTTGGCGTTGATGACCATGCCGGCATACCCACTTTTTCTTCAATCTTTTAGTCAATGGATTTACAAAATTAATGGTCAAATATTGTAAAGGCAAGAAGACAATAAAATCTTCATAGTCAACTTTCCCAATTTAATTAATTATATTTTTGCCTGAAAAGGAAATATTTGTATGGGTAGTGATTTATCCGATTTGTGATGAGTTTGGGGTGTTTGTTAGCGGCGGACTGCGCAAATGTTGCTTTTGTCGCATATATATGTGAAAATTTGGTCGCCGTACATTAATTTGTGTCCACTGGAGTTTTATAATTTTTAAAAGAGTAATGATATTTTTAATAATTAAGTATAATGATTTTTTATAGTGATTAATATGGTAAGTATAAAAAGATAAAATTTACTTATTATATTCTTTCAAAAAATATAAAATAATAAAATATAATTTTATCTTTTTATACTTGTTACACCAGTCACTATAAAAAGTCATTACAAATATTATTCATATTATTACTCTTTTAAAGAAGGTTGCAGAGCGTATATGTAAGCCATAAGGTGATTGAAAATGTAGGGAATTCAAGAATGTTGCGTGCATTGATTAGATTGCCCAAAACTAATTACTATAATAAGTTAAGTATTTTTATTATTCTATTTTCTGATTTCTTCTCAATTGTGTTTCTAGCAAATTCAAATTCAAATTCAAATTCAAATCCAAATAATTTTGCGAGTAACTCAGAAAAGACATCCTTAATATACTTCAAAATGGTTTTTTTTTTTTAAGTTTCTAACATTTAAAATGTACAATTTGGTTTCTTATATTTTTTTGAAATGGACTTTTTTGGTCCTTCGGGTTGTCTACTTTTTTGTACAAAATATTTTATGGTACATAAAATGTTTTGCACTTTACAATTACAAAAAAACTATTACACTAAATTCCAAGTTTTTTTTTTTTGGGTAAAACAGCGGAATTAACAATTTATGGTTTCAAAATATATCTAGCATTATTCACTGCCATTGGGCATGATCAAGTTGCCATCTTTCTTAATTTTTGTCAATTTAATAAAATTAAAAGAGATTTAATTAATTTTATGTACAGCATTTTTTTTTTTTTTGCAATTGTATATAGTAATAGTTTATGTACATGCACTATACTTGGTTACGGGGGCTCAATTGAATGCGAAAGAAAATCCACTTTTAGACTACACTATTTTTTTTTAAAACAATCTTTGTGTTATTACAAACATAAGAGATCTCTATATATCACCAAGACGAGGGAGATCAATGGGAAAATATTAGATGAGATCTCTATCTATCACTAAGAGGAAGAAGATCCATGGAAGAGGGGATGACAAACTGAAGGTTCGAATTCCTGCCCTTTCTTAATCCAAACAACCTTTGGCAAAGTTTGGTGGTCAATTGGCTAATCCAGTTGGTTGACTACACTATTTTAGTTTAAGAGGGAACCCACTTCTACACTACACTGTCCTAGTTTCGAGAGGCTCAACAGTCCCATACTTATGTGCATTCATACCCTCCATTAATTTTTAGTGTAGCACCTCACCCTATAGGTGAGTGGCTATTAGAGCAAGATCAATGGTTACATACGCCAATTCATGGCTAAAAATTTGTCAACTTTCACCATTCTTTATCTTCAAATAAAAATCTTCGGTATGTTTTTTTTTTCTCACCATGATATATGAAGATAAGATAGGATTGTTAGGATGATAGGGCAGGGGTCGGTAGGAATGATAGGTTACGTTTATGGGCTCTGCTAGGATTATTCTTGGAACGGCGACACCGTTTGTCATTTCAGAGTACAGAACTGACGGACGAACAGAGAGAAAATGGGGGAAAGTTTTGAGGTAGCGTTTGTATTAGAAGTTATTAAGCAATAATCAATCCAGGATTATTGAATGCCAAGTTAGTCATAAATAAAATTTACTAAAATTTTTCATGGTAAACATCATTAGTCTTTTATTTAGTAGTGATCAGAAAATTCTGGCTTAATAGCGTACTATTTAGTCATCTGACATCAAAGAGCAAATTTTGCATACTACATTATTTGAGAGAGGCTTTTTGCCAATGTTTTTGGTTTGGTTTAATTGTAGGCCATTTTATATTTGCCAATATACGTAATATTGACAGCAGCAACAAACAACTCTTTCCCTTGTTGTGATACTGTGGTAATGCGTCTTTGGTATTCTTTACTGAGATCTACAACCGCTAGAATTTCTCCCGAAGGACTGAACTTCACACCTTGAGGGGCTGGGGTAGAGTCATTCTTCTTAGTGTTAACCCCAACCCAGAAATTCCCTTCGTGGTTCCTTTTGATCTTGTTAGGGTCAGCTTGAAATGTTAGAAAAACTTCTGACGTCCCAGCTTTTTCTCCCTTTACCCAATACCTTAGGATTCTATTACGAAGGGCCTCTGAGACTAGCACAAATGAGGCATCGGTGTCGGTTGCCACTCCAACTGCCCCTCCAAGCTGTGATAGTAGTGTAGTTATTCGTTTGGTTTTTGGACTGTATTGTAACAATCTCCCTGTTGAGTCCCTGGTTTGAATGGATTTCTCTGCATCTCTAGTAAAAAACAAAGAACTTTGTAAGTTAACTGTTTGCATATATATGGCCTAATTTGCCATGATTTGCAAAATAATTGTGCAGAGAAATTGATGAAAACCAGACTTTGGACCATATACTGCACTTCTGTCTGTAAAATAAACCATTCCATCATTAGCAGCATCCACGCTATTAAGAAAACGGAATGGTGGTACTGCATCTGTATTGAGAACGAGAGTAGCAGCAGCCCCTCCAAGAAATCCAACAAGTGTGAGTCCAATGTATGTATCACAGGCGTAGAGATCCAGTGAAAGAGGTTTAAAACTCAATCCAGTGGTGAATCCGCATATTGGAGACCTATCGAAGCCAATTGTTCTGTCACAAAATGCCTTGGTCCTGACCGAAAAGAAAAAAAAATTCTTTCTTTGAGATAAGGATGAAGAACTACAATAACAAAAAATTCAGTGCCAATGATATAATCAAGTTCATGTCAATGTTGATATTGCATGATTGATGATATCAACCCCTGAATTCTAAACACTACCTGCTTGGTGAAGTATAAGCATAATCTTCCCAAGAGTTAATGATCCTTGAGTAGTAAAGAACTCGACCATCAGTAGTACCAACATAAGGTCCTTTACCAAACAAGTCAAACGCCAAAGAACCCACTGCCGCCACATTCAAGGGAAAGTTAAGCCTTGTAAATTCTGTAAGAGTGATGTTATTTTGAGGTGATGCCATTGCAACATCAATAGAAGAGAGCAATGAGAGAAAAACAGACAAGAGCAAGAAGATGAAGTATGCCATTGTGTTCCTGCTCTTGCTTAATTCGTAGCTATTTTGTTTGAGAGTAGGCAGTGTCTGGAAAGAATTTATAGAGCCGGAATGTGTTCATTAATAAATTTTTTAAAGGAAAAACTTGCACGAGATATCTTGCACTTGTAGTCGTATTTCAACAGTTCAACTTATAGGGGTGCGGGGGATGGTTGATTTTCGAGTGATAACATAACAGGAGCAATCAGTTTCTACTGATGTTCCAAACTCGAGAGGTATGTGTTTGATTTTGTGAGAAAGATTTGTCTTTATTCCTAATACTAAAAAATGAAAAATGCTGATGTGAAAACTTTTTCCGTTAAGAAATTAATTTTGGATATATAGTTCCAATAATTTTCAGATCATACGAGATGTTTTTTTTTTTGGCTAGTTTTGATGCACTAGTAATAATGGGACTCCAATACATGATTTAACCTTTGCTCTCAAGTCTCAACTATTGTTTGCTGTGATATACTTTTATTTTTTGCGCCAACTAGTTAAAAATTTATTCATAATTGTTGAACGCAAACAAAGGGGAATGGTGAGAGGCACAATGCTTAGAAACCAACTCTTTTGATTTTTTATTTGAGTTCATTTTTTTGGCTAAAATTAACCCAAATTGATGCGATTGCTTGCTGGCCGAAATGTGCATTCGAGGTGCGAGTGACAGAATACCTACAATATGGGGTATCAATTTTGTCAAATACTCTAATGTTTAAATCAATCTCAGGCTGTAATATTTTGAATAATATAACTGATTGTGCATACATGAAAATAACAATTACAAAATGTTTTCACGTTATCTATTGTTTAGAGTTTCAGATTTAAAGATGTTAATATCTTGTTCTATATTTTCGATTTTCCAAAATTGGGTGTTGCTATCAGTTAGGATTATATATTGCCATGTCACAAATTAATGGCCTATTTTTGTTTTTCTTAAATAACATAGAATCAATTTTCTTTTTCTAAATATCACTAAATTTAAAGAGGACAGAATGTAGTTTGATCTGCATGTCCTACATCTGTGGAAGAAAAGTTGCTTGATTTTGTAAGGTAGGTTATGGAGCTCCAACCTGGAGGATCAGAAGAGGATATCAACAACAGCTAATCATGCCAATTTTTAGCATTGATGATCATGCCAGCATGCCCATTTTTTCTTCAAACTCATAGTCAATGGATCTACAAATGAACTGTCAATTGACTCAATTCGCATAAAAGGCCGTGGACAGCTGCATGTGCAACAACGTATAAGGGAGGAACCAAGCAAATCTTGTTGGTCAACTTTCACCATTTAATTAATTCTATGTTTGCTTGAAAAGGAGACATCTGTGTCACAGTATCAGTGGTGAGAATTAATTGTCGCATGCATGTGTAAAAATTCGGTTGCCGCACGTTAGTCCATGTTCATTGGAGTTTTATATACGTCGAGAGAGGTTGCAGGATGTGTATATAAGGTGATTGAAAATGTATGGAATTGGAGTCCAAGAATGTTGCATGAATTGATGTAGATTGCTCACAATTAATCATTACTTCCTGACTCTTTAAAAAAATAAATACTTTTAATTTAATATAATTTTTTTAAATAACAAAATATGACACACTTAATGCATTATTAAATTTATACTTTTACATTATTTTCCTCACATTTAATTTAGATTATGCATTATTAAAACTTTTCATTTTGAAGATAAATGACTGAAAAAATCATTTACAAATATGAAACAAACATTTTTTTAAATAAAATTTACTTTGCAATTAAATTCGCAATGTGGTTTGCATATTAAGCCCATATCTGAGTAACAATCGAATTTACTCATAAAACATTGATCTTAAATTCTTTGATATCAACAATTAGACAACTTGGTGCGTACCCTTAGATAACAGTCGTGAATTCCTTTATTAAAAAACGAATTGGACAATTTGTAATTTGGGATGCGAGGCGGCTTAATAGGGTTCCAAAATGTTGTTCGGTGTATCTCAAGTTGCTTTGTTTTAAAGGGGAAAGGGCTAAATCTATATCTGTGAGCTAAAACTTGGCTATGTTTGAATTGTTATTTATATACAAAAAAATATTTTTCTCACAAAATAAATAAAATATCTAAACATATTTTTATTTTAAAATTCCCTCTTAAATTTTCCCCATATAATTTTATAAAATTTTCCCTCCAATAGAATGGTGAAGCTAGTTTGGTTTGGAGAAGACGGGACAACAATTATTGCAAACTAGAAATCGAACAAATTATTTGGTTTGAATTTGAACACATATAAGGGATCAGTCCGTCTGAAATTATCGACTTTGATATCGTAATGGAAATTTTTTGAGATCCAAAACTAAATTAAACTTTTGTGCAAAAATGAAAAACCGATTGATTCAAGTCATTTACTGTGATAATCACAGATTCATATAGCTTCCATATCTTGCTTCCCTTTTTATCCAAAAGTTGCCCAGTTTGTTAATCAAATCACTTATATCTTCAAGAGCACGAGCGCCAACACCACATCAAATTTCCAACTAGAGTTTGGTAATATTTTTATAACTTTGATAGAAAATCAATGCGATGGGTGTAAGGGTGACAAAATTAGACTTAACCCAACTCATCTAGTATTTTAACCAAACGGGTTGGGTCACTTGGGTCATTAGTTATTAATTGATTAGGTCATGTAATGATTCATAGTTTCTAGGTTAGGTTGGGTTGGGTAAAGTCAACTTGTTGGGTTAAATATTTTTAAAATTTTTTTTAAGATAGTACGGGAAGTTATCTAATAAATAAAAATGACATAATTTTTTCTTAATTTTTAAAAGGGCAAAGTATTTTTTCCTTTTGAACACAACTTTACTATTTTAGATGATTTTTTTTTAAACTTATGCTTAATTAAATATATAACTTTAAAAGACAAAATATGAAATTAAATTATAATAGTTTTTTAATATCAATATCAAAAAAATGTAAAAAGTTTTACATAAATAATTTCAAAATTTAAACATTTTATTCAAAAATTTAAATTTAATTTTTTTCCTTTTTTTTTGTAGACCTGAATATTATGTCAAAAAAAATCAAAATAGTTACATAATTAAAAATTACTAAAAATAATTTATTATTTTGATAGTTTATTTTTAAATTTTTATGAAATTTAATTTTAAATAATATCAAAATTCTCAAAAAAAAATTATATAAATTTTCTATCTTTTGATAGCTTTTCGAATACTCTAACTTTCAACTTTCTATCTTAAAATATTTTGAATTTTGATGGCCAATAAATCTTTATTTGCATATGGAAGATTTGTTTTTAAAAATAGATATTTGGTTGTATTTAAAGGTGCAAAATTTTTTCATTTAAAAAGTAAAATTTTGTTTAGAAAGCAAAATATCTTTATCCTTATTCGAAATTAAAATAAAATAATGCTCTTTTTATTAATTTAACAACTTCCACCGCCCTTTTTAAAATTTTTTCCCTTTTTTTTTTGTTTTTAAGGCAACCAAGTAAATACATGAAACATTGTTATTGCAATTAATAATTGAAAACTAAGTGTTCATGAAGTATTAAATATAAATCTCATTACATTTAAGAAACCTTTCAAGAAGTTCGCTTTCACATATTTTATTAAACCCAGTAATAGTTTTCACAATAATTGCCTTATTTATTCTAGTGACTTTGACAATGTCTATAAAGTTTAGTTGAAAAATAGAAATGGATAGTGGCAATTAAGAAACGAATACATATTAATAAAGAAACTAAATAAAATGAGTTTATTTTCTAGTTTTGGTGAAAACATAAGAATAGTATTTTTACAAAAAAATATTAAATAAGATTAGTTTTAAAACAAGTACTCAAAAAAGATGAAAAATATAAGTTTAATTTCCTTAATTAAATAGAAAAAGTAAAAAAAAATTGTTGAATTGACCTGTTGAGATGATTGGGTTTAACCCAATCCAAATATGACCCGTAACTAAATAGGTTGGATTGGTCATGACCAGTTAAATTATAACTCATCAATGACCAAACCCATGAGTGATTCAACCCACCCAACTGCCACCCTTAAAGAGTTATTGTGTTTCTCATATCCATTAAAAATAGGGAAATTTACAAATATAGCACCTTTGACCGTTGACTTTACAAAAATAACACCTTCCTTTTTTTGTTCTCGGTTATAGTACTCCCACAAAAAAAAAGACTACAACACCCCTCGGCAGACTTCACTCCATCTTCTTCTTCTTTGTTCTCAAAACTCATTTGATAGATTCAACAAAATTTGTTCTCACACCCCGTTGTTTGCACACCTCATTGTTTATACACCTTATTGGACTATCATCTCCAAGCAAAAAGGCCGCAATCGTAGAGAAGAAATCACATAAATTTGATGTTAGTTGAAATTTGCAGTAGTTGAACTGGGTTTGTGAATTTAAAGAAGCGAATGGTCGAGCTCTAGGTCGAGTTTTAGGTCGAGCACAAGGTTAGGTCAATGTTGCTAGGTCAACTTTTAAGTCGAGCACTAAATTTGGTCGAGTTTTAGGTCGAATATGTCAAATTTAGGTCGAGCTCGACCTAATGCTTGACCAAATTTAGGTCAAGTGAATTTTTTTTTTTTTAATTTTATTTTTTTAAAAAAAATTTCACTCAACTTAAATTTGGTCGAGCATTAGGTCGAGCTCGACCTAGTATTAGGTGGAGTGAATTTTTTTTAATAAAAAAAATAAAAAAAATAAAAATTCACTCAACCTAAATTTGGTCAAGCATTAGGTCGAACACAAGGTTAAGTTGAGCCTAACCTTGTGCTCGACCTAATGCTCGACCAAATTTAGGTTGAATGAATTTTTTTTAATAAAAAAAATAAAAAATAATAAAAATTCATTCAACCTAAATTTGGTCAAGTAGTAGGTCGAGCATTAGGTCGAGCACAAGGTTAAGTTGAGCCTAACCTTGTGCTCGACCTAATGCTTGACCAAATTTAGGTTGAATAAATTTTTATTTATTTTTATTAAAAAAAATTCACTCGACCTAATTCTAAGTCGAGCTCGACCTAATGCTCGACCAAATTTAAGTTGAGTGAATTTTTTTTTAAAAAAAGAAAATTAAAAAAAAATAAAAATTCATTCGACCTAAATTTGGTTAAGCATCAGGTCGATCATTAGGTCGAGCTCGACCTAAATTTGACACATTCGACCTAAAACTCGACCAAATTTAGTGCTCGACTTAAAAGTTGACCTAGCAATATTGACCTAACCTTGTGCTTGACCTAAAACTCGACCTAGAGCTCGACTATTCGCTTCTTTAAATTCACAAACCCAGTTCAACTACTGCAAATTTCAACTAACATCAAATTTATTCGATTTCTTCTCTACGATTGCGACTTTTTTGCTTGGAGATGATAGTCCAATAAGGTGTATGAACAATGAGGTGTGCAAACAACGGGGTGTGAGAACAAATTTTGTTGAATCCATCAAATGGGTTTTGAGAACAAAGAAGAAGAAGATGGAGTGAAGTCTGCCGAGGGGTGTTCTAGTCTTTTTTTTTTTTCTGGAAGTGCTATAACAGAGAACAAAAAAAGGAGGGTGTTATTTTTGTAAAGTCAACGGTCAAAGGTGCTATATTTGTAAATTTCCCTTAAAAATACCCATTGGAAATCAATGGGAGGAATGTTATTAGGATGGGAATTTATTGAGTGGGTTATGGGATACCCATGGGTTCTAATGGAAATGGTTAAATGGGTAATTATTGGGTAATGTTAAATAATCAATGATTAGTGATAATTTAATAAAAAATATTAACTTAATGGAATTTAATTGGGAACATTTAATAGCTTTTGATTGGGAATTTATTGAGTAATTAAGTAGGATCCTATTGGAACCCAAGAATAACATCTAATTAGGATCCCAATGTGTAATGGGATTACCCACTCCCATTATATACCAATTTAATTCAATATTTAAAATTAATTACCCATTCCAATTAATTTTTAACCCATTAAATTACCACCCAATTCCCACCCTTTCCCACCTAATTGCCACCCACATCTCCAACCATTTTGTCATAGATATACGAATCTCCAAGTATTCTGTCATAGATATGCTAACTGTGAAATCTATATATTCCCTTCATCTTGGAAAAAAAAATTCATTGGATTAGAATATAATTTTTTTTTTCAGTTATAAGGTATAATATATATATTTAATGTACTATTAAGTATGTAATTTCATTTTTTTATACGTGTAAGTCATATATAACTATTATTTGTCAGAATAATATAATAATTTGCTTAAAAAATTGACTCAAAAAAGTTTTGAAAGTAACTTAAAAGAGGGAGGCAGTGTTTATATTTTTTTGTTTTTCCAATCCCTTGTCATTTTTGCACAATATTACAGATGCCCTATGAATATGCACATTTGATGAGTCTTCTCCACCCATAGATATACTCGGTAATATTGACAGGGCAGAAATGAAAGGCTCTATGAAAAATATGAATAATAGCCTGTAATGAAAAGAAAAAAGAAGCCTTTAAACCGCAATGGATAGGAGGATTCTTTAAATTCCATAATTTGGGATTGATCATACCAATTTTTGGCCATGCCCACTTAGTCAACGGACTTCCAAAATTATTTTGTCAAATGGCGTGATGGCCGCAGATAGTTGCGTGTGCCACCCTATATGTATCTATATACACTAATTCTATTCTGTTTGGCCTCAAAATGGGTATTTCAATAAGTTGTTCTTTTCCCCATCTGTGTTGGGGTTCGGTTTTGTTAGAACTGAAAATGCCAACCCAACATGCTTTTGTTGCACACATAAAAAATTTGTCACTGTATATTTTGATTCATTGAAGTTTTGGAAACATCGAAAGATTGGTCACAAAATGTAAGTAGTGTTTGGAGCAATAATATTGCTGGTATTGATCTAGATTGCTCATTCTCCATTACGTGCAAAATTTATTGCAACAAATCATTATATTGGACAAATTTTTCCAGAAATGGCTAGTTTAAATTGATTACTAAACATGTGAAATCTCAAACAGATTGTATCACCGTTCTAGATTATTCACATCAAACAACATCAAACGACATCATTTTATTATTTTACGTAGATTTCCAGTACATTATCATATATATATATATATATATAGTCAGATGTTCAAATTGTATTTTAAGAGTATACCAGGTCATACTGGCCAATAAATGTGATATTGCTAGTCCCAACAAGCAACTGCTTATCGTGTTCTAAGACAACTTGAATGAGCCGATTATATTCTTTGCTGAGGTCTACAGCCACCAGAATTTCTCCAGAAGGACTGATTTTCACGCCTTGCGGGGAAACGCTAGAGTCATTTTTCACTGTGTTAACTGCAACCCAGAAATTTCCCTCTTGGTTCCTCTTGATCTTGTTTGGGCGGCCTGGAAATGTTAAGAAAACTTCAGAATTGCCAGCTTTCTCTCCTTTCAGCCAATACCTCAGTATTCTTTGACGAGATGCCTCTGAAACCAGCACGAATGAGGCTTCACTATTAGTCGCCACTCCAGTAGCCCTCCCAAGTTGGGTTAGCAGTGTGGTCAACATTTTGGTTTTCGGATCATATTTTAGCAGTCTCCCTGTTGAATCACCACTTTGAATCAAAATTTGCAGATCCCTGAAAACAAAAAAGCGAAGTCCAAAAATAATTAACCTTTTCATAAGATTAAAAGTTGTAAAGTGTGAGAGGGATTTGAAGTAGCTGGATCGACTTTGGACCATATGTGGCACTGCTGTCCGTAAAATAAACAGCTCCATCAACGGCATGATCAACACCGTTAAGAAATCGATAAGGCGGTACTCCATCGGTGGTGCGAACAAGAGTAGTAGCAGCCCCACCAAGAAATCCAACAACTGTGAGTCCAACATATGCATCACAAGCATAGGCATTCCCTGTTAAATAGTCGATAGTCAATCCTGTGGGGTACCCGCAAATCGGAGACCTGTCGAACCCGATTGTTCCATCACAAAATGCCTTGGTCCTGAACACAAAGCGCACAATTTAGAAAAGCGGTCATGATGGGATTAGAGTTCTGGATGAGATTTTTCACATTGTTGCTGTTAAGTCTTCTAGTGTATTTGCTGGTAATACGTGTCTCATTGTTATCCAAGGTTTATAATAGTTAAACCGTATTCTATGATGAGTCAATTCTCAGTTTTCGAAACAAAATAAATTACATCTATTGAGAAGAATTTACTTTCTTTTTCCTTTTCTTATGGTATCTCTAAATATATTTTTTACTAACCTGTATTATCGATAAAAAAAATTTAGCTAGAGAATGAAATTATCCTTGTAAAGGAAAAATTTAGCTACTTTCTTTTTCCATTTCTCTGTCTGTCTTTCTTTTCCCTCATAAATATTAGCTAGAGAATGAATTATCCTTGTAAAGGAAAAAGAAAATTATTGGATTGAATGCCATTGGCTGGCATCAATCTTAAGAGAATATACGATTGTAGAAAAGTTGTTTTGCTTAAAGAATGCATGGAAAGGTATAATTGAGAATTTATACAACTCTAGTAGGGTACATATTAAGCATGCTCCAATTTTTGTCATATTGAATCTTCAACTTCATATATATATATATGTAGCATTCTTAGAAGTTGAATATTACCTGTTTGGCGAAGTATAGGCAAAATCTTTAAAAGTTTTAGTAATCTTTGAGTAGTAAAGAATTCGACCATCAGTCGTACCAACATAAAGACCTTCACCTAGTACATCAAAATAAAAAGACCCCGTAGAATTCACATTGAACGGAAATTCAAGTTTCGTAAATGCTGTGAGAGCAATGTTATTTTGAGTTGATGCAATAGTGACATGAGTGGAAAAGATCAAAGAAACAAAGGCAGACAAGAACATGAAGATGAACAAGGCCATTGTGTTTGTGCTGGGGATTATAAGGTTGATGGAGCAAGGCAGAATGAGCTATATTTATAGGGCAAAAAATGAGCTCATTGAATTGTATTAATGACCAACTAGTCAATTGTACATCCTTTTCCAGTATTTCTTTTGGAAAGGAAAAACTATCCATAAGTGATCCATCCTACAGCCGATTAATTCTAATCTCTATGCACCAAACTGCTTTTTTGAGAAGGGGATTACCGTATGAAAGACGCAAGTTTTATGATCGCCAGCACGTTTTGAAAAATTTTAATGGTTTTGTGCTCCAATGACAGAGGCTTTTCAGAATTCATCTCGATTTAATGAAGTTCTAAAACAAACAATACATTTTGAAAAATCATAACTTTTGATTGGGAAGAAATTTTTGAATTTATAATATATTAGAATTGTCTCGAATTAAAAGATATATAATGTGTCCAATGGTGGTTCACTGGGGCTAATTTTAGAGCTTAAGATTATGTTTGTATTGTAGTTTAAATTGTATTTTTAGAATTTTCAAACTAATTTTTTATATTTTTAATATATTTTTTATTTCACAACAATAATCTAAAAAATAGTAAAAATATATTTTAAAACGCAATTTTTTGTTCCACAACTATTAATACATCTTTTGTTACACACCCTAATTCTTTTTTTTTTTTTACCTTTTTTGTTCATGGCGACTATTAATTGCTATCTTTTTGGATTTTTTTAAATTTATTTTATGTCTACAACTATAAATACATGCATTTTATGTCCACAAATTATGTATTATTTTGAATCGCAACTTGGAAAATCCCAAAGTTGACAATGGCAAATCAGGCCAATTTCCTGCCATCCTTGCCTGTTGGACAGTTGGAGAGTCATGGCTAAGCTGTCAAGTTGCAGGATGGCCCACCCATGCTTCAATGCTATAGGTTAGAGTATTGGCCCATATTTTTCGTGTCTCTCTTGGTCAATGGACTGATTTTCTAGACGCCCACGATTCGATCTTGTTTCGTTTTCGATATCTTTCGAAGACCTGTTTTAAATAAAATATATATATACTTAAAATTTTTATATTTTAAATTACACAATAATAAAAAATTACTATTTATACAATAATTAAAAAGTATTAATAATAAATTAGTATTCTAACTAATATTAATAACATAATATATATAATCATATAAATAATATATTTACTAATATACATAAATAATATATTTATTAAAATTCAAATATATATTAAATATAAATAAAATTTAAGCAAATAAATGGGATTTCCTATCCCACCACCCACCTTATTTAGTTGTTGTTCGGGAGGGGGGGGAAGGGATGAGGAATTTTTCTCGCCAGTTATTTTACCCATCTTTAGCGAAAGATACTCTTGTCATCTCTAACTATTTCATTGCTGACTGTGTGTGGGTATGTACCACTGCATGCATAACAAGACTATAGACACTAACAAATGTTACCAACTAATTTTTTTTTTATATTCATAGTAAAATTTCTTAATGAAAATAATGATATTCACAGTAAAAATTTTTAATGAATTTTCACGTACATAGCATTTATTGGATAAAATAGTATTAAATAATTAAAATAGTTGATATTTGATAACTCTTATTATATAAACATCATAGTCATGCAAAAAAAAAAAAATTATTAAGTGTATGGTCATTCTTTAACCACCTGTATTCTGTTTTGCCTAAATAGAAAGATATTCTTTTCCCTATTTGTGAGGTTGGAAGTCAAAATCAAAATCGTCCAAACAAAAAAGATAATAAGAATAATATAAAACTTATTTTATTAATTTTTATATAAATATTTTGAATTTTTATCGTATATTTTTTTAATTCTTTTAAATTGAATATCTCAAATATTTGTACAAGATACTTCTTATAATTTTTAATATTTGCTTACTTAAAATATTTTTTTATACTATTTTTTACAAAATTATTCAATTATACATTTAAAATTTCATACAATTTATATTAAATTTAATTTAACTACACTAAAAATATTAAAAAATTTCTTTTTAATACATTTGTATATTAATATTAATATTTTTATAATTAATTTATATTTATTATATCATAATGTTGTCGTTCCTTTTTTACTACTTATTGGACTGATACAAAGAATTAACTCCTTGTTTTCACACTCCCATCCTGTTGTGACAACACTGCTAAAATGGAACTTGATCAAGGCCTCAAACGATTCATCCATAAACGCCAACAAAGTTTGAGCCAGCTGATGCAATGTACAATTTCTTAAAAAATTCATGCACTTCGGTAATCATGGTACCATTGAGGTACGAAGTGAGATTCAGTGATTCCAAAATCCTGCCGAATCCGTTGAACCTTATCCCAAAAGACGACACTGTCTGAGCTGGCGGTGGCTGCGCGACCGTTGCAGCCACCCAAAAATCCCCATTAGTGGATCTTTTTATGTTATCTGGTCTCCCCGGCCGGAAGATTAATCAGTGTCTCTGCACGAAATGCCTTGGGACCCTTCAGCCAAAACCGTCGAATTCGGCTCTTGATGAACTCGGAAATCACCAAATATTTGCCATCTTCACTCACTGCGAGCCCGATCGGTACGTGCCGATAGCCCACTAAGCAACAACGTTAGCTTTGCAGTTTTAATGTTGTATCTGTAAAGCTTCCCCGATGTATCTCCACCGTTGATGATCTTTGTAACGTTCCTGCACAAACAGAGCACCAATTTCTTCTTTATTTGAGTGATCAAGATAGTATATAGACATATGTATGGTAATCTTGTTGCAAATACATGTCCCGATAAAATTGGAAATGATAAATAACGAGGGGCAAAGAATTTTCCCAGCATCGGTGAAGTAAACATTTTGGGCAGCTTGGTCGATGTCTAATGCATTCAGGCAGGAAAATTTGGTTCCATTAAATCCTGTTGCAAGTGGAATTCCTAGCCCTCCTGAAGGTGGGACGACCTGGAACCCGAAATAGATATCGACAACGTAAAGAACACCGCTCAAATAATCAAAACCAAGACCTAATGGCCTTCCACACCTTGATGCAGCTGAACCATTCGTACCATCACATTCTCTCCTTGTCCTACCCCAATAAAAAAAAAAAATTTAACAAAAAAGAACCAATTTATAAACTATAGAATAAATTTGGACATATTCTTGAAATTCGGTTTTTGGTGAATTACTACGCTAGCTGGTGTGAGAATTTTTTTTTTTTAAGTTAAAGTGAGAATAGTTTACCTCAAGGGTGAGGTTGTGGCATAATCAACGAACCCAACATGGGTACCGACGTATTTGAGTACTCTCCCGTCCACAACTCCGGCGTATGGTCCGCCTCCTCTTGAATCAAAAGCAAGAGACTCAGATCGTAAGGCATTTGCTGAATGGAATGAGAGTTTGGTAAATGATGGAAAGCTGCTGCAATATACAAGCTGTTGAAAGTACAAAAGTAGCATGCAAATCCAAATCATGGTTTCGCGATTTTCCACTGCAAGATAATTAGTAATTCAAGTACCATGACCACAGTTTATATAGCAAAGTAGGACCACCTCATTGATATGCTTTTTTCTTTTAATCAAGAGAATGGGAGGGTGAAGGTAGGAGAATATCGGGAAGGGAGTTCGAAAAATTCGAACCTTTTTCTTTGGACCCCAACATTGTTTGCCGTGTAGCGGTGTAGGCAAGACCAGCCAGCAGCTATCTAATTCATTTTGATTTGAATGAGGTGATGAATTGTCAGCTTCAAAGTAGGCAAAGCAGTGAGCCTTGATGTTGAAATTTTGTTAATTAAGTATTCACATTAATAATTCGATTTTATTTTGTCTTTTGGGCAAAATTGAGATGAAATAAAAGATTTAATTTTTTACCAAATTATATAGAATTGAAAAAATTTTAAAATGTGATTTTATTACAGATTTGAACCTTTTGAATTAACTTGATTATAGCTTGGGAATGAAATAAAATCAAATTGTCAGGTTACATTTAGAATTAAGAGACTATTAGCTTATTTATCCTATTTTGTACTATTTTCAAGTCTCCGAACACATTTAAGCATACAAAGAGCAAATGTCTGTGTTGAGATTCTATTTGGTACATTGATCATCTCATGTTTCGCCCACCTTTTTTGAAGAAGATGAGGAAAATGTTTAATTAGCATCGACAATTGTGCCCTGGCCCCTCAGGTTAAATGCATAAACTAATTAATACACATGTATTCAGTCAACAGATCGATTAACCAAAATATTTTTCTTTATCAGAAGTCCTGATCCGCAGCCCAAATAATATTTTTCCGTCGCAGAAGTCCTCATCCAAGTTTGAAGCAATTTTGATCAGATTTGTTTATTCCTGGTGGACCAAAACGATGGAGATTTGGCTAATCACTCGAGAAATATTTTAGCTTGTTTTGATCAAATGTTTCCTATGATTAGGTATCATGTAATTTAATAATATCAAAACTTCAATTGGATTTTTGATATGGTAATACCCATTTTGACTTGTCAGAACTTATTTTCGGTTATCAAAAAGGTAAAACTCTACTAAAACTTTAAACTAAATCTCCAACGCCGATTAAAACGCTAACATATAATATAAAAACACTATATAACCATCACATAAAGTACATATTACTGAATACAACATATAATATCTCAGAACTAATACTAACTTAAATAACGAGATTAGAACTCTTGATTACACAAGTGATTTTGAATACATAATACAATATTTTAGAACTAATATTAACTTAAGTATCAGGATTGGAACTCTGAATTACAACTGTTTGGATTATTATTACGTTGAAGTGTGAATCTGGGCAAGTTGAACGGACTCATTAGTTTTCAAAATTGGAGATAAAAAAACAGGTGAAAAATCAAAATGGTCAAAGAGGGAAAAAAGACGCAAGTCTTAATGACAAATGAGGAATCGTCTCACTTAATATAAGTGAATTTCCAAGTGTTTTGATAAGTCAACAATTAATTTACTAAAACGAAAGTGGATCAACGCCTCAAATGAGTCATCCATAAACACCAACAAAGCTTGAGACAGCAGACGCAATATATAACCTCCTAAAGAATTCTTGCACTTCGGTAATCATGGTACCATTGTAGAACGCAGTGAAATTAATCGATTCCAATAATCTGCCGAATCCGTCGAACCTCATCCCAATAGCCGACACAGTCTGAACTGGCGGTGGCTGCGGGACTGTCACAGCCACCCAAAAATCTCCATTAATGGTTCTTTTTATGTTATCTGGGCTCCCCGGAAGATTAATCAGTGTCTCTGCCTGAAATGCCTTGGGACCCGTCAGCCAAAATCGTCGAATTCGGTTCCTGATGAACTCGGAAATCACCAAATATGTACCATCTTTGCTCACTGCAAGCCCTGTTGGTCCTGATAGCCCATTAAGCAACAACGTTAGCTTTGCAGTTCTAATGTCGTATCTGTACAGCTTCCCTGATCTATCTCTACTCTTGATGATCTTCGTATAGTTCCTGCAAAAATAGAGGCCCAATTTTCTTCGATCAAGATCGTATATATGGTAGGTAGGTGAAATTAATTTTTATTCAATTTCATCCCGATAGAATTGGAAAGATAAATCAACATGGTCAGAAATATTTTCCCAGAATCAGTAAAATAAATGCTCTGGCGGGCTTGATCAATGTCTAATGCATTTAGGAGAGAAAAATCTGTGCCATTATATCCTGTTGCAAGCGGAATTCCTAGTCCTCCTGAAGCTGGGACGACCTGGAAGCCGAAATAGCTGTCCAGAGCATAAAGGGAACCACTGAGGTAATCAAAACCAAGACCTGCTGGCCTTCCACAAATTGATCCGGCTGACCCATTGGTGCCATCACATTGTTTCTTAGTCCTAAAAACCCCAGAAAAGAAAAAACCCAATTTATGAACTATAGGATAAATCCCGATTATTAATCGGTTGATGTGGTGTGAAAAACATTTCCAAGAAAAAAAATTTTACCTGGAGGGTGAGGTTGTGGCAAAATCAACAAATCCCTCGTGCGGACCTTCATATTTGAGTATTCTGCCATCTGCAACTCCGGCATATGGTCCGCCGCCTCTGGGATCAAAAGCAAGGGACTCTGCTCCCATGGCATTTGCCGAATGGAAAGAGAGTTTGGTAAATATTGAGAATCTAGTACAATCCACAAACTGCTGAAAATACAAAAGAAATATGCAAATCCAAATCATGATTCTGAGGCTTGCCATTGCATAGAAAATTTGGAATGCGGAGTACTATAATAACTAATGTTTATATAGTAAGAAGCCCGGGCCACCTAATTAAATTTGGCTTGGATTTGGGGGTTATTAAATGTCGGCTTCAAAGTGGGCCAACTTTTGCACCACAAAGGCACAAACGCTGACAACGACGTATCCGGCTCCAATCCCCATCACACTCTTTCTGTCCGGACATTGTCAATAAATTTTTGCAAGCTACCCGTAATGATTTAATTGAAGTAGGTTGAAGAAGTTCTTGGCATTTTTTCACCAACAGTTTTAAGCACATGGTTGGCCTCTTCTTGATTGAGATCTTTGGATGTTTCCACGTCTTTGTATGAAGAAGATGAGGAAAAAGTTTAGTAGTAGCACGTTGGGTGTTTGCATCGATAGTTGTGCCTTGGCCCATCGAGTCATATGCTTGCACTGAGAGCAACCACACCACCCCCAAAATGGGGCTGGCCGTTGCATTACCAACCTCCACATCAGCATAACCGTGGCCTTTTTTTTTTGCCAAATTGACATAATAAAACGACGTCGTTTAGTGTTCATTTGACATCAAACGACGTCGTTTTATGTCAAAATTTTATAAAAAAGTCGACACATCGACACGCGTGTCACGACAGACGCGATCACACACACGTCAAAGGGGGTTGCAAACCTCCTCTTGGTTTGCAACCCCTTTTGACCCCTTTTTTTTTTAAAAAAAATTACCAACGAGTAGAAAATATTTTTCTCTACAAAATGACATGCATTTTGACTATTTTTGGTGCAATATATGATTTTCTTAAATATAATATAATATTAAATTATAATATACTTATTAATATTTTATAAATTTTAATATAAAATTATTAATATTTCTATTAATTTTAAGTTTAAGTCTAATAATATTAAATTTTTATTTTAATATTATGTAAAATTATTTATACATATTTAATAATTACAAAAATTTTAAAACAATTAATTTGACTATAATATTGTATAAAATTATTGAATGTGATTATTAAAAATTATATGTATTCATAGTTAAACAACATAAATAATTACAAAATTAAAAAAATAATCAGGTTTGTCTAAATGAAAAAGAATTTTTTGTAATTAATTGATAAACAATGTTAAATTTATAATTTTGAATTTTATATAAGAATTAAAGAAACAATTAATTTTTTATTATGTCAATTATTAAATATAGTAAAATTTGAGTTCAAATTAAAAATCATTCTCGATTTTCAAGAAATCGGTACAAATGTTTAATTTATTCATACAGTCGTCATAAAAAAATTACGCGCGCTAGTAAAAATTTTATGTTTAATTTATCGTATTTATTCGAATGTTTCAAGTATATTATTAAATTTCAATTTTAATGTAATGTAAATTTATTTTCTATTAATTGTTTTAAGTATTTCATATTTAATTGAGAGTGTTGATTTTCATATTTTAAATGTATTATTAAAATTTAATTTCAATGTAATGAAAATTATTTTCCATTAATTGTTTAAGTATTAATTGTATTAACGAATTAAAATTATAAGTTGTATTATTAATATATATTGAATTTTATAAATGAAAAAAAATAATATTTTAAAATTATTAATTTAAATAAGAAGTATTAAATATATTAAATAAATGGTGTAAAAGAAGGTAGAGAAGAGAGAAATTTGTTGCGTGAATAGTAAAGGCCGTTCATAAGCGTGGGTACTTTTTTTTATGATGGTTGTCTGAATAGTAAAGACCGTTCAAAACTGATGTGGCGCTGATATGGCATGGTTTTAAGTTGGCCTTTTTTTGGGCTATTGTGGATGACTTGATGCCCATGTTTTCGGTTTTAGTCATGAGAAGTTCTGGTGGGGGCAGTGCGTTATTGAGGCAAATTTGATCGCATTTGCATACTTCACCTACACCAGAACGGTGAAGATTTGGTTAATTCACTCGTGCAGAAATAGCCTTCAAAAAAAAATTTAGATCCTGAATGGATTTCTTTTTAAAATGTATTTTGAAAGATAGAATGAAATGTGTTTTAAATTGAAATTCTAGATGAATTACAAATGTAAAAATATATTTTGAATTAAAGTATTGTATAAATTATAAAAATTAAAAAATATTTTTAACTAAAATATTATAGGGTTGTCTTTTAAACTGAAGTGTTGTGTAGAAAATTGATAAGTGTATTTTTATTTTTGGTAGACAAAACAAGTTTTGAAATTTATTTTAAAACACATTTTTGAAAAATATTGGAGATATAACATTTTAAAAACGTGCGTGAGTTGAAAATCAGAATCAAAATGTCTATTCATACTTAGTCTTAACTTTTTTTTTTCTTCTTAATCAGATGTTTCCTATAAATGCCAAGCAATTTGCAAAGGATTAAGTAGAATTACAGCTAAGTCCTAAGAAAAACATGCTTTTTTATTCTTGTTTAATTTATTATTTGATGAAAAAGTCGTTTCGTTTGGTTAAGTATATATACTTATTCGTATATACATATTTTTTTTACTATGAAGGGATGATATTGAAAGAAACATTATAATTGTGGAACAAGAAAATTTTCAATTCTCAACTCCATGAGATTAATACTACTAAATCTCTCACATAATTAAGGGAATTTGAGTTTTAGAAAAAATTTTGGGCTTTCTTTTATAAATTATTTTGTAATATTATAATTTAGCTTTGTTCCTAACATTAAAATAGTAATTCAAGCGTATAACTTGTGTTTATTGCTTTTATTTATTTATTTTTTCTTTCTTTTCTAATTTTGAAGATGGTTAAATAATAGTCTGAAATTTGGTTCGTGATAAGTTAACGAAGCCATAAATGTTTTGTTCGTTATATTACGGAATACAAAGTCGGCCATCATTATTACTATTTCTAGTCTTGTTTGCTTTAGCGTTGGCGGAGAAAACAGTACGCAAGTGTAAAAAATATTAGATTTTTTTGTCGGAAACGATAGTATATTAATATGGTGGCACTAATAGCCAATAAATATAGCCACAAAGGCTAATTGAGTTTCATGAAGTTGGTATCTAACCAAACCCACAAAGACAAAGCAGCCCACAAAGGGGTAAAAGCCCGCACGAAACGGGAAAAGCCTGCGCAAAACGGGAAGAAGGTCGTACAAGACGACAAGTACAAAAGTACAAAAGTCTGAAGAAATGCTATATCGGGTTACTAATATTATACAAATGTGATTCTACACATCTCACGTGGTCCACTACCAATGACTATTAGTAAAAAATATTAGATTTTAAAAAATTAAAAAAAAAGGGCTTGCCCCATTTGAATATTTTTCTAAATAATTCTTCTTATGTTTTAAAAAAATAATTTACTTTTGATTTAATATAAATTTTTAAAATAAAAATAATACAATAGTTTCACGTAAAAATATACTCTTTTTGTGAAACAATAAAAAAATTTTAAACTAAACTTTTTGTTTGAAGCTGAGGGAGTAATAGATTTCATTGCAATAAATTTTTTTGCATAATAGATTATTATCTTGAACATGAAAGAATCCCATCCGTAAATGAATTTTCCCCAGTCCTTGATGTGCTTGGTGAAACTCCTGGCCCATAAGAATAAATTGTCCTTGCATTCAATGATTCATTTATTTTGCCATCCCCTTAATTTTAGACTTATAGCACCGTTTAAAACAAGTTGCACTTAAGCGTGTCATGTTACTAATTTATAAAGAGTAATGCTATTTTTAATAACTTTTCATATTGAAAAGTTTGTAATGACTGCATAACAAGTATGAAATTTATAGTGATTGATATAGCAAGTATGCAAAAATAAAATTATTTATTATATTCCTTAAAAAGTGCAAGATAACAAGTGATGATTTTATTTTTTTCAACATTCAAATCAATGACTATGACTTTCATTATTCTTTTATAAATAAATAAAAGGGTGAATTACATATATTACCCTTGTGATTTGTAGAAACTACCAATCGAATTTTAAAATTTGAGAAAATTACCAGTACCCCTTTAAATTTGATAAATTCATAAAATTTAATCCCCTACGTCTAGTTGACTAACGTTGACCATTGACTTTTGACCAAGTCAATGGTTAATTTGTTTGAAAATTTTAAAATATATTTTAAACTATAATATTTAAATTACATTTAATCTTTTGAGGTTTGTTTTAATTACAAAATGGATCCTGAGGTTTAACAAAATATATCATTCCCAACTTTTTTCTTATTTAATTAGTGTTATGAAAAGGTTAATAATAATTACTGATAAATAAAATTTGAACATAATTTAACAATCTAACATCTTACCAAAATGGATATAAAGTTTAGATGCTGCAATATTTTATTATGTTTATTTTCATTTCCATTCAAATAATTTAAACTCAGTTAATGAAAAAATTTCTTAGCTTTACAACTATTAATAATTATTAATTTTATGGTGATTACGTCAAATTCTAATAACTAAAATAAAACTACAAAAGATTTAAATAAATAATTATTTCTTAAAAGTTTATAGAGATACACAAGTAATAAAAATAATCATTTAATCGTTTCAAGGGACAATATTGGTATATTAATGTTGAAGGTATAATAAGAAATTTAGAAAATAAGTTTTTCAAATTTGAAGATGACGAAATATTAATATGGTAAAAAATATTATTAATTTTATTATTTAGTTTTTAAAAATTCTAAAGGTACACATTGATATTATATTCTTATTACTTTTTCAATTTATTGGTTTATGATATGAAATAAGATTATAAAATTAGTCCTCGTGAAAAGAAAAAATAAGAATATCAAACAAAGAAATAGAAGTTATTAAATTTTATTTAATAAAATTTTAAAACTTTAAAAGTCATTTTGTGATTAGAACAAACTTTAGGGGGGATATATGTTATTTTTCTAGACTAGTTCTTTTGTCTTGTTACTTATTCCATTAGTTGACTATAATGGTCATTAGGTCAAAAGGATATTGGTAGTTTTTCAAACATTGGGGTTTAATTTGTAGTTTTCACAAATCATAAGAGTAATAGATGTAATTCACCCATCTATTTTTGACCACTAAATAAAAATTAGTGTACATTGTGAAAATTAGTGTTTTTGAAAATTTTAACATGAGAAGTCATTCATGACAATTTATATATATAAGCGGAAATCACTCCAATAGTCCCTCAACTTTAGACTTGGTAGCAATTTAGTCTCCGATGTTGAAAAAGTTATAATTTGGTCCCTCAACGCCTCTAAGAGCACCCTCAGCAGCCCTTTTGGGGCTGGCTACAGGTGGCGGCCATGCCAAGTCAGCAAAAATGCTGACTTGGTGTGCTACAGTACTCGAAAGGCTGCACTTCGTAGCCTCTACCTTGGCCCCAAATTGTGGCCATGAAATTTTTTTTGGCCACGTGGGTCGCAAAACAACGCCATTTTGTTTCAAAATGGCGTCGTTTTGATCAGTGTGTTAGCACTCAGCGTTGACACACTAACCAAAACACTAATGCGTTGATCTACTTGTCAACGTGTCAATGCTTTTTTTTTCCCCAAAAATGCCCCCGTAAAATGTCGCTGTTTGGCATCTTAAGAACGCCAAACAGAGTCGTTTCATAAATAAAAAAACTAGCTAATGGGTGATGTGACGCGCGCCCAATGGGCATGTCCCACGTGTAATGCTCGTTGCAAACCATCCAACGGTTTGCAATGGGCATTTCAGCTTTTTTTTTTTAAAAAAAAAAAATTACAAACGGTAATAAAATAATTTTCTCTATAAATTGACTGCATTTTACATATTTTTTATGCAAAATCCAATTTTCTTATCTCCCATACTCTCTCAAAATCTCTCTTTTCTTCCAAAAAATAGATCTAATTTCGTATGATTATGACTCAATCGATGTAGAAATGAACAAGTTGTTGGATGAAACTTTCGTGCAAATCTACAAAGCTAGTGTGAATGCGGAGAATGCAGAACATACTACAAGGTTTAGAAGAAGGCATAGATGAAACGAAGATCCCAATAGTCATCTAGATAGGGATCGAGAAACTGGTCAAATCCGTCTTTGGAATGATTATTTTGCCGAGCATCCTATATACGATGCCAGGCAGTTTAGAATTTGATTAACAATGGATAGAAGTCTCTTTTTACGTATAGTGGAAGGACTACAAACTTCTCACTACTTTCAACAATGTCTTAACGCAACTGGTAGAATGGGTTTTACACCTTTACAAAAATGAACAACTGCATTACAAATGCTGGCCTATGGAAGTTCTGCGGATTCAATTGATAAGTACTTGCGCATTGGTGCAAATACGTCCAGACAGTGCATTGAACATTTCTGTCAAGGCACTATCAATGTGTTTGGTGATGAATACCTGTGGAGGCCAACCCCAGCAGATATGAGAAGGCTATTGCATATTGGTGAAATTCGCAGATTCCCGGGCATGATTGGAAACTTTGACTGCATACATTGGGAGTGGAAAAATTATCCAGCGGCATTGAAGGGGATGTATCAAGGGCGTGATGGCGTAGCTACATTAATACATTATAACTTCCCAAGATTTATGGATTTGGCATGCATTCTTCGGGTACTCTAGATTCGTGTAATGATCTAAATGTGCTTTATCATTTCCCTATGTTTAATGATATATTACTTGGTAGGATACCGACCATTTAATATACGGTTAATGGCCATCAATATAACATGGGATACTACCTAACGGATGGTATATATTCCAAATGGGCGTCTTTTATCCAATCAATCCCAATACCACAAGCAAATAAACATAGATTGTTTTCCCAATGCCAAGAAGCAACTCGAAAGGATGTTGAACGGGTGTTTGGAGTTCTGCAAGCTTGTTGGCGGATAATTAAAAATCCGGCACTCGCATGGGTTAAGGATATATTGCATCGTATCATGAATGCATGTATTATAATACACAATATGATCATTGAGGATGAATGAATTAACTATGAACATTACGTTGATCCTTCAACATTCATTGGATTCTACTGTTTTATGTCATTACTTGGTTGATTTGGATATGCAGGAACCAAGTTACTTTTAACAATAAGTGCTTCGATTTCACACAACTTGTGGATTTGATTTCCATTAGATTTGCAACTTGGTTTAAGGCGAAATGGCCATCTTCTTCAACCGCTATTACAGACATATTCTGACAGCCGAATAGTGCAGAAGTGAGACAGGTGCACGAGTGCTGGAAGGAAAGTGCCACTTGGTCTCGGCCTCAACCTAACAGAATGAAGTTTAATGTTGATAGTTCAGCAATCAGGAAACCAGGTAGGGCCGAGATTGGAGGAATTCTAAAGGATGATTTGGGTAAAACAAAGGTCGTGTTTTCTAAGCATGTTGGAATTCTGGATTTAAATCAGGGCGAGTTCTATGCTATTCGTGAGGCTTTTCTGGTGTTTGCTAAGTCTATTTGGAAGTGCTCTCATGTTCTTGTAATTGAAAGTAACTCTGTTAACGCAATTAATTAGCTAAAGAATCCAGAAAATGCCCCCTGGCACTTAAAGAATGTCTCAAATCACTTAGATCTGCTGAAGGAGAAAATTAGGCATTGGAAGGGTTATCATATTCCAAGGGACATCAATAGTGTGACCGATAGACTGGCAAAGTCAGGAGTATCCAACTTGCAAAACTTGTTGGCGATCATTGAACAATAAATGTATGTCTCTACTGCATACTATTTCCTGTTTTTTTAGTAGTCTGCTGAGTAAGATTGCTATTATGTAACTCTTAACCTCTGTCCTTTTTATTGTAAACTCTGTTCTAAATATTTAATAATAAACTTTGCCTTCGTAGCTTGTCAAAAAAAAACTAAGAATAAAAAAATAGGCTATGATAAAGGTAGGCTACAGTAAAGTTAGGCCACTTAGCTAAGCTATTTCTTAGCATCTATGAGAAAGATCCCATTTATTTTTTTGCCCACATGCCACATTTTGATTTTCAAGTACAGACTTAAATTCATAGAAAGGGGATGTGACCCCAAAAAAAAAAGTGCATAAAATATTAAACAAAAAAAAATATTGTAACTACGAATAATAGGCAGAGAATGAAATTATTACTAGATCTATAAAAAAGAACAAACTTCAACTCAAACCTACATTTATCTTATTTATTAAATTAATTTACGTTGTTAAGTTATGTTAAAATTCATAGGTAAATGCACCAACTCTATATCAATTTTAAAAAGAAACATAGAGTATTTAATAATTAAGATTGGTTTAAAAACCTATTGATTTAAACATTTAAATCTAAGTTAAAATTTAATTTACTTTTTAGTAATTATAACAAATTTTTAATTGATTTCTATTTACTTATTACTGATTGTAACAAATTCCTAATTGAGTTGTTAGCGCATATAATAACAAATTCCTAATAAGTTAATCTATTTGGGTTTTATATTTTCCCCAATGACAATATGACAAATTCTTAACAACTCACTACTTCTACGAAAAGAAAGAAATCGTCCTTTATTATAATGTATTATTTATTATTATTGGGAAGATGATTTTTTTCCCTTAGGGTCCAAGTGTAGAGGGTATTTAATTTTTGGATCAACTCGAATATCCCACCGAACCGAAACCAATTTTATCAATATGATTCGGGTTTTTTGGGTTTCGGTTTGGTTTTCGATTTAAACCGAATTTCGGTTTTAGTTTTCGATTCCGGTTTCGGATTGCCAAATGCAATTCGAGTTCAACCCAAAACCCATATATATGTATGTATGTATGTATGTATTATTTATTTGTATATATATTATATGTATAATTACTTAATATAAATGAAAAAATAAATATATACTATATATATAAGATCAAGAATATGTTAAATTATATTTGATGTATTATATATATGTGTGTGTGAAACTTTAAAAATTAAAAAAATTTATAAAATTGTCAATGTCTGGTTTTTAATTTATATTTTATTATCTACAAAACATTTTTATAAATTATATACAAATAATGTGCAAATATAATTTATATATATATATATATATATATATATATATATATATATATATATATATATATATAGATATATATAGTGTAGTAAATAGGAAAAGATTAAATGTTGGAGAAGGTTAAATGTAAATTTATTTAAAAAAATGTAAAGATTATGAAAAAAATAGATAAATAAATGAAAAAAAGTTACATATATAGTATACAAATACGATAGTTCAATTTTCTTTTTTAATAACTTATTCATGTCTTATTTGAGTGTATGACTTTGTAATTTGAAAATAATAAATTAATAACCATAGTCCAATTCTTCTGCCCAATATTCCATTATACAGAATTTTTGTTCAGCTGAAAGGGTGTTTCTACCTACCTAACTTTAGCTTCTCAACCAAAGTCTAGTTCTAGTTTCTGATTTTTGTTTTGGTTTGTGGCATATTGTGAATTGGCCGTGCACCGATGTTTAATTTTCTGGTTTTTGGCTTCTGATTAATGAGAATGGTTCTGGTTTTTTTCCCTATTTTTTCTGATTTTAGCTTTCTAGTTTCTAATTTCTGATTTTCAATTAATTTGGTCGTGTTAGTTAGGTTTCCAGTTTCAAGCCACGCTGCCCAATGCCCACCCTAAACGTATGTATGGTTTATTAGCAGCATTCTTTAATTGCTCACCCTCACAATGAATAAACCTCAATATAGGATTACTACTACATCTAACTTGTACTTGTTAAAAGATAAATTAAATTATTTCCATTGTATATCATTGTATATCAGATAAAATATTTTGTATATCTTTTTTTGATTTGTAATGATTTGTATTTATCCTTCTACCTTATTTAGCGTAGGCTCCTAGATTATAAATGTACGATAGTTCATTGTACAATTGTATGAAATACACAGCGATCATTTACAAACTCTCTGGTTTTACATTATCTTACATGGTATCAGAGCGGGCGATCTTCTGATCCAAATTCTTAAAACCATGATTTACGAGTGTTTGTTGCTGTTTTTTTTAATTTTTCATCTCTTTCATTTTTCTGTATTTATTTAGCAAATTACAGTTTTGTCCCCAACATATCCAAACCCTACTCCAGTTCTTCGCCGCAAATTTCCCACTTTACCCCTGCACCTTCTGCATCTTTGTCCCGACGTTGGCAACAGCTTCTTCATCAACCACCAACATGGCTGACGCTGCAACCACCGCATCCGGCACCGCCGCAATTATCCCAGCACCACCACGTGACCCGTACTTCCTTTCCGCCGCCGATCTTCAAACCGGCAGCATAGTATCAACCAAACTTACCGGCGAAAACAACTGGCAAATGTGGAGCAACCAGGTTCGTACAGTCTTTCTCGCACGCAACAAGCTTGGCTTTCTTACTGGGACTCTCGTACGCCCACTTGGAGACGACGCCTTAGTTGAAAAATGGGACCAATGTCATGCCGCCGCCAAGACGTGGTTAACTCACTCCGTCGACCCATCCTTGGAGGCGATGGTTTCTCGACTTCCCACAGTGGCATCCATCTGGAAAACTCTACAAGAAAGCTTTGGACGCATCTCTGGCTCTCAGATCTTCTCCATCAAACAATCTATTGGTGAGGCTAAACTCTCCGCCGGAGTAACCAGTGCACAGCTCACTACGTTTTATCTTCGTTTTCAGGATCTTTGGACTGACTTGGACGTTCATCAACCACCAATTCGCTGCAGCTGTGGCCGTTGTGAGTGTCGGGTTAACGATCGGCTTCAACTGCATGACAACATCGATCGGGCAATGAAATTTTTGATGGCTCTACCCGATGACTTCCGCACTCTTCGCACCAATGTTCTTGCCCGAGATACCTTTCTTTCCCTTGAGCGACTTCACAGTCTTGCTAAAGAGGATCTCCATCAGCGATCTCTTGACGGCCAACCTTCATTCTTGGCCGAGAGTAATGCTTTCTGCAACCCGTAAGCCAGAATTTTAATTACGCTCTCGGTAATTTGGCTCTTACTGGACCCGGGTTATCACCAAATGCTGGGTCACAATTAAGTTCTCTTGGGCCACAATCATCACAAGTCTCTCTTGGGCCAGGAGAGGCCCATTCGGCCATCACAACAAATCAGCCCAATCACCAGCACCCATTTTGCACTCACTGCAAAAAACTGGGCCATATTCGTGAGGCCTGCTTTCTCCTTGTGGGCTACCCACCTAATTGGAAGCCCAGACAACGTAATGGGTCCAAGAAAAAAAATTCTACCTTTAATGGCCCTCTAGCCCATCATGCAACAATTCATGGCCCAACACCACCTCCTGGATTTGGGCCTATTCCTAATCATTTTGGACATAGCCCACCATTCATGGACTCACTTGGTACTAATCCATATTCTTCTTCCAGTGTAGGTATATTGGGCTCCGCCACTCCCAGCCCTGGCAATATCTATGGTGGATCCTCCAGTCCTCACCTGACGGCCGATCAACAACATAAACTTGTCACTCTTCTGAATCAAATGGGGACCTCTGATTCCACCTCTAATTTTTCAGGTATTACTCAACCTTGGAACACTATTTCATCCGCTTGGATTATCGATTCAGGTGCAAGTGACCACATCACCTGTAATTTATCTCTGCTAGATTTGTATTTTGCTTGCACAGCACCTGTTTCCATTACATTACCTGATCAATCCACTAGTCCTGTGACACATATTGGACAATCTCGGCCCTATCCTCACTTACACCTCACACATGTTCTATATGCTCCACATTTTAAACATAATTTATTATCCATCTGCAAACTCACTAAAGATAATAATTGTGTGGCAATTTTTTTCGACGATTTTTGTGTCTTTCAGGACCGTATGACTAGGGATCTGACCGGGCTCGGCAGGGCTCATAGGGGATTATATTTTTTGTGTTCCTCCATTCCTACATCTTTTTATTTAGTTTTTCAGAGTTATTTACTTTCCATAAAGAATGCCGCCTGCATTCCAAAAAACATTTCTCATTGTAATTTGATTTTTTGCAATAATATTAGTTATGACATTTGGCACCGTCGTCTTGGTCATTCTTCTTTAAAAACCTATACTACCCATGGTCATTCCATTTCTTGTCCACCATCATTTTCCTGTCCAATTTGTCCTTTGGCCAAACAAACTCGCAATACTTTTCCACCACGGACCACTGCTACCACTTCCACTTTTGACTTAGTTCATATGGATGTTTGGGGTCCTCATCGGACACCCACTCATGATGGTTCACGATACTTTCTTACTATTGTCGACGATTTTTCTCGTGCCACATGGACATTTCTTTTACACTCCAAATCTCAAGTTTTTTCTAAAATTCAACATTTTATATCCATGGTATTCACTCAATTCGGTTCCCTTGTCCGCCGCATCCGCTCTGACAATGGGACCGAATTTTTTCCACTGAGTACCGCTCTTTCCTTGCTAGTCAAGGCATTCTTCATGAGAGCTCTTGCGTTTACACTCCTCAGCAAAATGGAGTTGTAGAAGGCAAACATCATCATTTACTGAATGTAGCCCGAGCCCTAATGTTTCAGGCTCACGTTCCATCTCAATTTTGGGGTGAATGCATCCTCACTGCAACATATCTCATCAACCGGCTACCTTCTTCCTCCATTCATGGCATCAGCCCATTTGAATTACTGTTTCACAAACCACCCATACTTGAACACCTTCGTGTTTTTGGGTGTCGCTGTTATGCCACTACTTTAGGTGCACGTGACAAATTTAGTCCACGTGCTACTCCATACATTTTTATGGGGTACCCTCCTAATCAGAGGGTTATCGCCTTTATGACCCCGCCTCGGGGAAATTCTTTGTTAGTCGAGATGTCGTTTTTCAAGAAAATATTTTTCCATTTTTAACGTCTGAGTCTGTGATATCCCCTGCTACTCCGTCCGACTCGACATCTCCAACTGTATGGTTCGACGAGACTTCACCTCCGTCTCTTCCTCCTGTAGACGAACAGTCATCTTCTGCAGATTCTACCACTCCTGCCTCCTCATCTGCTCCTATTTCATCTTCAGCGGATGAAAATGTATCCCAGCCAACCTCAGCTCCCAACCTGGGAGTCTCTCTCCGCCGATCAAGCCGTCCTACTCGACCTCCTATTTGGAGTTCCGATTACATTTGCCCTACTTTGCCATCTGCTTCTTGTACCTCTCTCTATCCCATCTCCAATTATCTTTCCTTGGCCAATTGTCACCCCTCATATAAACACTTCATTGCTTCCATCTCAGCCATTCATGAACCTACCACCTTTCACGATGCTGTAAACAACCCCAATTGGGTTCAAGCCATGGAAACTGAATTCCGTGCTCTTCAAGCCAATCATACTTGGGATGTGGTTCCGTTGCCTCCTGATCGTTGTCCAATCGGGTGTAAATGGGTCTACAAGGTCAAGTATTATGCCGATGGTTCTTTTGAACGGTATAAAGCCCGTCTCGTGGCTAAAGGTTTTAACCAGCAGGAGGGTATTGATTACCAAGATACCTTTTCTCCCACTGCTAAACATGTCACCGTTCATCTTCTTCTCACCCTGGCTGCCATCAATGCTTGGTCCCTTTTTCAGATGGATGTGCAAAATGCCTTTCTTCATGGTGATTTTTCCGAAGAGGTGTATATGGACCTTCCTCCCGGATTTCGCCCTCAGGGGGAGAACCTTGTATGTCGATTGCGGAAATCCTTATATGGGTTGAAGTAAGCTTCTCGACAATGGAACACCAAATTCACTGACGCCCTTCTCCAGCATGGGTTTTATCAGTCTCGCCATGACTATTCTTTGTTCACCAAAATTCAGGGTAATTCTTTTGTTGCCTTACTTATCTATGTTGATGATATTCTCATTACAGGCAATAGTCCGACTGGTATCTCCGATCTCAAACAATATCTCAACTCCACATTTTTAATGAAAGATCTTGGTCAGTCAAAGTTCTTCCTTGGTCTTGAGATTGCTCGATCTCCAGCTGGTATATCAATAAGTCAACGCAAGTACACACTAGAGCTGATATCTGAAGCTGGACTAACAGGTTCCAAACCTTTCATCATCCCTATGGAACAGAACAAGAAGTTCACAAGCGTTGAATATGACGCTGGTTCCAATGAGCAAATAAATGATCCACTTCTTGAAGACCCTTCGGTGTACCAGAGATTAGTTGGCCGTCTCATCTATTTGAATCTCACCAGGCCAGATATTACATTCTCAGTTCAACTTCTCAGTCAATTCATGCACAAACCAAAGCAATCCCATATGGAAGCAGCTTTAAAAGTGATAAAGTATCTGAAGAGCTACCCAGGCCTTGGTCTTCTGTTTCCTTCATCTTCAAAGTTAGAATTACGAGCCTTCTGTGATTCAGACTATAGCACATGCCCAATGACCAGGAGATCCACCACCGGCTTTTGCATTATGCTTAGGGATTCTCTCATTTCTTGGCGTACAAAAAAGCAGCCCACTGTATCACTATCTTCAGCTGAGGCCGAATATCGAGCCATGCAAGTTATAACCAACGAAATAGTTTGGATCATGGGGCTTCTCAAAGATTTTGGCTTCCATATAAAGAAACCTGCTTTACTTTATTGCGACAATGAAGCTGCAGAAAAAATAGCAGCAAATCCAATTTTTCATGAGCGCACTAAACACATTGAAGTGGAATGTCATTATGTAAGAGAAAAGATCCAGCAAGGTGTCATTGCAACGCGCCACATATCCACCAAAGAACAACCAGCCGATCTTTTAACTAAGGCATTAAGCAGTGGACAGCATTGGCATCTTCTTTCCAAGCTTGGAGTATTTGACTTATACAAATCTCCAGCTTGAGGGGGAGTGTTAAAAGATAAATTAAATTATTTCCATTGTATATCATTGTATATCAGATAAAATATTTTGTATATCTTTTTTTGATTTGTAATGATTTGTATTTATCCTTCTACCTTATTTAGCGTAGGCTCCTAGATTATAAATGTACGATAGTTCATTGTACAATTGTATGAAATACACAGCGATCATTTACAAACTCTCTGGTTTTACATTATCTTACAGTACTATTTTTTTAAAAAATTCAAACTAGGGTGGCATCCATCCCTTTTATTGTAATTAAATGATCGATTAATTAATTTAGAATTTGTTTCTTTTCATCAATTACAGTTTGAATTGTCAATATAATTTGTGGGTTAGGATGTTAAATTTTCCAGTTCTACACTATTTTGGAAGAACTCTCAGGTCAAACAAAAAACGATTCTTATAGTGGATTACTAAAATTGTTTAATTGCTTCCAAGATGTTTTTAGTGAAAATATTTTCAGACAATTCCCAATTGTATTTGGATTTATCTTTTAATAATTTCTATCTTTCAAAAATTTTGGCATTTCTAGAAGGAAGAAAAAAAAAAAAGGAGTCCATTTGCTATTGCATTTCTCGCATTCTCTTTATTATTTTTTTTATATGCAAGAGAGTGGGGAAAGGGGACAAATTAATTTGTTATTTTGTTACACAAGAGGGTGGGGAAAGGACAGATGTTATTATTATCACACTCGGTAAAATTCTATCCCAAATCCCATGTGGAGAAAAAGTATTCGCCATTTAAATTTTGAGCAAATAGTTTTGTTAAATGCAAGAGAACAAAAAAAAAAAAAGTAATTACTCCCTTCCTTTCAAAAAAAATTCACTTTTGATTTCATATAATATTTTTTAAATGATAAGACATAATACAGTTAATGTGATTTGGGACATATTGTAATAGTTTTGGGTTTTTACATATGCTCAATAAAATAATCTCATTAGATTTTTAGACTTTTACAATTGGAATAAAGATGGTCTTTCTCGATCGTCAAGTTTCTTTTAAATTTGATAATTACTATTATATTTAGATTTAAATTGCTATAGGGAATAGTTTTTATGTAGAATTTGACTATCAAATTGTAATTAGTTTTGGTTAGTAAGGGAATTCTATATAAATGTCTTAATATAATAGATTTTAGGGAAGCTATTAACAATATTTTTGCAACAAGGTTCTTATTGAGGTTTGATTACCACTCTTTCATGAGTCCAGTCATAGAGTTTTTTTAGTTTATATAAAATTATTAGGGTGAAATTTACAAGATTAATTGAGTGTAGGTCTATCACTTCAATACGCCTAATCCATTTTTTTTTTAAACTACCATGAATTATCTTTTCAATTTCCTAGTTAATTTTGAATTTATTTTAACAGTTTCTTATTAGATTTCAAATTCTTTTCAATTTTTGTTTAGAGTGTGTTTATGTTTTAAATAAATAAATATATATATGGGGCTTTATTTTCATTATTCTGATGATTATTCAATGTTTTGATTAATAAAATCTTTTTCAAATTCTACAGAATTTGCCTTTCGTCAAGATTATTTGTCTTCAGTTATTTCTCCACTGTTAGTTAGGCTTGAAGTTGGTAAGGTTGATTTCTAGTTTCAAGCCACATTGCCCAGCAGACCCTAATTGTACGTGTGATATATTAGCATGCTTTAATTAGTTACCCTCAAAATGAGTAAACCTGATATAGTATTTACAATTATTAAAATTTTCCAAACTAGGTGGCATTCTTTTTATTGTAATTAAATGTTCAATTAATTAATTTAGAATTTTTTTTTATCATTTGTTCATTATCATTTGTGAAGTTCTAATTTTACTATTATCACGTAACGACCACGTGACTATTTTTAATGGAAACATTAACCTCATTAGCTAAAGGACAAAAAAAAATAGTTTTAAAAATGAAAAAAATTAAAATTATGCATTTTATACGTAAGAGACTAAAAAAATTACTTGTCAATACATAAAGATTTTTTTTTTTTTTTTTGCACAAGTACCACATTTTGATTTTTAAGTACAAACTCAAATTCATATAGAGGGGATCTCGTTATGATGTATTATTTATTATTATAGGAAAGATGATTTTTCCCTTAAATCCAAGATGTGCTTTTCATATCTTCTGTCTCGTTCATTGTGTATCAATTGTATTTTATTAATAAAAATATGTCATTTGATTAATAAATTACTAAATCTTAATAGAAAATGCATAAACTATAATAGGTTAATTTTAATAAAACGATCTCAATAGAATACAGATAATATATAATAAGTGAAACAAATTATCTCAAATAGTGAAACTCCATCTTGTCCCATAACAAGAAATTGTGATTAGAAACGTTGATTGATTTCACAAGGTTGCTAATGCTTGGAAATGTATCTTTTGACATCAACGTAATTTGGAAAATGTTAACACTACTAAATCTCTAATATAAATGTTTTGTTCGTTATATTACGGATGCAAAGTCGGCCATCATTTAAGTCTAATTTATTCAAAAAAAGTGTATTGAATTTAATGTTTTGTTTCCTTTTCACTTGCCTTGTTTGCTTTAGTGCGTTGAACAATATTTTTCACAACATTGGCGGATAAGACCGTACGTAAGTGTAAAAAATATTAAATTGTTTCAAAAATCAACTTGCCCCATTTGAATTTTTTTTTTCTAAATAATATAGATTTCATTACAATTTTTTTAACTTTTTGGAATAATATGAAAGAATCCCATCCTTAAATGAATTTTCTCATGTCCATGATGTGTTTGGTGGATCTCTTGGCCCATAAGAATAAATTATGCTTGGATTCATTGATTGATTTCTTTTGCCATCAACTTAATTTTAGAGTTCCTACCTCCCTTGAAAGCAAGATACCGTTAAGTATCACGTTACTAATTTTATAAATATAAAACAAGATTTAGATATAAGCACCATAATCATTTACGTGAGAAGTAATTTTGGCACCACATTCAAAATAAAAATTAAAACATATAGCGCATCAAAATAATTGCTTGTTTCTAAAGCAAAGAAATACAACGTTAGAGAGGGAAGAACTAATGGGAAAAATACAAATAAACACAAAACATTTAGTTTGTAAATATTTGACGAGATCACAAAACATCAGTGTACGATAGCATTACAAAAACAAACATTAATATTTGACCCGCTAAGAAAACAACTTAGACAAGTCTTATTTCATGCATGTTTATTTCTATTTCCTTACATGCAAATTCATACGAATAAATTTCATGTCCCCTTGTTTTATTTGACCAACCATTCCATTTATGCTTTAGTAATACCTGCCTACGAAGGGTGCATTGAAAGATCCAGTATAGTATATCCCGGGCCAAACCTCTTGAACTTCACTAAGAAAGTAACCATCGTAATAGTTAGTGAAATCCAGTTGCTCTGTGATCTTGCCGAATGTATCGAACTTCATCCCAATAGCTGACATCGTTGCAGGCGGTGGCCGCAGGATTGTCACCGCCGCAAAAAAATTCCCTTCAGGGGTTGTTTTGACGTTATCAGGGTGACCTGGAAGCCTGACTAAAACTTCTGATGAATTTGCCTTTGGACCTGTCAGCCAAAATCTCCGAATTCTCTTACCAATGTATTCGGAAATCACCACAAAACTATTGTCTTTACTCACTGCAACTCCAGTTGGTCCAAAGAGGCCACCCAACAAAAATGAAGTTTGGTTTGTTTTTATGTCGTATTTATATAGTTTTCCTGATGAATCTCCACTTTGAACAATTACGCTTACATTCCTACCGAAAAAAGAAAAAAACGTTTTTAAAGCTATTTAAATGATGGAATTAAGGGTAAAAAGATATCATTGCTTAAAATAGCTCTCATTAAGTCATGGTTATCAAATAATTTTGATGGCAATATTTTCAACCTGATGTCTCATCATATTTTTCAAAAAAATTATGTTTTATTTTTAAAAAAATCCAGTTCCCTAAATTTTAAACAGAGAAAAAGTAAAGGAATTGAATTTTAAAAAATAAAATAACGAGAAATGCATTCTATTGTATAGATAATATCACAACAAAAATTAATAAATAAAATGACTTAAGTGTTGTAACTAACAGAACGACGCTAGTATACTCTTTTAGTAGTTGAGTTAATAATTTGTTTTAAAAAATAAAATAGAGCAATCAAAAGTATATGATTATGAAAATTAAGGGTGCATACATATTGCATTTCAAAACGTGCTTTTGTGTTTTTTGAAAATAGTAATTGTGAGATAAAAAGTGTATAAAAATTTAAAAGTTATATTGAAAAATATAAAAAAAAAATGTATTTTAAAATGTAATTTAAATACAGCCTAAATATATTTGAAAGTAATTTTGCCTAAAATGATTAAAAAGTTGAATTAACTGTTCCCGAAATATTGATCCAGAATCTGTGAAATAAACAATTTGATTTTTTTGGTCAATGTCTAATCCCTCAGTAAGAGCAAAACAGGTGCCATTGTAGCCAGTCTTCAGCTGAGTTGCAAGTCCTCCCTTACTAGACACCACCAGCAACCCATGGTCGGCATCAGCGATGTAAAGTTCATTACATAAATAGTTCCACCCAAGGCCCAATGGCCTTCCACATGTCGAACCAGATGTCCCATTGGCACCATTACAAAGTTTATCGGTCCTGAAAACACAACAATATTTTTAACAATTAGGAAAAGAAAAAACAAAGGGTAAAATGATGACAGCACATGATCAAAGTTCTCATGGGATCTTGAAGATGATGATAAAATTAAGTTTACCTTGAAGGTGAGGTGGTGGCAAACTCTTTAAATCCATCATTCAAAATTGTATTATATTTTAATATTCTACCATCTTGAACACTTGTATAGAGATGCACATCTTTGAATGCCAAGGATTCACATCCCGAAGTATTTTGTGGAACTAGTGAGAGTTCCGTAAATGACCGCAATTCAACACCATGGACAAATTGCTGAACATACAAAACAATTAGCAAAAAATAGAGGATCATGATGATCAGAAATTCTGAGGCTTAAAATCTGCATGTTCATCATCCAAAACGTTGAAATCCTTTTATAGCATCAATCTAGGTGCCACGTTAGTGATGTGGAATGGGGTTTAGGGATAGTTATTTGGCGGTAATAAATTAAAAAATGTAAACGTACAAAAATAAGTATTTAAATTTAAATTGCTATAACTTTTAATTACGGTATCTTAAGAGTAAAGTGACATAATTTCCTTGTTTTCTATCCACTGGCCACCTTTTCAGTTTCTGTGTTATAATTTTGACTTTCTTTTGATAATTTTCTATTAAATTTCAAAAAAAAAATTCTGTTTTTGTTTAAGGTATATTTAAAATATAAATATGCAGGTATAGTTTTGTTTTCACGATGCTGATAATTATTCAACTTTTTAATTAACAAAGTCTGTTTCAAATCCTGCAAAATTTACTTTTTACGAAAATTATTTATATCTTCTATTATTTCTCCCCTGTTATTGAAGTCATAAAGGTTGGTCGTGTTAGCTAGTTTTTTTTTTTTTGACAAACAAAATGATGTTGAGATTTATTAGAAGAGGACCGAATCGAGAGGAGGTCCAAGTCTCCAAGTACAAAATATAAAACTACCATAATATTACTTTAGCTAACTATATTATGGTAGGCTAACAAAGGAAACAAGCAAACATGAAAAAACCAATAATATATCATATCTACACAATAATCGCCAATAGGTATTGAATTCTGTTCACTCCCGATTTTGCCAATCTATCCGCAACACTATTCATCATCCTCGGAACTTGGTGACCGTCCCATTCCTTAATATGTTGTGTTAGCTAATTAGGTTTCCAGTTTCAAGCCACACTGCCCAGCGCCCACCCTAAATAAATGTATGATGTATTAGCAGCGTCCCATTCCTTAATATGTTGTGTGGTAGGTTTGTCGAAGCCTCCAAAATTATTTACTGATCCTCTAATTATTTGTAGCAAAAAGTGGACCAGGTCGATCCCACAGGGAAATTTGTAAAGCTCTTAGTCACGTAAAAGAAAAAGGTGTTTGAAATTGATTACTAGCTAGGGAAATTTAAATAAGGAAAATATACTAACTGAATTAACAACAAAATAAATGACAGACTATAACACTCTTACCAAAGCTCTAACCCAGGGAATGTGATTTCTGTCAATGTTTCTCGATCATTGGTTTCATACAAGATTCTCATTAATTTAAATATTTAACCAAAAATCCACTAGAAAGCTAGAAGATTTTGTGTTTTCCGAATTTATCTGTTTGAACCCAGCATCCAAACAAACCTAAATCTCAATCAACTGGGCACGATAGCGTTCCATATCGAATTGAAAGCAGCATTAAGTTGGAGAAAACGGTTAAATCAAATCCAGACAACTGAGATAGCTACAATTCTCTAGATTTGGTTCATTAATTCTTCCTTAACTAAACTACACGATCGCTCTCACTCTACACATGCAGATTAGTCTCGGTGCTCTTGGTTACAAATGATTCTAAACAATTACGGATTTAGATCATATGTAAAGCAATTGAAGAATTAGAACTAGTTGAGTCGTCAATTCAAATAATCCTAATTATTCATATCAATTCTATCAAAATCAACAAACATCCAAACATAACAAGAAATTAATTAAACCATAACCTCACGAGGAAAACATTGACTTCCATCTCCCTGGATCAGAAATAATTGTTTAGCCACTCATGGTGGTGTTGAACATCCTTCAAATAATAAGAAAATAAGAAAATAACGAGTGTTCTTCGAAGAGTGGACCGACGGCTGCCTTTTTTCCTTCTCCCTTTTCTTGGATGATCGATGCCTCTCTTCTAGGTTTTTCTTTTCCTTTATACTACTTAAGATAAAATTGACTTCCTAAAATGTAGGAATTTCCATGGGAATAGGATTCCTAATCCTAATCTATTTCCTAAAAAGATAACAATATTAAATAATGTCCTGATACTAATTTGAGACTGAAAAAGGAAATTGAAAATACTAATTGCCAATTAGGAGACAGGTCTTGACTCCTTCCAAAAATTAACTGCAGTGCCTTTGATGTAAGGCGAGACCTCGCCTTAGTTGAAGTCCATTGCTGCCTTCTGCTTCCATTCAACTCCTTCCAACTTTTATGTGCTCCAATCCACTTGTACGCAAAATTCCACCACTTATGGCTTGTAACTCCTAACACCACAATTCTAGCAAATAAACACCAATTAGTTCAAATTCGGCCAAAGATAAAGTGATAATTAACATCAAAAATAGGCACAATTATTGCTTTATCATTGTGTTAGCTAGTTAGGTTTCCAGTTTTAGCTAGTTAGGTTTCCAGTTTCAAGCCACACTGCCCAGCGCCCACCCTAAATAAATGTATGATGTATTAGCAGCGTCCCATTCCTTAATATGTTGTGTTAGCTAGTTAGGTTTCCAGTTTTAGCTAGTTAGGTTTCCAGTTTCAAGCCACACTGCCCAGCGCCCACCCTAAATAAATGTATGATGTATTAGCAGCGTCCCATTCCTTAATATGTTGTGTTAGCTAATTAGGTTTCCAGTTTCAAGCCACACTGCCCAGCGCCCACCCTAAATAAATGTATGATGTATTAGCAGCATGCTTTAATTGCTCACCCTCACAATGAATAAACCTCAATATTGGATGTACTAATACATCTAACTTGTACTATTTTAAAATAAAAATTCAAACTAGGGTGGCATCGATCCTTTTTATTGTAATTAAATGATCGATTAATTAATTTAGAATTTTTTTCTTTTGATCATTTACAGTTTGAATTGTCAATATAATTTGTGGGTTAGGATATCATTGTTTAAATTTTCCAGTTCTACACTATTTTGGAAGAACTCTTAGGTAAAACGTAAAACGATTCTTGTGGTGGATTACTATAATTGTTTAATTGAGTCCAAGATGTTTTTAGTGAAAATATTGTTGGGTATGGCTTGTATTTCACATTCAATCGACGACATATTGTCCCCTAACTAGAGGCCTTATATGATTTAAGGTTTCAAATTTCCTTTGTAGTTTGGTTTTGGACCCATGAATAACTATTGTGGGGTTGGATTTCTGCCGCTAATAAAAACTCTATTGTAACAGAGTGATTGTAGAGAGTGTAAAGTACTTAATAGTGGAAAATCTTTTACTGAACATAATCCTACATGGTAAACCAAGATAAATCATCTATCTCTTTTATTTTTTCTGTTTCTTTCTTTTGATTACACGTGATATTGAATGTCATAAATCTAACAAACATTTTTAGACAATTCCCAATTGTATTTGGATTTATCTTTTAATAATTTCTATCTTTCAAAAATCTTGGCAGTTCTAGAAGGTAAAAAAAAAAAAAAAAAAAAAAAAGAAGGGAGTCCATTTGCTATTGCATTTCTCGCATTCTTTTTTTTTTTTTTTTATACAAGAGAGTGGAGAAAGGGGACAAATTAATTTGTCATTTTGTTACACAAGAGAGTGGAGAAAGGATAGATATTATTATTATCACACTCGGTAAATTCAATCCCAAATCTCAGGTGTAGAAAAGCATTCGCCATTTAAATTTTGAGAAAAAAGTTTTGTTAAATGGAAGATCTAGAACAAAAAAAAAGGTAATTACTCCCTTTCTTCCAAAAAAAATTCACTTTTGATTTCATATAATATTTTTAAAATTATAAGGCATAATACAGTTAATGTGATCTGTGACGTATTGTAATAGTTTTGGATTTTAACATTTATTCAATAAAATAATCAATCATTTAATTAAATAATCTCATTAGGTTTTTAGACTTTTACAATTGTAATAAAGATGATCTTTCTCTGTCAAGTTTGTTTTAAATTTGATAACTACTAGTATAATTAGATTTAAATTGCTTTAGGAAATAATTTTTATGTAGGATTTAACTACCAAATTGTAGTTAGTTTTGGTTAGTAAGGGAATTCTATACAAAGGTCTTAATATAATAGATTTTATGGAAGCTATTAATAATATTTTTGCAACAAGATTCTTCTTGAGATTTGATTACCTCTCTTTCATGAGTGCGCTCATAGTATTTTTTTAGTTTTTATAAAATTATTTGGGTGAAATTTACAACATTAATTGAGTGTAGGTCCATTAATTACTTCCATAAGCCTAATCCAATTTTTATTTTTATTTTTTAACTACCATCAACTATCTTTTAAATTTCCTAGTTAATTTTGAATTTATTTTAACAGTTTCTTATTAGATTTAGAATTCTTTTCAATTTTTGTTTAGAGTGTGTTTATGTTTTAAATAAATATATACATGGGGCTTTATTTTCATTATTCTGATGATTAATTATTCAATGTTTTGATTGATAAAATCTTTTTCAAATTCAACAGAAGGATTGAGGGGTTCAGTAGGATTAGTAGTCCTTCGTGTAGGATTGCTTTTGTCATTTTGATTTCTTTTCCATTTTCCCTATAATTTCCTTCTTTCTTTTTCTAATAAAATGCTGTGCCTCCTTGGCTTGTCAAAAAAAAAAAAAAAACCAGAATTTGCCTTTCAACAAGATTATTTGTCTTCAGTTATTTCTCCACCGTTAGTTAGGGTTGAAGTTGGTAAGGTTGATTTCTAGTTTCAAGCCACATTGCCCAGCACACCCTAATTGTAGGTATGATATATTAGCATGCTTTAATTAGTTACCCTCAGAATGAGTAAACCTGATATAGCATTTACTACTGTTATATGTAACTTGTAGTATGTGTAAAAATTTTCCAAACTAGGTGGCATTCTTTTCATTGTAATTAAATGTTCAATTAATTAATTTAGAATTTTTTTTATCATTTACTATTTGAATTGTCAATATAATTATACTTAAAACTGATTGTGCATGTTTTTCCGTAAAAAATAATCACATGTTTATCACGCGATGAGAGAATAAAATTAAAATTTCGAACTCACTTCTCACCGCCACCACCAACTTAGCCTCCACCATCAATTTTCTACGTCTTCTCCACCCCATCTAACTTTTTGTTGTGCACCACCAGTCCTTTTCCACCCTTCTAATTAAGTTCTAATTTAGTCACTTCACCACCACCGGTAACAAAGCCACAAAATTCCTCACCAAAACCACAACCTTCATTATCAAAATTTTGTGAAAATCTCTCCAAGTACTCCGTCGTGCTGTAGTTCCATCATCATCACCACCAAGAAGCAGAGCTATTTTTACTAAAAGAGGTACAATACAAGCCAAAATGCGTAGTTTCGTTGTGAATGACCCAAGTCGCAAAAAAAATTCAAATCCCAAGGTTTGTGTTTTATGATACAATAAAATAAATATTTGGTACCAGCTCCAAAATGAACTTCAATCAAATCTTGCGATCAATGTAATCCTTACAAAATAGAATACAAAATTATTTTTGAGGTAGATACTCTGATCCTTAATGTTTAAATTAAGGTTTTCCTCCTCTATTTGGTATAATTATGATGTAATTATATTTGAAATTTGAAATTTGAAATTTGAAATTATAAAAAACATGTTTTTTGAATGAATGTTAAGTTACCAAATCTAATGTAACTTTTAATATTGTCATTATCAAATCTACCGTAACTTTTAATACTTTCATTATTATTACTTACAAAACTTTTCATGTGACTTACAAACCTTAATAATATAGATCGAGATCCAATACTTATTATGGTATATGTTGTTTTTCCTTAATTTTGCACCCCTATGTTATCAAAATGTTGAAGATTTGCCAAAACATAAGCACGGATACGTGGTACTTTTTGGTGCTTGGCTCGCTTGACAGATTGAAGTTACTAAAGCTTCAAATCAGTTTTGCTTAGATTGTCTCCATTTGCGCAAACCTTTACACCTGTTTGTCCTTCCTCTCCACCACCATCAATCCTTCAGGGTAAGAAGTGACCCTAAGTAATAACTATGTCTTCTCCATGATTATCGTTATCTAATGATCCGTCATATGGGAATAACTGTAAGAAGTTGCAGGAGAGAAGAGGAAGCCCGTGCCCATTATTGTTCATAATAGCCTGGTTGAATGCCAACTGAAGTAATTTCCGTTAATGTCGCGGCATTGTGAACGAGCCTTTCTCATTATCATATGTGAAGTTCTAATTTTACTATTATCACGTGACGACCACGTGACTATTTTCAATGGAAATATTAACCTCATTAGCTAAAGGACAAAAAAAATTAGTTTTAAAAATGTAAAAAATTAAAATTATGCATTTTATTCATAAGAGACTAATTAAAAAGATTATTTGTCAATATATAAAGTTTTTTTTTTCTTTGGTCCAGGTACCACATTTTGATTTTCAAGTACAAACTCAAATTCATACAGAGGGGATCTCCTTATGATGTATTATTTATTATTATAGGAAAGATGATCTTTTCCATCGAATCCAAGATATGCTTTTCATATCTTCTGTCTCATTCATTGTGTGTCAATTGTATTTTATTAATAAAAATAAGTCATTTGATTAATAAATACTCAATCTTAATAGAAAATGCATAAACTATAATAGGGTTAGTTTTAATAAAATGACCTCAATGGAATACAGTTGCTATATAATAAGTGAAATAGAGTATCTCAAATAGTGAAACTCCATCTTGTTCCATAACAAGAAATTGTGATTAGAAAAGTTGATTGATTTCACAAGGTTCCTAATGCTTGTAAATGTATCTTTTGACATCAACTTAATTTGGAAAATGTTAACATGACTACTAAAAAGTGTTTATTCAAAAAAGTGTATTGAATTTAATTAATGTTTTGTTTCCTTTTCATTTGCCTTGTTTGCTTTAGTGCGTTGAACAATATTTTTCACAACATTGGCGGATAAGACAGTACGTAAGTGTAAATTTTTATTTTTTATTTTTTATTTTTTTTAAATCAACTTGCCCCATTTGAATTTTTTTTTCTAAATAATATTAGATTTCATTACATTTTTTTTTTTTTGAATAATATGAAAGAATCCCATCCTTAAATGAATTTTCTCATGTCCATGATGCGTTTGGTGGATCTCTTGGCCCATAAGAATAAATTATGCTTAGATTCATTGATAGAGTTCCTACCTCCCTTGAAAGCAAGATACCGTTAAGAATCACGTTAGAGAGGGAAATAATGACTTGTATCTAAAGCCAAGAAAAACAACGTTAGAGAGGGAAGAACTAATGGGAAAAATAAAAATAAACACAAAACATTTACGGCATGTTTGGTTCGCTGTAATGAATAAGGCTGGAATTGAATTTCAATTCGGTGGGAATTGAATTAGGTTGGAATTGGTTTTCAGTGATTTGGTTCAAAGGAATTATACAGGATGTAATTGTTATTCTTGTATTTGGTTGGGATGAATAGGCCATAAGGAATTGTATTAATATGACTAAAATATCCTCATCTTAAAACAAAAAAGACTAATGCCCTCTCTTCCATTTTAACTCCAATATTACCGTCGTAGTCATCTCAAACTTTGGTAATTTCTTCCTTTCTTTGTCTGCTTTGGTGTGCTCTGCTATTTTGCTGCGATTGTCGTGAGGGTTATTGCTTATTATTTTTCTTGGTTGCTTCGATCCATGGCTGAAAATTGTTCCAAAGATTTTTTTTTGGGTTTGCTACGGTCACGGTTTTGTTGGATCTTGCCTTTTTCTCCGCTGGTTCTCTGTCTATTGTTGTAGATTGCCAGTAATTGGGGGCTTAGGCGGCGTATGGATCCTTTGGGAAGGATGGAGATTTAACGTGATAAATCTGGGTTTCTAAGTTCCTTTTCCTTTGTTTAATCCTTACCTGTTGTGGTTCTTGAAATTCTTGAAAATCTGTAGGAAATCTGGGTTTCTAAGCTTTCCTCTGTTTGCTTTGACCGTGGGCCATCAACAAATTTGTTGCTTTGTTTGTTTAGACGTTGGTTGCCCAGTTTGTTTTTGGTTGACAAGCTTTGTGTTTGCTTTGTCTGTGTGTGCACGTTTCTTCCTGGAAGTTCAGCCAAGTCCTTCATTTAGGCTATAACGGTTCGGGTTTTGGTGAGGTTTTTGGGATTTATTATTTTGATCCCAACATCTGGTCAGGAGGATGGGTTACAGCTGCAGATTTGAAGGAGACGATGGGGAGAATTTGAGAGATGCTAAAGGAGACGATGGAGCTGAAGGATAAAATTGGGAGGAAAAAAGACTTGTCAATTACGAGCTGCGCCTGAATTCCAATTCGGAGCTAATGGAACTGAATTTTAATTCAGCCCTTGGACGTAATTGGAATTCCTATGAATTTCAATTCCTTTGAACCAAACAAAGGAGTTAGGGCATGCTTCTGAATCAGGCTGTAAGGAATTGTAATTCCTTCCAACCAAACAAGCTGTTAGTTTGTAAATATTTGACGAGATCACAAAAACATCAGTGTACGATAGCACTACAAAAACAAACATTAGAGCAACGACACCAGCCCCAAAATGGGGCTGGTCGTTGCAGAACAACCACATCGGCGCAAAATCGATGTGGCGTTGAAAGGAACGAGCGGACCGTTCGTTCGTTCCTTAATTTGCGCCAACGACGGAGGTCGTTTTTTTTTTGCCAAACTGGCATGATAAAACGACGTCGTTTGGCGTCTATTTGATGCCAAACGACGTCGTTTCATAACAAAGTTTTTTAAAAAAAAAAAACGTTGGCTGACAAACGCCTGCGCGCCACGTCAAAGGGGGGTTGCAAACCTCCCCCTGGTTTGCAACCCCCTTTTGGCCTCCTTTTTTTTATTTTTATTTTTTAAAAATTACCAACTTGTAGAAAATATTTTTCTCTACAAAATGACATGCACTTTGACTATTTTTGGTGCAATATATGATTTTCTTAAATATAATATAATTAAAAATTATAATATACTTATTAATATTTTATAAATTTTAATATAACATTATTAATATTTCTATTAATTTTAAGTTTAAGTTTAATAATATTAAATTTTTATTTTAATATTATGTAAAATTATTTATACATATTTAATAATTACAAAAATTTTAAAACAATTAATTTGACTATAATATTGTATAAAATTATTGAATGTGATTATTAAAAATTATATGTATTCATAGTTAAACAACATAAATAATTACAAAATTAAAAAAATAATCAGGTTTGTCTAAATGAAAAAGAATTTTTTGTAATTTTGAATTTTGAATTTTGAATTTTATATAAGAATTAAAGAAACAATTTATTTTTTATTATGTTAATTATTAAATATAGTAAAATTTGAGTTCAAATTAAAAATCATGCTCGATTTTCAAGAAATCAATACAAATAATTCATGCGATGTCAACATCATGATTAATTTTCGAGAAATCGGTACAAATAATTTATGTGTTTTCAACATCAATGCTCAATGATCAAGAAATCGGTACAAATTATAAGTGTGTTTTCAAATCATACTCTATTATCAAAAAAAATGGTACAAATAATTCATGTGTTGTCATATCAATCTCCATAATCGAAAAAATCGGTACAAATAATTCATGTATTGTCAAATCATGCTCAATTTTCAAAAAATCGGTACAAATAATTCATGTATTGTCAAATCATGCTCAATTTTTAAAAAATCGGTACAAATAATTCATGTGTTGTCATATCAATCTCCATAATCGAAAAAATCGGTACAAATAATTCATGTATTGTCAAATCATGCTCAATAATCAAAAAAATCGGTACAAATAATTCATGTATTCTCAAATCATGCTCAATAATCAAAAAAATCGGTACAAATAATTCATGTATTGTCAAATCATGAATGCATGTATGACCAATATGAAAATGTCTATATAAACCATATAGTTTTTATTATTTTGCATCATATAAAAAAAAGCTTTGAACTCAAAAAAACTAAGAATGTCTTCCTCACGAAATCGGTATCATGCATTTGACGAACCCGATTGGTTCGATGCAGAAATGGACCGCATGTTCGAAGAAACATAATTTCAAATGATGAATGCATATAGCGTGAATGTGGAAAATATAGAACGACCATTGAGGAGCAGACGAAGGCATAGACGAAACGAAGATCCTAATCGTCGTCCTGATCGGGATCGGGAAGCTGGTCATAACCGCCTTTGGAATGAATATTTTGCCGAACGTCCTATCTATGACGACAGGCAATTTAGAATTCGTTTCAGAATGGATAAAAGTCTCTTCTTACGTATAGTGGAAGGGCTACAAAATATTCACTACTTTCAACAACGTCCTGATACAACTGGTAGAATGGGGTTCACACCTTTACAAAAATGCCTTCTTTGCATTACGAATGTTAGCTACGAAGTTTTGCGATTCAATTGATGAGTACTTGCGCATTGGTGCAAGTGCGTCTAAACGATGCATTTTCCATTTTTGTCAGCGTTATTGATGTGTTCGGTGCTGAATACCTGAGGAGGCCAACCCCAGTCGATATGCGAAGGCTATTGCATATTGGAGAAAACCGTGGATTTCCGGGCATGATTGGAAGCATTGACTGCATGCATTGGGAATGGAAAAATTGTCCAACGGCATTAAAAGGCATGTATCAAGGGCGTGATGGTGTAGCTACATTGATACTCGAGGCTGTAGCTTCCCAAGACTTATGGATTTGGCATGCATTTTTTGGTACTCCAGGTTCGTGTAATGATCTTAATGTTCTTTATCGTTCCCCTATGTTTAATGATGTCTTGAATGGTATGGCACCGGCTGTTCAATATACGGTTAATGGTCATCAATACGACATGGGATACTACCTAACAGATGGTATATATCCAAAATGGGCGGCATTCATCCAATCAATCCCAGTCCCACAATCAAATAAACATAAACTGTTTTCCCAATGTCAAGAAGCTGCTCGTAAAGACGTTGAGAGGGCGTTTGGAGTGCTGCAAGCACGTTGGCATATAATTAAAAATCCGGCACTAGCATGGGATAAGGATATTTTGCACCGTATCATGAATGCATGTATTATAATGCACAACATGATTGTCGAGGATGAACGAATTAACTATCAACATTACGTTGATCCTTCAGCATTCATTGTGGAGCAACGTAAAGTAACAGCGAGGAGGAGATAATACTACATTGCAATTCCCGACAGGAACAGTTCCAGACATGAGAAGTTTTTTTATTAATAGGGATCAACTTCGCAACAGAAATGTCCACAATGCGTTGAAAAATGACTTGATTGAGCACATATGACAGCGTTTTGATGGAAATGACATATAATCACGGAAGATTTCTATAGTTTATTATATTTTAGAGTTGAATGTTTAATGTTTAAGTATTTTATGTTTAATTCCGAGCATTTGCTTTCATGTTTTAAGTGTATTAAGAAATTTTACTTTTAATGTAATGTAAAATTATTTTCCATTTTCATGTTTTCAATTATTTAATATATGATAAGCATAATTTATAAGTTGTATTATTAATATCTATTGAATTTGATAAATGCAAAATAAATAAATTTTAAATAATACAATTTAAAATAGTGAAGGCCAGGCCATTTCAAGGCCTGGCCTTAACTATTTATACAGCCGTTATAAAAAAATTATGCACGCTAGTAAAAATTTTATGTTTAATTTATCGTATTTATTCAAATGTTTCAAGTATATTATTATAATGTAAATTTATTTTCTATTAATTGTTTTAAGTATTTCATATTTAATTGAGAGTATTGATTTTCATATTTTAAATGTATTATCAAAATTTAATTTCAATGTAATGAAAATTATTTTTCATTAATTGTTTAAGTATTAATTGTATTAACGAATTAAAATTATAAGTTGTATTATTAATATATATTGAATTTTATAAATGAAAAATAAATAATATTTTAGAATTATTAATTTAAATAAGAAGTATTAAATATATTAAATAAATGGTGTAAAAGAAGGTAGAGAAGAGAGAAATTTGTTGCGTGAATAGTAAAGACCGTTCATAAGCGTGGGCACTTTTTTTTATGATGGTTGTCTGAATAGTAAAGACCGTTCAAAGCTGATGTGGCGCTGATGTGGCATGGTGTTAGGCTGGCCTTTTTTGGAGCTGCTGTGGATGCCCTTAACGTTTGACCTGCTAATTAAGAAAACGAATTAGACAAGTCTTATTCCATGCATGGTTATTTCTCTTTCCTTGCAAACAAATTCATACGAATAAATTTCATGTCCCCTTCTTTTATTTAACCAACCATTCCATTTATACTTTAGTAATACTTGCCTACGAAGGGTTCAGTAAAAGATCCAGTGTAGTATAACCCGGGCAAAACCTCTTGAACTTCACTAAGATAGTTACCATCGTAATAGTTAGTGAAATCCAGTTGCTTTGTGATCTTGCCGAATGTATCGAACTTCATCCCAATAGCTGCAGGCAGTGGTCGCAGGATTGTCACGGCCGCAAAAAAGTTTCCATCAGGGGTTGTTTTGACGTTATCAGGGTGACCTGGAAGCCTGACTAAAACTTCTGATGAATTTGCCTTTGGACCTGTCAGCCAAAATCTCCGAATTCTCTTACGAATGTATTCGGGAATCACCACAAAACTACTGTCTTTGCTCACCGCAACTCCAGTTGGTCCAAAGAGGCCATCCAACAACAATGAAGTTTGTTTAGTTTTTATGTCATATTTATATAGCTTCCCTGATGAATCTTCACTTTGAACAATTTGGCTTACATTCCTGGCAAAGAAAAAAAAAGAAGCTCTTTTTAGCGTATTTATATGATGGAATTAAGGGTAAAAAGATATCATTGCTTAAACTAGCAGTCATTAAGTCATGCTTATCAAATAATTTTGATGGCAATATTTTCAACCCGATGTCTCATCATATTTTTCAAAAAAATTATGTTTTATTTTTTAAAAAATCCAGTTCCCTAAATTTTAAACACGGAAAAAGCAAAGGAATTGAATTTTAAAAAATAAAATAACGAGAAATACATTCTAGGGATAATATATTAAAATGTCTTGAACTTAGGCACTTGTAACGGTTTTGACCCGACCTTTCAATTGTAACAACATGATACCTGAACTTTAAAATGCGTAACAATAATGTCCCCTGCTGGAAAAAAGACGAAAAAGCCCTCCCTAAAGACAAAAATGACAAAAAATTATGTAAAAGTCTGTTAAAAAGTTTAATGAAAAAAAAATTATTATATGGTACTTTGTTTTTTAACCTCAATTGTTTTATAAATACTTTGTTTTTTAACCTTAATTTTTTTTTTGTCATTTTTGTCTCTAAATTTTAATACATTTTCATCTTTAAATTTTATTTTTTAGTTTAAAAAAATTTATTATATAGTGCAAATAAGTTTATTAAATTTCTATCTTCAAATTTTATCTTTTTTGTCTTTTTAAAAATTTGTTTTAAAATTTTAAACTATATATTTTATATCGGAGGGTTTTTTCATCTTTTTTTCACTTAGAGAACATTATTGTTACACATTTTAAAATTTAGGTATCATGTTATTACAATTAAAAGGTTGGGTCAAAACAGTTACAAGTGTCTAAGTTCGAAACATTTTAATATATTATCCCTACATTCTATTGTATAGATAATATCACACCAAAAATTAATAAATAAAAAAGGCTTAACTATTATAATTGACAGAACAACACTAGTATACTCTTTTAGTAGTTGAGTTAATAATTTGTTTAAAAAAATAAAATAGAGCAATCAAAAGTATATGATTATGAAAATTAAGGATGCATACATATCGCATTTCAAAATGTGCATTTGTGTTTTTTAAAATAATAATTATGAGATAAAAAGTGTATAAAAAAATATTAAAATATATTTTAAAATGTAATTTAAATGCAGCTTGAATATACATGAATGTGATTTTGCCTAAAATGAATGAAAATTTGAATCAACCCTGTCCGCGTTATTGATCCAGAATCAGTGAAATAAACAATTTGATTTTTTTGGTCAATGTCTAATCCCTCGGGAAGAGCAAAACGGGTGCCATTGTAGCCAGTCTTCAGCTGAGTTGCAAGTCCTCCCTTACCAGACACCACCAGCAACCCATAGTCGCCATCAGCGATGTAAAGTTCATTACATAAATAGTTCCACCCAAGGCCCAGTGGCCTTCCACATGTCGAGCCAAATGTCCCACTGGCACCATTACAAAGTTTATTGGTCCTGAAAACACAACAATTTTTTAACAATTAGGGAAAGAAAAAACAAAGGGTAAAATGATGACAGAACATGATCAAAGTTCTCGTGGGATCTTGAAGATGATGATAAAATTAAGTTTACCTTAAAGGTGAGGTGGTGGCAAACTCTTTGAATCCATCATTCAAAATTGTATTATATTTTAATATTCTGCCGTCTTGAACACCTGTATATAAATGCACACCTTTGAATGCCAAGGATTCAGGTCCAGAAGTATTTTCTGAATATAGTGAGAATTCTGTAAATGACGATTCAACACCATGGACAAATTGCTGAGCATAAAAAACAATTAGCAAAAAATGGAGGATCATGATGATCAGTAATTCTGATGCTTGAAATCTGCATGTTCACCATCCAAAACATTGAAATCTTTTTATAGCATCAAGCTAGGTGCCACGTTAGTGATGTGGAATGGGGTTTAGGGATAATTATTTGGCGGCAATAAATTAAAAAATGTAAACGTACAAAAATAAGTATTTAACTTTTAATTACGGTATCTTAAGAGTAAAGTGACATAATTTCTTTGTTTTCTATCCACTGGCCACCTTTTCAGTTTCTTTGTTAATTTTGAATTTATTTTGATAATTTTCTATTAAATTTCAATTTTTTCCGTTTTTGTTTAGGGTATTTTTAAAATATAAATATGCAGGCATAGGTTTGTTTTCATGATGCTGATAATTATTCAACTTTTTGATTAACAAAGTGTGTTTCAAATCCTGCAAAATTTTGCTTTTTATGAAAATTATTTATATCTTCTATTTTTTATGCCCTGTTATTGAAGTCATAAAGGTTGGTCGTGTTAGTTGGGGTTTTGGATGTATTAGCAGGAAATTTCTCCCAGGTTATACTATGTTGGATCTGTGACGGACAACTTTGTTGGCCAGTATGTGACTTTCGTTTTATGTCGCAAATTGGATGTATAACAAATTTCTTCTATCTTTAACCATAATTTCAAACAATTTGCGACATAAAACGAAAGTGACATACTGGCCAACAAAGTTGCCCGTCACAGATCCAACATAGTATAACCTGGGAGAAATTTCCTGAACTTCACTAACAGGGTTATCATTGTAAAACTCAGTGAAATTCAGTGTCTTTAAAATGCTGCCGAATATATTGAACTTCAATCCAATGTAGGACGCCTGTGCAGGCGGTGGTTGCATGATTGTCACCGCCACCACAAAATTTCCGTCAGGGGTTGTTTTAATGTTATCTGGATTACCTCCAGGGTTGATTAATACTTTTGATGAATTTGCTCTGAGGCCTTTAAGCCAAAATATTCGAATTCTGCTCGCAATGTACTCGGAAATCACCAAAAATCTACCATCTCTGCTCACTGCAACTCCAGCTGGTCCAAAGAGTCCATCCAGCAACAATGTCAACTGTTTTGTTAGTATGTCGTCTTTTTATAACTTTCCAGATGAATCTCCACTTTGAGCAATGAGGCTAAAATTCCTACCACACCAAAAAAAATTAGGTTATTTATGTGATAGAATTGAGGATAAAAGATATTATTGTTATTATTAAACTTCTATAATAGTATACTTTTGGCTATTTGTTTAAAAAAGTCAACCATTCAAGTGACAATAGTATAAATTAGTAGCCATTAGGTCATCAATTATAACCCTTAATTCTTTTTATTCAAATAATCTTGATGTCAATGTTGTTGATCACCAGATTTTTTTAAAAAAATAATAAATTATGTCAGTATTTTATTTAACAAAAATCCATTTCCCTAATCAGCGAAAAAAAATAAAGAAATTGAGTTTTAAAAAATAAAATAAAATGACTAAAGATACATTATGTATAATATTATGATTATGAAAATCAAATGTCTTCAAAGAATTAACTGGGTCTGAAATATTGCTCCAGCATCTGTGAAATAAACAATTTGATGTTCTTGGTCAATATCTAATGCATTGGGAAATCCAAAAGGGATGCCATTAAAGCTTGTTGCTATCTGAGTCGCAAGGCCACCATTACTTGAGACCACCAGGAAGCCGAATTTGGCATCCATGATGTACAGTTCATCAGTGAAATAGTTCCATCCAAGCCCCAGTGGCCTTCCACACGTCGAAGCGGCTGTCACATTTGCACCATCACAGACTTCCTTGGTCCTGGAAATACGAATTTTTTTATAAGAATAAACCAAAGAAGAAAAACTTTGAAAATTTTGTGTGTATATATTGCATTTTAAAATAATTTTTTTACATTTTTTAAAATAATAATTGTAAAATAAAAAGTATATTAAAAAAATGTAAAAACATAAACACATATGTTAAAATAATAATCAATACACAATCCATACATATCATGTACAGCATCCTCACTCACGTGAGATTCTCTTGTCATGCAAAATCTATTGTCTATGTACTTATCCATCATATGAATTTCATGAATAAATATTTTACACATTCATTTGCATAGTAATCAAAGATAATTAAAGAAAATAATTTATAACTTAAAATGTACAAATGTGAAATGAAAAGGCAATTCATACATATTAAAACTCTCACAGTCATGTGATTCTTGAAGATGACAAAATTAAATTTACCTAGAAGGTGAGGTGGTAGCAAAATCATTAAATCCATCATTCGAATATGTGTTATATACTGATATTCTACCGTCTTGAACACCTGTATATAGTTGTTCATTTTTGAACGCTAAAGCTTCAGGTCCTGAGGCATTTGCTGGGACTAATGAGAGTTTGGCAAAAGATGAGAATTCAGCACAATGAACAAATTGCTGAACATACAAAACGACTAGCATAAAATTGAGGATCATGATGCTTAGATATATTGAGGCTTCAAATCTGTATATTCATGGTCCAAAACTTTGTAACCTTTTTATATATGGCACTAGGTTAGGCATGAAGTCATTAAGCTTGGTTTCAAGTTCCAAGCCACATTGCCCACCCTAATATATTGTACCTTTGATGTGTTAGCATGCATTAATTAATTAGTTACCCTAACAATGACTAAATCTCAATTTTCCAAACTAGGGTGGCATACTCTTTATTATAATGAAATGATCATTTAATTAATTTAGAATTTGTTTTATCGTCTGGTCATTTACAAGTCGAATTGTCAATATAATTTAACACGGAAGAGATAATGAAACACAAACAACTTTTTCAAAAAAAAAAAAGTCTATAGAATTTGGAAAACTTTTATTGATTACAATTGAATAATTGTTAGAGTGATGAAAATGAAGCCTTAAAGCCAATTTATAGCCAAAATAAACCCCAGAACACAACTGAAAAAAAAATGGAGTTAAATAAAAAAACTATTAAAGGAATTCAAAATTAGCTATGAAACTGAAAAAGTATCTGACGGTAGATAAAACAAAGCAATTTTAGGCCAAATTCATGGAACTAATAGGACTACGTCAAATTAATTTTATAAATCTTGTTGACGTCTTCAGAACAACATACAATAGTGGCTATTTAAAATTAAATGTGCATTTTTTTGAATGTTTACCCTTCTTTGAAGGGATCCTATCTTTTTTTAATGTTCTCCCTTCTATTACAACTGTGTGTGCTCACACAATGCATAATGTTGGGTGAGACTCTTATTTTAATCAAGAAGTAGGAAGGCCCTTCTATTACAATTGTGTGTGCTTCACACAATGCATAATGTGGGGTGAGGAGAGAGAATGTCAGAGGCGGGATTTAAATCTCTAATCTTTTGATTCCAACACATATTAAGTGGTCATTGGAACAAGTTCGAGTGGTTAGGTGTGTGAGATTATTTAGTGTATTACTATAAGTCCAATTGATGAAATGTTTTCAGACAATTCTTTTATTTCAACTTTTGAAGAAAGATTTTGTTCAATGGAATAGAATGGAAAATATTTAATAAGCAATGCATAAAATTTTGAAACGTATTTTTATCTCTTTTTTTCTAGTTCGTTTGCCTAGAAGCCCAAAATTACTCTCAACGCAATCCAACAAATTTTGAGGCCCATTAATCCAAATGAAAACCCCGAAAGCCGCCAACCCAAAAGAATCAATAATAAAATTCAAACGACGTCAAAAGAAAAAGCTTTTAAACTTAAACCCTCTCGGCCTCTTTATCTAAAACCCTAGTCCCATGGAGCTCGAATTCCGCCATCTCCAAATAGGACTCGATTTCTATTGTTTTTGTATCTCTGGCTTGTTATTTTGCATGTTATATTTGTTTTTTGGCTACTTGAAAGTGGTTTGTTTTTCTCGTTTAGGTTTTTTAGTGTACTACTACAAGTCCCATTGGTGAAATGTTTTCAAACAATTCTTTTATTTCAACTTTTGAGGAAAATTTTTGTTAAATGGAATAGAATGAAAAATGTTTAATAAGCAACGCATAAATTTGTGATCTAATAAATTACAGTACCAAAAAATTATTTTCTCAAAAGATAATATGGAACCACAAATATCCAATTTTGCCTGGCAGTTGTTTGTACCAAGGGGTACTACTCCAGATGATCTTCTCGCTGGCCGAAGCAAAAGGAGATATGAAGATGCAATCACCAAATTCTTGCACCTCAGTAATCACAGTATCATTATAAATCCCACCAAGATTTCCATATGAATTGGATTTCAAAACGCATCGTTACGTTTTTAATATAAAATTTGTGAAATAAAATTTATATTAAAAACGTAAAATGTTATTTTTAGAAATATAAAGATATATTTTAAAATATTGTCTGTACGTAAAAGGTTTCAAGAACAGTTCCAAATTCATCCATTTTCACTCCTCCATCCAGGGATAGCCACAGCTGCAGCAGGATTTTGGACAGTAAGATTTGTAGCAATCCAAAAATCATCCCAAGATGTCTCTTTTATGCCAGTTTGGCGCTGGAACTCTCAATAACTCCCCTGATTTGGTGGCATTCGCGGACCCGTTAACCAATTCTACAAAATTCTGTCGTTAAAAAATTCCAAAACAAGGATGAAAGAGCTATCATTGCCAACCCTTTTTTATATTATTATTTTTTATTTCCTCATATATAGTGTAGTATTAAATAAAATACAATTTATTAACTTGTCCACTGTTGCACAGCTTAGTTAACCATATATGGTATAGTTATTTATATCTTAAACATGGTATATATATATATCCTACACCTGTATTCATGCAAGTAACACTTCACATTATGTAGTACAAATATACATTATAATAAAATGTATTAATATTAAAGGTAAAAAAATTAGGCCATAATAAAGTTAGACTAGTGTGGCTAAGTTATCTCATAATGTTTATGGTAAAGAATCCCTTTTTTATTTCTCACACAACTCATTTTCATTTTCGAGTATAAGCTTAAATTCCAAGAGAGGACTAATCTATTATGAATATGAATGAGTTGAAGAAAGCGATTGTGATTTATTTTTTTATTTTTTTATTTTTTTGCTTTGTTTTGAATCGAGAGGAAAAGGTACACTGGATAGAGCATTTAATCGCTCTACCACTTTTGAATTTCAATTAGAACTCATTATATAATAGTTACTATGACTAACTAATATGTAGTTTATCCGACTAGTAATGAACTTAATGTTCAAACAAAAAATTCAAGGATTATGAGAGTCAAATATCACGTCTTATAAACAACCACGATGAAATTCCCTTTTTGTGCATGACCACGTAGAAAAAGATTAAATGGTGTGTATCAATTGTAATTTTAAATTATATTTTTAAAATTTTTAAAATACTTTTACACTTTTTAATATATTTTTTTATTTCATAATTACTATTTTAAAAAACATAATCTATATACACCCATAGTTTTTACACCTGATCTGGAACTCTCAATAATATGCCAGTTTGGCGCTGGAACTCTCAATAACTCCTCTGATCTGGAACTCTCAACCCAAAACAATCAATAAAAAAGAAAACATAAGGCTTGTCGTGGATGATCCAAATTGCTAAAAAATTTCAGATCCCAAAGTTTGTGTTCTATGGCTTATGTTGTTTCTTCTTGTCATGCTCCCATTGGTAGGAATATTAAACCAAACTTATTTACAAAATTATAATATGATTAGGATGATCAGCAACCAAAATTTCATATCAGCAATGTAAAAATCATCACAAAATAGTTCCACCCAAGGCCCAATGGCCTTCCACAGGTCGAAGCAGATGTCCCATTGGCACCATTACAAAGTTTACTGGTCCTGAAAACACAACAATGTTTTTAAAAATTAGCCAGAAAAAGAAAAACAAAGGGCAAAGTTATGACATAACATGACAAAGTTTTCATGGCATCTTGAAGATGATGATAAAATTAACTTTACCTAAAGGGTGAGGTGATGGCAAAATCTTTAAACTCATCATTCAAAATTGTATCATATTTTAGTATTCTACCATCTTCAACACCTGTATATAAGTACACACCTTTAAACACTAAAGATTCAGGTCCTGAGGTGTTTTCTGAAATTAGTGAGAATTCAGTAAATGACGACAATTCAACACAATGGACAAGTTGTTGAATCTACAAGACGACTAGCATAAAATTGAGGATCATGATGCTTTGCAATATTGAGTCTTCAAATCTGTATATTCATCGTCCAAAACTTTATAATCTTTCTATTTATAGCACTAGGTTAGGCATGGAGTCATTAAGCTTGGTTTTGAGTTTCAAGTCACATAGCCCACCCTAGTTTCAATTAGCACGCTTTAGATAGTTACCCTCACAATGACTAAATCTCAATTTTCCAAACTAGGGTGGCATCATCTTTATTATAATTAAGTGAACAATTAATTAATTTAGTACTTGTTTTATCGTTTGGATGTTTACAAGTTGAATTATTAATATAATTTAATACGGAATAAATAACAGAAGACAAATAATCTTAACAAAAAGAAAAATAATAAAAAAAAAGAAGACAAAGCCCTTAAAATTTAGAAGACTAAAATTTGAATAATTATCAGAGTGATGAAAATGAGGCCTTACATGCCTATTTATAACTTAAGTAAACTCTAAACAAAACTGAAAATTCAAAGTCTAACAAGAAACTATAAAAGGAATTTAAAATTGACTAGGAAACTTAAAAAGTTGTCGATGGTAGCTAAAATAAAGAACTTTCGGAGTCAAGTCTAAGGATCTAATGGGACTATGCCTAATTAATTTTGTAAATGTCATTGATATCTTTAAAACAATATACAATAGTAACGATTTTAACGTTATAATTAAAAATTAAATGCACATTCTTACATGTTTACCATTTTTTGAACTGATTTTTCTGTAGTGAAACAGTTATCCATGATCCATTCCACATCATAATTTGTAAGTTATGATGTTATTGTTTAAATTTTACAATTCTACACTATTGTGGGTGAATTTGAAATTAAATTAAAGCATGTTACTTGCAGGTTTGTGAGATTATCTTTTTTTTTTCCAGAAACGATATTTTATTAAAAAAGAGGCACAATGGCCAATATACAGAGCCGCAAGGGCTTATAAAGTTTCGTGTATCACAGAGAGCTACAGAACCACGAAAACAAATACCCACGGAGGGGCAAGTACACCCGACAAAGTGGGAAAATCCAACAAGGGGCAAAAAGACCCGACAAAGCGGGACAGGCTGACAAGCAGCCAAAAATACAAAAGCCCGGTTATATCGGGACACTAGTACTATACAAAGGAGATGCTACTCATCCCAAGCGGCCCACCACTAATGGCCGTTAGCGACAGAAACTGAAAATTAATCCCTAACTATCACCTAATGCCAAGACGTGGAAGCCAACTTGTACACAGACAGTCCAGCGATGCCCGGATGTTGAACCAGCAGTACCTTAAAAAAAAAAAAAAATCATGAACAGTAAAATTACTGTTCATGAACGTATCGAAAAGCAAGAAAAGATTCGTTTAGTGTATTAGTATAAGTCCACTTGGTGAATTGTTTTCAGACAATTGTTTATTTCAAATTCTGAGGAAATTTTTTTGTTAAATGGAATAGAATGAAAAATATTCAGTAAACAATGCATAAAATTTGAGATCTAATAAATTACAGTACAAAATAAAATTATTTTCCCAGTAGATAATATTGAACCACAAATATCCAAATTTGCCTCGCCAAAATTTGGTATTATTATTTTAAACTGATTCCTTTCTTCCCAAATACTATAGTATTACACTATTACTCCTCCTGTTCCAAAAAATGAGTCTATTTTGAAAACTTTTTTCATCCAAAAAAAAGGTTTACTTTTAAACCAAAATTTAAAAATATCTTTATTAATAATAATTATGCATATTCAAAATTAAAAAAATAAAGATAAAAATGTAAAATTATACATTTAATGGTGTATTAAACGAGTTACACATAATAATTAATAAAAAAATTATAGTTTAACCAAAATAAACTCCTTTTTTTTTTTTATAACGGATGGAGTATTATTTTTCATTTTAAACTGAGTCGTGAACAAAGTTTAGATTGTGTGATTCACATGGACACAAATGTATGTATACAGCGAACGCAAAGAGAGTTTGTTGTAACCACCCCCCTAATGTATGATTGTACGAGTAATGATACAGACAGCGACTAAATAGAGCGACTCTTTATAACGACCGATGTGTACCACCAACGTGTCTATCCATGTCATTACTATTTTTTAAGAAAAAACAGTAAATAAAAATCGGGAAAAAACAGTAAATAAAAATCGGGCAGATGTCTAATATTCCACGGTGAACTCCTCTCTTCTTCCACGGTGAACTCCTCCTCCGGCAGATCTCTCTTCTTCCACGGTAAACTCCTCATCCAGCAGATCTCCTCATCCAGCAGGAATTCTAGATCTTCTTCCACGGTAAACTCCTCATCCAGTAGATCTCTCTTCTTCCACGGGAGGAATTCCAGATCTTCATGAGCTGCTGGTGTGTGGAGATTGGATGCAATTCATGAGGCCGGAGGCTGGGAAGACCGAACCACAGTCAAAGATATGGACTTGGCTGGAAATTTGTATGCATTGATTCTATCAAGGTAATGAATTTCTTCTACTTTTTTTTTTCTTGGCATTAATCTATGCTCTGGAATTTCACGTGTCACCCACCCAAATATTGTACTATTTCCAATTTTGTCAACCAAAGCGTATTCTATGGTGTGAATGATCAAACATGCAGTCATCCATCTTTGTGGATAATCTTCTGTCTTTATCCTTAGCATTGTCATCTTAAGTTCAAAATATGCTTTAATGGGCTATAGAACTATTATGCATTTGCAATTTTCATTTTGTATAATCAACGTGATAATATCTCATTCGCCTCTTTGGGAACAAATTGCTTTGCGATGACCAATTTTCATACTAATGCACAAAGTTCAGGAACCAAAAATTAATGGAGTGTAACACGTTGTGCAATGTTCTATATTTGAATAAGTAATTGGAAAGGCTGCAATGTTCTCTATGTTTAGGTGCAATAAACTCCAAAAGCAAGCGACAATGCGGATTCGATTCTTGCTCCTTGAAGTTGTTCATATCCTTTGTGTTTTTGCCTCTGTTTTCTTTGTTTTTCCGCATCTTTGTTTTGTGTATCTGAGTCTTCTTTCTGTCCATAATCTCTTCGTGATTGTCTTCTTATTTTCGTGTTGAAAAACTAAAAAGAAAAAAGCCATCCATTAAAGAGAATTTAGTTCGAAAATCTGTCGAAATTTTTGCTCGGTTCTGCCCAAACTTTTTGTCGATTTTCTTCGCTTCTTTCTTGTTTAAAAATCTTGGTTCTGTGCTATATTGCCTTGTGAATATTGGTTGATAAAGAGGAAACCTTGGTTGTTGAATTGTCTTTGCAAAAGGTGTGTAAAAATCCGTAAAACCGTAGCTACAAGAAGGATCAAGAAACCCGACATTCTCTTGTTTTCTTGAACCCAAGTTTACGCTAGATTTTTGCACTCTATCTTCATGTGATTAACACCTGACTAAGAATGCTTCGTCTTCTTGAAATTTACTATCAATTTGTGCTGCAAAGCGTGAAGAAAAGCTGCTGCAAAATCCACGAAACCCATAGCTGAAAAAAATCCAGAAAAACCAACATCATACTTCAAGTTTCATCCGGTTTAGGTGTTGTATCTTCGTGTGGTTATTACCTGAGTAATAAGGCTTCTTCTTCTTGAAATTTACTATCAATTTGTGCTGCAAAAGGTGAAGAAATCTGCTGCAAAATCCTAAAACCTGTAGCTAAGAAGAAAAATTCAGAAAACCCAACTTTCTGCCTTTGTTCTTAAACCTGATTTTACGCCCGATTTTGCATTGTTTCTTCGTGTGATTACTACCTAAGAAAGAAGGCTTCAGTATTCTTGAATTGTGCTATCGAATTGATGTGAAAATCGTGAAACCAATAGCCAATTCTTGCTAAAAACCGAGAGCGACCACAAACCAAAAACCCGACTTTATTCACGAATTACGCGATTCTTCTTGATCCTGGATCAAGTTGTTTTGATTTTATGAATTTTGTTTGTTCTCGTGTTGGGGCTGCCGTTGGTATTGACAAATAAAATGTGGATTTGTTTGCAGAAGGACAATATATCTACAGAGAAACTCCTTAAGATTCAAATCCCATCTACTTTGAAGAAGCAACTGGTTGATGATTGGGAATTTGTCACAAAGCAGAATAAGGTTGGCTCTCTCTCTCTCTCTATTGTGATCAAAGATGCCTCCACCTATAGTTTAATGGCCAAGTATTTTCTTACTGTTGGAACTGAACTCTCCCAGTGGTTGCAGAAAATAACCTAAAAGTGACGGACTTTTTTTCCCCTGTACGCTTGAATTCCCCCAGTGAGAGAGGCTTTCTTGAGTTGCTGGTTGAAGTTTCGAGTTTCAAAGCTGGTTGGAGGTCCGAATCTTTGCATAATCGAACCATAATTGATTCACGTATTACAAACAGACAATTTGCTGTCTATTGGATCTTGTTCTGGTAAGTTCCCTAATTGATTATGGGATGAAAATTTGGAACTGTTGGATTTGGATCTTTCTGCTTTCTTTAAGGCATGACTGAATATTTTTTCCCTTCATTTGGCTTTGATTTTATGAATTTTATTTGTTTTCCTGTTGGGCTTCTACATAAATTTTATTGGAACAAAAGAAATTTGTCTTCATGAATGTTATAACGAAAAAGAGTTCATGGCTATGAAGCTTCCATTTTCATATTCTTTGAATAATGCTATATTTCAGTTTTTCCTTTATGGTTGATTAGCATAATAACATCTTGTTTGGATATAATGTTACTAGCCTTGGATGTTAGGTTTTTAAGGAGTTATATCCTTAGAATACCTATCCTATAAGTTCTTTGATCTTACATTAGTGGTGAAATTATCCGTATGGTTCTTTTAATATTGATCTCTTTGTTTGTGATTCCCATGTTGATTTATTTTGAAATAAAACATTTTATTTGTTCTTAATGGATTATAGTTGTTATATTAATTGTTTTTATTAATAAAGTTGATCAGACTTCCATTGGGAGGCATAAAATAGTTCTACGCATTGTTCTTATTTACCTAAAAATCTTTTAATTTGAGAGGTGACAAAAAAAATTTAGGAGTCTTTTGGCTTACATACTTAAACAATTTGTTTTATTTACACGCAGGTCAATAAATTGTCATGGAAGAAGGCAAAAATAATTTATATGAAGTTGAAAATAATGTTAATGAGGAGATTGTAGAAAATCCAATTTCTTTGAATGAAGTTAAAATTCCTGAAATTGGTATGTCTTTTGCATCTGAAGTAGAAGTGCGTAACTTCTACAAATCTTATGCCCAACATGTTGGTTTTGGTATTTGCAATTTAAGTTCAAAAAATGGAGATGATGGACGGCGAAAATATTTTTCTATTGGGTGTGCCAAAAATGGTAAGCCAGTATTCCGTGAGAAAAATTCTTTTTATCCACGCCCTTCCACTAAAACCAATTGCAAAGCCAAGATTAATGTTGCAATTCAAAATGATGGAAGATTTATTATATGTCGAGTTTACCTTGATCATAATCATACCTTGAGTCCTGGAAAGTCGCGGCATTTTAGATGTAATCAAGTGTTGGATTCTTCTGCAAAGAGAAAACTTGAATTGAATGATCAAGCCGGAATAACCTTGAGTAAAAGTTTTCAATCATTTGTTGTTGAAGCTGGTGGCTATGAGAATCTACCATTTGATGAGAGAAAGTGTAGAAATTATATTTTAGAAGCTAGAAGGTTGAGACTAGGGATTGGTGATGCTGAAGCTTTGAGTAATTATTTTTGTCGTATGCAAAGTCGAAACTCGAACTTTTTTTATGTGATTGATTTAGACGAAGATTCTCGCATAAAAAATATATTCTGGGCTGATGCAAGATGTAGAGCTGCATATGAATATTTTTCTGATGTCATTACATTTGATACAACCTATTTGACCAATAGTTATGACATGCCATTTGCTCCATTCATTGGAGTGAATCACCATGGTCAGTCTATCTTGCTTGGCTGTGGGTTGTTATCGAGCGAGGATTCAAATACTTTTATATGGTTGTTTAAATCTTGGTTGACATGTATGTTAGGATATGCTCCAAAAGCTATAATCACAGACCAGTGCAGAGCTATGCAAATTGCAATTGCAAAGGTATTTCCAAATTCTCATCATCGTTTATGTCTTTGGCATATCATGAAAAAACTTCCAATAAAGTTTGGTGGTCATGCTCAGTATAAGATGATAAAGAAACAATTGAAGAACATCGTTTATAACTCTCTTACAACTGACGAATGTGATGAGAACTGGCAGAAATTGATTGAGGAATTCAATTTGGAAAATAATGATTGGTTGAAATCTTTGCATGAAGAACGTAATAAATGGATACCTGTTTATGTGAAGGATAAGTTTTGGGCAGGGATGTCGACATCTCAAAGAAGTGAAAGTATGAATGCTTTTTTTGATGATTATATTCATTCAAAAACAACTTTGAAACAGTTTGTTGAGCAATATGAGAATGCTTTGAAAAGTAAGATAGAGAAAGAAAAAGGTTTAGATTTTGCATCTTTCAACTCTATCATTCCAGTAATTACTGGCTATCCTATTGAAAGGCAATTTCAAAATATTTATACTAATAAAATATTCAAGTTGTTCCAAGATGAATTGAGAGGGCTAATATTTTGCAACACCTCATTTGTCAAGCAAGAAGGGTCAACTATAATGTTTGAAGTGGTAGAAACTATATTGGGAAAAGATGGAGCACCTGTAAAAGAAATTTCATTTTGGGTACAGTACACTGAGTTAAATTGTGAAGTGAAGTGTTTGTGTCGTCTGTTTGAGTTTCGTGGAATTTTATGTAGGCATGTGATTTCAGTGCTTATTAGAAATAAGGTAACTGAGGTTCCAATTAATTATATATTGGATCGATGGCGCAAAGACATTAAGCGTGGGTATCAACATATCACTAATGTCTATGATGATTATGGTTGTGATGAAGAAAGGCGTCGATATAATATTCTCACTCCATTATTACAAGAAGTGCAACAACTTGGGTCAAAAAATGATGAAACATGCTCTATTTTGATGGAAATCTTGAAAGAAACGAGAGAAAAACTCATCGGCAATGATCTTGAACTGCTGGGGGTTGATAAAGATCGTAATCAGTCTCCATTAAATGAAAGTGGTGAGCATTTGCATGAATCAAGTCTAGATGGAACAAACATGCATACTCCATTAAAAGTGCGATCTCGAGGTCGTCCACCCATTAAGAGGAAACAATCCAAATTGGAACAAATTGTAAAGAAAGTACATGTGAAAGCTCAAAAGAAGGTTTGATATACCTTTAACAGTATGTTTTTATTATGCTTGTAAATTTTAATTTTTTTCAAGTTTTTGTATGAGGAAATTCATATTTTCTTAGAAAATGAAATTTCTAAATGATTTCATCTAGTCTCAATATAATTTATTGAAGACTTAAAAGATTTATATGTTAAGTCTTTAATAGTTCAAATTTTATTTTTTATTTTTGTGTGTTAACTTTTAACTAAGGTTTCATTATTCGCAGGTTTCTACTAGTAAGAAAAAAAAGGAAATATCAAAAGATACATTTCAAAAGCAAGAAAAGGTGGTATGTTTTCATTGCCCTTTTTTTGAATGAATCGAGTATGAATTGTGTTATCATTATAAAGTTATCGTTATAAATTTTAGCTAACTTTTGTTTCCTATGCTGCATATGAACATAGAAATTATTTGTAATTACTTGTGAATTTGACTGTTATAGGTATGTACTAGCAATTCTATGCCCATGAGCGATCTAACTGGGCAAAGTATGAATTTTGTCAATCTTTCACAGGTTACCTTATTTTACTTTAGTTTCATCTTTTTATAAATTTAACATGTATACTTTTGTATTATATTTCTAGTTCTCTTTTCTGGACTTTTTTTGTCTTTTTTTTTCCAGCATGGTGAAGGATGTGGGACAATACCAACCCAACATTCATCATCGTAATGAAAGTGATGGCAATGTTCGTATTTGGAATGTAGCCACTTACAGGTGATTTATATATTTTACATTTTCTAAGTAACTAGTTATAATGATCATAACATTGCTGTTTTCCCTTTAGCAAAAATTATATTGTTTGGATGCTAGTTAACTATTACACGGCTTCAATGTGTAGTCTATTATTTGGGAACCAACGATATGACTATCCCAGCTTTAGAATGTGTCTTAGCTCAAAATTGGCTCTTTAAAAATTTGATTGTTTACAAATTTGATTATTTGAGAACCAACGATATGACTATTACACGGCTTCAATGTGTAGTCTATTATTTATTTTTTTGTTTTTTTTTCTCTGTTGATAGAATACAAAATAAATTACGCCATAGTCTATCGGGTGAAGAGATTGGAGAGTTGGGTGATGTATTTGAAGGTTTTAGCAAATTTCCAGAATGGTGCATTTGAAATAGCTCTAAAGTTTCCTTAGTATAGTGCTTCAGGTGGATATTGATTTTCTTGCATTCTTCACTGGCTTTGATTGGGTGAAATATGGGATTCTAAACTTGATTTTCTTGGTAAAAAAAGTGGCATGCCGCATGGCTTGTTCTCTATTCTTTCTGCCAACATTGGTCTTCTCTTGAAGCTTCTAGGTAAAAGTACCTTTGGTTGAAGATATTGCTACTGGCGCAACCCATTTCCGGATATGGCATGTAAAATGGGCTGCATAAAACATTTAGTAGTAAAGTTTTTGTTCTCCTCTTGTACTGATTAGTAGTATAGATTTTGCTTTATTATAATGATTTTTACTAGTCCATGTTATGGATAGCAACATTTCCTCTTTGGTTTTTCTGCTTCTTGTACTGATTAGTAGTATAGATTTTGTTCTTCTTGTAATGATTTTTGTTCTTCTTATATAGTGCCAAAGCTCTAGCTTCTAGAGGTTGGCATGGGTTGCCTGACAAGAAAAATACCACGCAAATTCATTTTGACATTATGTCACAGTTCATATAGAGACAACTGATCATTTCTGCCCAGAAAGTGCTTGATTCATACTCGATCTATGTTTGATGTAGCTTCTATACTAACAAAAATTGCCCAAGGTCAGATTTTTGAGTTGACAATGTTTTCCATGTAGTGCTGATGCCAGAGTTCCATTTGCACAAACTGCCCCTCACGTGTAACTAGCATAACAAATGTTCCTTTCAACTAAATGACGCAGTAACAAAGCAAACGCAAGAGAGTACAAGTTCAAACCGCAAATCTGAGCTGCATTGCACATGAATATTGAAACACAGCAGGTGCTATACAGATTAGAAAAAATGCAATCTTATACCTAAATTACAAAACATAATGCAAAGACCAGGATGATTTCTGAGGCCTACAACATTCAATCAAACTCACGCTATATTTCTGACAGTACATGACAAATTAAATCACTTACAACATGGTAAGAAAACAAATTGATATGGAAAATCCTAACCTATGTATAGTTATTGACAGACTTAAGATATTTGGGTAGAACTTGAAGATCAATAAAACCCATTTTCTACACAGAAGCCAATTGAGCTTGCAATGTTAGGGTGATAAACATGTCCTATGATACCTAATTCCATAAGGAAGTCCTTTTCCTTGTCTGCATTTGTGTCCTTCCCTAGGCACTTTACTGCAATTGTACGTCCATCGTGAAGGACACCTCTATACACCTTTGAGAACCCTCCTTGTCCAACCATATTATCTGAATAACAAAAGAAATTTTGATTAATCTAATTAGGTTGCACGATCAATTAATTTTAAGCCAAAAACAAAGTTCTACCTAACATCTCGAAGTAACTTGTTTGCAACAAAGATAATGAGAAAAAAACAAAGAAAAGGGACGCAGGAGAATTGTCAACATATTCAAAAGGAAAATTTAGTTAGACTAATCATATCATATCAGTATATTTACCAGGTTGGAAATTGTTGGTGGCATTTATTATTTCTTCATAGCTAAAGCACTTCAACATAGACTACTCCTTCCCTTTGCTGAAGAAAATATCATTTCGTTTTCTGGCACTTCAATCAAATGAAGAACGAAAGAAAGATGAGAATATCTTCAATGGTGACATTGGTTGCTTGGGTTCTGATTGCCTTCTAATCACAATAGAAGACTTTGTGATCCTCGATTCGTCGATGATAGAACTATCCTCCTCTGTTCCCTGTGATTCTCCTTCACAAGTGTCAAGCACTGCCCTTGGCGAACATTTTTCTCTCCTTGGCTTTCAGGCAACATGTCCATCATTTGAGGAAACAGAGTTGCTTATTTCACCACTATTGTCTGAACACATTGAACTGGATTGATGAAAATCTGCTATAAAAAGAATACATTTATGAGAAAATATGTGATCTTCAAAGAAAACCAACATTTTCAGAAACAAAAAAATTTGAAGGTTGACTCTCAACCAAGAAAGCAAGAAGCAAACAAAAGAACAAATTGGAAGTGACCCACACAAGCAAATAAAAGCTTGTGTCAAAATTTATGTTGATCAAATTTCAAATAAGATACTTTTGGCCAGATAATCTTACTGAGAGATAACATGAGCAATGGCTGCACCAGTAACACCAAAACCAAATAGGAAAATGAATATTGGGTCTAGAATTATGTTTGCTAAATCTCCAATTACTGCATTACAACAAAGAAGCTCAATAAGAAATGTCAGCCTGATATCTTGAATTAACACTTTTAAAATACTAAAATACAAAGAAAAATGTTTGTCAATATAAAAAAGATAATTGAATTTAGTAAAGTCTGATTCTTTAGGCCACTAATATCCAAAGGGCAGCAGAAATGTAAATCTTTGAAAAAAGGTTCAAAAAAAACTTAAAAGAAATTCCCACTTGTTGCACAGAGAGGGGTTTTCGTATTCTTAAATCCACGGAAGACTCCTTGCATGGCCAAGGAAAGGAGAACTGCTGGAGCACCAAGTGACCTCACTGTCAAGTACTTTTGAGCGGGGTTTAGCATAGGTGAATCCTACAAGGAGGAAAAGAAAAAAGTTACACTGTTCTTTCCTTTGATGGCAGTAATTTAGTTCACTGGTAATGCAGCGGACATCTTCATAGTAAAGAGTAGATGATGCATATGAGATGGAAGTGCACTATAATATTCTGCAATCAATTTTCTAAACACAGCATTGCATGAATAATCACAATGAGTTCCAATCTTTTGAGGAAAGAAATCTGACAACTTTTTAACTTATCATATCACCAGGCATGTTCTAATATTTTAGGCCAAGGAACAAACTTCAGGACATTAAAGCTTTCTCTGTGTATTCTTCCATCCTCAGTCATAAATCAAATAAAAAACTGTAGCTCTTGCAATGAAAGAATCAACATACAACTGATGTCTGCAAGAAAACATCTGAATGACAGAAAGAAAGGTTAATAGTATTGAAAAGTTGTAACTTACAGACTCCACACCCATGTAATTTAACAACAGTTTTGCAGCAAATATGAGGAAAACATCTTGGATTATACCAAGCAGGCCACCTATTATCAAAGCTGATGAAGCAGAAGAGTTATGCCTGCTATGCTGGTTGCCATCAGCTACTTTTCCATGGGAACTGATAAGTGGCAAAGCATTTCTGGAGTCTAATCCAAAGAACAAAACATCAGAAAGTCATGCAGCTCAAATGGTAAGATTATCTTTGTATTGAACAACAATAAACACGATGAAAACAGTGGGAATTTCACATAGGAAAGCGGTGATCATTTTCATAAAAGCAATGAAGAAAAAGTAGTTCTGACTCACCAGATTTTGGTATCAACTCTTCCTTTTCATTATTTGCAGCAAGACCATTCTCCACTATTTCAATTTCTTCTCCCCCTAAATTTCTAGTGGCATCTTCTTCAGCAACAAAAGAAGTTGTAACGCTAACCAGCGGGAATATTGCAATTTTTTATGCTTGGTTGAATAGAGCAAATTATTTTTAATTCTTACGGTGCTCTCCTCACAATTGCAAAACGTCGTTGCAATCCGGAAATCGGGCAGAGAACCGAAATAAGTTGAAACAGGAATTGGAAATCCGGCTGTATTGGTGTTGTCTTCTCGTGGCTGGATGAAGGAAATCGGCAGAGAAGAACGAAATCGGAAGTAGAGAGAAGAAGTTGTTGTCCCCCATCACTGGAAGAAGGAAATCAGAATCGGCAGAAGAAGGAAATCGGAACCTTGAGTAGAAAAGAGAAGAGGAAATCGGCAGAGGCCCTATTTTTATTTTATTTTCTTTTTTTTTAAAATAGTAATGACATGGATAGACACGTTGGTATTACACATCGGTCGCTGTAGAGAGTCGCTTTATTTAGTCGTTGTCCCTATCATTACTCATGATTGTACCAACTATTCACCCCTCCATAATCCATTCATTCGTCATCTCATCAGTTAGTGATTTAAAATGATTTTTAATACAACATTACGATTTTTAAAATATTTTTTATATAGTAATGATATTTTTAGTTACTAATTATAATGATTTTTCATAGTGGTTGACGTGACAAGTATAAAAAAACAAAATCCACTCACCACTCTTCTTAAAAAATACAAAATAATAAAAGATAATTTTGTCTTTTCATGCTTACCACATCAATCACTATGAAAAATCACTATAAAAAGTCATTATGAATATTATTACTCTTTTTTATATTATAGTTATTATTTCAAAAAATATAAAAACGTATTTTTGAAACGTAATTCATATAACTCTAAGGGTCTGTTTGGACAAGGGCATTTCTATTTGCAAATGAAAAAAGTTGTATTGGAATGTGTGAAAATTTTGGTGGGTATTTTTGATAGAAAAAGTTTTTTGGAGGAAAAAATAAGAGAAATTTTTTTTTTAAATTATGTGAGAGGAATTTGAGTGGGAAAATTTGAATTCTAAATTTTGAAATAAAAATGTATTTAGATAGTTTGTTTTTATTTGAAAATTTTTTTATTTGCAAATGAGATTTTTCTTTCCAAACAGACCCTAAATTTCTTCGATTTAAATAACCATTAACACTGCCAAATTTTGTCCTCTCTATTAATCTCTCCTCTTAATTAGGTTTGTAAATTCTTATTCTCGTCCATCATCAAATACCATTCCATTCACGCACACGGAAAAGACTCCAATGAAGAATGATGGATGATGTGCACTATCCACCCTCAACTCCCAATATCAAACTACTCAACATCTTATTACAGGCCAAAGCAATAGAGGGATATAAAAAATGTATATAGTTAGCATTTTAAAATATTTTTAATATATTTTTGTATTTTTAATATATATCTTATCTTATAATAATTACCTTAAAAAATAAAAAAATACATTTTAAAAAATATATATATATATATATATATATATATATATATATATACCCAAACACGCAATCACCAAATTCTTGCACCTCAGTAATCGCAGCATCATTATAAATTCCAAAACCTATTTTTATCTTTTTGTCTAGTCAATTTTGCTTAGAAGCCCAAAATTACTCTTAACGCAATCCAACAAATTTTGAAGCCCATTGATCCAAAATAATAATAATAATAAACCCGAAAGCCCCCAGCCCAAAACAATCAATAAAAAACAAAACAGATCCAAACGACGTCGTAAGAAAAAGGTTTTAAGCATAAACCCCTTTCGGCCTCTTCATCTAAAACCCTAGTCCCAGGGAGCTCAAGTTCCGCATCTCCAAAGCTCAGCAGAGAAGTGGAGTGGAGCAACAGAGATGGGTAAAGTAGAAATGGGAAGCGACAGTGAAGGGGAGAAAACTGCCCAGAAAGAGAAGGAGAAGAAGAAGTTATTGGCAATCTCCCCAATCGCCAAACCCCTCGCTGGGAAAAAACTTGGCAAACGGACCCTCAAACTCGTCCGTCATGGTGAGGGAAAAAAATTAAGAAATTTACGTTACAGAAATAATTTTAATGTGAATGGATTCGTGGGTTTGTTTTAGATTTTAATTTCAAGTATTGGGTTTTATGGGTTTCAGCTGCGGAGCATAAATGTTTGAAAAGAGGGGTGAAGGAGGTAGTCAAAAGTATCCGACGCGGTAATAAAGGGTTAGTGAAGACTCGATTTTTATTCTTTTTGTTTCTCTGGCTTCCTATTGTGTATGTTAAATTTGTTTTTTGGCTACTTGAAAAGGTTTGTTTTTCTCGTTTATGTTCGTTTGTTCTTTTTTTTTTTTTTTTTTTTTTTTGGCCGCATATTGTGGTATTTGTGAGTTTTTCTGGGATTGTATCACAGAAGTTGAATTTATCTAGAATACTTAATCATGACTTATGTACATTGTACTAAAGTATGAACTTAGCTGATAATTTGAGTGTCGCAAACATATGGAAAAGCCTGCATTTTTATAGCATTTATACTGTGGGATGTCTCATAGGATTATAATAATTGTTATCTTCTCAAACCTGAATTTGAGAAGTTATGATTTGTAACCTGATGTACACCTTCCATAACCCTTTAGAATTCTTACATCTGGGTTCTTGTACTATTAAAATATTAACTTACTTCTTTCTGGTCATTGCAGATTATGTGTTATAGCTGGAAACATATCTCCTATAGATGTTATCACTCACGTGCCAGTCCTATGTGAAGAATCTGAGATTCCCTATATTTATGTTCCATCAAAAGAAGTAAGTTGATTTTGGATTATCTTTTTGATACAAACTTCTGATCTACTTCCCCTGCCCTTTCCTTCTGCTCGTTTTTTTCCTTTTCCATTGTGTGTGATATTATTTATGAAGAGTCAAGATAAATTGTTGGACTGAACATGAAGCAAGGCGGTTCAATCCTGCCTTGGAAATAAAATCAAGAACTGAAAGCTGAAATGGAACATCAGTTTTCCAGATCCCTGTATCCAAATGTTTACAAAGGACCCTAATAGTGCTTGTCCTGGGGGTTTATTTGCACATTGTGAGGACAAAAATAAAGAAGAATAGTAGGCATGGTCTTTCTTTATTTTTTCCCTCCTGCAGTCCATTGTATCCTGGTAATCTGTAGTGTCATTTCTAAGATGACGATTTTTTGCAAATGGGTTCTTGCAACATGATTTCTAGCTTCATATGTCATGGATAGGTAACATTTTGACCTCGTAGGATAAAATGGTTAAAGAAAGATCCTCTCTCTGTGGATAGTTTGATCTTTTCTCTTCAATATGCTAGTGGCTACTTGCAGTTCATGATTTCTAGCTTTATGTGTCGGATGGGCAACATTTGGCCTGGTAGGATCAAATGGTTAAAGAAAGACCTTTTGTCTGTGGATAGGTTGATCTTTTCTCTTCAATATGCTAGTGCCTGCTTGCATTTGCACTTTGGCATGTTTTTTGAAGGCCAGGGTACAATTGTTATTTTTCTTTTGATAATGGACGACATGAGCCTGGACTTTTTGTACTGTCAAACTTTCATTAAGCATCTAAATCCTAAATATTCTTTTTCTTGTTTCAATTGAACTTGAAGATGATAGTGATGCTTTAATTAAGTGGCTCATTGTGTTTTTTTCTTCAAAGTGTTGGGCTGTGTGTCCATCTGCTTCAATTGTTTCACTCTTAAAAATTGACAAATCTGTTGGTTTCATTTTTTTTCCGTTCTCATGGTCAAAAGGACATTAGCTTATGCATGTTAGATTCAACAAACTTGTAGCCCTATCATTTTGTGGTACTCTGTAGTATGGTGCATCTGAATATAAGAGTAGATGATACAGTGATGGTATAGATGCCATTGGTTGGTTGTCTTCCTGTTGCCTATAGTTTGCTGTGATGCTCCTTTTCTGCCTTTTAAGCATATGTTTGTTTCAGGATCTTGCAAATGCTGGATCCACGAAAAGGCCAACTTGTTGCGTTCTGGTGCTAACAAAGCCTAATAAAGGGGAGCTTGGCAAGGAGGAACAAGAGAAGCTAAAGGGAGAGTATGATCAAGTTGTATCTGATATAACTGAACTTGCTAACTCCATGTTCTAGATTTTGGAGGTTAAAAGGTTTGTGTTATATTCTATGTACTTAGGCCTCTTGTTGCCTTATCTATCACGTTTGCTTTGAGGGAAATGCATTTTAATGGTTGAGTTCTTACCATAATACCCTGTAAAACTTTTGTCCAAAAACTCGGTCTGTTCATTTCAACTTCAAAAGGGCAGCATTTAATAGCATGTTTCCCAGAAGATTGGTATCTGCAATGTGCATAGAAATCATTGACAAGCATCATAAATCTCAGGACTCAGGAGGTAAAAAAATGAAAGGAGCGATTCCTGCTGAGCGGACCAGCATGCGGTCATTTTTTCAATGAACGTTCACAGCATCCTTTACCTTGAATCATTCGATGGGAAGTGGAAATGGTTTGCTCCTACTGATATATACTCGAATTATTTTCTTCAAAAAAAAAAAAAAATACTCGAATTGTTGTAATCTTTTGCTGGTTGTTACATCCACTCCTCCACTAGTCCATTTTTGCTTTCCAGCAAATTTCGTATGTGGACTTTTTCATTCAAAAGGAGCAAAATAATGTGGAACGGCTTCTCCATTCACATGGAGCAAAACATCTTTCTTCACATAAGATGCCTTTTCAAATTAACACTCGCTTCTCAGCCACCTCAAAATGTTGCGTACAAATAACAGGAGTCAAAATCAACAATAAATGAGGAATCCGCTAAAACCCATTATTAGGAAACAAGTTAATGACTGACGATTCTAATTATTATTTTTCCAAAACATCTGAGGGAATGCCAAAACTGCTACCTTGTGTAAGAAGCATCAGACGGTTTGTCTGGCGCTCCAACTACCAATGTCATCCTCTTAAAGTTACAAAACGTAAGTACTATAAACTATCTATATAGCTTTATTTCTACATGCAATTCTTTTTCTCTGCCATTAGACGAAGCTAAGATAAGAAACCAATTTATTAGGCATACGGCACTCATATACACAATCTCCCCCTGTGAGATGAAGTCAGCTCTGGGTCAGTGTTGAGATGATAATGTCTTGAACAAGAAAACTCCTATACCACCAATGGCCAAACTAAGAAGTAGAGGAGGACCAATGTACTCCACGTATGTTGTTCTGGCAGTGCTTTTAGCTCCTCTCCCATGACGTGCCCTCTCCCCAAAATAGTCACGCAAGATATTGCTGAGATTGTCTATCTGATGCATGACTTGTCGTTGTCCCCTCGAAATGAGAAGTACCTGTTTCAAAATATTGCTTGTATCAGAGAGCCAAAAAAGTGGTAAACAACTTCATATGGTGGGAGTGCGTAGCTGCACTGATAACAGGATAATTGCAGAACTTCTTGAGATGCGATGCATGCTTTTTCTACGAGGGGTCAAGTGATACAACGTTACCTCTTCCAATAAGGAATCCCTTGCCAATTGAGAAGATGATGTGGCTCCAGTCAATGTACCATTACCTGAGCCTGTAACAAACATTGATGCAGGGGCAGTGCCATTGCAGGCATCAGCCTGCATAGCCAAATTCTGTTGACTGGAAGAAACTTTCCTAGTGACTATTTTTGAGTTTAGTTCTTCGATTCGAGATGTGAATTCTTCCATCCTCTCATTCAGCGTCAATATTTGTTCTGATAGCTGATTAATCATTCCCTGAAACGGGAAAATTCGAAGGTGGAAAAGTAAATTAATCTGCAGTTTGCTAGATTATGAGGAAATGAATGCGTAAATAATGGATAGCCAACAATAGATTCTGCCAATATCAACAAATATGACTAAAAGAATCACCAGAGGTAGGGAACTGCAACCTGGAATTCATACTTAAGTTTTAAGTATGGAACAACTTGGCTTAATCAAGGAGCGAATACCTGGTTAGCAAGTGCTGCTGGTGAATCTGGAGTTCTTCCATCATATCTCCGATTATTAACAGCAAGTCTAGTTAGCTTTGTTAGATTCTTCTCACGCAATGTAGCATATGAGTGTGGTACCCCTCTGAACAACATGCCATAAGCACCTACTTAGGCTAAATAATACAATATTCTAATGCTTAAAAAGTGAAAATCATAAGAAATGCAAATGAATATAGAGAGGTTCCACAACTTAGTTAATATAATAAGACAACCAGAACAACTATGTCCTATGGGCTTCACTCATTGGTTGGGAAAAAGTTAGAATTACCCATTGAGAAACTTCATTCTCCTATCTGCAGAGGCTTTAGATAGAGCTTCTTTAGGGCTCAAGGCGACGTCATCATCAATGCTGAGCTTTGTTTTCAGGTCAGCTGGCAATGTCTGTTGGTATTGTGGTAAGATCAAAACAATTTATCAAGAAAAACACAAAGACAACAGGTCCACCAGACCCGAGCATAAGGCTAATTGAACTTGCATCAGGTGTGTATTAGTCATGTACTCCTATTGTTAGTCATACCATAACATCATTAACGAGCTTTTCCAATTGAATTTGTTCGATGTAAGTGCGAGGAACATATGAACCATCCAATCCGAGTTGGTCACCAATGTATTTGACATATAAGCGATCTCTTCCTTGAACCTTCAAACAGCATGCACATCAAAATGATAATTAGCTATGCAGGCTAACTTCGAGCCAAAACCCAATTAAGCTAGGATAATAAAACTTCAGATAATATGTTCAACTTCCATTTATCTGTTACTTCACAAACTAGATTTCATCCTCTAGTATCCATGTAAAGCATAGCTTTTCATTCCATAACAATTCCTACCAATTTCAATTTTGCAAGACGGTTTAATTTACTTTTGACTGGCACAATTATGCAATCAAAATAAAGTAGCATCCAGAAATATCAGTTATACCAAGGGGGTTGTGGGGAACATCCATATCAAACTTGTATACTGAAGTAAAAAATTTCGAAATGGTCCACATCCTCATAGTTGGTAGATCGAGATCCCTTAAGAAATGCGGATATGCAGAAATATAACTCATATAAGCCGAAGGAAATAATTCTTAATCATCTTTTCATAGTTGCGAGTTAACTATTCAGATGTCTACAAGGAACTGGGTTGCCACATAAATTTACCATATAATAATGACTACAAATTATGTAATCATTAGTGGTTGGATTATACACCAAATAGTTGTAAATGTGGATCTATGAAAGGATTGTAACCTAAACTACAGAGTTCAATGGAAAAGAAAGAAGATTCTTAACGTAAATCTAACATCTGAGATAAGTAAAAAAGCAACAAAGTAAAAATTCACTCTGATTAAACTTCCACTTGATTGTAATTTACCTGAACATAGTGTCGATTGAGTTGCTCCAACCAATCGATTTTCACAGAAACTTTGTCATCAGAAAAGACATGGCTGCTTCTTTTCAAGATGGAGGCAATCGTGTACCCCAGGGCCATCAACCCACCAAGCAGCCGTACACTGACTTCAAAAGTAATTCTTGGTGAAATGATGAAAGGACTGTCTGTAACCCATTCCTGAAATCAGTATTGTAACCGTTAGAGATTATAAATTCCCTCATTAAATCATATCATGTATGAATTCTATACACTCATGTTCAGAAGTCATTCAGTATACCTGGATCATGCAGATGAAATACTAAAGTATGAGAAGAGGCCAATCTAAAAAAGTACAAAAAGGCAGCAAAACTACCTGTTTTAGTCAATGAGATTAATTTCACTCTTATTAGAGATCAGAGGCAAAGTTAAACATCCTGCTTGACAGCACATCCTAATGTGTTTTGATATTTTAAGCATTAAAGCTTTATGAACTAATATTGTCTGATCCAAATATCCAGCTGGAGGTTGGGACCACAATAGACCATTTGTAAGACGAGTTCTAATCACATGAAATGTGAGCAGATACATTTACCGTGCAGATTCAGAAATGCCTAGCTTACAGTTTAAAAACTCACTTAATGATTCTTCATTATGAAATTTCATTTTGCAGAAGCTAACTGAGGGTAGTATTGAATCAAATGTGAAGTTTAGAATTTGAGCATCCAAACCATCAGCCTAATAAATGAATAATATTCTTTTGGAGCCCCAGATAGAGAATCTGAAAACTTCCATGCATGCCACAGAGAGCGAAGAAAGAGAAAAAGATTAGCAACCCAGTTAGACAAAATTGAAATATAGCAGTATAACTAACAGATATCCACAGAGAACAAGACATTCACTATTAGATGACAACAAATAGCAGATCATGAATTCCTTGTGCACTTTCTCCCTCCAGGACAAAAGCTATTTGTTTCATCCATTTTATTCTTTTAAAATACACTTAAAGTCCACAACATGCTTGTCAGTCATCAGTAGACCAAGTACAGCAGTTATAAATGAAGATAAAGGAATCCAGCTGCAATATCCAATATATATTGATCAATCGTTTAAATCCATTAAGTAACAGCACAACATTTGTACAAGTAAGCATGAAAGTAACTCCAGTACGTAATGGTCAAACCTCAAACATGAGACTGTATTTGCCGTCCCTGTTTCTCATCCTCAGATAGGATTGACATGCTTCAGGATCTTCTCCAGGTGGCAGAAGATAAATATCATAAGTTTCTTCTGTAGTCTCTTTGTGTTCTTTGGAAAGAACAGCCTTGATCTGATCCACAGTAACAGACCTGGCTGACTGTAGCAAAAGAGAGAATTAACTCAATGTGAGCACCAGAAGAAAAACAAAGTGACAACATCTGAATGGTACAAGAACCTCAAACTTAACCTTCAAAACATAAGTGGGATTCTGAAATCCAGAGAAGGGGTTGAAATTATTGGTGATTTTTATATGTGCTGTCTTAAGATCAGGCTCAATAAATGCTTTGTACATTGGGTATACCTGTGGTTAACAAAATTCATAAGAATCCACATTCATTTTTAGACATAAAACTAGAAGTTGCTTAGTAGATGCATATAAATTAAAGGCAAACAAAACTTAAATGGCACCGTTTCAGAAATTTGGTGAATAATTTCTTCAGGTTCGTGTCCAACACGCTGAATATCCCTTAGTACACGTTTTACAAGATCAAAATGCACTCCACCAGTAACAGACACACGAAGATCCAGGAAAGGACGTAGCTTTTCACTCAAGGCATATATTCCTTCAATGATGACAATGCGGGAGCTCGGGACCTCAAGTGTCCTGGTAAATGTATTAATTCAAAAAAAGAAACAAAAATTCTTCTCCGGCCATGGCAGCCAATAATAAGTTCTCTTTACAGTTAAAACGTTTATTATTCGAACGTAAGAATTAAAAGGATGACAAAACAATTTCTTATGCACAATAATCAAAAAGATGGAACTAAGAAATGGAAAAGTGAGTTACTTGGAACCTATGCGAGAGCTAGATTTAAAATCATAAATGGGGACTTCAACAGGCCTCCCTGCTTTCAAGCCCTTGATGTTCTCGAGTAGTGTATCATAGTCTGTCAAGCGTGGATCTGCATCCAAAACAATGAATAATCACAAATTCTGTGAAATGATGTCCAAGTAAATTCTGCTCACACTCTCTCCCATTACTGACTGCATTTTTCATTTCATCTCTAGCCACCAGCTATGAATGTTTGAAATCTTGATGATAAAGTAAATCCATATGCACTCTTCCCCTTATCAGTACCATTTTCTGCAACTATTCCGGATCTAATTCGAAAATATCTACACATCCACAAAGTCATTCAGCAGCCTTTGAGCCTCTCAACTCCAAGGCATTCCATAGGTTTGTTCATGAAATTTAGCAAGTGAAAATGTTAAGAGCCTAGGATGTTTTTGGAGACCTAAGTTTCCCAAGTTACAGCTTTTAGGTAATAATACATCCAAATACTGGTCATTAGGGGATGTGGCAATCTCAGAAGGTACAGTATGTAAAAGCAAAACTAAATTGGATCATGGTAAGATTTACCATCGAAATTCCCATCAATAACTCGGCTGGAATCATTGTAGTTATCCATGCTTATGACAGCAATACTCGGCATAAAATTTAGGATCTTCTCCGTGAACACAGTTTTCCCAGCACCAGAGGGTCCTGCTACTCCAACTAATATGATACCATCATTATGTTGAGCTAATAACTGGCAAGCACGAATGACTATAAAGAAGCCCTTCTCAAATGAAAGATTATCTTGGATGGGAGCAATCTCATAGCGATCTGAATCCTTTCTTTTAACCAACTGCACCTGATCTCTTAAAAGGCCCTGTCGCCTTCTTGGTGAATCAGCACTGGCAGCAATTTCTCGAGCCATTGAATGGTTGAGGCAAGTTTCTAAAATGATGACAAGTAGAAGTTATCAGTACCCAACTGGTAGAATTCTAGTTGCCAACGCTGTGAATTGTTATATCAGAAAATAAAATTCAAAGGCAATATTGTGGTGAATTTCACTATTATATCATGCAGAAGGAAATTATTAGAATTAGAGAAACTTGATAATCACTTTGTACCAAAGAACTGATATTAGGCTTCCTGGAAATGTATTAAAGTCATGTAAATTATGAAAGCATCATACAAGGACCCAAGTCTGCGGGAGACAATAAATGGGATGTAAATTTGGATACTGAAAATAATTCAAAATACTCTCCAAACGAATGTTACTCCAGATAGGAACATAGACAAACAACATTATACTTTCATTCTCCAGCACGCTGTCAGAAACCAGAATCAGAAGACAACTAGACAGCAGTTGTTACAATCAATCTTTGTTCATATTCACTCAATTTTTACAGTAGACAGATAATATGATCAGAATTTTAAAAAGCAACAAATATAAACAGCAGCAACCAAACTTTCTTGATTTCTTTTCATTGTTTACATCAAGTACCCTGCAAAACCATTGAGCTTAAGGGAGATATAGGGAAAGAAATGGTACCAAGAGCTCTTGCAGACAACTAAGTTGAATTAGAATCAGGTTAACTCATGACTATGCTAATACTATTTCAAATAGTTAACGTTGTTACCAGTAAAAAGATACACCAGATTTTGTTCCAAAGTTCCCCCGAAAAAACTTTTACATTCACAAGGGAATCAATATTTAAAAAAATAGAAAAAAGGAAATTGAGAAAAAAAAAGATTAAACCTGTAGCTGAATTAGCAAGAAAATACTCAACTTAGAAACCTAAAATTTATTAAAAATTTCTCGAGATTGAACTGGTAAACAACATAACTATATCAAACAGCAATTTTATGATCTCCAGAGATCAAAATTTACTAACCCAAAAACAAAAAGTTCAAGACTTTAACAACTTCATTGCAGAACAACAAATTTGCAAGACATACACAGATATTAAGAAAAACTAAACTAAAACTGCAACTATCAATCCACCACAAACTAAATTCACAAGCTCCCTACTTCCCCCCACCAAAACCCACAACCCAACACACACAGACACATACAAGGAAACAATCAGCAAGGCATGCATGATCACAATATTAAAACTGAAGCAAGAAGTTACATAAGCAGAAACAATAAGGTACCCTTTAAGCTTGATGGGTTCTGAAGATTTGCTTCAAATTTTGAGCCCGAGAGAAAACTGAGATGAAAATAGTCCCAAGAATACAGGAAGCAGTGAGATTCCACTACTAATTCAATTGGGTTCAGCAAGCAAAACACACGCGAAAATAAGAGGTGCCTAACTAGTACGAGAAAAGAAAACGAGTGGTAGGCTATGCTATCGCGTTGGGAATTGGGATGTTATGCCTTACAATTAAAGATTCCTTGGTAGTTGTTCCTTGTTAGGATAAATCATAAATTTGTGGGTTCCTCCCGTGGAAGTTTTTGGACAGCACTTTGTGAGATGGTCCTGGCGAAGAAGGAAGATTCAAGATTGAAGGATACTTATCACAAAATCCCACAATTGCACTGTAATAAGCACTGTCTTTCGTGTTCTTTTCCCATTAATTTCCTGTTTTTAGCATTTTTTTTTCTTGGGATTTTTTACTTGTATATGCTGATTTTTGTTGTTTCAGATAAGGTCAAGTCAATGTATAATCATTGCTGTCCATGACTCGAGAACCGAAACGTAATGATATTTTTTTGTTTTAATGGCAGAGGGTAACCCCATTTTTTTGGTTAATTTTTTTCACTCCAAATCAAATCGGGCATCAATCGTTCCCCTGTTGGAAATTATTTAATCATACCATAAGTTCGCATGATGAAATTCGAAAATTATCTCTACCAATAACTAGTTCACTTTTTAATATAGTAAAAAAATAAATTATTAAATAATTTTATCAATTAAAGTAATAAGTATTTTCTAATTTTCTATCATTAAAAGTAGAATAATTATTTTTCCTTGTTTTTCTTTTAAAAAAATGTAGCGTGAATGAATGAAACAAAAATAAAAAATAAAAAAATCCCAGAAGCTATGTGTGTGTTTATATATATTCATTGAATGCAAAAACAGTATGGTTTAACCCGAAGGGAGGAATTTGGTCATTCTAAAACTGAAATTTACAAACTAAGATTCCTGTCCTTACTAGCCTTTTGCAAACCGTATTATATATTCTATTGATACTAAAGAATTTGCTAAATTAAACTTATCAAATAATAAAAAGATGACTTTGGCTATGATAGAATTTGTTACTTTTGTCAACCTTTTATCCTCAAAAGGGCTATTCAGCATCGATTCTTTATCCCATTTTACGGTAGTCAGGTCCCAAATTATTTGTGCTTTGGGGCATCTAAAGAACAAGTGTTCCACAGTTTCTTCTTCTTCTCCACAAACCTTGCATAGAGGATCGGATTTTATCCCTCTTTTTTGAGGGCTTCATTGGTTGGAAGACGTCTTTTGCAACTTGTTTATATCAAATTCTTTGCTTTGCCTTTAATGTTGAGCTTCTATAGCCTCTTACACATTGTTGTTGCCATTTTTTGGTTCCAACTACTTTCAGCTATATCCTTTTTCTTGGCCCTTAATTATTTGCTAGTTTTTTTTTTTTAAAATCCTATTCTATTAGAGCAAGCACACCAGCCCCGTTTTGGGGTTGGTCGTGCTGCAACAACCTCCACATCAGCAATTTTTACTGATGTGGAGGTTATTATAGGACAAACGGTCATAACGTAACCGTGTTTTTTTTTTGCAAAATTTTCATTGCCAAACGACATCGTTTGGCCCCTAAGTTTCTGGAAAAAAAAAATTTGTTAGTCTAAGTTTCTGAAAAAAAAAAATTTGTTAGTTGACAGGCGCGCAGCCAACTAACGTGGTTGGGCGCACGCCACGTCAAAGGGGGTTGCAAACCTCCCCTGGTTTGTAACCCCCTTTTGACCCTTTTTTTTTAAAAAAAATTATCAACGAGTAGAAAATATTTTTCTCTACAAAATGACATGCACTTTGACTATTTTTTGTGCAATATATGATTTTCTTAAATATAATATAATATTAAATTATAATATACTTATTAATATTTTATAAATTTTAATATAAAATTATTAATATTTCTATTAATTTTAAGTTTAAGTCTAATAATATTAAATTTTTATTTTAATATTATGTAAAATTATTTATACATATTTAATAATTACAAAAATTTTTAAAAAATTAATTTGACTATAATATTGTATAAAATTATTGAATGTGATTATTAAAAATTATATGTATTCATAGTTAAACAGCATAAATAATTACAAAATTAAAGAAATAATCAGGTTTGTCTAAATGAAAAAGAATTTATCCGAATGTTTCAAGTATATTATTAAATTTCAATTTTAATGTAATGTAAATTTATTTTTCATTAATTATTTTACGTATTTCATATTTAATTTAGAATATTTATTTTTATATTTTAAATGTATTATTATAATATAATTTTAATGTAATGAAAATTATTTTCCATTAATTGTTTAAGTATTAATTGTATTAACGAATTAAAATTATAAGTTGTATTATTAATATATATTGAATTTTATAAATGAAAAATAGATAATATTTTAGAATTATTAATTTAAATAAGAAGTATTAAATATATTAAATAAATGGTGTAAAAGAAGGTAGAAGAGAGAGAAATTTGTTGCGTGAATAGTAAAAGTCACAGGCGTAGACTTTTTTTATGATAGTTATGAATAGTAGAGATCGTTCAGAAGTTGATGTGGTCTTTGATGTAGGCGTAGTGTAATTGGCGCTTTTTAAGCTATTGTGCATGTCCTTACTACAATACAATGTATCTATTACAATAATATGTATTTCACATATTACAAGATAAGACTTCCATACCAAGAGGTCAGAAACAAAAGAAAAGAAATGTCAAATGGCAGAATTCGAGCTATCGACCTCTTATGTTCAACTTGGCTATTATTTGCTACTTTATGGGGCAAGCTGACTGAATATGTTCCATTTCTTGAGCACTACCATACCAATTTGTCCTTTGAGCCCACATGACTTTAAGTGGAATACCCAAAATTATTTCGGCCTCTTGTGGACTAAATTTCTCCCTAAATTTAAAACAAGGAAAATAGAATTTTGTTCAATTTTAAAATTTTGTAAGATTTTGAGGAAATATTAATATTAAATTACCAAATTAAATTGGATTCATAAATCTACAAAAGAAATAATGAAAAATAGATAAAAGTTATTCTTAATTCTAATCTTAAATGAAATATAAAAACTTATTACTCTCTATCTTGAAAAAAAAAATTATTATAATTATTTTTTAAATTATAAAATATACACACTTATGTACAATTAAATATATAATTTTTATTCTTATTCTTATTTTTTAATTTAAATTATACATATTTATTATTCGTAAAATATTACAACAATTTTAAAAAATTTGTTTTGAAATTAAACTTCTTTTTCCGAATCAAATGGTATACTTGACTCTTTTTTTTTTCACGAAACACTAGTAGATATTATTGTGTTTGCAAATATTTACATAAAGTAGTCTAAAAAAGGCTAATTGCTTTTTGTGATAGTGATCTACAGATGATCTACACCATAAAAGAAACTGCAATAGGAAACAAAATATTGCTATTTTTAGCTAGCGTATTTGACACCAATCGCAATCCTATCTAAAAATCTAAGAAGAAAAAAAAACCCAACTTGACATCCAGTTCTTGAGCATCTCGAAACTTCCGCTGCAGAAGCTTATCAGTTCGTCTCTTGTCCATGCCTAACGGGATACTATCAAGGCTTGACTTCCAAGCGAGTAACACCCATCTATACTAGAAGAGAACAAAATCCTTACAAAAAATAAGAAAAATCCTAAGGAAGAGGGCAAAAAACAAAAAACAAAAAACAAAACAAAACAAAACAAAACAATAAATAAATAAATAATATATAAAGTGAATGACTAAGGAGGTGTTTGGTACAAGAGTTTTGGGGGAGAATGAAAAGGATTAAAATAAAAATGGGTGTTTGGTTAAAGGGGTTAGGTTTACTTAAACCCTTTGGGGTGGGTTTTGTTAAAACCCAACGCCCATTTGGATTTAGGGGGAATGTAATTAAAATGGATTAAAAACGATATCATTTTGAGCATAGTTAAAAAAAAAAAATTAATGTTGATTGGCGCTGTAACGCCCTTCATGTGACGCGCGCCTAATGGACGCAAGCCACATGTCATGGGGGTTGCAAATCCACTAATGGTTTGCAACCCTCATTTCACTTTTTAAATTTTTTTTAAAAATAAATTTTATTAATTTGTAAAATTTTTTTTTTTTTATAAATTGACATACACTTTAACTATTTTTTAAACAATATATGATTTTTTTAAATATTATATAATATAAAATAATAATATCTTTATTATAATTTTAATATAAAATTAATTAATAAAATTATTAATATTAATATTAAATTTTAATTTTAATATAAAATTTATTTCATTCAATTACAAATAATATCAAATAATATAATTACTGTCATTTTATTCCATTATAAATATTTCTTTTTATCAAATTTATTTCCATCCTAAACCACCGTTATACCAAGCCCCCTAATTGAATATACAAATGGTACACTTGATTAATTGAATGATTTAATGTATCCAACTACTATCAAGCTATGCGACAAAGCCAATCAAGTCTTCCCATTTCTTTGTCATATTACAAATTTAATACCATAATTTGTAGAAATTATAACTATCGTCTTGATTAACTATTCAGTATTCAGCAAAGTTAACTATCAAAAACAGTAAAAACAAAAACAAAAAATTGAAATAAATTAAGTTATAAAAATTTAAAAAAGAAAGAATAAAATATTATTTCTTTTTTAATATAAAAATTATTTATTTTTCAATTTTTATAACTCAAATTGTTTTAATTTTTTTTTAACCGCTTTTGGTATTTGATTTTGCTGATTATCAGTTAAAGGAGGTGGTTATAATTTCTGTAAATTACAGAATTGAATTTGTAACGTTATAAAACCTCAAGGGAATTAGATGAAATTATTTCTATAATCTATTATGGTTTTATAAATTCTGAGTTCTGACAGAGAGGAATCCAAAGAGCTATAATTAGAGTGGCAGATTCTTAGGAATAAAATACAATCGATTATAGAATATAAAGTCTGAGTTCTGGTCGAGAGGAAGCTAAGGAGTTGTGATTACAGTGGCAGAGTAAGGAGAAGAGCTAAAGAAGGGGATGGATTTAGAGGGAACACCATCTCAACATGGCTATTATATGCCTGCAGAATGGGAAACTCATTCACAGTGTTGGATGGGTTGGCCTGTAACTACTTTCTCCCTCTGTCTTAATTTTTCTCGTAGCCCACATGAGTCTCTATTTTTGTGTTTTGATATAAGTATTGAACTTTCTCTGTTTTGCCTTGCCTGATGACCATTTGTTTTGGTTAATTCTTAGTTGTTCAAATTGTTTTTTTTTTGGGTTTCTTCAACTTTATGATCTGGATAGCAATTATTGTGTCCTGTATAGTGTATTGGACCTTCGAAGATTGTCATGAACATTGTATTTGCGGCTCCATTGATTGCTTCTAAGAATTCTTTCTGGGTGTTTTCTGATTTGTGGTTGGCATTTACGTTTTAATTTCTTAACTGAATGACCATTAAACCTGTGTTGGCCAGTTTAGCTTTTGGAATTTCTAGATGTGGGTACTTAATGGATGGGCTGGAGGTTGAGTTTTATGTTTTTTTTTTTTTTTTCATGGATTATTAGATTTGGGGAGCTAAAATGAAATTGAGATTCAGATAGTGTTCTTGGAGCTAAAAGCAGGCCTCTTGAGTGGGAGGTTAAAAACGAAAAAAAGAGGTGATGTCGCTAGAGCTAGTAATTGACAAACTGAGATACACGAGAACGGCCTTCCCTTTCTCTGTTCTCTATCATTCTCGAGTTGTCCTCTGCCTTATGTGGTTTTTGACCTCCATGCTTTTATTGAAGATAGATGTGTGGTTCTGTTTCACTCTTGTAGTATTATCAAGCCTCGTCATTGACCTGTAGGAGCGTCCAGATAACTGGCGAGACACTGCAAAACATTCTCAGCGTGTATTTGCCAAAGTAGCATCTGCAATCTCAAGATTTGAACCTGTTACTGTCTGTGCTAGTGCCTCCCAGGTTTGCAACTACACTAGGTGATTGAAACTTTGGTTTGTATTTTTCATTAGTTTTTACAAACTTTTTCTCTGGACAGTGGACAGAAGCACGAAGTCTATTACCAAAAAATATCAGAGTTGTTGAGATGAGCATGAATGATTCTTGGTTTCGTGATACTGGTCCAACTGTGAGCTTCTCCTTCTTCCTTTTTTGTTTATAAATTTTAGGAGAATTTTTGGGGAAACAGTTGTCCAATTTCAAAAATCTCGGGCTTTGATTTTTTGTAGTTTGTTGTAAAAAAGCGTGATTCCAGTTCAGCAAACCAGCAGAAAATTGCAGGGATAGACTGGACCTTCAACAGCTGGGGTGGTAAGATTGCTGAAATTGCACTTTCTTTTGGCTTATTTGATGTCATGAACTACTCTTTAGTTTTGTGAGTAACTAGATTTATTTTTTAGCACAAAAGAGTCTTGTATAATGGGTTCTTGCTTGTACTTTGCATTCCTGGTGGACAGACTGTTGCTATTGGAACTGTCTATTAGAGTACATTCCATGTTTATGGTATGAAATTGCTTGGATTTTTTTTTTTAATGTTTTTTTTGGGTAAGTGGTTTTATGTTCTTTCTTAATTATTAGATTGATTTCTATTCACATGAGAAAGTTATTGTGGCCACGCTCCTGGGTTTCCAAATGGAAGCATGTGTCAAGAGGCAATGGGATTGTGGGATGATTGTAGTGTTATATGACTTTATAAACCAACTGGAAGCATATCCTTCCACTCCTTTCCTGAAGTTGTAGGTCCATTGTTATGGCTTTTGGATCTCAAGCTTAATCCATATGTAATTATATATTCTCTTTACCTTTTTTGTTGTTCTCCTTTATTCTCATGCTTTAACAGTGGCATATAATGTTGAAGAATGTCTTTTTCCACTTTTGCCTGGAATTTCTGTGTTTTAGATGAATAATGTTCTTGAGCTATCTGAATGAAATTCTTGACAAGGGAGTTCAATCATTCCCAGGTGTCGATGATGGCTGTTACACTGACTGGAGCCTTGATCTTCTTGTAGCTAGAAAGGTTTGTGAAATTCAATTTATGCTGCTTCTTTATTTTAAAAAATGTTTTCTTGTCAATTGTATACTTATTTGTGTATCTGTTTGGTCTTATGCAACTCTAAGATTCTGGATACGGAAAGGCTTCCCAGATTTCATCATTCCATGATACTTGAAGGAGGAAGCATTCATGTAGATGGAGAGGGCAAGACATACAAATTCAGTTCTTCAATTCATAGTTTTCATGCATAAGAATTATTATTTCTACTTCAAACCTCTCCAATTGCCTTGCAACTTTATTATTTAATCACCTGTAGAGGTTTTGTTTCATTGCAATTAGTGAATAGTTGTTCTTCAGTATCTATCAGTTTGCAAAATTATCAAATACATACAGTTTGTATCAAACAAAATTCTTCGAGTTTAGGTTAGTTTTTAATAATTTTCATTGAACTGTTTATTCATTTAATAGTGCAAAAGATCAAACCTTTTCTTGCACCTATATGAAAATATCATTTAGTTTCACAATACAGAGGGATTTCATTGACTGCAGTTGTTACTCAAATTGGCTGTAGAGTCTTAGCATTGCACTGAGATTTGCGAACTGAATGACTTTCTGATTTAATAAAGTTATTACCTCAAAGTCACTTTCTTGATGGACTTGGTAATGATTGTTCCAGTTGAGTACCTAACCTTTGATTTGAGCTTAACTATGAAGCGCTTGTTTCTTCCATGTTTTCAGTTGTGCATATGTAGTTAAACTTCCCAACTTACCTTCTTAATCTTATAACACTGTTGATGTTTTAGGAACTTGCCTTACAACGGAAGAGTGCCTTTTGAACAAAAACAGGAACCCTCATTTGACTAAGGAACAGATAGAAGATGAATTAAAAGTATATCTTGGAGTCAGGAAAATTATTTGGCTACCTCGTGGATTATTTGGTTTGTCCAGCTTACCTTTCAATTTTGTCTTCTCTTATGATCTATATATCCAACCACATTATCTCTTGAAACGGCTAATTTTGATTTACAATGGCATTATTGCTCTCAAGTGTCTAGTTTATGGACAATGAGAGGAAATCTAAAACATGTTTATTAATGAAATTTTAACGTTGTGTGGACTTTTATTACGTGAATAATTCATGTATTTTCTTTTTTCTATGTCCATGAAGTCTGTCTTTGTACGCAACATCTTTATGCCCAAGAATATTTAATTAGGTATTTTTTCATCTTAGAGAATATTTGAATTCAAAATTCATTGGTAGGGGTTTTAAACTTGTTATTACCTTCAAGTGGTAAGAGTAGAAAAACCTTATATGAACTGCCAAGTTTCAGATGGCATCTCTTCTTTTTTGAGTTGTTGGGATCATTCACTCGTGTCTCTAGTTTCCACTTGGTTATGTGATTATTGTAATTTATACTCTTCTATCAAAAGTGTAGAGATGTTATGCGAAACAAATTACTTGAATTCAACTTGGACTTGTTGATGAAGTAGCAAAATGTTAGTCTCAAAAGTTTTTAAATATTCTTTAATCAATACTTGAGTTTGATTTTGAATTTGACTTGTATACTAGTGTCAAACTCAAGCTCCATTATGGTGAATTTGCCGAGCTCAAGCTTAAGTTAGCTCTACTTGGTTTTGACCGGACTCAAATACCACCTTAGTCAGTTACAATTGGCATATAACATCTTCTCATCTTCTCCTCTTTTTTTGATTAATAATTGACAAATTAAGTGAAATCTAAATTTTCATTTGCTGCAGGAGATGATGATACTAACGGTCATATCGATAACATGGCTTGCTTTGTGAAGCCTGGTGTTGTTTTGTTGTCTTGGATTGATGATGAGTCAGATCCCCAGTATGAGCGGTCTATGGAAGCCCTATCCATCCTAACCAGTACAACTGATGCTAACAATAGAAAATTGCAAGTAATCAAACTTCATGTGCCCAGCCCACTATATATGACAGATGACGAGGCGTCTGGGTTGGTCCAAGTAAGTGTGCTTGTTTCAAGTTAGCATATGCTGGCTTTCTCTTGCTGATGATGACTTTACTAGGGAAGAGAAATCAAGCCAAGTACAACTTGCTTGTGTTATTATACTATTTTGTTGAGTTGAGGTTCATAGAAAGTATTTAAAAATCCAACACTAGAAAAGTTGAGAACCAAAACACCTAGTAAGTTAATCGCTTTAACATTTTAGGTCAGTGCTTCAGCTCTATCTGCTTGTTGTGCTTCTCTAGTTTGTCTCCTATCTATCCATGAAGAGGAGAATTGTTGAGGTTCATGGGTCGGGTACCTACGCCTTAAGATTTTTGATGTTAGGGTTGGTTTTCGTCTACTTATTAGAGCTCTCAAGTGAGCTTCTCAGATGTTTCTCCATAGGGTGTAGTTAAAATTAAAATTTTAACTCATTTTGTAATTCTATGTACTGACAATTTCGTTTCCTTTGTATTGTTTTACATGACATTTCTTTGTTGACAGAGCGGTGAATCTAAGCCGAGACTGCCTGGTACGAGGCTCGCTGCTTCCTATGTGAACTTCTATATCGCCAATGGAGCAATCATCACCCCACAATTTGGGGATCAAAAGTGGGATGATGAAGCTGTTCGTGTCCTGTCCCTGGCTTTTCCAGAACATGAGGTTAGTGAGATTGTCCATATACTCATGCTGTTCCACAGAGTTGTAAGAAGAGAAGCTATTCCAGTACCCTCAACCACTCATGTAATATCAAATGGGCAATTCAGTATTCATATTTGCAGTGGAACTCAACCCTTTTAACATTTTTTTTTTTGACATTTTCAGCATCTGATCTTTTAAGTTTTGTTCAGGTTGTAAGAATTGAAGGTGCGAGAGAGATTGTATTGGGAGGTGGAAATATACACTGCATCACTCAACAACAGCCAGCTTGTCCCTAAGAAATGTGAAAGATAAAAAGTTTTTGTTAAGGTTGTAAGAATTGTTTCACGCAATGTATTCTGAACTCACATGAACTTTGTGGACTTGTTTTGCTTCTTTGAGACCTTCCAATCAATCCCTGTATCCTCATCAATGAATGTCATGGATGTTGCAGAAAGTGCATTGCGTAGTTGTGATGGTGTTGACTTTAGTGCATGTTCATTTCTAGCCGTAGTGAAATCTTCAGTTATAATGCAATTACTCATACTTTTGGAAGCGGGCACTCTAATCTAGATAGGCTCCCATGTGCTTCCATTCTTAACGCTTTGGTACATATTGTTCTCAAATGCAATGAATAAACATTACTTCTAATAAATAAAAAAAAAATCACTTTTAATTTAGTATAATTTTTTGTAATTAATATAATTTTAATTTTCAATTTGGGTCACATATTATCATTATTAGTAAAATTAATAATAAAATTTCATTAGTTTTTTTTTTGGGTGACAAAGGAATAATATATTTTTTACTTGTGGTTATTTTTATTTGTTGTTTTGGAAAAGCTCCATAATTTGGTGCTTCCATTTTCATTGATGAAGCATGGCCACTCTTGCCGACAATCGTTGCTCCAAGATGGCCAATTTCATTAAAGCATCTTGTAAATTCATACCCCTATATATAGATGAGGATGGGAACTCAATAAAGGAGGAGTAAATGAAATTAAAATTGATACATTTGCTTGAATAAATCAAGCCAAAGCTAACCTACTGGTCTAACATGGCCTCCATATATTGAAATTTATGGGGTCCAAATATTAGCTTGTTATGTTTAGTAGGATAAAAAATTAGTAGGGGTCTTATAATCAATTGTTTTGTTAAATTTGAGCCCACAAGACATCACAATCCAACTCTATAATCATCTAAACTTATTCGCTTCACTCAATCATCAAAGACTTCTCTTTTCTTAATAACTTTGGGATTAGAATCTCAAAAAAAAAAAAAAAAAATCTTGGAGCCCTTCATTACATATCATCAACAAATCCTTGGTCCTAGAATCTTTGGAAGTTGGAACCCCACCACTAAACAAATTCTTTTTCTGAAAAAAAAGAAGAAAATAATACAGTAAAAATAATTATGACCATAGATGAATTACGATTTAAAATATGTTTTCATACTTTTTAATATATTAATTTTAAAATAAAATATATAAAAATATTTTTTGAAATTGTTATCTATATACACCCTAAATAACCCAAAACCAACCACATGATTTAATATATCTATATAACCAAACTTGCCCCCGGGGCATAGGCGAGTTGGTTAGTCCTGTGGGGATAGTGGGTTAAGAGCCGGCATCTGCGTCAGACAAGCGTGACTGGTCACATTTTTTGGGTGAAATATTCTGTGTTTGTGATCGACCGTTGGAGCGTAACTACATGGCATGGGCCGCGGTTCGTCACATGGCGTCATCTCACGTACTTTGCGTGGGCGCGTTGCCGAGTGTGTGCGGTGTTTCACCTTTCTATATAACCAAACTTCTAAAAGGCAGCAAAGTAATAGAAAAAGGAAAAGACTTAAGGGTCCATTATTTGCTTTGTTAGTGGAATTGGAATTAGATTGGAATTTTATATGTTAATTTATAAATGAGTTACAATATTAAAAAATTATATAAAATTTTGTCATATTTTATTAAAAAAAGTTTTCTATTTAAAAACAATTCTAATTTTAAAGAGAACCGAACACACACACACACCAAAAAAAAAAAAAAAAAAAAACAGTGCAAAACTTTCAAGACTTTTTATAGGAGCTCACAACGGTAGCACGTACTGCGTTGAGAGATAAAAACTTGTGAGGAAACCAAAATCAGTAGTCATTTAATTGGAGATCTGAGGAGAAGGGCCTTCTTTCTGCAATTCCCTCACACATAGGGAGTGGAGCAGACCATCGTAATCAGCAGGAAGGAGATATGGGATGCTCTTTTTCTGGTCTGAATGCTCTGTATGATGCCGTGAATGGCGGAGGAGATGTTTGGATCAATGAAAATCGGTTCAGGATCATCAGGCAGCTGGGCGAAGGTGGATTTGCTTATGTGTTTCTTGTGAAGGAAGTCCCTCCTTCGGACCCCTCTTCCAATGCTGGCCTCTCCAAAAAGTTCAAGAATTCTTCCCATTTGTCTGGTATTTTTCTTCAATTTTGCTGTGATTATGGGAATGGGATTGCAAAGTTGGGACCTTTGTTACTTTTTTAAATGTGGGTTTTCTTTCTCCTGTTGTATTTTGTGGGGGCTCTGGGATTGATCTGAAAGTGGGATGCACGTGAATTTGTGAAAATGGACCTCTTTGATTGGTTTGGTCTGAATTTTATTTTGCCTTTTCTGGTTTATGTTGATAACTGGAATTAGGATTAGTAATGATTTTTCCTGGGACTTGATATGACTCATGGTGTAATTTGCTTTCTGTATGTATGATTTTTGAATTCGTGATCTAAAGTAGCTGCGTATTCACAAAGTTTGTAATGAATTGATTAGTATCGCATTAAGTTGTGGCTTTTTGTTTCTGTTAATGATGTCTTTGTTGATAACAGAAATTCATTCTCTAAAGCTGCCATTGGGCATGACATGTACTTTATTGTGTGTAGTTTTCTGTGTCATTCTTGATTTGATGATATAAACTGTTTGTTGAGTAGACATGGAATCACTTGTACATGGTGCATTGTTTCAGCTAATCTCTCTGTTGACTGTCACTGCGTCCATCAAACTTTGTGAGACATGGGAATTTTTATGATTTTCCAAGTTAAATTTATGGGTTCAGATCATAAATACAAGAAACCACAATCACTGGATGTTCCGGGTATTTCAGAAGTAATTTGTCTCCATTTTTCTCCTCAAGAAGCAGTATTGAGCATTAAATTAGTTTTTTTTTTCTTGTCTTTATAACTTATAAAATTTAAAAGTTGTTAGCCGTAGGAGTTGTCAATGGAAAACTTGATGCGATTACTGTTCTTGTATTTGCCTGTGTATGCTTTTGATCTGAGCTATTAGCAACTCAGAACAGACAAGAGCAAAGATGTAGAGACAAAGCTAAGAGAAACATTCTAATGTTCTCATTTATGTAAAATTTTAATGTGTAGAGGATGGGACTTATGCAATGAAGAAAGTTCTCATTCAGAATACTGAACAACTGGAGTTGGTGAGGGAAGAGATCCGGGTTTCGTCCATGTTCACCCATCCCAATCTACTTCCTCTCCTTGATCATGCTATCATTGCAGTCAAGGTGATTTGAAATGGAACTTATTTTATGTCTACTTATGTTGGCTTATCGTTCTGGTGACTAATTTCCTGAGACATAGTATGTTGCCTGAGGTGTTCTGACTGTGCCCTAATCAAGAGATTTGGTGGATGACATATCTTGATACATAGTTCCAGGTCCTTTTGTGCTTTTTTAAAAAATCAAAGTTATGTAGCTATGTTGAACGAAAAATGTCCATGCATTGTTATTAGTTACTGTTATTCCTGACCACCAGTGGTGTGTCATAATGTTGTTACGCCACATGAAACTTGGTCATGCTAATATGTTAGAGATGAGGAGGAGGAAACAACCACAGCTGATAATTTTTAATTGCAGAAAGAATGATAATGCCTGGAAGTCATATTGAAATATAGTTCTCCTTGGATTTTGAGACAAACTCTCATTTACCTGAAAGGTATCCTTGGTAGTCAGGGCAAAGAAGTTATTATATCTGTATCAAGATTGGTGCCTTTTTAGCATATAGAGATTTAAGAATCATTAATGGTTTTAGATTCACTTATTGGAAGTGCACAATGTTTTTTTGTCATGTTTCTGATATGTTCATTAATGGAAAAATCCATTCTTATGTGCTAGGGCACACCAGATCAATCTTGGAAACATGAAGCATATTTGTTATTTCCTGTTCATCTGGATGGGACATTGCTGGACAATTCCAAAGCCATGAAGGCTAAGAAGGAGTTTTTCTCTACCTCAGATGTTCTTCAAATCTTTCGTCAGGTGAATGATGACAATATGCTCAGCTTGGATCCTCTGATGAGTGTGCATTTTCTAGCGGTTTATATTTTCATCCATCTTGCATATATTTGTTTCTTTTTTCCTAAGATTGAGCTTAGTGTTGTGGTGTATTAGGTTTTGTTATGATAACCATTCTAGTGTGGGTTTATGATATCATTGGTTTAAACTTAGTACTTTTAGGATTAGGCTGTCTTATTTCTTTACAATATTTGATTTTAACATAGTGGCACCTGGATTGGAATGCATTAAGCAATGAATTTATATACGAGAAAGGCTTGTCTGAAAAGATTGTTTGTCTGCAGCTTTGTGCAGGATTGGAGCATATGCACAATCTTGAACCTCCATATGCACATAATGATGTTAAACCGGGTAACATTCTTCTGACACATAGAAAAGGGAAATCACCTCTTGCAATCCTGATGGATTTTGGAAGTGCTCGACCTGCCAGAAAGCAGATTCGTTCTCGTTCTGAGGCTCTTCAATTGCAGGTCTTTTGGATGTTTGTTACTTTTATTTAAACTCTTTTGCTGTTGGTTAACCATTGTTGCATTTCATCATTCAAGCAAACTTCAAAACTGATGCTAATAACCTCTTTAACATTTTTGTCAACTATTTGCTTGATTAGTTCAAATGGAAGTTTGGATCATTATGCAATCTGTTGCTTTTCTAATTGTTTTGGATTGGTTTTCTGGTGCTTGGATATGTAGGAATGGGCATCTGAACACTGTTCAGCCCCTTTCAGAGCTCCTGAATTGTGGGATTGTCCCAGCCAGGCAGATATAGATGAAAGAACTGATATCTGGTCATTAGGCTGCACTTTATATGCAATAATGTGAGGTTCTAACTCTTTGCTCTTGGACAGTAGTCAACAATAAAATGTTTTGAAAAGCATATTGCTTATTTCAGATAGTGTGTGCTGCTTGATCGCGCAGCATTTGAGAATTTGGTGACTGATTTTCCTTCTATTGTTCTTATTTTTGTCACCATTTTCTTTGTCTGCTTGTACAGGTATGGTGTGTCTCCATTTGAGTACGCACTTGGGGAATCTGGTGGAAGCTTACAATTGGCCATTGTGAATGCCCAGATAAAATGGCCAACTGGGCCTAATCCTCCATACCCTGAAGCCCTTCACCAGTTTGTGACATGGATGCTGCAGCCACAACCTACAATGCGTCCACGCATAGATGATATCGTAATACACGTTGACAAGTTGATCTCAAAGTTCTCTCAATGAAGAAACGGGCGTAAAGAGTAGTGATGGATTAGTTCACAGGTGCACATTATATGGCTCTATATCTTGGAATGTGGGGTAATTAAAGTTGGTCACTGTTGATTTTTCACCTTCTTGGTTACAATGTGATTAGAAGAATTGGTAAGTTAATTAGTTAACGTTTCACATATTGGTGGAGCTCCTGCTTTCTCTTTTTTTTTCTTTTCTTCATGTTATCATTGTATAACAGTAGTTGCTTGTACTGATACGAGTTTGATGACAGTAAGTGATTATACTGGTCGAATTTGATGCTCTGTGGATACCAAATAAAATTGGAGCCCAGATCAATTTCACTTGTCTTATTCCGTTTCTGTCACATCTCAGTTTTAAATTGGTGTTATGCCTGTGGGTTTGGACATGAATACGAATAACGATGACTACTCTGTGTACATTGTCAAGAACATTACATGGATTAACAATCATATGATGCTTAATAATGCAATCCCAACAAACAGTTAATAATTCTCAGCCCACTTATCTGTTTGCATTTTAACGGATGAAATCACTTGAACCTTTTATCTAAGTTATCTGTAGCCTGCAGGAAAAGAGCAATAGAATTACCATTGTCATCATTATGACGAGCAGATTCCAGATTGAAGAACAACAATTAAACTAGAATTGATAGCAAAACACTCCTTACCATCTTCAAATGGATATAATGCCCCAGTCTAGTTTTGCTATTGATCAGTTCTGGTGTTCCTCCTCATCTTCAGAATCTGAACAAGACAAAAGTTGCAAACAAGGAATAAGTGTTAGAAATTCACACAAGTTCCTTACCAGGAGAAAGAGTTGGCCATTCCCTCTGAATCTTTGTCTATTTCAAGAGTCCAAATATAGATAAACAATCCGCGATCTATCCACTCACCTGAACGCGCATCATCGCCAACCTGCCCTCTTGCTTTGATTTGTGTTATGACCATTCTCAACAGTATTCTTCCCCAGTACAAGTGCAGACCAAGCAAGCCGAAGAGGAGAGAGTTAAACAAATAATAGAGAACTGTTTCTTCCTTAGTGAAATTATCCTTCCGTAAGATGGGCAGAATTTCATAGCTGTAGGGCAGGCAGAAACACGTCTTAGACAAGAGCTAAACCATTTTTTCTTCTTGTACAGCATTAAGTCATCATGCAGAAACTGCAACTCACCTTGTACTCCTTAGAACCCAGAAGGGATAACAAATAAGCCGAAGAATCCACCAAGAAAGTGCAAACATGGTGAACAAAATGTTAGCAAGGTTCTGAAGGCCACTGTATTTCGAGATCTTCGCAGTTTCCATAAACACATCACTTCCTTCATGGAGTGCTAAAACTACTGATCCAACACGACCAAAACTGCAATTATGCAAAAGCAACAAGCAAATTCACTACCAAAATTTTGAACCCTAGGGAGCAACAAATACCTTGCAACAGTATGTACAAGGAAGAAGATTTAGATTTTCAGAAGGAATATTTTACCTGAATATATACGATAGCACAATCAAAATTACTGTTCCGACATGATGAGCCAATGAGGCAATAAAATCAGAACGTCTCGTGTCCCAGAAAAGCACTGCAAAAATGGCATTAATATAGAATCCTCCACAATACATGTACAAAAGCTTGAGCTTAAACCTGAGCATATCAGTAAATCAGAAAGTTATTTACGCATCAATTCAGGAACTCAAGGCTTAATCATATATTTGAATTGATCAAATTTTGAAAACTACACAGGATCCTTACTTCATTTTCTGATCTGGCCAAGCCTGATCTTCAGGTCCTGTCCAGAAATATTTTGTGTTGCTAAACCAGGGCTCATTATATATAACCAAAATCGCCAAAATCTCAGCAGATAGAGAATAAACTGTTTTCCAGGCACTTTCTTTGAACTTAATGATTTTTTTCCTCTTTAATCTTGTCTTCAACTTAGCATAATCTTTGTCCTTCCCAAAGATCAGCCGCACTGCTAATTTCTGCATCAAGCGGACAAATTTTAGTCAAGTTGATACCAAATATATTAAAAAGGTAAAAATTGATGCATGATAGACACCTCAAAGATCAATCTGTCCAGAACAAAGCGAAGTAATGGAAAGAAGATAACAAAGAATGGAAGGACAACAAGATCTTTGTAGTGAGGATAGGACTCTTGCTCCCAACCACTCAGAATATTCCCTCCAGAAAAAAAATGAAAGCCCATTTCAAAATTTCAAGATTGCACCCAGAGAAATTCTTCAAAAGAGTTCACCACCATGATATTTTCATGTTCAATGGTATTGATGCTTAAATAATAGGAAACCTCGAGCTTGCCTTTTTCTCTGGAAGAATGAAATTGTTAGACGGGAAACTTGAACTGCTACAACGAAAAATCAACTCTGGCGGGCTCAGCTCTGACCAAGAGTTATACTAGTACCATCTTTATGAAATGCAACAAATTTGGTCAGCATCCCAGAATTTCTTTCAACTTTGAGCAAGCAACGGTTTCTTAATCGGGTTAATTTGCCAAAACTTTTCATTTTTAATATACTCGAGGTCAATTTGTTTTCGACATATCATGTTACTGCGCATCCAGTGACGCACCTGCCTCACTAATCACTATAAGTCCAAAAGGAAAATCACTTTAGATAAGATAACTTGTGAATTCAGTCATTTTGCTAGTCCTTTACATCCTATCAATTTTTTGGGTATTGATATCATTTGCTATTCTGTTTTTCATAATCAATTTGACATATACAGGAGAAGCTGTTTTTGGAAAATAAAAAAATTATATTCAGAAGTAATTTGAAAAATGTACCGTACATAATTATTATTAATAAAAATAATATAAAATTTTCTTTTAATTTTATTTAAAAGTAATTTTTGTTGAGATAAAAATTTTAAAATTAATTTTTTTTAGACAAAAATAGTATTTAGAAAAATAGTGGTTGAAAATTAAATACTCATAAACTGTTGGATTCGTTCGTCTACAACTATAGTTCCCTAGTGGAGTTTAAACTTTCATTCCTTTCTCAATGGACGTTGGACCCTTTACAATTAGGCAGAGAACACTTACGGCTGACTGACTGCTCTTTTACACCTGTCTCCATGCCTTGCAATTGCTGGATTGCCGAATCATTTCAGCATCATCATCATTACAATTACTAAACTACAAACCTTGGAACAAGAATGACAACGTTACCATACCCAAGTCAAAAAGATAAGGCGAACCTTAGTATTATTCCATCAAAACAGTGGGAAAAATGGAAACAAACTGCCACATTCAAGATCCTTAATTCAACTCTTCCCTCCATTGTTGACAACCTTTGGAATGTAAAATTTGACCGTTAAGATTTTTCCTTTTACATCAATCTCAGTTTGGCACATTTCATTACAATGTCCCACTAATGTCAACATATATAAAGGACACAAAATCTAGCCAACAAAGAAGAAGAAAATTTTCCATTCTGGGTTCATGGCAGCTTGGAGTTTCACTGCGTCCTATTTTGTATTTGGGGCTATTGTTTTCTTCAATTTTACGGTGGTGTCGTTGATGATTGTATGCTGTTCTAGGAGGGTTCGTTCGATGAGTAGGAGGGGTAATGATGGTGGTGAAGAAGAGAATAAGCCTCCAGAGCAACAACTGAGGAGTAATGTTGATGAGGAGGCTTGTCCTGAGCAGATTGTCGTGATCATGGCCGGAGAACAAACGCCCAGCTTTATTGCCATGCCGACTCCTTCTCCCTGTCCGAGCTCTCGTGATCATCATATTCAGGAAAGCGCATGAGTATGTTCTGGAGCAACATTTTTGAGTTCTGAATGGGACTGATATTTGGGGTGAGAAAATGCTCAATGATTCCTGTCTAAATGTTCATATGTAAAGAACATTGGCCTTTTTGTCTTCAATAAATATAGGAGATTCGGATTCTTTAATTTTTGTATAGAAATCTCGTTCATTTGTATAGGAATCTCATTAATTTGTTCATATGTAAGATCAATATTTGCCCCCTTTGCCTTCAATAAATATAGGGAATTCAGATTCTTTAATTTTTGCATAGAAATGATCTCATTACTTTTTTGTATAAAAATCTCATTAAGATGTTTATATTGAAAAATATTCCATTCATTCACTCCACTATCGTATGATATTGTAGACAAAGACAATTAAAAGGGATAGTTTATAATCTGAAGGAAAAAAATAAAAATTTATATAACTCACTTACTTATGTAATAAAAATAAAAATATAATCCTTGTATGAAATATGTTTTTTTAATATAACTCTCTCTATGGCTAACTAGAAGATATTGACCAAACAGATTTCACTTGTTCTTACTTCAAATAATAGAGAATTTTTATTTATACGTAAAGAACACTGCCCTTTTTACCTTCATCAAATATGGGGAATTCAGATTCTTGAATTTTTCTATAGAAATCTCATTAATTTGCTCATATGTAAAGAACATTACCCTTTTTGCCTTCAATAAATATATAGGGATTTTAAATTCTTTAATTTTTGTATAAAAATCTCACTAAAGATATTTATAATGAAAAAAAAAATCAATGAATTCTCTTTAAATGACTAAACCAAAAAAAAAAAAGAAAAAGGGGAAGATTTCACTGCTCTTACTTCAAATAGTAGGGAATTTTCATTTATATGTAGGGTACATTTCCCTTTTTGCCTTCAATAAATATAGAGAATTCAGATTCTTTAGTTTTTGGACAGAAATCTCATTAATGCAAGAGAAGGCAAAATGAAAAATTTTCAAATTTAGAGAGTAAAAATCTAAGTATATCAAAAATTTGATGCTATAATTTTTTTCTGACCAAAAGGGCCTAGCTCTGCTCTTGACCATAGTATTATACCCCTTTTTAACTTTCATTAATTGCATGTACTACTTCCTAAACTACGTACAAATTTAATGGCATTATTTCCAAGAATCCAACACCACCTGCACCTGACTGAGAATTACTGTTGCATTTTTGTCATGGATGAGTGCACAACAGTTCAATGCTAGACTAGAAAGTCTAGAAGAGTGCACCAACAAATAACGTACTATTACTATACTTTTTTTTTCCAAAAAAAAAAAAAAAACCCTTAGATCAATAAGAAATACTGTCACAAAATTTTTATTAATTTCAAAATAGCTTCTCTAATTTTTTCCTTAATTAATTATGAAAAAGATGTACCATAATCGCTTAAAACTAACATTCTTAACAACTTAAGTGAAAAATGGGATAAACTATCCATTCTTGGTAGAATTCTTAGTTCGAATGAGATTCTAATTTAGTATTTTTTTGAGTGAAAATTTGAAAATGTTACTCCTTAAAAAGGACAAATGGAACTAGGGTGCCAAGCAGATAAAAGTATGAAAGAGGCTGAAAATATTTTCCTTGCAGTTTGAAGCTATTTGAACAAATTTGGAACAAGAAAGCAACAGCTCGTTCTGAGTTTAATCATATCACTATTTTACTTCAATTTCCTACAATTATATTGTTCTTCAACAATCCCTTTAGTGCACTGTGCACCACATGCGCATTTTGAGTAGATGATGGCCAAATGTGAAACTCTTCAATTACCAGATCTTTCCAGCTTTCTGATTTCTCTCCTTTTTTCATCGAGAAACATTTGCTTCTTCAGATGGAGCCCAAGACAATTGCAAGTCAAGATACGATCCACCAAAAGGACAATCAACAAGAATAATACAGTGGCCTTGCTTGTCCAGCATTGCACCAGAATAAGCCATAACCCCAAAAAAGGAGTTTGGAACAGTGTGTGCCCCATCCCATTTGCTGCTTCTTTCTCAAGTTCCTTTTCTTCCTTCATTTGAAGCAATGGATGGACCCATGAGAAGTCACAAGACAATGAAATCTCCAAATTTTAACAACAAAAGGACAAATGACCAATGTTACCAATTCAGTGTCAAAGTCAGCGGCATTGTGCTCTAACTGTACAATCTATGCATGCATAATACTATATACTTCAATTCATGTTGGGACTTGGTTTAGCAGAAAATCAAATTATTATCCTAAATCATGAGGGAGTAGAGCTATGCTTAGGTTTCAGAGGTCATTTGTCCTATCTAGGCTTCATATATTTCGAGAAGGGCAACTTGAACCATGTGGATCAATCAATGTTCTCTTAAAGGTTTCAGAGGTTTTGTAAAACAGCCAAGGATGCATGCATGTACAATTTGCCAGGCATTAAAGAGGTCCAATAGTGCCTAGTATGTGACCAACACAGCATGGTACTAGGGAAAATGACAGGAATGAGGGATAAGAGGAATGCCAATAAGTTACCACATTTTTTTTTTGGGTTAATGACAAAGGGATACGACCACATACTAAGCACTTGCCACTGGTACATATGAGTAATCAAGAGTATAAGATTTTAGAAGTTCAAGTACTTTAAAGGTGCGAAACTGTATATTGATCAGCCATATGGAGCATAAAAAAAAACCAACAAGACTCATGCAGCATGCCATACAAGGCCATAATTCTAACCTTTCATTTAAGGTAAGCACAAGAAAACATAAATGTGCTTTAACGAGAGAAATCCTCAAAGCAAATAGAATTAAAAATACAGAGCCCCTCCTCAAGGTCAAGGGAGATCCTGATCAGAGATTGGGAATGACTGCACTTTGGCTATAATAAAAGTGGAAAAGCTGCGTACAACATTTATTTCATGGCGTTTTGTTTTATTAATTTGACATGACACAGAAATGATGCGCAGTAGTAAAATAAATGAGAGAGGGAAGGTAATAAATAAAGATGTCCTTCTCCAACCAACTTAAGAACAAGGGGTCACAACACATCTTACAACTCATCTCACATATTCTCAGTTGCACGTAGGGCTACAGGGTATCTGAATAATGCATTAAAGACAAGGCTTTTATTAATGGCATGAGCAGAGCAAAGAAGTAAAGAGTTATTCACCTTCTCCAGTTTTAAACCTCATGAAATGAAAACCTGTCCTTTCAAATTCAAAGGGACTTGAGGGGGGTTTTATGCTTTTTGTATGACAGATTTCTCTTTCTTTGGCAGCTTCTAGCTGTACTAGTACTGGTGATGTAAAGTCAGGGAGGTTAATAATGGCAATGTAGATATCCAGGTGGTGAAATTTAGTCCAGCTAATAAAAAGAATAAAATAAATTGTCGGTTGTGTTGCTTTCAAAAGTATAAGATGGGCATGTCTGTTCTCCATGATAGAGCTGTATTGGTCAGAGAGGAAACAAAAAAGAACATGTGGTTTTAACAGGTGTATTTAGTTCAGCAGGCTTCACTTTAGGATTAGAAAGAACACTCTCTTCTTCAGTTTTAACCGTTTCTTGACTATTTTCATATTGCCTTAATTTCCCTTGTGAAATGGAGTCTTCCCAAGTTTTTGGAGGTGAAGAAGAATGTCACAGCAGTGAATCAGGGTGGACAATGTACATTGGCTCTCCTGTCGAAGGTGAGGATGATTATGGTGATCCAAATGGCCATGTTGCTGATGGAGAAGCTGAGGACTTTGATGAAGAAAACTGGGAAACAAATCATGATGCAAATAGTGATGATTCCATGGTTTCTGATGCATCATCTGGTCCTAGTCTTCGTGAGAAAACATGGGAAATCAAAAAGGGAGTTCGTCATGAGGCTAAGGTTGACAGGAACCATTGCTCAAAGCACAAAGACAAGAAGCCAGTGAAGAAGAATAGGCATGACAAAAGGAATGGAGAGAAGGATGAGGCTCATGAGCTCGCTGCAAAAGGGGCTAAATATCTTGTCCAAGGAAGTAAGGTGAGGAAAAATCTGGGATGGGGAAAACAGGTTAACTGAGTTCAATGTTTCATCCATCAGTCATTAGGGAAGTATTTTGCAGCCTTATTTAGATATCCTAGCATGAGCTTAAAATGCTTCAACTTAGAAACATGATCATTTTTTGGGTGCTTTTGTCATGTTGGTTAGGATATATTTCTTTTTTACATTGGAATGAAGGATGTTTCAACACATGCACTGGCATATCATCATATTGTAAATTAATCAATTATGCTTGAAACCACACATGAAGCAGAAGCAAGTGCATGCACTTAATGCAGGCAGAAGAAATGAAATCTGTTCAAATAATCTCAAAATATGGATGGTTGTACTTTTTTTGTTAGTCTAAAAGTTGTATTGATTTGTTTTGGTTATGGTTGAATACGGTTAATGTTCATTGCACGTGATTAGCAAAAATCAGTAGCGACCAGAGAATGAAAGTTATAAACTGTAGTTGATAAAACTATCTATACTCAAATTTGCGCAAACATCACAATAATGAAGAATGTCAAAGGTCAAGCCCATCAAGATTTGGTCTTTGAAAGAAACAATGAAGCAAAGAGATGAAACAATTCATTCCTATTGCTAGCTCATACAAATGCCAAATTTATCCCGGAGATGTGACCATTTGTGACCCTTCTCTTTCGATGACATATACAATCACAATGTGATGGCCTGAAAGGTACATCAAAATTGGGGAATGGTTGGATCAAAGTTAATACCACAAAATGAGGAATGAAAATGCAACATTTCAGTACAGACTGGCAACAGAGTGGAAAAGGCATTAAGCACATTTCTGATACAATGGCCATAGTTATTTCCACTGCATAGAGATTTTTGTAGCACAGAGTCTATCCATATCTATGCTCCTCCCCATCACTTCAGACAGTTTTCAGCTTGCAAAAATTGACCATGACAAATATTCCATGAAATTCAATACTATTATACTAGCTGCCAAGCCAGTACTAGTTAATTCGCGTTTGGCCAAATTTGTAATCAAATTCAGCCAAAGGGGTATGCTGATGAAGGTAATTAATTAGTACTAATCTGTAGGAAAAAAATGAAATGGTCAGACGTAGACTTTGAATATTTATATTAGTAGAAAAGAAATGAATTTAAGAATGTCTAAAGTTGAACTCTCATGGGACAGATTTTGGTCTGGGACATGTAATATTCTTGGACAAATCCATGTGATTACCAAATTTTGTTCTGTTCCTAACCTTCGGTATCAGTCTTCAGGGAAGGGGACACAGAGAATGACTCAACTAATCCATACAAAAGCATCCCGTGTGTTTGCTAAGCGTCCACATTCCCTCGTGCACATTGAATTATCTAAATGGCTTAGGAAATCATCACAGTTTTAACTCGTCAGACATGGTTGGCAGTTGGCACCTGCATTATTGACTACGCTGGCACACCCTTAACGCACCATGGGTCTATTCCTCTGAGCTAAATGGAAGCGAAAGCGTGGTTTGATTTGATTTCCATAGAATGGTAATGAGTGCACATGCTCCTGTTATCAACATCATTAATTGAATGTTTCTTGTAATTGCTTCCTTCATTAGTTCCACCTGGAAAAGGGCAGAACTTACCCAAGCTTGGCCTTGGGAAGTACATTTTGCTTGTTTATGTAGTCCTTTTTAGCCTTACAAAAGCTGAACCATTCAGATTCTTTTGCTTGTTTTAGGATAATTCTTTTCATTTCCGAGGTCATTTTTATCTTACAATTTTCATCTCTTAAATGTGAAAATGCAATCATCTACAGAGTTTGTGATATTGTGCCCTCAGTTGGGAGCCAAAAATAAATTCAGACTTTCTTTTTTCAGTATTAATGGAAAGGAGGCTTATACAGTGGGTAATGAAACTTCAGAAATCACAAGATTGTAAATTTTTTTACATAGATTTGGTTAGAAGGAAAGTAAAGTTATGTCTTTTAAGAAGTGACAGTTTAGAAATTTAATTCCAAATAATTTAACTACTTTACCTGTATTTTAATATAATAGAAATGTCTAAAAAAAAAGGTAATATAATTCATTTTTTACTATTTCATTTAAATTAATAAATCATAAATATATTTTAAATATTATTTATTTGATATATATATAATCATATTATTTTTCTTATTCTATATTAATCGTATAGATAACATTTTTTGGTCTTTTAACCAAAATACAAGTTAATATTTCTTAATTTTGTCTAAACTCTGAAAATTACAAAGGACATATAAAAATTAAAGAAATAAAAATATGAAAAATATAAAGAATTAGTGTAATGAAAATTAAAATAATAAGGAAAAATAAAGAAATATAAATGGGGAAAAATTATGAAGAAGATGGTTTTGGGAACAAAGGTACAAACAAATTTCTATCTTTAATAAAAAAAAATAAAATAAAGAATAACAATGATGATGTTAATAATTTAGTAACAAAATTGAGGAAAAAAAATGAATACAAAAAAAACAAAGAACATATGAGAGAAAATCATAAGAAAAATAACGAGAATAATAACTATTAGTTAGGAGTCATGATTTTGAAATGTTAGATTTATTTTATTTATTTTTAAAAAATACGATTATTTCAGGAAAAATTTAAAATTAAAAAAAAACACAAAAAATGAAATATTACATTTTCAAATGAACTAAATTTAAAAATAAAAAATAGATTATATTCCAATCTCAAATTTCCTGCCAACTGAGCAAGAGTTTTTCATTCTTGTATTTTGATTTGATATAATCTTTTCTTCTTTTAGAATAATTTTTAGTTCATTTAGGAATTTATCAATAATCAATTTAAATATTTACTAATATTTTATTAAAATATCCGATAGTCAATTTGAATATTTATTAACATTTTATTATGTACAGTTAGTGAGAAAATTAATATCATTATTCATTTGAAAAATATAAATAGAAGTATAAAATAAAATGCAAAGCGATCCAGACCATTGTTCTATTTTCTTCCTGGGCAGCGCTAGGGACGAAATTATGCGTTCAGTTTCTTATGTAACTTACAGTTTTAAATTGCTCAAGAAAAGACCGTCCAGCCAAGTTAGGATTTTTTTGTTTTTCTCTTAGTATTGCTATTAATGTTAAAACTATCGTGCACCAACCAACGATAGCAATATTTTGGAATTTGTTGTGACACTTTCTTTTTGTGGTTAAGTAACACTAAAGTGCAATTACGTAAAATTTGATTGTGCAATATAATATACTATCGTTTCTATCCCAAAAAAAAATAATAATAATAAAAAATGACTTTGACTTTTGAGATTAGAATCTGCTGCAATGAGAGTCAATGACGTGGCACTTAAACAGCCACCGTCAAATTGTAGTCCGGATTCTGCCATGTTCTTCCTTCCTCCTTACCTTGATCCTCCCTCCTTCCGAACGATAATCTGAAATTCCGTTGACAATCGCCGTTTCTTTTACACACAGTCACACACTAGAGCGAAAATGTCGTCCAAGTTGCTTCTCCTGAACACTACTCACCTCACCTCCATTCACCTCCGCACCACCACCCTTATCTCTTCCTTCCTCTCCGCCAAATCTCCACCGCCAAAATTTTACAATTCTCGATTGAAACAACCACGCCGTTGTCCCTGGCCTCTTTACTCTTCGGCGCACCAGTGTAGAAGTTTATCGATTAAAGCGTTCGATGCTAAAAACGACGGCGTAGTATCGCCGGCGGAGGAGAAACTTAAGGCTGAAACTGAAAATGTGAATTTGGAAGGCTCTGAAAATGAAAGTGATGCTTCCGCTGCTACTTCGCAGAAGAAGAAGGATGATGATGACGATAAGTATCCGAGTGGCGAGTTTGAGTTGCGGGAGGTCGGGGCGTGGAAAAGCTTCACTGTCAAGTGTAAGATGCTGTTTGCGTTTCCTTGGGAGCGCGTGCGGAAACGCAGCGTTTTGACCATGAAATTGCGTGGGCAGGTTCAATTATTGTTGGTTTCTTCTTCTTTTTTTCTTTTTTCTTTTTTTTTTAATTTCAGAGTATTAGAAACGATTGGTTATGGTGATTTTTATGTTTAATAAAAATCATTTTGTGCATACTTAGCTCTGTTTTTGCTTTGGCTTTATTTGTAGTTTCACCAGGATTATTAGTGACGTGAATGTACAACAATGGAATCTCGAATAGAGGAAATTTTAATAAATGATAATAATTTCGAAGTAATAAAAGAAATGATGTCTCTATAGTCCAATTTCTTTACACATTCTTCAAATGTAGGAAATGATGGTCTTCATGGCTTCATTTTGGAGTAATGAGATTGATGGCTTTGTGAATGCCGCCGAATTTTCAATGTTAAAGGACAAAAGTGCGGCAGAGGGATGTTGTTTCATACATAACCTATGGACGGAAAAAAACGTTGTCACTTATAAGCAACTTGATAATGTCATTTCATGTAATGAGCTAATTTGAATATCTTAAAGAGGACCCAGCCGGGTTTGAAGAAAATTTATTTGGAAGATAGAGGAATTGAAGCACTTGCTAATGCTATGTTTGTTCCTTTGTAAAATCTTATTAGGTGATGAAGTTCAATAGCTTTATTGTTTTTTCTCTTTCAGATAACTGATCAGTTAAAGAGCCGTTTCTCTTCAGGACTGTCACTGCCTCAAATATGTGAGAACTTTATAAAAGCTGCTTATGATCCCCGTATCTCTGGCATATATCTTCACATCGATCCTTTGAATTGTGGTTGGGGCAAAGTAGAAGAAATTCGAAGGCACATATTGGATTTTAAAAAATCAGGTCTTAGTATTTCTTTTTTGGGCTTCTATATTGCATTTTCTTAAGCATTTTGCTGTAATCCTTGAGACATCCTTTATGCAGGGAAGTTTATCGTGGGTTTTGCACCGGCTTGTGGAGAGAAAGAGTATTACATTGGCTGTGCATGTGAAGAGCTTTATGCTCCTCCTAGTGCTTACTTTTCATTGTATGGATTGACAGTTCAAGCATCATTCCTGGGAGGTAATTTTGTTTTCATGCTTACTGTCAAACATTTTAATTCATTAAGATTAGCTACAGAATGTCAATTATATAAGTATTAGGTGTTATTGGGCCTTCTCACCCAAAAGCTAGCTCAAGGAGTGAGACTCTCCCTTAAACTTATATTTTGGACCTAGCCCCTTCCACAAACCGATGTGGAATACACACAACATCATGTGGGGCATATTTCTATGAAATTGTTCTGCAAATTTCCTTCTAAACACCCATTTGAGGTATAGCAAGACTGAAGACTAGTGGGAAAAGAATGCAGCCTTCATTTCGTCAATATGGCCCTGACGTCTAACATGGGTGCCGCTATAATTGCTAATGATTTATGCCTGATTGATATATCATATTTGCAAATTTTTACAAGAAGAGTAGTGATGGCTGTGACTATGGCCTGGGAAAAGAATGATGGGATTTACAATAGGTGATCAGTTCATTGGGGCAAGAGGACAGTTCTGACCTTTTGTTAGTCTTTTTTATATGCTCTATTAAAATAGGATTGCTGTGAAAACTGTTTTTCAGGTCTCCTAGAGAAAGTTGGTGTTGAACCACAAGTGCAAAGGATTGGCAAATATAAGAGTGCTGGGGATCTACTCACTCGAAAAGATATGTCCAAAGAAAACCGGGAGATGCTGACCACATTACTTGACAATATCTACGACAATTGGGTTGATAAAGTTTCCCATGCAAAAGGTGATATGGATCCTTAATTGTTGAGGTTGATGTGAGAGGAACTCAACTCTTTGTTGTCTTCCTGTTAATCGCGCATCTGCTTCTTTTAAACAGGAAAGAAGAAAGAAGATATAGAAAATTTTATCAATGAAGGTGTATACAAAATTGAAAAGCTGAAAGAAGATGGATGGATTACAGATATAAAATATGATGATGAGGTAAAGTTTGTTCTCCTCTCTGTCAGATCATTATTCCAGAATGATCAGAAAGATTCTTAGCAGTTCTAAGTTTCAAAATGCTTCTAGTTTATAAGAGTTTTCCAGTAATTGAGAAAAATGTAGATTATGTTGATAGGGATTGGATAGCCATTTAACGTTGTGGACTGGGTAGGATCAAGGTAGTAGTTGTATTGAATAATCCTCCTGGGGAAAATATGATCACAATTATTATTATGATCCTGAGTTACTTTTGATAGATAGTCATTGTTGTGAGATTCTCTCTTTAAGATTGTTGGAGCATTGGAGTTGTCATGAAGCTTCATTTTAAGTTCTGAGAATTCTGCGTAGAAAGATCAATCTGCTTCTAGTACCACTTTTGTCCAATTGATTTTCTACCTTGGCCTGCCTGCATGATATTCTTAAAAAATGGATTCAATCCAATGATGATCTTGGTAATTTATGAAATGTGCGTTTTGTGCAGAGTTGCGAAATTGCTGTACACCTGTTGGACTCTAGGTCTTGGTCTAAGTCACACATTAATTAGCGAGTATGCATTCTGCTGTCCTTTCCTGTTTACACCCTTAACTTCAATGTGGATGAGCTCATATCAAGATGATTAGTTATATTCTATATTCCTCGAACTTTATCAAATAATCTGAAGGACACTGCTTCAAGCAGCTTGCAGAAGATTAAAATCAACCTGAATGCCATTTTTTTTTCCTGGTTGTTGGGTTGATCCTCATACATTTTGATAAGCAATACCATCTATGCAGGTTATGTCAATGTTGAAGGAGCGCTTGAAACTTCCAAAGGATAAGAGTCTTCCCACGGTTGATTACAGGTGACACTTCCTTAGCTTGTCCTAGTGCATCTGTTAAGACTGTCACCAACGACTTTTCTATCCATAAGAACATTTTTATTTACAGACTCTGGAATATCAGTCTCCATTCTTCATGCACCTTGCATAAATTAAATAATGTCACGCGTGAGTCAGTTCCAAACACTAATACCTGAATTTTTTCTGTGTTATCCAGTTATTTCAAGATTATATAAATTAGAATCACAATAATGTACAAAATGGCTAAAAGATGTGACAAAATTCAACAACATGATATTTATGCAACCAAGTTTTTCTGGATTTATTCTGTTCAGGAATGCCAAAATTCTATTTTGATGGGTATTTCTCCTGTTATTGTACCTTGAAAGATTGCTAGAAATTATAATTTCCCTTCTATGGATTCTATTTATTTCTGGTTCTGATTGATGTTTGGCACCCTTACTTAACAGAAAATACTCTGCAGTTAGGGGATGGACTCTTGGCTTAACGGGTTACAAGGACAAGATAGCTGTAATCAGGGCCTCTGGAAGTATTAGTCGTACACGTGGTCCATTTAGTCTGCGTGGCTCTGGAATTATTGCTGAAGATGTTATTGAGAAGATTCGTAGTGCGAAGGGTACTGTTCATCTAATTCCATGCTCTATACAACTGGATTTTCTTCCACTTAAACTGAAAGGGTTTTTTATACAGTAAGAAGGTTACAGAAAATTGTTTTAGTGGGCAACATTATACCCTCAGGATTAATGCAAATAGTTATCCATATCTGTACTAAAACTATGATTTGTCTATAATAAATTGAAAGAAGTGTTAAAGTTGGAAAAGGCCTATCGATGGATCAAAATATAGCTCTGATTGTTTGTCATGTATTTGATTCTGTACTTTACTTCCTCTCTAGTCTCTCCAGTTAACATTGATAGCCTTTTGCAGAGTCAAAAAGGTATAAGGCTGTTATTATCCGCATTGATAGTCCTGGAGGTGATGCTCTTGCATCTGATTTGTAAGTCATTTTTTTAACAACATTTTGAGCTTTAATTTGCAAGTCAAATAACCATTGGCAACTATAATTACATATATTATATGAATTAACTGTTGAAAAATGGAGAATAATCTGTACAGGATAAAGAACAGCAAAAAAAAGAAAAAAGGAAAAAAGTATTTAGCTAGTAACCCAAATTAGTACATTGCACACCACTTGAAGCAGCTGCAAAACGTCCCTGATGAGGCGCTGCAGATTTGTGAATTATGAGAGGAAGTCCTGAAAATATATGGGTGTATTTAACTTTCATGGTAAAAGAATTGGTTTGTTATGTTATTATAGTGTCCATTGTGATCATTGAGGTAGCATTAAACTTTATTTTTATAGATCCAGTATTTTGAGGACCATCAGTGCTTACTAGGTATTGTCTTTGAATAATGAGGCATAACAGAGAAAATATAAGATGCTTGAAAATGATTGGCATACTTGACCTTGTTCATATTTTCATGTTTCACTCTAGTGATTGTCTGTGATCTGAGTATGATACCTTATGGTTCAAGACCCATTTCATCCATGAATATCAACCAATTTGCTAGGATTTATGAATGTGGAAAGACACATGCATGCACTGCTTCTTCTTCTTTCTTTTATTTTATTTTATTTATTTTATTTTATTTTATTTTTTTTATGTTCTTTAAATGTAAGAACCCTATAAAAGAATTGCTGCTGATTTTATGGATAGTTGATTACTGAGAAGACCTTGCTCTGCAGAATGTGGAGGGAAGTCAGACTTTTGGCCGACTCCAAGCCCGTCGTTGCATCAATGGGTGATGTGGCTGCTAGTGGAGGATACTATATGGCAATGGGAACTGGGACCATAGTTGCAGAGAATCTCACATTAACTGGTTCAATTGGAGTTGTGACTGGTAAATGCAGCAATTCCACACTATTTCCTTTATTCAACATTTTGTTCCTATTATGTGATTAATAGCATCTATAGTTTTGTGATGCATTCTCATGTCAACAACTGCACCTGAGAACTGAGATATATATCAGTTGAACTTCATTTGACTTTTCTAATGTGTAAGCTCCTGCTAGGGATTCCACATGGAGCTAATAGCCCAGGGAGCATTTGAGAATTATGTCCAAGTCAGGTTTCATTAGGGAATTCATCATGTCAATTGTGGTAAATGTTACCTAATAAAAGAAGAGGATGTGAATTAAAGGACCTCTAATCTTTATCATTCTCAATAGATGTGACTATAATTTAGTTGTAACAATCAATTATCTGGATGGAGTCACCCGTACAACAACAATAACATTATCCTACAATGTGGGGTTGGCTATATGGATCATATCTTGCCATCATTTTCTATTTAAATACATTATTTCATTTAAGTTTAGATAATTCATGTCATTTTTAATAGTTCCTTTCTGAGTCTTTTTAGGTTTTTCCCTTCCCCTTTTAGTTTGGATGGAGTTACCTGTAGAATGAGATATTTGTGATTGTCAATTGAGAAGCTTAAGTCCTCTCCAGTGCTAGTCAGTTGACAATCTGTCAGCTTTAATCATATTTTATTTACATTGCGCATTGATTGTGAGCTTTCCTGTTTCCTGCTAATGGTTATGAACTACAAATGGCTTTCTGTTCTGATTATTTTTTGTGTACCGTTGCATATTTATATCCAGTATTGTCTGATTATTTTATCTGTATTGTTGGAATAGATTTGTAGTCTTCTGACTCTTCTCTGTTTGGATTATGATCTGTGAAATTGCCAAGCATTGCAAAGAGTGCAGTGAACTATTATTCCATATGTACCTTTGGCCACAGCCGAGCTTTATGTCAGAGATGGTAGAAAAATAATCACATCTTGTTGACATGTTGATGGATTGATTGTAGGAAAGTTCAATCTGGGGAAATTGTATGAAAGGATCGGTTTCAACAAGGAGATAATATCAAGGGGGAGGTTTGCAGAGCTTACTGCTGCTGAACAACGTCCGTTCAGGTAAGTCTTTGTTGTCTTGTGTGCGCACTTTATCATGTCAAATTAATGAAACTTGCATTTCTCTAGCATTTAGAAGGAAAGGCAAAAACTGATGATTTACAGATTTAATGGTATGATATTTATGTGCTTTGTTTCTACCCCAACCACCTTCTTCTTTCTTAACGAGTGTGGAATACATACCACTATCACTAATTTTTTTTCCATAGCTTTATGTGGCCAAAGTCATTCTCATGCCTGTAATATTTCAGCTCCATTTTAAAACTATTTATGTTTGTACAACCATGATGATGCTGTCATCCTGCCTTCTTCAATTCATGTCCGTGCACTGGCATAAAAATGAAAAGGGCACTACTTTCCTCATGGTTATTCCTGCTAAGCTAATTCAGCTGTCTGCAGTGTACTTCTCATGATGTTGTTCTTGGTTCTCAATTTTGAAACGATTGCAATTTGATCATACCTACAGACCAGATGAGGCAGAACTCTTTGCAAAGTCAGCCCAGAATGCATATAGGCAATTTCGAGACAAGGCAGCTTTTTCAAGATCAATGCCTGTAAGAATTAAAGAAATTATACAGCCTTTGCTCAGTAAGTTTCGAAATTTTGTTAAAATTCCAGGTGCTTTGCTAGGTAGAGAAAATGGAGGAAGTTGCACAAGGTAGAGTTTGGACAGGTAATGATGCAGTTTCACGAGGATTAGTTGATGCTATTGGTGGTTTTCGTCGGTCTGTTGCTATAGCAAAACAAAAGGCAAATATACCCCAGGATCATGAGGTATTTCCTGTCTCTCTTCCATTACTTTGTCAAAGTATGGTTGTCTACTACTAAAAACTCCAGTATACCTTTCTGAAATGTCTATATCTCTTCTTTATGTTGATAATAGAAACATGGATTAAGAAGCTACTTTTTAAAGAATTTTTAGTTCTATGTCTGACGTGGGGCTGTCTAAAAAATACCCTAGAAAGACTTTTGAGAAAAGCTTTGACTGGTGTTGCGCTTGAGTACCAGTATATAAGTTTAGTTATTTTGCCACTCAGTCGATCCCTATTTGTTCAACTTTTCTGTCTTGCAATCTAGTCTCTTGAATTTCCTAAACGTATATGATTTCCTGAACTTCTCTATCTTAAAACAATAGTGAAGCTGCCACATAATGTTATGGAGGCATATTTTATCCAGAAGTATGGCTCAAACATTTTTTGTTTGCTTCCCTCGTTATGTCTGCAAAATATTCTATGAGCTATGAGCTGACCTTCAGTTTCCTGTACTGTTTAGTTTTTTGCTTCTTCCAAAGTGATTGTTATTCCCATCCAGGTAACTCTCGTTGAGCTGGTCAGACCATCGCGATCACTGCCAGAAATTTTAAGTGGCATTGGAAACTCTCTTGTCGGAGCTGACAGAATGTTGAACCTATTGGGTGATTTGGCATCCTCTGATGGAATTCAAGCACGCATGGATGGGATAATGTTTCAGCAATTGGATGGGGCTGATTATTCTAGTCCCATATTGAGAATGATGAAGGATTACCTGGGTTCCCTCTGACTTTATACCATACTTATTTGCTTCCGAAATCTTTCAATTTGTCTAATTTTTCTAGTTGTAGGACAGTGTTCTTTGGAGGACTTCGAGACATTTTGTTGTCGAATGCATCTTTATGTGTAGAATGTAGTACAAGGATACAACTGAAAAGCAGAGGATACACAGTGACCCAAAACAACCCCCTAAAAAAAATAAAAATTGCGCTCTTCATTTCTGTTTCTTTTTTGTGGCAAAAATAGGGAGTTACGTTGCTAGATCACGAAAAGTTGATCAGCAACAAATGGGGATTTATATCATTTGATTACCTACAAGTGCTAAAATAATTGTAATATTGGGGGATAGAAATTCATCACCTGCGTTTGAATTTCTAATAATAATCTCCACAAGAACACATCCTATCTCTAAAATGATGAAAGCAGTTTGAATCTCTTAAATGGATATAACGCTCAAACACCTTGGAAATGAATTTCATCGCAGAATGGCAGTCACCACAGACCCTGAGATTCTTGTATATCCTGATCGGAAGTCCTTTTGGCACATAGAGAAGGCCGAATGCAACTGCTAACTTCTCACTATGATAGGCAAGTCCTAGTTCCTTGCCCTCATCATTGATGTCATGAAGTGCAAAATTCATGTCTGCTACATATCCAGCTTTCTTGATTAAACTCATGACATCACTAATTTTTGTGTAAATCTGAAGTGAATTCGGATGGTTTCTATCTTCAGACATAAAGGTGTGTACTTTGCCATTGATTTCAAGCCAACTATATCCAGCCTCCTTGCTCACACTCTTTGATTTCATTAATCTCCTCACAGCCGCAGCGTCTTCCCACTTGCCAACTGCAGAATACATATTTGACAACATAACATAAGGGACGGCATCTTGAGGTGTCAATTCAAGGAGTACAGATGCTGCCTTCTTCGCTAGATCTATTTTACCATGTTCTCTACATGCAGCAAGGAAAGCTTTCCACATAGTTGCATCAGGATCTCCATCCATTTCGTGGAGTAACTTTTCAGCCTCATGCAGCTTCCCTGCACGTCCCAAAAGGTCGATCATACAGGCATAGTGATCAGGACCTGGAGTTATTCCATAAACACTTACCATGGACTCAAAGTACCGAAGACCCTGATCAACAAGCCCCGCATGGCTGCAAGCAAATAATAAGCCTATGAAGGTAATGAAATCCGGTTCTATGCCACTATCTATCATCTTATCATATAACCCAATAGACTCCTTCCCTTTACCATTCTGAGCATGACCAATTATAAGGGCTGTCCAAGTTATTACATTCCGAATATCCATCGAGTTGAAAACCCTATTGGCCTCTTCTAGGCAACCACAGTTCGTATACATTGCAACAAGAGAGTTATTGACTGACAAGGATGACCCAGGACTCGATTTTATTAAATTTGCATGAACTTGTTGTCCAAACTCTAGCAGAGCCAATTCTGCACAGGAACTCAAGATGCTAGAAGTGACAATTTGGTCGGGTTCAACCCCAGTATTTCTCATCTCACAGAATAACTTCAGAGCTTCTTCATGGGAGTCATTGCGAGCACAACCAGTGATAACAGAGGTCCAAGAGATCACATCCCTGTCCAGTATACTGTTAAACAACTGAAATGCTGAACATAGATCTCCCTGCTTTGCGTACATATCCACAAGAGCATTATTTATGAGCTTATAGTTCTTAAAGCCAGTTTTCATCACCAGACAATGAACAGATTGTCCTATTTTCACATAATTTTTTGAAGCAAGACAGTTCATAATAGATGGGTAAGTAAACTCATCTGGTTTCATATCTTTTTGATGCATCACTTTAAACAATGACAAAGCCTGCTCTTCAAATCCATTTCTCACATACCCAACAATCATAGAATTCCAGGAAACAATATGATCAATCTCCATTGTCTCTAATGCATTCTTAGCACTGTCCAACTTCCCACATTTAGCTTACATGTCAACCAATGCGCTCTGTACAAACACGTTAGCCTCAAAACCTCCATGAACTATACAGCAATGCACCTGCACCCCAAACTTAAGGTCAGAAACTGCACTACAAGCTGTCAAAACTCCAGGAAATGTATACTGGTTTGCCTCAACTCCTTCCCTCCTCATTCCCTTTAAACAATGAATTGCTTTAAGTGGATCACCATTAAGTGAATACCCATTTATCATGGCTGTCCATGTAACATGATTTCTCCCACCAGGCATCATTTCAAACAGGAACTCTGCTTCCACCACAGATAAGCATTTCGCATACATATCAATAAGACCAGTAATGACATATACATTTGTATCAAAATTACTCTTTGCCGCATATCCATGAATCAGTTTGCCTTGTAAAAGCAAACCCTTTATGGAACAAATCCTAAGAACACTGCCCAATGTGAACTGATTCGGCTTGTGGCCCTCTTTCCGCATTTGCCAAAACAATCCAAAACATTCACTTTCTTTCCCACATTTGCAATAACCAGAAATAAGGGAAGACCAAGTGATGGAACTCTTATTTGGGGTCGCATCAAACACTTTCCTCGCTTCATTTAACCTCCCTGAATCAGCATATCCCGAAACCATTGTGTTCCATGTGAACTCATCTCTCTCAGGCATTAGCTCGAGTAGCTCCCGTGCTTCATCGATTTGGCCTGATTTCACCAACTCACCCAAATATCTATTTGTATCAAACAATGAAGATTTAGCGCGTGCCAAAGTAGCAAAGCTGTAAATCTTATTACTCAGCCTTATTCTCCAATTTTGACAGCAACAACAAGACCTTGGTAATAACATCAAGTAACGAAAGTACAATTTATACATAAGCACTCTTTACTTCACCTTCAGCAACCTCTACTTGAAAACGCTGGAAATTTCCATTAGACGATTGTTGGTCTACAAGTCGTGATTTCTTGCATCCTGTTCGATCGCGCTTTCGACTGACTGACTGTATCAAGTACTCTGTAATTTCCTTTTCGTATTTTTCACTCTCTAAACTTTCAACAATATCACGTTCCCTCGCGCCGATTAAGTTTTGCAGGGTAGGCGTGGTTTTCAATTGAACAAAAGTTTGACGCCTTTATGTGAAGACTCTGGGAGGCGGGTTTGATACTCCCTCTATCTCTAGTTATGCTCAGATACAAATTTTTTTTTTTAAGCTATAAGGTAAAATACTCTTAATATACTATTAAGTAAGTAATTTTCTATTTTTATCATTTTTTTTATGGACCTAATAATTTAGTAATATACTTTAGGAATTTTATTGAAAAAATGAACTCTTTTTTAAATGAAAAAAAATAGAAAATATAACACATTTTTGGAATTGGAGGAGTAAAAATTTAATGTTAAAATATGAATGCTAGAATTTGAATATTGTAATAGTTAATTTATTGAAGATAATAGATAAAAATAAAAATAAAAACTGAGATTGTTGAATAAAACATGGAAAATAAATAGGTAATAATTTTAATAGTAATTTGGGCATCTAGCATCACATTAAGCATGTTTGAAATATTATACAGGGTTTATAAGAAAATTTTATTTTCACTTTCTTCTTCTTATTATTATTTTTTGAATTCAATTATGAATTGGATTACCCTACATAGAAATGATCCAAATCCTATACAAGAAAATGGAAATGGAAAACTAAAATAGGCACTATTTCTTTTTTTCTTTTGAGGACATCATATGCAACTAGGAGGTAGAAAATGAGACGGTGCATTCTAATATCACAATTGACTCAATTCGATTTTATTATGGAATGAGTCACCAGTTTCTTTCACAGAAAAAAAATATTTCTTACTTTTTCATTTTATGGTAATAAGAATGAATACTATGAGTCTCAACAGCTAAACCATTGTTCTATCTCCAACAAGCACCAACATTGATTCATAAGAACTAAGAACTATTGAACTAATGAATTATCCAGGAGCTGAATCTCCACTTGTGATAGACACTCAGACTATAGACTTCCCCATTGATTCCATAGTTCTTAAGTCTTCATCACAAGTTAGTAATACGTACTCATCATCTTCATCCTGATACCAAATCTTAAAATCGCCCAATTCTAGTTTGAGCCTCGATGCAACTTCCCTCTCCATCTGTAACAATGGTGATGAAAATGGAAGTTTAAACTTTACAATTGTATACGCTCCATAGTGAGCTTTTATGGTCATAAAGCCACCCATGGGCAATGCTGCAGCTTGTGATGAGGGGATCTGGCTAGAAGTTGCAAGTGTTGAGGGGAGCTGGGTTGCATGTGTTGGAAGGAGCTGGCTAGAAGTTGCAAGCGTTGAGGGGAGCATGGAATGCAAGCTGATGTCTTCATATTTCCTCCCACTGGTTTTATTGTCTTTGGCAGAGTCAACACTAGCAGTGAGGCAATTGACATCATATTTCTTGCGCGACCAACGTGGGATGCCAAGCTCCCTACATTTCTGCTTGAGCATAGTTGAGCTCACTGTAAGTACAAATTAAGGACACAGGAATCAATTCTCATATCAACCAGTTCTATTATCATTGTGATATGTGCAAATAAGGAGTAATGATGCACACCATGAATGTTTTCAGTGGACTCTTATAGTAATTGACGTTCGTGCGACAGATGCTAGATAATACTGCAAAAGAGAGTGATATGACTGACCTTGAAGGGAGCTAGCAGCTTCTTTAAGCATCAACCCAAAATGTTTTCCAATAGTTTCGAGGCCAACTTGTCGCCAATCTAATGCTGAACTTTCGGCTTTCTTCGTTTCACAAAAATCTTCACCACGAAGAGCCATGGCCCATCCAACAGCCTCATCTTGATCTTGCACCCTGAAATCTTTATCTGGAAAGAGTGGAGCTGTAACAGAGCAGGTATTACAGGTACTCCCGAGTTCCTTCACTGATCGAGTATCAGAAGAGTGCTCTTCCCACCATGGGGTTGGAAAAGATGATGAAACATTAGTTGAAAAAGAGGTTGAAACGGAGGTATCTCCCGCTTTCAACCATTCGCAATTAAAAGAATCCATACTTCCCTGGAAAACAGTCTCTGCATTGTCTCTAAGAATATGTTCCAAGTTGCTCAGTCCACCTAAGGGTGGTTCATGCATTAAGTAACCCTGATCCAGCAATCCAACTGAACCACCAGCACTACCAGGGAACAGTCTGAAAAATTCCACTTTATCATCCTCTGAAACTTTTAAAACTTCAACATTCATTTCGCTACCCAACTTTTTCCCAGATCCAATTCTAAAACCATCAAGATGCTTCTTCATCGTCAGCAACACAAGTTCCAAAACTAGTTGCAGATTTGCAGTCTCATGGGGCAGAAAGAGCTCAAGTACATAACTTAATGCATGAACCACCCTTAGGTGGACTGAGCAACTTGGAACATATTCTTAGAGACAATGCAGAGACTGTTTTCCAGGGAAGTATGGATTCTTTTAATTGCGAATGGTTGAAAGCGGGAGATACCTCTGTTTCAACCTCTTTTTCAACCAATGTTTCATCCTCTTTTCCAACCTCATGTTGGGAAGAGCACTCTTCTGATACTCGATCAGTGAAGGAACTCGGGAGTACCTGTAATACCTGCTCTGTTCCAGCTCCACTCTTTCCAGATAAAGATTTCAAGGTGCAAGATCAAGATGAGGCTGCTGGATGGGCCATGGCTCTTCGTGGTGAAGTTTTTTGTGAAACGAAGAAAGTCGAAATTTCAGCATTAGATTAGCGACAGGTTGGCCTCGAAACTATTGGAAAACATTTTGGGTTGACGCTTAAAGAAGCTGCTAGCTCCCTTCAAGATCAGTCATATCACTCTCTTTTGCAGTATTATCATAATAGCTTCTGTCGCACGAACGTCAATTACTATAAGAGTCCACTGAAAATGTTCATTGTGTGCATCATTACTCTTTATTTGCACATATCATCCTCTGAAACTTTTAAAACTTCAACATTCATTTCGCTACCCAACTTTTTCCCAGATCCAATTCTAAAACCATCAAGATGCTTCTTAATCGTCAGCAACACAAGTTCCAAAACTAGTTGCAGATTTGCAGTCTCATGGGGCAGAAAGAGCTCAAGTACATAAACATCTGGATCCCCAGTGTCATGGTGGGTCTTTAAACAAATTGCAAAAGAGGTAGTTAACGTAGCCTTTCTGGCAACATGTGAAAGAGAATAATCAGCTATGCTTAACTGGCCAATGTCTCTGCAGAAGCATGAACCACCAGAACCAAATGCCTTCCAAACAACCCCTCCCCCAGAAATTAAATGGAAACTTTCACAAGTGTCTCTAAATATGGAATATTGTTGCCCCGACTGATAATATTCATCACTTGTTGACAGGACGTGTGCTGCAGGGGCTTTCTGCTCCACTCCATAGTAGTCCAGGTCTGAGCAAATGGTAAATGGTGTATCCTACATGCCTCCTCTATTGCCATTCGAAGGTTGTCAAGGGCACTGGTCTGTTTAAAATTTTGCATAGTCAAATTTGTTGAACATCTAAGCAATTTGTTAGAGGAGAAAATTGAATCGAACCTAAAGTATGAAATTAAGTAAAGTTGTAGAAATCATCCAAAGTTCTGGATTATCATGCATCTTACCCTAGCCGAGTGTTTTTCTGTGTCCAAATGGCAAGCAAATGCTGAAGTTCTCACTCCCACCATCTGGTAAAACTCCAAAGTTGTAAGTTTCAACCAGGAAAAATTCAACTAATGAAAAGATTAAGAATAATGAGTAAAAAAGACAAAAATAATGAAGTGGGATCTCTCCAAAATGTAAACACAGGTCAACACGATTCATTTCGGGGTGAATTACCATAAATACCCATGACTTCATTTAGTAATTGCTACTTGCTAGTGATGACTTGTACAACCCAATAAAGCATTACTTACAAGTTATTGAACATAAATCACTCTAAATCTTTAATACTTCCACCGTCTCCATCTTTGATTTGATACTCTAAGTTGCACTATTAAATAAACTCTATTTCATACCAAAAATAAACATAAAATTTTTAAAACCCACTCTTGTTTTTGAACTGAATTAGTAATTAAATACTAAATAAATATCAGACATTAATATATAGTTTTCTACCGTACATGAGAGGAGGGATGGAAGGCCATACCTGAAGTGCGGTAGTAATCAACCCAAACACTAACGCAGGCTTGTTCATCCCTGTGGAAGCAGAGTGGATGCATTATTTACTAACATGCAACGTTTTTTTTTTTTTTTCTCTGGGAAAATAATTGATGTTCCTACCTTCTCTTGAGGCCATCTGGGGCTGAGAGAGCGTGGAGACCAACTCCAGTACACCAAGGCATTGTTGTGTGCTGGATCCAAATACAGGCACACACAGATAATTCTTTACTCTTCGATGTAGAGCAACGTCCCTCAGCGGATATTCTTCCTCAGTGTAGAATCCCACTTCTGGACTGTATTCCGGCACGCCATTGATGAACACCCTCGAAGGTGGCCCTGTTAAGATAGGGCGGCTTTGTCTCACGTGGTCTCCAACTCTATCGGGGCTTTTGGGGGTGCACCGGTGGAAATAACGGCAACTCAATTTTCTGTAGGAACAGAGTTCTTTCGCCAAATATGTCACTCCGAAGGGTTGTTTGAACGTTTGTAGGTAGACATTTCCTCGGATGATAACAGGTCCCCAAAATTGAGCGAGGATAGAGACGGGATTGATAAGATCGATTGCTTCCAACGCTCTTCGGATACAGGTTCGAATCATCGTCCAATTGTCGATGGTAAGAGGCCGCCCATATCCTACACCTGAAACGTGTTTAATCAGTAACTATTTAGATACAACAATTGGAATTGGAATTCCAACTGAAATTGTACAATTCGATAACTCACCAGCAGAATCTGCTTCCTTTTCGTCTTCTTCGTTCGAGAAAACGAGAAACCTTCTCGGCGACAAGTTGCCGGATAAGCGCAAGTTAGAGCCGATGTACTTCAAGAACTCCGCTGGAGTGAGAGTTCCGTCAATATCCTCAAGGCCTTCGTCGGCGTTGCCAGCCGTTAAACCAGGCGTCAGGCGCGGGGGAGACTGATTAGTACCCATAAAGAAAAGTTTGATTGGCAGAATTGAAGTTTGATTGGCAGAATTGGCATTGTTCCAAGTTAAATACTAAAATATTAGGGGTTCTTGCATTCCGTTTAAGTCCATTGGGATCTAAGAAGGGCGACTGGGATCGGGGTTCATTTGAGGGTGTAAAAGGCCGGAATGCGAGAGGAACAGAGAAAGAGAAAGGGACCTGGGATCGGGGTACATTGGGGGGTGCAAAAGGGCGGGAATGCTGGGATCGGGGTACATTGGGGGGTGCAAAAGGGCGGGAATGCAAGAGGGACAGAGAAAGAGAAAGCGGTCTGGGATCGGGCTTCGGGGCCCGAAAGAGCGGAAATGGACCTTATACTGTGACCCGTAAACAAAAATAAAAATTAAAAACAAAAATGTTGGAACTGCCGACCATAAATTAATAGGACGCTATCTTTTTTTTTGGGCGATTGTATGACATTTTTTTTTAATACTAAAAAATAAAAAATAAAAAATAAAGTTTAGTTTCGAATTTTTTTTTATCTCCCAAAAAAGTTTGACTTTTGGTATGAACTTAAATTATCGTTAATCATAACCGTATAATTCAAATTAAAATATAATAAAAATATAAAATTGTAGATTTATTTATGTACTAAATATATTATATTTTGTAATTTAAAAAAAATTATACTAAATCAAAAGTGAATTCTTTTTTTTTTGTTGGAGAGAGTATAAAAAAGAAGCTTTAAAAAAGTTCATATTTGGAAAAAAATTTATCCCAAAAAAGTCCGTTTCTAGAATAAATTTATATATTATCTTTAATAATAATTATTAGATATAATTCACATTTTAAAAAAAAATAGAAAAATTATGCATTTAATAGGATATGAATTGTGTTTCACTTTATAAGTAAACCAAAAAAAAAAAAGTTACACTCCACTAAAAGTAGACTCTCTTTTAAGATATAAAAAGTATTTCGTAATCAAATCACTATTATAATTGAGAAAACACAAATTAGTGTAATATTCCACTAAATATAAGAATTGGACTGAAATCTAGTTTGCTGAATTATAATATGAGTAAGATGATTATTAATTAGTTCTTTTATTCCAAAATATTGTATTGATACAAAGTTGAGATAAAGTACTTATCTCATCAATTAGAATAGTAAATTTTGCCAAGTCATCATTCTAATAACAAAGTTGTGTGGATTGAATCTCTTTCTTCTCGAATTTAACAAAAATAAAATAAAAACAGATATTTTATGGTACACTGACGAGAAGGATCCAATCCACAATGATCGATTAATTTATTTCTTATAAGAGCAATAAATAAAAAGAATGGACTGTTGACAAATTAAACTAAAGTAATTAAGTTCAAAGATAATAATGTCAATAATTAAACAGAACGAAATAAATAAAATCACACACAAATTTCTGAAACGGAACTATTTTTTTAAAGACATAAGTAGTATTTAATTAAAAATAAACTTTTTTTTAAAAAAAAACCAGTGAAGTTTATTTTATTATTATTATTTTTTCTTTCAAACCAAAGTCCAAAATATTTTTGAGTTAAACCTACAATTTTAATTCAACATGACGTATTTTCCAAAAATAGAACATCCAAAAAATTATTTTTTATCACAAAACAAATAAAACATCTAAATACATTTTTATTTCAAAATTAAAATTTTTTTTCCAAATTCTCCTCACATAATTTAATTTTTTTTCCTCCAATATATTTTTTATTTTTCCTCAAAAATACTTTTTTTTAACAAAAAATTCTACTCCCTCCGTCTCAAAAAGAGAGTACACTTTGAAAATTTTTTCTTGTTCCAAAAAAAGAATTAACTTTTAAACCAAATTCTTATATTTACTAATAATAATTATGTATATTTAAAATTAAAAAGTAAAAATATAAATATAAAATTATATATTTAGTGGTGCATTAAATAGTTATATATAATAACTAATAAAAAATTGTACTTTAAGCAAAATGAACTCTTTTTTTAAGATAAAAGGAGTATCAAAATTTTCACACATTTAAAATAAAATTTGTCAAATAAATCATAGTCCAAAAAAATATGTATTGCGGGTGCGATTATGAACATGAAGGCCTTGTCTCCCGTGGGGCGGGGACTCAGCCGTTCAGGTTCACGGTGCAAAGTCATGCTGGATGGGGCTCATTAGTTGCTCATTAGAATTTTCTCCACGCAAATTGATTATTAGTAACAAATTAAAATTTAATAAAATCCAGGAAATATCTGAATCAGAAAAAAGAATTTTGATTCCTTTACATATGTTCACACGAAGTAATTGCGTCAACTCCAGATTATTACTCTCTTTCTTTCCAGAAAAAAATGTTTATTTTTTATTTGATATAACTTTTTTTTAACTTACAAAATACAACACATTTTATTTATATTTAAATATATAATTTTACATTTTTATTTTTGCTTTTTAATTTAATTTATGTATTATCATTATTAGTGAGGATAATGTAAAAATTCTATGTCAAAAGTAAACTTTTATTTAGAATAAAGAAAATTTTTAAAACTAAAGTCCATTTTTTGGGATGGAAATAGTAAGATACATAATGTCTACTAAGTCATGATTTAGACAAAATTTGGCCGAATTTCAAGCGAATCAAATTGTCTTGTGAAAGAGTGTTTGATCATTAATTGTAAATTATTGTATCCTTTCTCTTCCCATTAGCTTATTTAAGACCCATTACTCGCCTAGGAAGCACTTCGTAGTCAATTGAGATAATGGAGGAAATTAAAGACACGTTGCCGCCGCCTTCAACAATGTCTGTCCCCTTTGATGAACGTGAAACTGATTTTGAAGCTCCGCCGGCTCAGCCGCATCATCCTCATCAATCGGTGATCTCGCCGCTTCCCCTTCCCCAACCTGTAACCCGGAACCATCCGCCGCCCAATCCACACAGACTTCATCCCGAGTGGCTGAGCTTAATTATGGCTTTCTGCTTTCTGGCAATCAGCTTCGGGTTGCAGTGCCAACATTCCAGCTGCCTGTCCACTGGTGTCCTCACAGCTTCCCTGAGCTTAGTTTTTGCTTAGCGGCTCTCGTTACATCCAAGTACATCCATGAGAGTCTACAAGCGACGGCTCTGACGCTGGAATACGCTGGAGTTTTTCATGGGTTCACTGCCTTTTCCTCGCAATTACGCCCGCCTTTCCTCCCTGGCTCAAGATCATTTCTGGACCATCTATGTAGTCTCTATCGCTACCAGCATGCTGTTCCACTAGAATTTCTTTCAAGTTCAAATGGTTTACTGTATATACTGTTGCCATTGGTAAAATGAATGAATTTAAACAGCTTGCTTTATAAGTGAAAGAATCAGACTTATAAAATGAACTAAAACAGTTTGTTGTTTTAGTTATAAAATGAACTAAAACAGTAAATGAAATTGATCTTGCTGTCTCCTGCAGGAGCCTCTATGACTGAATTGCTATGGCACTGATCGTTCACCTTCTGATATGTTTACCGTGTGATCTTTGCTCCAACTATCATCCTACGCATATAGATGGGATGAATAGATTTATAGATATAGATAAATGTTGCTTTTAAAAAAATAAGGGGAAAAAATAAAGAGAATTTGATGCTTTTCATATAGAAATAAGGGGTCTGGGATTGTGTATTTCAAGATTTGAGTTGATGATGAATAAGCAATGAGCTTTATAAATTGTTGGAGAATATACTGTCCTAGTTCAACAATATTCCAAGTTCCTATTATCCTATAAACCACTCCCATGATCCCATATTCAATCCTATTACTATATCCTAATTGGTCCACTTTGTCAACTATACATCTTCGACTATAAATATAATCACTTAGGGCTACGGATCTGGCGATGACCAGAAGATTATAAGAAAAGGGAAAACGATAACAGGAGAAAGGAAAGTGAAATTTAAAAAAAAAAAGAAAAAAAGAAAAATTTATGGCTTGCTACATAAGAAACCAGTAAAGAGAAGGGCCAAAAAAAAAAGGAAAGGATGAACCCTTCTCCTGTGCCACAAATGACCCACCAAACACATTACCTGGAGAAAAGGAAAGAAGGAATAAAAGATGCTAAGAGCGCCAAAGATTAAAAAGAAAAAAGAAAAAAAGAAAATGGTCATTGGCCATGAATCATATATTCTATGCATAAATTGAGTATCAATAATCAAACTCTCAATACAGGAACTTGCTAGTTGCTACCAACTAAGTTTAAACCTCGTCTCGATGTTAGTGTCCTTAGATGTAATACCATCGTTGCAAATCTAAAAAATATTCAAGATTTTTTTTTTTAAATGAACATTAAATCTCAAATCCCTTTAATAGCCTTATTCAGTTCTTCTTGGCCTCTCCTTCTCCCATATTTGTTATTAAATCTCAAACTCCAATGTTGTTGGATTTATTTATTTATTTATTTTATTGCAGGTTAAAGGAAAATAGATTTTGCCAAGTAACAGAAATATAAATAAACAAATAAGAGTGTCAATGTGGTTGAAATGGAATTTCACAAGAATCATAACCAGTCCACTACTTAATAAACAAACAATTAACATACACATATATAATACATCACGCAAACCCTCTTCTATGCACATAGTGATCTAAAGATGCATACTTGCTCCTAAACAATACATAGGAATGGCCAAGTTTAGAAGCCATACATCGATCTCTAGTAGTGAAGATTTTGATGAACTTGATGAAACAAACCTGCAGGAAGAAAGAAGGAAAGAAAAAAAAATCCTAACCCCAAAAAACTATTATTTATGCAATCATTTCTAAAATCAACCAAAAAATACGACACAAAAGAGGCGAAAACTCTCCTTTCCTCGTAATTTCTTGCAGTGCATCTTCAGAATACCTAAATTCCATCAAAACTAGAGCATAGCCCCCGGTGGCAGCATTCGTGTATTTATAATTTGCAAGGTTGCCTCCAGTCTTAATTTAATGTCTTTTAGCGATGAGGAAAAAATTGATAAAGAAACAAGCTGTCACACTCATAAACACGCACAAATGAAGCAGAACAGCACTCTCTAAGGTTAACATTCTCCGAGGAAAGGAGCATGAATTTACCCCACAGAAACATAAGCTGATACAAGACAAAATGAATCTATTCACAATCCTCTTTCTCATGATTTAAAATAATCGCCTGCGTGAAAGCCAACTCATGAAGCCTTTTGAGCACTATCATGGACGAGATCATTTGTAAACGATGATCATTGTACCAATATTTCATTTGTTTATGACCATCGTACATGGCGTGCATTAATTTTCATTTTTTTTTCCCTGTCAGCTATATCATTCCTTAATTATGAGGTCGGGGAACCCGATTTTACAGCATTCAGTTTTCTATACAATTTATTTAATTTTAGCCTATTTAAATGAGTAATATTGTACTATACTACATATATTTATCTTTATCAACTGTATATAGATATATACACCTTATGTAACGTCAGCTGCTAGTTTTTTCCATTACATTTTGAGTGAATAGTGTCATTCATTTATCAACTTGAAACGTTACTTTGATTTTGTCTTTTATGTTTAAGAAGTTTCAATTTGGTTTCTTAACTTATAAATTCGGTTCTAATTAAATCTTCAAATATAATCGAGCCAAAAGAGAATTACTACATTTCATCACTGACTTGTACAACTTATAAATATTTTATTTATATTATATTTTAAATTATTTAAATCAGCTCTAATTTTGATATTTTACAGTTTAGATAGTTAAGGGTTAATTTTCTCTATTTATAATATATTTTTGACAACTAATAAAAATTTGTACATTATGAAAGTTACAAAGTTGGAGGTGATAAAATGTGAAATATGAAATATAAAATAAAACTTTTAGGGAGCATTTTGCAAAAGAGTAAAAGTTTAAAATAGTTGTTTGTAATTTTATTCTTTTTATTTTGGTTTTTTTCTACAACCCTTTGTTCTATGTATGTATAAGTCATGCGATTGAATGTATTAAGTCTTATTTGTCTTGATTCCATTAAAAGGACCGACTGAAATCAAAATTGTAACTTAAAAGATCAAATTTAAAAAATTTTAAAACGAGGGACGAAATTGAACCAAAGTCTAAGTAATAATGAAACGGACAATTAACTTTCCCCAACAATAGCATTTGTCTTTTCTATTGCGTCTTGGTTGGAATCTTAGCTTTGTTGTACTAGAATATTAGAAATGTGCTGTCTTCTTAATGGTTGGGGATTGTACCTGCCAAATCAATAGAGGTTTTAACATTTGCCCAAATTTTTTTCAGAAAACTTGCCCTAACGGCCCAGAAGGCACCATTAAAAGAACTAGTAATAATTAAGTATCTGAATTTATTAATGGTTGGATAACTAAAGCATTGATATCATGATAATTATTAACACCACTATTTTTCAAATTAACCATGCATACATAGTATTACATTCATTCTTGATTCCAACCAATATAACTAGTTATGCAATATTAACAATAATTAATATATGTACATAAGAAACATTGCGGAGAACCCCAATCTCCTTGCATCGAGCTTAGCAATTTCCTTGCAGCAAGTGGTCATCAATGGAACATGGGGTCGCATCCATACTTATGCTTAACAATCTCCATTTTGATAGTGCAACTAAAACACACCATAAGACACGTAAATATATGCAGATTAAATTTGTTGCTGATCGGATGGAGAAAGAAATTGATGAAGAAACTAGCGATGGGAGATGAAGATTCCGAAAAGCAGAAGTACGTAGATAATGCAGTAAACTTGCTTAAAGCGTAGCGGGGAAAACACAGACATGGCAAGGAAAAACAGGTTGTGGCAAAGAAAACCCCAGCATTTTCTAGCCATATACTTAGAGCCTCCAAATTCCCAGACATGCATACTGATAGAGAGAGAGCAAGAAAGCATAATATCGTCGTAAGACAAGCAAGATGGAAGGCCATAGGAATATGGCTAAGATTCTGTATTTTTATCATGGGGATACTTAAAGCTGCGAAGCAAAACCCCATGACTTGGATTGGGCGATCTAGGGCCACAGGCGGGAGTTGTACTTCATGAAACTGCAGTTGAAGAAGGGGCAGTAAGGGCATGAACGGTAGCCCCTAGCCTCAGCCAGGCCACCGTCAGCAACGTCAGTGCCACATCAGCTCACAGCCAACTAGGGGTGGCAATTTGCGACACGACACGAACCTAACACATAATTAGCAGGTACATGTCCACCCCTTAACAGGTTCGGGTCGAAATCAGGTCGGACACGAATAACACGCAAAATAAATGGGTCGTGTTCAGGTCGACCTGTTAAACTTGTGGGTCGACCTGTTAACACGTTTAACTTATATATAATAATACTATTTGTTTGTTAGTTATCAATGTGTTTGTTGTAGCATAGTGGTAAGTGTCTTGACTACTTACCTTAAAGACCAAGGTTCAATTCCTTGTAATAGCATTTTTTAGTTTTTTTCTTTGGGATTTTCATATCCCACATTGACTTTGGATGAAGGAAGGAAGGGAAAACACAATTATAAGTAGGGGAGGGGGGAGTTGTTAGTAGTTTGTTTAAATGAAGAGACTATGATTATTTGTGGCCTTTTGAACAATTAGTGTAAAAATTATTTATTTATTATTAATTTAAAATTAATTTATTATTTTTAAAAAAAATTCGTAATAATTTAAAGTTTATTTATTATTATTTTTAAAAATTTCGTGTTAAATAGGTCTTTTCGTGTTAAATAGGTCTTTTCGTGTCAAATAGGTCTTTTCGTGTTAAATAGGTCTTTTTGTCTTTTCGTGTTAAATAGGTCTTTTCGTGTCGTGTCAGGTTATCCGAAAAATAAACAGGTCGTGTTCAGATTATGTTTTCTGACACGAACAGGTTCGCGGGTCGTGTTCGGGTCCGTGTAAAACCTGTAATACCCGTGTCAAAACACGACCCGCGAACCCGAAACACGACCTGATTGCCACCCCTACAGCCAACCCAGTACTATTCATACAGCCATCATAAAAAAAATGACTCACGCTAGTTGGCCTAACCTTCACTATTCACGCAACTATTATTAATTTCTTTTACATTAATAATACAATTTTAATAATTTTTTGGGCCATTATTAAAAATATTTTTTGGCAAATAAATTTATATTACATTAAAAACTTAAATTTTAATAATATACTTAAAATATGAAAATAAATACTCTACATTAAATATGAAATACGTAAAATATTTAATAGAAAATAATTATACATTACAGTAAAATTAAAATTTAATAAATACATGAAAAATAAATACTCTAAATTAAAAATGAAATACGGAAAACAATTAATAGAAAATAAATTTACATTACATTAAATTTAAAATTTAATAATACACTTAAAAATGAAAATAAATACTCTAAACTAAATATGAAATACTTAAAACAATTAAGGGAAAATAAATTTACATTACACTAAAATTAAAATTTAATAATATATTTGAAACATTGGGATAAATATGATAAATTAAATATAAAATTTCACATAGCATGAATAATTTTTTTACGATGGTTGTGTGAATAGTGAAGGTTAGGCTGTTTCAAAGCTTGGCCTTCACTATTTACACAGCCATTATCAAAAAATTTTATATTAATAATACAATTTAAAATTTTAATTATCATACATTATTTACTAAAAACAATTAATGGAAAATTTTTCATTACATTAAAAATAAATATTAGTAATACACTTAAAACATGAAAATTTATACTCTAAATTAAATATAAAATACGTAAAACAATTAATGGAAAATAAATTAACATTACATGAAAATTAAAATTAAATTAAAAATACAATTTAATAATAAACTTAGAACATGAAAATAAATACTCTAAATTAAATACTAAAACATAATAAATAAATTACTACTACATCCCTAAACTTTCGCTAAACTTATGAAACATTCTCTTTTCTGCGTTTGATAAATTTTCTTCTCCACGGTTTGCAAAAGTAAGCCAAGCTTGAAACTTTTGCTCATGTTTCATCCTTTCCATTTGTTCTTGATGAGCAATTCTCTCGGCCTCCATTTGTTCTTGATGAGCAATTCTATCGGCATTTATTTTTCTCATATCCAAAGCAATCTTCTCCTTCTCGACCACTATCCTCTCTTGGAAGGATAAGCCTAGCCTTTCAATGCTCGGACTCTTCGGAAAAAGTTGTATACCAACCTTATGTTTTCCCTTGCTTTTAGCCTTTTTCACCCCTATTGGCCGTTTTAGAGAACTAGTAGCAGTGTCTTCTAAATTGATTGGAACTTGTTCGCCAATTGGAGAGGATAGGTTGATAAAATCATCATCTGTGCGTGACCTCTTCCCGCTATTAGCGGTGTTTGGTGTTTCGGGGGTGTTTGAATCATCAAATGGTACATTGGCAGTAGGAACATTTCTTCTAATGCAGGATTCCCACTTCGGAAAAGATCTCAACAACTTCCAATGCTCCATAAATTGGAACTTTGAACCCTTATTCGAATTCTCCCATATGGTGAGTACGTTTCGGAGCACATCTTCATCGTTCATTCCACTCCTTTTCGACCTTTCCGCCTCTGCGAAAATTTCAACCCACTTTGACACAGCCGCAGAAATTCTCCTCCACCGAGCTCTAATCTGGGCCAAGTTTATGGGATTGATGGCAACATTGTCGGGCATAGCGGCTCTATATTATGAAAGTATATCCTTCCACATCGTAGAACTCTTTTGAGATGTACCTATAATCGGATTTGTTGTGATGTTAATGTAAGCCGAAATCAAAGCCGTGTCTTCATCAAGTGACCAAAACTTCGCCTTATTTTGCATTTCTCCATCGTCTCCAGATGCATCTTCGGTACGAGCTTGATGTTGACCATATAAATTATAAACATTTGTAGGAATTTCACGGTATGGTTGATAATTGAAATTGGACATCATGTGGTGTTGAAACCCTTGAGCTTGAAACATTGAAGGATTGCTTGGAAAATTAGTTGACATTTGAGATGGATTTTGGGGAAATTGGGTAGGATTTTGAGAATTAGAAGTAAATTGACTAAGATTATATGGTTGTTGATAAAATGGAGGGTTACTTCCGTAGAATGGATTATTTCCAAAAGGGTTAGGAGGATCCATTTTTTGGAAGACAATAGGGATTTTGAGAGAGTTTGGGAGATATGAAATTCAAATTTTGACCCAAATATATGCAAAATGCATCTCATTTTATAGAGGACAAAATTTTATAACCGTTGGTAAACCGCTGGACGGTTTGCAACGGGAAGTACATGTGGGGCGCGCCCAATGCGTCTCAGAAGCGCCTGTCAGCTATTGTTTTTTTTAAGTATATTATTAATTTTTAATTTTAATATAATGAAAAATTTTCATTTTTAAGTGTATTATTAAATTTTAAATTTAATGTAATGTAAATTTATTTTCTATTAATTGTTTTACGTATTTTATTTTTAATTTAAATTCATGTAATGTAAATTTAAGTTTTTAATGTAATGTAAATTTATTTGCCAAAAAATATTTTTAATAATGGCCTAAAAAATTATTAAAGTTGTATTATTAATGTAAAAAAAGTTGATAATGACTGCGTGAATAGTGCAGGCCAGGCCACTAGTGTGAGTTATTTTTTTATGATGGTTGCATGAATAGTACTAACCTGACCACAATCTGATAAGGCGCTAATGTAGCACGAATGAGGGCTGACTGGCTCCAGAGACTACCGATGATGCCCTAAGGGATTGAAAGAGATTCTTGAAGAAATTTGCTGCAAATGCTGTCCCGTCCATGTCTTTTGATGATCTGCAGCTCACAAGTTCTGAGTATATATGTATAGATTCTTGAAGTCCGACACTTTTGACACCACTTGGATGTACCTTCTCTTCGAGTCTGGTTTAGGGATGGCAAAAAACCCCCGACCCGACGGGTTCCCCGAACCCGAACCCGGTCAAAACCCAATTGACCGGGTTTTTTCGGGTTCGGGGTCGGATTTGGGGATTTTTAAAAAACCCGGGGTCGGGTTCGGGGTTACCCGAACCCGAACCCGAACCCGAACCCGAACCCGAACCCGAACCCGAACCCGAACCCGACGGTTCGGGTTCGGGGAAAACCCGAAAAAACCCGACCCCGGTCCCTATGTGTTTTTAAATAATATTTTATATTTTAATTTTTACATTTAGAATTCTATTTGTTGAATTATACAATTAATTAAATTGTTGAACTCTTTAAATTTCACTTCTAATAGTTTGAAATGGATTTTTTTTTTTAAATTGTTGTTATGTTTTTGTATTTAAAAGAATAGAGGATTCATCATAAATTGTGGAGATTTAGTCTTGAAATGTCAAATCTTAATTTGTCATGAAAAAATATATTTTGCAATACAATCCTAATATGTGAATTTATGTTCCTTCAAAAACTTAATACCATTGCTAATAGTTTAGGCTCAAGTTTTCCTGTGTTTGTAGCATTCATTTGATTCGATGCTTTGTTATTATTATTGCACCATATTATTTGCAAAATTGAAACAAAGGTTATTCTAAGTAATTAGAAACTTTTAGAATTATTTTTTAGCAATCTTAAAAGGATAACATTTAACTGTTTTTTGTCGCCATTATATTTTATTTAAAATAATGAATAATTTACCACCAACTTTAATTATATCATGTCAAACGTTATAGCTTCACGAAAGTTTAGTTAATGAAAACGATTTGAAAGAATTGTCAGTTTAAAAATATAAATCAATACCAATAAGTCAAATTAATCGTTCTAATTTGAACTGTGTGAGTCAGTTTTGAATTATGATTTACCTAATATCTATTAATTCTAATCTAATCATTTCAAATCGAATTTGAACATTAAAACATCCCTATTTTTCACTCAACTCTAATGTTTGTGATTGTGGATATGCCATTAGTAGCTATTTCTCTTACATTTGATGAACAATAAAATAACTTTATTAATTTTTTCATTAAATTATTGCTTTTTGCATTAAATTATTGCTTCATATCTTGTTTATATGTACTTTATCAATATATATATAAGATTATGGAACTAATTAACTAAATGCTAGTGTTTTGAGCATTTGACTAATTGATTTGTATTCTTATTACATATGACATGTATTTATATTAATTTTACTCATATATTAGAATTGATTAAATATAATATAAGCATTGCAGAAATGAACATATTTATAATTTTGAATGCAATTAAGTTAAATAACAAACAAAATGTTCTTCTATATAGTGACACTATTTTCTACTTTTAATAATCTTTGTAAAATTGTATATGGTCCTAGTATTTCATATACACTAAGTCACTAATCTTAAAAACTTTATTAATTTTTTCATTAAATTATTTCTTTTTTTCATTAAATTGTGTACATATGAGAGTGCAAATTGTGCAATTACCTTCTTTAATAACTCATCCCTATTTCATTTGAGTGTGTAACTTTATAATTAATCACCACAAAGTGATTAGTGAATATTGAGTAGATATTTATTATTATTAACCTATGAGAGACTGAGAGAGTATTAAATTGAATGACAATATTAACTTAATAATTTTAATTTAACAGTAATTTAAATTTGGAAATTTGAGTTTGTACATTTTTGAGGAAAAAATTAATAGGAAAAATTTGATCATGACAAATTAATAATTATTCAATGTGCATTTAGAAATTCTAATTGATCATACTAATATAAAATGTTATATTAATTAGTTAATTTTTGTATTAACATATTAACTTATTTAGGGTGTAATTGAAAGAAAGAAATATATTTCAAGGATATGAGTAAATAAAGTTAGGTTTATTAAGAGTTTAAAATAAAAATAGAGAGAAAATATGAGTATTATGATAATAATAACTATTTTAAATGGGTCAAATTGAGAATAAAATTATTTTAAATTGAACCAATTTTGCAATTTGACAAAATCAAAACTACCTAGGGCTTCTAAAGTTCTAATTCCGCCGCACAACCAAACTTTTTCTTTCTTCATTCTTTCTTCTTTCCTTCACAACATCCATCCGCCGCCTTCCTTCGTAGTCTCAATCGCCGCTTTGTCGCGCGCGCTTTTCCTCCGCTCGTTGTCGCCGCTGCTTTTTTTTGCCGCCGCCCTGCCGCTTGGTAATCTCTCTTTATCAATTATAATTGCTAACGAAATTATAATGAAATCTGTAAATTGATTAACTTTGGATTTTTAGTGCTGCATTTATTAAATTATTGTTTATGCATGATACTCCAATAGAAGGTTTTTAGCTTCCTCCATGAGAATTTTACTCCCTGTAAAGCCTGTAATTTGGCTTCCCATCTGTGATTTTGAAGTCTTTGTTTGAGTGTCTGGACGGCATTTGACATGAAACGGAACCTTTCATTTGTCTTCTTCATATTCATTTGTCCTAGAACCTCTTGCCTGGGAATCTTCCAGCCTACGGAGGAGGAGTGCTGAGGGATAGTAGTACATTTGTTTTCTTATGTTTTTACTTTTGTTAAGGGACTAAAGGATAAATTTTGTTCGGTTATTTTGAGGGGTTTGAATCCGGGGCTGGAATCTTTGGTGGGGTTGGCGCCACCTGCGTTCTGTTGAACAACTGGGCACTAAAAATGGGTAGGTGTTGAATTCTGAAAAAAATAAAAAAACCATTGAAACTATGCTCTTGGTAAATAAGACAAATTATGGAATATTTTTCGTCATAAAAATCTGCTCTTGACCCAATTGGCAGGTTAACAATGAAGGAACAAAGTTCAATTTTCTTAGAACTTAAAAAGGAAATTTTTACTTTTTGAGAATACAGAAAAATTTCAAGAAAGTAATATAATTTTATGCTTTCACCGAAATCATCAAGCCCACTTCAATTTTAAGAATATACCAACTTTTTTGTTTTTTCAGCAAAACCTAAGTGAAGAGAAATATGTGTTTCTTTTTCACTCTCAATCCTTTTCTTATTACATCAGTGATGACAAAATTTGAACAAGTGTTTCGCACTGGTCATGCTTTTGTTTGTTTATTTGTCTGCTTTTTTAAAGCTTTTGTTGGGGTTGGTTTGGGTTTGGGTTTTACATCTTGATCGGGTGGGGTTCGGGTTTGGGTTTTACCGACAGTATGATCGGGTTCGGGAACCCATGGACCCCAAACCCGATCGGGGTCGGGGATGGGGATAGCCCCTAAAACCCGATCGGGTTCGGGGGCGGGGATAATTTTCGGGTTCGAATTTGGGATTACAACCCCCGACCCCGAACCCGGAAATTGCCATCCCTAGTCTGGTTAAGCCTTCTTGAGTCTTCGAAAACAACCAACAAAAAACACTTGGAGACAAGATCGAGTCACTTCCATGGAAAATTTGTCATCTTTCAAACGCAACAAATTACTAGTACTGTAGAACATCAATTTTGTTCTACAGAATCTACACTGCCAAATGGTCCGAAGACACTTGGTTTGTCTTCTTCCTTTCAGACAAACATGACACGCTCTATGGAGTTTAATTTGCATCTGGGATCTCATCTACTTTCCTTGAGAAAGTAGTTCATGCTATAAATTTCATTTTTATTTTGTGTTTTTATATTTAATTTCTTGAGGAGCATTAAATAAAAATTACAATATTCTGATAAATAACGCTTGTTTTGAGTTGGAAATTGGGTGAAAAAATTTATTTTTAGAATATAAAAATGTAAAATGAAATGCTTACCCAAATAATCCATAATTTTAGACTCAACATACTCGTCGTGATTGTACTCGTAGTCGTAATGCAGCAAAAAAAAAATATTGCATCATAAAACGAAATAAATAAATACATAAATTTTCTATTTTATAAATGTGGATAAGTGTATTTTCCCCAGAATTAAAGAGTTTCTTCTGAAACTTCTTTGATTTGGAGAAAGTCCTCCTTACGGTAAGAAACTCCCCACTGCATGCAGAGGCCCTTAGCCGCGGGTTGTAAATCGAGGATGTGCACGAATGCAGAGGCTGAGGAGCCACTGAGCCAACAAAACCCAGCGACACTCCCACAATATTTCAAATGTAATCCGCCTACGCGAGGTTTGAACTCAAGCACGGAGGATTTCTCCTACATCACCTCGCTTTTACTAACTCGCCTATGCCCCCTGCTTCTTCAAACTTCTACCATCATACGTGGGTGGGATCCATGGAATTCCGTGACGGCTGACAATTACAGAAAGGAAAACCAAAAACTTTATTAGGAATAATATTTTACAGAATAATATTTTAAACTAAAAAAATTATTGTGTACAATTTTTTCCATTTCAAAACTTATTTTTATATTTTTTAAAATATTTTTATAAATTTTAATATATTTTCTATCTCACAACTACAATATCAAAAAATATATTTTAAAACGTTATTAATATACAAACTCCGCTATAAACATAGAATTCATTCTTAATGCGTAAATTTGCATCTTTAAAATAATAACTTTTATTAAAAAAGATTTTTTATATATATATCTCAAAAAAAGATTTTAATTTAAAAAAATTAAATTAATTTTACTAACTATTATGTTTGTAAATATGTATGACCTATTAAAAGGTACAAATAAAAATAAAAAATTATATATTTAATTATAAATTAATTATATTAAATTACATTATTAATAAAAAAAATTATATCTATCCTTTCTTTTTGTGTGTGTGTGTGTGTGTGGGTAGGTGGGGGGAGAAGTATATGTTATTAATATCATATGATCTAATTAGGGAAGATTCGAAGAAAATTGATCACAATTTATGCACTCCTTTCTTTTTTTGTGGGTGTGTGGGGGCGGAAGTATATGTTATTAATATCATATGATCTAAGTAGGGAAGATTCCAAGGAAATTGATCACAATTTATGCACTCTAAATTCTTCTTTACTTAAAGAATTATTACTAATTTACTATATATTTATTTGATCGTGCAATGGGGCACGTGTTGAAGATTCAAAGTGCCCCTGGATTTGTGCCTTTCTTCCTCCCAACTTCGTGTTTACTCGGCATATATTATTTAAACTTTTTTAATCTGTAAAATACACAAATTGACTTCCTATATTCGGACGGTCTTTTATAATTCTGGTAATGATACCTGCGCACCCCGTTTAGATTGATGTTCCTATTATAGTACATATTTCCTATTTTAGAAAAGCACTTTTTTTTTATTCGCTTTTATCGTGGTATTCACTAGAGGAATGTCCCAATCAAAACACTTTTTAATTAAGAAATAATGATATTCTTAGTTATTTTTTAAATTGAAAAGTGATTGTAATTGATGTGACACATTTAGAAATACAAAATTGTGCATTCTTTTTCTACACTTTTTGTTACGAATTTACACGCAAGTGCACGTGATCATTAACAAGTAATATAGAATGAATAAAAATTATGGTTCCCCCAAAGACTAATGACTTGCTAATTACCGAAATTAGAATAATTTCTAACTTTATTCGAACAATTGTAAAAATATTTTTTAAATGAGCTAAGTTAAAACCAAATATTAAACTAAGTTAAAATAAATCAATAAACAAATTTTATATCAGTTGACTAAAGTTCTAAGGTTTTCGAATTCACCATAAGCAATCCATCTTAATACTAATCTATCTCTATAGTCTAATTTATTTTCCTGGTTGATAGTCGAGATTCCCTAACTTATTTACTAGTCCCTCCTGATATCTAATAAAAATCTTGCTAATTACTAATTCACTATATTCCTATGTGAATTACAACAATTATGAAGTTATTAATTTTTATGGATTCTCATGTAGCGACTACACAAACCATGCAGGTATATTCCTAGCCTACATGCAATTTATGGCATTTATCTCAATGAACTTGACACATAACTCCCCTTCCAGTTCGTTATGATTAACAAATATTAGAAGCATTAAGAATGGAGATAAATACTCAACCATAGAAAATTAAATTAAAATATATTAATAGAAAAATATTAAAGACTTCATAGTTAGGCTACATCGTAGCCCTAGAAAATTAAATTAGTTCATACTCATATAAAAAGACATCACAAAAGTTTTAAAAATGATTGAAATATATATATATATATATATATATATATATATATATATAAATAAATAAAAGATAAAATAAAAACAAATAAAAAGAAAAAGTTGAAAAACTGCTCTTTTGTCTTGTTTCCGGTTTTTATCTCTTCTCCACGGTTGCTCTCCTTTTGTTTTGTTATCTGCCCTCTTTCTTTTTTTCTACACTAACACTAAACTAAAAGAACAGAAAAGAACACAAAGAAATAAAACACAGGACGTGGGTTGAAGAAGATGATGGCAGCTGTTCTCAATTTTTTTTCTGCCGAATTCTGCACTCCTTTTTGTCTTCCTTGGCTAGGTTTTTATAGAGCTAATTTGCTAAACTCTGAATCCTTCTTTCTTTTGCTTTTGTCTTGCAAGTTGTAATCGGCTTCTAATGTCTTGTGTCCAAATCCTAACCGACTTCTTTTTTCTTGTTTCAGCTACTTTGGTCTTCTTGTTCAGCTCGGTTTATTCTTTCTCCTCTTTCCCGAAGCCTTTCTTTGTTTTTATTCCCAACTTGTAGTCAACCTCTATTTCCTTGTTGCTGCCCGATTCTTTTTTTTTTCTTTTTTTATTCGGAATTTTCTTCCTTTTTGTGCTCAGATTTTGTTTTCTTCCTGTAGTTGACTTGTACTCCTTTGTTGTGTTGTGCACAACTTTGTCTTCCTTGCAGCACAAGAAGTCTTCTTGTCTTCGGCTGAAGCAATTCTAGTGGAGTTCTTTCTTGCCTTTTCCTTTGCATGTTTCTATCTTTAGAATATTCAAAGAATGCGGCTGCTTCGTTTTTCTTCTTCAGAATTTTGCCCGAAGTCAACTTCTAAATTCTCTTTCCTTGTTTCTTTTTTTTTTCTTTGTCTTTTCTGCTTTTGTTTCCCAATTCAGCTGCCTGCTTGTCTTTTGTCTACCTGTTATGGTTGAACTTTTCTTACACGGCTGAGTTCTTCATTCTTGTGAAGCAAGACTGTTTTCTTTTTTTCTTGCTTGCGGCTGATTTTGAAGGAAATGAAAAGTGCTGCTATGTTGTCTTGTTGTCTTCTCCCTTGTACAGCTGATTTTCTTCTTTCCTTGTGTTGTTGTTAGACGTTTTTAGTCTGTGTAGCTATCTGTTCTTGTTTGTTTGCTGCCGAGCAGAAGTCTTCTTTTGTTTCATCACAGTTTGTAGTACTCTTCTTGCAGTTTCACGGTTTTTTTTCCTGTTGCTACAGAATGCAGAATTCTTTTGTCTTCGTGCTGCTGTCGGCTGTTTCTTTTGTTGTGCTGCCGTTTTCCATCTCAAAATCCTTCAAGGAAGCAATTGCTGTTTTATGTGATATGGACACGTGTTTTTTCGTTCTGTCATTTGTATTCCTGCTTCCAAATTGCATAACTACTGTGCTTTGTTCATTGTTTCCTCAAAATGCAATTTAACAAGCTATCACTTTTTAAAAGTGCAATAAACAATTTTATCTTTTTACACTTTTTACTTCTGCTATTATAATTTTCCACTAGAGTAATGATAGAGATAGAGATAGTGACAAATCATAGTGACTTTGTATAGTAACTTACGTGATAACTATGAAAAGACAAAATTATCTATTTATCTTCATTATAAAATGCAAAATAATAAGGGATAATGTTACGGATTTCACACGCAAGTGCACGTGATCGTTAACAAGTAATAAAGAGTGAATATATATTATCGTTCCCACAAGGACTAATTGTTTATCAACTACCGAAATTTAGTTAATTCTACCTTTATTTGAATGATTTAAAAGATATTTTTTTATTTTAACAAACTAAATCAAAACTAAATTTAAAAGTAAGCTAAACAAATCACTGAATTAATTTCAAGGATTTATTAGATTGCTAATGCTTTAGGGTCTTCAATTTCACCATAACTAATCTCTCTTACTATTAATCTATTTCTATAGTCTAATTTATTTTCCTGGTTGATAGTTGAGATTCCCTAACTTATTTACTAGTCCCTCCCGAGATCTAATAAAAATGTTCCTAATTGCTAATTCACTATATTTCTATGTGAATTACAACAATTATGAAGTCATTAATTTCTATGGATTCTCATGTAGCGACTACACAAACCATGTAGGTATATTCCTATCCTACATGCAATTTATGGCATTTATCCCAATGAACTTGACACATAACTCTCCTTCCAGTTCGTTATGATTAACAAATCATCTAATTAGTGATCAAGTAATTAGAAGCATTAAGAACGGAGATAAATACTCAACCATAGAAAATAAATTCAAACTATATTAATCGAAAAATATTAAAGACTTCATAGTTAGGCTACATCGTAGCCCTAGAAAATTAAATTAGTTCATAATAATATAGAAGAACATCACAAAAGTTTTAAACATGATGAAAAAATAAAAAGAAAATAGAAAAAGAAAAGAAAAAGTTGAGAAGCTTCTCCCATGTTTTGTTCTCTGCCCAGTTTTTTTCTCTGCTCAACAATCCAAAGGCGGCTGAAGACTAATAACAATAAAACTAACTAAAGACAAAAAGAAAGAAAGAATGTGTCGGCTGGAATTTCTAAAGCAAAGAAAGAACTAAGAAAGAAACGGTTTCTTCTCAATGTTTCTCCCCAAGAAAGAATGAATTCTGAATAGCCACAGACCCCCTCTTTATATAGGTGCAGCTGTTTCCTATTTTCCCTTTGTTTTCCAATTGCCGCTTAGCTTGCTGTGTTTCCAAATTTGCTTCTTTTTTTTTTCTTGTGCAGCCCTCGGGTTTCCCTTCTTCTCTTTTCTCGTTTCCTTTATTTAGCCCTTTGTCTTTTTGGTTTTCCTTTTTCTCTTCTTCAATTTGTGGCTGTTTCTTTTTTTCTTTGTACAGCTTTTTTCTTTCTTTTCCCAAATTCAGTTGCCGACTTTTCTTTTGTTTCCAAACTGCACCGGTTTTTGTTTCCTAAATCAATTGTTTCCTTGTTGTTGTCAAGCACTACTTCATGTTTGCTTCACGTTGTAGCTGAAGAAGATTTTTCTTCTTTTGTTTGTTCAGTACGGTGCTTGTTTGCTTACGAAGTCTCCTTCTTCTTTCGTTGTTGCTGCCTTCAGAAATCAAGAGGTGGGGTGCGGCTGCCTGAAGCTTCAAATTGCAACTGTATTTTGTCCGTGTGTTTGTTGTGCTGCAGAATTCTTTTGTCTTTGGCTGAAGAAATTTGAGTGAAATTCTGTTTTGTCTTTTTCTTGAGCGGTTGACCTGTGTTGTGTTCTTGCGGATTGAATTGCACTTAGATGAAGAAGTTGTCCCAGCCGCTAGCTTTGACTTGAGTTCTCAAAATGCAGAAAGTTCAAATTCTTTCAGGTGCTTGCTTTGGCTAATTAATCCACGGGTTTGCTTCACATCCGTGATTGCTAATGTTACGCGATGGCAGCTCCAGAATGCTACTTTTCAAATTACAATCAAGAATTGCATCCGTATCATTGTGGAACTTCCATGACCAAACAACAGGAAGAAATGGTTTATCCTCTTGTTTCCATTTTCGGTCCACCAAGATGGCCGTAGTGCACCAAGATGAATTGTTGGGTGATAAATCTAGAAATTATTTCCCTTGTTTTCCAGGTCTCAAGCCTAATAAAAAAAATAATAATAAAAAGAAACTTTGAAGATTTTGCCAAGAAAAATAAAATTTCTTTTTATTTGTTAAATTTTTTCCTAAAAAGCTCCAATCTAGCCATCAATAATAAAAACACTTAATAGTCATATAAATAAGCATTTTAATCACTTAAACACAAGGGAATTGACCTAATAAATATGCAGTGATACATTCTATCAGATAATTTTGTCTTTTCACGGTTACCACGTAAGTCACTATACAAAGTCATTACTATTTGTTACTATCTCTATAATTACTCTTTTTTACTATAAAAAGCCACTAAAAATATTACTACTTTTGTCCCCAAAAAAATTATCTCAAAAATATAGTCCACATTTAGTGTGAAATTATTTTATTATCTTTAATATAATGATATATAATCTAAATTAAAAAATATAAAATTATACAGTTATGAATAAAATGTGTTATATTTTATAATTCGAGAAAAGTTTTATCAAATCAAAGGTAAATTTTTTTTTAAGACAGAGAATATTACTCAATACATATATGTGTGTGTGAAAAGTCACTAATGGTCACGGAGCAAGTCCATACTAAAGCTTGTTTCAACACATGCACTGGCATATCATCATATTGTAAATTAATCAATTATGCTTGAAACAACACATGAAGCAGAAGCAAGTGCATGCACTTAATGCAGGCAGAAGAAATGAAATCTGTTCAAATAATCTCAAAATATGGATGGTTGTACTTTTTTTGTTAGTCTAAAAGTTGTATTGATTTATTTTGGTTATGGTTGAATACGGTTAATGTTCATTGCACGTGCTTAGCAAAAATCAGTAGCGACCAGAGAATGAAAGTTATAAACTGTAGTTGATAAAACTATCTATACTCAAATTTGCGCAAACATCACAATAATGAAGAATGTCAAAGGTCAAGCCCATCAAGATTTGGTCTTTGAAAGAAACAATGAAGCAAAGAGATGAAACAATTCATTCCTATTGCTAGCTCACACACATGCCAAATTTATCCCGGAGATGTGACCATTTGTGACCCTTCTCTTTCGATGACATATACAATCACAATGTGATGGCCTGAAAGGTACATCAAAATTGGTGAATGGTTGGATCAAAGTTAAAACCACAAAATGAGGAATGAAAATGCAACATTTCAGTACAGACTGGCAACAGAGTGGAAAAGGCAATAAGCACATTTCTGATACAATGGCCATAGTTATTTCCACTGCTTAGAGATTTTTGTAGCACAGAGTCTATCCATATCTATGCTCCTCCCCATCACTTCAGACAGTTTTCAGCTTGCAAAAATTGACCATGACAAATATTCCATGAAATTCAATACTATTATACTAGCTGCTAAGCCAGTACTAATTAATTCGCGTTTGGCCAAATTTGTAATCAAATTCAGCCAAAGGGGTATGCTGATGAAGGTAATTAATTAGTACTAATCTGTAGTAAAAAAATGAAATGGTCAGACGTAGACTTTGAATATTTATATTAGTAGAAAAGAAGTGAATTTAAGAACGTCTAAAGTTGAACTCTCATGGGACAGATTTTGGTCTGGGACATGTAATATTCTTGGACAAATCCATGTGATTACCAAATTTTGTTCTGTTCCTAACCTTCAGTATCAGTCTTCAGGGAAGGGGACACAGAGAATGACTCAACTAATCCATACAAAAGCATCCCGTGTGTTTGCTAAGCGTCCACATTCCCTCGTGCACATTGAATTATCTAAATGGCTTAGGAAATCATCACAGTTTTAACTCGTCAGACATGGTTGGCAGTTGGCACCCGCATTATTGACTACGCTGGCACACCCTTAACGCACCATGGGTCTATTCCTCTGAGCAAAATGGAAGCGAAAGCGTGGTTTGATTTGATTTCCATAGAATGGTAATAAGTGCACATGCTCCTGTTATCAACATCATTAATTGAATGTTTCTTTTAATTGTTTCCTTCATTAGTTCCACCTGGAAAAGGGCAGAACTTACCCAAGCTTGCTTTGGGATGTGCATTTTGCTTGTTTATGTAGTCCTTTTTAGCCTTACAAAAGCTGAACCATTCAGATTCTTTTGCTTGTTTTAGGATAATTCTTTTCATTTCCGAGGTCATTTTTATCTTACAATTTTCATCTCTTAAATGTGAAAATGCAATCATCTACAGAGTTTGTGATATTGTGCCCTCAGTTGGGAACCAAAAATAAATTTAGACTTTCTCTTTTCAGTATTAATGGAAAGGCTTATACAGTAGGTAATGAAACTTCAGAAATCACAAGATTGTAAATTTTTTTACATAGATTTGGTTAGAAGGAAAGTAAAGTTATGTCTTTTAAGAAGTGACAGTTTAGAAATTTAATTCCAAATAATTTAATTACTTTACCTGTATTTTAATATAATAGAAATGTCCTAAAAAAAAAGCTAATATAATTCATTTTTTACTATTTCATTTAAATTAATAAATCATAAATATATTTTAAATATTATTTATTTGAGATATATATATATATATATATATATATATAATCATATTATTTTTGTTATTCTATATTAATCATATAGATAACATTTTTTGGTCTTTTAACCAAAATACAAGTTAATATTTCTTAATTTTGTCTAAACTCTGAAAATTACAAAGCATATATAAAATTAAAGAAATAAAAATATGAAAAAAATATAAAGAATTAGTGTAATGAAAATTAAAAATAATATGGAAAAATAAAGAAATATAAATGGGGAAAAATTATGAAGAAGATGGTCTTGGGAACAAAGGTACAAACAAACTTCTATCTTTAATAATAAAAATAAAGAATAACAATGATGATGTTAATAATTTAGTAAAAAAATTGAGGAAAAAAATGAAAAAAAAAAAGAACACATGAGAGAAAATCATAAGAAAAATAACGAGAATAATAACTATTAGTTAGGAGTCATGATTTTGAAATGTTAGATTTATTTTTAAAAAATCTGATTATTTCAGGAAAAATTTAAAATTAGATTATATTCCAATTTCAAATTTCCTGCCAACTGAGCAAGAGTTTTTCATTCTTGTATTTTGATTTGATATAATCTTTTCTTCTTTTAGAATAATTTTTAGTTCATTTAGGAATTTATCGATAATCAATTTAAATATTTACTAATATTTTATTAAAATATCCGATAGTCAATTTGAATATTTGTTAACATTTTATTATGTACAGTTAGTTAGTGAGAAAATTAATATCATTATTCATTTGAAAAATATAAATAGAAGTATAAAATGAAATGCAAAGCAATCCGGACCATTTTTCTATTTTCTTCCTGGGCAGTGCTAGGGACAAGGTTCTACATTCAGTTTCTTATGTAACCTACAGTTTTGAATTACTCAAGAAGAGACTGGCAAATTAAGTTACGATTTTTTTATTTTTTTCTTAATATTACTATTGATGTCACGACTATTTTGTACTAACCAACAATAGCAATATTTAGGAATTTGTTGTGACACTTTTTTTTGTGGTTAAGTAACACAAAAGTGCAATTACGTAAAATTTGATTGTGCAATATAATATAATATCGTTTCTATCCAGAAAAAAAAAAAAAATGACTTTGACTTTTGAGATTAGAATCTGCTGCAATGAGAGTCAATGACGTGGCACTTAAACAGCCACCGTCAACTTGTAGTCCGGATTCTGCCATGTTCTTCCTTCCTCCTTACCTTGATCCTCCCTCCTTCCGAACGATAATCTGAAATTCCGTTGAAAATCGCCGTTTCTTTTACACACAGTCACACACTAGAGCGAAAATGTCGTCCAAGTTGCTTCTCCTGAACACTTCTCACCTCACCTCCATTCACCTCCGCACCACCACCCTTATCTCTTCCTTCCTCTCCGCCAAATCTCCACCGCCAAAATTTTACAATTCTCGATTGGAACAACCTCGCCGTTGTCCCTGGCCTCTTTACTCTTCGGCGCACCAGTGTAGAAGTTTATCAATTAAAGCGTTCGATACTAAAAACGATGGCGTAGTATCGCCGGCGGAGGAGAAACTTAAGGCTGAAGCTGAAAATGTGAATTTGGAAGGCTCTGAAAATGAAAGTGATGCTGCCGCTGCTACTTCGCAGAAGAAGAAGGATGATGATGACGATAAGTATCCGAGTGGCGAGTTTGAGTTGCGGGAGGTCGGGGCGTGGAAAAGCTTTACTGTCAAGTGTAAGATGCTGTTTGCGTTTCCTTGGGAGCGCGTGCGGAAACGCAGCGTTTTGACCATGAAATTGCGTGGGCAGGTTCAATTATTGTTGGTTTTTTTTTTTTAAATAAATTTCAGACTATTAGAAAAGATTGGTTATGGTGATTTTTATGTTTAATAAAAATCATTTTGTGCATACTTAGCTCTGTTTTTGCTTTGGCTTTATTTGTAGTTTCACCAGGATTATTAGTGACGTGAATGTACAACAATAGAATCTCGAATAGAGGAAATTTTAATAAATGATAATAATTTCGAAGTAATAAAAGAAATGATGTCTCTATCGTCCAATTTCTTTACACATTCTTCAAATGTAGGAAATAATGGTCTTCATGGCTTCATTTTGTAGTAATGAGATTGATGGCTTTGTGAATGCCGCCGAATTTTCAATGTTAAAGGACAAAAGTGCGACAGAGGGATTTTGTTTCATGCATAACCTATGGACGGAAAAAAAGTTGTCACTTATAAGCAACTTGATAATGCCATTTCATGTAATGAGCTAATTTGAATATCTTAAAGAGGACCCAGCCGGGTTTGAAGAAAATTTATTTGGAAGATAGAGGAATTGAAGCACTTGCTAATGCTATGTTTGTTCCTTTGTAAAATCTTATTAGGTGATGAAGTTCAATAGCTTTATTGTTTTTTCTCTTTCAGATAACTGATCAGTTAAAGAGCCGTTTCTCTTCAGGACTGTCACTGCCTCAAATATGTGAGAACTTTATAAAAGCTGCTTATGATCCCCGTATCTCTGGCATATATCTTCACATCGATCCTTTGAATTGTGGTTGGGGCAAAGTAGAAGAAATTCGAAGGCACATATTCGATTTTAAAAAATCAGGTCTGAGTATTTCTTTTTTGGGCTTCTATATTGCATATTCTTAAGCATTTTGCTGTAATCCTTGAGACATCCTTTATGCAGGGAAGTTTATCGTGGGTTTTGCACCGGCTTGTGGAGAGAAAGAGTATTACATTGGCTGTGCATGTGAAGAGCTTTATGCTCCTCCTAGTGCTTACTTTTCATTGTATGGATTGACAGTTCAAGCATGAGGTAATTTTGTTTTCATGCTTACTGTCAAACATTTTAATTCATTAAGATTAGCAAAGATGAGGACAAAAGCATTTTGTTGCTTGTAAGGACAGTGTACAGAATGTCAATTATATAAATATTAGGTGTTATTGGGCCTTCTCACCCAAAAGCTAGCTCAAGGAGTGAGACTCTCCCTTAAACTTATATTTTGGACCTAGCCCCTTCCACAAACCGATGTGGAATACACACAACATCATGTGGGGCATAGTTCTATGAAATTGTTCTGCAAATTTCCTTCTAAACACCCATTTGAGGTATAGCAAGACTGAAGACTAGTGGGAAAAGAATGCGGCCTTCATTTCTTCAATATGGCCCTGACGTCTAACATGGGTGCCACTATAATTGCTAATGATTTATGCCTGATTGATATATCATATTTGCAAATTTTTACAAGAAGAGTAGTGATGGCTGTGACTATGCCCTGGGAAAAGAATGATAGGATGTACAATAGGTGATCAGTTCATTGGGGCAAGAGGACAGTTCTGACCTTCTGTTAGTCTTTTTTACATGCTCTATTAAAATAGGATTGCTGTGAAAACTGTTTTTCAGGTCTCCTAGAGAAAGTTGGTGCTGAACCACAAGTGCAAAGGATTGGCAAATATAAGAGTGCTGGGGATCTACTCACTCAAAAGATATGTCCAAGAAAACCGGGAGATGCTGACCACATTGCTTGACAATATCTACGACAATTGGATTGATAAAGTTTCCCATGCAAAAGGTGATATGGATCCTTAATTGTTGAGGTTGATGTGAGAGGAACTCAACTCTTTGTTGTCTTCCTGTTAATCGCGCATCTGCTTCTTTTAAACAGGAAAGAAGAAAGAAGATATAGAAAATTTTATCAATGAAGGTGTATACAAAATTGAAAAGCTGAAAGAAGATGGATGGATTACAGATATAAAATATGATGATGAGGTAAAGTTTGTTCTCCTCTCTGTCGGATCATTATTCCAGAATGATCAGAAAGATTCTTAGCAGTTCTAAGTTTCAAAATGCTAGTTTATAAGAGTTTTCCAGTAATTGAGAAAAATGTAGATTATTTTGATAGGGATTGGATAGCCATTTAATGTTGTGGACTGGGTAGGATGAAGGTAGTAGTTGTATTGAATAATCCTCCTGGGGAAAATATGATCACAATTATTATTATAATCCTGAGTTACTTTTGATAGATAGTCATTGGTGTGCGATTCTCTCTTTAAGATTGTTGGAGCATTGGAGTTGTCATGAAGCTTCATTTTAAGTTCTGAGAATTCTACTTAGAAAGATCAATCTGCTTCTAGTACCACTTTTGTCCAATTGATTTTCTACCGTGGCCTGCCTGCATGATATTCATCAAAAATGGATTCAATCCAATGATGATCTTGGTAATTTATGAGATGTGCGTTTTGTGCAGAGTTGCGAAAATTGCTGTACACCTGTTGGACACTAGGTCTTGGTCTAAGTCACACATTAATTAGCGAGTATGCATTCTGCTGTCCTTTCCTGTTTACACCCTTAACTTCAATGTGGATGAGCTCATATCAAGATGATTAGTTATATTCTATACTCCTCGAACTTTATCAAATAATCTGAAGGACACTGCTTCAAGCAGCTTGCAGAAGATTAAAATCAACCTGAATGCCATTTTTTTTTCCTGGTTGTTGGGTTGATCCTCATACATTTTGATAAGCAATACCATCTATGCAGGTTATGTCAATGTTGAAGGAGCGCTTGAAACTTCCAAAGGATAAGAGTCTTCCCACGGTTGATTACAGGTGACACTTCCTTAGCTTGTCCTAGTGCATCTGTTAAGACTGTCACCAACGACTTTTCTATCCATAAGAACATTTTTATTTACAGACTCTGGAATATCAGTCTCCATTCTTCATGCACCTTGCATAAATTAAATAATGTCACGCGTGAGTCAGTTCCAAACACTAATACCTGCATTTTTTTCTGTGTTATCCAGTTATTTCAAGATTATATAAATTAGAATCACAATAATGTACCAAATGGCTAAAAGATGTGACAAAATTCAACAACATGATATTTATGCAACCAAGTTTTTTTGGATTTATTCTGTTCAGGAATGCCAAAATTCTATTTTGATGGGTATTTCTCCTGTTATTGTACCTTGAAAGATTGCTAGAAATTATAATTTCCCTTCTTTGGATTCTATTTATTTCTGGTTCTGATTGATGTTTGGCACCCTTGCTTAACAGAAAATACTCTGCAGTTAGGGGATGGACTCTTGGCTTAACGGGTTACAAGGACAAGATAGCTGTAATCAGGGCCTCTGGAAGTATTAGTCGTACACATGGTCCATTTAGTCTGCGTGGCTCTGGAATTGTTGCTGAAGATGTTATTGAGAAGATTCGTAGTGCGAAGGGTACTGTTCATCTAATTCCATGCTCTATACAACTGGATTTTCTTCCACTTAAACTGAAAGGGTTTTTTATACAGTAAGAAGGTTACAGAAAATTGTTTTAGTGGGCAACATTATACCCTCAGGATTAATGCAAATAGTTATCCATATCTGTACAAAAACTATGATATGTCTATAATAAATTGAAAGAAGTGTTAAAGTTGGAAAAGGCCTATTGATGGATCAAAATATAGCTCTGATTGTTTGTCAAGTATTTGATTCTGTACTTTACTTCCTCTCTAGTCTCTCCAGTTAACATTGATAGCCTTTTGCAGAGTCAAAAAGGTATAAGGCTGTTATTATCCGCATTGATAGTCCTGGAGGTGATGCTCTTGCATCTGATTTGTAAGTCATTTTTTTAACAACATTTTGAGCTTTAATTTGCAAGTCAAATAACCATTGGCAACTATAATTACATATATTATATGAATTAACTGTTGAAAAATGGAAAATAATCTGTACAGGATAAAGAACAGCAAAAAAAAGAAAAAAGGAAAAGAGTATTTAGCTAGTAACCCAAATTAGTACATTGCACACCACTTGAAGCAGCTGCAAGACATCCCTGATGAGGCGCTGCAGATTTGTGAATTATGAGAGGAGGTCCTGAAAATATATGGGTGTATTTCACTTTCATGGTAAAAGAATTGGTTTGTTATGTTATTATAGTGTCCATTGTGATCAATGAGGTAGCATTAAACTTTATTTTTTTAGATCCAGTATTTTGAGGACCATCAGTGCTTACTAGTTATTGTCTTTGAATAATGAGGCATAACAGAGAAAATATAAGATGCTTGAAAATGATTGGCATACTTGACCTTGTTCATATTTTCTCGTTTCACTCTAGTGATTGTCTGTGATCTGAGTATGATACCTTATGGTTCAAGACCCATTTCATCCATGAATATCAACCAATTTGCTAGGATTTATGAATGTGGAAAGGCACATGCATGCACTGCTTCTTCTTCTTCTTCTTTCTTTTTTATTTTTTATTTTTTATTTTTTATTTTTTATTTTTTATTTTTTTTTATGTTCTTTAAATGTAAGAACCCTATAAAAGAATTGCTACTGATTTTATGGATAGTTGATTACTGAGAAGACCTTGCTCTGCAGAATGTGGAGGGAAGTCAGACTTTTGGCCGACTCCAAGCCCGTCGTTGCATCAATGGGTGATGTGGCTGCTAGTGGAGGATACTATATGGCAATGGGAACTGGGACCATAGTTGCAGAGAATCTCACATTAACTGGTTCAATTGGAGTTGTGACTGGTAAATGCAGCAATTCCACACTATTTCCTTTATTCAACATTTTGTTCCTATTATGTGATTAATAGTATCTATAATTTTGTGATGCATTCTCATGTCAACAACTGCACCTGAGAACTGAAATATATTTCAGTTGAACTTCATTTGACTTTTCTAATGTGTAAGCTCCTGCTAGGGATTCCACATGGAGCTAATAGCCCAGGGAGCATTTGAGAATTATGTCCAAGTCAGGTTTCATTAGGGAATTCATCATGTCAATTGTGGTAAATGTTACCTAATAAAAGAAGAGGATGTGAATTAAAGGACCTCTAATCTTTATCATTCTCAATAGATGTGACTATAATTTAGTTGTAACAATCAATTATCTGGATGGAGTCACCCGTACAACAACAATAACATTATCCTACAATGTGGGGTTGGCTATATGGATCATATCTTGCCATCATTTTCTATTTAAATACATTATTTCATTTAAGTTTAGATAATTCATGTCATTTTTAATAGTTCCTTTCTGAGTCTTTTTAGGTTTTCCCCTTCCCTTTTAGTTTGGATGGAGTTACCTGTAGAATGAGATATTTGTGATTGTCAATTGAGAAGCTTAAGTCCTCTCCGGTGCTAGTCAGTTGACAATCTGTCAGCTTTAATCATATTTTATTTACATTGCATTGATTGTGAGCTTTCCTGTTTCCTGCTAATGGTTATGAACTACAAATGGCTTTCTGTTCTGATTATTTTTTGTGTACTGTTGCATATTTATATGCAGTATTGTCTGATTATTTTATGTGTATTGTTGCAAATAGATTTGTAGTCTTCTCTGTTTGGATTATGATCTGTGAAATTGCCAAGCATTGCAAAAAGTGCAGTGAACTATTATTCCATATGTACCTTTGGCCACAGCCGAGCTTTATGTCAGAGATGGTAGAAAATAATCACATCTTGTTGACATGTTGATGGATTGATTGTAGGAAAGTTCAATCTGGGGAAATTGTATGAAAGGATCGGTTTCAACAAGGAGATAATATCAAGGGGAGGTTTATGAGCTTACTGCTGCTGAACAACGTCCATTCAGGTAAGTCTTTGTTGTCTTGTGTGCACACTTTATCATGTCAAATTAATGAAACTTGCATTTCTCTAGCATTTAGAAGGAAAGGCAAAAACTGATGATTTACAGATTTAATGGTATGATATTTATGTGCTTTGTTTCTACCCCAACCACCTTCTTCTTTCTTAATGAGTGTGGAATACACACCACTATTACTAATTTTTTTTCCATAGCTTTATGTGGCCAAAGTCATTCTCATGCCTGTAATATTTCAGCTCCATTTTAAAACTATTTATATTTGTACAACCATGATGATGCTGTCATCCTGCCTTCTTCAATTCATGTCCGTGCACTGGCATAAAATGAAAATGGCACTACTTTCCTCATTGTTATTCCTGCTAAGCTAATTCAGCTGTCTGCAGTGTACTTCTCATGATGTTGTTCTTGGTTCTCAATTTTGAAATGATTGCAATTTGATCATACCTACAGACCAGATGAGGCAGAACTCTTTGCTAAGTCAGCCCAGAATGCATATAGGCAATTTCGAGACAAGGCAGCCTTTTCAAGATCAATGCCTGTAAGAATTAAAGAAATTATACAGCCTTTGCTCAGTAAGTTTCGAAATTTTGTTAAAATTCCAGGTGCTTTGCTAGGTAGAGAAAATGGAGGAAGTTGCACAAGGTAGAGTTTGGACAGGTAATGATGCAGTTTCACGAGGATTAGTTGATGCTATTGGTGGTTTTCGTCGGTCTGTTGCTATAGCAAAACAAAAGGCAAATATACCCCATGATCATGAGGTATTTCCTGTCTCTCTTCCATTACTTTGTCAAAGTATGGTTGTCTACTACTAAAAACTCCAGTATACCTTTCTGAAATGTCTATATCTCTTCTTTATGTTGATAATAGAAACATGGATTAAGAAGCTACTTTTTAAAGAATTTTTAGTTCTATGTCTGACGTGGAGCTGTCTAAAAAATACCCTAGAAAGACTTTTGAGAAAAGCTTTGACAGGTGTTGCGCTTGAGTACCAGTATATAAGTTTAGTTATTTTGCCACTCAGTCGATCCCTATTTGTTCAACTTTTCTGTCTTGCAATCTAGTCTCTTGAATTTCCTAAACGTATATGATTTCCTGAACTTCTCTATCTTAAAACAATAGTGAAGCTGCCACATAATGTTATGGAGGCATATTTTATCCAGAAGTATGGCTCAAACATTTTTTGTTTGCTTCCCTCGTTATGTCTGCAAAATATTCTATGAGCTATGAGCTGACCTTCAGTTTCCTGTACTGTTTAGTTTTTTGCTTTTTCCAAATTGATTGTTATTCCCATCCAGGTAACTCTCGTTGAGCTGGTCAGACCATCGCGATCACTGCCAGAAATTTTAAGTGGCATTGGAAACTCCCTTGTCGGAGCTGGCAGAATGTTGAACCTATTGGGTGATTTGGCATCTTCTGATGGAATTCAAGCACGCATGGATGGGATAATGTTTCAGCAATTGGATGGGGCTGATTATTCTAGTCCCATATTGAGAATGATGAAGGATTACCTGGGTTCCCTCTGACTTTATACCATACTTATTTGCTTCCCAAATCTTTCAAATTGTCTACTTTTTCTAGTTGTGGGACAGTGTTCTTTGGAGGACTTCGAGACATTTTGTTGTCGAATGCATCTTTATGTGTAGAACATAGTACAAGGATACAACTGAAAAGCAGAGGATGCACAGTAACCCAAAACAACCCAAAAAAAATAAAAATAAATTCGCTCTTCATTTTTGTTTCCTTTTTGTGGCAAAAATAGGGATTACGTTGCTAGATCACGAAAAGTTGACCAGCAACAAATGGGGATTTATATCATTTGATTACCCACAAGTGCTAAAGTAATTGTAATATTGGGGGATAGAAATTCATCACCTGCGTTTGAATTTCTAATAATAATCTCCACAAGAACACATCCCATCTCTAAAATGATGAAAGCAGTTTGAATCTCTTAAAATGATATAACGCTCAAACACCTTGGCAATGAATTTCATCGCAGAATGGCAGTCACCACAGACCCTGAGATTCTTGTATATCCTGATCGGAAGTCCTTTTGGCACGTAGAGAAGGCCGAATGCGACTGCTAACTTCTCACTATGATAGGCAAGTCCTAGTTCCTTGCCCTCATCATTGATGTCATGAAGTGCAAAATTCATGTCTGCTACATATCCAGCTTTCTTTATTAAACTCATGACATCACTAATTTTTGTGTAAATCTGATGTGAATTCGGATGGTTTCTATCTTCAGACATAAAGGTGTGTACTTTGCCATTGATTTCAAGCCAACTATATCCAGCCTCCTTGCTCACACTCTTTGATTTCATTAATCTCCTCACAGCCGCAGCGTCTTCCCACTTGCCAGCTGCAGAATACATATTTGACAACATAACATAAGGGACGGCATCTTGAGGTGTCAATTCAAAGAGTACAGATGCTGCCTTCTTCGCTAGATCTATTTTACCATGTTCTCTACATGCAGCAAGGAAAGCTTTCCACACAGTTGCATCAGGATCTCCATCCATTTCGTGGAGTAACTTTTCAGCCTCATGCAGCTTCCCTGCACGACCCAAAAGGTCGATCATACAGGCATAGTGATCAGGACCTGGAGTTATTCCATAAACACTTACCATGGACTCAAAGTACCGAAGACCCTGATCAACAAGCCCCGCATGGCTGCAAGCAAATAATAAGCCTATGAAGGTAATGAAATCCGGTTCTATGCCACTATCTATCATCTTATCATATAACCCAATAGACTCCTTCCCTTTACCATTCTGAGCATGACCAATTATAAAGGCTGTCCAAGTTATTACATTCCGAATATCCATCGAGTTGAAAACCCTATTGGCCTCTTCTAGGCAACCACAATTCGTATACATTGCAACAAGAGAGTTATCGACTGACAGGGATGACCCAGGACTCGATTTCATTGAATTTGCATGAACTTGTTGTCCAAACTCTAGCAGAGCCAACTCTGCACAGGAACTCAAGATGCTAGAAGTGACAACTTGGTCGGGTTCAACCCCAGTATTTCTCATCTCACAGAATAACTTCAGAGCTTCTTCATGGGAGTCATTGCGAGCACAACCAGTGATGACAGAGGTCCAAGAGATCACATCCCTGTCCAGTATACTGTTAAACAACTGAAATGCTGAACATAGATCTCCCTGCTTTGCGTACATATCCACAAGAGCATTATTTATGAGCTTATAGTCCTTAAAGCCAGTTTTCACCACCAGACAATGAACAGATTGTCCTCTTTTCACATAATTTTTTGAAGCAAGACAGTTCATAATAGATGGGTAAGTAAACTCATCTGGTTTCATATCTTTTTGATGCATCACTTTAAACAATGACAAAGCCTGCTCTTCAAATCCATTTCTCACATACCCAACAATCATAGAATTCCAAGAAACAATATGATCAATCTCCATTGTCTCCAATGCATTCTTAGCACTGTCCAACTTCCCACATTTAGCATACATGTCAACCAATGCACTCTGTACAAACACGTTCGCCTCAAAACCTCCATGAACTATACAGCAATGCACCTGCACCCCAAACTTAAGGTCACAAACTGCACTACAAGCTGTCAAAACTCCAGGGAATGTATACTGGTTTCCCTCAACTCCTTCCCTCCTCATTCCCCTAAAACAATGAATTGCTTTAAGTGGATCGCCATTTAGTGAATACCCATTTATCATGGCTGTCCATGTAACATGATTTCTCCCACTAGGCATCATTTCAAACAGGAACTCTGCTTCCACCACAGATAAGCACTTCGCATACATATCAATAAGACCAGTAATGACATATACATTTGTATCAAAATTAGCCTTTGTCGCATATCCATGAATCTGTTTGCCTTGTAAAAGTAAACCCTTTATGGAACAAATCCTAAGAACACTGCCCAATGTGAACTGATTCGGCTTGTGGCCCTCTTTCCGCATTTGCCAAAACAATCCAAAACCTTCACTTTCGTTCCCACATTTGCAATAACCAGAAATAAGGGAAGACCAAGTGATCGAACTCTTATTTGTGGTCGCATCAAACATTTTCCTCGCTTCATTTAACCTCCCTGAATCAGCATATCCCGAAACCATTGTGTTCCATGTGAACTCATCTCTTTCAGGCATTAGCTCGAATAGCTCCCGTGCTTCATCGATTTGGCCTGATTTCACCAACTCACTCAAGTATCCATTTGTATCAAACAATGAAGATTTAGCGCGAGCCAAAGTAGCAAAGCTGTAAATCTTACTACTCAGCCTTATTCTCCAATTTTGACAGCAACAACAAGACCTTGGGAATAAAATCAAGTAACGAGAGTACAGTTTATACATAAGCACACTTCTTCACTTCACCTTCAGCAACCTTTGCTTGAAAACGCTGGAAATTTCCATTAGACGATTGTTGGTCTACAAGTCGTGATTTCTTGCATCCTGTTCGATCGCGCTTTCGACTGACTAACTGTATCAAGAACTCTGCAATTTCCTTGTCGCATTTTTCACTCTCTAAACTTTCAACAATATCACGTTCCTTCGCGCCGATTAAGTTTTGCAGGGTAGCGTGGTTTTCAATTGAACCAAAGTTTGACGCCTTTATTTGAAGACTCTGGGAGTCGGGTTTACTACTCCCTCTACCTCTAGTTATGCACAGATGCAACTTTTTCTTTTTCTTTTTTCGAGCTACAAAGTAAAATACTCTTAATATACTGTTAAGTAAATAATTTTCTATTTTTATCATTTCTTTTTTTTATGGACCTAATAATTTAGTAATATACTTTAGGAATTTTATTGAAAAAATGAACTCTTTTTTTAACAAAAAAAATATAAAATATAACACATTTTTGGAATTGGTGGAGTAAAAATTTAATGTTAAAATATGATTGCTAGAATTTGAATATTGTAATAGTTAATTTATTGAAGATAATAGATAAAAATAAAAATAAAAACAGAGATTGTTGAACAAAACAAGGAAAATAAATAGATAAAATTTTTTATAGATAGCATCACATTAAGCATGTTTAAAATATTATACAGAGTTTTTTAGGAAAATTTAATTCTCACTTTCTTCTTCTTATTATTATTTTTTGAATTGGTTTACCCCTACATAGAAATGATCCAAATCCTATGCAAGAAAATGGAATGGAAAACTAAAATAGGCACCATTTCTTTTTTTGTTTTGAGGACATCATATTCAACTAGGAGGTAGAAAATGAGACAGTGCATTCTAATATCACAACTGACTCAATTCGATTTTATTATGGAATGAGTCACTAGTTTCTTTCATAGGAAAAAACTATTTCTTACTTTTTCATTTTATGGTAATAAGAATGAAAACTATGAGTCTCAATAGCTAAACCACTGTTCCATCTCCAATAGGCACCTAGATTGATTCCACCGAAGAACTAATGAATTATCCAGAAGCTGAATCTCCACTTGTGATACACACTCTGATTGTAGACTTCCCCATTGATTCTATAGTTTTCAAGTCCGCATCACAGGTTAGTAAAACGTAGGCACCATTTTCATCTAAATACCAAATCTTGAAATCGCCTATTTCTGGATTGAGCCACGATGCAACTTCCATCTTCATCTATAAGAATGGTGATGAAAATAGAAGTTCAAACGTTATAATTGTATGTGCTTCATATTGAGCTTTTATGGTCATAAAGCCACTCATGGGCAATGCTGCAACTTGTGAGGAGGGGAGTTGGTTAGAAGTTGCATGTGTTGAGAGGAGTTGGCCAAAAGTTGCATGTGCTGGAGGGAGCTGGCTAAAAGTTGCAAATAGGGAGATCCAGTGCCCTCGACAACATTCGAATGGCATTAGAGGAGGTGTGTACGATACACCATTTACCATTTGCTCAGACCTGGACTACTATGGAACAGAAAGCCTTTACAGATACGTCCTGTCAACAAGAAGTGATGAATATTATTAGTCGCAGCTAGCATATTCCATATTTAGAAACACTTGTGAAAGTTTCCATTTAATTTTTGGGATGGGTTGTTTGGAAGGCATTTGGTTCTGGTGGTTCATGCTTCTGCAGAAGGGAGCATAGATTGCAAGTTGTTGTCTTCATATTCCCTCGTTTCATTGTCTTTGGCAGAGTCAATACTAGCAGCAAGGCAATTGACATCGTATTTCTTGTGCGGCCAACGTTGGATGCCAAGTTGCCTACATTTCCGCTTGAGTGTAGTTGGGCTCACTGTAAGTACAAATTAAGGACATAAGAATCAATTCTCATATCGACCAGTTTAATTATCATTGTGATATGTGCAAATAAGAGTAATGATGAACACAATGAACGTTTTCAATGGATTCTTATAGTAATTGACGTGATGTTCATGCGACAGAAGCTATTAAATAACAGTAACTTTAGCTATCCATTGGGTTTTTGCCTCAGGATGCTACTAAGAATTTATCAAGAACTTTCAGCATGAATATTATTACTTTACAAGAAAATCATCCAAATCCATCACTAGTGCTCTTGTATATGTGCTTTGATAATATACAAAGAGAGTAAGTATATGACCTTGAAGGGAGCTAGCAGTTTCTTTAAGCTTCAACCCAAAATGTTTTTCAATAATTTTGCGGCTAAATTGTTGTTCCCCATCTAATGCTGAACTTTAGGCTTTCTTGGTTTAAGAAAATTCTACATCACGATCAACAATGGTCCAATCAATAGCATCTTGATTTTTCACCATGTAATCTTTATGTGGAAACGGTGAAGTTGAAATAGAGTAGGTATTATAACCACTCCTGGCTTCCTTCACTGATCGAGTATCAAAAGAGTGCTCTTCCCTCCATCCCATTGAAACAGGTATCTCTAGTGAATAACCATTCGCAATTCAAAGATCCCATACTTTCTTGGAAAACAATATCTGCATTGTCTACAAAAAAAGTTCCAAATCACCTTGTAGATTTAAGGTTGGTTCTCCATGCATTAAGGAATCCTGATCCGGCAATCTGACTGAACCAGTAGCACTACCAGGGAACAATCTAAAAAATTCCACCTTATCATTCTCTGAAACTTTTAGAACTTGAACATTCATTTCATTACCAACTTTTTTGCAAAAGAGGTAGTTAACTTTTTTGCAAAGGGAATAAATATTTTTTTATTCATAATTGAACATGAATGAAATTAAAAATAGATGAAAAGTTTCTATATTAGTTTAGATGGAAACTTTGTTATATATTTGAGTACCACTCAGAATTTTTTTCGGAAGAAGTAAGTAACTGATTTGCTATTTGGTTGCAAGTCTAACTTAAGGTGCCTAACCAATAAATGTTGAATGGCTAGAACAACATAAAATAAAGAAAGCTTTAAGTGGACGGCAATGATCAACATAAGTCATATATTTAGAATATAGACCCATACACGAAATCATATATACAAATTAGAATGTTTCAAAAAATTAGATATAAATTAAGTTGCAAATCCTACTCGTCTCAAGATGTGACTAGTTTTGAGTCACTGACTTTTGGGGATAGGGAAAAAAATGGAGGAAATTTGTAGGTTGGTAGTGGTACGTGTGCCAAAAAAGGTTTGGGTGCATTTAACAAATGAGTCCAAATGCTTGAATGCGCCCAAATCCTTTGGATGCATTTGCTGAATGCGAACATCACCTTTTTGGCACTCATTAATTGTCAACCCACAAATTTCCTCCATTTTTTTCCAACTTACAAAGGAAATTCTTTCAGCCTTTTTGGCAACATGAGAAAAGGAGTCATCAGCTATGCTTAACTGGCCAATGTCTCTACAGAAGCATGAATCACCAGATGCAAATGCCTTCCTGATGAAAATCAAATATACCTAAATTTAACAAGTAATATTAATATATTTTTGTAAATTTTTGTTATCATTCTAGTAGATTTTGTAGAGTTGGTAGTTTATTATACTTAAAGTGCTAAATTTTATTTATTTATTTATTTATGTTTTTTTTCCCAACAATAAAAATAATATTTTGTAGGATAAGAATTGTTTTTATTAGCCTTACTAATTGATTTATATAAATAAATAAGAGCAGATTAGTTTTAAAGAAGAAGGTTCGGGAAAGAGTTGGAATTTCTGGAGCGGGAGGCAGTAACAGAATCAGTTACTCCAACTGTATCTGAGGCTAACGATCTACCCAAATCTGATTCCAGTCAAAAAAGTGCACGACGTTTAGGATTAAAACTCGATTGATTTAGTTTCCTTTTCTATTATATATACACTATTTTTTTCCTTTATTCTTTAGAGAGAACCGTAAGGAGAAAAAAAAAGAGATCTTGGAAGAAAACAGCCGCTTTTGTCTTTTCATCTGTACGGTTCTTCTTTCCTCTTGGACGATTCTCAATAAAATTACAAAATTGATTGGAGGATGTTTAGCACCACCATGAGAGGCTAAAGCGTTGGTTTCTGATCCAGGGAGAGATTGAAGTCAATGTATTCTTGTGAGGTTTTGGTTTAATTTAAATTTCTTATTGTGCCCAAGTATTCATTAATTCTTGATTGAATTGTTATGAAAGATTAGGATCATTTGAATTGACGACTCAATTGGTTTTAATCTTTCAACTGCTATCCATCTTGTTCTAAATCCGGAATAGTTTAGAATAATTGGAATTGAGAGCACCTACAATAATTTGCATGTGAAAAGTGTGAGTGATTGTGTGACTTTGACTTAGGTAAGAATTAATGGAAAGAGTCCAGAGAATTGTAGCTATCTCAATTGTTTGGAATTGGTTTAACCATTTCACCTACTCAATGCTGTTGTCAATTTGATATGGAACGCCATCGTGCCCAGTCGGTTAAGAATTAGGTTTGTTTTGGATGCTAGGTTCAGGCAAACGAATTTGGAAAACATATAATCTACTTAGGCTAATCCGGTAGATTTTTGGTTAAATATTTGAACTGATAAGAATGTTGCTTAGTAACCTGTGATCGAGAAGCATTGACAGAAATCGTATTCCCTGGATTGGATTCTTGGTAAGATTGTTATTCACATTTGTTTATTTTATTGAAAAAAAAAGGAAGAAATTTTTAGTTGACTTTATATTTTAATTTTATAAGTAGTTTTTTTGAATCCAAAGCCCCTCTCTTGTTTATTACTAAGAACTTCGAAAAAAAGTTCCCTGAGGGATTCAACCCGGTCCACCTTTTACTGCAGTTAATTGTGAGATCGGTAATTAATTTTGGGGGCTTCGACAATCCCACCACTTCCAAACAACCCCTTCCTCGAACATTACATAGAAACTTTCAGAAGTATCTCTAAATATAGAATATTCTAACCATGACCGATCATATTCATCACTTGTTATTGACAGAACGTAAGGTGTACATGTTTTGTGTTCCATAGTAGTTCACGTCTAAGCAAATGGTAAATTGTGAATCTTACATATCTCCTCTAATGCCATCCAAATGTGGTCCAGGGCACTGGATCGCCCTGTTGAGCTCTGTTTAAAATTTTGCATCGTCAAATTTGTTGAACATCTGAGATATTTATAGAGGAGAAAATTGAATCGGGCCTCGAATATGAAATTCAATAAAGTTGGAGAATTCGTCAAAAGTTCTGGATTATCATGCATCTTACCTTTAATAGTACTGAAGAACATCAATTTTGTTCTACACTGCCAAATGCCCCGAATAAAGTGGGCGAACGTACGTTCTGGTTTGTCTTCTTCCTTTCAGACAAACATGAAACTCTCGATGGAGTTTAATTTGCATCTGGGATCTTATCTTCTTTCCATGAAAGTAGTTCATGCTATAAATTGCATTTTTATTTTGTGTTTTTATATTTAATTTGTTGAGGAGTATTAAATAAAAACTACAATATTATGATAAATAACACTTGTTTTGAGTTGGAAATTGGGTGACAAAAATTATTTTTAAAATATAAAAATTAATGTAAAATGAAATGCTTACCCAAATAATCCAAAATTTAAGACTCAACACACACGTGGTGATTGTACTCGTAGTAGTGCAGCAAAATATTGCATCATAAAACTAAATAAATAAATACATAAATTTTCTATTTTATAAACGTGGATAAGAGTATTTTCCCTCCAAAATTAAAGAGTTTCTTCCGAAATAAGCAAGGTTCTACCATCAGACGTGGGTTGGATCCATGGAATTTCGTGACGGTTGACAAATTACAGAAAGAAAAGCCAAAAACTTTATTAGGAATAATATTTTGAACTAAAAAATTTATTGTTTACTGTTTTTTATTTTATATTTTTAAAAATATTTTATAAATTTTAATATATTTTTTATCTTACAACTATAATATTAAAAAATATAAAAATATATTTTGAAACATTATCTTTATACTAGCTTTGCTATAAACATAGAATTCATTCGTAAATTTACATCTTTAAAATAATACTTTTTTTATTAGAAAAGAACTTTTTTATTTTTATATATCTCAAAAAATGATTTTAGTTTTAAAAAAAATTTAAATTATATTTACTAACTATTATGTTTGTAAATATATATGACCTATTAATAGGTGAAAATAAATAAATAAATAATATATATATATATATATATATATATATATATATACACTAATTGTATTAAATCACATTATTAATAAAAAGTTATATCAGTCCTGTTTTTTTGGGGTGGGCGGAAGTATTTGTTATTAATATCATATGATCTAATTAGGGAAGATTCCAAGAAAATTGATCACAATTTATGGACTACGAATTATTACTATATATTTATTTGATCGCGCAATCGGGCAAGCGTTGAAGAGTCAAAGTGCCCATGGATTTGTGCCTTTCTTAGGAATTTATATAGCGAGGTTGACTTGCAAATATATAGCCTCCTTTTTCTTTGCAGAATACAACTTTGGGTTGAACAAAGCATCAACATACCTCATCTTCTCTTCGAAACATAAAGACACAACACTTCATCTTCATCTTCATCTTCATCGATTCAAGAAAATTTGCTCTCACATCCCATTATTTGCACTTCTTATTATTCTCACACCCCATTAGATCATCTTCAAACAATAAGATCACTCGTGGGAGAAAATTCGTTATGAGATATTATTGTTACAATAATTCATATAATGAACTGTTAAACTAATGTTCTGCTTGGAGACTGAAAGCAAAACATTAGGCATAATACCGAGTTTAGCATCGAGTTTAACGTCGAACAATGTTCGAAAGAGTAATAAGTCCAGTGGCACTATTGAGACTTATATTAGATCGACTTAGCTGACGAACTCGACCTACTACTAGGTCGCCAGTTAAATTTAAAAAAAGAAAAATTTTTTTTTTTAAAAAAGTTTTGTCAGTACAGTATTGCCTCACCCCACGCTTCTAATTCATGCTCACCTCACGCCAATTCATGCTCGACTTCCAATGCTCAACCTAAATTTTAAAGAAAAATTGAAGTTTTCTTCCAGAAATAAGCAAGGTTCTACCATCAGACGTAGGTAGGTTGGATCCATGGAATTTCGTGACGGTTGAATCAACAAATTACAGAAAAGAAAAGCCAAAAAACTTTATTAGGAATAATATTTTACGAGCCTCGACTAAAAATTTATTGTTTTAAAAAATTCTATTTTTTATTTTATATTTTTAAAAATATTTTATAAATTTTAATATATTTTTATCTCACAACTATAATATTAAAAAATATATAAAAATATATTTTGAAACATTATCTTTATACTAGCTTTGCTATAAAACATAGAATTCATTCATAAGTTTACATCTTTAAATAATACTTTTTTTATTAGAAAAGAACTTTTTTATTTTATATATCTCAAAAAGATTTTAGTTAATTTTTAAAATTATATTTACTAACTATTATGTTTGTAAATATATGACCTATTAAAAGGTGAAATAAATAAATAAATAAATAAATAATATATATATATATAATTATACACTAATTGTATTAATCACATTATTAATAAAAGTTATATCAGTCCTGTTTTTTGGGGTGGGGAAGTATATGTTATTAATATCATATGATCTAATTAGGGAAGATTCCAGAAAATTGATCACAATTTATGGACTACGAATTATTACTATATATTTATTTGATCGCGCAATCAGGCAAGCGTTGAAGAGTCAAAGTATGCAAATTTCCCCTTTCTTCCTCTCAACTATGTGTTTACTCGGCATATATTCTTTAAACTTTTTTGATCACTAAAATACACAAATTGACTTGCATTTTTTTTTTATTCCCTTTTATGGTGGTGTTCACTAGAGGAATGTCCCAATCAAAACACTTCATAATTAAGTAGTTAGGAGTAAAAAATTTCACCCTTTATACACACAGATATATAGTAATTAATGTGATATAATAATATTCTTAGCAATAAATATATATATGAGTAATGCTATTTTTAGTAAATTTTTATAGTGAAAACTCATATTAATTAATGTGACACATTTAGAAATACATAATTGTGCATTCTTATTTTGCACTTTTTAAAAGTGCGATAAATAATTTTTTCTTTTATACTTTTCACATTCACTATTATAATTTTTTATTATAAAAAGTCACTAAAAATATTACTACATTCGTCCCAAAAAAAGGAATCTAGATTCAAAAAAAAAAAGAATTATCCTAAAAATAGAGTCTACATTTAGTGTGAAATTCTTATATTATTCTTACTATAATAATGATATATAAGCTAAATTAAAAAGTAAAAATAAAAATATGAAATTATACAATTATGGATTAAATGTGTTGTAAATTATAATTTAAGAAATTTTTTATCCAATTAAAAGTAAATTTTCTTTTAAGACTAAGGAGTAAAGAGTATTACTCAATACGTATATGTGCGTGTGAACTGTGAAAAGTCACTAATAGTCACGAAGCAAGCCCATACTAAAGCTGAGCCGTTCAGTATATAATTGGTGGTGGTGGGGTGTGAAGCGAGCGTCCTGGTTCAAAGTAGTGGTGGCAATCAATTCGTGTTTTGGGTTCTGAGTCGTGTATTGATATGTGCATTACAAATTTTACACGAATCTTAACATGATCCGTTTAATTATTCGTGTCAAAAAACGTAATTTGAACACGACCTGTTTAGTTTGCAGATAAAAAGACATGACATGATGCGAAAAGACCTATTTAACACGAAAAGACCTGAAAAAGCTATTTAACAAGACACAAAAATAATGACCTATTAACACGATACGAAAATACCTACTTATGAAAAATTAACATACCAAAAAATCTAAAAATACATCTAATTATATTTGAAAAATATTTTCAACTAAAATTTAAACTATTACAAGCCAAAAAGTCATAAAAATATTTTTCAAATTACTCCCACGAAAATAATGATCTATTAACACGATACGAAAATACCTGCTTGTGAAAAATTAACACACCCAAAAATCTAAAAATACATCTAATTATATTTGAAAAATATTTTCAACTAAAATTCAAACTATTACAAGCTACAAAGTCATAAAAATATTTTTCAAATTACTCCCACATTTGTGGGCCTGTTGTTCAAATTCTTATTGTTGTAGGGCAAATTGCAAATCAGAACTGCCAATTAACAAAATAATTGAAAAAATTTTGGCAAGTGAGAATGAAAGAAGGGAGTGGCTGAGTGGTGCTTATTGGTGAGTAAAAGAAATGGAGAGACGAGACAATTAGGGTTAGTATACTTTCTTTCAATTTTATAAAATTACCCTAACACAATTTTTCAAATTGCTAAATGAATTAAATGGGTTAAACATGTCAACCCGAACACCACCTATTTATTTTGCGTGTTATACGGGTTTGACCTAATTTCAATATAAACCCGTCAAAGAGTGTACTTATATCCATTAAATGCGTATTAAGTACGTGTCATATCGCGAATTGCCGCTATTAGTTCAAAGGTTGAGGAAGAGTTTGAAACACGGCTTCTTGAGGATGATATGGAAATGGCTGAGAAGGAGCAGCCTCCAGCCCCGGCCCATCCCAACTTCAGCAAAGCCAGCAGCTGGCAGTGGTGGCTAAGAGGAGAAGAACTACAACTGTATATAATTCTTTATTGCTTGGGAAAATTAAGTGGAAAATTTTTTATATATATTACACTCCCTTCATATCAAAAAAATATCTACTTTCAAATTAATTTTTATTTTTAATCTTTAGTTTTTTATTTTAAGTAATACATGGTTTTTATTAGTAAAAATATTCAAAAGTAGATTTTTTCTCGATGAAGAAAATTTTCAAAAGTAAGTTTTTTTTTTTTTTAAAGACAAAGAAAGTATTTAATAAAAAACTTTAGTGTATTATCATTCCAAGAAAAAAAAAATCAACAAACAAAGAATTGACATCTACTCTGATATCTATCAATATGTTTATTATCTTTCCACTGTATCATAACTCTCATTACCCTTTTATTTTGGGTTGGCAATATTTGAAGCATTAGTCTTATTAAATTAAGTCTCGATTACTTGTGCGGTGTTCTTCTTGTGCGGGGCTTTGTTGATATTTGCCCGCAAGAAATTTTCACAGAACTTGCATCTACAGAAGAGAAGGTACCCTTACAAGTACTAATAATCATAAATTTAGAAATGGTTCGACAAGTAAAGCTTGATTTACTGATAACCAATTATCAATATTAACATCAATAAATTTCACACAATATTACATTCATTCTTGATTTCAACCAATATAACCAGCTATACAATATTAACAACAATCGATCGAGTTTAGCAATTTCCCTGCAAGTATTCAACAATGGATCAAAGGGGTCGTATCCATACTTCAGTTCCGAAACCACTCGGCCATCTCACTGTTTATCAATCCCCACTTTGACAATACAACTAAAATTCAACAGAGTTCCACACCATATGTACATATAAATATATACAGATACACAGACTTAGCTGCTTGCTCTGGATAGAGCAACAAGTTATGAAGATCAAACTTGCTAAGAGCTAGCTGTGGGAGATGAAGATCCCTAAAAGCAAAAGTGCATAGATAATCCAGTAAACTAACTTAAAGGGAAGAGGGGAAAACATGGACATGGCAAGAAAGAACGTGGTTAGCAAAGAAAAGCCCAACCTCATCTAGCCATATACTTAAAGCCTGATAATCCGCAGAAATATACACTGATAGAGACAAACTAGCATTGCATAACATCAACGTAAGACAAGCAAAATGGAAGGCCATGGGACTTTGTTTAAGATTCTGGATTTTTAACATAGGAACAGCTAAAGCTGCGAAGCATGATCCCACAACTTGTATGGGTCGTTCTAGAGCCACCCGAGGCGGCTGTACTTCTTGCAACTGCAATTGAACGGGGGAAATATACACATCCACTCTTGTTTTTAGTGATTAAAAGAAACTTGCGGTGTAATTTCCTGCCAATGCTATAGTATCCATGTCTTGTGTTCGAAAATCAGTAATATTCTCGAATACATATATATAGTGGAGAAACTCTACCTAACTGAAGAGCTTTGACAGGTGTTGCGCTTGAGAACCAGCATATAAGTTTAGTTATTTTGCAACTCAGTCCATCCCTATTTGTTCAACTTTTCTGTCTTGCAATCTAGTCTCTTGAATTTCCTAAACGTATATGATTTCCTGAACTTCTCTATCTTAAAACAATAGTGAAGCTGCCACATAATGTTATGGAGGCATATTTTATCCAGAATTATGGCTCAAAGATTTTTGTTTCCTTTCCATCGCGTTATATATCTGCAGAGTATTCTATGAGCTATGAGCTATGAGCTATGAGCTGACCTTCACTTTCCTGTACTGTTTAGTTTTTTGCTTTTCCTAAAGCGATTGTTATTCCCATCCAGGTAACTCTTGTTGAGCTAGTCAGACCATCGCCATCACTGCCAGAAATTTTAGGTGGCATTGGAAACTCTCTTGTCGGAGCTGACAGAATGTTGAACCTATTGGGTGACTTGGCATCTTCTGATGGAATTCAAGGACGCATGCATGGGATAATGTTTCAGCAATTGGATGGGGCTGATTATTCTAGTCCCATATTGAGAATGATGAAGGATTACCTGGGTTCCCTCTGACTTTATACCATACTTAATTGCTTCCCAAATCTTTCAATTTTACTTTTTCTAGTTGTAGGACAGTGTTCTTTGGAGGACTTCGAGACATTTTGTTGTCGAATGCATCTTTATGAGTAGAATGTAGTACAAGGATACAACTGAGAAGCAGAGGATACAGAGTGACCCAAAACAACCCCAAAAAATAAAATAAAATTGCGCTCTTCATTTCTGTTTCTTTTTTGTGGAAAAAATAGGGAGTTACGTTGCTAGATCACGAAAAGTTGACCAGCAACAAATGGGGATTTATATCATTTGATTACCTACAAGTGCTAAAATAATTGTAATATTGGGGGATAGAAATTCATCACCTGCGTTTGAATTTCTAATAATAATCTCCACAAGAACACATCCCATCTCTAAAATGATGAAAGCAGTTTGAATCTCTTATGATATAACGCTCAAACACCTTGGAAATGAATTTCATAGCAGAATGTCAGTCACCACAGACCCTGAGATTCTTGTATATCCTGATCGGAAGTCCTTTTGGCACATAGAGAAGGCCGAATGCGACTGCTAACTTCTCACTATGATAGGCAAGTCCTAGTTCCTTGCCCTCATCATTGATGTCATGAAGTGCAAAATTCATGTCTGCTACATATTCAGCTTTCTTGATTCAACTCATAACAGCACTAATTTTTGAGTAAATCTGATGTGAATTCTGATGGCTTCTATCTTCAGACATAAAGGTGTGTACTTTGCCATTCATTTCAAGCCAACTATATCCAGGCTCCTTGCTCACACTCTTTGATTTCATTAATCTCCTCACAGCTGCAGCATCTTCCCACTTGCCAGCTGCAGAATACATATTTGACAACATAACATAAGGGACGGCATCTTGAGGTGTCAATTCAAAGAGTACAGATGCTGCCTTCTTCACTAGATCTATTTTACCATGTTCTCTACATGCAGCAACGAAAGCTTTCCACACAGTTGCATCAGGCTCTCCATCCATTTCATGGAGTAACTTTTCAGCCTCATGCAGCTTCCCTGCATGTCCCAAAAGCTTGATCATACAGGCATGGTGATCAGGACCTGAAGTTATTCCATAAACACTTACTATGGACTCAAAGTACCAAAGACCCTAATCAACAAGCCCCGCATGGCTGCAAGCAAATAATAAGCGTATGAGGTAATGAAATCCGGTTCTATGCCACTATCTATCATATTATCATATAACCCAATAGACTCCTTCCCTTTACCATTCTGAGCATGACCAATTATAAGGGCTGTCCAAGTTATTACATTCTGAATATCCATCGAGTTGAAAACCCTATTGGCCTCTTCTAGGCAACCACAGTTCGTATACATTGCAACAAGAGAGTTATTGACTGACAGGGATGACCCAGGACTCGATTTTATTAAATTTGCATGAACTTGTTGTCCAAAGTCTAGCAGAGCCATCTCTGCACAGGAACTCAAGATGCTAGAAGTGACAACTCGGTCGGGTTCAACCCCAGTATTTCTCATCTCACAGAATAACTTCAGAGCTTCTTCATGGGAGTCATTGCGAGCACAACCAGTGATGACAGAGGTCCAAGAGATCACATCCCTGTCCAGTATACTGTTAAACAACTGAAGTGCTGAACATAGATCTCCCTGCTTTGCGTACATATCCACCAGAGCATTATTTATGAGTATAAATTATAGTCCTTAAAGCCAGTTTTCACCACCAGACAATGAACAGATTGTCCTATTTTCACATAACTTTTTGAAGCAAGACAGTTCATAATAGATAGGTAAGTAAACTCATCTGGTTTCATATCTTTTTGATGCATCACTTTAAACAATGACAAAGCCTGCTCTTCAAATCCATTTCTCACATACCCAACAATCATAGAATTCCAAGAAACAATATGATCAATCTCCATTGTCTCCAATGCATTCTTAGCACTGTCCAACTTCCCACATTTAGCATACATGTCAACCAATGCACTCTGTACAAACACGTTCACCTCAAAACCTCCATGAACTATACAGCAATGCACCTGCACCCCAAACTTAAGGTCACAAACTGCACTACAAGCTGTCAAAACTCCAGGGAATGTATACTGGTTTCCCTCAACTCCTTCCCTCCTCATTCCCCTAAAACAATGAATTGCTTTAAGTGGATCGCCATTTAGTGAATACCCATTTATCATGGCTGTCCATGTAACATGATTTCTCCCACTAGGCATCATTTCAAACAGGAACTCTGCTTCCACCACAGATAAGCACTTCGCATACATATCAATAAGACCAGTAATGACATATACATTTGTATCAAAATTAGCCTTTGTCGCATATCCATGAATCTGTTTGCCTTGTAAAAGTAAACCCTTTATGGAACAAATCCTAAGAACACTGCCCAATGTGAACTGATTCGGCTTGTGGCCCTCTTTCCACATTTGCCAAAACAATCCAAAACCTTCACTTTCGTTCCCACATTTGCAATAACCAGAAATAAGGGAAGACCAAGTGATCAAACTCTTATTTGGGGTCACATCAAACACTTTCCTCGCTTCATTTAACCTACCTGAATCAGCATATCCCAAAACCATTGTGTTCCATGTGAACTCATCTCTCTCAGGCATTAGCTTGAACAGCTCCCGTGCTTCATCGATTTGGCCTGATTTCACCAACTCACTCAAATATCTATTTGTATCAAACAATGAAGATTTAGCACGAGCCAAAGTAGCAAAGCTGTAAATCTTACTACTCAGCCTTATTCTCCAATTTTGACAGCAACAACAAGACCTTGGTAATAACATCAAGTAACGTGAGTACAGTTTATACATAAGCACACTTCTTCACTTCACCTTCAGCAACCTCCGCGTGAAAACGCTGGAAATTTCCATTAGACAATTGTTGGTCTACAAGTCGTGATTTCTTGCATCCTATTCGATCGCGCTTTTGACTGACTGACTGACTGTATCAAGAACTCTGCAATTTCCTTTTCACATTTTTCACTCTCTAAACTTTCAACAATATCACGTTCCCTCCCGCCGATTAAGTTTTGCAAGGTAGGTGTGGTTGTAATTGAACAAAAGTTTGACGCCTTTATGTGAAGACTCTGGGAGGCGGGTTTAATACTCCCTCTATCTCTAGTTATGCACAGATGCAACTTTTTTTTTTCAAGCTATAAGGTAAAATACTCTTAATATACTATTAAGTAAATAATTTTCTTTTTTTTTTTAATGGACCTAATAATTTATTAATATACTTTAGGAATTTTATTGAAAAAATGAACTCTTTTTTTAACAAAAAAGAAAAGAAAATATAACACATTTTTGGAATTGGAGGAGTAAAAATTTAATGTTAAACTATGAATGCTAGAATTTGAATATTGTAATAGTTAATTTATTGAAGATAATAGATAAAAATAAAAATAAAAACTGAGATTGTTGAATAAAACAAGGAAAATAAATAGATAAATTTTTTTACAGTAATTTGAGCATTTAGCATCACATTAAGCATGTTTGAAATATTATACAGGGTTTTATAGGAAAATTTAATTTTCACTTTCTTCTTCTTATTATTATTTTTTGAATTCAATTATGAATTGGTTTACCCCTACATAGAAATGATCCAAATTCTATACAAGAAAATGGAAATGGAAAACTAAAATACGCACTATTTCTTTTGAGTACATCATATTCAACTAGAGGGTAGAAAATGAGATGGTGCATTCTCATGTCACTACTGACTCAATTCGATTTTATTATGGAATGAGTCACTAGTTTCTTTCACAGAAAAAAAAATATTTCTTACTTTTTCATTTTATGGTAATAAGAATGAATACTATCAGTCTCAACAGCTAAACCACTGGTCCATCTCCAATAGGCACCAAGATTGATTCCATCTAAGAGCTAATGAATTGTCCAGGAGCTGAATCTCCACTTGTGATACACAACCGTAGGCTTCCCCATTGATTCCATAGTTTTCAAGTCCGCATCACAGGTTAGTAATACGTAGTCACCATCTGCATCTAGATACCAAATCTTGAAATCGCCCATTTCTGGGTTGAACCTCGATGCAACTTCCATCTTCATCTGTAAGAATGGTGATGAAAATGGAAGTTCAACTTTATAATAGTATGTGCTCCATATTGAGTTTTTATGGTCATAAAGCCACTCATGGGCAATGCTGCAACTTGTGGTGAGGGGAGCTGGCTAGCAGTTGCATGTGTTGAGAGGAGCTGGCCAGAAGTTGCAAACAGGGCGATTCAATGCCCTCGACAACATTTGAATGGCATTAGAGGAGGCATGCACAATACACCATTTACCATTTGCTCAGACCTGGACTACTATGGAACAAAAAGCCTCTACAGCACATGTCCTGTCAACAAGAAATGATGAATATTATCAGTTGTGGCTAGGATATTCCATATTTAGAGACACTTGTGAAAGTTTCTATTTAATTTTCGGGAGAGGGGTTGTTTGGACGACATTTGGTTCTGGTGGTTCATGTTTCTACAGTGGGAAGCATGGATTGCAAGCTATTGTCTTCGTATTTCCTCCTACTCATTTCATTGTCTTTGGCAGAGTCAATACTAGTAGTGAGGCAATTGACATCGTACTACATTTTCGCTTGAATGTAGTTGGGCTCACTGTAAGTACAAATTAAGGACACAGGAATCATGCTGAAAGTAAAGATGAATTTGGATGTTAATGATGAATTTGTACTTAATTTGTTAGTACAGTGAGCCCAACTACACTCAATTGCGGAAATATAGGCAGCTAGGCATCCAACGTTGGCCACGCAAGAAATACAATGTCAATTGCCTCACTATTAGTATTGACTCTGCCAAAGACAACGAAACGAGTAGGAGGAAATACGAAGACAACACCTTGCAATCCATGCTCCCCACTGTAGAAGCATGAACCACCAGAACCAAATGCCTTCCAAATAACCCCTTCCAAAAATTAAATGGAAACTTTTGCAAGTGTCTCTAAATATGGAATATTCTAGCCACGACTGATAATATTCATCCCTTCTAGTTGACAAGACGTGTGTTGCAGAGGCTTTCTGTTCCATAGTAGTCCAGGTCTGAGCAAATGGTAAATGGTATATCGTACATACTTCCCTAATGCCATTCAAATGTTGTGCACTAGATCTCCCTGTTTGCAACTTCTAGCCAACTCCCTCCAACACATGCAACTTCTGGCCGCTCCTCTCAACACATGCAGCTTCTAGCCAACTCCCCTCATCAAAAGTTACAGCATTGCCCAGCTCAACACATGCAACTTCTAGACAGCTTCCCTTTTGCAGCATTACCCATGAGTGGCTTTATGACCATAAAAGCTCAATATCAGCACATACAATTATAAAGTTTGAACTTTCATTTTCATCACCATTCTTACATATGAAGATGGAAGTTGCATCGAGACTCAACCCAGAAATGGGCAATTTCAAGATTTGGTATCTAGATGAAGATGGTGACTACATATTACTAACCTAATGCAAACTTGAAAACTATGGAATCAATGGGAAAGTTTACGGTCAGAGTGGGTAGACGATGTTCCCCAGGAGGATTATTCATTACAAAATTTGACGATGTTCTTACCTTCTCTTAAGGGAAGACCGAGTGATGGAACTCTTATTTGGGGTCGCATCAAACACTTTCCTCGCTTCATTTAACCTCCCTGAATCAGCATATCCCGAAACCATTGTGTTCCATGTGGACTCATCTCTCTCAGGCATTAGCTCGAACACCTACCGTGCTTCATTGATTGGGCCTGATTTCACCAACTCACTCAAATATCTATTTGTATCAAACAATGAAGATTTAGCGCAAGCCAAAGTAGCAAAGCTGTAAATCTTACTGCTCAGCCTTATTTTCCAATTTTGACAGCAACAACAAGACCTTGGTAATAAAATTAAGTAACGAGAGTACAGTTTCTACATAAGCACACTTCTTCACTTCACTTTCAGCAACCTCTGCTTGAAAACGCTGGAAATTTCTATTAGGCGATTGTGGGTCTACAAGTCGTGTTCGACTGATTAACTATATCTAGAACTCTGCAATTTCCTTTTCGTATTTTTCACTCTCTAAACCCTCGCGCCGATTAAGTTTTGCGAGGCAGGCGTGGTTTTCAATTGAACAAAAGTTCAACGCCCTTATGTGAAGACACTGGGAGTCTGGGAGGCGTGTTTAATACTCCCTCTATCTCTGCTTATGCAATATGCATAGATACAACATTTTGTTTTCCCAAGTTATAAGAATATACTATTAAGTACATAAGTTTTTCTATTTTTATCATTTTTTTTTATTTATGGACCTAATAATTTAGTAAGATACTTTAGGAATTTTATTGAAAAAGTGAACTTTTTTTTTAACAAAACAAATAGAAAATATAACACTTTTTTAGAATTGGAGCAGTAAAAATTTAATGTTAAAATATATATGCTAAAATTTGAATATTATAATAGTTAATTTATTGAAGATAATAGATAAAAAAAAACTAACATGGTTGAATAAAACAAGGAAAATAAATTGATAAAAAATTTTCAGGATCTGTTTAATACCATGGAATTGGGCCTCAGAATTAGAATTAGAGAACCCAATTCTAATTCTAATGTTTTGTTTTACAAAAATATGAAAAAATTAAAATTATACTTCAATTCTAAACATCCTCAATTCCACACGATTTGCATTCTTTACTGAAACTCAAAAATTCCAAACCCAATTCCTCCAAAATTTTAAAAAAACGCGGGTCTAAATATAAAAACGGGTCTTGCAATCTGGTTATAACAAAAACGGGTCGCAGAGCTCCTCGTCCAATTTTTATAACTCGCTCCGCCCAATCCCCATTTCCTCCTCCTTCGGCCAATACATACTTACATAGTCTCCTTCTCTGTCTCTTTCCTTTTTCTCACTTCCGCCATCCTTTATGTAATTTTTGTTAGGTTTCTTCCTCTCTCCCCCTCCCACGATTTTGTTTGTTTAATACTTTTCAAAAATACTGCTGGAGTTAATTAATCAGGCTCTCCAAATAACTTGGTCGGAGAAATACGGGTAAAATTCTTCTTCGCTTATATATTCAGCAACCCAGGTCACAGAGTAAGGGCTCCTTCTGTTTTCTTAATTGCTTATGAATATATTTGGTTATCAAATTCTTGAAGGAAATGTGTTTAGTTGCAAATTTTTCTTAATTGTTCAATGCCTTTTAGTGTTTCATTCTTTTTGTGTCTTGGTAAAAATTGATGTTGGGAGTTCAATGAGAGAGAATCTGAGTGTTGGCTGTAGGTTTTTTAGCTTGACTTTGGGAATTTGTCAACAACTTTAATGCTTCAAAACTGCTTGTAAAAATGCCCATGAGAAAACTGAAATTCGAATGAAGAAGGGCAATCCTTACATTTTTTTATATATGTCTTTCTTTCTTTTAATTCTTGTTTTTTCCCTTTCTAAAAGCATCATCAACAAAACCGTGGGCATGACCTAAGGGTAAGGCAGAACATCCAGGCTGAAATTTTTATGATTGAAAGAGTTAAAATGACAAAGGTTGTAATCTTCAACATGCAAAAATAATTTTTCCGAGTTCTTCAGAAGATAGTATTTAATTATTGATAACATTTGAGTTATGTAAAAGTTTATCCATTACCGGGACTGCTGTCTTTGTGGGAGTTCATGGGTGGTTGTTTTCATCTTCTTCCCCTTTTCTCCTTTTCCTTTTTTTTTGTGGGCCCATTAATCTGGAAGATATTACATTTTTAGAATTCTTTCCTTAGGTATTTGACAATCTGCAAGTGTTATCATTGTTTCACAATCTCTATCAGGAAACATGGTCCCACTTTCGGATTGCACTAAGAAATGGGAATTGAACACAGAAGGTCGTTTGTAGATTGAAAGAGCAGGGACAGTGTTATACATGAACTATGAGTTATGCAATGAATTGTAGTTTTGTAATCAAGCAAAGCTGATAATATCTACTTTTAAAACGATTTTTTTTTTCATTATACCTTTGAAAATGATTAGTAACAATGCTGCAAACATTATTAAGCAGCGTGTACTAGTCACTTCTTGTTTTTTGAGGTCTATTGACTTGCTCTGCAGTTTATCCTTTATGCGGCTAGGCATATCCGGAAGATTCAGTTGTCTATGGTTTATATATTTGGGGTGTCAAATTAGTAATGATGACTAGAAAAGAAACTATTAAAAATGGTATATATTATCTAAACTTAAACGAAAACATGTGCTTGAATAGAAAGTGATTGGGAGATATGATTCATATAGTTGACGCCATATAGTGTGGGATAAAGGCTTAGTAGTAGTTGTTGCTGCTGTGTTTTTTCTATGGTGATGAATGTGTAAAGTGTTTTCTTTTGAATATTGCTCTACAAAAGGATCTTGATATTATGCCCTCATAATTGGTGTCCCTTCTATTAGACCCTGAGGTCTGATATTAAAATTGGAGATTTGGCTGCAAGGGAAAAAAGTGCAATATTGGCACTTAAATATAAAAATTTAACTTTTGTAAGTGAAAGTAATAGTGCCTAGACTGCCAAAGTCTAAATCCCAAATGGTTAATTTGTCATTTTGTTGCTTTGGTCCTTTGTTTTGCAGCTATTTATCTTTGCATTACAACAACAATTAAGCCATTGTCCTACTATGTGAAATTGGCTATGTAGATCATATATTGCCATTGCCTATTATTGAAAGCTATTCATCTTTCTATTGAAATAAATATACTCTTGCTAGAACTTGTGTATCAATCAAATACATCAGTTGAAGCATATTAAGGTTGAGGGGTATAAAGAGTAAGAAACACAGAATTATGGTTTCTTCTGCATTTCGAGTTTGCCATTTAGTCTTTAATTCTCTTTGAAACATTGCTGTAGAGATGAGGCATCAAGCAGGAGGAAACACCTCTTCGCCCAAGGATCGAGCTTTGAATCGACATAGAGAGAGGTCAAGGTTTGCCTCTCCCTGCAAATAATTGTATGGAGGTGTAAATACAGCCCCGGATTTAGCCAGCCGTGTTTTTCCTCCAAGCCCACCTTGGCAAAGTATGGCATGATGCTGGATCCTGGAAGTCTGCAGCCCTTGGAGTATAGTATATTCACAGTTTCCATATGTACATATAAATATATACAGAAGTTCAAACTTTATAATTGTATGTGCTCCATATTGAGTTTTTATGGTCATAAAGCTACTCATGGGCAATGCTGCAACTTGTGATGAGGGGAGCTGGCAAGAAGTTGCATGTGTTGAGGTGGGCAATGTTGCAACTTGTGATGAGAGGAGTTGGCTAGAAGTTGCATGTGTTGAGAGGAGCTGGCTAGAAGTTGCATGTGTTGGAGGGAGCTGGCTAGAAGTTGCAAACAAGGTGATCCAGTGCCCTCGACAACATTTGAATGGCATTAGAGGAGGCATCTACGATACACCATTTACCATTTGCTCAGACTTGGACTACTATGGAACAAAAAGCCTCTACAGCACGTGTCCTGTCAACAAGAAGTGATGAATATTATCGGTCGTGGCTAGGATATTCCATATTTAGAGACACTTGTGAAAATTTCCATTTAATTTTCGGCGAGGAGGGGTTGTTTGGAAGACATTTGGTTCTGGTTCATGCTTCTGCAGTGGGGAACATGGATTGCAAGCTGTTGTCTTCGTATTTCCTCATACTCGTTTTATTGTTTATGGCAGAGTCTATACTAGCAGTGAGGCAATTGACATCGTATTTTTTGCGCGGCCAACGTTGGATGCCTAGCTACCTACATTTCTGCTTGAGTGTAGTTGGGCTCATTGTAAGTACAAATTAAGGACACGGGAATCATGCTGAAAGTAATGATGAATTTGGATGCTAATGATGAATTTGTACTTAATTTGTACTTGCAGTGAACCCAACTACACTCAAGCGGAAATGTAGGCAGCTAGGCATCCATCGTTGGCCACGCAAGAAATACAATGTCAATTGCCTCACTGTTAGTATTGACTTTGCCAAAGACAATGAAACGAGTAGAGGAAATACGAAGACAACAGCTAGCAATCCATACTCCCCATTGCAGAAGCATGAACCACCAGAACCAAATGCCTTCCAAACAACTCCTCCTCAAAAATTAAATAGAAACTTTTACAAGTGTCTTTAAATATGGAATATTCTAGCCGCGACTGATAATATTCATCACTTCTTGTTGACAGGACGTGTGTTGTAGAGGCTTTTTGTTCCGTAGTAGTCCAAGTCTGAGCAAATGATAAATGGTGTATCGTACATGCCTCCTTTAATGCCATTCAAATGTTGTCGAGGGCACTGGATCGCCCTGTTTGCAACTTCTAGCCAGCTCCCTCCAACACATGCAATTTCTGGCCAGCTTCTCTCAACACATGCAAATTCTAGCTAGCTCCCCTCATCACAAGTTGGGCAAATTCTAGCCAGCTCCCCTTATCACAAGTTGAGGCATTGCCCATGAGTGGTTTTATGACCATAAAAGCTCAATATGAAGCACATACAATTATAAAGTTTGAACTTTCATTTTCATTACCATTCTTACATATGAAGATGGAAGTTGCATCGACACTCAACCCAGAAATGGGCTATTTCAAAATTTGGTATTAGATGAAGATCGTGACCACGTATTACTAACCTGATGCAGACTTGAAAACTATGGAATCAATGGGGAAGTTTACAGTCAGAGTGGGTAGACGATGTTCCCTAGGAGGATTATTCAATACAAAATTTGACGATGTTCTTACCTTCTCTTAAGGGAGACTGAGTGATGGAACTCTTATTTGGGGTTGCATCAAACACTTTCCTCTTTTCATTTAACCTCCCTGAATCAGCATATCCCGAAACCATTGTGTTCCATGTGAACTCATCTCTTTTAGGCATTAGCTCGAACAGCTACCGTGATTCATCGATTTGGCCTGATTTCACCAACTCACTCAAATATCTATTTGTATCAAACAATGAAGATTTAGCGCAAGCGAAAGTAGCAAAGCTGTAAATCTTACTACTCAGCCTTATTCTCCAATTTTGACAGCAACAACAAGACCTTGGTAATAAAATTAAGTAACGAGAGTGCAGTTTATGCATAAGCACACTTCTTCACTTCACTTTTAGCAACCTCTGCTTGAAAACGCTGGAAATTTCCACTAGGCGATTGTGGGTCTACAAGTCGTGATTTCTTGCATCCTGTTCGATCGCGCTTTCGACTGACTAACTCTATCTAGAACTCTACAATTTCCTTTTCGTATTTTTCACTCTCTAAACCCTCGTGCTAATAGAGTTTTGCGAGGTAGGCGTGGTTTTCAATTGAACAAAAGTTCAACGCCCTAATGTGAAGACACTGGGAGTCTGGGAGGCGTGTTTAATACTCCCTTTATCTCTGCTTATGCATAGATACAACTTTTTCTTCTTTTTTTTTTCTAAGCTATAAGGTATAATACTCTTAATATACTATTAAGTAGAGTTATTTTCCTTAATATTAATTCAAAAAAAAATTAAATAAATATTAATTTTTTTTATTCCATTTCTACAGAAGTCGGTTTTTGAAAAATCGATTTTAAAGTTGGTTTTTCAAAAACCAACTTCAATGTATTTTTTTTAAAATTAATTTTAATTTAAAACTAATTAATTAGTTTTTTAACTATATTTTATTTGAAAAAATTCAAAAATAATGTAATATCCAAAGCTAAATTGTTCATAGTTGATATCTTGCATATCCACTTCAATTTAGTATTATTTTTTAAAATTTTTTTATTAAAACTGAGTTTATTAGTTTTTGTACCATATATTAGTAATTTTTTTTTGAAAATAATGTAACTTTGAACAATAATTTTGTAATAATTTGTTATGTATTATTACGAGTTTTTTTTCTAAAAAATTGTATAAAAAATATAAATTAAATAAATACTAATTTTTGAAAAATTATTTTATTTTTAAAAAAATTGATATCTGAGATATCGACTTTAAAATCGATATTAGGGATATCAACTTTAAAATCACTATTCCAGATAACCACTTTGAAGTCGAAATCCCAGATATCGACTTCAGACAATTTATGAAAAAGAAAATTTAGCCCTAAACCTTCTAAACCCTAAACCCTAAAAACTTAACTCTCAACCCTCAACCTTGAACATTTAACCCTAAACCCTAAAAGAGTTTGTCACTCAGTTAGTACTTTTTTGTTTTTAACCATTGGATTCGTTCGAACGAGCCACTTGTCCAAATGATGGCGTGTTACGTCGAATGCATTCATAACCCAAAATTCCCAAAAATCCAATCAGTGTCGGTGTACTCAATTAGTTTAAAGATAGGTTTTTTCCCTCTAATCCTCTTAAAAATATTTTCATTTTTAATTTAATATACTCCCTTCATTCTAAAAAAAATAATCACTTTGGTTAAAATATAATTTTTTATTAATTATTAAATATAATTTATTTAATATACTACTAAATATATAATTTTATATTTTTATCATTTATTTTTTAATTTTGAGTATACATAATTATTATTAGTAAGGATATTTTTAAATTTTAGTTTAAAAGTCTGGACTATGAAGAATTTAGCTCTGGATATTACATTATTTTTGAATTTTTTCAAATAAAATATGGTTAAAAAATTAATTAATTAGTTTTAAATCAAAATTAATTTTAAAAAAATAAATACTTCAAAAACCGACTTCTGTAGAAATGGAATAAAAAAAATATTTATTTTTATTTTTTTGAATCAATATTAAGGGAAATAACTCCTATTAAGTATATAATTTTTTCTATTTTTATCTTTTTTTTTTAATTTATGGACCTAATAATTTAGTAAGATACTTTAGGAATTTTATTGAAAAAGTGAACTTTTTTTTAACAAAAAAATAGAAAATATAACGCTTAATGTTAAAATATATATGCTAAAATTTGAATATTATAATAGTTAATTTATTGAAGATAATAGATAAAAAAAACTGAGATGGTTGAATCAAATAAGGAAAATAAATTGATAAAAAATTTTAAGATCTGTTTGGTATTATAGAATTGGGACCTTAGAATTAGAATTGAAGACCCCAATTCCAATTCTAATGTTTTTTTTTTCTCGAAACGATAGTAGATTAATAGAGTGGCAAAGTATGCGAGCCATGAGGCAGAGTTTAGTGGTGTGTGAATCCCGAGAACAAAGCTATAACCCACGAAACAAAGGCCCGCAAAGGGCAAAAGCCCACGAGGGGCAAAAAAACGCAAAATAAATTAAACCCGCACATGACGGGAAGCTAAACCCGCACTAGACGGGAAAGGAGACAACCTAGACGACCTAAGTTCAACCGCATTGAACCCCGCCCGAGACGGGAATGGTTGAGGACTTGGACAACCTAGGAACTACCCGAATACAAAAAATCCCGGTTATATCGGGACATTAGTACTATACAAAATGATATTACACTACTCTCAAGTGGCCCACTACACATGGCCAATGGTGAAAGAAACTACAACTTAATGTCTATCTCTCACCGCGTGCCCTTGCGTGAAATCCAATTTGCAGACGTTGAATAGCAACACCGATTTAACCATCACGCAGTTGGCGTTGAATAGCGAGACGATGCGACTACTACCGGCTGGAGATAGAGTAATACCTAAAAAAAAAAAAAAAAACCTAATTTTCTTTCATCCCTAACCTTCAGCCGCCGCCCCTTTGCAAACCCAGCCAGCACCCAACAAAACCCCACCACTTCAACAACAAAATTCAGACCAAGACAAAAGAAAACATGCCAATCCCATGCTTTTTTCATCATCCAACTTCCACATCTTCTTCTTCAGCTAACTCCCACGGAGCAGCCCGATTCCACATCTTTCTTCATCAACTCAGATGAAGCCAGCAGAAACGATGAGAAGAAAACAAAAGTAAGCACTACTCAAGATCAATTGTCTCAATTTGCTGAAAATCATCAAAAGTGGTTGAAAAACCATCGGACCAACAAAGAGGGTAGGGGAAGCACTAAAATTAGGAATAAAATTTACTACTACAAAAAACAGAGCAAAAAATGAAGATTTGGTACCTCCCTCATCCTCCAACAGAGGAGAATGAGGGGGGGGTGAAGTGGATATTTTGTGTGTTTGTTACTGTTCACAGGCGGAAGCTTTGGGGAAGATGACCGAGAAAGGACCAATTCTAATGTTTTGCTTTACAAAATATGAGAAAATTTCTAAACATCCTCATTTCCGCACGATTGCATTCTTTACTAAACTCAAAAATTCCAAATCCAATTCCTCCAAAATTTTTAAAAAACGCGGGTCTAAATATAAAAACGGGTCGTGTGCAATCGGGTTATAACAACAGCGGGACGCAGAGCTCCTCCTCCAATTTTTATGACTCGCTTCGCCCAATCCCCTTTTCCTCCTTCGTCCAATACATACTTACATAGTCTCCTTCTCTTTCTCTTTCCTTGTTTTCTCACTTCCGTCATCCTTTATGTAATTTTTGTTGGGTTTCTTCCTCTCTCCCCCTCCCACGATTTTGTTTGTTTAATACTTTTTAAAAATACTGCTGGAGTTAATTAATCAGGCTCTCGAAATAACTTGGTCGGAGAAATACGGGAAAAATTCTTGTTCGCTTATATATTCAGCAGCCCAGGTCACAGAGTAAGGGCTCCTTCTGTTTTCTTGATTGCTGATGAATATATTTGGTTATCAAATTCTTGAAGGAAATGTGTTTAGTTGCAAATTTTTCTTAATTGTTCAATGCCTTTTAGTGTTTCATTCTTTTTGTGTCTTGGTAAAACTTGATGCTGGGAGTTCAATGAGAGAGCATCTGAGTGCTGGCTGCAGGTTTTTTAGCTTGACTTTGGGAATTTGTCAACAACTTTAATGCTTCAAAACTGCTTGTAAAAATGCCCATGAGAAAACTGAAATTCGAATGAAGAAGGGCAATCCTTTCATTTTTTTTTATGTGTCTTTCTTTCTTTTAATTCTTGTTTTTTCCCTTTCTAAAAGCATCATAAACAAAACCGTGGGAATGACCTAAGGGTAAGGCAGAACATCCAGGCTGAAATTTTTATGATTGAAAGAGTTGAAATGACAAAGGTTGTAATCTTCAAACATGCAAAAATAATTTTTCCGAGTTCTTCAGAAGATAGTATTTAATTATTGATAACATTTGAGTTCTGTAAAAGTTTATCCATTACCGGGACTGCTGTCTTTGTGGGAGTACATGGGTGGTTGTTTTCATCTTCTTCCCCTTTTTTCCTTTTCCTTTTCCTTTTTTTTTGTGGGCCCATTAATCTGGAAGATATTACATTTTTAGAATTCTTTCCTTCGGTATCTGACAATCTGCAAGTGTTATCATTGTTTCACAATCTCTATCAGGAAACATGGTCCCACTTTCGGGTTGCACTAAGAAATGGGAATTGAACACAGAAGGTCGTTTGTAGATTGAAAGAGCAGGGACAATGTTATACATGAACTATGAGTTATGCAATGAATTGTAGTTTTGTAATCAAGCTAAGCTGCTAATATCTACTTTTAAAATGATTTTTTTTTTTTCATTATACCTTTGAAAATGATTAGTAACAATGCTGCAAACATTATTAAGCAGCGTGTACTATCACTTCTTGTTTTTTGAGGTCTATTTGACTTGCTCTGCAGTTTATCCTTTGTGCGGCTAGACATATCCAGAAGATTCAGTTGTCTATGGTTTATATATTTGGGGTGTCAAATTAGTAATGATGACTAGAAAAGAAACTATTAAAAATGGTATATATTATCTAAACTTAAACGAAAACATGTGCTTGAATAGAAAGTGATTGGGAGATATGATTCATATAGTTGACGCCATATAGTGTGGGATAAAGGCTTAGTAGTAGTTGTTGCTGCTGTGTTTTTTCTATGGTGATGATTGTGTAAAGTGTTTTCTTTTGAATATTGCTCTACAAAAGGATCTTGATATTATGCCCTCATAATTGGTGTCCCATCTATTAGACCCTGAGGTCTGATATTAAAATTGGAGATTTGGCTGCAAGGGAAAAAAGTGCAATATTGGCACTTAAATATAAAAATTTAACTTTTGTAAGTGAAAGTAATAGTGCCTAGACTGCCAAAGTCTAAATCCCAAATGGTTAATTTGTCATTTTGTTGCTTTGGTCCTTTGTTTTGCAGCTATTTATCTTTGCATTACAACAACAATTAAGCCATTGTCCTACTATGTGAAATTGGCTATGTAGATCATATATTGCCATTGCCTATTATTGAAAGCTATTCATCTTTCTATTGAAATAAATATACTCTTGCTAGAACTTGTGTATCAATCAAATACATCAGTTGAAGCATATTAAGGTTGAGGGGTATAAAGAGTAAGAAACACAGAATTATGGTTTCTTCTGCATTTTGAGTTTGCCATTTAGTCTTTAATTCTCTTTGAAACATTGCTGTAGAGATGAGGCATCAAGCAGGAGGAAACACCTCTTCGCCCAAGGATCGAGCTTTGAATCGACATAGAGAGAGGTCAAGGTTTGCCTCTCCCTGCAAATAATTGTATGGAGGTGTAAATACAGCCCCGGATTTAGCCAGCTGTGTTTTTCCTCCAAGCCCACCTTGGCAAAGTATGGCATGATGCTGGATCCTGGAAGTCTGCAGCCCTTGGAGTCTAGTATATTCACAGTTTCCGGAACATTTTATCCATATTCTCATGGTTTTGCGGTCATGCATACTTTTGATTGTGCAAGAGACTAGAGTTGTATGTTAGATTGCCTGGTGGAAGAAGCATATCAGGTGATGTTTGCTAGTACATAAGGTTCTGCTCGTCCTTCTTGCTGCCTACTATCGGATCTGGAGAAGGGTTTTTGCACTGTGTGAATTTTGTTAGTGTACAAAGTCTGTATTCCTCATGTACAATAACAAGGATAATCCTGGCACATCATAGCCACAAGATATCCTATTCCACTTGCTTGGCTGTTAAAAAAAAGAAAAAAAAAAGTGATTCTAATGGTGTTACATGAAGTATGAAGCACTCTGAGTGCATTTTTTACTATCTGATGAGTGCTTGATATCTAGTATGTCTATAAGTGCCAAATGGTTTTCAAGACTGATTTTCTGGTTTTCTGGACTGAATTTCTGATTTTCTAATTTTTTTGGTTTTTTGGACTGAATTTCTGATTTTCTGGACTGAAGTTCTAGATTTTATGGTTTTCAAAACTGATTTTCTGGTTTTCTGGACTGATTTTCTTTTTTTTTTTGGTTTTCTAGACTGAATTTCTAGTTTTTCTGGTTTTCAAGATTGATTTTCTGGACTAATTTTCTAGTTTTTTCTGGTTTTCTGGATTGATTTTCTGATTTTCTAATTTTCTGGACTGATTTTGTTGATTCGAGTGATTTACCAAACAGAAGAATGAATTGGAATTAGAATTATGTAAAATTGAATTAATTTACCAAAGATAAAGAATTGAATTGAAATTGTAATTATGTAGAATTGAATTCAATTTTACATAATTACAATTCCAATTCAATTTTAATTTTAATGCACCAAACAGAACCTTATAGTAATTTGAGCATTTAGCATTACATTAAGCATGTTTAAAATATTATACAGGGTTTATAGGAAAATTTAATTATCATTTTCTTCTTCTTCTTATTATTTTCTGAATCCAATTATGAATTGGCTTACCCGTACCTAGAAATGATCCAAATCCTATACAAGAAAATGGAAATTGGAAAACTAAAATAGGCACCATTTTTTTTTTCTTTTGAGGACATCAAATTTAACTAGGAGGTAAAAAATGAGGCAGTGCATTCTAATATCACAACTGACTCAATTCAATCTTATCATGGAATGAGTTACCATGAGAATGAATACTATGAGTCTCAACAGCTAAGCCACTATTCTATCTCCAACAAGCACCAACATTGATTCCTAAGAACTAAGAACTAATGAATTATCTAGGAGCTGAATCTCCACTTGTGATACACACTCTGATTGTAGACTTGTCCATTGATTCCATAGTTCTCAAGTCCTCATCACAGGTTAGTAATACGTACTCATCATCTTCATCCCGATACCAAATCTTAAAATTGCCCATTTCTAGTTTGAGCCTTGATGCAACTTCCCTCTCCATCTGTAACAATGGTGATGAAAATGGAAGTTTAAACTTTACAATTGTATACGCTCCATATTGAGCTTTTATGGTCATAAAGTCACTCATGGGCAATGCTGCAACTTGGGGTGAGGGGAGCTGTCTAGAAGTAGCAGCTTTTACAGCAGATGCAACGAATTGCCACAAATTGTCTTCACATTTCCTCTTGCTCATTTCATTTTCTTTGTTAGAGTCCATACTGGCAGTGGAGCAATTGCCATTGGATTTCTTGCGCGGCCAACATGGGATACCAGCCTTCCTACATTTCCGCTTAAGTGTAGCTGGGCTCACTGTAAGTACAAATTTAGAACACGGGAATCATTCTCATATGGACCAGTTTAATTATCATTGTGATATGTGCAAATAAGAGTAATGATAAACACAATGAACGTTTTCAGTGGATTCTTATAGTAATTGATGTGACCTTCAAACGACATAAGCTACTAAATAACAATAACTTTAGCTATCCACTGGGTTTTTGCCTTAGGATGCCAATAGTAAGAATTTATCAAGAACTTTTGGCATGAATATTATTCCTTTACAAGGAAATCATCCAAATTCATCACTAGTGCTCTTGTACATGTGCTTTGATAATACTACAAAAGAGGAGTAGGTATAACTGACCTTGAAGGGAGCTAGCAGCTTCTTTAAGCTTCAACCCGAAATGTTTTTCAATAGTTTCGCGGCTAATTTTTTGTTGCCCAGCTAATGCTGAACTTTTGATTTTCTTGGTTTCAGAAAAATCTGCATCACGACCAACAATGCTCCATCCAATAGCATCTTGATTTTCCACCATGTAATCTTTATCTGGAAACGGTGAAGTTGAAATAGAGGAGGTATTATAGCTACTCCCGGGTTCCTTCACTGATCGAGTATCAGAAGAGTGCTCTTCCCTCCATCCCATTGAAACAGAGGTTGAAACAGAGGTATCTCTCGCGAGTAACCATTCACAGTTCAAAGATTCCATACTGTCTGGGAAAATAGTCTCTACATTGTCCAAGTGCCTTTGTCGATTTAAGGTTGGTTCTCCATGCATTAAGGAATCCTGATCTAGCAATCCAACTGACCCACTAGCGCTACCAGGGAACAATCTGAAAAATTCCACCTTATCATCCTCTGAAACTTTTAGGACTTGAACATTCATTTCGCTACCCAACTTTTTTCCAGATCCAATTCTAAAACCATCAAGATTCCTCTTCATCGTTAGCAACACAAGTTCCAAAAGTTGTTGTGGATTTGCAGTCTCATGAGGCAGAAAGAGCTCAAGTACATAAACATCTGGATCCCCAGTGTCATGGTGGCTCTTTAAACAAATTGCAAAAGAGGTAGTTAACCTAGCCTTTCTGGCAACATGAGAAAAGGAGTAATCAGCTATGCTTAACTGGCCAATGTCTCTGCAGAAGCATGAACCACCAGAACCAAATGCCTTCCAAACAACCCCTTCCCCTAACATTAAATGGAAACTTTCACAAGTATCTCTAAATATAGAATATTCTAGACGCGACTGATAATATTCATCACTTGTTGACAGGACGTAAGGTGTACAGATTTTGTGTTCCGTAGTAGTCCAAGTCTGAGCAAATGGTAAACTGTGAATCATACATGCCTCCTTTAATGCCATCCAAATATTGTCCAGGGCATTGGATCGCCCTATTGAGCTCTGTTTAAAATTTTGCATAGTCAAATTTGTTGAACATCTGATATTTATTAGAGGAGAAAATTGAATCGGACCTCGAATATGAAATTCAATAAAGTTGGAGAATTCGTCAAAAGTTCTGGATTATCATGCATCTTACTTTTGCCGAATTTTTTTCCATGGCCAACTGGCTGGCAAATGTTGAAGTTCTCAGTCCCACCCCCTGGTAAAACTCTAAAGTTGTAAGTTTCCACAAGAAAAAAAAGCTATAAAAAGATTAAGAGTGATGAGTTAAAGACACAAATAATGAAGTGGGATCTCTCCAAAATGTAAACACAGGCCAACACGATTCTTTTCGGGGTGAATTACCATGAATACCTACGACTTGATTAGTAATTGCCACTTGCTAGTGATGATTTGCAAAACCCAATACAGTAAACGTATTCTTTAAATGAAGCATAATTTTCTGAGTGACTAATATCATTTACTTTGAAGTTATTGAACATAAATCACTCTAAATATTTAATAATCAGATATAAGATAAATATCACATGTCAAATATTGAAAAAACAAATTATTATAAATATTATTACTTACTATAAAATTATATAACACTTCCTCCGTTCTAAAAAAAAATTCATTTTTTGGTGTCAAATTCTTATATTATCCTTAATAATAATAATAATAATATATATTTTAAATTAAAAAATAAGGATAAAAATGTAAAATAATACAGTTAATTATGTATTAAGTGTGTTATATTTTGTAATTTTAAAAAATTATATCAAATTAAAAGTGTTTTTTTTTTAATACTGATAGAGTATATAATTTCCAATGCCACATGATACTAATAGATGGAAGGATTTCTTCCCAAAAAAAAAAAAATACATGGAAGGATCGATGGAAGGCCGTACCTGAAGTGCAGTTGACATTAATCCAAACACGTATGCAGGCTTATTCATCTCTGAGGAAACCTCGGAAGAAAAGAGTAGATGGATTAAAAAAACCAAAGATTCTACTCCATCGTGAGGACTTGCAATTATTTCGTTAGACCAATGAATTCACAATTCATTGAGATTAGTGTATTAGTGAAACATCTTTCAAATGATTTACAAACTAATAATAGATAATGTTGATTAGAACCTTTTTAAGTTCACTTTTGAATAAATATAATTTTTTTTAGTTATAAAATACAATATATGCACTAGTTAATAAAAAAATTTTAATTTTACATAATCATCATTAATAAGGATATTATTGTAATTTCATTCGAAATTGAATTTTTTGTTTAATAAATAAAAATTTAAAATTAAATACATGCATTAGTTAATAAAAAAAATTAATTTTACATAATCATCATTAATAAGGATATTATTGCAATTTCATTCAAAAGTGAATGTTTTGTTTAATAAGTAAAATTTTAAAATTAGACTCCTTGTTTGGGATGAACGGAATATATTTTAAAATTTGGATGTTTTTCTTACAAATGCAATAATAATTACAAATTCTTCCAATTTTCTAGAGGGTTCCTTAAATTTTGCTGGCTACAAAGGCAAACCTCCAAAACACTTACGGGGTGATAGTGACAAAAATTTTGTGCACTGTGGCTTTATCCATATATATATATATATATATATATATATATATATATATAGAATTACAACAAATAATGGAAAAATGAAATATATTCAATTGCATTTAAATGGTTTGAAGGAGGAGGGAAAAAAAAGATTCTAAGATCTTCTCAACCTAAGGTGTTTATTACAAAAATGAAATTAAATAAAACTTAGAGTTTATAACTTTTTATTATTTATTAAATAAAATACAATTAATGTATTATCAAAAAATTATATAATTTTTACTAATAATGAGTATGTATAATTCACACTTAAAAAGTAAAAAAATTTAACATTTAAATTTAAACATTTAATATATATAATTCAAAGTAAATTTTTTTTAAAACGGTAAGAATAGTAATGTCGAAAACCCAAATATAACTATATATTAGCATCTGATGTCAAAAAAAACAAAATCATTACTATGCATTGGATAATATTTAGCTATTCAATCCTCAAAAAGAAAAAATTACTACCTTCCATCGAAGGTCTCTTTGTGTCTGAGAGTGTGGACAGCAACTCCAGTACGCCAATGCATTGCTGGGCGCTGGGTCCAAATACAGGCACCCCCATATAATTTTTGACTTTTCTATATACGGCATGGTCCCTCTGAGGATACTCTTTCGTCGAGTAGAATTCCACGTCCGGACTGTATTCTGGCATGCCGTTGCTGAACACCCTCGAAGGCGGCCCTGTCAAGATGAGGCGGCTTTCTCTCCCCTCGTCTCTATCGCCATTTGTATTTGTGCTTTTGAGAGTACAACTGTGGAGACACCAGCAACTCAGTTTTCTGTAGGAACAAAGGCCCTTAGCCAAATAAGTCATTCCAAACGGTTGACTGAATGTTTGTAGATAGCGTCGGCCATCCATGGTCACGGGTGCCCAGAATTGAACAAGTATGGAGATCGATTTTGCAAGATCTACATGTTCAAGTGCTCTTCTGATCTGATTCTCGATGATCACCCGATTGTCGGTTCTAGGAGGAGGAGACCCAGATCTGATAACTGAAACACCAAACAAATAATGGTTTAATCAGTGTCCATTTAATAACAATAATTAGGATGAGAACTAAAATTGTGCGATTCGTAACTCACTCGTAGAATCTATTTCATCATCTTCTTCGTCTTCTTCGTTTTGGAAAACGAGAAACCTTTTTTGCGACGAGCCGCCGAACACACGTAATTTAATGCCAACATAATGTAGGAACTCCGATCCGTGAAAGTTCCATCAATATTCTCAACCCCTTCAGCTGGAAGGACCACAAGTTTACCTTCGTGGCCCATGCCAGCCGTTAAACCGGGCTGCAGGCGGCAAGCGGAAGACTGCTTAGTACCTTTCTGAAGGAACAACGGTATAGTCTATGAAAGAAATCCTTGTTACCAACAACGATATAGTCTATGGAAAGAAATGTTTGATTGGCAAGCAGGAACTTGGAATATTCTAAGTACAGTACTAAAATATTACAGTTCTTGCATTGCATAAGTCCATTGGATGGAGATGGATGTGTTTAAAACGCGTGTAATCAAAATAATGGTCGCTTCGCAGAAGTTTGATGATGATTATTATTGTTGTTGTTGTTGTTTGGAGGGTTGAAAAAGTCTTAAACTCGTACTACAATTTAATATGAATTTTTAATGAAAAGTTGTTCAAAACAAAAAGAGGTTATTCTCCCCCATTCTTTTAAAAAAAAAAAAATCACTTTTAGAACTTTTTTTGGTTATATATTTAATGTGTCAACAAATTTTTATTTTTGATTTATCTATTAATGGTAGGCTATAGATAATACTCCATTCTGCCCCAAATGAAAATTTTAATTTCAAAAAATTTCTTTATTTTTAATGTAAAATTTTTATACTATATTTACTAATAATAAAAATATATAGTATAAATTTAAAAGTAAATATAAAAATATATACTTAATAGTACATTAAATGTATTATACCTTATAATTTTAAAAAATTTATATCAAATGAAAAATGAATTTTTTTGAGACAAAAGGAGTATAAGAATTTTATTCAGTGTTATTTAAAAGTAAATTTTTGTAGAAAAGAATTAAAAGTATACATACATACATACATACATACATATATATATATATATATATATATATATATTGGGCGGGATGGAGAAAGTAAGTGGTACCAAGCAATTGACAATTTTTAACCAAACATAAGAGACTACAAATATGATTTACTTTGAGTAAAATAATTTACAATTATCAAATATTCTTTCACAAGACAATTTGATTCGCATGAAATTCGGCCAAATTTTGTCTAAATAATAGAAAATTTTCCGTCAGACAAAGGAAATTTACGGTGTGTCTTTAAAAAAATTTCCCCGCATGATAATGACTTCGTAGATATGATGTATATTACTGAGAGTTTAATTTTAATTTTTTTTTTTATTTCAAACAAAAAGTTTACTATTAAAATAAAATTTTTATATTATTTTTACTAATAATAATAATGTATAAATTAAATTAAAAAATTTAAAATATAAAATACAAAAATAAAATAAAATTATACATTCAATTGTAAATTAAATGTGTTATATTTTGTAAGTTAAAAAATTATATTAAATTAAAAGTAAATTTTATTTTTTTTAAAGAAGAGAGTATTAATCTGGAGTTGACGCAATTGCTTCGTGGGAACATGCCTAAGGGAATCAAAATTCTTTTTTTCTGATTCAGATGTTACCTAGATTTTATTAAATTTTAATTTGTTACTTGTCAATACGTGTGACTATTCGAGGACATTCTGGAAGACTGAGCAACTAATGAGCCCCATTCAGCATGACTTTGCACCGTGAACCTGAGCCCCCACGGGAGACGAGGCGTTCATGTTCATACTTGCAGCGGCAATACATATTCGGGCTATGTTTAGATTGTCATTTATTTGAAAATTTTGATATTAAAATATGTAAAAATTTTAGTAGAATTTTTTTTATAAAAAACTATTTTAGAAAGAAAATAAAAAATGTATTAGAGAGTTTTTTTTTTAAATGATGTGAGAATGGAGAAGGAAATTTTGAAACAAAAATGTGTTTGGATATTTTATTTGTTTTGTGAAAAAAAATAAACTTTTTGTTTGTGAAATATATGTTAAGGTTTAAAGTCAAACAATAGTATATGCAATTGTTTGAAATATTACACCTTAATTATTTAATTTGGAATACTTAACATGCTGCCTCCAGCTAGGGATACACTAGGGTTAAAACCAGTTAATGGGCTCTTGCCTATTCAGGCCCACTACAAAGGTGCATTACCTATTGGGCTTATATTAGAACATACACTTGGGTTATATTAAATACCCAGCAATATAAGCCAAATATAGCCCTATCATCCAAAAACATGGCATGTTGAATTGAAATTGTAGGTTTAACTCAAAAATATTTTGGACTTTGGATCGAAATATATATATATATATATATGTATTTTACTATTCTTAAAAAAAGTTTATTTTTAATTAAATACTACTTCTGTTTTAAAAAAATAGTTTTGTTTTAAAATTTTGTCCATCATTTATTTATTTTGTTCTATTTAGTTATTGGTGTTATTATCTTTGAACTTAATTACTTTAGTTTAATTTCTCAATAGTCCATTCTTTTATTTATTTATCTTATAATAAATAAATTAATCGGTCATTGTGGATTTGATCTTCTCAATCACTATTACCATAAATTATCTGTTTTTATTTTTTTGTTAAATTCCAGAAAAAAGAGATTCAATCCACACAACTTTATTATTAGAATGATGACTTGGCAAAATTTACTATTCTAATTGATGAGATAAGTTTACCTCAACTTTGTATCAAAACAATATTTAGGAATAAAAGAACTAATAATCTTCTTACTCATATTATAATTCAGCAAACTAGATTTTAGTCCAATTTTTATATTTAGTGGAATATTATACTAGTTTGTGTTTTCTCAATTGTAATAGTGATTTGATTACAAAATACTCTCTTTATCTCAGAAAAAAAAAATCTACTTTTAGTGAAGTATAACTTTTCTTTTTTAGTTATTAGGTAAAACGCAATTCATACACTATTAAATGAACAATTTTTTTATTGTTATTTTTAAATGTGAATTATGTATAATTATTATTAATAGAAATAATATAAATATTTATTTCAGAAATGGACTTTTTTGGGATAAAATAAAATTTTCAAATATGAACTTTTTTAAAGCTTCTTTTATATACTCCCTTCATCCAAAAAGAAGAGAGTTTAATTTTGATTTAGTATTACTCTTTTCTAGTGACAAAATACAACACATTGAGTGCACAAATTAAATGTATAATTTTATATTTTAATTACTATATTTTAATTTAAATTATATATTATGATTCTTAGTAACAATAATTTAAGTTCATACCAAAAATCAGACTTTTTTTAGAATAAAGAAATTTTTTGAAACAAATTTTTTTTTTGAACCGAGATAGTATTAAAAAAAATGTCATTTACTGAGAGGTTCAATACAACCGAGTCAGAATATTACGCCCAAAAATAAAAGATAGCGTACTACTATGGTCGGCAGTCCGAACTTTTTTTTTTTTTCTTTTTAAATTTTGTTTATTATTGTTTTTTTTCTTGTACGGGTCACTAATCTCCATTTCCGCTCTTTTGCGCCCTGAACCCCGATCCCAGACCCCTTTTATCTTTCTCTCTCCCTCTCATTTTGTTGCACGGGTCACTGGTCTCCATTCCCGCTCTTTTGCACCCTGAAATGAACCATGATCCCATTCGCCCTCCATGGATCCCATTAGCTTATTTAAGACCCATCCCATTAGCATTTCTCTCCCCATTAGCTTATTCAAAGCCAATTTGTCTATTGAGATTTCGCACTTCATAGTTAGTCATCAATTGAGATAATGAAGGAAGTTAACGACACGTTGCCGCCGCTTTCACCAATGTCTGCCGCCTTTGATGAACGTGAAATTGACCTTGAAGCTCCGCCGGCTCAGCTGCATCATCCTCATCAACCAGTGCTCTCGCAGCTTCCCCTGCCCCAACCTGTAACCCGGAACCATCCGCCGCCCAATCCACACAGACTACATTCCGAATGGCTGAGCTTAATTATGGGTTTCTGCTTTCTGGCCGTCAGCATCGGGTTGCAGTGCCAACATTCCAGCTGCCAGTCCACTGGTTTCCTCACAGCTTCCCTGAGCTTGGTCTTTGCTTTAGCGGCTTTGGTTACCTCCAAATACATCCATGAAAATCTACGAGCGACGGCTCAGACGCTGGAATACGCCGGAGTTTTTTGTGGGTTCACTGCCTTTTTCCACGCAATTACGCCCGCTTTTCCTCTCTGCCTCAAGATCATTTCCTGGACCATCTATGTAGTCTCCATCGTTGCCATCATGGTGTCCCACTCGAACTTCTTTTAAGTCCATGTGGTTTACTGTATATACTACTTATTTGGAGTTCCGGGAGAAGATGGGCCGGTTTCAGTATTTCTGGCTACTGTTTTACGCACATATTATGTGCTGTTTTAACATGCTCCATGTTGTGTATCAGTGTATGTAAGCGTAAAATTAATGTTCAGGAGAGATTGTTACTGCATATGATTATTGAGCTTTTAAGTGAAACTGTGTTTTTTCTATGTTGCCATGGGTGTTGCAATCTTCCGATTGGTTCCTTGTTTTATAAAAATAGATCGAAAAGAACCTCAAATTCCACAAGTACGCGGAACATGGCTAAAGACTTTCAAACGGTGAAACCGACTGCAAGTGTGCAGTATGGTAGGGCATTAGAGAAAATATTTCATACATGGTAAGGAAGAATAACTTATAATTTAAGAAAATAGTTTATTTATATATACAAGGTAAAAAATAAAATAAAATTTACGTGCTTAACTTAATATACTAATAGCTTGTTTGATAATATCAATTATTACCTAAAATTAACGGATTAAGGGATTTTAATTTTTTATTTGTTTGATAACAAAATTCCATTCCACTTAATTGGTTAAACACTTTATAGAAAAATGTAAGCAATAAAAGTTAGCTTATCACTTAATGGTATACATAAAATTTTTAACAAATTTTCTAAATTTACCCTCTTTTAATTATTAGATCATTCAACAAACTAGTTTATTTTTCCTTTAATTATGAATAACCTTTTTTATATGATTCTCTTTCCTTTTTTTTTTTCATAACACATATATTCAGAAGTGTTTTTTTTTAATTTTTTATAAAAAAAAGGTTGAATAAATTTCAATTAATTTAATTTATTTGTTGTATTAAATATTAATTTTGATAGATTGTATCTTTTACATATGTTCGTTGACAATATTTCATGTTTAATTTTTTAAAAAATTAATATTCATATATATAAATAAAAAATTAATAGAAGAGAAAAAATAGTATAATTCGTGTAATTCAACATTCAAATCGAATGTTTATCAAACAATATTAATTAGTTCAGCATTATGATTTAAACATTCTAAATTAAATGTTAAATATTTAGATTTCAGTAACTTAATTATTTCAACATTTAGTTTTATCAAACAAACCCTAAAAAGAAAAATGTAATAAATGTATAAAATACGTATTTTTTTTATTTTCTATGGTTGACTATGTGTTCGCTCCCAATCATTTATTTCACATTAATTTCATATTGTTTGAGAAATTAGCCCCTGAGCAAGCATGTATACATACATAAATCCATACATAAAATTAATCCATTTGAGAAATTTCGGCCATTTAATTTACTAAACCATGTAAAACATACCATGCTTGTTAAGTGGAAAAGATCGACCTCCGTAGGAATGCTCTTGATTGGGAAAAACAGCAGTCGGAGGACTTGTTGTATACTCTGCAGGGCCAATATCCTAGCCGTCACTCCCAAGATCGGATCATTTGGCGAGGAGTCACGAATGATACGTATTCCACTTCCTCTTTCTGCAAATCTGTGTTGCTGCCTCAAGGGCAAGGGTGAGTAATCTGGAATCTAGTATGGAATGGTTATGGTCCACCAAAAGTGGAGGTCTTTGTCTGGCAACTAATCCATCAAAAACTTCCCGTTAGAAGTTGTCTGCTTAGGAGGGGCATCATTTGACCAGAGCTTGCAGTGTGTCCATTTTGTAATTCTGTGTTGGAATCTGTTCAGCATTTGTTTTTCTATTGTTGGAGTAGCTGGAGGGTGTGGACTAGGTGCTTGGAAATTTGGGGTACTTCTTGGGTCTGCACAAGAAATCCTTCCACCTTCTTGAATAGTTGGCAGCAATCCTACTCGGATTTCAAAGGAAAGCTGCCTTGGATTTTGTTGTTTTATGTTATTACAGAGTCAATCTGGCTGTGTAGAAATCAGGTCACTTTTAACAATAAGTGTTTTGATTTCGCACAACTCATGGACTTGATCTTTATTAGGTTCGCCACTTGGTTCAAGGGGAAATGGCCATTTCTTCAGCGACTATCACAGACATATTCCAACAGCCAAATAGTGCAGAAGTGAGGTAGGTATTCTGATGCAGGAAGGAAAGTACCACTTGGTCTCGACCCCAACCTGGTAGAATGAAGTTTAATGTAGATGGTTTAGCTATCGAAAAACCTGGCATAGCCGGGATTGGGGGAATCCTTAGAGATGATTTGGGGAAAACAAGGGCCGTATTCTCTATACATGTTGGTATTCTAGATTCGAATCAAGCCGAGTTTTATGCTATCTGTGAGGCTTTTCAGGTGTTTTCGGAGTCAACCTGGAAAAGCTCCCATGTTCTTGTAATTGAAAGCGACTCTGCTAACGCAATTGCATGGCTGAAGAATCCGGATACTATCCCTTGGCACCTTAAAAATGTCTCAAATCATTTAGATCTACTGAAGGAGGGAATTAAGCACCGGGAGGGTCACCACATCCCGAGGGGCATAAATAGTGTGGCTAATAGGCTGGCTAAGTCAGGAGTGTCTAAATTGTACAATCTGCTGGCGATCATGGGAAAATAAGCCTATGTCTACACTACATCCTATTTCCCTGCGCTTTGGCGGGGTCAATGGGTTTTTTTCCATTGAGTAGGATTGCTACTGTCATGTTCCTTCTTATAATCTTGACTCTTTCTATTCTATAATAAAAATTTGCCTTTTTGGCTTGTAAAAAAAAAAAAAGTGGAAAAGAAATTTTTATATAATATGATCGACTTGGGGTTCACATTTGATGAGGCATAGGAAGATGATGAGTCGATCGAGGGCAAGGACAAGGGAAGTTCTAGTGAGTTCTTCCAACAATATCAGTGAGAAAATATTAATATATAGGCCAATGGTATAATCGAATTAAGGAGAACTTTAGGGGTACAAATAATCAGTAAATTAAAACCAATTTTCCATGTATATATCGGAAAAGAAAAACCTACATAGAAGCTATGAATTTCTGTATAATTGTAACCTAGCGTCTGATTATTTAGTACTTGATTAATTAGTAATGTTTGAAGAAATTCAAGAAGTTCTTATGTTACTGGATTAATATATTAAACTTGCTTACACCAAAGAATTAGTCACGAAGTGACAAAGAATTATTACAATTCACTAACTGAGATACATTTTTTTAATGTATTTTTTCGTTTACATTCTAGTATATATTAAAAGAATCTTTTAGAATATCATTCAATATCAATTAATTTTTATAAAGAAGCTACTTCTTTCTCGATTGATTTATGGGAAAGGTCCAAGCATATATATATATATATTAAGTATAAGTAAATCAGCTAACTTGGCTTTCTTAATTTCACTACTGAATTTAGGCTAATTAACACATTCTTAGTTACCAGCAAGATATAAAGTTGCCCTAAGCCGCATTAATTGTTGGGCATGTAATTGTATAACTTAATTTTAGGAATTTTGTAATTTTAAATTTTTTTTTATGACTGCCCCTCCAAATTTTATAAAATTTCTTTTACCTCATATTTTGTAAAATTCTCTTATTTCCTTACATAGCCCTCAATTTTTTAAATGCTTGAATTTTTTTTAAAAAAAATCCTAACAAAATGTAAATGTGCTACATTAGCAACTGCTCCACTACAATCCCCCTCACCCCTACCCCAAAAAAAGAAAAAATTAGATTGGTCAAAGTTTCAACTCAAGTATTGAAAGAGCTTATTTTGTCACAACTTCATAGAGTACAAGATGAGAATTTTTATAAATTTTGTATAAGAAAAACTCCTTTCATCCCTAAAAAAATACGACTTTCAAATGAAAATTTTATAATATTTATTTATAAAATAAAGATTATACACTTAATAGTGGATCATGTGTTGTACTTTACAAATTAACAAAAATTATAGTTATCCAAAGTGGGTATTATTTAAATTAGAAAAGGAGGGAGTAATATATTTTGTTTAAAAAATATCGTTTTTTATATTCTGCCATGACCTGACCTGAATCCACCCTACGCAAAATCTTGTATTTGTTCTTTGATTCCAAGGCACCATTGATATAGAATTCTTTGTTTGCCCTCTCAAAGATAAAAATGATGGCGTGTCCTATACCCAGGAATATACTAGTATATCCGCTCTAGGGTATAAAATACAAATCGAATCAAGACTGAATTTGCCCAGTTTACCAAAGCTTGAAATGATTTGTTTGGATGTTACTGTCATGCTAAATCCAAAATCGAGTCAAGACTAAAGCTGCCCAGTGTACCGAAGCTTGAAATGATCCGTTTGCCTATTTTCCCACCAATTCAATTTCAAACAAGTCAGGTCATACTATTGTCTGCAACGATATGATGCATACAACTCTGCCGGCTTATCGATCCCACAAATTCATCTTTTGTTTGGTTGTTTCATTGAGTTTGTCTTGGCATTGTGATTCATTATACCTTCGAACAATACAAGGGCTTATTTTTTGTCTCTTTAGTTAAAATTTGGAAAAATTTGTTTGGCGAGATCGTCAGGACTTTTGTCCATTACAGAAAATTCCAATTGGACTATGATCTCCTTCCTTCTTTATAAGCAAGCAATGTTTTAACTCACTAGTACGTACTTTTGGCTTGGATAAAGAATAGATGGAGCTTGTACATTTTCTTAGGTAACTCTGAGTTTCTTTTTGAGATTCAATCCATCTCCACCCATAATTTCTCGATTTACTTCTTCATCATCTTTTTCTTCTTCTGCCTTGGGCACTGAATCTGCCTCACTGAATCAACAGCAGAATCATGTCTCAATTGTCACTAATCCTCCTGCGGTGGCTCAACCAGCTCAACATGTCATTCCACGGGACCTGGACTGGACCATGCTATTGATTGCTTTTTGCTTAACATCAGCAGTACGTCGATATTGCTCTTCAATCCCTTCAAACTGGAACAAACCTCCGCTATGCTTACAGATCTTATCCTTCTTAATTTTGATGGCATTTGTGTCCCTTCTCATCTCGAAATTCCTTAGTTCCAACAATAAAAAGCTTTCAGAAGTGCTGGAGAGAATTGAGATATTTTTTGCATCAACAGCTTTCTTTCTCGCCATGACCATAACATTCTCTCCGTGCCTCAAAATCTTATCTTGGACCATTTATGCACTTTCTCTTCTTGCAATCATCATATCCAAATGGAATAGTCCCTGGCTCACACTTTTTCTTACGAAGTCTATAGTATGATTAAAAGAACCTACCTGGCTGCCATGTTTCGGTTTTTCCGAGGAAGATGATCCAGTATATTGTTCTTTTCTCAACTCGCAAAAAGGGAGAAAAGGGTACAATTTTCATGTATAATAGGATTGCTACTACATGTTTTCAATGGAAATCCTATAGTATTTGTGTTTTGTCCTCTCTCTCTCTCTTTTTTGGGAACTTGAAGGAAGTGAATGTGGGTGATAGATTTCTGCTGCTGATGAAAATTGATCTTGCTGTCTCCTGCAGCAGCCTCTATGACATGAATTGCTAAGGCACTGATCTTTCACCTTCTGATATGTTTACCGTGTGATCTTTGCTCCAACTATCATCCTACGCATATATATGGGATATTGAATAGATTTGTGATCTTTGCTCCAACTATCATCCTCCGCATATATATGGGATGAATAGATTTATGGATATAGATAAATGATGTTTTTAAAAAATAAGGGTGTAAAAAAAAAGAGAATTTGATGCCTTTGATATAGAAATAAGGGGTTTGGGATTGTGTATCTCAAGATTTGAGTTGATGAATAAGCAATGAGCTTTATAATTTTGTTGGAGAATATACTGTCCTAGTTCAACAATATTCCAAGTTCCTGTTATCCTATAAACCATTCCCATGATCCCATATTCAATCCTATTACTATATCCTAATTGGTCCATTTTGTCAACTATACATCTCCCTACTATTAATATAATCACTTAGGGCTACGGATCTGGCGATGAACAGGAGATTATAAGATAAGGGAAACAATAACAGGAGAAAGGAAAGTGAATTTTTTTTTTAAAAAAAATTATAAGAAAAGTTTTTGGCTTGCTACATAAGAAACCAGTAAAGAGAAGGGCAAAAAAAAGGAAAGGATGAGAAGAAAATAAAAGAAGGAATAAAAGATGCTAAGAGCGCTAAAGATTAAAAAAAAAAATGGTCATTGGCCATGAACCATTCTAAGCATAAATTGAGTATCAATAATCAAACTCTCAATATAGAAACTTGCTACCAACTAAGTTTAAAACTCGTCTCGATGTTAGTGTCCTTAATTAGATGTAATAACATCGTTACAAATCTAAAGAATATTCAAGATTTTTTTTTGTTTTAAATTAAAATTAAATCTCAAATCCCTTTAATAGGTTTATTCAGTTCTTCTTACCCCATAGTAGAGCCCTCTTGGGCTCTCCTTCTCCCATATTTGTTATTAAATCTCAAACTCCAATTAATGTTGTTGGATTTTTTTGTTATTGCAGGTTAAAGTAAAATAGATTTTACCAAGTAGCAGAAATATAAATAAACAAATAAGAGTGTCAATGTGGTTGAAATGGAATTTCACAAGAATCATAACCAGTCCACTACTTAATAAACAAACAATTAACATACACATAATACATCACGCAAACCCTCTTCTATGCACATAGTGATCTAAAGATGCATACTTGCTCCTAAACAATACATAGGAATGGCCAAGTTTAGGAGCCATCCACCTCTAGTAGTGAAGATTTTGATGAACTTGATGAAGCAAACCTGCAGGAAGAAAGAAGGGGAAAAAAATCCTAACCCCAAAAAACGATTATTTATGAACTCATTTCTAAAATCAACCAAAAAATACGACACAAAAGAAGCGAAAACTCTCCGTTCCTCGTAATTTCTTGCAGTGCATCTTCAGAATACCTAAATTCCATCAAAACTAGAGCATAGCCCCCGGTGGCAGCATTCGTGTATTTATAATTTGCAAGGTTGCCTCCAGTCTTACTTTAATGTCTTTTAGCGATGAGGAAAAAATTGATAAAGAAACAAGCTGTCACACTCATAAACACGCACAAATGAAGCAGAACAGCACTCTGTAAGGTTAACATCTCCGAGGAAAGGAGCATGAATTTACCCCACAGAAACATAAGCTGATACAAGACAAAATGAATCTATTCACAATCCTCTTTCTCATGATTTAAAATGATCGCATGAGTGAAAGACAACTCATAAAGCCTTTGAGCACTATCATGGACGAGATCATTTGTAAACGATGATCATTGTACCAATATTTCATTTGTATATGACCATCGTACATGGCGTGCATTAATTTACATTTTTTTCCCTGTCAACTATATCATTCCTTCATTATGAGGTCGGGGAACCCGATTTTACAGCATTCAGTTTTCTTTACAATTTATTTAATTTTAGCCTATTTAAATGAGTAAAATTGTACTATACTACATATATTTATCTTTATCAACTGTACATAGATATATACACCTTATGTAACGTCAGCTGCAAGTTTTTTTCATTACATTTTGAGTGAATAATGTCATTCATTTATCAACTTGAAACATTAGTTTGATTTCGTCTTTTATGTTTAAAAAGTTTTAATTTGATTTCTTAACTTGTAAATTCAGTTCTAATTGATTCTTCAAATATAATCTAGCCAAAAGAGAATTAATACATTCCATCACTGAATTGTACAACTTATAAATATTTTATTTATACTATATTTTTAATTATTTAAATCACCTCTAATTTTGACATTTTACAATTTAGATAGTTAAGGGTTAATTTTATCTATTTATAATATATTTTTGACAACTAATAAAAATTAGTGTACGTTATGAAAGTTATAAAGTTGGAGGTGATAAAATGTGAAATAAAACTTTTAGGGAGCATTTTGCAAAAGAGTAAAAGTTTGAAATAGTTATTTGTAATTTTATTCTTCTTTTTTTTTTTTTTGGTTTTTTCTACAACCCTTTGTTCTATGTATGTATAAGTCATGCGATTGAATGTATTAAGTCTTATTTGTCTTGATTTCATTACAAGGACCAATTGAAATCAAAATTGTAACTCAAAAGATCAAATTAAAAAAATTTTAAAACGAGGGACGAAATTGAGCCAAAGTCTAAGTTACATTGAAACGGACAATCAACTTTCCCCAACAATAGCATTTGTCTTGTTCTATTGCGTCTTGGTTGGAATCTTAGCTTTGTTGTACTAGAATATTAGAAATGTGTTGTCTTCTTAATGGTTGGGGATTGTACCTGCCAAATCAATAAAGGTTTAACATTTGCCCAATTTTTTTTCAGAAAACTTGCCCTAACGTCCCAGAAGGCACCCTTAAGAAATGGGAGGGCCACCACATTCCAAGGATTATTAATAGTATGGTTGATAGATTGGCCAAATCGGATGTGTCCATATTTCAAAATCTATTAGCTGTTATTGAATAGTCAGTGTTTGTTTCCGGTTTCTGGTTCATTTTCTTCGGATACCCTACATGTTGGTGCTGTTGATTATAGTAGTCCTTTGTGGTGGATTAGCTATTATGTCTATTGAGATATTGATCTTTACATTGTAACTTTTACTCTCAGTTTCTAATAATAAATTATGCTCTTTTGGCTTGTCAAAAAAAAAAAAAAACTACTCATAAGCATATGATTTTATTAATGGTTGGATAACTAAAGCATTGATATCATGATAATTATTAACACGGCTTTTTTTCAAATTAACCATGCACATTTAGTATTACATTCATTCTTGATTCCAGCCAATATAACTAGTTATGCAATATTAACAATAATTAATATATGTACATAAGAAACATTGCGGAGAACCCCAATTTCCTTGGATGATCGATCTATTTACCTGACCAGCATCGAGCTTAGCAATTTCCTTGTAGCAAGTGGTCATCATGGAAGTCGCATCCATACTTATGCTTAACAATCTCCATTTTGATAGTGCAACTAAAACACACCATAAGACACGTAAATATATGCAGATTAAAATTGTTGCTGATCGGATGGAGCAAGAAATTGATGAAGAAACTAGCGATGGGAGATGAAGATTCCGAAAAGCAGAAGTGCGTAGATAATGCAGTAAACTTGCTTAAAGCGTAGCGGGGAAAGCACAGACATGGCAAGGAAAAACGTGGTTGCGGCAAAGAAAACCCCAACATTTTCTAGCCATATGCATAGAGCCTCCAAATTCCCAGATATGCATACTGATAGAGAGAGAGCAAGAAAACATAATATCGTCGTAAGACAAGCAAGATGGAAAGCCATAGGAATATGGCTAAGATTCTGTATTTTTATCATGGGGATACTTAAAGCTGCGAAGCAAAACCCCATGACTTGGATTGGGCGATCTAGGGCCACACGCGGGAGTTGTACTTGATGAAACTGAGGTTGAAGAAGGGGTGGTAAGAACTCATCTGCTCTTCTTTTAAGGGATTGAAAGAGACTCTTGAAGAAATTTGCTGCAAATGCTGTACGGTTCATGTCTTTTGATAATCTGTAGCTCACAAGTTATGAGTATATATCTATTAAGGAAAAACCCAACCGTGATGAAGTCCGACACTTTGGACACCCCATGCATGTACTTTCTCTCCTACTGTGGTTAAGTCTTCTAGAGTCTTCGAAAAAAAGAGTCGGTTATGTTTAGATTATTGGGTATGTTTTTTTGATAGAAAATGAGATCAAAGTCCAAACATAGTCTAAAAGGCAAATTAAGATGAGAAATTAAGATCTGATGTGTCCAGATCTCACAATCTGCTAGCCGTCCTTGAGTAGAGAATGTTTGCCTTTGGTTAGGTGTGCCTTTTCCTGTCATATAGGAAAGGCGGATTTAGCTGCTTTTCTTTTTCTTTCTTTTTATTTTATTATTCCTAACCATTTTATGTACTCTCTGCTCTCATTTTCGAATAAAATGCATTGCCTTTTTAAGTTGTCAAAAAAAAAAAAAAAAAGATGAGAAAGGAGGAAATGAGGATAAAGCCAAAACTACCAGCAAAAAACAATTGGGGACAAGATCGAGTGACTTCCATGGAAATTTTGTCTTCTTTAAAAAATTCAAACGCGACATATTAATAGTACTGAAGAACATCAATTTTGTTCTACACTGCCAAATGCCCCGAAGGCCCCTGGTTTGTCTTCTTCCTTTCAGACAAACATATATGACACGCTCCATATCTACTTTCCTTGACCTACAGAAAGTAGTTCATGACTTCATGGTATAAATTGCATTTTTATTTTGTGTTTTTATATTTAATTTGTTGAGGAGTATTAAATAAAAATTACAATATTCTGATAAATAACACTAGCTTGTTTTGAGTTGGAAATTGGGTGACAAAAATTATTTTTAGAATATAAAAATGTAAAATGAAATGCTTACCCAAATAATCCAAAATTTTAGACTCAACATACTCGTCATGATTGTTCTCGTAGTCGGAGTGCAGCAAAATATTGCATCATAAAACGAAATAAATAAATTCATAAATTTTCTATTTTATAAACGTGGATAAGTTTATTTTCTCCCAAAAATTAAAGAGTTTCTTTTGAAATAAGTAAGGTTCTACCATCATACCGTGACGGCTGACAAATTACAGAAAGGAAAACCAAAAAATGTATTAGGAATAATATTTTAAACTAAAAAATTTATTGTGTTTGTTTTTTTCATCTCAAAATGTATTTTTATATTTTTTAAAATATTTTTACAAATTTTAATATATTTTCTATCTCACAATTACAATATTCAAAAAAATATAAAAATATATTTTAAAAAGCTATTCATATACAAGCTCCACTATAAACATAGAAGTCATTCTTAATGCGTAACTTTGCATCTTTAAAATAATAACTTTTGTATATATATTTCAAAAAAAATAGTTTAAAATTTTTTTTAATTATTTTTACTAACTATTATGTTTGTAAATATGTATGACCTATTAAAATGTGAAAATAAAAATCAAAAAATTATGTATTTAATTATACACTTAATATTAAATCACATTATTAATAAAAAATTATATCAGTTCTTTTTGTGTGTGTGTGTGTGAGAGAGTTGGGCGGGGCAGAAGTATATGTTATTAATATCATATGATCTAATTAGGGAAGATTCCAAGAAAATTGATCACAATTTATGCACTCCTTTCTTTTTTTGTGTGTGTGTTGGCCCTGTTGGGGCGGAAGTATATGTTATTAATATATATATCATATTATCTAATTGGGGAAGATTCCAAGAAAATTGATCACAATTTATGCACTCTACATTCTACTAATTATTATTATATATATATTTGATCGTGCAATCGAGTACGTGTTGAAGATTCAGAGTGCCACTGGAAATGTGCCTATCTTCCTCCCAACTTCGTGTTTACTGGGCAAGTCGGCATATATTATTTAAACTTTTTTAATCACTAAAATACACAAAATTGACTTCCTATATTCGGACGGTCTTTTATAATTCTGGTAATGAGACCAGCGCACTGCGCACCCCGTTTAGATTGATGTTCCTATTACAGTACATATATATTTACTATTTTAGAAAAGCACTTTTTTTTTAATTTCCTTTTTATCGTGGTATTCACTAGAGGAATGTCCCAATCAAAACACTTTTTAATTAAGAAATAATGATATTTTTAGTTATTTTTTAAATTGAAAAGTGATTGTAATTAATGTGACACATTTAGAAATACAAAATTGTGCATTCTTATTCCACACTTTTAAAAAGTGGAATAAACAATTTTATCTTTTTATACTTTTCACATCCGCTATTATAATTTTTTACTATAAAAAGTCACTAAAAATATTATTACCTTAATCTGGAAAAAAAAGAGTCCATATTCAAAAAAAAAAAATTATCCAAAAAATAGAGTCTACATTTAGTGTGAAATTCTTGTTTTGTCCTTAATATAAGGATGATGTATAATTTAAATTAAAAAGTAAAAATATAAATATAAATATAAATTGATATGGTTATGAATAAGATGTGTTATATTTTGTAGTTTAAAAAGGATTTTATCAAAACAAAAGTGAATTTTTTTTGAGACGGATGGAGTATTACTCAATACATATATGTGTGTGAAAAGTCACCAATGGTCACGGAGCAAGCCCATACTAAAGCTGAGCCGTTCTGTATATAATTGGTGGTGGTGGGTTGGCAATATTTGAAGCATTAATCTTATTATATTAAGTCTCGATTGGAATAGTTTTGTTGTCTGTGCTTGTGGACAAGAGAGGTGCCGTTTTCTTCTTGTGCGGGGCTTCGTTGATATTTGCCCGCAAGGAGTTTTTCACAGAACTTGCATGTCCAGAACAGAAGGTACCCTTACGAGTACTAATAATCATAAATTTAGAATGGTTCGACAAGTACTAATAATCATAACCAATTATCAATATTAACATCAATAAATTTTACACAACATTACATTCATTCTTGATTTCAACCAACATAACCAGCTATACAATATCAACAATAATCGATCGAGTTTAGCAATTTCCCTGCAAGTATTCATCAATGGATCAAAGGGGTCGTATCCATTCTTCAGTTCCAAAACCACTCGGCCATCTCTCTGTTTATCAACCTCCACTTTGACAGTACAACTAAAATTCAGCAGAGTTACACACCATATGTATATATACAGATACACAGACTTAGCTGCTTGCTCTGGATAGAGCAACAAGTTATGAAGATCAAACTTGCTAAAGAGTTATCTGTGGGAGATGAAGATCCCTAAAAGCAAAAGTGCATAGATAATCCAGTAAACTAGCTTAAAGGGAAGAGGGGAAAACATGGACATGGCAAGAAAGAACGTGGTTGTAGCAAAGAAAAGCCCAACCTCATCTAGCCATATACTTAAAGCCTGATAATCCTCAGAAATATACACTGATAGAGACAAAGTAGCATAGCATAATGTCAACGTAAGACAAGCAAAATGGAAGGCCATGGGACTTTGTTTAAGATTCTGGATTTTTAACATAGGAACAGCTAAAGCTGCGAAGCATAATCCCACAACTTGTATTGGTCGTTCTAAAGCCACCCGAGGCGGCTGTACTTCTTGCAGATGCGATTGAACGGGGGGGAACATACACTCATCCACTCTTGTTTTTAGTGGTTGAAAGAAACTTGTGGTGTAATTTCCTGCCAATGCTATAGTATCCATGTCTTGTATTCGAAGGTCAGTAATATTCACGAATACACATATATATATAGTGGAGAAACTATGCCTAACCGAAGTCCTCCTCTTTTGACGGCATATCTAGTCTAGATTTTCTTTTTCATAATTGGAAAGTGAAAGTTTAAGAATATTCTGAGACAGCCGAGGCGGCTGTACTTCTTGCAACTGCGATTGAACGAGGGGGAACATACACTCATCCACTCTTTTTTTTAGTGATTAAAAGAAACTTGTGGCATAATTTCCTGCCAATGCTATAGTATCCATGTTGTATTCGAAGATCAGTAATATTCACGAATACACATATATGTATAGTGGAGAAACTCTACCCAACTGAAGTCCTCCACGTTGGACAGCATATCTAGTCTAGATTTTCTTATATTCAGAGAAACTGAGGAAATGGGTAAAAGCAACAAAGCTTACATGTACTTTTGAGCGAAATGCCTCTTTCGTGCAAAACGTTATTGTTAGATCAGTGGGAGTAGAAATTCAAATTTGTTGTAAACTCTCCATTTGTTTAATATAGCGGTAAACATCAAACACCAAACACCAAGCACATCATCATGTTTATTTTACTTAATAAAAGACCAATCTCTTGCCCCATTAGTCCGTCTATATGAGCCGCAATCCATGTCTCTGGTTGGGACAAATATTAACCAAGAGGAACTTACACATTTTTCCCCAGCACATAAGAAATTTTTGTTTTCCTTTTGGGAAAAAATTGTGTTAAGTTATGTAATCAATAGTATGTTTGAACTAACCATAGAAGTTGGATTTCTTCTTAATTAGTCAGGCGTTTTTACAATTTCTACAAAACCTATTTTAAGTGTAAATTGAGAATGTGTATAATTTGATACTCTAAAACATATTTTTTTTGCTTTGTAACTCAATTTTTCAATTTTTAGTAAATTTTTTAACAATTACTATTTCAAAAAATATAAAAAACACGTTTTAGAACGCAATTCATACAATCTCTCAATATTCATAAGAGCACGAAACCATAACCTTAATTAAGTTATTGTAATTCCATGAAATTAGAATAAAACTGACCTAATTGAACCTATAATTTATTTCGTAGTTATGTTTTCTGACTTATAATTGATTCTATTCGTTGAGTCCATCGAGCTGAATAAACCAAAAGCTAAACTCTGAGGATAGAAGCAGCACAAGAATTCTTGTTATGCTTTCATTATGGTAGTGTCTTAGGCCAACTAAGTAGTGGATAATGATAGATTTCATTATTACTCCCCTTTTTTTCTCAGGTCATGCGGGGACCGAGTCATATACATGACTCTCGAATAATCAATGTATATATATGTATGCGCGCGGGGCGGGCACGCGTGCGGGAGAAAATTTTATATTTTATAATAAAATATTATGTTAAATTAAAAAAAATAATTTTTTTAACAAGATGAATAAAATACTTTCTCAATTTTTGAATGGTCTTAATGTGGTCTGAGACGGCTCTTGGATCTGCATTCGCATTGGCCAGGTCAGTCAAATGGAACTCTTGCTTCCACTAATAGATCCCTTCAATGTGCTCTACGATTTTTGTAATTTCTTGCTTTCTTCTTCTAATAAAATACTGTACCTTCTTGACTTATAAAAAAAAAAAAAAATGTGCTCTACGATAAAAGTTGAAAGTCATATACAATACTAGTAGGGTTTTTGTCCTGTTCATGTGCATAGCTCTTCATTAGTGTTTATGATTATGTAATATTAATTGTTTAAATCATCACCAAGTTGGCTTTTAATTGGTTAATTAAAAAATGAGTTTTTCACAATTTTTAAATGCTATTAACGAACATAAAATAAATTATTCTTCTTAACCATGGGACTTGGAGAGTTTTTGGTCATCAAGCTATTTCAGTAGGTTTGCAAACAACTACATTGATTTTAGTAAAGGGTGTTTTAGATGTTTGTGGGTTAGTTTTCAAAATTTTTATATTTTTTTTTTCACAAAAATTCAGGAAAAGGAAAGATGCTGCTATTTTTATATTTATTTCCAATGATGATGCAGTCATAATATTTTTATTTTTAGCTTGACAATTTAATCAAGCAAGTTTTTTTTTTTTTCTGCTTTTACATATAGACAAACTTTATTTCGTTTCCAAATTATAGATAAGCTATTGTCCTACTTAATTGTATCTTGTTATATTCCTATATGGTACAACAAATATATAAACGATTTTCTCCCTAAATTTTACCCCTTAAGTCTTACTTGTCGTACCACTATTCATTTAATTATCATTATGCTTTTATTTAGGAAGATATTGCCATGACAATTTGTTTGTTTTCGCGTTTTCTGCAGTTCCCTTAGTGAATAAGCTAACTGATGCAAGCCACAACTACTTTATTAATTTGGCGATTTGATCTCCTTTTAACCCTTATTAATATTGATATCCCTTTTTTCCTTACAAAATTGGTTGGAACTTGGAAAAACTATTGCCATTAAAATTTTTTTAAAAAATAACGATGTGAATATTGGTCATTTAAAAATAAAAAGAAATATAAAATAAAAAGTGATAATTATTCCTTTTCTTTTTGTCGTACCTTCACTACTTAAATTCCACAAAATTATTAGTATTATTCTTCAACCTTTTTTCTTTTTGGTATTTTAAATTAAAAAGATCCTATTGGTTGACTGTAGTCAACATGGTCTTTGATAATTTTTTATATCCATATCTGTGGGGCCCCTTCAGGAAGAAAATCAGATATATTTTGATGACTAGTCCACTTGCTCTTTATTTAATTCAGTTTATTTTTAACCTACTTATTTAAGTTAATTTAATTTTTTAAAGAACATATAATTATATTATAATAAAATTTAGATAAAACTTATTAGATATTGATGTGGCCGAAAGTCAATCCGACTTTCCATGCATTATTGCTGAAAATTTGGAAGAACATTCTTCTATAAATGATTTTGGAATTAGAGAACACATAAAAGGTTGGATCATCTATTGACAAAGGTAAGTAATTCGTTATAAACAATTGTTTACTCCCAAAAAACAACTAAATTAAATATCTGAGTGACTAAGGGTTCAAAACCCTATCTCGCAAGTCATTTACAAGAACATGACGAAAATGTATTTCGGAGTAAAAAAAAAAAACCTACAAATGGTAACATACATTAAAAAGAAACCACAAAACAAAAAGAAAACAAAACACTCAAAGTTGGTTATCCAAAAAAAAAAAAGTTTGTGCTAGAAAAAAAAAATTCCAATGAGTGTTTATTTATATTACTATACAATTTTAGTGTATGAATGTTAATTTGTTAATATGTTTTTATTAGGAATTTTCATTAATCACAAGGGAAATTAGGTATAGTCTCACGGAGATCCTCCATCCCAACTAACATCTCTTATTAATAAAACAATATAATTATTAAAATTCAAATTTTTTTCATTTTATATTAAATTTTAATATTTATTAATAAAGTTAAATTATTTTATTAATAAAACCGACGATAACAAATTAGTTGCCAAGAAAATCTATTCTACGAAATTTATATGGATACTTCACATATGGTCTATTGAGTCCCCTGTACAAGCATTCATTCATGCATGAGGAAGACGTCCACTGCTAAAAACCGCATAGGCGATGACTAGCAAACAAAGGCCAAAAATAGACCAGGAGATGAGCTTGAGGGCCAGTGAGAAAGGAACTGTAATGGCGAAAAAGAACGCAGCAAAAACAGAGAGTTTGGCCATCAGCTTGAGAGCATTGGCAATGTTTGGGTAGTTTGAAGACAGAAAGTTGGAGACAAAAATAAAGGCAAAAGCAAAGATGATGGCCAGAGAGAGCAAGTGCACAAGCAAGGGAAGCTTAACTTGGGGTTGAAGGAACAGAAGGGCTATATCAACCGCCGAAGTTAAGCTAAATCCAACAATTATAGCCAACCAATCAAAATGATACGATGGGTTATTGATATTATTAGCGTCTTGAAGAGGCATATCAACTCCCAAAGCATTGGGTTCACTTGCTTGTGGATGGATGTTTTGCTCATCATCAATGGCCTCCTCAAGGACTAGCACAGATGAAGGAGGAGGAGGAGAAGGAGAAGGGTTCGAGGTAGCTGCCCTTGTTGTAGATGGAGGTGATCTCCACATCAAGATCCAGTCTTCCAGCTTTCTGTTTACAAAATGAAAGGATCTACGCATGGCTTCCATTTCCTGAACAAAATGTGCAGATACTGGCCTATGTATGCAACCCGGACTCCGTCTTCTGGATATTCAATCAATGGCTTCAAGATTGAAGATAGAGTATCTTAATATACAGTTGCAGAGTTAAAAATAGTCGAAACTTCACCCTTAATTCTGATCAAACCATGAGGGCATGAGGCCATGAGCACAACGGTATATATAAACGCAAGTAAACCCAAAATTATATATAGTTAACAATGAGTTGTTGTGTCAGAACCAATTAATTATGTGCAATGTGCATTGAAAGTATAACTTTGGAATATTTCCCTAATGACTGTCCGCCTTCATCTTCTAATCATGATAATGCTATCAACTTTCCTTTAGGCTAAAGCATATATATCATCAAATAGTACTTTTTACCCTCCATTTTTGGACTGCCCTTATTTGCTAATAGAATATGTTGATAACCTAATAACACTTTTGCTTCATGTTGCTTCAAAATGCGAAAAGTCATGAAGATTAGATCATAAAAGTATTATTATCTAATGTTAATCGATCATCTACCTAAGAACATAATAATGCCCGCATTGAGGACGCTGGTATATATATATATATATATATATATATATATATATGTTACTTTCCTTTCAAGAGTTTTTTTTTATCTAATGTTAAAAAATCTCACTTTCGCAATAACACTTGATGGATTTCTATAGATGTGGCTTCCCTTTCCTACGCACCACGAAACAATGGGATTTAGAAGCTGACCACAACGGTTAAGATTCAGCAATGCAAACAACCAGCTACCAAAGCCACTATATTCTTTTTCAATTGTCGTGCCCAGTTGATTACTTAAAATAGAGAGAGAGAGAGGCGGCTAGCTTTCTGTGGCGGTTGTTTTGGGAGTGCATACTCAAATCGATAAAGCTACGTTAAAATGGGTTTTTAAAATGTATTTTTTTTATTTTTTAATATATTTTTTATTTTATAATTATTATTTTAAAAAATATAAATATAATATTTTGAAATTCAATTTGTACTAACTCTAATTTGGTCTCGAATATCTTTCATACATACGTGCATGTAGTTTGCATGTATTGGTCCTTTTAGCAGCGTTATAAAAATTAAATCGAAGTGTGAACCATCAAATTAAGGGATAAGAGGTCAATTGTTCACAGTCATAATAAAAAAAAGTTATAATATCATTGTAATGTAATAAATAGAAATTTATTATAAAAATACCAGTACTAATATAAAAATATATTAGATATCGATTATTTGGTTTTTTTACAACTATTAAATTTAAACTTAGTACCAATTGTATGAAATTTTAAATGTATCTTTAAATAATTTTATAAAAAATTACATAAACTTATTTTAGCTAAGGAATGGGTTAAAAATGATAAGAATTTGCTTGGATAAATATTTTGGAGATTTAACTTTAAGGAATTAAAAACTTTGTAAGTATAAAAATTTAAAATATTCACATAAAATATGAGTTTTATACAAATTTGGAAATAAATTATAATTTTTTTAAAATTAAAATTATTTTCCATAAAAAAAATAGTACTAATAATCTTTTAGACTTAAATCAACCCCCAATTTTAACTGGATCAGACTTATAACCAACCGGTGGACCGGTCAGGTTTTAGAGACAATACCTTCTGGACTTTGTGGGGGGGGGGGGGGGGTTGGTTAATTGAAGAGCCGAACGGCCTGAATGAAAAGGCAATTGATGCCTTTGGTTTGATTTGGTGAAGTTTTGGGTTCACAGCTCTTTTAGCTTAGTTCTTCTTGTAGGCCGTAGGCCTTTATTGTTGCAGTCCAAATCAAATTAATTTGCCTAGTCCGACAATACACTACGTTTGTGTAAAAGAACATAAGATTTTGTTTGTTTTGTAATTAATGATTCCATGAGTTATTCTTTTTGAGTCAAAAAGTTTTTTAACCACCCAAATTAATATTTAAATTTTTGCTATCCTAACACCAAAGTTACCCAAATACACTACAATACAAGAAATAATTAATTTATATGGCCTTCCTTCCATTCTAAGTAAATAACCCTACTTACACATCAACTTAGAGTTAAAATTTTGGTTTACTTATTGTTCCTGAAACAATAAAAATTGCGTCATCAAACTATATATAATTTCATTTTAATCTTATCAAGTGAACAAATTCAGGCTAACCAATCTAGTTTTTGGCACACAATAATAACACACAATAAAATTGATTCTTTTTTTAGGAAAAAAAATGATGGAAAATGATTTTTTTTTAAAAAAAAAAAAAGAAGAAGGAAATATGCATTTTAGGGGAATGTTTCATTAATCGATCACAAAGATCAAAAGGTCTCAAGGACCAAATCAAAAGACAAAAAAAAAATCCTATCATTTTCTCAATCAGATCATAATAATCAACTACACGTACCCGTTAATATTGCTTTCGTAACCGCTAAGTTTTCAACGGCCACCCAACCAAGTCAACTCATATTTGAGCCAAAAGGGCGGGGTTCTAATCACTTCAACGTTATTTGCTTTATCTTAATAGTTACCAATCAAAGACCCATATTAAAGCTAAACCCGTTCAGAATACATTTGGTGGTGATTGGGGTGGGAAACGGGCCTGATTCGCATTTTGGGGAAGAGTTTGAAACACTGCCCCGTGAGGATGATATGGAAATGGCTGAGAAGGAGCAGCCTCCAGGCCCGGCCCATCCCAACTTACGAAGAGATTGCAACCGGTGGCTACTAAAGCAGAACTATAACTATAAATAATTCTTTATTATGAGGGGAAATTAAGGGAAATTTTTTTTTACTACCTCAATTCAAAAAAAAAAAAATTCACATTTAGTTTGTATTTTAATTATTATATACAATATATTTAATATAATATTAAATACATAATTTTATATTTTTAAGTTTACTTTTTTGTTGTGAGATATGCAGAGTTATTATTGAAAAAAATTATAAAAATTTCATATAAAAATAGGTTTTTTTTTTGAGGTAAAAAAATATTTTAAAAATAAACTTTATTTTTTGCAGGACAAAGGAAGTATATATTATGACAGTCAATAGTGACCAGAAACACGTGTTGGGAAGCTAGCTATCCCTTGTAATATTCTACATGGCGTTTCTGACTTTCAGGTCATCGCATATCCCGCCCACAAACAATCGCCTAGTGGTTATGTTAGTTTGATGACTCTTGACTTTCATGACATATATCCATATCCATCTTTTTCAAATATATGGTATAATCGTCCTGATATAGTTAGAGGCTTTAAAAATAATTTCTTTTTGAAAACAAAGAAATTTTTTTTAAATAAATTATGTTCGTTTAGAAACGAGGGAGTAATAATATTATTATAATAGTCATTATTATGTTTGACATTAAAAAATTTTTTACTTGTAAACAAATTATAAAATATCATTTTCTTCTTCTCAAACAAAAGGTTATTATTTAAATATGTATATCCATTTTTCAGTTATAAGGTATATCATATATTTAATACAATGTTAAATATATATTTTTTTATTTTTATTTTTAGAGTTTGAATTATACATGATAATAAGAGGAAGTAAAAATTTTAGCTAAATATAAACTTTTTTTTGGAACAATGAAAATCTGAAAAAGAAACTCTTTATTAATTTGAAACAAAAGCAGAATAAATTCTGGGATATAAACTTCATACCATGTCTAATTCAGATGCGGCAAGCCATTGAAAAAAAAAAAAATTAGTCCAGATGCCGTCGTAAATGCGCAAACTGCATCGGACGCATCCGCTCTTCTTATCATACCATGTCTATTTTAAATAAAATAATACTCTTCTCACTTTTAATTGCATACAATGTTTTTAATTAAAAAATATAATATATTTATTATAGTATTGAATTTAATTTTTTTAATTTTTTTTAATATTAAAATAATATAAAATTTTTGTTTGCTTTTATTTAAAGATAAACTCATTTTTAAGAATAAAAAATTAAAAATAATTTTTAAAAAAATAGAAAGAGTACTATATCATTTTTATTTTTATCCAATTGCTCATTAACCTTGATTAAGTCATTAATCTGAATCTGCTTCTTTCAAATAATTTTGTTTGTCCTTTTTGACGTGGACGTGCCTTGTATGGGACGAAGTAAAAAATAGGTCAATTGAAGCATATGAAAAGATAGTTAATTTTTCTCTTAACCCATTATTTATTCTTGGTGCAGAAGAAAATCTCCAACCAAAAATTCTTCTCATAATCCTTTACCTTCTTACGAAAAAAAATCCCTTAGCACAAACATTTCTAATTCTTTTTTCATAATCAATTCATAAATTTCATTAACTGAACAAATGGTCATTACAATGAATTAATCCGTCGTATCTAAAAGTTGAAAAACGTGAGATAAAAATCTCCATAAGGAAATGAGGAAAAAAAGTTTAAAAAGAAAAGAGTTTTACCTAATAAAATTGATTTCCTTTTCAAAGAAATACCATCCTTATAGAGTTTAACTTGAGCAGATTATTCGCATGAACGATAGAATAACAACAATATAGTACTACAAATTGAAAATCATCAATAACATCTCACAACACACACACATCCGTGTAACTTATTGAGTATAACATCACACACATACACACATACATTCATCCTTCCAACACGTGACTATCTATATCCTTATATCCTGAAGTAAAATCACGTTAAATCATACATATCTGCATGCAAAAAAGCAACAGAAACCCTTGTCAAAAAAAAAAAAAGCAACAGGAACCCAAAGAGTGCTGAAACCAGCCCATCTTCTGCTTAATTTTTTGTGTTTCCCTTTCAACTCCAGAAGTACTTGCCACGTCATGTCCAATTAAAAGAGATCCAAGTGGGAGAGCACGATCGCCACGATAGAGACTACATATATCGCCCAGGAAACAATCTTGAAGAAGAGTGGAAAAGTGGCAGTTATGGCAAAAAAAATTGAAGTGACACCACAGAAAACCCCGGTGTAATGCAGTGTTTCAGCGATCGCTCGCTGACTTGCATGAATATGCCTGGAGGTGATGAAAGCAGCTAAAGCTATGACTAAGCTTAGGCAAGCAGTGTGGAAACTAATTGGCAGCCGGCTGAAATCTTGGCGCTGCGAGCCGATGCTGATTGCTGCAAAGACAAAGCTCATGATTAAGTTAAGCCATTCTGGATATATTTGATGCGCAAGGTTTGGCGGATGGTCTTGGTTCCCGTTTTGGGGAGTATGTTGAACCACTGGTCCGTGAGGATGATGCGGAAGCGGCTGAGGGGGAGCAGCCTCCAGAGCCTCCTCATGGGCAGCAACTGGTTGCGAAGGAAGCGGCGGTGGTGTTGGCATGCCTTGAGTTTGTGCCATCGATACCCAAACAAAGGAAGATGTAGTGTTGAATTTGTGGGAGAGAAGTCCGAGTATGCTATTTATTGGAAGATGTGATAGGATTTAAATTGTTACCATTTAATATGAGCAAAACTATGATGTTAATACTTTATTTGGTATGCAATTGACTAATTTAAAGTGTTTTTGTACAGGGAGTGAAGTTGATAGTCTAAAGTGAAAAGATGGTATTTAATGAAGATTTAGATGATTTTTGGAGAAGCACTTTAGAAGCAAAACAGAAGACTATTTTGGATTGGTCGTGCCCACGCCTTAAAGGATGAAGTTTTGGAGAAGAAACTCAAAGAAATGCACGTGACCACGTCTTAAGCTGAGACAAGGACCAATGGGCTAAATCTTCAAGATTTAATTTGTCTTTTGATTTAAACGTTTGTAATTCAAGCTAGTATGGATTGGATGATATTTGTTAGGGATAGATAGGATTAGATAGGATAGGATGGTTGGTTAGGACTTTAAAGTTTAAAGAATTAGGATTTGTTGGAGAAGTTTTAGGAAGTCTTTAGGGAAGTTTGTTAGGGAATAAGCCTATAAATAGGAGGGATAGTGAGCTTGGAAGACATAAGTCTTTCCTTTTATTCTTTGCAGAATTTTTCCTTTCTCTTGTACTTTTCTTTCTCCTTAGAATAAATTTACAATAATTTTGCCATCATGAGTGGCTAATTTACTTTCATTCCGTTCCAAGGGGTGTTGATGCCAAAATATTTAGTGAGGTTTTGTTCATAGTTTCATAATCTTTTGCATTCAAGTAATCATTATTTCTTGCATTATATTTTTATGGATTTTTGAATGATAAATAAATTGACAACTTATTTGCATTCTTCTTTCTATAGCTATCTATTTGTTCTTGATCCGTAATTGTCCGGAACATTTAGTACAAGTAGCACTTAAATCTTTTTGCATGTGTAAAGTGACAGTAATCATGCATTTATGATTTAAAGGGAAGTAATGATACAAAGATTTTCAATTGTAGCTATCTCAATTATTGATTTTTGTTTTAACTGTTTTCAACGATTTCAATGCTACTATCAAATGATATGGAATGCTATCGCCCCCAGTCATTTGTTAGTAAGGTTTGTTGTGAATGCTAGGTTCAAACAAATAAAATAGGAAAACTCAAAATTTTGTCATGGCTATCCTGCGAAATTTTCGGTTAAATGCTTGAATGAAAAAGTGTTTTTAGAATCCTATGATCTAGATATATTCGGTATAAGTACACTTCCTTGGATCGGAATTTGGTAAGATTGAAATATTTCGTTTACATATTGCTAGTAATTTGTTTTATAATTTTTCTCTATTTATTTGATATTAAACGTCTTCTTTTATTTCTCCTTTTAATCTCAAGGCTAAAAAACCCCCTCAACACATAGCTCCTCGTGGGATTCGAACTGGTCCACTACTACTACAAATCAATTGTAGTTAGTTAAAGATCTGAATTAATTTTGGGGGCTTCGACAACCCGACCAAGATGGTGTCGAATTTTTTGTTTTTTTGTATTGTTGAATTTGGAGGGAAAGATGTATTCTTGAATTTGGAGAGTGAAAGATATATTCTTGAATTTGAGGGAGGGGTGTCCAAATAGGCTACTGAAAGATGTATTCAGGGATGTCCAAATTTGAGGACGGAGTGATGGTGGGATGGTGGGAGTGATGTCCCAAATTTGAGGACGGAGGGAGGGGTGGAGGGAGGGATGTCCAAATAGGCTAGGATTATTTAAAGATGGGGTCGAATTTTTTTATTTTTATTTTTGAGCTTCCTCTTCTTCTGGTGCGAAAAATCATCAATTTTTATGGGAAGATGGTGTCGAAGCGTGTTGACGTCAAGCGGTTGACGTCAGCACGGAAGATTTCATGAGTAACCCATTTATATGATTTTTCATATCTTTAATCTTTAATTGTAGGCTGTACATGTCTTTTATTTCTGTTTTAAAAAAGAGTAATGTATAATTTAAAATTAGGATAAAGACACTTTTAATGATTTTTTATAATAATTTTTCATAATTACTGATATAGCAAGTATGAAAAGATAAAATTCACTTATCACTCTCTTAAAAAAATATAAAATAATAAGAGACAATTTTATCTTTTTATATTTGATATATTAGTCATTATAAAAGTTATTATGAATAATTTTATAATAGTCCTGATATAGTTAGAGCCTTTAAAAATAATTTCTTTTTGAAAACAAAGAAAATTTTTTAAATAAACTATTTTTTTTAGAATGGAGGGAGTAATAATATTATTACAATGGTCGTTATTATGTTTGACATTAAAAAAAAAATTTACTTGTAAACAAATTATAAAATATTATTTTCTTCTTCTCAAACAACATGTTATTATTTAAATATGTATATCTCATTTTCAGTGATGAGGTAGATCATATATTTAACACACCATGAGCATTACTTTATAAAAGTTCCGTTCAACCCATTATTTATTCTTCGTGCAGAAGAAAATCTCCAACAAATAATTCTTCTCATAATCTTTTTCCTTCTTACGAAAAAAAAATCCATTGGCACAAACATTTCTAATTCTTTTTTCATATCAATTCATAAATTTTCATTAACTCAACAAATGGACATTATAATGAATTAATCCGTCCTATCTAAAAGTTGAATAATGTGAGGAAAAAAATCTCCAGAACGAAATGAGGAGAAAAAAAGCTTAAAAAGAACAGAATTTTACCTAGTAAAATTGATTTCCTTTTCAAAGAAATACCATCCCTGTAGAGTTTAACTTGAGCAGATTATTCGCGTGAACAGTAGAATAACAACAATATAGTAATACGAATTGAAAATCATGAATAACATCTTCATCCTTCCAATCAAATTTCTTCTCAACACCCAGAAAAAGGAAACGGATACCAGCTAAAGCAACGAGTAATTAAATAATTAACATATATTATGAAATCCATTCGTCCATGTAACTTATTGAATATAACATCACATACATACACTCATCCTTCCAACACGTGACTATTTATATCCTTATATCCTGAAGTAAAATCACGTTAAATAATACATATCTGCATGCAAAAGAGCAACAGGAACTCGAAGAGTACTGAAACCAGCCCATCCCCTTGCTTAATTTTTTGTGCTTCCCTTTCAACGTGGAGTGATGGTTACCTCTTGAAATTACAGTTTTCATTTCAATTATGGTGTATTAATAGTGTTTAACGTTTCTAAATTGATGTCATTTTACTGAACAAAATGATACGAATTTTTTATTAATAAATAAAATATATCATTTTTTAAAATTATTAATAAAATAATATCGTTTAAAAATCAAAACACCTAATAATTGAAAAGAAATCAAAACCATTAGTTATTCCCAGCACCTTCTAAGTTCTATTTGAGATTTTGGATTTTTGATATAAAAGTTGAGATAAAAAATTATCAAAATTTTAAAAAATAATATAAGAAACATAAAAATGTGTTTTGAAATTCCAACCATACAAGACTTAAACATCCTACAAAAGGGGCTATGAGTACTAATGGGTGAAGAGATTGACATAAAATCGTATGGAAGTCGATCGTCTAATATCATCTTGTTGTTAGTGTTATTAAAATTGTGTGCGTTATTTTTTTATTTTTTTTTTGAAGAATATAAATATATTAATAACTTCAAAAGAATGTTACAAAATTACAACCGGAGGTTCGTCACATAGGCACACCCGCAAACAAGAAAGGAGCTCAAAGAGTAACTAATATAATCAAGCCAACTTAGTCACACAGTGAAAAACACTTGGTTTGATTATATAACTCATGAATAGTCATCCACTAACTTAGGTTATACAGCAAACATTTCTATCGATAGCTAATAAAGTCTAGCTAGGTCATTATTTCATTTCTTTTAATTAGAATTGGTGTTTTTTTTTTACGAGCAACGTTCACAGGGACAGAGAGAAGGAAAACCACACTGACACAAGCCTGACAAAAACCCAGGTCAACGTCAAAAGCCGATAACTTAGAATTGGTGATTTGAATCTTTGAATTCTACCAAATCATGCACGTGTGTTGGGGCTGGGGCGGTTGGGGCGTGCTTGAAATGAAGCGCATGAAATTGTATCAACTTTTTGGGATAATAAAAAAATATATATAAGCAGAAAGATCTTTGTCAGATTGAATGAGACCGCGCGTCATCCTTGACACGTGCGTACGGTGTTTTATAGCCTATGAATGAAGCACGATATCTTTACTATAGCGTATATACTAAGGGCATTCACACTGCTGTGTCGCGCACGATATCTTTACTATAGCGTATATACTAAGGGCATTCACACTGCTGTGTCGCGTGGTTGTCCAGAGCAAAAGGTCGTGGTTGTCCAGACCAAAAGGTCGTCTAAGAGCAACGACACCAGCCCCAAAATGGGGCTGGTCGTTGCAGAAACAACCACCACCAATAGGTTGAGAAGGAATAAACGGTCATCTGATCGTTCGTTTCTTAAATCACGCGGATGACGGTGGTCTTTTTTTTTTTTTTTGCCAAACTGGCATAACAAAACGACGTCGTTTGGCGTCCATTTGACGCCAAACGACGTCGTTTAATGGTAATGTTTTAAAAAAAAAAAGTTAGTCAAAAAGCGCTTGCGCGCCTGTCAGCCAACTGACGTGACGCTCACCCAATGGGCGCACGCCACGTCAAAGGGGGTTGCAAACTTCCCCTGGTTTGCAACCCTCTTTTGGCCTCCTTTTTTTTAAAAAAAAAAAAATTACCAACTTGTAGAAAATATTTTTCTCTACAAAATGACATGCACTTTGACTATTTTTGGAGTAATATATGATTTTCTTAAATATAATATAATTAAAAATTATAATATACTTATTAATATTTTATAAATTTTAATATAAAATTATTAATATTTCTATTAATTTTAAGTTTAAGTTTAATAATATTAAAATTTTATTTTAATATTATGTAAAATTATTTATACATATTTAATAATTACAAAAATTTTAAAACAATTAATTTGACCTATAATATTATATAAAATTATTGAATGTGATTATTAAAAATTATATGTGTTCATAGTTAAACAACATAAATAATTACAAAATTAAAAAAATAATCAGGTTTGTCTAAATGAAAAAGAATTTTAATGTAATGTAAATTTCAATTTTAATGTAATGTAAATTTATTTTCTATTAATTGTTTTAAGTATGTCATATTTAATTGAGAGTATTGATTTTCATATTTTAAATGTATTATTAAAATTTAATTTCAATATAATGAAAATTATTTTTCATTAATTGTTTAAGTATTAATTGTATTAACGAATTAAAATTATAAGTTGTATTATTAATATATATTGAATTTTATAAATGAAAAATAAATAATATTTTAGAATTATTAATTTAAAGAAGAAGTATTAAATATATTAAATAAATGGTGTAAAAGCAGGTAGATAAAAGAGAAATTTATTGCGTGAATAGTAAAGGCCGTTCATGAGCGTGGGCACTTTTTTTGATGATGGTTGTCTGAATAGTAAAGACCGTTCAAAGCTGATGTGGTGCTGATGTGGCTCGGTCTTAGGCTGGCCTTTTTTGGGGCTGCTGTGGATGCCCTTACTGTAAACTGATCTGTTTAGTATACTAAACGATATTTTTCTTTCTTAGTAATGAACCCTTATTTTCCTAGGCGTTTCCTTCTCGCGTTTCAACTGTCCTATGGGAATTGATACACCTATGACTTTGTCATGTCTTCCTTTCTTAATTGAGTAGAAAATAAATAAATAAATAAATATATATATATATATATATATATATATATATATATATATATATATATGATCATTTGTTAAACGCATCTGATTATGTGCATGCCAAGGACTACTAAAGAACAATATGTGAAGCGTTATAGACTAATCAAGAGGTAAAGATCTTGTACTGAATGGTATGTCAAAATATATTTTCACATCTTTTAATATAATAGTTGTGAGATAAGAGATGTGTTGAAAACTATAAAAATAATTTGAAAAGTATATATATGTGTTTTGAGAGAATTTTAGAGGCTGATGGCCAAAAGAACTTGGGATCTAACTGATTTGTTTGGACAATTTGAAGATGAACTTATTGATCTCCCACTACCATACCTAAAATTTGGTTTAAACAATTGGATTTAATATACTTTAATGAAAGATCCTAGAACTAACGTTTGTCCCAGATTAAAGAAAGCCGAAACTAAAATTTAATTCGCAAAGTTTTCTTCCACTATCATCTGCGGACCACGAATTTGTCTTCCACTATCATCTTTTTTTTTTCTTTTTTTTTTAAATCTCTTTAAAGCAACGTAAGCAAGGTTGTAAAGAAATTAAATATAAACGAATAGATATTGTTCAAGATCTGTTCATTTATTTTTAAGATTGTTCGGAATCAACTCGTGTTCGTTTAAGTTTTCATATTTGTATTCGAACCTGATTTTCTAGATGAGAGGTGTGATACTTACCACTATACCTTAACAAAATTTTTGTATATAATGAATGAACAATATTATTATATATATTATATTATAATATAAATAAATTTTAAACGAACGTATTCATGAATACTAAACGATATTGTTCATGAACATAAATGAATCAAACACATGACTGTTTGTGTTTGTTTATTAAACGAACACTAAAATTTGTTCGTTTATTATTCGTTTAACTTAACAAACGAACATAAATGAACGTAATCGAATTTGTTCACAAACTGTTCATCGAATGTAATAGTTCGTTTACATCTTTAAACATAAGACGGATATGAAAGGAGAGAAATTTCTAATTTTACAATGAATTTTTCAACTAAAGGCATGTATGAAAAGGAAATGAAGCAACAACTAGTTTATTTATGTTAATTAATACAATTTCTTAATCATATTTTAAAAAATAACAAATTTCTTTTTAACTTGTATTTTTTTCTGACCAAGAATCCTTTCATTAGGTTGTGCGTGCTGGCTTTGGTAATCTCTAGAGAATGATGCAAGAAGGATATTATTGGAGTGAAACTTAGTTGTATATAATATAACATCTAAATAAAATAAATAAAACATTTGAATATATTTTTATTTTAAAATTTAAAATTTTCTTTCTAAATTTCTCTTCTTTAATTTAAAAAAAAAAATTCTTTTTATTTTCCCACCAAAATATTTTTTCTACAAAAAAAAAAATCCCATGAAAATTTTTACCCATTTCAACAAAAAATTTTCTCCAATAAATCACAATCCAAAGATAGTCTCAAATTTTATTGCATATAGTGTAATCATATATCTTTCAGACTATAAATGGTAATCAACATAAACAATTGAATCAGAACAAATTGAATTAAGCACAACCGGGTTAATTATTGTATTCAAATTGAGCTACTTAATTATTGCAGCTATTTAATTATTATAGACCATCAAATTGGTCTACGATTGGTTTCATTTGGCACACACGCGAAGCTGATGTCTATTGAAGGACGTCTTGGCGGTTCCCATAGTCAGTAGACGTTATCTTGGTCTTGGCGGTTCCCATAGCCAGTACACGTTATCTTGGCGGTTCCCATATATATTATATCTATATATTATATATATTATATAGATATTATATATATATATATATATATATTCTATATATTCTATATATTACATATAATATATAGATAATGTCTACTGACATATAGATAACGTCTACTGACTATGGGTACCGCCAAGACATATATATATATATATTATATTCGGCTAACGAAAGTCAATTTTTAATATATTTTTTAATTAAAAAAATTTATTTTATAATAAAATTATTAATTACTTTTACTAATAATAATTACGTAAGGAAAAAAATACTATTTACGAATCACTTATAATCAAAATATAAGAATAAAAAAAATTATACAGTTAATATTATATATATTTTATGATTTTTTTTCGAGTATGATAAATCAATTAATTCTGCATGACACAAAGGAAAAACCGATTCCGCACAACAGTGAGTAGTGCATATATTTTTAGTAATAATAACAAAAGAAAAAACCTATAGAATAGACTCTTTTATGAGCTAAAAAAAATTTAAAAGTAATTTTTTTTTCGAAAAAAAGAAGTACATTGTTTTCATAATTTGATATAATAGAGTCATAATATATATACCTTTAACCAAAATTTTCCCAAGAATAAATAAGATCTTTCCGAAAATTACCCGTTTGTAAGTAGATAAATCGGTCTTAATTCCTCCTAGCGGCCATTCATGCAACATATGAATTAATCCTTTTACGCTTCGTTTACTCTTTCTATGTTATGATCAAATAAAGTATTATGTAGTGTATTAACTCTCTTCCAAGCAAGCTCTCTAATATGTGTTGGCCCGTGACTTAGGATATGATTGAATCCATGGAAGCACTGATTTATTCTTCTAAGTTTTGATTCAATAGAGAATTTTTTTTTTTTACTATCTTTTTTTACAACCTCCTAAAGTTTCAACCATAAAATAAATGATTTTTGGCTTTCTTAATTGAAATAATAAGCTTTCTAGTAACATCACTAAGAGAATGGACAATGAATCAAATGACCAAAGTATAAGTCTGGATTCGAATCTCATCTCTTATAACTTGTGGCAAATTATGTAATAGATGTAGAGTTTAAAAAAAAAAGGCATTTTATTACTTCAATAGTATTCAAATTTTCAAACATATCTTCTAGCTATGTAGAAGGATGCCCAAAAGATGTACTAAGTAAAACTTATACGATGCATAAATGATATAAATTTGAGCAATTGAAGCTTGTAAGTAAATATATAAATAATCCGAAGAGAATCTAATCCTTCCAATATAGACTAGGAAAAAAAATCTTCGAGGCATAATCGCTCTCACTCCTTCTTTGTGCGCCATTATTAGGGATGTCCAAAATCAATGATTCGATCCAAACCTGATCCAATATGTATTTGAGTGGATTGTAATCTAATTTGATTTGATTCTACTCTTGTTTTCCTTTTCATATACATTGCTAAGTTTGAAATCAACAGTTTCATATTAAAAAATTGTATATTTTTCATGTAAAGATAATAAATAATTTTCATGAAAATATTTTTATTTGTGTATTTCTCATGTAAATATTTTTATTTGTATATTTTTCATGTAAATATTTTTATTTATTTTATCACAAATTGACTAATTTTAATTAAAAACTTATTTGAATTACTAAAAACAATACAAATTTATATTTTATAACTAATGTTAACTATTTTTAGAGAAAAAAGTTATAATTTTTTTTATTTTTGAATCAAATTGAATTGGATATAATTAAACTCAATCTAATTCGGAAAACGAATTTGATCCAACTCGACCTGATATATTTTTTATTCGATTCATCCACGGATGAAAATGAATATCTCTAGCCATTACCACATATCTGGTTTCATATTAATTGAAATAATAATGATCTTTTGAGAAGACAATTAGTCGACTAATGGTTAATTATTTAAGTAAGCAATACAATATATTCCTTTTGTCAAAAAAAAAAAAGAAGTGCACTTTAATTATAGTATAATTTTTTAATTTTAAGTGCAACACACTTAATATATTATTAAATGTACAATTTTTTTTTATCCTTACTCTTTAAGTGGATATTGTATAATTTATTATTTAGTCGAAGAGAATCGTAATCACTAAATTTACTCCAAAAGTAAACCTTTTTTTGAAACGAAAAAAATTTAAAAATTAATTTTTTTTTGGATGGAGAGAGTAACACCTAATTCTAGGGGGCATTATACAATTTTTTTCTTTGGAAAAAAAAAATTCAACTTCCTTTTCATTTTCTACCACAATGTAAGTAGACATGCCAGTATAATTTTGAAAACCACGAGGACGTTTTATTTATATATTTCATACATCAGGATCGGTATGCATAATTTGAAGAAAACTTATTGTCACCTCCAAAAATCTTTGAAAAAAAAAAAAAACAGAATTAACTAACACTCTAACAGTCTCCCACTTCCTTCCAGAAATAGAAAGGCAGGCAAGCTCCTCCTAACCTGAACCAGACAGAAGCAGTCTCTCCAACCATGGCTGTCCTTCAGTTGCCATTCTTTCCAGGCCATTATCCCCATTCCATTTTCCGTCACCATGATTATCACCACGAGATTCAAAATCCAATCTTTAAGCCATTGCATAAACAATCTGTTCACACGATTTTCACCCCTGCTCAACGGACAAATTCTTGCACACCACCAGATATTTCTCTTCTTGAAGAAATAACCGAGCTCTGCGAATCCAAAAATCTCATCAAAACCTTGAACTTGCTTCAGGAAAAACCGGAAAAAACCTTTCTTGATCCAACCCAGAAAGGTTTAGCGTTAGGAATACTGTTGCAGGCTTGTGGTGTGCAAACAGACATTGAAATAGGGAGAAATGTTCACAGATTAATATGGACATCGTCCTATCTGAGAAATGATCCTGTATTAAATACTCGATTGATCACAATGTACTCAACGTGTGGTTCTCCATTGGATTCTCGTTCTGTTTTTGATCGATTACAGAGGAGAAATATTTATCAATGGAATGCACTTTTGAAAGGGTACACAAGAAATGAGTTTTACTGTGAGGCTTTGTGCTTGTTTGGGGAACTGATTTCAATGACTAAATATAGACCTAACAATTTTACTTTTCCTTGCGTGATTAAGTCCTGTGGAGGAATTTTGGATGTGGGTTTGGGGGAGGCTGTTCATGGAATTGCTGTGAAAATTGGTTTGGATTGCGATGTGTATGTAGGTAATGCTTTGATTGCTATGTATGGGAACTTTGGGTTTCTCGAGGACGCCAAGAGAGTGTTCGGGCATATGCCTGAGAGGAACTTGGTTTCATGGAATTCCATGATTTCTGTGTTGTCTGGAAATTGGTGTTTTGAAGAAAGTTTTGATTTTTTCGTAGGACTATTATTTGCTGAGGAACGAATAGTTCCGGATTCCGCTACTATGGTGATTATTTTGCCAGTTTGTGCAGAGGAAGGAGATTTTATGAAGGGCAAGCTTGTTCATGGTTTGTCAGTGAAATTGGGTATCAGTGGGGATTTAATGGTGAGCAATGCACTAATTGACATGTATTCAAAATGTGGTTTCCTAGATGAAGCGACAATTCTTTTTGATATGAATGACTCTAAGAATTTGGTTTCCTGGAATTCGATGATTGGGGGTTATTCTAGAGAAGGGGATGTTGATGGAATATTTAATCTAGTGAGAAAGATGCATACCGAAAGTAACATTATGAAGGCTGATGAAGTAACAGTGCTGAATACGTTGCCAGTTTGTTCAAAGGCGTCAGAGCTCTTGATCTTGAAAGAACTTCATGGATATTCTCTTAGACAGGGATTTGAAAAGGATGAACTGTTAGCTAATGCTTTTATTGCTTCATACGCTAGATGTGGTTTACTAAGAACTGCTAGGACTCTCTTTGATGGATTGGATGGTAAAACTGTGAGCACTTACAATGCGCACACGGCTGGCTGTGCACAGAATGGGGATTCTTCGAAAGCTTTAGATATTTATCTAAGAATGAGACATTCAGGCATTCAACCTGACTCAGTTAGCATTGCTAACCTTCTTTTAGCCTGTAGTCGCCTGAAATCACTTCCACCTGGTAAGCAAGTTCATGGTTTTGTCCTAAGAAATGGGTTAGAAATAGATCACTTCATTATGGCTTCACTAATTTCATTTTATTTTAGTTGTGAGGTTCCAAGATATGCACAGATTTTATTTGACAGCATTGAAAATAAAGGTTTAGTATCTTGGAATGCAATGGTTTCTGGGTACTTGCAGAACTGCTTGCCTGGGGGAGCTCTAAATATCTTTCATCAAATGTTGTCTCATGGGATCCAACCTAATGATATTACAATAGTGAGTGTCTTGGGAGCCATTTCACAGTTGTCAGCTCTGCGGCAAGGGAAAGAAGCACATTGCTTTGCATTGAAGGTTCACCTTTTGACGGACAACTTAATTAATTGCTCGCTAATTGACATGTACACAAAAAGTGGCTCAATAGAATCATCCCAAAAGGTTTTTATCAGTTACAGGATAAAGACACTGCAACATGTTCAGCTATGATTTCAGGTTTTGCAATTCATGGACTTGGGAAGTTGGCTGATGTGCTATTTCAGAAAATGAATGAACTGGGCTTGAAGCCTGACCATTTCACTTTTATGGGTATTCTAAATGCATGTAACCATGCTGGACTGATTGAGCATGGTCTGCAGTGTTTAACTGAAATGCCAACTTTGTACAGTGTAGAGCCTAAATTGGAGCATTATGCATGTGTAGTTGACATGCTAGCTCGTGCAGGACAATTTGCAGATGCTTTAGAACTTGTTGGTATGATGCCATTTCAACCAGATGCAAGAATTTGGATCTCCTTGCTTAGTTCCTGTAAAATTCACAATGAGATGGATTTGGGTAACCAAGTTACCAGCAAATTGTTAGAGTTGGCCCCAGAAAAAGCAGAAAGTTATGTGCTAGTTTCCAACTTCTCTGCTGGTTCTGGAAAGTGGGATGATGTGAGAAAAATTAGAGCAAGAATGAAAGAGATAGGACTACAGAAGGATGTAGGTTGCAGTTGGACTGAAGTTGGAGGAAAAACTTATAGCTTTATTGTCGGTGATGAAATGCTTCCTATTTCACAAGAGATTAGGGGCATGTACAAGGACTTAGAATTAAAACTAAGCTAAAGTTGATATATTTCCTAACCTGAATTGCTTCTTGATAAAGCAGAGGGTAGCAGTGGGCAAAGGGACAAAGTACCATTTTCTTCTGGCTCCTTAGAGGACGATCTTATTTCTATGGTCTGCAAGAACTTTGCACATGAATCATAGTAACTGGCTCAATGCCATTGCTTTATCAAGTCACTTAAGCAAGATTATTGTGAAGGATAGAAGAGTTGAGCAACAAAACATACATTGTCGAACTGGAAAATTACAGAAGTGGGAATTGGGATGTGGATTGGCAGATATCTTACCTGCAGGCTCCAGATGCTGCTTTCCGCCTTGATCAAAGCATAAAAGAGTTGTATGGAAAGAAGTTTTGCAGCCAAAGACTTGGAGAGACAGCAATACTTCCTGGCAACAAAGTTCAGTTGTTTACAGCACTTGCTTTAGCCAATGATCTAATAAGAGGAATAATTGGAACAAGCATATCCAATTTTTTAATAGCATTATTGATTAGAAATGAATTTTCTAGTATTTGACCCCATACCATTGCCGGATTTAGTCGCACACTCGAACAATAGCCCACAAAGTGAAGTGAATGATTGGAAAATTGATTTATATAAACCCTTCCCGAGTGAAACCACAGATCAAAGAATGTGTTGTTAACAATCTATGAATTGGAGCTTCTTTTGAACCTGGGAATTGTAGATTAGCAGAGGATTAACAATACTAAGTGTACTAATTCGAGCTTTTTTGTGGTGGAAAATTCATAAAATAAAAATTTTAGAATCCATTTTCAAGATATATTCTCATGACTAAAAGGAGAGGGGGGGGGGGGGGGGGGAGGGAGGAGAGAGGGGAAACTGACTTGTACTTCAAATAGTACTCTTTTTTTAAAAAAGTTCTCAAATATTTTCTAATTTTTGGACTGTGGTCTTTGATTTCCTAGGGAACATTGAAATGCAAGTGTACAAATAATAATAATAATTGGTTTTTGTTTTAACTGGTTTGAATATTTATTTCAACCCGATGGAAAATACATAACTAATAGTAATTATTTTGGAAGATTCAAAAGCAAAAAATTCTAAAAAAAAATCAATTTCTTATGTGTTTTAAGGCTAATTTTGGTAATAATTAATAATATATATATACACACACTTTTTTTTTCAATTGATTTGGACTAAATTATAAATGGAGCACTATAATGAAAAACATGATAAACCGGTTGTACAGTGGCACAAAGTAAAGCTTATTTCGACAGTAGCCGACCATCGCCGCCACGCGCCACCATGACTTCCGACTGCAGCCGCTTAAACCCACCCGGTTCTCGGCCGCCATGAAAGAATATCTACGAAAACTCATTCCTCACATACAAAATTTCTAACCTTTCCCAAAATCCCATCCATATTAGGCCATGTCATAATGCTCATCTCCTACATTTGAACTCTATCCCAACTGAATTTATTGGACTACCAATTCGAACGAGTTACCAAAAATGAAGACGTGTGAAATCTCCTGACGACCTGTCCGTGTTTAAGACACTGAAACCTCTCCAAACTCACAATTGTCTCGTAATCCACAAACCCCACCTCTCCATGTTTTTTTAAAGGAAAGTGGGTAGATATATGTATAGGCCAAAGAATCGAAAAGAAAACATCTTTAACAGTGAAGTGAGAAAAGGGAGTGTGCAATGGATTCAGCATCAAATTCTGGGCTTCATTCTGAGTCTGCTCCCTCCCAGCCTCTTCTGCCACCCAAAGAAGAACAGGTTTTTTTTTTTTTTTTTTTGTAATTTTTAAAATGTTTTTCAAAACCCTTTTTAACTTTCTCTTTTATCCAGAAGAATAAATCATATACATGTTTTCAAATATTTGGCAATTGTTTGTGATTTTTTTTTTTTTTTGAAATTAAATTAAGCAGGATGTATCAAGCCTAAAGGCGCCACTCCTGGAGCCAAAAAAGGAAGAGCCCTCGGAGTGAGTCTCAAAAGATACAGCTTTTCATTTGTTTAGTTTGAATTTGTGTGTGAGAGTGATCATGCGACTGGATTTTTGTGGGTCTGCATGTGTTCATTACTAGGTGTGTTGAGTATTTTATGATGTTTATGTGATTTTGTTTTTGTGATTTACTTCCACGGTTTAATGATTTTTTTCATGCATATTTTTTTGGATTAAAAAATTTGTTGATTTGGGGTCCGAATATTATCTTCGGACAGGAGATGTTTTTGGTTTGTGTTTTGATGTGCATGTGTCCTGTACGTTGTGTATTGAGTAAATTTATGATCTTTCTGTGATTTATATATCCAGGGTTTTGTGATTTTTATCATTCTTTTGTTTTTAAATTAATGAATTAGATGATCTGGGCTGCATTCCTTTTTTTCACAGGAGAGAACTGTTTATTGATGATATCAGTTGCAAAATCACGTACTTGTTTGGTCAGACTAGATTTCAGCATGACCAAACATGTTGGTTTGCTATTATTAAGTAATTTATCTTACCTGAGTTTACCTTGGTATGATGAGTTTTTTCCCTTTTCCTCCCTCCTAGGAAGGTTCCGGGAGAAAGAAAATGCACGCAAAGCAATTGATGCACTTTTTATCATCCTAACGGTTTTGCTGGTCTGTAAAACCTTACCGTGGAAAAGGTAGTAGTATTTAGAAATTCAGTGGAATGAAATTAGCTTCTAAAAGTCAACCTTTTAATTAGATATAGAATGTGTTGCAGAGCTAAATTTTGATAGTTTTGCTATTTCTTCTAGTTTTTCCAGTTTCAGAGCTGCATGATGTTTATGGGCCAACTGATTTTTTGAAAAATAATGACTTTTATTTTGGGTGATGCTGATCAATTAGTGATATAGAGTTGTGAGAGTTATGCATGGAAGTGATACGTTGAACTGAATGGTCTTGACTACTTTAACTGGATGAGAGCATGAGACCATTGTATGTGACAAAAACTTTAATTCTGGTTTTGAGGAAACTGTATGTAACCCTGCAAGCGTACACTGAAGTGCATGTGAAATTATATGTGCAGCTGAGAACACAAATCTGAACTGGAAAGTTGTGATGCGGAAACATCTCCATACAACCATCACAAATACAAAATAAATTATCTTAATTTCTTTATTAGGATTGTAGATAGTAATTAAGTGGTCTATTTTCTTTTTGTAGTGGAACTTACAATTGTTTGTACGGATTTTAATCATGTTTCCCATGTTTACCATGATATCCTGAGAAATTGCAAGTTGAAGGTAAATACTTGCTTTAGATATAGGTTACTGAGTACCAACCCTAGAAAGGTTGATGAGGTCAAAAACTATTAGAATGGCTTCCAATTTGTCGTCATAAAAATGCAGTCAACATTCTTTTTTCTTTATTTTATACCTTTCTTTTTTTTTTGCTGGGAAATTCATTTGCATCCAGTACTTCAGTGACTGGTGGCTCAGCAATTTTGTTAAGTCTGTTTACTTGTGATATTCTTGGGGTAGAAACTCCGGTAGCGTTGGGGTACCTGTTAGGCCCCAACATGTTATCTGTAGGTAGATACAATGAACCAGCTCCTTGATGCAAAGCATGAATTTTCCTACAGCATTTGGGTGGTTTTCTTCTTTTCACCTCTTTCTCAAGTGGGAGTTTCTGCACTACACTTTTTTTCAGACAATTCCTAATTTAAATAGAATTAGATTTTGTTAGAAATCAAATACCATTAATTTTCAAAGATGCTGCATAATCTGCATTTACGGCTATTGTAAAATAATGCACAACTGGTCAAGTTTTTCCATCTTTATTCTGCAGTATGATGGCATCTTAAGAAAGTCTTCAATCAAACTTTTAAGTATATGCTTAGTAAGGAAGGTTTGCTAATGCTAATTACTGTGCATAATCCACGAGAGAATAAGACAAATAGCAAACAGCATTGTGGCATCATTATTTATTTGAAGAAAACATTAATGGATTGGTGGGGTTCTATGCATGATAATTAAAGCAATTTGTAAGAAGAAAAAACAATTTTTGAAGAAGTCAATAGCTGAGATTTAATGAAAGCAAGTTTTGCATAAGCAGGCCTGAACGTGATGTACCTGAAGGAAACAAAAGGTTATAACATTAATGACCATCTATGTATATCACAAGCTATTTATTCTTTGAAATTAGGGTATTAGCTGTTTTATTATTTATCATTGACCTTTTACCATGGTTAGAATCATTCAGCATTTAACTCGTAGACTAGTTTGGTTTTTGAGTGGTGTCCTCTATAATCTGAAAATTTGATTCTGTGCGGTCTACTAATAGTTTCCAGACATAATGGTGTTTCGACATTCTCACTACTATTGTTTTTTTTTTAACTTATTCCTACTTACCTTCCTCCCCATTCCGTCCCCTCCCCCAACCCCTATGTCTTAATCAGCACAAATTTATTTATTCTTGTGAGAGAGTTTAGGCTTCTTCAAAAAGCAGGAACATTTTGATCTTAAATATGGAACTTTGCTGAGTTATACCCGGAGTATAAAATATCTTTGAATATGGTTTAACTTATGGAACACTCTCCTTTTGGTATCTTAAATTTTTGGCAACTGTTTGGTAATTGCCTAGATCCAAAATAGTTACATATTGGAAATACTCTTTGCTGAATTTCCTATATCAAGAAGGAAGCTGAATTCGGCTAAGGATTGAAAATATGCATTTTCCATGCTAGGGAAGATTTTGATGGGCCTTACTCTCATCAAGTCCTTAAAAGGACAATAATTGGATATCTTTCTTTGCATTTCAGACATACTAGACTTGTATAAATTATAGATACAGGTGTCTGTTACTTTGAAATGTATTTGTGAGCAAATGTTTCTCTCATTTTTTGTTCTCTTCACCTCATTACAGCAGCATTTTTGCATCATCCTCTGTTCAAAGTGTATTGTATTATATCGACTTCTTTCTTTGGCCAAAAGAGTTGCAAGGTAGTGCCAACATGAAGGGGTAGGAACATGGAATTTGGAGCAAGGACTTGTTCCTGAGTGGAAAGAGTTTGGTTGCAATTGAGCCTAGTGGCTTGTAACCAACTTGGGCACAGCTTTTATTCGATTGTACATAGTATTTCTTGAACAAGACGTGTTGAAGTTCCTGAGTACCTGTATGAATACTTGTCATACCTAGTTGGGCTTTTGTGTAGTATTAAATAGTTGTATAGTAGATTGTAATTTACAGAATTACCTATACATGTTAGGCAAAAATTAACCATTTTGCCCATGAAGTGTAATATTTAAACCCCTGATTCACTTCTTCCTCCACTTAAATCATTCCCTCTTTCTCAAAGTCTTCCTCAAGTAAATACCTCTCATCAATTTTTGCCGCTTTCTATATTTTTACATCAATATTTATGCGTTGCATATTGTTATTCATGTGTCTATTTGGTTCAAAGCTGTTAGCTGTAAAATTTCTATTGCTTTATCAGAAATTCTCTACTAAAGTCTACTCTTGATGTGAGACTCATTTAGATGGATGTTTAAGTTTTCAATGTTGCTTCATTTATTATAATTAGGATTGTCTGGATTTTGTTTTTATTTTTGAGGAAATATCTCTATTTTACTGTTGTTACTTTCTCAGTTGATCTTTTGGAAAATGAATCAGGAACCCTGCATATCTTTGTGATTAAAATCTTGTTTACTCATGATATTGGGCATTGAAGCTTTGATTTTGTCACTCTTCCTGGCGAAATGAATTTCAATAGATTTGTATAAATAAATACAAATACACAGTGAAAAATTATATATAAAAAAACAACCCCCCACCAATAGTGATATTAAGAGAAAATAAAAAATTTATTTAAATATGAACTCTTCTTTTTGGAACAGCGAAAATTTGAAAAAAATAAACTCTTTATTAATTTGAAACAAAAGCAGAATAAATTCTGTGATATAAACTTCAAACCTAATAAAATGCGGCATGCCATTAAAAAAATTTCAAAAAATTGGTCCAGAAGCCGTCGTAATTGCGCAAACTGCATCGGACGCTTGTTGTCCGCTCGTCTTATCATACCTTGTCCATTTTAAATAAAATAATACTCTTCTCACTTTTAATTGAATACAATTTTTTTAATTATAAAATATAAAATATTTATTATAGTATTGAATGTAATTTTTTTTATTATTCTTTTTTTAATATTAAAATAATATAAAATTTTTGTTTGCTTTTATTTAAAGAAAAACTCATTTTTAAGAATAAAAAATTAAAAATAATTTTTTTAAAAAAATAGAAAGAGTACTATATCATTTTTATTTTTATCCAATTGCTCATTAACCTTGATTAAGTCATTAATCTGAATCTGCTTTTTTCAAATAATTTTGTTTGTTCTTTTGACTTGGATGTGCCTTGTATGGGACGAAGTAAAAAATAGTTCTATTGAAGCATATGAAAAGATAGTTCATTTTTCTCTTAACCCATTATTTATTCTTCGTGCAGAAGAAAATCTCCAACAAGAAATTCTTCTCATAATCTTTTGCCTTCTTACGAAAAAAAATTCCCTTAGCACAAACATTTCTAACTATTTTTTCATAATCAATTTATAAATTTCATTAACTGAACAAATGGTCATTACAATGAATTAATCCGTCGTATCCAAAAGTTGAATAATGTGAGAAAAAAATCTCCATAATGAAATGAGGAGAAAAAGTTTAAAAAGAAAAGAGTTTTACCTAATTAAATTGATTTCCTTTTCAAAGAAATGCCATCCTTATAGAGTTTAACTTGAGCAGATTATTCGCATGAACAATAGAATAACAATATAGTAATACGAATTGAAAATCATCAATAACATCTTCATCCTTCCAATCAAATAATATATATTATTTGTTTTTCTCGAGTATTTAATGAGTTAAAGACATAGTTGGAAAATATATGAATTACACTTTTAAAATTATTTTTGCATGTTCTAATATATACTTTATGTCACAATAACAGTTTTAAAAAATAGAAAAACACATTTTAAAAAATAATTTATACACGTCTCAAATTTTGGCTGATTTAATCATTTACTATTGAGTTGTGAAAATTCAAAAAAAATAATAATTTACTTTTAATTTTTTTTCTTAAAAAAGTTTTATTTTACAACATTTTTATATTACTCTTGTAAATAATCATAATGTATTCTTTAAGATTTAAAAATAAGGGTAAAACTAAAAATATAAACAATTTTAACGAGGTATTAAAAATACCAAATTAAAACTACTCTTTTTTTCTTTTTTTTTTTTTTAGGCGACGGGGGATGGAAGTTGGAATAGTTAAGTTGCTAGTTGCTTCCCAGCAAGCAACCGGCGGCCGAGGGGTCTCAAATTCAAAAAGTTGAGAGGTAAACGCGGCGAGTGCTTTGATTTGGTGGGCCCTGTTAGCTACGTTTTTTGTCACCAAACAAGAAATCAATGTTCATAAGATATTTCTATTTATAAATAAAAAAATTATATTAAAAAATATAAAAAATTTATTAGGTATTTTTTTAAATAAAAAATATTTAAAGACAAAAATAAGAGAGAAAATTTTTTAAAATTATGTGTGAAAAATTTGAATGAGAAAGTTTAAAATTTAAATTTTAAAATAAAAATATATTAGAATAATCTTTTTTTTTTAAGAATTTTTTTATTTACAAATTAAAAAACTTGTCCATCCATATATCTTATTGAATATAACATCTCACAGATACACACATCCATGTAACTTAATATAACATCACACACATACATTCTTCCTTCCAACACGTGACTACTTATACCCTTATATCCTGAAGTAAAATCACGTAAAATAATACATATCTGCATGCAAAAAAGCAACAGGAACTCAAAGAGTACTGAAACCAGCCCATCTTCTTGCTTAATTTTTTGTGCTTCCCTTTCAACTCCAGAAGTACTTACCTCATCATGTTGAATTAAAAGAGATCCAAGTGGGAGAGCATGATCGCAACGATAGAGACTACATATATCGCCCAGGAAACAATCTTGAAGAAGAGTGGAAAAGTGGCAGTTATGGCCAAAAAAAACGAAGTGACACCAAAGAAAACCCCGGTGTAATGCAATGTTTCAGCGATCGCTCGCTGATTGGTATGAATATGCCTGGAGGTGACGAAAGCAGCTAAAGCAAAGACTAAGCTTAGGCAAGCAGTGTGAAAACTAACTGGCAGCCGGCCAAAATCTTGGCACTGCGAGCCGATGCTGATTGCTGCAAAGGCAAAGCTCATGATTAAGTTAAGCCATTCTGGATATATTTGATGCGCATGGTTTGGCGGATGGTCTTGGTTCCCACTTTGGGGAGTATGTTGAACCACTGGTCCGTGAGGATGATGAGGAAGCCGCTGAGGGGGAGCAGCCTCCAGAGCCTCATCATGGGCAGCAACTGGTGGCGGAGGAGGTGGAGGAGGCGGCGGTGTTGGCGTGCCTTGAGTTTGTGCCATCGATACCAACCAGAGGGAGATAAAGCCCCTTCCCCTACGACCGGATCAATACACACGCAGATATATATATATATATATATATATATATATATATATATATATATATGTATGTATATAAGTATATATTTGCAAGAATCAGATTTGTAGAAGAGATTTTAGAGAGAAAATATGGGGGAGAAGGCCCAGAGGGAGAGAGAGAGAAAGTGAGGGGGTTGAGGGTACTGAACAGCTGATTCGCTGGGTGTGCATCTTGGAGCTAAGTCATATTTATAGTGGTTTGTGGGGAACTATGTTGTAGAAATTTCTGTAGGGGCGAGGGCATTTGTATAACAAATTAAGTTAACATGTAGGGGCATCAAATGATTGATATTAGAATGACATGAATGGACGACATTAGGTGTCTAAATGGATCAAATGGCAGGACCAAAACCAAATCCCCCGCCCCCACTCAATGGTCACAATGAAGTGCCCAGCAGCAGCAGCTAAGACAGCCAGTCACACACACCCCAAACAGAGTTAATTAATACAAACCAGGAATGATTGATATTAGAATGACGTGAATGGACGACATTAGGTGTCTAAATGGATCAAATGGCAGGACCAAAACCAAATCCCCCGCCCCCACACCCCCCCGCCCCCCTTCCTTTATTCCTTTTCTGAAAACCCAGGAAGTTGCCTTTGACCAAAAACCAAAACCTCCCCCCCCCCTTTCTTTTTCGAAAACCCAGCAGTTTGCCTTTAGTTCTTGGCAGCACTCAACTCTAAAGTCACGCGCACCCAATGGTCGTGCGACACTTGTTTTTGGGCTGTAAATCTACAAATTGATATATACTTTGGCTATTTTTTTAATAAGATATAATTTGTTAAATATCATATAATGTAAAATACTAATATTTTTATTATAATTTATTATTATTAATATTAAATTTTAATTTTAATATAAAATCTATTCTATTTCATTACAAAATAATACCAAATAACATAATTATTATCATTCTATTCTATTCCAAACATTTCCATTTCACAAATCCATTCCATTCCTAAACCCACCATTTATACCAAACGCCACCTTATAATAGTCTTCTATCCTTGTAAAACTACCAGTAACTAACGAATTTGTAAAAAGCTACTCATAATAATAAAAAAAAACTTACAAAATAGATAGAAAATAAAATTAGATACTCAATTTATTCCCACAAAAAAAACCAAGTTTAAAAAAAAATTATTCTAAAAGAAGAGTGTTTTTATAAAATTTTTGTGTTACTCGAATGAACGATGGTAATATATAATCTATACTAAAAAATAAACATAAAAATATAAAATTATATATTAATTATATATTAAATGTGTTGTATCTTATAATTTAAAAAATATATATACTAAATTAATAGTGAACTCTTTTTTAAGACAAAAGAAGTAGTATTTTTGGTTGATGATATTCTAATGCAAATCAACTTTTCCATACACTAATATGACATAAAATTCCATATAGACAGAATAAGATTATATTGATTTTTGAAAAATTGACCACAATTATGTGGGTCAAATCGTCATCTACGCACACTGCACACAACTCCATTAACTTGATTAACAGGCCCCGGGACTTGACGCTGGGAGTAATTTTAGTAGCCTCCAGGGATCGAAATGCAAAAGAAAAACTTGATTAACTGTCAGCCAGGGATTAACATGCAAAAGAAAAAGACTTAATTAACTGGCGACCAGTGATCGACTGCAAAAAAAAAAAAAAAAGACTTGATTAACTGGCGACTAGTGGTTGGCCAGGGATCGAAATGCCAAAAAAAAAAAAAAAAAAACTTGATTAACTGGCGACCAGGGACTAACATGCAAAAGAAAAAGACTTAACTACCGACCGGTGATCGACTGCAAAAAAAGGACTTGATTAACTGGCGACTAGTGATCGACCAGGGATTGAAATGCAAAAAAAAAAGAAGAAGATTTGATTAACACAAGCAAAGAACACCACCGGCTGTGGGGTTCGAAACGGAGTGGTAGGTGCTACCTGAAATTACATTTCTAAATTCCATTATGGTGCTTTACTTAATGGTATTATATTATTTTTTTATTAATAAGTAAAGCAAATAATTTTGCTCATAGAAACAGTATCATTTTTTAAAATTATTAATAAAGTAATATCATTTAAAAATATAACACATCATTAATATACTATAATTAGGATAAAAGATCCAAATTCCTAATACCTAGGAATTCGAATATAGTGCAGGCATTATTTGTTCATGCCATAAAATGGTACCAAATCCCTCCCTTTCTCTCCTGAAGAGAAAAAAAAAGAAAAAAGTCCAAATTCAATAATATAATTGATTAAAACTTACAATATGCAACACATTAAATGGGTTATTTTTTTAAAAATAAACCAACCATCTTTCATCAAAGTATATGCACAATTACATTATACCTGGAGGCATCCTTCTATTGTGTTCATAAATATTATTTTATATTAAAAAATTCAAAAAGTCGAAACACCTAATAAATGGAAAAAAATCAAGACCATTAGCTCTTCCCAACACCTTCCAAGTCTTATTTGAGACTTTGCATTTTTTTTCAATCACTAGGAAGTAGTTCCACATTCACTATTCTCAAGCATGATTTAACCAACTCTCCAAACTTTGAACCCAAAGGCCCCACAACACTTTCCCTGTCTTCAGCCCACTCTCGAATAGGCGCGGGACTAATCAAGATTCGATCTCTGGCTGGCGAGATTGGAAACCTCCAAACTTACCATTTGACCCAACCCCAGGGGGAGACTTTGCATTTTTTGAGATAGAGATTTAAATAAAAGATGTATTAAAAATTTATAACATATTATAAAAAAATATAAAAATATATTTTAAAAAACTAACCATACAAAACTGGCAAAATGGGCTATAATTATTTATGAGCAAAGAGATTGACTTAAAATCATATGGAAGTCGATCGTCTAATATCATCCTCTTGTAATGATCGGACATGTCTCCTTTTAAGGAGGCGTTTGTTTAGTGGGTTTGGGAGAGGTTTGGAATGGAATGGGGTTAAAATGGATCTTTGGTTAGGGGGGATGGGTTTAGGAAAAATATTGGATGTAGGTTTTAACAAAACCCACCCCACCTGTGGGTTTTTTTTGTGTGTGGGGGGAGAGGGGGAAGGTTTTGAAAAGGGGTTCAAAATGACGTCATTTTGAAGCAAAGTAAAAAAAAAAAATTTCAACCCTGATGGGGCGCACGCCCACCTGTCATGGGGTTGCAAACTCACAAATGATTTGCAACCCCTATTTTACCTTTTTTAAAAAAAAAAATTCACTAATTTGTAGAAAATATTTTTCTCTACAAATTGACATGCATTTTGACTATTTTTTGAACAAGATATAATTTTCTTAAATATCATATAATGTAAAATAATAATATTTTTATTATAATTTTAATATAAATTTTTAATTTTAATATAAAATCTATTTCATTCCATTACAAAATAATACCAAATAACATAATTACTATTACTTTATTCTATTCCAAACCTTTCATTTTATCAAATTCATTCTATTTCTAAATCCACCGTTTATACTAAGCGCCCCTTAAGTGTTATTAAAATTGTGTGCGTCATTATATCATTTCTTTTTAGGCCTAATATACAGAAATAGCCTGAATTTTGCCTCTTGTAACAATTATAGCCCGACCTTTCAATTTTAACAATACAGTATTTGACCTTTTCAATTTGTAACAATTATAGCCTCAATTAGTCCGCCGTTAGAAATTCTGTTAAATTGATGATGTGGCTGCCATGTGGGCAACACGTCACTGCCCAGTCATCAAAAAAATTTAAAAAAATTTTGGGCCTCTTCTTGTACCATTTTGACCGCCCAAAACCGACAAAAATTTCTTCTTCTTTCTCTCATCCTCTCCATCGCACCGGCCGCTCAGCTCTGTCGCGCCTGCCGCTCAGCTCTGTCGCGCCTGCCGCTCATTTCCTTCACGTAGGGTTCAAGCTTTCCCCAGCCTCTTCGTCTCCTCTCCTCTCCGTCACCTTCGTTATTTCTAACACTTCACCCCACTTCAGAAACCCCCATTGCCGCCCCAAACTTCAGCTTCAAACTTGGGCAGAAATCCGCCATTGCTGCCACCCTTCGACTACACCCGGTAAGGTAAGCTAATGGATCTTGAAGAACATGTTCTGCTTTTGCCCATTTCTGTCCATTTTTTTGTCCATACTTTCTGCATTTTCCTTTGGATGTTTTCTGCTTTTCCCTGGACTGCTTTTCCGTTGGAAGGCTTTATGTTCTGCAATTCTTTGGTTGAACATGAATGCATTTTCCGTTGGATTTTTGTCCTTTGAACTAAGCGGATTTTTGTCCTTCAACTGATGCTGGTGCTGCTTTGGGTTCCGTAGGTTCCGTAACTTTCATTATTAAGGCTACTTACCGTGTATTATCTTTTAGCTCTATATATTCTCTGGATACCTATCTTTATTTTGCTGCTATGAGAATATCATGAAGTCACATGGTAAGGGCAGAAAAATTTACTTAGATAAGGAACACTCAAATCAGGTAGGACCTTGTTGAAACTTGGTGAATTGAAACAATTTGAGACCTGTTGCACGCAAATGATAAAATGTGAAATGGTTATTTTCCCTTCATCGTGTTTTTGCATCCAATTTAGATCATTATGTGTGATTGCTTTCATATTTATCTGTAAATGGATCTTAGTTCAACATGTCTCTTTATTTAAGCATGTCTCTTTATTTTCCCAACGAATGAATAAGTTAAACATGTCTCTTTATTTTTGTTGGAATTGGATCCATATTGGAATTGGGATGAATGGTATAATAGGCATCCTCCTTTTTTTGGCTGCCTCATGTTGAAAATCAAGGCAACATTTCAATTCAATTTGATGTTTTTAATCTTTTTAAAGTTAATAATTTGATTTTATAACTCAATTGCATATAATCTAAATTTGTAGTACTTTTCTATATGGTTGCATATGAGCCAAAATTGCTTCCCCTAAAACTATGAATCGTTTCATTCCAAGTTGTTATTTTCAAAGTAAATGGAAATGTTGATTTTGTGGTACTAACATATTTACAAGAGAAATTAGGATAATATGGATTTGCTTTTTTCCGTTGCATTTTTTTTCATTTTTCCGTTGGATTTTTGTCCATGTTTTCCGTTCGTTTCTGCATTTACCTTTAATTGAATTATATCAGATATGCACACCTATCTATCTCCTAACTTTCTTTTAGATTTGTTATTTTTCTTTTTAGTTTTAAGCATTTCCTTACTTTATGAACTTAATATGGGCGACTTGATAATAATGTGATATTATTACTATTGTGGATCATTATGTTGGCTGTAGACTTTTCTATGTTACATGTGGGAATACTAAACCGAATTTGAAGTCATATTAAGATGAATTGTGGACAGAATTTTGTGGACTGATTTTTGCGAATTATGGACAGAATTTTGTGGACTGATTTTTGGACTGCATTTTTATCGAAATATGGACTAAATCTTTTTTGGATTTTTTTAAACCTTGCAGGATGGATGAGTTATTCACAATGAAGTTGCACCATGGTGGGGTTTTCCAAATTGGTGCAAATGTTAATTATATGGGTGGTAAGTTTGAATATGCGGATAGTTGTGATCCCGACAAGTTGTCTATGTTGGAAATAGAAGATATAGCCAACACACTAGGATATGTAACAGTTCATAAAATGGCATTCAGAGATGGACTAATATTGAGGATGATTACAAATGATAATGATGTTCTCAAGATGGCAGCTGTCAGAGTGAAACTTGGTGAGGTTGATGTTTTTCTTGAGTGCGATGATGGCTGTAATGATGTCCTCAACATGGGAGAATCCAGAGGGAACCCTTGTAGGATTGATGTGTATGTTGAGGGCGATGCAAGCTATGAGGAGGCGATTAACAATACAGTCCAAGCCATCCAAGTGCATCCGCAGCCGATGGGAAGCGATACTGAATCAGATGATCCTACGTACAATGAAGAAGACGATATAGAGAGTACCTACAGTGTAGGTAGCGAGGACATCTTAACTGATGATGATGAGCTGCATGCAGCAAGGGAAAACATCAGAATTTACAGGGAAAATTTGAGTGATGAAAATGCTGGTGTAAGCCAGAATGCCAGAAGGAGAGATTTATGTTCAGATGATGGGGGTGCATCTATTGGTTTTAGCACTGAGGATTATATCATTGATTATGAAAGGTCCTCCTCGGAACCTTCCACACCTGATAGCAATGAGTCTGAGATGGAGCATAAGAAGAAGAATAGGTTTCGCAGATATGATCCGAGATGCAACCATAAAAAGTTGCAATTGTGTATGAATTTGTGCTTTGATGGTAAAATCCAATTCAAAGAGGCTATAAGAAGGTATGCAATTGAGAATGATTTCAACATAAAATGGGCAAGGAGTAATCCTTGGAGGATGGAAGCTAGGTGTGAGAAAAATTGTTCATGGCGTGTATATGCTTCCTGCAAAGGAGATGAGAAAACATTTGTAATAAAAGCGTTGAGTACTACACACAATTGCTACAGGGCTTTAACAAACAGGCAAGCAACAAAAGAGTGGCTAGCGAAGGAGTATTTAGGCACATTTAGAAGAAATCCTGATTATTGTATCAAAGAAATGATGGCTGATGTGCATACCAAATATGCTTTAACAGTGAACAAAATGTTATGTTATAGGACCAAGTGGACGGCATTGCAGATGCTTCAAGGTACATTAGAATAACATTATGCCAAGTTCTGTTCATACATATTAGCCCTAAAGAAAATGGACAGGAGGGGGAGATTTGAGGTTGACTTGCGACATGATGCACCACCTGGGAAGCAAGTGTTTAGGTACTGTTACATTGGGTTTTCTTGTCTGATAATGGATTTCAAACAAGGTTGTCGGCCTATCATTGGTTTCGATGGGCGTTTTCTGAAGACCCGAGAAGGGGGTCAACTCCTTAGTGCCATAGGTCGTGATGGGAACAATCAAATATTCCCAATTGCATGGGCCGTTGTTGATGGAGAGTGTGAAGAGTTGTGGAAATGGTTTTTTCAATTTTTTTCGAGGAACTAGGATTGGTTGATGGGTGCGGTTGGACGTTCGTCAGTGACCAACAGAATGTATGTTTTCCTAAATCGTTTGGTTGTTTTGTACTTATTTACTATATCTACCAAATACTGATATATCTAATGTTATGATAGGGGTTGGAGAATGCAGTCAAAGACCTTGCACCTTACTCTGAGCACAGAAACTGCGCAAGACATGTTTATGCCAATTGGAAAAAAAATTATAAGGGGCAAGTTTTGAAGAATTTATTCTGGTCGGCTATGAGGGCAACTAATGAAGCATCATTCCATGAAGTTATGGAGGCAATGAAGATTGAAAATGAAGATGCCCATGATAGTTTTATCGAAATTCTACCATATAAGATGTTTTGTAAGGCTTTCATAAGTTCGATACCAAAGTGTGATGTGGTTGAGAATAATTTATCAGAAACTTTTAACGGTTACATATTAAAGGCCAGGTATGAATAAATCTCCCATTCTTTGTTTTGTATGTTACTGTTAGTGCATTGTATGTAATACTAACCCATATTTATATGTACTGTGCGATAGAGGTTTGTCGTTAATCAATATGCTCGATGAAATCCATATTGCTTTGATGGAAAGAATGTTCATGAAGAAACAATTAATGGATTCATTTGAAGATGTGCTGCCACCAAGAGTTAGGAAGAAAGTTGAAAGTAGTAAGTACGCAACAAAACATTGCATTGTGAAGCCTGCAAGGAAGTGCAAGGAAAAAAAGCTTGAGGTTCAATTGGTTCATAAAACTACACTTGAAGCTTAAATAGGAGCAAACTTTTCATTCTTTATGCAACAAAGGCAGAAAATTATCATCAGAACCTCTGTCCAATACATTACTTTTGGATCTTTTGATATATACGCAATGATCTTCATCAATCATGGTAAAGTCATATGATATTATGGCTTTATGAAAACGTATATACTATTGTCTTGATGACTGCTTAAGGCCATATATCGATCTTAAAAGTCGACATACTTTTTGTTCTTGGCCTTTTGTTATGAAACCAACAGGTTGTTCCATATATATTTCTTCTTCTAATTTTCCGTTGAGAAAAGCAGTCTTTACATCCATCTGATGTAATTCAAGATCCATACTTGCCACTATAGCCAGAATTAGGCGAATTGAGGTAAATCTCACAACAGGGGAAAAAGTTTCTTCATAATCAATTCCTTCCTGTTGATTATACACTTTCGCTACAAGTCGTGCCTTGTATCTTTCTATCGAGCCATCCGCTTTACGCTTTATTTTGAGAACCCATTTGTTCCCAATGGCTTTGCGTCCTTTTGGGAGTTCAACCAGTTCCCAAACTTGGTTTGATCTCATTGACTTCATTTCTTCTTCCATTGCTAGTATCCATTTTTCCTTATCAGGGCATGTTAGAGCATCATTTGCATTTTTTGGCTCATCATTATCTTGTGGAACAATCATGAAAGCTTCCCCTTCAATGTCAAAACGTCGACGGGGAATGTTTTTATGACTTGATCGTCGTATCGAAGGTTGTTCACCTTGTAACATATCATGTTCCATAATGCTCCCACTCGGATTAGATAATGGTGGTATCGTCTCATCAAATGATTGAGATGACGATGGTGTATTAACTTCTACTATTGGCGTAATCTCATTATCTTGTTCCAGAGTTTCATACAAGGATAGGTCTTTACCTATCTCGCCCACTTTAGGAAATTCATTCTCTAAGAATGTGACATCTCGTGATTCCAATTCAGTAATACTCCCACTATCTTGTACACCTACAAACACATATCATTTGGAGTGCTCAGAGTATCTTATAAAAGTACTCTTTTTACCTCTTGCACCCAATTTTCTATATTTGTTTGAGGTATCGTGAGTATAGGCAGCACACCCCCAGGGTTTGAGAAAACTCAAATCGGGTTTTCTTCCAGTCCATAACTCATATGGAGTGGAAGTAACTGATTTAGTAGGCACTCGGTTAGGCAGCAGTTAATAATGCATCACCTCAATAGGTGATCGGCAAATTAGCTTGTGCCATCATAGATTTTTGTCGGTTTTGGGCGGCCAAAATGGTACAAGAAGAGACCAAAAAAAATTTTAATTTTTTTTTATGATTGGGCAGTGACGTGTCGTCCACGTGGCAGCCACATAATCAATTTAACAGAATTTCTAACGGCGGACTAACTGAGGCTATAATTGTTACAAATTGAAAATGTCAGCTATTGTATTATTAAAATTGAAAGGTCAGGCTATAATTGTTACAAGAGGCAAAGTTCATGCTATTTCTGTATATTAGACCTTTCTTTTTAGGGATAATATCATTTACCACCCTCGTGGTTTGGTGATATATCAAATCGAACCCTATAGTTTAACAAATATCAATAACCCCCTGTAGTGGAAAAAAATATCAAACACCCCCTTTGACTGATAGTTAACATAAATAAGTTGGAAAAAAGACGAAAAAATCCTCCGATATAAAAATATAATTTAAAATTCTAAAATAAATTTTTAAAAATACAAAAAAAGACAAAATTTAATGACAAAAATTTAATAAAATTATTTACACTATATAATAATTTTTTAAAACTAAAAAATAAAGTTTAAAGTTGAAAATTTAATAAAATTTAGAGACAAAATGACAAAAAAAATTGCAAAGTATCTATAAAAAAATTTGAGATTAAAAAATAAAGTATCTATATAATAATTTTTTGTGTTTTGCATTAAAAATTTTAACATAATTTTACATAATTTTATTAAATTTTTATCTTTAAAATTTTGTCTTTTAAAATATTAATAAAAAAAGTTAAACTATATCAATTTTTTTTGGTCATTTTTGTCTTTAAATTTTATTAAATTTTTATCTTTAAATTTTTTTTGTTTAAAATTTTTTATTATATAGTCTAAATAATTTTATTAATATTTTTAAAATTTTATCTTTTTTGTATTTTTAAAATTTTATTTTAAAATTTTAAAATATATGCTTTTATATTGGAGGATTTTTTTGTCTTTTTTCCAACTTATTTACATTGACTGTCAGTCAAAGGGGGTATTTGATACTTTTTTTTCACTACAGGGGTTATTGATATTTGTTAAATTACAGGGTTCAATTTGATATATCACCAAACTACGATGGTGGTAAATGATATTATCCCTTCTTTTTATTACAATTTTACCAAATCATGTATGCACATGGGAGGCGTCCTTTATATAAGGCCGGTGTACGGTCTCATACACGTGCGATGGTTTCATATATCTTATATTATCACCAGGACCGTTAAATGTTAATTCTCAATCAATCCCGCAAAAATCGCTCAGCTTATATTTTATTTTTATTATACCAAAAAGTTGTTATAATTTCATGCCTTCCATTTCCCGCTGAACTTCGCGTATGACGGACGCACACGGTATCTTTACTCAACTAGGACTTGTTTTTGTTTTTGTTTTTTTTTTTTTTTTTAAACATGTGAATTAGATACAAGTGTCTTTTTCCAGTCATTCTATCGTGGGCGGACTTTTCTTTCTTACCAATGAACTCGTATTTTCCTGCTTGTTTTTTTCTCGCGTTTCAACTTTCGGAATTGATACACCTATTAGTTAACTGTTTCAATTTTTGGTACACAAGAAATGAGTTTTACTGTGAGGCTTTGTGCTTGTTTGGGGAACTGATTTCAATGACTAAATATAGACCTAACAATTTTACTTTTCCTTGCGTGATTAAGTCCTGTGGAGGAATTTTGGATGTGGGTTTGGGAGAGGCTGTTCATGGAATTGCTGTGAAAATTGGTTTGGATTGTGATGTGTATGTAGGTAATGCTTTGATTGCTATGTATGGGAACTTTGGGTTTCTCAAGGACGCCAAGAGAGTGTTCGGGCATATGCCTAAGAGGAACTTGGTTTCATGGAATTCCATGATTTCTGTGTTGTCTGGAAATTGGTGTTTTGAAGAAAGTTTTGATTTTTTTCGTAGGACTATTATTTGCTGAGGAACGAATAGTTCCGGATTCTGCTACTATGGTGATTATTTTGCCAGTTTGTGCAGAGGAAGGAGATTTTATGAAGGGCAAGCTTGTTCATGGTTTGTCAGTGAAATTGGGTATCAGTGGGGATTTAATGGTGAGCAATGCACTAATTGACATGTATTCAAAATGTGGTTTCCTAGATGAAGCGACAATTCTTTTTCATATGAATGACTCTAAGAATTTGGTTTCCTGGAATTCGATGATTGGGGGTTATTCTAGAGAAGGGGATGTTGATGGAACATTTAATCTAGTGAGAAAGATGCATACCGAAAGTAACATTATGAAGGCTGATGAAGTAACAGTGCTGAATACGTTGCCAGTTTGTTCAAAGGCGTCAGAGCTCTTGATCTTGAAAGAACTTCGTGGATATTCTATTAGACAGGGATTTGAAAAGGATGAACTGTTAGCTAATGCTTTTATTGCTTCATACGCTAGATGTGGTTTACTAAGAACTGCTAGGACTCTCTTTGATGGATTGGATGGTAAAACTGTGAGCACTTACAATGCGCACATGGCTGGCTGTGCACAGAATGGGGATTCTTCGAAAGCTTTAGATATTTATCTAAGAATGAGACATTCAGGCATTCAACCTGACTCAGTTAGCATTGCTAACCTTCTTTTAGCCTGTAGTCGCCTGAAATCACTTCCACCTGGTAAGCAAGTTCATGGTTTTGTCCTAAGAAATGGGTTAGAAATAGATCACTTCATCATGGCTTCACTAATTTCATTTTATTTTAGTTGTGAGATTCCAAGATATGCACAGATTTTATTTGACAGCATTGAAAATAAAGGTTTAGTATCTTGGAATGCAATGGTTTCTGGGTATTTGCAGAACCGCTTGCCTGGGGGAGCTCTAAATATCTTTCATCAAATGTTGTCTCATGGGATCCAACCTAATGATATTACAATAGTGAGTGTCTTTGGAGCCATTTCACAGTTATCAGCTCTGAAGCGCATTGCTTTGCATTGAAGGTTCACCTTTTGATGGACAACTTAATCAATTGCTCACTAATTGACATGTACGCAAAAAGTGGCTCAATAGAATCATCCCAAAAGGTTTTTGATCAGTTACAGGATAAAGACACTGCAACATGTTCAGCTATGATTTCAGGTTTCGCAATTCATGGACTTGGGAAGTTGGCTGATGTGCTATTTCAGATAATGAATGAACTGGGCTTGAAGGCTGACCATTTCACTTTTATGGGTATTCTAAATGCATGTAACCACGCTGGACTGATTGAACATGGTCTGAAGTGTTTAACCGAAATGCCAACTTTGTACAGTGTAGAGCCTAAATTGGAGCATTATGCATGTGTAGTTGACATGCTAGCTCGTGCAGGACAATTTGCAGATGCTTTAGAACTTATTGGTATGACGCCATTTCAACCTGACGCAAGAATTTGGAGCTCCTTGCTTAGTTCCTGTAAAATTCACAATGAGTTGGATTTGGGTAACCAAGTTACCAGCAAATTGTTAGAGTTGGCGCCAGATAAAGCAGAAAGTTATGTGCTAGTTTCCAACTTCTTTGCTGGTTCTGGAAAGTGGGATGATGTGAGAAAAATTAGAGCAAGAATGAAAGAGATAGGACTACAGAAGGATGTAGGTTGCAGTTGGACTGAAGTTGGAGGAAAAACTTATAGCCTTATTGTCGGTGATGAAATACTTCCTCTTTCACAAGAAATTAGGGGCATGTACAAGGACTTAGAATTAAAACTAAACTAAAGTTGATATATTTCCTAACCTGAATTGCTTCTTGATAAAGCAGAGGGTAGCAGTGGGCAAAGGGACAAAGTACCATTTTCTTCGGGCTCCATGGAGGACAACTAAATATCTTATTTCTATGGTCTGCAAGAACTTTGCACATGAATCATGGTAACTGGCTCAACGCCATTGTTTTATCAAGTCACTTAAGCAAGATTATTGTCAAGGATAGAAGAGTTGAGTGAACATACATTGTCCAACTGGAAAATTACAGAAGTGGGAGTTGGGATGTAGATTGGCAGATATCTTACCTGCAGGCTGCAGATATTGCTTTCCCCCTTGATCAAAGCATAAAGAGTTGTATGGAAAGAAGTTTTGCAGCTAATGACTTGGGAGTGACAGCAATACTTCCTGGCAAGAAAGTTCAGTTGTTTACAGCACTTGAATGTGTTGTTAACCATATATGAATTGGTGCTTCTTTTGAACCTGCGATTGAAGATTAGCAGAGGATTAACAATACTAAGTATATTAATTGGAGCTTTTTTGTGGTGGAAAATTCATAAAATAAAAATGTTAGTCCATTTTCAAGATATATTCTCATGACCAAAAGGGGGAAAAAAACTGACCTGTACTTCAAATAATACTTTTTTTTCGGAAAAAATAAATCTCAAATATTTTCTAAATTTCGGACTGTGGTCTTTGATTTCCTAGGGAATATTGAAATGCAAGTGTACAAATAATAATAATAATTGGTTCTTGTTTAAACTGGTTTCAATTTTTTTATTTCACCCCGATGGAAAATACATAACTAATAGTAATTATTTTGGAAGATTAAAAAACAAAAAATTCTATAAAAAATTGGGTATGTTTGGAGTGTGATGTATTTGAGAAAAGTTGTATTGGTTTGTGTGAAAATTTTGGTGGGTATTTTTTTATAGATAAAGTATTTTAGAGGGAAAAAAGAGGGAAATTTTTTTTAAATTATGTAAGAGAAATTTGAGCGGGAAAGTTTACATTTTAAATTTTGAAATAAAATTGTGTTTGGGATGTGATATTTTTATTTGAGAAAAGGAGTTACTCTTTCTATTTATAAATAGAAACTTCTTGTCCAATATATACAATTTGCTAATAATTAATATTATTTTATATATATATATATATATATATATATATATATATATGTATATGTTATGAAATGCATGAATGGATATTTATTGTATTCATCCTTATCTAATAGTTGTTCATATTCTTATCTAATGTATACTTATCTCAATCTAATGAATATACTTATCTCTATCTAGTGTAGGTACTTATCTCTATCTAATGTAAATATTTATCCTTATCTTATATATGTATTTATCCAAATACATTTATAGGTGCATCATTGTTTTCCTATAAATAGAAGTATAGTTTGGTCATTAGGTAGGTGTGGTAAAGGGTGGTGAAGAAAAGTGAAATAAGAATTTTTCTTTTAATTTTCCTACTATCTCTGGTGTCTTTCTGTCACAAAGTCTGAGGATTTCGAACGGATAAATATTGAGTCTGCAGGCACATATGCAAATGACGACAAATAAAAATTAGTGCATTTGCCTTATCTTTTGCATTTGAGGTTCTATCTACAGTAATTGCATTAGTGAGACTTTGCCCTTGGAGGTGCATTTCCATGTCAAAGCACCAGGACAAATAATTATTTCCACTCACTTCTAAGATGTGGAATTTGGGCTTTTCAATGTTTGCTATAATTCTTGCAAACAAGATGAATCCTTAAATTAATTAGAATGATTTCAAAAATATCCACTGCTACTTCAGGAGCAGAAGGATAAATTAATTTCAAAATCAAGAAAAAGAAAAATGAAGAATTAGTAGAACAAGATGGAGAATAGATGAAATATGATAAAGAAAACCAAGAGAACTCCTACGTTGCAAATATTACTTATGGGGTGCCTGGCAGGGGGTAATGGAAATGAAAGAATGGAAATCATTCCATTTCCCCTGCCTGGTTGGGGGTAATGGAAATGGGGGAACCACTTTTGATTACCCCATATGGGGTAATCCTCATACCCCCCAATATTGGGGGGTATGAAAGTAAGGGAATGGAATGTATTTTTTAATTAATATTATAATTAATTAATACTAATTAATTAATTAATATAAATTAAATTATTATTATTAAAAAAATAATTAATTAATTAATTAAGATTAATTTAATTAATTATTCATTTACTTAATGTTATAAATTAAATAATTAATTAATTTCATTTATTAATAGTAATTATTATAATTAATATTAATTAGTTTATAAATAATTAATTGATAATATTAATTAATTATTATTTATTACTAACTAATTAATTAACTAATATTAACTAATTAATTAATATTAATTATTATAATTAATACTAATTAATTATTATTATTAATTATTATAATTAATATAAATTAATATATTATTACTAAGTAATAATAAATTAACTAATTAAGATTAATTTAATTAATCATTCATTTACTTAATATTACAATTTAATATTACAATTAATAATTAATTATTCTCATTTACTAATATTAATTATTGTAATTAATGTATAATTAATATTAATTAATTTATAATTAATTAATTTATAATATTAATTAATTAGTTAATTAGTTAAGAATAATTTAATCAATAATATTTTTATTAATAATTAATTAATCTTATTTTATAATAAATAATTAACTAATAATAAGTAATTAATTAATACTAATTATTATAATTAATTTATAATCATTTCCATTCCCCAACACAAACCAACCACCATTATTAGTAATCATTCCCATTCACCATCACAAACCAACCAGCAAAATTATAATGAAAGTCCCCACTATCATTCCCCACTACTATCATTTCCATTACCTTTCCCATTCCCCTTCCCCAGCCAAGCGCCCCATTACTCAATTGGTAAGTCTTCGTGTTGATAACGTATTGTAGAATATTGCGCCACAAGTATATAATAAAACATAATGGAGATAAAGTATATGATACAGATCTTGACATTTAACTACTAGAGTTAATTTTATATTTAACTATTAGGGTGGTATAAATATTATACATAGAAGGGCTAACGATAGTTTTGTATCACAATAACTTAGATTAACGACGTCGTTTTATTATTATTGCTTGCCGCAAAAGTTAAAAACCACGTAGTCAATTTTGGCAACAGTTAGAACCTTTCTTGCAACTACATGCTTGCCTATTATATAAAGGGGCAGTGCTATGAGCTAAGGTAGTTAGTTTTTTTGGCATATGAATGTTTTCCTTCCTTCCAAGATTCTCTCCCTTTTCCGTATATTTCCTCTCTTTTCTGTAATGCTTGTTCCTTTTTCTTCTAATCTTAATACAACTCCCTACATTGCTATTCTCAATTCTGAATCATCCTTCTTTCTTAGTTCATTATCTTTGTGATTCATTACAATTTGGTATCAGAGAGGAGTTCATCTGCTTGTGGGTGATAAAATGGTGGATGGGACTAAATCTAGGGCATTGGAGGATTAGGTGAGAAAGCATGAAACTAGGTTCTAGGAGATGTCCACTGAAATCAAAAGGCAGATTGAGGAGGCTATTAAGGAAATAGATTCTCGGGTTGATAGTAAGTTTGAAAAGATTCTCGAGTTGATAGCAAGTTTGAAAAATGGGAAGCGTAGATAGATGCCAAACTAGAGGCGTATGCTTCAAATATAGATGCCAAAATAGAGGGGATATATAAATTTATGTCCAAGGAGAAAAACCTAGCCAAAGAAGGAGAAGCATCCATGGAGATGACACCACTACTATCAACACCCCTATTACCAACTCCCAATCCTTGTTTCAGTGTCAACGTTGGGACAAATTAGGCTCCGATCATTTAGGAAAAGTCGGAAGTTGGTCGATCGTCATTTCACCACTATCCCAAAATTGGATTGAGTATGTTTGAAGGTGATAATCTTAGGGAGTGGTTGCGGAAGTGTGATAAATTCTTCAACCTCTATAAGATTTCTGAATCCATTAAGATGGACATTGTGGAACTTTATTTGGATGGAAAGACGGATACATGGTTCCCGAGCTTTAAAGGAGTTTAGGGAAAAATCTCTTGGGCAAAGTTCACAGAAACAGTGATAAAATGCTTTGGATAGATTGGGGGTACAGGTGAAATCAAAGAATTTAACAAACTGCAACAAGCTGGTTCAATATTAAAATACCAGGAAAATTTTGAGGAGCTAAAAGCATTAATGTTGTGCAGCAACCTTGGATTCTTAGAAGAATACTTCATACCAACTGAGCTTTCATCTGTTCCTTCTTAATTAACTCCAAGTGTTGGCCTAATACTTTACCCCTAACCAACTGCATCTCTAGCTGATGAACATGGCCATACAATATACATTTCTCCCCATTTTGCTCCAACTGAATATTCAATTCCTTGAAGTTAAAGGTGATGGCGTTATATTGTGTCATCCAATCCACCCCCAAAATCACATCCCAACCTCCCAGCTCCACAACTCTTAGATCAAATCTAAACTGGTAGTCCTATATTTTCCATTTTACTTGAGGACATAACTCTGAGCTATATACTCTCCTCCCACTCGCAATAATTACTGAATGCCATATATTCAGAATTTGTTTCTGTGCTTCTCATTGCTAAGCAAACTAATGAATTACTTCTCAAAATTCATGATCTCAGACCTACGGGATCAAAAGCATTGCCTGAAGCACATGCTAACTTTGAGAAAAATACTAAGGGCAATAAGTGCAAGCATGAACAAAGCCCTCGAAGGAGTGATAGAAAATTTAACCGCCCTAGGAAATCTAATTCTGACTCAAATCATGACAAAGAAAAGAAGCCAAAAAAGGTGAATTATTGATAGAGTGTATAATTGCATATTTATTGGATCAATTTCCTTGTGTTTAAGTGATTAAAATGCTTATTTATATGAATATTAAGTGTTTTATTGTTGATGGATAGATTGAAGCTTTGTAGGAAAAATTTAACAAATAAAGCAAAATATTATCTTTCTTAGCAAAAGCTTCAAGGTTTCTTTGTGCACATAGTCATCTTCCGGAGTTCATAACTCTTGATGCAGACGTCCAAATGAGATGATTCAAGATGATATGGAAAGCTGAGAAAGAGAGCAAAAACTTTCATGAATAAAGTTTTCTCAAATTCCGGAAGCAAAGGGACCAAATCTGGGCAGAAACTTGGGTTCAAGAAGTTCATTCTTTTCGAATTTTGGCAGCTACGGGTTTTCTAATTGTGCAAATACCGCCTTATTTTTTCAGCAGCAATTCAACAACAAAATTCTCCAATATTCACACAAGAAAACAAGAGCACAACACCAAGTTGTCACACAAGAAAACAGAATGATAAGGGCACAAACAAAGATATGATGCCAACCTTGCATTTGAGTGAAAGAGAAACATTTGCACATGAAGGCTTGAGACCAGCTGCCATCTTTTATTTTTCTCAAGAAAGAGTGCATGAGGACAGCAAGAAAGTCCTTCCAAAATGCAGCCTCACATGAAGATGCAGCCTCACATGAAAAAGAAAAGAAAGCCAAACAAGAAGTGCATGAGGACACCAAGAAAGTCCTTCCAAAATGTAGCCTCACATGGGAAAAAGAAAGCCAAACAAGAAAAGAAAATCAGAAAAAAAATCTGTACAAAGACAAAAGGAAGCAAGAAGAATTAACAAAAGAAAGAAAGAAGAAAAAGAAAAGAGAGGACCAAAAGGAGGCTATTGATTAATTATGAAAAATGGTGAAGAATGTGAGGAAAAGCAAGTGGCCACAACCAAATGTCTTGAATCCTTGCCTATAAATAGGCAAGGCTTGGAAACAATCAAGGCATCCCATTTTTTTCTTTAGACTTTCCAATTTCAATTGGGAGAATTTTCCTAGATAGGCCTTAATTTCATTCTCCCTGGAGCCGAATTTCATTCTTCTTGGGACAGAGAGTGGCAATTCAATTTCCTGGAGAGCACGGCCACGGGATGGACAACAGCAGCACTCCTTTGATTTTGTTTGTATTCTCTTTTACTATGTCTAGCTAAATTTTTCTTTTCAACCAAGGATTATAAGGTTTGATTTCAATTAATTGTGAGATTTCTTATTTTTCATTGATTTCTTTGGTTTTGAATATTATATATTCTTTGCAAATAAATTTATTATTGTTTTGAATGTTAAACAAATTAGGCCTATTGTTTAATAGTTAAATACAATAATCAGTCAATTAGAATAAATTCATGCTATTCATGTAATTGTTCTAAATTAGTGACAAATAGCAATTTCGAAAGGTAATCAATCCTAAGATTTATGCTATGGGAATATATATTCTAGCTTAAATAAACTAGGTCGATTTCCAAGTTTACTGGCTAGAGATTGGGTCTTTACAGTTCTTAATGCAATTAACGGATATAATTTATAGATCGTTATCGAAGATTATGTCCTAATTAGGAAATAACCTATAGGTCGTATTCCGAAAGTTATCGACAATTTTAGAGATTGGTTGTTATAGGACGGATCCTTAACGACTATAACTAATCTATTTGAAATACAAAGAATTATCTTTTAAATCGATGATCAATTAAGAGAATCAATACCGAAATAAATCCTTGGTTGAAAGCTTTTCTTGAATTGAATTTTTCTTTTATTTTCTTGTTTATTACCTAAGAATTATTTGTTTAATTAGTTAAAAATCCTCAAACCCCCGTTTGTTACTAAGAAACAGGTTTTAACCAATCTCTGTGGATTTGACCCTACTCACTGCTATTACAAGTTCCAGTTTAGAGGAGGTTTATTTTTGGTTGGATTCGACACCCACCAAATTTTGGCGCCGCTGCCGGGGATTGGTTCTTAAATTTGTTTCTTTTATTTTATTATTTATTTATTTATATTTATATTTATATTTATATTTTATTTATTTTTCTTTCCTAACTTTTCTTCCCTCTATTGTTTGGTTTATGCCACGATCTAACTGCATACAAAGTAGCTCGTTCTGATTAAATCGAGAGGACTGCTCGGAGATTAAGGAAAGAAACCAAGCAACATTCTCAGGGAGTATCTTCTTCTTCTTCACTTACTGATTTTGGTTTAGATAACTTGTTTGAATTTGAAGAAGAAACAATGGCAGAACGAACACTAAAAGAATTGGCCATGCCAAATTTGAACCAACAGCCATTATGTATTGAATACCCAGCTCTTGAAGTGGCTTTTGAATTAAAATCCGGTTTAATTCACTTACTCCCGAAATTTCACGGTCTTGCAGGTGAGGATCCACACAAGCATTTAAAAGAATTTCACGTGGTGTGTTCGACAATGAAGCCACAAAATGTGGCTGAGGAGCAAGTAAAGTTGCGAGCCTTTCCGTTTTCATTAGCTGATAAAGCGAAGGATTGGCAGATTACCTACCTACGGCTCGGTGACCACGTGGAATGAGATGAAAAGACAATTCCTCGAGAAATTTTTTCCTGCATCCCGAGCCGCTACCATCGAAAGACATTTGTGGAATCCGACAATATAATGGAGAAACTCTCCATGAGTCTTGGAGAGGTTCAAGCGGTTGTGTTCCATTGCCGAACATCGATTCTGACCACCGTTAATTCAATATTTCTATGAAGGGCTATCCAACATGGATAGGAACATGGTTGATCTTGCTAGTGGAGGTGCTTTAGTACATAAAACCCCAACCGAGGCTAGAACCTTGATTTCAAATATGGTGCCAATACACAACGATTTGGTGTGCGACGTGATGATCCACCAAGAAGAGTGAATGAGGTAAATGTGTTTTCTATTGACCAACGATTAAATAATCTCACTACTCTTGTCGAAAAATTGGTTGCGGGGCATTCAACAGTGAAGGCTTGTGGGATATGTACCCAAACGGATCATGCTACTAATATGTGCCCGACACTTCAAGAGGATTCAATCGAGCATGCCAATGCTTGGTGGATTCCTGGGCACCAAGGGAAATATGATCCCTATTCGAATACATACAATCAAGGGTGGAGGATCATCCAAATTTTAGCTATGGGCCTAGATGAATAATTCTCAACCACAGTACCAACCACGTACCAACCTGTGATAAGTCAACAATTTCACAAGAACCTCCTAAACAAGGTAAATCTCTCGAGCAATTAGTTGAATCTCTTGCTAATAGTTCTATTCAATTTCAACAGGAAACCAGGTCGAGCATTCGAAATCTGGAGAACCAAGTTAGTCAACTTGCATCTTCACTTAGCAAGTTTGAGAACCAAGGAAAATTGCCCTCACAAACAGTGGTAAATCCAAATGAAAATGTGAGTGCAATTACCTTGAGAAGTGGAAAGGTATTGGAAGAACCTGTTCCTCGTGAGATAGATCTAAAAAGGGAAAAAGAAAAAGAAGTTGCACGCTCCACCATCAGTAAGTCCAAAGGTAACACCTCCCCCATTTCCCACACGATTGTCTCAATCTAAGAAAATTGAAGAAGAAAAAGGAATTTTTGAGACATTTCGTAAAGTTGAGGTAAATATTCCCTTGCTTGATGCTATAAATCAAATTCCTCGTTATGCAAAATTTCTTAAAGATTTATGCACCAACAAAAGGAAATTGAATGGTAATGAGAAAATAAGTGTGGGGGAGAATGTTTCGGCGATACTACAAAAGAAGTTACCTTCAAAATGCAAGGATCCAGGTATGTTCCTCATTCCTTGTAAGATAGGTAATAAAAATGTTGGAAAAGCTATGTGTGATTTGGGTGCATCAATTAATGTTATGCCTTTATCTATTTATAAATCTTTGAATGCAGGACCATTAAAAGATACTGGCATAATCATTCAATTAGCTGATCGATCTAATGCATATCCTGAGGGAGTATTGGAAGATGTTTTGGTGCAGGTAAATGGATTAGTTTTTCCTGCAGATTTTTATATACTTGACATGGAGGATGATTATTCACCTAATTCAAGTATAATTTTATTAGGGAGACCTTTCCTGAAAACATCTAGAACAAAGATTGATGTGCATGATGGTACATTAACAATGGAATTTGATGGTGAAATAATTAAATTCAATATTTATGATGCCATGAAATTTCCTAATGATGTATGTCTTTGTTTATGCATTTGATGTTATTGACACTCTAGCTCAGAATACTTTTGATATTTCTCATGAGGATAAGCTTAAAGTTGCAATTGCTCATAGCTTGACCGATACAGAAGTCCAAGTTGCCTATCCAGAACTTGAGATTGATAATGAATTACAAGAATTTGTTTTTGAACTAGAGAAACTTACATCGACGAAGTATGATGTGCCTGTTTCTGTATTACCTGTTTCTGATACAACACTTTTACCGTCTATTGTACAGGCTCCCCAACTGGAACTGAAGACATTACCAGATCACCTAAAATATGTATTTTTGGGTGATGGTAACACACTCCCAGTAATAATTTCTAGTAAGCTCAGTGTTGAGGAAGAAGAGAAATTGCTTGGCGTACTTCGGGCGCATAAAGAGGCCATAGGATGGACCATTGCTGACATCAAAGGGTTAAGTCCCTCCACTTGTATGCATAAGATCCTACTTGAAGATAGTAGCAAACCCACTAGGCAAGCTCAGCGCCGACTAAACCCGCCCATGATGGAGGTAGTGAAAAAGGAGATTCTTAAACTCCTTGATGCAGGTATTATCTATCCCATCTCAGATAGTAAATGGGTAAGTCCAATCCATGTTGTTCCAAAGAAAACTGGTATCACTGTAGTTCAAAATGAAAAAGGTGAGTCGATACCCACCCGAGTGCAAAACGGATGGAGGGTTTGTATTGACTATCGTAAATTGAATGCATTAACTCGGAAGGACCACTTTCCCCTTCCTTTCATTGATCAGTTGCTTGAACGTTTAGCAGGCAAATCTCATTATTGTTGTTTGGATGGCTATTCAGGTTTTCATCAAATTCCAATTGCACCGGATGATCAGGAGAAAACAACCTTCACCTGCCCCTTCGGTACATTTGCTTATCGAAGAATGCCGTTCGGACTTTGTAATGCCCCTGCTACATTTCAAAGATGTATGGTTAGTATTTTTTCTGATTATGTAGAGAACATCATAGAGGTATTTATGGATGACTTTACAGTATATGGTGACTCTTTTGACATGTGTTTGACTAACCTTACTAAGGTGCTACAGAGATGTCTTGAAGTTAACCTGGTCCTAAACTATGAAAAATGTCATTTCATGGTGGATCAAGGACTTGTACTTGGGCATATTGTTTCTGCTAATGGTATAGAGGTAGATAAGTCTAAGATTGACGTTATTAAATCTTTGCCTTACCCAGAATCTGCGGAGATTCGCTCTTTTCTTGGCCATGCAGGATTTTACCGTCGCTTTATTAAAGACTTCTCTAAAGTTACGCAACCCTTGTGTAAATTGTTACAAAAGGATGTGGCCTTTGAATTTGATGGAGCGTGTAAGGAAGCTTTTGATACATTGAAAGACAAGTTAACTTCAGCTCCCATCATCAGAGCACCGGATTGGAACCACGAGTTTGAGATCATGTGTGATGCCAGTAATCACGCCGTAGGGGCTGTTCTTGGGCAGAAGATTGGACGAGAATCTCATGTCATTTACTATGCTTCGCGAACCCTTGATAATGCACAATGCCATTATACCACTACAGAGAAAGAGCTTTTAGCTGTTGTTTTTGCATTAGAAAGATTTCGATCTTATTTATTGGGCACTAAAGTTGTTGTTTACTCTGATCATGCAGCTTTGAAATACTTGCTTTCGAAGAAGGATGCAAAACCTAGACTAATTCGTTGGATACTCTTGCTTCAAGAATTCAACTTGGAAATTCGTGACAAGAAAGGTGCTGAGAATCTAGTTGCCGATCACTTGAGTAGATTGACTACGGGAGAGGACCCATTTCCTTTGCAAGACAACTTTCCAGATGAGCATCTCTTTTCTATTAATGATTCTACTCCTTGGTATGCTGATATAGTTAACTATCTAGTTACTAGAATCACTCTAAGGAATTGACCAGAGCCAGAAAGATAAAATTAAAAGTGATGCCAAATATTATGTGGGATGATCCATATCTATGGAAGCATTGTTCAGATTCTATAATCCGTAGGTGTGTTCATCAACAAGAAATTTCATCCATCTTATCATTTTGTCATTCACATGCTTGTGGTGGACATTTCGGTCCAAAGAGAACATCTCGAAAGGTATTAGAATGTGGGTTATTTTGGCCGACTTTATTTCGTGATGCATATTTATTTTGTAAGTCATGTGAACGTTGTCAAAGGACTGGGAATTTAGGGTCTAGAGATCAAATGGCTCTCATGCCTATACTTGTTTGTGAGATTTTTGACATTTGGGGCATAGATTTTATGGGTCCATTTCCTACATCTTGCAATTACGTTTATATACTTCTTGCTGTAGATTATGTATCGAAATGGGTAGAAGCTAAAGCCACCCGTACTAATGATTCCAAAGTTGTTGCAGAATTTCTCCAATCTCACATTTTTACTAGGTTCGGCATACCAAGGGCAATCATTAGTGACCGAGGGACTCATTTTTGCAATAAAAAGATTGAAGCATTGTTTCGAAAGTATAATGTCACTCATCGTACTTCCACTGCATATCACCCACAGACAAGTGGGCAAGGAGGTGTCAAACCGTGAAGTGAAATCCATACTTGAAAAACCGCCAATCCGTCGCGAAAAGGATTGGAGTCTGAGACTTCATGATGCATTATGGGCGTCTGAGCGACTTATAAAACACCCTAGGTATGTCTCCTTACCGTTTGGTGTTTGGTAAAGCTTGTCATTTACCTGTAGAGTTGGAACACAAGGCGTATTGGGCTGTGAAGCAATGTAATATGGAAATGGAGGCAGTAGGACAGCAACGAAAGCTTCAGTTACAGGAATTGGAAGAGATTAGGAATGATGCCTATGAGAACTCAAGGATTTACAAAGAGAAGACAAAGGAATTCCATGATAGACAATTGAGAGGTAAGCACTTCACGATTGGTCAAAAAGTTTTACTTTACCACTCTAGACTAAAATTATTTCCAGGAAAATTGCGTTCTAGATGGTTAGGACCTTTTGTTATTACTAATGTTTTTCCTCATGGTGCAGTTGAAATTGAAAGTTTAGATTCTGGAAAAATTTTTAAGGTTAATGGGCATCGATTGAAGCCGTTTTATGAAGGTTTTTCGGTTCATAACATTGACATTGAACTGGCCATGCCAGATTATCAAGTTTGACAATGCATGATGTCTAGCCAAAGACGTTAAATAAAGGCGCTTTTGGGAGGCAACCCAAAATTTTTATTTTTTCTTGTCATTTAAGTTTAATTTAATTAGTTATATTATTATGTTTTCTGCTTTGTGTTAAAAAAAAAAAAGAGATTTGACATTCTATTTTGGTTTTTCCTTTTTATTTTTTATTTTTCTTTTTACAGTTTCCCATACCAACCAATGCTCAAGCCATGACATAACATCGTCTAATCCTTCATGCTTTACCTCAACTCCACCACAATTCTAGTTGTCTACTACGGTTCAGGGAAGTGTCTTGTTCCCTTGTCTTTATTTTATTTTCTTTCTTGTCCGCGTGCGCATATTTTCCATACATTGAGGACAATGTATGATTTAGGTGTGGGGGTGTCTTGTGCTTCATTGATTATTTCTGAATTTTTCAAGTAGGTTTGACATTCTGATATCTTCTTTGAAATTTCTCACTCTTCTAATGCTCATTTAGAATAATTTTGAGTTATATGCATTAGTGATTTGGATTGGAATGTATGAATGAGATGAGTATGATTAGCCTTTGTTTGGAAATTTTTAAAGCATCTCGTTAATTTTAATAATTAAATTGAATGAGAATGTGCAATATTTGATACATTGAAACCATTGTGAGTATTTGAGCCTAAGAGCATTTCTTTTCATGCTCACATATTTCTTTGTTGAGATTGACAAATATGGTGTAATCATTCTAGAACTTGCTTTGTTATGCATGTTGAGGTCACATTGTGGATTCATGCTGAAAAATGATAAGGGCATTTAAGATTACCAATTTTAAACTTTCTAAAAAGCTTAACCTTATATTACATATACCCCTAGTCACCCAATTTTGAGCCTTAGCCTTTCTTTGTTATAACACCACATTGTTTAGCCTTAAATCCTTGTCTTTGTTTACCATCGTTGAATCATTGATCAAGAGTATGTGGGAATGAATTGCATGATAAATTTTTGTTGATTCGGAAGGAAAGAACCACTGAAAAAAAAAAGAAGTGAAAAGTAATCGCTACAAGTATTGGACAAAGTAAATTCATTGTGTACGAATTGGTTCAATTGTATGGTGAAGTAGAAAAAAAAGAAAAAAAGAAAAGAAAGAATGCATGTTATGTGGAATAAAGAAAGTGGTTTTACTATGCTATTTGTTACTTTTGAGTCATGCAAGGAAATTCCTATATATCCGATATCCAGAGCCTATATTTTTCTTTCTTTTACCTACCTTTACCTAAGCCCCATTACAACCATTTTCAAGACCCTTTGATTTGCATGGATTTATATTATTAGTGGTGGAGATGTGATATATAAGCAAGCTTATGGTATTGACATGCTATATTTGATTTGAGTGTTGAATGAACCCTAAACACTTTGAGTGATTAGAGTGCAACTGTGAGAGGTTATCAAATTTTGATGCATTTAATTTCGATGAAATTATTAGGGTTGATGAGATGCATATGTTTTGTTTTGAAAAATCAGGCTATGAATACTTATTCTTCGATTTGTTATTCCAATTTAGATCTTTAATGTGTAATGACTTTGAGTTATTTGTGGATGAGTTGAAAAAAGGTATGGAATTGAGAGGAAGATATTGATCAAATACAAGCTTGAGGACAAGCTTTGATTTAAGTGTGGGAATTTGATAGAGTGTATAATTGCATATTTATTGGATCAATTTTCTTGTGTTTAAGTGATTAAAATGCTTATTTATATGAATATTAAGTGTTTTATTGTTGATGGATAGATTGAAGCTTTGTAGGAAAAATTTAACAAATAAAGCAAAATATTATCTTTCTTAGCAAAAGCTTCAAGGTTTCTTTGTGCACATAGTCATCTTCCGAGTTCATAACTCTTGATGCAGACGTCCAAATGAGATGATTCAAGATGATATGGAAAGCTGAGAAAGAGAGCAAAACTTTCATGAATAAAGTTTTCTCAAATTCCGGAAGCAAAGGGACCAAATCTGGGCAGAAACTTGGGTTCAAGAAGTTCATTCTTTTCTGAATTTTGGCAGCTACGGGTTTTCTAATTGTGCAATCTGGCCTTATTTTTTCAGCAGCAATTCAACAACAAAATTCTCCAATATTCACACAAGAAAACAAGAGCACAACACCAAGTTGTCACACAAGAAAACAGAATGATAAGGGCACAAAACAGCATATGATGCCAACCTTGCATTTGTGTGAAAGAGAAACATTTGCACATGAAGGCTTGAGACCAGCTGCCATCTTTTATTTTTCGAAGAAAGAGTGCATGAGGACAGCAAGAAAGTCCTTCCAAAATGCAGCCTCACATGAAGATGCAGCCTCACATGAAAAAGAAAAGAAAGCCAAACAAGAAGTGCATGAGGACACCAAGAAAGTCCTTCCAAAATGTAGCCTCACATGGGAAAAAGAAAGCCAAACAAGAAAAGAAAATCAGAAAAAAAATCTGTACAAAGACAAAAGGAAGCAAGAAGAATTAACAAAAGAAAGAAAGAAGAAAAAGAAAAGAGAGGACCAAAAGGAGGCTATTGATTAATTATGAAAAATGGTGAAGAATGTGAGGAAAAGCAAGTGGCCACAACCAAATGTCTTGAATCCTTGCCTATAAATAGGCAAGGCTTGAAACAATCAAGGCATCCCATTTTTTTCTCTAGACTTTCCAATTTCAATTGGGAGAATTTTCCTAGATAGGCCTTAATTTCATTCTCCCTGGAGCCGAATTTCATTCTTCTTGGGACAGAGAGTGGCAATTCAATTTCCTGGAGAGCACGGCCACGGGATGGACAACAAAGAAGACTCCTTTGATTTTGTTTGTATTCTCTTTTACTATGTCTAGCTAAATTTTTCTTTTCAACCAAGGATTATAAGGTTTGATTTCAATTAATTGTGAGATTTCTTATTTTTCATTGATTTCTTTGGTTTTGAATATTATATATTCTTTGCAAATAAATTTATTATTGTTTTGAATGTTAAACAAATTAGGCCTATTGTTTAATAGTTAAATACAATAATCAGTCAATTAGAATAAATTCATGCTATTCATGTAATTGTTCTAAATTAGTGACAAATAGCAATTTCGAAAGGTAATCAATCCTAAGATTTATGCTATGGGAATATATATTCTAGCTTAAATAAACTAGGTCGATTTCCAAGTTTACTGGCTAGAGATTGGGTCTTTACAGTTCTTAATGCAATTAACGGATATAATTTATAGATCGTTATCGAAGATTATGTCTGTTAATTAGGGAAATAACCTATAGGTCGTATTCCGAAAGTTATCGACAATTTTAGAGATTGGTTGTTATAGGACGGATCCTTAACGACTATAACTAATCTATTTGAAATACAAAGAATTATCTTTTAAATCGATGATCAATTAAGAGAATCAATACCGAAATAAATCCTTGGTTGAAAGCTTTTCTTGAATTGAATTTTTCTTTTATTTTCTTGTTTATTACCTAAGAATTATTTGTTTAATTAGTTAAAAATCCTCAAACCCCCGTTTGTTACTAAGAAACAGGTTTTAACCAATCTCTGTGGATTTGACCCTACTCACTGCTATTACAAGTTCCAGTTTAGAGGAGGTTTATTTTTGGTTGGATTCGACACCCACCAATTATGAAAATAATTGCCATTGTTGCGGCATAGCTAGGCACTGGACACGTACTTGTCGTACGCCAAAGCACTTTGTTGATCTATACCAAGCATCTTTAAAAAATAAGGGTAAGCGTGATGAATCTTGTGCTATTGAAATTAATCCTACTGCCATAACCAATGTTGAGACAATCAAAGAGAGATTCAACAACTAAAAGAAAGATCGATTCTTTGGGATCCTTCATTTTTTCAAACGGAACGAAAAGAGATAGGATCAGACCGATTCCCGAAATGCCACTTGTAAATAATCCAAGAAACATAACAGGTATAGGAATTACTGAAGGTATTAAAAAAACAAGAACAACAACAACTAATTCATAGACTTAGATATTCCCGAAAAGTCGAAAACTAAGTGATAAGATTTTGTGAAATCTTCTAAAATGTTGATGGGTAAAAGGATTGGTTCAATTGATGCGACTTTTTCTCGTTCTTACTACCGTCAAATTAAAGGATCGTAGCTCATAGTATAGAGTTAGTCCAGAATCGTCCCACAGGAAGAATGTCAAGTACCAAATGGAAAAGACACTTTCGAACTATTTGGATCTCTCTCGAACTTGTTTAGTGATAAAAACGAAACAAAATATTTAGCTAAAATAAGGAAAATTCAAGTGATTAAATACTTCTAGGAACTTGGATTTCACCAAATGAAGACTCAATGAATTTAATCTACACTAGTTTGGTTTCTTTTGGCTTTCACTTTTCTCATAACCATTCACTCAATTAAGAATACCATCTCTCGAGGCGTATCCCTCTTATTTATGCAATTTTGTGATCACTCTCATGTCTACAAAATTTAACACAAATACATTAAGAACTCAAGAATTTAAGGTTGCTATTTTGTGTTCTACTCTCGTAGTTCCACATTCATAGCCAAAGTTCCTACCAACTAATGTTGAATTTCAACTCTCGTTCCATCATCCAACACCTTAAATCATGCAAAAATTGATCAAGTTCTTACAAGTAATGTAAAACAAGAAGAATGGATTTTAAAAAGTGAAAAAGAGCCAAATAGATTTGATTAAATTAAAGAAAACTTCAAAGGTTACATTCTAGTTCCTAGAGTTAAAGAACTCTAGCTAGACATAATACTTAAACAAAGAATTTCATGAAAATTAAACATTCTACAAAGTGAACTAAGAAAAAGATGACCAAAATGAAACAAATGCTAAAATCTACTCTAATGCTGAAAAATTGCTACTCCCTTTGCTTCCAAAGCTCTCAAGAATTTATAGACTTTTTGCTTCTTACTTTGCTCCATGAATTGCTCCAAGATTTGCTCCCTTTATCTTTTAGTTGGAACAGAAAATCCAGCTATAAGATTCAGTTCAAATCTTATCTTCTTCTTTGATGGTTTCAACAATTTCAGTTTTGACCAAGTATTCTAAGCATTCAGTTTAGCCAGCATGCTATGTCTTGAAAGTTCAAACCATGGCATAGTCTTGTAAAAATTTGAACAATAGCAAAACTCAAACAATAGTAGCCTACAATAACCAAATCTTATCTTATTAGCAAATCTTGCAAAATCTTCCAAATCAATTATCTTTTCTAACAAATTATTTTACCACTAACAATCCTATAAAACACAAAAACTACCACAACTTAATAATAAAATTTACTAATTAAACTTAAAATCTCTAAGTTTTAAGGATAAAAATTAATTAAAAAATCAAACTATCATCAATAAAAGACGCACGAACTTCTTCGCTTGAAGAACTTTTTTTTTTTTCCGTTATCGCAATTCAATACTAAACAAGTACGAATTAATTGAATACTTGTATAAAAAATTGCTCTATACGAAATTCCTCGAATTGGTCTGCCATTTACATAAATGATATAATTCACAACTCGAAGTCGCACATTGTCTCTTTTCTGCAACAGATCAAGGGGATCTCTCTGTTGGTGGGACGCCCTTTGTTTCTGAAGTAGCAAATGCATCTCTGGATATCTCTGATTTCTTTGAGGACTTCTGATTGCTTTAATCAAGCTCAGATGAGATATCCCGAATAATTTCTTTCTAATTGATTTCCTTTAAATGTATTACTTTTATTATTTCTCTAATTTAGTTGTGTAATAAAATGCTTATGAACCTTATATGACATATATTATTTTATTTGATCTCATAACTAATATGCAAATTTTATGATACTTGACGCTTGAAATTGTCAACGTAAGTGCAAATGGGAAATTCTGAAAAAAAGGAAGATGTTTGTTTGCTTAATTGATTAGCCCCAGCAGTGGCTATATACCTCAATTGAGGGAGAAATATTATAAACTATGCATTGCACTCATTTTCCCTTCTGATCGGTTTTTTCCCATAAAGTTTTTCCAACTTAAGGTTTTTAACGAGGCAACTAATGCATCCATAAAATGGGGATATCTTAAGATTTGTGCTCTGTACTCTTTTTCCCTTTTGTCCTGTTTTTGTCCCATTGGGTTTTTCTGACTTAGGGTTTTTAACGAGACAGTATCATACACATTCATCAAATAATGAATACAATGAATATTCAAGAGGGAGTGTTATGAAATACATGAATGGATTTTCATTATATTTATCCCTATCTAATATTTGTTCATATCCATATTCAATGTATACTTATCTCAATCTAATGAATATACTTATCTGTATCTAGTGTAGGTACTTATCTCTATCTAATATATATGTACCCATGGTTGAAAAGTCATTGATAGTCTATTTTTCGTATAGATGCTCTATCCTAGAGAATATATGAACGGAAACAGATTCAGACATGACCTGTCTTACATACCATTCAAATATAGATACTAAAACCAATAACGTATCAATTAGACCTAGAAATCAATTAATAGAATCTTATTCATTCTTAGGGCTAAATGATGCCCTTTTCTGAATGGAAAAATGGAGCAACATGATCCAGTTGGTAAGGGTTAACCTTTGATTTCTATTCAACGGCCGTTGATCGGGGGGCCCCCTTTACCATTCTGTATAAATCGGCTATTCTAGTTGTACAGATATGGTAGAGGGGCACATTCAACCCTTGTTTGTCTATTAGTTTTCGGTTCTTCTCGTTAGCGTGGGGTAAAGCAGTTTGGTAGCTCGCAAGGCTCATATCCTTGAGGTCACAGGTTCAAATCCTGTCTCCGCAACATCTTGTTTGTCAACAATTTTTAGGTTTTACTCTGTTAACTAGTAATTCATTATATCCTTTTCTTCTTAAATAAGGATAGAATCATTAAACGATCACGGCCAATTATACCAAATACCTGTGTAGGTACTTATCTCTATTTAATTTCTTATGTATGTATTTATCCAAATACATTGATAGATGCATCATTGTTATCTTATAAATAAGATCAACAATTTTTAGGTTTTACTTTGTTAACTAGTAATTCCTTAGCTACTTTTCTTTTAGATAAGGATAGAATCATTAAACGATCATGGCCAATTATACCAAATACCTGTGTAGGAACTTATCTCTATCTAATTTTTCATGTATATATTTATCTAAATACATTGATAGATGCATCATTGTTATCTTATAAATAAGATCATAGTTTGGTGGTGAGTGTGATAAATGGTAGTGAAGTGAAAGAAGAATTTCTCTCATAATTTTTCTACTATCTCTTATGTCTTTCTGTTTTCTTTATCATATACTTTCTTTTCATTCTATTCTATTATATACTTGTGGCGCAATATTCTACAACAATATACACTTTTTTTTTAATTGATTTGGACTCAATTTAAATAGAGCACCAAAATGAAAAACATGAAATACCAATTGTACAGTGGCACAAAGTAAAGCTTATTTATCGCCGCCACGCGCCACCATCACTTCCGACTGAAGCCGCTAAAACCCACCCGGTTCTCGGCCACAATGAAAGAATACCTACGAAAACTCATTCCTCACATACAAAATTTCCAACCTTTTCCAAAATCTCATCCATATTAAGCCATGTCATTATGCTTGTCTCCTACATTTGAACTCTATCCCAACGGAGTTTATTGGACTACCAAATTCGAACGAGTTACCAAAAATGAAGACGTGTGAAATCTCCTGACGACCTGTCCGTGTTTAAGACACTGAAACCTCTCCAAACTCACAATTGTCTCGTAATCCACAAACCCCACCTCTCCATTTTTTTTTAAAGGAAAAAGTGGTTGTATGTATATAGGCCAAAGAATCGAAAAGAAAACATCTTTAACAGTGAAGTGAGAAGAGTGTGCTATGGCTTCAGCAACAAATTCTGGGCTTCATGCTGAGTCTGCTCCCTCCCAGCCTCTTCTGCCACACAAAGAACAGGTTTTTTTTTTTTTTTTTTTGGTAAGTTTTTAAATGTTTTTCAAAACCCTTTTTTACTTTCTCTTTTATCCAGAAGAATAAATTCATATACATGTTTTCAAATTTTTGGCAATTGTTTGTGATTTTTTTTTTTTTTTTGAAATTAAATTAAGCAGGATGTATCAAGCCTAAAGGCGCCACTCCTGGAGCCAAAAAAGGAAGAGCCCTCAGAGTAAGTCTCAAAAGGTACATTTTTTCATCCGTTTAGTTTGAATTTGTGTGTGAGAGTGATCATGCGACTGGATTTTTGTGGGTCTGCATGTGTTCATTACTAGGTGTGTTGAGTATTTTATGATGTTTATGTGATTTACTTCCACGGTTTAATGATTTTAATCATGCATATTTTTTTGGATTAAAAAATTTGTTGATTTGGGGTCCGAATATTATCTTCGGACAGGAGATGTTTTTTGTGGGTGTTTTGATGTGCATGTGTCCTGTACGTTGTGTATTGAGTAAATTTATGATCTTTCTGTGATTTATATATATCCGTGGTTTTGTGATTTTTATCATTCTTTAGTTTTTAAATTAATGAATTAGATGATCTGGGGTCTGCATTCCTTTTTACACAGGAGAGAACTGTTTATTGATGATATCAGTTGCAAAATCACGTACTTGTTTGGTCAGACGAGATTTCAGCATAACCAAACATGTTGGTTTGCTATTATTAAGTAATTTATCTTACCTGAGTTTACCTGGTATGTTGAGTATTTTCCCTTTTCCTCCCTCCTAGGAAGGTTCCGGGGGTAAAGAAAATGCACGCAAAGCAATTGATGCACTTTTTATCATCCTAGTGGTTTTGCTGGTTTTTAAAACCTTATTGTGGAAGAGGTGTTAGTATTTAGAAAATCCATGGAATGAAACTAGCTTCTAAAAGTCAACCTTTTAATTTGATATAGGGTGTGTAGCAGAGCTAAATTTTGATAGTTTTGCTATTTCTTCTGGTTTTTCCAGTTTCGGAGCTGCATGATGTTTATGGGGCAACTGATTTTTGGAAAAATAATGACTTTTATTTTGGGTGATGCTGATCAGTTAGAGATATAGAGTTGTGAGAGTTATGCATGGAAGTGATTCGTTGAACTGAATGGTCTTGACTACTTTAACTGGATGAGAGCATGAGACTATTGTATGTGACAAAAACTTTAATTCTGGTTTTGAGGAAACTATATGTAACCCTGCAAGCATACACTGAAGTGCATGTGAAATTATATGTATGGCTGAGAACCCAATCTGACCTGAAAAGTTGTGATGCGGAAATGTCTCCATACAACCATCACAAATACAAAAATAAATTATCTTAATTTCTTTATTAGGATTATAGATAGTAACTAAGTGGTCTATTTTCTTTTTGTAGTGGAACTTACAATTGTTTGTATGGATTTTGTATAATGTTTCCCATTTTTACCATGATATCCTGAGAAATTGCAAGTTGAAGGTAATTGCTTGCTTTAGATATAGGTTACTGAGTACCAACCTGGAAAGGTTGATGAGGTCAAAAACTATTAGAATGGCTTCCAATTTGTAGTCATAAAAATGCAGTCAACATTTTTTTTTTCTATATTTTATACCTTTCTTTTTTCTTTTTCTTTTTCTTTTTTCCTGGGAAATTCATTTGCATCCAATACTTCAGTGACTGGTGGCTCAGCAATTTTGTTTTTTTTTTTTTTTACCGAAAACGATAGTAGATTAATAGAGTGGCACAAAGGCCAAAGTACAGAGCCACAAGGGCTTAGAGTTTCGTGGCGTTGCAACTGAAAGCAGCGCTATAACCCACGAAAACAAAGGCCCGCAAAGGGGCAAAAAGCCCACGAGGGGCAAGAAAAGCAAATTAAGTCTGTTTACTTTTGATATTCTTGGGGTAGAAACTCTGGTAGAGTTGGGGTACTTGTTAGGCCCCAACATGTTATCTGTAGGTAGGTACAATGAACCAGCCCATTGATGCAAAGCATGAATTTTCCTACAACATTTGGTTGGTTTTCTTCTTTTCACCTCTTTCTCAAGTGTGAGTTTCTGCAGTACACTTTTTTTAGACAACTCCTAATTTCAATAGGATTAGATTTTGCTAGAAATCAAATACCATTAATTTTCAAAGATGCTGCATATTCTGCATTTACGGCTATTGTAAAATAATGCACAACTGGTCAAGTTTTTCCATCTTTCTCCTGCAGTATGATGGCATCTTAAGAAGGTCTTCAATCAAACTTTTAAATATATGCTTAGTAAGGAAGGTTTGCTAATACTAATTACTGTGCGTAATCCACAAGAGAATAAGACAACTAGCAAACAGCATTTTGGCATCATTATGGATTTGAAGAAAACATTAATGGATTGGAGGGGTTCTATGCATGATAATTAAAGCAATTTGTAAGAAGAAAAAACAATTTTTGAAGAAGTCTACAGCTGAGATTTAATGAAAGCAAGTTTTGCATAAGCATGTCTGAACCTGATGTACCATGAAGGAAACAAAAGGTTATAACATTAATGACCATCTGTGTATGTCACGAGTTATTTATTCTTTGAAATTTAGGTTATTAGCTGTTTTATTATTTATCATTGACCACTTACCATGGTTAGAATCATTAAGCATTTAACTCGTAGACCAATTTGGTTTTGAGTGGTGTCCTCTAAAAATCTGAAAATATGATTCTGTGCGGTCTACTAATAGTTTCCAGACATAATGGTGTTTCGACTTCTCACTACTATTGTTGTTTAAACCTATTTCTACTTACCTTCCTCCCCATTCCATCCCCTCCCCAACCCCTATGTCTCAATCAGGATAACTTTATTTTTTCTTGTGACTTGTGAGAGAGTTTAGGCTTCTTCACTGGTAACCTGGAGTATAAAATATCTTTGAATATGGTTTAACTTATGGAACACTCTCCTTTTGGTATCTTAAATTTTTGCAAGACTGTTTGGTAACTGCCTAGGTCCAAAAATAGTTACATATTGGCAATACTCTTTGCTGAATTTCCTATCTCAAGACGGAAGCTGCTGTTTTCTAGTTATGTTATTAATTTTCTCATATGTTTTACTCTCATTTTGAATTAAGAAATAAATAAATAGTCACATCATTCATAATGCCTGTTAGGTCAAAACTATCTATTTCAAAGAGTCTTGAAAATGTCCTACATTCTTTGGTCATTTCCTCCATCCATATTACTTAACACATGACATGTAAATTATAATATCCGATCTTTTTCCTAAAATGTATGATTAAATATTTGGTAAAAAGAGAAAAAAAATATTCACTTCATTTAAAAAAAAATCAGTTTTAATTAAATATAATTTTTATTTATTACGTATAATAAATTTAATACATTATTAAATATATATGTTCTTATTTTTTATCCGTGAATCATATATATATTCATAATTAGGAAGTTAAAATTGTCGTCTATGATCGTCTATGATCGAATCAAAAATAGGAAGTTAAATTTGATACTTCGTAATAAATAATTTACCATTATCTCTAAAAAATAGACTACTTTTAAAATAAAATTTATATAATATCCTTGCTAAAAATAGCAAGGATATTATATAAATTTTATTTTAAAAGTAGTCTATTTTTTAGAGATAATGGTAAATTATTTATTACGAAGTATCAAATTTAACTTCCTATTTTTGATTCGATCATAGACGACGAAGTATTAAAATTAAACACTTCAACGTTATTTGCTTTATCTTAATAGTCACCAATCAAAGACCCGTATTAAAGCTGAGCCCGTTCCGAATACATTCGGTGGTGATTGGGGTGGGAAACGGGCCTGATTCGGATGTTGGGGAAGAGTTTATAAAACTTCTACGTGCGGATGATATGGAAATGGATGAGGAGCAGCCTCCAGTCCCGGCCCATCCCAACCTACGGAGTGGTTGCAACCGGTGGCTAAGAGAGACGAACTATAACTATAAATAATTTTTTATTGTGAGGGGAAATTAAGGGAAAATTTCTTTTTCTACCTCAGTTCAAAAAAAAAAAATCACATTTAGTTTGTACTTTAATTATTATGTACGATACATTTAATTATATTTTTAATTTTACATTTTTATTGTGAGCCATGTATAATCATTATTAAAAAAAATTATAAGAATTTCATATAAAAATAGATTTTTTTGGGATAAAAAAATATCTTAAAAATAAACTCTTTTTTGCAGGACAAAGGAAGTATATATTATAACAGTCACTATAAGATGTAAAACAAAGGCTTCTTCAAAACTTGAGGGGTAATTAAGAAAAAAAAATTCACAATTTCACAATTTCCAAATAAAATTATATTTCGTAAAGTTCAGCTCTTGTGAATTAAGTAATTCTTTGAGCTTTTGTAAACATGGATTGTTTTTATTCAGAATTTTTAGTCCCTATAGCAATAGCTAATTACCAAGCAATCTGAAAATCAATCTCCGTTTCAAAGAATTCCAAACACAGAAGCTATAATCCAAAACATGGAGGATGCGTATTTCATAACATTAATATAATGAATAATTATATACACAATGATTTTTCATAATGAATTTTATAGTAATTAATGTGACAAGTATAAAAAGTTAAAATTTAATTATCACAATTTTTAAAACATATAAAATAATAAGTAATGGTTTTGTTTTTTCATACTTGTCACATGAGTAACTATTATTTTTCACTATAAAAAAATAATTATGAATATCATTACTTTAATATAATGGATAACTTACATCTGTTTTCCTTCATATTTGGCAAAATTAGGGAATGAAATCTATTTTTGAAGGACCCTTAAAATTTTATTTTTACTCTTAGTTTGGAGAACAAGTGATGTACGCATGAGTATTTTAAATGGTAAAATAAATGAATAGTTAACAAGGACCAAAAGAATATATTTATAAAATATAAATAATTAATTTTATTTTTTTAAATATCAGGAATGAAAAAGAATATACATATATTTGTGAAAGATTATTTTCACGATTTACCCAACAGATAATTCTACCCAAAAGGCGCGATTTGTATGCCTCTTCCCAAGCCTGGCAATATATGCGCTTTGCTTAAAAGATGGGATTTTTTTAAAAAAATAATTATCTCTTTCCACAGTTTACCGGGTATTGTGTTGGTAGGCGTGAAGGTTTGCCTTTTACCGGACAACGTCTTTCAGCAGCCGAATATTGCTATGTTTGGATTGTGTTGTATTTGAAAATTTTGTATTGAAATGTGTGAAAGTTTTAATAGAAATTTTTTATAAAAAAAGATTGATATAAAAAAATGATTGGATATAATTTTTTTTATTTTAAATAATGTGAAATGAATTTTAATGAGAATTTAAATTTTAAATTTTGAAAATAAAAAATTATTTGAATGTTTATTTTTGTGGTTGCAAAAAATTAATTTTTTGCAAATAAAAACACAAACAAAACAAAACTTATATACTTACATATATCTTTCACAAGATTTATTCGTGGATAAGAATACCAATATAAGCTGCAAAATAATTAAACAAGAAATCACAGCTCACGTGTGGGAAAAGAGTCTTCACAAGTGCCAACCATTATTCATTCCTTTTTCTTTTCTTTTTTTGGTTTTTTAAGGCACGTATATAATTACAAAAACCAAACATTTGAGAAATTTCTTATATGCTTATTCGAAACCAAACATCTTTATCATGTGAAAACATATCGTGTTTATTGCGAATTCAAATCTTTTATCAACTTATTGTGTGCCAACTATGTTTGATTAATAATATAATATCGTTTAATTAATAAATACTAAATATTAATATAAAATATATAAATTTTAATAAATGACATATTTTATTAATAAAATACGGTTAATACATAACAATTGAAACCGATGTGAGGCCAAAGATGTCAAGTAGCTTGCTGCAAAGGATATTTGTGATGCAGACACATCATTTCAATAGATTTGAAAAGTGAGAAACTTTTGTGTAGTTATCGTTCTTACCCTTCATATATGCGTACAATGGATATGTTAGTTTAATAAATAAATAAATACAAATTCACAATGAAAAATTATATATAAAAAAACATAGGATATTAGTGCCATGTAGGATATTACAGGGCATAGCATCCCCACACGCGTTTCTGGTCATTGCATATCCCGCCCACAAACAATCGCCTAGTGGTTATGTTAGTTTTGATGACTCTTTGACTTTCATGACATATCCATATCCATCTTTTTCAAATATATGGTATAATTTTTTTCTCCATCACACATAACTTTATAATCGTCCTGAATCTCCTGATATAGTTAGAGGCTTTAAAAATAATTTTTTTTTGAAAACAAAGAAATTTGTTTAAATAAACTATTTTTTTTTTAAACCGAATGAGTAATAATATTATTACAATAGTTGTCATTATATTTGACATTAAAATTTTTTTTACTTGTAAACAAATTATAAAATATTATTTTCTTCTTCTCAAACAAAATGTTATTATTTAAATATGTATATCTATGTTCAGTTATAGGGTATATCATATCTTTAATACATTATTAAATATATAATTTTTTATTTTTATTTTTATTTTTAAATTTTGAATTATATATGATAATAAGAGAAAATAAAATTTTTATTTAAATATAGACTCTTCTTTTGAAACAATGAAAATCTGAACAAATAAAGTCTTTATTAATTTGAAACAAAAGCGGCCCGAATAAATTCTGTGATATAAACTTCATACCTAATAAAATGCGGCATGCCATTGAAATTAAAAGGTGCCCGCTCCATGGGACGCGCGTTGTCCGCTCTTCTTATCATACCTTGTCTATTTTAAATAAAATAATACTCTTCTCACTTTTAATTGCATATAATTTTTTTAATTATAAAATATAATATATATATATATTTTTTAATATTAAAATAATATAAAATTTTACTTGAAGATAAACTCATTTCACTTAACGATAATATAATATAATATATTTATTATAGTATTAGTATTGAATGTAAAATTTATTATTTTTATTCTTTTTTAATATTAAAATAATATAAAATTTTTGTTTGCTTTTACTTAAAGATAAAGAGTACTATATCATTTCTATTTTTATCCAATAGCTCATTAACCTTGATTAAGTCAAGTGATTAGACTCCATTCCATTGGCATCGACAAAAAACTAAACAGCGTTTAAAAATGGAAGCAAAGCAGTTTTGTGTCATGCCAAATCAGTTACGTCGGAACATAGGTTTTTTTTTTCAAAGACGACAAACCTTTTGGACAAATTTTTGGCTTAATAACGCAAGTCTTGCGTCATGCCAACTTTAGGATAATCGAATAATTAATTAATACGTGCCACGTATTTTGTTCTATATGCTGCCAGCAAACGTGGGATAGACTACGACATGATTACGCTATCACCCTCTTGATACTTCTTTGTCTAAAAAAAACGTTTAATTTTAAAAATTTAAATTGTCAAAAAGAAATTATTTTTGGTATGAAATTATTGTATAACTTTTATTAATAATTATATTGTATAATTTAAATTAAAAAAGTAAAAATATAAATATATACATTTAATAATATGTTAAATGTATTATATATTATAATTTAAATAAAATTATATTAAATAAAAAATAAACTTTCTTTTGAGACGGTGAAGTATTATAACATTGAATGCACAAATAAATGACGTTGGTAATGCGGAGGTCGTGATTACTATCATAGGAATAATTTCTCATCTATATATATATATATATATAAGAAAGTGTTGAGATAATCTTTTGTTAGCAGGATTTTCCTAAGTTGTAGGTTATATTTTAGTAAAATTGTAACTTTTTAAAATTTTGAGACTATTTTGATATATTTTTAGTGTATTAATTTACTTTAAAAGTTTTTCTTATTGTATTTTCTTTATTATTAATTTAAATTTTATTTTCAAGTACAATTAGTTGTAAACTAAAATTAATCAAAATTTTTATCATGCATGGAATTTTTAAAATTTTTATTACCACATATATTTTGAAACTCATGTACACTTACATGTTTCTTTTATATATATTTTTAAATGTTTTATTTTTCATATTAAAAAAATTTACTTAGTAACATATATTAGAAATTACAGACATAAATATTTAAAACAATTTAACTTGCTCTACATTTATTATTTTAAATATTTTGACTAAAAAAATAATACTAATTCAAAACATTATTTAAAATTATAATAATCTATAATTATTTAAGTAAATTATGAACACTATGATTACAAACAATTGGCATATTTACCCATGGAAAAAAAAATTGAACTCTACATTTACATATTCTTATTTAAATATTTTATAGCTATTACCTTCAATTATTTCTACTTATTAAATTAACTAAATATACTTTTATATAAATTAATTTATATCTTAATAATAAATAAATAGTTAAATATATTTAAAATTATAATATGTTTTAATTTCATTATATTAGTGCTAATTAAATAATTAATCGAATCAACTTTATATCTACTATTTAAAGTTATACATACTAAATAAATTTTTATATGCCCTTTATAGATTTTTAAAAATAAAATAGAAAAACATGTTAAATGATACTTTAACTAGTAATGTAATTACATGAAATAATATTAAATTAATTAAAAAATTTATAGTTCATAAATGCAATAAAATAAAATCTAAATCTAAATCATATAATTGAAAAACCAAACAAAATTCTTCTTAAAAAATTAATATTTATTAAATTTTAAATCATCCAATACGTGGGGTTAAAAACTAGAGTATATATAAATGGTAAGAGTGAGGTATATCCAACCTATTACATCATTTCTTCATAGTCACAGGTCGTGATTATCACCATAGGATAATTTCCCATTTATATATAAATGGAAAGAGCGAGGTAATGCAAAGCTATTACATCGTTTCTTCCTTAAAATTAAAAAAAAATACTTTCAAAATCTTCCTTTTTCTTCCAAAATAATTTACATTTTTATGATCTTTTTGTTTCTATATTATAGTTACTAATAATAATATATATGAACTAAATTAAAAGTTCAATCTCAAATTGAAAAATTATATATTTCATGGTGATTTAAATATATTGTACTAAAAACCAAAAAAATAAAAATAAAAATCGTACTCACTTAAACGTGGACTCTTTTTCATAGAACGGAAAGAGTATTATTGTTTTATCTAAAGTAAAAAATTTTGTTCTTTATTTTTTTGCAACTAAAAAGTTATGAAATATCTTAGAACTATCCCTTTGTCAATATTATACAAAAAAATTGACAAAGTCGGAAGATACTTTTATTTTAGTTTAGACTTAATTGCTAAAAAACAACGTTCAAATTTAGTCTCTTAGCTAAATACCCATTAAACTTTTAACTTGAAACAATTAATCTATTAAACTATTAGGGTGGATTCATTTTAGTTCAAATGATGTTTTATCTTTAATTTATACTCCTTCTATTATTCAAATTTAATAATAAAACTATTAAGCTAATTATTGTTAGATTTATTTTTTTGGAATTTATTTATCTGTAAGTAATAGTCTTTTTGTTTCACAAAAATAAAAATTAGCATATGTGCAATTTACATTTTTACAATTTCATAATTTTTAAGGTAATATCAGGTGATCTAAGTTTATGTTTACATATAATTTAGTTATTTTAAGATAACACAATAGTTTGTTTTTTTTTTTTTTGTAATTTGATGATTTAACTTTGAAATCAAGACAAAAGAATTTGGAATAAATTATAAAAAAAAAAATAGATCAAGAGTTAATTGCTAAAATTCAAATTTTAAAGGATATTCTTGTTATCCATACTAAGATTAAAAGTGCCATTTTTAATTTTTAATTATTTTATTGACTTTGTAAAGGGGTTGATACTTTCACAGTCAATAGAAAATAGAGCAAATTACATATACCCCTGAGATTTTTATTTATTACCAAGCAAATCTTATGGTTTGTTAAAACTATCAATACCCCCTTGAGGTTTAAAAACATTTAACATTTACCCTGACCCCTATTTCTGTTATGAACAATAACTTTACCGTCATGAATAGTAGCATAACAGTAAAAAAATTTAATATTTAGACAAAATTACCCCTAATACTCTAGTTATTAATTTGTATAAAAAATATTTATAACTGACATTTATCCTATAAATAAAAGTAGAAGATTGCTATGTATGAAAAAATATGTAAACGGAGTAAAAAAGAAATCTATCAACGAAGAAAAAATATATGGTATATATGAAAAAAATATATGTATTTTTATTTTGTTAGTTTCGTGAATTTGACTATGAAATGAATTTTAAAATTTTTTAAACCATACTTTTTTTTTTCGTTAATAGATTTGCTTTTTACTCTTCAATTAATTCATATTTTTTTAAGACAAGTCAATTTTTTTCTTCTATTTTCTTCCTACATACTCTGCTTTTGATACAAATAAATATGCATAATTTTTATTTTTATTTCTAGAGTAAATGTCTGTTATAAGTATTTTTTATACAAATTAATAACTATAATATGAGAAGTAATTTTGTCCAAATATTAAAATTTTTTACTATTACGTACTGTTCATGATGGAAAAGTTACCGTTAATGACGGAAATAAGAATTAGGGGGTAAATGTTAAACGTTTTTAAACCTCAGCAAAATATTAGTAGTTTTGACAAACTTCATGATTTGATTGGTAATAAACTAAAACCTCAGGGGTTTATGTAATTTGTCCATAGAAAATATACTTCCAAAATTTGTCATGCACCACGCTAACCGCGGCAGTCGGATTTTATAAAATATACATATGGCGGGACCTGGGGACCTTATATTTCTATGTTTTTAGGTTATTGACATGGAATTAATTGGTGAAGAGGGATATTTTAATCAAGTGGTAAGAAAAGAAATGACAAGAAAAAGAATAGTTCTGCTCTCCCAAACCAATTAATACAGTATCTTAAGTGTATTATCACTCATTAAATTAATGCTTGCCTCCTACTGAGAATACATTCTTTGTTTCAACTAATACATACCAACAATTTCCTATTAATGAAATAGTATAATTTTATTAATAAATACTCAATTCTAGCATAAAATATATAAACGCCAATTTTAATACAATTATCTTGTTTCCTTAATGTGATCTTCTCGCTGAGTTGAGTATACTTATGGAGGCCAAGTTCATGCTGGTTTGAATTGTTCCATGATAACTCGTAACCCAACAAAATGGTAATGAAAGTGCTAAAATGGTAGTTGAGATCGTCTGTCCCAATTAATGTATAATAATAATGTTTTATTAATAAAATAATGTAATTTCGTTAAAATTAAATTTTATATATTTATATTAAAGTTTAATATTTATTAATAAAATCATATTATTTTATTAATATAACTATATATTAACTGAAACAAAAGATGTATTCTCCTAAAATGGACGATTTGGGACTATTGAGTCACAACCCCGCACCATTGCTGTTTAAAAGAAGAAGTTTCCAATATAACAATTCTGGAGCACGAGGCTCAAATACAGGAAAGTAATTAATATAGAAAGAATTTTGTGCTTATCTACTCTCTAATACGAGGAGCATGAAGAATGAATTTTGTGCTGCTGAGTTGGTAGCGCCGACTTACATGTCATTAATCTAAATCTGCTTCTTTCAAATAATTTTGTATATCCTTTTTGTCGTGGATGTGCCTTCAAAAATAGTTCAGTCATGAAGCATATGAAAAGACAGTTCACTTCCATCGAGTCAATTTGCACAGAGTTAAGAGAAAAATTAATTCAAATAATTTCCATTTTTCTTTGAAAATTAAAATTCTGGATCAAAATTCCGTGAGCATTACTTTATGAAAGTTCCGTTCAGCCCATTATTTATTCTTCGTGCGGAAAAAAATCTCCAATAAAAAATTTTCTCATAATCTTTTTCCTTCTTGCGAAAAAAAAAATCCCTTAGCACAAACATTTCTAATTCTTTTTTCATAATCAAGCCATAAATTTCATTAACTGAACAAATGGTCATTACAATGAATTAATCCGTCGTATCTAAAAGTTGAATAATATGAGATGAAAATCTCCATAACGAAATGAGGAGAAAAAGCTTAAAAAGAAAAGAGTTTTACTTAATAAAATTAATTTTCTTTTCAAAGAAATATCAACCTTATAGAGTTTAACTTGAGCAGATTATTCGCATGAACAGTAGGATAACAAGAATATAGCCATACGAATTGAAAAACATCAATAAGATCTTCATCCTTCCAATCAAATTTTTTCTAAACACCTAGAAAGAGGAAACAGATTTCAACTAAAGCAACGAATAAATAATTAACATATATTATGCAATCCATTCGTCCATAGAACGTTTGAATATTACATCTCACAGATACACACACATCCATGTAACTTATTGAACATCATACATACACACATACATTCATCCTTCCAACACGTGACTATTTATATCCCTATATCCAGAAGTAAAATCACGTTGAATAATACATATCTGCATGCAAAAAAACAACAGAAACTCAAAGAGTACTGAAACCAGCCCATCTTCTTGCTTAATTTTTTGTGCTTCCCTTTCAACTCCAGAAGTACTTACCACATCATGGCCAAAAGAGATCCAAGTGGGAGAGCATGATCGACACGATAGAGACTACATATATCGACCAGGAAACAATCTTGAAGAAGAGCGGGAAAGTGGCAGTCATGGCCAAAAAAAACGAAGTGACACCAAAGAAAACCCCGGTGTAATGCAGTGTTTCAGCGATCGCTCGCTGATTTGCATGAATATGCCTGGAGGTGATGAAAGAAGCTAAAGCAAAGACTAAGCTTAGGCAAGCAGTGTGAAAACTAATGGGCAGCCGGTCGACATCTTGGCACTGCGAGCCGATGCTGATTGCTGCAAAGGCAAAGCTCATGATTAAGTTAAGCCATTCTGGATATATTTGATGGCCATAGTTTGGCGGATGGTCTTGGTTCCCACTTTGGGGAGTATGTTGAGCCACTGGCCCGTGAGGATGATGCGAAAGCGGCTGAGGGGGAGCAGCCTCCAGAGCCTCATCATGGGCAGCAACTGGTTGCGGAGGAGGTGGAAGCGGCGGCGTTGTTGGCGTGCCTGGAGTTTGTGCCATTGATACCCAACCAAAGGGAGATGTACCGTTGAATTTGCAGGAGAGAAGTCCGAGTATGCTATTTATTGGGAGATGGTGTCGAATCTTTTACTCTTTAGGGTCCTGTCCAATTGATGACACAATATATGGCGATTTGATAGAATGAGAAAGAAAAATTCATTAAAATATTTGGAAAGCGTATGCACAACTCGATTGCACTTGATTAAAACAAATAAATTAGGTAAATTACATGTACCTCTAAAGTTTTTGTTTATTATTAATGAATATTTACTATTTGTCAAACTTATCGATACCTTCTTGAATCTAAAACGTTTAATATTTATCCTTGAAAGTTTTATTTATTGCCAATCGATCATTATTGTTTGTCAAAATTATCAATACTCCCTAAAATTTTAAAAACGTTTAACACTTACCATCCCGAATTTTAAAAATATTTAACATTTATCCTCCTCGTAACAAACTCCATTATGAATAGTACCATAACGAAAAATTTTCAATATTTTGACAAAACTACCATTCATACTCGGTTATTAATTTGTAAACAAAAATACCAATAGCTAATATTTACCATCAAGGTTGTTAAACTCGAGTTTTTACGTAAAATCGGTGGAGGGTCCACAAAATCGGATCGTAAAATCGTAAGAGTTTACAAATTATGAAAAATAATATAATAAATATATTATATATAATATATATATTAAATTTATAAATTACAAATCTGTTCAAACTTATAAAAAATACACAAATTTAAAAAAAAATTATCAATCACACATAAAAATTAATAATAATCATAATTCATTAACAACCATGCATAATAAAGCATAAGTCCTTAATCATCGAAGTTTAAGCTAATGGCAATGAAGAGGATCGGTGAAAGGCGGAGTGAGGAGGAAGTTGATGATGCTTTTGGCGGGGATGAGAATAGAAAATATCTGGAGAAAACGAGGGCAATTAAGGAAGGAAGGAAAGGGGAAGAAGGAGAATAAGAAGAGATTTCAGCCGGTCAACGGAGATGAAGAGTTGCGAGTGGTGGGGACTAATGAGGCAAAGCTGCGGCGGAGAGAAATTGAAGAAGACGGGAAAAAGCCCCAAGTAAAATAGTATTCAAAAGTTCAGTCAAAACACTGTTTGTTTTGCGTTTTTGTATAAACGGATCGCTGGCCGATTTTATGATTGTAAGTGTCAAACTCACGAGTTTACCTGATTTTACTTATTTTAGTTTTTACCTATAAACTGAATCGGACACTTGATTTTGGATCGTAAAATCGTAAAAACGTACTAGTAAAATCAAGAGTTTACCCGATTTTACTTATTTTAGTTTTTAGCTATAAACTAAATCGGACACTTGCTTTTGGATCGTAAAATCATAAAAATGTACTAGTAAAATCGAGAGTTTAACAACATTGTTTACCATATAAATAAAAATAAAAATAAAAATTATATATATTCATTTGTATCAAAGACAGAGTACGTAGGAAGAAAAGAGAAATAGAATGTTGACTTGTATTAAAAATTTTGAATTAATTAAAAAGTAAAAGGCAAATCTATCACTATCAATGAAAAAAGAACATATGGTATGAAAATTTTTATAATTCATTTCATAGTCAAATCCACCAAACCAATAAAAACAAAAACACATATATTTATTTTTCTTTCATACATACTATAAACTATTTATTCGTTGATAAATTTGCTTTTTAATTTTTAATTAATTTGAATTTTTGAATGCAGGTTAACTTTCTACTTTTATTTTTTTTCTTGCGTACTCTATGTTTGGTGAAAATAAATATGTATAATTTTTGTTTTTATTTCTAAGGTAAATGACAGTTGTGAGTATTTTTTTTTTATACAAATTAGCTGGAGTATGAGAGGTAGTTTTGTCTAAATATTGAAATTTTTCTTATGTAGTCTTGTTTACTTGAAATTTGTTCTCAAAGAGGTAGATGTTATACGTTTGTAAGATTCAGGAGAATATTGGTAGTTTTGACAAACAGTAAGAACTAATTAGTAATAAATAAAAATCTCAAGGGGGTAAATATTAAATATTTTTACATTTAGAAAGGTATTGATAATTTTTATAAATAATAAAAATTAATTGATAATAAATAAAATTTTAAAAGATATATGTAATTTACCCAATAAACTAAGAAAATCAACCCCAAGCACTCGGTGGGGTTCAAGATGGAGTGGTAGTTGCTACCTCAACTTACATTTACATTTCTATATTACATTTCTTGTATCTCTGGTGTATTAATAGTATGGAAGAGACTGACTTATGGGCGAAGAGATTATCTCATCCTCTTGTATTGGTTAGACACGTCTCCTCTTAAGTGTTATTAAAACTTGTGTACGTTTTATTTTATTTCTTTTTATTATAATTGGTGTGGACCGTGTGGCGTGAATCTTTGAATGGAACGGCCATGCATTACTTTTTGGGGTAATACAAAAATGTATACAATCAGAAGTGGATATCTTCCATGCATCCTTTTTCCTTTTTTTTCTTTATTATGAAACATGACTTCGTGAATTAGATACCATACGTATTGTTGATTTTGATGTTTATCAGTTTATGTCGCCATTTAGATTGATGAGTGTCTTTTTTCCAATCATTCTATTGTCAGTATATTTTTCTTTCTTAGTAATGAACTCTTATTTTCCTAGGTGTTTCCTTCTCACGTTTCAACTTTCCTAGGGGAATGGATACGCCTATGACTGTCATGTCTTCCTTTCTTAATTGAGTAGAAAATAAATATATATATATATATATAATTTGTTAAACGTATCTGACTATGTGCGTGCCAACGACTACTAAAGAACACTATATGAAGCGTCATGAACTAATCAAGAGATAAAGGGTTTGTATAAATAATGTTTCAAAATATATTTTTGTATTTTTTGATATAATAGTTATAAGATAAAAGATGTATTGAAAGTTATAAAAATGATTTGAAAAATATAAATATATGTTTTGAGAGAATTTAAGAGGCTGATGGCCAAAAGAACTTGGGATGTAACTGATTTGTTTGGACAATTTGAAGATCAACTTATTGATCTCCTACTACCATACCTAACATTTGGTTTAAACAGTTGGATTTAATATACTTCAAAGAAAGATCCTAGAACTAACGTTTGTCCCGGATTAAAGAAAGCCGAAACTAAAAGTTAATTCGCAAATCTGTTTTCCACCATCATCAGTGTTTTTTAATCTCTTTAAAGTAACGTAAGACGGATATGATAGGAGAGAAATTTCTGATTTTACAGTGTATTTTTAAATTAAATGCATGCATGAAAAGGAAATGTATCTTTAATAATTACAATGTATTTTTAAATTAAATGCATGCATGAAAATGATTTTACAATGTATCTTTAATAATTACTCCTCTATATATATATATATATATATTGACCAATACATGAAAGTTAAAAAAAATAAATTAAATAAAATAGAGAGAGGGCGGAGGGACTGAGTCAGGACTTCACTAAAATACTCCAAATGAATTAAATTAAGATTAAGAGCAGTAGCCCCTCGCTTACATACTGAGAAGTGAAACAAGGGTAGGAAAGACAGAAGAAGCCATGGCAACCTCCGCAGCAACCAACAACTGCTTCAAGAGAGGCGCTAAGGTTGAGGTCAACTTTGATGAACCTGGTTTCCGGGGCTCATGCTACACTGCCCTAAAACTTTGGTGGTGCTCAAAACATGATTGAATCCATGGAAGCACTGATTTAACATTCTCCTAAGTTTTGATTCAATAGAGAATTTTTTCTTCACTATCTTTTTTGACTAACTCCTAAAGTTTCAATTAAAAAATAAATAACTTTTCGTTCTCTCAATTGAAATAATAAGCCTTCTAGTAACATCACTAAGAGAATGGACAATGAATCAAATGATCAAAGTATAAGTCTGGATTCGAATTCCATCTCCTTTAACTTATAGCAAATTATGTATTAGATGTAGAGTTTTAAAACAAAAATGGCATTTTATTCCTTCCATAGTATTCATATTTTCAAACATATCTTCTATCTATGTAGAAGGATGCCCAAAAGATTTACTCAGTAAAACTTATATCATACATGCATAAATGCTATAAATTTGAGCTGTTGAAGCTTGTAAGTAAATATATAAATAATTCGAAGAGAATCTAATCATTCCAAGATAGACTAGGAAAAAAAATCTTTGAGGCATGATCACTCTGGCTCCTCCTTTACTATGTCATTATTAGGGGTGTTTAAAATAAATGATTCGATTCAAATTTGATCCAATATGCATTTGAGTGGATTGTGATATGATCCAATTTGAATATTTCGGATCGAATTGGTTTTGATCCAATTTGATCTTAATCTTGCTTTACTTTTCATATACTTTGTTATGTTTGAAATTAATAGTTTCATGTTAAAAAATTGTCTATTTTTTATGTAAAGATAATAAATAATTTTTATAAAAATATTTTTATTTGTGTATTTTCACGTAAATATTTTAATTTGTTTTGTCAAAAATTGACTAATTTTAATTAAAAAATTATTTGAATTATAAAAAAAATAATTTATATTTTATAACTAATGTTAGTTATTTTTGGAGGAAAAAAGTTATAATTTTTTTTTTCATTTTGGATAAAATCGGATCAGATATAATCAAATCCAATCCAACTTGATCCATTCTTGATCCGATTTCATCTGCGAATCAAAATGAATACCCCTAATCATTACCGCATATCTGGTTTCATATTAATTGCAATAATAATTATTTTTTGAGAAGAAAATTAGTCGACTAATGGTTAATTGTTTAAGTAAGCAATACAATATATTCCTTTTGTCCAAAAAAATAAAAATCCACTTTAATTATAGTACAATTTTTAATTACAAGTACAAAACACTTAATATACTATTACATGTTCAATTTTTTTTTTAAAATCCTTACTCTTTAAGTAGATCATGTATAATTTATTATTTAGTCGAAGAGAATCGCAATCACTAAATTTACTCCAAAAGTAAATTCTCTTTTTGAAACTAAAAAAATTTAAAAGTTAACTTTTTTTTTTTGAATGGAGAGAGTGACACCTAATTCCAGGCGGCATTATACATTTTTCATACAATTTTTTTCTTTCCAACAAAAAAAAAAAAATTCAACTTCTGTTTCCATGTTTTACCACAATGTAAGTAGATGCTAGTATAATTTTGAAAAGGCAATATACGAAATAAGCGCGAACTTTTCTTCAGAACAATTATAGCCCGACCTTTCAATTTTAACAATACAGTACCTGACATTTTCAATTTGTAACAATTATAGCCTCAGTTAGACCACCGTTAGAACTTCTGTTAAATTGATGACGTGGCTGCCACGTGAGCGACACGTCACTGCCAAATCATCGCCCAGTCATCAAAAAAAATTAAATTTTTTTGGGTCCTTCTTAACCCATTTTGGCCGCCCAAAACCCAAAAAATTTTCTTCCTCTTTTGATGTCGCTCCATCATCTCCGTCCCAAGCGTCGCCTCCATCATCTCCGTCATCTCCGAGCCGTCCGCCCTCCATCATCTCAGTCCCGTCGTCACCCTCCATCATCTCCGTCATCTCCGAGCCGTCGCCCCTCCATCAATGCGAGTGGTCTACCCTCCATCATCTCCGATCCGTCGCCGCTTTTGCCCATTCTGTCCATTTTTGTCCATTTTTACGCATTTTGTCCTCCATTTTTTTCGCATTTTGTCCTCCATTTTTGTGAAAAATCGCGAGAAAGGAATTGGCAAATTTCTTCTTTTTTAAATAAATAAAAAGCAAGACGGTGGAAAATTTTCGAGGATATCTTAGGCAAAATTAATTTCGTGATAGAATTTGTGTTTTTCTTTTGCGGTTATTTGTGTGTTGTTCGAAATTTGATACTTTCACAGTAGAAGATGTTTCCAAAAACATATGATGGATCTTAGGTTACTTCATGGAGTTGCTTATGGACATCCTTGGTTTGGAAGATGGGGATATCGGTTTCTTGTGGCAGTTTTGGAGTGAAAGAGCATCATTATGATAGAACACTTGAACTTCTTAGCTCCTGGAACTTGATAAGGTCATTCAGACTTCAGTGAGAGAGATGCAAGGAAATCAAGCATATAATTCGCTGCTATAGAGATTTGAGTGAGACCAATTTGATCACCATGCGAGATCTCTTGAGGTTTATGTTGACTCTAAAGTTCAGAGCTGAAGTGAGGAGAAATACAATGAGTTGTTCTCGATCAAGTCTTATGGAGAAGAGAAATCTAGCAAGTGCCGCAAATTTTCTGCTATTGCTCCCAACTGGGACAGTCGATGGCCTCTTAAAAGACTGGAATTTACAGCTATTGTAATTGTGGAAGCCTTAAAAATGAAGCAAACTGAAAACAAGTACAGGAGTTCTGTGATGAATAGGCAGGAGGTACGGGATGCAGCTCGCCAACAAATTGGTGATACTGGACGGAGATGATGAGAAAGAGGAAGAAAATTTTGTGGGTTTTGGGCGCCAAAATGGGTTAAGAAGGACCCAAAAATTTAATTTTTTATGATTGGTGATGACTTAACTGATGTGTCGCTTCGTGGACCACGTCATCAATTTATGAAGTTTTTAACGGACTAATTTATAATTGTTACAAATTGAAAAATCAGTCTTGTATTGTTAAAATTGAAAGGTGACTATAATTATTCTGAAGTAAAAGTTCGAGTTATTTACGTATATTAGGCCTTTTGAAAACCACGAGGACGTTTTATTTATATATTTCATACATCAGGGATGGTATGCACAATTTAAAGAAAACTTATCTGTAACCTCCAAAAATTAAAAAAAAAAAAAAAACAAACAGAATAAACTAACGGTTCTCCCAAGTCCTTCGACAAATAGTAAAGCAGGAAAGCTCCTCCTAACCTGAACAGACAGAAGCATTCACTTCAACCATGGCTGTCCTGCTGTTGCCATTCTTTCCAGGCCATTATACCCATTCCATTTTCTGTCACCATGATTATCACCACGCGATTCAAAATCCAATCTTTAAGACATTGCATAAACAATCTGTTCACACGATTTTCACCTGTGCTCAACTGACAAATTCTTGTACACCACCAGATGTTTCTCTTCTTGAAGAAATAACCGAGCTCTGCGAATCCAAAAATTTCATCAAAGCCTTGAACTTGCTTCAGGAAAAACCGGAAAAAACCTTTCTTGATCCAACCCAGAAAGGTTTAGCGTTAGGAATACTGTTGCAGGCTTGTGGTGTGCAAAAAGACATTGAAATAGGGAGAAAAGTTCGCAGATTAATAGGGACATCGTCCTATCTGAGAAATGATCCTGTATTAAATACTCGATTGATCACAATGTACTCAATGTGTGGTTCTCAATTGGATTCTCGCTCTGTTTTTGATCGATTACAGAGGAGAAATATTTATCAATGGAATGCACTTTTGAAAGGGTACACAAGAAATGAGTTTTACTTTGAGGCTTTGTGCTTGTTTGGTGACTGATTTCAATGACTAAATATAGACCTAACAATTTTACTTTTCCTTGTGTGATTAAGTCCTGTGGATGTGGGTTTGGGAGAGGCTGTTCATGGAATTGTTGTGAAAATTGGTTTGGATTGTGATGTGTATGTAGGTAATGCTTTGATTGCTATGTATGGGAACTTTGGGTTTCTCGAGGACGCCAAGAGAGTGTTCGGGCATATGCCTGAGAGGAACTTGGTTTCATGGAATTCCATGATTTCTGTGTTGTCTGGAAATTGGTGTTTTGAAGAAAGTTTTGATTTTTTCGTAGGACTATTATTTGCTGAGGAACGAATAGTTCCAGATTCCGCGACTATGGTGATTATTTTGCCAGTTTGTGCAGAGGAAGGAGATTTTATGAAGGGAAAGCTTGTTCATGGTTTGTCAGTGAAATTGGGTATCAGTGGGGATTTAATGGTGAGCAATGCACTAATTGACATGTATTCAAAACGTGGTTTCCTAGATGAAACGACAATTCTTTTTCATATGAATGACTCTAAGAATTTGGTTTCCTGGAATTCGATGATTGGGGGTTATTCTGAAGAAGGGGATGTTGATGGAACATTTAATCTAGTGAGAAAGATGCATACCGAAAGTATCATTATGAAGGCTGATGAAGTAACAGTGCTGAATACGTTGCCAGTTTGTTCAAAGGCGTCAGAGCTCTTGATCTTGAAAGAATTTCATGGATATTCTATTAGACAGGGATTTGAAAAGGATGAACTGTTAGCTAATGCTTTTATTGCTTCATACGCTAGCTATGGTTTACTAAGAACTGCTAGGACTCTCTTTGATGATTGGATAGTAAAACTGTGAGCACTTACAATGCGCACATGGCTTGCTGTGCACAGAATGGGGATTCTTCGAAAGCTTTAGATATTTATCTAAGAATGAGATATTCAGGCATTCAACCTGACTCAGTTAGCATTGCTAACCTTCTTTTAGCCTGTAGTCACCTGAAATCACTTCCACCTGGTAAGCAAGTTCATGGTTTTGTCCTAAGAAATGGGTTAGAAATAGATCACTTCATCATTGCTTCACTAATTTCATTTTATTTTAGTTGTGAGGTTCCAAGATATGCACAGATTTTGTTTGACAGCATTTAAAATAAAGGTTTAGTATCTTGGAATGCAATGGTTTCTGGGTACTTGCAGAACCGCTTGCCCGGGGGAGCTCTAAATATCTTTCATCAATCTCATGGGATCCAAACTAATGATATTACAATAGTGAGTGTCTTGGGAGCTATTTCACAGTTGTCAGCTCTGCGGCTAGGGAAAGAAGCGCATTGCTTTGCATTGAAGGTTCACCTTTTGACGGACAACTTCATTAATTGCTCGCTAATTGACATGTACGCAAAAAGTGGCTCAATAGAATCATCCCAAAAGGTTTTTGATCAGTTACAGGATAAAGACACTGCAGCATGTTCAGCTATGATTTCAGGTTTCACAATTCATGGACTTGGGAAGTTGGCTGATGTGCTATTTCAGAAAATGAATGAACTGGGCTTGAAGCCTGACCATTTCACTTTTAAGGGCATTCTAAATGCATGGAACCAGGCTGGACTGATTGAACATGGTCTGAAGTATTTAACTGAAATGCCAACTTTGTACAGTGTAGAGCCTAAATTGGAGCATTATGCATGTGTAGTTGACATGCTAGCTCGTGCAGGACAATTTGCAGATGCTTTAGAACTTATTGGTATGATGCCATTTCAACCAGATGCAAGAATTTGGAGCCTTGCTTAGTTCTTGTAAAATTCACAATGAGTTGGATTTGGGTAACCAAGTTACCAGCAAATTGTTAGAGTTGACGCCATATATAAAAGCAGAAAGTTATGTGCTAGTTTCCAACTTCTTTGCTGGTTCTGGAAAGTGGGATGATGTGAGAAAAATTAGAGTAAGAATGAAAGAGATAGGACTACAGAAGGATGTAGGTTGCAGTTGGACTGAAGTTTAGAAATAGATCACTTCATCATTGCTTCACTAATTTCATTTTATTTTAGTTGTGAGGTTCCAAGATATGCACAGATTTTGTTTGACAGCATTGAAAATAAAGGTTTAGTATCTTGAATGCAATGGTTTCTGGGCACTTGCAGAACCGCTTGCCTGGGGAGCTCTAAATATCTTTCATCAATCTCATGGTATCCAAACTAATGATATTACGCTAGTGAGTGTCTTGGGAGCTATTTCACAGTTGTCAGCTCTGCGGCTAGAAACAAGCGCATTGCTTTGCATTGAAGGTTCACCTTTTGACGGACAACTTCATTAATTGCTCGCTAATTGACATGTACGCAAAAAGTGGCTCAATAGAATCATCCCAAAAGGTTTTTGATCAGTTACAGGATAAAGACACTGCAGCATGTTCAGCTATGATTTCAGGTTTCACAATTCATGGACTTGGGAAGTTGGCTGATGTGCTATTTCAGAAAATGAATGAACTGGGCTTGAAGCCTGACCATTTCACTTTTAAGGGCATTCTAAATGCATGGAACCAGGCTGGACTGATTGAACATGGTCTGAAGTATTTAACTGAAATGCCAACTTTGTACAGTGTAGAGCCTAAATTGGAGCATTATGCATGTGTAGTTGACATGCTAGCTCGTGCAGGACAATTTGCAGATGCTTTAGAACTTATTGGTATGATGCCATTTCAACCAGATGCAAGAATTTGGAGCCCCTTGCTTAGTTCTTGTAAAATTCACAATGAGTTGGATTTGGGTAACCAAGTTACCAGCAAATTGTTAGAGTTGACGCCAGATAAAAGCAGAAAGTTATGTGCTAGTTTCCAACTTCTTTGCTGGTTCTGGAAAGCGGGATGATGTGAGAAAAATTAGAGTAAGAATGAAAGAGATAGGACTACAGAAGGATGTAGGTTGCAGTTGGACTGAAGTTGGAGGAAAAACTTATAGCTTTATTGTTGGTGATGAAATGCTTCCTATTTCACAAGAGATTAGGGGCATGTACAGGGACTTAGAATTAAAACTAAGCTAAAGTTGATATATTTCCTAACCTGAATTGCTTCTTGATAAAGCAGAGGGTAGCAGTGGGCAAAGGGACAAAGTACCATTTTCTTCTGGCTCCTTAGAAGACAACTAAATATCTTATTTCTATGGTCTGCAATAACTTTGCACATGAATCATAGTAACTGGCTCAATGCCATTGTTTTATCAAGTCACTTAAGCAAGATTATTGTCAAGGATAGAAGAGTTGAGCAACTGAACATACATTGTCGAACTGGAAAATTACAGAAGTGGGAATTGGGATGTAGATTGGCAGATATCTTACCTGCAGGCTGCAGATGCTGCTTTCCCCCTTGATCAAAGCATAAAGAGTTGTATGGAAAGAAGTCTTGCAGCTAATGATTTGGAGAGACAGCAATACTTCCTGGCAACAAAGTTCAGTTGTTTACAGCACTTGAATGTGTTGTTAACAATATATGAATTGGAGCTTCTTTTGAACCTGCGAATTGTAGATTAGCAGAGGATTAACAATACTAAGTATATTAATTGGAGCTTTTTTGAGGTGGAAAATTCATAAAATAAAAATTTTATAATCCATTTTTAAGATATATTCTCATGACTAGAAGGGGGCAAAAACTGACTTTACTTCAAATAGTACTTTTTTTATTAAAATAAATTTTTAAAAAAAAGTTCTCAAATATTTTCTAATTTTCGGGCTGTGGTCTTTGATTTCTTAGGGAATATTGAAATGCAAGTGTACAAATAATAATAATAATAATTGGTTCTTGTTTTAACTGGTTTGAATTTTTATTTCAACCCGATGGAAAATACATAACTAATAGTAATTATTTTGGAAGATTCAAAAACAAAAAATTCTAAAAAAATTCAATTTCTTATGTGTTTTTAGGCTAATTTTGGTAATAACTAATATTATTATAATATATATACACTTTTTTTTTAAAAAAAAATTGATTTGGACTCAATTATAAATAGAGCACTATATTGAAAAACATGAAATACCTGTTGTACAGTGGCACAAAGTAAAGTTTAGGGTAAATTACATATACCCTTTTGAGAGATTTATGTTTATTACCAATTGAATATCAATGTTTGTCAAAACCACTAATATCCTCTTGAGATTTAAAAGGTTTAACATTTACCTTACTGACCTATAATGCCGTTATGAACAGTATCATAACAATAAAAAATTTAATATTTAGACAAAATTATTCCCATACTCCAGTTATTAATTTGTATAAAAAATTACTTATAACTGGCATTTACTCTAAAATAAAATAAAAAACTATACATATTTATTTGTATCAAAGGCAGAGTATGTAGAAAGAAATAAAGGTAGAAAGTTGACTTGTATCAAAAAAAATTGAATTAATTGAAGAGTAAAAAGTAAATTTATAAACAAAGAAAAAAGTATGGCATGTATGAAAAAAACAATTTTTGAAGAAGTCAACAGCTGAGATTTAATGAAAGCAAGTTTTGCATAAGCATGTCTGAAGTCTGAACCTGTTGTACGATGAAGGAAACAAAAGGTTATAACGTTAATGACCATATGTGTATATCACAAGCTATTTATTCTTTGAAATTTAGGTTATTAGTTGTTTTATTATTTGAGTAATGATATAGATAGTGACAAATCATAGTGACTTTATATAGTGACTGACATGACAATCATGAAAATATAAAATCATCATTCTGTCCTCATTATAAAACACAAAATAATGAGAAGTAATTTTGTCTTTTCATAGTTCTTTGCGTCGATCATTATATAAAGTCACTATAATTTGCCACTATCTCAATCATTACTCTTATTATTTATCATTGACCTTTACCATGGTTAGAATCATTAAGCATTTAACTCATAGACCAATTTGGTTTTGTGTGGTGTCCAATGTTGTTAAACTCTCAATTTTACTAAATGCGTTTTTACGATTTTATGATCCAAAACCAAGTGTCCGATTCGGTTTATAAGTAAAAACTAAAATAGGTAAAATCGGGTAAACTCTCGATTTTACTAGATGCGTTTTACGATTTTATGATCCAAAACCAAATGTCCGATTTAGTTTATAGGTAAAGACTAAAATAGGTAAAATTGGGTAAACTCGCGAGTTTGACACTTATAATCATAAAATCGGCAATGATCGTTTCTACAAAAGCATAAAACAAGCAGTTTTGATCAATTCTCAATTCTATTTTACTTAGGGCTTTTTCGTCTTCTTCAATTTCTCTTCGACTTTACCTCCCAATTCCCACCGCGCAACTCTCCATCTCCGTGAGGCCAAAATCTCTTCTCATTCTCCTTCTTCCCTTTCCTTCCTTCTTTCATTGCCTCATTTTCTCCAAGTATTTTTGTTCTCATCCCCGCAAAAGCATCATCAACTTCCTCCTCACTCCGCCTTTCACCGATCTTCTTTATTGCCATTAGCTTAAACTTGATGATTAAGGACTTATGCTTTGTTATGCATGGTTGTTAATGAATTATGATTATTATTAATTTTTATGTGTGATTGATAATATTTTTTGAAATTTGTGTATTTTTATAAGTTTGAATAGGTTTGTAATTTATAAATTTAACATATATTATATATAATATATTTATTATATTATTTTTCATAATTTGTAAACTCTTACGATTTTACGATCCGATTTTGTGGACCTCTACCGATTTTACGTAAAAACTCGAGTTTAACAACCTTGGTGGTGTCCTCTAAAAATCTGAAAATCTGATTCTGTGCAGTCTAGTAATAGTTTCCAGACAATTGGTGTTTCGACATTCAATATGATTACATGATTACGTGTGGTCTAGTAATAGTTTCGGACACGGTGTTTCGACATTCAATATGATTACATGATTACGTGTGGTCTAGTAATAGTTTCGGACAATTAGTGTTTCGACATTCAATATGATTACATGATTACGTGTGGTCTAGTAATAGTTTCGGACACGGTGTTTTGACATTCAATATGATTACATGATTCGTGTGGTCTAGTAATAGTTTCGGACACTTGGTGTTTCGACATTCAATATGACATTCAATATGATTAGTAATAGTTTCCAGACAATTGGTGTTTCGACATTCAATATGATTACTTGTTTCATTGAGACCCTACACTATTACAAGGGGAAGTACCTATACTATTACAAAGTGAATGTTCTATATTATTTTTGTGACAATTGTCACTGGTAAGATCGAACTTGAGTCTTTTCATAGACACCTGGCGCTACCGCTGCGCCACTAGCTTGTTCCTTCACTACTATTGTTGTTTAAACCTATTTCTACTTACCTTCCTCCCCATTCCATCCCCTCCCCAACCCCTATGTCTCAATCAGCACAACTTTATTTATTCTTGTGACTTGTGAGAGAGTGTAGGCTTCTTCAAAAAGCAGGAACAATATGGAACTTTGCTGAGTTATACCTGGAGTATAAAATATCTTTGAATTTGGTTTAACTTATGGAACACTCTCCTTTTGGTATCTTAATTTTTTGCAAGACTGTTTGGTAATTGCCTAGGTCCAAAAATAGTTACATATTGGAAATACTCTTTTACTGAATTTCCTATATCAAGACGGAAGGTGCTATTTTCTAGTTGTGTTATTAATTTTTCTCATATGTTTTACCCTGCTCTCATTTTAAATCTAGAAATAAATAAATAGACACATCACATTGCATTGACGACGCCGTTCATAATGCATGTTAGGTCAAAACTATCTATTTCAAAGAGTCTTGAAAATGTCCCACATTCTTTGGTCATTTCCTCCATCCATATTACTTAATACAAGACAAGTAAATTATGAGATTCTGTAAGTGCTTATAATATCTGATTTTTTTCTTAAAATGTATAGTTAAATATTTGGTAAAAAGAGAAAAAAAATATTCACTTCGTTTCAAAAAAAAAAATCAATTTTAATTAAACATAATTTTTATTTATTAAGTATAATAAACTTAATACATTATAAATGTATTTGTTGTTATTTTTTATCCGTGAATCATATATATTCATAATTAGTAAGGATATTATATAAATTTATTTTTAAAGTAGTCTATTTTTTTAGAGATAATGGCAAATTATTTAGTATGAAGTATCAAATTCAACTTCCCATTTTCGATCATAGACGACGAAGTATTAAAATTAAACACTTAAGTACTTAACGTTATTTGCTTTCTCTTAATAGTTACGAATCAAAGACCCACATTAAAGCTAAGCCCGTTCAGAATACATTTGGTGGTGATTGGGGTGGGAAACGGGCCTGACTCGCATGTTGGGGAAGAGTTTGAAAAACTGCTCCGTGACGATGATATGGAAATAGCTGAGAGGGAGCAGCCGTCAGGCCCGGCCCATTCCAACTTACGCAGAGGTTGCCACCGGTGGCTAAGAGAGAAGAACTATAACTATAAATAATTCTTTATTGTGAGGGGAAATTAAGGGGAATTTTTTTTTACTCCCTCAGTTCAAAAAAAAAAAATTCACATTTAGTTTTTATTTTAATTATTATGTACGAAAAATTTAATATAATATTAAATACATAATTTTATATTTTTAAGTTTATTTTTTTTATTGTGAGCCATGCATAGTCATTATTGAAAAAAAAAATTATAAGAATTTCATATAAAAGTAGACTTTTATTTTTGGGTAAAAAACTATCTTAAAAATAAACTTTTTTTTTTTTCAGGACAAAGGAAGTATATATTATAACAGTCAATATAAGATGTAAAACAAAGGCTTCTTCAAAACTTGAGGGGTAATTAAGAAAAAAAAAATTTAAATCGCACAATTTTCCAATTAAAATTATATTTCGTAAAGTTCAGCTCTAGTGAATTAAGTAATTCTTTGAGATTATGTAAACATGGATTGTTTTATTCAGAATTTTTAGTCCCTATAGCAACAGCTAATTACCAAGCAATCTGAAAATCAATCTTTGTTTCAAAGAATTCCAAACACAGAAGCTACAATCCAAAACACGGAGGATGCGTATTTCATAACATTAATAATGAATGATGATAAACATAGTGATTTTTCATAACGATTGATATGATAAGTATAAAATTCAAAATTTAATTATTATACTCTTTAAAATATGTAAAATAATAAGAAATGATTTTAATTTTTAATATTTATCATATAAGTCACTATTATTTTTCACTATACAATATCACTTTGAATATCATTATTCTATTATAATGGATAATTTACATCTATTTTCCTTCATATTTGGTAAAATTACCAAATGAATTCTATTTTTGAAGGACGATTAAAATTTTATTTTTACTCTTAGTTGGGAGAACACGTGATGTCCGCATGAGTATTTTAAACGGTAAAATAAATGAATAGTTAATAAGGACCAAAAGAATATTTATAAAGTGTACATAATTAATTTTTATTTATTTAAATGTTAGAGATGAAAAAGAATATACATATATTTGTGAGAGATTATTTTCACGATTTACTCAAAAGAAAATTCTATTCTAGTAATAAATATATTAAGATTCATGCCTAGAATATAGTAATATTGATCTATATAAATTGTGAAATTAAGGGATCATTTCACTCGCTCGAACGCCATGCGATATTAACGCATAATTAAAAACTTAAAACAAGTAAAATTATGTTTTTCTTATATATATATATATGGAAATTTATGCATGAGGAGCAAGCCCACTGGCAGTTGGGAGGTGAGCGAGTGCCATGCGATATTAACGCATAATTAAAAACTTAAAACAAGTAAAATTATGTTTTTCTTATATATATATATATATATATATATATATATATATATATATATATATATATGGAAATTTATGCATGAGGAGCAAGCCCACTGGCAGTTGGGAGGTGAGCTTAAGGGAGAGTGAGAAAGGCACTGTGCTAGGAAAAAAAAAATTGCAGCAAAAACAAATGGTTTAGTCGTCAATGTGAGAGCATGGGCAAGGTTTGGGTAGTCTTTTTTTTTCCCAAGTACGGTAGAATGTATATTTCAATAGGAAACTATATAAGACATAGCCAAAAAGATGTTAATTGATATTCATGGTTTTATAGTTTAATCATGAAGGAAAGTGTGACAACTGATAAGTAAAAATTTAAAAAGATTACACAAAAATTTGGTGCGTGTAGTTAGCGCACATTAGCCATTATACCAAAAGTAATTTGGACTACTGTACAGCCTAACGTGAAGACCTCTACTGTAGCATTTCCAACCTACATGCAACAAAATACTAATGAACTGAAACCCTAGTCTCGAACCTCCAGTTTCTAACTTCCGCCACATGCCTGTCGTGAAGCTGCTTGATCTATTGATAGTCTCATCTCCCAAGTTAGGGACAAAACACTTCTAGCGTGGAAGACAAAACCTTAATAAATAGGGACCAAAAGGAAGAAGCACGAATCACACAGTAGTGCAATTCCTCAATTCTTCCAAAAATTATCTAAAAGAAGAAGCACGAATTACACATAACCAGAGCGCAATGGAGTGCAATCCTCTAATTCTTCAAAAAAAAAAAAGGTGCAATCGCGCACATTATCACAAGGTTTGGGTAGTTTGTTTTTTTATTTAAATAAACGTTGGTATATTTTATTGCTATCTGCAAAATTTACATAAGATAGTTTCAAAAGGCTAATTCCTTTTTATAGTATTGGATAACCAGAAAAGAAAGTGCGACAACAAACAAAAGATTGCTATTTTCGAATATCGCATAATAGCCTTTGCAACAATAGCAATCTTAAATAAAAACCTAACTTGTCGGTTGCTCCTGAAACATTACGAAACTGCAAACTATAAAAGAAACTAAACGCAGAACTTGGTCCCTAACTCCTGCTCATGCCTAACGCGATGATGTCAAGTATCGGCTCCCAAGCGAAAACCAACTACCTCCAACATGGAGGACAAAACCCTCGTAAAGAAGGAGAGAATCCCTAATGAATAGGGACTTAATACTACCTAAAAAAACAAAGAAGCATGAATCACACGAGACCAAAGTGAAATGAGTGCGATCCCTCAATTCTTAAAAACTATATAAAAAAAGAAGAAGCACGAATTGCACAAGCCCAAAACGAAATGGGTGCAATACTGCAATCCCTCAATTCTTATAAAAAAAAAAAAGTTGAGAGACAGAATTTGGGGTTGAAGGAACTGTAGGGCTATCTCAACTGCTGAAGTTAAGCTAATTCCAACAATTATAGCCGCCCAGTCAAAACGATATGACGGATTATTAACATTATTAGCATGATAAGGAGGATTATCAACTTCTAAAGCACTGTGTTCACTTTCAGATATTCGTGTTTATAACCTGAACTCTGTTTTCTTGACGAGAAATTAATGGCTTCAAGATTTAAAACAGAATACAAATATACCATAGCTAGCATAGAAATGAAAAGAAATTGAAGGTTCGCCCTTCACTCTCATCAAGTGAACCAATACTATTGATGGGAACTGGACCTCCGTCTATTCTATTGGTTCCATATGTTAAGGTTTATGAGGAGTTAGTTTGTAATAGAAAAAAATAGTGATATTAGTGGTTATATTATTAGTTTTGATGAGTCACTCTTCTTGACTTTAATGACATATCCAGATGATCTGGAATATGTATGTGTCCATCTTTTCAAAGATATGGTACAAGTTACAGGATACTAATTTTCTTCTCCATCAACACATAACTTTATAATTGTCCTGATACAGTTAGAGGCTTTAAAAATAATTTCTTTTTGAAAACAAAGAGAATTTTTTAAATAAACTATTTTCTTTTAGAACGGAGGGAACAATAATATTATTACAATGGTTGTTATTATGTTTGACATTAAAAAAAATTTTACTTGTAAATAAATTATAAAATATTATTTTCTTTTTCTCAAACAAAATATTATTATTTAAATATGTATATCTATTTTTCAATTATAAGGTATATTATATATTTAATACACCGTTAAATATATAATTTTTTAATTTTTATTCTTATTTTTAAATTTTGAATTATACATAATAATAAGAGAAAATAAAATTTTTATTTAAATATAGACTGATCTTCTTTTTGGAACAATGAAAATTTGAAAAAATAAACTCTTTATTAATTTGAAACAAAAGCAGAATGAATTCTGTGATATAAACTTCATACCTAACAAAATGCGGCATGCCATAAAAAAAAAAAAAAAAATCGTCCAGATGCCGTCGTAATTGCGCAAACTGCATTGGACGCATGTACTTTTCTTTGAGAGTTTTGCCAGCTTTTCCACTCCATCGGACGCATGTTGTCTGCTCTTCTCACCATACCTTGTCTATTTTAAATAAAATAATACTCTTCTCACTCTTAATTCTATTCAATTTTTTTAATTATAAAATATAATATATTTATTATAGTATTGAATGTAAATTTTTTTTTTATTTTTTTTAATATTAAAATAATATAAATTTTTTTCTTCTTTTACTTAAAGATAAACTCATTTTTAAGAATAAAAAATTAAAAATAATTTTTTAAAAAATAGAAAGAGTATTATATCATTTTTATTTTTATCCAATTGCTTATTAACCTTGATTAAGTCATTAATCTGAATCTGCTTCTTTCAAATAATTTTGTTTGTACCTTTTGACGTGGATGTGCGTTGTATAGGACGAAGTAAAAAATTGTTCAATTGAAGCATGTGAAAAGATAGTTCACTTCTATCAAGTCAATTTGCACAGAGTTAAGAGAAAAATTAATTCAAATAACTTTTCATTTTTCTTTGAAAATTAAAATTCTGGGTCAAAATTCCATGACCATTACTTTATAAAAGTCCCGTTCAACCCATTATTTTTTCTTCGTGCACAAGAAAATCTCCAACAAAAAATTCTTCTCATAATCTTTTTCCTTCTTACGAAAAAAAAATCCCTTTGCACAAAGATTTCTAATTCTTTTTTCATATCAATTCATAAATTTCATTAACTGAACAAAAGGTCATTAAAATGAATTAATCCGTCGTCTCTAAAAGTTGAATAATATGAGATAAAAATATTCATAACGAAACGAGGAGAAAAAGCTTTAAAAAAAAAAGAATTTTACCTAATAAATTTGATTTCCTTTTTAAAGAAATACCGTTCTTATAGAGTTTAACTTGAGCAGATTATTAGCATGAACAGTAGAATAACAACAATATGGTAATACGAATTGAAAATCATGAATAACATCTTCATCCTTCCAATCAAATTTCTTCTCAACACCCAGAAAAAGGAAACAGATTTCAACTAAAGCAACGAATAAATCCATTCGTCCATATAACTTATTGAATATAACATCTCACAGATACACACACATCCACGGAACTTAATATAACATCACACACATACATTCATCCTTCCAACACGTGACTATTTATACCCTTATATCCTGAAGTAAATCACGTTAAATAATACATATCTGCATGCAAAAAAGCAACAGAAACTCAAAGAGAACTGAAACCAGCCCATCTTCTTGCTTAATTTTTTGTGCTTCCCTTTCAACTCCAGAAGTACTTACCACATCCTGTCTTACCACTCCAAGTGGGAGAGCATGATCGCAACGATAGAGACTACATATATCGCCCAGGAAACAATCTTGAAGAAGAGTGGAAAAGTGGCAGTTATGGCCAAAAAAAACGATGTGACACCAAAGAAAACCCCGGTGTAATGCAGTGTTTCAGCGATCGCTCGCTGATTTGCATGAATATGCCTGGAGGTGATGAAAGCAGCTAAAGCAAAGACTAAGCTTAGGCAAGCAGTGTGAAAACTAATTGGCAGCCGGCTGAAGTCTTGGCACTGTGAGCCGATGCTGATTGCTGCAAAGGCAAAGCTCATGATTAAGTTAAGCCATTCTGGATATATTTGATGCGCATGGTTTGGCGGATGGTCTTGGTTCCCATTTTGGGGAGCATGTTGAACCACTGGTCCGTGAGGATGATGCGGAAGCGGCTGAGGGGGAGCAGCCTCCAGCGCCTCATCATGGGCAGCAACTGGTTGCAGAGGAGGTGGAAGCGGCGGTGGTGTTGGTGGCATGCCTTGAGTTTGTGCCATCGATACCAACCAGAGGGAGATAGAGAGTATTGAATTTGAGGAGAGATGTACATTTGTATGCTATATATACTGGAAGATGCTGTCGAACTTTTAATTATTTTTTGGTTGGTGGCTTCCCTTTGGCTTTCTGGAGCAAAGCGCGTTGACGTCAGCATGAAAATCTAAGGATCCGTTTTGACTGGATAATTTTATTTGTAAATGGAAAAAATTATATTGGAATATGTAAAAATTTTGGTGGGTATTTATTGATAGAAAAGTATTTTGGAGGAAAAAATAAGAAGAATTTTTTTAAAATTATGTGAAAAGAATTTGAGTGGTAAAATTTGAATTCTAAATTTTGAGACAAAAATTTGATAAATATTTGTTGATAGAAAATGTATTTTGGAGGAAAAAATAAGAGAATTTTTTTGAAAATTATGTAAGAAAAATTTGAGTGGGAAAATTTAAATTCTAAAATTTGAAATAAAAATGTGTTTAAATAATTTATTTTTGTTTAAAAATTTTTTGTTTACAAATAAGAAGTATATGTCCAAATGGACCCTTAAAGATGCAAATGAAAAATCATATAAATAATAACCCCGATGATAACCCATTCTCAGATTTATCGGCCAGATTCAACGGTAAAGAAGTGCCAAACGCCGGGTTAGTCCAATGCCAGCAAGGAAGTTATAAAGGCTGACTTACTCTTGTCTGAGTCATGAAGTTATATTAACCGGGCGTAAACCTAACTTTATAACAAAAATTAGCAACCTTAATAACATAAATAATAACAAGAGTAACGCCGGGTTACTCTTGTCAACCTTTAAAACATAAGTCAACCTTTATAATATTTATAATCATATCTTCCAAACTACGAATGGTAATCAACATAAATAATTGAATCAAAACGAATGCAGTTAAGCGAAAATGGGATAATTATAATATTCAAATTGAGCGACTCAGAGTACTTAATTATTGCGGCTAGTAACCCACCAAGAAGGCAAACACAAAACGGAAGTATTTGGTTTGAGTTGATTTCGCATATGTGCGAAGCTAACTTGGATTTGAAGGTCTTAATCTTGGATCGGTAGACATATAATCACTTCTTTTTTTTTTTAATTTAAGAAGAGATAATATCATGTACTTTTGAGATTTTGTAATATAACAAATTGAATTTCGTAGTTAAAAATAACAATTGACTTCTTAAGCGTGATTAATTAGCGTAGTTGGCAAAAGACTAAAAGTCCTCAGAAAATTTGATATAATTTAAATTTTTCATTAATTTTTTAAAAAGACAAAAAAACATGAAAATTTAATAAATTCTAAACTATATAATAAAACTTTTTAAACTATAAAGACAAAAATTAATAAAATTTAAAAATAAAATAACTCAATTTTTTAAACTATAAAGATGAAAATTAATAAAATTTAAAGACGAAAAAGGTAAAATTATGTAAAATTTTGATGCAACAAAATTATTATATAATTATTTTTTTAAGTAACAAAATTATTATATAGTTATTTTTTTAAGTTTAAATTTTTGAGGTATTTTTGACTTTAAATTTTATTAATTTTTCGTCTTTATAGTTTAAAATTTTTTATTAACTATTTTAAATTTTTTATTAAATTTTGTCTTTTTATTTTTAAAAATTTAATAAATTTTTAAAAGTTTTTCGTTTTTGGCCAATTATAGTTAAGTTGACTATTAGTCAAAAGGGTTGATTGTTTATATTATAAAATTTTGAGGAGATAAATGATATTATCTTATTTAAGAAAAGAGTCTATTTTATAATAAATTTTTAAATTACTTTTATTAATACTAATTACGTAAGAAAAACATTTTCTAATTGCATAGAACTCATAATTAAAAAGTAAAAATAAAAATTTATACCCTTAATATTTTATATATCTTATGATTTTTTATGAGTATAATAACTCAATTAATTCTGGGTGGACACAACCGAAAAGGCAATTCTGCACAGCTGTGAATTATGGTGCATCCTAGTGAGTAACTAATGAACATTCGAAGAAATTCGTGTATGTAATTATTGTGTTACTGGCTAAGAATTAAACTGGCTGTCACAAAATATATTCACGGTATTTTTTTTTTTAAATTTGGTGGGTAAACTAGATGGATCCATCTATTAACGATAGAAAAGGACTGTAGATTTGTGTAGCCATAGAAGAAAATTAGAGCAAAAAGCTGTAGATTGGATTCAAAACAAAGAAAAACGACATACTATTTGTTTAGACAAGGGAAGGGTAGATTTGTAATGTGGGATTTTTTTATAATATGTAGAGATAATCGACAAAATGATCCTTACAAATTAACGAATAATCTTTTTTATTTTTACATTTAAAACAATAAAAAATAGTCTATAATATTTTATTAATGTACTTTTTAAATCTTACATCACAATTTCGTCTAATTTTTCTTCAAATTTTGGTCATAGTAACAGTGTTATTTTGACGAAAAATTAGATGGAATCATAGTTGTCAAAATCGATTTGATCCCATCAATCTTATGATTCTACAATCCAAATTTACTAAAACGATCCGATCCTACTTACGATTCTACCTTAATATGTAAATAAAATATAATTAAATTTACTCAAAAAAATTCTATATCTAAGTAAAATTAAGATATATACTTATATAAATAATTTAATTAGTTTAATGATACTTTTATTAGTTTTTAACAATAAATAAATGAATTGACGTAAATATCCTTTGATGACATTAACTAAAATATTGAAAAATTATATAAAATGTTATAAGAAATAAAAATTGAAATAAAATCATTTAATTATAAACTATTCATTCATATATTGATTAATAATTCTTTTAAAAATCATTTAAAAATTATATTTTCTCATTTTTTTAGAATCTTACGATTCTACAATTCGATTCTACCGATCCGATTCTATTCTGCTAAATCGATTACGTGTAGAATTCCAATTCTATAAACTATGGATAGAATTAGAGTAGAAACACCCAAAATCGTCCTCTACATTTTAGCAAATAATCTTTTTCATCCTCCACTTTTAAAACGGGAATAAATAGCCCTTCAAATTTCATAAATTGAAACTTTTGATACTATTTGTGAAATAAACGGGAACTTTTAGTCCTTCAAATTTCATAAACGAGAACATTTAGTTCTGAAATTTTCCTTCAAATTTTGGTTCTTAAAATTTGAAGGACTATTTGTTCCCGTTTTAAAAGTGGATGATGAAAAAAATTATTTGGTGAAATGTGGAGGATGATTTTAAGTGTTTTCATAGAATTATGACGGAAGACTAAAAAGTACTTTAATAAAATGTTAAGATTTTTTCATCGTTTTAAATGTAAATGATAAAAAAATTATTTAAGAAATTGTAAGGAATTATTTTGTCGATTACTTTTAATATTTAAGTTATTTTTAGGCCTTTAACAATAATTTAATAAATATTATTATTTTTGATAAAAAAATTACTTTTAATCTTATAAACATTTTTCAAAATTATAAAATACAATATTTTTCAAAATTATAAAATACAATATACATAATTTCTACTAGCGGCCATTCATGCATGTGAATTAATCCTCGACTTATTTATCAAATTAATCCTTCAAACTTCTTGACATCGTAGGTCAAAACCTCCCTCCATCCCCTCCCACGTACAGTGCTTTTAGTTATTATACTCAAAATAATTGTTTGGATTGCAATTTATTTAAGAAATTTTGTATTAAAATGTGTGAAAATTTTAATAGGAATTTTTAATAGGAAAAGTATTTTGGAGGAAAAATAAAAGGAAATTTTTAAAAATATGTGAGGAGAATTTTGAAGAAAAATTTTAAATTTTGAAATAATTTTTTTTTTTGGAAAAAGTTATCTTTTTACAAATGAGACACAATCCAAACATAGCCATATTTTGGTCCAAAGAGTTCATTGCATCCTCCAACGTCCATAAACTTTTTCAGAAGTACAACAGCAGATCTAATCACACACTTCGCTTACACTTTCTATATTATTATGATCAAATAAAATATTTGTAACGTATTACCTTTCTTCCAGGCTGGTTTAGGGTGGTGCTCTAAATATGATTGAATCCATGGAAGCACTGATTTGACATTCTTCTAAGTTTTGATTCAAGAGAGAAATTTTGTTTTTACTATTTTTTTTTATAACCTCCTAAGTTTCAACTAAAAAAATGAAATGATTTCTCCTCATCTCAATTGAAATAATAAGTCTTCTAGTAACACGACCAAAAGAATGGACAATGAATCAAACGACCAAAAGTCTAAATTCGAATCTCATATATTGTAAGTCCGTAACGTGTCATGTAATACATGTAGAGTTTTTTTTTGAAATAGCATTTTATTACTTTAATAGTCCTTACATTTTCAAACATATATTCTAGTTGTGTAGAAGGATGCCCGAAAGATATGTTCAAAACTTATATCATACATAATAAACTATATAAATTTGATCTGTTGAAGCTTGTAAGTAAATATACAAATAATTCTAAGACAATCTAATCCATCCAATATAGACTAGGGGTGTTCAAAATTAATGATCTAATCTTATCAGATTGTAATTCGATTCGATCTGAATATTTTGAATGATCGGATTGGTTCAAATTCATATCGAATCGGTATTGATCCAATTTAATCCTTTTTATTTTTTCATTTTTTTGGCTCTTACTTCCCTTTTCATATACATTGTTAGGCAATTTAATTTATATTTGAAATGAATAGTTTCATATTAAAAAATTCTCTATTTTTATATAAAAATAATAAATAAATTTCATGTAAATATTTTAACTTGTTTATTTTTCATGTAAATTAATTTGTGTATTTTTATGTAAATATTTTAATTTATTTTGTCACAAATTGACTAATTTAATTAAAGAATTATTTGAGTTATAAAAAATAATACTAATTTACATTTTATAACTAATGTTAGCTATATTTAGAAGGAAAAAGTTATATATATATATATATTCCATTTGGATAAAAAACGGATTGGATCGAATCGATTTGTTGATTTGATCCGATTCATTTTTTATTGTACGGATCAAAATGAACACCTCTAATATAAACTATAAGAAAAAAAATCTTTGAGGCATGACCACTCTCACTCCTTCTTTCCTGTGCCATTACCGCATATTTGGTTCAGTATTAATTGAAATAATAATGATCTTGAGAAGAAAATTAGTTGACTAATGGTTAACTGTTTAAGTAAGCAATACAGTATATTTCTTTTGTCCAAAAATAAAAAATAAGTTCACTTTAATTATGGTACAAAATTTTAATTATAATGTAACATATTTAATATACCATTAAATGTGTAATTTTTTTATTCTTACTTTTTAAGTGGATAATGTATAATTTATTATTTAGTCGAAGAGAATCCCAATCACTAAATTTGTTGCAAAAGTAAACTATTTTTTTTTAAATGAAAAAATTTAAAAGTTAACTTTTTTTTAATGGAGAGAGTAACACCTAATTCTAGGGGGCATTATACTTTTTTCATACAATTTTTTTCTTAAAAAAAGAAAAAAATTCCTTTTCCATGTTTAACCAAAATGCAAGTAGATGCTAGTATAATTTTGAAAACCACAAGGACGTTTTATGTATATTTCATACATCAGCGACCGTATGCATAATTTAAAGAAAATTCTCATGCATATCCAAAAATCCTTAAAAAAAGAAAAAAGAAAAAAGAAAAGAAAATAGAATTAACTAACAGTTCTCCCTTCCTTAGACAAATAGATAAGGAGAAAAGCTCCGCCCCACCTGAACAGACAAACATTCACTTCAACCATGGCTTCTTTCCATGCCATCATTCCCATTCTATTTTCTGTCATGATCATTGCCACTCAATTCAAAGTCCTACCTTTAAGCCACTACACAAACAATCGGTTCCCACGATTCTCACCCCTGCTCAACGTACAAATTCTTGCACTCCAACAGATGTTTCTCTTCTTGAAGAAATAACCGAGCTCTGCGAATCCAGAAATATCATCAAAGCCTTAAACTTGCTTCAGAAAAACCCGAAAAAAACCTTTCTTGATCCAACCGAGAAAGGTTTAGCCTTAGGAATACTATTACAGGCTTGTGGTGTGCAAAAAGACATTGAAATAGGGAGAAAAGTTCACATATTAATATGGACATCAACCTATCTGAGGAATGATCCTGTATTAAATACTCGATTGATCACAATGTACTCAATGTGTGGTTCTCCATCGGATTCTCGCTCGGTTTTTGATAGACTACAGGGGAGAAATATTTATCAATGGAATGCACTTCTAAAAGGGTACACAAGAAATGAGTTTTACCATGAGGCTTTGTGCTTGTTTGGTGAACTGATTTCACTGACTAAATATAGACCTAACAATTTTACGTTTCCTTGTGTGATTAAGTGCTGTGGAGGAATTTTGGATGTGGGTTTGGGAGAGGCAGTTCATGGAATGGCTGTGAAAATTGGTTTGAATTGTGATGTGTATGTAGGTAATGCTTTGATTGCTATGTATGGGAACTTTGGGTTTCTCGAAGACGCCAAGAGAGTGTTCGGGCATATTCCTGAGAGGAACTTGGTTTCATGGAATTCCATGATTTCTGTGTTGTCTGAAAATTGGTGTTTTGAAGAAAGTTTTTATTTTTTTGTAGAACTATTATCTGCTAAGGAACGAATACTTCCGGATTCAGCTACTATGGTGATTATTTTGCCAGTTTGTGCAGAGGAAGGAGATTTTATGAAGGGAAAGGTTGTTCACGGTTTGTCAGTGAAATTGGGTATCAGGGGGGATTTAATGGTGAGCAATGCACTAATTGACATGTATTCAAAATGTGGTTTCCTAGATGAAGCGACAATTCTTTTTGATATGAATGACTATAAGAATTTGGTTTCCTGGAATTCGATGATTGGGGGTTATTCTAGAGAAGGGGATGTTGATGGAACATTTAATCTAGTGAGAAAGATGCATATCGAAAGTAACAATATCAAGGTTGATGAAGTAACAGTGCTGAATACGTTGCCAGTTTGTTCAAAGGCATCAGAGCTCTTGATCTTGAAAGAACTTCATGGATATTCTATTAGACAGGGATTTGAGAAGAATGAACTGTTAGCTAATGCTTTTATTGCTGCATACGCCAGATGTGGTTTACTAAGAACTGCTAGGACTCTCTTTGATGGATTGGATAGTAAAACTGTGGGCACTTACAATGCCCACATGGCTGGCTGTGCACAGAATGGGGATTCTTCCAAAGCTTTAGATGTTTATCTACGAATGACACATTCAGGCATACAACCTGACTCGGTTAGCATTGCTAACCTTCTTTCAGCCTGTAGTCATCTTAAATTACTTCCACCTGGTAAGCAAGTTCATGGTTTTGTCCTAAGAAATGGGTTAGAAATAGATCACTTCATCATTTCTTCACTAATTTCATTTTATTTTAGTTGTGAGGTTCCAAAATATGCACAAATTTTATTTGACAGCATTGAAAATAAAGGTTTAGTATCTTGGGATGCAATGGTTTCTGGGTACTTGCAGAACCGCTTGCCTGGAGGAGCTCTAAATATCTTTCATCAAATGTTGTCTCATGGGATCCAACCTAATGATATTACAATAGTGAGTGTCTTGGGAGCTATTTCACAGTTGTCAGCTCTGCGGCTAGGGAAAGAAGCGCATTGCTTTGCATTAAAGGTTCACCTTTTGACGGACAGCTTAATTAATTGCTCACTAATTGACATGTATGCAAAAAGTGGCTCAATAGAATCATCCCAAAAGGTTTTTGATCAGTTACGGGATAAAGACACTGCAACATGTTCAGCTATGATTTCAGGTTTCGCAATTCATGGACTTGGGACGTTGGCTGATGTGCTATTTCAGAAAATGAATGAACTGGGCTTGAAGCCTGACCATTTCACTTTTATGGGTATTCTAAATGCATGTAACCATGCTGGACTGATTGAACATGGTCTGAAGTATTTAACTGAAATGCCAACTTTGTACACTATAGAGCCTAAATTGGAGCATTATGCATGTGTAGTTGACATGCTAGCTCGTGCAGGACAATTTGCAAATGCTTTAGAACTTATTGGTATGATGCCATTTCAACCAGATGCAAGAATTTGGAGCTCCTTGCTTAGTTCCTGTAAAATTCACAATGAGTTGGATTTGGGTAACCAAGTTACCAGGAAATTGTTACAGTTGGCACCAGATAAAGCAGAAAGTTATGTGCTAGTTTCCAACTTCTTTGCTGGTTCTGGAAAGTGGGATGATGTGAGAAAAATTAGAGCAAGAATGAAAGAGGTGGGACTACAGAAGGATGTAGGTTGCAGTTGGACTGAAGTTGGAGGAAAAACTTATAGCTTTATTGTCGGTGATGAAATGCTTCCTATTTCACAAGAGATTAGGGGCATGTACAGGGACTTAGAATTAAAACTAAGCTAAAGTTGATATATTTTCCTAACCTGAATTGCTTCTTGATAGAGCAGAGGCTAGCAGTGGGCAAAGGGACAAAGTACCATTCTCTTCTGGCTCCTTAGAGGACGATCTTATTTCTATGGTCTGCAAGAACTTTGCACACGAATCATAGTAACTGGCTCAATGCTATTGCTTTATCAAGTCACTTAAGCAAGATTATTGTCAAGGATAGAAGAGTTGAGCAACTGAACATACATTGTCGAACTGGAAAATTACAGAAGTGGGAATTGGGATGTAGATTGGCAGATATCTTACCTGCAGGCTGCAGATGCTGCTTTCCGCCTTGATCAAAGCATAAAAAGAGTTGTATGGAAAGAAGTTTTGCAGCTAAAGACTTGGAGAGACAGCAATACTTCCTGGCAACAAAGTTCAGTTGTTTACAGCACTTGAATGTGTTGTTAACAATATATGAATTGGAGCTTCTTTTGAACCTGGGAATTGTAGATTAGCAGAGGATTAACAATACTAAGTATATTAATTGGAGCTTTTTTGTGGTGGAAAATTCATAAAATAAAAATTTTGGAATCCATTTTCAAGATATATTCTCATGACTAAAGGGCGGGGGGTTAACTGACTTGTACTTCAAATAGTACTTTTTTTTTTTTTGGTTAAAATAAATTTTTTAAAAAAAGTTCTCAAATATTTTCTAATTTTTGGGCTGTGGTCTTTGATTTCCTAGGGAACATTGAAATGCAAGTGTACAAATAATAATAATAATTGGTTCTTGTTTTAACTGGTTTGAATTTTTATTTCAACCCGATGGAAAATACATAACTAATAGTAATTATTTTGGAAGATTCTAAAACAAAAAATTCTAAAAAAAATTCAATTTCTTTTGTGTTTTAGGCTAATTTTGGTAATATTTAATAATATATATATATATACACTTTTTTTTTAATTGATTTGGACTAAACTATAAATAGAGCGCTATAATGAAAAACATGATAAACCAGTTGTACAGTGGCACAAAGTAAAGCTTATTTCGACAATAGCCGACCATCGCCCCCACGCGCCACCATCACTTCCGACTGCAGCCGCTTAAACCCACCCGGTTCTCGGCCACAATGAAAGAATATCTACGAAAACTCGTTCCTCACATACAAAATTTCCAACCTTTCCCAAAATCCCATCCATATTAAGCCGTGTCATAATGCTCATCTCCTACATTTGAACTCTATCCCAACTGAATTCATTAGACTACCAAATCCGAACGAGTTACCAAAAATGAAGACGTGTGAAATCTCTTGACGACCTGTCCGTGTTTAAGACACTGAAACCTCTCCAAACTCACAATTGTCTCGTAATCCACAAACCCACCTCTCCATTTTTTTTAAAGGAAAGTGGGTATATATATATATAGGCCAAAGAATCGAAAAGAAAACATCTTTAACAGTGCAGTGAGAAAAGGGGGTGTGCAATGGCTTCAGCATCAAATTCTGGGCTTCATTCTGAGTCTGCTCCCTCCCAGCCTCTTCTGCCACCTAAAGAAGAACAGGTTTTTTTTTTTTTTTGAATTTTTTAAAACCCTTTTTTACTTTCTCTTTTATCCAGAAGAATAAATTCATATACATGTTTTCAAATTTTTGGCAATTGTTTGTATTTTTTTTTTTTGAAATTAAATTAAGCAGGATATATCAAGCCTAAAGGCGCCACTCCTGGAGCCAAAAAAGGAAGAGATCTCAGAGTGAGTCTCAAAAGATACATCTTTTCATTTGTTTAGTTTGAATTTGTGTGTGAGAGTGATCATGCGACTGGATTTTTGTGGGTCTGCATGTGTTCATTACTAGGTGTGTTGAGTATTTTATGATGTTTATGTGATTTACTTCCACGGTTTAATGATTTTTTTCATGCATTTTTTTTTGGATTGAAAAATTTCATGATTTGGGGTCCGAATATTATCTTCGCACAGGAGATGGTTTTGGTGAGTGTTTTGATGTGCATATGTCCTGTACGTTGTGTATTGAGTAAATTTATATATCCAGGGTTTTGTGATTTTTATCATTCTTTTGTTTTTAAATTAATGAATTAGATGATCTGTGGTCTGCATTCCTTTTTTCACAGGAGAGAACTGTTTATTGATGATATCAGTTGCAAAATCACGTAGTTGCAAAAACATGTTGGTTTGCTATTATTAAGTAATTTATCTTACCTGAGTTTACCTGGTATGTTGAGTTTTTTCCCTTTTCCTCCCTCCTAGGAAGGTTCCGGGGGAAAGAAAATGCACGCAAGCAATTGATGCACTTTTTATCATCCTAACGGTTTTGGTGGTTTGTAAAACCTTATTGTGGAAAAGGTAGTAGTATTTAGAAAATCAGTGGAATGAAACTAGCTTCTAAAAGTCAACCTTTTAATTAGATATAAAGTGTTGCAGAGCTAAATTTTGATAGTTTTGCTATTTCTTCTAGTTTTTCCAGTTTCAGAGCTGCATGATGTTTATGGGGCAACTGATTTTTTGAAAAATAATGACTTTTATTTTGGGTGATGCTGATCAGTTAGTGATATAGAGTTGTGAGGAGTTATGCATGGAAGTGATACGTTGAACTGAATGGTCTTGACTACTTTAACTGGATGAGAGCATGAGACCATTGTCCGTGACAAAAACTTTAATTCTGGTTTTGAGGAAACTGTATGTAACCCTGCAAGCATACACTGAAGTGCATGTGAAATTATATGTATGGCTGAGTACACAAATCTGACCTGGAAAGTTGTGATGCGGAAATGTCTCCATACAACCATCACAAATACAAAATAAATTATCTTAATTTCTTTATTAGGATTGTAGATAGTAACTAAGTGGTCTATTTTCTTTTTGTAGTGGAACTTACAATTGTTTGTATGGATTTTGTATCATGTTTCCTATTTTTACCATGATATCCTGAGAAATTGCAAGTTGAAGGTGAATATTTGCTTTAGATATTGGTTTCTGAGTACCAACCCTAGAAAGGTTGATGAGGTCAAAAACTATTAGAATGGCTTCCAATTTGTCGTCATAAAAATGCAGTCAACATTCTTTTTTCTTTATTTTATACCTTTTGTTTTTTTTTTTTTTCGCTGGGAAATTCATTTGCATCCAATACTTCAGTGACTGGTGGCTCAGCAATTTTGTTAAGTCTGTTTACTTGTGATATTCTTGGGGTAGAAACTCTGGTAGCGTTGGGGTACGTGTTAGGCCCCAACATGTTATCTGTAGGTAGATACAATGAACCAGCTCCTTGATGCAAAGCATGAATTTTCCTACAACATTTGGGTGGTTTTCTTCTTTTTACCACTTTCTCAAGTGTGATTTTCTGCACTACACTTTTTTTCAGACAATTCCTAATTTAAATAGAATTAGATTTTGTTAGAAATCAAATACCATTAATTTTCAAAGATGCTGCATAATCTGCATTTATGGCTATTGTAAAATAATGCACAACTGGTCAAGTTTTTCCATCTTTCTTCTGCAGTATGATGGCATCTTAAGAAAGTCTTCAATCAAACTTTTAAGTATATGCTTAGTAAGGAAGGTTTGCTAATACTAATTACCGTGCATAATCCACAAGAGAATAAGACAAATAGCAAACAGCATTGTGGCATCATTATGGATTTGAAGAAAACATTAATGGATTGGGGGGGTTCTATGCATGATAATTAAAGCAATTTGTAAGAAGAAAAAACAATTTTTGAAGAAGTCAACAGCTGAGATTTAATGAAAGCAAGTTTTGCATAAGCATGTCTGAACCTGATGTACCATGAAGGAAACAAAAGGTTATAACATTAATGACCATCTATGTATATCACAAGCTATTTATTCTTTGAAATTAGGTTATTAGCTGATTTATTATTTATCATTGACCTTTTACCATGGTTAGAATCATTCGGCATTTAACTCGTAGACCAATTTGGTTTTTGAGTGGTGTCCTCTATAATCTGAAAATTTGATTCTGTGCGGTCTACTAATAGTTTCCAGACATAATGGTGTTTCGACATTCTCACTACTATTGTTTTTTTTAACTTTTTCCTACTTACCTTCCTCCCCATTCCATACCCTCCCCCCAACCCCTATGTCTCAATCAGCACAACTTTATTTATTCTTGTGAGAGAGTTTAGGCTTCTTCAAAAAGCAGGAACATTTTGATCTTAAATATGGAACTTTGCTGAGTTATACCTGGAGTATAAAATATCTTTCAATATGGTTTAACTTATGGAACACTCTCCTTTTGGTATCTTAATTTTTTGCAAGACTGTTTGGTAATTGCCTAGGTCCAAAATAGTTACATATTGGAAATACTCTTTGCTGAATTTCCTATATCAAGAAGGAAGCTGAAGCCGGCTAAGGATTGAAAATATGCATTTTCCATGCTATGGAAGATTTTGATGGGCCTTACTCTCATCAAGTCCTTAAAAGGACAATAATTGGATATCTTTCTTTGTATTTCAGGCGTACTAGACTTGCATAAATTATAGATACAGGTGTCTGTTACTTTGAAATGTATTTGTCAGCAAATGTTTCTTTCATTTCTTGTTCTCTTCACCTCATTATAGCAGTATTTTTGCATCATCCTCTGTTCAAAGTGTATATTGTTATATCAACTTCTTTCTTTGGCCAAAAGAGTTGCATGGTGCCAACATGAAGGGGTTGGAACATGGAATTTGGAGATAGGACTTGTTCCTGAGTGGAAAGAGTTTGGGTGCAATTGAGCCTAGTGGCTTGTAACCAACTTGGGCACAACTTTAATTAGATTGTACATAGTATTTCTTGAACAAGACGTGTTGAAGTTCCTAAGTACTTGAATGAATACTTGTCATGCCTATTTGGGCTTTTGTGTATTATTAAATAATTGTATGGTAGATTGTAATTTACAGAATTACCAATACATGTTAGGCAAAAATTAACCATTTTGCCCATGAAGTGTAATATTTAAACCCCTGATTCACTTTTTCCTTCACTTAATCACACCCTCTCAGCCCTAGTTCTTTTGTGCCGCTGCTGCCCCTCTTTCCCAAAGTCTTCCTCAAGTAAAATACCTCTCATCAATTTTTGCTGCTTTCTATATTTTTACATCAATGTTTACATGTTGCATATTGTTATTCATGTATCTATTTGGTTCGAAGTTATTAGCTGTAAACTTGCTATTGCTTTATCAGAAATTCTCTACTAAAGTCTACTTTTGATGTGAGACTCATTTATTATAATTAGGATTGTCTGGATTTTGTTTTTATTTTTGAGGAAATATCTCTATTTTACTGTTGAAGGTGCTCGGATTCCTGTGTATATATTTTTTGTTTGTATTGCTGTTGCAGACTATACTTTTTGTTTGTCTATTTTTTTACCTTTAGTTGTTACTTTCTCAGTTGATCTTCTGGAAAATGAATCAGGAACCAAAGAAATTATCTCTTGACCGATCTAGAGATGAGGTGGTGCTTGGTCCCCTGCATATCTTTGTGATTGAGTTGTGAGATCAAAATCTTGTTTACTCATGATATTGGGCGTTGGAGATTTGATTTTGTTATTCCTTGCGAAAGGGTTTTTAAAGACACCAGTAGTCTTTTCACTCTTAGCCAGCATATGATATTTTGTACAAATTTCATACTTCTTACCATCTGTTGCTGATTTATCTATTGTCTCATGTTACGTTTTCTTGTCTAGTTTGTAAATTATTCCAATTTGAGCCAAATATATAATCTCCAACCATACCTGTGCAAGTATTATAAGCTAGTTTGGAGTTGATGTGTGTTTTAACTGTCTTTTTGGTCTGTAGGAATATGGAGAACAAGGAAGATAAGGAGAAGTATGAAAGGTATTTTGCTGAAATGACGGACTATATAACATCAAAGTACTTCTCTGACAAGACCATCTTTGGAGGTAGAGGTGCTGTGAAATGCCTTAACAGTATAAAAATTTTGTTGTGTGTAACCTGAAATAATATTGTTTTGCTAGCTTAATCATATCTTCAAGCTATCATTCTTAATGTACTTAGTTCTTAATATTTTGTCTAATTCATTTGCCTACTGCTTACTGTCATTCTTAGTATTTGTCTATTGCTTATTTGGTTTTGTACTTATATTATTGATAGTTAGTCTCGCAGTGCTCTAATATTTGTTGGGAACTTGTACTTTCACAACCTTCACTTACTGAAGTTTTCAATTATAAGGGCAATGACTATAGTTGATTTTCTTTGATGCTTGATACCTATGTGGATGTTTGCATTTTCTGCTTTTGTTTGCTTAAGTTTATAATCTCTTACTTTTGATAGTAGAAATGCAGCTTGATGATGTTTGTAAAGGGAATGTGGTTTACAATGGACTTGTGCTTCTTTCTTTTTCTTCTGTTCTAATTGGTGCTGTGGATTTGATGTGTCCACTCATTTATGCTTCAGTCATTACGATCTCTAATTTGACTATGTACCTTTGGGACAATGCAAGAATACAAAAATCTTTTATAGTCCTATAAGGTGAACTCAAGCAAAATCAGTACAGTTATAATTGGTTTTTCTTTTTGTTCTGGGAGATTGAACAAAAGTTTCACTGTTCCACTCTCTAGTTCCTGTTTTCAAGTGCAACGAATACCTTGTTGGGTACGTTTTGTTGCACATCTATTTGGCTATTTGGAGATAGGGCAACGATCAGGCATCATCATCGAGTTTATTGATACCTTTTGCAGGCAATATTTATGATGTCAAAGTGACTACAGATGGTCAGCGTGTGAAGGCAAGCAGGTATGAAAAATTTTAAGATTAATGGTGGTGTTTGCCATGTTATAAGACTCGGACCGGCCCGAACGGTTCAACCGGTGACCCGGTCCACTGGACGATCAAGTCACTCATTAACCTAGTTGGTTTTTGTTTGTTTGTTTTTTTTCTTCTCTTCTCTTCCTTTCTTTTATCTTGTTTCTTCTGAAAATATACAATTGATAACTCGAATAAGCATTTTATACAGAAACTTTTTGAAATGTCAAATTATGATCCTATCGAAATTAAGGCGATGGGATATGTGTTGTTCATTGTTTTTCTTATTATTTTACTTAGGATATGTTTGGAGTGTGATATATTTCAAAAAAGTTGTATTGGAATATGTAAAAATTTTAGTGGGTATTTTTTTTATAGAAAAAGTATTTTAGAGAGAAAAATGAGAGAGATGATTTTTTAAAATTATATGAGAGGAATTTGAGTGGGAAAATTTAAATTTTGAAATAAAAATATATTTAAAGTGTGATGTTTTTATTTGAAAAAATAGCCTACTTTTTCTATTTGCAAATAGAAATGTCTTGTCCAAACATACCCTTAGATAGCATACCCTTAGATAGCATTTCTATATCAATTTTTATGAGTGTGGATTTTGGATTTTAGATGTTATTATGCTATTATGACAATATCAATTGTTTGGTTGCTTATAAGTTAATATTTTATATTTTCTTTATATTTTGATATTATTTTTATTTTTTATTAATTTTATAATTGATTCACCGGTTGAGCCATTACCTTAGGGTTTGAACCATGGTTGCATGGTGGAAGAAGTCGACGGTTCAATGACCGGTCCGAGTCTGATAACTATGGGTGTTTACTTTGTCGGTAACTGAGTGCCGTTTCCAATCCTTGTCTAGGTTGCCTCCAGCTCAATCTTTTTCAGATCCTGCAACTTTCATCAATCTGCTCAACAGTGTATCCAAGTCTGAGGAAGATGCACCAGCTGAGACTTCAAATGGGAAGCAGCCTGCCAAGAAAAACTGATGATTGCTTGCTTTCTAACAGGATATCTAGGATGGCAACTTCATGTAGAATCAGTACTAAGAATTTGGTGCTTACACCTTTAAAATAAATCCATGAGATATATCCTTCCAAAATAATACGGCTTACCTAAATTAAAACTTTTCCTGCGTCAAATATCCCCAGAGTCTAGTCCCGCAACAATTCATTAATTATACTGGTAGCTCATAAAATATGGTAGTAGTAATTTTTTGGCTTAATTATGTCCCAAAAAGCACCTTTGGGGTGGCAATTAATCAGCCATGAAGCCTCCTCCGTAGAATGGATTGCACTCTCAAATTGTAATCCTGGTAGTTCTTTCTTTTATCATAACTACACTGAATCAAGTCAATTTCGGTAGTAAAAGGCGGCTCTGGCTTGCGTCTTCAGCCAATTATGTTTATGCAAGATTTCGCCCAGATTTCTTAAATGGCTAGGAGGCGTCCTCAAGTCCTTCTCAAGTTGAAAAAAACAATTAGCTTAGTTGGACATTCTATGGGTCAACTTGGAAATCCATCTGAGTTCCTACATCTTGATTTCTCTGTTCTTTGTGTTCACTATCAACCAGCAGCAAGGGTTCTCCGCAGATTATGTGTTTTCCTCAAATCCTTTACCCAAATGAACATATTTGTGACGAAACCTGGCCGTTAACTGGACTTTTAGAGAATAGACATAAAAGCGCACACACTAACAATTCAACTCACTGTTGATTTACACTGAATCATATCATTTAGGAGAGAACTGGTTGTTATGCCCAAACCTTGACGAGGTGGCTCTTGGTAGGTCTTAAGGCTATTCATCCACATCGTAAACTCGCGGATGGACAGGGTTAATAAAACACAATAACAGAATGACAGGGTGGACCAAGAAGGAAACAAAGAACAGAATGATGGACGCATCACAGAGATATTGTAGTTAAGGGCAGAGGCTAAAAGTGTTTCCAACTTGAAACATACTGATACAAAAAGAATGGAACAAGAAATGTCAATGACAATTGTAGATCGACTACTATCATGCTCAGTAAACTAAATACTACTACATGAATCCAATCCTTAACCTGTACACTACGCAATTTTCTTTCCATACAGGGGTTGATTACATTTCATGTTGCTCTTTCTCGCTAGAAAGCTCTTAGCAAATCATTACATTATGATTACATTGCAAAGTACAACACCACAGAAGAAAAACAGAAAAAAACCAAAATGCCCTATTTCCTGGTTTGACCATCTTCACCGTGTAAGATTGAGTACTTGACACAAGCCTAAATTATGCGAACATCAACACATCAGCTTTCTTCCAACTTCGAGCACTGAACCCAGAACTTTCTCAGTGATCTGGTCCTTGTCTGATTTTCATTCAATACGCACCTCTCTGTCATAAGAACAGAGAGCATGCTGTATCACCAAATCTACGGTTAATTGCCCCAGCAACTACATGGCTGCACTTGTAAGGATCCATAACCTAGGAAAATTAAAAGAGATTAGACATCATTCTCAGAGCAGACGAAAATTAATCTTAATCACTGAAACTGTCTCTAACTGTGCATGTAAATTACAAATATCAGTAGTAGCAGATAGATAAATGAATAATGCTTTCCCAAGGAAAATTGTCCTTTTCCCTTCTAACACTTGTAAGGCTTGAAGAGAAAAGCAAGAACATCTATGCAAAACGCAAGATGTTCTTCCATTAGCGTTTCATTTCTGGTACTGATAAAGTCATGTGATATAAATCGCAAAGAAATATGGAGGCGAAACAGAATGACTATCTGACTATCCTTTAGAATCAGCTCCTCCAACAAAATCGCACAAGTGATATCAAACAATTAAGCTATCCTCAAATCACAACAACAATTCATCTACATTCAGTAGAACCATCTACATTTAAAACAACGTACTAGCTAGTGGAAACAAGGAAATATGCATCGTCACCACACCAAAATACCTTCAATCGACAAGAGCAGCTCTTTGGCCCCTCTTCCTTCTCTCATATTCTGCATCATCAGTAGGTAACTCATACCTACAAACAGGGCAAGTATTCCTGATCCCCAGCCATGGCAGGATGCAGTCCCCATGATACCTATGATTACAGGGCAACTGCCTTGCATTCTGGCTCATTCCCACATCATCCTTACAAACAGCGCAAATCAAATCATTTTTTTTCAAATCCTCTTCTCTGAAAACAACAAAAGGCAGATTCTTGACAACATCCTTAGCAGCTGGTGGCTTGCCTATCATGGCATTTTCACTCTCAGCGAATTGCCCAAACAACATATCATACTCAGTGGTGTAATTATACTCATCATGATCATGATCACCAAAATTCAATTCATTGAATCTCTCAGTCCCAATCTCAGTATTAGCCTCTAAAGTTTGCGCATTTAACAAAACCTCCCATTCCAAATCCCCCATCACAGCAATCATATCTTCCCTTGCCATCACTGACACATCATCATCATCCAAAAACATGCTCAAAACCTCTCTCTCATCAACTCCTTCATCTACTTCCTCCCACTCCAAATCCTCATTAACCTCCCTATGATCCTCAATTTGAAACGAATCCCAACAAAGCCCCAAACTGGGATCATCAGCACACACATTCTCTTCATCATCGTCATCGGCATTAAATTCAATCTCAACATCATGGCTTAAATCAGAATCCGATTCCGAACCCATATCCACGACTCGCAAACCGGTAACAAAATGCTCCCCGCTGTCAAAGTTCTCCTCCACTAACCCAGAATTTTCGACATCTGGAGAACTGGGTTCCCCGAGAAACCCCAAACCGAGATCAATATCCAAATGGGACGGATCAATCTCAGCGTTCCCTTCAATAATCCCAAAGTGCGGGTCGAAGCCCCGGTTAGCATCAGAAAATTCGGGGTCAATCACAACATGGGTTGTGGACAACTGGGACTGCTCAACTCGCTGATGCAGGAGGTCCATGACGAAATTAACTTGATTCTCGCGGTCGAAAAGATCAGCGCTAGTTATAACCGATTCCGGTTCGGAGACGGCGCCGTTTAAGGAATCGATCAACGATGATTGAGTACGCTGGCCGCCGGGATTCCTATTAGGAAAAAGAAGATCGGACGGTGAGAAATCAGAGGAGAGATCCGAAGCAAAGATTTCGAATTCAGAGGCCCAGTAAGGGTCGAGCTGTCGATGGTGGTGGTGGCGGGAGTGGCGGTGGTTGGGATGTCGAAAGTCGCCTTCCTCAACAACGCCCTCGATGTCTTTGTCGTCGTCCGGGACGTTGAGTAATTGAAGCAACGCGGCCTGAGCCATTCTCGTGGTGGCGGTGGTGTGACTTAAGGCGGAGAATGGACACGGAATGCTAAGGTGCGCCTTTTTGAATTTTTTTTTTTACTATAAAAAATCACACATTTGCATTTTTGTTGTGTGGGTCTTTACTCTTTAGGTTTAGGCCATCCCACGGACCACGGTTTGGTGACGGAAAGCACTGAAGATTTTCCTTTTAAAAAAAAAAAAATACTTCATTTTTTGTATTTTTTTTTTCATTCGTTATTAATTTTTTTGGAATAAATCTGCACTCTTAACTTTTACTATAGCAAATTTTTTTTGTCTCTTTGGCTATAAAGTTCTAGTCTAGTCATCATTACAAAATGATTAAATACTAGATTTATTTATTTAATTTTTTCAAAAAAACCCACATTTCTCCCTCTTGTTTTAGTTAAAATAATTAAATATATTGAAAGCAATCGACCTCATACAGAGGATTAACTATTAAGGTTTGGATGCGTTGTCTTTAAAAAAAAAAATTTGCTTCTGTCTCATATTTTGAGTAATTTATCCCAAAAAAGGGAATTTCCCCAATTAGTTGAGACCATACGAGTAAATATGGTATTGCAAACAATATTTTTCTCAGTTCGATTGTGCTATAATTTTCATATTTTTCACACATCATCCCAATAAAAATGTCAATTCACAGTTCGAATACTTAGATTGTGAAATTTTGATTAGGGTGTCTTGTGTTTTATCCTAAGAATTAGTTGCATGATAGACAAAGAATATTTATTTTGAGGATAAATTCACCGTTCGAATAATTGTGTATAATTGTGTTTCATTAATAAAATGATATTATTTTATTAATAAATATTAGAATTTAATATAAAATATAAAAACTCTAATTTTTATAAAATGAAATTCTTTCGTTAATAAGATACAGTAAATCTGAATTTACTTGTTTCTATCCACTGGACTTAGGAAGTTCATATGCACTTCCTTCTTCAAAATAAGTCACAAGTATCTCCAATTTTCAGTTCTGATACCAATCCAAACTGGGCCTTTTCTGTATGGACTTGGACTCGCTTTGCTTCTAGGAAGCCCATTTGTCAGAAACTTAGCTTTAAATGGCACGGTGTCCAATTTGGTTTTGCAGTAATAATTCATTTTCACAGATTCGGTAGAGCCTGTAAAAGTTTAACTTAGTCTTCAAGTATACTGAAACTATATATATATATATATATATATATATATATACTGAATTGTGAGGAAATGGCAGGTGATTGGTAGTGTGTCCTTTCCTCCTTCATTTCTTTCTCTTCTGAATTCTCTCTCAGAACTTTCTTCAAGCACCTTGTTGGCTTGAGCTCTGAATATCAATAATATTCTGTTTTTTATAATTTGTTATGCTAAGTTTGTGACACCATTCTTACACACTCGTAGAGAGTAGAGAGTAGAGACTAATAGGACAAAAATTTTAGATCGGCTATTGTCATTTTCCAATTTTTTTTTTTGGCCGATATGATAGTCCAAATCTACTTCTACTCTATGAGAGAGAGGGGAAACTAATTGGGTTGTATGAGAGAATGGGGATTGACTGATCCACCAGACCAATGTAGTACATGACACAAACTATCAATTTTTTTTTTTTAAAAAGTTGGTGTCAGAGTTTGAACTTTAGACCAACCTCAACCAAGAGCCTTATTGTAATTTTCCAAACAAGTCCAAGGATTTTTGAACAAGTCCAATCAAAGTCCAGTGCGAAAGCCTCATTCATACATTTTTTGAAAATTTTAAAAGAATAATAATTTATTGTCTAGGAAAAGTATAAACTTGTAATAAGGTTGAATTTACTCTCCGATCTAACAAATGAAGTGAAACTACTATTGTATAAATGTATACATCCAAACTTTAACTATTTCCTTGATTTGTTGGAGTTGGTCATTTTATATTACCATGCTAATTACTCCAATTGATCTTGTATTCCCTTTCATGGCATCTATTCATGCATGGTTGTTATGTTTGTATTGTGTTGTATTTGAAAATTTTGTATTGAAATGTTGGAAAATTTTGGTGGAAAGTTTTTGTAAGAAAAAGTAATATGAAAAAATGTAGATAGGAGAATTTTTTTTTTTGAAATAATATGAGAAATTTTTTTGCAGGAATTTAAATTTTAAGTTTTGTTCTTTATTTTTGTGGTTAAAAAAAAAAAGTTAACATTTTACAAATAAAAACACAAACCAAACATGGCAACGTCTTTTCCATCTTCGATTACAAACTCAGCAAACTAGACATCCTTCGAAAGAATGTTGGACAGGCAACAGGGAACCTGCAGTTGTTGAAATATTCTTGAAGAGTAGGTTTCTGCGAGATACGATGAGTAAGATCAGTGAGATGGAGACCCCACCTGCGCCATTACTTTGGGCGCAAAGCATGGCAACCACCAGACCAGCAGTTGACTTCTGACGCATGAATACACTCATTTGCTCCTCACTAGGCTCGTAAATAAAATATACACCTTCCCATTTGGATTTATCTTTTTGCATTATTGATGATGATTCCACATTTGATAAATCAATAAGAATCTGCAACAATTTGATATCACTTACTGTTGTATATATAGTTATGGAAGAGCTAGCATTGGTTGCTCAGAGCTCTCGAAAGAAAACATTATCTGTTGGGATCAAAAATCAATAAATCCCAAAAGCAACAAAATAGATTAAAGAACCTTCCACAACCGTAAGGCTTTAAATGAAAGGTTGGCCGCAAATCAAGCAAAACAAACAAATTAATGATGAACCCACACAAGCAAAACAATTGCTTGAATCTGTAGGGAGAACTTCGGATAATTGAAGCAAACAAAGGAAAGGTTTTATTAGATGGCGTACGGTCAAACAAAATAAAAGTTTGTTAGCCGAATAGAAATTGGCAGCCAAGGTACTGAAGAAAACTTGATCAAAACTGTGCAAAAATAAGCCGGGCTGAATTTTTGTGTTTTTCTTTGTACTTTTCTCTTTGTATTAAAATCATGAATAATATATCCTATTTATAAGATTCAACTAAACCTATACCTATTTGGATTTGGTAAACTAAACCAAATTAATAATTCTAAATCTAATAGAATTATTAAATTACAAATTATAAACCCAATAGGATACTAGGATACTAGTATACTTAGTCAAACAATTTGTTTCTTTTGTTTGCTTCACTTGCCGGCCAAGTCAACTTCCAAATTGAAGCCTTTTTGATTTGTTTTGTGGGGGCCGCTTCCAATTAGTTTGTTTGTTTGCTTCTTGGCCGAATTTTCTTCCTAGGCGTGCAAAATTGTTCTGCGACCAAAGTCTTCGTCAAAAACCCTTACGGCCAAGTCTTTGTGTTACTTCTTGATTTCGGCCAAATCAAATTTTGTGTTATTTTGGGCTTTATTATTTTTAATCCCAACATTATCCTTTTGCATTAGTTACAGCACATCCTCAGCTTTCTTTCCCTGAGTTTTAGATAAGATTATCCATGGCGAAGGTTGGAGTAGCAAAGAGTTCAAGATGGTCTCTATCAGGGATGACAGCACTTGTCACTGGAGGACTCATGGGATAGGCCGTGCCATAGTTGAGGAGCTAGCTCAACTTGGTGCCATCATCCATACATGTTCAAGAAATGAAGCTGAGCTCAATGGTCTCTTGCAAGAATGGACCTCCAAGGGATTCAAAGTCAGTGGGTCTGTTTGTGATGCATCTTCAAGAGAACAACGAATTAAGCTCGTGGAAAAGGTTGTTTTGTCCTTTGATGGCGAGCTCAACATTCTTGTAAATAATGTTGGAATGGGGATAGGGAAGCCAGCAGTGGAATATAGTGATGAAGATTATTCGTTGTACATAAGTACTAATTTTGAATCCAGTTTCCACTTATCCCAACTCGCTTATCCTTCTAAAAGCATCTGGGAATGGAAACATTGTTTTCATTTCCTCTGCTGCGGGTTTAGTAACTGTCCAAAATTCATCCCTGTATGCAGCAACTAAAGGTGCGATGAATCAGCTGACGAAGAATTTGGCTTGTGAATGGGCTAAAGATAATATTCGGGTCAACTGTGTTGCCCCTTGGTTTGTTAGAACCTCATTAGTGGAAGATATGCTCAATGATACAAAGGTAGTGAAGAAGATTGAATCAAGAACGCCAATGAGGCGCCTTGGAGAAGCGGAAGAAATTTCATCCATGGTGGCTTTCCTTTGTCTCCCTGCTGCTTCATATGTCACTGGACAGGTTATAGCTGTTGATGGAGGATTTACTGTCAACGGCTGCGAATGGGATTAAATTAACACATGCCATTAATTTCAACAAGTGGTTCATTTCATGAAAAATAGGTCTAGCTGCCTATTTTCTCTTGTTTTGTGTGATAATAATTTTTTGTTTTTACAGTTTGTACTGTGGTTGAAAATAAATGCATTTCTTCTGATTTCCATTCATTCCTGTCTTAAGGAAACATTATCTTTGTTATTCAACATTGTAACCAAAGGTGGTTAAATTGTTAAGATATTTTTTTTTCCTATTTGGGTTTTTGCTTTCTTTGTTTTAGGAGAAAGTCCCCATTCGAAGGCAAAACTCTCTCCTCCTATACCAGAAACTCCTTAGCCAGCCAGGATGTAAATCGAGGGATATGTACGAGTTAATAGAGCTTAAAAGCCAATGCGCCAAACCCATAACAGACATGATATTTCAACGGATTTTGCTTTCTTGTTTGGTATGCAATCTCTCATCATCCAAAATTTTTTTAACTAATAATCTTTTTTTTTTTTTGGGTATCAGCTGTTGCCTGCCAATGAAATCCTATAGCTTAACTGGCTGATTTGCGTCATATAAGTTACAGAGAATTGTTTACTTAGTTATTAAGCCTCACAATCAAACTGATATTATGTTTTATGTATGTTCATGTCAGTTTTTCTAGATGGAACCATTGACCAACAACTGTGGATATTTTTTTAGGTATTTAGTAATGTAACCTGCCAATCTCGTTCTAATTAACAATTACCAAATGCTGAAATGTATAGCTTGGCTATTTGTTTTGTTTATTTATTTATTTCTTGCTAGGCTTGGCTTGTCTTGATCTTCCAATCCTTGTCCATGTAGCTCAAGTTGGATTGGTCACTAGTTTTATGTTTACGAGATAAATATTATGAAATAAAAATTATTTTAAAAACATAGTAAATTATCTTAAAATATAAAAATGTAAAATGAAATTATAAACCAAGCAAGCAAATTGTTCTTTTGGATAAGTTTAATATTTATATTTATTTTGTTTTTCATTTGTTATTCATTATGAAAGTTGAAAATTTTAGTCAAAACAACTCTAATTGAACACATTTGTTCTTGAATCTTACATTAGAAAATATAAGATATGTTACTAAGATATGATTACGGGATTTATTCAACTAATTTTTCAATACCATTTGAAGTTATATTTAGATTTTTTTGACCTATTCATATTTATTAATTATTGACAGTAGTGGCTGCAGTTATATATTTATTTCTTACTTCAATTTTGGATAATTTTCCCGGAAAAATTAGGAATGTTTTCCTTTTGAAATCAGACTTCAATTGTATTTGATACAAGTGCCGCACTCCTTATTCACTCTAATCCACAAGAAAATGTTAATGTAACTAGTTTATAATTTATGGGAACAATCTATTTATATATAAGGAGGAAGAAACAAAAATTTATGTAATTAATATAATTGGCTAAAGTTCAAAATATAACTGACGTATGAAATACGTATAATATATATTTTTTCTAATCAACACTCAATCATTCGAGTCCAACCAAATTTGATGTGGACCATTTGGGGCAATTATTTAACCTCAATTATTAGCATCAAACTCAAATAATGAAATCTTCTTTACACCTGCAGGCTGCACTCTCTTTCTAACAAAAGTTTAAAATCAATTTGAGACATTGTTTAACGTTATAAAATACCTATTCAAATCCTTTGAATGATACTTCAACATATCCAATTTGGTATCATAGTTTATGTGCACGCATGGCTAATTTTTTGTTGAGACTAAACAAATTTCAATATGTGTTGTTGCGTAACTTCATTGCGTGGGACTAAAATGTTTAGCAAAAGTTAATTTTAGACTTCACATGAGTCACCTCCAAAATCTTAGACAGATTAATAAGTAGAATTGAAAAATTAAAAAGATGTTAAAACTCTGAAAGAACATCAACGTAACACCAAGTTTTAGAATTGGAATTGTGTTAATATCAAAGAATATTTTTATTATAATTGGTAGAATTTTATGACTTCCCTTAGTTTAACTCATTCATAATATCTATTTTATAATATTTTTAAATTATTAAAATTTTCTCCAAAATTCAAACTAAAATCTACATAAAATATATTTAATTTAAAACTAATTTTAATTCTAACTAATAATCAATCGAACCCTTCTTACCTAAAGCCTGAGAATTGTCTGGTTATATAATATATTAACTGATGAAGGTTAAATTTGTAACCCAACTAAGATCCGATGACAAGGCTTTGATCAAAGATTCTTTGTCTTCCGGATTGATGATTATTCTTGCAAAATAGATCCCGAAGTGATTCTCTGAGGCAAATTCTTCGATGCGTAAGTCAGAATTTAATCAAAGTATAATAATATCATCTACCTATTAACGGTATTTTTAACTTCAATTGCTCCAATTTGGTATCATAATTTATGAGCATGGTTCATTAACTTTTTGGTGAGCCTATACCACAAATTTCCATATGTGTTGTTGCAGAACCTTGTTATCTAGAAGAGGCATTAAGTCCAAGATAGTGATCGTGGGACTAAAATGTTTAGCAAAAGTTAATTTTTGACTTCGTATGAGTCACCTCTAAAATCTTAGACATATTAATAAGTAGATTTGAAAAATCAAAAAGATATTAAAACTCTAAAAGAATATCAATATAACACCCCACATTTATACTAAGAGTGCGTTTGGTTTTTCATTAGAATTGAAATTGTTTTAAAATCAAAGAAATGTTTTATTATATTTGGTGGAATGTTATGATTTTTTACCTTAATCTAACTCATTCATAACATATCTATTTTATAATATTTTTAAACTGTTAATTTTTTTTCTAAAATTTAAATTAAAAGTTATATAAAATGTATTGTTATAAAAATATTACTAAGTAGTATTGCTACTACAATTCTAAAATGTAGTAAACTAGTAAATAGAATAATAATATGAAAGTAAGTGGTGTGTCATTAAACCACCAAATATAAATTCCAACTTTCAAACCTTCTGAAGTATAGTGTGAGTTGGGTCGTCTCCTTAGGAAATGGTGGATTTATCTCTCAACAAAATAATTTAGAGGTTGTTTTAGGACAATACTAAAAAAAATGCAAAATAACAAATTAAGAGTAAATATAATAATTAATGCAGAATTTAAAATAGTAAAATTCAATAATTAACAAGCTCTAGTTAAAGGAATAATTTCAAGATTGGCTCATTCAATTGGTCATTGACACAAGGTTAATCTTATAGATCCACAAATAAATTGGCTATAGTCACTTAGTACCACCAAGCAACCAATTTCTCGTTATTTTGTTGGCAATTAAGAGACCCTCATTAATTACTTCTCTTGTTGGTAAATAATCTAGGTACCACCATAGGATTCAATTTACCCACAGCATTAAGATTTAGAGAAACCCAATTCTAACAAACAAACTCATACCATGGTTGTTTTAATTAGATTGTTTATCCCTTAACACAATTGAATCACTTACCAAGTAATAATCGTGTCAATTGCTACTTCACTAAAACAATCAAACCTTGATGTTCTAGTTAGCAATAGATTATATTGTCAATCAAATAATGGTACCAATTATCTAGTTCAACAACACAATCATAAATAATAAATTGCAGGAAATAAACAAATACCTATAATTTATAAGAACATTAAAAACAATAAGTCTCACAATTATTGTAGAACCATCCTTCAATTATCCTTCAACTAGAAGATGAATTTAGTTGCTTGACATGATTGATGAAAAACAAAGTAAAGAGGAGAAAAAGAAAGAATGAAAGAAGAATAGAAGAAGAAAGAGAGATGGCTTGTATTTGCTCTTATGTTCCTCTTATGTTTTTCTTGTTGGGCCTCTAGGGTTTGTTTCTGACCCAAGTGATTGCCTAAAATTTGATGACTTGATGCCTTAGTGCCCATGCCTAAGACGATGGTCTTCAGTTTTGCTCCACCAAATTCAACTTTTAAACACATTTTTCTTCAAACACCTACTTTCAACATCTACAACACATAAAATAACTAAATCCATTAAATTCATCATAAAATTAACCAAATATCATGGAAATTATTAATAAAAGATATATATAAATTAAGCTCTATCTAAGACAAAGAAGAAATGTGAAAAACACAAGTGTAATGAAAATTTTCTATCTTTTTCTTCTCCTCATTCTCTATACCTTCCCTAAACCTCTATTTATATAAGTTTAGGGTTCATCATAATCTTGTAGGTTACAAGAACTTAAAGTCACAAGTTCATCTTCCCACATCATGATCTTGTAGGTTACAAGAACCTAAAAGTTACATAACTTACAAAAATCTAAAAGGTTACAAGGTGGGGTATTTCAAGGGTTGGGAGTAAGGATGGAAATTTAGGGTTCGGGGTGGGGTTGCAAACCCATACCCGACCAAAATTATCCAGCCTTTAGAACTGATCGGGTTTGGGTTCCCGAACCTAATCATCTTTGTTCAAATTTTGTCATGTTCAAGAAAACAGACCAATAAACAAACAAAAAACAGACCAATTTTGGAAACGCTTGTTCAAATTTTGTCACGTGAGACTGATGTAATAAGAAAAGGTTTGAGAGTGAAGAAGAAACAGAAAAATTGCAGAATCTTATGGAAGAAAGACGGAGTTACAAAAATGGAAATAGAAACATAATGATCTCCACAAACTTCAATGATCTCCAGAAACACAATGATCTCCAGAAACAGCCCAGACCAAAAAACTTCACATTCAGTATGATAATATACATCATAACAATAAAAAGAATCCATTTGGAGAGGAGCTTCACTCACTGTACTGACCATTTATTTACATATTAAATCCCGACACAAGTAAAAATAAAAACTTCACATTTAGTATGATAATATACATCACAACAATAAAAAGAATCCATTTGAAGTATATTATTTTTTCCCAGCTAATAAATAGCATGAGGTACCATTTTGCAGAAATATGCAAACACTATCTAGAACGTAATTTGGATGCTTCAAGCTCTGCAAGTGAGCTTAAAGCGATCAACACTCCTTGTGTGATTTCCTCAATTTTAGAAAGCACTATAAGCGATAAAGAGAGATTACCAAATGGTAGGTAGAAGCGAGCGGCGAGGCGAACGCGAGTAGCAAGTGGAAAGCGAGAGGTAGTAGCGACGAGAGAAGCGTGGATGGTTCGGCACAACAAAGAAAGCGAGGCGGATGAAGGCGGTGGATGGTTCGACCTCAAAGAAAAGAAGGAAGGTAAGCGGTAGAGGAAAAAGAAATAATGAAGAAAGAAGAAAGTTTGGTTTGAATCTTGGACTACCGAATTAGAATTAGAAGCCCTAGGTTACGATTTTGTCAAATTAAAAGCTGGTTCAATTTAAAGTAATTTTATTCTCAATTTGACCCAATTAAATTAGTTATTATTATCATAATACTCATATTTTCTTTCTATTTTTATTTTAAACTCTTAATAAACCTAACTTTATTTAATCATATCCTTGAAATCTATTTCTTTCGTTCAATTACACCCTAAATAAGTTAATATATTAATACAAAATTTAACTAGTTAATATAACATTTTATATTAGTATGATCAATTAGAATTCCTAAATGCACATTGAATAATTATTAATTTGTCATGATCAAATTTTTTCCTCAAAAATGTACAAACTCAAATTTCCAAATTTAAATTACTGTTAAATTAAAGTTATTAAGTTAAGATTGTCATCTCTCTCAGTCTCTCGTAAGTTAATAATAATAAATATCTACTCAATATTCACTAATCACTTTGTGGTGATTAATTATAAAGTTACACACTCAAATGAAATAGGGATGAGTTATTAAAGAAGGTAATTGCACAGTTTGCACTCTCATATGTACACAATTTAATGAAAAAATTAATAAAGTTTTTAAGATTAGTGACTTAGTGTATATGAAACACTAGGACCATATACAATGTCACAAAGATTATTAAAAGTAGAAAATTGTGTCACTATATAGAAGAACATTTTGTTTGTTATTTAACTTAATTGCATTCAAAATTATAAATATGTTCATTTCTTCAATGCTTATATTATATTTAATCAATTTTATTATATGAGTAAAATTAATATACATACATGTCATATGTAATAGGAATACAAATCAATTAGTCAAATGCTCAAATCACTAGCATTTAGTTAATTAGTTCCATAATCTTATATATATTTTGATAAAGTACATATAAACAAGATATGAAGCAATAATTTAATGAAAAAAGCAATAATTTAATGAAAAATTAATAAAGTTATTTTATTGTTCATCAAATGTAAGAGAAATAGCTACTAATGGCATATTCACAATCACAAACATTAGAGTTGAGTGAAAAATAGGGATGTTTTAATGTTCAAATTTGATTTGAAATGATTAAATTAGAATTAATAGATATTAGGTAAATCATAATAGGTTAATAAATTTAGTGTTTATAATTTTAATTTATAATAATTCAAGAACAATTGACCGAAAAAACTAATGAATTAATTATTGTAACATATGAAGTTTATATTTATATGATATTTTTTACAGTTTTAATTCTCAAGATTTAAAGTTGTGATAATTTTAATTCCCAATATTTAAAGAATTAACTGTTTTAGTCTCTAAATAATTTAAGTGGACAAATCTATTTATATAATTTTAATTTGTAAAAATTTAAAAAAAAAACCTCATTAGCTTAAATAAATTAGGAAGGGTAAAGTGACATATATTCATGCTATTTTTCAAATCAGAATAAGTAAAAAAAATATATAAAAGTAAAATTTTTTGTTCTATATTTTTAAAATTTTCTATTTACATTAATTTAAAAAATTAAAAACAAAATGACTATTAATTTATTTTTCCTATTCTCTTAAGGTAATAAGGTTATGTTTTTAATTGTTGTAAATTAAAACTCTAAAAATTAAATTTATCTACCTAATTTATTTAGAAATTAAAAATATCTAATCTTTAAATATTGATACTTAAAACTATTAAAAACATTATATAAAGGGGGGTTTCATAAGTTTCAACAATTGACTCATTAATTTTATAGGTCAATTGTTTTTAAATTATTACAAATTAAATTTATCAAATTAAAAAACTTTAATATCCAAAAACTCCAATACTCAAAAGCCAACTCGTTGCTAGATTGTAAAGGACCATCCCCATGGCCTTTGTCCCCAGTCCCCACTCACGAATATAGAAAAACAGCCAATAACATACAATAATAATCACCAGTAGGTCCAGTGAAGCTCTCCATTCTGGATATTTATTCTATAAATTTAGAATAAATATCCATTTCAAACTATTAGAAGTGAAATTTAAAGAATTTAACAATTTAAAATTAATTATATAATTCAACAAATGGAATTATAAATATAAAAATTAAAATTAAAATATTATTTAAAAACACATAGGGACTGGGTCGGGTTTTTGGGTTTTCTCGAACTCGAAAATCGGGTTCGTATCGGGTTTTTCTCGAACCCGACCATTGTGGTCGGGAGTCGGGTCGAAGTCGGGTTTGAACCCCATACCCATCTGAACTGGGTTTTTAAAAACCCCAAACTCAAAAAACCCAGTCAATCGGGTTTTGACCAGGTTCGGGTTCAGGGAACCCGTCGGGTAGGGGGTTTTTTGCCATCCCTAGTTGGGAGTTACATGTCTTCAAGACTTCCCCTTGGATAGTGGAGTTACTTTCATGGGCAAATAGAGAATTATACAGATGGACATCCATAATTTGCATGATTCATAACACTCCCCCTTGGATGTCTGTCTTCGAGAAAAATGCCTCATTAAAACCTTACTAGGAAAAACCCAGTGGGATAAAAACCTAGTGAAAGAAAAATAGTACATTTAAAATGGGAAACTACCACGTTAAAAACCTTGCCAGGATAAACCCAGTGGGAAAAAACCTTAGCTAAGGGAAAAAGAGTACAGTGTACGATTAGTCCCCCTCTTGAGCACATCATTGGATATATTTCAGTCGAAGCAACCCAATCCTGTGAACCAGCTTTTCAAATGTTGAAGTTGGTAGTGACTTTGTAAATAAATCTGCCAAATTATTACTTGAACAAATCTGTTGAATATTAATCTCACAATTCTTTTGGAGATCATGTGTGAAGAAGAAATTTGGAGAGATGTGTTTTGTTCTGTTACCTTTGATATATCCCTCTTTTAATTAAGCAAAATATGCAGCATTATCTTCAAATAAAATAGTAGGAGTTTTATTGTCCAAATGCAAATCACATGACTCTCGAATATGGTGAGTCATAGATCTTAACCAAAAACACTCCCAACTTGCTTCATGGATGGCCAATATTTCAGCATGATTAGAAGAAGTGGTAGTTATAGTTTGCTTCATAGAACGCTAAGAAATAGCAATACCACCACATATGAGAACATAACCCGTTTGTGACCGGGCATTATGGGGATCTGATAGATATCCAACATCTGCATAACCTATAAGATCAGACTTGAGTGCTTTAGGATAATAAAGACCCTTATCAATTGTACCTTGAAGGTAACGAAATATATATTTAACACCATTCCAATGCCTTCGTGTAGATGAAGAACTATATCTTGCTAATAGATTTACAGCAAATGTGATGGGTGTCGAAACCACCAAAAATAATCCTTCTCTAGGCTAAACTTTGTAGATAGCGGTGAGAGAATTCGAATCCATGAGAGATTGGTTAGATTTATTCCTTGAACAAAATAAAATAAAGAGGGGTTTTGTATTATGAACCGAGCAAGAATCAATAAGACAACTAAACAAATTAAATAACCAACTAAAAATATGAGGAAAAATTAATAAGAAGAAGCTTCCAATCAAGAATTAATTTGGTATTGATTCCTCAAATTGATCATTGATTCAAAAGATAGGTTCTTTTATCTTGAATAAATTAGTTATAGTTGTTGAAGATCCGTCCTCTAACAACCAATCTTTTCTTACTTTTCGATAACCTTCGGATCTGTCCTATGAGTTATTTCTCTAATTAACAAACACAACCTTGGATCCGTCCTATGAGTTATGTCTATTAGTTGCATTAAGATTCAAAAGACCCAATTACTAACTTGAAACCCTTAAACGCCGTGTTTATTTAAGCTAAATTATATATTTTCATAACATACAATCTAAGGCGTTGATTACCTTTCGATGTTGTTATTTGTCACTTGAATTAGGACAATCAACAAAAGATTAATTATTCTAAATGACTATATATTGAATTCAACTATCAAACAATAGGCCTCTTGTCTAACAATTCAATACAATAATATAATGCAGCATAGAACATATATAAAAACTCAAGAACAATAAAATTACGGAACCTCACAATTGTTGGAATCAAACCTCAATTAAACTTGATTGGAAAATAAAAATTTAGCTAAATATAATTAAAAGAAAATACAAAGAAAATCAAATGATCCCTTTTTGTCGATCCGATGCGGCTCTCGTCTTCTTGGCCGTAGCTCACTCCATGAAAGGATGAATTGTGGCTTGAGAATTCCAAACCTTGTTTTTCTCTCTATTGAAGTAGGGAAGCCTAAAAATGGGATGCATTGATTGTCTCCAAGCCTTGCCTATTTATAGGCAAGGATTCAAGACATTTGGTTGTGGCCACTTGCTTTTCCTCACATTCTTCACCATTTTTCATAATTAATCAATAGCCTCCTTTTGGTCCTCTCTTTTCTTTTTCTTCTTTCTTGCTTTTGTTAATTCTTCTTGCTTCCTTTGTCTTTGTACAGATTTTTTCTGATTTTCTTTTCTTGTTTGGCTTTCTTTTTCCCATGTGAGGCTACATTTTGGAAGGACTTTCTTCTGTCCTCATGCACTTCTTGTTTGGCTTTCTTTTCTTTTTCATGTGAGGCTGCATCTTCATGTGAGGCTGCATTTTGGAAGGACTTTCTTGCTGTCCTCATGCACTCTTTCTTCAGAAAAATAAAAGATGGCAGCTGGTCTCAAGCCTTCATGTGCAAATGTTTCTCTTTCACTCAAATGCAAGGTTGGCATCATATCTTTGTTTTGTGCCCTTATCATTATGTTTTCTTGTGTGATAACTTGGAGCTCTGCTCTTGTTTTCTTGTGTGAATATTGGAGAATTTTGTTGTTGAATTGCTGCTGAAAAAATAAGGCCAGACTGCGCAATTAGAAAACCCGTAGCTGCCAAAATTGAAAAGAACTGAACTTCTTGAACCCAAGTTTCTGCCCAGATTTGGTCCCTTTGCTTCCGGAATTTGAGAAAACTTTATTCATGAAAGTTTTTTCTCTCTTTCTCAGCTTTCCATATCATCTTGAATCATCTCATTTGGACGTCTGCATCAAGAGTTATGAACTCCGGAAGATGACTATGTGCACAAAGAAACCTTGAAGCTTTTGCTAAGAAAGATAATATTTTGCTTTATTTGTTAAATTTTTCCTACAAAGCTCCAATCTATCCATCAATAATAAAACACTTAATATTCATATAAATAAGCATTTTAATCACTTAAACACAAGGAAATTGATCCAATAAATATGCAATTATATACTCTATCAAAATGATATATTTGGTCGTGTATAACTAGCAAGATATATTAATGCTCCAATAGCACTAAGATACGGTACTTATGGACCAAGTAGTTCTTCATCACATTTACAAGGTCGGAAAGGATCTTTATGCACATCAAGTGACCTTACAACCAAAGGTGTGCTCAAGGGTGTGCTTTATCCATATAAAACCTTTTAAGCACTTTAACTATATAAGTTGGTGATGTAGAAAGATACCATTTTCCAAATGTTCAATTTGCAAACCAAGACAAAATTTTGTCTTTCCAAGATCTTTCATTTCAAACTCTTTCTTTAAACTATCATGACTTTTTGGAGCTCTTCAGACTCGGATCATTTTTATAGCCTTCTTTCAAAGAAATATTCATCGAGGCGATTATACAACATACGTCCAAATTTGTTTCAAACCATAAAGAGATCTACATAGTTTAATCAAGTAAAGATCTAGAATTATGTTCATGCCCTTTAGGTAATTTAAATCCTTGAGGATTTTCATATAGATGTTGTTATCAAGTGAGCCATATAAATGGCGAACGACATCCATGAGACGATTTCAACTTTTTCACATGATGCCAAACTAAGCAAATATCGAAAAGTAGTTGCATCCACCAGGAGAATACATCTCATCATAATCAATACTAAATTTTTATGAAAAACCTTGTGCAACAAGGCGTGCCTTATATCGTACAATTTCATTTTTTCATTCCTCTTGCGCATAAAAACCCATTTATATCCAACGGGTTGCACATCTTACGGTTTGCGTATCAACGTCCAAAACTTTACGTTTAGCTAGTGAATTCAATTCGACCTAAATTGCATCTTTCCATTTTGGCCAATCATTTCTGCGTCTACATTCTTCTACTGACCTTGGCGCATGATTCTCATTGTTATTCATAATAGCAATTCTTGCAACATAGACAAATTTATCGTCGATGTTAATTTTCGATCGTCCCATCTTTCCCTAGTCATGGCATAATTAATTGATATCTCATAATTATCAGCATTTTTAGGTACCTGAATTTTTTTTGGAAAATTTTCACTAGCCATGTTGGGAAGCTCTCCAAGAGTTGTAATGTCATCGTTTTGACCATCAGAATCATTTGCTCATTTTTTTTTTTGCAAGGAATTTTATCTTTAGAACCGATTGGTCTACCACACTTTAGGCGTGCCTTAGACTCATTTGCGATGGTCACTTGTCCTTTAGGGACATCAATTCTAATCGGAGCATTTACAGTCAGGACATAAGATTTAGTAGCTCTCTTTAGGTCAGTAAAAGCGTCTGATAATTGATTTGCTAAATTTTGCAAATGAATTATCTTTTGAACTTCCAGTTCACGTTGCTTTGTACGAGGATCAAAATGAGACAATGATAATTCATTCCAACTAATTTTCTTGTCCGGCTTTATTTTTCCTTCCCTTAATGTTGGGAAAATTGACTCATCAAAATGACGACAAGAATCAAGATGTAAATAAATCTCGATCATTGGCTAAAGATATTTAATTATTGATGGAGATTCATACCCAACATATATACCCAACCTCCTTTGAGGTCCCATCTTAGTGTGTTGTGGTGGAGCAATAGGAACATAAACCGCACTTCCAAAAATTTTTAGATGGGAAATATTTGGTTCCTAACCATAAACCAAGTATAATGGGGAGAGTTCATGATAATTTGTTGGCCTTATGCGAATCAATGCTGTTGCATGCAAAATAGCATATCCCCAAGTAGAAGTTGGAAGATTAATTTTCATAAGCAATGGCAGAACAATTAATTGCAAGCACTTTATAAACAATTCTACTAGACCGTTTTGTGTGTGAACATAAGCTACAAAATATTCAACACTTATCCCAACAGACATGCAATAATCATTAAAAGCTTGTGAAGTAAATTCACTAGCATTGTCAGGGCATATCGTCTTAATGGTATAATTAGGAAAATGAGCGCGTAACAGAATTAATTCTCCCAACAATCTCGCAAGTGCCAGGTTGCAAGTTGATAATAAGCATACATGTGACCATCTCATTGATGCATCAATTAAAACTTAAAATATCGAAATGGTCCACAAGGTGGCTGAATAGGCCCACATATATCCCCATGTATGCGTTCTAAAAATACGGGAGATTTGGTTTTAATTTTCATTGGTGATGGCCTTATAATTAACTTACCTTAAGAACAAGTAGCACATAAGAATTCATGGGATTGAATAATCTTCTGACTCTTCAAAGAATGACCACACGAATTCTTTATTATTTTTCGCATTATTATAAAACTGGGATGGTCCAACCGGTCATGTCAAACGACAAAATCATCATAATTAGTAAACTTCTAATTTACTGTTGCATATATTTCAACCATAGCAATATATGTGTAGTACAACCCAGAGGAATAAGAAGGTAATTTTTCCGATACAACTTTTTTAGAAGAAATACTTGTAATATACAAGTATTCATTATTACCTTTATTTTTAGTTTCAATATGATATCCATTTCAGCAGATATCTTTAAAACTCAACAAATTCCTTTGAGACTTTGATGAATATAATGCATCATCAATGCAAAATTTTGTTCCTCTAGGCAAAATTATAATTGCTCTTCTAGAGCCTTCAATTATTTTTGCACTACCACATATAGTACTAACATGGGCTTCTTTTATAATTAGACAAGAAAAATATTTCTTATCCCTAAAAATGGAGTGTGTTGTTGCACTGTTTGCAAGATATAATTCTTTGTTATTTAGCTTTGACTAGTATCACCTTCAGGGTGATTGACAAAGAAATCAGCAACATCCAAAGAAGTAAAATCAGTAAAGCCATTGTCACTAAGACTAAGGTCATAATTAACATCATCACTAATAAAATTTGTCTCTATCTTCTTTTCTTTATTTTTCAATAATTCTTGATAGAGATCAACAAGTTTTTTTGATGTATGACAAGTACGAGACCAATGGCTCTTTATGCCACAACGATAGCACTTATTATCCACTTTCTTTTTGTTTTGATCTCCATCTTTCTCATCATTACTCTCCCATTTCTGGTGATGAGTAGCATTTTTGGTATGACCACCATAGTTATTACGACCATGACCACGCCCACGCCCACGCCCACGATTAGATTCTCGGGTTGTCACATTTGCTTGAAATGGAGCAACATCGATTGGCAGCCTCATGATTTTTCAACAAAAGCTCATTATTTTGTTTAGTAACAAGAAGACAAGAAATCGGTTGAATATTTTCTAAAACCCTTTTCACGATATTGTCTGCAGAACACATTAGATGCGAAAGATGGAGAAGGTTTTCTAGCATATCCTTATTAGTAACTTGTTCTCCTCATAATTTCAATTGTAAACTGATTTTGAAAATTGCTGAATTATACTCACTTACAGTTTTGAAATCTTGCAAGCGCAAGTGCATCCAATCATAGCGAGTTTTTGGAAGAATGACCATTTTTTGGTGTTCATACTTTTCTTTCAAGCCACTCCACTAGATGAAGGGATCCTTAACTGCTAGATATTCACTTTTTAACCCTTCATCGAGGTGGTGATGGAGAAAATCATTGCTTTGGCTTTTTCTTTATTTGTGGCTTTACTCCCTTCTTTGATAGTCTTTCCAAGACCATTTGCACCTAGATGAATTTCGACATTTAACACCCATGACAAGTAATTATTTCCAGTAATATCAAGTGCAACAAATTCAAGTTTTGCAAGGTTAGTCATAGTGATGAATATAACTAATACAAAAAAAAAAAAATCTCACCTAACTTACGAATGAATGGAACTTGGCTAGAGATTCGTCTTGATAACGTGTTATAAAAATATTACTAAGTAATATTGCTACTACAATTCTAAAATATAGTAAACTAGTAAATAGAATAATAATATGAAAGTAAGACAAAGAAGAAATGAAGAACACAAGTGTAATGAAAATTTTCTATCTTTTCTTCTCCTCATTCTCCATACCTTCACCAAACCTCTATTGATATAGGTTTAGGGTTTATCATGATCTTGTAGGTTACAAAAACCTAAAGGTCACAAGTTCATCTTCCCACATCTTGATCTTGTAGGTTACAAGAACCTAAAGGTTACATAGCTTACAAGAATTTAAAAGGTTACAATGTGGGGTATTTCAAAGGTTGGGAGTTACATGTCTTCAAGACTTCCCTTGAATAGTGGAGTTACTTTCATGGGCAAGTGGAGAATTATACAAATAGACTTCCACAATTTTCATGATTCATAATATGTATTTAATTTTAAACTAATATCAATTCTAATCAAGAACCAAATAAACCCTTCTTTCTTGACGTCGGAGAATTGTGTAGAGTTTATATAATAAATGACTAATGAATATTCTTATAAATGAATTACCGTTTTATCTCGCGTTATTACTTAATGGAGGATATTCACACTACTATTAGATGTTGTCTTCTTCTAATGATTGAGAAGTTCTATTTTGCTTCTCATTCCATTTTCTAACACACACTTAATCTAAATCTTTGAAATATTTATAGTGGTTTGTTGAGTTTCCTCATTCATATAGCCGCCAATTAGTGAAAGTGGAGGAAAATAATTTCAAGATACAACTACTACGTGTATTTATTTAATTTTGACCACCTAAAGATCATATAAAAAATTAAGAATATTGCTTAAGTATAATATTACTAATACCATTTCTACTCACTATATAGTTCTTTAATTTACATTAATTTGGGTTAGCAGAAATCTAGGACAATATATGTTGTGTGTGTGACAGTGCAAAAAATTATTTAAAGTGAACTCAGAGACAAAACCTTAAATATTTTGAAATGATTAGTATAAGCAAAAGTGCGCTGCATGTTGGATAGTATTCTCGTTCCTAATTTCGTTATAAGGTAATAAAACACATTTTTTATAGAGTAAATCAATCGAATATATAGTACAGTGTTTGAAGTGTTGAAAATAATTAAAATTAACTCTTCAAGAGATGTGAAATTATATGTATTCACCATTGTTATTCCTTTATTTTGATTTACTTTTCCAATGTCTTCTATATATTTGTTGTTTCTTTCACTCGTAATTCATTAAGTCTCCATTTTGAGTTTCAAAGCAGTATTATAGACTAAAAGTACATTAACTTGTTAAAATCATATTCTGAAAAAAATTAGAACCATTGTAAACAAAGAAAACTCAAATAGAATAACTATTGAATTGTTCAAAGAAAAGTCATTAGGTAATTTCATTTTCCTTTGATAGGCAGGCGAAGAAGAAGGTTACTTCAAACGTGGCTGCTAGAAAAGGAAGATAGAGTCCTTGACATTCTAGAAGTGTTTACGCCTTCCACAAACTCGGTGAAGGATTCGATTGAAGTAGATCCGGTTCACTAGTTCTAGAAAGGGGAGAAAAAAAAAAAAAGGGAGAATCACACTTTTAGTCCTAACGTTTTAAATTTGACATATTTAGTTCTTAGACGTTCATATTTTGATAAATTTAGTATAATCGATGACTATTAAATAGGAAATGACAAAATTTGCTACCAAATTTTGTAATTTCCCTAACTTTTGTCATAATTTTTATCAAATGTTTCATTTCACAAATTTTATTAGTTATTTTTATTTTTTCATTCAAAACCCATATCTTTTAATGTTCAAATATTAAAAGTTTGTGAGATAAATTAATTAAAGAACAAGGGTTTTAAATGAAAAGTAAAAGAAAAAGAATGTAATTTTGAAAATTTGTAAATTAAGAAATTTAGTAGTAAATTTTTGTAACAAATTTTACCATTTCCTAATTTAATAACCATCAATTGTACCAAATTTACCAAAACATGAAAGTTTGAGGATTAAATGTGTCAAATTTATAATATTAGATATTAAAATTGATATTGGATAAAATATTAGATGCTAAAAATGTGATTCTCCAAAAAAACAAAAAACAAAAGAGACCAAATCTCTTTGTTTCAATTTTTTTTTAATTTTGAATAGAATTTTTAAAATATTTTGATTAATAATAACTATATAAACTCGTAATTAAATAATAAGAATAAAAATAAAAAATTACATATTTATTAGTATATTAAGTATATTGTACTTATAGCTAAAAAAATTATATCTTTAAAAAGTAAATATATTGTTAGGTCGAAGAGAGTAAAGAAAGAAGTGCGGAGCAACATGCATTTATTGTTAAAGAAGGTTGTCGGAACTCAACTAGGGCTTTAAATTAGAAAGTTAAACTTATTGATGTTATGATTTTATAGTTCTTATTCTCTTGATTTGGCTTTCTTTATTATTGATCGAAGTGAGAAATTTGTTGGACGATTTTCATTTGTTATTTTTTGGAAGAAAAATTAATTAAAAACCCTCCCAAAATGATTTAGAAGAAGTTGGGCCCCTAGCCAATGACAACCAAATGTTGGGTTGATGTGGATGATGAGAACGACGATAATCAAAACTGGGGGCAAGAATGGGTAAAAAACCTAAAGAGGAAAGAAAGAATGTGAAAAGAGAGGTGCGGCGAGAAGAAAGGGTGAAAACCCTAAAGAAAAAAATCGATTTAGGAAGGAGAGAAATGACACGTACATACCATGCTTTTTGTTTTAGCCAAACTGGAAGGCCAACGTGGAAGGACAAAGCTGTGGGTGGAGGGGGAAAAAATGTCCACATGTCTTGTTTAGGCTTAAGTAAGATATATGTTAATAATAATAATAATATCAGTCCTAATAATTGCATTTATCTTTTTAATGTCAAAAGTTCTACTTTTTCTTTTTCCAAAACGATAGTATATTAACAAAGCATGAATTGCCAATTTACATAGCCACAAGGCTAGAGAATCCTCATGGTGTTGCAACCGGAGACCGGTCGATAACCCATGAGGCCAAAGACCCACAAAGGGCATACGAAGGCCACGAAGGGTAACCCGATGAGTAGGAAGAAAAACTATTTAAAACCGCAGTAGCGGGAAGCTGAACTATGGAAACCCGCACGAGACGTGAAGGATTGACAACCTAGACTATTTTGAATCAACCGAATTGAAACCACGCGACGACGGGAAGGGTTGATTGACAACCTAGACCACCATGATCAACCGAAAGTACAAAAATACAAAAATTCGGTTATATCGAGACACTAATACTATACAAAATTGATACTACGTATTGCAATAGGGCCACAACTAATGGCCTGTGATGAAAGAAACTAGAACTAAATTTCTAACTCTCACCTCAAGTCGTGAATCTAACTTGCGAGACCGCGGCACAAAAAAAATTATTCATGAACAAGAAACACTGTTTATGAATGTTAAAAAAAATTTCTTGTTCTATAAGCGGTAATAACTATTCATAGAACAAGAAAATTTCGCACCGCAATCGCTGAGTCGCTTGCACGCACAGTGATTTTCTTTTCCTGCACAGCCTGCCGGCGTCCCAATTGACTCTAATAAAAGTTCTACTATTAACATTCCTGTTTTGATGTCCCCAATCTCGTAATGATGATTAACGAATCCCCTTGGTCCGTTTGGTTTTGGTTAAAATTAAAATTGGTCTAAAATTAAATACATTTCATACAAGTTTAAAACTATGTGACTAATTTTAAAAATTAAACTTCAAATCTTGTCTAGTATATGCATTGTCTTGACCATCGTTGGATAATACTTCCCTTCTCTATTATTTTGTCTATTAGAGATCAGTAGATACTAGAAGAATTTATTTGTTACATCGGAGAAGATATTAGCTGTTATACCACGTAAGATGATAGAGTATAAATAATTTATGTGCAAAAAAATAAAATTTTAAACAAAGTATACACGTATTAGAGACATATTTATCTATTTTAATTTTAACCGATTTAAATGAGGTAAAATAAGCTAGATTCTGAATAAATAAATTTAAATTGAAAAATGATTTTTTAGATTCTCAAAAAATGGGGTAAAAATCTCTTGTTCTTATTTTTCATTAGATCTATAAATGTTTATTAAAGAGAATAATCTTATCATTTGAAAATGGAGCCAAGGAAACTGAAATTTATTTGATTTCAAAAAATGGCATGCATGAAAATGAAGAATACAATAAATATACACAATATTTGTTCGTTAATTGTTACTTAAGTGGACGCTTGTACGTCAACTATTGAAAAAATTAATTGAGAAACGATTTTTCTGGTTTCAGTTGCAGAAAAATGTAGAAATGTAGGGAAATATATTGGTAGATTTTCTTTGAAAAATACGAAATTCAATTTGAAATTAAGATTTTCTCTCTATTTGCATTCTCTATAAAACAATATCTAGACAGCTTACATAACATCAACACCAGTTTTTCTTTTACAATAAATGCATGTTGTGATTCAAACAAGGAACAGAAACCATCAAAACACTAGAAAAAAAAAAAAACAAACAAACAAACAAACAAACAAAAGAGAAGGATTTCAAATTGAAGTTTTTCATCACTCCAACAATTTTTCTAAGTTTTGAATAGTCTTTACCCTACTTAATTTGTCTTTGGTTTAAGAAATAAATTTTGAATTTTAAATCCCATTGAGGAGCCGTCAAAAGAAAATTCAATAAAAACCCAACTCATAACCTATTGAATTAGGTGAGATGAGTAACAAATTAAATAATAATTCACAATTTAATAGATTAAGTTGGGTTAAATCCAATTAAATTTATTAATTTAAAAATAATAATAAGTAGTTAACTAGCAATTAATCGACTATCACTAGTGGTCATCACTAGATCATTTGCCACACCGATATCGACAAATGATCTAACACACGATTGAATATCATTGATCGCTAATTAAAATTTTTAAAATTAATAAATTTAAAGCCCAGATTATGAATTCAAATCAATATAATCTTAATCTAATCAAATGTGTAATGTTATTAGGTGGATTAGTTTAACTTATAATCCAGGAAACTACACTCTAAACCTAACTCAACCCAGGTCCATCCTGGCTATTTGCCACCTTAGGGTTGTCCAACAAATATTTACCAGTTCGAGGATCCCATAACCATAATATAATGACAGAGATTTTGTCTTTTCATTTGTTTAATCAACCATCTTAGGATATCCCTGTCAAACACAAGATTCCAAATAAAATCCTAGGATTTGGACTTTGGAGGCATTTTTAATAGTCTGTTTTCGTGTGGCTATGTTTAGATTGTGCTTTATTTGAAATTTTTATAGTGGAATATGTGAAAATTTTAGTCACAATTTTTGGTAGAAAATAGTATTTATAGAAAATAAAATATGTATTGGAATTTTTAAAAAATTTTATGTGTGGAGAATTTGCAAGAAAAATTTTGAATTTTAAATAAAATATATTTGAACATTTTATTTTTGTTTAACCTTTGCAAATGAAACAAAATCCAAACGTAGTTCCACTATTTAAAGCCTTTAGTTGTCGAATGGCATCAATATTACCCTTCGAAATTTTCTCTGGAACCTGTAAGTATCCCTCTCTTTCTAATCACTTATCTTCTCTATCATCAACATGGCCAACCCCGGATCAAACAACTCAAGATGGTCACTCACAGGAAGACGGCCCTCGTCACCGGTCGCACTCGCGGAATCGGCCGTGCAATCGTGGAGGAACTAGCTCAACTTGGTGCAACAGTGCACACAATTTCAAGAAAACAAGAAGAGCTTAATGAGCGCATACAAGAATGGACCTCGAAAGGGTTCAAAGTCAGTGGTTCTGTATGTGATGCATCCTCAAGAGAACAAAGAATTCAACTCATGGAAAAAGTCTCCTCCATCTTCAATTCCAAGCTCAACATTCTCGTAAATAACGTTGGAACAGCCGTTTCTGGGCCATCTGATGAGGTTACACATGAAGACTATAGTAACACTATGTCCACAAATCTTGAATCTTGTTACCATTTCTCTCAACTTGCCTATCCTCTTCTGAAATCATCTGGGATAGGAAATATTGTGTTCATTTCTTCTATTGCTGGGTTGGTTAGCGTACATCAATTATCGGTTTATTCAGCAACTAAAGGCGCAATAAATCAACTGGCCAAGAGCTTGGCTTGTGAATGGGCTGGAGACAACATTCGGGTCAATTCTGTTGCACCAGGGTCCATTAGAACTCCATTAGTTGAAAAAGATCACAGCAATACCGAATACTATGAGAAAGTATTATCAAGAACTCCACTGAGGCGCGTTGGAGAACCTAAGGAAGTCTCATCCCTGGTTGCTTTCCTTTGCCTTCCTGCTGCTTCATACATCACTGGTCAGGTTATAGCTGTGGATGGAGGACTGACTGTGTATGGATTCGAATAGGAAGCGAACATTGAATGTCCATTTCTCCGTGTTAAGTTTCAGTATTTGCGATTTCAGGCAAAAGTAATTGGTTCGTCTAGTCAAATATTAATTTGTCCAAATCCGGAATTATGCTACATTCCCAATTTGGTACATATCACAATCTTGTGGGTATAATTCGTGTGTTGATGAGCCTATACGCCAAATCTGCTAGTCTTTTCTGCAGATTAATAAACTTGCGTTTGTACTTTGTACTCTGATATATATTAATCTTTTTAGTTATCTGAAGAGACAGAATTGGATGCTGCATTTGCAACAATGACCAATGATATTCTGATGCTTGAGAAGAAATTGTTATATCAATAAAGCTAAACCATAGTCTCAAACAGAGTTAATCATTCTAATTAATTATAGTTTTGTCCTCTTGTCATGATTAAAAACAGGCACCTCAAGATAATCCAAAAGAACCTGCAGAGCATGCATGAATATAATAATTTAGAACTAATTACATTCATATCTTTCGAGATTTAACATGACTACCAAATAAATTCTATTATTTGATAAGATTGGTAGTAATAAAATCTCAGTAAAATTTCAATAACTGACATATTGTCTATATACCTAGAACCCTTACAAGCAACAATCATTATGATCAACTATTATTATTTTGCCATATGGATGCTATATGAATTATTGTGAGAATTCAATAAAAAATTTCATTGTGAAAATCGTTGCTTATTTATCCTACTATCATGACCTAATAGTGTTTTATTTCACAAAATGACATTGTTTCATTAAAATAATTTTATTTTAATGAGATAAGATACCATTGATACATGATAGTGAGAAAGAGAATACCTTAGCAATTGTGAGCATCAAACATAGCCAATGACATCTTCGTTACACCGGCAAGCAGCACTTTCTTTCTCTTAAAATTCTAAAATCAATTTGAGGGATGATTAACGTTATCTACCTATTAACGATATATATATATAAGAAATGATAATTGATCAACATCTCCAATTTGGTATCATTATTTATTTGCATGGTTAATTTTTTGGTGAGACTATAAAACAAACTTCAATATGTGGTATTGCATAACCTTGTCATGCAGAAGAGGCACCAAGTCCAAAATAGTGATCCTTCACTTGTTTGTGGGACTAACGTTTAGGGATTAGACTTTGTACGATTCACCTCTGAAATCTTAGACAAAGATTAAGAAGATGCTAAAACTCGAAGAAAATATCAATGCAACCTCACATTTACTATTTACATTAATCTTACTTAAAGTCTGAGAACTGTGTGGAGTTCATATAATATTTTGACTGATGAATTTTGTTATCGTTTTATCCTGCATTATTACTTAATGGAGGATATTTACTACTTTTGAATTTTGTACTCGCCTAATGATTGAATTTTTTTAACTATATCCTTATAAAACACCTACCATATTTTCTCTATTGTAATACTCTCTTTGTACTATTAAAAAAAAAAAGAGTTAAGTTTTAAACATTTTGTTAATTTGTTCCAAAAAAAAAAATCAACTTTTGATGTGAAATTCTTATACAATTCTTAATAGTAATGATAATATATAATTCAAATAAAAAATTAAAATTAAAAATGTAAAACCATAAATTTGATAGTGCATTAACTATATTGTATTTTGTAATTTTAAAAAAGTTATATTAAATTAGAAGTGGATTCTGTTTAGAATGAAAAGAGTATATAGAAACTTGTATACTAATTCCATTTTTGAATACACTAATTTTTAATCATCTAAATCTTTGAAATATTTAGAATGGCTTTGTTGAGTCCTATCCACATGGCCAACAATTAGTGAAACAGTTGAGGAAAACAATTTCAAAATACAACCACTATTATTGATTGTCTATTACAACATATATTGAACGTCCATTTCGCCGTCTGAGAGTTTTGTCAGGGAAAAATAATTGGCAACAAGCTAGCTCGTGAACTCAAAGATTAATTTGTCCAAGTTCTTGAGGATGATACTTCATTTCCAATTTGGTACATATCATAATCTTGTGGGTTTGATTCGTGAGTTGATGAGCCTATAATCCAAATCTACTAATCTTTGCTGCAGATTAATAAACTTGCGTTTGTACTTTGTACTTTGATATGAATTAACTTTTTTTAGTAATCTGGCCAGGGAGAGAGAATTGGATGAAGCATTTGCAACAATGATTACCACAATTACTCTGCTGCTTGAGAAAAAATTGTTATATCAATGAGTAAATTATGTTTTTTTGTCACTATACTATTAGTTTGTCCAAACTTTAATAATCATACTTTTTTTGTCTCACTTTTGATCAATAAATTCTTGAAAATGATCTAAAGTCAGTCACTACGTCTATTTCTCCCGTTCAATGCGACGAAAAATCTATCACACGCGACACATGCCTTTTTACTATAGTCAAAAGTATAATATCATTAATTTTTCTTCTTCTTCCCTTTTCTCTTCTTCTCCTCTTTCCTTCTTCGCTCTTCTTTCTTTTCTTTTTCTCTTCTTCTTCTTCTTTTTTTCTTACACTTTGTTTATGGTAAAAAGGTGCGCGTCACATGTGATAGGCTTGCTATCGCATTTAACGGGAAAAAATTTTAACTATGAGTATCATTACTTTTCTATCCTACTATCATGTATTAATGATGCCGTATTTTATCAAAACGCTATCATTTCACTAAAATTTTTAATAAATCAATATTTTTTTAATGAGATAAAATACCGTTGGTGTTGGAATATGATAGCATGACAGAGAATACTTTCACAATTTTTAGCATCAAACATAGCAATTGATTGCGTTTTAACACATGAATCACCTTTATCTCTACAACATTATAGGAGTATATCAAATCAAAATAGATTTTTTCTGTAAGTAGACAGTATACTATTACTTTTTGGGGTGAGGTGCAGTCAAAGGCGGCTTCAGGTACAGTAATTGATGGCTTGGCAAAATTCTATTCTGCTGACTCGTCTCCTAATTGTCGGATTTAATCGTAATTGTGAACTTTTTCTTGCGTTAAATGGTTAGTTTGGTTTCTTGCTTGGTGACAAAATCCGTAGCTAACGGGGCCCACCAAATCAAAGCAGTCGCCGCGTGTCCCTCTCAACTTTTTGAATTTTGAGACCCCTCGGCCGCCGGTAGCTTGCTGGGTAGCAGCTAGCAACTTAACTATTCCAACTTCCATCCCCCGTCGCATAAAATAAAATAAAAAAAAACAAAAAGAGTAGTTTTAATTTAGTATTTTTAATACCTCGTTAAAATTATTTATATTTTTAGTTTTACCCTTATATTTAAATCTTAAAGAATACATTATGATTATTTACAAGAGTAATATAAAAATGTTGTAAAATAAAACTTTTTTAAGAAAAAAATTTAAAAGTAAATTATTATTTTTTTGAATTTTCACAACTCAAATAGTGAATGATTAAATCAGCCAAAATTTGAGGTGTGTATAAATTATTTTTCAAAACGCGTTTTTATATTTTTTAAACCTGTTATTGTGACACAAAGTATATATTAGAAAATGCAAAAATAATTTTGAAAGTTCAATTCATATATTTTCGAACTATGTTTTTAATTCATTAAATACTCGAGAATATATATATATATAAAAAGTTATAAACGATATATACAATAACAAGAAGAAAAAAAAAAGAGTAAATAAAGAAACTTCTAAACACCGACAAGCTGCACTCTCACTCTCTTAAAATTCTAAAATCAATTTGGGGGATGATTAATATCATCTACCTATTAACTGTATTTTTAACTTCAATTGCGCCAATTTGGTATCATAATTTATGAGCATGGTTCATTTTTTGGTGAGCCTATGCCACAAATTTCCATATATGTTAATGCAGAACCTTGTTATCTAGAAGAGGCACTAAGTCCAAGATAGTGATCCTTCATGTGTGTGGGACTAAAATGTTTATCAAAAGTTAATTTTTGACTTCGTATCAGTCACCTCTAAAAGCCTAGACATATAATAAGTAGATTTGAAAAATCAAAAAGATGTTAAAACTCTAAAAGAATATCAATATAACACCCCCACATTTAAATTAAGAGTGCGTTTGGTTTTTCATTAGAATTGAAATTGTTTTAAAATCAAAGAAATGTTTTATTATATTTGGTGGAATGTTATGATTTTTTTTCCTTAATCTAACTCATTCATAACATATCTGTTTTATAATATTTTTAAACTGTTAAATTTTTTTCTAAAATTTAAATTAAAAGCTATATAAAAATGTATTTAATTTTAAACTAATATCAATTCTAATTAAGAACCAAACAAACCCTTCTTTCTTGACGTCTGAGAATTGTGTAGAGTTTGTATAATAAATGACTAATGGATATTCTTATAAATGAATTATCGTTTTATCTCGCGTTATTACTTAACGGAGGATATTCACACTACTATTAGATTTTGTTCTCTTCCAATGATTGAGAAGTTCTATTTTGCTTCTCATTCCATTTTCTAACACACACTTAATCTAAATCTTTGAAATATTTATAGTGGTTTGTTGAGTTTCCTCATTCATATAGCCGCCAATGAGTGAAAAGTGGAGGAAAATAATTTCAAGATACAACTACTATGTGTATTTATTTAATTTTGACCACCTAAAGATCATATAAAAAAATTAAGAATATTGCCTAAGTATATTATTACTAATACCATTTCTACTCACTATATAGTTCTTTAATTTACATTAGTTTGGGTTAGCAAAAATCTAGGACAATATATGTTGTGTGTGTGACAGTGCAAAAATTATTTAAAGTGAACTCAGAGACAAAACCTTAAATATTTTGAAATGATTAGTATAAGCAAAAGTGTGCTGCATGTTGGATGGTATTCTCGTTCCTAATTTCGTTATAAGGTAAAAACACATTTTTTATAGAGTAAATCAATCGAATATATAGTACAGTGTTTGAAGTGTTGAAAATAATTAAAACTAACTCTTCAAGAGATCTAAAATTATATGTATTCACCATTGTTATTCCTTTATTTTGATTTACTTTTCCAGTGTCTTCTATATATTTGTTGTTTCTTTCACTCGTAATTCATTAAGTCTCCATTTTGAGTTTCAAAGCAGTATTATAGACTAAAAGTACATTAACTTGTTAAAATCATATTCTGAAAAAATTAGAACCATTGTAAACAAAGAAAACTCAAATAGAATAACTATTGAATTGTTCAAAGAAAAGTCATTGGCTAATTTCATTTTCCTTTGATAGGCAGGCGAAGAAGAAGGTTACTTCAAACGTGGCTGCTAGAAAAGGAAGATAGAGACCTTGACATTCTAGAAGTGTTTACGCCTGCCACAGACTCGTTGAAGGATTCGATTGAAGTAGATCGGTTCACTAGTTCTAGAAAGGAAAAAAAGAAGGAGAATCACACTTTTAGTCCCTAACATTTTAAATCGACATATTTAGTTCTTAAACGCGTTTATATTTTGACAAATTTAGTACAATTGATGGTTATTAAATTAGGAAATGACAAAATTTGCTACCAAATTTTGTCATTTCCTAACTTTGTCATAATTTTTATCAAATGTTTCATTTCACAAATTTTATTAGTTATTTTTATTTTTCATTCAAAACTCATATCTTTTAATGTTCAAATATTAAAAGTTTGTGAGATAAATTAATTGAAGAACAAGGGTTTTGAATGAAAAGTAAAAGAAAAATAATGTAATTTTGAAAATTTGTAAATTAAGAAATTTAGTAGTAAATTTTTGTAACAAATTTTACCATTTCCTAATTTAATAGCCATCAATTGGACCAAATTTATCAAAATATGAAAGTTTGAGGATTAAATGTGTCAAATTTATAATATTAGAGATTAAAATTGATATTGAATAAAATATTGGAGGTTAAAATGTGATTTTCCAAAAAAAACAAAAGAGACCAAATCTCTTTGTTTCAATTTTTTTAATTTTTGAATAGAATTTTTAAAATATTTTGATTAATAATAACTATATAAACTCGTAATTAAATAATAAGAATAAAAAATTACATATTTATTAATATATTAAGTATATTGTACTTATAGCTAAAAAAATTATATCTTTAAAAAGTAAATATATTGTTAGGTCGAAGAGAGTAAAGAAAGAAGTGCGGAGCGACATGCATTTATTGTCAAAGAAGGTTGTCGGAACTCAACTAGGGCTTTAAATTAGAAAGTTAAACTTATTGATGTTATGGATTTATAATCTTATTCTCTTGATTTGGCTTTCTTTATTATTGATCAAAAGTGAGAAATTTGTTGGAAGATTTTCATTTGTTATTTTTTGGGAGAAAAATTAATTAAAAACCCTCCCAAAATGATTTAGAAGAAGTTGGGCTAGCCAATGACAACCAAATGTTGGGCTGATGTGGATGATGAGGACGACGATAATCAAAACTGGGGCAAGAATGGGTAAAAAACCTAAAGAGGAAAGAAAGAATGTGAAAAGAGAGGTGCGGCGAGAAGAAAGGGTGAAAACCCTAAAGAAAAAAATCGATTTAGGAATGAGAGAAACGACACGTACATACCACGCTTTTTGTTTTAGCCAAACTAGAAGGCCAACGTGGAAGGACAAAGCTGCGAGTGGAGGGGAAAAAATGTCCACATGTCTTGTTTAGGCTTTAATAATATGTATGTTAATAATAATAATAATATGATCCTAATAATTGCATTTATCTTTTAATGTCAAAAGTTCTACTCTTTTTAAAACGATAGTGTATTAACAAGGCATGAATTGCCAATATACATAACCACAAAGGCTAGAGAATTCTCATAATGTTGCAATTGGAGACTGTAGCGATAACCCATGAGGCCAAAGACCTACAAAGGGCATACAAAGTCCACGAAGGGCAACCAGACGAGCGAGAAGAAAAACTATTTAAACCCGCACTAGTAGGAAGCAAAATCATGAACCCGCACGATACGAGAAAGATTGACAACCTAGACTATCTATAATCAACCGAATTGAAACCACGCACGAGGCGGAAGGGTTGATTGACAACCTAGACCACCTAAGATCAACCGAAAGTACAAAACTACAAAAGCCCGGTTATATCGGGACACTAATACTATACAAAATTGATACTACGTATTGCAATAGGCCCACAACTAATGGCCTGTGATGAAAGAAACTAGAACTAAATTTCTAACTCTCCCCTCAAGTCGTGGCGTGAATCCAACCCGCAAAGACCGCAACACAAAAAAAAAAGCCGCAACACCAAAAAACAAAAATTTGTTCATCAATAGTAAACACTGTTCATGAACGTTAAAATTCAAAAAGTTTCATGTTCATGGAACAAGAAAATTTCGCACCGCAATCGCACTTTGAGTCGCCGCACGCACGGTGATTTTCTTTTCTGCACAGCCTACCGACGTCCCAATTGACTCTAATAAAAGTTCTACTATTAACATTCCTGTTTTGATGTCCCCAATCTCGTAATGATGATTAATGAATCCCTTTGGTCCGTTTGGTTTTGGTTAAAATTAAAATTGGTCTAAAATTAAATACATTTCATATAAGTTTAAAACTATGTGACTAATTTTAAAAATTAAACTTCAAATCTTGTCTAGTATATGCATTGTCTTGACCATCGTTGAATAATACTTCCATTTTCTATTATTTTTTCTATTAGAGATTAGTAGATACTTGAAGAATTTATTTGTTACATCGGAGAAGATATTAGCTGTTATACCACGTAAGATGATAGAGTATAAATAATTTATGTGCAAAAAAATAAAATTTTAAACAAAGTATACACGTATTAGAGACATATTTATCTATTTTAATTTTAACCGATTTAAATGAGGTAAAATAAGCTAGATTCTGAATAAATAAATTTAAATTGAAAAATGATTTTTAGATTCTCAAAAATGGGGTAAAAATCTCTTGTTCTTATTTTTCATTAGATCTATAGATGTTTATTAAAGAGAATAATCTTATCATTTGAAAATGGAGCCAAGGAAACTGAAATTTATTTGATTTCAAAAATGGCATGCATGAAAATGAAGAATACAATAAATATACACAATATTTATTGGTTAATTGTTACTTAAGTGGACGCTTGTACGTCAACTATTGAAAAAATTAATTGAGAAACGATTTTTTGGTTTCAGTTGCAGAAAAATGTAGAAATGTAGGGAAATATATTGGTATTTTCTTTAAAAATACGAAATTCAATTTGCAATTAAGATTTTCTCTCTATTTGCATTCTCTATAAAACAATATCTACACAGCTTACATAACATCAACACCAGTTTTTCTTTTACAATAAATGCATGTTGTGATTCAACAAAGGAACAGAAACCATCAAAAGACTAGAAAAAAAAAAAACAAACAAACAAACAAACAAACAAAAGAGAAGGATTTCAAATTGAAGTTTTTCATCACTCCAACAATTTTTCTAAGTTTTGAATAGTCTTTACACCCTACTTAATTTTTTCTAAGTTTTGAATAGTCTCTACACCCTACTTAATTTGTCTTTGGTTTAAGAAATAAATTTTGAATTTTTAAATCCCATTGAGGAGCTGTCAAAAGAAAATTCAATAAAAATCCAACTCATAACCTATTGAATTAGGTGACATGAGTAACAAATTAAATAATAATTCACAATTTAATAGATTAAGTTGGGTTAAATCCAATTAAATTTATTAATTTAAAAATAATAATAAGCAGTTAACTAGCAATTAATCGACTATCATGAGTGGTCATCACTAGATCATATATTTGCCACAGTACCGATATCGACAAATGACAGTCTAACACAGAGTTGAATATCATTGATCGCTAATTAAAAATTTTAAATTAATAAATTTAAAGCCCAGATTATGAATTCAAATCAATATAATCTTAATCTAATCAAATGTGTAATGTTATTAGGTGGATTAGTTTTAATTTGGTATTTTTAATAACTCGTTAAAATTATTTATATTTTTAGTTTTACCCTTATTTTTAAATCTTAAAGAATACATTATGATTATTTACAAGGGTAATATAAAATTGTAAAATAAAAATTTTTAAGAAAAAATTTAAAAGTAAATTATTATTTTTTGAATTTTCACAAATCAATAGTGAATGATTAAATCAGCCAAAATAAAGAAACTTCTAAACACCGACAAGCTGCACTCTCACTCTCTTAAAATTCTAAAATCAATTTGGGGATGATTAATATCATCTACCTATTAACGGTATTTTTAACTTCAATTGCTCCAATTTGGTATCATAATTTATGAGCATGGTTCATTTTTGGTGAGCCTATGCCACAAATTTCCGTATATGTTATTGCAGAACCTTGTTGTCTAGAAGAGGCATTAAGTCCAAGATTGTGATCCCTCATGTGTGTGGACTAAAATGTTTAGCAAAGTTAAATTTTGACTTCGTATGAGTCACCTCTAAAATCTTAGACATATTAATAAGTAGATTTGAAAAATCAAAAGATATTAAACCTCTAAAAGAATATCAATATAACACCCCATTTATACTAAGAGTGCGTTTGGTTTTTCATTAGAATTGAAATTGTTTTAAAATCAAAGAAATGTTTTATTATATTTGGTGGAATGTTATGATTTTTACCTTAATCTAACTCATTCATAACATATCTATTTTATAATATTTTTAAACTGTTATTTTTTTCAAAAATTTAAATTAAAAGTTATATAAAATGTATTTAATTTTAAACTAATATCAATTCTAATTAAAACCAAACAAACCCTTCTTTCTTAACGTCCGAGAATTGTGTAGAGTTTATATAATAAATGACTCTGAATATTCTTATAAATGAATTATCGTTTTATCTCGTTATTACTTAATGGAGGATATTCACACTTTTTGTATTCATGGATACTATCCCATATTGAAAAATTAAAAGAAATTGGAACACTTAATAAGTGGCAAAGACCCATGACCCACTAGTTTAAGCTTTTGGGCTCAGATAGGCTCCTCGCTTATTGGGCCGCTCTAATTAGGCTCCTATTGTAAAAATCTCCCAACAAATGGTATCAAAGCCGGAATGTTCACCTACTCGGGGTTCACGGTGAAGTAGGGAGGGTTCACGGTGAAAAGATGTGCTTCTTGGAGTAGAGATTGGGCTTGTGGAATAGGCTTTAATGTGATAGTATATCTATACACTTAATAAGTGGCAAAGACCCATGACCCACTAGCTTAAACTTTTGTGCTCATGTGAGCTCCTACGCTTATTTGCCGTTCAAGTTGGGCTTCCCATTGTAAAATCTCCCAACACTACTATTAGATTTTGTCCTCTTCTAGTGATTGAGAAGTTCCATTTTCTAACACACACTTAATCCCAATCTTTGAAATATTTATAGTGGTTTGATGAGTTTCCTCATTCATATAGCCGCCAATTAGTGAAAATGGAGGAAAATAATTTCAAGATACAACTACTACGTGTATTTAGTTAATTTTGACCACCTAAAGATTATTGGATTATGCCTTGTTTCCATATTGGAATGGGATTATAATTTTCTCTAATATTCTAATTTGGTGTTTTTCATAATTCAATTAGGATTTAGAACCTTTATATAATCCATTAGTGAAAAGGAGGAAAATAATTTCAAGATACAACTACTACGTGTATTTAGTTAATTTTGACCACCTAAAGATTGTTGGATTATGCCTTGTTTCCATATTGGAATGGGATTAGATAATTTTATCTAATATTCTAATTTGGTGTTTTTATAAGTCAATTAGGATTTGGAGCCTTTATATAATCCTCTGTGTTTTGTAACACTAATCTAAATGAAATTAGGATTGAATCTCTATCAAATTAGGGTTGGGTATCTACTTGGTGTCTATAAATATAGATGTAGTAGAGGTTTTTTCATAGACAAATTGAGAGAGATTTCAAAGAAAGCTTTAAAAGCTTTTGTGAGAGGTGAGATGTTTCTAAGGGTTTGGAAAATCCTTATAATCTCCGCGTTTGTTATTAATATCATCATCGTCTTTGTCGTGGATGTAGGCTTAAATTGTCAAGTCGAACCGCGTTAACTTGTATGTCTCGATTTATTCTTTATTCTTACTTTTCGGTTGTTGAATCTAGGAATAATTACAACAAAGATCATATAAAAAATTAAGAATATTGCCTAAGTATATTATTATTAGTACCATTTCTACTCACTATATGGTTCTTTTACATTAATTTGGGTTAGCAGGAATCTAGTACAATACATGTTGTGTGTGTGCCAGTGCAAAAAATTATTTAAAGTGAACTCAGAGACAAAACCTTAAATATTTTGAAATGATTAGTATAAGCAAAAATGTGCTGCATGTTGGATGGTATTCTTGTTCCTAATTTCGTTATTGGTAATAAAACACATTTTTTATAGAGCAAATCAATTGAATATATAGTACAGTGTTTTGAAGTGTTCAAAAGAATTAAAATTAACTCTTCAAAAGAGGTAAAATTATATGTATTTGTTATTCCTTTATTTAAAATTTTTTCCTAGTGTCTTCTATATATTTTCATTAAGTCTCCATTTTGAGTTTCAAAGTAGTATTATAGACTAAAAGTACATTAACTTATTAAAATCATATTCTGGAAAAAATTAGAACCATTGTAAACAAAGAAAACTCAAATAGAATAACTATTGAATTGTTCAAAGAAAAGTCATTTGTTGAAATGTGTTGTATATATAGATAAGAATAGATGTAGGCTTGTAGCTATCCCTTTTCTGTTAACTTAATTATAGGATTGCTTGGTTGTTGGGATCAAGTTAGATCAGTAAGATAGGGATCAAGTTAGTTTAGTAAGATAGGGATCAAGTTAGTTTAGTAGGATATTTTCTTTTTATATAAAGCCTTGTAAAGTACAATGATTCAATAGAAGAAAAATATTCTCCATTCTCTATTTCTTTACATGGTATCAGAGACATGTAAATGAATCTATTCTCTATTTCTTTACATGGTATCAGAGCAAGGATGGCGATTGTGATACCTTACATGCCATAGCATTGATATTTACATGCCATAGTACTGACGTCCAGTCCATTTTTATTTTTTCTTCTCAACCAAATCGCCATAGCATTGATATTTACATGCCATAGCATTGATAAATCTGTGGCATTTTTTTTCCCAACTATATTTGCTCATGGCTTCTCAAGATGATGGGTGTCGAAACCACCAAAAATAATCCTTCATGGGCTAAGCTTTGTAGATAGCGGTGAGAGGGTCGAATCCACAAAGATTGGTTAGATTTATTCCTTGAACAAAATAAAATAACGAGGGGTTTTGTATTACTAAAACTAAACAAGATTTAATTAAAAATACTAACCAAATTAAATAACTAATTAAAAATATGAGGAAAAAATTAATAAGGAGAAGCTTCCAATCAAGAATTAATTTCGGTATTGATTCCTCAAATTGATCATTGATTCAAAAGATAGGTTCTTTTATCTTGAATAAATTGGTTATAGTTGTTGAAGATCCGCCTCTAACAACCAATCTTTTCTTACTTTTTCGATAACCTTCTGGATCCGTCCTATGAGTTATTTCTCTAATTAACAAACACAACCTTCGGATCCGTCCTATGAGTTATGTCTATTAATTGCATTAAGATTCAAAAAGACCCAATTACTAACCAGTAAACCCGGAAACGCCGTGTTTATTTAAGCTAAATTATATATTTTCATAACATACAATCTAAGGCGTTGATTACCTTTCGATGTTGTTATTTGTCACTTGAATTAGAACAATCAACAAAAGATTAATTATTCTAAATGACTATATATTGAATTCAACTATCAAACAATAGGCCTCTTGTCTAACAATTCAATTCAATAATATAATGAAGCATAGAAAATATATAAATACTCAAGAATAAAAGAAATAATAAAATTACCGAATCTCACAATTGTTGGAATCAAACCTTAATTAAACTTGATTGGAAAATAAAATTTAGCTAAACATAATTAAAAGAAAATACAAGGAAAATCAAATGATCTGCCCTTTTGTCGATCCTGCGTATGCTTTCGTCTTCTTGGCCGTAGCTCACTCCATGAAAGGATGAATTGTGGCTTGAGAATTCCAAACCTTGTTTTTCTCTCTATTGAACTAGGAAAGCCTAAAAATGGGATGCCTTGATTATCTCAAGCCTTGCCTATTTATAGGCAAGGATTCCAGACATTTGGTTGTCGTTTGCCTTAAAGCGGGGCTTTGCTATCCTTAATTCATGGCTTTTCTTGTCCTTAATTCATGGCTTTGCTTTCCTTAATTCATGGCTTTTCTTTTCCTTAATTCAAGGCTTTGCTTTTCCTTAATTCAAGGCTTTGCTTTTCCTTAATTCAAGGCTTTTCTTTTCCTTAATTCAAGCCTTAATTCAAGGATGTGCTTTTCCTCAATACAAGCCTTAATACAAGGCTTTCTTGTGGCACTTGTCTTGTGAGGCTACATTCTTTAGGAAAAATGCTTCATCTAACCATTAATCACAAAATAATTAATATCCTTATAAACAAGCTTTTTAATCAATTAAAATACAAGAGAATTGATCCAATAAATATGCAATTATACACTCTATCAAAATCCCCCACTCTTAAATCAAAGCTTGACCTCAAGTGTGTATTAGATCAGCATCTTCCTCTATTCCACACCCTTTTCAACCCATCCACAAAGAACTCAAAGTCATCACACATTAAAGATCTAAATTGGAATAACAAATCAAAGAATAAGTATTCATAGCCTGATTTTTCAAAACAAAACATATGCATCTCATCAATCCCAATAATTTCATCGAAATCAAATGCAACAAAATTTGATAACCTCTCACAGGTTGCACTCTAATCACTCAAAGTGTTTAGGGTTCATTCAGCGCTCAAATCAAATATAGCATGTCATTACCATAGGCTTGCTTATATATCACATCTCCACCACTTATAATATGAACTCATACAAAAATCAAAGGGTCTTAAAAAGGGTTGTAACGGGGCTTAGGTAAAGGTAGGTAAAAAGAAAGGAAAATATAGGCTACAGATATCAAGATATATAGGAATTTCCTTGCATGACTCAAAAGTTACAAATAGCATAGTAGAACCAATTTCTTTATTCCACATGACATGCGTCTTTGTAGGAAATACTTTTCACTTCTTCTCTTTTTTTTTTTTCATTCATTTTTCAGTGGTTCTTTTCTTTGGAATCATCAGAATCATGCAATTCATTCACATACTCTTGACCAAGGGTTCAACAATGGTGAACAAAGACAAAGATTTAAGGCTAAACAATGTGGTGTTATAATAAAGAAAGGCTAAGGCTCAAAATTGGGTGACTAAGGGTATATGTAATATAAGGTTAAGCTTCATTTTCTTCTTTTTTTTTTTTTATTTTTTTAGAAAGTTTAAAATTGGTAATCCTAAATGCCCTTATCATTTTTCAACATGAATTCACAATGTGATCTCAACATGCATAACAAAGCAAGTTCTAGAATGATCATACCATATTTGTCAATCTCAACAAAGAAATATGTGAGCATGAAAAAGAAAATGCTCTTAGGCTCAACTACTCACAATGGTTTCAATGTATCAAATATTGCACATTCTCATTCAATTCAATTATTAAAATTAACAAGATGCTTTAAAAATTTCCAAACAAAGGCTAATCATACTCATCTCATTCATACATTCCAACCCAAATCATCAATGCATATAACTCAAAATTATTCTAAATGAGCATCAAAAGAGTGAGAAATTTCAAAGAAGATATCGAATGTCAAACCTACTTGGAAGGACTTTGTTCACCTTTTTCTTTCTTTTTCACATGAAAAATTTAGAAATAATCAATGAAGCACAAGACACCCCACACCTAAATCATACGTTGTCCTCAATGTATGGAAAATATGCACACGGACAAGAAAGAAAATAAAATAAAGACAAGGGAACAAGACACTTTACTGAACCGCGGTAGACAAGCTGAGCTGTGGTGAAGGTGAGGGACATCCTTTATGAGTGAAGAGAGCATGAAGGATCAGACGATGTTATGGCCATGGCTGAGCATTGGTTGGTAGAAGAAAATGAAAATAAAAATAAAAAGGAAAAACCAAAATAGAATTTCAAATCTTTTTTTTTTTTTACACAAAGCAGAAAACATAATAAGATAACTAATTAAATTAAACTTAAATGACAAGAAAATAAATAAAAATTTTGGGTTGCCTCCCAAAAGCGCCTTCATTTAACGTCTTTGGCTAGACGTCTTCACTTCTCTTTAAGTTATTAAATTTTCACTAATTGTTTGGACCACACTTGCATTTTCTCACAAGCTACCATTACCTTCTCATTCACTTCTAATTGTGCATTCAATTCAACTTGACTAGAAGGTAAAAATGTTGTATCAGAAACAGGCAATACAGAAACAGGAACATCATACTTCGATTTAAGTCTCTCTAGTTCAAAAACAAATTCCTGCAATTCATTATCAATCTCAAGTTCTGGATGGGCAACTTGGACTTCTCTATCGGTCAAGCTATGAGCAATTGCAACTTTAAGCTTATCCTCATGAGAAAAATCAAAAGTATTCTGAGCTAGAGTGTCAATAACATCAAATGCATAAACAGCACATACATCATTAGGAAATTTCATGGCATCATAAATATTGAATTTAATTATTTCACCATCAAATTCCATTGTTAATGTACCATCATGCACATCAATCTTTGTTCTAGATGTTTTCAGGAAAGGTCTCCCTAATAAAATTATACTTGAATTAGGTGAATAATCATCCTCCATGTCAAGTATATAAAAATCTGCAGGAAAAACTAATCCATTTACCGCACTAAAACATCTTCCAATACTCCTCAGATATGCATTAGATCGATCACTAATTGAATGATTATGCGAGATCTTTTAATGGTCCAAAGATTCAATGATTTATAAATAGATAAAGGCATAACATTAATTGATGCACCCAAATCACACATAGCTTTTCCAACATTTTTATTACCTATCTTACAAGGAATGAGGAACATACCTGGGTCCTTGCATTTTGAAGGTAACTTCTTTTGTAGTATCGCCGAAACATTCTCCCCCACACTTATTTTCTCATTACCATTCAACTTCCTTTTGTTTGTGCATAAATCTTTAAGAAATTTTGCATAACGAGGAATTTGATTTATAGCATCAAGCAAGGGAATATTTACCTCAACTTTACGAAATGTCTCAAGAATTCCTTTTTCTTCTTCAAGTTTCTTAGATTGAGACAATCGTGTGGGAAATGGGGGAGGCGTTACCTTTGGACTTACTGATGGTAGAGGGCGTGCAACTTCTTTTTCCTTTTCCTTTTTTAGATCTATCTCATGAGGAACAGGTTACGCCAATACCTTTCCACTTCTCAAGGTAATTGCACTCACATTTTCATTTGGTTTTACCACTGTTTGTGAGGGCAATTTTCCTTGGTTCTCAAACTTGCTAAGTGAAGATGCAAGCTGACTAACTTGGTTCTCCAGATTTCGAATGCTCGACCTGGTTTCCTGTTGAAATTGAACAGAACTATTAGCTAGAGATTCAACTAATTGCTCAAGAGATTTACCTTGTTTAGGAGGTTGCTGAAATTGTTGACTTATCAGCTTGGGTTGGTACTGTGGTTGGTACTGTGGTTGTGAATTATTCGGTCTAGGCCCATAGCTGAAATTTGGATGATCCCTCCACCCTTGATTGTATGTATTAGAATAGGGATCATATTTCCCTTGTGGTGCCCCTACGAATCCACCAACTGCATTGGCTTGCTCAGTTGAATCCTCTTGAAGTGTCGGGCACATATTAGTAGTATGATTCGTTTGGGTACATATCCCACAAGCCTTCACCTGTTGAATGCCCCCTGCAACCAATTTTTCGACAAGAGTAGTGAGATTATTTAATCGTTGGTCAATAGAAAACACATTTACCTCATTCACTCTTCTTGGTGGATCATCTCGTCGCACACCAAACTGTTGTGTATTGGCAGCCATATTTGAAATCAAGGTCCTAGCCTCAGTTGGGGTTTTATGTACTAAAGCACCTCCACTAGCAGCATCAACCATGTTCCTATCCATGTTGGATAGCCCTTCATAGAAATATTGAATTAGTAGTTGGTCAGGAATCTGATGTTCGGGGCAACTGGAACACAACTGCTTGAACCTCTCCCAGTACTCATGGAGAGTTTCTCCATTATATTGTCGGATTCCACAAATGTCCTTCCGAATGTTAGCAGCTCGGGATGCAGGAAAAAATTTCTCGAGGAATTGTCTTTGCATCTCATTCCACGTGGTCACTGAGCCAGAAGGTAGGTAGTACAGCCAATCCTTCGCTTTATCAGCTAATGAAAACGGAAAGGCTCGCAACTTTACTTGCTCCTCAGCCACATTTTGTGGCTTCATTGTCGAACACACCACGTGAAACTCTTTTAAATGCTTGTGTGGATCCTCACCTGCAAGACCGTGAAATTTCGGGAGTAAGTGAATTAAACTGGATTTTAATTCAAAAGCCACTTCAAGAGCTGGGTATTCAATACATAATGGTTGTTGGTTCAAATTTGGCATGGCCAATTCCTTTAAAGTTCTTTCATTATTTCTAGCCATATTTTCTTCTTCACAATTAAATAATTCAGACAAATTATATACAAAAGATGAAGAAGATGATACTCCTCGAGATCGTTGTTTGGTTTCTTTTCTAAGCCTACGTCTTTGTCTTCTCATCTCTAGATCGTATTTGAGTTGACACATGCGAGAAGAACGTGGCATAAAAGAACCAAACAATTATAAAGGCAAAAATAAAAATAAAAATAAAAATAAAAATAAAAATAAAATAGAAAAAATGCAAATAAATAAAAGGAATAAATTCTAAAAAAAACCAATCCCAAATGCGCTAAAATTTGATGGGTGTCGAAACCACCAAAAATAATCCTTCAGGGGCTAAGCTTTGTAGATAGCAGGAGAGGGTCGAATCCACAAAGATTGGTTAGATTTATTCCTTGAACAAAATAAAATAACGAGGGGGTTTTGTATTACGAAACTAAACAAGATTTAATTAAAAATACCAACCAAATTAAATAACTAATTAAAAATATGAGGAAAAATTAATAAGGAGAAGCTTCCAATCAAGAATTAATTTCGGTATTGATTCCTCAAATTGATCATTGATTCAAAAGATAGGTTCTTTTATCTTGAATAAATTGGTTATAGTTGTTGAAGATCCGTCCTCTAACAACCAAACTTTTCTTACTTTTCGCTAACCTTCGGATCCGTTCTATGAGTTATTTCTCTAATTAACAAACACAACCTTGGATCCGTCCTATGAGTTATGTCTATTAATTGCATTAAGATTCAAAAAGACCTAATTACTAACCAAGAAACCCGAAACGCCGTGTTTATTTAAGCTAAATTATATATTTTCATAACATACAATCTAAGGCGTTGATTACCTTTCGATGTTGTTATTTGTCACTTGAATTAGAACAATCAACAAAAGATTAATTATTCTAATGACTATATATTGAATTCAACTATCATACAATAGGCCTCTTGTCTACTAATTCAATTCAATAATATAATGTAGCATAGAAAATATATAAATACTCAAGAATAAAAGAAATAATAAAATTACCGGAGTCTCACAATTGTTGGAATCAAACCTTAATTAAACTTGTTTGGAAAATAAAATTTAGCTAGACATAATTAAAAGAAAATACAAGGAAAATCAAATGATCGCCTTTTGTCGATCCTGCGGCTTTCGTCTTCTTCCGTAGCTCACTCCATGAAAGGATGAATTGTGGCTTGAGAATTCCAAACCTTGTTTTTCTCTCTATTGAACTAGGAAAGCCTAAAAATGGGATGCCTTGATTATCTCCAAACCTTGCATATTTATATGCAAGGAGTCAAGACATTTGGTTGTGCTTTTCCTTAATTCAAGGCTTTGTTTTCCTTAATTCATGGCTTTTCTTTTCCTTAATTCATGGCTTTGCTTTCCTTAATTCATGACTTTTCTTTCCTTAATTCAAGGCTTTGCTTTTCCTTAATTCAAGGCTTTGCTTTTCCTTAATTCAAGGCTTTTCTTTTCCTTAATTCAAGCCTTAATTCAAGGATTTGCTTTTCCTCAATTCAAGCCTTAATTCAAGGCTTTCTTGTGCCACTTGTCTTGTGAGGCTACATTCTTTAGGAAAAATGCTTCATCTAACCATTAATCACAAAAATAATTAATATCCTTATAAACAAGCATTTTAATCAATTAAAATACAAGAGAATTGATCCAATAAATATGCAATTATACACTCTATCACAAGACAATCCTCTATACTCTCTTCACCATTCTGATCATCCTGGTATGATCCTTGTCTCCAAACCTCTTAACGGAGATAACTATTCAACATGGAGCAGAGCCATGGTGATTTCTCTAAATGCAAAGTCCAAGATCGGCTTTGTTAAAGATCTATTTATAAATCTTTGTTTTTAGGTATTGCCATCTCTCCAGCCGGTAGTAGCTGAATCGTCTGGCTATTCAACGCTTTGCGGCAGTAGTTCGGCGGCGGTGCTATTCAACGTCTGCAGTTTGGCTTTCACGCATCGGCATGAGGTTGTCTAGGTTTTCAACCTGTGCCGCTTTGCGGTTTTTGTCCCGCTTGCGGGTGGCTTTTGCTCCTTGAGGGCTTTTTGCCCCTTTGAGGACTTTTGTTTTCGTGAATTATATCACTGTTTTTCAGTAGCGACACCACGAAACTCTCTAAGCCGAAACTTTCACAATAATGAAACGCAAGTTGGGAGTTCTTGATATCCACTCTCCAACTTGAGGGGGGTGTTGAAATGTGTTGTATATACAGACAAGAATAGATGTAGGCTTGTAGCTATCCCTTTTCTGTTAACTTAATTATAGGATTGCTTGGTTGTGGGGATTAAGTTAGATCAGTAAGATAGGGATCAAGTTAGTTTAGTAAGATATTTTCTTTTTATATAAAGCCTTGTAAAGCACAGTGATTCAATAGAAGAAAAATATTCTTCACTCTCTATTTCTTTACATCATTGGGTAATTTCATTTTCCTTTGATAGGATGGCGAAGAAAAAGGTTACTTCAAACGTGGCTGCTAGGAAAGGAAGATTGAGACCCTCACAGTCTAGAAGTGTTTACGCCCGCCACAAACTCATTGAAGGATTTGATTGAAGCAGATCCGGTTCACTCGTTCTAAAAAGGAAAAAACAAAAACAAAAACAAAAGAGTCCAGAACAAAAATTATTTCTCTAAATCTCTTTGTTTCAAAAAAAAAAGAAGTTTAATTTTGAATAGAATTTTTAAAATATTTTTACTAATAATGATTATATAAATTCGTAATTAAATAATAAGAATAAAAATAAAAAATTACATATTTATTAATAGATTAAGTATATTGTACTTATAACTAAAATACATTATATCATTAAAAAGTAAATATTTTGTTTAGGAGTAAAAGAGTAAAGAAAGAAGTGCGGACCAACATGTATTTACTGTTAAACAAGGTTACTGGATCTCAACTTGGGCTTTAAATCAGAATCAGGGGGAAGTAGAACACAGATATTGATTCAACAAAGGAACAGAAACCATCAAAAGACCAGAAAAAAAAACAAACAAAAAAAAAAAAAACAAACAAACAAACAAAAGAGAAGGATTTCAAATTGAAGTTTCCATCACTCCAACAATTTTTCTAAGTTTTCAATAGTCTTTACACCCTACTTGGTTTGTCTTTGGTTTAAGAAATAAATTTTGAATTTTTAAATCCCATTGAGGAGCGGTCAAAAGAAAATTCAATAAAAAAAAATCCAACTCATAACCTATTGAATTAGGTGAGATGAGTAATAGATTAAATAACAATTCATAATTTAATGGATTGAGTTGGGTTAAATTCAATTAAATTTACTAATTTTTTTTTAAAAATAAACGGTTAACTAGCAATCGATCATTACTAGATAATTTGTCACGATTGATATTGGCAAACGACAGTCAAACACACAATTGGATACCATTGACCGCTAATTAAATTTTTATAAATTAATAAATTTAAAACCGAGATTATGAATTCAATCCAATTTAATCTTAATCCAATCAAATGTATAATGTTATTCGGTGGATTAGTTTATCTTATAATCCATTAAACTACACTCTAAACCTAACTCAACCTAGGATCCGGTCCATCCTGGCTATTTGCCACCTTAGGGTCTGATCCAACAAATATTTACTAGTTCGAGGATCCCATAACCATAATATAATGACCGAGATTTTGTCTTTTTCACTTGTTTAATCAACCATCTTAGGAGATGAATTTAATTAAAAAAAAAAAAGCCAGAAGGCCGTTGAAGAGAAAAATTACTGCCTAGGCGAACCAACGTGCGAAAACAATGCGATTTTTTGTTTTATGAGCAGTATTTATCGCTCATGGAACGATAAAATTTTTTGAATTTTAACGATTATGAACAGTGTTACCGCTCATGAACGATGTTACGCTTTTTTTTTTTGGTGCTGCGGTCTCTCCATACGGTAGTAGCAGATCCGTCTGACTATTCAACGCCATGCAGAGTTGAGGCGGCATCCATCCGGCTATTCAACGCCATGCGGTAGTAGTTGGGGCACGCTATTTAACGCTCTGCAGGTTGGATTCACGACACGGCTTGAGGTGCGAGTTAGAAATTTAGTTATAGTTTCTTACACCACAGGCCCTTAGTAGTGGGTCACTTGAGATGCGTAGTATTACTTGTGTATAGTATTAGTGTCCCGATATGACCGGACTTTTGTATTTTGGTACTTTGGGTTGTTCCTAGGTTATCCAAGTCCTCAACCCTTTCCGTCTTGTGCGGGTTTAAATTCAGTTGAACTTAGGTCGTTTAGATTTTCAACCCTTCTCGTCTAGTGCAGGTTTATTTTATTTTTCTTTTTCTTCCCACTCGTCGGGTTGCCGCCGGATTTTGCCCATTTGTGGGCTTTTATTTTCGTAGGTTATAGTCTTGTCTTGATGCGATACCACGAAACCTTCTACGCCCTCGTGGCTTGTACATTTGTCATTGTGCCTTTTAATCTACTATCCTTTCAAAAAAAAAAAAAAATCAACCGTCTTAGGATATCCCCGTCAATCACAAGATTCCAAATACACTTCTAGGATTTGGACTTTGGAGGCATTTTTTAAAAGTCTGCTTTCTTTTTTTTTTTTTTTTGACAAGCCAAAGAAGGCATGGTTTATTATTAGAAAGTTGAAAAAAGTTTACAAAGTAGAAGCCAAATACGACACAAATATAGATAAAGTCCTACTCGATGCACAAAACAAATCGGAAATACACTCCTAGTCTGCTTTTGTTTGGCTATGTTTAGATTGTGATTTATTTGAAAAAATTTATATTGGAATGTGTAAAAATTTTAGTAAGAATTTTTTAGTAGAAAAAAGCATTTTGGCAAGAAAATAAAAAATGTATTGGAAAATTTTTTTAAAATTATGTGAGGAGAATTTCTAAGAAAAATTTTGAATTTTAAATTTTAAATATAAATTTTGAAATGAGAAAAAAATGTATTTAAATATTTTGTTTTTATTTAACCTTTTTGCAAAAGCAACACAATCCAAACGTAGTTCCATTATTTAAAGCCTTTGGTTGTCGAGTTGCATCAATATTAACCCTTCGAAATCTTCTCTAGAACCTGCAAGTATCCCTCTCTTTCTAATCACTTATCTTCTCCATCATCAACATGGCCAACCCCGGATTAAACAACTCAAGATGGTCACTTACAGGGATGACGGCCCTTGTCACCGGTGGCACTCGTGGAATCGGCCGTGCAATCGTGGAGGAACTAGCTCAACTTGGTGCAACAGTGCATACAATTTCAAGAAAACAAGAAGAGCTTAATGAGCGCATACAAGAGTGGACCTCGAAAGGGTTCAAAGTCAGTGGTTCAGTCTGTGATGCATCTTCAAGAGAACAAAGAGTTCAACTCATGGAAAAAGTCTCCTCCATCTTCAATTCCAAGCTCAACATCCTTGTAAATAACGTTGGAATAGGCGTTTCTGGGCCAGCTGAAGAGCTTACACATGAAGACTACAGTAACATGATGTCCACAAATCTTGAATCTTGTTACCATTTTTCTCAACTTGCCTATACTCTCCTGAAATCATCTGGGATAGGAAATATTGTGTTCATTTCTTCTATTTCAGGGCTGGTCGGTGTACCTCAATTCTCGGTTTATTCAGCAACTAAAGGTGCAGTGAATCAACTGACCAAGAGCTTGGCTTGTGAATGGGCTAGAGACAATATTCGCGTCAATTCTGTTGCACCATGGTACATTAGAACTTCATTGGCTGAACCATATCTAAGAAATACCGAATTCTATGAGAGAGTAATATCAAGAACTCCAATGAGGCGCGTTGGAGAACCTGAGGAAGTCTCATCCCTGGTTGCTTTCCTCTGCCTTCCTGCTGCTTCATACATCACTGGTCAGGTTATAGCTGTGGATGGAGGAATGACTGTGTATGGATTCGAATAGGAAAACACATTGAACGTCCATTTCGCAGTCTCACCTTTTTTTCAGGGAAAAATAACTGGCAACAAGCTCTCTACTCGAAGATTACTTTGTGGGAAATATACTTCACTACCCATTATTGGGTACATATCAAGTTAATCTTGAGGGTTTGATTCGTGTTTTGTTTAGACTATACGCCAAATCTACGAGTCTTTTCTGCAAAGTGATAAACTTGCGTATGTACTTTGACTTTCGTTGTCTACTGGTGTTTGTGATCATATTTACTTTTCTAATCTAGTGTACATTATTGCACCTTGTTTAATTCGAGAACATCCGGGCCTTGATGGAAGCCAGCCACGATCGACTTCAAAATCTAATCAAGTACGTTAAGACTTAGAGCTCATCATTATTGAAATAAATTGGGAAGAAATAATAGGATGCCGCCTTTGCCAACGAGTAGTGCCATGACGTTCTGCTGCTTGAGAAAGAATTGTTACGTCAACAAGGCGAGTTTTTTCCAATTTTGTGATGGAATTAAAAGGAATGGAAATTTGTGGGGTGAAAAATATTTGGTTGCCAATTTTGTGATGTTCACATTTGGCAAATGAGCACTGCCCAACCTTGGAACAGTGCAGCCCAAGCGTGGGCATATTGGGCACATTTGCATTATTTTGAATAATTATATTTTATAATAATTATAATAATTTTATATTATTATTATTATTTTATAATATTATTATTATTATAAATATATTATAATATAATTATTCACAATAATTATAATATAATTATATTATTATTATAATATAATTATAATATTATGATATTATTATTTTGAATAACATAATTTGTATTATTATAATTATTATAATAAAAGCTAATGATTGCAATTATTATAGTAATAACTAATAATAAGAGTTAATAATTACGATAATAATAATAGTAAGAGACAAGAATAATAAAAATAAAGTGATAATAATATTAAGAGCTAATATCAAATTAATGACACTATTAAGTACTAAAATTGATTGTTAATACAATTAGGATTTCAAATTTTGATGACACTCTTTGTTTATTTATATATGAAAGATATATATATATACATATATATAAGTATAAATTATTGTAATATTACAATAATTACAAATATAATAATGCTGCATGTAGAGTTGTGGATTTTGAATGCACTTTTTATTCATTTATATTTAAAGGATAAATATATATGTATAAATTATTGTATGACATGTACTTACGTATCTAATAATAATAATATTAACAATAAAAATAGTAATAATAGGATTACAATTGTTGTATTACAATGTATTTCACGAGGCCATTAAGGTTTGAGGTTTAAGGTTTAGGATTTAGGGTTCAGTGTTTAGAGTTCAATATTTAGGATTTAGGGTTAGCATGTAAAGAACAATCCAAAACAGTAATCAGTTTATAGTGTTAATGTTGTGAATTGTACCTTTTCCTATTGCCCTCACCTTTGCAGCATTTGGGCTAGGACAAGTTGAAGTTAGAGCAGATGTTTGAATGATGCGATAGAAGCACCTTTTTAGTTTAATCACGAGCATCTTGTTGGAATGATGCAGATGTGATAGAGTGTATAATTGCATATTTATTGGATCAATTCTCTTGTGTTTTAATTGATTAAAATGCTTGTTTATAAGGATATTAATTATTTTTGTGATTAATGGTTAGATGAAGCATTTTTCCTAAAGAATGTAGCCTCACAAGACAAGTGGCACAAGAAAGACACAATTGAGGCCACCAAATTCCACAACAAAATGTTGGCCATTAAGGAAAAGCAAAGCCTTGAATTAAGGAAAAGAAAAGCCTTGAATTAAGGAAAAGCAAAGCCTTGAATTAAGGAAAAGAAAAGCCTTGAATTAAGGAAAAGAAAAGCCTTGAATTAAGGAAAGCAAAGCCTTGAATTAAGGAAAGCAAAGCCTTGAATTAAGGAAAGCAAAGCCTTGATTTAAGGAAAAGCACAACCAAATGTCTTGAATCCTTGCCTATAAATAGGCAAGGCTTGGAGACAATCAAGGCATCCCATTTTAAGGCTTTCCTAGTTCAATAGAGAGAAAAACAAGGTTTGGAATACTCAAGCCACAATTCAACCCTTCCTGGAGTGAGCTACGGTGAAGAAGGCGAGAGCCGCACGGGATCGACAAAAGGCGATCATTTGATTTTCTTTGTATTTTCTTTTAATTATGTTTAGCTAAATTTTATTTTCCAATCAAGTTTAATTAAGGTTTGATTCCAACAATTGTGAGATTTCGTAATTTTATTATTTCTTTTATTCTTGAGTATTTATGTATTTTCTATGCTTCATTATATTATTGAATTGAATTGTTAGACAAGAGGCCTATTGTTTGATAGTTGAATTCAATATATAGTCATTTAGAATAATTAATCTTTGGTTGATTGTTCTAATTCAAGTGACAATTACCAACATCGAAAGGAGATCAAGGCCTTAGATTGTATGTTATGAAAATATATAATTTAACTTAAATAAAGACGGCGTTTGCGGGTTTACTGGTTAGTAATTGGGTCTTTTTGAATCTTAATGCAATTAATAGACATAACTCATAGGACGGATCCGAAGGTTGTGTTTGTTAATTAGAGAAATAACTCATAGGGAGATCAGAAGGTTATCGAAAAAGTAAGAAAAGATTGGTTGTTAGAGGGCGGATCTTCAACAACTATAACCAATTTATTCAAGATAAAAGAACCTATCTTTTGAATCAATGATCAATTCAAGGAATCAATACGAAATTAATTCTTGATTGGAAGCTTCTTCTTATTAATTTTTCCTCATATTTTTAATTAGTTATTTAATTTGGTTGGTGTTTTAATTAAATCTTGTTTAGTTTCATAATACAAAACCCCCCCTCTCTTTATTTTATTTTGTTCAAGGAATAAATCTAACCAATCTCTGTGGATTCGACCCTCTCACTGCTATCTACAAAGCTTAGCCAGAGAAGGATTATTTTTGGTGGTTTCGACACCCATCAAATTTTGGCGCCGTTGCCGGGATTGGTTTTTTAATTTATTCCTTTAATTTATTTATTTTCAATTTTATTTTTTCCTTTATAATTGTTTGGTTCTTTTATGCCACGTTCTTCTCGCACAGGTCAACTCACATACGATCCAGAGATAGAGAAGACAGCACGTAGGCTTAGAAAAGAAACCAAACAACGATCTCTGGGAGTATCATCTTCTTCATCTTTTGAATATAATTTGTCTGAATTATTTAATAGTGAAGAAGAAAACATAACTAGAAATAATGAGCGAACTTTAAAGGATTTAGCTATGCACGATTTAAACCAACAACCGTTGTGCATTGATTATCCTACTTTAGAAGTGCCTTTTGAGTTAAAATCGATTGATTCACTTACTCCCCACTTTTCATGGCCTTGCGGTGAAGATCCTCATAAGCACTTAAAGGGATTCCATATGGTGTGTTCCACGATGAAACCGCAAGGAGTGACTGAGGATCAAATTAAGTTGCGAGCTTTTCCTTTTTCTTTAGACGGAATTGCTAAAGATTGGCTATACTACTTGCCCTCTGGTTCAATAAACACATGGATCGAGATGAAGAGGCAATTTTGGAAAAATTCTTTCTGCCTCACGAGTATACAATTAGAAAAGATATATGTGGTATCTGGCGGCAACATGGAGAAACTATGCATGAATATTGGGAAAGGTTTAAGCAATTATGTGCTAGTTGTCCTCAACATCAAATTCTGATCAACTTCTTATCCAATATTTTTATGAGGGACTAACTGATGGATAGGAATATGATTGATCTTTGCTAGTGGAGGTGCATTAGTACACAAAACTCCAACGGAGGCAAGGACTTTAATCTCCAACATGGCTGCCAATACACAACAATTTGGCATCAGACGTGAGGATACATCTAGGAAGGTAAGTGAGGTAAGTACTTCCTCTATTGATCAACGTTTAGACAATTTGACTACTTTAGTGGAAAAGTTGGTTGTAGGCAATATTCAACAGGTAAAGGCTTGTGGTATTTGCTCCAATTCAAATCATCCTCGACATGTGCCCGACGTTGCAAGAAGGTCAATTTGAGCATGCTAATGCCGTTGGTGGATTCCCAGGGCCACCACAAAGGAAGTATGACCCTTACTCAAATACCTACAATTCGGGATGGAGGGATCATCCCAACTTCAGTTATGGGCCACGACCTAGTGGATTTCAAGCTTGGCAGCAACACCCACCACATCCACCATCTTCCAAACCAGGTAAGTCCCTTGAAGAGTTAGTTGAATCACTTGCTAATAGTTCCCAACGTTTCCAACAGGAAACTCGAACCAGCATTCAAAACTTGGAAAATCAAGTGAGCCAATTAGCATCTTCCGTGAGCAAATTGGAATCACAAGGTAAGTTACCTTCTCAAACGGTTGTTAACCCAAGGCAAAATGTTAGTGCAATGACTTTGAGAAGCGGAAAGGTGTTGGAAGAGGCCAAAACACGTGATCATGAAGAGGTTGAAAAAGAAGTAACAACCCCACAGCAGCCTAAGGTAATCGAGACAACCCCTCCTTTCCCGACAAGATTGGCCAATTCGAAGAAAGATGAGGAAGAAAAGGAGATTCTTGAGACTTTTCGCAAAGTAGAGGTAAATATTCCTTTAATTGATGCAATTAAACAAATACCTCGCTATGCTAAATTTCTCAAAGAATTATGCACTAACAAAAGGAAATTGAAAGGCAATGAAATTTTAAGTGTGGGGGAGAATGTCTCGGCTGTGCTACAAAAGAAGTTGCCTTCAAAATGCAAAGATCCAGGTATGTTTATCATCCCTTGTAAAATAGGCAATATGAAAGTTGAAAAAGCCATGTGTGATTTGGGTGCTTCCATAAATGTCATGCCGTTATCTATTTATAATTCTTTGAATTTGGGACCTTTGAAAGAAACGGGAGTGATAATTCAACTTGCTGATAGATCTAATGTTTATCCTGAGGGAGTATTAGAAGATGTTTTGGTGCAAGTAAATGGTTTAGTATTTCCTGCAGATTTTTATGTACTTGATATGGAGGAAGATCACTCTTCTAATTCAAAGTTAATTTTATTAGGGAGACCTTTCTTGAAAACATCTAGAGCAAAAATTGATGTGCATGATGGTACATTAACTATGGAATTTGATGGTGAGATTATTAAGTTTAACATTTATCGCCATGAAATATCCTAATGATGTATGTCTGTTTATGCTTTTGATGCTATTGATACTCTAGCTCGAAACATTTGATTTTTGTGATAAGGATAAATAAAAAATTGCACTTGATAATAGCTTGACTAATAAAAAAGTGAAAATTGTTGAGCAAGAATTAGTGATGGATGGCGAACTACAAGACATGGTTTATGACTTAGAGGCACTCAAACCTATGAGGTATGGAGTGTCTTATGTTGATTTACCTGTGTCTAATACAAAACTCCTCCCATCTATTGTGCAGGCCCCCAAGTTGGGACTTAAAACATTGCCAGATCACTTGAAGTATGCATTTTTGGGAGATAATGATAACCTCCTGTGATAGTCTCGAACAAACTCGATTACTTTGGAGGAAGAAAGATTGATTCGAGTGCTTGAGAACATAAAGAGGCTATTGGATGGACCATAGCGGATATCAAGGGATTAGGCCCCTCTACATGCATGCACAAAATTTTGTTGCAAGAAAATTGCAAACCATCTAGAGGAGCTCGGCGCCGCTTGAACCCACCTATGATGGAGGTAGTAAAAAAGGAGATTTTAAAACTCCTTGATGCGGTATAATCTATCCAATCTCGGATAGTGAATGGGTAAGTCGGTTCAAGTGGTTCAAGAAAGCGGGCATAAGCGTGATAAAAATGAAGATGGTGAGTTGGTGCCCACACGAGTACAAAATGGGTGGCGGTTGTATAGACTATAGGAAATTGAATGCATTAACTAGGAAGGATCACTTCCTCTTCCTTTCATTGACCAAATGCTTGAGCGTTTAGTGGAAAATCTCATTATTGTTGTTTGGATGGTTATTGAGTTTCCATCAAATTCTAGTTGCGCGGAAGATCAAGAGAAAACAACCTTCACATGCCCATTTGGTACGTTTGCTTATAGGAGGATGCCGCCGGACTTTGTAATGCCCCCGCCACTTTTCAAAGATGCATGGTTAGTATATTTTCGATTATGTTGAGAACATCATAGAAGTGTTTATGGATGACTTTACGATCTATGGTGACTCTTTTGATATATGTTTGACTAACCTTACAAAAGTGCTTCAAAGATGTATAGAGGTAAATCTTGTTTTGAACTATGAAAAGTGCCACTTTATGGTGGATGAAGGCCTTATTCTTGGACACATAGTTTCTGCCAAAGGTATAGAGGTTGATAAGTCTAAAATTGATACAATAAAATCCTTGCCTTACCCCGCGACTGTGCGGGAAATTCGCTCTTTTCTTGGTCATGCAGGATTTTATCGTCGCTTTATCAAAGACTTTTCAAAGATTAGTCAACCTTTATGTAGGCTGCTGCAAAAAGATGTGGCATTTGAGCTTGATAAAGCTTGCAAAGAACCTTTGACAACTTGAAAGAGAAATTGACTTCAGCCCCTATCCTTCGATCACCGTTGGAATCACCATTTTGAAATCATATGCGATGCAAGTAATTATGCAGTGGGAGCTGTTCTTGGACAAAAGATTGGACGGGATTCCCATGTCATCTATTATGCTTCAAGAACTCTTGACAGTGCTCAATGCAATTATTCGACAACGGAAAAAGAACTCTTAGCTGTTGTTTTTGCTTTAGAAAAATTTCGTTCTTATTTGCTTGGCACTAAAGTAGTTGTTTATTACGATCATGCGACTTTAAAATATCTGCTTTGAAGAAAGAGGCAAAACCAAGGTGATTCGTTGGATACTTTTATTACAAGAGTTTGACTTGGAGATCCGCGACAAAAAGGTGCGAAAATTTAGTCGCGGACCATCTTAGTCGTGATTGCAAATGAAGAATCATCACCATTACAAGATAATTTTCGGATGAGCATCTCTTTTCTATTCATAATAGTATTCCTTGGTATCTTGACATAGTTAACTATTTGGTTACTAGAACTTTACCTAAGGATTTATCTAGAGCTCAGAAAGACAAAATAAAAGTGATGCTAAATATTATGTATGGGATGATCCTTACCTATGGAAGCATTGTTGATTTGATTATTAGATGCATTAATCAACAAGAGATTCCTTTCATTTTGCAATTTTGCCATTCATATGCTTGTGGAGGACATTTTGGTCCAAAGAGAAACTGACTAGGAAGGTTTTAGAATGTGGATTATATTGGCCAACTTTGTTTCATGATGCATATAGATTTTGTAAAACTTGTGAGCGTTGCCAAAAGGCGGGAACTTAGGACATAGAGATCAATTACCACTTATCCCTATACTTATTTGTGAAATATTTGATGTTTGGGGTATAGATTTTATGGGTCCTTTTCCCATTTCTTATGGTAATTCTTACATTATTCTTCTTTGTGGATTATGTCTCAAAGTGGGTAGAAGCCAAGGCTACAGAACTAATGATGCCAAAGTGGTTGTGGACTTTGTCAAGTCTCAAATTTTTGTCAGGTTTGGTACACCAAAGGCAATGATCAGCGATAGAGGTACTCATTTTTGCAATAAAGTGATCGAAGCATTGTTCAAGAAGTATAATGTCACTCATCGCACTTCCACCGCATACCATCCACAAACAAATGGACAAGCCGAGGTGTCTAACTGAGTAGTCAAGTCCATACTTGAGAAAGTGTCAATCCAAATCGAAAAGATTGGAGTATGCGACTTGATGATGCATTATGGGCTTATCGGATGACTTACAAGACACCAATAGGTATGTCCTTATCGTTTAGTGTTTGGTAAAGCTTGTCATCTTCCTGTAGAGATGGAACATCGGGCATATTGGGCTGTTAAGCAATGTAACATGGAGATGGACAAGGTGGGTGAACAACGTAAGCTTCAAATACAAGAGTTGGAAGAAATTCGCAATGAGGCTTATGAAAATTCACGCATCTACAAAGATAAGACAAAAGCATTTCATGATCAGTCTTTGCGTGGTAAACAATTCAAAATTGGTCAAAAAGTTTTACTCTACCAATCTAGATTGAAATTATTTCCTGGAAAATTGCGCTCTAGATGGATAGGGCCTTTTGTTGTTACTAATGTTTATTCTCATGGTGCAGTTGAAATTAAAAGCTTAGATTCTGGAAAAGTGTTTAAAGTGAATGGACATCGCTTAAAACCTTTTTATGAAGGTTTCCAAGTGCATAATGTTGAAATTGAATTGGGGTATCCAGTGCGAGGATTGAGAATGCATTACGTCTAGCCAAAGAGGTTAAATGACAGCGCTTTTGGGAGGCAACCCAAAATTTTTATTTATTTTCTTGTCATTTAAGTTTAATTTAATTAGTTATCTTATTATGTTTTCTGCTTTGTGTAAAAAAAAAAAAAAAGATTTGAAATTCTATTTTGGTTTTTCCTTTTTATTTTCATTTTCTTTTTGCAGTTTCTTCTACCAACCAATGCTCAGCCATGGCCATAACATCGTCTGATCTTTCATGCCTTCTTCACCCATATAGGATGTCCTCACCTTCATCACGACTCAGTTGTCATCATGTTCAGGAAGTATCTTGTTCCCTTGTGTTTGTTTTATTTTCTTTCTTGTCCGCGTGTGCATATTTTCTATACATTGAGGACAACGTATGATTTAGGTGTGGGGGGGTGTCTTGTGCTTCATTGATTATTTCTAAATTTTTCAAGTAGGTTTGACATTCTGATATCTTCTTTGAAATTTCTCACTCTTTTAATACTCATTTAGAATAATTTTGAGTTATATGCATTATAGTGATTTGGATTGGAATGTATGAATGAGATGAGTATGATTAGCCTTTGTTTGGAAATTTTTAAAGCATCTTGTTAATTTTAATAATTGAATTGAATGAGAATGTGCAATATTTGATACATTGAAACCATTGTGAGTATTTGAGCCTAAGAGCATTTTCTTTTTCATGCTCGCATATTTCTTTGTTGAGATTGACAAATATGGTATAATCATTCTAGAACTTGCTTTGTTATACATGTTGAGATCACATTGTGGATTCATGCTGAAAAATGATAAGGGCATTTAGGATTACCAATTTTAAACTTTCTAAAAAGCTTAACCTTATATTACATATACTCCTAGTCACCCAATTTTGAGCCTTAGCCTTTCTTTATTATAACACCACATTGTTTAGCCTTAAATCTTTGTCTTTGTTTACCATTGTTGAACCCTTGGTCAAGAGTATATGGGAATGAATTGCATGATAAAATTTCTGTTGATTAGAAGGAAAGAACCACTGAAAAAAAAAAAAAAAAAAAAGAAGAAGTGAAAAGTATTCCTACAAGTATTGGACAAAGTAAATTCATTGTGTACAAATTGGTCCAATTGTATGGTGAAGTTGTAAAAAAAAAAAAATGCATGTGATGTGGAATAAAGAAAGTGGTTCTAATATGCTATTTGTTACTTTTGGGTTATGCAAGGAAATTCCTATATATCTTGATATCAGAGCCTATATTTTTCTTTCTTTTACCTACCTTTACCTAAGCCCCATTACAACCATTTTCAAGACCCTTTGATTTTTGCATGGATTTATATTATTAGTGGTGGAGATGTGATATATAAGCAAGCTTATGGTAATGACATGCTATATTTGATTTGAGTGTTGAATGAACCCTAAACACTTTGAGTGATTAGAGTGCAACCTATGAGAGGTTATCAAATTTTGTTGCATTTGATTTCGATGAAATTGTTAGGGTTGATGAGATGCATATGTTTTGTTTTGAAAAATCAGGCTATGAATACGTATTCTTTGATTTGTTATTCCAATTTAGATCTTTAATGTGTAATGACTTTGAGTTATTTGTGGATGGGTTGAAAAGGGATATGGAATAAAGAGGAAGATGTTGATCTAATGCAAGCTTGAGGACAAGCTTTGATTTAGTGTGGGGGAATTTGATAGAGTGTATAATTGCATATTTATTGGATCAATTCTCTTGTGTTTTAATTGATTAAAATGCTTGTTTATAAGGATATTAATTATTTTTGTGATTAATGGTTAGATGAAGCATTTTTCCTAAAGAATGTAGCCTCACAAGACAAGTGGCACAAGAAAGACACAATTGAGGCCACCAAATTCCACAACAAAATGTTGGCCATTAAGGAAAAGCAAAGCCTTGAATTAAGGAAAAGAAAAGCCTTGAATTAAGGAAAAGCAAAGCCTTGAATTAAGGAAAAGAAAAGCCTTGAATTAAGGAAAAGAAAAGCCTTGAATTAAGGAAAGCAAAGCCTTGAATTAAGGAAAAGAAAAGCCTTGAATTAAGGAAAGCAAAGCCTTGATTTAAGGAAAAGCACAACCAAATGTCTTGAATCCTTGCCTATAAATAGGCAAGGCTTGGAGACAATCAAGGCATCCCATTTTTAGGCTTTCCTAGTTCAATAGAGAGAAAAACAAGGTTTGGAATTCTCAAGCCACAATTCATCCTTTCATGGAGTGAGCTACGGCCGAAGAAGACGAGAGCCGCACGGGATCGACAAAAAGGGCAGTCATTTGATTTTCTTTGTATTTTCTTTTAATTATGTTTAGCTAAATTTTATTTTCCAATCAAGTTTAATTAAGGTTTGATTCCAACAATTGTGAGATTTCGGTAATTTTATTATTTCTTTTATTCTTGAGTATTTATGTATTTTCTATGCTTCATTATATTATTGAATTGAATTGTTAGACAAGAGGCCTATTGTTTGATAGTTGAATTCAATATATAGTCATTTAGAATAATTAATCTTTGGTTGATTGTTCTAATTCAAGTGACAAATAACAACATCGAAAGGTAATCAACGCCTTAGATTGTATGTTATGAAAATATATAATCTAACTTAAATAAACACGGCGTTTAGGGTTTCTTGGTTAGTAATTGGGTCTTTTGAATCTTAATGCAATTAATAGACATAACTCATAGGGCGGATCCGAAGGTTGTGTTTGTAAATTAGAGAAATAACTCATAGGGCAGATCCGAAGGTTATCGAAAAAGTAAGAAAAGATTGGTTGTTAGAGGACGGATCTTCAACAACTATAACCAATTTATTCAAGATAAAAGAACCTATCTTTTGAATCAATGATCAATTCAAGGAATCAATACCGAAATTAATTCTTGATTGGAAGCTTCTTCTTATTAATTTTTCCTCATATTTTTAATTAGTTATTTAATTTGGTTGGTGTTTTAATTAAATCTTGTTTAGTTTCATAATACAAAACCCCCCCTCTCTTTATTTTATTTTGTTCAAGGAATAAATCTAACCAATCTCTGTGGATTCGACCCTCTCACCGCTATCTACAAAGCTTAGCCGAGAAGGATTATTTTTGGTGGTTTCGACACCCATCGATGAGTACCTTTTTCATTTAATCACGGAATGTTGTTATTTCATGCCTTATCATATACATGTTTTGCAGTGTAGTTACATTTATTGTACTCTAGGTTGCTAACTCCATGACAACCTGTTCAAGTTAGGGATTTAGTGTACTTTCAGAAAAGAAAAACTATAAGCTAATTAAGTGGCTGCTATATATGTTATGCACCTTCTGTAATTTCAATTAGATTTCATTCGGTCACATGCTATCGGTTAATTCTTGTAAATAATAATAATGGCTTATAACATACCAAAACAATCAAGACTTTAACCATTTTTACCGATAAAAATATTTTCATAAAATGCTAATCTAAGTCATTATGCGTTCTTATTTTTATTAAAATATTTATAAAATTATTTTATTAAAGGATTTTTATAATTCTTGTCCACATGGAGTGCTGATCTGTTTACATCTTTATTCAATGATCTACATAATTATATGATGGATAAAGAAATTTGGTGTCTAGTTTTTTCAGTCCTTCTTTTATATATTACTATTAGACTGATATTGATAGGATTCCCATCTAAGTTTTTGATATTGATTCTCTGCTTTTTTTCATTGATTACTTGAAATCTCATTGAAAGCTTTTTTCAATAAAGAAATCTTTTCGGGCAAATAATCACAATATATTGCAACCCAAAAAAAATTAAATACATAAATTTGATTAATGTTGTAGGGTTTTGAGTTATGAAGACACTTTTTGTTTATTTATATATAAGGGATAAATATGTTCATGTATGTATATTTATAGTAGTATATGAAATTAGTACACTTATAATATGCTAAACCGTAACCATACTGACAACATCTTTCTCCATCCCTAGGTTCATTGTCAATAGGCATACATTGTCATTACATACGTAAAAATCATTTACATTGATAGTTTGTTGATATGAGGGTTTTTTTACTGACAATGACATGAAAACGTGTACAAAGGATAGAAATGGACAAGTGAACTACAGAATATTGAAATTGTATTAAACAAGTTTTTATTTATTTATGTCCTGTAAATTTTCCATGTGTACCACATGTAGTAGGTCTAATAGTTCTCCTAGATCTATGTAAGCGTACAATCTATTCTTCTTGAATCATAGTCAGGTCTATGCATTCACTTACATTATCTATATATTCATCTATGTCATCGTCATCGTCATTGTCCTCATGACCATCATCCACAGTCATTGGATGTGCAAACATATGTACTGAGTTGCGCATCTCTGGAGAGTGGAAGACATTAGAGGATGGCTGATCGATCGTGTCAAAAACCCCCCAATGAAGGAAATACATGTTGTGTTTCCGATGTAGCTGTAATCGGCTGAAATGAACCTGGCTATGTAGAACCACCAAAAGGGTCGGGTATGAGATCAACCCAATGGAGTCGAGATCCTCTACCACCTTGTCTACAGCCCCGAACATTCCTAGGCTATCTAAATAATTAATTGATAATATTTATTAATTTATCATTAATTAATTACTTAAGATTAATTACGTCGATAATATTTGTATTAATAATTAATTAATTTAATATTATAATGAATAATTAATTAATACTATCTAATTAATTAACACTAATGTGCATTTAATAGTATAAACATGAACGAAAGTCTAATATTATCATTACTAATAATGACCATATATGATTTATCATTGAAAGGTAAGGACAAATGTCTAAAAGTACACATATAATAGTACAATAAGTGAAATCTTTTTTCTAGTTTACAAGAATTATATTTTATTCGTAACTTTGTTGCTTTCAATTTTTGCTAAGTGTAAAATAGTTTATTGCTGTTAATTATAAGGAAAAAAAAAGTAATACCATATAACCTTCATTTTTCCCCTCTCTCATTTTTTTTAATTTAACCAAAACATTTCTTAATCTCCTCTCATGTTTGTACAACCATATTTTGAACTTTTTAGTTGTTGTAAAAAAGTGCACCAAAAAAAAAAACATTTTTGGATCGCGGGAAAGGTGAAAGGTGATAATAAATTGTCCTCACATTTGATTTGGACATAAACATAGTATAATTACATAATGAAGATATGTAAATTTTCAACAATATATTTGCATACAACTTTCACTGCCAAATAATACAAGCAATATTATTTCCACTAGTATACTGATAATGTACTGTAAATTATATCAATACAAATATTCCATTTCCACATACAACATAATTTGTGCCCCACATAATTACATAATTAAAATATGTAACTTTTTAAATATATATTCGCCTACTAATTTCACCGCCAAACAATACAAACAAATTTATTTCCACTAGCATACCCACAATATACTATACATTATACATTTCACATACAAATAAATCAATACAAATTTTATTTTCACATACAACAAAATTTCTGCTTAGTAGACATAATTAAAATATGTAAATTTCCAAACATATTTTCACATACGACTTCTACGACCAAATAATACAAACAAATTTTTCAGGCGCATTTGGCAAATGCGAACACACTATTTTTGGAAGGCAAAAATCCTCACAAATTTCCAAATATATACTTGCATACTAAAATTTCACTGCCAAATAATACAAACAATTTCATTCCCACTAACAATCTCATAATAAACTGTAAATTTTAACTTAATTTTGGTAAAAATAAATTAAAATTTCAAAAAAATTACCAAATTACATAATATCTATAACTAACGGTAGACAATTGGGGAACGTGGTGTGAGGCAGTGCCAAATTTGCCCGGCAGTCGATTCTCAAGCTTAAAACCAAAGGGCCAAAAAATAATTCCACACTTCAATCCACTAGGGGCGCATTTCGCAAATGCACCCAGGCCCAAACTGCACTGTTCCAGGCCTAGGCAGTGCGCATTTTCCAAATGCGCCCAATTTGCGAACATCACAAAATTGGCAGCTAAATATTTTTCACCCCACAAATTTCCTTTCCTTTTAATTCCATCACAAAATTAGAAAAAAACTCCAATAAGGCTTATCAATACCATCAAACAGAGGAGTCAGTCTAATTAATTGGGCGCATTTGGCAAATACACACATCACAAAATTGGCAACTAAATATTTTTTAACCCTACAAATTTCCATTCCTTGTAATTCCATCACAAAATTAGAAAAAACTCCAATAAGGCTGATCGGTACTATCAAACAGAGCAGTCATTCTAATTAATTATGACTTTTGTCCTCATGTATTGATTAAACAAAGTTAAAACTTAGTTATAGAATAGCTTCTTCATGATAATTTGCTATAAATTGCAGTAGCATATATATAGATTATCAAACCACAACTACATGGGAATAAGTTCAATTATTTTGTTTGTCGATCTTCTTCCATGGGACATCTAAAGAAACATTGTAGTTAGGTTAAGTGGTGACGGGTTTATCGAAGCCCGCAAAATTAATCACTGGTCCCTCGAGTGATTTGAAAATAAATTTGCAGCAAAAGTGGACTAGGTCGAATCCCAAGGGAACCGAAGTAGAATTCCAAATTTTGAATAATAAGATAAAAATAAATAGAACAAGGAGATTTTTGAATGATTAACTAAATTACTGAAATCTAAAAATTAATAAAAATAATTATTAAAACAAAAAAATATGAAAATAACGAAAGTTACCAAATTAATCGAGTTTCCAATCCAATGATTGATATCATTCAATTGTATCACTGATCATAAGTCACAAAAAATAATTTTGCAAATTCAAATATTTAACTTGAAACTTATTAGAATAGCCGTAATAAATTCCTATTTTCCTAAAATAATTGATTGAGCCCAGCACCCTAAATCAAAACTTACCATCAATTGACTAGGCACAATAGCGTTCTATATTAATTTAATGATAACATTAAAATCTATGAAAATAATTAAACCAAGATTAAAACACCGAGATAGCTGCAGTAAATTAATCTTCTCCAATTAATTCCCCTAGGCTAAGCATGCATATTTCAAGTCATAAACATATTTAACCTTGTTTCTACTTGATCCACTTATTTATGACAATTACGGATCACTGAACTCATGGATAGCAATAGAATAAATAATGAACAATTAATTTGTCCGATTAATTAATCATCAATTATTCATAGAATTAAATCAAGAATTAACAAGTACTTGAATTAAAAAGCAAGAAAATAAATTAAGAACAAAACCTCACAGTGATTGCAATCAAAATCAATCACTCCCTTGAATTAGAAAAGAGAATTTAGCCATTCATGGTGGCATTATGGCATACATGGCTTCTGAAATTTAAAAGAAAAACTAGACTAAAAGAAAGAAAAGAAAGAAAAGAAAAACGTGAGGGACGTAAAGGCCGTGAGGAAACAACTGGCGGCTGCCTTGTTGTGTCTTAAACGGGTTCCAAGAAAAAAAAATATGGCTGCTTCTATTTCCTAATAATTTCTACAAAGCTAAAGAAAAGAACAAAAAACAAAGGACGTGAAGTCCAAGAGAAACCAAATTAGCGGCTGTTTTCTTGAAGCAAAGAAAGAGATACAAAACTACTCCAAGGCTGCCAAGTATTTATAGAACCCCTATGTCCTTCTCCTTGTAAATCATTAATTCAAAAACAAGAAACCAAATAGGAATGGCTGTCTGCTAGTTCAATTCCATGCAGTTCACAATTCTGCTAAGAAGGAACATATGGATTCACTTTTGTTTTCGTTTCCCGAATCCTTCTTTATTTTTGTCTTCAGGTTGTAATCGGCTCCTAGTTCCTTGCAGCTGATTTTGTTTTCTTTCTTGTGTTCAAATTGCAGCCAACTTCTCTTTTCTTGATTGCAGTAGTCTTTCTTGTCCTTCTACAACACGGTTTTTGTTTGCTGAAGAAGTAATTTGGCCAAGTTTGAAGAAGTGAGGCGCGGTTGGTTTTTCTCTTTGTGCCGCCCTATTCCTTGCAGCTATCCTCTCGGAAAAGAATATCAAGAGCAGCTGTATTCTGTCCTTTTCTTGTGCTGCTGGTTTCCAAAAACTTCAAAGAGCAATTGGTATCCAATCCCTCAAAATAATGGACGGCTGGTTTTTTGTCCTTTTGGTGTATTCTAAACGGCTGAAGACTAATTCCCTTCTTTTTGCCTTTGTTTGTTTTCTTTTCTTTCTCTCTGGCCGAAGTCAATTTCCTGTTTTGTTTCCTATTCCCTAAATGCTTGTTGTTTTGTTTTGTCTTGTTTTCAATTTTGTTTTCAAATTCATCATTTTTCATACCTAAAACAAAAGGTATATTAAAACCAAATAATTCCTCTTAAAATTCAAATTAATATTAAGGAAATATTAACAAGAAAAATGAACATTTTAAGCCCTATCAAGTGGGTTTGTTTTTCCCCTAATTTCACTTAAATATTCTTTTAATAGAGTAGACTTTCTTTTTTGGGTATTGGACAATGATTGAACTGTTCTAAATTTACAAGAGAAAATCGTCAAAATAGTTCTTCATATAAGTATGTGAATGCTCTTTGTTGTCTCTTATATTTAAAATAATAAAAAATAATATTTCATATTCTATTAGTCTAGTTTTATGATCTCTTACTAAATTTCTATATATTTTTCTGTCTAGATGCCTATCGTATGTCTCATTCATTTTCCACATTTTAAATGCAACCCACAAAAAAACCATTCGCGTATTTATTAGAAACAATTTTAACAATTTTCTCAATTTAAAATTGACACCACAAAAATGTAATATATACATATACATACATACACACACATATATATATATAATCATTTTTATAGCTTTACCATCTTGATTTTCTCGAATATTTTAAGCTTCTCATAGGCATTAGATTCTATTTTTGGTTGTTAGCTATCACATAATGATGGCTCGAGGTGAAATTTTGCAAATTTCAAAGTATTTTATATTATGTTTAGTTTATTGGGAATATTGTTATATTGCTAATCATATTTACTCAACGAAAAAACATGTTACAATCATAGACGTACACATACTTAAGGTACATCAAAATTCAAACTTTATGTATAAGGTTTGGCAAAGATAGGTTTCGCAGCTATATATTACATGGATAGTTTGGGTAGATTAGTTATCCATTCATAATTTATTACCATTATTTTTAATTTTAGTTTCTTAACATGCTATATCGCCCACGTTTTTGCTAATATTTTTATTTCATCTCCAAACAATTTCTCGTTTCACCAAATTTAAATTTGGATAATTGTTTATTGAATGGATAAAAACATTTAATCCAGGTTTAATTCTTCTAAATCATCATTGATTTTGAAGGTAGGAGTAATCAATTGCATTAATCATTGATTTTAAATGATTTTTATTGACATTTGGCATAATATTAATAATTAAGATTAAAAGTAACATGGAATGTAAAAACTTTTAATTCTTTTTAAGTTCAAATTTAAAAAATACATTTAATTCTTCCAAATTATTTATATTGAAGCTGTATTAATAGTTGATTTTGAATGATTTTCATTTACATTTGCATTTGATATTAATCAATTGTACTAATCATTGATTTTAAATGATTCTCATTGAAATTTGGGTACTATCTTAATCATTAAGATTGAAAGTCAGTGAAATGTAAAATTGTTGAATTCTCTTTAGGTTCAAATTATATATATATATATATATATATATATATATATATATATATATATATATATATATAATTAGTTTGATAATACATAATTAATTGTTTTTATTATTAATAATTAATTAATAATAAATCATACCCTTTATTCCAGTCTCAGTCAAATCAGTTCTAGGATTTTGAACTATATATAATAAATTATCCTATAAATGAAAGTACGAAAATAGATTATGAATCCCTCGTTCATCCATAGAAATAAAATCTTTTTTTTAATTATAGTTTGAACTATGAACGATTAGTGACACAGTTACATTACAATGGATAACATATTCACATTAAGATGAATAATATATTAAATTTTACTTTGCAAGAGTAAGGGGAAAATGTAAATTTAAATATGCATGAATTAACAACAATGTAGGGGAGCAATTTGTACAATAAAATTCCTTTACAAAATTTTCGTACTGGTTTATAATTTGAACTCTTGCCTTCCTTCTCCATTTTATTGAGTTTTCATATCAAACTAGTGTAAAATGATCTCCTATTTACATTTAACAGCAAATATATGTGAAGCCAAAATATGTGCACAAATCCATCCAAACTTTGCTAGATCTGACTCATCAAGACAACCAATTTCGCCATCTTTGTCAAATTTTTAACTAGTGACGCTGCAAATCCACTGGCCAACACTTGTGGTGCAGAGCAATAAATCCAGTGCAAAGGGTCCAGGGACATAGGCGAGTTGGTAAACTTGACGTGACGTGGAGAGAAATCCTCCGACAATGCAGGTTCGAACCTCATGTGGGGCAAATTTTCCGTTGAAATATTGTGAATGTCTGATTTGGGGTTTGGCCTATTGACTCTCTCGTTCATACCTCTACTAACTCGTGTATATTTTTTATTTATATTCTAGCTGGCTAAAGGGCCTCTGGTTGGGGGAGAGTTTCGCCTACTTTTTCCTAAAAACAAAATAAATCCAATGCTAAGGATAGGGTCGGGCTGCGATGTTCAATAATTGCCCATTTTGGGTTGAGTCAACTTTTTCACTATCAAATAATAAACACATTTGTCATTTGGTTAATCAGCATCAAACACTCTATATATATCTTCAATCTTCATCACGCCTGCACACACTCGTCTCTTCCTGCTCATTTTTTACTCCATGGCAAAAGTTGGATCAAACAATTCCGTCTCTCTCCGTACAGACTGCTCTTGTAACTGGTGGCACTCGGGGGATTGGCCGTGCGATTGTGGAGGAACTGGCTCAATTTGGCGCAACAGTGCATACATTTTCAAGAAACGAAGCAGAACTGAACGAACGATTGCAGGAATGGACATCGAAGGGATATAAAGTAACAGGTTCAGTCTGTGACGCATCATCAATAGTGCAAAGAGCACAGCTCGTGGAAAAAGTCAGTGACATCTTCAATGGAAAACTCAATATCCTCATAAACAATGTTGGAACAGCTTTATGGAAGCCAGCAGAAGAGTGTCCTTTCGAGGAATATAACATAATTATGTCCACAAATCTTGAATCTTGTTACCATTTTTCTCAACTTGCTCATCCCCTCCTGAAATTATCCGGGATGGGAAATATCCTATTCAATTCTTCCGTGGCAGGTTTTGTGAGTTTGAATCATTTGTCACTTTACTCTGTTACAATAGGGGCAATGAATCAACTCACCAGAAATTTGGCTTGTGAATGGGCTAAAGATAATATTCTGGTCAATGGTGTTGCACCTTGGTTTATTAAAACAGCAATGTCAGAAGAAACGGCCAATGATCCTGTATTCTTGGAAAAGTCTGTATCAAGAACTCCAATGAGACGCCCAGGAGAACCAGAGGAAGTTTCCTCTTTAGTAGCTTTCCTTTGTCTCCCCGCTGCTTCCTATATCACTGGCCAGATTATAACTGTAGATGGATGAATGATGGAATACGGTTTCTAATAGGAAAATAATCTTTGTAAGCTAGGACGAGCTCCTATCATGAAGATCAGATAAGAATATTATTCCCCAAATGATGCTTTATTTTCTTCCATTTAGCATCCATTTTCCAATAAATACCTAGTTCTTCGTGATCCATAGGCCAGTGTTGTTTAGTGGTTTGTGCAGGAATAATGTTATAGTGCATCTTATGCTTTATGTATTAATTTTTTACTGGTATTCTGTTCTTTTATTTTCTTCTCATGCCATTTAGTGCATGAAATGTGCAATTATGATTAGTTAGTATTTTAATGCTGTTGTTAATTTTACAATGGTTTTTTTTTTTTTGGGTCATATTTGTGAACTTGGAGAGTTTGCTTTTTTGCATATTTTCTAAGTTTCCAGTTTTCACATATTTGTTTTCATCCAAATTTTATTGTGGTGAAATTAACACTTTTGCTAACATTTTATTCTAGTTGTTGGCACTATATTCAAGTCAAAGTATTGCAAAAAGAGGGTCTGCAATGACTTCTCTGCACCATACATAATTCCTAAAAAATTAAGCAGATTTAGAGTAAGAACAATAAAAAATTAAGCTCTATGTCTCCTTATGATATCCACATCCTCCTTACTCTCTTCACTTGGTGTTGATATTCTTATATACGCAAGCAGTTCACTATACTTCTAAGAATATATGCTTTATCTCCCTTTTGTATTGGTGAATTAAATTGCTCCCACCAGGCATAGGTCTAATTGGAATGAATCCATAGTCTCTGCCAAAACAACATTTCGATAATTTATGAAAGATCAATGATATATGCAGTAATTAATCAATTCTCATAAGAGGAGTTGGCCACTAAAAAAAGTGTTCTCTTATGCTGTGTATGGACATTTATTTTCATTTTCATTTTTATCCCACACACACTTTTCAATGTGTGAAATATTATATGTCTAAAATTTCCTAAAAATAGATTTTTAAAAGAATTTCAAAACGTATTTTGCCCACCAAAAATAAAACGCTAAAACACACTTATCCTTTACTTTTTCCTATACAATATTTTGGTTCAAAACAAACTTATGTAGTATTTTAATTGAAAATACATTTTAATTTTTGTAATACATACAACATTTTAATTGAAAATATGTTTTCAAATTTGTAATTCATATAGCATTTCAATTTAAAATACATTTTAAATTATCAATACAAACAACATTTGAACGTATTTTCAAAAAACACATTTTAAAATGCAAATGTTGATCTTTTGATAGAGTTTGGCTAGCACGAAAATTCAAAGAATGTGTTTCTTAACAAAACTTATCATGAATTGGGTAGAAATGCAATCAGTATGTAGTGAATATAAATTCTCCAGAAGAGAACAATTATTGGGCAAAATGACGACAAGCAAACAATAGAAGTAAACAACAAAATTACGAACCCCTTGTCTTTTTCCATTCGATCACCTTAGGATTTTTCAATCGTCACGTTGTAAAATTCGCACAAAGTATATTGCAATTAATTGTCCCATTCGGGTTGTGGGAATAAGATGAGAAATAAGACAAGCCCAAATTTGATGACATAGACATTCACGCTTGTTGGGATAGTTTTCTTCTATTTTTTATTTATAAAGAATATACACTATTTAATGCATTAGGCGGGATAGTTATCAATTTCAACTAATTTTTGAATTGGACAAAACTAAACAAAATTATAAAGTTGAGAGATTTAATTCAATCTTTTTGAATATTAAAGACAAAGTCAATATACATGTCTAAGTTGAGGGACAATTAAAATAATTTATCTCCCAAAAAAGTGTGTTTACAAAGGGGAAAAAAACAAAAATAAGAATCAAGTCTGAAAGATATGTTGTCATCTATTCTTTTGTTTAGCTCCAAATTAATGGGAAAATGAAAGTATAATTCAAATTCCTTTTCTTTTTTATTTACATCATTTTTATTTTTATTTTTATTTTTGTGGTTTTCTTCCTTTCGCTTTCTATAATTCGTCGCCTTGCACTATTCTCCCACCAATCACATAAATTTCTTCTACAATTCCTTGCCTTGTATTCTTCTCCCACCAATCATTTTCGATCTACTTTCGTTAGCTATTTTATTTCTGTCGAATGATGTAGACATTTCGAACCAAAAATGAATTAGATTCGACAACCTTTTAAATAATTGGGTAGTCAAATGCAAATCGGAAAAAATACATAACTAAAGTTAAAGCAAGTTGGAAAAAAAGAGAAGAAAAGAGTGATTAATTTATAGATTTCAAGAAATAATATATACATGTAACTTACCAACAAAAAAAAATCGCAACAAAAAATTACATTCCAAAATCTTCAAAGATTCTGGCCGATTGATGCCGCGATTCGGCAGAACCCCTTTGTCTCCATTGCCTGTCTTGATTCTTTCTTAATTTTTATAATAAAAACTGCTTTAAATTTCGCCAGTTAATTATTGGAAAGAATAAAAACACCATTTCTAGTATTTTTATTCATACCCAACAATTGTGGTTTACATTTTTCCACTTCACAAAAATATCTATTGTGGTTCACAATTTATAGTATAAATCTTTCACAAGTACAGGCAAGATCCACACGAGCGACCTTCATTGTCCCTGAGCACGCCAGAGAAAATACTAATTTCTACCTAAATCCATGGCGGAAATTGGAGAAAACAGTTCAAGATGGTCTCTCTCTGGGATGACAGCTCTAGTCACAGGCAGGAGCCGCGGAATTGGCCGTGCAATTGTGGAGAATTAGCCCAACTTGGCGCCACGGTCCACACTTTCTCAAGAAATGAAGCTGCGCTGAATGAAGCCCTGAAAGAATGGTCCTCAAAGGGATTCAAAGTCAGTGTTTCAGTCTGCGATGTGACTTCGAGAGAACAAAGAATTCAACTCATGGAAAAGGTCAGCTCCATCTTCCATGGGAAACTAAACATTCTGATAAACAATGCTGGAGTTCTGATAGGGAAGCTATTCCATGAACATACTGCTGAAGACTATTCAACCCTTTTGTCCACAAATTTTGAATCTTGTTACCATCTTTCTCAACTCGCTTATCCTCTCCTGAAATCATCTGGGACTGGAAGTATCGTTTTCCTTTCCTCCGTTTCAGGTTTGTTAAGTATGAAGGGCGCCTCTGTTTATGGAGCAACGAAAGCGGCAATCAATCAACTCACCAGGAATTTGGCTTGTGAATGGGCTAAAGATAACATTCGCGTCAATGGTGTTGCGCCTTGGTTTATCAGAACCGCAATGGTTGAGTATTTAATCGGTGTTCCAGAGTTCTTGGACAAGGTTGAATCAAGAACCCCAATGAGACGCGTTGGAGAACCCGAAGAAGTTTCATCCTTGGTTGCTTTTCTGTGTCTCCCTGCAGCTTCTTATGTCAGTGGCCAGGTTATTGCTGTTGATGGAGGATTGACTGTGAACGGGTTTGATTTTGAGATGACTTGAGGGCCATGAATTGTGTAAATGCAAAGCAAGAATTTGTTAATTATGAAAATGTTCATGTGACAATGATTCTTTACTTTAATGAATGGGCATTTGAAAGTTTTGGCCAATTAGTATCATCAAAGGCTTTGTTGGAGTGATTTTGTATTGCTTTTGTTGTTTTTGAATTCAATTACCATTAGGTAATGATCGCATTTTAATAAGAATAAATGACAAAATAGTCATCATGATTGGTTTTCTTGATTTTTATCAGTTGCCATAACTTACAATAATGACAGGATCTAATTAGTAAGTAATTAAATTTGATACTTGCGCTATTGAATTCCATCCAAAAAAAAAAATCTGAATCCTTACACCTAATAAGGATTGGACTCTAGTTACTTTTTAATTAGCTCTTTCCAGTTCATTCCTCTGTGCCTTTCACCAACAAAATTGAAACTTTAGAATCACTGAAGAAAATAGGGATAGGGTATTTTATATCATTTTGATTATTCTTATATATCATTTTGAATAAATAGAAAGATTGTTTTCTCCGGACACAAGGAATTTTTCAAAAGATTTGGAGCCAAATAATACAATACAAGTGAAAGTTTTTAGATTCATCGGTATTTACTAAAAATTTGAAAGTAAAATAAAATAAAATAAAAATCCCATTGCCCACTCAGCCCACAAAAATGTGTGTTCACTTGGAGGAATATTTTAAAGATTATCCCCATTATTTTTTAAGAAACTTATATTTACCAATAATCATTTTTATTACTCTACACAATAGAGAGAAAATCTCGAATCTGCTGATTCTGCTCTTACCAAAAATACTTGTTTTAAAATAATGAGATTTTATTAATATTATTTTTCCTACAGCCCCATATTAATCGTTGCTCCGCTGCCGGCCATTCCAATTCCTGTCTGCATATATTCATTTTAATGCATGCAGTTATGGAAGAACTGACAACACCAGCGCAGCGTATATAAAACGTAAGGGCGACTGACCACAAATCGATGACTACATCCCCAAAATATCTCTCTACCATGCGCAAACCTGAGATAAAACAAGCAAGACATAATATGAGAGGCTTGACAACGTACGACCCTGGCGAGGGCTACAATAATCGGTCATGGAGATTTATTTCTTTATGTCTTTTGTTCACAAAAAAAAAACATTTGCCCTTAATTTGTAACCTCTCAAGCTAACAACTAACCTTGGAAAATTAGCAGCAAAAGCGTTGCTCATGGTGGTCCTTGTCCGAAATTACTGCCCTCAGTTTTGGAAAAATGAGGTCGAGCAGTGATGTAGTAGTTGTGATTTAGAGTTCATTTTAAGAGACAAACTTTGAATTTCACTATCTATACTTTGTAATAATTTTTTCTCTTCTTTATATAATAGTATAGATTGTTCATGTGGATCCCTGTCTCTACCACTAGAAGCCCTTCTTCAGTGGCACTCGCGGAGTTGGTTGTTCACTTATCTTAATTTTTAGGATAATTTTAGATTAGAAAAAAATTGTTTGGTGAAATATTCACATTATATAAAACATTTTCACCTTCAATAGTTACATACAAGATCACAAATTAGAAAAATATAAAATGCTCGTGACCTGCAGTTGTCGGATGAATCAAATCTTTATTTTTCTATTTTCACAATTCACAGTACCTCATGCGAATACTCCATTCAATTGTGGAGGAATTGTCTCAATCTCATGAAAAGAAATTCCAGCCGCAGCGTGACAATTCCCACCACATATTTCAGTTTCTCTAATTACTATAACTATCTTAATAATTATGAAAAGCTACCTATAGCTTTAGCGACAATAATTTAAATTCGTCCTCCATCCCACTTCATTTAGATAATCACGTGATCAGGAGTTGTTCATGAAATTGAGAATCACTGATGACTGCATTGGGTGGCTCATATATTGACGAGCACATCTCAGGAAAAAGAAAATTGGAAACATAGAAACTTAATTATATATATTGACTAGGATGACAGACTTGCCTTGTTTACGCCCTCATGATATGTTATTTTATGCATAGTAGTAATTGATTATATGATTGTTGCAGTGGATAGAACAAATGGGCAATCACAAATTTTGCTTAATTTTAATATATACTGAATCTGTAATTAACGTAGAACTGATAGTTTAATGGCAACTAACCGTGTTATTATTGGGGAACCATTACTCAAAATAAACTTGAAAGAAACATAAAAGGTTTATTTAAGAAAAAAAAATAGGTGGCGGCTTAAATCAAGATGTGACAGAAACAGAGGAGTTAATGGACACGTTAGTATATATAGATTACATTTTAAAATATAAATTTTGTACATTTTAAAATAAAAATTATAAAATAAAATATATATTAAAAAACATTTTAAAACGTTAATTATACAAATGTCTCTCTTAAAAAAAAATAAAAATTTTTGTTGTGTATTTGATTAACACGCTTTGCATTCCTCAAAGAACAAAAAATAAAAACACCATTTGTAGAATGCTATACATTTCACAATCACACCATACCGAACAATTGTGGTTTTACATTTTTCCACTTCACAAAAATATCTACTGCGGTTCACAATTTATAGTATAAATCTTCCACGAGTACAAGTAACATCCACGCGAGCGGCACCATTGTCCCTAAGTCCGACAGAGGAAATACTAATTTCTACCTGAATCCATGGCGGAAATTAGAGAAAACAGTTCAAGATGGTCTCTCTCTCCACGGAATTGGCGGTGCAATTGTGGAGGAATTAGCCCAACTTGGCGCCACGGTCCACACTTTTTCAAGAGATGAAGCTGCGCTCAATGAAGCCTTGCAAGAATGGTCCTCGAAGGGATTCAAAGTCAGTGTTTCAGTCTGCGATGTAACTTCGGAGAACAAATAACTTTACTCATGGAAAAGGTCAGTTCCATCTTCCATGGGAAACTAAACATTCTGATAAACAATGCTGGAGTTCTGATAGGGAAGCCATTCCTTGAACATACTGCTGAAGACTATTCCACCCTTTTGTCCACAAATGTTGAATCTTGTTACCATTTTTGTCAACTCGCTTATCCTCTTCCGAATTTGAGAGTTTAGAGTTTAGAATCACAAAAAAAAATTGAGAGTTTAGAATCACAATTCACAGAAGAAAATAGGGATAGGACATTTTATATCATTCACTATTCATACATCCATAGTCAAAGACAATTAAAGAAAACCGTTTGTCATTTAGAAGGACAATTTATCTTTATATATGAAAAAGTAAGAACAATAAAAATTTATATATTTAATTTTTTACACTAAAAATAAAGATACATTTAATAGATATGTAATTTTTTTATGTGTAAGAAATTGAAACAACGGCATAGCTTTACCATTGCACAGATATCCCTATTTGAAAAGCTAGTTAATGTGTATAACGTGGGCTGCATTTAAGAATTTGAATCTTTAGACAATGGTGTAGTATGGATGGTTAAGATGCCAGCCCCTAACAAGACAGCAAAATTTTTACTTGATTCAAAGGACACAATTTCAATATTTCATTGGTGAAATGTGTCTTCCCTAAATACTCATTGAGTGCTTTTGTTTTCTCCTTGGAATTAGAATTTGTTTAAAATTAGATAATCTTTTTACCAAATTCGGCTAAATTTTATAATTTTTTTAGTGTAATATTAACTCATTATAATGTCTATTTCATATTAATATCTTAGAATTATTAAAAGTTTATATCGAATTAAAATTAAAATCTACACAAAATATCAAATTCTAATAAAGAACGAAACGAATTTACTTGTGAAAATATACTCCTTTTGCTTTAGAAAAAAAAGTTTACTTTTTAAAACTTTTTCAAGTGCACTCTTGGAGAAAAAGAATCTTATATATCTTTACTAATAATGAGTATGTATGGCTAATAATGAATTTAATAGTGAAAATATACTCCTTTTATTTTTAATTTTTTATTCACTATGAAAGATGAAAAATTTAGTCAAAACAAATCTAATCGAACACATTTGTTCTTGTATCTTACATCAGAAAATATAAGACATGTTACCAAGATATGATTAGGGGACTTATTCAACTAATTTTTCAATACCATTTGAAGTTATATTTAGATTTTTTTTGACCTATTCAAATTTATTAATTTTTGACGGTAGTGGCTGCAGTTATTTATTTATTTCTTACTTCAATTTTGGATAAATTTCCTGGAAAAATTAGTGAAAAGATGACTTTGTTGGAGTAGGGATTGAGCTTGTGAGAGAGTGGGCAATTAGTGAAAAGTGGAGGAAAAAAATTTCAAAATGCAACTACTACGTGTATTTATTTAATTTTGATCACCTAAAGATCAGATAAAAAAATTAAGAATATTGCCTAAATATATTAGTAATATCATTTATACTCACTATATAGTTCTTTTACATTAATTCGGGTTGGCAGAAATCTAGGACATTATATATGTTGTGTGTGTACCAATAGTACAACGTTATTTAAACTGAATTCAAAGACAACCTTCAATATTTTGAAATTATTAGTATAAGTTATGTTGGATGGTATTCTTGTTCCTTATTTCGTTAAAAGGTGATGAAACACATTTTTTATGGAGCAAATCAATTGAATATATAGTACAGTGTTTGAAGTGTTGAAAATAATTAAAATCAACTCCTCAAAAGAGGTAAAATTTTATGTACTTGCCACTTTTATTCCTTAATTTTATTTTTAAAACTTTTATTTAAAAATTTCTTTTAGGCGTTGTCTTCTATATATTTGTTGTTTCTTTCACTTGTAATTCATGAAGTTAAGTTTCAAAGTATTACAGACCAAGTGAATTAACTTGTGAAAATAACATTTAAAAGAAATATAATCATTGTAAACAAAGAAAATTCAAGTTCAATAACTATTAAAAATGTTCAAAACAAAAAAGAAAGTTAATTTTTAACTTTTGAATAAATATTTATCGTATTTTTACTAATAATAATGATGTCTAATTCATAATTAACGATAAAAAAATTGTACAATTATAACATTGCAACTATAACTAAATAAACGTTATATGATTAAAAAAGGTACCCTCCTTTAAAATGAAGAGAGTTGAAGAAAAGCCCTGGATCAACATGTATTCGTTGTTAAGAAGGTTTTCAAACCTCATCAGTGCTTTAAATCAGAATCTAAAGGGGAGTCTGACACGGATATTGATTTGATCAAAGGAACTGAAACCATAACAAGATAAAAAACACAAAAGAGAAGAATTTGAGATTGAAGTTTTGCATTAATTCAAGAAATTTTCCAAGTTTTGAAATAATCTTTACACCCCACTTGATTTGTGTTCCGTCTAAGAAAGAAATTGGAATTTTTAAGTCTGATCCAAACAGTTATTGACATGATATGATATGTCCTACACCTAGCATTCCATAACCACAATCATATAGAGATTTTGCTTTTTTCATTTGTTTGATCCATTGTGATTTATTTGAGAAAAGTTGTATTGAAATATGTGAAATTTTGATGGATATTTATTGATAAAAAAATATTTTAAAGAAAAAAATAATAATTTTTTTTTAAAATTATGTGAAAATAACTTAAGCGAGAAAATTTGACTTTTAAATTTTAAAATAATAATGTATTTGGATTTTTTTTATTTGAAAAAAGTTAATTTTTTATAAATTAAAATGAACTCCAAACAAGCGTCATATGATTTTCCGCTCAATATCCAAATGGTACACTACATTGGGAGAAATTTTTAATAGCCTGCTTTCCTTTGCGTTTCTTCCACTACTTTTAGATGTTGAATGACAACAATATTAACCCTTTGAAATCTTCTTTAAAAGCTGCAAGTATCCCTCCCTTTCTAATCAATTCTCTTCTCCATCATCGACATGGCCAACCCTGGATCAAACAATTCAAGATGGTCACTCATAGGAATGACGGCCCTCGTCACCGGTGGCACTCGTGGAATTGGCCGTGCAATCGTGGAGGAACTGGCACAACTTGGTGCAACAGAGCATACAATTTCAAGAAAACAAGAAGGGCTTAATGAGCGCATACAAGAGTGGACCTCGAAAGGGTTCAAAGTCAGTGGTTCAGTCTGTGATGCATCCTCAAGAGAACAAAGAATTCAACTCATGGAAAAAGTCTCCTCCATCTTCAATTCCAAGCTCAACATCCTTGTAAATAACGTTGGAGCAGGCGTTTCTGGGCCAGCTGATGAGGTTACACATGAAGACTATAGTAACACTATGTCCACAAATCTTGAATCTTGTTACCATTTTTCTCAACTTTCCTATACTCTCCTGAAATCATCTGGTATAGGATATATTGTGTTCATTTCTTCTGTTTCAGGGCTGGTCGATGTACCTCAATTCTCGGTTTATTCAGCAACTAAAGGTGCAGTGAATCAACTGACCAAGAGCTTGGCTTGTGAATGGGCTAGAGACAATATTCGCGTCAATTCTGTTGCACCATGGTACATTAGAACTTCATTAGCGGAACCATATCTAAGTAATACCGAATTCTATGAGAGAGTAATATCAAGAACTCCAATGAGGCGCGTTGGAGAACCAGAAGAAGTCTCATCCCTGGTTGCTTTCCTCTGCCTTCCTGCTGCTTCATACATCACTGGTCAGGTTATAGCTGTGGATGGAGGAATGACTGTGTATGGATTCGAATAGGAAAACACAGATTGAACGTCCATTTCGCCGTCTCACTGTTTTTCAGGGAAAAATAACTGGCAACAAGCTCTCTACTCAAAGATTAATTTGTGGGAAATATACTTCACTACCCATTATTGTGTACATATCAAATTAATCTTGAGGGTTTGCTTCGTGTTTTGTTCAGACTATACGCCAAATCTACGAGTCTTTTCTGCAAAGTGATAAACGTGCATATGTTCGTTTACTTTCGTTGTCTAATAGTGTTTGTGATCATATTTACTTTTCTAATATAGTGTACATTATTGCACCTTGTTTAATTCGAGAACATCCGGGGCTTGATGGAAGCCAGCCACGATCGACTTCAAAATCTAATCAAGTACGTTAAGACTTAGAGCTCATCATTATTGAAGTTGTTGGGAGCAAAAATCAATAAATTCCAAAAACTTCACCAAAATTGATTAATGAAAATCGGAAAATACCGAACCAATTTTGAAACAATTGATTCACGGGCTGAAACAGGATGCCAACGGCTATGTAGTATAAAATTGATTCTGGAGTCAAACTTGCAAGTCAATCACGATGGACCCACACAAGCAAACAATTGCTTGAATTTGTAGGCTGACTTCAGCCAACGCAACAAACAAAGAACAGGAAAAATCGTGCTACGGCTCACGTGCAAGCAAAATCAACTTCTGAAACAAAATTGGGTAGCTGAATCCAAGGAATTGGGCAAAGTTTTACAAAACCAAGCCGTGCGGCTTTTCACAAGATGGGGTTTGAATTTTTTGTGTTATTTTGGGATTTATTATTTTTAATCCCAACATCTGCTATCAGAGCTTTGGTTGGTGTTTGTAAATTATGACGAATCGAAATATTAATTGTTCCGTACCCAAATTAAAAGGTAAACAAGATTACAATTTTTGGAGGATCCAGATAGAAACGCATCTCAACGCGTTTGATTTGTTAGCCCATATTCAAGAAAATTTAGCAGAGGATGCTACTAAGGTGACGAAACAAAACCACAGTTTGGCGTTGTCTCAAATACACCAGGCAATTGATGTTTCTGTATTTGGAAAAATATCCACCTCTAAAACCGCAAAACAGGCTTGGGATATTTTGGCCAAAACGTATCGAGGCGTTGACAAAGTCCAACAAAGTAATTTGTTAACGTTGAAAAGAAAGTTCGAGCTATGCAGCATGGAAAAAAATGAGACCATTGAGTCTTATTTTTCTCGTTTGAATGATATAAAGAACGAGATGCAGTTGAATGGGTATGATCTTACTGATCAACTCATTGTAGAAAAGGTCTTGAGTACTTTGCCGTTAAAGTTTGACCATGTCGTTGCCGTGATACAAGAGACAAAAGAGATGTCAACCTTGTCAGTTGATGAATTGCAAGGGTCTTTGCTGCTGCATGAACAACGAATTAATGGCAAATTGGATGAATCTCATGAAAAGGAACATATGGAGAAGGCGTTGCAAGCTGTGAAAATTCAGAATGCTAAGGAGAAAAGTAGCGAAGATTCGTCCAATAGTGCTGCTTCTGGTGGTCGCGGCCAGAATTTCAAAGGTCGTGGACGTGGAAGAGGTAACTCTCGTGGTCGTGGTAGAGGTAACAATTCCTCCCAACAAAGAGGCAATTTTTATAATTCCAACAATAATCAGCAAAAAGGGCCTAAATGTTTTAATTGTGGTAAAGTAGGCCATATCCAAAAGAATTGTTGGTCTAATAAATCAGAAAATAAGGATATCAATGCTAATGTTGCTGAAGATTCTGGTGAAAAGCATGAGACAATCTTATTTTCTGCTGGTATGGCTAGGGAGTCTAAAAATAACACGTGGTATGTTGACTCTGGATGTAGTAACCACATGACTGGAAAGAAGGAATTATTTAAAAATTTGGATGAGTCATTTAAATCCACTGTTTGTTTTGGTAATAATCATGAAGTACCAGTATGTGGTAAATGAGATATTCCTATTACCTTGAAGAATGGGGCAAAAAGTGCTGTTGCTGATGTGTTTTATATGCCTGCTTTGCATCAAAATCTCTTGAGTTTGGGTCAATTTCAAGAGAAGAATTATGATTTGCGTTTTCGAAAACGCGTCTGCACCATCACTGATGATAGATTGGGTTTGATTGCAAAGGTGAATATGACAAATAGCAGATTGTTTCCTATTATTTTGAATTGTGGTGATTCACCTTGCTTTAACTCAATTGAGGTTGATGACATTTGGTTGTGGCACATGAGATTTGGGCACTTTCACTTCCGTGGATTGCAGTTTTTGGCCAAAAATAACATTGTTTTTGGGCTGCCTTCCATCAACTTTCACCATAGACAGTGTGAGTCTTGTATTTTGGGTAAGAAGCATCGAGACCCGTTTCCTAAAGGCGAGGCTTGAAGGGCAAAAAAACCTTTACAGCTCATTCACTCTGATCTATGTACAGTGGATGTTCCTTCTAATGGAGGTAATAAGTATTTTATTACTTTCATTGATGATTTCAGCAGAAAGGCCTGGGTTTATTTTCTGAAGAATAAGTCTGATTCTTGTGATACTTTAAAAGTTTTAAAGTGTATCTTGAGAAGCAAAGTGGTTACTTCATCAAAACTCTAAGAACTGATACAGGCACAGAATATACAGTCTGTGATGGTTTTTTGCCACAGCATGGGATTAAGCATCAGATGACAACAAGGTACACTCCTCAGCAGAATGGTGTTGCAGAAAGAAAGAACAGAACTGTGATGGACATGGTGCGATCAATGATAGTTGCCAAACATATGCTCAAGGGTTTCTGGGCAGAAGCAGTTTCATGTGGTATCTATTTATTAAATAGATGTCCTACTAGATGCAATGGTGGGAAGACCCCTTATGAGGTTTGAGTGCAGTAAAAGCCAAATATCTCTCATATTAGAGTATTTGGTTGTTTGGCATATGCACATGTTCCAGATGCTCTCAGGAAGAAACTTGATGATAAGGCGAAAAAGTGTATTTTTATTGGTTACAGTTCTGAGACTAAAGGGTATAAGTTATACAACCCTGTGACAAAGAAGATCACCTTTAGTAGAGATGTAAATTTTGATGAGAAAGGTGTCTGGGATTGGTCAGAAAAAGGGTTAGATGATTCAGTTAGTCATCCTCCTCAACCTTCATATTTTGATGATGACAATGATGATGAGGTCAATCAGCCCGAAGTACCCGAACAGCAACAAGTTTCTACTCAACCTATTCCTGCGCAGTCTAGTCGGCCACAAAGACAAAGACGTCTACCAGCTCGTTTGCAGGATTATGTTGTTGATGGTCACTCTCAAAATTTATCTGACAAAGATGTTGTTAATTTTGCTCTCTTTGCAGATTGTGATCCAGTTACTTTTGAAGATGCTGTTCGTGAGGATCACTAGAAAAAAGCAATGGCTAATGAAATTCATGCCATTGAAAAGAATGATACTTGGGAACTCACAAATCTTACAAGTGGCAAGAAACCCATTGGTGTCAAGTGGGTTTACAAGACGAAGTACAAGCCCGATGGAGAAGTAGACAGATTCAAGGCGCGGTTGGTTGCTAAAGGTTATAAACAAAAACCTGGCATCGATTATTTTGAGGTATTTGCACCTGTTGCTCGGTTTGATACTGTTCATTTAATTATTTCCTTAGCTGCCCAAAATGTTTGGAAAATACATCAAATGGATGTAAAGTCTGCGTTTTTGAATGGTATACTTGAGGAAGAAGTGTACGTTGAACAACCTGCAGGATTTGTGAAGAAAGGTCAAGAAAATAAGGTGTATCGTTTAAAAAGAGCCTTTTACGGCTTGAAACAAGCTCCAAGAGCGTGGTACACCCGTATTGATTCTTTCTTCGTTGTGATGGTTTTGATCTTTGTCGCTTTTTGATCATGCTTCATATGTGAAGACATCTTCTCATGGTGCAGTTGTTATCGTATGCTTATATGTGGATGATCTAATATTTATTGGGAATAATCCCAAGATGATTGCAGAATTTAGGGAGACTATGATTCGAGAGTTCGAGATGACAGACATGGGTTTTATGTCATACTTCCTTGGAATTGAGGTTTTGCAGACTGATCAAGGCATTTTTATTTGCCAAAAGAAATATGCTGAAGATATTTTGAAGAAGTTCAAGATGGATGGTGCAAAACCAATCTTGACCCCAGCTGAAGAACGGTTGCGTTTGACTAAAGATGTGACTGGCACTTGTGTGGATCCTACTTATTTTAAAAGTTTGATAAAGAGTTTGAGATACTTGACAGCTACAAGACCTGATATCAATTTCAGTGTCGACTTAATCAGTAGATTTATGGAGAATCCACGTTAGTCTCACTTGCAAGCAGCTAAAAGAATTTTGATGTACATTAAAGGTACTCAAGGTGATAGAATTTTTTATGCAAAAAATGATCCTGTTGATCTTCTTGGATTTACTGATAGTGATTGGGCTGGTTATACTATTGAGAGAAACAATGAAAAAGAGAGAGAAAAAAGAAAAACAAAGAAAAAATTACATAGAGAGAAATATACAGAGAGAGAAACATATAAAAATTTCGCCGGCAATTTTTCAAGAAATTGGCTGCACGGTTTTTTCCAGCCGAAGTCTTCTTTCTTGCTTGCTTATTGGCCTTAGTTTTCTGTACAATTCAAGCAAATTGCTTTGCTTGTTTTTTGTTTGGCCGAAAGTCAATTCACGTAAATTGACTTGTGTTGGTTTAGCGGGCCAGAGCCAAATTTTGGCTAGATCAATTGGAAACGAAGTGTTGCTGGTCTTTCCTGGTTTCTATTTATTTTGCGTGGGTCCATCATCATCAATTTGTTTGTTTGATCAGTTTCTTGGTCAAAATAAATTGCTTTTCCGTTTGGGTTTTTTGTGTTATTTTGGGATTTATTATTTTTAATCCCAACAGAAGTAAGGGTGTTTGGTTGGTGGGTTTAGGGGAGGAATGGAATGGAATGGAATGAAAATGATTGTTTGGTTGGTGGGTTTGGGTTTGGATTGGAATGGGTAAACCTGGAGGAAGTTTTGTTGCGGAAGTTGAGTTTAGATGGGAATGGATTAGAATTGATTAATAAGTTCACACTTTTAATTAATGTATAGTTAATATTAATTAATTATTCATTTACTTAATATTGTAATTTAATATTATAATTAATAACTAATTAATCTCATTCATTAATATTAATTATTATAATTAATATTAATTAATTTATAAATAATTAATTGATAATATTAATTATATTAATGTATAATTAATTAATTACTTAAAATTAATTTAATCAATAATATTTTTATTAATAATAATTAATTAATTAATTAATATTAATTTAATTAATCATTCATTTACTTAATATTTTAACTTAATATTATAATTAATAATTAATTAATCTCATTCATTAATATTAATTATTATAATTAATATTAATTCATTTATAGTAATTAATTGATAATATTAATTAATTTATAATTAATTAATTACTTAAAATTAATATAATCAATAATATTTTTATTAATAAATAAATAATTAATTAAGATTTTTAATTAATTATTCATTTATTTAATATTGCAATTTAATATTATAATTAATAATTACTTAATCTCATTAATTAATATTAATTATATAATTAATATTAATTATATAATTAATATTAATTAATATTAATTAATTTTAATTAATTTTAAGTAATTAATTTATAATTAATTAATTCAATAATAATATTTTTATTAATAATTAATTAATTTAATATTATAATGAATAATTAGCTAATAATAACTAAACAGTTTTTTTCAAATTATTCCATTCTTAAAAATAATCCAAGCAGCGTAATTACTATCATTAATTCCATTCCAAACCTTTCTTTCTATCAAATCAATTCCATTCTTAAGACGTATTATACCAAACGCCCTAAATTGGGAAGAAATAATAGGATGCCGCCTTTGCAAACGAGTAGTGCCATGTGCAAACCCACTGGCCAACAACTTTGGCTTACAGCTGTGGTGGGGCTGCCTTGTTCAATAATTGCCTACTTTGGGTTGAGTCAACTTTTTCACTGTCAAATAATAAACACATTTGTCATTTGGTTAATCAGCATCAAACACTTCAAATCTTCATCACACCTGCACGCACTCGTCTCTTCCTGCTCATTTTTACTCCATGGGAAAAGTTGGATCAAACAATTCCAGATGGTCTCTCTCCGAACAGACAGCTCTTGTCACTGGTGGCACTCGGGGGATTGGCCGTGCGATTGTGGAGGAACTGGCTCAATTCGGCGCAACAGTGCATACATTTTCAAGAAACGAAGCAGAACTGAACGAACGATTGCAGGAATGGGCGTCGAAGGGATATAAAGTAACAGGTTCAGTCTGTGATGCATCATCAAGAGAGCAAAGAGCACAGGTCGTGGAAAAAGTCAGTGACATCTTCAATGGAAAACTCAACATCGTCATAAACAATGTTGGAACAGTTTTATGGAAGCCAGCAGAAGAGTGTACTTTCGAGGAATATAACATGATTATGTCCACAAATCTTGAATCTTGTTACCATTTTTCTCAACTTACTTATCCCCTCCTGAAATTATCGGGGATGGGAAATATAGTATTCAATTCTTCCGTGGCAGGTTTTGTGAGTTTGAATCATTTGTCACTTTACTCTGTTACAAAAGGGGCAATGAATCAACTCACCAGAAATTTGGCTTGTGAATGGGCTAAAGATAATATTCGGGTCAATGGTGTTGCACCTTGGTTTATAAAAACAACAATATCAGAAGAAACGGGCAATGATCCTGTATTCTTGGAAAAGTCTGTATCAAGAACTCCAATGAGACGCCCAGGAGAACCAGAGGAAGTTTCCTCTTTAGTAGCTTTCCTTTGTCTCCCCGCTGCTTCCTATATCACTGGCCAGATTATAGCTGTAGATGGAGGAATGATGGCCTACGGTTTCTAATAGGAAAATAATCTTTGTAAGCTAGAACGAGCTCCTATCATGAAGATCAGATAAGAATATTATTTCCCCAAATGATGCTTTATTTTCTTCCATTTAGCATCCATTTTCCAATAAATACCTAGTTCTTCGTGATCCATAGGCCAGTGTTGTTTAGTGGTTTGTGCAGGAATAATGTTATAGTGTATCTTATGCTTTATGTATTAATTTTTTACTGGTATTCTGTTCTTTGATTTTCCTCTCATGTCATTTAGTGCATGAATTGTGCAATTATGATTAGTTAGTATTTTAATGCTGTTGTTTTACAATTATTTTTTTTGGGTCATATTTATGAACTTTGAGAGTTTGCTTTTTTGCATATTTTCTAAGTTTCAAGTTTCCACATACTTTGACTTAATTATATATATTGAGTAGGATGATAGACTTGCTTGTTTATGCTCTTATGATATGTTATTGTGTGTATAGTAGTAATTGATTCTATGATTGTTGCTGTGGATAGAACAAATGGGCAATCACAAATTTAGTTTAATTTTAATATATACTGAATGTCTAATTAATGTAGAACTAATAGTTTAATGGCAACTAACCGTGTTATTATTGGGAAACCATTACTCAAAATAAACTTGAAAGAAATATAAAAAGTTTATTTAAGAAAAATGTGGCGGCCATTTGATGTGAGAAACAATTTGCAGTTTGCACCAGGCAAATTAATTGGATATGCAGAAGCCGAGAAAAATCTTTACAATGCCAAAGGATTAAATCAATATGTGACAGAAACAGAGGAGTTAATGGACACTTTAGTCTATATAGAGTACGTTTAAAAAGTAATTATGAAATAAAAATATGTTAAAAAGTATTTTGAAATGTTAACATTATAAAAATCTTTTAAAAAAAAATAATTATGAAATAAAATATACATTAAAAGTGTTTGAAAACGCTAACATTACAAATGTCTCTCTTATAAAAAAATAAAAATTTTTGTTGTATAATTGATTAACACGCTTTGCATTCCACAAAGAACAAAAATAAAAACACCATTTGTAGGATGCTACATTCCACAATCACACCATACCGAACAATTGTGGTTTACATTTTCCACTTCACAAAAATATCTATTGTGGTTCACAATTTATAGTATAAATCTTTCACAAGTACAAGCAACATCCACACGAGCGGCCTCATTGTCCCTAAGCCCGCCAGAGGAAATACTAATTTCTGCATAACGCCAGGGACAAAGTCAAGATCACAGAAAGGAGTCAAGGACATATACATGCAAAAAATCTTTATAATATGTTAGGACCGTTTGTTTAAAAAAATCTACATGCAATATACTTATATAAGTAGTACTACTAGTACTAGGAAGATTTGTCCAAACATTTACTAGTTCGTGCACAGAAAAAGCTTACTCTTACATTAGTCATTTGCCCATCAATTAGAAACCTCTCCATCTCTGAGAATAATTATTCATGGAAAAAGTGACAGGAAACAGCTCAAGATGGTTTTTGCCAGGAATGACGGCTCTCGTCACCGGTGGCACTCACGGAATTGGCCGTGCAATCGTGGTGGAATTAGCTCAGCTTGGGGCCACCGTCCACACTTGTTCGAGAAATGAAGCCGAGCTTAAACAACGCTTACAGGAGTGGTCCTCAAAGGGGTTCAAAGTGAGTGGTTCGACATGCGACGCATCTTCAAGAGAGCAACGAATTCAACTCATGGAAAAGATCTCCGGCATCTTCGATGACAAGCTCAATATCCTTGTAAACAACGTTGGATGTGCCGTAGAAAAGCCAGCTGTTGAGTTTACAGCTGAAGAATATAATATGATCATGGCTACCAACTACGAATCTTGTTTCCATTTCTCTCAACTTGCTTATCCACTGCTCAAGAATTCCGGAAATGGAAACGTCGTGTTCATTTCCTCTGTCGCTGGTGGTGTTGTAAGTATACAAAATTTAACGGTTTATTCAGCAACAAAAGCCGCAATGAATCAATTGACCAAAAATTTGGCTTGTGAATGGGCTAAAGATGACATCCGTGTCAATTGTGTGGCGCCCGGGTTTATCAGAACACCTTTAATAGAACATGTGCTCAATAGTGATGACTTATTGAAGAAAGTAGAATCAAGAACGCCAATGAGGAGAGTTGGAGAACCGGAAGAAGTTTCATCTTTGGTAGCTTTCCTTTGTCTTCCAGCTGCTTCCTACATCACTGGACAAGTTATTGCCGTGGATGGAGGAATGGGTGTGAATAGTCTCGAATGGGATTAATGGGATTGATACTGCAAAACATTTTTTGCAGGTTCTTCTTGTTGAATCTGGACCAGTCGACTTCTTTTCCTCGTGAAGATTGCCGCTTCATCTGCGATATTTTATCAAGAATCGTGTGGATTTTGTCATGCTCTTTTTCCTTTTTTGTGTAATGCATTACAATCCAGTGGAGCGTTTGCCAATTTGGTCATATTGTGATGTGAAAATAAATTTTCATTTTAGTCGATTACAATAAATACAAATTTGACTTCAAACAATTTGTCTCCATCAAAAATGGGAACCACTAAGCACTAAAATCAAATGCATAAATACATCTTTAAAATCAATTTCATTTGCCAACCACTAGCGTTCAAATTATTATTGTCAAAATTGGATTGGAGTGCGAACCCCTGAAATCCAAAAAGCATACGTCAATTGGTCGAACCAGTCAGATAAGTAGTAAAAAATTAGATAATGTCATTATGATGTAATAAATATAAATTAATTAAAAAATATTAATATTAATATATAAATATAGCCGAGATAAATTATTTAGTCTTTTAGTGTAGTTAAATTTAAATTTAGTATGAATGGTATGAAATTCTAGATGTATAATTAAAAGATTTTGAGGAAAAATAATATAAAAAATTTTAAGTAAAGAATATATTAAAAATTATAAAAATTCTCTTGTATAAGTGTTTAACATATTCAATTTTAAAGAATTAAAACTTTATAAGTAAAAAAATTCAAAATATTCACCTAAAAATAAGAAAAAATGAGTTATAAAGATTTGGAATCAAACTACAATATTTAAAAATTGAAGTTATTTTTTTGTAAAAATAAAGTTAATGACAATCCCGGTTTTAACTGTTCAAACCGAGATTAAATTTGGAATTGACTTGAATTGGATTGAATTTTTTTTTAAATTTGACCATTTAGAGAAAATCGAACCAAACTAATAGCTAGTTCAATCAATCCTACTGGATGAATTGGCCAGGCTGATCTGACTTTAACAACAAGAATCGAAACCATGTGTAACAATTTGTCACCATTGAAAATGGTAGCCGCCAAATCAATCCTTAAAGCCCCTTTTGGTCATGGGGTAGTTTGAACCAAATTTTAGCACATACTTTCTCCGCTTTGGTTCTCTACAATATATAGGACCTTATTACACTCTTTTGATACAATGAATACACAAATTTTCCTTTAAAACAATGAAAATGGTGAAATCCAAAATCAAAACATCAGTGCTACATGACCACATTTTATAACAGATTACACGAGCACAGATAATTTTTTTTTATTTAATGACATCTCAAAATATTGATAGGATTAACTCAGAATGCTAACCTTCAGATAGATATATAAAAATTTGAAAAGAAAAGAAAAACCTCCAAAACAATAAGAAGAAACTTAGAAAATAAGAAAACTTCGCAATGGTGAAAAAAAATGGCTAAAATAGTCAGAATTAGGTCCCAGTAAAAAAATAAAAAATTACCAGGCATTTGGCTGATTTTTTCGAAATCAAGGTTTCTTAATGCACACTTTGAACGATCTTGTATGTTCCCGAAAACCTCAATTTCGTGCTCAATATCAAACCATCAATAAAATGCCTTGAGATCTTATCTAGATTTTTAACAGCTAATACTAATACTAGTCCAGTCAAGAAGTGGCCAATCCCAGTTGGTTTGACAGCATTTCGAGACTTGTGTCTTCATCGTTTAGAATGGGAGAGCTCTAGAAAGTGGAGAAGTTACAATATTCACGCAAGTCTTAAAGGACATTTGTCTCAGCTTCAATTTGCATTTTTTAGTAACGAGAAATAATTATGAACATTTTCTTAATTGGGGCATAGTATAATATATATTATATTTTTTAAAATAATAATTATAAAAAAAAATATTAAAAATATAAAATGTTATCTTAAAAAATGAAAAAATATGTTTTATAATACAATTCAAAGGCATCCTAATTTCTAGTGAATCAAAGAAATTTGTGACTTTTCAAGGACAATGAACGACTGAAATTAATTTGTGTTGTTAGACAATAACAGTTGGCTACAAGCAATAATTGATACTCTTGTGGTCCACGACTATTTTACATGCCAAATAGTCAGTTTGGCCAAAAATATCTTCAGCAACCGATGGCCTTGCTTTATTTTCTATCTTCTTGAAAAGCACCACCAATTAATTGTCAATGTCCATGGACACAACAGGTGCAAACGCTTCAAAATGGTCCCTTTTCCGGGATAGCTCTAAATTTGCCGTGCAATCGTGGAGAAACTAGCTCAACGTGGTGCCACTGTACACACTTTTTCAAGAAACGAAGCAGAGCTCAATCAACTCTTGGAAGAGTGGGGCTCAAAGGGATTCAAAGTCAGTGGCTCAGTTTGTGATGCATCTTCAAGAGAGCAAAGAACTCAACTCATGGAAAAAGTTTCCTCCGTCTTCAATTCTAAGCTAAACATCCTAATAAACAATGTTGGAACTTGCATATCCAAGCCAGCTGCTGAATTCACTGCTGAAGCCTCTTCTCTGCTTATGTCTACTAATCTTGAATCTTGTTTCCATTTCTCCCAACTTGCTTATCCTCTGCTAAGAGCATCCGGGATTGGAAGCACCGTGTTCATTTCCTCTGTTGCAGGCCTTCTAAGTGTGGAACATATATCAATTTATTGAGCCTTGAAGGGTGCCATAAATCAACTGACAAGAAATTTGGCTTGTGAATGGGCTAAAGATAATATTACTGCCAGGTCATTGCTGTTGATGGAGGCGCTACTGTGAATGGCATTAAATGACAATTACTATACCGGTAAATGACTCCAATACCAATAGTCATTCGTGTTAACGTTAAGTCGCAATTGGTTCTTAAAATTCATATAAAAATATTTTATTGAAAATTTTAGTGAAACAAGGCATTAATAAGGCTAAACATTATTGATATACAATAATAAGCTACAATAATAAGATAAGACTAAATATTATTGATACACAATAATAAGATACAATAATATAATAAAAAATTTAGTGAAACACCGTATCAATAAGATTATGACTCTATATGAATGGATTTTTTAGAATTATTTTTATCTCACACGCTATCTAACTTGTTATAATATATTTAATATTTTTCAAAATATATTTTGAAATACATCTTTAAATGAATTCCAAAACTCATTTTTAAATACCTAAAATGTATTTTGAAAAATGAAATTGAAATTGAAATTCTAACAACAAATTTCTATATTTAAAATCAATATAACAGTTAAGTTTGGAACACATTTTTAAATTTACAATTTATACGATATTTTAATCGGTCATGGAGATTTATTTCTTTATGTCTTTTGTTCACAAAAAAAAAAAAAAACATTGCCCTTAATTTGTAACCTCTCAAGCTAACAACTAACCTTGGAAAATTAGCAGCAAAAGCGTTGCTCATGGTGGTCCTTGTCCGAAATTACTGCCCTCAGTTTTGGAAAAATGAGGTCGAGCAGTGATGTAGTAGTTGTGATTTAGAGTTCATTTTAAGAGACAAACTTTTAATTTCACTATCTATACTTTGTAATAATTTTTTCTCTTCTTTATATAATAGTATAGATTGTTCATGTGGATCCCTGTCTCTACCACTAGAAGCCCTTCTTCTGTGGCACTCGCGGAATTGGTTGTTCACTTATCTTAATTTTTAGGATAATTTTAGATTAGAAAAAAATTATTTGGTGAAATATTCACATTATATAAAACATTTTCACTTTCAATAGTTATACAAGTTCACAAATTAGAAAAATATAAAATGCTCGTGACCTGCAGTTGTGGGATGAATTAAATCTTTATTTTTCTATTTTCACAATTCACAGTACCTCATGCGAATACTCCATTCAATTGTGGAGGAATTGTCTCAATCTCATGAAAAGAAATTCCAGCCGCAGCGTGACAATTCCCACCACATATTTCAGTTTCTCTAATTACTATAACTATCTTAATAATTATGAAAAGCTACGTATAGCTTTAGCGACAATAATTTAAATTCGTCCTCCATCCCACTTCATTTAGATAATCACGTGATCAGGAGTTGTTCATGAAATTGAGAATCACTGATGACTGCATTGGGTGGCTCATATATTGACGAGCACATCTCAGGAAAAAGAAAATTGGAAACATAGAAACTTAATTATATATATTGACTAGGATGACAGACTTGCCTTGTTTACGCCCTCATGATATGTTATTTTATGCATAGTAGTAATTGATTATATGATTGTTGCAGTGGATAGAACAAATGGGCAATCACAAATTTTGCTTAATTTTAATATTTACTGAATCTGTAATTAACGTAGAACTGATAGTTTAATGGCAACTAACCGTGTTATTATTGGGGAACCATTACTCAAAATAAACTTGAAAGAAACATAAAAGGTTTACTTAAGAAAAAAAAACAGGTGCGGCTTAAATCAAGATGTGACAGAAACAGAGGAGTTAATGGACACGTTAGTATATATAGATTACATTTCAAAATACAAATTTTGTACATTTTTAAATAAAAATTATAAAATAAAATATATATTAAAAAATATTTTAAAACGTTAATTATACAAATGTCTCTCTTAAAAAAAACTAAAAATTTTTGTTGTGTATTTGATTAACACGCTTTGCATTCCTCAAAGAACAAAAAATAAAAACACCATTTGTAGAATGCTACATTCCACAACCACACCATACCGAGCAATTGTGGTTTACATTTTTCCACTTCACAAAAATATCTACTGTGGTTCACAATTTATAGTGTAAATCTTCCACAAGTACAAGTAACATCCACACGAGCGGCACCATTGTCCCTAAGCCCGACAGAGGAAATACTAATTTCTACCTGAATCCATGGCGGGAATTGGAGAAAACAGTTCTACATGGTCTCTCTCTGGGATGACAGCTCCAGTCACAGGAGGAAGCCGCGGAATTGGCGGTGCAATTGTGGAGGAATTAGCCCAACTTGGCGCCACGGTCCACACTTTTTCAAGAGATGAAGCTGCGCTCAATGAAGCCTTGCAAGAATGGTCCTCGAAGGGATTCAAAGTCAGTGTTTCAGTCTGCGATGTAACTTCGGAGAACAAATAATTTTACTCATGGAAAAGGTCAGTTCCATCTTCCATGGGAAACTAAACATTCTGATAAACAATGCTGGAGTTCTGATAGGGAAGCCATTCCTTGAACATACTGCTGAAGACTATTCCACCCTTTTGTCCACAAATGTTGAATCTTGTTACCATTTTTGTCAACTCGCTTATCCTCTTCCGAATTTGAGAGTTTAGAGTTTAGAATCACAAAAAAAATTGAGAGTTTAGAATCACAATTCACAGAAGAAAATAGGGATAGGACATTTTATATCATTCACTATTCATACATCCATAGTCATAGACAATTAAAGAAAACCGTTTGTAATTTAGAAGGACAATTTAACTTTATATATAAAAAAGTAAGAACAATAAAAATTTATATATTTAATTTTTTACACTAAAAATAAAGATACATTTAATAGATATTTAATTTTTTCATGTGTAAGAAATTGAAACAACGGCATAGCTTTACCATTGCACAGATATCCCTATTTGAAAAGCTAGTTAATGCGGATAACGTGGGCTGCATTTATGAATTTGAATCTTTAGACAATGGTGTAGTATGGATGGTTAAGATGCCAGCCCCTAACAAGACAGCAAAATCTTTACTTGATTTTTTTTTTTTTCGAAACGATAATATATTAAAAAAGAAGCATAATTGTCAATGTACATAGCCGAAATTTAAATTGAAAGCCGTGGTGCATCGAAGTCTGTATTATAACGCCGAAGACAATGAAAAAAGCGAAACACCGACAACGCGGAAAGCGCGAGAAGGCACAAAAACAACAGCGGAGCAAAGGTGACAAGCACCAAAATTTTACTTGATTCAAAGGACACAATTGCAATATTTCATTGGTGAAATGTGTGTTCCCTAAAACTCATTGAGTGCTTTTGTTTTCTCCTTGGAATTAGAATTTGTTTAAAATTAGATAATCTTTTTACTAAATTCGGTTAAATTTTATAATTTTTTTAGTGTAATATTAACTCATTTATAATGTCTATTTCATATTAATATCTTAGAATTATTAAAATTTTATATCGAATTAAAATTAAAATCTACACAAAATATCAAATTCTAATAAAGAACGAAAGCAATTTACTTGTGAAAATATACTCCTTTTGCTTTAGAAAAAAAAGTTTACTTTTTAAAACTTTTTTCAAGTGAACTCTTGGAGAAAAAGAATCTTATATATCTTTACTAATAATGAGTATGTATGACTAATAATGAATTTAATAGTGAAAATATACTCCTTTTATTTTTAATTTTTTATTCACTATGAAAGATGAAAAATTTAGTCAAAACAAATCTAATTGAACACATTTGTTCTTGTATCTTACATCAGAAAATATAAGACATGTTACCAAGATATGATTAGGGGACTTATTCAACTAATTTTTCAATACCATTTGAAGTTATATTTAGATTTTTTGACCTATTCAAATTTATTAATTATTGACGGTAGTGGCTGCAGTTATTTATTTATTTCTTACTTCAATTTTGGATAAATTTCCTGGAAAAATTAGTGAAAAGATGACTTTGTTAGAGTAGGGATTGAGCTTGTGAGGGAGTGGGCAATTAGTGAAAAGTGGAGGAAAATAATTTCAAAATGCAACTACTACGTGTATTTATTTAATTTTGATCACCTAAAGATCATATAAAAAAATTAAGAATATTGCCTAAATATATTAGTAATATCATTTATACTCACTATATAGTTCTTTTACATTAATTCGGGTTGGCAGAAATCTAGGACATTATATATGTTGTGTGTGTACCAATAGTACAACGTTATTTAAACTGAATTCAAAGACAACCTTCAATATTTTGAAATTATTAGTATAAGTTATGTTGGATGGTATTCTTGTTCCTTATTTCGTTATAAGATAATGAAAAACATTTTTTATGGAGCAAATCAATTGAATATATAGTACAGTGTTTGAAGTGTTGAAAATAATTAAAATCAACTCCTCAAAAGAGGTAAAATTTTATGTACTTGCCACTTTTATTCCTTAATTTTATTTTTAAAACTTTTATTTAAAAATTTCTTTTAGGCGTTGTCTTCTATATATTTGTTGTTTCTTTCACTTGTAATTCATGAAGTTTTTTTTTTTTTTTTTGACAAGCCAAAAAGGCAATGCATTTTATTCAAAAATGAAAGCAAAGAGTACATAAAGTGGTTAGGAATAATAAAACAAAAATAAAGGAAAGAAAAAATAGCTAAATCGACATTACCTATATAACAGGAAAATGCACTCTTAACCAAAGGCAAACGTAATTCATGAAGTTAAGTTTCAAAGTATTACGTACAGACCAAGTGAATTAACTTGTGAAAATAACATTTAAAAGAAATATAATCATTGTAAACAAAGAAAATTCAAGTTCAATAACTATTAAAAATGTTCAAAACAAAAAAGAAAGTTAATTTTTAACTTTGAATAAATATTTAACGTATTTTTACTAATAATAATGATGTCTAATTCATAATTAACGATAAAAAAAATTGTACAATTATAACATTGCAACTATAACTAAATAAACGTTATATGATTAAAAAAGGTACACTCCTTTAAAATGAAGAGAGTTGAAGAAAAGCCCTGGATCAACATGTATTCGTTGTTAAGAAGGTTTTCAGACCTCATCAGTGCTTTAAATCAGAATCTAAAGGGGAGTCTGACCCGGATATTGATTTGATCAAAGGAACTGAAACCATAACAAGATAAAAAACACAAAAGAGAAGAGTTTGAGATTGAAGTTTTGCATTAATTCAAGAAATTTTCCAAGTTTTGAAATAATCTTTACACCCCACTTGATTTGTGTTCCGTCTAAGAAAGAAATTGGAATTTTTAAGTCTGATCCAAACAGTTATTGACATGATATGATATGTCCTACACCTAGCATTCCATAACCACAATCATATAGTGATTTTGCTTTTTTCATTTGTTTGATCCATTGTGATTTATTTGAGAAAAGTTATATTAGAATGTGTGAAATTTTGATGGATATTTATTGATAAAAAAATATTTTAAAGAAAGAAATAATAATTTTTTTTTAAATTATGGAAAAGTAACTTAAGTGAAAAATTTTGAATTTTAAATTTTAAAATAAAAATATATTTAGATTTTTTTTATTTGAAAAAAGTTAATTTTTTATAAATTAAAATGAACTCCAAACAAGCGTCATATGATTTTCCGCTCAATATCCAAAATGGTACACTACATTGGGAGGAATTTTTTAATAGCCTGCTTTCCTTTGCGTTTCTTCCACTACTTTTAGATGTTCAATGACAACAATATTAACCCTTTGAAATCTTCTTTAAAAGCTGCAAGGATCCCTCCCTTTCTAATCAATTCTCTTCTCCATCATCGACATGGCCAACCCTGGATCAAACAATTCAAGATGGTCACTCATAGGAATGACGGCCCTCGTCACCGGTGCCACTCGTGGAATTGGCCGTGCAATCGTGGAGGAACTGGCTCAACTTGGTGCAACAGTGCATACAATTTCAGGAAAACAAGAAGAGCTTAATGAGCGCATACAAGAGTGGACCTCGAAAGGGTTCAAAGTCAGTGGTTCAGTCTGTGATGCATCCTCAAGAGAACAAAGAATTCAACTCATGGAAAAAGTCTCCTCCATCTTCAATTCCAAGCTCAACATCCTTGTAAATAACGTTGGAGCAGGCGTTTCTGGGCCAGCTGATGAGGTTACACATGAAGACTATAGTAACACTATGTCCACAAATCTTGAATCTTGTTACCATTTTTCTCAACTTGCCTATACTCTCCTGAAATCATCTGGGATAGGATATATTGTGTTCATTTCTTCTGTTTCAGGGCTGGTCGGTGTACCTCAATTCTCGGTTTATTCAGCAACTAAAGGTGCAGTGAATCAACTGACCAAGAGCTTGGCTTGTGAATGGGCTAGAGACAATATTCGCGTCATTTCTGTTGCACCATGGTACATTAGAACTACATTAGCGGAACCATATCTAAGTAATACCGAATTCTATGAGAGAGTAATATCAAGAACTCCAATGAGGCGCGTTGGAGAACCTGAATGCTTTCCTCTGCCTTCCTGCTGCTTCATACATCACTGGTCAGGTTATAGCTGTGGATGGAGGAATGACTGTGTATGGATTCGTATAGGAAAACACAGATTGAACGTCCATTTCGCCGTCTCACTGTTTTTCAGGGAAAAATAACTGGCAACAAGCTCTCTACTCAAAGATTAATTTGTGGGAAATATACTTCACTACCCATTATTGGGTACATATCAAATTAATCTTGAGGGTTTGCTTCGTATTTTGTTCAGACTATACGCCAAATCAACGAGTCTTTTCTGCAAAGTGATAAACTTGCATATGTTCTTTACTTTCGTTGTCTACCAGTGTTTGTGATCATATTTACTTTTCTAATATAGTGTACATTATTGCACCTTGTTTAATTCGAGAACATCCGGGGCTTGATGGAAGCCAGCCACGATCGACTTCAAAATCTAATGAAGTACGTTAAGACTTAGAGCTCATCATTATTGAAGTAAATTAGGAAGAAATAATAGGATGCCGCCTTTGCCAACGAGTAGTGCCAGGTGCAAACCCACTGGCCAACAACTTTGGCTTACAGCTGTGGTGCAAAGCAATAAATCCAGTGCAAAGGATAAGGTGGGGCTGCCTTGTTCAATAATTGCCTACTTTGGGTTGAGTCAACTTTTTCACTGTCAAATAATAAACACATTTGTCATTTGGTTAATCAGCATCAAACACTTCAAATCTTCATCACACCTGCACACGCTCGTCTCTTCCTGCTCATTTTTACTCCATGGCAAAAGTTGGATCAAACAATTCCAGATGGTCTCTCTCCGAACAGACAGCTCTTGTCACTGGTGGCACTCGGGGGATTGGCCGTGCGATTGTGGAGGAACTGGCTCAATTCGGCGCAACAGTGCATACATTTTCAAGAAACGAAGCAGAACTGAACGAACGATTGCAGGAATGGGCGTCGAAGGGATATAAAGTAACAGGTTCAGTCTGTGATGCATCATCAAGAGAGCAAAGAGCACAGGTCGTGGAAAAAGTCAGTGACATCTTCAATGGAAAACTCAACATCCTCATAAACAATGTTGGAACAGTTTTATGGAAGCCAGCAGAAGAGTGTACTTTCGAGGAATATAACATGATTATGTCCACGAATCTTGAATCTTGTTACCATTTTTCTCAACTTACTTATCCCCTCCTGAAATTATCGGGGATGGGAAATATAGTATTCAATTCTTCCGTGACAGGTTTTGTGAGTTTGAATCATTTGTCACTTTACTCTGTTACAAAAGGGGCAATGAATCAACTCACCAGAAATTTGGCTTGTGAATGGGCTAAAGATAATATTCGGGTTAATGGTGTTGCACCTTGGTTTATAAAAACAACAATATCAGAAGAAACGGGCAATGATCCTGTATTCTTGGAAAAGTCTGTATCAAGAACTCCAATGAGACGCCCAGGAGAACCAGAGGAAGTTTCCTCTTTAGTAGCTTTCCTTTGTCTCCCCGCTGCTTCCTATATCACTGGCCAGATTATAGCTGTAGATGGAGGAATGATGGCCTACGGTTTCTAATAGGAAAATAATCTTTGTAAGCTAGAACGAGCTCCTATCATGAAGATCAGATAAGAATATTATTCCCCCAAATGATGCTTTATTTTCTTCCATTTAGCATCCATTTTCCAATAAATACCTAGTTCTTCGTGATCCATAGGCCAGTGTTGTTTAGTGGTTTGTGCAGGAATAATGTTAATAGTGTATCTTATGCTTTATGTATTAATTTTTTACTGGTATTCTGTTCTTTGATTTTCCTCTCATGTCATTTAGTGCATGAATTGTGCAATTATGATTAGTTAGTATTTTAATGCTGTTGTTTTACAATTATTTTTTGAGGTAATCTACAAAATAGTCCCTCACATATATGAAAAAGAACTTTTTAGTCCCTCACAAAAAAAAATGAACCAATCAGTCCCTCACATATATGGAAAAGAACTTTTTAGTCCTTCACAAAACAAAAGAACCAATCAGTCCCTCACATATATATTTTTTAATCCCTCACATATATGTAAATGAACTTTTTAGTCCTCATGAAATAAAGCAACCAATTAGTCACATATATTGAAAAGAACTTTTAGTTATTCACAAAAAAAGAAAAACTGTCGATCACTCACATATATAGAAAAGAACTTAAATCCTCATAAAAAAAACCAATCAATCCCTTTCATACATTTAATCTATTTTGGTCATTCCGTCAACTTTTGTCAAATTTTTCTTCAAATTTGCTAGCACGTGCCTTAAGCGTATTATTTGTTGAAGGTTTTTTTGGAATCACAAAAAATCATTACTTCTTAAAACGTTGATTATCTCAAGGGTGGTTGCCCTCTCTCGACTTTGGATTTTTCGTGATTCCAAAAAAACCTTCAACAAATAACACGCTTAAGGCACGTCTAGCAAATTTGAAGAAAAATTTGACAAAGTTGACTGAATGACCAAAATAGATTAAATGGAAAGATTGATTGGTTTTATGAGGACTTAAGTTCTTTTCTATATAGAGACTAATTAATTCTTTTTTTTGTGAATAACTAAAAGTTCTTTCCATGTGATGACTTAATTCGTTTTATTTGTGAGAACTAAAAGTTCATTTACATATATGTGAGATTAAAAATATATATGTGATCGATTGGTTCTTTTGTTTGTGAAGACTAAAGTTTCTTTTCCATATATGTGAGGGACTGATTGGTTCATTTTTTTTTGTGAGGGACTAAAAAGTTCTTTTTCATATTTGTGAGGGACTATTTTATAGATTATCTCTTATTTTTTTTGGGTCATATTTATGAACTTTGAGAGTTTGCTTTTTTGCATATTTTCTAAGTTTCAAGTTTCCACATACTTTGACTTAATTATATATATTGAGTAGGATGATAGACTTGCTTGTTTATGCTCTTATGATATGTTATTGTGTGTATAGTAGTAATTGATTCTATGATTGTTGCTGTGGATAGAACAAATGGGCAATCACAAATTTAGTTTAATTTTAATATATAATGAATGTCTAATTAATGTAGAACTAATAGTTTAATGGCAACTAACCGTGTTATTATTGGGAAACCATTACTCAAAATAAACTTGAAAGAAATATAAAAAGTTTATTTAAGAAAAATGTGGCGGCCATTTGATGTGAGAAACAATTTGCAGTTTGCACCAGGCAAATTAATTGGATATGCAGAAGCCGAGAAAAATCTTTACAATGCCAAAGGATTAAATCAAGATGTGACAGAAACAGAGGAGTTAATGGACACTTTAGTCTATATAGAGTACGTCTAAAAAGTAATTATGAAATAAAATATATATTAAAAAGTATTTTGAAATGTTAACATTATAAATATCTTTTTTTTTAAAAAAAATAAAAATTATGAAATAAAATATACATTAAAAAGTGTTTGAAAACGCTAACATTACAAATGTCTCTCTTATAAAAAAAAAAACTAAAAATTTTTGTTGTATAATTGATTAACACGCTTTGCATTCCACAAAGAACAAAAAATAAAAACACCATTTGTAGGATGCTACATTCCACAATCACACCATACCGAACAATTGTGGTTTACATTTTTCCACTTCACAAAAATATCTATTGTGGTTCACAATTTATAGTATAAATCTTCCACAAGTACAAGCAACATCCACACGAGCGGCCCCATTGTCCCTAAGCCCGCCAGAGGAAATACTAATTTCTCCATAACGCCAGGGGACAAAGTCAAGATCACAGAAACAATGGAGGAGTCAAGGACATAGACATGCAAAAAATCTTTATAATATGTTAGGACCGTTTGTTTTAAAAAAATCTACATGCAATATACTTATATAAGTTCGTGCACAGAAGATGTGTCCAAACATTTACTAGTTCGTGCACAGAAAAAGCTTACTCTTACATTAGTCATTTGCCCATCAATTAGAAACCTCTCCATCTCTGTGAATAATTATTCATGCAAAAAGTGACAGGAAACAGCTCAAGATGGTTTTTGCCAGGAATGACGGCTCTCGTCACCGGTGGCACTCACGGAATTGGCCGTGCAATCGTGGAGGAATTAGCTCAGCTTGGGGCCACCGTCCACACTTGTTCGAGAAATGAAGCCGAGCTTAAACAACGCTTACAGGAGTGGTCCTCAAAGGGGTTCAAAGTGAGTGGTTCGACATGCGACGCATCTTCAAGAGAGCAACGAATTCAACTCATGGAAAAGGTCTCCGGCATCTTCGATGACAAGCTCAATATCCTTGTAAACAACGTTGGAAGGGCCGTAGGAAAGCCAGCTGTTGAGTTTACAGCTGAAGAATATAATAGTATCATGGCTACCAACTTCGAATCTTGTTTCCATTTCTCTCAACTTGCTTATCCACTGCTCAAGAACTCCGGAAATGGAAACGTCGTGTTCATTTCCTCTGTCGCTGGTGGCGTTGTAAGTATACAAAATTCAACGGTTTATTCAGCAACAAAAGCCGCAATGAATCAATTGACCAAAAATTTGGCTTGTGAATGGGCTAAAGATGACATCCGTGTCAATTGTGTGGCGCCCGGGTTTATCAGAACACCTTTAATAGAGCATGTGCTCAATAGTGATGACTTATTGAAGAAAGTAGAATCAAGAACGCCAATGAGGAGAGTTGGAGAACCGGAAGAAGTTTCATCTTTGGTAGCTTTCCTTTGTCTTCCAGCTGCTTCCTACATCACTGGACAAGTTATTACCGTGGATGGAGGAATGGGTGTGAATAGTCTCGAATGGGATTAATGGGATTGATACTGCAAAACATTTTTTGCAGGTTCTTCTTGTTGAATCTGGACTAGTCGACATCTTTTCCTCGTGAAGATTGCCGCTTCATCTGCGATATTTTATCAAGAATCGTGTGGATTTTGTCATGCTCTTTTTTCCTTTTTTGTGTTACAATCTAGTGGAGCGTTTGCCAATTTGGTCATATTGTGATGTGAAAATAAATTTTCATTTTAGTCGATTACAATAAATACAAATTTGACTTCAAACAATTTGTCTCCATCAAAAATGGGAACCACTAGGCACTAAAATCAGATGCATAAATACATCTTTAAAATCAATTTCATTTGCCAACCACTAGCGTTCAAATTATTATTGTCAGAATTGGATTGGAGTGCGAACCCCTGAAATCCAAAAAGCATACGTCAATTGGTCGGATTAGTTAAATAAGTAGTAAAAAATTAGATAATGTCATTATAATGTAATAAATATTAATTAATTAAAAAATATTAATATTAATATATAAATATACCCAAAATAAATTATTTAGTCTTTTAGTGTAGTTAAATTTAAATTTAGTATGAATTGTATGAAATTCTAGATGTATAATTGAAAGATTTTGAGAAAAAATAGTATAAAAAATTTTAAGTAAAGAATATATTAAAAATTATAAAAATTCTCTTGTATAAGTGTTTAACATATTCAATTTTAAAGAATTAAAACTTTATAAGTAAAAAAATTCAAAATATTCACATAAAAATAAGAAAAAATGAGTTATAAAGATTTGGAATCAAACTACAATATTTAAAAATTGAAGTTATTTTTTTGTAAAAATAAAGTTAATGACAATCCCGGTTTTAACTGTTCAAACCGAGATTAAATTTGGGATTGACTTGAATGGGATTGAATTTTTTTTAAATTTGACCATTTAGAGAAAATCGAACCAAACTAATAGCTAGTTCAATCAATCCTACTGGATGAATTGGCCAGGCTGATCTGACTTTAACAACAAGAATCGAAACCATGTGTAACAATTTGTCACCATTGAAAATGGTAGCCGCCAAATCAATCCTTAAAGCCCCTTTTGGTCATGGGGGTAGTTTGAACCAAATTTTAGCACATACTTTCTCCGCTTTGGTTCTCTACAATATATAGGACCTTATTACACTCTTTTGATACAATGAATACACAAAATTTTCCTTTAAAACAATGAAAATGGTGAAATCCAAAATCAAAACATCAGTGCTACATGACCACATTTTATAACAGATTACACGAGCACAGATAATTTTTTTTTATTTAATGACATCTCAAAATATTGATAGGATTAACTCAGAATGCTAACCTTCAGATAGATATATAAAAATTTGAAAAGAAAAGAAAAACCTCCAAAACAATAAGAAGAAACTTAGAAAATAAGAAAACTTCGCAATGGTGAAAAAAATGGCTAAAATAGTCAGAATTAGGTCCCAGTAAAAAAATTAAAAATTATCAGGCATTTGGCTGATTTTTTCGAAATCGAGGTTTCTTAATGCACACTTTGAACGATCTTGTATGTTCCCGAAAACCTCAATTTCGTGCTCAATATCAAACCATCAATAAAATGCCTTGAGATCTTATCTAGATTTTTAACAGCTAATACTAATGCTAGTCCAGTCAAGAAGTGGCCAATCCCAGTTGGTTTGACAGCATTTCGAGACTTGTGTCTTCATCGTTTAGAATGGGAGAGCTCTAGAAAGTGGAGAAGATACAAAATTCACGCAAGTCTTAAAGGATATTTGTCTCAGCTTCAATTTGCATTTTGTAGTAACGAGAAATAATTATGAACATTTTCTTAATTGGGGCATAGTTATAATATATATTATATTTTTTGAAATAATAATTATAAAAAAAATATTAAAAATATAAAATGTTATCTTAAAAAATGAAAAAAATATGTTTTATAATACAATTCAAAGGCATCCTAATTTCTAGTGAATCAAAGAAATTTGTTACTTACCAAGGACAATCACTATGAACGACTGAAATTAATTTGTGTTGTTAGACAATAACAGTAGGCTACTAGCAATAATTGATACTCTTGTGGTCCACAACCATGCGAAAGAGTCAGTTGGCCAAAAATATCTTCAGCAACCGATGGCCTTGCTTTATTTTCTATCTTCTTGAAAAGCACCACCAATTAATTGTCAATGTCCATGGACACAACAGGTGCAAACGCTTCAAAATGGTCCCTTTTCCGGGATAGCTCTAAATTTGCCGTGCAATCGTGGAGAAACTAGCCGCTGTACACACTTTTTCAAGAAACGAAGCAGAGCTCAATCAACTCTTGGAAGAGTGGGGCTCAAAGGGATTCAAAGTCAGTGGCTCAGTTTGTCATGCAGCTTCAAGAGAGCAAAGAATTCAACTCATGGAAAAAGTTTCCTCCGTCTTCAATTCTAAGCTAAACATCCTAATAAACAATGTTGGAACTTGCATATCCAAGCCAGCTGCTGAATTCACTGCTGAAGACTCTTCTCTGCTTATGTCTACTAATCTTGAATCTTGTTTCCATTTCTCCCAACTTGCTTATCCTCTGCTAAGAGCATCCGGGATTGGAAGCACCGTGTTCATTTCCTCTGTTGCAGGCCTTCTAAGTGTGGAACATATATCAATTTATTGAGCCTTGAAGGGTGCAATAAATCAACTGACAAGAAATTTGGCTTGTTTTTTTTTACCGAAAACGATAGTAGATTAATAGAAAGACAGCGATATCTGAGCGCGAGGGCAGAGTTCGTGGCGTTTATAAGCTCACGAAACAACGAATGGGCTAAAGATAATATTACTGCCAAGTCATTGCTGTTGATGGAGACGCTACTGTGAATGGCATTAAACGACAATTACTATACCGGTAAATGACTCCAATAGTCATTCGTGTTAAAGTTAAGTCGGAATTGGTTCTTAAAATCATATAAAAATATTTTATTGAAAATTTTAGTGAAACAAGGCATTAATAAGGCTAAACATTATTGATATACAATAATAAGCTACAATAATAAGATAAGACTAAGTATTATTGATACACAATAATAAGATACAATAATATAATAAAAAATTTAGTGAAACACCGTATCAATAAGATTATGACTCTATATGAATGGATTTTTTAGAATTATTTTTATCTCACACATTCTATCTAACTTGTTACAATATATTTAATATTTTTTAAAACACATTTTGAAATACATCTTTAAGTGAATTCCAAAACTCATTTTTAAATACCTAAAATGTATTTTGAAAAATGAAATTGAAATTGAAATTCTAACAACAAATTTCTATATTTAAAATCAATATAACAGTTAAGTTTGAAAAACATTTTCAAATTTACAATTCATACGATATTTTAATGTAAAATATATTTTAAATTATTAATTTATACTATATTTAAAATATATTTTTATAAATATATTTTAAAATGTTGTTCGTACACAACGCGAGCATTATCGATACGCAACAATGAACATTATGGATACGCAACAACAATAAGACAAGTACAATGAGCAGCTTTTTGTTTTTGAATTATTAGTTTAAAATTGAATGGGTTGTCCTCTACTCAACCCTACCCGCCTACAACAAGTGGATGGCAGGCTTGGCAGCATTGGGCATTGGCAACATGCAATGCATGGTGCGTGTCTTATTAAAAGATTCCCTCCCCCACGTATCAAAACGCAGCTGTATTTCATTTGTTTCTTATTTGCAAAAAATATAATTCTTCATTGGATGCTTTTGTAAATATAGAACAAATTTATAATAACATACGGTGTTCAAATTAAATATACATACACATATATATATATATATATATGTTAATCATTTTCTCAAAAAAAAATCCAAATAAAAATTTTAAAACTAAACTCTTTTTTTTTAAAAACAAAAAGAATAATATACTCTTTTCACCTAATGTTTTTATTGTCACCTAATTATTTGTTTCTTACAAAAACAATCAAGTATATATAAATTATATTTTAAAATATAATTTTATTTTTTAAAATAATAATTATACAATAAAAAATATATTAAAAATCACAAAAATATATTTTAAAATTATAATCCATAAACACACTCAATATTTAATATACTCTTATGATTGTGACACAATCATTATATGTTGACCAGCTAGTATTGTTATCACTTAAATCAAGCAACCTGTGGCCTTGTTCTTTTCTTTGTTCTTGCAAAGCACCTCTGATCAATCATCAATACCATGGATACCGTAGTTGCAAACGCTTCAAGATGGTCCCTTTCTGGGATGACAGCTCTAGTGACTGGCGGTACTCGTGGAATCGGCCGTGCAATAGTGGAAGAATTTGCTCAACTCGGTGCCACAGTACACACCTTTTCAAGAAATGAAGCAGAACTCAGTCAACTCTTGGATGAATGGAGGTCAAAGGGATTCAAAGTCAGTGGTTCAGTTCGTGATGCAAGTTCAAGAGAGCAAAGAATTCAGCTCATGGAAGAGGTCTCTTCCATCTTCAATTCCAAGCTTAACATCCTAATAAACAATGTTGGAACGTTTGTAACCAAGCCTGCTGCTGATTTTACTGCTGAAGAATACACTCTGCAAATGTCTACTAATCTTGAATCCTATTTCCATTTCTCCCAACTCGCTTATCCTCTTCTGAAAGCATCTGGGAATGGAAATATCGTGTTCGTTTCCTCTGTTGCAGGTCTTGTGAGCGTTGAATGCTTCTCAGTTTATGCAGCTACAAAGGGTGCAATAAATCAACTCACAAGAAACTTGGCTTGCGAATGGGCCAAAGACAACATTCGCGTCAACTGCGTTGCTCCCTGGTTTACAAGAACACCGCTAGTCGAAGAATGGGTTAGTAACAAAGATCATTTGGAGAAAATAGTATCAAGAACACCACTGGGCCGTCTCGCTAATCCAGATGAAGTTTCATCCCTAGTGGCATTCCTTTGTTTCCCTGCTGCTTCATACATCACTGGCCAGGTTATTGCTGTTGATGGAGGCATGACTGTGTGTGGATGCAAATGGGATTAATTGGCTGTTAAAGTGCCTTATGTTTTGTACCACATATGTATGCAATAAGTTTGCATATGCGTTACGTGCAATGGTTTGCTTATTTTGTTTCTTTTCTTGAACTGGTAATAAAGGGTTTGTTTGTCATTGCAAACTTAATTATGCAGTTATGCATAATTTGTCTTACATTTTCTTCTTCAATTAAAGCTGTTTTGGCAATATATTCTTCACAAAAGACTGGCTTCGGTGTTCTCTTCAAAAATTGATTGGAAAGAAAGAAATAATGAGAAATTGGCAGTTGATGTTAACCTTTACAATTTTGGGCACATTTAGTATCTTATTTGTCTGTGCCATTCAACATGCTCTATATTGTACAGTTCACAGAAGGCAGCCAGCAGCCTTAGTTAAATACTAATGTTTCTCTTGATTGGAGTTTCTTATCCTAATTATAGAATAATGAATAATGCATCTCTATATTCGGCATCTTCCATGCCTGCATTGGTCGATTGTGTGGAACATTGAGTTCTGGTAACTAAATTGGTCTGTCGGACATAACTCGTGAACCAAGATCAGTTGGCTGCATAAGCCAGTCATGTACAAGGGCAAATTTCCAATGATATACAGACTAGTTGAAAGTCTAAAAAACAAAAAAGCCTGCTAAGTCATTCAATCAGCTGGCAAAAGACACTTATCTTTTTCCTTGGGTCTCTGTCTTCATTTTCTTTAGGGAGTTCAACAAAGAGGAGTTTTCTTGCGTGTTTGATTTCTTAGCAAATGGATTCGATGGACGGGTAGAGATTACAGGGCTCTCTTCTGACTGCTTATTAGCTAGATTTGTTGCTTCTGTAACATTCCTCAATTCCCCTGTACTTTTTGACTCCACCGCTTTCTCTACTTGTGTAGGTGGAGTTGGTTCTACTTTTCTCTTTCCATCTTTAGGCGGCTCCTCTTCTATTCCTTTTCTTTTTAAGGAAGTGAATGATGATCTTTGGGGTGGAAATGGAGAAACAGTTTCTTCCTTTTGTTTACTGCTTTCTGCAAAACTAGGCCGACAGAAAGCTTCATGTACCTGGAGGGGAGCATCAGATTTCTGGCTATCATGGAAAACTGTGCTTCCCATTGCTTCATTCATCAACCTTTCCTGCATGTGTGCAAAAAGATGTAGATCCTCATCATTCAGAAAAACTAGCTTCATAGCAACTAAGGGTTGCATTCAAACTAGATAGAATTTTGTATTTTGCAGGATGTCCAACCTCCAGTATGGTATTAAAGCGCTCAGCCAAATTCGGTAACTTCAATGCTGTAACCAGCTTGATCGCACCCCGTACAGATTTTTCCATGGACAGAAGCTTCACAAGTTCAGTAGCTCTCACAAGCTTATCACCTGATGAAACCAAAAGCAATAAGCTAAATGTATTAATTAATCTTGGTTGACTTTCATATCCACATAAAAGAACCCAAATTGGAATTCCACTCAAGCTGCAGGCTGCAATAAAGAGACGTGTACCATTACAGCATGATGCAATAAGCCTCAAGATGCATCTATCAAGAGCTGCTTCAATGTTGAATGCTTCATCATCTAGTGACCCAGTGTCCCCACTAGCAGCTGCAGTTTCCTCAATTTTTTTCTGAATCTGAAGACGTTGTATAAAGAAAACGTTTAGAGTTGAGAATGATTGTGAGGAGATCAGAAGTCAAAACAATACATTTTAACAACTGTGCATGCACCATCTTTTAAATAGACAAAATCCTTTCATAAATTGCTCTGGATCTTTGTTAGAAGGAACAGTTTAGTCATATACACCCAAGAGTGCATGAAATATATTAGGAAGTTTACCTGGAATAAATGTATGTTATTCAGTATAAACTCATTTTCAAGGTTTTCCGCTCCAAGATCAGAAGTCGCAAGAGGAAATGAAAGATCCAACAAAGTAAGAAGTGGCTTGGGAGTGGCCTGGAAGATGTAAGGGAAAGTAATTGAGAAAGTTGATAAAAGATTGCAGAAGTAATGATGTAAAATAGATGTCAGCCACACCTGTGGGAATGAACAAGGAGATTTGCAAACCACACAAAACAGCTTTGTAGCATTGAAGCCAACAATCCAGTAATTCTCATCGGACTTCTTTAATTTACTTGAGCTGGAATGCAATCATTCAAATCAACAAAAGTATTCCAATATCTATACAACCAAAAGTAATCACCCAAAATCGAACAATATCTACCTGAAAAGTGGAAACCAACAACCTCCATATTGATTTGCAAAAGCTCTCAAGACACCCTGCAAATTCAGTACAGATTTCACCAATTTTGAACTAAATAAATGCTTGTGTACAAACTTATTAAAAGAATCCTGAGGCAAGACACACCTTAGAATCAAAAGAACCCAGTTGGCCTTCTTCACTGAACCCAAACCATGATAGGCATGAACCAGGAGTCAGTGGAAGTCTTCCTCTGGTTAACTGGATTGCATTAGAAACATTCAATACCCTGAACTCAAGCATCTGCGACGCAAAATCATTCACATGAAAATTTATTACCATTTAGGCGACAACATTAGGGGAAAATAAGACTTGCACCTGCTCATCTGAGGGAAGAGAAGGAGAAGAATGTGTAACAACAGCAAGTTTATCCTCGAATCCAACTAAGGTCACCACTGGTCCATCAAGGGAAAGGATATGCCTCTGACATATTTAAAAGCAGAAAACTCACAATTGGTCAGAAATGGGGGAAGCATTTTTTAGTCTATATTTGATTAGATGTAATATAGCATCTGCCACAACTTACACGAGATCATTTTATTCGAAAGGATAAATACTGTAGACTTTTACGAGCCTTACCTGCAAGCCACCCTCAGTGAAGATACGCAGAAAATTAACACTAGTGGCAGCAGCAACCCAAGTACTTCCAAGTGCAACAGCCTTTACTTCTTCTTCTTCAAATCTCATGGACCACTAAAAATTCACCAGAAAACTAAGTTGGATTGACATAGAAATCAAACTACTTAAATTGTAGGAAGGTTGACAGAAAAATAATCAGCATCTTATACACCCAATAAGAGCAAAAATCACTACAAGGGATATGCAGTTTACCTCACTGTTACTTGCCCAGCTGCTAAATGGGCGATACATGAGTGTGCTCATATTCTTCTCACCCTTACATGGATTTGCAAAGACACTTCCTTTCTCGTTTAGAGATGCCATTGTGAAACCAAAATAATCAGTCATTGCAGGAACTCGAGGTCCACTACCAGTATCATGAAAGTCAATCTGCAGTAGCATCACATATTAACGTCTGTTACTAAAATGATAGCTGAACACATCCACTCCAGTAATGTATACAAATCTGTAATATACTGTGTCCATGCACAAACAAAATCAAAAACTAAATTCCTGCCAGTTAAATAACCTACCAAACTACATTGGCTACACACTTGGTCTACGTTGCTCTATTTTACAACATGAACACAAAGTTACCAACAAATAACATAGATTATTCAACTCTGAGGAATCAGGAAACAGGCAGACCACCAAACATGGATTTCATAGCAATAAAATACGGACCCACTAAGCCAACATGACATTTTACAGGAACATTAACCTTTGGGCATTTGTGTTAGAATTTAAACTACCATATCACTCTATACAAAATATTTGACGAAGCTAATCACAGCAGGTCTTGATTTTATCTTATACCTAATTTAGTTATTTTAAGCAGATCATCAGGAAATTTGTTTATAATTGAAAGTATAATGTTCTTGGGCTTCTGATATATTCCACTTTTTCGGCATACCCTCTCCATTTTGATACTAACTTTTGCAGTTACTGAATGGAATTCAAAGGGTTCAGTTATAAGTTTGATTTGTTTACATTAGAATCCTACACATTTTTGAGAAATATTTGAAGTCTGATAAAACAGACTTATGATAAATCAAGAATTCCATCCTTCTGTGGTCAAGTGATGCCTCAGGGCAGGTGGAGAAACAGAAGTAGACAAAGAAGATATTAAAAAGGACACATTTAAATTACGAATTTCAAAAGAGAAAAAAAAAATAAATAAATAAAAAGTACCTCTATGTGGGAGTATCCATCGTGCTCCATTGTGGTTACACTTCCAAGCATATTGTAGCACAAAAACCGCCTTTTCCCGGGCTGAACAGGAGTAGCTCCTGGTTGAAAAGCTTCCTGCATTTTTCTCTCAGTGTATGATATTTTTCTTTTTGGCTCATCCTTACCATGATCAGTACTATGTTTTTTACCATTAGAAGGCTTTTTGTGCGATTCAATCTTTGGAATCAAATCCAACTCATCTTTAACATCTTCTTCCCAACTATCGTTGAATGTGGAGTCTTCACGTAACCTTTTTTTGTTAAGTAGTTCAGATTCATCATTGCTGTCCTCACCAAGATCACTCAAACTTCCAGATGCACTAGCCTCTTCCTCTTCGTCAAATAAAAGGAGGCCATTGGATCTTACACAAGGAATATCTTCAGTAGGGGATTTCATCGACAATGGTACAGGTGATTCCCAGACACCATACTTTCCCATTACGTCAATTACTGCTAAAGCATTACCATTAGGCTTCCAAGCCATACAAGATATTCTCTCACTAAATTTTTGCCGATCAAGATCCTGCTTTTTCTCAACATCCCAGATCAGAATCTGCTTATCTAAACTAGAGGTTGCCATATATTTCCCATTAGGTGACCAAGACAAGAAACAAACAGGTTGCACATGATCACCTCTAAGTGAAAACAATTTTTCAGCTGTGTCCCTATCATACATAACCACATCATTTTTCAAACCGGGAACAGCCAACAAGTCCCCATCTGGGCTCCAGCTAAGCACATTCATCGCAGATTGATCAGAATAAGTGACAGGAGCTATGCCCTTAAGTGTATTAATTATTGTCCCAGGCTGGAGTTCCCAATGTATGACAGTGCCCGTTGAATCAACTGAAGCAAGATACTCACTCTTAGGATCAAAAGCCAATCCAGTAACAGATCCTTTATGTCCCTTAAGAACTCTTGCTATTGAGCCATCAATTGTGTTGATAAGTTTGATACCCTCATCATCACCAGCAGCTGCCAACATGGTGCCAGATTTATTGAAAGCAAGTGCACGTATTGGCAATGTAAATCTAGTAATATTGGTCTCAAACTCTCCGCCTGACTCAAAAAATGCATAAAGGCAGAGCATTTAGAAAATGTAAACAATAGACAAATTATGGCATGACTAAACTAGCGGAAGTATTATCTAACCGTAGAATTTGATTCTAAAAACACAGCCAGATATGTGTCCACATATGCAAAATTAGCTAGCTCATCTAACACAAATGTGAAAGTCGACCGGAAAGAAGAAGGAGCCTCCACACATTTCCTGGTATTTTTTACAAAGTTTATTGTCCTGCTGACTAGTGTAGGAGATGAACCTTGCTTCTCCCCTTAAAACATAAATTTTTGCATCAACCAGATATTTTCATACAAAGCACGTCAAGAAAAATTCCACAAAACATGGTTCTAAAGTAGATTTCCGGAAATGACAAATTAAACGTAATAACAGAGGATTTCCTTATCTTCCCAGTTTCATTTTACTGCAAGCATTGAATAAATGGTTATAAGCATTAGTCACAGCCTATATTAAAAATAATGCATGCCACAATCAGCGGTAGCCCATTGCTTACCATCAGGAAAAAAATTAGCAAAATGCACAAACAGGAGAATTGTCCGATATCCATTAACAAACCAAAAGATAACATTAAAGCATTGCATTCGCGGCGAAATAAATGTAAAGGGTAAATTTTTATTTATTCTTTATTACCGGGAAATTTGTAGAGCTTAACAGAACGGTCAATAGATCCAGAGGCGAGACAGGTTGAATTAGGGCTAAGAACCAAAGCTGTGACGCCTTCGCGATGGTATTTGAGAGATTTAGGATTTACTGACGGAAACTGAGCGTCGTGAATCCAGATCGATGGGTCGGAAGACGACGCCGTCACGATGTGTTCTCCTTTCTGGTCCCACAAGACGGAGCAGAATGACTTGGCGCCATTTTCACCGTTGCCGATCTTGTGAGCTTCCCGGAGCTTGATCGTTCGAATCTTCATGGCCCGTTTCGGACTTCGGTTCGGACTGCTTCTTCAACTGATTTGGGTTTATCTTGCAATTGAAATTTTTTTGTGTTTTTTGTGAGAGAGCCAGGCAAAGGGTTTTGGGTTTGGCGGGAAACTTTAGGCGTCGTGGGAAATTTTGGATTTTCGCGGCAAAATAGATAGTGGGGATTTTTGAAAAGAGGACATAATTTTAGCTATTTCTGAAAAGACCCCTCAACAATTCTTGAACTCTCATTTTTCTTGTAACCTATCTTTTCAGATTTTCATTTTTCTTTAGTTTTTATGGATCTCTTGATATTGGAAAAGGAAAACAGTGTTCGCATACGAAACACTAGCATTTAAATTAGCAAATCTAGATAACTGGGTCCGTTTGGATAAGGTATTTCTATTTGCAAATGGAAAAAGTAATATTGAAATATGTGAAAATTTTAGTAGGTATTTGTTGATAGAAAAGTATTTTAGAAGGAAAAATAAGAGAAATTTTTTTTTAAAATTATGTGAGAGGAATTTGTGTGAAAAAATTTGAATTCTAAATTTTAAAATAAAAATGTATCTGGATAGTTTGTTTTTGTTTGAGAATTTTCTTATTTGCAAATAAGAAGAGCTTGTCCAAACGGACCCAAAATTGATGAGACTCAATCTAGCATGAATGCGTTAGCAACTAGGTTGAATTGCACCTGAATTTATAATAATCTATAAATAGTGAGAATAAGTGGAGTTTAATTCTTGGGTGACTACTCTAATGCTTAAATCAATCTCAGGTAAAAAAGATATGTATATTACTAGAATGTATGTAATAATTTTACCTGTGTTCACATAGCGTATTTATAAAGTTTTGAGTCAGTGTAATATTATTCAACTTGGTAATGAAAAGCGGACAGAGTGAGTATCATTAGTCACCAAATCTTGAAGGGCACAGTGTCACCATTGTTGAATGCAACCGTTTAATAAAACCCATTATTTATGTATCAAGATTAACGTTGTGTAACAAACACTATCACCAACATTCTCACATAAATACTATATTACAATATATTACCTATCAAGAATCACAAATTGAATGGCATAAACTTTTGTAGTTCAAAGGTCATGTTCCTCGTTTTGCGTTCTTTGTTTAGTTCTTATGCCCGAAGAGGTTAGCAACAAAAGACAACTTCAAAATATTGGGGCAGCGATCAGTTGATGAATTTTGTTGACTGTGCAACATTAAAATTGAGAGCATAAATTATCAAAGATTGTGCTTCGTAAGCAAGGTAGTAGGTGACTAGAATGTTTCTTGACTGCTTAAGCATTCAAATTAAGGGAACGCATTTGATAAAAGGCTTAAGAAACTTAAACTTCATGCAACGGTTAATCATATTAGGGCTATGTGCAAACTTGTTATCTTAGTAATAATAATCTTATAGCCAATAAAAGCATCACCTAATTTGAAAGCTTGCCTTGAGAACAAGTTATGCACCTCTTTCTGCCTTCATTTTGTGAACAATAGATAAGTTAACAAAGTGGACAACCACTGTAACACATGTTTATGGGTATTCTACACTGTTTTCAGATATTACAATAGAGTATTTAATGAGTAAAATAAATTCAAAATTTATTAACTTAAATTTTTTATATCTAATTTATTTATTAGTGTCTATTGTGAATTTTATGAGTATTTTCTCAGCGAATTAAATTTTTAACAAATAGTTTCAAAGCTCAAAATTAGGAAATTTAAGTCATTGGGCTGGGGTTTAGGGTTAAAACTTAAAAGAACTATAACAACTAACTAGAAATGACACAAAGTATCACCAGCCTAAATTTTTTTTAATCCAAATTGAACTTTCTTATTGAGCTGTTATAATTGAGTTTCTCATATATTATCTCCCTAATCATTGGAGCACTTATACTTTGCACGCAAGGTTAGAAACAAAGGTTAACAAGATATAAGTGATTTTAATTTGTCTCATATACCAGTGTATTTTGAGATGAAATTAGAATAAATGAGGTGTTGGTTTAATTCATGCATGGAAATTTGTGTTTTAAACAGAATTTATCTCGTTGGATTATGTGTTTGAAGTTATAGTATGAGTTAGATTCAAGGTTTTTTTTTTTGCTTAAATATCAATAAAAGTTACACAATTTGATTTTGTATATTGCCTTATTTGATCAAGAAAACAATAGAAAATTGAACCCAATGCGATGAAACGAAAATATACTTATGTACATTAAGGAATAAAGGATGTTTTACAAGTCAATAGTTTATTTTTTTTCTTAAATTTCTAATGGTTTAGTTTTCTAATACCAATAGTCATGCTTTGAAATTCCATCTACACATTTTAAGATTCGAAATTTCGTACTAGTCAACTTTCTCATGGGAAAAAAACAAGAAGAATCCCAACTAGTCAACATAGTGAGTTGTCACATAAAACCCCATTTCCCTTTAGGCCGCTCTCATATTTATTCAAAAAAAAAATTGAATGAAAATTTTAAACTATCCATATTAATATTGATATATATGGTCTATCATTACAAAATAAAAATAAAAATATAAAATTATATATTTAATAATTGCATTAAATGTATTGTATTTTATAATTAATAAAAAATTATATTTAATTAAAAGTGAACTATTTTTTCAAAACAAAAAAAGAATTAACTAGCTGCGGTTAATTAACCAACTCAAAGACAGAGAACTAAATCAAATTTAATGGCCGTCTTTATTAACCCTTTTTTTTTAAAAATTATGATTCGATTTTTATTCTCCCTTTTTTCTCCTTTTTTTATTTCTCAAAATTCTACGAATACATGCCTTTGGTACTAAAGTAATAGATTATCCACGTAAAACACCATTTACGGCGGGCTTATTCCAGATTTTAAATTTTCATACTTTCTTTTTTCTTTTCTTTTTTTTTGTTAAAAAAATACTCATCCCATTCTAAAGAATTTATTTTTTTATTTGATATAATTTTTTTAAAGTTATAAAGTACAACACACATAATGCACAATTATATATATTTTTTCATATTTTTATTGTTATTTTTTAATTTGAATTATACATTACCATTATTAGTAAGAGTAATATAAAAATTTTCACATCAAAAATGGACTTTTTTTTAGAAAAAAAAATCGAAACTAATTTATTTTTCTAAGACAAATGTAGCATTTTCTATTAAGTTTTTGAGAAAATTAGAATTTACCCTCTAAGCATGCACAAATCTTTAATTTGTCAGCACCAACAGTAAAGGGAAGAACCATAAAAAGATATGTGTAGGAGATTATATTGGAGAAAGATTAAATTCACATTGATGTTAATCCCAAAATTTACTTGCCTTCCAAGTTTTGATCATTTATATACAGAAACATAAGTGATTATTCTAGTGTAATTCTTATTCAACTCTCGGTAAACTATGTAAATAAAAGTCATCATCTTTGACTACTTTGGCTAATCACGCTCTCTTTTTGTAAAGTAGTACAGTAGTAAAGGTGGCTATGGCATGCAAGAATTTGGTATGAAAATGGTGAACATTAAACATTTCCTTGAATCTTCCATACTATTACATCATAAGTTTAAGCCACTAAGATTGAATGTTGTCGGTGGCTTTCATGTGATCATGTCTCGAAAAGGCAAACAAAACTGCCTTTTTTGGAAACCCCAAAGTTTGGAAACCAAAACATAAAAAGTAAAAAACACTCGAACCAAAATCAAAGTGGTCTCAACTTGCTTCATGTGGATACAAACTCACAGTGACAAAAACTCCAAAACGGCTTTGTTTTCCGTACTAATGGGTACACAAATCCTTAGACAGTAGTTAAAACACTAAAAAGAAGACTTTGAAACAAGGAAAAGTATTTTCGCCGACAGTGAATTCATGAAAATCCCATTTGTTTGTCTGCAATCCTTTGGTAATAAAAAAAACACATTTCCAAGCGTAATTTACTAAAGCATGTCAAGTGATCAAGACATTCAAAGTGCTGTTTTGGTCAAATTTTGAAATCCAATCAAGAATCTAAAGAAAAATAAATCTTGGGGGAAACAATCTCAATGGTATTTACAGTAAAAATTAATGATATTTATAGTAAAAACTTCTAATAAATTCTTATAATAACTAACGGCTAATAAACATGATTAGGCCCATTTATCTTCCTTCCAAAAAATCATAAATTTAATTATTTTTGTTACATAGATAACATTTATTTTAACCTTATTTTGAGGAGAGAAAAAAACAAGCGCCCGATTTTGGTCATTAACAAAGTTAAGATAAGCCACAAGATCAGCAATGTATTATGAGAAAGAAGAGCCCGATTTTAATGTATTATTAGGTATAAAGATAATAAAAACTAGAAAAGGAGCAACCCATTAGTATTAATGTTGTTTCCTTGTTCCAAAAAAAAAAAAAACTATGGATTGTTAATGTTGTCAAAATAAGTTGGTTAAGCTTTTTAAAGAGGCTTTATAAACTAGTTCACTTTAGCATTTTTAAAGTGGCTTTATGAAACAACCATTCCCTCGTTATCTAATATTAATTTGTTACCGTGAAATTTCACTAAAGTTTCTCACGGTGAATATTATTACTCAAATACAAACTTTCCTTCTCTCAATGTGGGTTAGAACTGTCAACAGGCAAAAGGGAAAATCAAGAAGGGACAGATATACAAGACACATAAGGTCCAATTCCCAATGATGATCGAATTGAGTGTGAAAAATGGCATTGGAGCACAAGGTGTCTACGCCATTAGGGAAGGGTAGACGTGTAGGAGGTAAACGAGTTTGAGTTGGTAAAAGGAGCAGAACAAACGCAAAGATCAAGGGGGCACCCAGTGATATAAAGTTGGAGAGCACGCCCTCCGGCCCTCGTGTTCTTAAAAACCAAACTGTAAAGTTGTTAACAATGTTGTTGTTTTACATTTTACTAGGAGCAGGTCGTACTACAAATTAAACAATTAATTGATCATCATCATCATCCTCATCATGTGGTTAGTGATTCAATGCATTTTTAGTTTACCACTTGCCCCTCCCCATGTTCTTCAACGTTTCGAACTTCCAAATTTACTGCTGCTGCTGCTGCAGCTGCAGAGTTCCCAATCACCCGGTTAGTACTTTGTTTATTTCTAGTAACAGCGTACACTATGCATGTGTTCTATTACTGGTCAAAGGTGGAAATAGTTAAGCAATTTTTTTATATATTTTTCTTCTTGGGAGGAAAAAAAAACCCTAAAAAATCAATGTAATATTCAGGTTCTTTAACAGAAGATCATATGATTTAATCGTTTAAGCATACATCATTCCAAAGTCCCAAATGGCGTTTCTTGTGTTAATGTAATTTTCCAATGTAAGAATATCATTTTTACTAAGTAAATATCTGAGTCTGAAAAAATAATGAGGTGAATGAATATAGGGAATGCATGTTTCTCAATCTCCTAAATCCCCTTTTCCAACATGTCACAACTCACTCATACGAGCACCAAAATTTTGTAGTATAGGGAATGCATGTCTATGTTGGAAGAGTACCCCGTGCAGTATTTTAAATCTCAACACCTAGGTTTCATGAACTCCATCTTGATTCTTGGCCACCAAGAACAAACTTTCTCGTTGCATGCATGGCAGCAGACCGACCCAAAAAAGCCGTATCTTCCATCCCACGCTATGTCACACCATTCCTAAGGGTTTCTTTTTACCTGCGAAAATTGTGTGAATCAAACCACCAAGAACCATCTTCAACTTTTTAACTGTAACTTTGGATACTGCAATCTTTAATTAATAATTTTGAGTATTCCTATGTACTGTTATATGTGACTGACCCCATTTGATATGTTGAAAAAAATAGTAACTTGTTTGAACCTTAGCTTTGACTTGGTTTGGACTTTTGGACTGTCTATAAAGCCAGTGTTCTTACATATAAACGCCTTCCTCGCTGTTCTTTTTACACAACAACTTCCAAAAAGCAAGAATTGTCATCAAGGAAACTAAAATGGTTGGCAGAAGTTCTAGTCAGTTGCTGCTTCTAATTATGGTTATGGTACTAGCCCTGAAAGACTGTGATGCTAGCAAAGGTAATTTTCTTTACTGTCCTCCATTTCAATTCTGAATTCCCTTCCTGTCTCAAATGAAAGTTCTTAAGCGGTTATGTACATCGGTTTTTAGGTATCAAGAAAGTTGTAGTTCAAGCAAGAGATGGAGTTATGGTGCCCGGAATAAAATATATGAATAATGCAAAGGTAAGCTTTGCAGTTACCAGTACTCAAAATATTACTTTTTTTTTCCTTATGAAAAAGAAATGACAAGCAAGAATGAAAAATGGATGAGAATAGAACCCGTTCTGTTATTAAGAATAAAGACATCTACTGTTACTTGCTCAATTCCATTGTTCGAGGATATTTTTTGTATCTACCATTGGTTGACAATTTGTCGTATTTTTTGCAGGAAATGTTCACTATTCCTCAAACTGCTGAAGATAAAAGAGGGAAACTTGGAGGAAGAAAAATGATGGCTGAGGCAAGGGAAGTGAACAATGAAGTAAAGAAAGAGGAAAGCAAGAAGACGGTCTCCACTGCGGAGGCCCCAAAGATTTCAGGTTCAAGTTCTGTTGGAAATATTAAGCATACATGGAAGACAAAGTTGAATATGCAAAGTAAATTGACTAGTAGAAGTACCGATCATCATGGGAAGGTTAATGTGGGTGGTTTTATGGCTCTTAATGCTGATTATCATATGGCAGTGACGCACCCACCTAGGAATAACTGAGGAGAGTTAAGAATGGCATTGTGAGATAGGGGAATTTTTGTCTGTTTTTCCCCCACCCCCACAGTGTTGTCAATTTTGTTGCCAGATAGATAGATGCAGTAGTGAAAGAGAAACCGAACTCTATTATACTTGTATGTATCTGCATTTGCAATAGAAGTACAATTCCTGCTCACCTTTATGAGTCTCTTCCCTTTAATTTTGCAAGAAACTTTCGGTTATGGTATTGAATGAATACTTTTTTCAATTATAACTTACCACTAAATATATATCAAACTTATAAGGGCAAAAATAAAAAATGAAATGAATCTTGATAGCTGTGGACCAACAGGGATACAACATTTGCATATATACAGGGTAAAGAAGTGTTTCTATCATCTAATATAGCTCCCTGTTTATCTGCAGGAAGAAAGGACTTGGCCAAGACACCTGTTGCAGGTTCATTAATGAACATGGATGATCAGGTTTCAATAGTTAATTTTCTATCGCATTTGTTCTTTTGCACTAAACCACATAATTGATTCATGTATGTACCCTTTTGCCTCAGCAGAATGATGCGGCTAAGAGGCCAGATGTTGTCCCCAATTCTGAGCACCTCTGCTCCCACGAATGCGCAAAAGGTGCGGTCTCGAATGAATCTGACAATGATTCTTTTCAGAAACTTGACTCAAAAAAACTTCTGGAGGCTGCAAGCCAGATGGTAAGTTTGATGAACAAAGACTATCCTGGGGGAGGCGGTCCCGGTTACAGACCCCCAATCAACAACCACGAGCCTTTGCATTAAGAAGCAGAGTTGCCAGTGTGCCATAGCTTGGCTGCTATGTCTATCAGTTTTGGCCTTAAACAGAGGAAAATTCCCCCGCATATAGACTTCCAACCCAGTTTTACTTTGCTAAGCTAGGCAACAAATACATATGAATATATGCTAATTGTTTTGTTCGTTGTACTATGTTTAAAGAAGGTAGATCAGAACTTTCAGCACTAGTTTCAGGTAGGAAATGTAACAGTATTAAATGAAGTATGTGGAAGGAGTTTTGTTTTGGCAAATGCAGGATGGATGAATATTGGAATGTAAGAATTGCTCTCTGTACTCTGTGTGTGTGTGCGCATGTGTATACGAAGTTCAAAAAGGAGATGCCCCATAAGCTATGGAATATTAAAGAGTACTGACTGGCTATACCTGCTGAAACTTAAAACAAAACAATGGATGATCACGTAAACTCTTAAGACCAAAAAAATGGAAAGGAATGCAGCCTCTATCACGTATTATAAGGGCGATAATCCTCTATCCCACTTTTATATACCACTTTTTATGCCACTTTCTCATAAATTGTCATCCATCCCAATTCACAAATCCTAACATTATATATTTTAATAATAATGTTTAGTTAAAAGGTAAATATTTAGTTAAAAAAATTATTAGGTAAATTTTACTAGAAGACAAATCCAAAATAAAATGCTATTAAAAGACACATTGTATTCTTCTCCTATCGATTTCAGAGATTTTTTTTTAAAAAAATCTATCTCAAACACCCATAATCATATACACTTTATCTCAAACACCCAATTTTTTTAAACTCTATTTCAAATATACATAACTAAATACAATTTTTTTATATCACTTAGGGTTTAATCACCACAAGATTCTTTTGATACAATGCACCATATCTAAATCATATTTGTTTCACTCTACTTTGTGGGGATATTACAAATTTTTAATTATAATTATGGTATGAATTTCTTTTGCTATTTTTGTTGTATAATAAATTTTGATTTTAAAAATGATCATTTAGTTAAAATTTGATCTCAGAAGAAGGGTTGTTTAATAAATTTTTGTTTAGTTTCAATTTGTGTATAATCAAAAGATTTTTAAAAAATTTTTAACCATATGAGGAAGGAGAATTTGCTTATCTTGATTTGAATATTATGTTGAACTAACATCAAATAACTTTTATTATTTGGTTTTGAGTGTTTGAAATAGAGTTAAAAAGAAAAAATAAGAGTCTAAAATCAATTGTTTCTTTGTGTTTGGGATAGAATTAAAAATATATATAGCCTATGAAATCAATGTGAAGGGGAAGAAGACCATTTGTCTTCCAGTAAAATTCTATTTTATCCAATAATTTTTTTTAACTAAACATTTATCTTTTAACTAAAAATTATCGTTAAAAAGTATATATTAGATTTTTTTATTGGGGACAAATGACAATTTATAAGAAAAGGGATATAAGAAATGGTACATAAAAGTGTGATAAAATATCAATTGCCTATAAAAGTGTGATAAAATGTTATGCAAAGTTCAGAATATAAATGGATGATAACATAAAAGACATGTTGGCTAGAATATAATGAGGAGGATTCCTCTTTAGTTAACCTTCCTCATTCTACTTAGTTAATCTACTTAGTTAATCTACTTAGTTAATACATTATTAATTATTTTTATTAATACATTTTTTATCAGGGTGAGTTAGTGGTTGGCCAAGTCTAGGATGGATACAAACTGGCCGGATGTCGGCAGAGAAAAGAGGAGAACCTCTGCGCTTAATTGTCCAAATCATTGCCGCACCCTCTCTACCAAACAGATATATTTGCAGCCAAAAGTCCAGATGCAACTGGGAATAATTTAATTGGGTGAGTTTGTCCAAAGAATAATGAAACTCACGTACATTAAAAGATTGTTGCAAAAAAATTATAGTCAATGTTGTGACAATAATAAAAAAATAAAGTTATTTTTATTTTGTTTTTTTTTTAAGTATAACAAATAATTTTATTTTTTTATACATATTACATTACTCTCTGATTTGTGTGAAATATTTAAATCCAAGATTTCTTAAGGGGTAGTACTAATCAACTAACCAATAAAAATTCATTGTTACACATTATTAAAACCATCTGAGTTGTCTAAGATATTTAAATCCAAGATTCCTCAAGAGTAGTTGAGAAGTATTAATTAACCAATAAAAATTCATTATTTCCCATTACTTAAACTTTCTTATCCACTATTTCGTAAGAAGGAATACCATTAATTAACCAACGCATCTTCCAATTAAATTGGCCACCAAACATTTACAAGTAAAACCAATTTTCAATCTTTCTAGCTCACAGCTGAGGTGCCCATTATAAAGCATTTATGGAGAAACATGTTACATCCTATGAACATTACCTTCATTCCACTTCATGCACAAATCCGCTGACGGTCTGATAAAGAGGCATCTCCCGGCCATGTCCGACTCCGAAAACAGAAACAGTGGAGCACATGTTCTCCTCTTTCCTATGCAAGGTTCCGGCCACGTAGTACCAATCCTAGATCTAGCCAAACAATTACTCATCCGTGGCCTAAATATCACAGTTCTTGTCACACCTTCAAGCCTTCCTCTTCTTCTTGATGCAATCCAATCCCAATCAACCACCCTTCATTCCAACTCTCTTCATCCTCTGGTATTATCCATTCCAGAACCTAAACCTCCATCATTTGAAGCTCTACTTCGAGCTACCGGTGAACTTTATGGTCCCCTCAAGGAATGGTTACAATCCAACCCTTCACCTCCCGTGGCAATTATCTCTGATTTCCTCCTTGGTTGGACACAAAAGTTAGCATCCGAACTAGGAATCCCACGTCTTGTATTTTGGCCTTCTGGGGTTCTTTCTAGTTCAGTATTACATGCCGTGATGCAAAACATTCTCGATTATGTTAATGTCAGTGATAAAAACACTCTGTTTTCCTTCCCAAACATTCCGAACACACCAAAATATACACACTGGCAACTTGTTTCATCCTCCGGTGAATTCAAGGAAGGAAACCCTGATTCTGAATTTCTTAGAGAAGGTCTTCTAATCAATAATCAGAGCTGGGGAGCTGTGTTTAACTCGTTCACAGAGCTTGAAGGAATCTATCTTGACACTGCGAAGAAAGAAATGCGCCATGATCGAGTGTGGGCCGTGGGGCCTCTTTTGCCTTCCCAAGATGACCATCCGGGTGCTTCCAAACGCGGTGGGTCCAGCGGAGTGCCACCTCATCATGTGCTGACTTGGCTGGATGACAAGGCAGCTAACTCAGTTGTCTATGTTTGCTTTGGCAGCCGTGTGGTCTTGACAAGTGGACAAGTGGGGTCCCTTGCTTTTGCGCTGGAGCGTAGTGGGGTGCATTTCATTTGGGCCGTGAAGGCAGCTGAGTGTGGTCTGATCCCAGACGGGTTTGAAGGTCGTGTGGCTGGGAGAGGTTTCCTGATCAAGGGTTGGGCTCCACAGGTGGCAATACTGAGGCATCCAGCGGCGGGTGCATTTTTGAGTCACTGCGGTTGGAATTCTATACTGGAAGGAATAGCCAATGGGGTGATGATATTGACATGGCCCATTGATGCTGACCAGTTCGTGAATGCAAGTCTTTTGGTTGATGAACTTGAGGTGGCTGATAGAGTTTGTGAGGGTGGGACTCAGACGATCCCTGATTCATCCAAATTGGCTGAGATTTTAGCCCAGTCGGTAAACAGTGACCATCCCAAGAAGGACAAAGTCAGAAGGTTGTCCGATGCTGCCACAAATGCTGTTCAAGACCAAGGAAACTCCAGCAAAGATTTGGATTCATTAGTCCAGCAGCTTAATGAGTTTACGAGAAACAACTGAAACAACTTTGTCTAAATTATATGCATGAAAAAGAAGTAGGTGGCTTCGTTTTCCTTAGTTTTCCTTAAATTACAAAGGAACGAGAAACATGTCTGAAATAATAAGAAGAAAAATTAATCATTGATCTATTAGGACTTTCCACCATATTGAAGCTCATTAAGGTGCTTAACAAGTTCATCCAAATCTTTACTTGAGCTTCCCCCATTTTGTACTGCTCTTGGGGCAAAATCATGCATCTCTATGGCTCGAGCCCTGTTGGGGTTATCACTGGCCACTGATTCTGCTATAATCTGAGCCAATTTGGTTGATTCTGGAACCATTTTAGGCCCACCCTCGCATGCTTTAATGGCTAAACCGAGGTCATCAAGTAATATCCTTGAATTTTCGAACTGGTCAGCACCCATTGGCCAAGTTAGCAACACCACACCAGCAGATATGCCTTCCAACACCGAATTCCACCCACAATGTGTCAAGAAAGCTCCTACTGCTCTGTGTTTTAGTATTGCTACTTGTGGAGCCCAGCCTCTAATTATCAACCCCTTTCCAGCCACACGATCTTCATACTCTTTTGATACTTTACCACCGTGATCAGCACTTGTTCTTAATGCCTCCTTCACACACCATATAAAATGGACTCCGCTGCGCTCAAGTGCAGCCCCCAGAGCATCAGTTTGCTGACTTGTCAACACCACGCGACTTCCGAAGCACACGTAGACAACTGAGTCAGCCGCCTTGTCATCCAGCCAAGTCAGTAAGTCATCAAGTGGGACCGTACTGGACCCACCACGGTCCGTGTTATTGATTGAAGATAAGACTAAGGGCCCCACTGCCCAAACCTTATCATGGGACAGTTCCTTCTTCGCATAATCAATGTAATCACCTTCCAACTCTTTGAAAGTGTTGAACACAGCGCCCCAACTCTTCGAATTGGATAAGAAATTATCCCGGTAAAAATCCCAATTGGTATCTCCCTTCTTGGATTGAGTGACGAGTTGGGATACTTGCCAAAATGGAAAAACGGGTGAATTTGGAAGATTAGGAAACGTAATCAAAGTATCCGCATCAAATTGGCTGGCGTTGTCCGACAAATTGTGCCACAAATGATGCAAGACTAAAGAGTGATAAACCCCAGAGGGCCAGAAAGCGAGGCGTGGCACCCCCAGCTGGACTGCCAAGTGATATGTCCAACCGAGGAAAAAATCGGAAACAATGGCCACTGGCGGCGAAGGCTGTGATTGGAACCATTGAAAGACAGGATCATAGAGTTGGCGAGTCTCTCGAAGTCGACCGACTAAGTTTAGGCCTGAGGAATAAAAGAATTCTGGGAAAGGGAGGATTAAAGGATGAATTGAAGTGGAGGGATGTTTAGAGAGGAGGGGTTGAAGGAGGGGAAGATTGTGGGGTGTGATCAATATGGTGATGGTTAGGCCTTTGGTAAGTAACAGATTGGCTAATTCAAGAAGAGGGATAACATGGCCTGACGTTGGAAACGGAAAGAGGAAAACATGGGCACTGCAGCTAGGAGAGACTGACATGGCTTCAGGCTTTAGCCTTTGGAAAAACAGGGCTTGTAGTAGACGGTTGTCCTTGAAAATTTGTGAGGGATTCAATCATTGCTCGCTCGCTTTATAGAATTCTTTGATGATAGATTAAACGTCATGCATTACGTTTTGGTCACTAAAAGCTTCGGGCCTTCGGCTATGTTTCTATTTAAAATAGATAATTTTTTGTAAATAAAAATAAAATATTTAAATATATTTTATTTTAAAATTTAAATTTTCCAACCTAAATTCTTTTTATATAATTTTAAAAAAAAATTCTTCTTATTTTTTAAAAAATTATTTTATCAAAAAATACTCACTAAAATTTTTACATATTTTAATAAAATTTTTCTTAAATACATCGTTGTCCAAACGGAACTTTCCATTTCTGTGCTGGATTTGTGCAATTGGGCATGCTCTTTTGCAGCGGATACGGCACCGAAGAAAAGAGTGTTTGGACTACTATTGTTTTGCATTTTTACAATTGTGGGACAATTTTTTACATTATTTGCATAAATTTTTTCCCATCATCTCTAACTCGTAAACATAAAAACATAAAAAATGCAAAATAACATGCAATCCATAATGTCTAAGAAAGAAAACGATGCTTTCCACAATATGCTATGCTATGTGTAACTTTTTTTTTTTTTTTTTTGGTTTTTGGCTATATCTTGATAACTTCGAAAAAAAATAATTAATGCAACAAATCAGTTACAATATCTACCACTACAATTGCATTTCTTATGAGACCAGACAGTGGATAATTAAAGTTTAGATTATATTGCCAAGAATACTAAGGATATATATTACTCTCCATGTCTCCAAAAAACAGTGCAATTTGGAGGAAATACAATTTTTTTTTAAAAAAAATTATAAATTACTCATTGCATTACAAAAAAAAAAAAAGTTTACTTTAGCTAAAATATAATTTTTTATTAGTTATTAGGTACAACTCATTTAATACACCACTAATCGTATAATTTTATATTTTTATTTTTATTTTTAAATTCTGAGTATACATAAACATAATTATTACTAGTAAGAATATGTTAGAAATTTGGTTTAAAAATAGACTATTTTTTTGGGATAATTTTTTTTTTCAAAGTTAACTATTTTTTTAGGACAGATGAAGTATAACATATTCCTTTAGTCTAAAAAAATAGTCCATTTTCAAAACTTGCATTTGTCCCAAAAAGCGAATTCACTTTTTAACCAAATTTCTAAATTAACCTTACTAATAATAACTTTGTATTCTCATAATTAAAAAATAAGGATAAAATGTAAACTTATGCATTTAATAATGCATTAAGTGCATTGTACATAATAATTGAAAAAAAATTGTACATAAGTCAAAGTGAACTCTTTTCTTTTCTTTTTTTTTTTAAGAATGTAGTATTTAAGGCACCATTAAATGCATAATTTTTATTTTTTAAGTGTAAATTATATATAATCATTATTAATAAAGATAATATAGCAATTTACTCTAAAATAGAATTTTTCTTGGAAAAAAAAGTTTTGAAAGTAAAGCGGGAACAAATTTATGAATAGAAATATTATGCAGTTATCTATCAAGTCCAAATTAATAGGTTTTTTTAAACACATTGAAATTTCGTGTAAGAGTTGTTTACTACTAAAACACTTAAGTCAGTCTCGTATTAATCACTTTCATTTCTCTTATTAGACCATCTGTCGCACTCAACTAGAATTCTAACTTTATAATTTTCTAATAAATATTGTATTTCACAAGTTACATTAATTAATTAATTAACATTATATCTATTTTTAACTATTAGGCGTCATCAATTACTCTTTTATTTTGTAAGGTGCTGAGAATCAACCTTAAATTTGCTTAATTGTGTCATTTTCTACCTTTTCGTTTAGTGATTGTTTCTTAGAAAATTATGACACCGTCAGATCTGAATTAGAAGGGTCCATTTGGATAGGTATTTTCCATTTGCAAATAAGAAAATTTTCAAACAAAAACAAATTATCCAAATGCATTTTTATTTTAAAATTTAGAATTCAAATTTTCCCACTCAAATTCCTTTCACATAATTTTTAAAAATTTTCTTTCCCTCCAAAATACTTTTTCTATCAAAAAATACCTACCAAAATTTTCACACATTCCAATACAACTTTTTTCATTTGCAAATAGAAATGCCTTGTCTAAACAAACCCTAATGGAATGCATGGGTGAAAGAGAAATAGAAATAGAAATAGAATATGGTTAGGTTTGATAAGTAAGATACTAGGAGACAACAACTATCGTCTACTATCACTAGTATTGTTAGGTAAGTTAAAGATAAGAGATTAATCAGTCAAACTTATCAAACTGATAGTAAAGAGTGAAATGTAATAATTATAAATTAATTATAAAAAAAATAATATTTTTATATTATAAATAATTTATTTAGATTTTTTATTGTAGTTAAATTTAAATTTAGTATATATTGAATAAAATTTTAAATATATAATTGAATAATTTTATAAAAAATGGTTTAAAAGATGTTTTGGGCAGAGAAAGTATTAAAATGGAAAGAAAACTTTTGTATAATTAAAAACTTTATAGGTGAAGGTGGATAACAAATGGAACAAATGGGACAAATAACTGAATTTTTTTTTTTGTTTTAAAAAGGCCCGACATCTGGGATGTCAATTTTTATAAAAATGGAACAACTTTTTCTTATAATAATATTTATTTTAGATTAATCAATTTTTTTGAGAAAAAAACTCAATATTTTGTGTGCCGCACCCACTGTTGAAGATTGCTTGGAACAAGATCTCAGGCGGTCATCTGTCTGATCTTTTTGGTATCTCTCAAGTTTAGTTGCTCTTAGGACATCATCTCCGGCTGTCATCTGTCTAATCTTGTTGCAAGTTTTAATTACTCTGAGTCTTGTAGAGTTGAACTTTGACTAGTATACTTTTGGTGCGATCTTGTTCAAACAACCTTAAGTAGCCATGTTTGGATTCCAATCTATTTGAAAATTTTGTATTAAAATATGTAAAATTTTAATTTTTGTAAGAAAAAGTTATATAAAAAAAACGATTGGAATGAATTTTTTTTTTCAAATAATGTTAGAAGAATTTTGTTCAAAATTTAAATTTTAAAATTTTAAAATAAAAAATTATTTAAATGCTTTGGACCAATGAGTAAATCTCTGAGTTCACGTCCACTGGCTTGAATCATCCCGTGGAGGTGCAAATAAGTGTTTCTATCATCTAATATAGCTCCCTGTTTATGTGCAGGAAGAAAGAACTAGGCCAAGACACCTGTTGCAGGCTCATTAATGAACATGGATGATCAGGTTTCAATAGTTAATTTTCTATCGCATTTGTTCTGTTGCACTAAACCACATAATTGATTCGTGTATGTACCCTTTTGCCTCAGCAGAATGATGCGGCTAAGAGGCCAGATGTTGTCCCCAATTCTGAGCACCCCTGCTCCTACGAATGCGCAAAAGGTGCAGTGTCGAATGAATCTGACAATGATTCTTTTCAGAAACTTGACTCCAAAAAACTCCTGGAGGCTGCAAGCCAGATGGTAAGTTTGATGAACAAAGACTATCCTGGGGGAGGCGGTCCCGGTTACAGAACCCCAATCAACAACCACGAGCCTTTGCATTAAGAAGCAGAGTTGCCAGTGTGCCATAGCTTGGCTGCTATGTCTATCAGTTTTGGCCTTAAACAGAGGAAAATTCCCCCGCACATAGACTTCCAACCCAGTTTTACTTTGCTAAGCTAGGCAACAAATACATATGAATATATGCTAATTGTTTTGTTCGTTGTACTATGTTTATGTTTAAAGAAGGTAGATCAGAACTTTCAGCACTAGTTTTAGCTAGGAAATGTAACAGTACTAAATCAAGTATGTGGAAGGAGTTTTGTTTTGGCAAATGCAGGATGGATGAATTTGCTTGTCTCGATTTGAATATTGTGTTGAACTAACGGTAAATAACTTTTTCATAAGGTATTATTTGGTTTTGGGTGTTTGAGATAGAGTTAAAAAGAAAAAAACCTAGTCTGAAATTGATTGTTTCTTATGTTTGAGATAGAATTTTTTTTATTTTTTAAAATAGTCTATGAATAAGATAGAATTTAAAAAAAAAAAAAACATAGTCTATGAAATCAATAGGAAGGGGAAGAAAACCATTTGTCTTCAAGTAAAATTCTATTTTATCTAATAATTTTTTTAACTAAACGTAATAGTTAAAAGATATATATTAAGATTTTTTTTATTGGGGATAGATGGCAATTTATGAAGAGTGATATAAGAAACGGTATATAAAAGTGTGATAGAAGATCAATTGCGAATTATAAGAGTAAATGTTATGTAAAGTTCAGAATATAAATGGATGATACACATAAAGAGATATTGGCTAGAATATAATGAGGAGGATTCCTTCTTAATTAACCTTCCTCATTATACTTAGTTAATACATTATTAATTCATTTTTGTTAATACATATTTTTATCAGGGTGAGTAAGTGGTGGGCCAAGTCTAGGATGGATACAACCTGGCCGGATGTCCGCAGATAAAAGAGGAGAACCTCTGCGCTTAATTGTCCAAATCATTGCCGCCCCCTCTCTACCAAACAGATATATTTGCAGCCAAAAGTCCAGATGCAATTGGGAATAATTTAATCGGGTGATTTTGTCCAAAGAATAATGAAACTCACGTACATTAAAATATTGTTGTCAAAAATTATAGTGATGGCTGTGATAATAATAAAATAAATAAAGTTATTTTTATTTTGTATTTTTTTAAAAGTATAATAATTAATTTTATTTTTTTTATACATATTACATTACTCTCTGATTTGTGTGCAATATTTAAATCCAAGATTTCTTAAAGGGTAGTACTAGTCAACTAACCAATAAAATTTCATTGTTACACATTATTAAAACCATCTGAGTTGTCTAAGATATTTAAATTCAAGATTTCACAAGAGTAATTGAGAAGTATTAATTAACCAATAAAAATTCATTATTCCCCATTACTAAAACTTTCTTATCCAATATTTCGTAAGAAGGAATACCATTAATTAACCAACGCATCTTTTAATTCAATTGGCCACCAAACATTTACAAGTAAAACCAATTTTCAATCTTTCTAGCTCACAGCTGAGGTGCCCTTATAAAGCATTTCGGGAGAAACATGTTACATCCTATGAACATTACCTTCATTTCACTTCATGCACAAATCCGACGACGGTCTGATGAAGAGGCATCTCCCGGCCATGTCCGACTCCGAAAACAGAAACAGTGGAGCACATGTTCTCCTCTTTCCTATGCAAGGTTCCGGCCACGAAGTACCAATCCTAGATTTAGCCAAGCAATTACTCATCCGTGGCCTAAATGTTACAGTTCTTGTCACACCCTCAAGCCTTCTTCTTCTTCTTGATGCAAAAATTGTCTCGCAATTGTACAACAATAGTGGTCCAAACACACTTTTATTTGGGGCCTCATCCTTATGCAAAAGAACATGCCCAATTGTACAAATCCGGCACAACAACAGAAGCTTTTAGACTTTGTTTGGAGTATGATGTATTTGAGAAAGTTATATTAGAATACATGTAAATTTTGGTGGGTATTTTTTGATAAAAAAATATGTTTATTTGAAAAAATAAGAGAATTTTTTTTTAAAATTATGTAAAAAGAATTTAAATGGAAAAATTTTAAATTTTAAATTTTAAATTTAATTTTTAATTTTTGAAATAAAAATGTATATGATTATTTTATTTTTATTTGAGAAAAATTCACTTTTATAAGTAACAATGATTGTCTGGCATTACGTTATTTGAGAAAAATTCACTTTTATAAATAACAATGATTGTCTAGCCGTACCTGAACGTAATGCATGACGTTTAATCTATTATCAAGGAATTCTATAAAGCGAGCGAGCAATGATTGAATCCCTCACAAAGTTTCAAGGACAACCGTCTCCTACAAGCCCTGTTATTTTTTCAAATTTCTCCCCTGTTTTCCCAAAAGCTAAAGCCTGAAGCCATGTCAGTCTCTCCTAGCTGCATTGCCGATGTTTTCCTCTTTCCGTTTCCAACGTCAGGCCATGTTATCCCTCTTCTTGAATTAGCCAATCTGTTACTTACCAAAGGCCTAACCATCACCATATTGATCATACCCCACAATCTTCCCCTCCTTCAACCCCTCCTCTCTAAACATCCCTCCACTTCAATTCATCCTTTAATCCTCCCTTTCCCAGAATCCTTTTATTCCTCAGGCCTAAGCTTCGCCGCTCGACTTCGAGAGACTCGCCAACTCTATGATCCTGTCTTTCAATGGTTCCAATCACAGCCTTCGCCACCAGTGGCCTTTGTTTCCGATTTTTTACTCGGTTGGACATATCACCTGGCAGTCCAGCTGGGGGTGCCACGCCTCGTTTTCTGGCCCTCTGGGGCTCATAACTCTTTAGTCATGCATCATTTGTGGCACAATTTGTCGGACAACGCTAGCCAATTTGATGAGGATACTTTGATTACGTTTCCTAATCTTCCAAATTCACACGTTTTTCCATTTTGGCAAGTATCCCAACTCATCACTCAATCCAAGAAGGGAGATCCCAATTGGGAGTTTTACCAGGATAATTTCTTATCTAATTCAAAGAGTTGGGGCGCTGTGTTCAACACTTTCAAAGAGTTGGATGGTGATTACATTGATTATGCGAAGAAGGAACTGTCCCATGATAAGGTTTGGGCAGTGGGGCCCTTAGTTTTATCTTCTATCAATAACACGGACCGTGGTGGGTCCAGCACGGTCCCACTTGATGACTTGCTGACTTGGCTGGATGACAAGGCTGCTGACTCAGTTGTCTACGTGTGCTTCGGGAGTCGCGTGGTGTTGACAAGTCAGCAAACTGATGCTCTGGGGGCTGCACTCGAGTGCAGCGGAGTCCATTTTATATGGTGTGTGAAGGAGGCATTAAGATCAGGTGAAGATCACGGTGGTATATTATCAAAAGAGTATGAAAATCGTGTGGCTGGAAAGGGGTTGATAATTAGAGGCTGGGCTCCACAAGTAGCAATACTAAAACACAGATCAATAGGAGCTTTCTTGACACATTGTGGGTGGAATTCTGTGTTGGAAGGCATATCTACTGGTGTGGTGTTGCTAACTTGGCCAATGGGTGCTGACCAGTTCGGAAATTCAAGGATATTGGTTGATGAACTCGGTTTGGCCATTCAAGCATGCGAGGGTGGACCTAAAATGGTTCCAGAATCAACCAAATTGGCTCAGATTATAGCAGAATCAGTGGCCAGTGATAACCCCAACAGGGCTCGAGCCATAGAGATGCATGATTTTGCCTCAAGAGCAGTACAAAATGGGGGAAGCTCAAGTAAAGATTTGGATGAACTTGTTAAGCAACTTAATGAGCTTCAATATGGTGGAAAGTCCTAATAGATCAATGATTAATTTTTCTTCTTATTATTTCAGACATGTTTCTCGTTCCTTTGTAATTTAAGGAAAACTAAGGAAAACGAAGCCACCTACTTCTTTTTCATGCATATAATTTAGACAAAGTTGTTTCAGTTGTTTCTCGTAAACTCCTTAAGCTGCTGGACTAATGAATCCAAATCTTTGCTGGAGTTTCCTTGGTCTTGAACAGCATTTGTGGCAGCATCGGACAACCTTCTGACTTTGTCCTTCTTGGATGATCGCTTTTTACCGACTGGGCTAAAATCTCAGCCAATTTGGATGAATCAGGGATCGTCTGAGTCCCACCCTCACAAGCTCTATCAGCCACCTCAAGTTCATCAACCAAAAGACTTGCATTCACGAACTGGTCTGCATCAATTGGCCATGTCAATTTCATCACCCCATTGGCTATTCCTTCCAGTATAGAATTCCAACCGCAGTGACTCAAAAATGCACCCGCCGCTGGATGCCTCAGTATTGCCACCTGTGGAGCCCAACCCTTGATCAGGAAACCTCTCCCAGCCGCACGATCTTCAAACCCGTCTGGGATCAGACCACACTCAGCTGCCTTCACGGCCCAAATGAAATGCACCCCACTGCACTCCAGCGCAAAAGCAAGGGACCCCACTTGTCCACTTGTGAAGACCACACGGCTGCCAAAGCAAACATAGACAACTGAGTCAGCTGCCTTGTCATCCAGCCAAGTCAGTACGTGATGAGGTGGCACTCCGCCGGACCCCACCGCGTTTGGAAGCACCCGGATGGTCATCTTGGGAAGGCAAAAGAGGCCCCACGGCCCACACTCGATCATGACGCATTTCTTTCTTCGCAGCGTCAAGATAGATTCCTTCAAGCTCTGATTATTGATTAGAAGACCTTCTCTAAGAAATTCAGAATCAGGGTTTCCTTCCTTGAATTCACCGGAGGATGAAACAAGCTGCCAGTGTGGATATTTTGGTGTGTTCGGAATGTTTGGGAAGGAAAACAGAGTGTTTTTATCACTGACATTAACATAATCGAGAATGTTTTGCATCAGGGCATGTATTACTGAACTAGAAAGAACCCCAGAAGGCCAAAATACAAGACGTGGGATTCCTAGTTCGGATGCCAACTTTTGTGTCCAACCAAGGAGGAAATCAGAGATTATTGCCACGGGAGGAGAAGGGTTGGATTGTAACCATTCCTTGAGGGGGCAAATAGAGTTTACCGGTAGCTCGAAGGAGAGCTTCAAAAGATGGAGCTTTAGGTTCTGGAATGGAGAATACCAGAGGATGAAGAGAGTTGGAATGAAGGGTGGTTGATTGGGATTGGATTGTTACAATATTTACTTAAATTTTTCCTCATCATCTCTAACTCGTAAATATAAAAATGTAAAAAATGCAAAATAACATGCAATCAATAATGTCTAAGAAAGAAAACGATGCTTTCCACAATATGCTATGCTATGTGCAACTTTTTTTTTTTTTGGTTTTTGGCTATATCTTGATAACTTCGAAAAAAAATAATTAATGCAACAAATCAGTTACAATATCTACCACTACAATTGCATTTCTTATGACACCAAATAGTGGATAATTAAAGTTTAGATTATATTGCCAAGAATACTAAGGATATATATTACTCTCCATGTCTCCAAAAAACAGTGCAATTTGGAGGAAATACAATTTTTTTAAAAAAAATATAAATTATAAATTACTCATTTCATCCCAAAAATAAAGTTTACTTTGGTTAAAATATAATTTTTTATTAGTTATTAGATACAACTCATTAATACACTACTAATCGTATAATTTTTTATTTTTTATCTTTATTTTTAAATTCTGAGTATACATAAACATAATTATTATTAGTAAAAATATGTTAGAAATTTGGTTTAAAAATAAACTCTTTTTTTGAGATAAGAAATTTTTTTTCAAAGTGAACTCTTTTTTTAGGAGAGAGGAAGTATAACATATTCCTTTAGTCTAAAAAAATAGTCCATTTTCAAAACTTGCATTTGTCCCAAAAACCAAATTCACTTTTTAACAAAATTTTGAAATTAACCTTACTAATAATAACTTTGTATTCCCGTAATTAAAAAATAAGGATAAAATGTAAAATTATGCATTTAATAATACGTTAAGTGCATTGTACATAATAACTGAAAAAAAGTTATACAAAAGTTAAAGTGAACTTTTTTTAGGAAAGAATGTAGTATTTAAGGCATCATTAAATGTGTAGTTTTCATTTTTTTAATTATTATGTTTTAAGTGTAAATTATATATAATCATTATTAATAAAGATAATATAGCAATTTACTCTAAAATAGAAATTTTCTTGAAAAAAAAAAGTTTTGAAAGTAAAGGGGGAGCATATTTATGAATAGAAATATTATGCCGTTATCTATCATATCCAAATTAATAGGTTTTTTTAAGCACATTGTAAATTCATGTAAATGTAGTTTCAACTACTAAAACACTTAGAGAAGCCTCGTATTAATCACTTTCATTTCTCTCATTCAACCATATGTTACACTCAACTAGAATTCTGACTCTATAATTTTCTAATAAATATTGTACTTCACAAGTTACATTAATTAATTAATTAACATTATATCTACTTTTAACTATTAGGCGTCATAAATTACTCTTTTCTTTTGGAAGGAGCTGAGAATCAACCTTTAATTTGCTTAATTGTGTCATTTTCTACCTTTTCGTTTAGTGATTGTTTCTTAGAAAATTATGACACCGTAATATCTGAATTAGAAGAAAGCCTAAGAATCGACAAGCTATCAATGGAATATACCCCTTGTTGTACCATGTAGATATGCATGGCTGAAATAGAAATAGAAATAAAGTATGGTTAGCTTTGATAAGTAAGATATTAGGAGACAACAACTATCATCTACTATCACTAGTATTGTTTGGTGATGTGTATGGGTTATGTTTGCTAAGCCCGTCAAGTTCTGGACCTGTGAGGCAACACAGATCGGGACCTGTGAGGCAACAAAGTTCCGGACTTGTAAAGCGTGAGTTCGGACTGTGAGCGTGAAGTTCGGACTTGTGAGGCAAGTCCGAACCCGTGAGGCGTGAAGTTCGGACACGAGTCAGCACTAGAACCTTCGCGCTACCTGCATAAGGGAAGATGATAAGAATAATAACTAATCCCTCTTATCAAGGAAGAAGATAAGGAAAGAGGATAAGGATAATAACTAATCCCCCTTATCAAGCAAGATGATAAGGATAAGAGGATAATAACTAATCCCCTTTTATCAAGGAGGAAAATATGAATAATAATCCATCTTTCTTTATTAGGAAGAGGGTTATTTATACAGGGGAAAACGACAAGGTATAGGATCTATTCTCGAGGAAACACCCAAAATCGTCCTCTACATTTCAGTAAATAATCTTTTTCATCCTCCACTTTTAAAATGGGAACAAATAGTCCTTCAAATTTCATAAATTGGAACTTTTGGTACTATTTGTGAAATAAACGGGAACTTTTAGTCCTTCAAATTTCATAAACGGGAACGTTTAGTCCTGAAATTTTCTTTCAAATTTTAGTCTTTGAAATTTGAAGGACTATTTGTTCCCATTTTAAAAGTGGAGGATGAAAAAGATTATTCGGTGAAATGTAGAGGACGATTTTGGGTGTTTCCTCATCTATTCTCTGATCACTAAAAATATATTATACTCCGATAACAAAACTAACTTGATCGTCGGAACGTTTACCCCGGATAACTACTCCGGGATCTGTTTTGCAGAAACCACCATTGTTATCCATTCAGAAGCTCTCGGGTCGTGACAAGAAGATCGGATTGTTAGCAACAATAGTCAAAGAATCTTAGATCATGACAATTAAATCAAATCTCGACTGGGTTGCGGATTTCACCTTCATCAAGTGGCGCCGTATGTGGGAAAGGAAAAATTTCTTGATTTCTGAAGGCGTATTCGCAATCTTTCTCTTGATTTCGATTCGTGGTAAGATGGTGGACACTAGATCTGGAGTCCGAACAGCAGTTGAAGGAGCACGATGTAGCCGTTCGGGACTCAGGGTGGATGATCATTTACGCCTAAGTGGAATTCCTGAACGTTCAGAACACCAATCTGATAATGAAAGCGGACGCTCTCAATAGACGCCTCCAAATCAAAACACGTCACTGGTACGAAAACAACAAAAAGACGATGAAAGGGTTTTTGCAGAGTTACACCTTGCACAGTTTGAAGATTTCTGCAGAACTAGGCGTCATTCATGCCTCTCTGATGATGAACTCTAACATAGCAATCACAAAAAGAGTAGACAGAAAAAGAACGATGACAAGAGTGAAGCTCATGCTTCTCGTACTGATAACGACTATGAGAATAAGCGCTCTAGGGTTAAGCCAACAAGGTACCCTAAACAACCTCGACGTGAGGATTTATCTCCGATCAGCAACTAGGTCGCCAATGACATATATGGCTTGCTAGGGTCAGATGACGAAAGAGACGTTTCCTCGCCATTCACGCCAAGCATCATGCAATATCCAACTCTAGCCGGATTTGAGATGCCAAATGGAATCTCGTCTTATGAGGGGGATACTGATCCCTTAGATTTCTTGTCACGATTTAAATATGCGATGAACTTCAAGAACGCTCCAATGGAGATCATGTGCAAAGCATTTCTTATCTATTTGAGCGGGAAGGCACAGATGTGGATTGACGGCTTACCCCGTAATAGCATTTTTTCATTTAGAAGGTTGACTCTACTTTTTCATACTCGCTTTTTCTAGAGAAAGAAATTCCACAAGACTGCAGCAGATTTGTTGAATCTAAAACAAGCAAAGGATGAATCCCTTAAGTCATATGTGGAGAGATTCACTGATGAAAGCTTACAAGTAGCTGACAGAATAGACCAATTGGTAATCTCAGGCTTCATAAATGGTCTCAACCAAGGACCATTCTATACAAAGTTGGCTCGGGACACTCCAGTCAATACTCAAGCACTTTGGCAGATTGTGGAAAGCTACACCAAAGTAGAATAAGCCAATAGAAAGAAGAAAGAAATTAAGAAACATGAAAAAAGACATCAGGATAACACTCAGGGAAAAAATCGCCCGAAAAGTGCCTTTGATCGGCTGAATTATAATAGCCGAAAGGCAGAACCTCAGTTTCAGGAAAGAAGCTTAACGCCATTGACTAAGAGTCGAACTGAGATTTTAGCCATACATAAAGATCTTTTCCAACCTCCAGTCCTATTAACTATAGTGTCACATAAAAGACTCCAACATCTTTGGTGCAATTTTCACAACAATCACGGGCATGACACTGACGATTGCAAGGACCTCAAGAAAGAAATAGAAGATTGCATCCACAATAGAATGCTGGGTCAATATGTCAAGCAATGGCATTCAAAAACCCAACTTCGATCTGAGTCATCTACACATCAAGATTTGGAAGCTACCGGCTAACAACGATGGAGGGAAATTTAATATCCCAAATATGCCAGGTTCACAATTTAAAACGCTTCTATATTTAATTATTTTTCTTTTTGAATAAATATCATTTTGCTTTTCATAAATCGAATAGAGGAATTATGATTTCCTTGAATTCGGTTCAAGGTGGTGAAACTGCCTTGCTAAATTTTAAATCGAGGATCACGTGTAACCTTGGTTCAGCTGAGTTTAGCTACGAACTTCGTAACATCCCAAGGGGGTGAGGGGATACAGACATCTATATGAATGTCAGAAAATAAAATTTTATTATTCACAGTTCCCAAACACCCATTCACAGGTGAGGAACCATGACCTACAATTTCCGAACACCTACTCACAGGTGGGGAACTTCATCTCACAGTTCCTGAACATCCTAAGGGGTGAGGAACTTCGTTTCAAAATTTCTGAACATCCTAAGGGGTGAAGAATTTCGTGCCCTTGACTTACAAGTCTGGAATTAGGCGCCTTCCTAAAGATCCGGAGTTGCGACTGTCTTGATCTGTTCGGAACTGCACAGGTTCCGAACTACATTGGGTGCATAGGTCCCGAACTGTATTGGACTCACAGGCCCCAAACACCCTAAGAGGTAGGGACCTACGCATCAAATGCCCTGAATATTGGACTATTTTATAATGTGAATAGAAAACGCTAATCTTTTCTTTTACCTTTTCTTAGTCCTCTCTTGCAGGATCTCTATCTTTTTAAACAGGTCCCATCTCAGCGATTTGGAACCTCCACATCCCACATTGCAATTCCAGAATCTGCTGCTTGTACAAGTTCAGTGCACCATGGAGACACCACCCAAAAAAAAAAAGAGAGAAAAGCCTACTCTTGATAAAACCTTCATCTGATGTTATCAGACCAAGGTCTGGGGGGCTTATGATGTGTATGAGTTAGGTTCGCTAAGCCCACCAAGTTCCGGACCTATGCGGCAGCACAGATCGGAACCTGTGAGGCAACAAAGTTCCGGACCTGTAAGGCAGCAGAGTTTCGGACCTATGAGGCAGCGAAGTTTCGGACCTGTGAGGCAGCGAAGTCCTAGACCTATGAGGCAGCGAAATTCCGGACCTGAGAGTCAACGGCCAGGACCTTCGCGCTACCTGCATAAGGGAAGAGGATAAGAATAATAACTAATCCCCCTTATCAATGAGGAAGATAAGGGAAGAGGATAAGGATAATAACTAATCCCCATTATCAAGCAAGATGATAAGGATAAGAGGATAATAACTAATCCCCTTTTATCAAGAAGGAAAATATGGATAATAATCCATCTTTCTTTATCAGGAAGAGGGTTATTTATACAGGGGAAAACGACAATGTATGGGATCCATTATCTGATCACTAAAAATATACTATACTCCGATAACAAAACTAACTTAATCGTCGGAGCGTTTACCCCGGAGAACCACTTCGAGATCTGTTTTGCAGAAACCACCATTGTTATCCATTTAGAAACTCTCGGGTCGTGATAAGAAGATTGGATTGTTAGCAACAACAGTAAAAGAATCTTAGATCGTGACAATTAAATCGGATCTCGACCGGGTTGCGGATTTCACCTTCATCATTAGGGAAGTTAAGGTAAGAGGTTAATCAGTCAAATTGATCGTAATGAGTCGAATGTAATAATTATAAAAATATTAATATTTGTATATTCTAAATAATTTATTTAGATCTTTTAATGTAGTTAAATATAAATTTAGTATATATTGTATAAAATTTTAGATATATAATTGAATAATGTAATAAAAAATGGTTAGAAAAATATTTTAGGCAGAGAAAGTATTAAAATGGTAAGAAATTTTTTGTATAAATGTCTAGAATGTTCAATGGTAAAGAATTAAAAACTTTATAGGTGAAGATTTTAAAGTATTTACATAAAAAATAAAAAAAAATTAGTTTTACAAAAATTTTGAGTTCAGTTATTTTTAATTTTTTTTTGGGTTAAAAAAAGAGTAATAATAGTCAAATTTGATTTTAAACGATTAAACTGGTTTTGAACTAAAAAATATATATATTTCATACATCAGTTATTTTCTTTTTCTTAGTGTAATATAATTTTTGACTGTCTTTTTAAATTATAAATTGGGGATGTATAAAATATTTTGTCTCACGCACCCACTCTTGAAGATTGATTGGATCAAGATCTGAGGCAGTCATCTGTCTGATCTTCTTGTTATCTCTCAAGTTGGGTTTGTTTGGAGTGTGATGTGTTTGGAAAACGTTGTATTGGAATGTGTGAAAATTTTAGTGAGTATTTTTTGATAGAAAAAGAATTTTGGAGAAAAAAATAAAAGAATTTTTTTTAAAAATTATGTGAGAAAAATTTGAGTTGAAAATTTTGAATTTTAAATTTTAAAATAAAAATTTGTTTGGATAATTTTATTTTTGTTTGAAAATTTACTTATTTGTAAATAAAATTTACGGTCCACACAGACCAATTGTTCTTAGGGCATCAACGGTAGCCCCTCAAACCAGCCAGGCCTCATTCTGCCACGTCAGCGCCACATCAGCTTGTGGCCAGGCCAATACTATTCACGCAGCTATTATAAAAAATTTATTCACACTAGTGGCCTGACCTGCACTATTCACACAGTTATTATCAACTTGTTTTACATTAATAATACAACTTTAATAATTTTTTGGGCCATTATTAAAAACATTTTTTGGCAAATAAATTTACATTCAATGAAAAATTTAAATTTACATTACATGAATTTAAATTAAATATAAAATACGTAAAACAATCAATAGAAAATAAATTTACATTACATTAAAATTAAAATTTAATAATACTCTTAAAAATAAAAATAAATACTCTAAATTAAAAATGAAATACGTAAAATGAAAATAAATACTCTAAATTAAATATGAAATACTTAAAACAATTAATGGAAAATATATTTACATTACACTAAAATTAAAATTTAATAATATACTTGAAACATGAAAATAAATGTGATAAATTAAATATAAAATTCTTAATAGCATGAATAATTTTTTTATCATACATTATATACTTAAAAACAATTAATGGAAAAACTTTCATTACTTTAAGATTAAAAATTAATAATACACTTAAAATATGAAAATAGATACTCTAAATTAAATATAAAATACGTAAAAAAATTAATGAAAAATAAATTTACATTACATTAAAACTAAAAATTAATAATATACTTAAAACATAAAAAAAAATACTCTAAATTAAATATGAAATACCTAAAACAATAAATGGAAAATAAAAATATTATATTTTACTCTAAAAATAGGCAAAGTGTATGTCAATTTGTTGAGAAAAATATTTCCTATTTTTTGGCAAATTTTTTTTTTGAAAAAAAAAAACATTTTGGCCGTTACAAACAAATGGATTGTTTGCAGCAGTGCACGTGTGTACGCATCGCCCGACACGACTCACGCGGTCGTGTTAGCGCCTAAACGCTGACACAAGAGCCAAACGACGCCGTTTTTCCGTGAAAGAAACAAAAAAAAAAAGGGGGGGCCAGGCTGCATTGCCTAACCGGTGCAGAGGCTAGGCAATACAGCCTGGCTGCTACTGTTCAAAGCCAAGTCAGCAAAATTGCTGACTTGGCTTCATGCGATCAGGCCGCATTTCTCCCCAAAAGGGCTATTATTCATGCCCTTAGGACATGATCTCCGGCTTGACAATCTGTCCAATCTTGTTGTCATCTTTCAAGTTTAATTGTTCTTAGGACATCATCTCCGGCTGTCATCTGTCTAACCTTGTTGCTATCTTCCAAGTTTAATCACACTTAAGTATAGTAGAGTTTAACTTTGACCACTGTAGTTTTGGTGCGATCTTGTTCAAGCAACCCTAAGTAGTTATGTTTGGATTGTGATGTACTTGAATTTTTATTTTAGAATGTGAAAAAATTTTAATGGGAATTTTTTGTTAAAAAAAAATAGATCAGAAGAATTTTTTATAAAAAATAATATAAAAAGAACTTTAAACTAAAAAATTATTTAAATATTTTAATTTTATGATTAAAAAAAATTAACCATTTACAAATAAAAACACAAACCAAACACGTAAATGTTGCATTTACTTTTAACATAATTTGGTAGGGCATCACGGCACACAAGTTTTGACACATAATCAGAAAAGCATCCCCTGCTGGCTAAAGCAGCAGCACAAGGATCCGATTATTAAGAAATTGAAAACTCAAAGATGCAAATTTGAAGTACAGTGAAGGTAAGAGCCGCTTTCATCATCAATGTGATCAACAATGTCTACCATTGGATGACATTTCAGAGAAATGTAATGCCAAATAATCCAAATTCTTGAACGAACTCCCACCTTCTCGAACTGCATCCAAAGCTGCCTTGGGCAGTTCCCAGGCTCTTCTCCTCTCATCTTGAAATTCATTCACGGCTTTAGCTAAAATATCAGCCATTTCATCCGAATTTGGCACAGTTTCATCACCCTCACACACTCTGCACCCAATCTTCATCTCCTCCACAATCAAAGTTGCGTTAGAAAATTGGTCAGCACCCATTGGCCACGCCAGCATTGGCACCCCAGCTGTGATCCCTTCAAGAACGGAATTCCACCCGCAATGAGTCAAAAAAACTCCCACACAAGGATGCCTCAAAATCAGCACTTGTGGCGCCCAACCCTTAATCACTAGTCCTCTTCCGGCCACTCTTTCTTCAAAACCAGGAGGAATCACGCCGTACTTTTCACTTTCTTCGTGTCCCTTTGTGGCACCCTTATAACACAAAATAAACTTAACTCCACTCTTCTCCAAACCCAGAGTTAAGGCCTCCATTTGCTCATTAGTTAACACAGCTTGACTCCCAAAACACGCATAAATCACAGAATTATGATCCTTACAGTTATCCAACCATTCCAAAACTTCAGTAACCGAAATTGAACTAGCTCCACCTCTCTCAGCGGGGCCAAATTGATCGTCCCCAGGTGGCAACACAGGCCCCACAGCCCACACCCTGTCATGACCCAAAACCTCCTTTAAATGATCCAAATAAATTTTTTCCAATTCACTCACTGTATTAATCACCAGTCCAAAACTAGCCATATCACCAACAAAATTACCCTTGATTATTTTGAAAACAGGGTCATTCTCATTTGCTGCGTAGCTGCGATAAACAGGGGATAATTGCCACCAAAAATAAGCTGGACAATTAGGGACTTTAGAAAAGGAAATCATTTCATCATCGTCATTTGGATTTGCTCTCTTTGGTAAATCACGCCAAAGGGAATAAATTACCGACAGGGCCAACCCACCAGATGGAGAAAAAACGTACCCTGGAATCCCAAGCTCGGAGGCAAGGCTGTTTGTCCACCCCAAGAATTTGTCAAAAATGATAGCCGTTGGTGGTGAAGGGTGTGCTTGGAACCACTCCTTCAAGGGGTCGTGGAGCTGGGTTAAGGTATACATCATAACCCGAAACCCACCAACTGGCAGGTCCTTAACATTTTCCACCCCAGCAGGGATGGAGGGATGCGTCGGGAAAGGCAAGACAAGAGTTTGAATAGATGGGTTCCTGCAGAGAAGTGGGGTTATGAGAGGAACGTTTTTTGGGGTGACTAATATGGTTATGGCAAGGCCGCGGATGGATAATTGATGAGTTAAGTCCAGGAGGGGTATCATGTGGCCCTGTGCAGGGTATGGGAAGATCAAGATGTGAGCTTTTTTCTGGGACATTTCTGTATGAATAAATTTTCTGCAAGTTCTCGGAATGGAAAATATGGACTTGTGCCGGTCTACAGAGGAAGGAAGAAGAAAACAAAAAGTCTTGTTTGGCTTACTAGGACGCTAAAGAAAAAGCTCCCTTCTGAGTCTGAAAATTGACCAAGAGCGGGTTGTTGTCGGACATTCGTTGAGGTTTGGTAAATTTGACCATCCCCATTAACGTTAATTTAACGATGTTATTAGCTCAGAGGAAAGAGCGGGTTTGCTTGGTGAAGGTTGACCATTTGACAGTGATTTGCTCAGTGTGTGTTTTGTGTGTGTGTGTGTGTTCTTGTTTTATGTGTCAACGAGGAGGATCTCAAGGATTCCCACATTTTAAATTCCACAAAATTAATTGAACTATCAAATTTACCTAAGGTTACAGCAAATTATAGACAAGAAAATGGTTGATTAATTTAATAATCTCTTAATTTTGGATTGCTTAGCCAAAAATTTATTATTTTTCCCTTCAAGGAGCTAGATTATTTACTAGTAATCATGTTGATGTTATTGTAATTTTTACTATTAAATTAATTACTTTATTTATGAACTTTATGGTAACAATACTCCGTATATCAAAAAATATATATATATTCTTTACATTCGATAAAAACAAGTTAGTTACATAATTAAAATCCAAAATAATTAATAGTCCTCCTTTCTAAAAAAAATCTACAACTAAATAATTTTATGCTTACATGCTTTGTGACAAGCATCAATGTCCATGTCCCATCCAATTTCTAAAAAAAGTACTAATAACCACTTTTGCCTTTACTAGCCCATGTTGCTTTTCCACCAGTTGTGCTTTGTGAGCCTTCTAGAAAGAAAGTGACTTTTTTGACCGCAAATGGTCCAAAGGATTGGATGACATATTTGACCAAAAAAAAATAAAAATTCCTTTATATTTTTTTTAAAAAATGTAAAATAATAAAAAGGTGATCGATATGAAATTTTACTGTTATTTTTTTTAAAAAAATGTTATTATTATTTTAAAATAATATGAATTTGTATCAAACTAGTAACATGAAAGTATTGAAAAAACTCATAGAAGCAAACAAAAAGGAATTTATCCCAACGTATTCCTATTTTAGAAGCAAATCTCCTTGGACAAAACAGAGGATATCTCGATGATGGGAGAAATCGAGAATATTTTAAGTTATATACTTGCAATATCTTGAAATGAAAATCAAAAAAGGCAAACCCAAAAATAAATAATGATGCTACTAAAATAAATCATCTATCTCACGTTACCAACTTAGCATGCAATCCCATATTTAAAGCATATAAATGGCTAATAAGTAATAGCATGAAGAAATGTCATCCAATTGAGCGCATCGCTATCCTCCTTTGGTCTTAAAAAAACATTCGAAAAGGCTATTTTGGACTTTGACTTCATTTAATTTTTTTTTAAATAAAAATAAAATTTTTCCTCCAATTTAATTTTTTCTACTTAAATTCTTCACATATAATTTATAAAAAAAAAATTCCTCTTATTTTTTCCTTCAAAATAATTTTTTTACTAAAAAATACCTATCAAAATTTTCACATATTTTAATACAAAATTTGTCAAATAAATCACAATCCAAACATAGCTTCTTCTTTTTTTTTTTAAACAATTTAATTTTAAATAAAATTTATATATTACTCTTCTTAATAATATTCATATATAATTAAAAATTAAAAATTAAAAAGGAATAAAAAAAATTATATAGTCTTTTGCAAGTATCAAAATATCATCAAGTAAAACCTTTATTTATTTATTTTTTTGGCATTATTTTAAAGGTTGAGCTACGAAATATATATATTTTTAATGGGATATGATGATGATTTTTACAGTATTTCCTAAAAGATTTGAAGGGAGGAAAAAATGATTGTAAACTGCAAGGTTGGTAGTATCTTCGGTTTTACTGGGCTATCCCATCCAACTCTCGGTTTGTCTCTCCGGGGGTTCCATGAATGGCGACCGACTTCAGTGATTCTTCCACCGAAAACCCAAAAAAGCGCATCAAAACCGAAAACCAAACCCTAGAAAATTCTTCCCCAACAGCCCTTTCGAGCTCCAAGGGCAAATCCAAGATCGAATTCGAAAATAATGTTTGTGGGATCTGTTTATCCGAAGCCCAGCATGACAATAATGGTGTCAGCAGAGGCTTTATTGATAGTTGTGATCATTATTTTTGCTTTGTTTGTATTATGGAATGGTCTAAGCTTGAATCCAAATGCCCTTTATGTAAACGCCGCTTCTCCAACATTCGCCGCCCAGCTAAGCCTCCAGTTTTCCCTTCTGACCGCCTGATTCATGTCCCAGTACGCGACCAGGTCGCTATATAGCGTTTATACGTTTTCTTTTGATCTTTATTGGATGTTTTGAATTTGATTTTGATATTTGATGTGGGCCTGTGAAAATTTGTGGTTTTGGAGGGTTGTGCTTAATTTGGTGAATTAAAGTCTTTTGTGTGGTAATTATGATTTATTGTTAACTTTCTATGGGTGTTTTACTATATAGGCGTTTGGAAAATCAAGTTGGGCGTATTTGATTTTGTAGAATTACAAACCAATGATGAAATTCAGTAGTGATATTTTCATGTTCATACATTTGAATTATCTGGTGTGTAGAAGCTCCCGCCCGTTTGGGGTCGGGAAGGGTCAGGCATTAAGGGGTAGTCTTGCCTTATATTTCTATGAGAGGAGATTTTTGCAATTCGAACCTGTGACATGAGCTCTTCTGATAACGGCTCTTACCATTGTGCCAAGGTTCTCCTTTCCAAGTTTCAATTTATAAACAAGCTTTTTTCTTTGAGGTCTGAGCTTCTAAAATGATAATTTGGAATTTGTTTTTGTTTCTCATGTTTGTTATGTCGCAATGGAAGTCTGTTTTTGAGTTCCTTAAGGTAAACATGGTCTAATTGAATTTTTTTCTCAGGAGGAATGACTTGTGATATGTCCACTGTTGACTCCTTCTCACGTTGATGTGATTTATCTACATTGTAGGTGTATCATTATTTTGGAAATGCAACAGCTGGGCCCTTTGATCCTTATTCAGAAGCTAAATGTAGCATTTGCCAGAGTTCAGTAGATGAAAGTCTCCTCCTGTTGTGTGATCTTTGTGACTCTGCTGCTCATACCTATTGTGCTGGTCTTGGTGCAACTGTTCCCGAAGGTGATTGGTTTTGCCATGATTGTACTCTTTTAAAGGACGAACATAACAAGGCTGAGATAGATAGTGATTCTAAAGATCAGAGTAATTCTTGCAACTTGAATGAAAGTCCATCGAAAGAAGAAAATGTATCTATATTTGACATTGTAAGAGAACCTCATATTGGAGTGGGGGAGAGATCTTCTGCTAGTGGGAGGTTAGTTAATATAGCTAGAAATGATGATGCATCTTTGGAAGATGACTTTGCTGTGTCTGCTTCAAGAAGACAAGAGTCCACCATGCAAGATGCAACTAAGCTGGCTGCTAGGACATTACGCCAATGCCGTAATGTCCATGAACGGATACGAGCATTACGTCAGAACTGGAATGGTATACGAAGTGGATCTTTGAGTTTCTCTTTTAGAAAAAGTGATTGCGGACAGAATGCTAATAGCAAGTCTGAAATTTGTGTAAATTCAGAAAAATCAAGTTCAACATCTTGCTCAAGTCAGAAAGTGAAATCTGTTGAGGGCTGTCCTACAGAGCCTGAAATTAGTGTAAATTCAGGACAATCAAGTTCAAAATCTTGCTCAAATCAGATAGGGAAAACCGTCATTTGTTGTCCTGTTACAAGCAGCAATAGAGATTCTTGTGAAATATCCAAAGCCTGGAAAATGATGGACATTGCTAAGTCAATGGAAAAAGGACGAAGCACTTTGCCTGAAGCATCAAAACATTTAAGCTCTGGCATTAGCAAAATAGAGAATTTTGATTGCCATTCCGGTGGGAAGAACCAAAATATGCTGAAATCTCAGGCATCAGAAAATTTAAGCTCTGGCAATAGGAAAGGAAAGAATTTTGATTTCCATTCTGGTGGGAAGAACCAAAATATAATGAAATCTCAGATGCTTGAAAGGCAGAATCTTTGTTCCTTGGGGTGTGAAATTAATAGCACTGATTCTGTAATTTCACCTTTACCAATAAACTGTCAGTCGATATCTTCTCACAACATCCAGTACCCTGTTAAACGTGATTTTCAAAATGGAAGTGATCGAAGCTCACCTGAGAAGATCTCTTTTGAATCATCATTTACTGCTTCTCATTTCTGTGAAAGCTCAACTCCCATGAGTTCGTCATTTGAGCCTGCAACAGCAGCTTCAAATTCATTTCGTGCCAGAGATGAGCTTCATTCCTTATCATCTAGCAAGAAAGAATCTTCAATAGCCAAAGGTGCAGAGGTGAGAAGTCCTATTTACCCCATGACCATGAGAAGTTGTGAAGCCAAGAGTGAAATTCAATCCCTTGTCAAGCTAAACTTAAAGCTCCTTACAAAGGAGAGAAAATTAGGTACTACTAAAGGGTCATGTCTTATTCTTATTTATCTAATTTTTGGTATTTTTCTGATTAGATGTTGTAGCTTCAAACTCTGCCTATGCAAACTACGCTTATGCATGTTTGCATAGCCTGTCCCAAGCCAAGATAAAGTGAGGAGGATTGCGTCAGGCGTTGCGAGCCGGCTATAAAAAAAACTAGCTATCTTTTATGAGATGAATCCAAAGGATTTTTATGGATTTATGTCTTTGGGTTCATCGACCGCCGACTCCGACTAGTTTGGGATAAAGGTGATGATGATGATGATGATGAGATGTTGTAGCTTCATAACAGGAAGTGTTCTAAAGAATGAATTCCGCTCGGGTCAGTTTTTTTATTATTTTAAGGAAAATGCAATCATTGGACGAAGCTACTATTTGAGAAATTAGATGTTATAGTTTAGTTCAAAAGTGAACCGCAACAATAGTCACCATACTTTTTTAAAGTCTGAAATTCAGTCATTGAACTTATTTTTTAAAATTTCGTTTGGATTGTGATTTATTTGAGAAAAGTTGTATTGGAATGTGTGAAAATTTTGGTGGATATTTTTTGATAGAAAAAGTATTTTGGAGGGAAAAATAAGAGGGAGAATATTTTAAAATTATGTGAGAAGAATTTGAGTGGGAAAATTTGAATTTTAAATTTTAAAATAAAAATGTGTTTGGATGTTTTATTTTTGTTTGAGAAAAGTTAACTTTTTGTAAATGAAAATGAAGTCCAAACGAAGCCAGAGTGTTCTATTTAACAGTTTAATTTAAGTCATTTTGCTAGTTTTGCATGTTATCGTTAAATTTAGGGATATCTAAGTCTTTACAAACAAAAAGTAACCAATCAGTAATTTTCTTTTAATTTGCTGAATATCACTGCATTTTTTTTTCTTATTGCAACCCTAAATTATTCCTAGCCATCACCCTACATCATCTTCATTCTGTAGATTTCTCCACCACCTCCCACTTTCTCTCTTTTTCTATCCCCTTCACCTCCCTCTTCTGCTCACAAATAAACCTCTCTTTTTCTATATTTCAGTCTTCCCCACCATCTTCCATCTCCCCTCTTCTTCTCACACATAAACTCCTCTGCTTCAATGCTGCAGATCTTTCCTACAGCTTTCTATCTCTCTTTTCTTCTCACATATAATCTCCTCTCTGATGACATTGATTTATTTTACTTCATTTATTTCATTTTGGGTGATTAATTTGTGGGATTAAAGAGTTTAGAAAATTTGAAGATGGTGTTTGAATAAGAAAGAGAACTATCACACTAAACTAAAATATAGAGGCTAAGAAGACATGGTGGATTGAAATTGTGGAGAGAGTAAAATTCAGATTGAAAGTGATTAGAGGTTATTTGGTAGTCAACTGCCATGGAGATGGCAATGATACTGGATCAATTGTAGTGGTTTTCAGCTTCTGCAATCTTTCAAATATCGTCAATTATAGGATGGTTTTTTGCATTTGATTAGAATTAATGGTGAACTCTTTTTGGGGAATTGATTTGCAACTGCTAGGATGTATTAAAGTGTAGAACTCAAATTCTTTTTCTTATTGTTGATAGTGCAATCATAGCTAACTGGAAAAAAGATGAAGTAAAGATCAATGTTGAGAGCTGGGTTTGGATTTTGAGGAAGAACTGGATTTTGAGAATGAAGGAAAGGGATGGGAGGAGAGTGGAGGAGGAAGAAGAGTGGGTTATATTTTTTGACAAAAGTACCCCTTATTTTCTCATGTGGTTAGCATATGATATTTATTCTGTTAATATTTAACAGAGGTGACTGATTCGGCACATTTTGGATGGTTTTGTGACTATTTTTTGGGGGAAAAAAGTTTAGTGACCGAGTTTCGAACTTTCACAAAGTAAAATGATCATTTCTCTATTCACTCTTAGTTCAATGACGAGGAGCCCTTAATATTTGTCCATCTTTTTCTATCTCACAAATTTGTATAACAACTACTACTACTACTAAACCTTTATAGATTACATCTCGCTATTGCCTTTTATCTCATAAATACATATGGGGGGAAGTTGAAATGAGAGGAAAATCTACGTGGTAATATGACCTACTATACTGTCAATTGAAGCATTTTATTTTTTTTTCGTACCTTGTCGTCAATATCTTTCCTGTTTCTGCAGAAAATGATGTATTCAAGGAAGTCGCGAGGCGTGCCACTCACTCCATCTTAGCTGCCTGTGGTTTGGAGTACCCAAAACATGGACTCCTTCAATTCTCTAATTCTGTATGCTGTCATGAAGAATCCAATCAGCAATTCCGAAGATCCACTCTAATGCCTAATTCTTGCAGAGAATGTTTTTATGTATTTGTAAAGGATGTGGTCAACACCATCATGTTGGAGAAAATGGGGTATGGGAATGTGTCATGATGAGATTTTTATTCTCAGTGCGAGTCAAATAACGGTGGACCTCGCAAGTTTGCAGAATAAGTAAAATTATCCTAGTCTTATTCGTTTATTTCCTTAGCAGTAAATGTATGGCAGTTAGGATTTTATGCACTATAAGGGAGATTGCATCTTCTCTCTTATTTGATAGCATCTGGGCAATACTTTCAGTTTCACTGTTGAACAATGAATACAAACTTTTGAAATACTCAAATCGATGTGAGGCCTTTTATGGATTGAACCCGTTGTAACAAGTGGGGATGTTTCCTTAGCATGTTGTTATCCGTGCCTAGTGCTGATAAGTTTTGATGGAGGAGCACCAACTGAGATATATATTTGTAGAATTTCTGCTAACTTGAACCAAGGAGTAGTAATAACATCTGCTTTTAGTTGCTAGACAGTTCTCATAAAGACTGATTTTTCTGCAGCACTGCATGGTTTTCATATTTTTTTGTCTGACAGTTCAGAAAGAACACCATGCATTGATGGGTGGTGAGGTCCCATATTGACTCTCGTTAGGTCTTTTCTAATAGTTGGTGCCTTCATAAGTATTTTGCCGATTAATTCTTCCATGAATTGCTTGAGAGTGTTTACATAAGAGGCCATGTACTCCTAAATATAGAGGCCACCGGAGGCGGCCAACAGATACTAGGATCTCGGATTTGTATCAATCTCGCAAATCCACAACAGTGAACAACTAAAAGGCAGGCCAAAAAACAATTGGATCGAAGAAATATCTTCCAAAGACAAACAAGGGAAAAAGAAAAAGACAAAGCTGATTAATTTCTTCAATTCAGCTGACATCTAACGCCTAGTTGCCAAATATTCACAGGGTTTCGAAGTCATCACTGTAAGTTCTCTTGATGTGAAGGCTGAGAAACCACCCAAAAAACACGTCTCAACTTTCACATCCTTTGATAGGGCTTTGCTGTCATCGTTTCCCCTAACTACAAATATACATCTAGAATATAGATCAGGAACTGGTGGATTACTGTCTCAAAACTCACATGAGGCTCCAAGCCTTGTTTTCTGTTTAAGTCCAGTGCTTGAGGATTTCCAATGAACAAATGTAGGACCAAGAACCTCCTGGAACCTGGAGAGAAACAATTTCCATTCTTTCTCACTCAGGTCATCCAATTTCACAAAACCTGTTGTCACTGGGAGCATCTCTTCAGCACTTCTTCTTGGGGCGTATGAAGTGTCATCCAGAGAAGCTTTTCTTGCCTTCCCACTGATGTTTTCCAAGTTTGTCTTCTTCGGAGACTTGGAAAGCTTTGAAGAAGTAGAAACATAGTTAAGATCCCTCTCAAATCTAGAATCATCTTTACATGCTATCTCATCATCCGGTGCACTTTCTTCCTCTCGAATATATTGCAGTTTTGAAACTCCACCTGAGCTATTTACAAATTTACACTCAGAGTGAAATGACATTTTGAAGGGAAAAGTTTCCAGCATCTCAGAAAAGATGCCTGTTTCCATATTCTCATCGTTTATATTAAACTGAAAGCTTTCATCTGTTAGTTCTACATCAGTAGGCACTGCAACCTCTGCAATGGTCTGCTTGGCCCCCAAGCAAAGAATCTCAAGTTCACTTGGCTCTTCCTGATGAATGCTATACTCCCTACTCATCATCTCTCCAATCTCAGCAAGACTCAGTCCAAAGGCTGTTGCTTCTTTAAGGAAAATAGTACAAAGTACCAACATCCTAAGAGATGCCTCCCTAATCATGGGTAACTCAGCCTGCAGCATCTCACAATCACGGAAAGGATCAAGGTTCCTTATGTACACAATTTCTTCCTCAGAAAAGGGAATTGAAGCTTGTGGCCAATGTATCCACTCGAAATATGGATCCTCCAAGCCTTCGGGTAGGCAGAGGCCATGATCAATGGGGATGAGATCAACTTGACCAAACCTTCCAACACCATCAAGCTTCCGGACCAAAAGATTTCCAGCATGCCTGTCAGTGTTAAAAATCCTAACATCTAATATCCCAATTCTATGTACAGCAGAAACTGGAAAGTTAGAGGTCCCATGGTCACTAGCATCAAAGTCATGGGGAATGAACTGCTGAAGTGAGGCAATCTTGCTAACTGTTCCCATATTATGAAGCTTGCTTCCATTAACACTGTCATTCACATTGAAAATTGAATGTGAAATATTGACAAGAACAGTAGGGGGCACATTTGCAAAATGATCATAGTCTAACAGATAGGCTGCCACTTCTCGATACCCTGTTTCTCCAACCCTAACAGACCACTTAAGGCCAGGCTGTCCGAGAGCCTTCCCTAAAAGCCCCTTAGGATTGTTTGGTGCAAAAGGCTCCTCATCAGTTGGCTTCACAATGGCAACAGATTCTCCTTTGCAATTCCTGAAGTAATAAGCACCTCCTAGCCCGCTATTCACAGGAATTGGATCAACCCCACTCTCAATTGCCCTCATCATCTCCTTAATCAATTTACTAGTTCCTGCACAGGAACTAGATCGACCAAGAATCTCAATAACACTTCTCTCATCTCCATGCTGGACAGCCATTCCAGTAGGTGACAGGCATGGAGAGGATGAACGCCTTTGCAACATATTTCTGGTCAGAAGCAATGGGCAATCCTTTTGAACAGCACCAAGATCATTGTTCAGTGCCATGTCTCCAATGGTCAAAGAGCTTTCATCAGAGGGAATGTTAAAGGCAAACTGCAACATCTTCTTGACAGAATTGGCACTGTCTCTATGATCCAGTTCCATATCCAGAACTTGACCACTCTTGGTTTGGACAAAGACAGGCCTCCTCCCAGCAGCAAATGAGGCAGGTTCTTCCCCCATTGATTTATTCTCATGGCAGTCAGCACTACAAGAGCTGTTCTTGAGCACTTCAACAGCCATTGGAATATGAACAGGACCATCCAACTTAGGAGACACGATTTTTCAGCAGTAATTGCAGCAGTGAACCTTTTAATATGCTCTCTCAGACATCAATCTGTTATTAGATGAATTCAGCAAAGAAGATAAAGCTTGACCAGATATTCACAATCAGTTGGCTAGATTATGGCATGACAGTTTACTACCTTATACTTGATACTGAGATAAACAACACAGTTGGGCGAAAATTCAGCAATCTAACTACATTGCCACCAACTCTAGATCCGCCGTAATCCAGAGATTCAGCAACTGCAGTAAAATAGAAAATATCTCACGTCAAATTTTGATATTAATCTGCCAGCACACGCATACATACACATAAAATCCAGTATTATCTAAAGAACACAGACACAAAAACTGAAATCAGTAAAGCCATTGAAAACTCCCATGAATATGGAATGATCAACCTGCAATGCTTATTCACATATATTATTCAATTCATTAAAAAACCATTAACCTAATCCTGATATATCTATATCATTTCTTGCCTTCATCAACAATATACTACTCCTAGCCATCTATATGCAAATTTCCACAACACAAAAAGCAAAATCAAGAAGGAATTAGAATGCATACAGAGATAATCTTAACTGATACATTAATAAACATAATTCACATTATAAAAAATTACTGGCTAAATATATGCAGAAAATATCAAAATCACGCACACAAAACAACAACGACATGTCGCGAATAAATTAAAACTTGTTTCCCTTTCTTTTCTCCTGTCCTTCTAGACTGTAAAAGCTATCTCAAAATTCACATTCATGACATTTTTATTCAACTCCAATCCGTGCATAAATCTTCGATCTCCTCTAACGAAAAATTCAAAATTGATCGCAAACTTCTTCTTCTCTCTCTTTTTTTCTACTCATATTCTACACTTTACATTTAATTCCTTTCAAATTTCATGCATTTATCATCATCAAACAACGAACGCCGAACAAAACTCACCAAAATGTAAAACTTCAAATTCAGGGAAAAAAACATAGTAAATTAAAAGAAAGGTAAAGTGAACTCACTGTACTCCGAAGAAACTACAGATTGGAGATATGATCACGGCCGTTGATGACTGACGATGACCACGAGAATCAACGGCGGGTGCTCATCGTCTTCATTCAACAACGTCATTATCAGAGCCTGAACTTGTTTTCTTTCCTTTCCTTCTCTCTGATCTTTTTAATTAGCTTTCTTATTTATGGAAGTCTTGGGGTCGGGGGAAAAAGTTTTTAACCGTGCGATGTCAGCGTCGCGGTAAAAAGTTCAAGAAATTACAGTTCAAATCTGGCCGTAAATATTTGTTTCTAGATGGACTCGATGGCCGCATCCATTTTTGGCTATTTGACTGTTTGACTTTATTTTTTTATGAGACTAAAATGCTGTCTTTCAAAATAATACTGTAATAATAATAATAATAATATGTGTTTACGGATGGTAAGAGGAGAAAGATATTAAATTTACTGGCTGTACGATGATATAGTTAAAGTAATTTAGGGATAAAAATAATTTTGTTAGTGAAATGATACACAAAATAAAGAATTAAAATTTTATATCTTTAACATGAATACAAACTGTCTAAATTTTATGTATAAATCAAAAATTAAATTTATATTGTATTTCACCCAAATTTTCTTATATATGAATTTTATGCGAATCATTCCATCTATTCTTTTGGTAAAAGTTAAACGAAATACATAAATGAATTATTGATATTTGTAACTTTTCTTTTGACCTTTTTTTTTTTAAAATTTATTTCTTTATTTTTAGGAGAAAATCCCCTTGCGAAAGCGAAACTCCCCACCTGTACTAGAGGCCTCTTAACCAGGCAGATGTAAATCGAGGAATGTGCACAAGTTGGCATCATAGTTCGTAGAATTGGGATTTTACGTAGAATCGATTTGGGATAGCAGAATCGGATTAGTAGAATCGGATCGTAAAATCATAAGATTCTACAAAAAATGACCAAAATAATTCTAATTATTCATATTTTATCACCTACACTAATTTTTTCCACAAAAATAAGTTGTGTACTTATGCTAAATTGTAAAAAATCAACATTATAAAATATTCAATGTATATGCGTTATGAATTTTGTCCAAATCCTGTTTAACAACAACATATATCATTCAATCATTCAGCCACATCCTATCCAAAATAATAATAGCACTAACTAAAAAAAAGAAAAATGGTCAGTTCAGAAAAAAAAAATCAGAAAAAAAATAAAATAGAAAAACGATTCTACCAACGATTCTATACGATTCTGACCGATTCTACTAACGATTCTATTTGCTAACGATTTTGTGCGATCTAGGATCGATTTTGTTAGATGAGATCGTAGAATTGTGCGATTCTACGATCCGGATCGCGATTTTAACAACAATGGTTGGCATAGGCCTGACGGAAAGAGCCAATAGACCAAATCCCAAGACAGGTCCCATAATATTTCAACAAAAAATCTGCCATTCGTGAGGCTTGAATCTAATATTACTGGAGAATTTCTCCTCACATTACTCCAAACTTACCAATTCGCCTATGTCCCTGGGCCTTTAACATCCATTTCTTAATCCTCCGAATCTCGTCTTTTTTAAGATTCCTACGTCAAATACGGCGTCAAATAAGAAAAATAGTTTTTATCGACGGAAATATTTTTTGTTTGGAGGTAAAGAAACCACCAAAACCGGGAGGGGCATTGGGGTGTGAAACTGTGAATGGTCGTCCTTGATATAGCGTCATTTTTAGGCCGGCAGCCGGCCCACTCGGAATGCTTTGAACCTGGGCTTTCCACATTTTGTGAAGTACGAAACAACATGGCGCAGGTGGAATTAAAGTTTCCTCGTTTGTTGGGCTGGAGTTTTCGATCTTGCATTTGCAGCCTCGCACGACCGCCTGTTCAATCACTTAAGCTGATTAACACCTCAAAAATCCATAATTAGTGTTACTCATATAGCTGTAGTGATAAATTTACAAACCGTTTGGTTACAGGGAATGGGAGGGGAATGGAAAGGTTTGAACAAAAAATGAGTGTTTGTTTTGGGGGATGGGTTTATCAAAACCCTTCCCAATGGTTTTAATCAAAACCCAGGCCCCCCTCCTTTTCTCCAAACCCACGGTGCTGGGTTTTATTCTTCTATGGGCCTCAATTTTGAAGTGACTGGGCGCGCGCTACTTGTCATGGGGTTGCAAACCCCCCATGGTTTGCAACCTCCATTTTACCTTTTTTTTAATTTTTTTTTAAAAACAAATTTCACTAATTTATAGAAAATATTTTTCTCTACAAATTGACATGCACTTTGACTATTTTTTGAACAAGATATAATTTGTTAAATATCATATAATGTAAAATACTATTTTTATTATAATTTTAATTTAAAATTTATTCCATTCCATTACAAAATAATACCAAACAACATAATTATTATCATTCCATTCTATTCCAAACCTTTCCATTCCACAAATCCATTCCATTCTTAAACCCACCATTTATACCAAGCGCCCCTTATAGTGGTTTTGCCAAAATTTATATTCACGTCGTCATATCCATAGTGGAATTTCAATGAATTATTTCAATGACTGATGTTCTACCTCGCAAAAGATTGTTGACGTGGGCGAAAATCGTTCCAACTTACCACATGTTATTGCTAAAAAATCAGAAGACATGAAACGGAGTTTGATCCCGTGAATATAGTAAAACATAATTGCTATAGTAATGTTCTCAAATAATTGATCTTAAAATTAATGGACATATATAAGATTAGATTATCTATTTTTAGAAGTAAGTGATTGGTTCTAAGCAATTCTTTATTTTCAAAACCAATGTACTAATTTGGCGTTTGGGTATCGAAATGGTTAAAAGGTCAAAATTTCACCGCACACGTTACTTATAAGAGCATGTTGAAGATGCATTTTGAAATAGAAAAAGATTTTGTCAATTGGTAATTACTCAGAGTAATTACTCCATTACTGTTTAATTATATCGAGTAAAAAATTTACTGAGAGAGTACTTGGTTGAGGGGTTTAACAAATAATGGAATAAGAATAAAATGAAATTTGATGCTTGGTTAATGAGTATTATTTCGTGAATAATAATTCAAAATACCAAAACTGAATATCTTTCATTCCTTCCTATTTTGGGGGGTATGAAAATGATTATTTAAAATTTTTTGTCCTAAATTAAGACTGTATAAGCCATATTTTGTATATTTGAAAGAACTATTATTATTATTATTATCATCATCATTATTTTTTAACACAAGCTAATCAATATAATTATATTGAAAGAAATTATTATCATTATAGGGAAATTTTGTCATTGCATCGATCATTGCGTACGAAAGTAAAGTCAATGCAGAATTGAAATTTATGTACGGTAAACGTCATGGCCCAAGTTAGAGAGCCCACCAAGGTACCGAAAAGTTACGCATGGCCCAAGGAAAGGAGCAATCAGCAAGGTTTGAAATGGAAGAGAAGAGAGCATTGGCTTGACACAATTCAAGGTGACACTTGTCGAAGTAGGAGTGGGACCACGTTGCCCATAGACAAGGACCAGCCAAAAAGCCACGAGCTTAAGCACGTGAGCGTGACACGTAAGCCAAGAATGTCCAACGTCAAAATGACTCCATCAACGACAGGTCACTTCACTATGGACTGCACATGCCCCCACCATAACCCCTTAGGGCGTGCTTGCTTTTGATGAGTTTCTTTTTCCACTCTAAAACAAAAAAAACTTTCAATTTGTTTTTTCTGTTGTAATGAAAAAATTATTTTTAAATAACAATTTTATAAATATTTAGAACTAAAAAGATAAGAATAAAAATTAAAAAAAGATTATACTCTTTTCATTTAAAAAAAGTTTTTATTTGGAGTGAAAGAAAATTTGTTGCATAATAAATAATTATGAGAGACAGTTTATCTATATATGCGAGAAATTTTTTTTTATATGATTAACAGTTGTTGCACTAAAAATGAGCATATAATAAATATATAAAATGTTTTTTTCTTTAAATATGATGTATTTTTTGTAGTTATAATGTGTCATACATTTGATGATCTATCATTAAATATATAATTTTTTATTTTTATTTTTATTTTTAAATACAAATTATATATAATTATTATTAATAAACATAATGTAGAAATTTGTTTTAAAAATAGATTTTTTTGGACCAAAAAAACATTTTGAAGGTAAATTTTCTTTATGACGAAAGAAATATATTTATTTATATATTAAATGTATTGTATTTTATAATAAAATATTATATTAAATGTAAAATAAATTATACAATTAGATTGGTGTATTGAAATTAAAAATACAAAAAATATATAAAATATTAAATAGTTATGAATTATTTTTTTTCTTGTTTTGAAAGAAAAAACGTTTTTTTTACCCTTGGAGAAAAGTAATTACCAAAAAGGAAAATGGAGAGTGATAGGGGTTAGAGGGGGTCCCACGATTCTCCAGATCCTAGTCCCACGTGACACCGTCACGAGAAAGAGAGCGACGCACTGCTTAAGACTTAAGTCCTTGCAGCACGTGCCCTCATGTCTCTTCGATTCTTATTGGTTCTTCGATGATGGTCCGACGTTGGTGGAGCCCTCTAAAGGACCCAAAATTTTTGCCCATAAGGGGCCCCCTTCAAGTCTACACCTCTTTCCAGCTGCCTAAACTACCCCGTTTCAGATTTATTAAGGAAAATTTTAAGTTTAAGGGACTAAGCATGGGAACCAATTTTTCCTTAAAAATAAAAATGTTTGGTAGTTGGTACGCTATCAAAACATAGGATTTTGTTTGTATCATTTTGGTTTTACAGGTCAATATAACCAAAGCTTCACGGAATTAGTCACTAACACAACTTTTTTTTTTGTTTTGTTGGAGGAATATTTCGAAATTAAAATTTATAATATTGTAAGTGAATTATGTAGTCAACTATTTTAATAATGCTCCTGTTAATTTTTCTTAATAATGTTTGACAAAATTCACTCGCATGATAAATCTAGACCAGTGACATAAAATCAAAAAAAAAAAAAAACTATTATTCTTGTATTAAACTTCTTTTGACATAATTTTGGACTGCGACTAGATTATATTTCAAAATGTGTTTTGAAAATGCATTTTGAAATATTATTTGGATTGATAGTTTAGAATATGTTTTGAATTAGAATGTAGTATAGATTGCAAATCTAAAAATGTACTTTAAATTGAAATGTTATATAAATTACAAAAACTAAAATATATTTTCAACTAAAATAGTATAGAAGTATGTTTTGAAATGAAATATTATATAAAAAAGAGTGAAAATGGGTGAGTTTTAGGGTTTCGTTTTTAATAGGTAAAATGTATTTTGAAATTCATTTCAAACACATTTTTAGATCAGCTGAAAGTGAGCATGAAATGGATAAATAAAAATAAAAATCGGTGTTCATGAAATAAAAATAAAAATGTAAACAGCTGTCCATACACATGTTCAAATGGATAAATAAAAATCTTGAGAATGTTTTCCATTTATTCCACATAATTCCAACTCAAGAAGTCCAAAATTCTATTTCAGATGTAACCCTAATTGTACTTTTATTCATATTGAAGATTTTCATTGATAAGAGAAAAAAAAAAAAGAATGCTAATTTTTCAAAATTTGAAGCATGCACGCAAGATTGAGTATTTGAATCAAATGCAGATAGATTAATTTGAACCACAAGACTTCATTTTTTTAACTTTTCCCTGCCAGAATTACATTTGAAGTAATATTATGACTTTCCCATTATTGGATACCTTTGATAACCAATAATCGGAATGGGGAGGACTAGGATAATGACGAGAGCTAAGAATTGATCAGGCTTGATAGCTTAGTTCAAAATCAATTATGAGATGACTTGTAATAATGATTAAGTTCGAATGATAAATCTATTTTATCGTCCACTAATGAATTTTTCATATTTTTTTTATCCTTTTTACAATTTTTTTTTTTGTTTCAAAATTGTAGTATTGATTTTTGCATTAACAATGACATTTCAATAACAAGTTTATCCATGTGCTGTCCTAATTCGACAGACCAACGACCCTTTCAACACGCGAGAATGCGTATATATATAAAATCCATATAATCTTTATGTCATGAAAAGATGAGCTTGGAAAACCTCTCATTGATGTGAAGTTATTTATTTAGATGTTTGCAGAAAGCACGCAATATTATCTTTGACAAAAGTCACTATGAGGAAATCCCTGCCGAAATATATAGTTTTTAGTAAGTTGAAATCTAATTTAAACGTAAAAGTTTAGACTAACTATTAGACTTATTTTATTTATTATATATTTTATATATATATATATATATATTAAAAAAAAATTGACATAATACTAGTGTACCTATTCATGAACTTTAACAATTACTTTGATTGAAAATATTAATGTCAAATATGGAGGCATGTTGATCTATCTTACTATCATGTATGTCCAAAGATGAAGTTGCTTCAATAGTAAATTAAACTATAATGCATATGCAACTAAGTAATGCACCAAAAAAACACTATTAGTGGTAGAGTTGACCTCATCATTCCAAAACATAAGCATACAAAAGTTTTCAAACATGCTACTTGATGCTAATAATGATCTTTTAACTCTCACACCTATCCAGAAACCATTTGATGCATATGACTATAATAGCAAAATAAGTGCAGTAATCCTTAAATTAATGATTCTCACAATTAACCAAAAAGTAGAAAAGAAAATTTCTATTTTGTGAATTTAGATTTGCAAATAATACTAAGACTGTGTTATTTGATTAAAGACAAATAAATTAAGTTCAAACCTATTATTCTATGCAGCTCTCCTTTATTCACGAAAAGGAATTATCAATACTTTAGAGTGTATATGGATTGCATTTCAAACTATACAGACTCCCTTAATGTTCGTAAAATAAGAAATATATTAAAAAATACAAAAGTGCGTTTCGATAGAAAATAATGTCTATATATTTTACTTTCAAACTTTATAGGTTATATATTCAAATAAGTAACAGCTGGTGCTCATTAAGTGTGTTGAATGCATTAATGTCGAAAATTTCAAAGATAATGCCTGGTAGTAGTTAAATTTAAGTCCATGAATTTTCAAAATTTAAGTGCATGAATTTTCTTAGTCACAGTTTACACATACTAAAGCTTTAGCGTGATGGAGGTGAAATTTGACTTTCATATTTTTTGCCCATGTGAATATTAGTTAAACTCCAAATCCAAAAGGACAAGAAAAGACACCCGACTACTTTATATCAAAAAAAGAAATGATCACTCAAATCTTTTCTTTTTTCCAACCACATAATACACCTTTAAATAGTCCCTTGAGAGCTTTCTGTTTTTCTCTCCGTAAGTACTGAACTTGTAACCTCCCATAAGGAATGCGATATTTTACAGCTAGTGAAATATAAAGACCTAATATTAAAATAGATAATATAGATTATTTTTCTGCCTTAATCAATTTTATCTTCACTTATAATTCTCTTTTTGTCTCGAAAAAAGTATTTAATTAGATATAATTTTTTTAATTATAAAATACAACACTTGATATATTATTCAATGTTAAAATTTTCAATTTTATCTTTAATTTTGGATCATATGTTATCATTGTTAGTAAGAATAGTATTGAAACAATTTTAAAAATTAGTTTTTTCCCCTTTGTTTGGGGAGGGGGTCTGAGTAATACAATTTTTTTTAAAAAAAAAAAAATTGCAATATTTTTGTCATTCTTGTGGGGCACTTTGGTCAAATCCACTTGCATACATCCACTTTAGAGCGTTTAAACCCACATCAACGACCTAAAATAGTTAACGCCGTCATTAAATCAAAAGTCCGTAAGACGTGAACGGCCGTTAACTCTGTCCCGTTAGCACAGAATTGTAGGGACATGGGAGTAGGAGGCGGACGGGTGAGGGTGGTCCCCACCGCACGCGAGCCGGCAAGCAGAGTGGCAGATGAACGGCAGGGGATGGGCGCACGTGAGCGACCTTCTTATGACTTCTCTCAGATCACGTGCGTTGGGTATGCCTCCACGTATTTTGTTTGTTTTTTTGGCAAGTTTTTTTGAACAGGTAATATATTTCAAATAAGTGAGCGTAGGTATAAGAAAAATGCATGAACAAGAGAAGATCAATAGCAACTTCCCCTCTTTAGAGGTCACATGCTATCCAACCAATTTTCCTCATCAAAAATCACTTGCTTTACTATTATTGGGAAATTGATTATGCCCTATCAAGAACAGCCCACCTCATTAATATTTCCTTCTTTTTTTTTTTCCTTTTTTGGTTTGCTTTGATAGCTATTGGAAGCAATATTATTATACAAGAACAAGTTACACATTTCTTTTAGCCCGAAAAGAAAATTCACTTTTAATTAATTATAATTTTTTGTCAATTAAGGTATAATATATTTAATGTAACTATTAATGTATAATTTTATATTTTTTACTATTAATAAAAATACTTTTATATTCAAAAGTAAACTCATGTTTTGAGATTTTTTTTTTTGAATTGAACTTTTTTTAAAAAAATGGAAAAAAAATATATTTTTATTTTATTCTTCTTCCTTTTATAAAGGTGGATGTAGTAAGTAAAATATTATGGATTAAAAATAAAGAAGTGATCAATTAAAAGAAAAACAAAATTACAAGTAATCTCGTATTCTTACTAACTTGCATAATTCAGAAAAAATTATTTTAATTTATTTTTAGTAATTATGGGGTCAATTTCGTTGGACTTCTCTAATATAAAAATTTGTTTTAAAAGTAATTTTTTTTTCTTTTTAGTTAACCAATATCTTTGCATTGCCTACTAAGATCTTGAAATAGAACAAAGGCGACACAAACCTAACACTTACCAATGTTGAAATTTTTTTTGTCAAAAATAATCTTTTGGCATAAGTTAAGATTGGAGATCCAAATAGAGGATTTCTAGCTTAAGCCAACAACGTTAGTGCGGAAATTGAGAGAGAAATCAAAGTCACAAATCCATTTTCTAGCTTTTTCTGAATTTTATAATCAAAAAAAAAATCGATCGCGTATAATGGTTGTCGGGACCACCCCATCACTACGTGAGTTGGCCACGTGATTTGGGAGGGGGACGATGTGGTGAGCAGACATTTTTAATCACGTGACTTTCCCCGTATTCCACGGAATATCTGCCACGTGTATTCCGTCCTAATTTTTTAATCCTAACAACTTAACCTTAATTTTTTAATATTTGCCGGAAACGACAAGTTTCCTTAAGTTACCATTATGCCCCTTTCTACCCGAAAAAACCAAAAGCCAAAACAAACACGACAATGCCCTGCAATTTTATCTCCTTTTTGGGATTGCATATGATTTAAGTTTCACTTATATAATTTTTTTTTAATAAGTAAAATGAACGTTAACAAATAAAATAACTTCTATTTTTTGGGTCATTGTATATGGAGTTTTTTGAATAAATATAGTACGTGAATTGAAATTCTTGCTAAAAAAGCAATTTCATCTATCTAAAATTTTAGGTTGGGGACTTGGATTTTGAAATAGGGGGTTTTTCTTTCTTTCATTATTTTTTAATCAATCTTCACTTCAATTTGTTTGTTTATGAATGTACAATGATAAGTACAAGATTTCAATCCAAGATATGAGACCCAAAATATTAAACTCATGTAAGGTTCCATAAATAATAACGATATCAAGAGATGTGTGCGTATTAATGATTTTAAATCCCTTTAAAAACACGTAGTTATAATTTCGAATATCAAATATGAATATATTACCGTACTTATAATGAGGAGAGAAACCCCTAATTTTAATAAGAGATAATATATTAAAATGTTCTGAATTTAGAGACTTTTCAATTGTAACAACATGATACCTGAACTTTAAAATGTGTAACAATAATGTTCTCCTACTGGAAAAAAAGACGAAAAAACCCTCCTTAAAGACAAAAAAAAATTGATATAGTTTAATTTTTTATTAACTTTTTAAAAGAAAAAATTTAATAAAATTATGTAAAATTTTGTTAAAATTTTTAATATAAAAATACAAAAAATTATTATATGATACTTTATTTTTTAACTTCAATTTTTTTTATAGATACTTTGTTTTTTAACTTCAATTTTTTTTAATCATTTTTGTCTCTAAATTTTATTAAATTTTCATCTTTAAATTTTATGTTTTAGTTCAAAAAAATTTATTATATAGTGTAAATAAGTTTATTCAATTTTGTCTTTAAATTTTATCTTTTTTGTCTTTTTAAAAAAATATAATTTTTTTTACAGATACTTTGTTTTTTAACTTAAAATTTTATCATTTTTGTCCCTAAATTTTCATCTTTAAATTTTATTTTTTAGTTTTAAAAAATTTATTATATAGTGTAAATGAGTTTATTCAATTTTGTCTTTAAATTTTATCGTTTTAAAAATTTATTTTAAAATTTTAGATTATATGCTTTATATCGGAGGGTCTTTTCGTCTTTTTTTCAGTAGGAGGACATTATTGTTACACATTTTAAAGTTCAGGTGTCGTGTTGTTACAATTGAAATGTCGAGTCAAAATGGTTACAAGCGTCTAAATTCGGGACATTTTAATATATTATCCCTTCTAATAATATGTTGTTTTATTTAACTTGTTTGAAAATTCAACATAGCCTCTAGCATTGCCTAATTTTTTTCACAAGTTTGAAAAAAAGTGGTGAAATTAATATAGAAAATGAAGACAATTCTAACTTTTCTCCAAAAGTTTCTTTTACTAAATGTTTTGTCTAATTCCAGGTCCGAAATTGTAATCCAGGTGAAGACAGGAATTTTCATGGAAGTTCTTACTTAATGAAAATAAAATGAATGTGCTATTGCTATATATTGATTTGTTGAGGGTATATTGGACTTTAAGCACAAAATTGTTCTGGCAAATGAATGGCAACTCTGACAAAAAATCATTATTTTTTGTTTCTTAGCCTTCCTCTGTGATTAATTAAAGTAAAGAGAGCTTTAATATTATCCTAATCCCAAGACACAACAAAGGAAAATGATTGTTAACTGATCCCTAAATTGATACCATAAACAGAGAATGTCCATGTTACAGGGAAGTTTCTTAAATTAATTATTAATTAATCATCATTTGCAAGAAATAAATGAAAGTCCCACTTGACCAGATCATTGAGGCATGCCCTAGTTCCTAACTTCTCTTGCTTCTCTCATGTGACAGACATAAATGGTCCTAAACTAATTTAAACACCACATAATCTTCATGAAGATACCAAAGAATATAGCCATATAACTTTTCCTTTTTTTGGAAAAAAAAATTAGGAGAACAAATTGAAGTGCCAAGTGGAGAATGGAAGGAAAAAAATTAAAAAGCGAAAATTGAACTTTCCTTTATTATATATATATAAAAAAAAGAATAACTAAAACTCTTAACAATGAGAAAATATTCAATTCTAAAAAATGTATTCATATAATTACATCCCTAAATCATGCCAAATTATATTATTAAAACTTTCACTAATAATTTTCATGTCTTCATTTGTTGCAACAACAACAAAAACCCTAGTAGGGTTTCATTTTTGAGAGATTATTCAGTATATTTCGTAATCTAATATAGTCAATAAGATTACATAATCATAAGTACGAATAAGTCTACCCCCTTAATTTATTTCTCTCGAGAGCTATTGTTACTTAAAATAAAAGCTATGAAACATTTAGAAGAAAAAAAAAAAGCAAATAAAAGTAATGTTCATGAACCTAATGCGCTGTCTTGGCGTATCGGAATCTTTACTTTCATTGTCATTTATTATTTTAATTAAGCCAATTTAGAAATATGATAATCACAGAAGTTGGTGTGTATACATTTCCAAGATATGAATACAAAAGATTAATAATTGCTTTGCTTAAATAATCTATGTGTTGGCCTATATGATTGGATAATGGATGTGTTGGATAGCTTTTGATTGAAAAATAAACGCTTTTTTATTTTAATAAATCTTGATTTCTTTGACAGCTTTACTTGCTTTATGGTCCTTGCTCGATGCATGCTGATCCAATCCGTCATTGAATTAATTAGTACCTCCAATAGTGATGAATAATTATTTATTTGATTAAGGCTGCTGAAAACAATAAATTATTTTCTTTCTTTCCTTTTCTGTTGTTTAGGGTGCATGTATAGTCTGTTTTTTTCTTTTTTTTTTTTGGGTACGAACTTAACCAAAAATTTAATAGAAAGCAATGGTGAAATATAATTTATATAACTGACTTCATATAATGGGATAAAAACTTAGTTATTACTATAATTATTGTATAAACTTAAACAAAATGTGAATGAGATTATGGCATATGTATTAACAATATGTGCAATACTGTTAAGAAAATTATTTACCCTCTCTATATTAAAAATATAGTTATTTTAAGATGAGTATAACTTTTTGAAATTATAAGATTCAATGCAGTTAATACGTTATTAAATATACAAATTTTTTTATCATTACTCTTTAATTTTGTATCATCCATACTCATTATTAGTATATATGTTATAGAAATTTTATTCAATAGTATACTCTTTTTTCGAGATAAAAAAATTGTTGGAAATCTAATCTCTATATTTTTTTTTTTGGGTAACAAATATATTCATTGACCATCCCTTTTTTTTTTTCTCTTGATCTACAATATTTATTACTCCCCTTATTCTATATAAACTATCCACTTTTAATTGTATATATCTTTTTCTATATATAAGATAACAACAAACTTAAAATATTATTAAATGTATATAAATTTGTTATTCTTAATTTTTAATTATGAACTTACATAATTATTATAAGTAAGTATAATATAAGAATTTTATTTAAAAGTGAATTTTCATTTTTTAGTTAACAAAATTCTGAAAGTAAATTTTTTTTTAAATGAAGGAAGTATTATTGTTTAACTATTTTGCCAAAAAAGAAAAAACTAAAGGCTTTTAATGAAATCAATGTACTTTGATTATGACTAAAAGTGCGTGAATCACTCCATTATCAATTACTATGTCTCAATTCGCTTTTTACAAGTCGGCATTCACTCAATAGGTTATCAACCCAATATTTATCAATCAAGGTTCCGAATCATTTAAAGTCTCTATCTTGCGTGCAATTTGATCGCAAACAGAAAATTTTTTCAACTTTGAGGAGTAGAAGAAAAATAAACCCTTTTCGAGACGTCAACATATTCGAGTTTGATTTCGAACGAATTTTTATCAGTAAAAATTTAAAAGAAAATAGTGAAAAAAAGCAAAAGAAAAATTGTACAAATTCTTAATTTATCGACTCATCTTACATAATTTCATTCATTCCTTGCTTGAGATATTGTTCACCATCAAATCAAATCATCATATGTTATTAATAAAGTAACAATACTTTTAATGAGTAATTTAGTAATTTTTTATAATAATTAATATAATAAATATAAAAAGACAAAATTCACTCTTTATCTTTTTTAAAAATAAAAATAATATTATCTTTTTCATATTTACTGAATGAATTATGAGAAAACACTCAAAATTGTCATCCACATTTTATCAAATAATTTTTTTCATCCTCCAGTTTTAAAATGGGAACAAATAATCCTTCAAATTTTAAGAACCAAAATTTGAAAGAAAATTTCAGAATTAAACGTTTTCGTTTATGAAATTTGAAGGACTAAAAGTTCCCGTTTATTTCACAAATAGTATCAAAAGTTTCGATTTATGAAATTTGAAAGACTATTTATTCCCATTTTAAAAGTAAATGATAAAAAAAATTATTTATTAAAATGTGAAAGACAATTTTGAGTGTTTGCTCATGAATCATTATAAAAAATTATTATGGCTTATGATTACGTAAGTCGTGGTGTGTGAGTGAAGCCAAGGAGGGGCCCCAAAGGGGGCAATATAGTTGGGGTTAGTTGGCCCGTGTGAAGGAAGTAGTGTGTTTTATTTTACATGTCCTTTGTGGTGTTGCACGGGAGTTGCTGGGTCAAACTCAGCTGGCCCCCACGCCCTTTCCCATTCATAGGTGTGTGACCACACGACGAAATTGAAGGTCACACTGCCTTGCGCTTTTTCCCATCCCAACATTATCACATCATTTTATTTAACTTACATCTATATCCCTTTCCCCACTATATATTCCCCAATTTCCATCAATATAACATTTCGTATTCTATTTTTACATTTTTAAGATAACTTTTTTAACTTTAATTAAAAATACTCTCTCAGATTGGAAAAAAAGTCCAGCTTTAAAATTTTCTTTGTTTATAAAAAAAATAAAATTCACTTTTAATGTGAAATTCTTGTATTACCCTTACTAATAATAACAATACATGTTCTAAATAAAAAAATAAATATAAAAATATAGAAGTATTCGTTTAATTGTGTATTAAGTGTTATATATTGTAACTTAAAAAAAGTTTTATTTAATCAAAACTGAACTCTTTTTTTAAAAATAGAAATAGTACAAAAATGCAAAATAAAATATAATCTACACATGCCTATATATATATATATATATATCCTTACCATCATACATATTCAAATTAGCAACAGCTAGTAAATTAACTTATAAGAGAGTCACAATTTAGATCCTAAACTCATTTGATCCCATGAGGAAATATAATTTGCATTCACTTGATCTTAATTACTTCTCAAGAGAATATCGAGGGCAATGACTGTATTACATACAAGCATAGAACCTGATTAATATAGAGTAACCCAAATTAAAATTCTATACATATTTTTGTGATTGGTTTTGTTGTTTCAAATGAGTGAATAATGTAATTGTTGTGTTTCACATTTGTTTTTCTAATCTTGATTTAGTTTTTTTTTTTTTAATAATAAAAGTCTAAGTCCTTTGGTCTCCAAAAGCATATTACTACAACTATACAAGAACGTTAGCCAGCAGAACAAGGCGGTGTTGATATCACATGATTACTTGATATAGCTTAATCTTATTGTTTGTACATGCGGCTCCTCTAGCTCTCCTTATTACATGACAAATTGCGGTGCATGTTCCCAAACATTATTCTTATTCTTTTGTGTGTCAAACATTATATTAATCTTTAAAGAACCATAGTATAATAGAAAAAAAAAATAGGGATAATATTGGATTAGGGTTCCAAAGAATTTTGCAAAGCATCCATACATGTGTCCAAAGTTCGAGATAAAAGTGAAAAAGAAGGTAACCAAGTAGATTAATTAAACACGGTTGTACAACCTGTGCATGCATGAAGAGCCATGTTCATTATCATCTAACTTAATCAATTAATTTCTATTCTTGTAAGAGGGGACTCCTAAAGATTGATAATACTATAAATTTGATGATGACAAGCTGTTCGGTTGTAACGATGCATCTTACTGTGAATGCCTGCCTTGATTGTCGGACGTAAACTAAACAAACCATGGTTTGAAGCATGCTTTATACTTTAATTTTAATATGCTTTATACTGTAAAAAAAATGTTCATTTTAATTGAATATAATTTTTTTTTTTACTAATAAAATATAATATAATGGTGTGCGATATATGATTATTATCGGTAATGATAATATATAAATTTCATTCAAAAGTAAAAATTTTTTGAAACAAAAAAACAAAAATTGAAAAATTGGGACATACAGCTGCATAAGATGTACAATCCATGCACTAACTCACCAACTTCGTAAGCTCCAAATTTTTATAAAGTTTATGACCAATTTATTAGATCAAATAATTTGATATATCATAGTATAAATACATGGTATAATTGAGAAAATAGATTAATCTATTCTTTTTTAATTAATTAGTAACATTTATCATAACCTATGATAAAAAAAAACAGAGAGCTTAATTGTGTTACTTAAGGGGTTAGAGCATTACACATGAATTACGTTTGGATATATTTGTGTAATTTTAAACCCGTAATTCTAAAACTATTCAAGGGATTACAAATAAATTATCATACTAACAAGGTACGTATTTCAACACTTTATTCTTTTAAATTGTTAATTCTAAAATTTGAAAATAAATATAACATAAGAAGTAGAGTTATTCATTTTTACCCACAAAATCGCATTATTTACAAAATTGATAATTTCAAGTGAGATCGAATAGTTTATTATATAATTAATATTAGATATTCAAAACTAAAGAGAATCAATTTGATCCAAGTTATACAAATTAATTTCAAATCATAACTTATAAAACATGAATAAGTTTGAATTAGATCAAATCAGATCAGATCAGATCGTATCGTATCGTACGTATTTGAACGGTACTAAAAAGAAGCAAAAAGAAAATAAGTTCCAAATTGACAAGTTATCCAATCCAGTTAGTTATAGAGACATCACAAAAGTAAAGTATTACATCAAACATGTGTGCGTTTGGGGGGAAGAGAAAGAGAGAATCTGGGGAGCACATGGGGGGCGGGAGCTTTGGGTAATGGAGGCCCCGCGTTTCCCGGTTGAGCCTGAAAACTCTGAAAATAAAAGGGCATTATTACAGGATTACAACACCGGAGTAAGGCCTGGCGTCCTCTGCACGTGACTTTTCTTCCTTTGCCACAAACATCCTCTGCTCATTTTTTTCTTCCTCTTTCTCTTTCTCTCTCTCACTTTCCATCTGGGAAGATGTTAAAAAGTACCACCACCCATGAAAAATAACTCAAACGACAACAACAAAAACAAATGTTGTATTAGTACTATAAGGTGTACATTTATTTTGTCACAATAAGATAATTAATCGGGATCTGTGCTCTAATCATAGTCTTAGTTTGTTAATCTTTTTTAGTCAACGGCGTGATTGTACGATGGGAGGTCAGCCTCTCTGTCCGTTTGTTTACTTTACCCCTCACGTGACAGCCGCATTGCCGCACCCCCCAACCAAACCACCCTCATAATCACAAAAATTAAGAGTTTAATGTACTCAAATTGTATACTAATTTTTTTGATTGAAGGTAAAAATATATATATGTGTGTTAGCTAGTACGTGGTTAGTGCATACCATTCTTTTATAATAAATTGGATTCCTTTTGTTTTATTATCATATATGCACTTTTAATTTGATATCATTTTAAGTTATTAAATATATAATTTTTTAATTTTTAATTTAAATTATAAATTATTATTATTATTAAAAATAATATAAAAATTTTATAATAAAAATATATATTTTTTTTAGACAAAAAATAAATCTTTCAAATAGATTTTTTTTAGAACGAAAAAAAGTAGAAATTAGATTTTTTTTTTTTTTTGGTTCTATTATCGTGTATTTGCTATGTTTTATCTTATTAAAATAACATGAGAACGATCTAATTTTAGATAAACCTAATAAGTTTATAATAGTGAAACAAATAATCGTGATTTTTCTTTCAAGAAATCTTGGATTCAAATTATAAATTCTGTTAAACGTATTCTTATATTTTTCAAAACAACTTTTTACACTCTTAACTGTGAAATTTTTTTCTCTCATATTCAAAAAAATGTTATTATTAATTCATCAACAGTATCTATTTTGGCTCAATATATTTTTTACAAGTTTCATTGTGATTGGACTATGGACCAGTTGTACTACTCCTACGCATTGTTCAAAGGGAAAAAAACGAAAAATCATCAAAGCGTACGAAAGTTGAAAAAATGTGACGGTGATTGAAGCCTGTTAATTTATTGAAAAGACAAAACATAAATTTGGTTTCGAAATGAAGTGGAGATACTGTTTAATGGGATGATTCGAGGGCCATTATTGCCCTAAACAAAGCAACTAAAACAGTGGCAATGCGTCCCAAACACTGTGGAGTGGGAGCTTGTCTTAGCATGCAATGCACAGAGGGCCTGCCTGTGCAGTGTGTACAACTTGGAGTTTTATTAATGTTTTATTGTCCCTCTGCAATACTCAACTGTCCCGATATCGATTTGTCGCCCGTCATCCACCATGGCTATTTAAACGAACCGTCGTACTACGACGGAAGATAGACATTCGTTTGGAGATGAGAAGTAGCGATGATTCGGAGCATCTTCAAATGAAAATCACCTTCGTTTCTGTTTAGTGTGTGTGTGCGTGTTTTTTTGTGTTTTTTTTTTCAATTCGTTTGGAAATGAAAAGTAGTGATAATTCGGAATATCTTCAAATGAAAATCACCTTCGTTTCTGTTTAGTGTGTGTGTGCGTGTTTTTTTTTTCAAAAAAAAAAAACAAAGTAATGCATCTTTTATTATAAGATTGATTATAGTTCATTGGCTTTTGGATTCAACAACACTAACTTTTCCAAAAAAAAACTCTTTCCGTCTAAAAAACAAAAGCCTGTTTTTCAAAATTTTCTATTCTAAAAAAATTCACTTTTAAACCAAATTTTTAATCCAAAAAAAAAACTCTCCCTATAAAAAAATATCTTCAAAACTTTTTATCTTAAAAAAAGAGTGCATTTTTAATCAAATCATTAAAATATCTTTATTGATAATAATTACGTATGATTCACAATTAAAAAATTAGATTAAAAATATAAGATTATACATTGAATGACATATTAATTATATTGTACTTAATAATTATGTTTGAAGTGATTTTTTTTTAGGAAACAGGAGATATATTGTGATTATGGATTGTATTTTGAGAAAATAATCACACACACAAGGAAAAAAAATTGATTTTATTTTTTCTCCTTAATGAAAACTAGAAATGCTCAGTATTCAATGTGACTCTAAATTGCAATATATTTAAATTTATTGCATGGGCATACAAATACCGAAACTTAAGATGGATGTCTAATTATATAAATATCTTAGACAAATTATTTTGGTTTTTAATTTTTGGGTAATGGGTGACATAAATTAATTATATTGAAAGCCTAATCAAATTATTTAGAGGTTAGAGAATTTAACCACTGACCCCAACCACACTCCCCTCCCCCAAAAAAAGAAAAAAGAAAAAAAGAAAATACATGACATTTTTTTTGAATTTTTTATACTTGTTGTGGAATTTAATCTCAAAACCAACACTCATCAAAAGTTACTTAGGCAAATTCTTTTGTTGCGCAATTCGATGAAGATATGTATTTTATATTCCAATTCAAGATTATCTGAAGTCCTAAATGTTGATAATCATAAAACATTCATTGAAAGTCTTGAATATAAAGTACATGTTAAAGTAAGTGCATTTGAAGGATCTTCCTATTCTATTGCCGAAAGGACCACTATTCGGGATGACTCTTACCTTAGATATATACTTCCTCCGTTCAAAAAAAAAAAATCTAATTTGATTTAAATATAATTTTTTATTAATTATTAAATATAATACATTTAATGTATCAATTAAATATATAATTTTATATTTTAATTCCTATTTTTTAATTATGAATATACATATTGAAAATGGACTATTTTTTGGACAGAGAGAGTATAACTATATTCTTTCCATAGTATAAATATATCACTAAGAAAAAATAGAGTCTATTTTTTCTTTTTTTTTTGGATTGTTCAAGTTCAAGGACATTTTGATATAGATTCAAATGAATGAGTTAAGTAATTGGCAAAAAGTATTATATGTACTCATTTGTTCATTTTCCCATGTGTGAATTATGATGTATAAGTAAGTAATTGGCAAAAATAACATTCAGTATATTACTTGTTTCACTACGAGAGCAATCATTCAACGTGTTAGTTGTTTCACGATATCACAAAATGATTAACGATCAATAATAATGAGAATAAATTTTTTTTTTCTAAAGATTGGCATCCATGATTTCACCAATATGTAGCTAACACATAAATTATTCTTATGCTAAACTCAAACAAAGAAAACGAGTGCATATAATTATGACTGTATAATTTAATCATCCTTCATGGTGCTATCCATACCATGGGTAGACACAACAATTGAGTAAAATTGACCACAAAAATATCCTAAAAGAAATAGATTTATTATTATTAAAGAACAAAAAAATAGTTATAAACAAACACAAAGCTCACACCCCAAAAAGATTAAGTACCTCACTACTTCAATAGTTTTTTAAAAAATATATTAATGGGGATCATCAAAACCATAAAATAAAATAAAAGTACTCTTTCTTGACACATAAGACTCCATACTAATTACTTATTACTTAACCTCATCAGAAAACCCCTCCCCCAGAAAAACTAATCCCGCAAAAATAAACACCGTTAACTCCGTCCCGTTGCCGTTAACGTAACGGCGTTTTCACCCGATTTCACTTTGCATCATCCCACAGGTCGCGCTAATCGGAAAAACGAAAACGAAGAATACTGATTTATGTTCACCCGAAAAACACACTCTCACACACTATAAAAACTCCTTTTCATGAAAGCCCACAGAAACATAAAAAAAAGTGAGGAATAACAAAGGAAGAAATGGAGAGAGAGAATTGAAGAAGGAAACTATAAAGCATAAGCTCCTCTGTGGCTTCTAAGAGTTTTTTTTTTTTTTTTTTTTCTTTTCATCATCATCAACCTTCACCCCATCTTCTTCCTTCTGCTTCTTCTTCTCAAAAATCCCATTTCAAGAACTACCAAAATATACACACACATACGGGGAGGAGTTGGGTTGTTTCTTAAAGGAGTCTGCGTGGGATTGTTTGCGTTTTGGTTGGGGCCCCGCTTAGCTAGCTACTAGCGAGTAATCTTCAAAGTGAGAGTTGGGATCACTTCTTTATCACGTTTGGGAAATTGGGTTGTGGAATCTGAGCTGAATTATGCAAATATTCACCACATAATTCAGATGGAAAAAAAGTATGTTTCTGGTTAGCTTTCTCTTATGAATCTTGCTACTGCTGCTTGTTCTTTTTTTTTTTTTTACTCCCTGCTGCATTATAATATGAGAATCCCGCATTTCTTTCTTGTTTTATGAAGATTTTGAGTTGAATTGGGCATAATTCAGTTGTGTTGAGATTGGCAGAGTACGTGAAATTTGAACCCATTTGAGGCCAGGAAGCGCAGATGCTTGGAGGTGCTGGAGTTGGTTTTCTCGGTTGAATTCTCTGAGAATTTTCGTGGGTCCGGAATTGTTTTGCGGAAGAGTGAGTTTGTGTGACAAGAAGGCTGGTTTTGAAAGTTTAATGTGAGTTATAGGTTGGCTGAAGGTGGATCTGAGATGGAGTCCAAATTTTTGAATCTCGTTTGAAGAATTCATTAGTTTTCAGACGGGAATTCTGAGTTAGCAAATCATATACAGCCGTAATTCGATCTAGGCTCCAGGAAAAATCTACAGAAGAAGTGGAATTTCTCTCAATGGAGCTGCGTCAACCCAGAGCATATGGAAATGAAGGTAACCAATTTACACCCACAATTTGCTTGGTAAGATGCGTATGTGATTTTTGAAATTTTTTAGTTTCAATGGAAGAATAAGATATTGTTCTGAAGTGAGGTTTTGATCCAACGGGTTTCTTTCTTGACGAATTGTTATTTCTTCTTTCAATGTCAGGAAGGAAAACAACACATGATTTTCTTTCACTGTACTCACCAGCCCAACAAGATCCCAGGCCTTCACAAGGTAAAATTCTCCTCCATGCAACGCAAAAATATCCATTTCTTAATGTATCTTTAAGTCCAAAAAACGAGTTTTTAAAATTTCAACAATAACTACTGATAAGCTGTTAATTTTGCCATATTAAAAACTACCTTTTCAAATTCGCATACACTTCTAATTATTTTGATGATGGAAGGGGGTTTTTCCTTTTCCTTGAAAGAGAAGAGTTCTTTGAAGCCATGCCATGATTTTTTCCTATTGGTTCACATATAATTCCCCGGTGTAGTTGGTAGCACATGACTGAGTTATTTCCAATTTGGATGAGGTCATAGAATCTCAACTTTTTCCTCTTGTTCTATTGATTTTTACATCCGCATGGAATTGATGGGATCAAAAAAAAAAAAAAAAACTCTAAATCAGAATTTACCCATATATGATGGTAAAATTTACTTACTTCTACTATTTACCATGTTTGTTAAATTTTATAGGAGTGTCCCAACTCTTCCAATCTTACACTACTAACCTAGTACCACAGAAAAATTGAAATTAAGTTTTTTTTAAAGGGAAAAAGAATCAAAAAAAAATTTTAATTTTAATTTTAATTATTGCCTTTTTTCGGGTGGTGATGTCTGGTTGTGCGGGTTGGAATGAATCTGTCCGACGTTAAGAATAGTGGGTGCTGGGTGTAAGGGGAAGGGGAAGGTGAAAAAAATATCTAAAGGGTTATTGTAGGCTAGGCATAGGCGCCCACGAGGGGTGTAGTTAATGTGCCCGTGACCCCATGTTGATCGTGGAATGGGAGTATGTGTGTGGATCTGGGCCATATGGGGTATTGGGTGGGGCAGCGCTGGTTTGTGGGGTGGGGGATGGGCTACTCAGCTGACAGTTGCCGGATCCGAAAAGGGCGGGGTCGGGACTTTTGTAGTTCGAGACACACTGTTCACTCATCCTCCCTCGGATTGGGTTTGTATTTTCTTTAGGGACATTTGATTTGGCCTCACTATCATCCTGTGGGGACCCACTTTGTAGGGAGGCACACATCATCATTGATTGACAAAAAACGCATCATCGCGCACAGTCACACACTCATACTGTCCGGGCATTGATTTCAGGAAGATTGGCATGTTATATTGCTATTCCTTCTTTCTTTCCAATTGATTTTTTAGTGTGTGAAACTTTGTGCAGTAAATGATGGCTAGTTTGGTTTGGTTCAGCAATTTTTTTCTTGTTCTGGGAGTTTGCAAATTTCCCAAAATGTGGGATTTGCGGAAATCGAGGAAATGCTTGTTCTTGTTGGTTTTTTCCTTGCTTCTTTTGCCTTTGACCTACCCTTCTTGGTTTTCAGTCTTTCGTCATTTATGAACATGGTTTTCTGCCATCCCTTGAAAATTCATTTGCCATATTGTTTTATTATTTGTCTTTCATATTTTTGGTCAACATACTCAACCTGGTATCATTGCACGTTTGCACTTCCTGCCTTTACATTTGTTTTGCACCTGGTTTTCTCTGTGTCCATGTGTCTTTCTTTAGAAAACACATTGAGAAACTAGGTTAATATTGGGGCAAGCTAATCCACTTCGTTACAGTTTAGTGTTTGATGAGATAGGATGTGAAATTATGTGGTACGTGTATATGATCATATTCAACCTTTCTCCACATGAATTTGAAAAATGTTGTAAACATGTTACATAAGTTGAAACCCACAAAGATTAAACTTCCATCCCACATGTAAATAGTTACTCATCTGATGAGAAATGTTGAATGAAAGAATGGGGGAAAAAATTGTTCTTAATGTTGCTTTCTGAGTTCTTATTCTTCATCAATTCTCAACTTCCAAAAGCAGGTGGTTTTCTAAAAACCCATAACTTCTTGCAACCATTAGAGCAAGGGTGTAACGATGTTGCCAAGGAAGAAGACATGGTTGAGATAAAGGATGTTGAAAAGCCTCCGTCTGCAGCAGAACCACCAAATGTAGAACATATTCTTCCTGGTGGCATTGGGACTTATAGCATTACTTACTTCAACCAAAGGTTCCCAAAGGCAGAAGGGAGCGTGTACATGACGGCACAAGCAAGTAGTAACAACATAAATGATGAAAACTCAAACTGCAGTTCATACACAGGAAGTGGGTTCACTCTGTGGGACGAATCTGCAGTGAAAGAGGGAAAGACAGGGAAGGAGAATAATGCTGGAGATAGACCTGTTCTTAGAGGTAAAAATTCTTTCAGGTTTAATGCTTCTCTCAACAGTCCTTAGTTATCAAATTATTTATTTATTTATTTTGAGTTCTTTTATTGAAGAATTATTTGATTTCTTCTGGAAATAATATCATCCAATGTAAAATGGTCATAACGCCATTGGATACCAGTTGAGATCGGATTTCATCTTCAATCACTGCTTGGTTGCTCCTATTGTAGAATGTTTAGTATGAGATTGTGAATTCTTACAAGAATGCATGCTCAAAGTGTTCATTATTTTAGGAGTGTAGTGCTATTATTTCCAAGCAGTGCAACTTCGGGTTTACCTGCTCTGTTGCGATTCATGTTTGATTAACAAATAGCTATTTTATCTAATTGTTAATTACTTACTCAATCTCATGCTTTAACAGAAGCAGGTGTGAATGTTGGGCCAGGGGAATGGCCAACATCATTTGAGCGGCGGTCACAATCCTCTTCCAATCATAAACACACTACAAGAACATTCAGCTCTCTTTCATCCTCTCAGTCAGTGACTTTGCTGTCCATACACAGACTTCTACTTTTTTTCTGATGTGACTCAATGCATACGTGTTTCTAACTCTTGAGTTACTTTTTCAGGCCATCTTCAGCACAGAAGAACCATAGTTTTGTAAATATGCTGACATCTGCAAAGAGTCTTCAAGAAGAGGAAGATGACGATGATGAAGAGGAAGAGTTCACTGTCAAGAAAGAGCCATCATCACATCCTAAAGGTTTCTATTCCACTTTTCATTATAAATGCAACTCAATTTTATTTTTGCATCTTGTGATACATAAGAAATTCATTTTGACAGGCAATATATCAGTTAGAGTTGATGGAAAAACAACTGATCAAAAGCCTAGTACTCCACGTTCAAAACATTCAGCTACAGAGCAACGTAGAAGGAGCAAGATCAATGACAGGCATGTTTTAATATTCTAGTTCTCTTTTTGTATGTGCAGAATTGATTTGCATTTACTTATGTGTTCTCATATCTAAAAGCACTTTCCACCCCTAATGCATATCCCCTTATATGGTGATTGTGTATAATATTTAAGTCTCTTATTGTCTCTTATAGAAAAGAAAGTTAATTCTGCCTACGTAAGATAGGGTCATAACTGCACATTCACAAGTTTTGGACTATAAATTTTCACTATCCAATAGAATGATCCCTGTTGCGTTTTGTGCTACTGGATTGCATAGGGTTTTGGATTATACAGTTACCCAAAAATTAGACCTCACCTGATTGTACTACTTAAATTATTAAAAAATTTGTATGAACTACTGGCAGATTGTTTTTTGATTTTTGTTGAGCTAATGTAAAATTTTTGTGCGTAACCCTGCTATGCAGATTTCAGAAGTTGAGAGAGATCATCCCTCATAGTGACCAAAAAAGAGATAAGGCGTCATTCTTGTTAGAGGTACACATTGTGCCGAAATTGTATCCCTTCCATTTCCTTATCAGCTAAAATGACAAATGATAAATCTTTATTCAGGTCATTGAGTATATACAATTTCTACAAGAGAAAGTACAAAAGTACGAAGGTGCATACCCAGGATGGAACCAGGATCCGCCTAAGTTGATACCCTGGGTATGTTCCATATCATACATGTTTTTTCTGCATGCATCATTTCAGCAATTTGTAAACTATCCCAATGTTGCTCTTAGTTGCTGAAACTATACGCTGGGTCCATGTCCTACACAGTTTATGAAAGTATTGAAAGGATGACACCAGTTCAAGATTGATGCAAGAGTGAAAATAAGCTGTCCTGAAGCATGTTTTAGATCAATTATAAACCTAGTTGATGTCTTTTTTTGAGGCTATCATTAAGAAAGATATAGTCATTCAACAGTTCTAACAAAGTTAAGGAAAAATATGATTTAAATTTACATTATTATGTGTGAAAGTTATGTATTAACGAAGGAATAATGATTAGAAACTCATCTTTATTCTTATTCATTTTCTATCTAATCAAAATGATTTTGATACATGTTTTGGTGATTCTTTCGCCTTCTGTGGAACAGAGAAATCACAGAACTGAAGAGGATTTTATTAATTCTACTCATAGCATGAAAATGGGGTCAAATCCAGCATTAATGCTACCTGCAAAATTTGATGGGAGCAAAGTCAGTACCTCTCCAGCCAGCCCGATCAATGGACAGCATCTAGTAGTAGAATCAGACATAAGCAGTGCCTCTACTTTCAGAGAAAAGGTTCATCAGCCTGAATCAACAAATACCACAGCATCAATTCCTATGTCACAAAGGCCAAGCGTATTCCCTTTTGGTGGAAGCAACAGTGCATCTGTACCCCTCTCATCTAGGCCAGTATCTGATGCAGAGAAACCTGCATCCCAGCCTCAGTCACAGTTTTGGTTGAGGGAATCTTTTACCGCTGATAGTAATGTCACAGATAAGCTGAAAGACCAGGAACTAACTGTTGAAAGTGGTACAATCAGCATCTCAAGCATTTATTCTCAAGGGTTAGTATTCTTTCTTTATATTCCTCTCATCTTGAATGAAGGTTAGGTATCCTGTTAAATGTCCAGAAAATGAATGAATAGTTTTATTGCTCTTTCCATTTCAAGGACAAGAAAAAATAAATCCAATGAGTTAATCACCATGAGGTTTCCTTAAATGTCCTCAAGATGAGGGAGTTCTAATTTAGTAATCATTTTTCTCTTTAACTTGATTAATTATGTGTGATAATCTTATTGCATTTCAAAAACTCATGAGCAGGTTGTTCAGTACCCTCACACAAGCTTTGCAGTGTTCTGGAATAGATCTGTCTCAGGCCAATATATCTGTTCAAATTGATCTTGGAAAAAAGGCTAATGGTAGAGTTAATTCTTCAGCCTCTATAATTAAGGTACCAATCCCCATAATCCCATCTGCTTAGTTATGTTCCATTTTGATGCATTTGCTAAATTCCATCTGGGACCTAAAACTTTATGCACTTTCCTAGGATATCGACATGCCATCCAGTAATCTGGCAATGCCAAGGTCTACAATTACAACAAGCACAGGGGAGGATTGTTCTGGGCAAGCTCTTAAAAGGCTCAAAATATGCAGAAGCTAGCATAACACAGCAGTGAATAATTATTCTTTTTTGGTAACTGATTATTCATTTGATGTCCCTTTAGACTTCTAACGGAATTTTCATGCCTTGAATCAAACATTGTACATGTAGTGTTTCAAATTTTTGGGATGCACAGAGTTCCCAGACAGAATTTATTATGTATCACTTATTATTTTTAATGACTCACTGTACTATATATTTATTTTAGAGGCTTCCAGGCCAATGTTGAGAAGCCGCATTTTTTACATTAGAGGCTTCTTATATATAATTTTTTTATTTTTATCATTATTTTTTAATAATGGATCATACATATTAATAATAATAATAAGCATAGTTTAGAAATTTTATTTAAAAATAGATTTTTTTTAGACAAATAAAGTTTTTAATGTAATTCTTTTTGGGCACAGAATGAGTAAATGAAAATTTTCATTTCATTTTAAAGAGTTCACTCTATGATATTCTTATCAAGATTGAAACTTTCATTAAACAAATACATATTTTGATCATTAATTGTAAAGTTAATATCATTTATTTTCCTTGAGGTTTGGGCTTTTATCAAATCCAACCCTGTGATTTAAAAAATAACAATCGCCCCCATTGACTAATAATCAATCTAAGCTACTTAACTAAAATTGGTAAAAAGATGAAAAAATCTCAAAAAATTTGAATTTAAGAAACAAAGTAGAGTAAAAAACAAAATTCTTCACAAGTACAACACAAGTTTTGTACAAATTCTCAAAATCATGTTATTTTTTCATATTTTTTGAACAAGTTTTAAGGATTTTTTCGTCTTTTTGCCAATTTCAGTTAAGTGAAACCACGGGCTAATTGTTATTTTCAAATCACAGGATTCAATTTGATAAAAGTCAAAACCTCAAGAGAAATAAACAATATTAACTCTTAATTGTAATGTGTGTGTCACGATAGAAAAGCCTCAATCAACTTTGAAAAAAAAAAAAGTTGAAACGCTACAAGTTTTAATCAATAAATAATACTCAATATGTTGCCACAAAAATTTTATAAATTAATATCAAAAAGATTTAACGATCAATATACGAATTAAGATATTCTGGTTGCAAAACATCACTAATACCATCTTTGTTCTTGTGCCACATTAATGCAAAACTTCATTGATATTGTAGTTTATACCCATTTATTACCAACGCCATTCTCGAGTTACATTTCTTGGATCATTCAACACAAGACAAGAATATAATCCACACAGAAAACAAATCACGTCAAAGCTTTTTCTTGGGATCCCACTTTTTTCCCCCTTTGGATTCGTCATTTGAAAACGTCAGTGTCATTCCTAGATCCCCTCACATTCATCAAAATACCCCCAGAAAAAAAAAAGGGTTTCAGTTGAATCCAAATCCCATTTCAGGATTGGCTGTGAAAGTGCTTTGCCTTAATGGGTTCTGGAGTTCTCTTTGTGCCACTTGTGGGTCTGCTTTCCGAAATGAAATCATGTATAGATGAGAAAGCAGCCAAATATGAACCTTTCCTTGTGAAAAAGAGAGCCCACCAGTCACCAATCACCCAAAAATATATTCATCGGTGGCATCAGTCATTCATATGAGCACAAACGAATCAAATTTGGTTAGAATTAACAGCTCCAAAGTGCCCCAGTTCTTTGAATAATTTGGCCCCCTCCACTTGTTCTATGTGGAAGCTCTCAGCATCGGCAGCCACCAATTGGTTTAATGGTGTGAATTAACAATTATTAGCCGGCTTCAACAGCATCATTGCACTTTCCATCATGTGATGCGGACGACTCGTTGGCTTTGTATAATGTCCCAACAACTCTTGCACTCTCCCATGTTTTCTTGTTGACAATCTTGTTTCTTCAGACAGATTTCTCCTTTTTACATTTTTTTTTTCTAGTTTCTAAACCAAATGTCGGTTCTGAGGACAAACGGTTTTTTTTTACCATTTGTAGTGTAGTCAATTAATTACAAAGAAAACAAGAATTTCAATTGTAGTTTTTATAGACATTTATGTGTTGGTAACTTTACGTGATGCAATGGTTGCACCTAATATTTTGAATTATAATTAGAGATTGGAAAAAAAAAATTAAGATATGCATAAATTGCATTTCAAAATGTTTTTACACTTTTTGACATAAAAAATATTAAATAGAAGTTGTTTTGGTAATATAAAAATATTTTTTAAAATACATTTCATGCAAAACGTTATTGTTTATTTCAAAATATCTCATTCTTGAAATCAATAGTAAAACAGCATTTTTTTTTTCATTAGATTGAGTTTAGTATTGCTAACAACTCAAACCAGGTCAATGAGATGAATTAGTCTTTTCATTATCAATTTTTTCAAAATTTAAAAAAAAAAAAAAAGAGGCCAAAACTCATACTAGTAAATTAGTTGCAATAGACACACAAAACTCACACGGGCACACCTCACCAACCAAATTCCTTCACGTTCCGTCGGTGGCTGCTTTGTTTGGAGGTAAATCTTTCTTTCAAGGACAGAAGCATGATCAATTGATGTCACACAAGTTGACCGTGTTTTTTAAGTATTTTGTGTTTGTTGTGATGGAAATTTGGAATGAGACGGATTCATCAACCCAATTCTTTCTTAAATCAAAAACATTAGGAACACGTAACACGCTACTGATTAGAAATCTTACCAAAAGCAAAGACATGGTCTCCAGAATATTTATCTGTAGTAGATCAACATCACACTGTGTTGACCACTGAACCTCCAAAATTGGGGCAATTTTTTTAGTCTTAAAAGTACTTGCATTATTATCTCTCCCAGAAGGGAGTGACACCTTGGAAGATTTGGAATGGTAACCTGGAAGCCACATCTCACAAGGACACACGTAGCAATTTGAAAACTAATTCCTAAATACAATACAATTTGACAACAACCCCCCAAATAAAGAACTCTTAGAATTGGAATGAGGAGCTGCTTTATAAACTGCTCAAGCGTTAATGAATTTGGTAGACATTTTGGAACAAAGTAAAATAAATATGATTAAAAAAGAAAAGGGTCAAGTATAATCTCAGTCCTAACCTTGGGCAAATCCGTGGAATCAATAAAACAATCTATATTTGCATCCTTCTGTGTACACAGCAGCTTAATTGATGTAAAACCCTGCAATTGCAGGGTAACTTCTATACATGGAATTGGATGATTCACGTATATAAAATATTAATGCTCTTTGGCTACATCCGAAGATCCCTCCTCTCAGGCTTTGTTCAAGTAAATTTATTTCTCCCTAAACTTCAGAAAGCCTCTTTGGAATCAAAATTCTCCTCTCAGCTGTTTTGGCAGAGGAGAACTCTTGCTTCTTTAGTTTGCTCAAGAACTGCATAGCAAGAATGTAGTAAGTCAAAAGCTATCGCCTCATATTCATATACTACTCAACAGTTCATCTTCATCTGATGGCTGCAAACACTCCCATGGGTTGGCATAGAAATAATCCTCTTCTTTAGGTCTATCTGGAATCACTACCCTTTTCACAGGATTGCCCATTCTATCGGCATGTGCTTCCTTAACAGCAGCAGAGAACTCGTCCCAAGACAGTGAACCCGCATTGTACTGGTCTATCAAATCAACTAGAAGCTTTCTGTCCAACAGAATGGTCTTCTTGTATTTGAGGTATCTGCAGACAGACAAAAGACATTTCAGATACAAGGACTCCCAATACTTGAAAGCAAGCACAAGAAAACTGCTTCAGCAATAATTACTACTAACATTATCCACTAAACATGAAAAAAAGATCAGCCATCTTCAACACTAAATGAAACACAGCACTTTCATATCCTTCGAACTTTGGAGTGAAACGAAAAAAAACCAAGCACCAGGTCACAAATATGTCGAGTACATCATAAAGCATTTTGTGAAGATGATTTCACTAAGAAACCGCACCTTCGGTGGCCTTCGACAACTTTTGCCATGTTCCCATCATATGTGGGAACAAATATATCACTCTCCAGAGAAACAAGATAGTCCAATGCAGCCATTTGGGAAGAATGATTCTGGAAAAATCTAAGATCTGAAGGATCCAAAAGAGTCTCTTTCCTCACCTGTTGTAAAATAACCATGGCAATAGGTGAATACATAACAATGCAAACACAACAGCTTTTTCTGACACCAACATAAAATAGCTATATCACACTTAAGAAAGATGAAATTGCACTTGATCCATACTGACCAAATTTGGATAAGCTGCTGCAAGACTAGACATTCTCCTCTCCCCACCATATATTTCTCCAGCAGCAATGTAAATTTGGATTTTCTGATCAATGTCCAAAGCTCTTAGGGTAAGAGCAGTTTCCTCAGGTGTCAAGGGGCATAGACCATCTTTCCTTTTCAATTCAGAATTGATAATTTTCTCTTTCCACCACGGATATGCATACCTGATATTAGAAGGCAAATTAGTATATTGAAAGTAATTACTGTTATATTGCTGCTGTCGGATTAAAATTGAATGGCAAGACGTTAGGTCACCTCATTCTTGTCAACTCATCCACCTCATCCTGATTGCACCCCTGAGTACAGCCAGAAAAAGCCAACATGTCCATTTCATATCTAAGATGGAGTACTAGGAAAGAACCCTTTTCTCTGAGGAGTTTGATGACCTTTCTACCTAGCTCTTCTATTTGAGGCGTAAATCTGAGAGCACTAAAATTCACTCGACAGCGCAGCTTCTGAATCTCCAATGGCTGACCGTTGTTGGCAAGCCGAGTGTCAGTTCTGTTCAGGTGCACAACTTTGTATTTGCGTATGAGAGGAAGAATCTGTCATAGCAAAATTGAAAAGAGTTGCGAGTTATGAGCTCGAACAGGGCAGTGAAACAGATGAAAGACAGACAACAATATCAAACCTAGATACCTGATTTTCATAGTAAGATATATCAGACCAACTAATAGGTGGCATGGTGTAAACTATTCCTTGCTCCACTCTTTGTTTGAGCCTAGGGGGTAGCTCTTTCAATATCCGTACCTCATCTCTCAAAGACGTAATGAAGTGATCGACATCAAATATGTCTTTGAACTCACTACAAGGACAAGCAAAAGAACTTGTTATAGGAGGAAAAAGTAATAGTAATTAAAAAGAAAAAAAAGTGTCATACTTGAGAAAGGAAACATACCTTGGATCTGCCCAGAAGGAAGTTTTATCCAGCTCAGGAACAATTAGTGTCACATTCAAGTACCTTGCAATTGCTACCATATCACATATCTGCACTCCCTCCCAAAATGGGAAAATATTAATATCATAAAAGGAAACAATAACAAAATTCAAATAAACCAAAGAAAAATGTACTAAACAAAATACTAACCGCTGCTCGCATTTGGTTAAGGCCTCCATTACAAGAAACCATCAAATAACCATTATTCTTGTAAACCCCTACATTAAAACAAAAATTTCAAAGAGAACTGTAAGTATTAGGGAATAGCGAGAATAATGCATTTCTGATTTATTCCATAAATGACCACAGAAAAAAAATGCTCCGTGCTCATTGCAAATACAAACAACAATTGAAATCACGATTAACCATGTAGCAAAATAAGAAATCACTAAAATCAATTGAATTAACCAGAGAATTAACCAAAACAAGACAAAATATCAAAACTCCAACAATCAACTAGATCTCCAAAACTTTTATCTACATTTTGCGCCAGCAGTCCAACTCTCAACATGAATCGACTCATACTAATCCATTCTCCAAAATCAGAGCCCACTTTCAACAATTCAAAGACCACTCACATTCTATAGATATAAAACACCCTTTGCGCTACATCCGTCTATTCATTCTACCAATAACCCCCAACTTGCATTTTTCCATTTTCTGTGGAAAAAAACTTGACATCCAGGATAAAAAATAGCAACCTCATTACAAGCATAAACACAGACTGCAGGAATTTAAGGCAACGAAGATACTCACTCTTAGGAGGAAGAACTCGAGCTGGTACGTCCTCGGGGACAGATTGAACGTCCAAAGCCACCACGGCGGCTGCAGTAGATTTAGATGCAGAAGCAGAACTAGAATCCTGAGAAAAACAAGAGGGCCAGCCCTTCAAAATTCTAGGGCCAAAAGTCTCACCCAATGCAGTCAACTGAACCAAGCAAATCCATAACATCACAGAGGTAGTAGCCCTCACAATCCATAGCTTCATTTTGGACCGTGAAACCATTGAATTCCTTAACTTTTCTACTCTAGTATGAGGAATTATATTTCCACCTTTCAATCCCATCACCCCTAATCCTAGACCAAAACCTAAACCCCACTTCCTCCTCCTCCTACCACCACTCTCTTCACTAAGTTTTTGCTCTACCCTGCACATCTCCCACCATAAATCACGACCAAAACCACCGACCTCTTCAGAAATCTACCTTTTCTTCATAAACAACAATATCTCATCATATTCCCCAAACTGCTCCTCTATAAATCACCCCTTTATCCAATACCACCTCAATTCACACAAATCAATCTAAAAATATCCGAAAATAATCGTTTCTGTATGTATGAACTCATAAACCAAGGAAACCCCACCTTATTACAGTTCCCACCCAAGATTTTTACCATAGAATAGCAGTAAAAATCCTAGCTCTTAAGCACATTTAACTGAATATTTTGAGATAAAGTGTCGATCTTTAGCGATCGTGCCAATTAAAAAACAAAACCCTTGATGCAGGTTCCCTTTTTCTCTCTTTTTTTTTTTCTCTTCCTGGCTGCCAAAAATGGTGGGATAATTTGCACGGTAATGTGGTAGCTATGAGAGATCTAATATATTTTCCGGCGAGACACACAAAGGGTGGCCGGAATCGGACCGGCCGGATATGTTTTTATGGCGGAGGAAGAGAAGTTACGAGGGGAAGGGGGAGAGATAAGAATGGGCTGATGTGGTGGATGGTGGCGCACAATCGCACAACCGCACAAATTAAGCGAGTGGAAATCGTACTTAAACCATATGCCTAGGAAATGGTTGGCCTTTCCTGTGTGATGATTTGTTGTGGGAAGGCCCATGTTTATATCATGATCCTTCTTCTCTATTTTCCCCTTTTTTTTTTCCTTTTTTTTTAAATTTTTTTTTAACTTCATTTCCAAATGTGAAAACTTTAAGATGCTTATATTTAGTAATAGGATATTTAAAGGTTTTTGTGGAAATAATTTCTATTAATTAATGCATTAGCCTATGAAGATCTTTCACTTATAGTAAAATTTAGGTTCAACTAACATTTCTTCTTTAAAACACTTCCAAATGGTTAACAATTTGCATTATAATGATTTGTTCCACATAACTTTAAAAAAGTACTAAATTTCCTTCTAATAAACAAATACAATTTACACAAAACAATACATGTATTAAAGTTTAAGGGAATCGGTTCATTCCAAAATCAATATGGATTAAAATTGCAATTAAGAGTTGGTTACCTTGCCATTTGGATGCACTCGTAGGGGGTTTTGTTAAGAAGGAAATGACAATTTCTGCAACCATTTTCGTTAATAGAAAGACACTAAAGTAGTTGTGATGTGACTTTTTTTTTAATATAATTTTTGCACAATAATGTTGTTGATTACAATTTTTTTTTGGGTTTGTTCTATGTTTTTTATTTTATCTAATCTAACTAGAAATTAAGATAACAAAGCCAAATGGAAGAAGAATTAGTTTTATCTAAGGTATGCTACTAATGTTAATGGTGAGGCTTCACATCTTAGAATGAACTTTCATTAACCACACAAAAAAAAAAATTGAAAAGTGTTTTCTGGTTGGGTGCGGAAATTTCAACTTATTCCATCCAGCAAGGTTAGGTGGTGTGCCGGCTGTTGAATAGTTGAGTTTCTAATTTCAGTGTCCATATTGGACTAATATAGTACTATTTCTTTTCATATAATATGTTAATATTAATATCATAGAAAAAAAAGGTTAAATATTTTATTAGATTCTTTTAACGATGGATATTTATTGTACTCCTTATTTTATTTCAAGATGATCATATAATAAAATCTTGATGGGGTGATACTTATTCTTCAAAAGAAGTGGGAAAAAAATGGAAAAATGAAAATAGAGCAATTTTGTATAAATTTTGAAATTGATTCTGAGTATAAACTAGTCTTAAATAATAATGATGTATACTTAAATTAAAAAAATAAATATAAATATAAAATTATACATTTAATATGAACATAATAATTAATAAAAATTATATTTTAATTAAAATATTCTGTTTTTTAATAAAGAGGAAATATATAATTATTTTACCTTCATTGCAGGAGCCAAAAGAAAAAGAATACACAAGCTAAGAAAAATAAATAAAACTTATATTATAGGCTGGATGTATAGGGTATAGGTTATAGGGGAAGATTGTTGTGATATTGGAGCTAGATTGAATAAATGCAAGCCAGCAAAATTAGAACAGACTGGGGTCCACAGGCATTAAGAACAATAATCAATGATAATCAGAGCCGAGATTAAGTACACACGTGGCATCACTAGATGAATATAAATCAACCCCCCATACCCCTCGAAAAACAAAGATGCAGACAAGAAGATTTGCGCTGCTTATATTTGATTTGTATTTTTATACTGGCGACACCGACAATATCTCGTGAGAATATCGCCCCGGAATCTTTTTGGTTGTAGGTTTTAGTTTAGACGGCTTAGTACTGCTACCCAGGGGTGTCAATGACCGACACGACACGATAACACGACACGAACTTAACACGAAATTGACATGATACAAAAATATTAAATTAACAAATTTGAATTGAAATCAGGTCGGATACAATTAACTCAAAAATAAACTTGTCAAATTTCGGCCGACTGACGGCAGTCGACCTACTTAACCCATTTAAAGGGTAATTTGTAACCTGCGAACCCGAAATTGTCACCCCTACTGCTACCCAATTTTCAAAATTCTCATCATCTATACAAATATTATCCGCTTGTTTCATCTGTATTTTAAATTTTATTTTTATTTTAAATATATTTTTTAATAAAATATAAAATTATATTTTTAAATTACAAAATGAGTTTTGAAACGTTGTTTATATATTTTCACAAACTTTATATACAAATAAATAGGAAAAAAACTATTTTCATTCTGTTGTTGTTTTTCATTCTAGTTATGGAGATTTGGTTGTTTTAATTTAATAATGTTTTCTACATCGCGTAGGTTACTCCGAAAAATAATTTCAATATCTGAAGAGTAGTTTGGTTTGGTATCGCACCTTTCGGGGGCAAGGAATGGAATTAAGAAAACAAAATTTATATGTATTATCAAACAATTAATGGCCTTTTGAATACTAATTTCATTGATGTCAAGCAAGGAGGAGCAATGTGCTGAGGGAGTGAACTTACTGCGAGACTTTGGAATCCTCGTTTATTTTAACTGCAAAATACTAAATATAGTCGTATCCCTCAGGGTTGATGGAGTCATCGTTTTACAAGTGGCTCCAAAGTAAAAAGATTTTGTACTTAAATAATGATATTTTGAGTGACTAATTATAGTAACTTATATAATAAGTATAAAAAAATAAAATTTACTCATCACGCTTTTAAAAAATGTGAAATAATATGAAATAATTTTATTTTTTATACTTATCACATCAATTATTATAAAAAATTAATATAAATAAATATTATATTACTTATGAGAAATATCTTGGTCATCTTCTTCTGTGCTGGTTATAACTGAAAGTCTAAACACAATCAATTTATCTATGTCACGTTTGAACTTTGTTTACACCTTACACTGCGTGATGGATTTCTTTGAACAAAGAAAAAACCCTTTTCTAATTACATCCATTCTAACCAAGTGGCATGTTTTGCCGGGTTAATTATGACCAAGGCCATTTCAAGTACTCCTCCTGCCCAAAAGAAATGATCGGCCACCACCAATAAGCATGGAGGAGTGAAGAATTGAATATAGGCACGAAATGAAAAATTATCCATCTCTTCAATGCATGAATTGGTCAAATCACTCAAATGTGTATTAATAAATTGTTTTCATGAAATGACTCTTGACCTATATTAATTCGCTGATACCAAGTTAACCAAAAAAAAAAAAATTCTCTGTTTTTTTTAAAGAAAAACTCATATTTTTACAAGTTTTTCTTTATCACTTTGAAGAACAAAATATTATTTCCTTTTTATATTTTTTCCCACATAAAACTTAGTACTTATATAAAAATCAATTACTGAGTCGAGAGTCTATAATAAAGTTTGAACATAAGAATTTGACTAGTTTTCCAGAAACGTGACGAGCTCTTGTCTATTGCTCTTGGCTAGCAGTGAAAAAAAGATCGATTGTTGTTCTGAGCATGTCCAGTTGTTATACTTAAACTCCATAGAATATCTAAATCTCTAATTGTTAGTGAATAATATTTTTTTATATATTTTTATATTTTTTTATATGAAATACACTATTATCGTTTGTTAAAAAAAAATTAGTGTTCAACAAAAATTAGTGTTCAACAATTTGAAGAAAGAAGAAAAAAAAAAAAAAAGAGTCAAGACTCAACGTAGTAACTTAAAGTGCGTAAAATGTTAGATCGTAAGCTGAAAAAAAACATAGTATACAACTTGTTAGTGGTCATTCAATTTATTAGCCAATGGGATAATGTCAACGTTTTGGCGTCACGTAAACAATGATAATCGAGATTGAAAGCACAACAGAAGTACATATGAATTTCAGTGAACCATTATATATATTTTATACATATACACAAACATATATACACATGTAATGAACAATCTATATTATAACTATTTTTATGGTTATTTGTTTTTGGAAAACCTCCAATAAATTTGGTGTTCGTTACGACAGCAAAATGCAAATCCACGTTTGAAGTTTGGAACTAACTGTCTTTTTGAATTGACATAAAAAATAATTAAAAAAAAAACTTTATAGGATTTAAATCATATATATTTCTTCAAACTTGAAGGAGTCTAAATAATTTACAAATCAGATTATAAACTAGTGCTTAAGGGATCCTTTTGTCTGTTACTATACTTCAATGGGGCTCGTTTGGTTCGCGGGAAAGTAAAGTTAAATGGTAATATGATTTCTAGGAATTTAATTCTAAGGAAAAGGAATACTTTTCTAAGGAATTTAAATCTTAGAAATTTAATTATGAGAATTCTGAATACTTACCTATGTTTGGATAAAATAAAAATATTTATGGGAAAGTTAATGTAACAATGAATCACAAATATATTTTAAATATGATTTATTTAGCATGTACATCTATCATAGTATTTCTTTTATTTTATACTAGTGCAGGATTCCCATGCAAGGCATGGGATGTCCAATAATTTGTTAAATACATATTGTTAAAAGTTTAGTGAAAACAAAAATTTAAAAATGTTTATTGAATAAAAAACAAAATTAATAAAAGTATAAAATAATATTTGTTAAATAAAAATACAGATAATGAATTCATAGACTATGGTAGGAAAGTATTTTAAAATAAAACTACTAAATAATGATTATAATTTAAAAATAGTATAAAATGTAAAACTCTAAGTCATAATTGCATATAAATCATAAAACTAATTGTAAGTTTGACTTTTATCATAATTTGATAATATTTATTTCATTATACTATTTTGAAATTCTATAAGTAGATAAATTGGATAATTATTCCCTAGAAATAAAAATATAAAACAATTAAAAAAATTATAAAACAAGAGACTAAAACTCTTATAAATAAATGTAAAATGACCCTATAAAAGTACAATTCATAGTGTCCAAAATTCAAATGCCAAAAAAAAAAAAAACAAAAAAAGTGTCAAATTAGGGTGGGTGGGGTTGGGGAGTAGATAAGGTCATAAAAGAAGAAAAAAAGAGTAATAGTAATTTAATTAAAGTTATAGATATTACTGCCAAAATTCTTCTATAATTACTATGAAAATAGTAAAATGATTAATTAATTATGAAAAACATACCAATGAAAATTAAATTATTAAAAGGAATCATAAATTTTATCCATCTTCAAATTGGTAAAAGTGAATACATAGTAAATAGATAATCTTTTTAAAAGTTTGTAAGATTTAGAACTTTAACTATATTCTAATGACTAAATATTTATATTAATATTAATATTACGGGACTGTAAAAAGATAATTTAATCCTTAATATTTATAATAATTACATTGAACTGACTGACAAACTTTTTCCTTTTATATAATAGTGATTAATGATAGAGACAACTATTTTTAGTCTTTTAATCAAAATATAATTTGAAATTTCTTAATTTTATCAATTGTAATATATAATAATATTTAAACCCAAAAAACCTCATTTAAGATGAAATCAAACCACAATTTCAAAAAAATTAATGAGAAAAAATAAAAAATTATGTAGTTTTAATTTTTAATAAATTATGAATTTGAATAGAAAAAGGTTTTGAAGTAAATTTTTTTTTAAAAAAAATTTAAATAATAATAATTAAAATAGAAGATTACATGACTAATAATTTAAAAAGATATGTGAGAGTCAAAAGAGAAAAAAAAAGACAAAATAATATTGAAAGGTAAAAAATATGTTTATTTAAACTAAAATTCTAAAAAAAGTAATCAGAATACCAACTTTTAATAAGGAATCAGAATCCTGGAATGTTGCACTTATTTTCCCTATTTTTAGGAATCTGATTACTTTCCCAAAAAATTCAAAACTAAAACAAACATGGAAAAGTAATCAAATTACTTTCCTAAACTAACCAAACATAGGAATTTAAAGCTACGGAAACAAATTACTTTCCAAGTCAAGAATCCTTGCCAACCAAACAGGCCAAGGGTTATATTTTTACTCAATTTATTTTCCATTTTTTTTTACTCTATTTATTCCAACAATTATCACTCTATAATTTATTTAGTGCTTAAAGGAGGATCTCGTGATTAAAAAAGTTCTAAATTTATCACTCTATAATACCAAATTGATTCAAATTGGTATATGCACATTTATTTTACAAACAATAAACGTTAGAAGATTATGAAAGTACCTATTTTATATGTTTTAGTGTAGAAAAACTCCTCAGTTGAGAATCAGATAAAGAGTATTTTTTTCCTCCTTTTTTCCCTGCATAACACAGATTTGATTATCCCCCAACCTATTTTGCCTTCTTATTTCAGATAAAATTATAATATAGAAAATTAAAATAAAAAAGGGGTGCAAGATTGGGACCCTTTTGAAATTAATAAATTTGGGGAAAATAATGTTTTTTGACAACACTGAAATTTTCCCCCAAAAAAAAAGAAGAAGAGAAAATTGGGGGGGCGCGGGTAGTACAAAGCGGATGTTTCGTTTGATGGATAAATTCAGAGCGGCGGGCAGCGCAGTGCGTAGCGCGTACATCATCTCAAGAGTGTCGGTTCGCTATGGGAGCCAAAATAACGGCACTTTACAAACGGAAATTGGTACGCGTCCTTACGTGATTGGTGGTTCAAAGGACAAAGGCGTGCGTGATGGGCTACGTGCCACGCAGAGCCTAATCGTCTCTGTAGCGGTGTCAGAACGGTCTGTGAATTGAATGAAGAAAATGAATGTACGATGCCGATTGCTGGCTAGGTGAGCTGCTGTGAATTTGGGCGATGACCACTCCGAGTCATTACAATTTACATAGAGATGAGGGTAATATGTAATTTCGTTAGTGGGTCCGGATAGGGACTTACCAACAGCACCACCAACCGTTTACACCATGTTTGGTAGTAAGGAATTGACAATTCCTTCTAATTAAATTCTTGATAGAGCTTAATGCATTTGTTTGGTTCAAAAGAATTGATTGCATGTTTGGTTATAAGGAATTGACAATTCCTTCTAATTAAATTCCTGATGGAGCTTAATGCATTTGTTTGATTCAAAGGAATTGATCGCATGTTTGATTGTAACGAATTGACAATTCCTTCCAATTAAATTCTTGATGTGGCTTAATGCATTTGTTTGGTTCAAAAGAATTGATTCCAACCATGAATTCCAATTCCTTTAGAAGCCTGAATTGCAATTCAGCCAATTTAGTCATGAATTGCAATTGTTTGCACCAAGGAATTGACCAAATTTTTTTTTCAATTTTACCCTTCTAATTTTATTCAATAATTGCAATTATTCCTCTATCTTCTCTCTCACCATGTTCTCACTCTACTTTCTCTCTAATCATTTTCTCACTCTACTTTCTCTCTATCATCATTTTCTCACTCTACTTTCTCTCTCATCATTTTCCTCACTCTACTCTCTCTCATCATTTTCCTCACTCTACTTTTTCTCTCTCATCATTTTTCTCACTCTTCTTTCTATCTCTCATCATTTTTCTCACTCTACTTTGTCTCTCTCATCATTTTCCTCACTCTACTCTCTCTCATCATTTTCCTCACTCTACTTTTTCTCTCTCATCATTTTTCTCACTCTTCTTTCTATCTCTCATCATTTTCCTCACTCTACTTTGTCTCTCTCATCATTTTCCTCACTCTACTTTCTCTCTCATCATTTTCTTACTCAGTAATAAAACACTTATGATAAGGGTATTTGAGTCATTTAACACAATTCATTAGTTCTATTTACCCCAACCAAACACAAGAATAATGATTTCAACCTTATTCAATTCCTTTGAACCAAACCCATTCAATTTAATTCCAGCCTAATTCCCACTGAATTGAAATTCAATTACAGCCTTATTCATTACAGCGAACCAAACATGCCGTTAGTTTTTAGCTTACTCAGGTATAGATATTATACATTTTACATAAATATAAATACAACATATTTAAATATGATTTATTTATTTTTATCGTAACATGACAAGATACAAAAATAACACAAAAATATTTATATGTATATAAAATTTATAAAAATTTAATTACTTATTTATTTCATAAGTAATATAACACAAAAAAAATACTTACTTATATACTTATAAAATATTAAAATATCAAAATTACTTAAAAATATATATTATACAATGCCTCTCAATTTTATAAAATTATTATTAAATAATTTTTAAAATTATTTTAAAATAATTTTTAAAATTGTTTTAAACAGGTTAAACGAGTTGATTTGATTATACTTATTTATTTTTTGCATTATACTAGTTTGACTTAAACTCTCAAAAGAGTATATTTATACCTGCTAAACACATGTTAGATTTGTATCGTATTTCCGTATCATGTCATGAATTGCCATCCCTAATCATATTGTTGTTACCACTTTTTATTAAAATTAAACCATATACTTTCTTTGTCTAAAAACATTTCAATTTTAAAACTTTTTTTTAAAAGTTTAATTTTAATGTAAATTTTTTGTATTATTTATACTAATAATGATAAAAATACATAAACTAAATTAAAAATTAGTAATGATAAAAATATCAATGTATAAATTTAATACTCACCTTATAAGTTGAAAAAATTATACTAAATTAAAAGTACACCGAGGGGATATTTTAGTTTAAAATCAAATAATTCAACTCTTTTAAAGTTTTTCTAATATTTTTCAAATTTTTTTGGATTTTCTTACTTCTCTTTTTAGTCTATGGACAGGTATATTTAAAGGTCTCCTACACAAATATTTAAACAACTTTAAACGTATTTTTATCTTTTTTCCGTCTATTCGAACTATCCATATTTTCTTTTTAATGCTCATTTACTTATTCTATTTAATGTAGTTATCCACACATCTATTTTAATATTTTCATTTATATATCTTCATTTTCTGTTCATATTCATAAGTAGTGTTCCAACATTTTTATCTATAAAAGCATAGATGGTTTTATAATTATTTCACAAATTTTTCTTTTTAATTTAATTAGTATTTTATGATCACAAAATATAAATGATATATTTTCGGTCTATGCCAACATGCCCATATAAATGTCAAAGAAAAGTTCTTATCAAAATCTGGGAAATAATTGGTTTAACTGAATTGGCTACTAATAAGGGATATAACGTCTTATTAGGGTGGAAGTGAGTTGAGTTTGTCATTGGAATGGAGTTAATCACACTTTATGCAAATCCAAGAAAAGAAATCAACATTTAAAAATTATAATACAAAGGTGAAAGTATGAGTTATCTACATCCAGATCCTTCGAAGTTTGATGAAACTAGCAAATGAATTTTGTTATTTGAAACAATTATTAATACTCCCTCTTGATTCAAAGTTTATTATTGAAATGTAAGAAAAAAAAAATTAAAACATTCATTAATTTAATGAACAAAAACTATAAATTAAAAAATTTAAAAGTAAAAGTAATAATACTATTTGATCATAATTATTATATGATATTATAGTTTTAAATTTTGATTAAATTTTGTACTCTGGTCCCTTAAATTGGATTTTTATCAATATTTTTTGTGTTTATATATTGATTTTTTAATTCTCAAACTCAAATTCAAATACAAAACAAATATACCTATCTACTTAATTATACACAAGAAATATTTTGCATTTGTTTTCCTAGGAATAAAAGATTAGAGTGTAGCTTTATATAAAACAATTAATGAAAAAGATTAAGAAGTAAACTTATCTATACACATAACTAATCAATAGATTTCATTTAGCAGATCAGCCAAACTTGGAGGTCTAAATGTTATATGGTTAGTATTTCAAAACGCATTTTTACACTTTTTAAAACGCTTTTACAGTTTTTAATACATTTCTTATATGAGGATCATTACTTTGAAAAACGCAAAAAGATATTTTGAAACACAATTCATACGTACCTATTTAGTTTTGTTGAATCTGAAAAAAAAAAAAAGTGAATATGATTAACTCGTTAAAGCACTTTGTTGGTCTGGTAAACCTAATTAAAAAAAAGTCTATTTCCTTGCTTGTACGGTGTTTTGATTTTCAACCTTCAACTCCACCCAACGGGGTCCCGTCAAAAGTAGAGGAACACTCATTAGTGCTCCTCCATTCAATCAATCAATTAATTAATTTGCGTTCGAGATGCGATTAAAGTAATTAATTCCGAATGAACAAAGGTGATGCGGATGATCCCATGATTCCCATCCCATAGAAATGTCCAGTCAACTAAAAATTGACAAACAGTGAAGGACGCAAACAATGAAAAAAATTCGAGCCCATTAAAAAGTAGAGGTACAAAAGCGCAGCACTTTTCATCCCTCGCAGGTGACAAAAAGGTACCACAGATCTCCCCCAACGTTACACAAACACAACACTAATCACGCCAAACAAATTACTGTCTTTTTGCCTTTCTGGATTCCATACCATTGTTATAGTCCCAGAGAAGTTGTTATCCATATTTTGCCTTGGGAGAAATTCGATTGTATGTTCACACGAAGTGAATCCGCAATTCCATTCGGACTTCGTGTCGTCGGTTACTCCTTTTTTTCTTTAACAAAAAAACGAATGTTTTTTTTGGTACGAAATTGTCCCCTCTCCCTATCTGCGCTGTAGAAGACGCGTTGGTTAACTGGATCTGGTGGTGTTGAATTTTCCGGTCACCAAGTACTTTGTTTATAAATTGAGATTTATATAATATTAAATTCTTTCACTTCACAAGTTGACTTTTAGAATGGTTCTTTTGAAAATTTCATATAAAAAGTATGAGATTTTTTTGAAAAATATTGCTTAGTTCATATGAAAAGTATAAAATTTTTGTGTGAACATATATGCAGAGTGCGATGAATTATTATGAACTACTTAATTTTCATACAAAAGGTATAAAAGTTTTAGGTAAAATTTATATAATTTTAAATTCTCCCAGTTCACACCTTCAGTTTTGTGATGGGTTCCAATCAACCAAAAAATGTGCCAGAGCCGTCCGTATCAACGAGTATTGATTGAGTCCACCGTTGTCAGTTTTCACTTGGCCTTGTAACAAAATGAGGCATGTGAACGTACGAATTCTCCTGTTTTTAGAATTTTTTCAATAATAAGAATAAAATTTCATTCATTCAAGAAAGAGTGATGATACATGAGAACGAAAGATTTTTTAAAAAGTTACCATCTCAATCCATAAAAATAAAATTTATTTTTAATTTGATATAATTTTTTTTAAGTTATGAAATATAACTCACTTAATTACCATTAAATATATAATTTTTAATTTAAATTATATATTATTATTATTAGTAAACGTAATACAAAAATTTTACATTAACAGTGAACTTTATTTTAGAGCAAATAATTTCTTTTTGGAATAGGGGTGGAAAAATTTAATACGATGAAGATGTACCTTATGTTGTGTACTAGAATTTGAATTTAGTGCAGTACAACGTCGTATTTATTGAGGAAAGCTCATCGTATAGATCTGGTAAGATAGAAGGAGATCTGGTGAAGTTGACGAGTGGGGTGGCTCAAGGCTGGAGATAGAGGCGGGCGAGGACCGAACTAGAATGGGATGGCCGAATGGGTCAAACGGTTGTGTCATTATACCAAACTCACTCCTTAACGGTACGAATTCACGGAATACGCTTCATAAACGGTCCCGAAATTGGTGGTTCGTACTTTTTCCAAAATTTCGGATGTTAAAACCGCATTGGAATTTTGAGGATACGAAATTCCTGGGCTTAGCTGTGTCTATAGTGTGAGGATAATTAACACTCATTTCATCTAAAAAAAAAAAGTTTAGTTCCAAAAGAATTTTCATCTCCAAAAAAAAATTTATTTTTTGTATAAAATTATTTTATTATCTTTATGAATAATGATAATTTATAAATCAAATTAAAAAATAATGATAAAAATATGAAAGTATATATATTTAATAATACATTAAATATGTTATACTTTGCAATTTTTAAAAAATTATTTCAAATCAAAAAATATATTCTTTCTTTAAAACAGATTTAGTCCGTGCCGAATTTATCTCGTTGCTAAAGAGAATAAAGCCAACCTATCTCGTTGCTAAAGGGAATAACGTCATTCGTCTCAATTCCAAATGCTAATATACTTGAAATATAAAAATAGAAAATGGTAAAATGAAAATAAATTTTAAATTTAAAGCTAACATGGTGGAGTTCAATTAAATTGATTTAGCAACTCTTTCATCGTGATTTTACATTTCTGTTTATATATAATTTTGCGTATAATAAAATTTGTTGATTCTCATCTCGCGTTGAAAATATATAATTGCTCATTAAACATTAAATCATTAACATTTAAGGGAATCTGACTACATTAGTAGTTAATACTTTGTGATTAGATACAGAACAAGAAATCGAATTTTAATCCCATAATTTTTTTAGTGTTTGAAGTAACTTTTCCAATGAAAAGCCATCTATGTGTTCTACAATAGCCATTTCCAAACCACTGCGAGTGGCAAAGACAAGAAAAATATGCCTAAAATGAGAACCAAAGCTTAATCAAGGGGAATAAACAGGTTTAGGTTGCAGCTAGGGGTATTCATCGGGCGGGTTCTTCGGTTTTTTGGGTTTTTCGATTCGGGTTTATTCGGTTTTCGGTTTATTCGGTTTGGGTTATTCGGTTTTCGGTCGAACCCTAATTTATTTTTTTATATTATATGTAATTATAAAAATAATATATATTCATATAAATAATACACAAATATATATTATATGTAATTATACGTATAATATATATATATAAATAATAAATAAATATATATTCGGGTTTCGGTTTGGTTTCGGTTTAATCCAAAACTCAAAAATCTAAAAATTCGAGTTTCGATTCGGTTTGAATTCGGGTTATCCAAATATTGAATACCCCTAGTTGCAGCATACGCAGACCTCAAAGGTGGTTAGCAGTTGCTAATATTTCGCGTCAATATATTCTATGCTTGTTGAAATTCGTTCAAATTGAATGTAGCCAGCAGCAATTGATGATGTATAGACTAACCCCAGTGGGACTTTCTTCCATAATGATAATATTGCTGGCCAAGAAAGAGTAAACATTAGAGGCCAGTGGTACATCAATTAATTTTTCATTCAATTCAATCCTCCCATTGTGACCATCTACTTCCACTATCTAGGGATACAAAATAATTCACCTAGGATCAAAATAATTCATGTCCATGCTACCTACGGAAAGGAATGTTAGATGCTGCAAATCTATCCCCAGGCTAAGCTACAAAAATATATAGGCTACATATGGGAACTCTCCAACTGTAGTTGATTGCATTAATTTCCCAAGAAAATAAAAGAGAGGAAAGCTTTTGTCTTCTTTATGGTGAAAATTTCAATAAATTTTTATAATATATACATAATAAAATAATATTGAATAATCGGAATGATGGTTACTGTTATATAAATGTTATATCAGTCATTAAAGGATTTTATTGAAATTTTTTACTGTATATACTATTATTCTTGTTTTAAAAACAAATAACAAAGGGGGAAAAATGGTTGATTGGGATTTTTTTTTTTTTAAAAAAAAACACAACCAATTCATCTCTATATTTAGCCCATGAAATCAATAAAAAGAAGAAGCGTTAAACTTGTATTTTTTTTCATTCACCCTAATTAACTTGGTTAATTTTTTTTTTTAAATTAAAACTTTCCCTCTAATGAGTTAGGTTGCATAATTGGATTGGTTAGATAAATGCTCTTGATATTTTCCCATAGATATTCATATAATTCAAGGATGTATTATGTTACCATAGATGGGGTCGCTAGTTTTGGCTTTATACTTAATTTCTTAGTGCTCATAATCAAGATGCCTACATTATTGATAATCTGATATAAATAATAGACTTTTGCAGATAATGTGCCAAGAAAGACATTTGGATATTTTCCTGAAAAAAGAAAGGGGAAAAAAAAAAGAAGACTTTTGGATAGTTTAGTCTTAATTTGCGTGTGATTCAAAGCATGGTTACGGATCATACATGCTCATTACAAGATTGTACAATATTTTTAATTTCTTCACTCTAAATTCCAAACTAGGAAGAAAAAATCCTATAACAGTTTTGTATAGATAAATTAATTCGTTATTAATCACTATTAATCACTTTCCAGTTCGTTAATGTTATAGTTTAATTGGTCAAATCACCGTTTTATCAAAGACGAAAGCTGCGATTTTGAGTCCCATTAGTTCAGTTGAAGCTATCATCTCTTCAAGAATGCCTACAATCCCAACTTCCATCGTTGGAACTCCCATTGATTTCTGTCCTTTCTCTGTGGAATTGGTATTATTAGTTTGTTCTTTAGCGATGAAGTTGACAATTAAGAAAATGAAAATTCAAGGGTTCGTTCAATTTGACTCCCAAATTAATGTTTGATTACTTCAACTAACCATTGTCCAATTAATCAAGGTTTATAAGCTTGAAAATTCGTGCGCTACTATTTATTTTATTTCAATTTGTGTAGATATAATTCAATATATTTTATTATTTCGCAATGAACAATATTATTTTCCAATTTAACGTCAAGGGCAACTAGAATTTAGAATCTAAATAACAAAAAATAATTTCTAAAATCCAACAAACTTGAATTTAATTCTACATCTTGGTTGTTGAAATATTGTCCTCCCTCTATGATGACTCAATCTAGAGAATGACCTCAAATACCTCTACATGGATAAAATATGTTTTCAACAAAGGCATGATATCACTGAATGGTATAAAGCCAATGGACTTGGTTGTAGCTACTACAAACAAGCAATTTTAGGCTTCCATTGAAATACATTATTGTTAATTAGAAATTGTTTTTGAGTGTGATGTACTGATGTGGATGCAATGACACTAGTATATATTCACCTTGCTCATCATCCACTTTCATGCTTCAATTTTGAGTACTAAAAAATGCATTATCAACTTTTGACTAAGTCCATTGTCAACCATTAATATTTCATAGATTTTATAATATCATGTGGACAAAATTTCATCCCCCAATTAACATTATCCAAGAATTTATTTTGGTTGTTTGACTCTTTCACATCATAGAGTAAGATTTGTTTGCGAACGTGGAGTTGAAATGTTCGGAAATTGGTTTTTATTCAATAATACTTCACGTACAACGGTACAAGTCGCAGACATTTTTTTTTTTTTAACAATTCTATTTGTATTACAATTGTATTTAATATAAAAGTGTATGTCTTGCACAATATGGGTGAGACTCTCATATTAATTAAAAGGAACAAGTAGCAAATATTTTTTTTTTTACAATTTTATTCGTATTACAACTATATTAAATATAATAATATATGTCTCACATAATGTAAGGTGAGACTCTCGTATTAACCTAAAGGTAAGAAAGACGAGAAAAAGAGAATGACAGAAGTGAGATTTAAACTTCTAACCTTTAGTTTCAACAAAGGTTGGGTGACCATTGGGATAAGGTCAATGGTTAAGTAACAAACATTGAGTAGATTTTACGTATGATTTTGGTAGTAGCAGTGATGTTTTAAGGTTGTATTCACTTTACAATGTTATTGCAAGGCACGTATCTACGTAGTAGAGGGCATAAACTCATTTTCCAAATGAAAATTCCAATGTGAATTTGATTGTTGCAAAGCAATTAATCTTAACAAAATTTTAGAAAGTAATGATATTTTTAATAAAAATTATTGTAAAAATTATAGTGATTGAAGCATTAATTAAAAAAAAAGTACAAAATTATGTATCACATTTTTTTAAAAAGTATAAATAATAAGAGTTAATTTTGTTTTCTTATCCTTAGCACGTAAATTATTATAATTTTTTACTATAATTTTTCGTAATATAATTCATTTTGAAGAAAAATTCATATATACATGTGTGTGGAAATATTAATATAAATTATGTCAACAAACTAACAGTACTATTTTTCATTCAAAAGAATATTTGCATAAGCGTGCTCTTGATTTTTTTCACATAATATATGCCCAAAACTGACACTTGAAGAGTTTATTGACTAACAAACTTATTATGTTAAAAAAAATCAAAGTCTAATTCTAGAAAACTACTGAACTTAATATTAAAGAAAACTAAGTCTGACTAACAAAAAAAAAAAAAAAATACAACTAGTGAAGTTTTAGTCAAGAAAGAAAGATAAGGCTAAAGACTTTTGAGCATTGATTTTTGTAAAGTGTTTTGTGTGTGTAACATGATAGAATGGTTTAATTTTCTTAAATTCAAAGGCGTGTATGAATTGCGTTATATATACGTCTTTGTATTTTTAAAAATATTAGTTATAAAATAAAAAATATATTAAAATATACAAAACTCTGTTTTTGGAACACCAAATGATACGCATTCTAAATGTTCTGAATGAAAAGAAAAAAAAAAAAAATCAACCCAAGAAATTTTTAAGGAAATAAAAAGAAGCAAATGACACCATTTTATTTTCTTCAAGAAAGCGAAGCATCAAGCAACCGAAAACCCTACTGTGGATATCTTGAAAACAAGGGGATAACCAAAAACAAAAAGAACAGCACAACCATGGAGGGTTCAAGCATCATTTGCATGCATTCTGAGTTTTTGCATTAGCAAGGAAATTAAAGAGGAGAACTAAAAGGGACATCAAGGTCATTCTCATGATTCCTTAAGCATAAACCGGAAATATTCTTGAAGATGACGATTTACTACGAAAAGACTGGCATTACGAAACAAGAGGTCGCCTGTCATGCTTTCAGGAAGAATGTGACAGTTGATCAGACACTCGAGACAATTTGCCTCCATGCAGAAACCAACAAAGTTAATTCAACGGTTTACTGTCTACGTTGTAAGTGACTTCTCATCTGCACAAATGTAAATTTAATCGTGTTTGCATTCCAACGTAATAAAGCATTTATTGACAAGTAACGTGATACTCTATTTCTCCCCCGAAAAAAGAGTGAATTTTGGGGTTGATAAAACTTTCTTTTAGTTATGAAATACTTTATATTTAATGTATCATTAATTATACGATTTCTTATTTTTATTTATTACTTTTTAATTATGGGCTAAACATACTCACATATAATTATAATGAGTAAGAATTCTATTTCTTTTTTGGATAAAGAAAAGTCTAAAAAGATTTTTTTTTTGTTGAAATGTGCTATTTTTAAAAGAGTAAACAAATCATCGTGCATATTTAAATTAAAAAGAAGAATAATAATAGATATAATAAAAAAATCTTAATGAAATTTCTTGATTGATGTAGCATTTATATGACAAGAAATACCAAATAACATTCAATTTTACAATCTAGTGTTATTTTAACATATGTATGTCGTGTGAATTCACTAAGGGTTTGTTTGGACAAAGTGTTCTCATTTGCAAGTAAATAAATTCTCAAATAAAAATAATTTATCCAAACACATTTTTATTTCAAAATTTAAATTTTAAACTTTCCTATTCAAATTCCTCTCACATAATTTTTTTTTAAAAAAATTTCACTTATTTTTCCCTTCAAAATACTTTTTCTATCAAAAAATACTCACTAAAATTTTCACACATTTCAATATAACTTTTTCTAAATACATCACCTTCCAAAAAGTTTTCAGGGTCAATAACATTAGTCTTAAAAGATAATCTTCATTGATAGCATCCAACGACAACAACACCACATACGAGACTAATAAAGCAAAAAGAAGGATCCAAGGTCAAATTATCAATATATACAAAAAAAAAATTTAAAAGTTTATTTTTCGCTTTTGTATTTCTATGAAAACTATGCAATGACAATTTCGTAATTGTCCTCTTTCGATTTGAACTTCACCCAATCGCCCAGTTGTGTCGGTGCACAAGTGAAAGGGCTGAGAGTGCATGGGGCTACGTTGGTCTGGGAATGCAAAAATGGTAAAGAGGGTTCAGAAAGCATTCATCAGTGATGATCAAAATGGAATATTGAGTAGTAATAAACGTCCAGTCATAAATGATTGGAGTCCTGAAGGGGAGGGAATTTGCAAAATCTAGTGAAGCTGGCGGCCGAACTGTTCGGCCCAAACCTAAAACCTACTAATAGTTCGTGAACGTGGGTTCTCATAAATGAAAAAGAGTAGTGGGTGGGTACGGGTTAAAATGTAATTTTATATTTTTTTAAGATAATTTTTTTGTATTTTTAATACACATTTTATTTTATAAGTTTTGTCTCAAAAAAAAAAAAAAACTGTATTTTGAAACCGAATAATTCTTGTGTTGTTGTACTTTGGCTTCAATGGCAAAATAATTCTTTGTTTCTCAAGGCGAAATAGAAACCTAATTGTCTAGCATTTAACGTCACCCAAATGACTTGCGATTTTTTCTGTTTTTCCTGGTGAGAAATAGATTGGCTACTTTTGCTAGTTTTTTGTTTTAATGAAAAATGTGAAATGAAAGTTTTATTTTCTTCGTCGGATCATGAAATGGTATCTTTAGTGTTATTTGTACAGAAAATTTTGTCATAAATAAAATTGTTTCTACCCAAAAAAGAAAAAAATCGTCACCATTAGTACAAAACGCCTGGCTTCCCTAGAGCGTTAGACCCTTTCGTGCTTTCATCTAGCAGCAACCTTCTGATGGGTGAAATGGCGAGCTCACTACTGCATCCCAGGCCCAAATCCTCCCCCATCCTATTCCATTCTGCCTTCCCGGGCTCACATGTAAGACTGTGACCAAGAGCTTTGAAGTAATTTGAAATTAATTACATTATAAACCAAGGGGGCTTGTGGCCACCTTTGAATATTGTAAACAAGCAGTTAGACTTCGAACAAATTTACCAAACACTGAAAAAAGCATGAACTGGTCGACAACCCGGCCGACAAAATTTCTCAGTGATACAGAGGGCTATGCATATTTGATATCTAGCTACATGTACATGACAGCATAAATTAATTTCTTTTCATACCGTTCAGCTCACGAACCAAATTCGCTCTTATGGATACACGATATAATTGAAAAAATTGGTGGGCTGAATCTTCCTCTATCTGCCATGTCTAAATAGAATGGGCACACTTTCAAGCATTTAACCCAACTCTCTAAACACAAAATATAAACACGAAATCCTGCATCTTTGTTGCCTTGAGTCAACAGCAGCAATGCAATTCACAAAAGTCAGTCTGTCGCTGCCTGCAAATTAGTGTATTAATTAGAAGGATATAGAAAGAAAAGATAATTTGGAGAGGTTAAAAAACAAAAAAATTAAAATGTGGTAAAAATGTATGAGTGCAAGCATTAAGAATGTTTTTAGCTTACCAATTTATATCTTGTCAAAATCATCATCAAAGCCATCGTCTCCATCATCTAACAAATATAAGGGACTTATTGTTAAACATGCTTGAACTTAGTACAGAAGTTTATAATGCTTGGAAGGTGAGGTGGGTGTAGGTTGCAGTGCAGTTGGAAATATCAAGAGAAGTTACAAAGAAAACCAAATGTCATTTCACAGTACAAAAAGATTAAACTGGAGCAAAACTCACTAACATAAATTCACAGCAAATTGTATTGCCTTGGTAGCAACTAATACAAAGACTACATCTGGATGTGACTACAGTGCTGGATGTAAGAAAAATATATATAGAACATCATGAAATTTACGCTGGAAAAAACCAATTCTGGGAAAAGAAATCCTACTTTCGCAGACATGAAAGAGACCAGTCAATCAAGATTTTAGACCGTAAAGATTTTGAGATGCAAACTACCAGTGGCAAACTTTGACTAAACCCCATCCCGAAGAGCAGGTTCGGGAAAGGTAAGAAATTACTTTTGTTATATTCAAAATATCTGGGAAGATTCAAACATTATGTGCATCAATTGTGTACCTGGGACATCATCACTGTCCCCAGTATCAAAGTATTTTTGTTAAATCAAAATATCTGGGAAAAATTCAAACATTTTGTGCATCAATTGTGTACCTGGGCCATCATCACTATCCCCATTATCTCCCAGGAGAAATACATCCAAATCTTGCTCAGTCACATTCTTACTTTTCTGATTCACTACTACCCCAGCCGCTCCAGAACTTGTTCCAACTGATGGAATTTCATTCCCCACATTTTCTTTTGGCTTTTCTGCGGCCTTCAATTTCTGCTCTTCCACATATTGCTTTTCATACCTATATAAGGTCAAAACAGTTCAAAATAATCAATTCTCTCCTTGCCCTGAAAAGGAACAAGGTTGAGGAGACACAGGAAAGAGAGAGAGAGAGAGAGAGATCATAAGGAAGAGGACGCCTGAAATGCTGTCAGTTTGATTAAGCAGCATTAGGTAATTTAGTTGATTGTTGCCCAAAAATCCTAAAATTCTACAAATTTCATGATTTTCCTAACAACATTTGAGTTTGTATATGACAACACATGATTCATATCACAAGAAGGAAAATGAAAGAGGAACAGGGAAGGTCAAGCTCAATAGCTATACTAAATTGTAGAAAAAGTACAAGGTTATTGCTTCTGCCTTATTGCTTTTATCAAGAGAAATTGCATTTCAAAGGCTTAGATTGGTCTTGTCTTCCATTTTAAAGGCCAAAAAACAAAGGGTTAGTTTTAATTTGAAGTTTTCAATGATCAATTTATTCATCCCATTATTTCCAGACACACGGAGTACATAGAAGGCTAGAGACCAGAAGGCTAGAGGCCACTGGTTTAAATGAGCTTTGACTGCATCTGAAAATAAATACCTTGACCCAAACCTATAGTTTCATATAGAATAAGAAAAATTACTTACGGGTCCACATGACTATTAACTAGAATGAAGTAGATCCGCCAGAACTTCCTCTCCTTCATCACACGAGGGCATAATTCATATCTTAATTTTTTTATTTCCTGCAAGACAATGACATTAAAAAAGTAGATGATAGTAAAAAAGGGTCGAGCTAGAAAAATTCACAGACAAGTTCCACATCAAAGCATTCTTGATCCTTGTAACCTTTACCCCATATCCAAAAACAGTTTTACGTTTATGCAAAAACTTTGATCTACTTGACCATACACACTCCATCTATCCAAAGAACACAAAAGCCACTTTAGCCAGTTAAAATTATATAGTTTCTTGAAAATAAATGTTACTTCCATATTAATGAACATGCAAAAATAATAGCAACTGAAACAAAGAATTCCAGACAACTATAGATTTCAAAGGCAATAAAGGAAAGAGCAAATACGAGTTCACAACATATCTGTAAAATGAAAAAAAAAAACTACTCCTAGAATTTCCATCTCCCATAACTCTATGCAGGGTATTAAGGGCAAAAATAGTAAGAAGAGAAATGAAATGTTGGTCCACACCAAAAACCAAGCGCATAGATGTTCAATGTTATGAGCAATGTCCTATTATCTACTAACTGTCACTCATTCAAAGTGCTGAAATATAATAAACACCGCAACAATTTACCAAGCTGCTCAACTAGCAGAGGAAAACACAGAATCACTTCATATGAATAGAGCCTAATAAAGTATCGAACAACAAATTATGCAGTTGTCAAGCAATCAGAGTACGATACCAAGTTTGAGCTTCGATGGCTGTTCACACTATTTAAACCACAGCAAGATCCTCAAAGTTTCATTATCACAGCAGTATAGTAGGATGTTTTGATAAAGAAACATTGATATTAGAGAAAGAAATAGTTTCACTTTTGCAGCTGGTGATGTTGGATTTTATTGCATAAACATCTTTCTTTTAACCATCATGACATTCAATTAGTTTAATCCTTAATGCATGCAGCACTTATTTTGTGACATGACATGAGCAATTTAGTAGTTACTCCCATATTTTGAAGTTTCTGGACCTTTAATAATTTTTGGTAGTTTAAAAATAAATGATCTAACCTTTACAGTTGCCAGAACAAGTTTTGCGTGCTTCTCTTGAAATTCAGTAAGGTCCTGTCTCACATTTGATACTGCAGGCATATCAGAAATTTCTGAATCATCTGCAAGGTCAAAACCAGTTATGAGTTTGGTTTTCATGTTATGGCAGCAAAAGACAAGAAAGTAAATATTAGCATGTATTTGAAAATGACTAGAGAACATACAACGACTAAAAATCTAAAACTCCTAACTCTAGCACCCTCAGTGGTAGAAATGCGAATGAAGAACTGTCAAAAAAACGCACCTATATCAAGGGAATTTTTTCCAATTCAACTAACTTCCCTTATAACAAATGTGCGTTTCTTATTTCTATGGCTCTAAAGGTGCATACTGAAAAAAAAATTTAAAAATATATTTAATCACTTCCGTGTACCTAATTATGAATGGTTGCTCTACATGAATGCAAATACTCATTCAGGAAACGCAACTCAATTCCAGCCAATCACTTAGAGGAAGTCATTTATCTGTTATTTGCCTCTTATTAGATTCAGAAACCTCAAACACTTTTTCATTTTCATTTTCAACTCAAAATAGTAAAGTCACGAATACCTAAGGATTAAAACATCGAAATTTAGTACTTGACCAAGTGTCTTCTGCATCCATCACAACAAAACAATCATTAAACTGCATAATTACATTGACATTATCCAAATTAAAATACAAAATACTAAATTCCTCAATAATTTTACAAGCAACCAAGCCTTCAATCTCAATCAGTATTCTCAATTTTGCATCAGTTCAAGCAGGCAAAAATCACAATAACGAACTGAATAACTGAGAAAAAAAAGAAAAGAAAAGAAAAAAAAACCAGATATGCTCACCTTCGAGAGGAAAGTCGCGGAATGTATTCAAAGTGATCCCCTTAACAAAGTCTCTTAAGTCATCCGTAACTCCAAACTTCTTCAGATCAGCCTCCGACACCGCCGGAGCCGCAGACGGGGAATTCGCATCGACAAGGCTCGACAATGCGACGGTGGCCGGAGGAAGCTGAGACTTGATCTGGTCAGCGCGTTTAAGTGCCTCGGCAGCAATCTCCTTGGACTTCCTGGAAGCCTCGGTGGCGATCTCGAGAGAACGCTTCGAAGCTTCGGAAACGACGTCGGAGAGCTTCGATGGAACGCTTATCCCACTCGTCAGCTCTTGCGAACGCTTGGCTGCTTCCTCGGCGAGGCTTCGAGCTCTTTGCCAAAAATCCATCGCAGGAAAATTGCTATCTCAGCCACAGAGAGTGGATTTCTCTCTCTCTTCTTTTTTTTTTATAATTCTTATTTGGATAATTAATTTTGACGTAATTGGATTCTAAATCTAAATTTGATAATTAGGACTTATAAGAGGGAAAAAGATGTTCGTCTTATGGTCGGAGGGGTTGGATAAGATGGGGTGCGGCGTACGGTAAGGGAGTGGAAGAGTGTGATTTGGAATAGCTTGACTCAAAAAGTCAACAGATTGCGTGTTGATGGTGAGAATGAGAAAACAAGGCTAGGAGTGAAGAAGGTTGCCTTTTCTACGATTGAAGAGTGGGCTCCCCATTCTATTTTTGGTTTTATTGTGAAAATGTCGATTTTTTTTTTTTAAAATGGAATGGAAACTGTTACCTCAAATAATAAATCAGTTTTAAAATTTTTATTTATTTAACAAAAATAGTTTATTTCTAATGTAAAATTTTTATATTACTTATATAATAATAATTAGAAGAGTTAAATTTAAAAATAAAAATATAAAATTATATATTTAATAATATATTAATTACGTTATAATTTATAACTTTAAAAAAAAATAATGATAAATCAAATATAATTTTTTTTTTAAACAGGGAAAGTATTTTTGTTTGAGTAATGATGCAATGGCATTCCCTCCGTCTTACAATAAAATGTCCATTTCAATTAAGATACAATTATTTTTTAATTATAATATATAACAAGATTAATATATCATTATATACATAATGTATTATTATTTTTTAAAAAAATATTAGTCATATATAATCATTATTAGTAAATATAATATAAGATTTTATTTTAAAAAACTCAAATTACAAAAATAAACTTATTTTTTGAGATATAGAAAATAAAATAATTGATTAAAATTTTTTCAATAAATATTATTCTCTAGTCATTTTATTTTGAAATTTTTCTTATTTAAAAAAAAAGTCAACTTTTAAACTAAAATTTTAAAATATTTTTAATAATAATTATTATGTAAACTTAAAATTAAAAAAATAAAATAAAATAATAAAATAATATATTTAATAATATATTAAATAAATTATATTTAATAATTAATAAAAAATTATACATTAATCAAAATTAAAATAATTTTAAAAAAAAGAAGAAAGTATTATTATTATTATTAATTGAAAATATTGATGGATTCATATAGGGTGGCTATTAGGCTATACATAGACCAGATTCATATAGGGTGGCTGTACATAGACTAGCGGCTACGGGAGAAAGGACGATCCCGGGGCGTTGAATTAGGGAGTATTAAGGATAGTAAAAATATAATGGTGAGGATAAGAGACGCTAATAATTATTAATGCATAATTTAAATTTAAAAAGTAAAAATATAAATATAAAAAGATAAATTTAATTGTGTATTTAAATTTAATGTGCTATATTTTATAAATTAAAAAAAATTATATTAAATTTAAAAAAAAAAAATTTATAATGAATAGTGTATATTAAAAAGTACAAAAAAAAATATTTTAAAATAACAACTGTACAAATGAAGCTCATGCTGTTGGGAAAGATTTAAATATGACAAAGATTTACTTACTATATTAATCTCCTTTTTTGTCGTTAAGGTGAAGAATTAAACTAAAAATTATCTTTTTTCTATCACTAATCGAATCACTGTTCGTAACTCAGGATTCTATTTTATCATCAATTCAATTCTTGTTCACATTTTTTCTTTTTCTTACTAATGAATAGATCTCTTTACTTGAATGACTTAAATATCTTGTATTTTTCGAAAAAGTGAAGTTTACTTAATATAACTAAGTTGGAAGCCAGTCACAATTAAGGAAAAAAAATGAAGAAAATGAAGAAAATTGAGAAGGAAGGGACAGCAGAAGAAAGAAAGAATGAGGAAGATTAGAGAGGAAAAGAGTGGAATTCCAAAAGGAGAGATTGCATTAAGAGCAGGGGAATGCCAATTACAACTTCGAGATCCCCCCGTTTACTTCTACTTATACCGTTCCAGTAATGCTAGCTATTGTTTCCAGAAAAACTAACTGCAACTTCTAGAATCAGTTGCTAACTAACTCCTTCAACCGCCTTGCACAAACGGTTCCATTTTTACAAAATTGTATTTCAGTCTCTCAATTTTACAATTTTGTCAATTGAGTCCTTGGTTCATGACAAAGCCCCATATCCGTGACCCCTAATGCCTTTTGCTATGATCGCTAATTTAGCAAAGCTAACCAATTGGGCTAACAAGTCAATGAATCATAAAATCATTGTATTGGAAAGTGGAAACATTTTAGTGAGAATGTTTTTGTATGAAAAAATATTTTAGAGAAAGAATAAAAAATGTGTTAGAAGATTTTTTTTTTAAAAAAAAATTATGTAAAAAGAATTTGGAGAGAAATATTGAATTTTGAAATAAAATAAAAATATATTTAGATTTTTTTTTATAAAAAAAATCTACTTTTTACAAATGAATATCAATCCAAACATGGCCAGTCGATGGTTAAATATGGTTCCGCTTTCCTTATAAATGGATTACGGAGTAGATGTTAACGTTAGACCAAAAATTAATAAAGGTGAAAATTACGGGCTCAGTTCAGTTATATCTCGAATGAGCCGGAAGGCTGATTTTGAGAAAAAAATTACTGTAGATAGAGGTAAAAAAAGGTGTGAATTTTATTTTTTAATTTTTTTTTAGTCTTATGTTTATATTAAGAGGGGTTGTCATGTCTCCTTTTTAGGAATTTCTTATAGGAGGTTTTGTTATTTTTTATTGGAGGTTTTTTGTGGACCGAATTTGGACAGTGTAATATTCGATGTCAAAAGCAGAGTAAAGAATAGTGGTGAATGCGATCTATTTTTTATCAACAACTTTACATGTTGGTTGCGATACTCTCGTAGAAATCAACAAGTTAGGTCTTTCGTCACTTAACTAATATAATTAGGCACGTTTATTTTTACCGATTTGTGAATTGGTTAGTTTTTCTTAGTTTCACTTTATGAATTAAGGTTTTGTTTTGCCAATAGACAACTTTATACATGTATTATTTGTTTATATCAATATAATTATCGCTTTTGATAATAAAAGAAAAAAAGTTATATCGAGGTTTAGATGCATTTTTTTTTTAGAAAAAAAAAATTATCTAATGAAGGGTATGAAATAGTGGTTAATTCCTAGGGCAGGACATAAATTGTTTTCCGTTACAACTGGTTTCCAGTTTTCCACCATTTTGGCTTACCCACGTGAAAAAGATAAAGCATACGGATTGCGCAATGTGGGATTATTTTAGCTTTTAATTCGACCAAACACCCAATTGATGAGTCATTGTCACACCCATGATTTACGTGGTCACAAAATACCTTTGAATATTATATTCTGGAACGGTTTAATGCTCCAATGGTTAACTCTAATCAGCAATTCAATAAAAAAAATGTAAAAATAATACATATAAAAAGATTATTTTATAAAATTATAGATCATAGTTAATTATACTTTCTTTAAAGTATAAATCATGTTCTTTAATGATCTTTAATTATCTTATTTTATATTAAATAATGAATGTATAAAATATTTTTTTGTAGTTTAATATTTTATGTAAACCTAAGAGTAAATTTGAATTTAAACAAAAATACTTATAAAACTCACTAGTCATGTAAAAGATAAAAATTAAAAAAAAAATATTGATTTCTATCCCCAAAATCAAGTCATATTGGATAGGTATGTTCAAATTTAAAAATTCAATGAAATTCCACCAACGAAAAAAAAAAAGCATCCATGAAAGTCATCAAGTTTATATTTGGTAATGCTTTATTTGAGAATTGACCAAATATAGCATTACTTTTTCTTCATCCATTATTGTACTTTGTCCAGTCAATAATTAAACATCATCATCAACTCCAATTGCCCCCTGCCCCGCGCAGATACCGACTCAAACTTAGTTCATTAGTGCAAGTTGACTAGGGGGGCTGTTTCTTGTTGTGCACATGGCAAATTAGTCTTCCAAGTTTCTCAATCAAGAAGCTTCTCCACCATTTTTAAATTCAGAAAATTCTGCTTCTTGTTAAAGTAATCTGTAACAATCGTGAGCTGGGCACACAAATTTGTTTAGGGAGCCCGCGGTGTGCAAAAAAATACATATATTAATCCTTTAGCAGTATACTATGAAAAGATCTGCACCGCCTCAAGAGATGTTACCTATGGTACTGTAACCAACCGACCACTATGACTGGATTATGATTACGATTTTTGATTTTCAGAAACTGCCAAATGGATGGTTTCGAATGTTTCTTGATATGATAAATTCTACAGTTTCTTTCTACAGACAGAGCTCCACAGCATTCAATAAAGAAAAATTGTCTACCCCTGTCTAAAGCCTGAGACTTTGCCAAGTGTATGCCTCTCTTTTAGTCCTCCGACAGTAAGAAATTTAAATTTTAAAGCCCTTTTGAGTCTTGAAGCTTCCTCCTTGCTGGGTTATTTACTTGTCTCCAAAAAGCTCAATTCTTGAGCAGTTTCATCTGGGATAATATAGCAAGGCTGTCTGAGGCTACTCTTGAAGGTAATGATATTCAAAAGCTCTAGTCTGTATTTATTTTTATTTTTTTTTGGTTGTGTTGCAATTGAAAATGAAGCTGAGATTACTGCTAGTTGTCAGTTTAAAACAATTTCAATCATCTGTGAACTCTCGGTTATTGACGTTGTTATTCAATTGAAAATCATCTCAATTATGATGCTGATTCAATAATCTTTCTTTTTTTGGGACTTTCGCTCTGGATATGTGTATTTTGGAAATTTTCTTTGTTGTGAGAGTTCTGGTAGCTTATGTTGAATTTCCTGCATAATTGTTCTTGTAAGAATTTCAGAGCTTGTTGTTTTGTCTTTAGTTCTGGATATGTTATGTCTTAGGTTTATGTACTCTTATGCTTTGGGTGTTGTGGGTTGATTCATCAACGGAGATTAAAATTACTTTAGGATGTTCTTAATATTTGATTGCCTCGCGTTGTCTTTTCAGGGATTTGAGTTTGTTAGTTTTAGAATTTCTGAAAATGGTGGTATTTAGCATGAATTCGAAGAGGATAAGGAGACCTAGTGTTAGGTTATGGGAGGTAGGAGACCTGTCTGCAGCTTTTACATGTGGTATTTCTACACTCAATAATGGAACTTCTCGGCAGAAGAAATGGAAAAATGATTCTTCTGATCACATTAATTCAGAAAGCCTTCAGATTGCTACACAAAAGCAACTTGAGTCAACAATCGTGGACTCTGGCAACTTGGGTCAACAATCGTGGACTCTGGCATTCCAACATAACCGAGAGAACAGAGATCCTAACTCTTCAAAACGAGCGTCTGAATTTGCCATTTCAGATGATAAAAATAAGAGCAAGTCTAAGCTAGGTTTTGGGGCCATTACCCGGCGATCCAGGATGACGAAGCGAAGAAGACGCAACCCAAATAGCATTTCAAATCTCTTTTGTCCCTGGAAATTAGAACCTGATTGTGAAGTAAGTAGTGAAGATGATAAAGGTTATGAGTGGAATCAGCATGTTGGGTGCACGTTGAATGCTGGAATCAATATTTACAAAGTCAACAGCTTTAAGGAGTCTGTCGAGATTGAACCATCAGCAACGAGTGAGGAAGCTTGTGACAATGAGATTGATGACCAGAATTTCAGTATGAAGATGCCTTATGAGACATGGACCGAGGCTACTTGGTCTGAGCAGAATACAACATGTCCACTATCTACCTATGAACCCAACAATGATGTATCCAGTGATAGCAGTATAAATTGTGTTGGAGAATGGTTGGAAGAGCTTGGTTTTGGTAAGTTTGCATGCTTGTTTGAAATGCATGAAGTGGATAAAGAAACTCTGCCATTACTGACTTTTGAAGATTTGAAAGACATGGGAATTGATGCTGTTGGGCCTCGCCGAAAGTTGTTCACTGCAATTCAGCAGCTAGGACGAGGGAGTAAGAAAACCACGCAATAAGTTGTGGGAGGGACCTATAAGTCCTGTATATATGTCGGAGGAACCTGTAAGTTCTGTATATGTTGGAGGGACCTGTAAGTTCTGTGCTTATACGAGCTCTAGTTTAAGTATCACTGTTGTACATTTAGCTTTGAGTAACTTGTAAATAGTTTTAGGCTATCTTTGCCCGTTCCTGTGAATAACTAGGTCTTTTCATGTATACCACCATGTAAAGACTAAAGAGAGGAAGAAACAAGAAAAATGTTAAGTACACATTTTCCTTTCCTGTCTTACCTCTTCACAATCATTCAGTTTGAATTTGATACTATTGGTCATAATAGGATTTGGAATTGCTGTTAGATTACCTGAAATTAGTATTCTTTGCTGGTTGGTGTAATCATGAAACTAATCTTTGCTGGTTGGATTATTTCCTTGTTTAGGGTTAGTGAAGCCTACTCATAAGAACCAGCAAAAATGCAACTAATTATGGTTGTTTCTTGGCTCACTAGTTATACAACTCCGGTTTATGATGAGACTGCTCCGGGAAAAAGAATGTATGAAGAAATAGATGGATGCAATTCTTTAAATATATTATGGGTTTAAGTGTGCCTTCCTGCAAACTCGCGCATTGGTGCCATTCAATGGTAGCATTTCATGTTTGAGATTGCTACTAATGGTATATGAAATAGTATTTAGCTTTAAGACATGACGACAGGGCTGGTTGGTGGCCGCTGATCAATTGTCATAACCTTTGGGCACTGTACCCTTGTAGGTATTACACCTGGATAATTCAGAGCCTAGTTTTGTTTTACCTATTCCAGCACTGTTACAATTTTCTTTTGAATGATATTTCATTCTCCTGAAATTTTACCTTGCTGAGCTGAAGTATGTTGACATCGTATCGATTTTTTCCAGGGACTTCAATCCAGTAGGGTAATGCATTGCAATTTGCAGCATTTGTTGACTTCATCCACACAACATCAATTTTGTGATTGTTTTGCATCACATATAATAAGACGTCACATCATTTCTGCATACAAATTAAAAACTGAAAATGGCAATTGGCACACGCTTTTTATGCATTGAAGTTTGTCTTGATCATCAGTTATTTTCGCTTACCGTCTCCAAGCTAGTGATAAAGCACCTTGAATCATGCTTCTCTGTGAGAAAACTAGCTGCAGAATACATAGCATCCATGCTTTTCCTTTGTTGTGTGCTAAAAGATTCTTGGGCTTGTGCCAAGAAGTCTTTAAACGCTTGCATTGTGCCATAGCTTTCCAAAACAATTGCCATGCTTCTTGTTTATGTTCAATTCTTATCAATTAACCAGGCAATGGGGGTTGCTCTATTCCTGCAGCTCATGAAAATGGATCTTGCAACCTCCCTTGGGGTCTTCAAAACTCAGCCCTCGATCAGTCTTGGAAAATGCAAATGTAATTTGTGTTCAATTCAATTCATCATTATTTGATTGAGGCATGTCATCGCTGAAACAAATGTCTCTGCTTGGGTCATGTGTTAGTTAAACAGGTTGGCGGAACTGTTGGGTTTCCCCGAGAGCCACTCGATTTTGTTGGAACCAATAGGGTAGGGTTTAAACTCTACCTCTAATGTCTTTTCCCATCGTCTGTATTTTTTTCTTGGTGAGGTTTCACCCAAATCGTAATAGAGTAATAGAGTGAGAAAAATAATTATATTAGTATAATATACTTCAATTAAAAAAAATAAAGAAGTTGTCGGCAATACATGACGTCTTTAATATTTCTTCACAAATTTACGTAGACCCCTCTCGATCCTTAAATGATGCTAATTGGGTTAGGTCCCAACATTGTTTGTTGGTTTGCAAATATCTTCCTTAACTGATGCGGCCCAATAGACAAAGATCAAAAGGGGCGTTCCAAATTAAGGACAATTTATTGATTTATCACCTCAATATCGTAACAAATCTTGGGTGATTAGACTAATCAGCTGTTTAAGTTCAGCATAATTGCGTTGATTTGTCATATTATTATTATTATTTTTTAACAATCCATACCTTTTTTTTGAAGATCATAACAACCCATACTATCACATCATGGGAGAAAGGGCAATTGGTGATTAGACTAATTTGCAGTTTAAGCCTCAGCATAATTGCATTAGTTTTTTTTCCAACCTATATTATTACATCATGGGACAAAGGGAAATGGTTGTCTAGTGCAATTGGTAAAATTGGCACCTTTAGCTTCTTGCACAAATGTTTAAAGTACAAGGGTTACACCATTACTGGAATTTTTTATAGAAGTTGTACTAATCTTGCAGCATTTTCTTTATTTCGTAGAGGAGCTTAATTCTATTAAAGAAATGGTAGAGTTGTACATATTCTGATTTCCAATTCCTAGGAAAACATGCAAGAAAGTAAGCTGATAGTCAACTCTGCCCACCCTTATCTGTTTTTTTTTTTGTTTTTTTTATGACTCGGGAACTCCCGTATCAAATGACTATTCTCTTAATTATATGTAAGCATGTCATCTGGCTTAACTTTATGCTTTCATTTCAACATTAATTAACTTATTATTTGTAATTCCTATTCTTAATTTTTAATTAAAGTGAGTGATATGGTGCAAGTCGCACTTAAAAGTTGAGTACTCTACCATTGAGTTAGCAACTTAAAGAAAAATAGATAAATAACAAAATTAAAAAAGAGGTGTATATAAATACAATCATAATGAAAATAAACTCACCAAAGAAATTGGACTAGACAATCAAACAATTGAGCTAACAAATCAAAAAATATTTTCTGTATGGATTCCAAATATAAAAAAACCAAATGAATATTGTCAAAAATTGAAAAGATATGATTACCATTAATTAATCAAAAGAGGTGTACCCTTTGAAACTAAAATTGATTTTCCTTAATACCTAACATAATGCATGAAAAGGATTATAAACAATCATAAACTAACCCGAAAATTCTTAGTAACAACTTTTACAAAATGTTCTTTTTTAATAAAAATAGAATCGTTCGAGAAAAAATACAAAAGATGTTGATCGTTAATGCAAGAATTGATTACGGACAAAGGCCAAAATGGATTCGTATTCATATGCAGAGACTCGAGTAAACTATGTGAAAAGCAATAATATTTTGGACACCCCACCTCCTCCAAACACACACACAAACATGATTAGGTGAGAAGGTTTAATGGGAGATCAGCCAAATCTTTTATTTGGGAATTTTTTAGAAGTGGAGAATATTGACTTATTGAGTGTGGTGCTACACTCACTATATACAATGTGTGGATATAAAGAGAATTTTTTAAAAAAAATTTTTGGAGAAAGTATCCAGATTTAGGGTTTAAAAAATTAAATATTTTTTTATGTGATTAATTTATTGTATTAGATAGATAGTAGTCCAATTCACTCTCAGTGTGTGAGAAATTACATATTAGAAGATTAGACGTTGTCCACTTTCTTAGGGGAGGGGAGGCAGGGAGGGGAAGAATCTGAGCCAAGGGTTAAGAATAAAAGAAATAGGATTTTTATATAAATATAGTAATAATATGTTACAAATATGAGTTAATAAAGAGTTTCAAATTTTGATAAAATGACAATATAATCTTTTGTGGAAAAAAAATCAATTTTTCCAAGATAATTCGAAGTTTTAACTAATAATAATTCTAATGAACTTGATAAGACTGGTTGAAATCACCCGACAAAAAAAAAAAAAAAAAACCTCATTAGGAGGGGGGTCTACTAGGAATTATTAGGAAAAATGTACATCAATTAATTATGGGTGGGTTAGTTTGTTTGGAAGAAAATTGTGTTGATTGTGGTATCTCTAAATCCAAAAATAGTGAGTGGTCCATGAAAATGACAAGTAAAATGGAAGAAAATTATGTCGATTGTGGCATCTCTAAACCCAAAACTGGTGAGTGGTCCATGAAAATGACAAGAAAAATGCAATTAGAAAGCAAGCACTCGGATGTATAAAATATTCATGAACTAAAATAATAGCCATTCTAACACCGATGATTAAGGCAAGAAGTGACCCCAAGATCTTAGATTTTGTATTGCATTCTCTATGCTATATTCCAACAAATACAAACCAACAAAATTGTCAATTGAGTTTTATTTGTTTTGATGTGGAAGGCTAAACAATGCGTGCTTTTACATCAATCACTAACAATTGTATGTCTCATTGGGTCACTCACAACATCATTTGCTTTTGTTTCATGTTTTGTTGCTTAACACGTGCATGAAATTTGTACTGTACATTCTAGTATCAAAAATTTATGGTATTATGAATCTCATGGAAGATTCAACCATGATCTTTCAAGAAGGTTTCTTCAACCTATTATCAAAACCAGTCTGGGAACTCTAATTTATCAATTTTAGGTCAGTTTGAGGTTGGTGCATTTTTATTTTTTTTGAAGCGATAGTAGATTAAAAGCGCGACAAATGGCAAATGCTGCACGAGGATGTAGAGGTTATAACCTACGAAAACAAAAGCCCACAAAGGAGCAAAATCCCCAAAGGGCAACACGACGAGCAGGAAGAAAAAGAAAAACAAAACAAAATAAATCCGTACTAGACGGGAAGGGTTGACAACCCAAACAACCTAAATTCAACCGAATTTAAACCCGCACAAGATGGGAAGGGTTGAGGACTTGGACAACCTATGAACAACCCAAAGTACCAAAATACAAAAACCCGGTTATATCGGGACACTAATACTATACACAAGTAATGCTACGCATCTTAAGTGGCCCACTACTAAGGGCCTGTGGTGTAAGAAATTAGAACTAAATCTCTAACTCACACCTCAAGCCGTGGCGTGAATCCAACCTGCAGACGTTGAATAGTGTCGCCCCCAACTACTGCCACAAGCGTTGAATAGTCAGACGAATCTGCTACTACCGTATGGAGAGATTGCAGCACAAAAAAAAATGTTCATGAACAATAAATACTGTTCATGAACATTAAAAATTTTGAAAATTTTACTGTGTGATGAACAGTAAAAACTGTTCATCACATAGTAAAATTTTCACACCGTTTTCGCACTATAATCGCCCACAGGAACAGTAAAAAATGCAAAAACAACGGCCTCTGTTTTTGACTTAGGTTGGTGCATATTGGGTAAAGTAAAACTTAATTTCTTGGAATTACTCTTTTTCTTGCTTGCAAAAACTTATGGTAAGATGGGTTGGGCTTATTGTATCATTCAACACAATGTTTTTGTATAAATTGCTAACTGAATATTTGTAAGAAATAGTTCTGAGGCATCAAGAAAATGCATAAGATGTCACAAGCTGTAGCATATTTAACTATTTTTATGTTTAGTAGCGTTGAAAGTAGCTTTGCTTAACGCGAGGGAATCGGGAAAGACTACATATTCGATGTATTCATGATCGTGCCTGCAATAAACATTGAGGAATAGAATGGAATGATAATAATTATGTTGTTTGGTATTATTTTGTAATGGAATGGAATAGATTTTATATTAAAATTATAATAAAAATAGTATTTTACATTATATGATATTTAACAAATTATATAAAAATATTTTCTATAAATTAGTGAAATTTATTTTTAAAAAAATAAAAAAAAAAAAAAGGCGTGTGTCACTTCAACCTTTTGACTCAAACCCTCCTGGAAGGGTTTCTGAAAAACCAAGGGGGAGGTGGGTTTTTTGAAAACCCATCCCCAAGGGGTTGGTTAAACCCATGGAGGGTATACCAAACAATCAAGTTTAATCCAAAGTATTCCATTCCCCTCCCAAACCCCCAAAATAAACAGCCCCTGAGTAGGGATGCATGCAATTCCTAGCCAATTCCAACGATATTAGCAAACAAAATTTTGTGTGTTTTAAATGAACAATATCACGAGAAGTTATTAGTCTTTTAAGATTATATTATGTATAATTTTATCGTTGTAATACAATATTTACTGTTCTTGTTTAAAAAAAATAATAATAATTGTGAAAGTCCAAGTCTCGAATTAAAATATGAATGAAGCGAGCCAAGTTGAGGTTGTGTGGGTACAAATTATTGAATTCCAAAAGCGCCAATCCAACGTGTTTATGGGGACCCAATGCCATTCCTCTCCCATTGGTTATGGGGACCGCCTCACATTGCCTTCTATCCATTGGCCTCAACTCTCGAGACTCTCACATCCAAACATTTATAATTTTTATTTTTTTTAAAAAAAAATAACAACATGACAAAAACATTTTAATCTTTAAAAAGAATCAATAACTCTCAATTTAAAATACCAATTTGGAAAGCATGGAATGGAGGGCTGAAAAAAGCATATCATTAAACGTGTATGCAGATGAATGAACCAAGATTCTTCATGTACAAAATCCCATACTGCAGAACGTGCTTAATTGATGCCATATTCTTTAATATTTTTGTTTTAATTTAAGAAATTCCTTCGTGGGCATGCATTCTCATTGGACTTGGATGATTTGAACCCATACATGTTTATAGCGAAGATCTTCTATTCCAATTAACCTGTGTCACTCGTATTCCAGTAATTAAAATTTTTTTTATTAAAATTAAGATTTTGGGTATTTTATATTAGAATTTAATATTTATTAATGAAATTACATTGTTTTATTAATGAGATATTATTAATACATATTAATTAACACAGAAGAATAATGATTATTGTAATTTTTTTAAAAAAATTACAATAATCATAGAGTTTAAACTCCTAACTTAATTACCCTTGTATTTCTTAATGAAAATTCAACAAAATAATGTAATTAGCTAGTGAAAATTACTTCACGGATGTTTTCTACATGTGACATTAATTACTGCACCGTAACAAAATCAAGCTATAAGTGGGCTTTCATAATCAAATCTGAACAGGGAAGATTCCTCTCGAGCTCAAGTCAAACGTTCAAAATTTTTCATGAGACTTTTGGGCAGACTCTCTTAGTTTCTTGTGAATTGATATACGGTTTGCTATTTAGATTGTACCTAGTTCTTGAAACCCTGTTTCAATTAATAAAATCACGAGTAATGACAAATTATAGTGACTTTGTATAGTGATTAACATGACAATCATGAAAAAATGAAATTATCCCTCGTTATTTAGTGTTTTGTAATAAAAATGAACAAATAATTTTATATTTTTATGATTTTTAAGTTAGTCATTGTACAAAAATACTATGATTTGTTACCATCTCTATTATTACTCCAAAATCACCTATAATTGTAGCCTAAATTAAAGTCGTGTGAGGTCTTAAATATGCTTGTCCACCTCCATTCGCATGCATGTATCGTTTTCAAAGTTCTTTCAATGTCTAGGCCATCCAATTCAAACATCTCTGATCAAGTACATAAGAAGAAGCTCGATTATTTCTACCAAATCTAGAATAAGTAACTAGGTGGTACCCACTCTCAAATTTGCATAAAAATCATGATACAAACTTCTTCCAACTTGTGCATTGCCTCTCCGGCAGCACCCTCTTGACTTTATACCATAATTAAGCTAAGTAGGATCATAATCAAGTAAAATTTAATCCAAAAGTGATAATAGCAAAGTCGAAATCAATCTATACATTATTAAGCTCATCAAAATATTTGAGCAAATTTGAACCCAACTCGTTAATTGCCCTACTCATAAACATGTATTTTTATTATATATCCACTCCAATGGTTAAGACTTAAGAGTTTACAGGGTATTATTTTCTTTTTTGATTGAATCGGTTGAATTTATCTGTTTTCCTAATTCTTCAGTGTTCCAATTAATAGTCTTGTGACAAAATATGATTTGAATTATCCCCAATAAACCTAGTTTCACAAACTTAAGTCTACAAACTATGGTAGAACTTGTTTAATTGGATTTCCATCCTCTCATTGACAACAAATTAAACTCAAGAAAAAAAAAATTAGTTGTGCTTGAGGTTAGATTATGGGGTTAGGAAAGGAAGAGGAATGGGACCCAAGAAGCACCATGCATGATGGGTAGGGCTGAAGGAAGAAGATAGGGACGGTGGGGCAGATAGTGAAGGGGATGTCTCCACTCCAGCCGACTGTGCCGTGAGGGCTGAGCTTAAAAGTTGGTGGGCGTAGGATTGTGACTTCCATTAACTTACAACCCAAGAAGAGGACTTAGCAAATTCAGCATCTTCTGCAATCTTAGGGATTGGGATGGATAGATGGGACTCATGGGGAACACAATGGGATGGCAAATTGGGTGAAATGGGACTAATTAATCCAGACAAAAAACACACTAATTCCATCCCCCTAGTGCAAAACAAACAATACTAACAACCAACTTTTCAATTTGTTGAGTTTATTTTTGACCAAATTATTTATTTATCTCAACACAGCATAGTTATCCCACATGAAAATACTACTAATTTTTTCGCTAATTTTTCAACATTGCATTGAAAGAAAGGAAAGATGTGACATGTACCAGAATGGCTAATATAAGAGGCTCCACCATTGTCCCATATCCATGTGACTTAGCTATGCGAGAAAAGATTGATTATTGACGTATGTGGATGAGTGCATCCTTCCATTTCATCAAGAACCTGCTCACTCTAGCAACATCTCTCCTCATATAATAATCATACGAGTATACGACTCGAATTAATTTCGCATGGGACGGAATGGAACTAGTACTAGCCAGTACGCTATCAGCTAGGAGGATTGACCGTACTGTTGGCTGCCCTTCTCTTGTTCTTGTACCCTTCTAATAATACACACAACATGACAGTATCAGTGCCTTTGGATTTAGGGAAAATTTGTCTGCATGCCAATAACGAGGGCTGTGGTTTTATGCCTTGGACGTGAGAAGTTAATTTATTTTGTTTTGTACATGCATTCTCTACAAGGGTTTTGTTTAGATCAGTACATGCATTGAGCATTTAGCCTAATCAGTGATATCTAATCATAACCATCAACTATGGTTGATCCATGCATGTCCTGGGTGAAAACAACATTGATTTCCACCTACAATGCGTTGGACCATTAATCTCAGAGCATTACCACGGACTCCTAATTAAAAGTCTTAGTCTGAGGACGTGTCCTTAATTTGACAGAAGAAAGTCTGGTGTGATGTGCACAACTCAGCGCGGCACCATGTTAGATAATGTTCATGTTTCAACAATGCTACAGAGATGGCCCATATATCTATATTGAAAATAATGTTGATATGAGGCCTATGAACATGCATGTTGCATTTTCTTGAAGAAACAGTGTGCATCAATGATCAATTAATGCATGAAATTGGTTGCATGGTCACTATCCTATTTGTCCTCACACGCACAACGATTGCAGTAGGAGATGGACAGAAAGAGGGACTGGAGGACGTGTTGTCTTCAATCTTCTTCATCGAAATCAAACGAACAAACGGAGAAACGAAGAGTTGCAAAGATTTAGTGGGATTTCAGAGCGGGGAATTTGCAATTCCCATTCTTGGGCATGCAAACCTAATTGAGCTGGACAAATAAGGGTTAATTCCTTAGGTAGCGGCAGGACTGATGTGATGACACGGATTGGTTAAAAGGACACGAAGCGTGGTCCTTTTGGATTTTGGCTATAATTTAGAGCAATTAGCTCGCCACACCTTCTTCTCTGTAACAAGTAATCATACTCCATGGTTATAAAAAGAAATTGTCCATTTTTAATTGAATACAATTTTATATGAGTTATAACTAATAATATTTTTAATAATTTTTTATAGTAAAAAATCATGCTGATCGATATGACAATGATAAATAGACAAAATTATTTATCACACTTTTTTAAAAAATAAAAAATAATAATGAATAGTTTTATCTTTTTGAACATATTACATCAGTCATTATGACTTTTTATTATGAAACATCGATTAAAAATATTAGTATAAACTATAAAGTAGAATATATTTAATATATCATTAAATGTATAATTCTTTTATCTTTATTTTTAATTTTTAATCAATAGGTAATCATTATTTAGTAAAAATAATATAGATTTTTATTCAAAAATAAACTTTTTTTTAGAATAAAAAAATGTTTTGAAAGTGAAACTTCTTTTGTTTTTATTTTTGTTTTTCGTCTTCAACAATTTAATTGATCAATACTTAAATTTCAGCCTTCCATTTAACAAACATGCACCAAATCAAAAACCTTTAATATAATCTAGTTAAATAATTTATTTTCTTCCGTATAAAACTAGTAAGTCAATATTTTATTGTTTGAGCCCCCAAAAAAAAAAAAAAAGGTTAACAAATGTTTCAATTTACATGCTTCACTTTATTTTTTGTTTAATTTTTTTATATATATCCACATGCTTAAACTTTTGCATATTTAATTCTCATCCTATTCATAGTTCAGTTGACCGTTGAGAAATAATGTATTTTAATTTGACTTGTGTATGAATTTTGTAGGAAACGGCTAACATAAAAGTCTCCATCATTGATTCTAAATTAAGTACTGAATTTAGATGAAAGAAAACTTTCATTTGACAAAACAAGATGTTACTATGACGCCCTGTTCGATTTGATTGCACATGAATATCATTTCCACTCTCTGTCTTGCCAAGCAACCAAGGTAATCAACAATTTAACGTTAACATCCTTTGGGAATTTTTTTCCTCATTTCATTTCATTTCAAAAAAAGAAAGTATATTTTTAATTAAATATGTTTTTTAATTATAAAATACAATACACTATTAGCTCTAAAGCTTACTATTCTGTCCGTACTTTTTAATAATAAGTCATAGATAATCATTATTAGTAAAAATAATTTAAAATTTGTATACAATATTATTCAAAATTAAGCCTTTTTGAGAACGAAAATAACTTATTCCTTTTGGAACGAAAAGAGTAACAATTATGTGTTACGTTATAATTAACAAAACTTGGAGGATAAATAATTTGTTTTAAATAATGTGTATTAATCGTGTTTCATTAATGAAACAATGTAGTTTTATTAAAATTATAATAAATGCATTTTATGTTAGTATTTTGTATTTATTAATGAAACAGGATTAATGCATTTTATATTTATTAATAAAATTACGTCATTTTATTAATATGACTCAAATAATATACAATAATTGAAACAGTACATCTCAACTTGGAAGCTTGAGCTTGAACATAATATATTATTGGATGACAACAATGTAGAGATACATTATTGATTTTAGCTCGAGTTTGAAAGAAGTCTTGTGGTGGTTTTTCAAATGTAGAGTTACATAATTGGAGCATTTCAAATTAATGATAGATTAGGTAAATAATGTCCTGTTTTTTTCCAAGTAGGAGTCATCCTTGAAGACTTCCTCTGCATAATTATCTCTATACCCCATGTGTCCTGCTATGTAAGTAAACCAATTTTAAGCTGAGGGTAGCACACTACTACTCATTTCATCCCAAAAAAAAAAGTTTATTATAGTTAAAATATAATTTTTTATTAGTTATTAGGTACAACTTATTTAATGCCCTATTAAATCTATAATTTTATATTTTTACTTTTACTTTTAAATTTTGAGTATATATAATTATTATTAGTATGGATATTTTAAAATTTTGATTTAAAAGCAAACTCTTTCTTTGGAACAAAATTTTTTTTCCAAAATAAACTCTCTTTTTTTTTTTGGTAAGGATGGAGTATTATTCTTCATTTAGTTCTCTTTTATTAGAGTTTTTTTTTTTTTAATCTTCTCCTCTGCAAAGTGGGATAAATAAATCAACCAGCGTGACAATCATTCCGTAACCAACCTTAAAAGTACTCTGTTGTTCCCTAATATAAGTAATCCTTTTACCACAATACCATCCAGAAATTTAAAATGCGTAAACAATATTTTTCAAAATGTATTTTTATACTATATGAAATCAAAAATTGCTTTGAAAATATGTAAAAATATACTTTAAGATACAATTCAACAACATTCTTAGGGTATATATAAATTGTATTTTAAATCACGTTTTTTTACGTTTTAAAATAGTAATTGTGAAATAAAAAAATATATTAAGAAACACAACAATATATTAAAAAGTGTAGAAAAATATTATAAAAGTACAATCCAGGTAGACCTTAATTTATGAAAATAATAATAATAATTTTTCATACATGTTTCAAAAATATAGTACGTATGGTCACATATTCCTATTTCTATTCTATTAACTAAAGCGCCCCATGTGCTTGGTTCAATAGTTTTACCCAAAATAATGAGGGATGAAATTTCAATAACAATGTTGCTGTGATCTTGGGATAGGACTGAGAGGCTCTCGCTACAGCAAATGAGTGTAAGCCAAATTTGAAACGCATAATTGAGAGGTTCTTGTGGTTGCAGGCTTGCAGCAAATGAGGAGTGTAAGCAGGGCAGACGCAGAAATATTGTAGAGGGGTCACACTTATAAGAAAATTAAATAATAAATTTAATAAATATAAAAAAGTATAAAAGTAATATCATACATTATAATCCAAAAAAAAGTAACATCATACATTACAAAATCATTTTTCGAGACTTCATCTTTTGAAATAATTTCATAATGACATCATTATCAATTGTATCAAGTACATCATAAAAACAATCAAGATCATTCAAGAATGAAAGCATAAAAGTATTCAACCCTCTAGTATTTTCAACTTTATTTTGCAAATTGCAACAATACCACTGCTTTTTCATTCCACTGGTAAAGAAGGCAAAGAATAAAATAAGAGGATGTTTTACATTAACCTCTCTTTTATAGTTATTCGTTTTGAAATCATGGAACCTTTAAGAAACCCAATAACTATTCATTCTTTGGTTCTTCCCTAAAAAACTTTTACATAGATTTGCTCTTTCTTAATACATTACATATTCCAAGGGTATGAAATAGGATATGAAGCATTGAAAATGATCGAGACAATGAAAATTAAGATTACATAAAAGGAAAAGTCACCACAGAAATAATAACCTCAGTAAAAAGGAATAGATGTGAAGATGGAAAAATAAGAATAAAAGTTAAGAACTGTTAGAGCAGAAAACAGTAACATAATTATTTCATATGCACAAGAATGTGAGGAAAAAGTATCGTAAAGGACAAAATTTAGACATTCAATCAGCGATTGGTGCATATAAACCAGTCAACTGCCAATCAAGTTAATTAAAGCATCAAGATGCTCCTAAAGAAGCCACTTACCATGCATTCAAGAAGAAAAAATCCAAGTACTCTCAAAATAAATAAAAAAATAGAAATAGGGATTGCACCATGGAGTTCTGGAAGTAATAATATATCAAAAGATTCATAAGTATACTTGACGATAGAACCACAATAATGTACTGCCAACCAATTGTGGCATTGTGCCTGCGGATAGACCTAATGTCCAAGAAAGGGGATTTTTGTTGTTGCTGATGGAAAGCCAAAAAGGAGTATAAAGGTGAAACTGTGAAAATGAGATGGAAAGAGGATTTTTGTTGGACTTGGATGTTGGATGCAGGGGCAGGGGAGAAAAAGAAAAAAAAAAGGAGGGGGGGGGGGGGAGGGGGGCACTAAAAGGTCAAATTTTAGTACTAATATAAAAAAAATAATTATACTACTATTAATTTTTTTTTGACACATGGGGGGAGGGGGGGCACTTGCCCCCCTAGACCCTAAAGAGGTCCGCCCTTGAGTGTAAGTCAAATTTGAAATGCATAATTGAGAGGTTCTCGTGGTTGTAGCAAATGAAGAGTGTAAGTCAAATTTGAAATCCAGTGAATGTGTGAATACAGCAAATGAAGAGTGTAAATCAAATCTGAAATCCAGTGAATGCGTGAATATAGCATGAATGCGTGAATACAACAAATGAAGAGTGTAAGTCAAATCTGAAACCCAGTAAATGTGTGAATACATACAAAGACTTCGTACTGACTTTGGCACTTTTTTTTTTTTTTTGGAAAGTGATTTGGCACTTGAACTACAAAAGAAAGTAGAACTGGATTTCTGTTGGGTAGCTTTATAATAGTACAACTATCAATTGTCCAAATGAAAATCAGAAAGCACAAAAAACTGAGATGGTACAAATTCTGCCTTGGGGACTTCCAACTTCTAAGGATGTAAAGTAAGATTATTACTCCCTCCGCCATTTGTTCAGAGTTTTTTTAAAAGCTTCAAAGTTTTTACCTAATAATTTTTCATTTAAAGTTTAACGTAGCATAACTATATTTTTTTCAGAAAATAAATAAATCAACATATAGAAAGAGGTTAAAGAATATGCACTCCATCTTTTTTTTACTATCCATAATCTCTCTTCTTTTTTTTTGGTTGCAAAAAGTGCATTTATTGGTACGATTTTATATTTTAAATGACTAATAATAAGTTGGTTGCAAAAAGTGCATTTATTGGTACGATTTTATATTTTAAATGACTAATAATATGTGATAATAACAACAACAACAACAAAAGAAGAAGAGGAAAGTACTACTATCAGTCTATCATGTGCCAAAGTTAAATAAAAGATGACTTTAGTTGTCTCAAAAAAAAAAACAACTGACAATGAGAATAAAGTTGGGACAAAGGTACGACAGATGTCTTACCTCCAACGGAGATCTAGGAACTAAAAATGCAAGCGCGAAAAAATTACTCAATTCCTTCTAAAAGAAAATAGTTTGTTTTTTAACTAAAATTTTTATAGTCCCTTTGTTTAAAAAAAATTAGTTTTAAAAATTTTGTTTGTCTCTAAAAAAATTATTATTATTACTAATAAAACAATATATAACTTAAATTCAAGTATAAAGATAAAAATATAAAATTATACTCTTTCAATCTTAAAAAAAAAAAGTTTACTTTTGATTTGATATAATTATTTTTAAGTTACAAGACACAACACACTTAATGCATAATTAAATATATAATTTTATATTTATATTTTTACTTTTTATTTTGGATTATATATTATTATTATTAGCAAATATAATATAAAAATTTTCTACCAAAATTAAATTTTTTTAAAGACTGATGCAATATATTTAATAGTTCATTAAGCGTATTGTATATTATCAATTAGAAAATTATTATATTAAATTAAAAGAATAATATTTTTACTATAACATACAATTAAAAGATAATAATAAAAATAAAGTACGTATTCGATTCAAAACTCAAATTCTTTATGATTTATGGGATACTTTATAGTAATACAGAGGTGTAAGAGAGTGATTAGGATAGTTTGACGCGATCACGTTAGGTGCTAAATACGAACATCCAAATGTACCAAATCTAATTGGAAGAAAATAATGAATACACGAGGCAGACGACGAGGGAGATCCCATCATCCCAACAAAATAAATCCTCGTCTTATTAAAATAAAATAAAAATGGGGTTTGGTTTAGTTCGGTACAGTTCCGAACAGCAAAGCAACGTAAGTGATGGCATGTGAGAGAGATCATCATGATTCATCATCGCAATATTCTTAGTAACAGAACTACCCATAACCATATCCAATTATTTATACATATATCAATATAATGAACAAAAATAAAAGAATAATTGTCCAGATTTAAATTTTCTTCAAAACATAATATCAAGAATGTTAATAGATGTGGCGGGTGAGCGCATAACCGTAAAGTTACAAGTACAAATTTTCATGTTAATACCTTCTTAATTGAGTTCATCACATAAAACTTGTCTAGTGCGTGCACTTTTGGGTAGCGATTGCTGGTTCCCTTATCAACAAAATAATATTAATAGTGACAGGGATGAGTTTTATTCAGTGCGCACCCTTAATAAGAGTTACGAGTTCTTTAGTTAATAAAAAAATATTAATAATAATTCAATAAGAGAGATAATATCGAAATTGATAATCGATCTAAACTCTTAAAATTGAGGTAATTGATAAAATGGTATTTTTTTAAATAAAATAAATTTAAAAAATTTATATTAATTATTTAAAGTCATTATAATTTGTAGATTAAATTACAAAATTCATCCTTTATATTTGAGCCAAAATTCTTTTTAGTCATTTACATGTAAAATGGTTTTTTTTAGTCTTTAAGATTAATAAACTTTTCAATTTTAAACCAATGACCGGTAGTAGCCAATTTCCCCGGTTAATTGACCTTTGCTAGGGCGCGCTATCTTATATGTGAGGGGTACTTTTGAAATAGATAGTTTAACATCTTTTTCTTACTTTTTTCCAAAGAAAACAGCCGCGAATGTTCAATTTTTTCACAGAGACTCAAACAAGAAAAGTTCCATATCTGAAGCCAAATTAGTTTACCGTTGAAGTTGAAAAGTTTATTGCTAACTTTTAGAGGCCTCTAGATCTCATGAAACCGTTACAGTCAAGATCGATCATCTTAGATTCCAAAAACGGCCAAGAAACATCTTCAATGGCCAAGAATCTGTTGCAATCGGTAGGCAAAATCAGAAACCCATTTTTTCAGTTTTTCCGAAATAAGAACATCGGATTTTTGAAGAAATAAGCTCGAAGAAAACAATGGATTCAGGATACCTTTTTCCAAAATGCAGAGCTAGAATCTACTCTGCAAGAAACATCTTCAACGGCCAAGAATTTGCTGCAATCGGTCGGCAAAATCAGAAACCCGTATACGGAACCCTTGACCCGGTTTTCAAATACTGGATATGAAGACCAAATCGGGAACCACCCTTTTTAACAGTCCGATTCAAGAGCAATAATGAGATTCTTGAATGGGATTTCCGTTTGGAACTAAGATTAGCAAGCAAATGGGATTTTCTTGTGTGAATCTCTATAAAAAAAATTGAAATTCACTACTGTTTTCTCAAAAAAAATAAGAAAAAGATGTTAAACTATCTATTCTGAAAGTACCCATCGCATGCAATATAGCGTGCCCCAGCAAAAGTCATTTAAGTGGGAAAATAAGCTACTATTGGTCATTAATTTAAAATTAAAAATTTTATTAATTTTAAAAATTAAAAAGAATCGTTTTAAATATAAAAGAATAAAAAGAATTTTGACTCAACTGTAAAAGACGAATTTTGTGATTTAATTTAATTTGTAATTAAAAGTATAATTTTTTTTGTTTTTTTTTTTTCAGTCATGAGGGAGGGGCGGGTGAAGAAAATCAGAAGTGAGGAATAGACGTATGCTTGACCGACGTGGCTGGCCATGGACCGGTTATAACTGGCACCCAGGATAGCACAGCAGATAATAATACTATTGGCCGACAACTCGACAACCCCCTGTTTCTGTGGACACCAGTTTTTGCTTGCTCTCTGCCGTCCATGTGTCCGTCCCCGACGACCCCGATCCCCTCTCCCTTCTCCCCACCCCCTCGTACGGTCATGTCACGGCCCATTTCTTGCCAAATTACCAACTTACTCTAGGACCCTCCTCTCGCCCCACTTACTCCCTATTCCTTCTCCGCGCCCCTTTGTTTTTCTGATATTTTCTTCCGCTGATGCCGCCCCGAATTTTAATTATTGGGATTAGGTTTTTAATTAATGGTTTTCATATGTCGTTGAACTTCTTGTCGTGATGATTCTATTATCATCGTACTTAAAAAGCTAATTAAAGATTCAAAAATTAGGATTATTATGTCATAAGCTTGATTAAATCTAGTCATTGAATTTAGAATATAGTAACGGTATATTGCGAGAATTATCATACACTCTCTCTTCTAATTTTGTGTTTTCTAAATCCGAAATCTTTTTGACAAATGTGACTCTACAAATGGTATGTGAGATTTTTAACCAATATGGTTTTTTGTTCACTTCATTAGATTTTTTTCAACTCGTATGATTTCTTGTTCAATTCATTTGATTTTTTAATTCATTTTTCTCAAACAGTTCCCCTTACATTTGTATATAAAATTTTGCATCATATTAAGAATTATTAGCAATACGAGTTAGTAAATTTGAAATGACGTAAGAAAAAATCTTCTGATAACATAAATTTAAATTTCGTGTGAATAAATTTTTCTTTAAAATATTACGAGGGTCTTTATTAGCAAGGAGAACACTCTCATTAATTTTTCTTTAACCAATATGGAAAATTTGTTTGATTGAACTTTTAATAAGCTTGACTTAAGGGGCTACAATAGCTAGTAGCCACCATACTACAGTTGAATGTTACGAAGTTTTGGATGAAATCCAAATACAGACTATACAGTACTAGTTGTTAATAATAATGAGACGGCCAAACAAACAAGACATTAAATAGGGAAGGAGAGAGGGGCATAATTGTAATTGAAAAACAATAGTAGTAAAATATTGGAGAGAAGGAAGGAACTAAAGGAGTGGAACTTGTGGAAGTAAAGTTGAGTTTGAGTAGATATGCCAAGGGATATTTGTCAGACGACTCAGTGCATGTGAAGCATCATAGTTACAGCAATTGCAGCAGCCATAAGCACAACCCTCCGAGTCCAATATCCAATATCTTCCATCCCAAGTCGGCAAATGTGAACCCTTTTCTTCCTCCTCTCTTCCAAACTCAAATAATCAATCCCACAGCCAAATCCCATTCATTTCTCATTGTTATTATTATTTTTTTCCAAGCCTATTTCCAGAAATGCAAGATACCCGAACCATCGGAGGAAGGTTGTTCGCCGGCGGCAGCAGTGGTGGAGACAGAAGGTTAAGGCCCCAACAGAACCATAACCACCAACAAGCCTTGAAATGTCCCCGGTGTGATTCTCTGAACACCAAATTTTGTTACTACAACAACTATAATCTCTCCCAGCCGCGGCACTTCTGCAAGAGCTGTAGGCGGTACTGGACTAAAGGCGGCGTCCTCCGTAACGTCCCCGTCGGCGGCGGGTGCAGGAAAACCAAGCGCTCCAAGACGAAACAAACGGCGGCTTCCTCCGCCGAGGTGCCCCGGGAGCGTAATTCCAACTCTCATTCCAGCAGTGAGAGTTCGAGCCTCACCGCCACCACCACGGGAGCGAAGAAAACTCCCACCGCTGGTTCCTCCGGCGAGGTGGGGTCGGCGACGGTGACTTCGTCGAATTCGGCGGGGAATTTGCTTGATTTTTCGGACTCAAGGTTTTTCCTGCCGCAGATGAATGGGGGGAACAGTAACAGCTTCGATCAATCTCAACCGCTGATTGATCCTATCGGCACATCGGAGGGGCAGATTTTCACGGAGGTTGGCAGCTTCACCAGCCTGATGACGTCGTCAAACGATCCGGGTATGTTGAATTTTGCTACCAACATGAACGACATTTCCGGGTACGGTTTGCAACAGAGTGGGCAGGGTTCTGCTGTAGATGATCAGAGCCCGAACCAGTTAGACCTGGGGGGTGACGAATTGAAGATGGAGCAGATCAGCTGTGGGTTCTTAGATCAGACGGCTCATATTGGGTTTCCGGGGTTGCAGCCGAACAGGACAAGTAACGGCGGGCTCTCGGGTTTGGATTGGCAAATGAACGGGGGAGGCATAGGGTGTGATGGTGGAGGTGGGGAGCAAGGGCTGTTTGATTTCACGGGCACCCTTGATCAAGCTTATTGGGGCCAGAATCAATGGGGTGATCATGATCAATCCCTGAATTTCCCTCCCTTAGTATAGTCATTTTAACTGATCAGAAAAACATATATAGCTTGACAAAAAGGAAAAGTATAAAAAAACCAAGAAAAGAAATCAACAGGGGAAATGCATTTGGTTGACTGAACTTTCTATGTAAATTTGTTTTCCTACATATTTTCCTCTTCATTTTTATGGTTTTTTTTTCAAAAATCCTTTTTGGGGCTTTAATCTCGCTTGCCGTTTGGATTGATATTGAAGTGTTGTAATTTTCGTATGCAATTAACTGGTTGTAGGTTTTTCCCTTTTGTGTATCAATCTTCCATAGGTTTTTGAACCCCTTCTACCCTCATGGGTTATGATTTTTAATGTACTAGGGGATTATTATGTTGCTAAAGTATAGAGAAAATATATTGCCTTTTTGTGTTTTTGTTACTCAATTAGTGGTTCATTTTGCGGCTTCTGTTCGTTCTTCTTAACGTTTCTTCAAGTCCATGCTAATGATGCAGCTTATGAATTTTGGTTATCCTTGGACATAGAAACCGAGTTTGGTACGTTCGTTAGTTGTGTGTCGTGATAAAAAATTGTCAGCGGAACAGTAGAATGTAGTAGGTGGCAATTCTGTCCTGACGAGGTCTTGAGAGGCGGTTTTGTATTCTAAACCGGGTTACCACCTTTGCCGGACTGACTCAGATCTGTGGCTGATTCTTTGCCGATTGTGTACACGTATGCTGCAATGCATGTCCCTAATAGTTGGTTCGAGACTTGGGAGTAATTTATTCATTAACTCCCCAACTCCCAACTCCCTTCCCTCGTGAAAGTCTTTCATCAAACGTTTGACAACAACTCTTGAAGGTGAGTTTTGGTAGTGCATTTACGTTCGATGTAATTCCTCCAACATCTCGAGTGACAAAACAACGAATGATAATCCCAGTGTCTTTCTTTCGATCGTTTTACCAAAAGTAGGAAACTATTTGGAATATGCTCTTTTACCTACATTAGCAGCATATGTTATTAGCAAGGGATTTTTGTGCGTAGTACTAGTTCAATAAATACTACTAGTGGTAGTAGTTGATATTATCTTGATCGATCATCATCATCATCTCAAAATCAAAAACTTGGTTAGAGTGGGCACACACGGGACGCACGCATGATTTTTGTGAAAGGTACTATGTTAACTAGGGTGGGGTTTTACTAGATTTTTAGGTGAAGGATCCCGGTCATGGTGTGGTCATGGCCATGGCCGCCATTGGGGAATAGGGAGCTGTGTTACTGATAGCGTACGGGGTAGAGGGGCATGGGGAAGCTGAGAGGGAAGAATGGGTGGAGGACGGCATGTGGTCGGTTGGTGATAGCGGGACCGGTGAGTGGACGAGTACCTTGCTCGATTATGACTCCACGTGTCACTGTGATTCAGCAATATATTTGTAAATGTGCCCTTAAATGCTTAAATGGTAACCAGCAAGTTAAGGGTGAGTTACGTTTGAATTGTTGTTTTATTTTAAAATATTTATATTAAAATTTAGTAAAACTATTTTTGTAGGAAAAAGTATTTTATAGGAAAATTTTTTTAATTTTGTAAAAAAAATTTAGAATAGAATTTTAAATTTTTAAATAAAAAATTATTTAGATATTTTATTTATTTTGTGAGAAAAAATTAACTTTTTTATATATACACATTACTCCAAATGCAGCCTCAAAAAATATAAATGTGTTTTAAAAAATGTAAAAATACATGTCGAGAGTACAATTCATATACATTTAAACTAGGAATAAAATAAATATTGTAGATAAAAAACAAACCTTAAATTGCAAACTCTTTTTCCTTTAAATTACTATTTTGGAGTCAAATGTATTAATTTTATGTTTATAATTATATTTTGAAACTTAACTTCTTCTGGTGAGATCAATAATTGACAACTTTTCTATTTGTGTAAAAAGTTTCGAGACAAATTAATTACTAAATAAATGAGGTGAAAGAAAAACTTGTATATATAACTATATGAAATTATTATTTTTAATGAAGTAAATTAATCAAATAAAATTTTATTCTTTACCCTTCACAAGTAAGTTATTTTCTTAAATTATTAATTATTATTATTAATTATATATATATATAATATTTTATTTTCTTTTAAACTTTGCAGCCATTGCCCTTTGCTAGGGAACTCAAAAAGGAGCAAAACAAGGTCGCTTGGTGATTATTAGGGGAAGCTGTTAAGTAGCTAATTTTACTCGTGGTCACGTGAGCTTGCGTGATTGGTATCTTAGAGTGTGGGGTCCATGTCTTTAATTAAGGTCGGTTTGTCATTTAGCCGTTTCATGGAACTCAACCTATGCCAAATTGAGCACCAATAATTGTCCAGGCTCGATATTTTAGTTGCTCACTACTCACTAGATCAAAATTTAATGAAGTCCACTTTAAATTTAATATTATTTTTTGTAACATTAAAGTACAACGTTAAATATAATTTATTATTATTTTTTTCATTTTAAATTATATATAATTGTTATTGATAATGAATAATATAAAATTTTTGTCTAAAAGTAAAAAAATTTTTAACAGAAAGAATAATAAAAAAGCATGTACAAGAGGAGTGATGATATTTTAAATTGAAAAATTTTTAGTAGTTAATGAATCTTTCCAATAATTGATGTAGCATTCATAAGGTAAAACTTATCTATAACGGCTACTATTTAGTAGTTTTTTTCCTACAAATATTACGGTAATTATTGAAAGAATTTAATGATATTTTTTTATTTTAAAATTTAAAATTTTTTTATTAAAATTTTCTCATGTAATTTTTTTTAAAAAAATTCCTTTTATTTTCTTTTCAAAATATTTTTTTACTAAAAAATTTCATTAAAATTTGTACATATTTTAATATAAAATTTCTTAAGTAAATCAAAATCTAACCAGCATCGTAAGTTTTAGCTTGGGACTTTGGAAATGAAAAGATAAAAAAGAGTAATTATTTTCATATATTTCAATATAAAATTTTTCAAAAAAATCACAATCTAAAGATAATCGTAAGTTTTAGCTTGGGCCTTTGGGAATTGAGAGGAAAGGAAGGGAAGGTTGGTTGTGGTTAGGAACTTAGGACTTAAGGACGAAGGATCACGGCGTTGACGTGATGCGAGAGGACTGGAGTACTTAAGACGATGCGTAACGTACAAGTGTAAGAGTATTGTGTTTGTGGAGCAGGGGATGGGGAAGTGTACATAAACTTGCGTTATGTCGGGTGTGAGTGCACCAAAGCAAAATGGGACCGGTTTTGCTTTGGCATTTTGAGTAGTCTACTGGACTGGCTCGCGTAGGGTCAATATACACTCCACCTTTCTTCTGTGCATGTGCAGAAGTGGGTCTTTTCTTACTCAGACTGTCTTCGCACTAGTCTATAGTACTGCAACTACTGCTAGTCATTTAGTCAAGCTCATCCATTTGTTGTGTTGCGACTCGGTTTGGTGGGTACTGGGCAGTGTGTGTGTGCGTGTTTTTTGGACTTTGTAACCACCATCCATCACCACTGCCCACTGGTTCTTCCGATGAAGGGAGGAATGTGGTTTTCCACAGGGATTTGGAGGGTGGAATATCTCAAATCCAGTTCCGGGCCCTTTTTTTTTCTTTTTTTTTTTTTTATAATTTTTTATCCCGAGAGATTCTCACACTAATTGACATTTGATAGCGAGGCATTAACTCTTGAACCACTGCAGTTAGTCCCACATTATAATTACATGTAAATCACGAGTACTCTAAGGTCCAACAAATTCATAATCCCTTCATAGAATTGTACTATTAATTCTTGTCGTTTGGACAGAGGAAGCGTCAGTTCGCCATTTTGAGCTTTCGTGACACCCCTATTTTAGTTAGACTCGTGTATTGCTTGGGAGGGGAATCAAAGATAGGCAGTTTGGAATTACTATCTCGATCTTGAAATAGCATTTAGTTCAAAAATTTTTTTTGTTCATTTTGAGTGTAGAATTTTTATATTATCTTTATTAATAATGATAATATATTCAAAATAAAAAATAAAAATAAAATATAAAAAATATATTTAATTATGTATTAAATATATTACACATTATAATTTAAAAATATTAAATCAAAAGTAAAATTTTTAAAACAGATTGGGTATTTTATTTACACCATTTGTTTCAGAAAAAAAATCATTTTCAAAACGTTTCTTTGATTTAGAAAATAATTAATGTTTGGAATAAAAATCTTATACTCTCTCCTTTAAAAAAAATTTTCACTTTCAATTAAATTTAAAATTTTTAAATTACAAAGTATAATAAATTTTATGCGCCATTAAATATATAATTTTTTATTTTTATCTTTATTTTTTTATTTAAACTATACATTAAAATTAAACTAGTTTGGGATAAAGGTGATGATGATGATGATGATATACATTTAGTAAGGATAATATAATAATTTTACATTAAAATTAAACTTTGTTTTAGGAAAAACAAAATTTTAAAATTTTTTTTTTCTAAGATGAAGGGAGTAATGCTTTTACTAACAGGCAGCATGTATGGTTATAATTAAAAGTAAAAATATAAATATAAAGTTATATATTTAATAATATATTAAATATATTATATCTAATAATTTAAAAAAGAGAAAACACCCAAAATGGTTTTTCACATTTTAGCGAATAATCTTTTTTATCATCCACTTTTAAAATGGGAATAAATAGTTCTTCAGAATTCATAAATAGGAACTTTTGATCCTTCGTTAGTTATCTGTCTATTTTTCTGTTAAATTACTTCACGTGCGTTACACGTGTCTTTCCAATGAAGGGCAAATATGAAATTAAAAAAATGACGCATCACCCTTTTTAGTTGTACCCTCAGAACTAAACACAACAATGTTGGTGATGATTAAGTGAAGAAGCCGAAACTCATTGGCCATCCTCTTCGTCCTCTTAGTCGCCTCCGAATTCGGGATCTCTTTCCGATTCAGCAACGAAGCAAAGCGGAGAATCCACATCACCGATGATCTCGACAATGTCGTTGATGACGAGGAGGATGATGCCTGGAGAGAATGCAGCAAGAAGAAATCTGCTCCACCGGAGTTTGATCCGCCCCATGAGGATTTTTCCCAAATGGATGTTTCGGAGATGCAGGCCGAAATGCTCAAGCGCCAAACTGAGCCCGTTTTCGGGTTTGCCAAGCTCCGACTTGGCTCTCGTCGGACCCCCAGTATGCTCTTCTTCTTCCTTGTACTAAATACTCATGCTATAATTATTGCTTTTGGAATTAATTTTAACTAGTAAAGTTTTTTCCTTTTTGTTTTCTAGGTAGGAAATGGTGTCTGAAATTGCCATGAAATGGACAAATGTTTTCTTTTCTCTTCTCCTCCTTTCATGGGTTGGATGTGCTGGAATATTCATTAAACTCTTTGAGATTGACCAATCTAAGGTTCAAAGACCCTAAGTGGCTGGGATTCCCTGAAATTGTGAGACTGCAGATGAATCCACACAAGACCAATCAGATGCTTGTTGGTTGCAAGTTGAGAGGGATCAAACTCTGTGGAGCAGTGGCAGCAGCTGCACTTATGGTTGTTCTTGCATCTTCAAGCTCTAATCCGAATCCCCAAGCCCAAATCTGAACTCTTCAAGCTATAATTTGTCATTCCTAAGTTCGGATCCTCTAAAAACCGGCTGTGGGTTACCAGGTTTTTTCTGAAATTCTAGCGATTGTGGGTTGAGTTTTGGATTTTTGGTTGTTATTCTGGTTTATGAAATTTCCTAAAATCCTGAAGCTTTTTTCCTGAAAATTTGTATTAGCAGGTTCTTAAAATTTCTGCTTTCTTTTTCCGAAATCTGTTGATTTAATTCTAAGCTCCCACAACTTGCGCTCTGTTTGGTTATTTGCTGAATTTGTTTGGGTTATTTCGTGGGTTTGCTCTGTTTGGTTCGATTTGCTGAATTCGTTTGGGTTTTTTCTTGATTATTTCTGGATTCTGATTATTGGCGTTGCGGGTTCATTACCGTCTCTCTCCCCCTATGGTTTGCTATTTTCAGCATTTCTGAACCATGGGGAAGATGAAAGCAGTCCATCTGAAGTCCTCACCCAAGGGGAAGAAGAGGAAACCAGCTCCGTAACAAGAATAAAATCCAGCCTAAACACGTTTCTGATTCCTCTGTTTGTGCTGATAATGATTGTGGTAAACGTGCTCATACTGAAGTTATGGGCAATGAGCTTTAAGATTGTTTAAAACAAAGGATTTGATCTGATCTGCCTGCCTAATGATGAAGACGAAATGAAGCTGATTTTTTTAATTCCAGATTTGCCCTTGATTAAAAAGTCATGTGTAACGCACATGGGTGATTTAACAGAAAAATAGACGGATAACTAACGGAGGATCAAAAGTTTCGATTTATGAATTTTGAAGGACTATTTATTTCCGTTTTAAAAGTGAATGATGAAAAAGATTATTCGTTGAAATGTGAAAAACTATTTTGGGTGTTTGGTCTTTAAAAAATTATATTTAGACCAATGGAAACTCGTAAACCCAAAGTAAATAGCCTAGTTTGATGTAGCGAGATTGGATTATATGTTTTCAATTTAAAAAAACGAAATAAAGTTTCAAAAAAAAAAAATCAACTCAATGGGTGTGTACAAATGAAAACTAATTGGCCCAATAGTTTCTTCTTCTCGTGCTAATTGGCGAATTAGACTATTTTATTAATTCATAATGCCCGATAAAGGACTCTAATCTTCACTGAATTCTTGGTCAGAGATATCAAATCTCGCATGTAATCACGGGTGGATGACGATGTTCAAATTAAACAATTTTCTTTCCCTTTTTTTTTTCTTTTTTACTCTCTGTAACAACTATATCATAAAAGACCGACAATCACTTTATGTCAAGAAAACTTATTCAGAATCTTAAACTTTAAATCTAAACTTTATTTTTTTGCCTTCTCTTTTGCAAATTAGCATCTGAGGTAGAATGAGAGGACACTATGTCCCCTATCAACCAACAATTTGGATGAACAATAGTGACACTTTTTTTTTCCTCTGACTTAAGTCTTGAATGTTAGTGGAAATTCTCAATGTATTTTAAAGATGGTTGTTGATTTCCCATTTTCAATACACAAGCAAATGCAACAAATTATCCAAAATGGGTGCTATATTTTAGATGGGGTCTGGGAGAATCACTGTTAAAGGTTTATAGGTAAGTGTACAAATTTCACATTAATTTTAAAATGATGCATAAAGAATTTAATAAATAAAGTGGATTTACAAACTTACTAATTTATGATTTTAGATTCAAAAACCTACTTAATATTACATTTGATTGAGTCTAATCTTCCCCTGTTATGTAAATAAGAGGTTAACTTGTAAAAAATGCTCGTGATGGCCCAAACAAATGACTTGGGACACGTTTAGCATCAAAATCCAAGGTTAATTCTGGACATATAGTATTAGAATCCAAAGTTAATACCTCGTAATGTTGAATTTGTCTCCGTAAATTTGCATAGTGTATGCACAAATTACCTATTAGTGTTATACTCGGTTGGGCCAAATCTTTCCTATCCAATGTGAATAAGAGGTGAGTTTGTAAAGAAATACTAATGTCAGGCTAAATGGATTTAAGATCAAAGAGTTAGTTAGAATTTGAGCTTAACGTATGAACATATGGAGGGAGAGATTATTAATATTCATAGGTGCATAATTTCACGATGAAGGTATAAAAACTTAATAAATAATACTCTTAGTTTAATACCTACATACTTAAGTTTTTATATTTAAAATTGGAGTTTAACTTACTTATTGTTGAAGTAATTTACCATGATTTTTATTTACAGGTAGTTGTTTCTTAGGGTCTGTTTGGATAGAAAGTTTTTATTTACAAATAAGTAAATTTTCAAACAAAAACAAACTATTCAAACACATTTTTATTTTAAAATTTAAAATTCAAAATTTTCCACTCAAATCAAATTCCTCTTAGATAATTTTAAAAAAAAATTCTCTCTTATTTTTCCCTCCAAAATATTTTTTCAATAAAAAAATACTCACCAAAATTTTCACATATTTCAATAAAACTTTTTCCAAATACATCACACTCCAAACAAACCCTTGTGTCCATCTTCCCTTCTTTGAAAAAAAAAAGAAGCAAATTTACGAAAGTCTTGAAAATTAAGATAGCGCTTGGTATAAATGGTGGGTTTAGGAATGAAATGGATTTAATTAATGGAAAGGTTTGGAATAGAATGGAATGATAGTAATTATGTTGTTTGGTATTATTTTGTAATGGAATGGAATAGATTTTATATTAAAATTAAAATTTAATATTAATATTAATAAATTTTAATAAAAATATTATTATTTTACATTATATGATATTTAACAAATTATATCTTGTTCAAAAAATAGTAAAAGTGCATGTCAATTTGTAGAGAAAAATATTTTCTATGATTTAGTGAAATTTGTTTTAAAAAAAAAAAGGTAAAATGGGGGTTGCAAACAATTGGGGGGTTTGCAACCCCATGACATGTGGCGCGCTAATGTTGTTTTTGAGCCCGTTTAAAACCCTTCTTGATGGGTTTACAAAAAGTAAGGGGGTGAGTTTCACCTAAACCCATCCCCAAAGGGTTATGTAAACCCAAGACCGAGTACCAAACATTCAGGTGCTGTTTGTTTTGGGAGTTTGGGAGGGGAATGAAATACTATGTATTAAAATTGATTCTTTGGTACACCCTACATGGATTTAACCAACCCTTTGGGGATGGGTTTTCAAACCCCCCCCCCCCCTTAGTTTTCTAGAAACCCTTCACGGAGGGTTTGAGCCAAAAGGCTGATGTGACGGGGCGCGCGCCACATGTCCAAGGGTTACAAATCCTTCAATAGTTTACAACCCTTATTTTACTTCTCTTTTTTTTTAAAAACAAATTTCACTAAATTATAGAAAATATTTTTCTCTACAAAATGACATGTACTTTAACTATTTTTTGAACAAGATATAATTTTCAAAATATCATATAATGTAAAATAATAATATCCTTATTATAATTTTAATAAATTTATTAATATTAATTTAAAATCTATTCCATTCCATTACAAAATAATACCAACCAACATAACTATTATCATTCCATTCTATTCCAAACATTTCCTTTTATCAAATCCATTCCATTCCTAAACCCACAATTTATACCAACAGCCACCTCAATTTCAATCCATTACATTCCAAACCCATGCCAAACCCACGTACCAAACACCTGCAAAGAACATGGCCAATCAATGAAAAAGAGAAAATTATAGTGACTTTTAATAATAATTGTGGTAAGTATAAAAAGACAAAATATAAAATAATAAAAAATAATTTTATCTTTTCATACTTGACATAATTATTACTCTTAAAAAAAAAGTTGACATCCATGATGATGGGCTTTGCTGAAAATCTTAATTCGACTTATGACTAGACTTGGCCCAAGGGCCCATCATGCAAAAAACCCCGGAGTGCTCTTATTATAACTACACCCTATGAAAACCCTAGTACAGGGAGTTATCACTTCTCCAGTGTCAGCTTAGATTCAGCGGAGTCTCTACCCTCTACGGCGGCCGGTGAGCTCCTTTCTTGAATATTATGAAAATCTGTTTCATTTTTGATTTGGAACTTCGATTTTCTTATTCGTAATTTGTAATTTTAAGAATTCGTATCAGTTTATTTTCGAAGTAATGTATGTGTAGTTTTTCTGTGAAGAGTTTATAAAGTTAATGCTGAATCTGTATTAAAAAGGATGACTTTATGCTACAAATCTTATATGTACGAAGAAACTCTATTTGAAGCTATGAAATGGCGGTCTTTTGTTTTTTTTGGTGGGGGGCGGTGTTGATTCTGAGTTGAAGTTGATGTTCTTGTGATGCTTCCATTTCAATCTATCAACATAGTTGTTTGCTTGTCTAATATGCAACTGGATATCGTTTAATTTTATTGAATAGAAAATCATGGCACAATTGTATGGAAGTTTTTAGGATTGTTGCATTCATTGAGGTGGGTTAGGGAATTTCATCTGAAAAAGAGGGTAAATAACTCAGTATTCCCTTTTTATCAACTATCCGCTGGCTTTTGACTCGCCGGTTATTACTGGGTGAAAATCGCAGGAATCACTATGTGTTTGGGAAATTTCTTGACTGGTTAGTTTTTGTTTGGCTTTAGTTTTGTTAGATTATAATTGGTTTAGGAAATTATATTCTGAAACTTTAGAGTTAGGATTAGAAGACTACTAAATGTATTTCGTGCTTTTCTTTTCTTATAGTTCTGTGTTCCTTTTTCCATCATTGTGGCAGCTTCTATCTGAGATTTGTGTCAATGGCGGTTACATTCTACAACCTTTCCTCAGACGCTGGCCTTAAGAAGCTTGACGAGTACCTTCTAACTCGTAGTTACATTACAGGGTAAGTTGTTATTTTTGTCCTGTTTTGTCAGGGTGGTGTCCTATCATTCTTGCTTGACTAATCTTTTCAAATTTGTTCCTTGCCTCAGGTACCAGGCTTCGAAGGATGATATTACTGTCTATGCTGCTCTTTCAAAACCCCCATCATCTAATTATGTCAATGTGTCTCGATGGTTCAACCACATTGATGCACTTTTGAGAATTTCGTAAGTTAAAGATAGTAATTAATTTCAATGATATAAAATTGAATTCAGCATAATGCTTGTTGTTCCTATTTGGATCTTTTATCAATGATTCTTGTTTTGTAGTGGTGTATCTGGGGAAGGTTGTGGTGTCACAGTCAAAGGTTTTGCACCAGCCACAGCGGAAGCCATTGCTACACCTCCAGCTGCTGATACAAAGGTATTTGGTTTTCAACTCAAGTCTGCTTTTTTGGTTAGTGCATCTCCATTTTCTCATTGATCTTTTTGTTGTGTGTCATGTTTAATAGCTATCTTAATCACTAAAATAAGTGACATAGACTATGTGGAAGAATTGGTGGCAATAATTGTGCTTCTATGTTTTTTGACATGATTTCTAGTCGATGAATAAATTTATCCTGAAATAGAAATGTAACTAATGTGACTACAGGCATCAGCTGCTGATGACGATGATGATGATGATGATGATGTGGACCTATTCGGTGAAGAAACCGAAGAGGAAAAGAAGGCTGCTGAAGAACGTGCTGCAGCTGTGAAGGCATCTGGAAAAAAGAAAGAATGTAAGTGTCGTTGTTTCTTGACATGTATGGTTAGGACTAAACAAGTCTAATTTAGGGTGATCATGTTTTACATAGTTTCAAGCTATTTAGGGGATCTTTGTTTTATGTAGTTTGAACTTTTGACCTTAACACCTCCCCCTCCCCTTTTTTACCTTTCTTGACTTCTTGTTTTAATGATCGTATTATGGTTGCATGTCTAGCTGGGAAGTCCTCAGTTCTAATGGATGTCAAGCCTTGGGATGATGAGACTGACATGAAAAAGCTTGAGGAAGCTGTGCGAAGTGTTAAAATGGAAGGATTGCTTTGGGGAGCTTGTATGTCTTCATTTATATGTTCCAGTCCCTATATTTTTTCCTCTTAAAAATGTGGTTTTCAGCTACCGTGTCATTTACATCTTCTATGTTATTGCTAGTATCTCATTTTCTCTAATGTACCCACCATTTTGTGTTTGTAGCAAAATTGGTTCCTGTTGGATATGGTATTAAGAAGATGACGATCATGCTTACAATTGTGGATGACTTGGTTTCTGTTGATGATCTCATTGAGAATTATTTAACTGTTGCACCTTGTGATGAATATATCCAAAGTTGCGATATTGTGGCTTTCAACAAGATATGTGAGTGTAGCAAAATTTTTGCTGTTTCCATTGCTAGTTGAAGTAACCATCAATCTAATATCTGATCTAACAATCGTTTTCTGTCTACAGAGATACATCTGGGGTGGAGTGGAGCTGCCTTTTCCGATTTGCAGATTTACTTGTATTGTTCTAATAGTTTGTTTCAGTTTTTCTTTTTATTGTGGTCATGTTTTAACCTAGTTGTTGAATTTTTGTTGGACTTGTAGCAACTTCACATTTTCGCGTATGGATTTGGATAATTATAATTTGTAATTGAAATTCGGACTCTTTCATAAATATGTTGCAATATGAGATATATCTACCGAAATTTATATTTATATATTGTCATGAAAAACAATGGTAGGACTAGATTACTAAAGAACTTCTCCGTAGCGGAAAAGTTTATTTTGATTGAGTATAACTATCTAATATATAGAAATTTCATCTAATTTTATTCAAAATTGAATTTTTTTTGAGATCAAAGAAAAGTTTTAAAAATTAACTGTGTGTCTGGGCATGATTACAATTGAGGAAATTTCAGAGAATTTCTTGTGTGTTTATAATTTTAGTAGTTACAGTACATCATAAAGTACATAAATGATAAAACTCTTGATTGATTACATTTATGCTATTCTCTATGTAATTTATTTTTTAGGTAAAACCAGCGATTTCCTTACCATTGATAAATAAATTGTTACAATGCTTGTATATGTTTCACCTTTGGAAAGATAAATTACCTGGACATAAATTAGAGAAGTTTTAGGAGGGGATAATTCAAAAGAAAAAAAAAAAGAAGAAAAACTCCAATTCATTAAACTGTTACAAAAAAAAAAAAAATTGACTTGAAAGGTACCCGACGAACAACACAGATTGGCAATGATGGATTGAAATGTCATCGCCGTGCTACCAAAGTGCCAAATTATGAACAAACACGTTTTGATGCGATGGAAACTCAAATTCGTGCATGACAACACAAAAGTTTGCAAGATATACAAGGATATATATGGCAGCGTGTGTCTCAAATTTGCAGTTGAAAGACAAGTCTCTGTGCTTGGGTATATATGATGTATTGAAATGGGCAAGATTTACAGCACTCAAAAATTGGAGCAGCTAAAACACATTCTCCAGCATTTGCATTTCTCATATCTTCTTCGCCGTCTCCTCTCAACTTCTGCCATTCTTATGGGGCTTTCACTCCATTCCGTTGCTAATCTGCTCAAGTAATATGACAACCAAGGAACATTAGTCACCCACAATACACAACTAAAGTAAATCTATGGTGTGAAAGTTGGCAAAACTGAACAGACTTGATAGGTTGACAGGAATGAAAAAAGAAAAATGGAGGTTGATGTAACTCACATGGGGAATGCAAAGGATGTTGTGCTGGTTGTGCTATTCGAGCGAAGCGATATGTTATCAGGATTTAGCAATGATCCTGAGAATGTCAACCGACCTGAGGGTGTGCTTGCTGCGGAAAAGCTGGAGCTTCCTACATCTGCAAGTCCTAGAGTATTTTGATGTGACGATGATGGTGACAATAAAGGCTTCTTCAGCGTGTTAGCCCCATTGTCGCAGATGTTTTCAGCTTCAGGAGGTTGTTCAACTCCTGATATTTTCGTGCTTTTGCCTTCCTCATTCTTTGTATTTTCAGCCGCCAAGTCCATCTCCAATCTTGAATCATCGACTGCATTGCTGACATTGCAGTCTCCTTCCTCGCCTGAAGATCTGGAGTCTGCAGTGATTGCATCTCTAATTTGCTCCTGGAAACAATTACATGGAACTTAATTACTAGAATCATCACAGAAAGAAGAAACTGCAATCCTGTTATTGCAATTTTCTTCCTACATAATGATCATAATCCTCTCTAGATCAAAAGTAGATCTTCGATCCCTAACAGAGAAGGTTTTCATGCAGATATTTATGTACCTGATGATTTTGTTGCGCATCTTCAAGATCATCAGTAGCCTTGAGCAACTGGAAAAGAGAGAATTTGGTGATCTGATCACTTGTTGCATCATTCTGGCTTTTGGATATTTCTTCCTTTGAGGGATTAACATTTGAAATGTCAGCACTGCCACCAAAACCTGCTTTGTCTTCCATCAACTTGTTCTGAGCACCACAAGGCCTAACATCTTCCTTAAGGCAATGATGATTAGAGAAAGATTCTTCCACCCCAGTTGAAATATAGAACAGCATTTCCTGAGAAACATCTGTACTCGTTTTGGCCAGCTCATATTTCAGTAAGTTGGATATATTATTGTGGTCCAACTCACAATTCTGCACACTGCATTTGTCATGATAAGTAATTTCCCCATCAATACCTACATCTTTGAGCAACTGACATTGATCATTTGCTTTGAAGAAAACTACGACTTCTGGGATTTCACTCTCCATAAATTTTACAATTCCATCAACAAGATCTCTTATTCAATTGCCCATAAGCTCATGAGATCCTTCATAATTGTATGCATCTCTTTCACTACTTTAACCTGAAATGCCACACATGTTAGAAACTAGAATTTTTATTTAGCAGCCATAAGAAGGTGCAACTTATTCACGTGAGGCTCTGAGACTTTTATTTACTTGTAAACCCATTAGTAATTCCAAGTGTTGAAGAAAAATTGCATCTTGAAACCAAATGTTCCAATGTAAACATAATGTAAATTGAAGAAGGGTCAGAAGTGCAGCTGAATAGAGGGAATGATACAACTTACTATGAGTGCTAGAAAACTGTGAAGCACTTGAGACAGCTCACTCTTGCATATTTAATTACGAGGTCCGAAAAAGTTCTGAGGGTTCACAGCTAATACAGAAATGTATTCCAAGAAAGCATGATTTCCACACGGTTCTACTTAAAATAGGAAATTGACATTTGTAAACTAGGACAAGCAATATGCAAGGAAGATAATTGAGTGTCAAGTTCAAACTGCCAACAACTTTCCTGCTGCTTGAAGCATTTGACTTGGATTTGCAAAAGTTAATGTTTTTCAGGAAATCTGATTGCGTTGTACTGCCCAAGCAAAAGGAACAACCATTTCGGGATGAACCAACTGAATCAAGCATGACAATAATAGTTTCCTTATCGTTTACATGTTGCTGCTCACCTTTTATGGAAAGATTTATTCGACAAGCAAATCAAGAATCACTTATGACATTTATGTGTCATAAACATGGTCTGTGCAACTACCCATGAGTTCACTAAACGGATACAGAGAAGCAAAATCATGACTCCGAGTCCTAATGACTTGTAAAACAGCTTTTAGAAAGGTTAATTAGAAGAGGGTCTTTGATAAATAGGATCAAATTTCTTCTTCCTTGGCAGATTAACTTACATCATGATGATCTTCACAAGAAGTATGACTAGTACCATATACCTTAAATGGTATTTAAAATAAACCACAATCAACAACAAAAAGTTTTGAGCAGAAACTCCTAGAAGTCAATGTAGTTTTTAACAAAAGCAAGCAGCTTTATCAGGGAACTTGGAGGATGGTAAACGATAAGTGGATCAAATACTGACTTCAGAAAGATAATGAAATGCATGAATATATATACCTAAGTGAAGCTAATCTTTTCATACTCATGATAGACAGTCCTGAATGATTTCTGTCAGACTTTCAAGCCCTTCTTTCGTGGAAACATCACCACAAGAATTAATGTAAGCCTCAAGACTCGAGCAATTTATATAGCTACACAAAAGGCAATACCAATTAGCAGTGCTCAAACCAAAATTTCAACCACCACAAGAAGTGGTACACAAACTTTTTAATAAAAGTAGAATTGCCATCCATAACTTTTTTTTCACCTCTAAGAGTCAAAGAAAAAGGTAAGGAATCATTGAAGTACAAAGTTGAAGAAATGAAAGTTTGACAACATAAAAGCAAAGGGAGAGAATACAATGCAAAAGCAACCAAAGTAGCTTAGATTTTAAAAGGATTGGTGATCTAAAACTTTAAGGTGAATAAAACCATGAAAACGAGATTAATGGGACACCCAAAGGACAAAAGAAGGAAAACCATGAAAAGAGAGAACAAGGAAATTGGAATTGAACAAACTTTATGGAGAGGTCTCAACTGTCACCATTGTTTCACCAATTAAGTGTGATGACAAAATTTGGTAGAACACCTGTTTTGATCAGATGTTAATGTATGTAAGAATTTAATTAATTGTTGTGGTATCAAGCATTCACATTGAGCTTTCAACATTCCCACCTAAAATTTTTAAGGAAAAGAACAATAAAAAAATAAAAATAATAATAAAGGGGTTCATTCAAACGAACAAAGATTCCAAAAATTGCTTTGTGGTCAGTAATTAAAATAGTAGTACATATTTTAAATCCACAAAGAAAAAAGAAGTGTGATAAGGTAGCAAATGAATATGAATAAGCAAACGATAAGGTACCCTCTTTTCTGTTTTCTCTAATTAGAAAATGATCACAGTTGCCAACTGCTCCATACAAACATGAAGAAGTTGTTAATAGCAGGAGGGGAAGAGCAATGTTGGGTAATTGATCAAAAACCAAACACCAAATTAAGTTTATAAAATGGTATAGGGCCAACCACCCAACTTCTCAACACTTTAAATATTCAAGCATGAGAAAGAAAATTTAAGTCATCTCTTGGTCACACCATATTTTAACAAGCATGGCAATTTCAATGAGATCACCTATCATATTGTGCATTTATTCATTTTCTTGAAATGGTTAGTACCAACTTTTTCAGTTGGGATTGACAGTGTCAAGCATTAGATTACCATATCAAGCAATGCGTTGTAACTTTTCTGCACTGTCAAAATAATACAATAAGATTGACTAATAAGAAGCTTACATTGGCAACATTATACTACTCCAGATGGCAGAGAGCATAATATGTAGGAGTCTAATTTCAACGTGTTATAGATAGACATTGACTAAAAAATAATTGGAAAAATACTTAATAGTTGCAATTGGAAAGATAAAAATTCTCACCACTTCGTTAGTGCTGAAATTTCTCGCTTCTATTCTGATTGTTTATGGTTCAATATTCAGTGGGATATTGACTGAGATGGTATTAATCACACTAATGTGCCTTTCTTGATTTGTTTCCTTCTCTTTCAGATACTTTCCCCTTCCGAGAAGCGAAACCAACCAGCTTACCAAAGAGACGATTCAGATGCCATTCCATTCATTTGAGAAAAAATAATAAGAAATATTATAAATTCGAGTAACTGAACCTAAAATCGAAAAGAAAATTCAGTCTCTCGATATATTAATCATTGATATTAGAAATGATTTTTGTGTTAATTTATGATATGATATCAGTTTATAATGTGATTTAAACGAATTATGCACACACCAAATATGTTCATGATATAATGTCAAATTATGATATGATCTAAATAAGTTACGTATGCGTCCAAATACATGTTTTTGGACACTAAGTGCTGATCAATTTGTTTATTTAACAAAAAATAAAATAAAATATTACAAATTTGAGTGGATAAAAGCTCTAATTGTCCCCTACATTTCCATTTGGCCGAATTGGGTATAACTTAATACCAATGATTGATTTTTGTTCTGGTTGATATGAAATGAAAGTTTGGTCCTTATCTAACTACCCTTCTTCTTTCCTACTTCTTTATTTCGAGAAAAAAGAAAAGAAAAGAAAGTCCATTTGAATTTAATAATGATTTTTAGTTTTCTAGATTTATTATTAGTATAAAATAATAATCTTAGACGCAAATGCCAAACAAGAAATTTTCCTTTTTTGAATATACATGGGATACATGGTCTTTTTTTTTTTCTTTTTTTCGTCACACAAAAAAACTTTTATTTTTTAAAAACAAATTTTAAATAAAATGAAATAAAATTGTTATATTATTCTTATTATTAATAATAATATAATATAAAATTTAAATTTAAAAAATAAAATTATAAAATTATAAATTTAATAACGCATTAAGTATTTTTTGGTAAATGTGTTTCCAACTCTCCAAATCAAAAGTGTACATAAAAACGAACATATATATTATTGTATTTTACAATCAAACGCTAATAAAAGTGCTGGCCGCCTGCGGCCTGCCGTCCACGCCATGTCTGATTTCAATTTTCAACTTCAAGGTAGGTTGTAAACATGGTGCCTACTATCCACTCTTGACTACATTTGTTTGATGTAATGAAAAAAAAAAAAAAAACTGCCTCGATTTAAAAATAATTTTATTATTTACTTTTTTTAGAATAAGTTTTAAAAAATGATAATCAATTAATCGACTTTTTATTACGTTCTAAGTTAGAGTAATATTTTAGAATGGATGTACATTTGGCCCGGAGTAATAAATTTATTCCTTTCGTCTAAAAAATAATACACTTTGAGATAGTTATAATTTTTATAAGATATAATATTTTTAATGTATTATTAAATATATGATTTTATATTTTTACTTTTACTTTTACTTTTTATTTATATAAAGAAAGTTCATTATGAAAGTAGACTTTATTTTTAGAACAAATAATATTTTGAAAGTAGATTCTTTTGTTAAAATAGAAGGAGAATTATTTTTGGAATATCTAAATTATGAAAAACTCAGTTTTTTTAGTTGGTTCCTTTTATTATTATTATTATTATTATCATTATTATTGAGGTGTATAAAATTTTTGCATGAAAATTTTTTGTAGGAAAAAGTAAGACTAACAAAAGTAAAATCAACCTAAAAATTCAAATTAATTTACCTATTATTTTAATCCGTTGAGTTGGGGTTAAATGGATTATGGGTTAAAAATAACGTGCAAAATTCATTAATTAATTTTAAAATATAAAATAGGTGGTCGGCAAGCAGATTAATGCTATTGGCCACCGGCCCACCGCTGGTCAGGCTCCAACCAACTTTCGACAACTTGACTAAAATATGACTAGTCGATTGGTGATAAGTGGTGATCGACGATGGTGAATTACCAGTCAAGCATATATACATATATATATATATATATATATATATATATATATATATATATATATATATATATATATTTAAATTAATAATTGTAATAGAACCTAACCAACTCGGTTGTAACTCAATTCAGTTGTGACTCATCATTATTTAGGTTAAGTTGAGTTATGATACTTACAATTCTATTTTGTTTATGATCCAAATCATGAAAAATTCATTTTCTGATCTTGATTTGCATATAAATTTCAGAACTCTAATCCTAGTTAAATCCCGAATACCTCAATTTCTATAATATTATAAAATTCTTAAATACCATATAAATATATATGAAAAAAACCCTTATATTTTTTCTTCAATTTTTCGATAAAAGAAAAATATGACCATTTATTATACTTGATACTATTAGATAGTGTTTTGCCACTTCTAAAAACAATAATAGTCACTCTAAAACAGATAATGATAACCACACTAGTAATTAGTTTATGTTTGAATTTCATAGTAATATGTCCTAGCGGAGATATAGCAACCTTATATATATATTATTTTTTTTGACTCTTTTCATCCAAATAAAATTCATATTTGAAATAAATTCTTACATTATTTTAAAAAATAATAAAAAAAAAATTATGTATTTAATCAAGAAGACGATTTGGGCGACATCAAAGGTGGATCAACCTTCGATTCTTTGCAACACTTTTTATTTATTTTTCTTAAACCCGGCCACCCGGGCCAGAAACGGATACTCCCAGAAACAGTGAAACGTGACCTAATATTTAGCTTTTACTTTTTTATTCTCGCTCAAATACTCAACGGCTCGAATTTAAAAAAATTTCAAAAAGCAATTCTTCTTCTCACGCTTCTTCCCCCCGTCACTCTCACTCTCAGCTTCGTCCAAAACCGCTCAACAACTCTTCATTTCCGAATTTCTCCATTTCAAAAAATCCGATCCTAACTGTAATAAATTGATCTGTAAAAGAAAATCAGTAATAATTATGTTTGAGCCCCAACATTTGTTAGATTTACAAGATAGCCACCAAAATGCCGGCGCCGGCGCCGGCTTTGACGCTAACTCATGGCTTTCCGCCCAGCATACGGCGTCGTCTCCTGGTTCTCTACACAGCACTCTTTCTTCTCTCTCCAATGCTGCATCCGCCGGTAACCCCGACCCTGTCCTCTTTAACAACCTCGTCGAAATGGTCCCCCTCGTTCAATCTCTCATTGTAAGTATTTTTCCTTTTTCTATTATTTTTGGATGATTATCTTTCGGTACAGGTAGTCTCACAGTAATATGTTGTTAACGCTTAAATATGTAGTTTTTTTTTTTTTTTTTCCCTGAAGTATTAGAAGTTTAGTTAAAGCGCTGGTCAGAGGAATATGAAATTTATGCTTGGTGATTTGTAGGATCGGAAGGCGAATTCTTCGTTTACGCGAAGGGGATCAGTGATCTATACCAAGACGCCTTCCAGAGAATCACTAGCCAGAAAGGTAATTTTTTTGTTTTTTTGGGTTAAAGTTCTCAGTATTATTCCTGATTAATTGTGAGGTTCTGACTTTTTTGCTGAATTCTAATCGAAGATAAATGAAATGCTATTTCTTAACTTTTTTGATATTTTTTTCTGCTTCTTGTAATTTTTATTAAGCTAGTTCTTGTAAAATTTAAATGGTTGTAGCAGGGGTCTTGCTAGTGTGGTGTGGATTGATATATTTTAGGAGTGTAAAAGAAGCTAATCTTTCAGACATAATAATGCGTTTAATGATTTAAATACATTAAAACATTTTGAAAACACTAGTTGAGATTCTATAGAAACCAAATGTATAATGACTGAACAAAGTTCATTGACAGTAAGGTAGAGAAAGTAGGTAAATTTTAATGTAGTGAAGCAGAAATCAAGAGCCATGTCTGTTGAGGTGATTTATGGCAAGTCATTTAGGAGTTCCATCCTCGATATTATTCCTTTGAAGTCAATATGTACTACATAGGGTATTGTAACCTTATTGAGGTAGAATGGGTAGATATTCTTTGGGCTCAATACTTTGCAACCGGACAGGAAAGTGGTAGGGCCATTCTGGTTCCAATCTCGTAACTAGGTTGTTCTATCTATCCCTTTACTGCTCCATAGGGCTTCATTTCTTAAACTGTGACTTATTGGATTAAATGACTCAAATATGTGCTGGCTTCTCCTTCAAGAATCAAAATATAATCAGCGTTTACCATTTGAATGCTGAATCAAATGTTTCACTGGACTACTCTCATTTTTCTGAAACTTGTTTCATATGTCAACGACTTCTTACTCTTTTAATGTTATAAATTGAAGTATGCTAGCATTGACTTAGCTCCAAGTTTTTCTTGTACGATCTACCTAGTTTTTCAACAAGGTTCATTATCCTGTTTTACCAGTTTTAATTTTAATATATTGAAATTCTCTCTTCAGTTTTTTATCATTGTTAACATATTTCATCATCCAGAGAGCTTGCAATTTGTGAGTACACATGATCTTAGATATCATATGATTTTCACTTGAGTTGAAATGATGTACTGCCTATAGGCTGGCTATGTGATGACAGCTTGTTGAGCTACTTTAAAATAACAAATTTGTGTTATTTTGTAGCAAATGTGCCAACTATTTCACAAAGAACTTGCATATCACATGATGTGTGTGTTATGTTCAATATCTGCGCATAAAGGTTATTCAATCTATGATGTTTTCCTAAGGTGATGATTTGACTATATGAATCCATGTTTTGTAATATTTTAATGTTTAAAATTGTGAAGTGGATGGCCTCATCTGCCTACAATACCACTTAAGAAAGAAAAACCATCTGCTTTACTTGAGAGTTAAGAATTCTTGTTGTGTGTGATTTTTTTTTTTTTTTCCCTATCAAGTTATTTCATGACAGCCTAGTAAAGTTTTATGATCATTGTGTTTCAATGAATTGGTGATATTTATGCAGACAACTGACTTAAAAGCAAAGAATGGAGCTCATTCAGTTCTGACAAAAAGGAACAAGGATGTTAGTAAAAATCTGGGGGTTGACCAACATGGAAGTACTGACAACTTGTCTATGCTTTCCTCAAGGTCTTTGCCTACAGAAAAGGACATGGAAGAATTGTTGTCTTTGAGAGAACAAGTGGAGGATCTACAAAGGAAATTATCAGAAAAAGATGAATTGCTGAAGTCAGAAGAGTCTTTAAAAGCTGAGATGGCTTCCATTCGAGCCAAACTAGATGAGATAAAGACCGAGGCAGCCGAAAAGGATTCTTTACTCAAGGCTACCCAACTACAACTTTCTGATACGAAGGTTGTTGTTAAATGCTCGCATGTAACAATTAATTTTTCTTCTTGTTTTACTGAAGTTTTTGTGTATGATAACTTTTTTCTGTTTGAAAACGTTCATTTTCATGCAGTTTTGTTGTGGTTTCACAAGTGTGATGGCCAAAATTTCCCTTTTTTTGCTTGCTTTCTGAAAGTTGTTGGAGGTTCAGGGGCTGGCTTTAATTAGCTTATTTTTTCTTTGCACTCTTTCATTTTCCTTTTGTGGGTTATAAATGTGGAGGAAGGGGGCTGACGAGCTTTGAATTTTGTTGTCATCTGTGACCTCGGTTCATTTTGGTGTTGTGGTGAGATGTTAACATCTGACTGATATGTCAGGAGAATAAAATGTTTCTGCTGCTTTTAGCACAAGGAGTATCAAATAGTAACAATTAGATTTGAGAAAGGAGAATGATTCAGTAAAACGACATATGTATTTAGGATCTTGCTTGTCCTGGAAAGCATATCACTGCTGTTCATAACTTGATCTGGGTTGATTGAAGCCTTCACGGAAGTTTTCTCTTTGTGATTATATGCAATATCACTAAGGTCCATATCTTTCTGCATTCCACGTGATTTTGTTACTTTGATGGTCAGACTTAAGATCCTCATATATAAAATTGTTCTGTGCTCCTCCTCCTCATCAACATCTGGGTGAAGAAGTGTGGTAATTTTGAACCATTTGATGAAACATAGTAGAATAGATTTCTTGTGTTGGCTTTTCAATATAACACTGACCACATAATTGGAGGAAACTACTACAATATTTTACTGTGTCTTTAATATATTTTAGTTGCTTTGTGATTGAACTTATTGTTTTACTTGTGATGAATCACTTCCTTTCTAGTCTTATTGGTAATCATACTTTTTTGTTGCAGTATGCATGTGGTTGGTGCATGTGCATCCTCGAGTGCTTGTGGTGTCTTTGCATGTTCTTTAGTTTGATATTTGGGTTTGTATGGGCACCAACTTGGTTGAGCATATATGGAATACCATGTCATCGTCATCAGGATTTTCTATTATGCAGATTAAGCTAGCTGACAAGCAAGCAGCAGTGGAAAAATTACAATGGGAGGCAATGACATCCAATCAAAGAGTAGAAAAGCTCCAGAAAGATCTAGAAGTGGTGCAAGGAGAAATTTCATCATGTATGCTGGTATTTGAAGGGTTGACAAGGAACACTTCTGCCCCTATTACCAGTGATTATGATGCTGTGCCATGTCCTTCAGATCACAATTCTGATCTTGTAAGCCAATGGCACCTTTTTATGCTATTCATTTCATTGCCAAGTATGATTGAACCTGGTGTCTTTTGATCATAATTTTTCTTGGATACTTCTGCTTGGCAAAAATTTCAGTTGCTGATGCATTTACATGCTCTCTGCTACTTATTTCTTTTCTTTTCTTTTCTTTTCTTTTTAGTATTGGTGTCCATTTTATTTTTGTTTGAGGTTAGTGTGCTCAATGTGAAATTTCTGAATTGTTTCTGAATAGGATGATTTGAATGAAATGGAGATGCAAAAACTAGAGGCAGCAAGAGTAGCTTATGTTGCTGCTGTTGCTGCTGCAAAAGAAAAGCAAGACGAAGAGTCTATTGCAGCAGCGACAAAGGCAAGGAAGCATCTTCAGTCATTTGTTATACGACCAACAATTTAGAATGTTGGGAAAGGGAATTCCAAGTTATGAAACTTTGAGAATTGTTGCAGAATCAGTTTCTTATTAGGTAGCTATAGCGTTAGATATGCCTGCTTGGCTCATTGTTGATAATTAGGTGGACATTGTGTCTTACTGAAAGTGTGAAATCTATGGTTGTTTATATCCTCCTGTTCTATTGTGTTTGAATATCTTGGAAGCCCAATGTTGAACAAAAATTGAAACTAGTAATTTAAGGCTCATGTTATGTTACTTTCCATGTTCATAAGCTGAAAATATGGTCTTCAGTTTCTCAATGTTTTGCCTGAGTTCTTTGTATTTGTACTTTTATAAAATGATGGCATTTTGATCATTTATAGAATCATATGGAGTTGTTTGGCTGCCCTTACATTCTCCAGGAATCACATGGATTTCAATTTACTTTTACATTCTCCAATAATAGTATGGTTTGTTACTTGTCATCAAGCTAGTAAGTGAGTTTGGTTTCTTGATTAGCACATCGATGTATTCTTGATATACTAAAGCTAAAAACAGGTTCAACGAAACTGTATAATTTCACTATGAAACTTGACAGTCGGTACATTATTTCTGATCTTCTACTAATTAACGAGTTGAATTTGAGGAGCTAGAGGTGTTCATGAAGTCACACAGACAAATGAAACTTTCAGAATCCACAACACTGAAGACACACACCCCGACCCTTCTGTGCCCTCAATCCAATGTCTTCCGGCTTTGGCATGTGAACAGGGCTTCCCATCCATTCCCATCTCAAACTGTGCATCAGCAATGCTATAAATTAAGCATTTCAAGTAAGGAAATAAGGCAGACGAAGTCGTATACTTACACTGGAAAGGCAAAAGAACTAGAGCCAGCATCCGACTGATTGGAGTCGCTTGATTCCACTACAGATAACATGGAAGATAACGTTTTGCCTTCTCGACTTTCTGTTTGGTTAATCTCTTTTATCTCATCAGATGGCCAAACTACTGCATCAGTGCTTCTTTTTCCCTCAGTAGATACTGTTTTGCACTCTTGACTTTCATTGTGATTAATCTCTTTTATTTCATCAGCTGGGTACACTACTTCTATATCATTGCTTCCTTCTCCATCAACCTGCGTATTCACAATGTTTCCGGTTGTGCTGTTTAAATATTTTTTCTATTCAATGATTCAGCTCCTAGACATGGCTATCATTCCAGACAAGGGAAATTTTTACGAGGGTAAGCAAAGTTATGTGACTAACATTTTGAGTTGAGATGTAAAAGTATCACTAATAACGATAATTCCAGTTCAGACTACAACTTTCGACAAGAATTGACAATCCCAGGAATCTTACCTGCTGCTCATTTGAAAGGGAAGTTCCAAGTTCAGCATTTGCAGAAATGATTTCCTTATCATCCATACTTCCCACGTCCACATGACTCGGGCTGGAATTTTTTTGGGCAACCTCATCACACGTGTGTGTTATTGTGTTCTAAAGAAAGAGAAATTAAGACGACATAAGGAACCAAATACGCTAAGAACTAAATCATTGGAAAGATAAATTCAATTGCTATTAAACCAACCGAAGCAATGGAAGCCTCAGATGGCCTTTTTTCGTTGACCATGTGGATTGTTCCATCATCCCTGAAGCAAAAGACAAGGTATTCCTCTTCCTTAAAACATAACGAGCCATCTGCACTGATCTTGCTATTTGTACTTTGCTTAGAACTCTCAAAAGATGCCTTCACCTGATTGCTTCCCTTTCTCCCTCGTTTTTGTCCATCATTTTGCCGCCTCCTACGTTCACCAATTGGGTCGAACACCATTGTTTTTCTTGCCATATGATGGGTTGCTGTAGAGCAATTTGGCTCTTCGTCTTGAAAACCAAAAATCATATAGACATCAGCTCCAAAAACAAGTAAAAAAAATTTGAATTGTACACCAAGAAATTCAAGGGATTTTGTGAGGTAATGATATGATAATGTTTAAATACAACGTGGGATCATGGGCTTACCTATACGAGGAATTTTGCATGCATAAAAACACGCAGCCAAATCTCGTACTCGCCATCTCACAAGCTTCATCATGGGACTATGAGTACTCATCCTTAAACCCCCTTTCTCCTGTTGAACAGATGGTGCTGTAAAGAGGGTGTGGGTGTGTGAGAAAGGTTGAATGCGAATGAATGAGGAAGACTTTTTTGGGGGAGTGATGATAGGGCCAATGATTCGAATTTGAAAATGGTTAGAAAATGAATCGAGGGATTAATTTTCTGTATTTATTTATGATTCTATGGATAATCAGTAGTGATAAGAGCCAGTTAATGATTTCTTTAACTTTGATACTATGGATAATCAGTAGTGATAAGAGCCAGTTAATGATTTCTTTAACTTTGGAATGGGAGTGAGAAATGGAGAATAAATTGGCAACGGGCATTGATGACCATGCAAAGTTGCCATCCCGTAAGATCATCCAATGAAATGGTTCAAATTTCCTTGAAATTTTCCTAATTCTACAACTCTCTTCCATCTGAATTCAACAGTACAAAAATTGACATGGGGAGCAGTGGATCGTTCATTCTTCTGAGCTTTCTTAAACTATTGTGCAATTGTATGTATACATCTACCCAAGAATAATTGTTTTATTTCTCCTTTTTTCTTCAAATGAAGGTTAATTTTTTTTTCTATTTTTTTTATGAGTTAGTGGAGAGAAATGAGATTTAATTTCGAATTTGGCACATATCTCAGTTATTTCTACTACTAGTGTTTTTCATTTATTTATATTTAATTTGTGGCAAATTTTTCTATGTAAGATTATAAAGGTCATGAAAAGAGAGAATAATGTTCAAAATCTTCATTCTTTTTGTAATAATTGATATTTATAGCGAAAATTTTTAGTGAATTTAGATCATAGTTGGATTGAAATTTATGTGGTAAAAAAATACTAAATGATTAGAGTGACTATTATTTAATAACTTTTATGACCAAAACTATATTGAATTTTTTCAATATATGCATTATCATCATTTTCTTTCTTGTAATATGTTAAATGTTTACATATTCTTATTGATGTAACAAATTAATCACTAAAAAATATAATATATATATTTTTTTATTGTATTGTTTGCCATTAATCTTAGATAATTACATGAAGAAGCCAAACTAGTCATACTTGCACACTGTCCTAATACTATATGGTACATTGTATAACTTTTGCTTCGCCACATTATGTAAAATGATATAATTAGAAACAAACTTGATTGATAATATGGACGAATTCTTACTTCATCTAAATGTGTAAAAATATTAATCGCATTTAAAAGTCAAGTAATTTACCAACTAAAAGAATTTAAAAGGTATTACAATATTAAAATTTTTAAAGTTTAACTAAAACCTAATTTAATACTCTACTACTCATGATATTTAGTTTGGCGCACATGACTTCGACAACGAAGGAGAATCTATTTGTGTAAATATTTTTTTCAACTTGTACACTAAATATTTACACTCTTTTTCACCTTCATCAACTCTTTGGACTAAATATTACTCATTTTGAGGGATTTACACTGAACATTTATTTTATTTACTTCTGAGGAAAGAATTTATGCTTTATCAGTTATCCTTCTTCCAACAGAATTTGAGTTTTAGGGAAAAAAGAAAAAAAAACCAATTAAAAAAGAAAGGGAAAAAAAAGAAAAGAAAAATCCCTATTGTGCACGTGACTGGACTTGGTCATGCACGTGAGCAGATGCAACTAACAACCTCTCTCCCCGCCAAATTCTAGGTCGATGTCTCTGATGAGTCTGAGAGGCCAAGTTTTGCAATTCATGCCTATTATTATTATGTTTCATCGACATATTCAAGAGCCACAAAGTCATCAAGAAAATCAAAACCCTTAATTCCTTTGATCGTTTTAATCACCGTTTCAGTACATACTGCCAAAAGGGTAGGAATTCCGCACAGAAAGTGGAATTGGGTAGGACTGGGATTCGGGAATTCTGCAATTCCCAAAATGGAAAAAGATAGCGAGAATGGGAAAAAAGATATCCAAGTGAGGAGCTTGACGGGTGAATCGATTAGTGTATCAATGGAACCAAACAAGACCATTCAAGAACTCAAGCAACTTCTCAAGCGTGTTTTTCCTCCTGCTTCCACTTCACCAAATTTCCATCTCTTCCTCAGGGTAAATTTAGCTCTGCTATGTAATATTTTTTGCACCTATTATCTGTATATTTGTTTATTAGTAATGAGTTAGTTTTCTCATGAACAAAATGCACACTTGGGTAGATTATGCTGTTGTAAAAGTAAGAGTCTTTTTACATGATAGTTTACTCTGGAGTGTTAATATTTTTATATGCATTGGAAGAATTTGTTGATTTTTATTTTTACACTTGTAGATATAAAGTGAGAGACCTGTCAAAATCATTTTTCGCTACAAGTCTTTCTTTCATATTCGTAATATGATGATGTTGTTTATGTTCCAGTGAGTGTTTCCTATTGATTTTGTTGGTTTTGAGAGTTTGGTGAAGTGGAAAGGGAAGAATTTAAGTTTACTGCTTGAGGGTGAATTGTGCATTTTATAAGTTAAACCAAATTATGCTTCAGGGAATAAAATTGAGCTTGCAAAGTCAGATCGGTAGTTTCTCAATATGCTCTGGCGAATTCCTTGTTCTTGTTCCATTTGTGAGAAAGGCTGGGCAGCAAGGTCAGAGAACTGATCAATCTGGGTTGCCCTCTACTGTCGCAAATAATAGCTTGGCATCAAAATCAGCTCACTCAGCGTATTCTGACTTAGCTCAAGACCTATCTTCTCTGCAGAAGGTACCCCGTCATGAATGTCAGTCTGATGCTGAGGTGGAATTGGAAGATAGGAATGAGCAAAGTTGGAGAACATCTGAAGCTTATTCTTCATCATTGAAACACAAAAGGAGGTCCAATGCTGACAAGAGACTTGACCTTGTGGTGGATTTACTCGAATCATCCTATGCTAATACACTTGACGAGCAGAACCGGAAAACATTTTTGCAGATTTTGGACTCTGTAAACTGTTTAAGTGATCCAGTTACTGAAAACTGTATATTAAGGAAAGCTTTTCTCCAGGATAATAAAATGGATCCCTGCACAAGCAGTTATAATTTGTGTATATGTCCATCATGGTTGAAGAAAATTATGAAGGCATTTGCCTTCTTAAATATATATTCAGCTTTTCTTCAACTCTGGCATATGAAAATTACCTCAAGTAGTCTGATGAAAGCACTGGACCAACTTTCAGAATTTGGACTTCAAGTTAGTATTGCAGATATTGAACAACTTTCTGTGCTTTGTCCTAAGGTAATCCACTTTTCGAGGAAACCATGTAGCCACTAGTGTACCTCTTCTCCATATTGCACTAATATTGGGTTTATCTTTTCCTTGTTCTTGATAATTTATGTGTCCTTCATTTCCAATATGCCTTATCTGCAGAACTTTTTTGTAATTATTCATATTGTTCTGATGTTTGGGAGGTGTCATTTATTTTCAACTTCGTCAAGACATTAAATATTTGCTGATGATGCTTTCTGTTTGGATATAAAGTCTTGTTTCTTGTTGAATTGTTCATCAGTCAGTTCAGGCTTATAGGTGTATTTTCCTTTCAGATTGTAAAAATTGTTGAAGATGAAAAAGAGGTTGGGAAATTGGGTGATACTCTCTTAATCCTGAAAGATTCTTCTCTTGTGGAGAAAGATCAACATGGGCCAATGTGTAATGTTGATTACAATTAAATTGCACTTTTACATCTAAGGTTGAATTGGCGTAGCTATCTTGTTTTCTGTTTGTATCTGATTCCCTCCTTTGAAAACAGCTACAAAGCCTGCTCCTTTATTGAAAATTCTCAGTGCAATGAAGAAAAGGGGGGATTCATTCATTGATATTCTTTCAGAGGCTGTCAAGTCATTACGGGTGCGTGCACTTATTTTTTTCTGTATTCACATATCTACATGCATATACGTGCAAAAGTTTGGGGAAAAACATCCTATGTAAGTGAAGAAAGATATTAACCCTTTGATCACTTTATTTGAACATTTGTTATTGATTCACATCTTAGGGTCTTTCATTAACAAAAGTCTGGTCACATTAAGGAGCATAAATTTGTAGATTGAGTTATGGATGAAAAATTTTCCCCATTTTTCAACAAATTTAACTATGCAATATTGAATTCTCCAAGTCTATTAATCTATCTTCCGTTTACTTTGGTTTGTTTAACATGGATGATAATCAATGTTTGAACTTCTTAAAAAAAAAGTTGTGTCTTTAGTTGAAGTTATACACAACATTATGAAGCGCCTTTCTTTCTTATGATTGGTGCCCATTCTCGCAAATGATTGGATGAATTCTGCAGTGTAAGACAAGAAATAATATGGTTGAGCTCTTTTCCCTGGAAGACCTTCTTACTTTTGTTGATGATGCTACAACTACGCGAAGGGATGAAAAAAGATTAAGGAGAAACAACTACCAAACTTCAAGTTCTAATTCATGTGAACTGCGGTGCCATGTAGGTTTAAGTTTTTTCTTATTCCTATAATTTAGCTATTTTTCTTGATGCATTTATAATTTTCTCATAAGACCTCCAGTACAATATGGGATTCTGTGTGTGGAAAAACAGGAAGAATGGGGAATCATAACTTTGGTTTTGTAGAACTGAGTATTGATTTGTTGAGAAATTGGCATCTGTAATTGATTACTGGAGTGTGCTAAGTATATATTGTGGGTGGTCATTTGATGAAAGTATGACCAAGTAATAATCTAGTTTCTGCATCCCCTTGGTACTCTAATTCCATTTGGGATTTAAATCAGATAGCATTGTTGTAATGAGTTCATATAGTCCAAATTTATCTGCATTCAGGATACTGTATTTTCCTACTTGTTACCTATGAGATAATTTAGATTATGTAGCTCTCAGGGACTTGAATTTTTTTATCATGAAAACATTTCTTACTCTTTAAAAGAAGAAAGAGAGAGAGGAGGATGCGCCTGGTAGAGGAGAAAGTTTTATTTGATTTGTTTGTTTGGTGCATGGAGATTGTCAGCATTCAATTGAGTCAATACATGTATCACAGTATAGGACTTAGTAGTTGTAGTTGTGACTTGAATTTTGTGCATCAAGTTTTCATAATCTGGATTCAAGTGTAGTATAGCTGGTATATTGATGCTTATTAATCCAGCACCCTTGAATACTTCTGCTTCTTCTGCCTGCTCTTTTCTCTTGCTATCTCTGATCATTTTGTGAAGTAGTGACATCTAAATTTTTGCTCCAGCTCATTTAGATTGTTTCAATTAAGAACATTACCTTGATGTTTGACTTTGCAGGATAACAATCCATTGCTTCCTGTTGAAATGGTTGAACATTTAAAACAGGGCATTGGATGTCGTGGACAGGTTTTATATGCTTCCTTCTTACATCTTCTGTTTATAGGCAGTCTGTTAGGTGGATCTAGTTCAATTTTGGAAATGTGATTTGTTCTATATTACAAATAGCTTTAAGAGGCCAAGTGGTCTACTGGGTACAAAAAGGGGGGAAAACCACAGTTTTGGTAATCTTTATTTCCTACTTGGATAATGAATTGTGCTCAGGAGGAATGAAACTGATGTATTCTTTATTATTTCTGTTATAAGATATCATTCTTTGACCCGAAAAGGACCGAAATGCAACATTTCTGAAGTTTAGTGGATATGGGGGCTGTACATGCCCATGTATATATAATTGTGATTTGTATTGTTTGTTAATAGTTAAGAATGCTGGCAATCTATGTTGTTTTTGGTGAATCTTATTGAACGATTACGGTGTCTGCTATACTTTTCTGGTTCAGGTTGTTCATGTTGAAGAAATCCAAGGCCGTCGTGCAAATTATGTTGAAATTCCCAGTGAACTTTCAGAAAGCACAACTTTAGCACTCAAACGTATTGGTATTACTAGATTGTACAGCCATCAGGTATGGATGATTTTGTATTTGGGTTTACACTATAAGGTAAATAAATAGCTGATGGAATGTGATTTTTACTACAGGCCAAGTCCATTCAGGCTTCGCTTGCTGGAAAACATGTAGTTGTTGCAACCATGACATCCAGTGGAAAATCTCTTTGCTATAATGTACCTGTCCTGGAATTACTGTCACGTAATTTGTTGGCATGTGCACTATACCTGTTCCCAACTAAGGTTTTTTCCCCACAGTTTTATTGGTTCTTTAATAGTGCCTACAAATTTCTGTACCGCACTTCACTAGCTTGAATTTATAACGTTTAAAGGCAATTTTTACAGTATTCAAGTGTTTGACTTTGCAGGCTTTAGCTCAAGATCAACTAAGAACATTGTTGACTATGACAGATGGGTTTGATGAGAGCTTAAAAATTGGGATATATGATGGCGATACCCCTTGTGCGGATAGATTGTGGTTACGTGATAATGCTAGAATGGTACTTTAGTAAGTTTTTGCTGTCTTCATCTGTTGTTTATCTGTCCTTGCTCTTTCTATGCTGAAACTGTATTTATGAATTATGCAGTTGATTACAAATCCAGATATGTTGCATGTCTCAATATTGCCTTCCCATAAGCAATTCAGTCGGATCTTGTCAAATCTTAAGTACTCTTTTGTCTACTGTTTCTTTTGTGATTAGTTTTAGTATTAGTAAATATGTTCATATGAGTAATTTATTTAAAAGTTTGTTTATGCTTCTTTTTACAGGTTGGTTATTGTTGATGAAGCTCATGCTTATAAGGGGGCATTTGGATGCCATACTGCCCTTATTATTAGACGGCTTCGTCGAATTTGTTCCCACGGTATCTTTATGATTATATTTTGCTACTACTCAACAGCTGATAGTTAATATTCCAAATATCCTCTTTCTCTTATTTGCAAAAGATTACCTTGGTGAATGGACATCTCATGCAGTCTACGGTAGTGATCCTTCTTTTGTATTTTCTACCGCAACTTCCGCAAATCCCAAAGAGCATGCTATGGTAATTATTTGTTTTAAGAGACACGGGAATTTACTTGTAGTTACTTATTTCTCTTGGTTTCTTTTTATTTTGCTCTGAAGGACCACTTATAGTCTAGAAACTCGAAAGCTTAAATATTTGAGGTTTTTTGTCACCCTGTTAGTTATGAATTTGGGTCAAAGATGTCCACAATCACCCTGAGATCTCATTATAATTTTCCTTTGACATCTAGGTGGGAAATAAGGGTTCAAAACCCTCATGTTTTGGGGATGAGAAATTACCTAGTATAGCAGGGTCAATGTCCCTGGTGCTTTTACAAACAGTCAAGAAATCGATTTAGGCGATATTGACATAGTTTTGCAATCATACAAAATTTCAATTTTTGTGAAATGTCTTCAATTCTTAATATATACAATAACATAGAGATGTTACTGTCAAATGCTCTGACTGACAATCATGACATTATGTTTATCTCGTGGGTCATAGGAACTAGCAAATCTACAGGAACTAGAGTTGATTGGCAGTGACGGTAGCCCCTCAGCTCTGAAGCTTTTTATGCTCTGGAATCCACCTTTATGCGTGAGAAGTGTGGGTTGGAAGCTTTAAATATATTTGAAGTGTTATTTGATTAACTTTTCTTCATTTTTTCAGTTGTCCTAAGTGTAACCTTGCTGCATTTCAGGTTGGGAAAGGAAAGATGGCTGAAAAAAAGGCAAACTTATCTGGTGGTAGAGATTTGGCTGCCAAACGATCAAGGTTGCTGCTTTTACTACTATACTCATAAATGATTTTTCTTTTTCTTTTTTTCATGCTGTTGTATTTGCTTTTACTTTTAGCCTGGATTTTTAAGGAAGAGTGTCAAGAAAAGGTTGATTGTGTGAAAATTTGCATCAAAAATTTTGGATTTTTGATGAAGAGTGTCAAGAAAAGGAGGATTGTGTGACAACTTGCATCCAAAATTTTTGGAGAGATCAGGTTACAAAGTGAGAAGTAACCTTAGGAAGCTATAAAAATGAGTTCTATTTTCAAGTTTGTGTACTAGGAAGAATATCCGGAAGCTAGTTGGAAAATTTTCTTTTCTTTTTCTCTTAAGTCTGTGAAGATGAAAAGATTTTGGATTATTTATCTGATTTTTTTTTTGTGACTGTCCGAACCTCGTGATGATATTGAGAAAACATCTTACTATCGTATTCAAGGGGTGGATATGATGGATGATGGAAAGCTTTTTGGTGATCTTCTATCAAATTTTGAATATTATGCAATCAATGATGTAAAGCTTAATGCTGCATTTGCATTTTTGTCCAGTCATGCATCTGTAGCTCAACTTAACTGGAAAGACCTTTTGTTCTCTCAATACCTTTTGAAAATAAATTCTAGTTATTTACAAGGTAAAACAGTTTTAGTTCAATAAAATAGTTTTCCATTTGCAGCCCTATTTTGGAGATTTCATTACTTTTTGCAGAAATGGTGCAGCATGGGCTTCGTTGTATTGCATTCTGCAAATCACGAAAACTTTGTGAACTCGTTCTATATTACACGTATGTGAAGTTCTCTCTCTCTGTTATTAATTTGAAGTATTATCTTATTTGGACTAGATGATTTATTTTATATTTGTAACTATGATAAGGCGTGAGATTCTTCAGGAAGCAGCTCCTCATCTAGTTGATTCTATTTGTAGTTATCGTGGTGGCTATACAGCTGAGGTTTGTCTCTGAGTTTCTCCTCCTCCTCCTCTTCTTCTACTTCTTTTCTTTTTTCCGAAATGAATTATTGTAAAGAAGTATATCAGTACACACATCTGATTCAGAATCATTCTTCAAAAAATTTGCCTTTAAGACTTTATGACTGGGACCTCGTAGACTTTTTTCAACTTCAAAGAACTACTGGCTTTCTTGAGGAATGGTGATACATGCATGCTGTGTTATTTCATTAACAAAGGCCTTTGGAAAGAATAGCTGATAGTATAAATTGTGTAACTTGTAATAGCAAGGGTGACATCTTATTTCCATTTTAGCATTCCCTGTCTACTCAAATCATGCTTTTCCTGGTATATGTGCTTGTTATGTCACACGAGAAATAATTATTGGTTTTAGTTTTTAATTCTCTTAATCTCATATGTCCATTTGATGGAGCAGGATAGGAGACGAATTGAAGGTGACTTTTTCAGTGGTCGTGTTTGTGGTATGGCAGCAACAAATGCACTTGAGTTGGGCATTGATGTTGGACACATTGATGTTACCCTGCATTTGGGCTTTCCTGGTAGTATAGCAAGGTAAAGCCATATGTATTTTCTGTCAATGTCATTGTAGTGTTCTGTTTTCTTGTTTTCATTGCAACAAGCTGGCAACAAGCTTGTTGTATATGTTGGAAGGTCAGTGCAACAAGCTTCTCTTCTCTTTTGTTCCAGTCTCTGGCAACAAGCTGGAAGGTCAGGGCGGAGGGAGAAGCCATCACTTGCTGTATATGTTGCATTTGATGGGCCTCTGGATCAGTATTTCATGAAGTTTCCACAAAAACTTTTCCGTAGCCCCGTTGAGTGCTGTCACATTGATGCTAAAAACAAACAGGTTTCTTTTGTTGTTACTTTTTTCTATTTACTTCTTGGCTTTATTGTACTTTTCATCTGTCCAGTTATTTAGATCTTTCTGTTTCCCTGTTTTTTTCTTGTGGCAAGTTCTTAGGGTTCCCCGGGTTGGGGGGGGGGGGCGGGGGGAGGTGTCCTGGGGTGGGATTGTGGTAAGAGGTTGTGTGACTGTGTAACTTTAATCCATCTAATATTTGGATTTTTTCTAAATATAAAATGGACCTAGTAAAACAAGATTTAGGGGAGTGGGAAATAGATTGGCGTACAGTTTGTCTTAGGACGGAGTGGAGGAAAGCTATTAGTGTGGTGGAAATGCAAAATTTTTATGTTCCCGACTGTCATTTCTAGTCCTCGCCCTTTTATCTTTATTTTTCTATTTCATTTTATAACCATTTCTTCTCCTCACTTTTTCTTTGGGTTCATCAATCGCCGACCCCAACTAGTTTGGAATAAAGGTGATGTTGATGTTTGATAAAATGGACCTAATTTCTGGATTTGATTATTTCCACAGGTTCTTGAACAGCACCTAGCATGTGCTGCTGTTGAACATGCATTGAGTTTGACCTTTGATGAAAGTTCGTTTGGACCTGGATTAGAGAGTGCCATTTTGACGCTTAGAAACAAAGGATTGCTGACAACTGATCCATCACGAGATTCTTCTGCTAGAATATGGAGCTACATTGGACATGAGGTACCAACAATTCCATGCACTACTCTTCCCTGCTTGTCATTTGAGGGAAAAGGATTCATGTGCTTTTTGACAGAATTATTGTATTATGTCATTGCTTTCAAACAATCTCTAACATGCGCGCTTTTCTTTTCTGCAAGAAAGCACCTTCAAAGGCTGTTAGCATTCGGGCTATAGAAACTGAGAGGTACAAAGTAATTGACACACAGAAGAATGAAGTAATTGAGGAAATTGAGGAAAGCAGAGCATTTTTCCAGGTTAGGATTTGCCTTCCTTGAAAACTTTCATGCTAGCAATTAATTACAAGTTGCACGCAAGATGTATCCTAGATTTTTATTTAATTTAAAATTCTGTCTTTGCAACCCCTGCTGTGTCATTTTCATGTTTTTATTAATTGTGCAGGTGTATGAAGGTGCTGTTTATATGAACCAAGGGAAAACCTTTCTAGTAAAAGATTTGGATTTATCACGTAAAATTGCTTGGTGCCAACGTGCAGATTTGAAGTATTACACCAAAGCTCGTGATTACACCGACATTCATGTCATTGGTGGTCAAATTGTATGTTGGATTCCTCTTTGTTTAATTTTAGCTCTACTACAAATCCTTTCATGACTGAGTCAAACAAGTGTTGCTTGAGATTACTAATAAACCTGTTATAGGGACTGATGGCAAAACTTTATCGATTACTCAGTTTTCAGATTTTAGTGCAGTTGTTTGACAATTTTGAATTCTATTTGTAGTTCAAAGTACAAGTTTGAAATTTGAAGACTTTGTTAGACGTTTCTGTTTCATTATTCATCATGCTGTAATTTCAGCTTTGCTGCCTTTGTTAGTTTTCACTAGTTGATTTAGGATTGGGATGGCTAAATCTTCTGTCAATATCAAGATACAAGTGCATCAAACTTGCTCTTCTTTTCATGGAAGAAATTTCTAGCACCTTTCAGTTATTAATCTTGTTTCAACTTAGAGTAAAATATGCTTACCTTCGCTTATCCTACCACTATTAGGCCTATCTTACAAGAATTATTTTTCCAAGAACTACTGCCCAAGCAAGTGCTTGCAAAGTAACAACAACTTGGTTTGGTTTCCGTCGTATATGGAGAGGAAGCAATGAGGTTTTTGATACTGTTGAACTCTCCCTGCCTGATTACTCATACGAGTCACAGGTGCATAACAATTTGGATTGACATTTTGGCTTATAGTATATTTTGTTGCCTCATTTTTTCAATAACATGATATTTTGACTTTGGCTTTTTCATCCTTTTGGTTTAAAGCTTTTTGACGAGTCATGTTGCAGGCTGTTTGGATTCGAGTTCCCCAGTCAGTAAAGTCAGCTGTGGAGAGTCTAGGGTATTCATTTCGTGGAGGATTTCATGCTGCTGGTCATGCTCTTCTTAATGTTGTTCCATTGTAAGTCTTCAACATTCACAGATATCTCGCTGAAACTTACGTTCTATTCATCTTTGAAGTAAAGAATCCCTGGAGTTGATCCTGCATTTCTATTCTGCTATCCTAGTTTGTCCTATCTGACATTCCAATGGTGTGACATGTAGATACATAATATGCAATCCCTCAGACTTGGCGTCAGAGTGTGTGAATCCACATGATGCTCGCTATGCTCCTGAAAGAATTCTACTTTATGATCCACGTCCTGGTGGGACTGGCATTTCAGCACAGGTTGTATTCGGGTGCTTTCACCATTGTCTTTTCTCCTCATTCTGTCTAATTTTTGTATGCCTTTACAAAGTGAGATCTCCAATATCTCTTTCCAAATTTTTTGTTAGAGAACCTAAGGATCCAACTCAAAACCAATTGGCAGTCGGTAGAGTGGCCAACATGTTGTTAGTTAGTCTGAGTTTCTGGGAAACTGAAAATTGTATTAGTTAGTAGACTTTGGGTTCCCGATGCAGCACATTATTTCCAACACTTATTTTCTTCTTATTTAATACTGTTTGATTCTTTCAGGTTCAACCTCTTTTCACCGAGCTGTTAGCTACTGCATTAGAACTTCTTCAATCATGTCCGTGCTTCGGAGATGCTGGATGTCCTAATTGCGTACAAGTAAGATTTGTACAAATAAGTCAAATGTTATACTGATATTCCTCTTCAAAAGAATGACATAGTGGCTTTGACATATCTTAGAACCTCACTTGCGGAGAGTATAATGAAGTCTTACACAAGGATGCCGCCACCATGATCATTAAGGTATTTGTTGAAACTTATTTTTCTGAAGTATTCTCTGCACTTGATTTTAGCCACATTTTTATAGAGAATCAAATTCATTGTTCATGCAGGCAGTTGTAGAGGCAGAAAAATCATGCTCTGGAGAAGTTCCAGACTGAGGTAAAACCTCCAAGCTTGAGTTGCTTTGCAATTTTGTGGGATTGGGGCATTAGACAGGCAGCAGCATTGTGTATCTAACAAAAGGCAGGGCGTCGATCACAAACGCGTTTAGCAAAGAAGCATTCTGAACCATTGACAAGAGCGGATAAAATGAGATTGGTTCTGACAGAACTGTGAATGTTGATGCATGATTTTCTGCATCATAACTATTGCGCTAAAGTTGTGGTTTCCTCAGTGAGGGCATCTGGATGTTATCTATATATGTATTAAAAAAAAAAAAACTTCTGTTTTTTTATCATTTAAATTTTTTACATTTCCAAAAGTGTTCTTATATTTCTTTATAGAATTTTTACATTATTAAAATAATTTTTATTTTAAAAAATATAAAAACATATTTTAAAACACAAATCAGACCACCAACACGTTAAAAAATAATCACGCTAGATAAAATAGATTATCTTTTGCCCCATTTGACAACAACAAAACTAAAGTAGAATAAACGAAAGGATTACAGACTTAAATGTTCATTCCCAAAACAAAAAACAAAAACAAAAAACTAAGAAAGAGTTTTTCTTGTAATAAGTGATCAGTTTGCGAATTATTTAACAATGTGTCTAATGGGACTTTTTTACTCTTTCACATATTAGGAAATTTCACTTGGAAACGAAAACGTTTCATATTAAAAGATTTGGGTCCATAACCATAGGTTCTAATGTACGAGATCTTGTGACACTTACCAATGAGGGCTTATTCATTAGTATTACACAGAAGAAATCAATTATAGACACTAATACAATTAAATCCTCTCTTTATAGACAAACTTAGAAATTGAGATTCCAGATAAGATCTGTAATACCTTATATATTTATAAAAAAGTTAAAATAAAAAATAATTAATTAACGAGTTATTAATAAATTAATTTAATTGTTGTGACTTATTGAAAACAAAATTTTTACAATTAAATTTCTTTTTAAGACGAATAAAGTATTTAATAATTAAAATAATTATTATTTAATGGTTCAAACAGCATATACATAAAATTGGCCAATTGCCATGTCAGGAGTCCCAACAACGCTAACGCAAGGGCTCACTTTTCCTTCTTTTCCCTCCAATAGGAAGCCAAAACAAAGCACATGAAAAGACCCACACGCACGCACCCAACAAAGCACACAGTTGGGGAGAGAAGTATCAGAGCGGGCCGGGAGGCTGGAGGCCGTGGAAATGGGGTGGGCAATAGCATTGCAAGGCGGTGCCGGCGATATACCAAAGAATTTGCCACCAGAAAGACGTGAACCCAGGGAAGCCGCCATCCGCCACTGCTTAGAGATCGGAGTTGCTGCTCTTAAAGCCAACAAATCCCCCTTGGATGTTGTTGAACTTGTGGTATAAATATCCCGTGTCTTTTTTAATATGCATACTGTTGTTGATAATTCGATAAAACTAACTTCAGTCATTCCATTTTTGTGAACTGGGGTGGCAAAGTTTTTTACTTTAGTGGACACTTTGCAGCCCACAACATCTAATGATTTACATGAGTTTTATTGAAAATGGCAAAGGAGGGTATCAGTCAGACCCCCACTTGGGATCAACTTATTTAGATTGGAAAGTTCTAATCTTCAGGCGTCTGTGAAGAGTTCAAGATCACCCCTGGCAATGCCTTTGATGTGCTTCCTTTTCAGTTTTTTTGGATTATTCTAACTATGGATGAATTTCTGAAGAATCATCATAACATGCTATTTATTAGCTCTGTACCAGGTTCCAACATGCTTTATTTGTTAACTTTTCAAACTCACACTTAGACCCAATTCAATTCGACATACAGTACTAAGTGAGGATAACAAATTCACTTCCCCTTTTGCTGTTTACAAAATATTTACAAATATTTTGAACAAATTCTATTTTTAAGGAAAAATAAGATCTGGTGAACCAACGAAATAAATAACACATATGATCAAGTCTCATTTAATTTATTCCACTTTATTTGTTTACAGTAATTATTACTTAATATTGTTTTCGCATGTATAAGAGTAGGGGTTATTAATAATTATAATAATACATAAATAATCTATTAACAATGTTTTGTAACGAAATATCTCTGTTTTATGATAAATGATATCAGTTGAGCAAGTGGATTACTAATTGTGTTACGATTTAGTTTCAAGTGTGCATTTTTCTTGGTCATTTTCCTTGCAAACCTTGAAGATGTATGTGAAATGAAGAATCTTCTGCAAGTATTGCACTTTCTTATCTACGTTTATCTCTAATAATAGCATTAACATAGCTTCTGATTTTGAGCCTATGCATGAATTGCATCAAACATTTACGTTGCAATGGCATTACAATGTAATTTTTGACTTCAAAGAAGCTAAAAATTGATGGTTTTAAGCCCATGCATCTTATATTTGTTATGGACTACTGGTTCTTCTGTATTTTTTTTTTTTTTTAATTTCAATTGCATCAGAGAAATGTTAGTTCATTTCGAGTGTAGGTGTGTGAACTGGAAAATATTCCACACTTCAATGCTGGTAGAGGGTCTGTACTAACAGGCAATGGCACTATTGAGATGGAAGCTTGTATAATGGATGGCAATACAAAAAGATGTGGAGCTGTAGCTGGTCTTACCACTGTTGTCAATCCCATATCTCTAGCAAGATTGGTCATGGAAAAAACTCCCCATATATACCTAGCATTTGATGGAGCAGAGGCTTTTGCAAGGGAACAAGTACGTGCAGCCATCAATATATTCTCTTTTTTTCATTTGCATTAAGGAAACAGAATGATTTCTCATAGATGCTATTCTGCATTAGTTGTCTCACTGGCCTATTTCTGCTACTACTAGAAAGCTACTGCTTTTATCCCAGAAAATGGCTTATTACAACAAAAGTGTGTTTCCAATCAAGTTAGAAGACAGGATTGGTTTTCCAGATGACTGAGATTGTCCCCAAACAACTGTTGAATGCCTATAACATTTTCATTTCTTTGATACATCTGGCTGATTGAAAAAGAAATTTTTTCTTGCTTTGGACTATTTCTTTTCACTCTTTAAGATGTTATGATATTCAGATGTTGGGGTGGAGCAAAAACTTTTTCCTTGTTTCTTGTTTCCACAATGTCACTTCAATCAACTTTCAGATGTCATTGGAGCTACATTCCATTTTCCTCTTTCTGTTGTTCCATAGTAAAGTTGGCTAATTTACTGTCTTATACTATTGTGAGGATTCCTAGTTTTTTCCAACTTCCCACTGCTCGAGCATGGGATGGGAGAATTAGATGTTATCAGGATATTTTTCCCTTAAATTGTGGGACTTATTGTCTTGCTATTATATTATTGCATTCCAGTAAAGGTAATAGGTGCATGGCTGTCTTAGTACATTCATTATGGTAGTGGCCTAGCTATATGCTCTGTGGCTGTTGAGTCTGATGTAAGTAACCATTTCTTGGAATTTATGCTTCAGAGTGAATATTCTTTCATATTGCTAATATAATATTATTTATACTTGGCTCTTTAACATATTCTGTTTATTGTTTCTCATTGTTTAGATATTTTTCCCTGCAGCATCTGTCCAATGTTTGATTTATTTTCTTTCTTATTAAGTATCATATTCGGCATCAGAAATAATAATTTTAACATCATGAGAACCTTAATAATCATTAGTAAGTGTTGTTTCTTTGTAATAATGTCTATGTCTATTTGTTGTTCCCTGCATATCCTTTCTTTGTCTATGTGTTGTTTCTTGGAATAATGTTAAAAAGTTGCTATTTGCACTTATAGGGGGTTGAAACTGTGGATTCAAGCCATTTCATCACTCCAGAGAACATCGAGAGACTAAAACAGGCAAAAGAAGCTAACAGGGTTCAGGTATGGTTCTCTTCCAGCCCTGTAAAAAGGCAATCAGTACTGTAGTCATTTTTTTAATTGAATGAAACTGCTAATATTCCTGCAATTCTTCAGATAGACTATACACAACCTATGCAAAAAGTTCCAAATGGAGCCTCAGATGGGGATAGCAGAATTGGTACTGTTGGATGTGTTGCTGTTGATGGACTTGGAAATTTAGCTACTGCTACTTCTACTGGTGGATTGGTCAACAAAATGGTGGGTAGAATTGGTGATACACCTATCATTGGTGCAGGAACGTATGCCAACCACTTTTGTGCAGTCTCTGCTACTGGCAAAGGTGAAGCCATAATCCGTGCTACTGTTGCGAGAGATGTTGCTGCTCTAATGGAGTTCAAAGGAATGTCACTCAAGGATGCAGCAGCTTATGTTATTGAAGAGTGTGCACCTAAGTGTACTGCTGGTTTGGTTGCGGTATCAGCAACAGGAGAAGTTACCATGCCATTTAATACTGCTGGCATGTTTAGAGCTTGTGCAACTGAAGATGGTCATTCTGAAGTTGGGATTTGGGAGAGTGAGTTAAGTGATTGAATGGTACTAATAGAGTATTCTCCTTTGTTGTTCTACATGTCGCAATATTAGTTGCACAAGTATACTGAGATGCTTTGGGTATGTCTTCCTAAAATGTACTGGATTGGAGCAGTATGGCAGTAAAAAGACGCTTGTTTTATAATTTGGCTGCTGATGTGTAGCATTTAAGGATTTCTTTGAGTAGGTGAATTTAGGGTACAAATCCTACAAAAGGAGAGAAAATAAAAGAGGATGTGAGACTGACAACATAGAAAAAATGGGCAAATCTGCTTCACCACCAATAACACGTGTAAAAATTTATATGAAATTGTATACCATGTTCCAAAATAACAAATCACCAAGATAACAAAGCAGGATTCCAAAATCAATTGACAAAAAATAGAGGATGACACAATTGAGGCTATCCCGAATAAGTTGTACGGGGCTATTGATTTGATTATTCAAGAAGTGATTTGAGATTTAGCCAAAAATTGTTCCATTTCAGTCCTACTTTCCCTTTTCAATTCATCTTCTTGTTCAGGATGCAACTCATGAGTTTTAATATTGTAGTATGGTAAAATCCAAATTTATAACTCCTAACAGTTTATATGCAAGGGAGCTCGTTTAATAATCAAATCGAATTCAATATTAGTTATATCCTTTTATACTAATATAGTTATATCTCAATTTAGAACCATTGACAAAGACAAAATGTGTATAGATGAAATATTTAGCAACAAAAAGAAGGAAAGAGTTGAAGAAATTAAATACTGAGAATGTTATATTCGTAGATAGCAATGATAACTTATTATTTTGATAAATCTTTTATTCAAATAGAAAATTATGTAAACAATATTGTCTAATGAATAAATAATTAAAGAAGTGACAAAACTTTATACTTTTCATTACAAAACCAATATATAGGAAAAGGATATTCCCATCAATTATGTTACTCTTTGTTGAATCCATTAGGGAGAGGCCTTATTTGAGGTGCAAATTCTTTGTTCATTTTTTTAAAAAAATTCTTAACATTAATACAAAGTCTAATAGCGTTGATATATGCAAGCATTAGATGCGGCCACATATATCTAACGTCACTTGTTTTGCTATTGTTTTGCGCCGGGATTGTCAAGAACAATAACTAAAAATTGTATTTTATCACTCATGCATACCATTAAAATGCTGGTACAATTTATTGGTTCGTGGGATTTTGCGAGAATCTTCATATACTCCGTAGGCAATGTTGCTTGTGGGGTATTTTCTTGTGGTGCAATTTGCGGCTGATTGTTTTGAGACTTTGAGGATACAATGAGGAATCTTGAAGGTGACTCTATTGATTTGGAAGACGCATTAATAAGGAAATAAGGAAATATGCAAATTTTCCTCACGGGAATGCATCAAAATTACCACACAGTAACAATAAACATATTGAAAATGGTATTAGAGCAGGGCTCTGGGTTTTTGAACATAGCAGAGAAGCTGTTCCAGTCCTAGCTCATAACTGATAATTATTTTGGTACTTCAAACGTTAAGCCAGATTCACCAAACTTTTCTTTCATGACACTAGCAAGACGAGTAGCCATTGCAGGGCTCAAGTAATTGACCCAATCCCCTACTTCTCCTTTCACTACAAGAAATTGGCCTTTAGTGACGGAAATCATGGTGACAAAAAAAAAATTCGTCACTAAATACCCCAATTAGTGCAAAAAAATTTGTTGTCATTAATTTTATGTACACTTTCCAAATTTAGTGACGAGTCTCCAAAAGTCATCACTATTTCGTCACTAAAGAGTGTAGCGGGAAATCTTGATTTCCCGCCAAATGGTCACAATTAGTGACGATAAATTGATGACGAGATTCATTATCGTCACAATTAGTGAATGTCTTTTAGTGACGATTTTTTTGTCGTCACCAATGTAAATATCTTTTAGTGACAATTTTTTGTCGTCACTAATTTCTTATTACATTTGTAACTTATACTACTTATATATGATTATTAATTAAATTCTTAATTATAGGGACATATGTGAAATATCATTAATTAAAGAATAGAAATTTTTTTTGTTAGTGTGTTATAAAAATGAATTTTCTTGCTTAAAGGAAAATTTAAATAGTAAAATAGTCACAATAAAAATGAAAATAGTTACAATCTTTTAATTCATATTTTTGTACATATATAGTTTCAGTGTATAATATTATTAAATATGGAGATAAAAAATATTTATTTTAGTGTATAATAAAACTAAATATTGTAAATTTTAAGAAAAATATATGTGCTAATCCAATTAACTTTGGATAGAGTATATAAAATATTTGGGCTAAATTCATTGGGTCACAGCTTATATAATGATTGGACTTATTTGGGTAAAGATAATGATTGGGCTACGTAAATTATTAATTGGGCCAAAGTTAACTTTTTAAATTTATAATTCTTAATTTCTAATAATTACACTAAGATACCCCAATACATATGATTTTGCCTACATTATTTGATGTTAAGAATAGAGTATTTTTAGATACACTATCACCTATATATAATTGGATTTTTTTGACTAAGAATAATGATTGAACTAAGCATATTCTTCCTTATGCCAAATTTAGATTACTTGTGTTATAGCTATGAATTTCTAATAATTGCACTAAGATACCCTAAGGTCCCTAACAGATAAAATTTGTTCTTATACTTGTACTTCAATCACACAGTCTATTAGCATTACAACACATTATTAAGTAGTATAATGCAAGAAACAAATAGAAGAAAAATAAATTTTTATACATAACTTTTTAAATTTATGTCTTTTAATTTTTAATAATTGTACTAAGACACCCTACTATATTTGAATTTGCCTACATTATTTTACTTCAAGTATAGAGGATTTTTTTAGATACACTATCAATTACTTATGATTGTATTTCTTTGGCTAAGAGTAATGATTGGATTAATCATTTTTTTTATGCAAAACTTAGATTACTTATTTTTTGCTCTCAAATTTTAAAAACTGTACTAGGACACCCTAATAGTTATAATCTTTTAATTCATATCTTTCTATATAAAAGTATGGAGTCTTCAAGCACGGAGTCTTTTTTTGCTTCGAGCATGGAGTCTTTTTTCAGATACACTGTCAATTAATTATAATTAGATTTCTTTGGCTAAGAATAATGATTGGGCTAAATATATTCTTCCTTATACCAACTTAGTTTACTTTTATTATAACTCTTAATTTCTAATATTTGTACTAGGACATCCTAACATTTTTGTTTGTTCATATAATTGTAATTTAATCACATAGTCTTTTTGTATTACCATTAATACTAGTTGGCTCTTTTTGGTCAAGAATAACAATTGCACTAAACATATTCTTCATTGAGCTGAGATTCATTAACTTATTTATATTATGGTTTTTAATTTAAAATAAATATACTAGAACACCTTCAAGTTTATGAATTGGCACACATAAGTTTTGTTAGTATTAAAATAAACTACTGATTAACTACTTATACTATAGATTTTAGTCCTAACTAACTATATATATATATATATATATATATATATATATATATGTAGGGTATGATTTTTTTTGTTCTTTGGGCTTAGGCCCATGAATAACTGTTAGGGCGCGAGGTTTCTGCCCCCAACAAATAACCTCTCTTGTAACACAGTCTATAGAGAGTGTGAGATACAGAATAAAGAAAAAAAAACTTGGATATATACACATGCTTGTAATATACACAATTTTTTCAATCTCAACATGAAAATATAAATATTTTTTTTTTCGATAAATTATTTGTAAAAAAATTCACTTTAGCATTTTAATAACTAATTAGGATTTTAAAATTTAAAGGTTAAAAAAATTCAAATCAGAATTTTATTAAACCAACATAGTATTGTAAATTAAAAAATTAAAAAGTAAAAAAAGTAAAAAAAAATTTAATTAATAATGAAATGAAAATTTTAATGCTTAAACAAACAAAACGAGGGAAAATAAATTTTGTTATGAGGGAAAGGCGGGATGTTAAAAAATTTGAGGCGCAAACTTTTCAACATTTTCTGCCCAAATTTCACACTTAAACAAAATTTCAGTCTAGTGAAAATCAAAATTCACTCCCCAGCACTTCTCTGCCCCCCACCCTTCGCCCTCCGCCCTCCGCCTTTTACAACATTCTCCGCCTTAACCCTTATTGTTCAATCGGCCAGCCAACCGTCCCCTCCAGCAGCAGCTCCCTAAAGAAGCGAAATTGGTGCTATTTGGTCGCCGGTCGTTCTCTTCTCTTCTCCAGCTCCTGTCAGAACCACCAAAACTACCGAGGTGGTACTCCGCTGTCCCCTCTGAAAGCCCACCGCAATTGAGCTTGGGAAGTGAGAGCCTGTAGCCACCATCCGTGCCATCAACTTTTGGGTTTCTATTTTTTTGAAATTTTTGGTAATTTTCTTGCATTGGTGCCTAAGTGCCAAAGTTGACTCTTTTTTTTTTTTTGGACTTCAATTTTTGTAGAATTTTTTCTACATTTTTTCAGCCGTGGTGGTTTTTGCATTTTTTGTTGTTTTGTGGCTGAAAATTGTGTTGTTGTTTCCATTAATTGTTGGTTGAAACTCTTGTTGGGCTATTTCGAATTTATGGGTTTATTGTTTTTGTGGATTATTTTTTGCAATTTTTTGACTGTTTCTTTAGAATGTAATGGCAAGTGCTTTTTTTTTGGGATTTTTTTTTTGTAATATTTTGACTGGTCTAGACAGTTTTTGTTTGGAATTTGTTCTGCAATTTTTGGACTGTTTCTTTAGAATGTAATGGTGACTGTGTTTTTATGGATTTTTTTAGCAATTTTTGGACTGTTTCCTCTGAATTTAATGGCAACTGTTTTTTTTTTTTTGGGAATTTTTTTTGGAATATTTAGTTTGGCCTTTTCCCGTTGATTTTCTGGACTAGTTCTTCTGGAATTTTACTGCATTTTCTTCGTTGTGTTCTTTATGCCTTTTGTACTCTTTCAAGGGAGCATATAGCAAACTGGAATATCTACTTAGTCATAGTATATAGCAAACTTGATGGAGATTGAGAAGGCATAAAGCATATGGAGAAGACCCCTGTTCTGTGTCATCTTTTAGGATGTATGTTTTGGAAGACTTAAAAACATGAATGTAATGGTGACTGTGTTTTTCTGGAATTAAAACTGCAATTGTTGGATTGTTTCCTTAGAATGTAATGGTGACTGCTTTTTTTTGGAATTTTTTTGGAATATTTTGACTGGTCCGGACTATTTTTTTCTTTTTTTTGGAATTTGTTTTGCAATTTTTAGACTGTTTTTTTAGAATGTAATGGTGACTGTGTTTTTCTGGAATTTTTTCTGCAATTGTTGGATTGTTTCCTCAAAATGTAATGGCTACTTTTTTTTTTGGGAATTTTTTCTAGATTTTGGATATAAAAGTTGGACTGAGTCCTCTTTTATTTCCTTAAGGGCAGCCGCACAAGGAGGTAGCGACCCTTTCATTCTTTACAAAGGAGGCAGCCGCCAAACTCAACCAAGGGCGGAGGCCAAAAGAAGACGCAAGAGGGAGCAGCCAAAGGGGGAAAAGAAAACAGTCGGCAAGAAGAAAAACTGAGAAGGAAACCTACACAAAAGAAAACTAAACCAACCATCCTTCATTTATTTGACCTGGACAAAGAACAGTCGCCATTTACTCAGTTTGAACAAAAATCAGCCACCATTCATTTTCGCCCTGAAGACCAACTGCAAATAAATAAAAGAAAGGACAAAAGCCAGTGCACAAAAACAAAGCTCAGCTGCAATTGGGAAACAAAACAAGAAGAATCGGCCAAAGGAAACAAAGGAAAACACTTGGGAAAAAGACAAGCGGGCAGTCACAAAAGGAAACAAAAAACAACTGTCCTTTATTTTCCTTGGAGATCGGCCATTCTTTTAATTTCCTGGAGGACAGCAGCAATTATGGGAGACTCCTACAGCCGCACAAAAACCCAGCCACCCTTGGAACAAAAACAGCCGCAAGACAACAAAGCATAAGAGGAGACATTCGGTTGGTGAGGGACAACAAAGGCCATCGGACAAAGAAAAACACGGGCGCAGCCGCACAACAAAAATCAACATCCGCATCGTAAAAACAGGATATCGGGTAGATGAACAACGGTCTCTGATAGACTTTCTCTTTGATTTGGAGAAAGTCCTCCTTGCGAAGGCGAAACTCCCCCACCTGTACCAGAGGCCTCTTAACCAGGCGGGATGTAAATCGAGGGATGTGCACGAATTGGCAGAGGCCTGAGGGAGAGAGCCAACAGACCAATACCCCAGGACAGACTTCCACAATATTTCAGCGAAAAATCTGCCCCACGCGAGATTTGAACCTGCGTAGCCGGAGGATTTCTCCCCACATCACCTCAGGTTTACCAACTCCCCTATGCCCTTGGGGGCAAAACTAAGGTAGGATAAACTTTTTATAGTGACTGGCCCTACCGCTTCGCGAGCCCATACCCCAGAAACCCTACTTTGGCTTGGCCCTACGGGTTAGTATACACCGCTTGGCCCTACCACTTGAAGGGTTTTTTAGGGAGGCTCAGTACCACTTGCGCAGAGTGAGACTTGAACCCAAGACCTCCCTCTGGAATACATTAGTCCTTTGCCACTAGGACAAGAGGACTTTGGTAAACTAAGGTAGGGTAAACTTTTTATAGTGACTGGCCCCACCGCTTCGAGGCCACATACCCCAGAAACCCTACTTTGGCTTGGCCCTACGGGTTAGTATACACCGCTTGGCCCTACCACTTGAAGGGTTTTTTGGGGAGGCTCAAGACACTCTGCAGAGTGAGACTTGAACCTAAGACCTCCCTCTGGAATACCTTAGTCCTTTGCCACTAGGACAAGAGGACTTTGGTAAAACTAAAGTAGGGTAAACTTTTTATAGTGACTGGCCCCACCGCTTCGCGGCCCCATACCCCAGAAACCCTACTTTGACTTGGCCCTACGGGTTAGTATACACCGCTTGGCCTTACCACTTGAAGGGTTTTTTGGGGAGGTTCAGTACCACTTGCGCAGAGTGAGACTTGAACCCAAGACCTCCCTCTGGAATACCTTAGTCCTTTGCCACTAGGACAAGAGGACTTTGGTTAAACTAAGGTAGGGTAAACTTTTTATAGTGACTGGCCCCACCGCTTCGCGGCCCTATACCCCAGAAACCCTACTTTGGCTTGGCCCTACGGGTTAGTATACACCGCTTGGCCCTACCACTTGAAGGGTTTTTTGGGGAGGTTCAAGATTACTGCGCAGAGTGAGACTTGAACCCAAGACCTCCCTCTGGAATACCTTAGTCCTTTGCCACTAGGACAAGAGGACTTTGGTAAAACTAAGGTAGGGTAAACTTTTTATAGTGACTGGCCCCACCGCTTCGCGGCTCCATACCTCAGAAACCCTACTTTGGCTTGGCCCTACGGGTTAGTATACACCGCTTGGCCCTACCACTTGAAGGGTTTTTTGGGGAGGCTCAGTACCACTTGCGCAGAGTGAGATTTGAACCCAAGACCTCCCTCTGGAATACCTTAGTCCTTTGAAAACTAAGGTAGGGTAAACTTTTTATAGTGACTGGTCCTACCGCTTCGCGGCCCCATACCCCAGAAACCCTACTTTGGCTTGGCCCTACGGGTTAGTATACACCGCTTGGCCCTACCACTTGAAGGGTTTTTTGGGGAGGCTCAGTACCACTTGCGCAGAGTGAGACTTGAACCCAAGACCTCCCTCTGGAATACCTTAGTCCTTTGCCACTAGGACAAGAGGACTTTTAAACTAAGGTGGGGTAAACTTTTTATAGTGACTGGCCCCACCGCTTCACGGCCCCATACCCCAGAAACCCTACTTTGGCTTGGCCCTACGGGTTAGTATACACCGCTTGGCCCTACCACTTGAAGGGTTTTTTGGGGAGGCTCAGTACCACTTGCGTAGAGTGAGACTTGAACCCAAGACCTCCCTCTGATAGACTTTCTCAACTCAACAACTGGTGGAACTGTCTGCTGCTGAATATCAACAACCCCATTTGCCTGAGTATTACTGTTTCTTACACCCTGATGATCATTATGAATCTGATCATGAACATCATACTGAGCATTATCATCAACATGATGAGGTGATTGTCTCTATGACTTACTGAATGGAACTCGACCAATATCAACTAAATCAAAATCTCGGAATACTGTCTTCTCTACCCTGTCTATATCCATTATGGTCTGATCCTCAACAAACACAACATCTCGGCTCTTTACGATCTTCTTCTCAATTGGATCATAAAGTCTGTAGCTAAACTTATCAGAACCATAGCCAAGAAAAATACATTCTCGTGTCTTGGCATCTAATTTGGACCTCTCATCTTTTGGGACATGAACAAATACTTTGCAGCCAAATACTTTTAGATGGTCATAGGAAACATCCTTACCAAACCAAACTTTGTCTGGTACATCACCATCTAAAGCAACCATAGGTGACAAGTTAATAACATGAGTAACTGTATTCAATGCCTTACCCCAAAAGGATTTTAATAATGTGGCATATGAAATCAAATATCTAACCTTCTCAATTAATGTTCGATTCATTCTTTCAGCAATGCCGTTCAACTGAGGTGTCTTTTGATTAGGGATGGCAATTTTCGGGTTCGAGGTCGTGGGTTGCAATCCCATAGTTGACCCCGAAAATTATCCCCGCCCGTGAACCCAATCGGGTTTTAGGGGTTATCCCCATCCCGAGCCCCGATCGGGTTTCGGATTCCCCGAACCCGATCATGCTGTTCAGAAATAGAAACAGAATGATCTCCACAAACTTCAATGATCTCCAGAAACACAATGATCTCCAGAAACAGCCCAAACCAAAAAACTTCACATTCAGTATGACAATATACATGACAACAATAAAAAGAATCCATTTGGAGAGAAGCTTCACTCACTGTACTGACAATTTATTTACATATTAAATCCCGACACAAGTAAAATTAAAAACTTCACATTCAATATGATAATATACATCACAACAATAAAAAGAAAAGAATCCATTTGGAGTATATTATTTTTTCTCAGCCAATAAATAGCATGAGGTACAGTTTTGCAGAAATATGCAAACACTATATAGAACGTAATTTGGATGCTTCAAGCTCTCCGCAAGTGAGCTAAAAACAGTCAACACTCCTTCTGGCACATTTCCTCAATTTTAGTAAACATTATCACTGAAGAAGAAAAGTTTAGCAGCAAATACAAGTCAAGATTGATTAACTCAAGGTCGACTGTGTTTTGCTTTCTGAGTTTTGAGATTTGGCTTTGGGAACAATCAATCAATATTGACTACTAAGGCAACTGATGAGCCTAAATTTGAGCGGATAAAGAGAGATCACCAAGCGGAGAAAGCGAGCGGTATACGATGTGAAGCGGCGGCGTGCAAAGCAAGCGGCAAGCGGCGAGCAGATGAAGAAACCGAAGCGTGAGGCGAGCGGCAAAAAGGCGAAACGCGAACAAGGGGTGGCGGCGGATGGTTCAGCAACTCAACAAAGAAAAACAGAAGGAAGGCGGCGACGACAAAGGAAAAAGAAATAATGAAGAAAGAAGAAAGTTTGGTTCTGAATCTTCAGATTACCGAATTACTGAATTAGAAGCCCTAGGTTCTGATTTTGTAAAATTGCAAAAATGGTCCAATTTAAAGTAATTTTATTCTTAATTTGACCCAATTAAAATAGTTATTATTATAATAATACTCATATTTTTTGCTATTTTTATTTTAAAATCTTAATAAACCTAACTTTATTTAATCATATCCTTAAAATATATTTCTTTCTTTCAGTTACACCCTAAATAAATTAATATGTTAATACAAAATTTAACTAGTTAATATAACATTTTATATTAGTATGATCAATTAGAATTTCTAAATGCATATTGAATAATTATTAATTTGTCATGATCAAATTTTTCCTATTAATTTTTTCCTCAAAAATGTACAAACTCAAATTTCCAAATTTAAATTACTGTTAAATTAAAGTTATTAAGTTAATATTGTCATTCAATTTAATACTCTCTTAGTCTCTCGTAAGTTAATAATAGTAAATATCTACTAAATATTCACTAATCACTTTGTGGTGATTAATTATAAAGTTATACACTCAAATGAAATAGGGATGAGTTATTAAAGAAGATAATTGCACAGTTTGCACTCTCATATGTACACAATTTAATGAAAAAATTAATAAAGTTTTTAAAATTAGTGACTTAGTGTATATGAAACACTAGGACCATATATAATGTCACAAAGATTATTAATTGCATTCAAAATGATAAATATGTTCATTTCTTCAATGATTACATTATATTTAATCAATTTTAATATATGAGTAAAATTAATATAAATACATGTCATATGTAATAGTAATACAAATCAATTAGTCAAATGCTCAAAACACTAGCATTTAGTTAATTAGTTCCATAATCTTATATATATTTTGATAAAGTACATACAAACAAGATATGAAGCAATAATTTAATGGAAAAAAAAAGCAATAATTTAATGAAAAAATTAATAAAGTTATTTTATTGTTCATCAAATGTAAGAGAAGGAGCTCCTAATGGCATATCCACAATCACAAACATTAGAGTTGAGTGAAAAATAGAGATGTTTTAATGTTCAAATTCGATTTGAAATGATTAGATTAGAATTAATAGATATTAGGTAAATCATAATTCGAAACTGATTCACACAGTTCAAATTAGATCTATTAATTTGACTTGTAGGTATTGATTTATATTTTTAAACTGACAGTTATTTCAAATCGTTTTCATTGACTAAACTTTCATGAAACTATAACGTTTGAAATGATATAATTAAAGTTGGTGGTAAATTATTGATTATTTTAAAGAAAACATAATGGCGACAAAATATAGTTAAATGTTATCCTTTTGAGATCGCTAAAAAATAATTCTAAAAGTTTCTAATTACTTAGAATAACCTTTGCTTCAAATTTGCAAATAATATGGTGCAATAATAATAACAAAGCATCGAATCAAATGAATGCTACTAACACAAGAAAACTTGGGCCTAAACTATTAGCAATGGTATTAAGTTTTTGAAGCAACATAAATTCACATATTAGGATTGTATTGCAAAATATATTTTTCCATGACAAATTAAGATGTGACATTTCAAGATTAAATCTCCACAATTGATGATGAATCCTCTATTCTTTTAAATACAAAAACATAACAACAAATTTTTTTTTTTAAAAAAAAATGTCCATTTCAAACTATTAGAAGTGAAATTTAAAGAGTTCAACAATTTAATTAATTGTATAATTCAACAAATGAAATTCTAAATATAAAAATTAAAATATAAAATATTATTAAAAAACACATAGGGGTCGGGGTTGGTTTTTTCGGGTTTTACCTGAACCCGACTATTCGGGGTTGGGGTCGGGTTTTGGTTCGGGACGGATTTTAGTAACCTCGAACCCGACCCCGGGTTTTTTTAAAAATCCCAAACCCGACCTTTAACCCGAAAAAACTCGATCAATCGGGTTTTGATCCGGTTCGGGTTCGGGGAACCCGTCGGGTCGGAGGGTTTTTTGCCATCCCTACTTTTGATGATGAATACCATGATACCTACAGTACTCATCTAATGGTCCAATGTATTCATCACCATTATCTGAACGAATACATTTCAGCTTCTTTCCAGTCTGTCTCTCCACTAGAACATGAAACTATTCAAATGCATCTAACACTTGGTTTTTTGTCTTCAAGAAATGAACCCAAAGTTTTCTTGAATGTTCATCAATGAAGGTCACAAAATAAGTAGCACCACCAAGTGTTAGTGGTTTGATTGGACCGCAAACATTTGAATGTACTAAAGATAATACATCTAACTTTTTCGAAGGAAGATGACTTTTGAATGAAACTCTTTTCTGCTTTCCGGCTATGCAATGTGCACACTTCTCAAGATTCGCACTCTTTACTCCAGTGAGTAAATTTTTCTTAGCCAATAAGCTCATACCCTTCTCACTCATGTGACTCAATCGCTTGTACCATAACTCAGTTGCATTCCTATCTTCCACAAAATTACAAAATTTCTTGGAAATTTTGGCTTGCAATAAATATAAAGAAGATTCTTTCTTTCCTCCAGCCACAACTAAAGAGTCTTTTGTGAGCTTCCACCGTCCATTATGACGGATATTACAGAAGCCCTCATCATCAAGTTTCCCTACAGAAATCAAATTCATCCTTATATCCGGTGCATGTCTAATATCTCTAAGAAACAATCTTGTTCCATTAGTGGCCTTCAGACACACACTTCCCATATCTACAACTTTAACCACATCATTTTTGCCCAGCCTTAATGTGCCAAAGTTTCCCGAAATATAGGAACTGAAAAACTCCTTCTTCGAAATGACATGACATGAAGCTCCACTATCAATTGTCCAAGTTGTCTCATTGCATGCTAAATTCACATTCTCATCATAGCATACAATAACAAGATCATCAGTAGCTGTAGCCACCCGATCATTATTGGTATGATCATTTTTCTCATTATTTTCACTGCTATTTTTCTTTTCCTTTTTCAACTGAAAGCAATTCTTCTTAATGTGACCCTTTTTGCCACAGTGATGACATTCCACATCCTTGTGCCATGATTGTGACTTGTTTCTATTCTTGTTTTTACCTTTCAGACCTTTGCTTTGACTCCTCCCCTTACATTCTACAACTAAGGCTTCAGAAGAAGAAGAAGAAGAAGAAGAAGAAGAAGAACCCTGATTCTTCCTTCTCATCTCTTCATTTAGAATACCACTTTTTGCAAAATCCATGGTAACAGTAACATTGGGAGCAGAATTACACAACGACACACGAAATGTCTCCCAAGAGTCTGGAAGAGAACCAAGTAAGCAAAGCCCAAGTACCTCATCTTCAAAATTAATATTCATGGCTGATAGCTGATCTATCACTCCTTGAAACTCATTCAAGTGATCTGATATGGATCTGTCTTCTTTATAACTCAATTCCATGAACTGCTTCATCAGAAACATTTTGTTGTTACCAGTTTTCCGCGCATATAACGACTCAAGCTTTGTCCAAGGACTCCTAACGTGAGTTTCTTTCTTTATGTGATTCAAAACATTGTCGTCCACAAATTGACGAATAAAGTCACACACAAATTTGTGCTCAATAACCCAATCAGTTTCGGACATATTTTCACGTTTTGAATCGGCAAACACAGGTAAATGCCAACGTTTCACATAAAGAAGGTTTTCCATTTTACCACTCCAAATATGGTAATTATTTCCATTCAGACTAACCATTCTGTTCGAACTTGGTTCCATCGTTCAATCCCAAAAGCTTTGATACCATTTTGTTAGGAAAAAACGATATCACAATCTTGTGAACGTACGAGGAAGCGATTAAACACGAACAAAATAACAATCCAAAACCCAATAAAAATTTATCAAGAATAGGAAACAACAACACAACACAATTTTAACGTGGAAAAACTCCCATAATGTGAAAGATAAAAAACCACGGGACCGATCTCGGAGTCCACCCAAATTTTCACTATATAATTTTAGGTACAAAACCTAATTCCAACTCAACATATGAGCACCACAATTCCAAAAATAATGGAATCAACAATATAGCAAAAACAAGCTATATCAATGCAAACCCAAGAAAGAAAAGAAGAAGATGGTGAAATCTCATCCAAACCTCTCACACTCTGTGTCTCTCTGTACTTCTTAAAAGACTCCTACTACATCTATATTTATATACATCAAGTAGAGAACCAATCCTAATCTTATAGATATTCAATCCTAATCTCATTTAGATTAGTGTTACAAAAACACAGTAGGATTATACAAAAGTTCCAAATCCTAATTGAATTATGAAAAACACTAAATTAGAATATTAGATAAAATTATCTAATCTCATTCCAATTTGGAAACAAGTCATAATACAACCCTTCTTCATGCTTTCTTCCAGTTTTATACAAATCCCTATATGGGTTGGACACAAGGCCCAAGGCCTAACAGGATGATCTTCTACATCCTAACTATTGCGTTAAAGTAGTTGTTTCCTTAGTGATGCGTTTGGATTTTATCTATACATGTATACCAAAAAAAAAAAAAAACTTCTGTTTTTTTTTATCTTTAAAAAATTTTACATTTCAAAAAGTGTTCTTATATTTCTTAATATAATTTTCACATTATTAAAATAATTTTTATTTTAAAAATATAAAAACATATTTTAAAACACAAATCAGACCACCAACACGTTAAAAATTGAATAATGCTAGACAAAATAGATTATCTTTTGCCCTAGTTGACAACAACAAAACTAAAGTAAAATAAACAAAAGGATTACAGACTTAAATGTTCATTCCCAAAACAAAAAACTAAGAAAGAGTTTTTCTTACAATAAATGATCAGTTTGCGAATTATTTAACAATGTGTCTAATGGGAGGATATTAAATGCAAATATTACTTTTGAGTATGTTTGTGATGCCTTATTTATTTATAAAAAAATTAAAATAAAAAATAACTTATTTATATATAAGACATTAATTAACGAGTTACTAATAAATTAATTTAATCGTTGTAACTTATTGAAAACAAAATTTTTACAATTAAATTTCTTTTTAAGACTAATAAAGTATTTGATAATTAAAATAATTATTATTTATAATTTTTACAATTAAATTTCTTTTTAAGACTAATAAAGTATTTAATAATTAAAATAATTATTATTTAATGATTCAAACAATATATATATATATATATATATATATATATATATATATATATAAAATTGGCCAATTGCCATGTCAGGAATCCCAAGATTCGATGAATCCCAACAACGCTAACGCAAGGGCTCACTTTTCCTTCTTTTCCCTCCAATAGGAAGCCAAAACGAAGCACATGAAAAGACCCACGCACACACGCACCCAACCCCCCGACACAAAGCACACAGTTGGGGAGAGAAGTGTCAGAGCGGGGCGGGAGACTGGAGGCCGTGGAAATGGGGTGGGCAATAGCATTGCACGGCGGTGCCGGCGTACCAAAGAATTTGCCACCAGAAGGACGTGAACCCAGGGAAGCCGCCATCCGCCACTGCTTAGAGATCGGAGTTGCAGCTCTTAAAGCCAACAAATCCCCCTTGGATGTTGTTGAACTTGTGGTATAAATATCCCGTGTCTTTTTTAATATGCATACTGCTGTTGATGATTCGATAAAACTAACTTCAGTCATTCCATTTTTGTGAACTGGGGTGGCAAAGTTTTTTATTTTAGTGGAAACTTTGCTGCCCACAACATCTACTGATTTACATAAGAGAGTTTTATTGAAAATGGCAAAGGAGGGTATCAGTCAGACCCCCACTTGGGATCAACTTATTTAGATTGGAAAGTTCTAATCTTCAGGCATCTGTGAAGAGTTCAAGATCACCTGGCAATGCCTTTGATGTGCTTACTTTTCAGTTTTTTGGATTATTCTAACTATGGATGAATTTCTGAAGAATCATCATAACATGCTATTTATTAGCTCTGCACCAGGTTCCAACATACTTTATTTGTTAACTTTTCAAACTCACACTTACACCCAATTCAATTCAACATACAGTACTAAGTGAGGATAACAAATTCACTTCCCCTTTTTCTGTTTACAAAATATTTACAAATATTTTGAACAAATTCTATTTTTAAGGAAAAATAAGATCTGGTGAACCAACGAAACAAAAAACACATATGATCAAGTCTCATTTAATTTATTTCACTTTATTTGTTTACGGTAATTATTACTTAATATTGTTTTCGCATGTATAAGAATAGGGGTTAGTAATAATTATAATAATACATAAATAATCTATTAACAATGTTTTGGAACGAAATTATCTCTGTTTTATGGTAAATGATATCAGTTGAGCAAGTGGATTACTAATTGTGTTATGATTTAGTTTCAAGTGTGGATTTTTCTTGGTCATTTTCTTTGCAAACCTTGAAGATGTATGTGAAATGAAGAATCTTCTGCAAGTATTGCACTTTCTTATCTACGTTTATCTCTAATAGTAGCATTAACATAGCTTCTGGTTTTGTCATTTTGAGCCTATGCATGAATTGCATCAGACATTTACGTTGCAATGGCATTACAATGTAATTATTGACTTCAAAGAAGCTAAAAATTGATGGTTTTAAGCCCATGCATCTTATATTTGTTATGGACTACTGGTTCTTCTGTATTTTTTATTTTTTTTTTAATTTCAATTGCATCAGAGAAATGTTAGTTCATTTCGAGTGTAGGTGTGTGAACTGGAAAATATTCCACACTTCAATGCTGGTAGAGGGTCTGTACTAACAGGCAATGGCACTATTGAGATGGAAGCTTGTATAATGGATGGCAATACAAAAAGATGTGGAGCTGTAGCTGGTCTTACCACTGTTGTCAATCCCATATCTCTAGCAAGATTGGTTATGGAAAAAACTCCCCATATATACCTAGCATTTGATGGAGCAGAGGCTTTTGCAAGGGAGCAAGTACGTGCAGCCATCAATATATTCTCTTTTTTTCATTGGCATTAAGGAAACAGAATGATTTCTCATAGATGGTATTCTGCATTAGTTGTCTCACTGGCCTATTTCTGCTACTACTAGAAAGCCACTGCTTTTATCCCAGAAAATGGCTTATTACAACAAAAGTGTGTTTCCAATCAAGTTAGAAGACAGGATTGGTTTTCCAGATGACTGAGATTGTCCCCAAACAACTGTTGGATGCCTATAACATTTTCATTTCTTTGATACATCTGGCTGATTGGAAAAGAAATTTTTTCTTGCTTTGGACTATTTCTTTTCACTCTTTAAGATGTTATGATATTCAGATGTTGGGGTGGGGCAAAAACTTTTTCCTTGTTTCTTGTTTCCACAAGGTCACTTCAATCAACTTTCAGATGTCATTGGAGCTACATTCCATTTTCCTCTTTCTGTTGTTCCATAGTAAAGTTGGCTAATTTACTGTCTTATACTATTGTGAGGATTCCTAGTTTTTTCCAACTTCCCACTGCCCGAGCATGGGATGGGAGAATTAGATGTTATCAGGATATTTTTCCCTTAAATTGTGGGACTTAATGTCTTGCCATTATATTATTGCATTCCAGTAAAGGTAATAGGTGCATGGCTGTCTTAGTACATTCATTATGGTAGTGGCTCAGCTATATGCTCTGTGGCTGTTGAGTCTGATGTAAGTAACCATTTCTTGGAATTTATGCTTCAGGGTGAATATTCTTTCGTATTGCTAATATAATATTATTTATACTCGGCTCTTTAATACATTCTGTTTATTGTTTCTCATTGTTTAGATATTTTTTCCCTGCAGCATCTGTCCAGTGTTTGATTTATTTTCTTTCTTATTAAGTATCATATTCGGCATCAGAAATAAAAATTTTAACATCATGAGAACCTTAATAATCATTAGTAAATGTTGTTTCTTTGTAATAATGTCTATGTCTATGTGTTGTTTCCTTCACATCCTTTCTTTGTCCATGTGTTGTTTCTTGGAATAATGTTACAAAGTTGCTATTTGCACTTATAGGGGGTTGAAACTGTGGATTCAAGCCATTTCATCACTCCAGAGAACATCGAGAGACTAAAACAGGCAAAAGAAGCTAACAGGGTTCAGGTATGGTTCTCTGCCAGCCCTGTAAAAAGGCAATCAGTACTGTAGTCATTTTTTTAATTGAATGAAACTGCTAATATCCCTGCAATTCTTCAGATAGACTATACACAACCTATGCAAAACGTTCCAAATGGAGCCTCAGATGGGGATAGCCAAATTGGTACTGTTGGATGTGTTGCTGTTGATGGACATGGAAATTTAGCTACTGCTACTTCTACTGGTGGTTTGGTCAACAAAATGGTGGGTAGAATTGGTGATACACCTATCATTGGTGCAGGAACGTATGCCAACCAATTTTGTGCAGTCTCTGCTACTGGCAAAGGTGAAGCCATAATCCGTGCTACTGTTGCGAGAGATGTTGCTGCTCTAATGGAGTTCAAAGGAATGTCACTCAAGGATGCAGCAGCTTATGTTATTGAGGAGTGTGCACCTAAGTGTACTGCTGGCTTGGTTGCTGTATCAGCAACAGGAGAAGTAACCATGCCATATAATACTGCCGGCATGTTTAGAGCTTGTGCAACTGAAGATGGTCATTCTGAAGTTAGGGTTTGGGAGAGTGAGTTAAGTGATTGAATGGTACTAACAGAGTATTCTCCTTTGTTGTTCTACATGTCGCAATATTAATTGCAAAAGTACACTGAGATGCTTGGGTTATGTCTTCCTAAAATGTACTGGATTGAAGCAGTATCACAGTATGGCAGTAAAAAGACGCTTGTTTTATAATTTGCTTTCTGATGTGTAGTATTTAAGGATTTCTTTGAGTATGTGAATTTAGGGTACAAATCCTACAAAAGGGGAGAAAATAAAAGAGGATGTGAGACTGACAACATAGAAAAAATGGGCAAATCTGCTTCACCACCAATAACACGAGTAAAAATTTATATGAAATTGTATACCATGTTCCACAATAACAAATCACCAAGAAGATAACAAAGCAGGATTCCAAAATCAATTGACAAAAAACAGAGGATGACACAATTGAGGCTATCCCGAATAAGTTGTGTGGGGCTATGGATTAAAACTCATGAGTTGCATCCTGAACAAGAAGACGAATTGAAAAGGGAAAGTAGGACCGAAATGGAACAATTTTTGGCTAAATCTCAAATCACTTCTTGAATAATCAAATGAAATTCAATAGTAGCATGTGTCCTTCCAAACTATTGTAGCATGGTAAAATCCAAATTTATAACTCCTAACAATTTATATGCTAGAGAGCTCGTTTAATAATCAAATCGAATTCAACATTAGCTGTATCCTTTTATACTAATATAGTAATATCTCAATTTATAACTATTGACAAAGACAAAATGGGTATAGACGAAATATTTAGTAACAAAAAGAAGAAAAAGAGTTGAAGAAATTAAATATTGAAAAAGTTAGATTTGTGGATACCAATGATAACTTATTATTTTGATAAATTTTTTATTTAAATAGAAAATTATGTAAACAATATTGTCTAATGAACAAATAACTAAAGAAGTGACAAAACTTTATACTTTTCATTACAAAACCAATATATAGGAAAAGGATATTCCTATCAATTATGTTACTCTTTGTTGAATCCATTAGGGAGAAGCCTTATTTGAGGTGCAAATCCTTTGTTCATTTTCTTTTAAAATTCTTAACATTAATACAAAGTCTAATAGCGTTGATATATGCAAGCATTAGATGCGGCCGCATAAATCTAACGCCACTTGTTTTGCTATTACTTTGCGCCTGGATTGTCAGGAAAAATAACTAAAAAATGTATTTTATCACTCATGCATACCATTAAAATGCTGCTACAATTTATTGGTTCGGGGGATTTTGCGAGAATCTTCGTACACTCCATGTGCAATGTTGCTTGTGGGTTATTTTCTTGTGGTGCAATTTGCGGCTGATTGTTTTGAGACTTTGAGGACACAATGAGGAATCTTGAAGGTGACTTTATATGAGTTTTGGAAGATACATGGAAATAAGGAAAGATGCAAATTTTCCTCGCGGGAATGCATCAAAATTTCAACACAGTAACAATAAACATATTGAAAATGGTATTAGAGCAGGGCTCTGAGTTTTTGAACATTGCAGAGAAGCTATTCCAGTCCTAGCTCATAACTGATAATTATTTTGGTACTTCAAACGTTAAGCCAGATTCACCAAACTTTTCTTTCATGACAGTAGCAAGACGAGTAGCCATTGCAGGGCTCAAGTAATTGACCCAATCCCCTACTTCTCCTTTCCTGAAAAAATAACTGTTATTTAATGGTGACTTGGCATTCCTTTTTCCTGGCTTGTTTACTTCCATATTACTGAGACTCTCAAAGCTGCAGAGTTTTACGATTTCTTCGATCAACCCATTGTTTTCTTCCTCCTTGGTAAAAGGGATTTGCAAGAAATGAGCAATCCTTTTCACTTCTGAGTGAGTATCCTTTTTAAGATCCTCGTATTTGAGAAACAATACTTTTTCTGGGCACTTTAAGCTTGCGTACCAATACCCTAGCATATGGTCCCAAAAGGGCCCGAAAATTTGTATTCCCTTGAGAAACAACTCAAAAGCATCCTCCATGGGTATTTCCATCTTCACGCCAAATTGCAGACGAAAATGCCACTCGGATATGAATTGATCCAAAGGGTTCCTACAAAGGTAGACAATCTTACATTTTGAGTTGAAAATAGATTCAGGAAGTGCATGATACGGTAAATGAGTAGCCAAAAGATGAGTATTAGGAGTAGTGCCATTCCCTTGATGATCATGAGGTTGTTCATCAAAGTAATTCTTCGCAAGTTGAAATTCGGAAGGCACGAGTTCATGAGGATTTGTGGCGAGCAAAGGACTTCGATCAACAGCATAGGTGTCGCAGTGAACAATACTGAAGACCAGGGCTTTCAACCACGTTGTGCCTGATTTGGGCATGGTTGTCAAGACTATGTCATTGTCATTGGATTGGTAATTTTCTGAAATGATAAAATTGGTCGAAATACGATTTCAGGACACCAAAAGCCACCGTGATACCAGACCATTCCCCATAGGCTTTTCTGCCGTGGAAGTACTTCAAATAACCGATCAATCTCATCATTCCGTTGGTCTTCAATCTTTCCAGACTCGCTGATGAGATATGGAGCACTTTCAGCTGTTTCCATGGCAATGGAGTTGTTATGGGCCATGGGTCGTAACTCAAAAGCTGTATGCTGATCAACTAAAGGATGATGAATTAATGGAGGAGGTTAGGACTACTACTAAATCAAAACAAATGTAATTTGCAAAGATCGACGTACTCAAGATGGGCGGAAGATGATGAATAACGTAGCACCATTTATACTGATGTGCACAAGGAATTAACAAATATCTGACCTTTGATTTGTAATCGCACCAATTGTTCATTTTGATTAGAATTGTCCATTTGGAGACTTTACTTTCAAAATGCGCAAACGAATCAGTTTACAGGAATTCACGATATACTACATTGGAACCTGGCAAACATCTTTAGTATCCAAAATTTACCATTTTCTTTTGTGTTACTTTGGTGTCCATAATATGGCATGGCGGCATATATACCATGTTATATATTGATATCGGATCAAATTTCGTTCAAAGCAGTGTAAGATAACTTGTCTCGATTTTATGGTCCAGAAGATCATCAAAGTTACTTCCAGGTGTGTTTGGTTCATAGATAGCATTGAAATTAGTTTAGAAGTAAATAAATTTTATGTAAATTTTATATAAATTTTCAACAATCTGAAAACAAATCCATTTTCAAGTTTGTTAAAAAAAATCAAAAAATTTAATTAAATATAATTTTTAAAAAAATTTCTAATTATAAGATAATTTTAGTTTTAATGAAAAATCAAACACACCCTCAATCTAATGGACTTTTGCTCTAACATATAAACATTATTGCAGGCTACATGGCGAGTGAAAGCTTACAATTCCTTTCCTTTTTTATTTTTATATTTTTTTTCTCAAATATTCATTCAAGCGTGGAAAACTTGCAGGCCTTCAATCAAATCTAATAATCTATCGTAAAATGCTGTTAGTATTGACTACTCCTTTTTTTTTGTCTCCATTGTCAAAACAAATAAGGAAATAAGTTAAAAATTATGTATTTATCAACTCAATTAATTTGTACAATTTCTCCTAACAAAAGAATCAATACTTGTATGTTATAATTTATTATGAATTATACTCCCTCCATCCAAAAAAGAAAAAAAAAATAGTTTCAAAATTTTTATTTATCCCAAAAAAGAGTTTATTTTTAAAATAAAATTCATCTAATATGCTTTTTAATAATAATTATATATGGTTATAATTAAAAAGTAAAAATAAAAATATAAAATTAGACATTTAATAATTTATTAAAAATATTATATCAAATAACTAAAAAAAAAAAGTTTACCCAATTCAAAGTGAATTCTTTTTTTTTTCTTGGTGTGGATGGAAAGAATAATATATAACACATTTAACACATTATTAAAATTTTAATTTTTATTATTGTACTCCCTCTATCTCAATAAACAAAATTCACTTTTGATTTAGTATAACTTTTTTAAATTATAAGATATAGCATACTTAATGTACCATTAAATATGTATTCTTATTTTTTAATTTAAATTACATATTTTCAGTATTAATGAATGTAAGGCAATAATTTTACACAAAAAGTTAGACTCTTTTTTCAAGACAAAACAAATTGAAAATAGTATTTACTTTTAAATTGTGGGTGATGCACAATTATTACTATAAAATAAATAATTGTAAGAATTTCATTAAAATGAATTCTTTTGTCGAGTACCCATAGAATAATACCTAATAACTCATTTAAGAAAAAAAATTGCCCTTCTATTAAGATGAAGTGCGGCAATCAGTGACAGGGTCCAGCTAGAAAGGCTCAAAAACTGACACGGTCCAATATGTCCACAGCCCAACCCCATAGACTCCAGAATTCGTGCAATAATTCTCCTAAAAATTTGCTTCCAATCACAACTTTGATCCAAGCCCAGTCAGATTATTGATTTTCTTTTCCCAATTTTCATTGAAAATTGGTTGAGAGCTGAGACTTCAACGATTGCCACAATTTCTGGTCAACAATTGCATTTGAAAAAAGGAATACACAAAATTAGATGACTATTCAGCCAAAGCATGATACTGGGATTTAACATGCACTCTGGAGATAATTATTTTTTGCATAAGAGCTCTGTTTTATTGGGGATTAGCTCAATTGGATTCTTCCTTTTTCATAAAAAAAAAAAATTAAAAGTAAAAGTAAGCTCCTTGTTTAAAAATAAAAATTATATATATATTAAATCAAAGTATATGAAAAAAATTTATTGAATTGATTCTTTTTATTAACAAATAAATTTGATGGCGACTTTACCAAGTTTAAGATATGAAATTCTTCGTTGAAACAAAAATTACCCAATAGATACAAAACTCAGAAGGAAATTACGGAAATTGACTTAGTTTCACCGTGATTATTTTGGCACATGATGAAACGACGAATTGGGAATTGAATTTTTGGAAAGCATGTTTGACAAAAAAAAAAAAAGCAAATTCGGGTGGAGAACCGTGTGTGTCTTTGATTAACCGAAAGTTTGTGCGATTTGATCCCATCAATGTCACAGCGATAAAAATGGGATTTTTCGGGATAGATTATCACGAGAAAGCGACTGAAGTGATGCTGTTCCTCTCCCCTTTAGTCCAATGTAAAACAGTAATCCGCTATAACCCTTTGTTTTCCGCAGCGCTTTAGGATGTGAATGGATTGGAAAGACAGTTTTACATTGGAAAGTCAATCTAAAAACGTATTTTGAAATAAAATTCATTCATGCCAATATAATTTTGTTATGTTTTTATTAATTGTTATAACTACTCTGGTTTATTTGGACAGCTATTTCAATTTAGCATTTTTATTTAATGATTATCAAGATAATTTTTTATATTTTGAAAATAATTTTTTATCTCGTAACTTTTACTTGAAAATAGTAAGAACGTGAAATGAAATATAATTCATACAAACACCACAGATGAGATAAATAGTAATTAAACCTTGTCTGATCTGGACACATCCAATTTTAATTGAAACGTGGAAGAAAATTTTAAAGGTAATAATTAATATCATGTGCAAAACCTTTGGCGTCATGTCGAGGACTTTAAAGATTACAGTGACTTCTCGTGGAGGAATTATACAGGATCTAAATTACTAATGCTCAGTCATGGTGAGATAAACAGCGTCGGTTACATCACTTCAAACACTTTTTCTATAATTGTATTTAAAGAAGTTTTTGTGAAGAACTTACTTTAATCCAAATAAAAAAAAGTGTTTTCAAGATGATTGATTGTGTTGGCACTTTATATTTTTTTTATTGACACTCTATATTAATGGTTAATGATATAAGATTGTATCGTTAATTGTAGTTTTTACGACAAAAGAAGATTATTAATAACAAAAAGTGAGATGTTAATAGTATTATTCTTTTAAAATTAATTATTTGAAATTTTTATAATCTAATTAAATTAACATTCATTCATTTAATGAGTTAAATCTAACACATTAAAAAAAATTTAAAAAAAAAGACTACTAAATGTATATTTTTTTAAACAAGATTATTGCAATATAAACGCATCATAAGAGTGATAATAAAAAATAAACCATACAGTGAGTAAAAAAATATTTCATATTTCATACATTCGATGTACTATGTGAGATGGTGCACGAGAAGAAAAAGAGTTAACAGAAAAACTCTTGAATATTTGCTAATTTCAAATGTGTAGATATTAATAGTGATTCATTATTTCGATACGTAAACATTTACTAAAAATTTCACTTATCATATTCTATTGTGAAAGACATAAAAGATAATTAGTGGGAACTTATTTATATAACAAAAGAAAAAAATTATATAATTAATTTATTACATCGAAAATTAAAATATAACGAATATATAAAATATTTTTTTCGTTGTGAGATTAAAGGGGTGACATATTTAGCATTCATGCAACATTAAATAAAGGTATCAATTAATAAGCGTGCCTGTTGCATTCTTACTTGTTTTGCGATGTGTTACAATCAATTAAGGTCAACAATTTATTCATCAATTGAACTAGATATGTCCCATTACGTTGAAAGCACACCAACGCATGATTAATCTGTTGTAGCCGATGTGATTTGGTGGGGAAGTAATCAGATCGATTTCTTTGTTATGATAATACAACCTCAGCAAAAGGGCATAGTTTGAATGTTTCAAACAACGTGTATTACTAGATTTTTCACGAAATGTTTTATGTAATGATGTCTGCCCCCTACTAACTGTCTCACACTGGAGACAAAGGCACTGCTTTAATGACTAACAAAAATCATACACCTTTCGTCTTCAGAAAATACTAGGTTTATTTTGAATCTAATATAATTTTTTAAATTATAAAATATAATATATTTAATACATTATAAAATATGAATGGCTTTTGTCAAGAACAAATAATCTTTGTGAAAGCTTGACTTCAGTAAAAGAAAAGATTTTCTTTTGTGAAGAACGGCTTTCGTGCGGATTGACTTTGGTAGAAACTTTTTTAATTGAGAATTCTACGTGAGTTGGAGTATTGAGTATAAACTGATAGATTAAAAAATCTTTATAAGTGTCTTTACGTGATTAGATGCCTGATAAGTGATATATCAGAATGATTCTGATATATAGTATAACTTTTTTTAAATTTCAAGTTACAACACATTTGATATATCATTAAATGTATATTTTTTATATTTATTTTTGAATTTAGATTATATATTGTTATTATTAATGAGAAAAATATAAGAATTTCACATTAAAAGTGAATTTTTTTAGATAATTTTTTTTATTATTATTATTTTAATTTTTTGTTAGGAGAGAGCATTAATTATAAAAAATGAGAATGCAAACATCATTCTCCTAACAGCAGAAAACACTTGCGTTTTGGATTCATTAATGTAGCTGAAATCAACAAGGTTGGGTGCACATGGTTTGGTCCTAAAAGTTCATGCACTAAAACTCACAACACACATAAAAAGAAAAAAAAACACCCACACACACAGACGCGCGGATTGTATTAGAGGTGCATACGAATTTTGTTTCAAAAATAGATTTCTATACTTTTTAATATAGAGATTACAAGACAAAAATTATATCAAAAAAAAAAAAAAACTTTGCAAACCGTTATTCCAACATACTATAAAATTCTCTCAACTAGACCTTAAAAAAAAATTGCAATTTGCATTATTTTTTTCCTCTCATTTTGTTTTTTGGAATCTTCAATGATCTCCAGTTCCTGTCTATCACAGATTTGGTCTAAAATCACATGCAGTGTATAAAGACAAGGACAAGTGTGGTGGGTCTATGTTCACATGTTCACACTTCACAGAAAGTAACCGCTCCAACAATTTTCTTCTAAAAAAAAAAAATATATTAAATAAATAAATATATGAACTGTTTCAGTAGCCCTTATTGGTCAATAGTACAAAATCCTGCTAGGTTGGTGAAATTTATAGCTTTACAGAGTTGGACAATTATTTTCGTTTTCTGTAGCGTATAAACTAATAATTGCTTGTTGTTTTTGGCAAAACAAAACATCTTAACAATGATGTTTTGTATTCGCATAGAACCGCTAATCTCACAATAAAGTTTTTTTAAATGGCACTCTATATTCACCAATTATATATTTTAAAGACAAATGATACGAAATTACCACTGTAATATATATAGCCTGTTTGGTTTCTTATTAGAATTGGAATGTTTTAAAATTAGATAATTTTTTATTATATTTAATTAAATTTTATGATTTTTTTTCTTATTTAAATTCATCGGTAATGCTTATTTTATACTACTTTTGTCTTAAAAAAATAAACTTTTGATTAGATATAATTTTTTAACTTATAAAGTACAACATATTTAATATAAAATTTCATATAAAAAGTAAACTCTTTTTTCTAGATAGGAAATTTCTTTTAAACTAAACTTTGCTTCTTTTTTTTTTGAATTGAAAGAGTAATAATTTTAAATTATTGATTTTTTTTTTAAATTCAAACTAGAATTTATATAAAATATAGCCCATTTGTCTCAAAAAAAAAAGTCCATTTTTTGTTTGTTACAACTTTTCTCCAATTATAAAATATGACACATTTAATGCATACTTAATATATAATTTTATATTTTTATCTTTTCTTTTTAATTTGAATTATACATTATTATTACTAGTAAGGATAATATAAGAATTTTACACCAAAAGTAAACTCTTTTTTTAGGACAAACAAAATTTTCAAAACAAAACTTTGTTTTTTAAACAAAGATAGTATTTAATTTTAAATTAATTCCAATTTAAATTAGGAACGAAAAGGACCTATAATAATTCTCCTTTGCACCAAAAGAATATAGAAACTCTAAGGAACATTACAATCGCGAATTTTGCTCCTAAATATTTATTATTTTAATAGTAATTAAATAAATATTATTATTTTAATTAAAATTCCACAAATAATGAAATCGATATTCACAATATCGACTTTGAAGTCCACGTCTGGAATGTCAACCTCAAAGTCGATGTCATGAATGTCAATTTCAAGTTAACATTAAAAAAAAAAAATTATGCTTTCTTTCCCTCATTCCTACAACCCTTCACTTTTTCTTCTCCCCCCTCCCCCCCTCCCCCAAAGTCGATAATAACAAAACGGCGACAGTAACATCAAACCAAAGCCACCCTCGCCTTCCCCTTCTCCCTCTCCCCCCACTAGCACCCCACCCCCGACCCTCCCACTGCTCCTCTTCCCCTGGCACCCCCTTGCTATTGCAACCCCCTCCCACCCCCTGCAAGCCCCTCCCCCCTACCCCCGCACCCTCACTCCCTGGATAGAAAAGGAAATTTTTTTTGTTGCAGAAGACAAAGAATGTAATGGAACAAGAATAATGATGGAATAAGAAAATTATGTATTGTTATGTGCAATCTAATCAAACAGTATAGAACAGTTGAATTCAAAAAAATTAGAAAATTAGAAGACTTTGGCAAAAGAATTCAATTTTGGCCAAATCGACTTTGAAGTCGATTTTTCCAAAGTCAACTTTGAAGTCGACTTTTGAAAAATCAATTTCACAATCTATTTTTCACACACAGCTTTTAGTACTCTTTGAAGTTTATTTAAATAATAATTTTTTACTTTTTAAAAAAAACAATATTCAGTTAATTTGCTCTTACAATCCCTGACATCCACGATGGACGCATAAAGGCATAAGATTTTACCACGGTGTCACTATTCATCCTCACTTATCTTCATTTGGCACTAGGAATATCAAGTAATTTTTTTTGTCTTTTTGAGTCGATTTTTATTTTATTGATGAAAAAGGGAATCTAGAACAATAACAAACTATAGAAGAATTTAGGCATATAATTCGAGAATCAAGAATTACAAGTGAAGGAAAGGGGTAAAGGTGAAAAGATAGGTGAGAGACCATGGAACCCCATTTCACGAATTGAGTTGTCAAATACTACATGGTAAATGGAACATTCTCATTCCCTATAATCAATCAAATTCCAAGCTTTTTCTGTGCTTCTCTTGAGTCTTGACCTCCTTTTCAACTAGCAAAAACATGAACAATATGTCCAATAGCAACGACAGTGGTTGAATGAGACTTGAGAGTCATGGAACATGCAAAAGTTTTTCATGGATTAATTCCTTTCCATGTGATATTACACTAACATTGGGTAAAGATTCTCGAAAAGTCGAAGACTAATCAATGAAGATTATGTATGGAATTGTTTAGAATATCAATAGGTAAAAGGAAATCAGTTTCATTAGGCAATTGGGTACGTGGTTAATATTATAAATGTTACATGCTGGCTAACAATATTGCTAATATTTAGCAATAGTACATGACATAAGTGTTTTTAGTTACTAAACAAATTAAGGTATTAGAGTCAAATTTTAATGAAAATATATTTATACATTCGTTGCATTACATCATATATTGCAATTATTAATAATTAGGAAAGGACAATCTATAACTTAAAAGAAACAACTTATCTATATATATGGAGGAAAAAAAAACCAAAATTTATGTAATTAACTTATTTTCTTAACCTCTACATATTACCAAAAAATAACAACGAAAATAATAACATAACATAAAATAAAATAAAATTTCACGTTGCATGTAAAAGGATATTAAATTTTTTTCTCCTTTGTCTTAAGAAAAGTTTAATTTAGTTAAAATATAATTTTTTTAGTTATAAAATATAACACACTTGATATATTATTAAATAAATAATTTTTTCTTTTTATTATTTTTAAATGTAAGTCACATATAATCATTATTAGTACAGATAATATAAAAATTTATTTAAAAATAACCGTATTTTTTGAGAGGAGTATTAATTAATTCTAGGATGGTAGGTGGATGCAGCCACTGCAAGTCTGCATTTTTTTCGGAATATGTGAGCAGATTCTTTGTTAACCTAATCCTTATATTTTGTTTTGGAAGAAAATTCCTTTGCGAAGGCGAAACTCCCCACCTATACCAGAGGCCCCTTAATCAGGTAGGATATAAATCGAGGGATGTGTACAAGTTGGTAACGCAATCCTTATATTGAATACACAAGGACAAGGCTTTATTACAATTCTAATTATTTTGAAAAGCCGAATGAAAATTAGAGGGTCATATACATTATAATTTGGTAGGTTGACTTGTTACATTGATTAATAAGTGCAATGATTTGGCCAAGAAAATTCAGATCACCAGACATGAAAACTAATCATAGATTTATAATTATATACATAAGAATTGGAAGTGTAATGGAATTGGACAGTTTTTTTTTTTTTACGATTTGAGTTGAATTTTACTAGTTTTCTCTCTAATTTCAACTCATTTCTAATCTCCTTTTCTCGTGTCAAAATTAATGAAAATTTGTACAAAATTTTATAATTACTCGTTAAAGCACATAGAATTAACTAACTAATCACTCTTTTAATAAAGAACATGTCCATGTCTATTTTTGAGATAGTACAAAAAGACTTCATGGCCAACATAAAGTGGACACACATTCTTGTCAAAACCCCACACCTATTCTATTCGGGGCATTCTTTATATGGTTGAGATGAAGAAAGAATATGTACCATTTTAAGGCCGTATACATTGTGTCTCAAAATAAATTTTTATATTTTTTTAAATAATAGTTGTATGTAAGATAAAAGACGTATTGAAAAGTTTAAAAGCGATGTATTAAAAACGTATTTTTTTACTTTTTAAAATAATAATTATGAGATAATAGATATATTGAAAATTAAAAAAATATGTTATAAATGTAAAAATACATTTTGAAATACAGTCTATATAAACTAGCTTAACAAGTTTGATTATGGATAATGATTTTTTAGGAACAAAATTTTTGTGGTTGCATGCAGCATAATTCTTATAATAATAATAATAATAATAATAATAATAAAATACACGAATAGTTACATTTTAATTTTCTTAATATTGGAAGTGAGTAAAGATATAAAGTTATGGTTCAAAAGTCACTGAGAACATATCATTATTGTTTATAAATTAATCAGAAACTAATAAATCTTCAGTTGCCACCAAGAATAATAATTGCATTACACGAAAAGATTTGCTGAAATTTCGTAAATAAATACAGAATGATCTAATAATAAGTGATGACTTTTTAAGCAAATATTTCAACACATCCACATTACTTTACTCCAAAATTGTTAATTATACATCACTTTGTTGACCCCAAAATCTCGAATAAATTAAAATAATGTTTCCACCTTTACTTAATATTTAATTTACTTTTTGCCTTTAACCGTATCATCAAGCAACTTGGAACATTTAATGAACATGGAAAACTTGATTGGTACCAATTTATTGCTCTTTGTTTTCCCTCCATTCGAATGTGATTGTGAACAGTTGTGATAATCATTTCAGTCAATCTTTCCTGCCCTCCATGATTAACCAAATTTAGAATTTTTTCAAATGACTAACATACATTTCCCGACAAAATAATAGTTGTTTAATAACTTCCCTCGTATGAATGTCACATTAATTTATCAGGGAATTTATGTGATTTTTCATCATGTATCAGTAAAGAAGCGATCCCTTAAAAAAAAAAAAAGAAGAAAAGTTTCACCTGTTATTTTATTGAATAATAATAATTTTAGTGATTTTTATAATGAAAAGTTATAATAATTAGTGTGATATATTTGAAAGGATAAAATTTTTCTTGTTGCATGAGTGTGTGATAAATAATTTTATTTTTTTATACTTACTAATTATATTTTTCAAGATAAAAAGTTACAAATAATATCATTATTCTATTTTATTTTGTATTTTTCAATTTTGGAGAATTTTTTTTTTATATTTTTGAACTCTCTTAAACATAAAAATGGAAAATGAAATATCTTCGCATAACAAAATTTTTATTTTTTCTTTCCATTTTAATAATTAAAGGGTGTGTAGAATTAGTGTTTTAAAATGTTCCTTTTTTATATTTTTTTATATATTTTTTATTTTATAATTATTATCATAAAAATATAAAAATATATTTTGAAATAAAATCTATACGTATCTTAAATATATTTTTGAAAAAAAGGTAACTTTTTTCTTGAGAAAATGATATCGTGGTAATTATAAAAACAATTTAAAGAAATCACAACTATTGTTTTTTTACTCGGTAATGTAATGATTCCATCAAGACTGTCCTCCACCTTCGGTCCCTTGTCTGCCGCGTCTTTAAAAGAAGTAACTAACCAATGGTCAGTTTCCATCTTCATAAATAAAAAACTAAAAAATAAAAAATAAAAAATAAAAATAAAAACAGCCCTAACTACCTCCACCATCACTCTCCCACTCAGTGTCAGTGCTTCACTCTTTGCTTCATTCCTTCAACAAACTCAAGCTCACTCAAAGGAAAAAACTGCTCACTCTTCCCAGCTTTTTAATCACGACCCGTTCATCCTTTGATCCCATTTTCTTTTTCCATTCAGTTATGTGAAGATTGGAGCCTCTGGGTTGCAGTTTAAATTTAGAAAGAGAGGAAAAGAAGTTGATGGAGAAGTGGGATTGATAAATAAGTACTGTTTTTGGCAGCTTTTTTTGCTTCTTGATTCTTTTCTTGGATCAGCGTAAGTGTTAAAGATCTTGGCTTTACTCTTTTTGTTTGCATTTTCCTTTCTGGGTTAAAATTATTTTTTGCTTTTTTTTTAATGGCCGGTTGTTTCTGTTTTTTGTTTTTTTTTTCCCCTTTTGGGCTGATTCTTTGCTTCATTCTTCAGCTTTGTACTTGAATTTCTAGCTGAACAGAAGTGAAAATCCATGTGGGCATCTTTACACATGTATACTTTATGAATTACGAATATATTTGCAGTTTGGAAGTTGCATCCTGTCTCTGTCAGCTGTAATACTTTGGCGCAAAATTTAACTTTATTTTTGATGTAGCTATTTCTCTACCACCCTTTGGTATTTTACTCCATTACAGGTTGAAACTCTCAAATACGTAGCCTGTCAATGGAGCCTTTTAATCTTTTCAGCTGGCCTGCTCTGCGTTGCGTGTTATAAATTTTTTTTCTAGATGGCAGTGTGCATTTGTGGACGCGGGTTTTTGGATATGCTATTAACTTGATGGGATTATTTTTATTATTGTAATGGCATTTAGTAGTGTTGCTATTGCAAGTTGTGAGATGGGCGAGTAATAATTGATTGTGATGTCATTATGCAGGCAGATTGCTCTTGGTGAGTTGGTGGTGGAGTTCAGAGGAGCAGCAAAAATGAGGAAGATGGAGATTGGTCTAGTTGTAGCAATGATGTTCTTAGCGTTTTCGGTTTATAAAGGAAATGCCGAGATTTATATAGTAACCATTGAAGGAGAGCCTGTGGTAAGTTACAGAGGTGGTGTCAACGGGTTTGAAGCCACTGCTGTAGAGTCTGATAAAGAAATGGATGTGACCAGGTACTGAAATCCTTTGCTGATGTGATAGTGGGCTCATTCTTTCTGTAAATCTATTAGCTTCTTATGGTTTTATCTATTAATTTATCTTTACGGACAAGTGATGTTACAGTTATGGATAATGTCATTATTAGATTGATTTCATATATTTGATTTATTGGTCAAACTTGAAGGTAAAATAAATGTTTTGGAGTGACTTACATAGCTTCCCATTTATTTATGAATAAGTGTTTAGTTGTGATAATCTATAATCACCTCACCTATCAATATGATTATACTGAAGTCGACCAGCTGCTTGCTTACTCCTATTCTTTGTGCTTTTGCTTCCTTTCAGTGAGTTGGTCACGTCATATGCTCATCATCTGGAGCAGAAACACGATATGCTTCTTGCTTTGTTGTTTGATGAAGGGACCTATAAGAAAATCTACAGCTATCGTCATCTTATTAATGGTTTTGCTGTTCACATTACACCTGAGCAGGTGACACAATCTGCATTCTTTATAATTTTCTTTCATGCTTGTTTCTCATAGAAAATAAATTAAAATGAAAAGTAATTAAGATACATATATTTGTTATGCTGTTTGATGCTCAAATGTGTTCTCCTGTGTTTTCTTACACGGTCATCATATTAGTAGGCAGAAATTCTAAGAAAAGCCCCTCGTGTCAAATCTGTGGAGAGAGATTGGAAGGTGAGGAGACTTACAACCCACACCCCAGAGTTTCTGGGGCTTCCCACTGGTGTATGGCCAACAGGTGGTGGCTTTGACCGGGCTGGAGAGGATATTGTAATAGGCTTTGTAGACTCTGGAATTCATCCATATCATCCTAGCTTTTCAACCCAAAATACTGAACCCTTTGGACCTCTTCCAAAGTACAGGGGAAAATGCGAAGTTAATCCAGATACTAAGAAGGACTTTTGTAATGGAAAGATTATTGGAGCCCAGCATTTTGCAGAAGCTGCTAAAGCTGCTGGTGCATTTAATCCTGCAATTGACTTAGATTCTCCCCTGGATGGTGATGGACATGGAAGGTTCGCATTAATATGCTTGCATATGTTTTCTTCATGGCAATACATTACTCCTTTTCCCACTTTTGCTTATTCGACGCACTGGCCATTTTTGAAGATCTAGAAAGACATGGGCCTCTGATTTTATGCTTTTCCTTACTTCCTTTCATACTTATATGGGTCAAAAATTATGAAAGGAAGGGAAGAACAGGTTGAATTGATATTGAAAATTTTGGAGGAGGATTAGGTGCTGCATCTAATACTGATTATGACCAGTTTTGATGCATTTTCTTCAGTAATCAAGCATTCCATGCTTTAAGTTTTGCTTCTGCTCTCACACTTCACACAAATCTATATCATCTGAATCCACATACTTTTTCCACTTTTTCTCCACTAAATGTTTCTTTCTTCTTCTTTTTTTCCTGATTTAGTTCTAATGTATCCTTCATTGCCATTGTGAATTGATTTACATAATTAATGCATCTTATGACAATCTTGGAGAAAATAAATTTTTACCACATTGAATTGTATGGGATTTACCATTCCCGAAAAGTTAATTTCTAGTTTCGGCCTAAAGATCTCGCAGTAGTTTCATTTTCTTGTTTTGTAAATTTGGAGTAAGAAACTTCATTACAAATATGCTTAGGATAGACAAACATGCTGGTCCTCTGCAATGTAAAAAAGGATGATTTTGTCCTGTGCTGATTTTCACTCAATTTTCTTTCAATTTGATTTTCAAATTGACATTTCTTTGCACTGGCAACCCTCTTACCAGTCACACAGCAGCCATCGCAGCTGGAAACAATGGGATTCCCGTAAGAATGTGTGGATTTGAATTTGGAAGAGCAAGTGGAATGGCACCCCGTGCCAGGTGAGATATTAGAATTAAATTCAAAATCCCTGATATCAGTTTTCTTGATCAAAATCTATTTTTACCATTTCTACTTCTTTTGCCTTTTAGGATTGCTGTGTACAAGGCACTATATAGGCTATTTGGTGGATTTGTTGCAGATGTTGTTGCTGCAATTGATCAGGTAAGGTGGTACTCTATATCCCCATATGGTTTGGATGCCATATATAACCAGAATGGTACAGATAGAGCTGTTGTCTTCAAAAATGTCCTAATGTCCCCATAAATGTTCACATAGATAGCTCTGTAACTCCCTCGGTGTGCATCTCGGATAGGTGATCAATTATATATTTTAAGTTCCCTTCTGCACTGATTTGGGCTGAATTATAGAGTGTAGATAAATTCAAGTATTGATTTGCATGGCTCTTAAATTCCCTGGCGATCCTCTAAATGAATATTTTAGTTAGTATTGCACTGTTGATATTCAATCTGTGATAATGATTGTCTTATCTTCTGGTTAATATTTTGATGGTGGGATCACCTTCTCTTTATTGCCTTGCTTTACAAAAACTAGCAGCACATCTTACAGGATTATATAACCATTCGGTCTGGCCCTTCACTAAAACTCACAATGTTATTATTTGGAGTTTAATTTCTGACATGCTAGAATGTTTATTTTGATGTGATAAATTTTATATGCTGGCTTTCAGTTCATTAGTCTTGGAATGGAGTATATTCCATTAGTTCTGTATGACTTTGTTCAATTCACTGAGACAGACGCGGTTTCTCTATTAAATTTGGTTATCTCAGAGATGTAAATTATGACCTTTATTATTTAGTCACGAGCAAATAAAAATTAAGACTCTTTAAACCCAAATACCTGTTTAGGTGATACTTGATAGAATCAGATCTAAACTAGCAGAATTTCTTGATGTACTATGGCCCAAGTGTATAATCATAATAACAGAACATAAGATGCTGCAGATGGAAAAGAACTTGTGAGACCAGAGGTATTTGTGCACTTCTTATCCAACTTCTCAGCAGATTTTAAGCCACATGGAAGGGCAGACTTGTCTTGAACTGGGTTTTAGATGTGGAAACAGACTGAAAATGGCTATTTTTCAATGATCTAATTTTCACATATAAGATTTTGAGATGAATGTTAAGAAATTTCTTCATAGTGAGAAAATTAAATTTGCAATATTAATATGAGTTACATATTTCAGTAATCATGCTAGTAATAGATTGGAAATGATCAACATGATAATTATGTACTAGCCCTTTCATAAGAATTCTGTTTTAGTTGTTCTTTCCTTTGTAAGCTTATCATGATGAATTCGTTGAATTCTTTCCATTGGACTGGCATTATCATGCATTATTTGGCTCAGAGGTTTTGATTCAAGTTGCATATCTTTTTTTAGGCAGTGCATGATGGTGTGGACATTCTCAATCTCTCAGTGGGGCCAAACAGTCCCCCAGCAACGACAAAGACTACATTTTTAAACCCTTTTGATGCTACACTTCTTTCAGCAGTGAAAGCGGGAGTATTTGTTGTACAGGCAGCAGGAAATGGAGGTCCTTTTCCTAAAACATTACTCTCGTACAGCCCATGGATCGCTACTGTTGCGGCTGCAGTTGATGATCGTAGATACAAGAATCATTTGACCCTGGGAAATGGGAAAGTATTACCTGGAACCGGGTTGTCGCGTAAGTAACTTGTCCACATATGATTCTACAAACTCTAGAAATATGTGAGGGTTTTCTGATTGAATCCTATTTGAACTTCTATCTCATGCAAAGTTCCCAAGTTGAATGAAGGTTTTGTTATTGTCTTTGGGTTCTTCCTTTAACTTCTCCTTTTACGTTTGCTGTTCAGCATGCTATATTTTTGCAAGTTTGTTCTGAATGTGTTGATTCAATAATTGTCTAGTTGGTGAAATCTCTGCCTTCCTTAAGCCGATTCATAGTTGATGGCTTTGTGCAGCTGCTACCCATGCAAATCAGACATACACCATGGTTGCAGCCAATGACGTGGTTTTGGATTCCTCTGTTGTGAGGTTTAGTCCATCAGACTGCCAGAGGCCAGAAGTTTTGAACAAAAGATTAGTAGAAGGAAATATCCTTCTTTGTGGCTATTCCTTCAACTTTGTCATTGGTACTGCTTCAATTAAAAAAGTTGCAGAAACAGCTAAGACTCTTGGTGCCATTGGCTTTGTCCTTGCTGTAGAGAATGCTTCTCCAGGAACAAAATTCGATCCTGTACCTGTTGGTATTCCTGGAATTCTGATTACAGAGGTTAGCATGTCAATGGTAAGTACGTATATCAGTCTAGTCTCATTGCTTCCTATTTTGCATATCCTTTTCTCATGACTAATTGGTATCTAGCCAAGAATTGTTGGCCTTGCAACAATGCATTTGTGATGGTAATTCAGTGGGACCTTCAAAAGCAACATTTTATATGCATGACAATTGTAACTAAAAGTAGATGTACTTTCTTCTTGTGTTTATGTGGATTTTTTCTTTTTTTCCTTTTGGAATGTCTAGCCATATTGTAACAGTGAACAATGTAAGTGCATCTAGATATTTGTCATGTAACCAATGTGTTTTATTTTCTATGTACTTCTAAGTTATTCTCCCATATCCATAAACTTGTGTTTTTACTTTCTCACATGCACTCATTACTTTGTAGGAGCTTATAGACTACTACAACATCACTTCATCAAGAGATTGGACTGGGCGAGTAAAGAGCTTCAAAGCAATAGGAAGCATAGGGTTTGGTTTGGAGCCCATACTCCACAAATCAGCTCCACAAGTAGCACTCTTCTCATCTCGAGGACCCAACATTAAAGATTATAGCTTTGAAGATGCAGATATCCTCAAACCAGATATTCTGGCCCCTGGTTCTCTAATTTGGGCTGCATGGTCACCTAATGGAACTGATGAGGCAAATTACGTGGGTAAATATTTCTTAGACTAGCTTATGTTTTCGCTATTAGGATGGAAGCAATTAAAGGCCTTGAAAGTCAGGACTACAATCCTGTTTACGAAAAGGATAGAAATTGTTTGGCATACTTTTATTTCCCCTGTTAATACTTGATTTCACATTGTCAGGTCCTAGTTCCTCCCCTCTCTTCATAACTGTAGCTTCTTGAGATTGACAAAATGTATACGGTTTGAGAACCTCATACTATCTTGCTGACAGAAAAAGCAAACTAAATTGAATTGATATTTTTTTCTAGTCATCTGCAGTTGAAATCTCCAAAAGTATGATTTTGAATTAAAACGAAAGCCTCACTTAGACTGAGTTAGGAAGTTGGACGAAGAAAAATACTAGGCAGCTGAAATTCTTCTTTGTTAAATGGAGCAGGTGAGGAATTTGCTATGATCTCTGGAACTAGCATGGCTGCACCCCATATAGCTGGAATAGCAGCTCTTGTGAAGCAAAAGCACCCTCACTGGAGCCCTGCTGCAATCAAATCAGCCTTGATGACGACATCAACAACCCTTGACAGGGCAGACAGACCTCTCCAAGCACAACAATATTCTGGGTCTGAAACTATGACATTTGTCCAAGCAACACCTTTTGATTATGGAAGTGGTCATGTCAATCCTAGAGCTGCTCTAGATCCGGGACTTGTCTTTGATGCTGGTAATTTTTCTATTCTTTTTTTCTATAGTCATGACCAAAACCAACTGGTTTTGAATTGGATTCCCAGATTATTCTTTTAATAAAGTTCCCAATAATTGGTTTGGAGCTTGACTCTTCATTCTGTTGGCTGATTCATTGTGTAGGATACGAGGACTACTTAGGATTCTTGTGCACTTTGCCTGGAATTGATGCTAACGAGATAAGAAATTTCACTCACTCTCCTTGTAACTATACTCTTGGTCGCCCATCAAATTTCAACAGCCCTTCAATCACAATCTCACATCTCGTGGGAACTCAAACAGTTACTCGCACTGTGACGAATGTTGCTGAGGAAGAAACTTATGTAATTCAAGCGAGAATGGCGCCGGAAATAGCCATCGAAACCAATCCTCCAGCCATGACTTTAAGACCTGGTGCATCAGGGAAATTTACGGTTACTCTCACTGTTCGATCGGTGACTGGATCCTATAGTTTTGGGGAGGTGGTACTGAAAGGGAGTAGATGGCACAAGGTCAGGATCCCTGTTGTAGTTATGGGCTATAATCGATAGGCTGGATATGTTTTCTGGTGAAAACCTATGTTTATGTTATTCTTTGGTTTGCGAGTAATAAGAGATGAATAAGAGTAGATGTGTTTTGTCCAAAAAAAAAAATCTATATATATATATATACACATATATATATTAATAGATGTGAAGTTAACAAGTGAGAGGAAGAAGCTCCTGGTTTTCTTCCAGTGATGTAAGTTTTGCTAATTATTTTGTCAAATGGTGGAATGCCCTGTATTCCCCTATAATATTAATATAAGAAATGTAGCCTTTGTTTGTAGTTTTCTTTGAGTTTGTTAGTGTAGAATCTTGCTCTGCTTGTCTGTATTTTTCACTCTTCGTCATGCTAGTCACATGAGCCATCAAGCACTCAAATTTCTGGTCAACTCAAAATAAGCTTGACAGACTCTGCATGCTATTACAACTATGTTTGGATTGAGTTGTATTTGAGAATTTTGAGTTGCAAATTGTGAAAATTTTGGTGAGAATATTTTTGCAAGAAAAATTAAATTAAAAAAGTATATTGGAGGGAATTTTTTAAAAAAATATTGTGGAAGAATTTTGGTGGGAATTTAAATTTAAAATTTTAAAATTTTAAAATAAAAGGTTGTTTGGATGTTTTATTTTTGTGGTTAAAAAAAATTAATTTCTTGCAAATAAAAACACAAACCAAACACGGCCTCCTCACAGGGTCAATTTAAGTTATGATTATGTTCATCCTCCTAGGAACACGGTCATTTCATTAGTCATTACAAATTCCAAGAAGAGTAGCTCAATGAAGCTTGCAAATTTGAACTAAATGTCTATACTTACTTCAACGAAAGCTTGGATCCACTACCCCATTTGGTTTTGTTAATCAAAAGTCAGAAGTCAAAGAGACATTGTGTGGTCTGTCTAGTGTATTAAACTACATTGTTAGTTTTAGTCAGATGCATGGAATTAAGATGACAGGAAGACTTCACAAACTATCCATGTAAAGTCAAAACGTATCAAATTAAAATAAACTTGACGCCATTTTGATTTGATCAATGATTCCACTTTTAGCACACGGTATGCTGCACTTCTTCCCACTATAAAACTAGCCCTTTAGTTCATAAACACTTCATACCTAATCAAGGGAAGGGCCATTGGAAAGGGTATCCTTTGGATTACCCTTTTTAAAAAAAAAAAAAAAAAAAAAAAAAAAAAAGAACCACTCTGAGCTGCTTGTAATGAGTACTAACAAACTTCTCTTTTCTTTCTTTGTTCTCTTTATAATCCAAACAAACTTTTGTCCCTGCTTGACAACAACTGAAACGCCTCCTCCGGTGCGTGATGTAGATGGAAAGTTGCTCCGAGGAGGCGTCAATTACTACATACTGCCTGCCATTATCATTGGCCCAGACATAGCAGGTGGCCTCACACTCTCTAATGACACTTGCCCTCCTCAGGTCATTCAAGATAATTATGAATTCACTGATGGAATCCCATTAATCTTTTCTCCATTGAAAACCAAAAAAGGCGTGGTTCGGGTTTCTTCTGATATCAATATCAAGTTTGCTTCCACTACAAAATGTTCTACATCTCTGGTGTGGAGGCTTCATGAGTTGGATGCATTGACAGGGCAGTATTATGTGAGTGTTGGAGGAGTTGAAGGCAAACCTGGTCCTCAAACTCTGAGCAGTTGGTTCAAGATTGAAAGTTACAAACTTGCATACAAGCTCAGATTCTGCCCTTCAGTTTGCAAAACTTGCAAAGTCATATGTAGGGATATTGGCATTTTTAAACAGAATGGGAAGAGACGTTTGGCTCTAAGTGATGTTCCTTTTGAGGTTGTGTTCAAGAAGGCATAAATCATGCAAATTGAAAATTTAGTTCCAGTACAAGAAGTCATTTAAAGTTTGAAGATGTTGTGGTTACTTTTGGTTGTTTCCTAATGCAGTTGTGTGGCCTTTGGTTTGCTCAAATTGCAAGTTCCATTATTGTTTTTCTTTGTCATTATGTGAAAATTGTGAAAGTAATTCTGAGAAAATCAAGAATGCAATGTGACATATTAATTGTCAAAATAAATACAAGTCTGTTTGGAATCCATAACATTGGTTATTATAAATTTTTTAGTGGCAATTTCTAGAAAATCTATTTTTTTTTTCCATATGTAAAATTCGAACTCCCAACCTATAATCAATGCAGTTCCCCATAGTTTGATGATATTCTGACGTGCCCATTGTCCCTTTACCTTATCCTAATGCAATTTGCTTTTATTATATGCAATTGGGGTTGCAACTTGCAAGCTACAAAACTTGAATAGGCTCTTTCGTACGAATATAAAGTTACATTGGAACTCATTACAAATTTTCTTGTGTTTCTGAATATAAAGTACTACAACCATGTATCCAAACACAAAATATCAATTTTTTCCCTATTTTCAAATAAAATATATGCAAGTGCAAAATAAAAAATAAAAATTAAGAAGAAAAGTCTTTAACATTAATAATAATAATAATAATTATTATTATTATTATTATTTCTTTTGGATGAGTCTTTAAGAAATATTACTATCTAGCTATAGGTTATAGCTGCATATTTTGAGAACAACTTGGCTCTCAAGGATTAGTTCAAATAATTTAGAGCAAGAAATGCCTATTGAGATTGATGGGTAGGGTGGCCACCTCAAATCAATTTAAAAAAATAATAATAATAATACATTTGGTATGCATATGAATTGTATTTTAAAACACATTTTATTCTTCTCAATATAATTTTATACATTCACCAAATAATTTTTATCTCACCGCTAATATTTCTGAAAGTATAGAAATATTGTTTGACATGAAAATTTAAATTCTAACAAAAAACCAAAAACACTGACATAAAAAAGAGTTTCAAATGGATGACTACCGATAATAGAAATATTATCTGATACGAAAAATTCAAATTAAAAAATCAAATACACCCGCACCAAAAATATTGTGTGAGGCGATAATTCTAAGTCTAATGAGGAACCAAGTGGACCCTAATAAAAATTGAAACTAAATTTTGTTGTGAGATTAGAACATGAACTCCTAGTTTTGGCTAACGATTTACCTAGATAGTTAACAATCTGTAGCTCAAAAACCCAAACCAAAACAATAGGCTCATATCTACCGGCCAGTTTCCTTTACTTAATTTAGTCCTTTTGACATGTAACTAAGCTTGAGGAACTTAACCATTGGCTGAAGCGCCAACAATAATGGCTTCTAATATGGGAACTCAAAGGACTGATGTTTGGAAGAATGCTGGCAAACATATATTATCTTGAGGCAATAATACGAAACAGTAATGATTGGTTATAGTATATATAGATGAATACCATCTGAATTTTACACCAATGACTTACAAAAAAATTGATAAAAATATTATTACGGGTATCATTACTGTTCTTAAATTTATTTTTCTTCATAAATTTTGGTGATCTTCTTTTGTGCCTCGTATTATAACATGAATCACTCACCATTTTTTGTTCTAAAACTACTACTGCCTAGTTCCCAATGTTAACAAATCAGTAATGAACATGGTATTGTACATAACAATGGTTAAACTTCGAAACCTACAGCAAAAAATATTCGAAAGTTTAACAAAATATTCTTCTCTAAGTCAAAATCCATCTGTGCAAAATTCAGATGCTTGTGTCAAACACCATCAAAGTTTCCCTTTTGTTCAGCAAAAGTTTTAAAAGTAGGTGCGATCAACCGCTGAATTTGAAAACCAGAAGATGCATTACTATCATGCAACGTATCATCAGAGGCTATAAAATCACACTCCTCCCCAACCTTTCTTGCACCTCAACATTGTTCACGAATCATACACAACTAAACAAACATTCCCAGTCATCCTGTCTCAAAATGAAATCAACACCATTGCTACTCCTCCTGGTTCTCCTTCTTGTTTCCGTCATCCATAGCCCTCCATTTTCTTCTGCAAGCGAAGCACCGGAACCAGTGCTTGACACTGCCGGGAAAAAGCTCCGAGCTGGTCCTCTATACTACATATGTCCTGTTTACCCTGTCGGGGGTCTCAAAGTAGACATCCCAGACAACAAAACCTGCCCAGTTCGCATTATACAAGAAGAAAATAGTGTTCCAGGCATCCCGGTGTCATTTTCTCCGATCAATATTAAAAAGGGCGTTGTTCGTGTTTCCACTGATCTTAACATTGAGTTCGGTCACTCATATGCTACTTGCCCTACATCCAATTGGTGGAGGGTTGATCTTTACGACTCTTCATCGGGGGAATATTTTCTCACAACAGGTGGAGAAAAGGGATTTCCAGGGCCAAAAACGATAGGAAATTGGTTTAAGATTGAAAAGTACGGGCCTGGTGAGTACAAGCTGGTTTATTGTCCCACATTTTGCAGTTACTGCAAAGTGATGTGCAAAGATGTTGGGATTTTCGTCCAGAATGGGAAGAGACATTTGGCTCTGAGTGATGTCCCATTGAAGGTTGTGTTTAAGGAGGCTTGAGGATTTCCTCATGGTTCAGCACCGATGGATATACGTGGAACCTGTGCTGATTGAAGTTCCTGTTTCTTGAAATAAAAAAGTTTGAAATGTGTCAAATTTAGTTATGAAGCTTTCCAGTTTGTAATTTCCTTGAAATAAGGGAAGAATACATCCCCAGAGTGTTATCTAAGAACAAAATCAAATGATCCTGCATCATTGTCGTTTAATCAATACGTCTTCAAACGAAATTGCAAGCCATGCATGGATGAAGCCGAATTTAAATGTTGAAGAAAAATCGTGCTATATGCGTCAAGGACTTGGGAAACCACAGATCATTTTGCACAATATATTCTTCAGGTTGGTTATTCTTCACATTGCAAAGAATTAATCCCTGATCATGCAATATGATCATCATCAGAATCGGTCATCTGAGTCCATTTCCTCGGTTCATCTAACAATTTCCATAAAGAAGAAGTACGGAACCTCCAAATTAGGATATCAATATTAAGCAAAATTCTGACATATACCCCCACCCCCAAAAAGGAAAAATGAAAAAGAAACCTGTCCAACCATTGAAAGACTGGAAATCAAATTTATTAGTTCCTCAGTGCTTAAAAAAAAAAAAAAAAAACTTTTTTTCCATAATTCCAAAAAATGTCTAAATTATTACGTCCTACTAACAGTTGGCATAGAGGATTCCATATGCCTCCATGATATATCAAATATATGGAATATTTTCTCATTTAAAATGCATAAATTATCTGAAAAATTAAAAAATTTCTTCATGCATCACAGCCATGCTTAATATACTATATTTTAGTCTGTTCCTAAAATTTAATGCCAAGACATGAATGCTGATATTGTATGAAACAACTTGCAAATTAGCACCCACATAGAAAGACGATCCCTCCCCAAATTCAACTGAAAACAGCGTGCATCCACATATGATCACGTTGACTTAATTTTGTCATTTTGGACCAACTTGCAAAATACATTAACCACTGGCAGAATTTCCACGATTCAGCTGCGCAACCAAAGGTCAGACAAGACATATACTAATCAAAATCACATGCACAAAACGAAGTCAAGCTCGCCACCATTAATGGGAAAATGCCAAACTTTATCAATGTCAAAATGCAGCATATGGAGCTATTTAAAGCAAAGTAGAATTTGCATTCCCTGCTTGAAAAGCTCGGAGTGAAAAAATTAAACAAATCTTATCCAACAATGAAGATGTCAATATTATCTTCCCTGCTAATTTTCCTTCTCTGTGTCATTTTCACAAACACCTTGTTCTGCTCAGCAGCCCATGTATTACACCCGGCCGTGGTCGATACATCCGGGAATTTGGTTAAGACTAACCTCCAATACTACATAAAACCGGCCAACAACACTGGGAAATACAGTGGAGGAGGGCTTGGGCTACGCGGCATACATGGCAACGCTAGTAGCAGTAGTTGCCCCCTCTGTGTAGTCCAGGAAATAATTGAACTCAGGGATGGGCTTTCCTTGACATTTTACCCCGTGGTGAAACCCCGGGACGGAATTATCAGCGTCGCCACCGATTTGAACGTCCAGTTTAATTTCCCAGATACATGCAACCAACCCACCGTTTGGAGGATTCAAGAATCGAAAGGGGAGAAGTTCGTGAATCTTGGGGGGAAAATTGGACATCCAGGCCGCAAGACCTTGAGCAATTGGTTCAAGATTGAAAGGATAGCGGATGAGTCGAAGTATAAGTTTGTGTACTGCCCATCTGTGTGCAAATCTTGCAAAGTCATTTGTGAAGATGTCGGCATCTTTTTGCAAAATGGGAAGAGACGTCTGGCTCTTAGCAAGGAACCCTATGAGATCGTATTCGAGGGGGCTTGAAGATTTGGATCCCAGAAATTTTTACTTTTGTTGACACGAATATTTTGCTCATTAATGTGTATGATTTCCTTTCTTCTTTTTTTTTAAAAAGAAAAATTTACAAGTGTTCGAGTACTGAAGTACTGCTACTTGTGCTTATGAGTTGTAATTTGCTGAATTTGGGACTATTAATAAGAACTTTAATGCTTTAATAATATTTATAATGAAAATTTAATTTTCATAGTAACTTTTTTTTTTTTTAATAACAACATTAGACATTTCATTTCAATTGAAACATGTAGATGACTTAATCAAAAATAAACTAATTGCTCTCCCTATTCTTGTATCTTAACCATAAAAAAAGATGTGACAACAGTTCGTAACTGTTAGAACTTTGTAATGCCATGTTTGCTAGCCTATTATTGTCATGTAAACATTATGTTGGAGAGATTCCATTGACTCTTAGTGACTTATGTGTATCATTAGATTTATGTCAGAGACCTAAGTCTCTGTTCCAAGGTTGTCTGAAATTGGAAAAAAAAATTAAGAGCTGTTGAAGGTTGAAGATTGAAGATTGAAGATTGAAGAAGTCGAGGGAGGGAAAGAAGAAAGAGGGGAAGAGTCCAGAAATTGAGAGAGATTAGGAGAGACAATTTTTATTACTTTTCCACACTCCTTCCTTATTCCTTCATTACAGTATCAATAATGAGTTTTTTCCCAGAGTATGTTGGGAAAAAAAACAAAGGAAAATTGGGAGAGAGGGGTGGGGGTTAAATTTTTTTCTTCCGAGTTTATGGTAGTCGCATTTGCCAAATGCGAACTAAGCCTAGTTCGCATTTGCCAAATGTGACCATGGCAGACCTAGATCAGCGCCCGGGTCTGCTATAGCCGCATTTGGTATAATTAATTTTTCAATTGTAATTACTATTTTATTGGATATGGGGAAAAAATTGAGAAAAAAAAAATGGAAAGCTACTTAAATGTGTCTCTAATTTTATATTTTTATTATTTTGCACAAAATCACCTATTCTATTTATTTCAGATATCAAGAAAGCTTAGTATGAAGACCAATGAAACTAAAATAATGGGATTCCCTTAAATGTGTCTCTAAAATTCTTTTTTTTTTTAATTTTGCACAAAATCACCTATTTTTATTATTTTGCACAAAATCAACTATTCAATTGTAATTACTAATTTATTGGATTTGGGAGAACAAATTGAAACCAAAAAAAAAAATAAAAAAATCCTGTAACTACTTAAATGTAACTCTAATTTTCTATTTTTATTTTTTTGTACAAAATCACCTATTCTATTTATTCGAGATATCAAGAAAGCCTAGTATGAAGACTAATGACACTAAAAAAATGGAATTCCCTTAAATGTGTCTCTAAACTTCTATTTTTTTTTATTTTGCACAAAATCACCTATTTTTATTATTTTGCCAAAAATCACATATTCAATTGTAATTACTAATTTATTGGATTTGGGGAAAAAAATTGAAACAAAAAAAAATCCTATAACTACTTAAATGTGTCTGTAATTTTCTATTTTTATTATTTTGCACAAAATCACCTTTTCTATTTATTCAAGATATCAAAAAAGCTTAGTATGAAGACTAATGAAACTAAAAAAATGGAATTTTCTTAAATGTGTCTCTAAACTCCTTTTTTTAAAAAAAAAAAAAATTATTTTGCAAAAAATCAACTATTCAATTGTAATTACTAATTTATTGGATTTGGGGAAAAAAATTGAAAAAAAAAAATCCTACAACTACTTAAATGTGTCTAATTTTTTATTTTTATTATTTTGCACAAAATCACATATTCTATTTATTCGAGATATCAAGAAAGCTTAGTATGAAGACTAATGAAACTGAAAAAATGGAATTCCCTTAAATGTGTCTCTAAACTCCTAATAATGTTATTATTTTGCACAAACTTACCTAATGAACTTATTCGAGATATGAAGAAAGCTTATTATGAAGATTAATGAAAGTAAAACAAAAAAAAAATTACTTAAATGTGTCTTGTCTCTAAACTCCTATTTTTATTATTTTGCATAGATTTTCCTAATGAACTTATTCAAGATATCAAGAAAGCTTATTATCAAAATTAATGAAACACAAAAAAAAAAATAAAAAATTTAAATGTGTCTCTAAACTCCTATTTTTATTATTTTGCACAAACTCACCCAATGAACTTATTCGAGATATCAAGAAAGCTTATTATGAAGATTAATGAAACACAAACAAAAAAAGAGGAAAATTACTTAAATGTGTCTGTAAACTTATATTTTTATGAATATTAATGAAACAAATTAAAAATATAGAAAATTACTTAAATTTGTCTGTAAACTTCTATTTTTATTAATTTGCACAAAATCAACTAATGAACTTATGACTCGGCAATTTTTCTTTTATATTCTCTCTATTATATTTTTTCGTCGTAAATGACAATATCCTAACTTATTCTTACATATTTTACAGGGGAATAGAAAGCCTAAATAGACTATATAAAAGGTTAATGATCATCATATCAAATTTATTTAGACTTTTATATTGGTTTGGCATTCAATCCCGGACAAAGAGACTTAAATGGTTTTTCGAACCACCTAAATGTATGGTGGTCCAAAGAACATTCAATTATGCTGTCATTTCTAAATAGCATCTCGTTTTTATAAACATGGATAAATGTATAAAAAATCGAATTATGCTATCATCTCTAAATAGCATCTCGTTTTTAATGACAAGGATAAATGTATAAAGGATCAAATAATGCGAAGTGAACTATAGATTAGTATTACATAACTTTCCAAATTTATGTCCTCAAAGGTTTACACAAATTTCCATTCATCTATGTCCTCCAAGTTTTTCATGCGTATCACAAGTAATAGGTCTAATAGTTCTCCTAAATCTACGTAAACCTACAATCTGTTCTTCTTAGGTCACAATCGGGTATACTTGTTCACATATATCTATGTATTCATCTATGTCATCGTCATCGTCATTGTCCTCCTGACCATCCTCCTCATTCATTGGCCCTGCAGACATATGTATTGGAGTACGTATCTCTGAAGAGTGGAAGACACTAGAGGATGGTTGATCGATCGTATCAAACATAGTTGATGAAGGAAATACATGTGAAGTGGGTTGTGTAGATGTACTAGGCTGATGTGAATCCGACAGTTAACTCTTACGTCACAAAAATATTTTTTTTCCTTCAAATTAATATGAATTGATTGATTATGGTTTTTTGGTTCAACTTTAATTTTAAAAAATTATTTTATTGATTGGTGCTTATTAATGGAGAGTATTTTACCTACGTTGGTAATTTAAGCCACAACTTTGGTGAATATATTTCTAAATATATTTGGTAAATATATTTTTCAACACCAATAATTTTGCACTCCATATAATTTTCCACAATTTTCCAACACCAACAATTTTTCACAATTTTCCACAATAACACCAATAATTTATCACAATTTCTCAACACCAAAAATTTATCACTCCATACAATTTTTCACAATTATTTAACACCAACAATTTTTCAACAATTTTCCACAATTTCTCACAATAACACCTATAATTTTTCACAATTTTTCAACACCAATAATTTTTCTCCATATTTTTCTAAATATATATTCACATCATATATTCACCACCACAAAATTTAAATAATTTCAATTCCACTAATAATGTCTAATATACTCTAAATTTTAACTTCATTTATCACAATTTTTCAACACCAAAAAATTATCACTACATACAATTTTTCACAATTATTTAACACCAACAATTTTTCACAATTATTTAACACCAACAATTTTTCAACAATTTTCCACAATTTCTCACAATAACACCTATAATTTTTCACAGTTTTTCAACACCAATAATTTTTCACTCCATACATTTCTAAATATGTATTCACATCATATATTCACCACCACAAAATTTAATTTCAATTCCACTAATAATGTCTAATATACTCTAAATTTTAACTTAAATTCAGTAAAAATAAAGTAAATTTTTTTTTAACAATTCTCCAAATTACCTAATGCCAAAAATTTGAAGTAGCTTCTCGGTAATGGCTTTTGAAATCAGGGAGGGGTGGATCTCCTCTACTAGAGCCAAATCGGCCAAACAAATTTGCAACTTCTCGGCCAAATATTTTTGCACCATTTGCACTCTTCTGGATCTCCTCTACTTGGGCAGCCCTTGCGGTGGAAATGATACATGATTCAGCAACCTAGGAGGGCTGACATTGGCAAAGGAGGGAGGCAGATCTCCTTTTCTTGGTCAGCCCTTGAGGCGGCGATGGAGGTCGGCAAACAAGGGAAACAGAGAAGGAATGAAGGAAATACTAAACAACGGCGAACAAGGGAAACAGAAAAGGATGGAAGGAAATATGGAACAAAAAAACAGAGGAGGAATGAGGGAGGTTTATTTCAGACATTTGGTCACATTTGGCAAATGCGACCACACCTGGGCGCTGAACCGGGTCTAGGATAGTCGCATTTGGCAAATGCGAACTAAGAGTCCTAGTTCGCATTTGCCAAATGTGACAATTCCTAACTTGGAAGAAAAAAATTTACCCCTCCCCCCCCCGCCCCCCCCCCCCCCCCCCCCCAATTTTCATTATTTTTTTTCCCAACTTACTCTGAGAAAAAAATTGATTATTAATATGCAATTGTCACCCCTGCCAACTCAACTATTTATCTAATTAGTTTTGCCAACTCAGTCTTCTGCTACAATTATTATTGGAAATTACAGTTTAACACCGAAAAAGTGTTTCTTTATATGAAAGGCGTGGTTCCTTGATTGAAGCATTTGACAATTTATTACTTGGGAAAAAGGAGCTCAATTAGACCATTTTATGATTAGTTAAAGTGAAGAGGAATCCATTTTGAGATAACCTACAAAAATGTCCCTCACATATGTGGGAAAGAACTTTTTAGCCCCTCACAAAAAAAAAAAAAAAACCTAATCAATCTCTCACTTTTATACTTTTTATCTATTTTGGTCATTCCGTCGACTTCTGTCAAAATTTCCGTCAAATTTGCCTACATGTGCTCTACAAGTACTATATGTTGGGGCTTTTTTGGAAAAATAGAAACTCCTCCTTTTTCTTCTTGGCAAATAGAAACTCCTTTTCAACAAGAATATTACTGTAAGTAATGATTCATTCGGCTGATTGACTTGTTTTGCGTGGATTAGTTGTTTTGATGTTTGGATTCATTGTTCGCTTACGTTTACTAAACGCTGGAAGAGTTTTTTTTTTTCTTTTTGGGTTCAATATTCTGGATGGATTGATTCGTTTTAATTCTTTGTCCTTGTAAAGATCGGATCTTTGATATGGGAATTATTATGATGGGAAAGAGGGTGTCTTTAGAATTTAGTGGTCATTGAAAGTTCTTAGCTATTCTGATATTTTGATAATATTTTGATGATGAAGTTATGGTTTTTATTATAACGAGCGTTTCCTGTATAGTCTGTATTATGATTTTATTATTTTGAATGCTCATGGTGAGAAATATGGGGTGTGTTATATATAATGAATGTATAGCCTATTTTGAATTATCATTGTTGGGTTTTCTTCCTTTTGTTAGCAAGTTATTTGCCCGTTGAAGTTTGCTAATTTTCCTTGGGTACAGTCTTTTGCCTTTTTACTCTTTTTTTTTTAATTTTTATTTTTGTTGTAGCTACCATTGTTGGAATTTTTTTATGTCTTTGTGTCATTTGATGAATTTGCTGTATGTGGTGCCATTTTGATTTGCTAGATGTGGGTACAGTCTTTCGCTTCCTCCTTGTTTGTGTTTCTTGTGGTTATCATCACTTCTGCAATCAAAATGGCATTGCTAGTCACTGCAATTGGTTTCGAAGGTTATAAGAAAAGGCTTGAAATTTCATTTTTTGAGCCAAGCATCTTTGCTTATCCTGCGGGTAAGGGTCTTAGGATCCTTACCAAAGCACAATTGGATGAGTTCCTTGAACCAGCTAAATGCACTATTGTTGCTTCATTGTCAAACATGTATTTCGACTCGTATGTCCTTTCTGAGTCGAGCCTTTTCATTTATCCGTACAAGTTGATCATTAAAACTTGTGGAACGACAAAGAAGAAGAATGAGGAGTTTTTATTTTTTAAAAAAGGCCCCAACATACATGATAGTTTGATATTTTTTATTAATTTTTATCTTTTAAACTAGAGATTTTAAGTTTAATTAGTAAATTTTACTATTAAGTTGTGGTAGTTTTTGTGTTTTATAGGATTGTTAATGGTAAAGTAATTTGTTAGAAAAGATAATTAATTTGGAAGATTTTGCAAGATTTACTGATAAGATAAGATTTGGTTGTCGCAGGTTGTTACCATTTGAGTTTTGCTGTTGTTCAAATTCTTACAAGACTATGTCACGGTTTGAAATTTCAAGACATAGCATGGCTAAACTAAATATTTAGAAGACTTGGTCAAAACTGAAATCGTTGAAACCATCAAAGAAAGAGATAAGATTTGAGTTAAATCTTATAGCTAGGTTTTATCTTCCAACTAAAAGATAAAGGGAGCAAATCTTGGAAAACGCTTGGAGAAAGTCTTGGAGCAAAGCAAGGAGCAAAAAGTCTATAAATCCTTGAGACCTTTGGAAACAGAGGAGGAGAATAGTTTTTCAACATTGGGGTAGTTTTTCAGCATTAAAGTAGATTTTAGCATTTGTTTCATTTTGGTCATCTTTTTTCTTAGTTCATTTTGTAGAATGTTTAATTTTACTGAAATTCTTTCTTTAAGCATTATGTCTAGCTAGAGTTTTTCAACTCTAGGAACTAGGATGTAACCTTTGAAATTTCTTTAATTTAATCAAATCTATTTGGTTCTTTTTCACTTTTCAAAATCCATTATTCTTGTTTTACATGGCTTGTAAGAACTTGATCAATTCTTGCATGAATTAAGGTGTTGGATGATGGAACGAGAGTTGAAATTCAACATTAGTTGGTAGGAACTTTGGCTATGAATGTGGAGCTACGAGAGTAGAAATCAAAATATCAACTTTAAATTCTTAAGTACTTAATGTATTTGTGTTAAATTTTGTAGACATGAGAGTGGTCACAAAATTGCATGAATAAGAGAGATACACCTTGAGAGAGGGTACTCTTAATTGAGTGAATGGTTGTGAGAAAAGTGAAAGCCAAAAGAAACCAAACTACGGTAAATTGAATTCATTGAGTCTTCATTTGGTAAAATCCAAGTTCCTAGAGGTCTTTAATCATTTGAATTTTCCATATTTTGCTAAATATTTTGTTTTGATTTCATCACTAAACAAATTTGAGAGAGATCCAAATAGTTTGAGAGTTTCTTGTCCATTTGGTACTTGACATCCTCCCTGTGAGACGATTCTGGACTAGCTCTATATTACGAGCTACGATCCTTTAATTTGAAGGTAGTAAAGACGAGAAAAAGTTGCATCAATATAGCACACGTAAAGTACGTGTAGATAAATTTGATGAAAATTTTGACAGAAGTCGACGGAAAGACCAAAATAGATGAAGAATATAAAAGTGAAGGACTGATTAAGTTGTTTTTGTTTTGTGAGGGGTTAAAAAATTCTTTTCCACATATGTGATGGACGTTTTTGTAGGTTATCTCATCCATTTTTTGTTATTGACAAATGGGTAGGTTAGATTACTCTTGTTGTAATTCTACTAATTATGTGACCTGATCCAATTTATATAATTACGAGTTAGATTTAAAATAGTTCATTAAAGTTATTAATTTTTAACAAATTAAAATTAACGGCCAAGTGGCAATCATAACCGATGACTGCTACTAGCTGGCCACATTCGAGCCAAGTTGCTAGAAATTGACCGAAATTTGGCAGGTCGCCACCAATTTTTTTCTTAAAATTAATAATTTTAATTTATAAATCAAATTTGGATTTGGGTCATGTTTAATTTGGGTTAAATGCAACCCAATTCGTAAAATTATAAGTTATTATTTAATTCGTGACCTATTTGACCTAGCTTAACAAGTTGAAATTATCAGTGGGTTGAGTTAAATTTTTGAGTTGAGTTTACTTTTGCCGGCCTTATTTGTAAAAATCTAACTAATATGCTTCCTTCTATTTTTTAATTATTATTGGTGCCAAAATTTGATCCCTGTGTGAATTTCAATTTAAAGTTTTAATACTTTTGCTTATGGCGAACTTGTTTTGATGCCTTGTTTGGTTTTTAGTTTATAGGAAAAATTTTTACTTAGAATATCCCTGGCTGGAAAATCGTTTTTTCTTTTTTAAAATTCTTTTGATAGAATCGTTAAATTATATCAATCGCTATTTTGAGATGGGACATTGGAAATGTGAAGGTGATTGAAGTGGACAATGAACAAAGGAAAGGCCGTGGATGACACAGGTCCAATACATTTCACCATTTACTATAATGGGCTGGAACGGGAGAATTCGTTAACCCATTCCATTCACATTGGATCATGGTTTTCCTCCATCATCATCTGTTCATAAGGCCCCTATTTCTCTTCCCCTTTCTCAAAATGTTAGTCTTCCAATAAGGGCAAAAAACATTGCCATTGCAACAATGTTCCCAAATGGATCTTTTTGATTTGAAAGATGAAATAAAATTTTCTTCTCTAATCCCATAAACCGGCAAAGGATCCTTTGTTCCCTCTGTCCCAATTTTCTTGTCACAAACGTTAATAATATAATCTAATGATGCAAACATCTTTCAATTTTTTTTTGAGAAAAAAAAAAAACCGATAGAAAATTCTCCCTTGTTCATGGTTTATGATAGGAACTTGAGCATCCTCCTTGGCCTATTCAATATCTCATTTTTATTCATTAACGGCTACGCAATTCAATCATCATAAATACAAAAGTCTAAACTGTGAATTCATGGATGATTTTATTTCTTTGATTCCTTCTAAAATGACATATTTCGTTGATTCACTTATTACTGTGCCCATATAGAAAATAACTAGGTTGGTAGACTGTGGTGGCAGAAGAGTGGTGAAGAAGATGACAGCGGTAAAAGTGAAATAAATTTTTTTTTTTTGGTTTTTTTGAACTAAAAGTTTGAAATAAATTTAAATCGTTGAATTAGATTAATGATCATTGCTACAACTTTCCACTTTGAATTCCCCACTTGGGGCAAAGGGACTCGTTTTTGCAATCAGCTAATGAAATAACTATTGTTTAGGATTCTTAAAAACATGGCAACAAGAAGATCATTTTGCGTCCCAAATACACAATTTTTCCACTTTATATTCTATTACACATGTTAATATTTTGACATATATCTTTTCTTATATATTACTCCATTAATCATTTACTGCCATCCAAGTTATTTCTTACATGTTTGATGTCAGTTCATTAAGATTCATCTTTTATTTCACGTATTAATATTTTGATATTTTAGTTTGATTAATATTATATCACTAATTATTTACTCTCGTCGTAATTGTGGTTACACGCTTCAAGCCAAGTAATTAAGATGGCTGTTAAAGGATGAGTTATCTTTTTTTTTTTTTTTTTTAAGTTGAAAGTGATATCAAGATTTACGATAAACTAATTTACTCTTGACTTGCAAAGCATACAAAAATATATGTAATACTTTTTTATACTATTTTTTTAATACATCTTAATATTTTTTACATAATTATTCTTACTTTTGTTCAAAATGATATCATTAGTGATTACTTTTATTCTAATATACCCTCTTTATCCTTAAAAAAAAGAGTCAATTTTTGATTTGGTATAATTTTTTTTTAAGTTATAAGGTACAGCATATTTAATGCACTATTAAATATGTACTTTTTACATCTTTATTCTTACTTTTAAATTTAGGTTATCCATTGTCATTATTAGTAAGGGTAATACAAAAATTTTATACTAAAAGTTAGATACTTTTTTTTTTTGGAAAAAGAAAATTTTAAAACAAAACTCTTTTTTAGAGAAAAAATTCTATGCACCGTTGCACCAATGAAGATAGTGCAATCATGTGCAATTAGGGGGGGACAACTTATAGTTTAAAAGGATAATCTATTTACATAATAAGGGGGTAAAAAAAATTATATGATTGGCTTACTATACTAAAAATAAGGACACACCGAATGTATATAATATTTTTTTCCTTTTTTTGGGAGGGAGGGAGTACTTTTAGTTAGAAGATTCATTTTTTTGTGCTTAATTTATATTTTTAAGATTTTTGGTACAAAAAGTATGGTAAAAAGAATATTGAAAATTGATCTAAAAGTATTATATTAAAAATAAAAATGATAAAAAAAAATGAACTCTAACATGATAAACGACAAGATAAACCAAAATAGTTAAATAAAAATATTAAAATGTGTTACAAAAAATCATGTAACCTGTCCAGCCTTGCCTAAGGATACAAACATAATTCACTCCAAAAATGTTGAGCCTGCCTAAGAACGCAAACAATGTTACAATACCATGGTTTTCTCGCCATCAACTCGGTGGAGATGCCAAGAATTTTTAATTACTTGCCAAATTGCGAGTTTAATTAAGCTTTTGAATGATGATAAGGAATGGGATTTGGACGTGAACTGACCTAATTTTAGCCAATTCCATGCTCCGGCAACGTGGTGTCTTGTGATGGGAACATATCTAGTTTGATATTTGTAAAGGCATCTCAAAGTTTCTACACTAAACCTCCACACACATTATAGTAATACTACTTGTTGATCTCACATTGTAAATCCCCCAATTATTGTGTCCACCACTGCCATACATGACAAAACCAAGCAAGGTTTTGGAACCCCTCAAGGCCTCAAAATTCAAACAATTATATGTAATCAATGGAGAGAATATTCTCCCAAATTGTACTATGATGGCTGTTGCTCAAACAAGCATTAAAGGGGGATTTTGTTTAAGTCCCAAGTCAATGTCATTGTAGTAGTTACGAGAAATGAAAGATTGAAATGTATTACTTAATACCATTTGCTTATTTGTAAGGCACTCACACTACTTATGAATTAAAGTAGTAGTGCTATTTGGAGCTCCATGTACACTTTTGGAAGTTTGAAATGATCAAAATTAAAGGTGGGATGGAGCCATTTTTATAAATGAAGTTAAAGCTCGATGAAAAAAACAGTCCCTTTTGTTTATTAGCTCCTTTATTTGTTGTTGGTCATAATGAATCTTGAATATGCAAAACTTAATTTTCATTGCTTCCATTTATGTCTCCCATTTTGTTGCTTTTGAGTTTTCCTTAGGTTATTAAAAGATATCACAAAAATGAATGCTACTTAAAAAAGTAGGAGTAAATTTGGCTGTCACATTTAATTGTGGGTGTCCAAATTCGACACGTATGTTTGGAATGAATGATAGACAGCTTCACGTGAAAGTTGAAACCATGGAATTTTAAATTTACACCGCATAGTGGTTGGCCAAGTCAATATTGGAGAACAGAGGCATAACCTTAAATTAGATGTTAAAATTTTATAATACTACTTTCTTCCCATAAAAAAAAATCTATTTTTAGTATAAAAGTTTTGTGTTATCTTTAATAATGATAATATATAATATTTTGTAATTTAAAAAAGTTATACGAAATAAAAAATAAATTATTTTTTTAGAAAAGAGGGAGTAATATAATTGTAATTCAAATGAGAAAAATATTTAGAAAAATAAAAAAATTTGATTCATTAAGATGTGAATAAAATAAAACTACCTCCATCCTAGAAAAAAAAAAGGGTCTAATTTTAAAAATTTTGTTTGTCAAAAAAAAAAAAAGTTCATGTTTAATGTAAAATTCGTGTATCACTCTTACTAATAATAACAATGCATATCTAATTTAAAAAATAAGTATAAAAATATAAAAAAATATATTTAATGGTGTATTAAATACATTGTATATTGTAACTTAAAAAACGTTACGCCAAATGAAAAGTTGGCTCTTTGTTTTGGAAGGAATGAAATATTTGTAATGTTAAATGTGGTTGTTAATTGACTATTTCTTTTATGAGATGTGCGAGTGATGAATAAATTATAAATTAACTATAATTTATAATGAATTGCACAGAAAGTTTTAGCAATTTGAAAATATTATAAGATAGACATTATGTATGAGTCATTGAGTTGGAATAAGAAAAAAATTATAAACTTTAACCAAATATAACAAAAAAAGGTTCTCTAATTTAATACAATTTTAATTCTAACAAGGAATCAAACACACCCAAGATAAAATTTCTCTTAGTATCTTGCTTAATGATATTTTTTCTTCCAAAAATTTGACTTAACACTCTTTTACTATAACTAAAAGTGCAAATCCATCACTCTTATATTTTTTAAGTTAAGAATAATGATACACTCAGTAAAAAATTATAATAAATTCTCTAAATAAGCGATTATGCATCTAGATGACACATGCTATTAAGTAATAGTTACTCGGACAATCTACTAATACTTTGTTATGTAAATGTCATACCAATTATTGAGAGAATTTATTATGATTTTTTATTGAATGTATCATTAATCTTAAGTTAAATATTCCTAATTTTTGTTTTTACTCTAACAAAATTTCATGAGCAATAAATGTGTTCCTGTAATTTTCACTTTGTGTTAATTTGTTCCTTGATCTTCTAAGACAAAACACCATAAATCCCTCTTTAATGTCACATTAATGGTCGACACCTCACACTTATCTTGCTTTCTTAACTTACATTATTGCTCCCACCATTATTATATTAGGGGTTGCAAAACAAAGGGAGGCAATATGATTTGCTGGTGATTGAAGGGCCAATTAATGAAACCTGAGAGGGTGCAATTGCTTAGCTACCTCTGCAAAATACTCGGCAAATTAAGGGCTTGTTCGATAAAATTGAATGTTAAAATTTGAATATTTAAAATCTAAATCTATTAATATTATTTGATAAATATTTGATCTGAATGTTGAATAATTGAAATTATACAATTTTGCCCTTCTATTTTTTTTAATTATATGTAGAAATATTAATTTTTAAAATTGAACATCAATACTATTCATGAAAATATGTAAAAGATATAATATATCAAAATTAATATTTAATAACAAAAAATAAAATCAAATAAATAAAGTAATTAAAATTTAGTCAATCTTTTTACCCAAAAAAAAAAAATCTTTTGAAAGTATGTGCTATAGAAAAAAAAAAGATAAAAAGGAAAGAAAGTCATATAAAAAGGGTTCTTTATAGTTATAGGAAAAAAATAGTTTGTTAAATGATTTAATAAAAGAGGATAAATTTGAAAATTTTGTTAAGTTTTTTTACTGATAATATTAAGTGATAAGCATTAAACTAACTTTTATATTTAAATTTTTTATAAAGATTAAACAATGCCTAAACAATTAAGTTGGGTGAAATTTCATTATTAAATAACCAAAAAACTAAAATTTCTTAATTCATGAACTTTAAGCAATAATTGATGCTATCAAATAGGTTTAGGGATAGTAATTGGGAGGGAAGTGTAAAAATTAGGTGAGACTCAAATGAAGAGGAAATAAAAACTCCTTGTGTTCCAAAAAAAAGAGTCTAGTTTTAACGTTTTATTGTTTTAAAAAAAGATTTACTTTTAAACTAAATTTCTAAAATATCTTTACTAATAATAATTATGTATGCTCAAAATTAAAAATTAAGGATAAAAATTTAAAATTATACATTTAGTGGTGCATTAAATAAGTTGCACTTAATAACTAATAAAAAATTATATATTAACCAAAATAATTTTTTCTTGGACGAAAGGAGTAGATTGGATAGTGTATTTTTCATTAAAATTTAAAATTTAATAGGAATGAGATTTATGGGCTTTAAAAAAAAATTAATTTCTACTGGTATCCCATTAAATTTTTTTTTTCTATTTATTTTAGGTGGTGGGTTGCCTGCAGCCAAATGCTAACCGGTCAGATTCCGACTAGATACCAATTACTTGATTAAAATTTGGCAAAATTACCAGATAACAGGTCGAACACCATCATTTTAAAATAAAAATAAATTTTATTTATTAATAATATATATAAAAAAATAAAAATTTAAAAATAAGTAAAACTTTGATTACTCATAATTACTCATTTTAATTTCCCATCAAAATCTGTGGATATTCTAATACTTACCTAAAAAGATTTTAGCCCAATAAAATCCCTCCTAGTTATTCCCAATGAATATTTTTAATGAGTATAAAAAGCCCAATAATTATCATCCAATTATGTACCCATTAGAGTTATCAATTTTTGTCGCCTCTACTTAAACCAATCTAATCAAAATTGGCTAAAAATCTGGTCTGTATTTATGGAAAAAAAAAACCAAGAATTTGGAAATGTTGAGTTAAGTTTTTATCTTTTCAAATTATATTTTAACCTCAAAATTTTTATAAAATTTATTTTCTTCCATTTTCATGGAAAGATTTAAAATTTTCGTCCAAAAAAGTTTCTATTTCATAAAAATTAAAGCTTTAAAATTTTTGCTAGTTAAGTACATTTTTATAGTACTTTTCACATAATTATTGGACTATAAAGATAGACATAATATATAATTTACTCTAAATTTATACTTAATTGCACTTCAAATATTATGATTCATACTTTTATAACTAATGAATGTTTTTACACCATAATAACTTCACTAATTTATTTACACCAGTGAATCTTTGACCAGTAATTTGACTCTGACTGATTCATTCTTCAATCCAATTCTTAATATACTAGTGAAACTCTGTCAATTAATGATAGAGCTTCATATCCCTCAGTAGCTAATTAGCCTTTTTTTCTTTTTTCTTTTTTTAATGTAGAAAACGATACTTATAACTTTTATATAAATAATTTAGGTAAAGTACATGTATCAACATGTTAATAATTCTTTTGTTAAGCTTTCAATCTGCAGCAGTTAACGAGAACAATTAGAATCCAACATTAAGGAATATTTCTTTGTTGGACTAAACTTTCTAGCTCCTGACTAAATAAAATTTATCTCATGAAATAGATTTGGCAAATGGGCAGGATAGATATATATAGATCGAATATTAATGAGAAGAAATCAGTCCCTCTTTTTTCAAGAAAAAAGTTCATTTTTGAATGAAAATTTTATATTATTTTTACTAATAATGATAATATATGGCACAAAATTAAAAAGAAAAAGAAAAATAGCAAATTATATATTTAAGTTATTTAACGTAGTGCAATTTATAATTTAAAAAATTAATTTAGTAAAAAATGAACTCTTTTTTTAGGACTGAGGAAAGTAATTAATTGCTGGTTTTATTAATCTCATTAATAATAAGTATTAATTCGATGAGTTTACAATAAATTGGGCACTTCAAATACTTAATGGGAGCCCATTACATATTAATAATTTTTCTGTTTATTTTTAATTAGTTTTTAATATCAGCCTCATTATTTAATTTAATTTAATTAATAATATATTTACATAAATTTTTTTAATTAATTAAGAAATAAAATCTTTATTTTAAATTTATAACTTCCATCCCCAAAACAGAGTTCAATTTTTTTGAAATAAAATTTCTATATGATCCCTACTAATAATAATTATATATATGTTTTGCACTTAAAAAATGAGGATAAAAGAAAAAAGAAAATTGTGTATTTAATAATTCACTAAATGTGTTTTACCTTATAATTAAGAAAAAAATCATATTTCGCCCAAAGTGAATTTTTTTTTAGAACACAATGAGTGATTAACTTAAAAAACCATTATCTTTATTTATAAATATATAAAAAGTGTAAAAAAAAAAATTCAAATAAGACCCTCAAGGATTCATTTAATAACCATTCTAGTGTACTCATCTATATTTCAAAAAATCCCAATAAATAATAACTATATGCGTTCTCTCAGTGACTTGTTCCAATAGAAGTGAATTGGAAATGGAATCCTTAATTTGCCATGTTCATCATCAAGTAATGGAAACTTGCCTTACCCAATTCTGACTCATAGCATCTTCTCACTTGATTCTGAAACGCCATGCATGGTGGGATGTCTTTTCTTGACAATATTGTCAACATAGTGTGATAATTATAGAATCCATTGACGAAAAAAATGACAGGAGCCGTAGAATACCCTGACAGGCGGTATGTAAATGGAAATATACCTGTCGTGTCAACTTCGAAGCCTGAGAAAAGTGCAGAAAAATCTAACGATGGATCCTCTATTTGACTTGGCGTAAACGTGCCACATGCACGCACCATTGCAGGTCGCTCAGAAAGCCCACAGTGGTTTCGTTTGTTTTGTTCGGCTCTTATCGCTTGATGGTGCATATCAGTGTCAACCCTTTTGATAATGATGATAATTGCGGTTGAAATGAAGGGGGAAAAGCAAAAGAAAAAGCTCAGAAATTGCGTGTAACATTCGGTGACACATGCGTTTGCTTTACAACTTCTGCAATATATATGGATGTTGGGAAATTAACATGCTAATTTTGTGAAAATGTAACGAAATATAACAGAATTTGATTTTTTATTAGGATTATTTTTGATAATTTTCACGTAAAAATGTACTCCTTAAGTGATTCAAATGTTAATAATTAATTAGAAGTTGCATCAATTAATAGTCACATATGTGTTCAGTATTTAACGTATTTATACGAACTTCTTTTTAAAATTTTCATCAAAATTAATCAATACCTAATTAAAATACATCATCATGCTATTGAGTTTTTATGTATATTATCATGTATCCTCACTCAACTATTGAGTTTGTTCTCATTCTATTTTTTTAAAAACTTTTGAAAAGTAACAATATTGATACTTCAATTCAAATTAATAATACTAATTTTTCGTTTTAAAAGCATATCACTGACGACGCAATTTTATAACTCTAGTAACAATTGAAAAATGTCAATATTATTAGTTCTTTTTAAGCCACACAACATGTTTTCACTTCAGTTTTCCTTATCTCCACAATTAATATAGAAAGTTCAAAAATAATGCACGTAGTAGTTAAATTGCACAAATAGTTTGCACAACATTATATGCTCAAACCTTTTTTTCTCTAAGGTATTGAATTTGCATTGAAAAAGAAGAAGAAGAAGCCATATTCGTTACTTAGCTATTGAATTTGCATTCATTCTATTTTCTTCTAAGGTTTTTTACCATGCAACATGTCTAGTTCAATTTCCTATATTCAACAACTGATACAAAGGTTCATAAATTGTGTAGAACCGAAAGCATATGAATATTTTACAAGAGGATGATGTAAATTCAAACTTTCTTATTTTCCGTCAAGAACCCCACTTTGCAATTTGGAAGAAGGCCCAAAAAAAAAAAAACCGTTTGATATAGAAAAATACCAAACTTTTGGTTAAATTAATTTTTTTTCCCAGTTCTCTAGAGAAAACAATAAACTAAAGAGTAATTAAGAACACAATAATGATAGAAATACGAAATACGAAATATGAAATAGGGAATAAATTTTCAAAAAATATTTCAGTATCATGTACTAATAATGTTTCGTTTTGATCAAACGATATAATACTATTTCAATAAAATGTAAAACCATCATGCAGGATAATTGAATAGATAATTTGATTTAATGAGTAACGACTTTTTCCAACGATCAATGATCAAACTTCACTGATAGCAAATAATACAACAATTCCTTTCCTTTCCTTTCCTTTCCTTTCCTGTCATTTCCTGTCCTGAGATGTTTTTTCTTCCTTTTGAAAGTTTAAGCGCTGGTTCTTCAATATTTGGCATCAATGTTAATGTTGACGAGGTAAATTCCTTGACTCAAAATTATATTTTGGCATATTGCGCCGTCCAGCAACAAAACACAGGGTTCAACGCTTTGAAAATTGTGGCAAAACATCAGTCTTGTAGTTGGTACAACCAATTGATCCTAATCAAAATCTGTATTAAGCCTCTTATAAATTAATGAATATAAAAAAATTACACGTCCTTCCCCTAAAACGGAATGAAATATATAAAATCTGCATGTCTAATTTATGCAAAGTAAATACTCTATAAGTATAAATTAGGACTTGTTTGATATTTTTCTCTGAGAAAAAGTTAAAATATAATCAATTTAAATTTGAGACTGCTATTCAAAATTTTAATGAAATATTGATTTTTTTAATCTCTTATTTATTTTTTGTGAAAAAAATATCTTTATATAACTTGCTAAAATGTTTCTGATATAATGATTTAATAACTTAAAAAGGGCTCTCATATATGTCTCAAATTGGCATACAAAACTTCATATCCATGACCATGATCATACGTATGCCCTCTGGAATTAAATTGGGGCCTTTTTTTTTTTTTTTTTCTCTTTTTCGGTAGAAATGTTTATTACGCATGTGTGGAGAGTATGAAATTGGAAGAGTAGAGAGACAGTTGATAGTGGATGGATGTGTTCTGCACTAAACTTACTGTATCAAACAAGATATTCCCTTCTTACTAGTGCTTTTGTCACTTGGGTTAAGATAATGTTAGGCCAGTGGTCACTGCACCAACCAACCCTCCCTCAGTATCAATGGATTTGGGCAGTACTATTAAAGAAAAAAACATGGCAATCCTTGCAACAGGAGAAAGATCTTCAACAATGGAAAGGAATCTCCCAAGGTAAAAGTTTGTAAGGTAATCAATAAATCAATTGTTTTTCAAAAAGGAAAAGTGGGTTAAAATTTCCAAGAAATTGTATTGTGGAAAGGAATCTCCCAAGGTAAAAGTTAGTAAGGTAATCAATAAATCAATTGTCTTTCAAAAAGGAAAAGTGGGTTAAAATTTCCAAGAAATTGTATTGTGGAAAGGAATCTCCCAAGGTAAAAGTTAGTAAGGTAATCAATTAATCAATTGTCTTTCAAAAAAGAAAAGTTGATTAAAATTTCCAAGAAATTGTATTGTGATATGTACTAAGTCACACTTGTTTCATTCTAATTGAATGTCTCCTATTTAAATAGAAATAGATGCCTCAAGTTGGGGAAAACAAAAAAGGACAATCATAATGGAGAATAAAAAATTTAATCATACTTTGTGTCTCTTTTTCTATTTTTTTTTTTTTGGGGATACACTAACTTGTAAATTAGCTACTTTCATTTGAATGTGTTCAGACTACAAACACTAGTTTGCTAAAAATAAATAATGAGTCGCAATGTTATAATTTTATAATTCTTTCGTAAAGTTCTTTCATACACATCTTAAGGTGTGTATAGATAGTTATTTTGATTTTTATTTTTATTTTACGCATATTTTCTAATGTATAAAATATTATATTTAACATTTTCTAAAAACGTGGTCAAAACACATTTGGCTTACAAAAAATGAGACCTTAAAACAAACCTATTCTCTACTATTTTCTTTTCACATTTTAATATTTTAATTATTATCCCTCAGCATTTTAGTTGAAACTATTTTTAATTTTTGTAATCCCTATAACATTTAAATTCAAAACACATTTTTAGATTGTAATTTATACAACATTTTAATTCAAAACACATTTCAATCTATCAATTTAAATAATATTTCAAACAACATTTCAATTTCTTTCTTATTAAAAATACATTTTTAAACATAATTTATACGTAGCCCAAATATCACAACTTGTAGTATGCGACTAATTTTCTCCCTTTTCAAATGTAATAGTATTGGTACTCCAAAAAATGATTTGGTTCCACAATTACAATTTACTTCTCAAGTTGCAAATGATAACTTAAAAAGCATGCAAGAGAAAATCCCAAATTTAAGAGAGTGCCATACTTCTCAAAGTTCTAAATTTCTGCATAGATTTAAGCCATTCTTGCCTAACTAACTTGCCTTAACAACAGTGATAATTCCATAGTTAATGTCAGAAACAGCAGCACACTCACAGTGATCAGAAACAAATTGCAGACAAAAAAATAAAGGTTCCAATTGAAAATCGTACTATGTGGGATATAATGGCACTCCAAGATTTATTATCTAAAATGGTTGACTCATCTTGAAATTGACTATTTGAAGAAATAATATAAATTTTTAGGAGCACTATTCATCTCTATTGTGCTGTCGTGCCAGTTCTACTTTAATATAACCACATAATAGCAGCACAGGTTTCTCTGACCCTGAAAAAGAAAAAGACCAATTTTGTCAGCTATAAAAGCACATCTCCCTTCATCCTTCCATCTTCGCAATTAACCAATCCAAGCCCTCTTTCCCTGCTCAACAATCTCTTCTGCTTTTATCCATCAAGCATGGACCACAAAGCTTCACTTCGGCTGCTCACCCTGTTATTGGTGTTTTCTTTTGTTTTCTCAAGTAATTAAAACCCACCCCTCCAATCCAATTCATGTCAACTTCAATTTCTCTGCGTTTTTAATCCAACTCTGTTTTTTCTGTTCTTTTTTGTTTCTTGAACTGACAAATTAACTCATATATATTTTATTGCGTGATGGTTGCCAACAGGAAACCTGAAGTCCATCAGCTTGAAGGAGGAAGATGGCGTTTCAGTCCTCCAGGATTTGGTTAAACAGGTCCTTTTAAATTATTTTAATTGACTTTGTGCCGCAGGAAGTTAATGTATTTTCCTTTTTGTCCTCTGGTTTTTGTGGTTCTCCTAGATTTGTGCTCATTTGGACTTATACGAAATATCAAGTGTGCCCATCAATATTCTTGCTTGCATTATTATCTTGTCCTTGAGGGTTTCTTTTATTAAGTGAATACTTCTTTTTTTTGCCTTTTTTTTTAAGGGTACAATTTAGTAGTGTAGTGTAGTTTTAAAATTCTCTCCAATAAATTATTCTCCTGGCTCTTCATCTTAAATTTGAATTTAACTCATGAAGTAAAATTTAATGCACTTTTATGAGTTTGTATAAGAGGGATCATTTTGCTCTAGTTGTTTGGTCCTGAAGTATAATTTAACTCTGCATGTGGCTTGTCGGGGATGAGAATCATTTCTTTTTTTTCAAAATACTATTACTGCCCTTGTATTTCGTTTCTTTTCTTTTGGTAATTTTTACTATTCTTGGTTTTTAAGTTATTTAATACCAGGCCATGCATACTGACTAGTGGTTTATGGAAGTATTCATTTCTTTAAATTTTATTTGCAATCTCTTATTGTTGTTGAAAATTTGAAACAAAGCAGGGTTTTACAAGGAGACTCTTGGAGGAGGAGGAGGAATCATCATTTATTGAAGGAAGAATGGACCCCGAAAGACAAGATTATACACCCCCAGGTGCAAACAAAAACCATGATCCAAAACCACCAGGAAGCGCTTAATCAGCTTCAAGAATCATGTCATTATGTCGGTTCATGTAGATATAGTCAGTCCAATGTGAATGCTGATGGTTGATATGGGAGATCCTAGTCCTAGTTGTCGTTTGATATTTTATTTGACTACTTTCTGGTTTGTCTGTCTCTGTGTGCGTGAGTGTGTGTAATCGATAGTGATTTCCCAAACTGTGTGTTGTATTTGGGAATTGGATGATGAATAAAATAAAGTATGGATTTGCGTTTGTGCAAATGAGAGTAGGACAGACATTGAGACCATAAAGTTTGGTTCATTAATTTGCTGGAAAGTTGGGAGTCATTTTCCCAAGGGAAAAGACACAAACTCCTTTGACATAAAAAGATTGGGCAGTTCTTTTAATATGGTTGTTTTTCAAGAACAATCATATTAGCCCGTACAAAATTTAACGTAAAAAAATCGTATGATTGAATCACTAATTGTACTTGTAACACTCTTTAAGCCTCAACATATTTTTTGGAGGGCAAGCAATTTTGAGTTCGGTGAGTGTGAGTGGCTTGACATGCTTCCGACATAACAAATGTAATCATGATGATTTAATTCAATATCTACATTCGACTTTATGACATAGATTAGTTAGTACAATGTAAAGGCTAGGAAGATTAGACCATGTGTAGTTACAAAGTTAAATATAAGGATGACATTGTAATGTGGTCCAAAAAGTTATTGTTTAGTTGAATTAAAAAATAGTTACTGTTCCCCAGAAAACACAAAAAAAGAGGCCAAAATTGGAGACCTAATATGGAAAGAAATTATTTAACGTAGCTATTGTAGCATGCTATTTTACCATGCAACTTTCATATATAATCATGGGGTTAGTTGATATTTAAATGGTGACGCCTTTAATCATCATGTGCGCTCACCAACAGAGCTTTGAAATCTTGCAAGAATGTCAAGAATAAAGAAAAAAAAAAACAATCATGCAGGAGAGTTACCATGAGGCACAGGCAAAAATTTTTGTCGGATTAATGATAAGGTGTGAACGTTTGCAAGAAGGTCAAGAATAAAGGAGAAAAAATTAAAGTAAAAGGAAAAACAATCATGCAGGAGAGGTACCATCAGGCACAGGCAAAAAATAAACTATTAGAGGACAGTCGGGTTGGATGATAAGGTGTGAACAATTGCAAAAATGTCAATAACAAAGAAAAAACAATAAAAGGAATAAAAGGAAAAACAACCATACAAGAGAATGAGGCACATGCAAAAAATTAACTGAAAGAGGACGATTGAGTTAGATGATAAGATAGTCGGTGGGCTTGCTCAATTGGTCACCCAATTATTGTTGAGGTCAGGAGGAGAGGGGTTTGAACCCCCTCTCTGACATTCTCCTTCCTCCTTATATTTCTTCTTTCTTGGTTAAAGTGAGAAACTTCCTCCTCATCATATTTCTTCTTTCTTGATTAAAGTGAGAAACTTATTATGTAAGTTAGATACACATGCAGTTATAATAGAATAAGATTATTAAAAAAAGAAAAAATTCGATGATGAGGTGCAAACAATTGCAATAATGTCAAGAACAAAGAAAAAAAATTAAAAGGAAAAACAATCATCCAGGAGAAGTACCATGAGGCACAGGCATACAATAAACTATGGAAGGAAGTATAGGTTAGATTATAAGGTGTGAACAATTGTAATTAGAAGATCTTGAATAGAAATCTTTTAGTTGAAAAAAATAAAAAAATAAAAAAAATTACATGAACCATATGGCATATACCATGCTCATCCTATTGTATTTCCTCACCAAACAATAGAATGTGTAATGTTATATAACATGGGGCCTGTGAAGCAATCTACTATTATTGATCAAATGATGCATGCCCAAAACAAATATACAAATTGAAAAAAAAAACACAGTCATGATAATGCAAGTTTACAAATACTCTTTCCGTTTCAAGAAAAGTTTACTTTAAATTGGTACAAATTTTTTAATTATAAAATACAACATATTTAATGTACTAATTAAATGTATAATTTTTTATTTTCTATTCTTACTTTTTAAGTATGAGCCATATATAATTATTATTAGTACAAATAATATAGTGATTTACTTTGAAAATGGACTTTTTTTTTGGGGGAGAGGGCTGGGGTGGGGGACGGAGAGAGTGTTGAAAGGTAAGGTTGCAAAGCATGCTATTGAGCATTTATTTCAATTAAGAGAGAATCTAATTGCACAGAGGGAAAGAAAAGTAATTTATTATTGAGAATTCCATGATAACGTAAATTTGGGAGAAATATTAAACACAGGTGCCCTTAGAATAAGAAGCTTACCACAATAATGTATTTATTGATTTATTTTATATTTTTGCATTCAACAAAATATCAACATATACGCAATATTGTTTTTACTACTCCATTCATTCTAAAAAACAAATCTATTTTGGTTAAAATATAAATTTTTTATTAGTTATTAGATACAACTCATTTAATGCACTAATAAATGTATAATTTTAATTTTTTATCCTTAATTTTTAATTTTTAGTATACATAATTTTTATTAGTGATAATATGTTAAAATTTTAATTTAAAAGTGGATTTTTTTTTTTTGGATCGGAGGGGGTATTATTTTATAAATGGTTAGGACGACTGGGCCCTTTTGGTTTGGGGCATTGGAATCGTAATGGGCATTTGGGGAACTAGGAGACAGGGGGTCCAAGTAACAATATACTTAACGTTTTCAAAAGTAATGGACAATATCAAAGGAAGCTCCACTTTTAAAGTGGGCTATCTAATGATAAAGTGTTTTCACTAATCAACTCTGCCAATCTGGCCCAGTACAGAATTCAATCTTCAATGAGCATGGACCGATTAGGTATAAAGCTCTTTAGCCACAAAGCTAAGCAGGATTGTAATTTTGTTGGCTAAAATTAATATGATTTTTTGAAAATTGGGCTACTTTAAAAAATATGGCCCCAACAAAAAAATAAAAATAAAAAAAGCATTGGTACTGTCATGGTGTCACTCTAAATGGCCACATAACTAGATTTTCTTTTTTAAATAATGAATAGAATATTTCATTAATCATTATAACTAATTACAATATATAATTTAATTAAATATTTTCATCATCAGATTTGTAAAGAATACGCAGTTATAAATAGAAAATTTACTATATTAAATAATATGATTAATTTAAGATATCTTGCGGGCTACTAATTGGTATCCAAGATTCCAAGTAAACATTTAGACAATTATCTTTATTTTTTTGGCTTTAATTTTTCTTTTAAGAGGCTAAGATAGCCATACAACTTTATGTTGTAAGTCGTGAAATTTGAATAGTTGACCTTAGAGGATGAGTCATCAAACCCTAATTAATCCTATCACCACTTGTTTTGTGTGTTTTTTTAAATAATAATAATTTTAATGAAATTATATATTAATCGATATGACAAAAGTAAAAAAAAATATAATTACCTCTTATTATTTTATATTTTATTAAGTGTAACACATAATTTAATTTTTTAAATTTTTTTATTTGCTACATCAGCCTATTGCAATATAACTTTTTTTTTATGAAAGCATCACCACCTTATTGTTATTATTATTATTATTATTCCAACATAGTATATTATCTCAAACTGTGGAGACGTGTTATGGTGATTAGAATGGAATGTCGGCATGTAATAAGGACTTGGACGCTATTGCCCAAATTTCCCAAATCTAATGAAAAATTTGCTTCTTCCTTCCACTCCCTTATCCAGTTCCTAATTGGCATATACCGTCTTACTTTTCTAATTTGGCTTTCATGTTCTAAAATTCAAACATTGCATGCCATATGCAATTGCAATTAATGGAAACAATCAGAAGAATCTCGAAACGGCTAAACAAAGGTATCACGATTTTGAAGGCTGGACTTATTTTACAACATTTCTTGTTCAACAAGACGTGAAGCATTTAATAGTCCTTGTCACAATTTTCTAGTCATATTGATTAGCAGCAAAATTGGAAACACAATGAATTCCTAGTGAATTGCAGCCACGTTCTAGTCCGAGAATTGGAGAATTTTTTTTTTTATTGAATTTGGTTGAATTTTATGATTATTTTTTATTCCTCTTATTCATTTATAATAACTACTGGAGTGTACAAAAAATATTGAATTCGAGATCAATTTTGATTCTAACCAAACTAACTTAGTTTGTGGCACTATAGAAATGTTAAAATCATTAGGAGTAGCCCAATACCCATTAGGGATGTCTTAAGGTACTTCCTAAATGAGAGGAGATGGGTTGGAATTATTCTTCTAATTTGTAGTGATGATTAGGGGTGTAAATGAACCGAACATAAGCGAACGGCTTTGTTTGTTTACTGTTCGTTTATTTTTTAAACTGTTCATATTCGTTTATGTTTGTTTATATTTGTGAAATATGTGTTCGTGTTCGTTTATGTTCGTTTATTAGTGTTTACGAACAGTTCACGAATACTTATCGAATACGTTAAAGAACACGTTAACGAACGAGTAAACGAACACTTAACGAACACATTCGCGAACACTTAAACGAACACGTTCGTGAACAAATAAACAAACACATCACAGTTCACAAACACTTAACGAATACGTTCGCAAACGAGTAAACGAACACTTAACGAATACGTTTGCGAACGAGTAAACGAACACTTAACGAATATGTTCGCGAACAAATAAACAAACACGTTTGCAAATTGAAAAAACAAATAACATTATTGAGAATTGAACCTTGGTCTCTAATGTGAGGAGCATGGCTACTTACCATTACACCATAACAAATTTGTTTATAAATGATCAACAAACATTATTATTATATATATATTATTATATTATATTATTATTATTACTTTAATATAAACGAACAATAAACGAGTTTTAAACGAACATTAACCGAGTTTGTTCATGAACACTAAACGAACTTGTTCACGAACATAAATAAACGAACGTGTTCGTGTTCGTTTATTAAATGAACACTAAAATGTGTTCGTTTATTGTTCATTTAACTTAACAAACGAATATAAACGAACGTAATCGATCTTGTTCACGAACGTACTAGTTCGTTTACAGCCCTAGTGATGATATATGTACACATTTGTATTGTGAAAGTCTCATTGCTTGAGACACACTATACTTATAACGTAATGGATTGATTAATAAAAAAATGTCGGAAGCAGCACATCTAGGAATGGAATCCTGTGTTCATGACATCACGACTTACGGTCCATCATCAGATTTGAGGTTTTCTCATTGTATAAAACTTGAGTAGTAATATATATGATAACTTTTTACAGTGATTTTACAGTAATATATATGATAACTTTTTACAGTGATTTTTCATAACGACTAATGTGATAAGTATAAAAAGTCAAAATTCAGTTATTATATTCTTTAAAACATGCAAAATAATAAGGATAGTTATCACATTATTTAAAATATGCAAAATAACACTAATTAAAACATGTAAAATAATAAAAGATGATTTTATTTTTTTATTTTTACCACATTAATCACTATTATTTTTCATTATGAAAGATTAAGCCATTATAAATATCATTACTCATAAAACTTTAGGTAAGAATTGTCTTCATTAGAAAAGATAAGGCTTTAGATAAGCAAACTTGACAAGGCAAAACAAATTTTCCACTCTAAGACAACTACAAATAGAACACCAACACTTAGAAAATAAGACATTGATCAACATGAAGACCAACTTCATCTTGTTCGCTTGCCTTATCTTCTCCTTTGCAGCAAACTTTTTCCTCGGCACAGCACAAACTGAACTTCCTGAGCCAGTGCTGGACACTGCAGGTCGGCCGCTCTGCTGCGGCGTCAACTATTACATCTCGCCAGCAACTCCTGGTAACGGTGGTGGATTAACACTATCAATTGACAGAAACGGCAGATGCCCATATGAAATTGTTCAAGCATTGAACGATGATGCTAATGGCCTCCCACTGACGTTCTCACCGGTAAACAATGACACCATAATCCGAGTCAATACTGATCACAACATAAGGTTCATCAATTTCTCATCATCCATAGCATGTCCTCAATCCAACGTGTGGTAGCTTGTGGCCGACGGCGAATCACCGCCACCATTATTTGTCACAACTGGTGGAGTTGAAGGGAACCCTGGCCGTGATACCCTGCCCAACTGGTTCAAAATTCAGAAATATGAAGATGCATATGAGATTGAATATTGTCCTAGCGTCCCATGTGAACCATGCAGAGTTCTTTGTGGAAATATTGGGATTTATGTTGGGAATGGAAGGAGAAGTTTGGCAATAAATCAGCCACATTTCAAGATTGTGTTTAGAAGGGCGTAGATACACTGGGCACAAAGTGTTTTGTAATCATCTCTGATTCAATAATTTGTGTGATCAATATGCATATGATGTATCTTCAAGATTCAAATAAATAAATAAAATCTATTGTTATTGTGGACATTAAATGATTAATTGTTATTAGATTACGAGTTTTTTTTTTTTAAAAAAACAAACTGGGGATTCTAACAATCCCATAAAAAGAATAAAGAATCCTACTTCCAGGTTATATTTAACGTAAATTAGTATGTACGTTGTTATGGTTTCTTTTTCTTTTTTTTTGTTGGTGAAAAAATTTTATTCTTGGAATTTTAGTTTAATTACGTAAGGTATGTTAATTATTCGTATATCGAATATTATAAAATACACTAATTAATCCTTTAAATTTTTATTATACATATTTAATATCGCCGGTAAATGATTCATGCGGAGGAGTTTTTGTTACATTGGACGGTGGAACTAATTTTGAAAAGCGCCATACAATTTTAAGATGCGGAAATAATTAAAAAAAAAACTAATTTTTTTGCCAAATTAAAAAAAGGGGGCGAAAATAGAACACTACTGGCTGCGCTTGGGATATGGGCACTTGCCCTGGCACCCACGCTCTACCACTAACCACTACTTTAAGAATGGAAAATTTTTGCCCCTTCCGGGGTGGTCCAATCAGTGTGGCGATGGCCTTGAAATTATAAGGTCGCCAAGTTTATATTCTATCACAACAACTTTACCATTACTGAGAACTGCGATGCAGTTCTTACATCTGCTGTGTGGTTTAAGATCTATTACATAGGGGTAGGGTAGGGTTTATCTAATGCACATCCTTTGTAACGATTACGGGTTCCAAGAGTGGAAAATTTTTTCTTATTGCTTTCCTTTTTTTTTTTCTTTCTTAAAAAAAACTGTTAAGTAAAATAGAAGTCTATGGTGCCCTTTAGAAAAGAAAATTATTATCACCCTAAGAAGGAAAAAAAAAATTAAATAAAGGAATAATTTTATTTTGGATTTCCTTCTAAGAATTTTACCGTTGGATGAAAAATTATTTTTGGAAAACAAAAACAAAAACAAAACAAAACTAATGATCATTGAAGTTAATTCTAATGGTCAATGAAAATGAGGCCATGAGTTTCAAAGCAAAGAAAAGTTTTGCTTCGCCGTCCTCACATACGCCTGCCAAGCTTGCCCGGTATCACTAACATGTAAACCAATCAGTGAAATTCAACTTTGTTGTATCCCAGACGCAAATGGAAACGTAATTGAAAGGCTCCAAGCAGCCAAAAAGAAAATCAACCAAAGATGGATTGAACAGATCTGATTAATTTCTACATCTTTGCTACGAGCAGATTCAAAATTCAAATCTTATCCTATATTGGTCGACAGCCACAATTCACGACCCTATATACAGATATTGTCATCCCGAGATAATCCATACATTAAATTTGCAATCTATTAATCGGGACCCTTTTGCAGAACATTTCCACGCAACAATCTTAGCAAACTATCGAAAAGAAAATGAAGAGATCAAGCTTCTTGTTTCTCTCTTGTCTAATTTTAGCCCTTCAAGCAAACTTTATGCTTAGCATAGCACAAAATTTTTCTTCTGGTCCAGTCCTGGACACCAATGGTGAGGAGCTCCGCCAGGGTGTTAGTTACCGCATCTTGTCAGCAGAGGGCGGCAACGGCAGTGTGGTGACAGCAAATACCAGCACCTGTCCCTTATTTCCGATTGTGATACCATCGGAGGAGGGCACAGATGGCTTCCCAGTGAGGTTCTATCCTGTCACTAATGACAGTGTAATCCGGGTCCATACTGATACGAACATCGCGTTCTTCCTTAATTTGAGGTCTCCAGTGATTTGTCCTCGAACCGGGTTCGTGTGGAGGATTGATAATACTGGATCGGGACCCATTTTCGTTACAACAGGTGGAGTAACAGGGAGGAAATTTCTAAAATAGCAGGTCCATGACCGTTCTTTACAAATATAGCAGCCGCGCTTTTTTCTTTTGAAACATGACAGGTCAACTGTGTTTGACCATGTGAAAATACCACAATGTCCCTCATCGTTTCACTTCAACTCACCATTTCTTGATTCATTATTCATTATTCTAAATTCAGAATTCGCGAGGATCATCGTTTCATCTTCTCATTTGCCTGGGTTGAACGATTTCCGAGTTTGAATGTCATCGTCGTTGTGTAGATATAAGCTTTCGTAAGTTAGCATGAAAAACAAAACCCTATCGACAAACATGGGCCATTCCACTGGAAACTGGTTGTTTTATGGACTTGCATATGATATAAGTTTCAAAGTAAAAAATTATACATTCGTTTATGTATTCCACGATCTTGTCGACATTTTGGTCCACATTTTGGTCGACATTTGTTTATGTGTTCTATATATTGGTCGACATTTTGATCGAGACTTTTGTCGATATTTGTGTCGATATTTTCGTCGACATTTTAATCGACATTGCTCATTCTTGATTAGCTTTTTTTTTATAAATTTGTCGACCAAATTGTCGACTCAATTGTCGAAAAAACTTATTGAAAAAGAAAACCACATAGCCATTGTGATCCAAATGGGTTTTATTGCGATATTTAATGGTTCGAATATAGAAATTAATGGAATGGAATATTACATTTATTTTATTCCTCAAATTGTTGTGTTGTAGTAATATAACATCATATTTCCTTGCCAAGCTGAATACATTTTAATATGCAATAGAGGAAAGGAAAATAGCGTCATCAATGGTTCTCTCTACTAACGAGTGGATTTGAGCAAGTTTGCTGGTTATGTCCCTGTTGTCCACAACGGCCACATTTCTTTTGAACCACATACTCGCCGGTTGAAGGAATTCTCTTTTTCTTGCGCCTACCACTCTTAGCTCTCAATTCCGGAGGTAATAGCTGAAAAGCTACAATATCTTCGGGCACATTCCAATCCTTAGGATCACCAACGGGCATAATAGGATCTGCATATGCACCTGAAAGTGCATCTGTGTGATAAAGTGGTGAGCATAAGGTGTAATGGTCAATTTGTTTGCGGCTAATGCATGCACACGGAGTTGATCCATATCAAACACTCTACACGTGCAAGTTTTCTCAAGCAAATCGATCAGAATGCACGGTTTGCAATGTCTCGGACACACCATAGGTTCATATCGACCGGCTCCACAACGTACGCTTGTGCTTCTCTCATCCTAGAGCCGATTTTATCTTCAATGTATGGGGTTGTCATTGTTTTCACTTCGACCGCTGCGGTACGCCTATCGTGGAACCACCTTTGAAGAGTGTTGCGGATGTAATCGACCAAAGAATGGATAGGTAATTCCCGGGCATCTTTCAACAATGCATTTAGACATTCTGCTTTGTTGCTCGTCATTATTGTATACCGTCGGCCACCAGAATGCGCCATTGACCATCGTTCAATCCTAACATCTCTTAAATACTCGCTCACCCTTGGATTTTGTAGTGAAAGATTTCCAAACATCTCATTGAATTCAGCCATAGTGTAAGCCTTTGCAGCCTTAAAGAATAATTGGATCCCTGAACGGTCTTTGAATTTTGATTTTAGATTGTTGCTCAAATGGTAAATACACACTCCGTGGAACGATTCTGGAAAAACATTGACAATACCCTTTGCAATGCTCTTATGTCGGTCGGAAACAAACACCAACCCATCCATATCGTCACCAATTGCAGTCTTAAGTTTTTGTAAAAACCAGTCCCATGATGCGTCATTCTCGGAATCAACAATTCCCCATCCGACGGGGTAGACTTGGTTGTTACCGTCCATGCTAGTTGCAACAAGTAATGATCCTGGGTATTTTCCTTTCAAAAAACAAGCATCAACGGCAATAACTCGCCGCAGGTGGGTGCGGAATCCCCGGATGGATGCACCTAATGCGAAAAACAGATACTTGAATGCACCATCGTCTTCTCTACTTATCTCAATAAATGATCCAGGGTTTACCTCGTTCATCACGTGTAGATAAGCTGGTAGAATCCTATATGAATCCTCAAAATTTCCTCTAATTTCGTCCAATGCAGCTTCTCTTGATCGCCACGCCTTTTGGTAGGTAATGTTAACACCCAACTCTGTCCGAACATCATGAATGATTTCCTTTGGCCTATACGGCCGACACACGTCCGTGTACTTACACTTGATCGATGAGCCAAGTACACGGCTGTTAGCCTGTCGATTATCACTTCGGACCAAAGATGATTGACATGTATGGGTGTTGTCATATTTAGATTTTTCACGGCCAGCATGGACATCCTCATGTACAAATGACGTCTCGTCTCAAACACATCCTTTACTGTAACATCCACAAATGTGGATAGTCTATCAGACGAGGTACCAGCATCCGCATGTGATGAATTTGTTGCGTCTAGACAATGCCCGCTCTCTGTAATCTGCTTCAATTTCTCCTTCTGTCTTGTTTCCGTGGGGACTCGTTGTCCATGATCCGCCCCAACAAATGTTTGGTCAACCCGATCCTCCTCCTCATCACTATCTCTCCCAACTTCGTTCGGTATGATCAATATTCGCTCATCCATTTGTCTTGAAACAATGACATTGTTAGTCCATATTGGACTATCCGAGCTCAATCGCTTCATCGGCGAGTTGCTAGCCCCATCTTCTAGGTTCATTGCTCCAACGTCTTTGACGGTAACACATAATGGTACCCGTGAGACCTCAGAACGTTTTATAATGTCATTCAAAAAACACTGGACTTGGCGATCATTCTGTATCGGCAAGACGCCGATGTTTGATAGATACTTTGGTAGGTATTGAATCATTAGGTTATTCCTTAGTGCCGGGTCTAGACCCATGATACCCATGATACCCATGATCTCATCAACCACTTCTGAGAAGCTCGCGTCCTCTTTCAACAAAATACTGTCAAGCTTCTGGTGGTTCACGAATCTATGTTCATTTGTGACGGGATCGACTATCCATTCGCCGCCAACTAACACATGGACAGTCCAAATGTTCAGGTGAGCCATTCCTGAAATATGAAAATAGATGAAGGTCACCAATGCACGACCGATGCAAATGACCAATGTAAATGTAGGTAAACAAACTCATAGAAGAATTATGTGGGTGAACAATTTCATAGAATGAGGATATAAATACTCCTTACCTGAAATGTATCTCGACCGATGAAACTGCTACGAAATTGGAAATGTGGTAGATCGATCACTAGTTTCAGAGTCCACAGAAATTATTTCACTCAGTAAGGCGTACAGATGTGTTCCTATGCCTTAATATAAAAATTCCCCGGCCCTTTCCTTTTTCATTTTCCCGCGCATACCCAACGACGCCGTTGCGCGTTGATTGTCGACTAAATGTCGATCAAAATATCGACTAAACTATCGACGGTCATAATTGTCGACTAATATATCGATGAATATATCGACTAATATGTCGACTAATATATCGACTACAATGTCGACTAATCTATCGACTTAAATGTCGACTAATATATCGACTTAAATGTCGACTAATATATCGACTGAAATGTTGACCACTTTCTAAAATATCGACTAAAATGTCGATAAAAATGTCGACTAAGTAACCCCATCCTAATTTCTCTTGCAATTTGTCGACAAAACTATAGACTAAAATGCATCTCTAGTATTATGCGAATAAAGTTAGAAGCAGAAGCTTCACTGCATTGAATTTAACACATTTAAGCATGGAATATGACACATTTGTATAATATATAGTGTATAGATTTGTATAATGTATAGATTTGCATTGCAAATGTATGTTTTGTATAATGTATAATGTGTACATGTATATAGTTACATTGTATAATGTATTTTGTGTACATTGGAAACCTATAATGTAAATGTATATATTTACAAGGAATCATCTAATCTATTTACATTTGTATAATGTGTGTATTTCTCATATCAAATATCCAATTACATTGTATAATGTGTGTAAGAGCAACCTATACGACATCTTCGATGTCATTTCTTCTTTGGAGGTTTCCTTCGCCCTTTTGGCGCAGCCTTTTTCTTATGTTATTGCCTAGCTGCCCTAGCTCTCTGTCTATCATCCGGTTGAAATTTATTTTACTCGGAGGCATGGGCAAAAAGCGTGTACGCCATCTGTTGACGCACCTTCAAAGCATTCGCTGGTGTGATTGTGCTGAGCGGCGCGCCGTGGATAATACACTCGGCCTATTTTAAAACATAAATACCACAGTCGCCGCTCCTGCATTTACGTTAAGCCAGAAATTGAAGTTAGTATATAAACACTATGATTAAACAACGTAACCGTTTCTCTCCGAGAAATGTAAACTTACGCCGGTTCTTGGTGCACCATATTGGGCTCCACCACGACCTCCCATCTATCCCGCAGAGGAATCCATTTGGAGTAGTGTTGGGAAAAATCACAGGCCTTTAATATCTTGGGCATTGTCTTCGCTAGATAGTCCAACTTCGTAATGACAATGTCCCCTTGAGGCGATGGGTTGAACACATGGAATTCCTTTTCATATATGTCCATATTCACCAACATCCAATGGTTGCCATCAATGTGGCAAGGGAATAGAATATAATCCAATATCATGAGGTCGTGGGGAAATGGAGTATCACCAACGAATTGCTTAAGCGCCAAGTCATCGACGTCGACCTCCTTATTCGTGTCGTGTATCATCTTCATGCCAGTCTATAAAATAAGGAAAACAGTTAACATATGGAAGTAGTGACTTAACATATGACAAATTTTTTCCTAGAGTATTAAAGGTCCAACTTACATCAAAATATGACTCCATAATTGAGATTCTTCCGCCGCCATTGTTCATGATCCGTTTACGCAGCATGGAAGTATACAAATCAATTTGCTGCAAAACAAAAAACATTAGAAAGAGAATACAATCATTTAAAACGAAGTTAGTATGGACAATAGATCAAACTTGAAATATTACGGGATCCGACAGCCAATAACCCTTGGTCCACATTGACTCGAGCATTTTCGAGTCTAACGAAAAAAGAGGGGTCCATAAGTAACGGATTTCCAAGGCGGTCATCCATTCCTTCATTTCCTTCTCTTGTTCCTCGGTTGACGGCAAAGGCATAGGCAAAGGCATAGACAATGTATCTTTGCTCTCATTGACCACTGCTAGGTCAAGTGACGGGCTCAAATTTTGCCCAACAATACCTTCCTCTACTGCCGATATTGCACCCTTCTCTTTTATCGGCGGAGGCGGAGCGCTATCGGCAGGGTCGGCGGCCTTTGGCGATGGAGTACTGTGCTCAACATTTAGCTGCTGGACAATATCCATTACATCGACCTTTTCGTTTGCTCGATCCAATGGTTGCTCCTTATCGGCTGCATCACCCGTGATTCATCTTGAGGCCTTGTCCCCATCACCGAGCCTTCATCAAGACCCCTTCACTGGAGCCCTCTCCGGGAGCGAACCCTCTCTCCAAAGTGATCCCCTCTCCAGTGCCCCGAACCCCGTCTCTGGGCTTGACCCCCCTTCGTCTGATACCCCCTCTTCATTGCCCCGCCCTTTGCTGGACCCTCTTCATTGCTATCACCGCTTGGCATCGCGGGCCGAGAAGCATCCTTGCCAATAAGTTTTTGTACATATGCACTCAGCTGCTCGAATTTCGCGGACATCTGCTCGAGTTGAATAGTCAAGCCATTCACTTTAGAATCCATATCCGCTCTCAGACTATTGAGCTCCTCTCTTGTATCGAACAATTCTTACTCAGTCTGCCTCAGACGTTCAAGCAGCTGCATGTTTTGGGCATTTCTAGGATGCGCTTCAACCCCGGCCTCATGGCGAACCTTTGTTCTCTTTTCTCCTCCTGAAACTTCTTCTTCTCTGGGCCTCTTTCTATATGAGATGAAAAAAGTTGAGGACTCTCCTTCGTCTCCTTCTTCTCCTTCTTCTTTTGATTGGTTAGCCCTCTCATCATCCGTCTCATCTTCCCACTGCAAAAAATGTTCTTCTTCTTCCTCAGTTGGCTTTATTCGTGTAACTACCACTTTCTGCATGTCATGAACACATTACTCAGGCAAGACGGAGCAACACATAAAATGATGACAACCCAATCATTTCATTACGTCGGTATACAATAATTGAAATAAAAAAACTAACATAGTAATACTTTCAATTACACAAATCTTACTTCCCCGTCGGCAGTTCGTTTCTCCCACACTTGCTTTCTTTCTTGTTCTCTACGCTGTGCATTCACAGCCTTCCATCTGAACATCCTAGGCTTTACACCTTCGATGTGGACCTTCTGCACTATCTTCAGATGCTCTAGATGTGGCATAACCTCATATGCAAATATCTGAGACATTGAAAGATAAATTAGAAGATGATGTGGCATCATATGGATTTATATAACAAATATCAGTAGCCTTACCCCCAATGCAGGCGGGAATCCCCCCAGAGTGTAAGTCCTAAGATGTGGGTGGCTAGTTTGTTTCAAGGCATTGATCATGCTCTTCCCAGCACTATCAATGGTCTGCCGGTATGATAATTCACCCCACGGCAATGCATCAAACCGAGGCCAATCGCATGCCAAATGAAGTATCTTGTCTTCGATTTTCGTTCTCTTCGCTAGGCCATTGATTGATGTGTACAAGAGCAAGAGCGTAAGGCTAACGACATCAGCGTCTGGATAAGTTGAGTTGATGCGATCGTAAGCCTTTAACACTTCATCATACGTGGCTTCCTCGGTTGACCCCAATGGTTTAATGTACTTGACGATTGGTGCCGGACCATGTGGGGCATGGTAGTTGCCAAAAGCAGTGTCAAAATCTCCCATCCTAAAGCCCGTGATGATGGCAAACTCCCTTCTGCCGAACTTCTTCTTCTTTCCTGCGAAGTTGAAGTATATACTATTATCCCGAGTGGATTTCTCGTCAGGCTTCAGTTGCCTCATCAGCACGGAGTGTATGATCTGTTTGCACCAAAATGTATGCTCATGGTCAAGAGCGATTGTAGCCAGACTACTCTCCCTTTGCAGTATTTGCTTCTGCGTCTCTGCCATCTTGGACCGGATCATCTTCATATTTGCTTCATAATAGCAGTACTGCGAAACCTGGGCGTTGAAAAAGTCTCCTTGAACAACCATTATATCCTTTAGGTGTTCCTGCACATAACAAGAAGTGTCAACAAAGCAGTTGATATTTTGTTCCACACAATTATCACCCAGATTAGTCTGTTGTCATATGTTTCTATGAAACTACAATATGTTTTTAGTGTGGATTCAATTGGTCACATTATTCGATATTTTACTCGATACTTCAGTCGATACTTCACTCGAGATTTACTCCATACTCTAAGTCGACATTTCACTCGAGATTTCACTCGAGACTTATGTCGACACTTCACTCGAGATTTTACTCCACAATCTCAGTCGATACTTCACTCTAGGTTTTACTCGAGACTCCAGTCGACACCTCACTCTAAATTTCACTCTATACTCTCTCCATACTCTCAGTCGACACTTCACTGGAGATTTCAGTCGACACTTCACTCGAGAGTTTCCTCGAGACTTTAGTCGACACTTAACTCGAGATTTTACTCCATACTCTCCATACTCTCAGTCGACACTTCACTCGAGATTTTACTCCGTAGTTTCGTCGCCACTTCACTCGAGATTTTACTCCAAACTCTCGTCCATACTTTAGTCGATACTTCACTCGATACTTTAGTCGAGAATTTAGTCTAAGGTAAACAGTCGACAGAAATGTCGACATTTGGTCTCCATTACGTGATCCTCAAACTGTTTATGGCTAACATTAACATTTGCAAACGCGTATTCTTTCAACCGTTTGTTGTATATGAACAAAAACACTATGTGATAAAACCCTAACTTGTATGGTTGAAATATAATGTTCAAATAAGTAGAAATAAGCAAATCAACAATCAGCTGCTAACTCACCAACACAGGAAGCTTCAAATAAGTAAAAGAACAATGCATTCAAAACTGACCTTTTTCTTTTGCACATTCTTTGATTTCTCCTCCATTGTGTCCGACGACGGGCGTCCACCTCGCGTGCGTGCCATTGATGGTGTAGTGTAGTGTGGGTACTTTGCTGAACTCGAACTACAAAGGATGGTTGGTAAGGGTGCTGAATCGGTCTGGAAGCCTTTTGGAAGGAATTGAAACTTTTTGGAAGTAACTGAAATGATGAGGGATAACTGAAAGGAAGTGGGAAAACGAACGGGCGCGACTTTCAAATGCGGTGGCATTTTCGTATTTTTCACCTCTAGTAAAATGTCGACAAAAATATCGACACAAATGTCAACAAAATTATCGTCTCAAATGTCAACAAATATATCGACTAAAATGTCGGCCAAAACATCGACCAATATATAGAATACATAAACAAATGTCGATACATATATCGACCAAAATGTCGACAAAATCGTAAAGTACATAAACCACTGTATAATTTCTTTCTTTGAAACTTGTATAAGATGTATGACCATAAAACAACCTATTTCCAGAGGAAATACTCCGTGTTCGTCGATCGGGTTTTGTTTTTCGTCCTAACTTACTACACACCGACAATGAGGATGAAAACAGTTTATGGACTACACAGGATTCATTGTATGATTCAATGCAAAGAAATGAGATGATGAAACGATGATCCTCGCAATTTGAGAATGAAGAATAATGAATCAAGAATCAAGATTACTGAAGAATAACGATGCAGTTTGCTATATTGAGGGACATTGTGGTATTTTCACATGGTCAAACACAGTTGACCTACTATGTTTCAAAAGAAAAAACCGAGGCTGCTATATTTGTAAACTACCAACGTGGGCTTGCTATTTTTGAAATTTTCCCAGTAACAGGGAGCCTGGACGTCAAACTTTGCCAAATTGGTTCAAGATTCAGAAGTATGAAGATGCCTACCAACTTCAATACTGTCCAAGTCCCTCAACGTGTGGTGATCCTTGCGGAGTCTTACTTCTTTGTGAAAACATTGGTGTGGTTGTGGAGAACGGAATTCGACATTTGGCGCTGACAAATCAACCACCATTCAAAGTGGTGTTCCAAAGCAGATAGAGTAATTATTATGTATGAAGTCTGATTAAATAAAATGCTCATGGAATGGTGTAGCTAAGTGGGCTTAATTATTGCAAGCCAATTTATCCAGTGGTAATTTTCACAGAACTTGTTTATCAATAATGCCTTGAAAGGCACTTCATCTCCACGTTGTTCTATTACCTTGACATTTTGAGACTTGCATTAATGTTCATATTAAATAATGACTAATAATACACTTGGTAAAAAATATCACTAAAATCCCTTAGTGATTAACATTGCATCTATGTAGCGATAATTACTAAATACTAATTTTTTTTTATCATTTAGTATTATTTAATCATGTAAATGCCAGTTAGCTACATTGAAAATTCACTATGAATTTTTATTATAAATATCATTACTCTTAAATTTGACCAGGAAGTTATATCTCATGAATAAGATAATTCCTAGCGTGATATAGAGAAAACTCCAAATTTGGTCATTATACAAATGTGCCAATCACATGAGTACTAACAAGGAATATTTTTGTTCTAAAAATATGCCTAACTCCCTTTTGCTAGCCTTCATCATCTCTCTCCACCAGCGAGTTAGACAAGCCGTCACGAAATAGCTACTGCTAGTATCATTCTGATTTCTTACTAAGTTTATTAATACTCTCTCTTTCTATTTTTCTTCCTAAGTTTATTGTTACTGTAATAATATCTTGGTCTTTTCTAATTCTAAATTTGAGTCAAAATGTAAATAATTTTGGTGGTTACGAAATATGAATAATTTTGGTAGTTATTAAACATAAGTTTATAATAGAATTTTAGGGTTTGGTTTAACAACCATGGATGATAATACATCTGTTTTGAATTTGTAAACCCTTACTTCTATTACTTCACTCACTACAAGAAAATTGGATTTTTCCGACGAACAATTTCCGACGGCAAATCCACGTTTCCGTCGGAAACCTAAAGATTTCTGACGGTTTTCCGTCGGAATAACGGTCGTCGCAAAAAAAATTTCGGCGGTCAACCGTCGGAAATCGAACGGATTTCCGTTGGAAATTATGAGAAGAAATTAAAAAAAAAAAAAATTCCGACGGATTACCGTCTAAAATTAAATAAAATTTTAAAAAGAAATAAGTAATTACCGACGGATTGCCGTCGGAAATAATTTAAATTTTTTTTAAAAAATAAATATTTTCCGACGGATATCCGTCGGAAATTAAATAAAATTTTAAAAAGAAATAAATGATTTCCGACGGAAATCCGTCGGAAATTTAATAAAATTTTTAAAAAAAATAAATTCCATTTTAACAAAAAACTAAAAATTATTTTATACACATAAATTCGACAAGCAGTACAATTGTTTTTAGGAGATGTGTTTGAGACAAATTATTCTTCGAGACAAATTATACTACTGCAACTATATCAGGTAGATTTTACTCATAAATATCTAGACTTCAAAACCAATGGATTTGTGCTCACACAAGTTGTCAAAAGAGTTCAAGGAAATTTAGGACTCTAACTTTATCCTAAAAGGAATTAATACAATGATTTGAAAAAGAGGAGAGCAAATGGATGTAATAAACTCTCTAAAACAACGAGAAGACACTCTTTACTTGCAAACACAAATGTAGAAGAAAAGATCCATAAGGAAAAACCTGCAGATAGTTATATGGAAATATTTGGGATCAAATTAAGTTATTGTACCGGTAAAATGAAGATAACCATTAAAGACATCAAGACTGACACAGAAATAGCACAGGATCTAGAGTCATATTCACGATATTGCACCACACATACACCCAAAATCTTATAGATACGAAAGCAGAATCAATAACTCATAAACGTCTCATGAAAAAAAAAATAAAAAAAACAAAAATCCCTAGTTTACTCCATTTTGAGTATCTATGCCGTGCAGTAATCCAATTCCATTCCAGAGTTCACAATTATGCTTGTCTCACCAATAAGACAATTCCAAACGGAAAAAAAATATATACCAATAAAATCAGCAAACATCCACAAAGAATAATGAATTATGTACAGGCAGCCATGCTGCCAATAACAGTTTGCCATAAACATTAAAATGAGATTGTCACAAACCTGTAATCTTTCTCTCCCCCAATTGCATAGCAAACCAAAAATAAAAAATAGGCAAAACAATTTTTGACTTCAGAGCAAAAGTTATTTTTTGGGTCAAAACAGAGTGTAAACATTACAAATGCTGTTCTCATGAATTAAATTGCAAAAAAGCAATAATTTTTGGGTCAAAACAACATTATGAAGGAGAAGTTATGCTATCAAGACCAGCAAGCACAACAAAAACATCCATTCTAAATTTTAACACGCTGAAAACCTTCCTTGATCAAATCCATGTTCCCTCATAAAAAACATGGCATACATGCAGAGAAACATTCATAGCTCAAAATTGACCAAAATCCAAACTTTAAACACAATGCCAAATAAATATGCAGCTTTTTCATTTAACATGAAAAACACTAAAGAAACACTCTTATGTGAGAAATTCTAGCAAGTCATACAAGTGAATAGTCCATGATCAAATTCGTTTAGTTCCCTCCAAGGGCTCTAGATACACAGATTAATGAAAATACATAATACATTACAATCCACCTAAATATGAAAAATGATATTCCATTAAAATATGCAACAACCATGAAATTCAGCAAAGCTAGAAGAAAAAATAGATCGGGATTTAAGTATTTCTGATCACACTAAAGCCAAATCCCATCCAAAAGAAAAAAAAAGGACTCCATTTTAAAGCTACATTTTTCAACTTTGTTTCGGTCGGAACAGTGGTTACAAGTCAAGGCAGGAGGAAAACCAAACAGAAACTTGCTTCTTCTATAACAATTAATTCTAAGCACATGGCAAATCAGAACTCCTATACTAAAGTACGTATTTAATACAAAGAACAAAACAAAACAATGATGATACATCGATTGTAGTGAATGAATGATAATAAGAAGAAGACAAATAAAAAAGAGAAACGCATGTATTTACAGTAAGTAATTGCTGCTGAAATTGCAAGAAGCGTATACCTGCAAAAGCCTAAGAAAAGAACAGAACAAATAAGAAACACATGATACCCAAAGCAAATCAGTATGAACAGAAAATTAGTAAACTGATAAAAACGTAAAATAATTCCAAGAACCAGGTTGAACCAAAAACCAACGAACAATTTACAAGATTGACATAGTTGCAGAAAAAGTACAATTGGCAAACCAAAAAACTAACAAAAGTTTGGCCGAGCAGCATAACATCAGTCCCCCAAATTAAGCATACTTTTTACCCTTCCGACAATCCCAAAATCCACCAGTTCAAACAAACAAAGCATGACGCCAATTACAATTATACCCTCTTCGTTTATGAACACAATCCTAAACCCTCAACGCATGTATCTAAGGCAATAATTAATTTTTGCTGATTAGATTTACGATGATGGGAGAAAACTTCTCAAATGGTGGTCTGAAACAATGAAAACCAAAAACAAAACATGCGCATACGAAAAAAAAAAAATCCCCATGACCTAACGCTTATGACCAACCCAAATTTAAAACCATTTGATGAACACTACCTGTTTGTTCACTTAAATTTAAAACCGCGACGGACGGCGGTGGATCTGGCGGCGATGGAAGGACTGAACAATCGCCCAAATTGCCGAAAATTTGGGGGGAAAGGGGGAGGCGGGAGGGGCGGGAAAGAGGAAAGAGGAAAGAGGGGGAAAGCGGTAAGAATTTTTTTGGGGGGGGGGGGGGGGGGCTGGGGAGGGGGCGGGAGGTGGGGGGGGGGCGCGGGAGGGAGGGGGAATTGGGGGCGTTTTTTTTTTAAGTAGTGTCACATTTCCGGCGGATAGTTCGTCCGAAAAAGTAATTTTTTTACTTTTTATAAGAAATTCCGACGGATTATCCGTCAGAAATTTTTTAAATTTTTATTTTGAATATTTTCGACGATAATCCATCGGAAATTTAAATAATTTTTTATTTTTCTTCAAATTCCGACGGTTTGTCTGTCGGAAATTTTTAAATTTTTTAAAATTTTGGCAAGAACTTCCGATGGATTTTTCATCGGAAATTTTTTTATATTTTATTTTGAATATTACCGACCGTAATCTGTCGGAAAGTTAAATTTTTTTATTTTTCTTAAAATTCCGATGGAATTTCCGTCAGAACGTTTTTAATTTTTTATTTTTTTAAAAACTATTTCTGACGGAAATCAGTCGGAAATATAATTTTTTTTATATTATTTTGTTAAATATTCTGACTGATACTCCGTCGGAAAAGTTTAAAAATAAAATTTTTCAAAGCTTTTCCGACGGATTTCCGCCGGAAATATTTTTTTCGACGGATGTCCGTCGGAGATTTGGCTGCCGGCCTGCAGTTCGATTTTTCCGACGGATGTTCGTCGGAAATTTCCGACGGATTAATGGCCGTCGGAAGGTTCCGTCGGAAATTCAGTCTTTTCTTGTAGTGACTTTTGGATGAGTAAGAAGAACTACATCTTTAAAAAACGTCCACTTCTCCTAGGAAGAATTAGAGCACTTAAAAAGTTGGAATGATTCAAAATTTATTGGTTTAAACTTTTGGTTTAAATTAGACTCCTATTGTTTATTAAGCAATTCTCTAGTTAGACTCCTAGAATTAGTGCACTTAATAAGTTAAAAAGACCCAAATGTCATTAGTTTAAATTCTTGCTTATTGAACCACTCTAATTGAATTTCACATGTGTTATCTTCCTAATATGCTCTAGTGGAGCATATTGGCATAGTAACTATGAAAATATGTTTTTAGAAGTTATCAACCTCTTTAAAAAATGTAAAATAATAATATATATTTTTGTTTTTTTTATACTTGTTATATGACTTTTCATTATAAAATGTTACTAAAAATATTATTACTCTAAATTCTCATTGTTCCAACCAATATTTTCACTTTGGGTTAGTTACTCAAACCTTTTCCCGGAGAACCTAATTTTTACAAGACTATCTAACTACTTTAGTACAAACGTGTACATTTACATAGTTCCATCTTTTCCTTTTTCTTTTTGGATAAAGAGAGTATGATGATGTTGCATTTAATAATTAGAGTTGATAAGTCATACTTTAACTGTGGTTGAACTAGACAATTAGTAAGAGCTCAGTCTTAGACAATTTGGATCCAATAACTAAAAAATAGTGAGAGAATATTCTGAAAAAGATTTTATTAAAAACTTTTCCATGCTTAAATCAATGCAGTGTTAGTGGCATGATGAGTCAAGTAATTTCTCTTATTTTTATCTATATACATAGAATGTAGAAAATGGAATTGTCTCCAAATTTAAATTATAAGTTAAATGCTCATATTTTTACTCTATTCCTTCTCTATATGTGATCAAACACACGCATTTTAACCAAAAAAATAAAAATAAAATAAAATAAAAAATCACCATGACATTCTTGAACAAAGTTAAAACATCTTACCAAAACAAAACAAAAGAGTTGGAATTTAGCTTGCTACATATGTTTCATGATTATTGATGACAAAAAATCATGCTTGAGTGCTTTGTTTTAATTAAGGTTTGTTGGATGAATAGAAATTATAATCCTATAGCACAAATATTTTTTTTTCTATGAAAACGATAGTCTATTAATGAAGTGGCACAATGGCCAAAGTACATAGTCACAAGGGCAAAGAGAGTTTCATAGTGTCGCAACTAGATACAGTGCTATAACTCACGAAGACAAAGGCCCACAAAGGGGCAAAAAGGCCCACAAGGGGCAAAAACCCGACTAGAGGGAAAGAGGCCAACTAGCGGCACAAAAGTTGAAAACCTAGACGATATAAGATCAATCGAAAGTACAAAAGCCCGGTTATATCTGGTCACTAATACTATAAAAAAGTGATACTACTCATCTCAATTGGCCCATTACGAATGGCCTTTGGTGAAAGAAACTAGAACTAAATCTCTAACTATCACCTCATGCCTTTGCGTGAAAGCCAACCTGCATGCGTTGAATAGCGTCACCACCCAACTACTGTCACAAGCGTTGAATAGTCAGATAGTTCTGCTAATACCGTATGGAGAGACTACAGTACCTAAAAAAAAATCAAAAATTTGAACGTTGCACTGTAGCTACAATAGCTACAGTGCAATGTTCTCCCGAATTCACACCTTTGATCACCTCTAGCTACAGTATTTGAAGAGAAAAATAGGCAGCCGCCCGTTGCGTTAGTGATATAGCACAAATATTTTTGCTCAACAACTAAGATATATGTTAATAGTAACTTAATTTGATGTTTACTTGGAGGCCAAAAGGCCAATTTCCTCCCAATTGATATTGTAGTTGCGGGCGATTCCTTGGAGATAGAGTTGCGACTATGGTGCAATTAGCGTATTGTTGTCGTTTGTAATTTTTTTTTTGTTTGCCGACATTAGTCGGTTCTTGGGTCTTTTATACAGATTGCCTAGCTGTGCCGTTTTGTGGACGGCGGGTGCTGTGTTTCATCATCAGCTTAGTTCATAATGGTATCAGCTATGCTGTACAAAGGGGTAGTGGTCTTTAGTAGGAAATGCAGCGCTAAAACGTATCGTCCCGGTTTCCCTACTGAAGGATTATGGAGTCTTAGCTTAAGAGGAGGATCAAGCACGATGCAATGCAGCATAAAGCCACGCCAGGATATAGGGGATCAATCAACGCAGAACCGCACTATACGGATTTTTGCGGTCCGTTTCTTCTATTCTGACTAGGGGAGCTGTGTAAGTAGAGGCCGACAAGCTAGGGTGTTCTTTTGATCTCTTAGCTAGGTAGTGACTAGGAGGTATTGGTCCCATTATGTATTGAGTGGGGTTTTGCCGGTCTCGTTTAAATCGGGGAAATATCTTAACCAACCCCTACTAGGTTAGGTTAGTTGGGTTAGGATCTGTCTATCCTAGTGATGGACCATTTTTGTACTGTATTAATATGGGATTTTTCCACATTAATATAATTGCTACTTTTGGACAAAAAAAAAAAACTTAATTTGATACTCCTTTTGTTCTTACAAAGGAGTTCAAGAGTTCAACATGATTTAAATACTTTTTTAAATTATTAGATACAACCTATTTAATACATCATTTAATGTAAAATTTTATATTTTTACTTTTACTTTTTAATTATAAGCCATATATAATTATTATTCATAATGATATAATAAAAATTACCCTTCAAAGTGGACTTTTTTTTTTATATGTAAGAAAATTTTTGAAAATATATATTTTTTTAATGGACGAATTTGTATTAGAGTTGATTCTATAGCCTAGATTCTGGTAATGCAAATCATATTTCTTTTTTTCTTTTTTCAAAAAAAATAAAGAAAACAAAAACAAAACTAATGATAATTGAAGTCAATTCTAATGGTCAATGAATGAGGCCATGAGTTTCAAAGTGAAGAAAAGTTTTGATTCATCGTCCTCATTCACGCCAAACTTGCTCAGTGTCACTAGATGTATAGATGCTACATCGCTAGTAAAATGTGAATCGATGATTGAAATTCAACGTTGTTATATCCAACCCACAAGGGAAACATGTTGCACCAGTCTGGTATTGGTTTCTAAACAAAAATAGAACTCTTCAGAATGAAGAAGAGCTAAACTCATTTTCTTCATTCTTAGAACAGAATACAAATGTACATATATATAGCCAAAGAATGAATGACAGTTGTCTAAATAATTCCTATCTACAGTTATGTGTGATGAAACAAATAAAGATAACAAAATAACAACCTATTGCTATATTACTCTACATCCCCCCTCAAGTTGACACTTGTTGAGGATCATACAAGTGCAACTTGGAAAACAAAGGAGATGCAAACGACTTAGTAAACAAATCTGCCATTTACTCCTTGGTGAAAATGTGTTTGAGAAAGAATAAAACCCTCTTTGAACTCCTTTCGCACTATATGGCAGTCGATCTCAAGGTGCTTTGTTCTCTCATGAAAGACTGCGTTAGCAATAATATGAATAGTAGCCTGATTGTCACACCATAAAGGGATAGGCAAAGAAGATGAAATACCAAAATCCTTCAATAAATAAGGTATTCACAAAAGCTCACAAACAGTAGAAGATGCACTTCTATATTCAACTTCAGTAGAGGATCTAGAAACGGTACATTGCTTCTTGGTTTTCCAAGAGATTAAAGCATTCCCCAAGAAAGCACAATAACCAATGAGGGACTTTCTGCTATCCACACAGGAAGCCCAATCAGCATCTAAGAAAGCCTCTAGAGAAAAATAATTGTTAACTGGGAAGAAAGACCTTTAGTTGGATAAGCTTTAAGGTATTTAAGAAGATGAAGAGTAGCTTCCTAGTGAACTAAATATGCTAAGTTAGGCATAGTAAAGCCTAAATATAGCAAATGACCAACTAACCTTATGTATTTTGTAGCATCTTGCAATAAAATACCACCACCCAGTGATAGTTTAAAACTTTTAGAATTGGAGCTGTAGTTGGTTTAGCTCTAGAAAGGCCAGCATCTGCAATAAACAGTTGATTAAGGATAAGTTTGAATCTCTTGACAAATTCAAAATATTTCGAACTGAAATCAAGAAACAGTTGGGAAATGTTATCAAAGTCATCAGGTTTGATAGGGGTGATGAATGTTATGGTAGGCATGGTGATGTTGGATAGTTTAAAGGGCAATTTGCCAAACACCTAGAGGATTTTGGGATTATAGCTCAATTCGCCATGCCTAGCAATCCTGAACAAAATTGTGTAGTCGAAAGGCAAAATCGTACCTTTATGGACATGATGAGAAGTATAATAAGTATGAGTAATTTGCCTAAGTTTTTATGGGGAGAAACCTTAAAAATGGCTTTTTATATTTTGAATAGAGTCCCTGCCAAAGCTGTTCCATTAACACATTTGGGGTTATGGACGAGACGTAAACCTAACTTAAACCATAATAGGGTTTGGAGGTGTTGTACAGAGATAAGGTTGTATAATCTAACATTAAGTAAGTTGGAATCTAGAACAACTAGGTGTTATTTTGTATCATATCCAGATCATTCAATCGGATACAAGTTTTATAACCCAAGTGGAGGCATAACACAAGAATTGTAGAATCACAAATAGCTAAATTCTTTGAACTAGATGTGACCGAAGAGAATACTTGTTCACAGACCATCAAGGATAATAGTGTGGTGGAGACCATTACGACAGATTCTCTACTTGTACAAACTATTGTGGAGCCCAAAACACCACTTGTAGTTATGGAGCCTTCTACATCACAATCTGATTAAGTGTGAGTTTAGGATAATGTTATTGAACCTATGCCTGATGATACTCCTCAACCTTATCAAGAACAGAATGAGGCTGTAATAGTTTCACTTAGAAGGTCTTCTAGGGAAAGATGGTCTGCTATACCACCATACTACATGGTCTATTTTGGAAAGCATGATTATGACATTAGTTGTGTGATATATCCAGTGACTTATATAGAGTTTGTTTCTTGTCATCAATCAAATCTGTAGATGGATGCAATGAAGGATAAGATGCAATCTATGAAAAATAACAATGTCTGGGAGCTTGTTGAGTTACCTAAGGGATGCAAGCCCATTTTCTGTTAATAGGTATATAAGACCAAAAAGGACTTTAAAAGAAAGATAGAGAGATTTAAAACCAAATTGGTAGCCAAGGGATTCACTTAGAGAGAAGGAATAGACTATGAAGCAACTTTTTCTCCAGTCTCTTCTAAGGATTCTTTCAGAATGATCATGGCATTAGTAGCTCATCTGGATTTGAAACTACACCAGATGGATGTAAGAAAAGCTTTTCTAAATGAAGACCCTAATGAGGATGTCTATATGGTTCAACTCGAAAGCTTTGCAACTGATGATTTGAGAGAGCTTGTGTGCAGATTTAAAAAGTCTATCTATGGATTTAAACAGGCTTCTAGACAATGGTACTTAAAGTTTCATAGAGTTATAACATCGTCTAATTTGTTGAAAATAAGATAGATTAGTGTGTATATAACAAGGTTAGTGAGAGGAATTTCATTTTTCTCATATTATATGTTGATGATATTTTGCTTGCCAGTAATGATCTCAACTTATTGCCTAAGACAAAGCAAATGTTGTCACATAATTTTAATACGAAAGACCTTGGCGAGGCGTTATTTGTCCTTAGTATAGAGATTCATTGGGATCGTTCTCACTGCTTATTGGATTTATCTCAGCGGGCTTACATAAACTGTGTTCTGGGACGATTCAGTATGCATGAGTGTAAGCCGAGAATTGCTCCCATCATTAAGGATGGTAAACTGAATAAGTTCCAATGCTCTCAAACAGACGTTGAGAAAGCCAAAATAAAAGACGTACTTTATGCTAGTGCACTTGGGAGCATTATGTATGCTCAAATATGTACTAGAACAGACATTGCTTATGCAACTGGTCTTCTGGGCAGATATCAGGCAAACCTAGGACATGATCATTAGATAGCTGCCAAGAAAGTTTTAAAATACTTAAAGAGGACAAAAGACTACAAGCTAACTTATAGACATGTTCAGGACCTTGAATTAGTAGGGTATACGGATGTAGACTTTGTTAGCTGTGAGGATGACATGAAATCGACATTCAGTTATGTCTTCAAATTAGCAGGAGATACAGTATCTTGGAAAAGTGAAAAACAAAAGACAATTTCGTCTTCTACCATGTAGGCAGAGTTGATAGCATGCTTTACACCGCTACTGTCGCTTATTTCGCAATCTTATAAAGGAATTAATTGTAATTGATTTTGTGGATAGACCCATACAGCTATATTGTGACAATAGTTCAACATTATTATTCATTAATAATCATAAAGATCTCAAGGGGGTCTAAACATATGGAGATCAAATTCTTAACCATCAAGGAAATAGTATAGAATGGTGACATACCAGTAAAGCATATTTTCACATATGATATGGTCACAGATCTACTAACAAAAGGACTTCGTCGTACAGGGAAAGTATGGGTTTAATTGCATCATTAGATGCTATAGTTTAGTGGTAGTTGATTGTTATTTATGCTCAATAAAGATTTTATCTATTCTTTGTTGCATTTCGTGACATTTTTTTAATATGTGTATTGGCATTTTAATTCAATAAAGTTTAATGAATTTTCCTATTATATGCTATATATATATATAAACATAAAGTGCAAGTCTTAAGGTATTGTGTAAACCTTGAGTACAGACTAAAATGGCATACAGTTATTAGTCTGGGAAATATGTCTTATGCACATAAAGTTTAGTTAACAACAAAGATAAGACATCTGCAAGTTCATTCGAACAATAAAATCATTCTCTAGTGGCACATAAAGATTTTGTGGCATAGAAGGAGAGAGAATATGAACAGACAAAAGGGATAACACATAAAGTTTGGCTTTATATGAAGTGCTATCTGGCTTGCCACACTACCATATTGAATCCATATCAATAGAGTTAACAACACTTGTGATCATGGATGACTCTGTGTGATTACATACAGTTATTGATATGATTCGATGTTGAAAGCTCTATGGGATAGGAATGACAATTAAAAGTAATATCTAAACCAGCATAAGTGTTCGCACATTAAAGTACGACTTTAATTAATATTCGCCGAAGTGAGAGAATGTAAGATTTTTCTCTATGGGCTTACATTAATTAATGTTGTTTTAGACTTTGTTTAATTAAATCAGATATCAAATCTTTTAATTAGTTTATTATGGAAATGACTTGTATGGGTTGTAGTTGGTCTGACCCGTGATAGAAGAGTTAGGGTTTAGCTATAAATATTAACTAAATTTCCTCATCTAACCTTAATTTTCAAGAAACACTTTTTGCTTATAAAGTTCACGAGCGTGAGAGAAGTACTCATGAAAGTTAGTTTATTCAGATAGTCATAGAAGGGAAGAATTTAGTCAGAATGAATCTTATTTCTGCATTTAGGTATAGATAAAAAAACTGGAACGCGATTCTTTGCTTCTGTCTCTAATTCTAATTATATATATGTTTAATCTATTGGGTTGTGTTGTATTAGCCAACAATTCGCATATCAAATGTCATAAAATGCACTAATTAATCCTTTAAATATTTATTTTATATATATTTAATATCTGCAGTAAATGATTCATGTGGAGGAGTTTATGTCACATTGGATGGTGGAGCTAATTTTGAAAGAGCGCGATACGATTTTAAGATGCCGAACTATATATTTTTTTTAATATAAAAATTAATGTATTTTTGCCAAATTAAAAAAGGGGAAAATAGAACACTACCGGTTGTGAACCAATTTCTTCGGATATGGGCTCTTGCCCTGGCACCCACGCTCTACCACTAAGTAAAGAATGGAATTTTTTTTCTTATTTCTTAAAAAAAACTGTTAAGTAAATTAAAAGTCTATGGTGCCCTTTAGAAAAAAAATTATTTTTAAACTAAAAAGGAAAAAAAATTAAATAAAGGAATAATTTAATTTTGGATTTCCTTCTAAGAATTTTACCGTTGGATGAAAAATTATTCTTGATCATCGTTTGATATATTCTGCACAAAATTAAAACTTTACTGCATGTAGTTTCAAGTAATATATCCTTAGCCCAACAAATCAAATAATTATATAAGTTGTGGCCAATCAATTTAAGTCAAAATATTTTATTCAATCTATCCCTAATTATACGCCCAAATACATATATTGTTATTACATCCTATAATATTTAATTTCATTACACACCAAAACAAATCTTTTATACATCAATATTTAATAATATTATCTACTAAAACTTTATATATAGAGATAAGAATTAAAAGATTATAACTATTAGAGTGTCAAAGTATAATTATTAGAAATTAAGGGCGATAATCTAAGAAAGCTAAGTTTGGCATAAGGAAGAATATTCTTAGTCCAATCATTATTCTTAGCCAAGGAAATCCAATCATAATTAATTGATAATGTATCTTAAAAAAGACTCTATGGTTGAAGTAAAATAATGTAGGCAAAGTCATATATATTAGGGTGTTTTAGTGTAATTATTGAAAATTAAGAGTCATAAATTTAAAAAGTTAAGTTTAACCCAATGGATAAATTATATAACCCAATCATGATCCTTACCCCCGACAAGTTCAATCATTATATAAGTGATGACCAATCAATATAGACCAAAATATTTAATTTTAATCTATCCCTAATTAAATGGGTTAATACATATCTTGTTATTAAAATTTACATTATTCAGTTTCATTACACAGTAAAGCAAATATTTTATATTGCCATATTTAATAATATTATACACTAAAATTTTATATATACAGATATGAATAAAAAGGTGATAAGTACTTACAAATTTACAATTTTTGTTCTGACTATTTTTTTTAATGAATAATTCTTTCAATATTACAATACGTATTTACATTATTATAATTCTTTCAAACTAGAAATTCAATTTTATAATACACCTAAAATTTAAATTTCTGTATTTCAATTAATGATATTTCACATATATTCATATATGTAAGAATTTTATTATGAACCGCATATAAGTATATATAAATAGTACAAGCCCACAAGGTACATATATATGAAGAATTTGGTGATGCCCGGAATTTCGTCACTAAAAAGCATCTAAATTGGTGACGACCATAAGTTCGTCATCAATGACTGAATTTTAAGATTTTAGTGACGAGAGTGATCCTCGTCGCTAATTGTGACATATTGGTGGGAAAACTTTCCGCCAAACTCTTTAGTGATGAAATGGTGACAACTTTTAGTCACTCATCACTAAAGATGGTGAACTGATGAAAAATTGGTGACGACTAAAGTTCTTGTCACTAATGGAGTGATTTGGTGATGGAATTTTTGTTCATCACGATGGTTTCCATCATCAAAGGGGGATAATTCTTGTAGTGAATTGAGTAAATATAGAGTGCAATAACTATATCACCACAACTTTGGATAGTTTAAGGGGTAATTTTCATATTTGGTTGGCCAAAGCTGCCACAAAATAGAACCAACTTCATTAGGCCAATCAACAAGAGTCTAAACACTCCAAATTAGGGTTGATTTAGAAATTAAACTTTTACCAATTTAAAAATTAAAAAATAGTGTCTTGCACTTCTTTAGTGTACATCTCCAGTCACCTAGGGGGTGCCTAAATTGGGAGAATAGAATGGATTTTTTGGAAGTCATTCCATTCCCCCTGCTTGGTTGGGGGGAATGGAATGGAGATAGGGAAATTGATTACCCCATATAGGGTAATCCCTCATATCCCCCAATATTGGGGGGTATGGAAGATAGGGAATGCTTTATTTTTTTAATTATTATTATAATTAATTAATACTAACTAATTAATTAATTAATATTAATTATTATAATTAATATAAATTAATTTATTATTAACTTATTATTATTAAAAGTAATAATAAATTAAGTAATCAAGATTAATTTAATTAATCATTCATTCACTTAATATTATAAAATAAATAAATAAATAATCTCATTTATGAATAGTAATTATTATAATTAATGTGTAATTAATGTATTAATGTATAAATAATTAATTGATAATATTAATTAATTACTAATTATTACTAACTAATTAATTAACTAATACTAACTAACTAATTAATATTAGTTATTATAATTAATACTAATTAATTAACTAATACTAATAAATTAATTATTATAATTAATATAAATTAATTTATTATTAACTTATTATTATTAAGTAATAATAAATTAACTAATTAAGATTAATTTAATTAATCATTCATTTAGTTAATATTTTAATTTAATATTATAATTTATAATTAATTAATTACTTAAGATTAATTTAATCAATAATATTTTAATTAATAATTAATTAATCTCATTTTATAATAATTAATTAACTAATAATAATTAATTAATTAATACTAATTATTACAATTAATTTATAATTATTTCCAATCTCCAGCACAAACCAACCACCATTATTATTAATCATTTCCATTTTCCTACACAAACCAATTAGCAAAATTATAATGAAAGACCCCACTATCATTCCCCATTACTATCATTTCCATTACCTCTCCTATTCTCCTCCCCCAGTGGGGCGCCTTCTTAATACAGTTTAGTTGGTATCCTTTTCCTTATAGGATTCATGTTGCCAAATGAGATTAAAAAAAAAAAGCTACTATAAAATAGGGGCCAAAATAATTTTAAATTTTTTTTCCAAAGTAATTCTTTGAGATTCCCCTCTTCCTCAACCCCCCCCCCTCCCCCAAAAGTACAATTGATAAGGTATAATTTATAAAGATTTATAAAATATAACAAATACAACACACAAAATTGGCCATTAAATACATAATTTTATGGCAATCTCTTCATTATTATTATTTTTTAATTTTAGACCACTTATAATCATTACTTATAAAAAAATATTATAGGAATTTCATTATCTGGAAAAGAAGGAAAAATGGATAAAGTTTGACTTTTTTGTCTTGGACAAAGAGAATAGGGAAATTTGCAAATATAGCACCTTTTTGAGTTGACTTTGCAAATATAGCACTGCCACTTTTTTGTTTGCAACCATAGTACTTCAAGGTTGCATAAAGACTAAAGTACCCCTCATATTCTCTTCTAAAACGCAAAGACATAGCACTTCACCATCATCTTCTTTTAGAACGACTCTGTTTTTTTTCTCGAAACTCTAGTATTCAACCTAAAACTCGATCTAACCTATTGTTCGACTTAAAATTCGACTTAATCTAGTGCTTGACCTAAAACTCGATCTTAAACTTGACCTAAAACTCGACCTCAAACTCAACCTCATGCTTGACCTCATGCTCGACCTTATGCTTGACCTCAAACTTGACTTAAAACTAAACTTAAAATTCGACCTAATTAAGTGCTTGATATAAAACTTGACCTAAAACTCGACTTAACCTTGTGATGAACTTAAAACTCAACTTAAGGCTCGACCAGTTTCTCATTCAAATTCACAAACTCAGTTCATCTATTGAAAATTTCAACTAACATCTCGCTGATACGATTTCTTCTCCATAGTCACGGTCTTCTTGCTTGAAGATGATGATCCAATAAGGTGTACGAATAATGGGGTGTGCAAACAAATTTTGTTGAATCGATGAAACAGGAGACTAATGGGTTCTGAGAAAAAAAATAAGAAGATGAGGGTGAAGTGCTATGTCTTTGTGTTTTAGAAGAGAATATGAGGGGTATTTTGGTTTTTATGCAACCTTGAAATGCTATAACAATAAAGAAAAAAAGTGAGGTGCTATATTTGCAAAGTCAACTGTCAAAGGTACTATATTTGCAAATTTCCCAAGAGAATATGATGATGTTGCATTCAACAATTAGAGTTGATAAGTCATACTCTAACTGTAGTTAAATTGGATCATAGCTAATAGTTAGGTTTTGGACAAGTTGGATTATGTAAGAAAAAAATTAGTGAGAAAATGTTCGAAAAAAGATTTTGAGAAAGACTTTTTGATGTTTAAGTCGTGTTAACAATATGAAGAGTCATGTAATTTTTCTTATATTTATCTATATACATAGAATATAGAAAATGGAAGTGTCTCCAAATTTAAATAATGTGTCAAATGTTCATATTTTGACACGTATTTCTTTTCTACTTGTGAGCGAACACGCGCATCTTAAGAAATCCTAATATATCTTGAACAAAGTTAAAACATCCTAACAAAACAAAAGTAGTTGGAATTTGGCTTGTTGCATGGCTTTCATGATTATTGATGACACCAAATCATGCCTGAGAACTTTGTTTTAATTAAGGATTGTTGGATGAATAGAAATTAGAGTCCTATAGCACATAGTTTTGGTTAACAACCAAGATATATGTTAATAGTAACTTATACTTTCGTTTTTAAAAAAAAGTTCAACTTGCACAATTTTATTAGGTATAACACATTTAATATATCAGTAAATACATAATTTAATATTTTTATTCAAGCCATATATATATAATTATTATCAATAAAAATATTATAAAAATTACCTATAAAAGTGGACTCTTTCTTTCACACATAAAAAAGTTTGAAAATAAAATCTATTTTTAGAATGAAGATGCCTACCAACTTCAATACTGTCCTAGTCCCTCAACGTGTGGAGCAAATTGCGGACTCTTTCTTTTGTTGACAAGGGTTTACTCCCCGCCCTATGGCCCCAGCCTGCAAGGGGCTCAATGGGATGCAAATCACACTAGGCAAGCCCGGTGTGACAGGCGAAAGGACCGAAGCAGCTCCACAGGGGTTCGACCTCTCGACCTAACGGTCCCGAGGCGCCTGCTTTACCGCTCGGCCATGAGCCGAAGCTCAATTGCGGACTCTTTCTTCTTTGTGAAAACATTGGTGTGGTTGTGGAGAACGGAAGGAGACGTTTGGCGCTAACAAATCAACCACCATTCAAAGTCGTGTTCCAAAGGATATAGAGAATTATTATCTGTGAAGTCTGATTAAATAAAATGCTCATGGAATGGTGTTGCAAAGTGGAGCTAATTATTGCAAGCCAATTTATCCAGTTTTAATTTTCACAAAACTTGATTATCAATAATGCCTTGAAAGGCACTTAATCTCCACGTTGTTCTATTACCTTGACATTTTGAGACTTGCATTAATGTTCATATTAAATAATGACTAATAATACACTTGGTAAAAAATATCACTAAAATCCCTTGGCTTCGTTTGGATTGTGATTTATTTAAAAAAAATTGTATTGAAATATGTGAAAATATTGATGAGTTGATAGAAAAAATATTTTGAAGGGAAAAATAAGAGCAATTTTTTTAAAAAAAATTATATGAAAGGAATTTGAGTGGAAAAATTTAAAATTTGAAATAAAAATATGTTTAGATATTTTATTTTTATTCAAAACAAGTTAACTTTTTGTAAATAGAAATAGTGTCCAAACGAAGCCTTTATGATTAACATTGCATTTATGTAGCGATAATTACTAAATACCATTTTTTAAATTATTTAATATTATTTAATCATGTATATGTCACATCAGCCACATCAATCATAGTGAAAATAAAACCCAACTTAACCTTTGCTCCAAGAGCAATTTTCATAGATCTACTCCAGGAAAGGTAATTGTTGCCCGTGGGAGGTTTTGAAACTAGGACCATACCTGTAACCTGAATGATCTGAACCGTGCAAAAATAGTGGATCTCCATTTCCATAATTTTTGGACTCTAACATGATAAACGACAAGATAAACCAAAATAGTTAAATAAAAATATTAAAATGTGTTACAAAAAATCATGTAACCTGTCCAGCCTTGCCTAAGGATACAAACATAATTCACTCCAAAAATGTTGAGCCTGCCTAAGAACGCAAGCAATGTTACAATACCATGGTTTTCTCGCCATCATCTCGGTAGAGATGCCAAGAATTTTTAATTACTTGCCAAATTGCGAGTTTAATTAAGTTTTTGAATGATGATAAAGAATGGGATTTGGACGTGAACTGACCTAATTTTACCCAATTCCATGCTCCGGCAACGTGGTGTCTTGTGATGGGAACATATCTAGTTTGATATTTGTAATGGCATCTCAAAGTTTCTACACTAAACCTCCACACACATTATAGTAATACTACTTGTTGATCTCACATTGTAAATCCCCCAATTATTCTGTCCACCACTGCCATACATGACAAAACCAAGCAAGGTTTTGGAACCCCTCAAAATTCAAACAATTATATGTAATCAATGGAGAGAATATTCTCCCAAATTGTACTATGATGGCTGTTGCTCAAACAAGCATTAAAGGGGGATTTTGTTTAAGTCCCAAGTCAATGTCATTGTAGTAGTTACGAGAAATGAAAGATTGAAATGTATTACTTAATGCCATTTGCTTATTTGTAAGGCACTCACACTACTTATGAATTAAAGTAGTAGTGCTATTTGGAGCTCCATGTACACTTTTGGAAGTTTGAAATGATCAAAATTAAAGGTGGGATGGAGCCATTTTTATAAATGAAGTTAAAGCTCGATGAAAAAAACAGTCCCTTTTGTTTATTAGCTCCTTTATTTGTTGTTGGTCATAATGAATCTTGAATATGCAAAACTTAATTTTCATTGCTTCCATTTATGTCTCCCATTTTGTTGCTTTTGAGTTTTCATTAGGTTATTAAAAGATATCACAAAAATGAATGCTACTTTAAAAAGTAGGAGTAAATTTGGCTGTCACATTTAATTGTGGGTGTCCAAATTCGACACGTATCTTTGGAATGAATGATAGACAGCTTCACGTGAAAGTTGAAACCATGGAATTTTAAATTTACACCGCATAGTGGTTGGCCAAGTCAATATTGGGGAACAGAGGCATAACCTTAAATTAGATGTTAAAATTTTATAATACTACTTTCTTCCCATAAAAAAAAATCTATTTTTAGTATAAAAGTTTTGTGTTATCTTTAATAATGATAATATATAATATTTTGTAATTTAAAAAAGTTATACGAAATAAAAAATGAATTATTTTTTTAGAAAAGAGGGAGTAATATAATTGTAATTCAAATGAGAAAAATATTTAGAAAAATAAAAAAATTTGATTCATTAAGATGTGAATAAAATAAAACTACCTCCATCCTAGAAAAAAAAAGGGTCTAATTTTAAAAATTTTGTTTGTCAAAACAAAAAAAAAAATTCATGTTTAATGTAAAATTTGTGTATCACTCTTACTTATAATAACAATGCATATCTAATTTAAAAAATAAGTATAAAATATAAAAATATACATTTAATGATGCATTAAATACATTGTACATTGTAACTTAAAAAATGTTATACCAAATGAAAAGTTGGTTCTTTGTTTTGGAATGAATGAAATATTTGTAATGTTAAATGTGGTTGTTAATTGACTATTTCTTTTATGAGATGTGCGAGTGATGAATAAATTATAAATTAACTATAATTTATAATGAATTGCACAGAAAGTTTTAGCAATTTGAAAATATTATAAGATAGACATTATGTATGAGTCACTGAGTTGGAATAAGAAAAAAATTATAAACTTTAACCAAATATAACAAAAAAAAAGGTTCTCTAATTTAATACAATTTTAATTCTAACAAGGAATCAAACAAACCCAAGATAAAATTTCTCTTCGTATCTTGCTTAATGATATTTTTTCTTCCAAAAAATTGACTTAACACTCTTTTACTATAACTAAAAGTGCAAATCCATCACTCTAAATAAGCGATTATGCATCTAGATGACATATGCTATTAAGTAATAGTTACTCGGACAATCTACTAATACTTTGTTATGTAAATGTCATATCAATTATTGAGAGAATTTATTATGATTTTTTATTGAATGTATCATTAATCTTAAGTTAAATATTCCTAATTTTTGTTTTTACTCTAACAAAATTTCATGAGCAATAAATGTGTTCCTGTAATTTTCACTTTGTGTTAATTTGTTCCTTGATCTTCTAAGACAAAACACCATAAATCCCTCTTTAATGTCACATTAATGGTTGACACCTCACACTTATCTTGCTTTCTTAACTTACATTATTGCTCCCACCATTATTATAGTAGGGGTTGCAAAACAAAGGGAGGCAATATGATTTGTTGGTAATTTTTTTTTTCTCAAAGTAGATTAAAAGAAAGGCCAATTAATAGAACCTGAGAAGGGTGCAATTGGAATACAACACTTACCTCTGCAAAATACTCCGCCCTGCGTCAAACTAAGGGCTTGTTCGATAAAATTGAATGATTAAATCTGAATATTGAATTTTAAAATTTGAATATTGAAGTGATTAAATTGTTAAAATTTGAATATTTAAAATCTAAATTTATTAATATTATTTGATAAACATTTAATCTGAATGTTGAATAATTGAAATTATACTATTTTGTCATTCTCTTGATTTTTTTAATTATATGTAGAAATATTAATTTTAAAAATTAAACATCAAATATTATTTATGAAAGTTTGTAAAAGATAGGATATATCAAAATTAATATTTAATAACAAAAAATAAAATAAAATAAATTAATTAATTAAAATTTATTCAATCTTGTTTTCTTAACTTACATTATTGCTCCCACCATTATTATACTAGGGGTTGCAAAACAAAGGGAGGCAATATGATTTGCTGGTGATTGAAGGGCCAATTAATAAAACCTGAGAGGGTGCAATTGCTTACCTACCTCCGCAAAATACTCGGCAAACTAAGGGCTTGTTCGATAAAATTGAATGTTAAAATTTGAATATTTAAAATCTAAACCTATTAATATTATTTGATAAATATTTGATCTGAATGTTGAATAATTGAAATTATACAATTTTGTCCTTCTATTTTTTTTAATTATATGTAGAAATATTAATTTTTAAAATTGAACATCAACACTATTCATGAAAATATGTAAAAGATATAATATATCAAAATTAATATTTAATAACAAAAAATAAAACCAAATAAATAAAGTAATTAAATTTTAGTCAATCTTTTTACCCAAAAAAAAAAATCTTTTGAAAGTATGTGCTATAGAAAAAAAAAAGATGAAAAGGAAAGAAAGTCATATAAAAAGGGTTCTTTATAGTTATAGGGAAAAAATAGTTTGTTAAATGATTTAATAAAAGATGATAAATTTGAAAATTTTGTTAAATTTTTTTACTGATAATATTAAGTGATAAGCATTAAATTAACTTTTACTATTTAAATTTTTTTTATAAAGATTAAACAATGCCTAAACAATTAAGTTGGGTGAAATTTCATTATTAAATAACCAAAAAACTAAAATTTCTTAATTCATGAACTTTAAGCAATAATTGATGCTATCAAATAGGTTTAGGGATAGTAATTGGGAGGGAAGTGTAAAAATTAGGTGAGACTCAAATGAAGAGGAAATAAAAACTCCTTGTGTTCCAAAAAAAAGAGTCTAGTTTTAACGTTTTATTGTTTTAAAAAAAGATTTACTTTTAAACTAAATTTCTAAAATATCTTTATTAATAATAATTATGTATGCTCAAAATTAAAAATTAAGGATAAAAATTTAAAATTATACATTTAGTGGTGCATTAAATAAGTTGCACTTAATAATTAATAAAAAATTATATATTAACCAAAATAATTTTTTCTTGGACGAAAGGAGTAGATTGGATAATGTATTTTTCATTAAAATTTAAAATTTAATAGGAATGAGATTTATGGGCTTTAAAAAAAATTTAATTTCTACTGGTATCCCATTAATTTTTTTTTTCTATTTATTTTAAGTGGTGGGTTGCCTGCAGCCAAATGCTAACCGGTCAGATTCCGACTAGATTCCAATTACTTGATTAAAATTTGGCAAAATTACCAGATAACAGGTCGAACACCATCATTTTAAAATAAAAATAAATTTTATTTATTAATAATATATATAAAAAAATAAAAATTTAAAAATAAGTAAAACTTTGATTACTCATTAATTACTCATTTTAATTTCCCATCAAAATCTGTGGATATTCTAATACTTACCTAAAACGATTTTAACCCAATAAAATCCCTCCTAGTTGTTCCCAATGAATATTTTTAATGAGTATAAAAAGCCCAATAATTATCATCCAATTATGTACCCATTAGAATTATCAATTTTTGTTGCCTCTACTTAAACCAATCTAATCAAAATTGGCTAAAAATCTGGCATGTATTTATGGAAAAAAAACCAAGATTTGGAAATGTTGAGTTAAGTTTATATCTTTTCAAATTATAGTTTAACCTCAAAATTTTTATAAAATTTATTTTCTTCCATTTTCATGGAAAGATTTAAAATTTTCGTCCAGAAAAGTTTCTATTTCATAAAAATTAAAGCTTTAAAATTTTTGCTACTTAAGTACATTTTTATAGTACTTTTCACATAATTATTGGACTATAAAGATAGACATAATATATAATTTACTCTAAATTTATACTTAATTGCACTTCAAATATTATGATTCATACTTTTATAACTAATGAATGTTTTTACACCATAATAACTTCACTAATTTATTTACACCAGTGAATCTTTGACCAGTAATTTGACTCTGACTGATTCATTCTTCAATCCAATTCTTAATATACTAGTGAAACTCTGTCAATTAATGATAGAGCTTCATATCCCTCAGTAGCTAATTAGCCTTTTTTTCTTTTTTTCTTTTTTTTTAATGTAGAAAACGATACTTATAAATTTTATATAAATAATTTAGGTAAAGTACATGTATCAACATGTTAATAATTCTTTTGGTAAACTTTCAATCTGCAGCAGTTAACGAGAACAATTAGAATCCAACATTAAGGAATATTTCTTTGTTGGACTAAAATTTCTAGCTCTTGACTAAATAAAATTTATCTCATGAAATAGATTTGGCAAATGGGCAGGATAGATATATATAGATCGAATATTAATGAGAAGAAATCAGTCCCTCTTTTTTCAAGAAAAAAGTTCATTTTTGAATGAAAATTTTATATTATTTTTACTAATAATGATAATATATGGCACAGAATTAAAATGAAAAAGAAAAATAGAAGATTATATATTTAAGTTATTAAATGTAGTGCAATTTATAATTTAAAAAATTAATTTAGTAAAAAATGAACTCTTTTTTTGGGACAGAGGAAAGTAATTAATTGCTGGTTTTATTAATCTCATTAATAATAAGTATTAATTCGATGAGTTTACAATAAATTGGGCACTTCAAATACTTAATGGGAGCCCATTACTTATTAATAATTTTTCTGTTTATTTTTAATTAGTTTTTAATATCAGCCTCATTATTTAATTTAATTTAATTAATAATATATTTAAATAATTTTTTTTAATTAATTAAGAAATAAAATCTTTCTTATAAATTTATAACTTCCATCCCCAAAACAGAGTTCAATTTTTTTGAAATAAAATTCCTATATGATCCTTACTAATAATCATTATATATATGTTTTGCACTTAAAAAATGAGGATAAAAGAAAAAAGAAAATTGTGCATTTAATAATTCACTAAATGTGTTTTACCTTATAATTAAGAAAAAAATCATATTTCGCTCAAAGTGAATTTTTTTTTAGAACACAATGAGTGATTAACTTAAAAAACCATTATCTTTATTTATAAATATATAAAAAGTGTAAAAAAAAAATTCAAATAAGACCCTCAAGGATTCATTTAATAACCATTCTAGTGTACTCATCTATATTTCAAAAAATCCCAATGAATAATAACTATATGCGTTATCTGAGTGACTTGTACCAATAGAAGTGAATTGGAAATGGAATCCTTTGCCATGTTCATCATCAAGTAATGGAAACTTGCCTTACCCAATTCTGACTCATAGCATCTTCTCACTTGATTCTGAAACGCCATGCATGGTGGGATGTCTTTTCTTGACAATATTGTCAACATAGTGTGATAATTATAGAATCCATTGACGAAAAAGAATGACAGGAACCGTAGAATACCCTGACAGGCAGTATGTAAATGGAAATCTACCTGTCGTGTCAACTTCGAAGCCTGAGGAAAGTGCAGAAAAATCTAACGATGGATCCTCTATTTGACTTGTGGCGTAAACATGCCACATGCACGCACCATTGCAGGTCGCTCAGAAAGCCCACAGTGGTTTCGTTTGTTTTGTTCGGCTCTTATCGCTTGATGGTGCATATCAGTGTCAACCCTTTTTGATAATGATGATAATTGCGGTTGAAATGAAGGGGGAAAAGCAAAAGAAAAAGCTCAGAAATTGCGTGTAACATTCGGTGACACATGCGTTTGCTTTACAACTTCTGCAATATATATGGATGTTGGGAAATTAACATGCTAATTTTGTGAAAATGTAACGAAATATAACAGAATTTGATTTTTTATTAGGATTATTTTTGATGATTTTCACGTAAAAATGTACTCCTTAAGTGATTCAAATGTTAATAATTAATTAGAAGTTGCATCAATTAATAGTCACATATGTGTTCAGTATTTAACGTATTCATATGAACTTCTTTTTAAAATTTTCATCAAAATTAATCAATACCTAATTAAAATACATCATCATGCTATTGAGTTTTGTTGTATATTATTATGTATCCTCACTCAACTATTGAGTTTGTTCTCATTCTATTTTATTAAAAACTTTTGAAAAGTAACAATATTGATACTTCAATTCAAATTAATAATACTAATTTTTCGTTTTAAAAGCATATCACTGACGACGCAATTTTATAACTCTAGTAACAATTGAAAAATGTCAATATTATTAGTTCTTTTTAAGCCACATAACATGTTTTCACTTCAGTTTTCCTTATCTCCACAATTAATATAGAAAGTTCAAAAATAATGCACGTAGTAGTTAAATTGCACAAATAGTTTGCACAACATTATATGCTCAAACCTTTTTTTCTCTAAGGTATTGAATTTGCATTGAAAAAGAAGAAGAAGAAGCCATATTCGTTACTTAGCTATTGAATTTGCATTCATTCTATTTTCTTCTAAGGTTTTTTACCATGCAACATGTCTAGTTCAATTTCCTATATTCAACAACTGATACAAAGGTTCATAAATTGTGTAGTACCGAAAGCACATGAATATTTTACAAGAGGATGATGTAAATTCAAACTTTCTTATTTTCCGTCAAAAACCCCACTTTGCAATTTGGAAGAAGGGCAAAAAAAAAGAAAAAAAAAACCGTTTGATGTAGAAAAATACCAAACTTTTGGTTAAATTAATTTTTTTTTCCAGTTCTCTAGAGAAAACAATAAACTAAAGAGTAATTAAGAACACAATAATGATAGAAATACGAAATACGAAATATGAAATAGGGAATAAATTTTCAAAAAATATTTCACTATCATGTACTAATAATGTTTCGTTTTGATCAAACGATATAATACTATTTCAATAAAATGTAAAACCATCATGCACGATAATTGAATAGATAATTTGATTTAATGAGTAGCGACTTTTTCCAACGATCAATGATTAAACTTCACTGATAGCAAATAATACAACAATTCCTTTCCTGTCATTTCCTGTCCTGAGATGTTTTTTCTTCCTTTTGAAAGTTTAAGCGCTGGTTCTTCAATATTTGGCATTAATGTTAATGTTGACGAGGTAAATTCCTTGACTCATAATTATATTTTGGCATATTGCGCCGTCCAGCAACAAAACACAGGGTTCAACGCTTTGAAAATTGTGGCAAAACAGCAGTCTTGGTACAACCAATTGATCCTAATCAAAATCTGTATTAAGCCCCTTATAAATTAATGAATATAAAAAAAATTACACGTCCTTCCACTAAAACGGAATGAAATATATAAAATCTATGCCTAATTTATGCAAAGTAAATACTCTATAAGTATAAATTAGGACTTGTTTGATATTTTTCTCTGAGAAAAAGTTGAAATATAATCAATTTAAATTTGAAACTGCTATTCAAAATTTTAATGAAATATTGATTTTTTTAATCTCATATTTATTTTTCGTAAAAAAAAAATATCTTTATATAACTTGCTAAAATGTCTCTGATATAATGATTTAATAACTTAAAAAGGGCTCTCACATAGGTCTAAAATTGGCATACAAAGCTTCATATCCATGACCATGATCATACGTATGCCCTCTGGAATTAAATTGGGGCCTTTTTTTTTTTTTCTTTTTCGGTAGAAATGTTTATTACGCATGTGTGGAAAGTATGAAATTGGAAGAGTAGAGAGACAGTTGAGAGTGGATGGATGTGTTCCGCACTAAACTTACTGTATCAAACAAGATATTCCCTTCTTACTAGTGCTTTTGTCACTTGGGTTAAGATAATGTTAGGCCAGTGGTCACTGCACCAACCAACCCTCCCTCAGTATCAATGGATTTGGGCAGTACTATTAAAGAAAAAAAACACGGCAATCCTTGCAACAGGAGAAAGATCTTCAACAATGGAAAGGAATCTCCCAAGGTAGAAGTTTGTAAGGTAATCAATAAATCAATTGTTTTTCAAAAAGGAAAAGTGGGTTAAAATTTCCAAGAAATTGTATTGTGGAAAGGAATCTCCCAAGGTAAAAGTTAGTTAGGTAATCAATAAATCAATTGTGTTTCAAAAAAGAAAAGTTGATTAAAATTTCCAAGAAATTGTATTGTAGAAAGGAATCTCCCAAGGTAAAAGTTAGTAAGGTAATCAATTAATCAATTGTCTTTCAAAAAAGAAAAGTTGATTAAAATTTCCAAGAAATTGTATTGTGATATGTACTAAGTCACACTTGTTTCATTCTAATTGAATGTCTCCTATTTAAATAGAAATAGATGCCTCAAGTTGGGGAAAACAAAAAAGGACAATCATAATGGAGAATAAAAAATTTAATCATACTTTGTGTCTCTTTTTCTATTTTTATTTTTTTTTGGGGATACACTAACTTGTAAATTAGCTACTTTCATTTGAATGTGTTCAGACTACAAACACTAGTTTGCTAAAAATAAATAATGAGTCGCAATGTTATAATTTTATAATTCTTTCGTAAAGTTCTTTCGTACACATCTTAAGGTGTGTATAGATAGTTATTTTGATTTTGATTTTTATTTTACACATATTTTCTAATGTGTAAAATATTATATTTAACATTTTCTAAAAACGTGGTCAAAACACATTTGGCTTACAAAAAATGAGACCTTAAAACAAACCTATTCTCTACTATTTTCTTTTCACATTTTAATGTTTTAATTATTATCCCTCAGCATTTTAGTTGAAACTATTTTTAATTTTTGTAATCCCTATAACATTTAAATTCAAAACACATTTTTAGATTGTAATTTATACAACATTTTAATTCAAAACACATTTCAATCTATCAATTTAAATAATATTTCAAACAACATTACAAATTTCTTTTTTATTAAAAATACATTTTTAAACATAATTTATATGTAGCCCAAATATCACAACTTGTAGTATGCGACTAATTTTCTCCCTTTTCAAATGTAATGGTATTGGTACTCCAAAAAATGATTTGGTTCCACAATTACAATTTACTTCTCAAGTTGCAAATGGTAACTTAAAAAGCATGCAAGAGAAAATCCCTAGGGGTGTAAGTGAACTAGTACGTTCAGTGAACAGCTCGTGAACAAGTTCAATTTCGTTCGTTCGTGTTTGTTCGTTAAGTTAAATGAACAATAAACGAACAAATTTTAGTGTTCGTTTAATAAACGAACACGAACACGAACAGACATATATTCGGTTTGTTTATGTTCGCGAATAAGCTCGTTTAGTGTTCGTGAACATGTTCAATTAATATTCGTTCAAAGCTCGTTTAGTATTCGTGAACATGTTCGATTAATATTCGTTTAAAGTTCGTTTAGTGTTCGTGAATATGTTCGATTAATGTTTGTTTAAAATAATATATATAAATATTTATAATAATATTAAGAATGTTTTATTGTTAATCTCTGTTCTTTTCTTTTCTTTTTTTTCTTGTTGAAACAGGATGTGCTGAGATTTTAAAGTTTTATAGTTGTTTTACTCTTTCTGCAAGTTACTCATTTTTAGTATGAAGTTGTATACTAGAAGCTCTAGTGGTGTAAGCGAACAGATCTTTCGGTGAACATGTATAAATATATATGTAATATTTATATATTATATTATTTTAAATTTTTGTTTATTTAAATGTTTGTAAACATGTTCGTTTAAACATTCGCGAACATGTTTGTTTAAAAATTCACGAACATGTTCGTTTAAATGTTTGTGAATATGCTCGTTTAAGCGTTCGTGAACATATTCATTAAGCGTTCGTGAACATGTTCGCGAATATTAACGAACATTAATAAATATGTTCGAGATTGGCTCGTATTCGTTTAAGTTTTTCATATTTGTGTTTGAGCTCGGTTCGTGTTCGTTTAAAATAAACGAACAAATTTTGAATAATGTCCGTTAAATAAACGAACAGATTTTGAATAATGTCCGTTCGAGATCGTTCGGATCGTTTACAGCCCTAAAAATCCCAAATTTAAGAGAGTGCCATACTTCTCAAAGTTCTAAATTTCTGCATAGATTTAAGCCATTCTTGCCTGACTAACTTGCCTTAACAACAGTGATAATTCCTTAGTTAATGTCAGAAACAGCAGCACACTGATAGTGATCAGAAACAAATTGCAGACAAAAAAATAAAGGTTCCAATTAAAAATCGTACTATGTGGGATATAATGGCACTCCAAGATTTATTATCTAAAATGGTTGACTCATCTTGAAATTGACTATTTGAAGAAATAATATAAATTTTTAGGAGCAGTATTCATCTCTATTGTGCTACTTTAATATAACCACATAATAGCAGCACAGGTTTCTTTGACCCTGAAAAAGAAAAAGACCAATTTTGTCAGCTATAAAAGCACATCTCCCTTCATCCTTCCATCTTCACAATTAACCAATCCAAGCCCTCTTTCCCTGCTCAACAATCTCTTCTGCTTTTATCCATCAAGCATGGACCACAAAGCTTCACTTCGGCTGCTCACCCTGTTATTGGTGTTTTCTTTTGTTTTCTCAAGTAATTAAAACCCACCCCTCCAATCCAATTCATGTCAACTTCAATTTCTCTGCGTTTTTAATCCAACTCTGTTTTTTCTGTTCTTTTTTGTTTCTTGAACTGACAAATTAACTCATATATATTTTATTGCGTGATGGTTACCAACAGGAAACCTGAAGTCCATCAGCTTGAAGGAGGAAGATGGCGTTTCAGTCCTCCAAGATTTGGTTAAACAGGTCCTTTTAAATTATTTTAATTGACTTTGTGCCGCAGGAAGTTAATGTATTTTCCTTTTTGTCCTCTGATTTTTGTGGTTCTCCTAGATTTGTGCTCGTTTGGACTTATACGAAATATCAAGTGTGCCCATCAATATTCTTGCTTGCATTATTATCTTGTCCTTGAGGGTTTCTTTTATTAAGTGAATACTTCTTTTTTTTGCTTTTTTTTTAAGGGTACAATTTAGTAGTGTAGTATAGTTTTAAAATTCTCTCCAATAAATTATTCTCCTGGCTCTTCATCTTAAATTTGAATTTAACTCATGAAGTAAAATTTAATGCACTTTTATGAGTTTGTATAAGAGGGATCATTTTGCTCTAGTTGTTTGGTCATGAAGTATAATTTAACTCTGCATGTGGCTTGTCGGGGATGAGAATCATTTCTTTTTTTTCAAAATACTATTACTGCCCTTGTATTTCGTTTCTTTTCTTTTGGTAATTTTTACTATTCTTGGTTTTTAAGTTATTTAATACCAGGCCATACATACTGACTTGTGGTTTATGGAAGTATTCATTTCTTTAAATTTTATTTGCAATCTCTTATTGTTGTTGAAAATTTGAAACAAAGCAGGGTTTTACAAGGAGACTCTTGGAGGAGGAGGAGGAATCATCATTTATTGAAGGAAGAATGGACCATGAAAGACTAGATTATACACCCGCAGGTGCAAACAAAAACCATGATCCAAAACCACCAGGAAGCGCTTAATCAGCTTCAAGAATCATGTCATTATGTCGGTTCATGTAGATATAGTCAGTCCAATGTGAATGCTGATGGTTGATATGGGAGATCCTAGTCCTAGTTGTCGTTTGATATTTTATTTGACTACTTTCTGGTTTGTCTGTCTCTGAGTGCGTGAGTGTGTGTAATCGATAGCGATTTCCCAAACTGTGTGTTGTATTTGGAAATTGGATGATGAATAAAATAAAGTATGGATTTGCGTTTGTGCAAATGAGAGTAGGACAGACATTGACCATAAAGTTTGGTTCATTAATTTGCTGGAAAGTTGGGAGTCATTTTCCCAAGGGAAAAGACAAACTCTTTTGACATAAAAAGATTGGGCAGTTCTTTTAATATGGTTGTTTTTCGAGTACAATCATATTAGCCCGTACAAAATTTAATGTAAAAAAATCGTATGATTGAATCACTAATTGTACTTGTAACACTCTATAGGCCTCAACATATTTTTTGGAGGGCAAGCAATTTTGAGTTCGGTGACTGTGAGTGGCTTGACATGCTTCCGACATAACAAATGTAATCATGATGATTTAATTCAATATCTACATTCGACTTTATGACATAGATTAGTTAGTACAGTGTAAAGGCTAGGAAGATTAGATCATGTGTAGTTACAAAGTTAAATATAAGGATGACATTGTAATGTGGTCCAAAAAGTTATTGTTTAGTTGAATTAAAAAATAGTTACTGTTCCCTAGAAAACACAAAAAAAAGAGGCCAAAATTGGAGACCTAATATGGAAAGAAATTATTTAACGTAGCTATTGTAGCATGCTATTTTACCATGCAACTTTCATATATAATCATGGGGTTAGTTGATATTTAAATGGTGACGCCTTTAATCATCATGTGCGCTCACCAACAGAGCTTTGAAATCTTGCAAGAATGTCAAGAATAAAGAAAGAAAGAAAAAAAAAAAACAATCATGCAGGAGAGTTACCATGAGGCACAGGCAAAAAATAAACTATTAGAGGACAGTCGGGTTGGATGATAAGGTGTGAACAATTGCAAAAATGTCAAGAACAAAGAAAAAACAATAAAAGGAATAAAAGGAAAAACAACCATACAAGAGAATGAGGCACATGCAAAAAATTAACTGAAAGAGGACGATTGAGTTAGATGATAAGATAGTCGGTGGGCTTTCTTGTTGAGGTCAGGAGGAGAGGGGTTTGAACCCCCTCTTTAACATTCTCCCTCCTCATTATATTTCTTCTTTCTTGGTTAAAGTGAGAAACTTCCTTCTCATCATATTTCTTCTTTCTTGATTAAAGTGAGAAACTTACTATGTGAGTTAGATATATATACAGTTGTAATAGAATAAGATTGTAAAAAAAAAAAATTCGATGATGAGGTGCAAACAATTGCAATAATGTCAAGAACAAAGAAAAAAAATTAAAAGGAAAAACAATCATCCAGGAGAAGTACCATGAGGCACAGGCATACAATAAACTATGGAAGGAAGTATAGGTTAGATTATAAGGTGTGAACAATTGTAATTAGAAGATCTTGAATAGAAATCTTTTAGTTGCAAAAAATAAAAAAATAAAAAAAAATTACATGAACCATATGGCATATACCATGCTCATCCTATTGTATTTCCTCACCAAACAATAGAATGTGTAATGTTATATAACATGGGGCCTGTGAAGCACTCTACTATTATTGATCAAATGATGCATGCCCAAAACAAATATACAAATCAAATATACAAATTGAAAAAAAAAACATAGTCATGATAATGCAAGTTTACAAATACTCTTTCCGTTTCAAGAAAAGTTTACTTTAAATTGGTACAAATTTTTTTAATTATAAAATACAACATATTTAATGTACTAATTAAATGTATAAATTTTTTTTTATCCTTACTTTTTAAGTATGAGCCATATATAATTATTATTAGTACAAATAATATAGTGATTTACTTTGAAAATGGACTTTTTTTTTGGGGGAGAGGGGTGGGGTGGGGGACGGAGAGAGTGTTGAAAGGTAAGGTTGCAAAGCATGCTATTGAGCATTTATTTCAATTAAGAGAGAATCTAATTGCACAGAGGGAAAGAAAAGTAATTTATTATTGAGAATTCCATGATAACGTAAATTTGGGAGAAATATTAAACACAGGTGCCCTTAGAATAAGAAGCTTACCACAATAATGTATTTATTGATTTATTTTATATTTTTGCATTCAACAAAATATCAACATATACGAAATATTGGTTTTACTACTCCATTCATTCTAAAAAACAAATCTATTTTGGTTAAAATATAATTTTTTATTAGTTATTAGATACAACTCATTTAATGCACTAATAAATGTATAATTTTAATTTTTTATCCTTAATTTTTAATTTTTAGTATACATAATTTTTATTAGTGATAATATGTTAAAATTTTAATTTAAAAGTGGATTTTTTTTTTTTTTTGGATCGGAGGGGGTAGTATTTTATAAATGGTTAGGACCACTGGGCCCTTTTGGTTTGGGGCATTGGAATCCAAATGGGCATTTGGGGAACAGGGAGACAGGGGGTCCAAGTAACAATATACCTAACGTTTTCAAAAGTAATGGACAATATCAAAGGAAGCTCCACTTTTAAAGTGGGCTATCTAATGATAAAGTGTTTTCAATAATCAACTCTGCCAATCTGGCCCAGTACAGAATTCAATCTTCAATGAGCATGGACCGATTAGGTATAAAGCTCTTTAGCCACAAAGCTAAGCAGGATTGTAATTTTGTTGGCTAAAATTAATATTATTTTTTGAAAATTAGGCTACTTTAAAAAATATGGCCCCAACAAAAAAATAAAAATAAAAAAAAGCATTGGTACTGTCATGGTGTCACTCTAAATGGCCACATAACTAGATTTTCTTTTTTAAATAATGAATAAAATATTTCATTAATCATTATAACTAATTACAATATATAATTTAATTAAATATTTTCATCATCAGATTTGTAACACAGTTATAAATAGAAAATTTACTATATTAAATAATATGATTAATTTAAGATATCTTATGGACTACTAATTGGTATCCAAGATTCCAAGTAAACATTTAGACAATTATCTTTATTTTTTTGGCTTTAATTTTTCTTTTAAGAGGGTAAGATAGCCATACAACTCTATGTTGTAAGTCGTGAAATTTGAATAGTTGACCTTTGAGGATGAGTCATCAAACCCTAATTAATCCTATCACCACTTGTTTTTTGTTTTTTTTTAAATAATAATAATTTTAATGAAATTATATATTAATCGATATGACAAAAGTAAAAAAATATAATTACCTCTTATTATTTTATATTTTATTAAATGTAACACATAATTTAATTTTTTAAATTTTTTTATTTGCCACATCAGTCTATTGCAATATAACTTTTTTTTTATGAAAGCATCACCACCTTATTGTTATTATTATTATTATTATTCCAACATAGTATATTATCTCAAACTGTGGAGACGTGTTATGGTGATTAGAATGGAATGTCGGCATGTAATAAGGACTTGGACGCTATTGCCCAAATTTCCCAAATCTAATGAAAAATTTGCTTCTTCCTTCCACTCCCTTATCCAGTTCCTAATTGGCATATACCGTCTTACTTTTCTAATTTGGCTTTCATGTTCTAAAATTCAAACATTGCATGCCATACGCAATTGCAATTAATGGAAACAATCAGAAGAATCTCGAAACGGCTAAACAAATGTATCACGATTTTGAAGGCTGGACTTATTTTACAACATTTCTTGTTCAACAAGACGTGAAGCATTTAATAGTCCTTGTGACAATTTTCTAGTCATATTGATTAGCAGCAAAATTGGAAACACAATGAATTCCTCGTGAATTGCAGCCACGTTCTAGTCCGAGAATTGGAGAATTTTTTTTTTTATTGAATTTGGTTGAATTTTATGATTGTTTTTTATACCTCTTATTCATTTATAATAACTACTGGAGTGTACAAAAAATATTGAATTCGAGATCAATTTTGATTCTAACCAAACTAACTTAGTTTGTGGCACTATAGAAATGTTAAAATCATTAGGAGTAGCCCAATACCCATTAGGGATGTCTTAAGGTACTTCCTAAATGAGAGGAGAGGGGTTGGAATTATCCTTCTAATTTGTAGTGATGATATATGTACACATTTGTATTGTGAAAGTCTCATTGCTTGAGACACACTATACTTATAACGTAATGGATTGATTAATAAAAAAATGTCGGAAGCAGCACATCTAGGAATGGAATCCTGTGTTCATGACATCGCGACTTGCCATCATCAGATTTGAGGTTTTCTCATTGTATAAAACTTGAGTAATAATATATATAATAACTTTTTATAGTGATTTTTTATAACGACTAATGTGATAAGTATAAAAAATTAAAATTTAGTTATTATATTCTTTAAAACATGCAAAATAATAAGGATAGTTATCACATTATTTAAAATATGCAAAATAACACTAATTAAAACATGTAAAATAATAAGAGATGATTTTTTTTTCATATTTACTGCATTAATCACTATTATTTTTCATTATGAAAGATTAAGTCACTATAAATATCATTACTCATAAAACTTTAGGTAAGAATTGTCTTCTTTAGAAAAGATAAGGCTTTAGATAAGCAAACATGACAAGGCAAAACAAATTTTCCACTCTAAGACAACTATAAATAGAACACCAACACTTAAAAAATAAGATATTGATCAACATGAAGACCAACTTCATCTTGTTCACTTGCCTTATCTTCTCCGTTTCAGCAAACTTTTTCCTCGGCACAGCTCAAACTGGACTTCCTGAGCCAGTGCTGGACACTGCTGGTCGGCTGCTCCGCCGCGGCGTCAACTATTACATCTCGCCAGCAACTCCTGGTAACGGTGGTGGATTAACACTATCAATTGACAGAAACGGCAGATGCCCATATGAAATTGTTCAAGCATTGAACGATGATGCCAATGGCCTCCCACTGACGTTCTCACCGGTAAACAATGACACCATAATCCGAGTCAATACTGATCACAACATAAGGTTCATCAATTTCTCATCATCCATAGCATGTCCTCAATCCAACGTGTGGCAGCTTGTGGCCGACGGCGAATCACCGCCACCATTATTTGTCACAACTGGTGGAGTTGAAGGGAACCCTGGCCGTGATACCCTGCCCAGCTGGTTCAAAATTCAGAAATATGAAGATGCATATGAGATTGAATATTGTCCTAGCGTCCCATGTGAACCATGCAGAGTTCTTTGTGGAAATATTGGGATTTATGTTGGGAATGGAAGGAGACGTTTGGCAATAAATCAGCCACATTTCAAGATTGTGTTTAAAAGGGCGTAGATACATTGGGCACAAAGTGTTTTGTAATCATCTCTGATTCAATAATTTGTGTGATCAATATGCATATGATGTATCTTCAAGATTCAAATAAATAAGTAAAATCTATTGTTATTGTGGACATTAAATGATTAATTGTTATTAGATTACGAGTTTTTTTTTTTTAAAAAAACAAACTGGGGATTCTAACAATCCCATCAAAAGAATAAAGAATCCTACTTCCAGGTTATATTTAACGTAAATTAGTATGTACGTTGTTATGGTTTCTTTTTCTTTTTTTTTTGTTGGTGAAAAAATTTTATTCTTGGAATTTTAGTTTAATTACGTAAGGTATGTTATTCGTATATCGAATGTTATAAAATACACTAATTAATCCTTTAAATTTTTATTATATATATTTAATATCGCCGGTAAATGATTCATGCAGAGGAGTTTTTGTTACATTGGACGGTGGAACTAATTTAGAAAAGCGCCATACAATTTTAAGATGCGGAAATAATTAAAAAAAAACTAATTTTTTTGCCAAATAAAAAAAAGGGGGCGAAAATAGAACACTACTGGCTGCGCTTGGGATATGGGCACTTGCCCTGACACCCACGCTCTACCACTAACCACTACGTTAAGAATGGAAAATTTTTGCCCCTTCAGGGTGGTCGAACCAGAGTGGCAGTAAGCGCAAAATCGTAAAGTCACAAGTTCATATTCTATTGTTAACAACTTTACCATCACACAAGACTTGCCCAATACGGTTTATATTTTCTGTGTGATTTGCAATCTATTACATAAGGGCAGGGTAGGGTTTATCTAATGCGCACCCTTTGTAATGATTACGGGTTCTAAGAATGGAAATTTTTTTCTTATTGCTTTCCTTTTTTTTTCTTTCTTAAAAAAAACTGTTAAGTAAAATAGAAGTCTATGGTGCCCTTTAGAAAAGAAAATTATTATCACCCTAAGAAGGAAAAAAAAATTAAATAAAGGAATAATTTTATTTTGGATTTCCTTCTAAGAATTTTACCGTTGGATGAAAAATTATTTTTGGAAAACAAAAACAAAAAAAAAACAAAACTAATGATCATTGAAGTTAATTCTAATGGTCAATGAAAATGAGGCCATGAGTTTCAAAGCAAAGAAAAGTTTTGCTTCGCCGTCCTCACATACGCCTGCCAAGCTTGCCCGGTATCACTAACATGTGAACCAATGAGTGAAATTCAACTTTGTTGTATCCCACACGCAAATGGAAACGTAATTGAAAGGCTCTAAGCAGCCAAAAAGAAAATCAACCAAAGATGGATCGAACAGATCTGATTAATTTCTACATCTTTGCAACGAGCAGATTCAAATTTCAAATCTTATCCTATGTTGGTCGACAGCCACAATTCATGACCCTATATACAGATATTGTCATCCCGAGATAATCCCTACATTAAATTTGCAATCTATTAATAGGGACCCTTTTGCAGAACATTTCCACGCAACAATCTTAGCAAACTATCGACAAGAAAATGAAAAGATCAAGCTTCTTGTTTCTCTCTTGTCTAATTTTAGCCCTTCAAGCAAACTTTATACTTAGCATAGCACAAAATTTTTCTTCTGGTCCAGTCCTGGATACCAATGGTGAGGAGCTCCGCCAGGGTGTTAGTTACCGCATCTTGTCAGCAGAGGGCGGCAACGGCAGTGTGGTGACAGCAAATACCAGCACCTGTCCCTTATTTCCGATTGTGATACCATCGGAGGAGGGCACAGATGGCTTCCCAGTGAGGTTCTATCCTGTCACTAATGACAGAGTAATCCGGGTCGATACTGATACGAACATCGCGTTCTTCCTTAATTTGACGTCTCCAGTGATTTGTCCTCGAACCGGGTTCGTGTGGAGGATTAATAATACTGGATCGGGACCGATTTTCGTTACAACAGGTGGAGTAAGAGGGGACCCTGGACGTCAAACTTTGCCAAATTGGTTCAAGATTCAGAAGTATGAAGATGCCTACCAACTTCAATACTGTCCAAGTCCCTCAACGTGTGGTGATCCTTGCGGAGTCTTACTTCTTTGTGAAAACATTGGTGTGGTTGTGGAGAACGGAAGGAGACGTTTGGCGCTGACAAATCAACCACCATTCAAAGTCGTGTTCCAAAGCAGATAGAGTAATTATTATGTATGAAGTCTGATTAAATAAAATGCTCATGGAATGGTGTAGCTAAGTGGAGCTTAATTATTGCAAGCAAATTTATCCAGTGGTAATTTTCACAAAACTTGTTTATCAATAATGCCTTGAAAGGCACTTCATCTCCACGTTGTTCTATTACCTTGACATTTTGAGACTTGCATTAATGTTCATATTAAATAATGACTAATAATACACTTGGTAAAAAATATCACTAAAATCCCTTAGTGATTAACATTGCATCTATGTAGCGATAATTACTAAATACTAATTTTTTTTTATCATTTAGTATTATTTAATCTTGTAAATGCCATGTCATCTACATTGAAAATTCACTACGAATTTTCATTATAAATATCATTACTCTTAAATTTGACCAACAAAATTATATCTCATGAATAAGATAATTCCTAGCGTGATATAGAGAAAACTACAAATTTGGTCATTATACAAATGTGCCAATCACATGAGTACTAACAAGGAATATTTTTGTTCTAAAAATATGCCTAACTCCCTTTTGCTAGCCTTCATCATCTCTCTCCACCAGCGAGTTAGACAAGCCGTCACGAAATAGCTACTGCTAGTATCATTCTTATTTCTTACTAAGTTTATTAATACTCTCTCTTTTTATTTTTCTTCCTAAGTTTATTGTTACTGTAATAATATCTTGGTCTTTTCTAATTCTAAATTTGGGTCAAAATGTAAATAATTTTGGTGGTTACGAAATATGAATAATTTTGATAGTTATTAAACATAAGTTTATAATAGAATTTTAGGGTTTAATTGGGTTAACAACCATGGATGATAATACATCTGTTTTGAATTTGTAAACCCTTACTTCTATCACTTCACTTTTGGATGAGTAAGAAGAACTACATCTTTAAAAAACGTCCACTTCTCCTAGGAAGAATTAGAGCACTTCAAAAGTTGGAATGATTCAAAATTTATTGGTTTAAACTTTTGGTTTGAATTAGACTCCTATTGTTTATTAAGCAATTCTCTAGTTAGACTCCTAGAATTAGTGCACTTAATAAGTTAAAAAGACCCAAATGTCATTAGTTTAAATTCTTGCTTATTGAACTACTCTAATTGAATTCCACATGTGTTATCTTCCTAATATGCTCTAGTGGAGCATATTGGCATAGTAACTATGAAAATATGTTTTTAGAAGTTATCAACCTCTTTAAAAAATGTAAAATAATAATATATAATTTTGTTTTTTTATACTTGTTACATGACTTTTCATTATAAAAAGTTACTAAAAATATTATTACTCTAAATTCTCATTGTTCCAACCAATATTTTCACTTTGGGTTAGTTACTCAAACCTTTTCCCGGAGAACCTAATTTTTACAAGACTATCTAACTACTTTACTACAAACGTGTACATTTACATATATAGTTCCATCTTTTCCTTTTTCTTTTTGGATAAAGAGAGTATGATGATGTTGCATTTAATAATTAGAGTTGATAAGTCATACTTTAACTGTGGTTGAACTAGACAATTAGTAAGAGCTCAGTCTTAGACAATTTGGATCCTATAACTAAAAAATAGTGAGAGAATATTCTGAAAAAGATTTTATTAAAAACTTTTCCATGCTTAAATCAATGTAGTGTTAGTGGTATGATGAGTCAAGTAATTTCTCTTATTTTTATCTGTATACATAGAATATAGAAAATGGAATTGTCTCCAAATTTAAATAATAAGTTAAATGCTCATATTTTTACTCTATTCCTTCTCTATATGTGATCAAACACACGCATTTTAACCAAAAAAATAAAAATACAATAAAATAAAATAAAAAATCACCATGACATTCTTGAACAAAGTTAAAACATCTTAACAAAACAAAACAAAAGAGTTGGAATTTAGCTTGCTACATATGTTTCATGATTATTGATGACAGAAAATCATGCTTGAGTGCTTTGTTTTAATTAAGGTTTGTTGGATGAATATAAATTATAATCCCATAGCACAAATATTTTTTTTTTCTCTGAAAACGATAGTCTATTAATGAAGTGGCACAATGGCCAAAGTACATAGTTACAAGGGCAAAGAGAGCTTTGTGGTGTCGCAACTAGATACAGTACTATAACTCACGAACACAAAGACCCACAAAGGGGCAAAAAGGCTCACAAGGGGCAAAAACCCGACTAGCGGGAAAGAGGCCAACAAGCGGCACAAAAGTTGAAAACCTAGATGACATAAGATCAACCAAAAGTACAAAAGCTCGGTTATATCGGGTCACTAATACTATAAAAAAGTGATGCTACTCATCTCAATTGGCCCATTACGAATGACCTTTGGTGAAAGAAATTAGAACTAAATCTTTAACTATCACCTCATGCCTTTGCGTGAAAGCCAACCTGCATGCGTTGAATAGCGTCACCACCCAACTACTGTCACAAGCGTTGAATAGTCAGATAGTTCTGCTACTACCATATGGAGAGACTACAGTACCTAAAAAAAAAATCAAAAATTTGAATGTTGCACTGTAGCTACAGTAGCTACAGTACAACGTTCTCCCGAATTCGCACCTTTGATCGCCTCTAGCTACAGTATTTGGAGAGAAAAATAGGCAGCCGCCCGTTGCGTTAGTGATATAGCACAAATATTTTTGCTTAACAACTAAGATATATGTTAATAGTAACTTAATTTGATGCTTACTTGAAGGCCAAAAGGCCAATTTCCTCCCAATTGATACTGTAGCTGCGGGCGATTCCTTGGAGATAGAGTTGCGACTATGGTGCAATTAGCGTACTGTTGTCATTTGTAATTTTTTTTTTTGGTTGCTGGCGTTAGTCAGTTCTTGGGTTCTTTATACGGATTGCCCAGCTGTGCCGTTTTGTGGACGGCGGGTGCTGCGTTTCATCATCAACTTAGTTCATAATGGTATCAGCTGTGCTGTACGAAGGGGTAGTGGTCTTTAGTAAAAAATGTAGCGCTAAAACATATCGTCCCGGTTTCCTTATTGAAGGATTATGGAGTCTTAACTTGGGAGGAGGGTCAAGCACGATGCAATGCAGTGTAAGGCCCCGCTAGGATATAGGGGATCAACCAACGCAGAACCGCACTACACGGATTTTTGCGGTCTGTTTATTCTATTCTGACTAGGGGAGCTGTGTAAGTAGAGGCCGACAAGTTAGGTTGTTTTTTTTGATCTCTTAGCTAGGTAGTGACTAGGAGGTATTGGTCCCATTATGTATTGAGTGGGGTTTTGCCGGTCTCGTTTAAATCGGGGAAATATCTTAACCAACCTCTACTGGGTTAGGTTAGTTGGGTTAGGATCTGTCCATCCTAGTGATGGACCATCTTTGTACCGTATTAATATGGGATTTTCCCACATTAATATAATCGCTACTTTTGGACAAAAAAAAAAAACTTAATTTGATACTCCTTTTGTTCTTACAAAGGAGTTCAATTGTTCAACATGATTTAAATACTTTTTTAAATTATTAGATACAACCTATTTAATACATCATTTAATGTAAAATTTTATATTTTTACTTTTACTTTTTAATTATAAGCCATATATAATTATTATTCATAATGATATTATAAAAATTACCCTTCAAAGTGGACTTTTTTTTTTATATATGTAAGAAATTTTTTGAAAATACATTTTTTTTAATGGACGAATTTGTATTAGAGTTGATTCTATAGCCTAGATCCTGGTAATGCAAATCATATTTCTTTTTTTCTTTTTTCAAAAAAAATAAAGAAAACAAAAACAAAACTAATGATAATTGAAGTCAATTCTAATGGTCAATGAATGAGGCCATGAGTTTCAAAGTGAAGAAAAGTTTTGATTCATCGTCCTCATTCACGCCAAACTTGCTCAGTGTCACTAGATGTATAAATGCTACAGCACTAGTAAAATGTGAATCGATGATTGAAATTCAACGTTGTTATATCCAACCCGCAAGGGAAACATGTTGCACCAGTCTGGTATTGGTTTCTGAACAAAAATAGAACTCTTCGGAATGAAGAAGAGCTAAACTCATTTTCTTCATTCCTAGAACAGAATACAAATGTACATATATATAGCCAAAGAGTGAATGACAGTTGTCTAAATAATTCCTATCTACAGTTATGTGTGATGAAACAAACAAAGGTAACAAAATAACAAACTATAGCTATATTACTCTACATCCCCTCGCAAGTTGACACTTGTTGAGGATCATACAAGTGCAACTTGGAAAACAAAGGAGATGCAAACGACTTAGTAAACAAATCTGCCATTTACTCCTTGGTGAAAATGTGTTTGAGAAATAATAAAACCCTCTTTGAACTCCTCTCGCACTATATGGCAGTCGATCTCAAGGTGCTTTGTTCTCTCATGAAAGACTGGGTTAGCAATAATATGAATAGTAGCCTGATTGTCACACCATAAAGGGATAGGCAAAGAAGATGAAATACCAAAATCCTTCAATAAATAAGGTATTCACAAAAGCTCACAAACAGTAGAAGATGCACTTCTATATTCAACTTCAGTAGAGGATCTAGAAACGGTACGTTGCTTCTTGGTTTTCCAAGACATTAAAGCATTCCCCAAGAAAACACAATAACCAGTGAGGGACTTTCTGCTATCCACACAGGAAGCCCAATCAGCATCTAAGAAAGCCTCTAGAGAAAAATAATTATTAACTGGGAAGAAACACCTTTAGTTGGATAAGCTTTAAGGTATTTAAGAAGATGAAGAGTAGCTTCCTAGTGAACTAAATATGCTAAGTTAGGCATAGTAAAGCCTAAATATAGCAAATGACCAACTAACCTTATGTATTTTGTAGCATCTTGCAATAAAATACCACCACCCTGTGATAGTTTAAAACTTTTAGAATTGGAGCTGTAGTTGGTTTAGCTCTAGAAAGGCCAGCATTTGCAATAAACAGTTGATTAAGAATAAGTTTGAATCTCTTGACAAATTCAAAATATTTCGAACTAAAATCAAGAAACAGTTGGGAAATGTTATCAAAGTCATCAGGTTTGATAGGGGTGATGAATATTATGGTAGGTATGGTGATGTTGGATAGTTTAAAGGGCAATTTGCCAAACACCTAGAGGATTTTGGGATTATAGCTCAATTCACCATGCCTAACAATCCTGAACAAAATTGTGTAGTCGAAAGGCGAAATCGTACCTTTATGGACATGATGAGAAGTATAATAAGTATGAGTAATTTGCCTAAGTTTTTATGGGGAGAAACCTTAAAAATGGCTTTTTATATTTTGAATAGAGTCCCTACCAAAGCTGTTCCATTAACACATTTGGAGTTATGGACGAGACGTAAACCTAACTTAAACCATAATAGGGTTTGGAGGTGTTGTACAGAGATAAGGTTGTATAATCCAACATTAAGTAAGTTGGAATCTAGAACAACTAGGTGTTATTTTGTATCATATCCAGATCATTCAGTCGGATACAAGTTTTATAACCCAAGTGGAGGCATAACACAAGAATTGTAGAATCACAAATAGCTAAATTCTTTGAACTAGATGTGACCGAAGAGAATACTTGTTCACAAACCATCAAGGATAATAGTGTGGTGGAGACCATTACGACAGATTCTCTACTTGTACAAACTATTGTGGAGCCCAAAACACCACTTGTAGTTATGGAGCCTTCTACATCACAATCTGATTAAGTGGGAGTTGAGGATAATGTTATTGAACCTATGCCTGATGATACTCCTCAACCTCATCAAGAACAGAATGAGGCTGTAATAATTTCACTTAGGAGGTCTTCTAGGGAAAGATGGTTTGCTATACCACCATACTACATGGTCTATTTTGGAAAGTATGATTATGACATTAGTTGTGTGATATATCCAGTGACTTATACAGAGTTTGTTTCTTGTCCTCAATCAAATCTGTAGATGGATGCAATCTATGAAAAATAACAATGTCTGGGAGCTTGTTGAGTTACCTAAGGGATGCAAGCCCATTTTCTATTAATGGGTATATAAGACCAAAAAGGACTTTAAAGGAAAGATAGAGAGATTTAAAACCAAATTGGTAGCCAAGGGATTCACTCAGAGAGAAGGAATAGACTATGAAGCAACTTTTTCTCCAGTCTCTTCTAAGGATTCTTTTAGAATGATCATGGCATTAGTAGCTCATCTGGATTTGAAACTACACCAGATGGATGTTAGAAAAGCTTTTCTAAATGGAGACCCTAATGAGGATGTCTATATGGTTCAACTCGAAAGCTTTGCAACTGATGATTCGAGAGAGCTTGTGTGCAGATTTAAAAAGTCTATCTATAGATTTAAACAGGCTTCTAGACAATGGTACTTAAAGTTTCATAGAGTTATAACATCGTCTAATTTGTTGAAAATAAGATAGATTAGTGTGTATATAACAAGGTTAGTGAGAGGAATTTCATTTTTCTCATATTATATGTTGATGATATTTTGCTTGCCAGTAATGATCTCAACTTATTGCCTAAGACAAAGCAAATGTTGTCACATAATTTTAATATGAAAGACCTTGGCAAGGCGTTATTTTTCCTCAGTATAGAGATTCATAGGGATCGTTCTCACCGCTTATTGGATTTATCTCAGAGGGCTTACATAAACTGTGTTCTGGGACGATTCAGTATGCATGAGTGTAAGCCGAGAATTGCTCCCATCATTAAGGATGGTAAACTGAATAAGTTCCAATGCTCTCAAACAGACGTTGAGAAAGCCAAAATAAAAGATGTACTTTATGCTAGTGCACTTGGGAGCATTATGTATGCTCAAATATGTACTAGAACAAACATTGCTTATGCAACTGGTCTTCTAGGCAGATATCAGGCAAACTTAGGACATGATCATTAGGTAGCTGCCAAGAAGTTTTAAAATACTTAAAGAGGACAAAAGACTACATGCTAACTTATAGACTTGTTCAGGACCTTGAATTAGTAGGGTATACGGATGTAGACTTTGTTGGCTGTGAGGATGACATGAAATCGACATTCAGTTATGTCTTCAAATTAGCAAGAGGTACAGTATCTTGGAAAAGTGAAAAACAAAAGACAATTTCGTCTTCTAACATGTAGGCAGAGTTGATAGCATGCTTTACAGCTGCTACTCAAGCTGTTTGGCTTCGCAATCTTATAAAGGAATTAATTTTAATTGATTTTGTGGATAGACCCATACAGCTATATTGTGACAATAGTTCAACATTATTATTCATTAATAATCATAAAGATCTCAAGGGGGTCTAAACATATGGAGATCAAATTCTTAACCATCAAGGAAATAGTATAGAATGGTGACATACTAGTAAAGCATATTTTCACATATGATATGGTCACAGATCTACTAACAAAAGGACTTCGCCTATGTGTGTTAGAAAGGTACGGGGAAAGTATGGGTTTAATTGCATCATTAGATGCTATAGTTTAGTGGGAGTTGATTGTTATTTATGCTCAATAAAGATTTTATCTATTCTTTGTTGCATTTAGTGACATTTTTTTATTATGTGTATTGGCATTTTAATTCAATAAAGTTTAATGAATTTTCCTATTATATGCTAAATATATATAAGCATAAAGTGCAAGTCTTAAGGTATTGTGTAAACCTTGAGTACAGACTAAAATGGCATACAGTTATTAGTCTGGGAAATATGTCTTATATACATAAAGTTTAGTTAACAACAAAGATAAGACATCTGCAAGTTCATTCGAACAATAAAGTCATTCTCTAGTGGCACATAAAGATTTTGTGGCATTGAAAGAGAGAGAATATGAATAGACAAAAGGGATAACACATAAAGTTTGGCTTTATATGAAGTGCTATCTGGCTTGCCACATTACCACATTGAATCCATATCAGTAGAGTTAACAACACTTGTGATCATGGATGACTCTGTGTGATTACATACAATTATTGATATGATTCGATGTTGAAAGCTCTATGAGATAGGATTGACAATTAAAAGTAATATCTAAACCAGCATAAATGTTCGCACATTAAAGTACGACTTTAATTAATATTCGCCGAAGTGAGAGAATGTAAGATTTTTCTCTATGGGCTTATATTAATTAATGTTGTTTTAGACTTGGTTTAATTAAATCAGATATCAAATCTTTTAATTAGTTTATTATGGAAATGACTTGTATGGGTTGTAGTTGGTCTGACCCGTGATAAAAGGGTTAGAGTTTAGCTGTAAATATTAACTAAATTTCCTCATCTAACCTTAATTTTCAAGAAACACTTTTTGCTTATAAAGTTCACGAGTGTGAGAGAAGTACTCATGAAAGTTAGTTTATTTAGATAGTCATGGAAGGGAAGAATTTAGTCAGAATCAATCTTATTTCCGCATTTAGTTATAGATAAAAAAACTGGTACACGATTCTTTGCTTTTGTTTCTAATTCTAATCATATATATGTTTAATCTATTGGGTTGTGTTGTATTAGCTAACAATTCGCATATCAAATGTCATAAAATGCACTAATTAATCCTTTAAATATTTATTTTATATATATTTAATATCTCCAGTAAATGATTCATGTGGAGGAGTTTTTGTCACATTGGATGGTGGAGCTAATTTTGAAAGAGCGCGATACAATTTTAAGATGCCGAACTATATATATTTTTTTAATATAAAAAGTAATGTATTTTTGCTAAATTAAAAAAGGGGAAAATAGAATACTACTGGTTGTGAACCAATTTCTTCGGATATGGGCTCTTGCCCTGGCACCCACGCTCTACCACTAAGGAAAGAATGGAAATTTTTTTTCTTGTTTCTTAAAAAAAACTGTTAAGTAAATTAAAAGTCTATGGTGCCCTTTAGAAAAAAAATTATTTTTAAACTAAAAAGGAAAAAAAATTAAATAAAGGAATAATTTTATTTTGGATTTCCTTCTAAGAATTTTACCGTTGGATGAAAAATTATTCTTGATCATCGTTTGATATATTCTGCACAAAATTAAAACTTTACTGCATGTAGTTTCAAGTAATATATCCTTAGCCCAACAAATCAAATAATTATATAAGTTGTGGCCAATCAATTTAGGCCAAAATATTTTATTCAATCTATCCCTAATTATATGCCCAAATACATATATTGTTATTACATCCTATAATATTTAATTTCATTACACACCAAAACAAATCTTTTATACATCAATATTTAATAATATTATCTACTAAAATTTTATATATAGAGATATGAATTAAAAGATTATAACTATTAGAGTGCCAAAGTATAATTATTAGAAATTAAGGGCGATAATATAAGAAAGATAAGTTTGGCATAAGGAAGAATATGCTTAGTCCAATCATTATTCTTAGCCAAGGAAATCCAATCATAATTAATTGATAATGTATCTTAAAAAAGACTCTATGCTTGAAGTAAAATAATGTAGGCAAATTCATATATATTAGGGTGTTTTAGTGTAATTATTGAAAATTAAGAGTCATAAATTTAAAAAGTTAAGTTTAACCCAATGGATAAATTATATAACCCAATCATGATCCTTACCCCAACAAATCCAATCATTATATAAGTGATGGCCAATCAATATAGACCAAAATATTTAAATTTAATCTATCCCTAATTATATGGGTTAATACATATCTTGTTATTAAAATTTACATTATTCAGTTTCATTACACAGTAAAACAAATATTTTATATTGCCATATTTAATAATATTATACACTAAAATTTTATATATACAGATATGAATAAAAAGGTGATAAGTACTTACAAATTTACAATTTTTGTTCTGACTATTTTTTTTAATGAATAATTCTTTCAATATTACAATACGTATTTACATTATTATAATTCTTTCAAACTAGAAATTCAATTTTATAATATACCTAAAATTTAAATTTCTGTATTTCAATTAATGATATTTCACATATATTTATATATGTAAGAATTTTATTGTGAACCGCATATAAGTATATATAAATAGTACAAGCCTACAAGGTACATATATATGAAGAATTTGGTGACGCCCGGAATTTCGTCACTAAAAAGCATCTAAATTGGTGACGACCATAACTTCGTCATCAATGACTGAACTTTAAGATTTTAGTGACAAGAGTGATCCTCGTGTAGGAAACCAAATCAAAGAACGCAGCGGAAATTTAAAAAATTTTGGTTTCCTCCAAGGATCCATACGAAGTGAAATCAAATTGGTAGTGAAGATTGTTACCTTACCGGTAGTATAGCCTTGTTGATTGTTGGAGATTGTTGATTGTCGAATCACAAGCAAAACCAATCTAGCCTTGCCTCTATGGTATCCACACGATCGTCTCCAGATCTCAAGTTAAGTGTCAAACAATTAACTAAAGAAAGAAGTAACAAAATCTCATAGTGCTAGCTAGGATTTTGTTACTCGGGTATTCTCTCAAGTTCTCAACTCAAGAATTGGTTTTCTTTCAATCTCTTCTTATAAATTCGTTTTTGGTTCTTATTTCTCAAATAAGGAGTGGTGTCTATATTGAATAAGAGAAGAAGAAAAGAAAGAAATTTCGTGCACCAAAAATTGCACAAATTTCTTCAACAAAGAAAGCTTAAAAGGAAAACTCTCTCAATGAAAGTGTCTTTTCGGTTTCCTTGATATGAATTCAATAATTCATCCATGTGAATAGCTGCCCTTTCACATTTCATATTCTAGAAATTGAATTGCAACATGTTGCACATGGTTGCCTTTCCATTTTCCAATGAATGGCTGCCTTTTCATTTTCATAAAATGAATTGCAATATGTTGCCTTTTCATTTTCCAATGAATGGTTGTCTTTTCATTTTCCAATGAATGGTTGCCTTTTCATCTTCCAATAATAAAATCCATTTTGATTATTATTTAATTAATAAATCTAAAACTCATTTTGGATTTATTAATATTAATAGAACCAAAATCTTTTCCCCTTAAATCCAAAACCGTTTTAAAACGAAAACCCGATAGATTCCTATTCTCAATAGGATTTTTAAATTAAACAAAATTTCATCACATGAATTTTGCACTTCTTTTGGATACGATCTAAGTGTGTGACCCAATAGGTTCTCATAACGTTGGCATTGATATAAAATATATTTTATGCCAAAAGTAATGAGCGCTGTCTAGCAACACATCAATACTACCCAAGTCATGAGAATATTAGTAATTTGACATTACTTTTCTTGTGATAGATATTACCGTGTAATTAAATCCCTTTGCACTAGATATCATGATTGAACACGAGCCATGGAGCGTGTCATGCTTGTATAGTTCAATCTTTGCATTTCTTGATTCCCGAGTAAACACATCTATACAAATGAGCCCGATATCGCATATCGACTCATTTGAGCACGGCCATGCATTTTATGGTCTTACTCAATCAAGGGCCCCAAAGATATCACTCCCATTATATAAGAGGGGCAAATCCTTTCTTGATCACTCAACATCCCACTACATGATTTATTACATATCCAATTACTACTTTTATAGTTCACCCTTTTACGGGTAACGTTTAGTAGTATCAAAACATGTAACTCCTCATGTTGGGATCTCTGAAGATCTCAAGTCTAAGGATTATTTACACCATCATCATTATGAGAAATATTTATGACACTTCATATAATAATCCATGTAATATTTCTCATGGCGGGTCAATCCAGTACATTATTCTCTAACATGTACCCATGTGTTGACTTGATATCTCATATCATAAACAATTTCATCAGTCACTACACATACTAGTCTTAATGCATTATCATTGTCCCATTTTATGATAATACTCGACTAGGGATAGTTTTAGAATAATTAAATTCTTGGGACATTATTATGTTTATTTCATAAAACGCAGATATAAGATAAACATAATAATTAGTGCCATTAATTATGAACATTATGATACAATATATGCATATACCATCATCATATGATTGGTTCTTAGGGCATAATCCAACACCTCGTCACTAATTGTGCCATATTGGCGGGAAACCTTCCCGCCAAACTCTTTAGTGATGAAATGGTGACAACTTTTAGTCACTCATCACTAAAGATGGTGAACTGATGAAAAATTGGTGACGACTAAAGTTCTTGTCACTAATGGAGTTATTTGGTGATGGAATTTTTGTTCGTCACGATGGTTTCCATCATCAAAGGGGGATAATTCTTGTATTGAATTGAGTAAATATAGAGTGCAATAACTATATCACCACAACTTTGGATAGTTTAAGGGGTAGTTTTCATATTTGGTTGGCCAAAGCTGCCACAAAATAGAACCAACTTCATTAGGCCAATCAACAAGAGTCTAAACACTCTAAATTAGGGTTGATTTAGAAATTAAACTTTTACCAATTTAAAAATTAAAAAATAGTGTCTTGCACCTCTTTAGTGTACATCTCCAGTCACCTAGGGGGTGCCTAAATTGGGAGAATAGAATGGATTTTTTGGAAGTCATTCCATTCCCCCTGCTTGGTTGGGGGGAATGGAATGGAGATAGGGAAATTGATTACCCCATATAGGGTAATCCCTCATACCCCCCAATATTGGGGGGTATGGAAGATAGGGAATGCTTTATTTTTTTAATTACTATTATAATTAATTAATACTAACTAATTAATTAATTAATACTAATTATTATAATTAATATAAATTAATTTATTATTAACTTATTATTATTAAAAGTAATAATAAATTAAGTAATCAAGATTAATTTAATTAATCATTCATTTACTTAATATTATAAATTAAATAATTAATTAATCTCATTTATGAATAGTAATTATTATAATTAATATGTAATTAATGTATTAATGTATAAATAATTAATTGATAATATTAATTAATTACTAATTATTACTAACTAATTAATTAACTAATACTAACTAACTAATTAATATTAATTATTATAATTAATACTAATTAATTAACTAATACTAATAAATTAATTATTATAATTAATATAAATTAATTTATTATTAACTTATTATTATTAAGTAATAATAAATTAACTAATTAAGATTAATTTAATTAATCATTCATTTAGTTAATATTTTAATTTAATATTATAATTAATAATTAATTAATATCATTTACTAATATTAATTATTATAATTAATATAATTAATTAATTGATAATATTAATTAATTACTTAAGATTAATTTAATCAATAATATTTTTATTAATAATTAATTAACTAATAATAATTAATTAATTAATACTAATTATTACAATTAATTTATAATTATTTCCATTCTCCAGCACAAATCAACCACCATTATTATTAATCATTTCCATTTCCCAGTACAAACCAACTAGCAGAATTATAATTAAAGACCCCACTATCATTCCCCATTACTATCATTTCCATTACCTTTCCTATTCCCCTCCCCCAGTCGGGCGCCTCCTTAATACAGTTTAGTTGGTATCCTTTTCCTTATAGGATTCATGTTGCCAAATGAGATTAAAAAAAAAAAAAGAAGCTACTGTAAAATAGGGCCCAAAATAATTTTAATTTTTTTTCCAAAGTAATTCTTTGAGATTCCCCTCTTCCTCAACCCCCCTTCCCCCCCCCCCCCCCCAAGAAAAAGTACAATTGATAAGGTATAATTTATAAAGATTTATAAAATATAACAAATACAACACACAAAATTGGCCATTAAATACAGAATTTTATAGCAATCTCTTCATTATTATTATTTTTTAATTTTAGACCACTTATAATCATTACTTATAAAAAAATATTATAGGAATTTCATTACCTGGTAAAGAAGGAAAAATGGATAAAGTTTGACTTTTTTGTCTTGGACAAAGAGAATAGGGAAATTTGCAAATATAGTACCTTTTTGAGTTGACTTTGCAAATATAGCATCACTTTTTTGTTTGCAACCATAGTACTTCAAGGTTGCATAAAGACTAAAGTACCCCTCATATTCTCTTCTAAAACGCAAAGACATAGCACTTCACCATCATCTTCTTTTAGAACGACTCTTTTTTTTTTCTCGAAACCCTAGTATTCAACCTAAAACTCGGCCAAACCTATTGCTCGATCTAAAATTCGACTTAACCTAGTGCTTGACCTAAAACTCGATCTTAAACTTGACCTAAAACTTGACCTCAAACTCAACCTCAAACTCAACCTCATGCTTGACCTAATGCTTGACCTCAAACTTGACCTAAAACTAAACCTAAAATTCGACCTAACTAAGTGCTTGATATAAAACTTGACCTAAAACTCGACTTAACCTTGTGCTCAACCTAAAACTCAATTTAGGGCTCGACTAGTTTCTTGTTCAAATTCACAAACTCAGTTCATCTACTGTAAATTTTAACTAACATCTCGCTGATACGATTTCTTCTCCACAGTCGCGGTCTTCTTGCTTGAAAATGATGATCCAATAAGGTGTACAAACAATGGGGTGTGCAAACAAATTTTGTTGAATTGATGAAACAGGAGACTAATGGGTTCTGAGAAAAAAAATAAGAAGATGAGGGTGAAGTGCTATGTCTTTGTGTTTTAGAAGAGAATATGAGGGGTATTTTGGTCTTTATGCAACCTTGAAATGCTATAACAATAAAGAAAAAAAGTGAGGTGCTATATTTGCAAATTTCCCAAGAGAATATGATGATGTTGCATTCAACAATTAGAGTTGATAAGTCATACTCTAACTGTAGTTAAATTGGATCATAGCTAATAGTTAGGTTTTGGACAAGTTGGATTATGTAAGAAAAAAATTAGTGAGAAAATGTTCAAAAAAAGATTTTGAGAAAGACTTTTTGATGTTTAAGTCGTGTTAACAATATGAAGAGTCATGTAATTTTTCTTATATTTATCTATATACATAGAATATAGAAAATGGAAGTGTCTCCAAATTTAAATAATGTGTCAAATGTTCATATTTTGACACGTATTTCTTTTCTACTTGTGAGCGAACACGCGCATCTTAAGACATCCTAATATATCTTGAACAAAGTTAAAACATCCTAACAAAACAAAAGTAGTTGGAATTTGGCTTGTTGCATGGCTTTCATGATTATTGATGACACCAAATCATGCCTGAGAGCTTTGTTTTAATTAAGGATTGTTGGATGAATAGAAATTATAGTCCTATAGCACATAGTTTTGGTTAACAACCAAGATATATGTTAATAGTAACTTATACTTTCGTTTTTAAAAAAAAGTTCAACTTGCACAATTTTATTAGGTATAACACATTTAATATATCAGTAAATACATAATTTAATATTTTTATTCAAGCCATATATATATAATTATTATTAATAAAAATATTATAAAAATTACCTATAAAAGTGGACTCTTTCTTTCACACATAAAAAAGTTTGAAAATAAAATCTATTTTTAGAACGAACATATTTGTATTACATTTGTTTTTATAGTCGAGATTCTGGTAATGCAATCCTTTTTTTTTTTCTTCTCAAAAAAAAAAAAACGAAGGAAGAAAACAAAAACAAAACAAAACTAATGATCATTGAAGTCAATTCTAATGATCAATGAATGAGGCCATGAGTTTCAAAGCAAAGAAAAGTTTTGCTTCGCCGTCCTCACATACGCCTGCCAAGCTTGCCCGGGTATCACTACATGTATAGATGCTACATTGCCAGTAACACGTGAACCAACGATTAAAATTCTCTTTGTTGTATCCCAGACGCAAATGGAAACGTAAGTTGGAAAGTTTCAAGCAGCCAGAAAGAAAATCAACCAATGATGGATCGAGAAAAACTGATTTCTACATTTTTGCAACGAGCAGAATCAAATTTAAAATCTTATCCTACGTCGGGCGACCGCTACAATTCGCGACCTTATATACAGATATTGTCATCCCGAGATAATCCCTACATTTTGCAATCTATTAATAGGGACCCTTTTGCAGAACATTTCCACGCAACAATCTTAGCAAACTATCGAAAAGAAAATGAAGAGATCAAGCTTCTTGTTTCTCTCTTGTCTAATTTTAGCCCTTCAAGCAAACTTTATACTTAGCATAGCGCAAAATTTTTCTTCCGGTCCAGTCCTGGACACCAATGGTGAGGAGCTCCGCCAGGGTGTTAGTTACCACATATTGTCAGCAGAGCGCGGCAACGGCAGTGTGGTGACAGCAAATACCAGGAGCTGTCCATTATTTCCGCTTGTGATTGAGGGCACTGATGGCGTCGCAGTGAGGCTCTATCCTGTCACTAATGACAGTGTAATCCGGGTCGATACTGATACGAACATCATGTTCTACCTTAATTTCACGTCTCCAGTGATTTGTCCTCGAAACCGGTTGGTGTGGAGGATTTTTAACTTTGGATCGGGACCGATTTTCGTTATAACAGGCGGAGTAATAGGGGACCCTGGACCTCAAACCTTGTCAAATTGGTTCAAGATTCAGAAGTATGAAGATGCCTACCAACTTCAATACTGTCCTAGTCCCTCAACGTGTGGAGCAAATTGCGGACTCTTACTTCTTTGTGAAAACATTGGTGTGGTTGTGGAGAACGGAAGGAGACGTTTGGCGCTAACAAATCAACCACCATTCAAAGTCGTGTTCCAAAGGATATAGAGAATTATTATCTGTGAAGTCTGATTAAATAAAATGCTCATGGAATGGTGTTGCAAAGTGGAGCTAATTATTGCAAGCCAATTTATCCAGTTTTAATTTTCACAAAACTTGATTATCAATAATGCCTTGAAAGGCACTTAATCTCCACGTTGTTCTATTACCTTGACATTTTGAGACTTGCATTGATGTTCACATTAAATAATGACTAATAATACACTTGGTAAAAAATATCACTAAAATCCCTTGGCTTCGTTTGGATTGTGATTTATTTAAGAAAAGTTGTATTGAAATATATGAAAATATTGATGAGTTGATAGAAAAAATATTTTGGAGGGAAAAATAAGAGCAATTTTTTAAAAAAAATTATATGAAAGGAATTTAAGTGGAAAAATTTAAAATTTAAAATTTAAAATTTAAAATAAAAATATGTTTAGATATTTTATTTTTATTCAAAACAAGTTAACTTTTTGTAAATAGAAATAGTGTCCACACGAAGCCTTTATGATTAACATTGCATTTATGTAGCGATTATTACTAAATACCATTTTTTTAATTATTTAATATTATTTAATCATGTATATGTCACATCAGCCACATCAATCACACTGAAAATAAAACCCAACTTAACCTTTGCTCCAAGAGCAACTTTCATAGATCTACTCCAGGAAAGGTAATTGTTGCCCGTGGGAGCTTTTGAAACTAGGACCATACCTGTAACCTGAATGATCTGAACCATGCAAAAATAGTGGATCTCCATTTCCATAATTTTTGGACTCAGCCTGAACACCAGTGATAGATTGTATAATTGCATATTTATTAGGTCAATTCTTTTGTATTTTAGTTGATTAAAATGCTTGTTTATATGGCTATTAATTATTTTTATGATTAATGGTTAGGGTGGAGTATTTTTAAGAAAAAGTAAACAAATAAAGAGAAAATTTAATCTATGAGGAAACACCCAAAATCGTCCTCCACATTTCAGCAAATAATCTTTTTCATCCTCCACTTTTAAAAAGGGAATAAATAGTCCTTTAAATTTCATAAATCGAAAATTTTGATACTATTTGTGAAATAAACGGGAACGTTTAGTTCTGAAATTTTCCTTTAAATTTTGGTTCTTAAAATTTGAATAACTATTTGTTCCCGTTTTAAAAGTGGAGAATGAAAAAGATTATTTGGTGAGATGTGGAGGATGATTTTGGGTGTTTTCTCTTTTATCTATTGACAAAAAAAATCTTTTGGGCACTTTATTTTCTTGGGACTAGCCGCCATATTTTTATTTTCTCAAAAAAATGCAGCCTCACAAGCGCACAAGAAAAACACAAGTAGCAGCTAAAGAAAGAGGAAATAAAAAGCGGCAGCCAGGCCAAAACAAAAAGATAAAGCCGCAAAAAGAAGTAAAATTGCAAAAGGGAACAAAAAGCCGAGGGCGTACGGGAGTTCTGGAGCTGCACGCCTGCACCTATATATTCTTCATGAAGAGGGCAGCCGCAATTCACTTTTAGCTGAAGACAATCAAACGGCCGCAACGTGGGCACAAAGACGAAAGCTGCTCGGGAGTTCTTCACCCGCCTCTTGTATTTCTTTATTCTTTATTTTATTATGTTAAGCTAAATTCTTATTTTTCAATCAAGATTAGTTGAGATTTGATTTTAACAATTGTGAAATTTCAGTAATTTCATGATAACGCAAATTTGGAGAAATATTGAACACCAAGTGACCTTAGAAGAAGAAGCTAACCACAATAATGTATTTATTGATTTATTTGAAATTTTTGCATTCAAAAAAATATCAACATATATGCGTAATTGTTTTCATTACTCCATTCATCCCAAAAAATTAAATACATTTTTATTAATATATAACTTTTTATTAGTTATTAAATACAATTCATTTAATGCATTACTAAATGTATAATTTTATATTTTTATCTTTACTTTTTAAATTTTAATATATATAATTATTATTAATAATGATATTTTAAAATTTTAGTTTAATAGTGAATGTTTTTTTTGGGTACGGAGGGAGTATTATTTTCTAATGGTTAAGACCACTGGGCCCTTTTGGTTTGGGGCATTGGAAGCCAAATGGGCATTTGGGGAATCGGGAGACAGGGGTTCCAAGTGACCTAACGTTTTCAAAAGTAATGGACAGTATCAAAGGAAGCACCACTTTCAAAGTGGGCTATCCACTTTTAAAGTGACCTAACGTTTTCCATAATCAACTCTGCCAATCTGGCCCAGTGCAAAATTCAATCTTGAATGAGCATGGACCGATTAGGTATAAAGCTCTTTAGCCACAAAGAAGTAGGGTTGTAATTTTGTTGGCTAAAGTTAATATTATTTTTTTAAAATTAGGTTACTATACAAAATATGGCCCCAACCAAAAAAAAAAAAGAAAAAGAAAAAAGAAAAAAAGCATTGGTACTGTCATAGTGTCACTCTAAATGGCCACATAACTAGATTTTTTCAAAAATAATAAATAAAATATTTCATTAATCATTACAACTGATTACAATATATAATTTACTTAAATATTTTCATCATCAGATTTGAAAAAAATACACAGTTATAACTACAAATTTTACTATATTAAGTAATATGATTAATGTGAGACATCTTATGGACTATTTTTTTTTTGACAAGCCAACAAGGCAAATTATTTGATTAGAAAATAAGAACAGATAATACAGGGAAATGAATGTACCTTTAAAAGATAGAAAAGCAAGACTACGCCAGATACTACTACTCTGAGAACTATACTAATTATTCAATAGCCGCCAATTGATTCTCTACTCTGGAGACGGATTTTGCCAACCCTTCAAACACTATTTTTCTCCTCTGGGACATGACACTCCCATTGCTTGATTTTCTCCTTCAATAGATCTATATGATTGAAACATTTTTGAGATGCAGGGGCTGGGCTTTTACATTAACAGTGATAGCGTCACTACTATTACATGAGAGCTTTTCCACACAGACTCAGAGAACACTCGGAAGGCCTCACGAATAGCATAGAATTCAGCCTGGTTTGAATCAAGAATTCCAACATGATTGGAGAACACGGCCTTTGTTCTACCATGATCATCCCTAAGAATACCCCCGATCCCTGCCATGCCTGGTTTTCCAATAGCAGAACCATCCACATCAAACTTCATTCTTATGGACTATTAATTGGTATACAAGATTCCAAGCAAACATTTAGACAATTATCTTTATTTTTTTGGCTTTAATTTTTCCTTTTAGAGGGTACACTCATATATATTTGGATTGGATAGTCATACAACTCTATGTTGTAAGTCGTGGAATTTGAATATTTGACCTTTGAGGACAAGTCATCAAACAAGTGGAGAAGTGTTATGGTGATTAGAATGGCATGCCGACATGTGATAAGGACTTGAACGCTATTGCCCAAATTTCCAAATCTAATAAAAAATTTGCTTCTTCCTTCCACTCCCTTATCCAGTTCCTGTTTGGCATTTACCGTCTTACTTTTGTAATTTGGTTTTCATGTTCTAAAATTCAAACATTGCATGCCATACGCAATTGCAATTAATGGAAACAATCAGAAGAATCTCGAAACTGCTAAACAAATGTATCACGATTTTCAACGCTGGACTAATTTTCCAACATTTCTTTTTCGACAAGACGTGAAACATTTAACATTCCTTGTCGCAATTTTCTAGTCATATTGATTAGCAGCTAAATTGGAAACACAATGAATTCCTAGCGAATTGCAGCCACGTTCTTGTCCGAGAATTGGAGAATTTTTTTTATTAAATTTGGTTGAATTTTATGATTACTTTTTATAGCTCTAATTCATTTATAATAGCAAACTTGACAAGGCAAAACAAATTTTCCACTCTCCACACAGCACAAACTGCACTTCCTGAGCCAGTGCTGGACAATGCCGGTCGGCCGCTCCGCCCCCGCGTCAACTATTACATCTCGTCAGCAACGCCTGGTAACGGTGGTGGATTAACACTAGCAAATGGCAGAAACAGCAGCTGCCCATATGAAATTGTTCAAGCATTGAACAATGATGCCAATGGCCTCCCACTGACGTTCTCACCGGTAAACAATGACACCATAATCCGAGTCAATACTGATCACAACATAACGTTCATCAATTTCTCATCACCCATAGCATGTCCTCAATCCAACGTGTGGCAGCTTGTGGCCAACGGCGAATCACCGCCGCCATTATTTGTCACAACTGGTGGAGTTGAAGGGAACCCTGGCTGTGACACCCTGCCCAACTGGCTCAAAATTCAGAAATATGAAGATGCATATGAGATTGAATCATGTCCTAGCGTCGCATGTGAACCATGCAGAGTTCTTTGTGGAAATATTGGGATTTATGTTCAGAATGGAAGGAGACGTTTGGAAATAAATCAGCCACATTTCAAGATTGTGTTTAAAAGGGCGTAGATACATTGGGCACAAAGTGTTTTGTAATCATCTCTGATTCAATAATTTGTGTGATCAATATGCATATGGTGTATCTTCAAGATTTAAACAAACAAATAAATAAAAACTAGTGTTATTGTGGACATTAAATGATTAATTGTCATTAGATTACGAGTATTTTTTTAAAAACAAACTGGGGATACTTACAATCCCATAAAAAGAAAAAAGAATCCTACTTCCAGGTTATATTTTACGTAAATTAATTAGTATGTACGTTGTTATGGTGTTTTTTTTCTTTTTCTTTTTCTTTTTTTTTGTTGGTGAAAAATTTTTATTATTGGAATTTCAGTTTGTTTAAGGTATGTTATTAGTATATCAAATGTTATAAAATAAACTAATTAATCCATTAAATATTTATTATATATATTTAATATCTCCGGTAAATGATTCATGTGGAGGAGTTTTTGTTACATTGGACGGTGGAGCTAATTTTGAAAAAGCGCGATACAATTTTAAGATGCCGAACTATTTTATTTTATTTTTTAAAACTAATTTTTTTTGCCAAATAAAAAAAGGGGGCGAAAATAGAACACTACTGGCTGCGAGCCAATTCTTAGGATATGGGCACTTGCCCTGGCACCCACGCTCTACCACTAAGAATGGAAAATTTTGGACAAGTTGGATTATGTAAGAAAACAATTAGTGAGAAAACGTTCGAGAAAAGATTATGAGAAAGACTTTTTGATGTTTAAGTCGTGTAAACAATATGAAGAGTCAAGTAATTTTTCTTATATTTATCTATATACATAAAATATAGAAAATGGAAGCGTCTCCAAATTTAAATAATATATCAAATGCTCATATATATTTAGACACGTATTTCTTTTCTACTTGTGATCGAACACACGCATCTTAAGCCATCCTAATATATCCTAATATATCCTGAACAAAGTTAAAACATCCTAACAAATCAAAAATAGTTGGAATTTGGCTTGCTGCATGGCTTTCATGATAATTGATGACACCAAATCATGCCTGAGAGCTTTGTTTTAATTAAGGATTGTTGGATGAATAGAAATTATAGTCCTATAGCACATAGCTTTGCTTAACAACCAAGATATATATTAATAGTAACCTATCCTTTCGTTTTTTAAAAAAGAGTTCAACTTGCACAATTTTATTAGGTATAACACATTTAATATATCATTAAATACATAATTTTATATTTTTATTCAAGCCATATATAATTATTATTAATAAAAATATTATACAAATTACCTATAAAAGTGGACTCTTTCTTTCACACATTAAAAAGGTTTTAAAATAAACTCTATTTTTGGAACGAACTTATTTTTATTACAGTTGTTTCTACAGCCGAGATTCTGGTAATGCAATCTTCTTCCCTTTTTTTATCCTTATTAAAAAAAAACAAAGAAGAAGAAGAAGGATGAAAAAAAAAAAAAAACCAAACTAATGATCATTGAAGTCAATTCTAATGATCAATGAATGAGGCCTTGAGTTTCAAAGCAAAGAAAAGTTTTACTTCGCGTCCTCACATCCGCCTGCCAAGCTTGCCCGGTATCACTACATGTGTAGATGCTACATTGCCTGTAACATGTGAACCAACGATTGAAATTATCTTTGTTGTATCCCAGACGCAAATGGAAACGTAAGTTGGAAAGTTTCAACCAGCCAGAAAGAAAATCAACCAATGATGGATCGATCGAAAGAAACTGATTTCTACATTTTTGCAACGAGCAGAATCAAATTTCAAATCTTATCCTACGTCGGGCGACAGCTACAATTCAGGACCCTATATACAGATATTGTCATCCCGAGATAATCCCTACATTTTGCAATCTATTAATAGGGACCCTTTTGCAGAACATTTCCACCCAACAATCTTAGCAAACTATCGAAAAGAAAATGAAGAGATCAAGCTTCTTGTTTCTCTCTTGTCTAATTTTAGCCCTTCAAGCAAACTTTATACTTAGCATAGCGCAAAATTTTTCTTCTGGTCCAGTCCTGGACACCAATGGTGAGGAGCTCCGCCAGGGTGTTAGTTACCGCATCTTGTCAGCAGAGCGCGGCAACAGCGGTGTGGTGACACTAAATCTCAGCAGGTGCCCATTTGTGTTTGTGCAACCATTGGAGGTGGGTGGCATCCCATTGAGGTTCTATCCTGTCACTAATGACAGTGTAATCCGGACCGATACTGATATGAACATCATGTTCTTCACTGGTTTGAGGTCTCCCGTAATTTGTCCTCCATCCCCAGTGTGGACGATTAATCAAAATGGATCGGGACCGATTTTCGTTACAACAGGCGGAGTAATAGGGGACCCTGGACGTCAAACCTTGCCAAATTGGTTCAAGATTCACAAGTATGAAGATGCCTACCAACTTCAATACTGTCCTAGTCCCTCAACGTGTGGTGATCCTTGCGGAGTCTTACTTCTGTGTGAAAACATTGGTGTGGTTGCGGAGAACGGAAGTAGACGTTTGGCGCTGAAAAATCAACCACCATTAAAAGTGGTGTTCCAAAGGAGCTAGAGTAATTATTATGTGTGAAGTCTGATTAAATAAAATGCTCATGGAATGGTGTTGCTAAGTGGAGCTTAATTATTGCAAGCCAATTTATCCAGTTGTAATTTTCACAAAACTTGTTTATCAATAATGCCTTGAAAGGCTCTCCACGTTGTTCTATTACCTTGACATTTTGAGACTTGCATTAATGCTCATATTAAATAATGACTAATAATACACTTGGTAAAAAAAATATCACTAAAATCCCTTGGTGATTAACATTGCATCTATGTTTTTAATCTATATCTCTAATAATAAACTTTGCCTCCTTGGCTTGTCAAAAAAAAAACATTGCATCTATGTAGCGACAATTACTAAATACTATTTTTTTTAATCATTTAATATTATTTAATCATGCAAATATCACACCAGCCACATCAGTCACACTGAAAATAAAACCCACCTTAACCTTTTCTCCAAGAGCAATTTTCATAGATCTACTCCAGGAAAGGTAATTGTTGCCCGTGGGAGGTTTTGAAACTAGGACCATACCTGAATGATCTGAACCATGCAAAAATAGTGGATCTCCATTTCCATAATTTTTGGACTCAACCTGAACACCAGTGTGCGAACTCGATCCAGTATTGGTATTTGTTTGGACAGCTCTAGACTCTCTTCCATTGTCAACTCAACCAGAAAAAAAATCTAATAATTCGGAAGGAAGAAGAAAAAAAAAAAAAAAACTAAAGGCTCAGATCAGAGGATCATCATGCTCTGATACCATGAACAAAAATAAAACTTTTAAAAATAAAGAAGAGCTAAACTCATTTTCTTCATTCCTAAAACAGAATACAAATGTATATATCTACGGCCAAAGAACGAATGACGGTTGTTTACTGATTCCTACCTACAGCTATGTGTGATGAAACAAATAAAGATAACAAAATAACAAACTACAGCTATATTACTCTAGTTTTAAAGAGAGATGTAAAATATTTAATAAATTAGATACATTCAAAACTTATAAATTTAAGCTTTTGGTTCCAAGTTAGACTTCACTTCAAACGTAGGTAGAAAAACTTCAAACAGCCAGAAATAAAATCCAACAATAATGGATCGAACAAAACTGATTTCTACATTTTTGCAAAACAGTTCCATGTATCAATCTTAGCAAACTATCGAAAAGAAAATGAAGATATCAAGCTTGGTGTTGCTCTCTTATCTAATTTTAACCCTTCAAGCAAATTTTATACTCACCATAGCACAAAAGTTTCCTGCTGATCCAGTCCTGAATACCAAGGGTAACGAGCTCCGCCAGTGTGTTAGCTACAACATCTTGTCAGCAGATGGCTGCAACGGCGGTGTGGTGATACAAAATATCAGCAGCTGCCCATTTGTGATTGTGCAACCATTGGAGGATGGCGCAGGTGGCGTCCCGTTGAGGTTCTATCCTCTCACTAATGACAGTGTGCTCCGGGTCGATATTGATATTGTAAGATGTCAAAATCCCACATAGAAAATCATACACTAAAAAATAATAAAATAATTTACTTAAAAATTAAAAATAAAATGAAAAAAAAAATCTTACATCACAAATTATAAGAAGAAATTCTTATTCTTTACAACTTTATTTTTTTAGAGTTTCTATTTTATTTTTCTAAACCTGGTAAAAATTAATAACCATGAGTCCTTTATATAGATACTATATTTAATAAAAAACAATTAAGCTTTGATTATCAAATCCTATTCAAAATATAATTTTCTATAACTATTCAAATTTAATTCAACTAAAAATTACTAAATCCTAATCAAAACATAATTTACTAGGGATGATTTGGGTAAAACAAAGGCTGTGTTCTCGAAGCAGATTGGGATCCTAGAGTCGAATCAGGCGGAGTTTTATGCTATTCGTGAGGCTTTTCAGGTGTTTACTGAGTCTATTTGGAGGAGCTCTCATATCCTTGTAGTCGAAAGCGACTCAGTTAACGCAATCAAGTGGCTAAAGAATCAGGCACTTAAAACTTAAAAATGTCTCAAACCATTTGGACTTGAAGAAGAAACTTAAGCTTTGGGAGGCTTACCATATTCCAAGAGGCATCAATAGTGTTGGCAAAGTCGAGTGTGTTGATCGCAAAACTTGTTGGCAATCATTGAGTAAATAGTGCATGCCTCTATCTCCTAACTCTATAGTAGTCGGAGGAGTAGGTTACTGTGCCTCTCTTATTTACTATCTTATGTATTGTAAACTTTTTCTCATCCTCTAATAATCAATTTGCCTTCTTGGCTTGTCAAAAAAAAAAAATACACCCGCACATATGAACATCGTGTTCTTCACTGGTTTGAGGTCTTCAGGAATTTGTCCTCCATCCCCATTGTGGAGGATCAATCAAAGTGGATCGTGACCCATTTTCGTTACAACAGGCGGATTAAGAGGGGACCCTAGACGTCAAACCTTGCGAAATTGGTTCAAGATTCATAAGTACGAAGATGCCTACCAACTACAATACTGTCCATTGTGTGGTGATCCTCGCGGAGTCGTACTTCTTTGTGAAAATACTGGTGTGTTTGTGGAGAACGGAAGGAGAAGTTTGGCTCTGAATCAACCACCATTCAAAGTCGTGTTCAAAAGGATATAGAGAATTATTATATGTGAAGTGTGTCCTTGAATAAATAAAATGCTCATGAAATGGTGTTGCTAAGTGGAGCTCAATTGTTGCAAGCCAAATTATTCAGTTGTAATTTTCACAAAACTCGTTTATCAATAATGCCTTGAAAGGCACTTATGTTTAATTAATTTGACATTTTGAGAGGTGCATTAATGTTCATACTAAATGATGACTAATAATACACATAATAAAAAATATTAGTAAAATCTTTAGTGAGTGGAGAAAATATTTCATGCATCTACTGCTAGATCAAATCCTCTGTCTCTAACTCTCTGTTTCACTTGTGTGGTACAATTAAAACGACATCATATTAAACCTAATTTTAATTAATAATCAATAATTTTTTTTTTATCTTTCTCTCTCTTTCTCTCTTTTTTTCTACCATCATAGTTTTTTTCCCCACAAATCCATCTCTTTTTGATGTTTATGAAGACGCCATGGATTTGTGGAAGAAAAATATGGTGGCAGAAACAAGAGAGAAAGAGCAAAAAATAATAATAATAAAATAAAATTCTTCCTATAGGAGTTGGTCTGGAGTTGATGGATATTTAATTAAAATTAGGATTAAATTACATCGTTTTAATTGTGACAAGTGTAACAGATTGTTGGGACAAAGGATCTAATCTGATCCATTGAAAAAAAAAATTTTGTGATTGACTTACTGCATTAAAGATAAGGATACAACATATGTCTTTAATATTTTTTTGAGTGATTGATATTACATCTATGTAGCAATAACTAATAAATATTAATTATTCTCATCATCAACCATTATTTAACTATGTAAATGTCATGTCAATCACAGTAAAAATTTATTAAAAATTCTCATTATAAATATCATTACTTTTAAATAATTTACAAAGTTATACAAATGAACAAAATATTTTCTACCGTGATAATTTACCAACAAAGTTATATATCAAGATATCACCTTGTCAAGGCAGCATTTTTTTTTTTTGGCCTTGCGAAACACGGCTTAGTCTGCTTTTTTGGAAGGTTAAGGTTAACTTCCAAACTATCTTTTTGTGTTCTTCTTGATCCAGAAGTGACCCAGCCATCGAAATTGAATTGAGTCGTGGGTTGAAGATTTCGGACCAACTTTTGATAAGAAATTCTAATCTTTAACATTAAAATTAACTAAAATTTAAGAACTAAACTTTGATACTCCAATTCTACATCTAAAAATTGAAAAAGGAAAAAAAATGTATACTATATATAGAGAGAGAAATATTCTAGTCAGAGTTGAAAAAGAACATAGAAGCAACAGCAGCGCAAAATAAACTAAGAAGCAAAATTCAACAAACAAGGCGCATGAACAAAAGCGGAATTGGTACAAAGTCGGCACACGAAATTTGGGCATCTAAACAGCAGCGCAGCAACGGCAGGAGGCAGTTTCTGCATCATACAACTTTATTTAACTTTGCTCATATTCATGATCTAATCCATTATCAAGCACTAAAATATACATAATTGGACACAATTAATACACAATAAGGTAACAGAGAATCCTTTCCAGAGCATAATAAGCGTTTTGGTTGGGTTACATTGCGACAGGATCAACCAGCACTGATGAGATCAAGCCTTTAACCATCTTGGTGCATATCCATCATCTTCTCTGTATAGAAGGTAACTGACCCTTGAAAAATGAAAAATTCGCTCAAGGACGAACTTATGCACAGCTGAAGTTGGACCAAGAAGCCAATCCTTGTTTGTATCCTTCCAAGAATTCGTTAATTGTTTCTGAAACTCAACAAACGTTTGTTCCTTCGAAGCACCATATTGTTTCGCGTAACATTCAATAGCTGAAACTACCTCTCCCCTTTCTTTCTCTGCCTGCGTATATATAACATGTATGTATGCATCTCAGTGAACACAATTATATTATATGACCATGTTGACATTTCAATTTTTGCTATTGCCAGTTTTCATCTGTGATAGTAAGTACAAAGTCTTATCACATATTGTTTTTTTGTGACTGATAATTTTGATTAGTGTAGGTATCGATCCAAGATTTTATTTGGACTTCGATGTACAATATTTGCAATATTGGGTGGTGTTTGGTTGGTGGGTTTAGAGGGGAATGACTTGGAATGGGAAAGAAAACTATTGTTTGGTGTGTGGGTTTGGAATAAATGGGAATGGATTGAAACCCATGAGGGTGGGTTTTGATGAAACCCGGGAAGGGGAGGTTAGGTTTTGTTGGGAAAGATTTGTTTAAAACGACGTTGTTTTAAGGTATGTGACTACAGAATTTCTTTTAAAAAGAGGTTCAAAACGACGTTGTTTTGATCCTTCTTTTTTAAAAAAAAAAAAAAATTCTACCGCTGCTCGCTTGTTAGTAGACGTGACGCGTGATAATGGGTGAGCGCCACGTGTAATGCCCATGGCAAACCCATTCCTAATTTGCAACTGGCATTTCACCTATTTTGTTTTTATTTTTTTAAAAACAAATTTCACCAACGAGTAGAAAATATTTTTCTCTACAAATTGACATGTGTTTTGTCTTTTTTGGTACAAGATTTGATTTTATTAAATATAATATAATGTAAAATACTTATTATAATATTAATATTAAATTTTAATATAAAATCTATTAATAAATTTTGATTCCATTCTAGAAATAATTCCAAACAGCATAATTACTATCATTCCATTTCATTCTATTCCAAACCTTCCTTTCTATTAAATCTATTTTATTCCTAAATCCACAGTTTATACCAAACACCCCCTTAATGTAGGGCTTTCAAGTTTCAAATATTCAGGGGATGCCTGGAGTGGGGAAATGGAATAGATTTTTTGGAACACATTCCATTCCCAAATGGAATGCAGATGGGGAAATTGATTACCCCATATGGGGTAATCCCTCATACCCCCCAATATTGGGGGGTATGGAAGCTAGAGAATGGAATGGATTTTTTTAATTAGTTATTAATACTATTTAATACTAATTAATTAATTAACTAATACTAATTAATTAATTAATATAATTATTATAAATTAATTTATTATTATTAAAAGTAATAATAAATTAATTAATTAAGATTAATTTAATTAATCATTCATTTACTTAATATTATAAATTAAATAAATAATTAATTATTATAATTAATAGAAATTAACTTATTATTATTAAGTAATAATAAATTAACTAATTAAGATTAATTTAATAATCATTCACTTACTTAATATTGTAATTTAATATTATAATTAATAATTAATTTATCTAATTTACTAATATTAATTATTATAATTAATATTAATTAATTTATAAATAATTAATTGATAATATTAATTAATTAATTAAAATTAATTTAATCAATAATATTTTTATTAATAATTAATTAATTGCATTTTATAATAAATAATTAAATAATAATAACTAATTAATTATTACTAATTATTACAATTAATTTATAATTATTTCCATTTCCCAACACAAACCAACTACCATTATTAGTAATCATTTTCATTCCCCAGTACAAACCAATCAATAGAATTATAATAAAAGATTTCACTATTATTCTTCACTACTATAATTTTCATTAGCTTTCTAATTCCCCTCCCCAACAAGCATCCCCTCTGAGATTTCTGAATTGGCATATCTAAAGCTGGGCCCTTTTGGTTTGGGGCATTGGAATCCAAATGGACATTTGGGGAATAGGGAGACAGGGGGTCCAAGTGACCTAACGTTTTCAAAAGTGATGGACAGTATCAAAGTAAGCTCCTCTTTCAAAGTGGGCTATCTAATGATAAAGTGTTTTCAATAATCAACTCTGCCAATCTGGCCCAGTACAAAATTCAATCTTCAATGAGCATGGACCGATTAGGTATAAAGCTCTTTAGCCACAAAGCTAAGCAGGATTGTAATTTTGTTGGCTAAAATTAATATTATTATTTTTTTAAAAATTAGGTTACTATAAAAAATATGGCCCCAAAGAAAAAAAAAAGCGCATTAGTACTGTCATGGTGTCACTCTAAATGGCCACATAACTAGATTTTCTTTTTTAAATAATAAATAAAATATTTCATTAATTATTACAACTGATTACAATATGTAATTTAATTAAATATTTTCATCATCAGATTTGTAAAGAAGACACAGTTATAAATACAAAATTACTATATTAAATAATATAATTAATTTAAGACATCTAATGGACAACTAATTGGTATCCAAGATTCCAAATAAAAATTTAGACAATTATCTTTATTCTTTTCGCTTTAATTTTTCTTTTTAGAGGGTGCGTACACTCATATATATTTGGATTGGATAGTCATACATCTCTATGTTGTAAGTCGTGGAATTTGAATATTAGACCTTTGAGGACGAGTCATCAAACCCTAATTAATCCCATCACCACTTGTTTTGTGTGTTTTTTTTTCTAACAATAATACTTTTAATGAAATTATATATTAATCGATATGACAAAAATAAAAACATATAATTATCTTTTATTATTTTATATTTTATAAAATGTAATACATAATTTTATTTGTCAAAATTTTTTATTTGCCACATCAGTCTATTTCACTATAACTTTTTATGAAAGCATCACCACCTTATTGTTATTATTATTATTATTATTATTATTCCAACATAGTATATTATCCCAAACTGTGGATAAGTGTTATGGTGATTAGAATGGCATGCCGACATGTGATAAGGACTTGAAAGCTATTGCCCAAATTTCCAAATCTAATAAAAAATTTGCTTCTTCCTTCCACTACCTTATCCAGTTCCTGTTTGGCATATACCGTCTTACTTTTCTAATTTGGCTTTCACGTTCTAAAATTCAAACATTGCATGCCATACGCAATTTTAATTAATGGAAACAATCAGAAGAATCTAGAAACGGCTAAATAAATGTATCACGATTTTCAACGCTGGACTAATTTTCCAACATTTCTTTTTCAACAAGACGTGAAACATTTAACAGTCCTTGTCACAATTTTCTAGTCATCTTGATTAGCAGCAAAATTGGAAACACAATGAATTCCTAGCGAATTGCAGCCACGTTCTTGTCCAAGAATTGGAGAATTTTTTTTATTAAATTTGATTGAATTTTATGATTATTTTTATAGCTCTAATTCATTTATAATAGCAAACTTGACAAGGCAAAACAAATTTTCCACTCTCGATGTCGACAACTATAAATAGAACACCAACACTTCAAAAATAAGACATCGATCAACATGAAGACAAACTTAATCTTGTTCACTTGCCTTATCTTCTACTTTTCAGCAAACTTTTTCCTCAGCACAGCACAAACTGGACTTCCTGAGCCAGTGCTGGACACTACTGGTCGGCCGCTCCGCCGCGGCGTCAACTATTACATCTGGCCAGCAACGCCTGGTAACGGTGGTGGATTAACACTAGCAATTGGCAGAAACCGCAGTTGCCCATATGAAATTGTTCAAGCATTGAACAATGATGCCAATGGCCTCCCACTGACGTTCTCACCGGTAAACAATGACACCATAATCCGAGTCAATACTGATCACAACATAAGGTTCATCAAGTTTTCATCATCCATAGTATGTCCTCAATCCAACGTGTGGCAGCTTGTGGCCGCTGGCGAATCACCGGTGCCATTCTTTGTCTCAACTGGTGGAGTTGAAGGGAACCCTGGCCGTGGCACCCTGCCCAACTGGTTCAAAATTCAGAAATATGAAGATGCATATGAGATTGAATATTGTCCTAGCGTCCCATGTGAACCATGCAGAGTTCTTTGTGGAAATATTGGGATTTATGTTCAGAATGGAAGGAGACGTTTGGCAATAAATCAGCCACATTTCAAGATTGTGTTTAAAAGGGCGTAGATACATGGGGCACAAAGTGTTTTGTAATCATCTCTGATTCAATTTGTGTGATCAATATCCATATGATGTATCTTCGAGATTTAAATAAATAAATAAATAAAAACTAGTGTTATTGTGGACATTAAATGATTAATTTTTATTAGATTACGAGTATTTTTTTTTTTTTAAACAATCTGCGCATACTGACAATCCCATAAAAAGAAAAAGATCCTACTTCCTGGTTATATTTTATGTAAATTAGTATGTATGTTGTTATGGTTTTTTTTCTTTTTCTTTTTTTATTTGTTGGTGAAAAAATTTTATTATTGGAATTTCAGTTTAATTAAGGTATGTTATTTGTATATCAAATGTTATAAAATAAACTAATTAATCCTTTAAATATTTATTATATATATTTAATATCTCCAATAAATGATTCATGTGGAGGAGTTTTTGTTACATTGGACGGTGGAGCTAATTTTGAAAAAGCGCGATACAATTTTAAGATGCCGAACTAATTGTTTTTAAAAAAAAAAACACTAATGTTATTTTGCTAAATAAAAAACAGGGGCCGAAAATAGAACGCTACTGGTTGCGAACCAATTTCTTGGGATATGGGCAGTTGCCCTGGCACCCAGGCTCTACCACTAAGTAAAGAATGGAAATTTTTTTCTCATTTCTTTCTTAAAAAAAACCTGTTAAGTAAAATATAAGTCTATGGTGCCCTTTAGAAAAAAAATATTATTGCACTAAAAAGGAAAAAAATTAAATAAAGGAATAATTTTATGTTGGATTTCTTTCTAAGAATTTTACCGTTGGCTTAGAAATTATTCTTGATAATCGTTTGATATATTCTGCACAGAATTAAAAATTTATTGCATGTAGTTTCAAGTGATTGAGTAAATATATAGTACAATAACTATATCACCACAACTTTGGGTAGTTTAAGGGGTAATTTTCATATTTGATTGGCCAAAGTTAGCACAAAATAGAACCAACTTCATTAGGCTAAATTGGCCATCAACAAGAGTCTAAGCACTCTAAATTAGGGTTAATTTAGAAATTAAACTTTTACTAATATAAAAATCCAAAGATACTGTCATGCACCTTTTTAGTTTGCATCCCCAGTCACTTAACACAGTTTTGTTGGGTTCCCCTTTCTAATAGGATACATGTTGCCAAATGAGAAAAAAAAAAAAGCTACTGTAAAATAGGGGCCAAAATAATTTTAATTTTTTTTCCAAAGTTATTCTTTGAATTTCCCCCCTTATCTTCCCCCCACCCAAACACACACACACAAATTAAAATTGATAAGGTATAATTTATAATGAGTTAAAAAATGTAACACACAAAATTGGCCATTAAATACATATTTTTACAGCGGTCTCTTCATTATTATTATTTTTTAATTTTAGACCACTTATAATCATTACTTACAAAAAGATATTATAGGAATTTCATTATCTGCAAAAGAATGAAATTAAAAATGTGTAAAGTTTGACTTTTTTGTTTTGGACAAAGAGAATATGATGATGTTGCATTCAACAATTAGAGTTGATAAGTCATACTCTAACTGAAGTTGAATTGGATCATAGCTAAGAGTTAGGTTTTGGACAAGTTGGATTATGTAAGAAAAAATTAGTGAGAAAATGTTGGAAAAAAGATTTTGAGAAAGACTTTTAATTTGATGTTTAAGTCATGTTAACAATATGTAGAGTCAAGTAATTTTTCTTATATTTATCTATATACATAGAATATACAAAATGGAAGCGTCTCCAAATTTAAATACATAGAACAAAGTTAAAACCTCCTAACAAAACAAAAATAGTTGGAATTTGGCTTGCTACATGGCTTTAATGATTATTAATGACACCAAATCATGCTTGAGAGCTTTGTTTTAGCTAAGGATTGTTGGATGAATAGAAATTATAGTCCTATGTCACATAGTTTTGCTTAACAACCAAGATATATGTTAATAGTAACCTATCCTTTCGTTTTTAAAAAAAGGAGTTCAACTCGCACAATTTTATTAGGTATAACACATTTATTATATCATTAAATGTATAATTTTATATTTTTATTTAAATTATATATAATTCTTATTAATAAAAATATTATAAAAATTACCTATTAAAGTGGACTCTTTCTTTCACACGAAAAAAAGTTTTAAAAATAGACTCTCTTTTTGAAACAGAGGTATTTGTATTATATATGGTTGTTTCTATAGCTGAGATTCTGGGAATGCAATCTAGGGGGCTGCAATTCGCGATACGACACGAGAACACGACATGAACCTAACATGCAATTAACAGGTATAGGTCTACCCCTTAGCAAGTTCGGGTCGAAATCAGGTCGGACACGAATAACACGAAAAATAAATAGGTCGTGTTCAGGTCGACCTGTTAACCCGTTTATTATATATATAATAATATTATTTATTTACCATTTATAAAGAAGTTCATTGTAACTTAGTAGTAAGCACTTTTGTTCCTCTACCTAAGGTTTTGTATTCGAACCTCCTCATCATTTTCGTTTTTCTCTTGCCAAATTGCCAAACACAATTATAAATAGGGGGCCTAAGGTCTTGTGTTCGAACCTTCTCACCATTTTCATTTTTCTCTTGCCAAATTGCCAAACACAATTATAAATAGGGGTTGTTAAATTGCCAAACACAATTATAAATCGGGGAGAGTAGGTTGTTAAAATAAAGAGTTTCTTTTTGTCAAATTGCCAAACACAATTATAAATAGGGGTTGTTAAAATGAAGAGTTTCTTTTGCCAAATTGCCAAACACAATTATAAATAGGGGTTGTTAAATTGCCAAACACAATTATAAATAAGGGAGAGTAGATTATTAAAATGAAGAGGTTGCAAAATTGTTTGCGGCCTTCTTGAACATTGTTTTTACGTTTTAGACGTTGCATTGTTCATTTATTATTAGTTTAAAAATTATTTATTTATTATTAATTTAAAATTTATTTATTATTATTATTATTATGTTAAATAGGTCTTTTCGTGTGGTGTCGTATTACCCGAAAAAATAAACAAGTTGTGTTTGGATTACGTTTTTTGACACGAACAGGTTCGCGGGTCGTGTTCGAGTCCGTGTAAAATCTGTAATACCCATATTAAAACATGACTCGCGAACCCGAAATATGACCTGATTGCAATCCCTAATGCAATCCTCTTTTTTTTTCTTATAAAAAAAAAAGAAAAACAAAACAAAAACAAAAACAAAACAAAACTAATAATCATTGAAGTCAATTCTAATGGTCAATGAAAGAGGCCATGAGTTTCAAAGCAAAGAGAAGTTTTGCTTAGTCGTCCTCACATACGCCTGCCAAACTTGCCCGGTGTCACTACATGTATAGACGCTACATTGCCAGTAACATGTGAACCAGTGATTGAAATTCAACTTTGTTGTATCCCAGACGCAAATGGATACGTAAGTTGGAAAGCTCCAAGCAGCCAGAAAGAAAATCAATCAATAATGGATCGAACAAAACTGATTAATTTATACATTTTTGCAACGAGCAGAATCAAATTTCAAATCTTATCCTACGTCGGGCGACAGCCACAATTCACGACCCTGTATACAGATATTGTCATCCCGAGATAATCCCTACATTTTGCAATCTATTAATAGGGACCCTTTTGCAGAACATTTCCGCCCAACAATCTTAGCAAACTATCGAAAAGAAAATGAAGAGATCAAGCTTCTTGTTTCTCTCTTGTCTAATTTTAGCCCTTCAAGCAAACTTTATACTTAGCATAGCGCAAAATTTTTCTTCTGGTCCAGTCCTGGACACCAGTGGTGAGGAGCTCCACCAGGGTGTTAGTTACAACATCTTGTCAGCACAGCGCGGCAACCGCCTTCTGGTGACAACAAATGCCAGCATCTGTCCATTATTTCCGATTGTGATTGAGGGCACAGATGGCGTCGCAGTGAGGTTCTTTCCTGTCACTAATGACAGTGTAATCCCTGTCGATACTGATACGAACATCAGGTTCTTCATTAATTTGAGGTCTCCAGTGATTTGTCCTCGAACCGGGTTCGTGTGGAGGATTAATAACACTGGATCTGGACCGATTTTCGTTACAACAGGCGGAGTACTAGGGGATCCTGGACGTCAAACCTTGCCAAATTGGTTCAAGATTCACAAGTATGAAGATGCCTACCAACTTCAATATTGTCCTAGTCCCTCAACGTGTGGAGCAAATTGCGGAGTCGCACTTCTTTGTGAAAACATTGGTGTGGTTGTGGAGAACGGAATTAGACGTTTGGCGCTGACAAATGGACCACCATTCAAAGTGGCGTTCCAAAGGAGGTAGAGTAATTATTATGTATCAAGTCTGATTAAATAAAATGCTCATGGAATGGTGTTGCTAAGTGGAGCTTAATTATTGCAAGCCATATCCAGTTGTAATTTTCATAAAACTTGTTTATCAATAATGCCTTGAAAGGCACTTCATCTCCACGTTGTTCTATTACCTTGACTTTTTGAGACTTGCATTAATGTTCATATTAAATAATGACTAATAGTACAGTCGGTAAAAAATATCACTAAAATCCTTTGGTGATATTTGTGACTGTGCAACCATTGGAGGATCGCACAGGTGGCGTCCCATTGAGGTTCTATCCTGTCACTAATGAGAGTGTAATCCGGGTCCATACTGACATTGTAAGATGCAAAAATCCTAGGAACCCCACATCAGAAAATAATAAAATAATTTATTTAAAAATTAACAATAAAATAGAAAAAAAAATCTTATATCATAAATTGTAGAAAAAAATTCCTACTCTCTACAATTCTATTTTTTAAATTTTTTTTATTTTTCTGAATCTCACAAAAACTAATAATTATGAGTCTTTATATAAATCTCATACTTAAAAAAACAAATTAGGTTTTCATAATTAAATTCTATTCAAAATCTACTTTTTTATAACAATTCAAATCTAATTTAACTAAAAATTATTAAATTTTAATCAAAATATGATTTGCTAAATAAGTTTAATTTAATACAGCTAAAGATATGAGCATCATGTTCTTCTCTAGTTTGAGGTCTCCAGTAATTTGTCCCCCATCGCCAGTGTGGAGTATCAATCAAACTGGGTCGGGACCCATTTTCGTTACAACAGGCGGAGTAAGAGGGGACCCTGGACGTCAAACCTTGGCAAATTGGTTCAAGATTCCTAAGTACGAAGATGCCTACCAACTTCAATACTGTCCAAGTGTTTCATTGTGTGGTAATCCTTGCGGAGTCGTACTTCTTTGTGAAAGTACTGGTGTGTTTGTGGAGAACGGAAGGAGACGTCTGGCTCTGAATCAACCACCATTCAAAGTCAAGAGAATTATTATATGTGAAGTACGTCTTTGAATAAATAAAATGCTCATGAAATGGCGTTGCTAAGTTGAGCTCAATTGTTGCAAGCCAAATTATCCAGTTGTAATTTTCACAAAACTCGTTTAGCAATAACGCCTTGAAAGGCACTAATGTTTGATAAGTCGTTAATTCGTCATATTTTTAGTTACTAATTCCCTTATATTTTGATTTTATTTAAGTTTAATTGGAAAGAATTGGGAAAGTTTTGTTTATTTCAAGTTTTATGCAATTATGGAACCAAATGGAGGATTATGAGGCTTCCGAAAACAAGAATGCAGATGATACACGTTGGCTGGATTCTGTGATCCCATGATCACATTCTTTGAGAATCAAGTCACATGAATTGCCAACTTCAAAAGCAAGGCTTGGCTGTTTTCCTTGTTGTAAAAAACCCACCAACGTGGAAGACAACAAAACACAAGGCTGCACATGAATTGCCAACTTCAAAAGCAAGGCTTGGCTGTTTTTTCAATTGAAAAGAATTGGCTACATCAATTAATAATTGTGCTAATTGGACACATCAAATGTGGAAGCCACCGAATTCCACAAGCATTGGCCACGTGGGTACAATCAATTTTAAAAACTATAAATGGGCAAAGCATTGGAACGGAGATTCATTTGGAGAGACTTCTCAATGCAATTGAGAGAGGCATCCCATTTTGCTCTAGCCTTCCCACTTTGAAGTAGGAGAATTCTCCCTGGGTCCGCATTTCATTAATTCATTTCATTCTCCCTGGAGCCGAATTTCATTCTTCTTGGGACAGAGGGTGGCAATTCATTTTGTCTGGAGCACGGCCAGGATGGACAACGACACTCCTTTGATTTTGTTTGTATTCTCTTTTACTATGTCTAGCTAAATATTTCTTTTCAACCAAGGATTATAAGGTTTGATTTCAATTAATTGTGAGATTTCATGTTTTTATTGGTTTCTTTGATTTTGAATATTATATATTCTTTGCAAATAAATTTATTATTGTTTTGAATGTTAAACAAATAAGGCCTATTGTTTAATAGTTAAATACAATAATCAGTCAATTAAAATAAATTCATGCTATTCATGTAATTGTTCTAAATTAGTGACAAATAGCAATTTGAAAGGTAATCAATCCTAAGATTTATGCTATGGGAATATATATTCTAGCTTAAATAAACTAGTCGACTTAGAGTTTATTGCTAGAGATTGAGTCTTTCTGATTCTTAATGCAATTAACGGATATAATTTATAGATCGTTATCGAAGATTATATACATTAATTAGGGAAATAACCTAGAGGTCGTATTTCGAAAGTTATCGACAATTTTAAAGATTGGTTGTTATAGGACGGATCCTTAACGACTATAACTAATCTATTTGAAATACAAAGAATTATCTTTTAAATCGATGATCAATTAAGAGAATCAACACCGAAATAAATCCTTGGTTGAAAGCTTTTCTTGAATTGAATTTTTCTTTTATTTATTTTCTTGTTTATTACCTAAGAATTATTTGTTTAATTAGTTAAAAATCTTCAAACCCCCGTTTGTTACTAAGAAACAGGTTTTAACCAATCTCTGTGGATTCGACCCTACTCACTACTACTACAAGTTCGGTTTAGAGGAGGTTTATTTTTGGTTGGATTAAACACCCACCAAATTTTGGCGTAGTTCTTGGGATTGGTTCTTAAATTTGTTTCTTTTATTTTATTTATTTTATTTATTTATTTATATTTATATTTATATTTATATATTTATTTTTCCCTAACTTTTCTTCCTCTATTGTTTGGTTTATGCCACGATCTAACCGCATGTGCAAGCTCGTTTATGATTGAAATCGAGAAGGCGCTCGGAGATTAAGGAAAGAAACCAAGCAACATTCTCGAGGAGTATCTTCTTCTTCACTTACGATTTTGGTTTAGATAACTTGTTTGAATTTGAAGAAGAAACAATGGCGAAACGAACACTAAAAGAATTGGCGATGCCAAATTTGAACCAACCATTATGTATTGAATACCCGACTCTTGAAGTGGCTTTTGAATTAAAATCGGTTTAATTCACTTACTCCGAAATTTCACGGTCTTGCGGTGAGGATCCACACAAGCATTTAAAAGAATTTCACGTGGTGTGTTCGACAATGAAGCCACAAAATGTGGTGAGGAGCAAGTAAAGTTGCGAGCCTTCCGTTTTCATTAGTGATAAAGCGAAGGATTGGTACTACCTACCTTGGCTCGGTGACCACGTGGAATGAGATGAAAAGACAATTCTCGAGAAATTTTTCCTGCATCCCGAGCCGCTACCATCAGGAAGACATTTGTGGAATCCGACAATATAATGGAGAAACTCTCCATGAGTCTTGGGAGAGGTTCAGCGGTTGTGTTCCATTGCCCGAACATCGATTCGACCATTAATTCAATATTTCTATGAAGGGCTATCCAACATGGATAGGAACATGGTTGATCTTTGCTAGTGGAGGTGCTTTAGTACATAAAACCCCAACCGAGGCTAGGACCTTGATTTCAAATATGGTGCCAATACACAGTTTGGTGTGCGGCGTGATGATCCACCAAGAAGAGTGAATGAGGTGAATGGGTTTTCTATTGACCAACGATTAAATAATCTCACTACTCTTGTCGAAAAATTGGTTAGGGGGCATTCAACAAGTGAAGGCTTGTGGGATATGTACCCAAGCGGATCATACTACTAATATGTGCCCGACACTTCAAGAGGAATCAATGAGCAAGCCAATGCGGTTGGTGGATTCGTAGGGGCACCACAAGGGAAATATGATCCCTATTCTAATACATACAATCAAGGGTGGAGAGATCATCCAAACTTGACTATGGGCCTAGGCCAGAATAATTCCCAACCACGGTACCAACCAGTACCAACCCAAGGTGATAAGTCAACAATTTCATCAACCTCCTAAACAAGGTAAATCTCTTGAGCAATTAGTTGAATCTCTTGCTAATAGTTCTATTCAATTTCAACAGAAACCAGTCGAGCATTAAATCGGAGAACCAAGTTAGTCACTTGCATCTTCACTTAGCAAGTTTGAGAACCAAGGAAAATTGCCCTCACAAGCGATGGTAAATCCAAATGAAAATGTGAGTGCAATTACCTTGAGAAGTGGAAAGGTATTGGAAGAACACATTCCTCGTGAGATAGATCTAAAAAGAAAAGGAAAAGAAGTTGCACGCCTCCACCATCGATAAGTCCAAAGGTAACACCTCCCATTTCCCACACGATTGTCTCAATCTAAGAAAATTGAAGAAGAAAGGAATTTTGAGACATTTCGTAAAGTTGAGGTAAATATTCCCTTGCTTGATGCTATAAATCAAATTCCTCGTTATGCAAAATTTCTTAAAGATTTATGCACCAACAAAAGGAAGTTGAATGGTAATGAGAAAATAAGTGTGGGGGAGAATGTTTCGGCGATACTACAAAAGAAGTTACCTTCAAAATGCAAGGATCCAGGTATGTTCCTCATTCCTTGTAAGATAGGTAATAAAAATGTTGGAAAAGCTATGTGTGATTTGGGTGCATCAATTAATGTTATGCCTTTATCTATTTATAAATCTTTGAATGCTGGACCATTGAAAGATACTGGCATAATCATTCAATTAGCTGATCGATCTAATGCATATCCTGAGGGAGTGTTGGAAGATGTTTTGGTGCAGGTAAATGGATTAGTTTTTCCTGTGATTTTTATATACTTGACATGGAGGATGATTATTCACCGAATTCAAGTATAATTTTATTAGGGAGACCTTTCCTGAAAACATCTAGAACAAAGATTGATGTGCATGATGGTACATTAACAATGGAATTTGATGGTGAAATAATTAAATTCAATATTTATGATGCCATCAAATTTCCTAATGATGTATGTCTTTGTTTATGCATTTGATGTTATTGACACTATAGCTCGAGATACTTTTGATTTTTCTCATGAGGATAAGCTTAAAGTTGCAATTGCTCATAGCTTGATCGATGAAGTTCAAGTTGCCTATCCGAACTTGAGATTGATAATGAATTGCAAGAATTTGTTTTTGAACTAGAAAAACTTGCATCGACGAAGTATGATGTGCCTGTTTCTGATACAACACTTTTACCATCTATTGTACAGGCTCCCCAACTGGAACTGAAGACATTACCAGATCACCTAAAATATGTATTTTTGGGTGATAGTAACACACTCGATAATAATTTCTAGTAAGCTCGGTGTTGAGGAAGAAGAGAAATTGCTTGGCGTGAGGCGCACAAAAGGCCATAGGATGGACCATTCTGACATCAAAGGGTTAAGTCCCTCCACTTGTATGCATAAGATCCTACTTGAAGATAGTAGCAAACCCAATAGGCAAGCTCGGTAGACTAAACCCACCATGATGGAGGTAGTGAAAAAGGAGATTCTTAAACTCCTTGATGCAGGTATTATCTATCCCATCTCAGATAGTAAATGGGTAAGTCCAATCCATGTTGTTCCAAAGAAAACTGGTATCACTGTAGTTCAAAATGAAAAAGGTGAGTCGATACCCACCCGAGTGCAAAACGGATGGAGGGTTTGTATTGACTATCGTAAATTGAATGCATTAACTCGGAAGGACCACTTTCCCCTTCCTTTCATTGATCAGTTGCTTGAACGTTTAGCAGGCAAATCTCATTATTGTTGTTTGGATGGCTATTCAGGTTTTCATCAAATTCCAATTGCACCGGATGATCAGGAGAAAACAACCTTCACCTGCCCCATCGGTTCATTTGCTTATCGAGGAATGCCGTTCGGACTTTGTAATGCCCTGCTACATTTCAAAGATGTATGGTTAGTATTTTTACGATTATGTAGAGAACATCATAGAGTTATTTATGGATGACTTTACGTATATGGTGACTCTTTTGACATGTGTTTGACTAACCTTACTAAGGTGTTCTGAGAGATGTCTTGAAGTTAACTTGGTCCTAAATTATGAAAAATGTCATTTCATGGTGGATCAAGGACTTGTACTTGGGCATATTGTTTCTACTAATGGTATAGAGGTAGATAAGTCTAAGATTGACGTTATTAAATCTTTGCCTTACCTCAGAATCATGCGGAGATTCGCTCTTTTCTTGGCCATGCAGGATTTTATCGTCGCTTTATTAAAGACTTCTCTAAAGTTACGCAACCCTTGTGTAAATTGTTACAAAAGGATGTGGCCTTTGAATTTGATGGAGCGTGTAAGGAAGCTTTTGATACATTGAAAGACAAGTTAACCAGCTCCCATCATGAGCACGGATTGGAACCACGAGTTTGAGATCATGTGTGATGCCGTAATCACGCCGTGAAATGTTCTTAGGCGAGAAGATTGGGCGAGAATCTCATGTCATTTATTATGCTTCGCGAACCCTTGATAATGCACAATGCCACTATACCACTACAGAGAAAGAGCTTTTAGTTTGTTGTTTTGCATTAGAAAGATTTCGATCTTATTTATTGGGCACTAAAGTTGTTGTCTACTCACGATCATGCGACTTTGAAATACTTGCTTCGAAGAAGGATGCAAAACCTAGACTAATTCGTGCAATACTCTTGCTTCAAGAACTCAACTTGGAAATTCGTGACAAGGAAGGTGCTGAGAATCTAGTTGCCGATCACTTGAGTAGATTGACTACGGAGAGGACCCATCTCCTTTGCAAGACAACTTTCCAGATGAGCATCTCTTTTCTATTCATGATTCTACTCCTAGGTATGCTGATATAGTTAACTATCTAGTTACTAGAACTGTACCTAAGGAACTGACTAGAGCACAGAAAGATAAAATTAAAAGTGATGCCAAATATTATGTGTGGGATGATCCATATCTATGGAAGCATTGTTCAGATTCTATAATCCGTAGGTGTGTTCATCAACAAGAAATTTCATCCATCTTATCATTTTGTCATTCACATGCTTGTGGTGGACATTTCGGTCCAAAGAGAACATCTCGAAAGGTATTAGAATGTGGGTTATTTTGGCCGACTTTATTTCGTGATGCATATTTATTTTGTAAGTCATGTGAACGTTGTCAAAGGACTGGGAATTTAGGGTCTAGAGATCAAATGGCTCTCATGCCTATACTTGTTTGTGAAATTTTTGATATTTGGGGCATAGATTTTATGGGTCCATTTCCTACATCTTGCAATTACGTTTATATACTTCTTGCTGTAGATTATGTATCGAAATGGGTGGAAGCTAAAGCCACTCGTACTAATGATTCCAAAGTTGTTGCAGATTTTCTCCAATCTCACATTTTTACTAGGTTTGGCATACCAAGGGCAATCATTAGTGACCGAGGGACTCATTTTTGCAATAAAAAGATTGAAGCATTGTTTCGAAAGTATAATGTCATTCATCGTACTTCCACTGCATATCACCCACAGACAAGTGGGCAAGCTGAGGTGTCAAACGTGAAGTGAAATCCATACTTGAAAAAGCGTCAATCCGTCGCGAAAGGATTGGAGTTTGAGACTTCATGATGCATTATGGCGTCTGAGCGACTTATAAAACACCCCTAGGTATGTCTCCTTACCGTTTGGTGTTTGGTAAAGCTTGTCATTTACCTGTAGAGTTGGAACACAAGGCGTATTGGGCTGTGAAGCAATGTAATATGGAAATGGAGGCAATAGGACAACAACGAAAGCTTCAGGTGCAACAATTACAAGAGATTCGGAATGATGCCTATGAGAACTCAAGGATTTACAAAGAGAAGACAAAGGAATTTCATGATCGACAATTGAGAGGTAAGCAATTCACGATTGTCCAAAAAGTTTTACTTTACCACTCTAGACTAAAATTATTTCCAGGAAAATTGCGATCTAGATGGTTAGGACCTTTGTTATTACTAATGTTTTTCCTCATAGTGCGATTGAAATTGAAAGTTTAGATTACGGAAAAATTTTTAAGGTTAATGGGCATCGATTGAAGCCGTTTTATGAAGGTTTTCGGTTCATAACATTGACATTGAATCGGCCATGCCAGTTATCAAGTTTAAAGACAAGTGAGACGCCTAGCCAAAGGCGTTAAATGAAGCGCTTTTGGGAGGCAACCCAAAATTTTTAATTGATTTATTTATTTATTTATTTTTTCTTTCTTGTTATTTTATTTAGTTATCTTATTATGTTCGAAAAAAAAAAGAGATTTGAAATTCTATTTTGGTTTTTCCTTTTCCTTTTCATTTTTTTTTTTACAGTTTCTCCTACCAACCAATGCTCAGCCATGCCATAACATCGTCTGATCCTTCATGCTTTCTTCACTCATATAGGATTTACTTCACATTCACCACAGCTCCAGTTGTCTACCGCGGTTCAGGGAAGTGTCTTGTTCCCTTGTCTTTATTTTATTTTCTTTCTTGTCCGCGTGCACATATTTTCCATACATTGAGGACAACGTATGATTTAGGTGTGGGGGGTGTCTTGTGCTTCATTGATTATTTCTAAATTTTTCATGTAAAAAAAAAAAAATTGAAGAAAGTCCTTTCAAGTAGGTTTGACATTTTGATATCTTCTTTGAAATTTCTTACTCTTTTGATGCTCATTTAGAATAATTTTGAGTTATATGCATTAGTGATTTAGATTGGAATGTATGAATGAGATGAGTATGATTAGCCTTTGTTTGGAAATTTTTAAAGCATTTTGTTAATTTTAAATAATTGAATTGAATGAGAATGTGCAATATTTGATACATTGAAACCATTGTGAGTATTTGAGCCTAAGAGCATTTTCTTTTTCATGCTCACATATTTCTTTGTTGAGATTGACAAATATGGTATAATCATTCTAGAACTTGCTTTGTTATGCATGTTGAGATCACATTGTGAATTCATGTTGAAAAATGATAAGGGCATTTAGGATTACCCATTTTAAACTTTCTAAAAAGCAACCTTATATTACATATACCCCTAGTCGGTAATTTTGAGCCTTAGCCTTTCTTTGTTATAACACCACATTGTTTAGCCTTAAATCCTTGTCTTTGTTTACCATCGTTGAACCCTTGGTCAAGAGTATGTGGGAATGAATTGTATGATAAAATTTCTGTTGATTCAAAAGAAAGAACCACTGAAAAAAAAAAATGAAAAGTATTCCCTACAAGTATTGGACAAAGTAAATTCATTGTGTACAAAATGGTCCAGTTGTATGGTGAAGTTGCCAAAAAGGGGAATGTATGTTATGTGGAATAAAGAAAGTGGTTCTACTATGCTATTTGTTACTTTTGAGTCATGCAAGGAAATTCCTATATATCTTGATATTTGTAGCCTATATTTTCCTTTCTTTTTACCTACCTTTACCTAAGCCCGTTACAACCCTTTTAAAGACCCTTTGATTTTTGTATGAGTTCATATTATAAGTGGTGGAGATGTGATATATAAGCAAGCCTATAATAATGACATGCTATGTTTGATTTGAGTCTTTGAATGAACCTAAACACTTGAGTGATTAGAGTGCAACCTTGTGAGAGGTTATTAAATTTTGTTGCATTTGATTTCGATGAAATTATTGGGATTGATAAGATGCATATGTTTTGTTTTGAAAAATCAAGCTATGAATACTTATTCTTTGTTTTGTTTTTCCAATTTAGATTTTTAATGTGAAATGATTTTGAGTGATGTGTGGATAGGTTGAAAAGGGGTATGGAATAGAGAGGAAGATGTTGCTCTAATGCAAGCTTGAGGACAAGCTTTGATTTAAGTGTGGGAATTTGATAAGTCGTTAATTCATCATATTTTTAGTTACTAATTCTCTTATATTTTGATTTTATTTGAGTTTAATTAGAAAGAATTGGGAAAGTTTTGTTTATTTCAAGTTTTATGCAATTATGGAACCAAATGGAGGATTATGAGGCTTAGAAAACAAGAATGTAGATGATACACGTTGGCTGGATTACGTGATCCCATGATCACATTCTTTTCAAGTCACATGAATTGCCAACTTCAAAAGCAAGGCTTGGCTGTTTTCCTTGTTGTAAAAACCCACCAACGTGGAAGACAACAAAACACAAGGCTGCACATGAATTGCCAACTTCAAAAGCAAGGCTTGGCTTTTTTTCAATTGAAAAGAATTGGCTACATCAATTAATAATTGTGCTAATTGGACACATCAAATGTGGAAGCCACCGAATTCCACAAGCTTGTTGGCCACAAACACAAATTATGTACAATCAATTTTAAAAAAAATCAAGCTTGCCTATAAATGGGCAAAGCATTGGAGCGGATGAGGCATCCCATTTTTCTCTAGACTTTCCACTTTCAATTAGGAGAATTCTCCTGGGTCCGCATTTCATTAATTCATTTCATTCTCCTGGGCGAATTTCATTCTTCTTGGGACAGAGTGGCAATTCATTTTGTCCGGAGAGCACGGCCACAGGATGGACAATGACACTCCTTTGATTTTGTTTGTATTCTCTTTTACTATGTCTAACTAAATATTACTTTTCAACCAAGGATTATAAGGTTTGATTTCAATTAATTGTGAGATTTCATGTTTTTATTGGTTTCTTTGATTTTGAATATTATATATTCTTTGCAAATAAATTTATTATTGTTTTGAATGTTAAACAAACAAGGCCTATTGTTTAATAGTTAAATACAATAATCAGTCAATTAAAATAAATTCATGCTATTCATGTAATTGTTCTAAATTAGTGACAAATAGCAATTTGAAAGGTAATCAATCCTAAGATTTATGCTATGGGAATATATATTCTAGCTTAAATAAACTAGGTCGACTTAGAGTTTATTGGCTAGAGATTAGTCTTCTGATTCTTAATGCAATTAACGGATATAATTTATAGATCGTTATCGAAGATTATATACATTAATTAGGAAATAACCTAGAGGTCGTATTAGAAAGTTATCGACAATTTTAAAGATTGGTTGTTATAGGACGGATCATATGACTATAACTAATCTATTTGAAATACAAAGAATTATCTTTTAAATCGATGATCAATTAAGAGAATCAACACCGAAATAAATCCTTGGTTGAAAGCTTTTCTTGAATTGAATTTTTCTTTTATTTATTTTCTTGTTTATTACCTAAGAATTATTTGTTTAATTAGTTAAAAATCTTCAAACCCCCGTTTGTTACTAAGAAACAGGTTTTAACCAATCTCTGTGGATTCGACCCTACTCACTACTACTACAAGTTCCAGTTTAGAGGAGGTTTATTTTTGGTTGGATTCGACACCCACCAAATTTTGGCGCCGTTGCCGGGGATTGTTTCTTAAATTTGTTTCTTTTATTTTATTTATTTTATTTATTTATTTATATTTATATTTATATTTATATTTTATTTATTCTCTTTCCTAACTTTTCTTCCTCTATTGTTTGGTTTATGCCACGATCTAGCAAATGCAGGCAAGCTCGTTTATGATTCAGAAATCGAGAAGGCGCTCGGAGATTAAGGAAAGAAACCAAGCAACATTCTCGAGGAGTATCTTCTTCTTCACTTACCGATTTTGGTTTAGATAACTTGTTTGAATTTGAAGAAGAAACAATGGCGAAACGAACACTAAAAGAATTGGCCATGCCAAATTTGAACCAACAGCCATTATGTATTGAATACCCAGCTCTTGAAGTGGCTTTTGAATTAAAATCTAGTTTAATTCACTTACTCCCGAAATTTCACGATCTTGCAGGTGAGGATCCACACAAGCATTTAAAAGAATTTCACGTGGTGTGTTCGACAATGAAGCCACAAAATGTGGCTGAGGAGCAAATAAAGTTGCGAGCCTTTCCGTTTTCATTAGCTGATAAAGCGAAGGATTGGCTGTACTACCTACCTTCTGGCTCAGTGACCACGTGGAATGAGATGAAAAGACAATTCCTCGAGAAATTTTTTCCTGCATCCCGAGCTGCTACCATCCGGAAAGACATTTGTGGAATCCGACAATATAATGGAGAAACTCTCCATGAGTACTGGGAGAGGTTCAGCGGTTGTGTTCGGTTGCCCGAACATCAGTTCGACCGGTATTAATTCAATATTTCTATGAAGGGCTATCCAACATGGATAGGAACATGGTTGATGCTGCTAGTGGAGGTGCTTTAGTACATAAAACCCCAACTGAGGCTAGGACCTTGATTTCAAATATGGCTGCCAATACACAACAGTTTGGTGTGCGACGTGATGATCCACCAAGAAGAGTGAATGAGGTGAATGTGTTTTCTATTGACCAACGATTAAATAATCTCACTACTCTTGTCGAAAAATTGGTTATGAGGGCATTCAACAAGTGAAGGCTTGTGGGATATGTACCCAAGCGGATCATACTACTAATATGTGCCCGACACTTCAAGAGGAATCAACGAGCAAGCCAATGCGGTTGGTGGATTCGTAGGGGCACCACAAGGAAATATGATCCTATTCTAATACATACAATCAAGGGTGGAGAGATCATCCAAACTTTAGCTATGGGCCTAGGCAAGATAATTCCCAACCACAGTACCAACCACAGTACCAACCCAAGCTGATAAGTCAACAATTTCATCAACCTCCTAAACAAGGTAAATCTCTTGAGCAATTAGTTGAATCTCTTGCTAATAGTTCTATTCAATTTCAACAGGAAACCAGGTCGAGCATTCGAAATCTGGAGAACCAAGTTAGTCAGCTTGCATCTTCACTTAGCAAGTTTGAGAACCAAGGAAAATTGCCCTCACAAACAGTGGTAAATCCAAATGAAAATGTGAGTGCAATTACCTTGAGAAGTGGAAAGGTATTGGAAGAACCTGTTCCTCGTGAGATAGATCTAAAAAAGGAAAAGGAAAAAGAAGTTGCACGCCCTCCACCATCAGTAAGTCCAAAGGTAACACCTCCCCATTTCCCACGATTGTCTCAATCTAAGAAAATTGAAGAAGAAAAGGGAATTTTTGAGACATTTCGTAAAGTTGAGGTAAATATTCCCTTGCTTGATGCTATAAATCAAATTCCTCGTTATGCAAAATTTTTTAAAGATTTATGCACCAACAAAAGGAAGTTGAATGGTAATGAGAAAATAAGTGTGGGGGAGAATGTTTCGGCGATACTACAAAAGAAGTTACCTTCAAAATGCAAGGATCAGTATGTTCCTCATTCCTTGTAAGATAGGTAATAAAAATGTTGGAAAAGCTATGTGTGATTTGGGTGCATCAATTAATGTTATGCCTTTATCTATTTATAAATCTTTGAATCTTTGGACCATTGAAAGATCTTGGCATAATCATTCAATTGTTGATCGATCTAATGCATATCTGAGGAGTGTTGGAAGATGTTTTGGTGCAAGTAAATGGATTAGTTTTCTGCAGATTTTTATATACTTGACATGGAGGATGATTATTCACCTAATTCAAGTATAATTTTATTAGAGACCTTTCTTGAAAACATCTAGAACAAAGATTGATGTGCATGATGGTACATTAACAATGGAATTTGATGGTGAAATAATTAAATTCAATATTTATGATGCCATGAAATTTCCTAATGATGTATGTCTGTTTATGCATTTGATGTTGTTGACACTATAGCTCGTAATACTTTTGATTTTCTCATGAGGATAAGCTTAAAGTTGCAATTGCTCATAGCTTGATCGATAGAAGTCCAAGTTGCCTATCCGTAACTTGAGATTGATAATGAATTGCAAGAATTTGATTTTGAACTAGAAAAACTTGCATCGACCAGTATGATGTGCACATGTGCTGCTTCGATACAACACTTTTACCATCTATTGTATAGGCTCCCATTGGGCGAAGACATTACGGATCACCTAAAATATGTATTTTTGGGTGATAGTAACACACTCGATAATAATTTCTAGTAAGCTCGGTGTTGAGGAAGAAGAGAAATTGCTTGGCGTGCTTAGGCGCATAAAAGGCCATAGGATGGACCATTCTTGACATCAAAGGGTTAAGCCCTCCACTTGTATGCATAAGATCCTACTTGAAGATAGTAGCAAACCCACTAGGCAAGCTCGGTACGACTAAACCCACCCATGATGGAGGTAGTGAAAAGGAGATTCTTAAACTCCTTGATGCGGTATTATCTATCCCATCTCGGATAGTAAATGGGTAAGTCCAATCCATGTTGTTCCAAAGAAAGCGGTATCACCGTAGTTCAAAATGAAAAAGGTGAGTCGATACCCACCCGAGTGCAAAGCGGATGGAGGTTTGTATTGACTATCGTAAATTGAATGCATTAACTCAAAAGGACCACTTTCCTTCCTTTCATTGACGGTTGCTTGAACGTTTAGCGAGCAAATCTCATTATTGTTGTTTGGATGGCTATTCAGTTTTCATCAAATTCCAATTGCCGGATGATCGGAGAAAACAACCTTCACTTGCCCGCCGGTACATTTGCTTATCGAAGAATGCCGTTCGGACTTTGTAATGCCTGCTACATTTCAAAGATGTATGGTTAGTATTTTTACGATTATGTAGAGAACATCATAGAGTTATTTATGGATGACTTTACGTATATGGTGACTCTTTTGACATGTGTTTGACTAACCTTACTAAGGTGTTCTGAGAGATGTCTTGAAGTTAACCTGGTCCTAAACTATGAAAAATGTCATTTCATGGTGGATCAAGGACTTGTACTTGAGCATATTGTTACTGATAATAATATAGAGGTAGATAAGTCTAAGATTGACGTTATTAAATCTTTGCCTTACCCAATGGCATCGGGAGATTTGCTCTTTTCTTGGCCATGCAGGATTTTACCGTCGCTTTATTAAAGTCTTCTCTAAAGTTACGCAACCCTTGTGTAAATTGTTACAAAAGGATGTGGCCTTTGAATTTGATGGAGCGTGTAAGGAAGCTTTTGATACATTGAAAGACAAGTTAACTTCAGCTCCATCATGAGCACGGATTGGAACCACGAGTTTGAGATCATGTGTGATGCGATAATCACGCCGTAGAAATGTTCTTAGGAGAAGATTGACGAGAATCTCATGTCATTTACTATGCTTCGCGAACCCTTGATAATGCACAATGCCATTATACCACTACGAGAGAAAGAGCTTTTATTCGTTGTTTTTGCATTAGAAAGATTTGATCTTATTTATTGGGCACTAAAGTTGTTGTCTACTCGATCATGCGACTTTGAAATACTTGCTTTGAAGAAGGATGCAAAACCTAGACTAATTCGTTGGATACTCTTGCTTCAAGAATTCAACTTGGAAATTCGTGACAAGAAAGGTGCTGAGAATCTAGTTGCCGATCACTTGAGTAGATTGACTACGGGAGAGGACCCATTTCCTTTGCAAGACAACTTTCCAGATGAGCATCTCTTTTCTATTAATGATTCTACTCCTTGGTATGCTGATATAGTTAACTATCTAGTTACTAGAACTGTACCTAAGGAATTGACCAGAGCCCAGAAAGATAAAATTAAAAGTGATGCCAAATATTATGTGTGGGATGATCCATATCTATGGAAGCATTGTTCAGATTCTATAATCCGTAGGTGTGTTCATCAACAAGAAATTTCATCCATCTTATCATTTTGTCATTCACATGCTTGTGGTGGACATTTCGGTCCAAAGAGAACATCTCGAAAGGTATTAGAATGTGGGTTATTTTGGTGACTTTATTTCGTGATGCATATTTATTTTGTAAGTCATGTGAGCGTTGTCAAAGGATCGAATTTGGGGTCTAGAGACCAAATGGCTCTCATGCCTATACTTGTTTGTGAAATTTTTGATATTTGGGGCATAGATTTTATGGGTCCATTTCCTACATCTTGCAATTACGTTTATATACTTCTTGCTGTAGATTATGTATCGAAATGGGTGGAAGCTAAAGCCACTCGTACTAATGATTCCAAAGTTGTTGCGCATTTTCTCCAATCTCACATTTTTACTAGGTTTGGCATACCAAGGGCAATCATTAGTGACCGAGGACTCATTTTGCAATAAAAGATTGAAGCATTGTTTGAAAGTATAATGTCATTCATCGTACTTCCACTGCATATCACCCTCAGACAAGTGGGCAAGTTGAGGTGTCAACCCGTGAAGTGAAATCCATACTTGAAAAAACTGTCTATCCGTCGCGAAGAGATTGGAGTTTGTGACTTCATGATGCATTATGGGCGTCTGAGCGACTTATAAAACACCCCTAGGTATGTCTCCTTACTGTTTGGTGTTTGGTAAAGCTTGTCATTTACTGTAGAGTTGGAACACAAAGCGTATTGGTGTGAAGCAATGTAATATGGAAATGGAGGCAATGGGACCACAACGACAGCTTCAGTTGCAAGAATTAGTAGAGATTCGGAATGATGCCAATGAGAACTCAAGGATTTACACAGAGAAGACAAAGGAACTTCATCATCGAGAATTGAGAGGTAAGCATTTCACGATTGGCCAAAAAGTCTTACTTTACCACTCTAGACTAAAATTATTTCGGGAAAATTGCGATCTAGATGGTTAGGACCTTTTGTTATTACTAATGTTTTTCCTCATGGTGCAGTTGAAATTGAAAGTTTAGATTCTGGAAAAATTTTTAAGGTTAATGGGCATCGATTGAAGCCGTTTTATGAAGGTTTTTCGGTTCATAACATTGACATTGAACTGGCCATGCCAGATTATCAAGTTTAAAGAGAATGCAGATGTCTAGCCAAAGGCGTTAAATGAAGCGCTTTTGGGAGGCAACCCAAAATTTTTAATTTTTTTAATTAATTTATTTATTTAATTTTTTTTTCTTGTTATTTTTATTTAATTATCTTATTATGTTCGAAAAAAAAAAGAGATTTGAAATTCTATTTTGGTTTTTCCTTTTCCTTTTCATTTTTCTTTTTACAGTTTCTCCTACCAACCAATGCTCAGCCATGCCATAACATCGTCTGATCCTTCATGCTTTCTTCACTCATATAGGATTTACTTCACATTCACCACAGCTCCAGTTGTCTACCGCGGTTCAGGGAAGTGTCTTGTTCCCTTGTCTTTATTTTATTTTCTTTCTTGTCCGCGTGCACATATTTTCCATACATTGAGGACAACGTATGATTTAGGTGTGGGGGGTGTCTTGTGCTTCATTGATTATTTCTAAATTTTTCATGTAAAAAAAAATAAAAAAAATGAAGAAAGTCCTTTCAAGTAGGTTTGACAGTTTGATATCTTCTTTGAAATTTCTTACTCTTTTGATGCTCATTTAGAATAATTTTGAGTTATATGCATTAGTGATTTAGATTGGAATGTATGAATGAGATGAGTATGATTAGCCTTTGTTTGGAAATTTTTAAAGCATCTTGTTAATTTTAATAATTGAATTGAATGAGAATGTACAATATTTGATACATTGAAACCATTGTGAGTATTTGAGCCTAAGAGCATTTTCTTTTTCATGCTCACATATTTCTTTGTTGAGATTGACAAATATGGTATAATCATTCTAGAACTTGCTTTGTTATGCATGTTGAGATCACATTGTGAATTCATGTTGAAAAATGATAAGGGCATTTAGGATTACCCATTTTAAACTTTCTAAAAAAGCTTAACCTTATATTACATATACCCCTAGTCAGCCAATTTTGAGCCTTAGCCTTTCTTTGTTATAACACCACATTGTTTAGCCTTAAATCCTTGTCTTTGTTTACCATCGTTGAACCCTTGGTCAAGAGTATGTGGGAATGAATTGTATGATAAAATTTGTTGATTCAAACGAAAGAACCCTTTGAAAAAAAAAAAATGTGAAAAGTATTCCCTACAAGTATTGGACAAAGTAAATTCATTGTGTACAAAATGGTCCAGTTGTATGGTGAAGTTGCCAAAAAGGGGAATGTATGTTATGTGGAATAAAGAAAGTGGTTCTACTATGCTATTTGTTACTTTTGAGTCATGCAAGGAAATTCCTATATATCTTGATATTTGTAGCCTATATTTTCCTTTCTTTTTACCTACCTTTACCTAAACCCCGTTACAACCCTTTTAAAGACCCTTTGATTTTTGTATGAGTTCATATTATAAGTGGTGGAGATGTGGTATATAAGCAAGCCTATAATAATGACATGCTATGTTTGATTTGAGTCTGAATGAACCTAAACACTTGAGTGATTAGAGTGCAACCTGTGAGAGGTTATCAAATTTTGTTGCATTTGATTTCGATGAAATTATTGGGATTGATAAGATGCATATGTTTTGTTTTGAAAAATCAAGCTATGAATACTTATTCTTTGATTTGTTATTCCAATTTAGATCTTTAATGTGTAATGACTTTGAGTTATTTGTGGATGGGTTGAAAAGGGGTATGGAATAGAGAGGAAGATGTTGATCTAATGCAAGCTTGAGGACAAGCTTTGATTTAAGTGTGGGGGAATTTGATAAGTCGTTAATTCATCATATTTTTAGTTACTAATTCTCTTATATTTTGATTTTATTTGAGTTTAATTGGAAAGAATTGGGAAAGTTTTGTTTATTTCAAGTTTTATGCAATTATGGAACCAAATGGAGGATTATGAGGCTTCCGAAAACAAGAACGTAGATGATGCACGTTGGCTGGATTCTGTGATCCCATGATCACATTCTTTGAGAATCAAGTCACATGAATTGCCAACTTCAAAAGCAAGGCTTGGCTGTTTTCCTTGTTGTAAAACCCACCAGCGTGGAAGACAACAAAACACAAGGCCGCACATGAATTGCCAACTTCAAAAGCAAGGCTTGTTTTTTCATTTGAAAAGAAATGGCTACATCAATTAATAATTGTGCTAATTGGACCCATCAAATGTGGAAACCGAATTCCACAAGCTTGTTGGCCACTACAAACACAAATTATGGGTACAATCAATTTTAAAAAAAAAAAAAAAAAAGGCTTGCCTATAAAATGGGCAAAGCAAGCAATTGATGAGATATCCCATTTTTTTTGACTTCTCAATTGCAATTGAGAGAGTCATCCCCATTTCTCTAGAATTTCCACTTTCAATTAGGAGAATTCTCCTGGTCCGCATTTCATTAATTCATTTCATTCTCCCCGAGCCGAATTTCATTCTTCTTGGGACAGTGGCAATTCATTTTGTCCGGAGAGCACGCCACGGGATGGACAATAAAGACTCCTTTGATTTTGTTTGTATTCTCTTTTACTATGTCTAGCTAAATATTTCTTTTCAACCAAGGATTATAAGGTTTGATTTCAATTAATTGTGAGATTTCATGTTTTTATTGGTTTCTTTGATTTTGAATATTATATATTCTTTGTAAATAAATTTATTATTGTTTTGAATGTTAAACAAATAAGGCCTATTGTTTAATAGTTAAATACAATAATCAATCAATTAGAATAAATTCATGCTATTCATGTAATTGTTCTAAATTAGTGACAAATAGCAATTTCTAAAGGTAATCAATCCTAAGATTTATGCTATGGAATATATATTCTAGCTTAAATAAACTAGGTCGACTTAGAGTTTATTGGCTAGAGATTGGTCTTCTGATTCTTAATGCAATTATGGATATAATTTATAGATCGTTATCGAAGATTATATCATTAATTAGAAATAACCTAAATTCGTATTAGAAAGTTATCGACAATTTTAAAGATTGGTTGTTATAGGACGGATCCTTAACGACTATAACTAATCTATTTGAAATACAAAGAATTATCTTTTAAATCGATGATCAATTAAGAGAATCAACAGAAATAAATCCTTGGTTGAAAGCTTTTCTTGAATTGAATTTTCTTTTATTTATTTTCTTGATTATTACCTAAGAATTATTGCTTTAATTCGATAAAAATCCTCAAACCCCCGTTTGTTACTAAGAAACGAGATTTATTCTATCTCTGTGCAGTCGACCCTACTCACTGCTATTACAAGTTCGGTTTAGAGGAGGTTTATTTTTGGTTGGATTCGACACCCACTAATGTTTAATTAACTTGACATTTTGAGACGGGCATTAATGTTCATATTAAATGATGACTAATAATACACACAACATAAATATCAATAAAATCTCTTAGTAAGTGGAGAAAATATTTCATGCATCATTTACCAGATAAGATCCTCTATTCCAAACTTTCTATCCCATTTATGTGCTACGATTAAAATGACATAGTTTTAAACTTAATTTTAATTAAAAATCAATAATTTTTTTTTGTCTTTCTCTCTTTTTTTTCTACCATCATATTTTTTTTTTCTCACAAATCCATCTCTTGTTGATGTTTATGAAGAGATCCTGGATTTGTGGAAGAGAAACATGGTGGCAGAACAAACGAGAGAAAGACCAAGGCCTGAAGTTGATTGATTTTTAATTAAAATTAAGTTTAAAAGTCGTTTTAATTGTGACATACAAGTGGGACAGATAGTTTGATGTATCCCACATCGGTTCCGTAAGATGGTCTTGGGTGTTATATGAATGGGTTCGCCACCCTCCCCTTACGAGCTAGCTTTTAAGGCGGAGTTAGGCGGGTTCATATCATTTGGTATCAGAGCCATGCCTGCATGGGTCGATCGAAGACCATGTCGGTTCTGCAGAAGAGGGCGTGCGATCTAAAGTCGGTTATGATGTATCCCACATCGCCCAGAGGATGGTCTTGGGTGTTATATGAATGGGTTCGCAACCCTCCCCTTACAAGCTAGCTTTTAAGGTGGAGTTAGGCGGGTTCATGTCATAGTTGGAGACAAAGCATTTGATCTAATTCAGGGAGGAGCATGTAAGATTGTGTAATCAAATACAATTAGAGGGGACAACTTATAAATTAGGGGGGGGACAACCTATAGACATAATAGAGGGGCAATTTTTTTTTTTTTTTTGTAATTGGCTTACTGCATTAAAAATAAGGATGCAACATATGTATGCAATATTTTTTTGAATGATTGATATTACATCTATGTAGCAATAACTAGTAAATATTAATTATTCTTAACTAGTATTATTTAACTATGTAAATGTCATGTCCATCACAGTGAAAATTTATTAAAAATTTTCATTATAAATATAATTACTTTTAAATAATTTACAAACGAAGTTATACATATGAATAAATTTCCTAGCATGATAATTTACCAACAAAGTTATATATCACAACATTATTATGGTTCTTTTACTATTGGAAAATGTGGCTCATAATTGAGGACTGAAATTAATGTGATTTGGATTCAGACTTTCAGTAATTGATTGATATGATTGCAGTTAACATTTAATTTAATAATCTAAATGGAGCATCACACTATGCTGTTAAATCTTAAACTTCATGATATAAACATAAGGCAGGATTTTCGAATAAATAATTTATCACAAAGTATTAAGTCATAAAGATTGTGTACCTAATGCGGAAGACATAATTGTTGAGAAGAGATTGAGAAACACCATTACTTGTTGACAAAATCTTCTTTCACCCTTTTTTCGTCACAGACCGTTTTTTATGGAGAACGTTTTGTGTTCTGTGTGTGTCTGTAACTCTAATGAGCAGAGAGAAGACCAATTTATATATATTCTAGTTTTAATCTGGTACGTCCATCAAATACCTAAATAAACGGTTGAGATTTGTTCCACTATTAAATAAGTAGTATGAACCAATTAGGAAACTGTAATTAAGCCCAACAATTCGGACCACATTCTAACATTCTCCCACTTGGCCTGATACTTCAACTTTAATTTAATAATGTAAACATTAAGCGCACAAAACAAATCTTTTGAATATCTTCATAATTTACCTCAACATAATAAATTACATAATGTGGGTTATGACGGTCATACACTTTAATATTGCATACTCTTTCCATATACTACTATACTAGTAATTTATCATGTCAAGTATCATAAGTGGTATATAAATATCATAAAGGTCCACAATAATGTCTTATAGACACATTTATTTCTTGTTTAATAATATCATGTGTACACAATCATAATAAACAAGAAAACATCTGCCAATATGTCAGAAACATTTTATTGAGCTCAAGAGTGTTAAAACATCATTATAGGCAGTCATCAATACAACCAAGACCCATTCTTTGAACATGTTCTGTAAATGCCTTTGGTTGTAAGCCTTTTGTTAAAGTATCTGCAATTATGAGATACATCATAATATATTCAATACACATTCTTTGTTTCTAAACTTCCTCCTTTAATTTATGGAAAAATATTTCAACTCTATGTGATTAGAACCTCTAGAGTACTTATCATTCTTAGAGAAGAAAACTACTGCAGAATTATCACAATAAATTTTCAGCGGCTTAGTAATGGTGTCGACAACTCTAAATCCTGAAATAAAGTTTCGCAGCCATAATGCATAGATTGTAACCTTAAAACAAGCTACAAATTTTTCTTTCATAATGGATAAATGATAGATTGTTTGGCACATTTCCATGAAATTGATCCTTTTGTTAGAAGAAACAAATAACCAAACATTGACTTTCTACTGTCAATGCATCTAGTAAAATCTGAATCCGAATATCCAATCACTTCTAATGGATTAGACCTTCTATACATGAGCACATAATCCTTTGTTCCTTGAAGGTATCTTAATAATTTCTTTACAACTTTCCAATAATCCATACTAGGATTATTTTGATATTTGCCCAGCATTTCGACCGCAAAACTTATATCGGGTCTTGTGCATGTTTGCAAATACATCAAACTGCCAACAATAGAAGCATATGGAATAGATTCCATTTCTTTACATTTCACATCATTCTTTGGACATTGCATAAAACTAAATTTGTCGCCTTTTTGTATTGGAATAACTGCTACAGAACATTTGTTCATACTAAATCTCTCAAAAATTCTTTCGATATATTCTTTCTGAGACAATCCTATCAGTTATTGTGATTTTTTTTTTCCGGAATATTGAAACTCCTATCACAAAGGATGTCTCTCTCATATCTTTCATTTCAAAATTCTTATAGAGAAATTCTTTAGTCTTATACAACATGCCTAAATCATTAGCAGTAGGTAGAATATCATCAACATATAGGACTAGAAATACAAACTTACTTTTACTGATTTTTCGATAAATACACTGATTAACAGTGTTTTCTTCAAAACTAAAAGATGTTATGGTATCATTAAACTTAATATACCATTATCGAGAAGCTTATTTAAGTTCATATATTGACTTCTTAAGTTTACATACCATGTGACCCTTTCTTTCTATGGAAAAACCTTTAGGTTGATCCATATAAACTTCCTCCTCAAGATTTCTTTGAGACAGGTGAAAAAGTCTCTTTGTAATCAATGCTATCCTTTTGAGTATAACTCTTGGCAACAAGTCTAGCTTTATATCGTTCAACAAGTCTAGTTATTAAATTAATTAATTATTAATAAAAAAATATTATTAATTAAATTAATCTTAAGTAATTAATTAATATTAATTGAATTAATTAATTAGTATTAGTTACTTAATTAGTTAGTAATAATTAGTAATTAATTAATATTATCAATTAATTATTTATAAATTAATTATACATTAATTATAATAATTAATATTAATAAAATGAGATAATTAATTAATTAATATTATTAAGTAAATGAATGATTAATTAATTTATTATTACTTTTAATAATAATAAGTTAATAATAAATTAATTTATAATAATTATAATAATTAATATTAGAGATATGAGTTTGCTACTTAATTAATTTAATAATTAATTAATTAATTAAGTAGTATTAATTAATTATTAAATTAATTAAGTAATAAACTCATATCCCTAACTTCCATACCCCCCAATATTGGGAGATATGAGGATATACTAATATTAGTAAATGAAATGTCTTGTCAAGTGGGGCAGAGAATTCCATTTCCTTCAACCAACCACCCTCAAACACTATCAAACCCATATCTCCATTCCCAAACCCTCACACCAAGCACCCCTTAGTTTAGTTTTGTGATTGTGCGCACTTGTGAAGCCTTTCCAATTATTGGTACTTATAGCTAGCCAGATTAACGTACGAATGCAATTAAAAATGGACCCTGCATGCCGGCAGAATGTTAAGATTTTTCCCACAAGCCAACTAATAATGTAAAAAAATGTGGCTCAGAATTGAGCAGCAAAATTCTCCTGCGATTTAGGTTCTGTCATTAACCAATGAGGTCAACAAATTTTAGGACCATGAGTGGAGTGGCTAAGGATAAATGAGTTTTTGACAATAAAAAGTGCAATGCATTTTATTCAAAAATCAGAGCATAGTAGAGCATAAAGCCAAGTATAATAAAATGAAAGAAAAAGAAAAGAAAGTAACAACCGCTTTCCTATATGACAGAAAGGCACACCCAACCAGCCAAGAAACATTCTCTTACTCACACACGGCTAGTGACAGAGATCCTGACACATCACTTTTTACAAATTGTTTACCACACTGTCGACTGGGGACACGACGCACATGCCATCGCCTAATTTTTTCCTTTAATACCTCAATATGATTCTGAGACATTCTTAAGATGTTTGCCTTGCTCTGTTCAATAACCATGGATTTGGCGTCACTTTCAATTACAGCAATTACAAGAACACGGTTCTTCACTTAGATCTGCAAACACCCAAAACGCTTCTCACGAATAGCAAAGAACTCAAACATTTGACCAAGAATTCCAACGTGCTCGAGAATACCGCTAACCTTCACCTAACCTACTCCAAGAATATCCGGTACCCACCACTGCTTTTCCAAATTCATTGAAATATCCATAAATTTCATGCTACCGTTGAGGCGACCAAGAGTGCACCGCCCTTCCCGATCTCGCAACTCCTGCACCTCGCGTCATCACCGAGCATGAGTTAATGATTAATTACAGACCATGCACGCCGACAGCATTATTATGGTTTTTTTTTTTCTTGAAACGTTAGAAAGTTTATAGCAATATGTAATATTACAAAATTTAGTCAAACAAGTCTAATTAATTTTCATGATTGTACATCTAAGAGCTTAACCATGAAAGAAAGTGTACAACTAAGAAGGAAAAAATAACAGATTACTCAAAATATTGATGTGGTTAGCACACATTAACCAAGATGTCAAAAGCAATCGAGACTCCTATATAACCTAGTTAATTGACTTTTATTGAAGAATCATAAAAAATCATAAAAATTAAACGAAACACTACTAAACGGAAACTCAAGTCACGAGTCTTGTCCTTGACATCTGTTTCAGGTCTTTCATGATGTTACCGCATACGTTAAATAGCCCTATAATAAAACTACTATCGCATACGTTAAATAGTCGGACAACCAAGCTAGTAACAAAACACCTCCAATGAGTGGAGGAGAAAAATCCTAATAAATAGGGAAAAAATGTAAATTGCACATAGTGCAATCTCTTAAAAAAAAAAAAAATTTGCACTAAGATCACTCCTTAATCGCCCAAAGTAGTACTGTGGACGATTTGAGCGAACGGGTGCAAATGAAAAATTATTATGGTTCTTTTACTATTGGAAAATGTGGCTCATACTCGAGGACTGAAATTAACGTGATATGGATTCAGACTTTCAGTAATTGATTGATATGATTACAGTTAATATCTAATTTAATAATATAAATGGAGCATCACATGATGCCACGAGACCTTACTAATTGAAAATTACTGATGAAATATCGCGTCATTCTTTACAAAAGAAGAGAGCCCCGAATATTTATATCTCAATCACTTAATATCGCTGTCATTTTATTTCTAAATACTTCCACATAAGATAATAGCACTGCATATTTACATCTCTACCACTTAATATCACTGTCACTTCACCCCTAAATACTTTCACACAAGAGAATAACGCCGCATATTTTGAGTGATGATAAAGATAGTGACAAATTATAGCGACTTTATATAGTGACTGACGTGGCAACTATGAAAAGACAAAATTATCCCTCATTATTTTGTTTTTATAATGAAAGTGAATAGATAATTTTGTCTTTTCATGGTTACTACGTCAGTCACTATATAAAGTCACTATGATTTGTTACTATTTCTATCATTACTCTTTACATTTCAACTACTTAACATCGCTGTCATTTCACCCCTAAATACTTTTACACAGGTATTAAAGGAATTAATTGACTTTCATTTCTACTCTTTTTACCTTATTCAATACTAATTTTTGCATCAGAATAGTTTTCTAGAACAAAAGCCTAAATTTCAATTCACTGTTCCTTTGTTACAAGTCAGCGAGATCAGTAAAGTTGGGAGCCATACCCTAGTTCAAGTCATCCCTATGGAACAGGAACTTATCATTGATCAATATTGATACGTGAATAGTAGAGTAGAATTTATAACAACTGTTGAATGGAAATGAAAAAGGAAAAGGGATGTAATTTTAATTTTTTTATAATAGATAATCAATCCTATTTTCAATAAAAGCAGTTAATGATGAAATTCAGTTTTGATTATTATTTTCATATCTTATTAGTAATAGCGCAAAAGTTTGCTTGGTCCAAGTTATTCGAAAATAGTGAGATTGAATTTTTCAATCTTTTCACTTAAGTTTACTGACATTGTTCAAAGGTAGGAAGATTTTCAGTAAAATAGTTTTTGTAATTAATAAAAATACATTGAACTTTGAAGATGGCGGAATGAAAGAAATAAGAAATTTCTAAAATATATATATGTTTTCTTTTTGGATGGATGTTTGGTAACTAGGAAAAATGAAAAAGTTTCAAAATTTTAGGGAATATAATTACTATAAAAGATTGCAAAAATTCACAAATTACAAGACTCCCTGATTAATTTAATACATACGTGTGAATTTACATAGTCCCATCTTTTCCTTTTTCTTGACACTCCATCTCGTTTGGTTCCATTAAAATTATAAAGAATGCGTAAACTTATGTGGTACTTGTCCAGGTTACAATTAAGACAATATGAATATAACCTAATATGAAATATTAGTACCTATCCGGGATAGGTGGTGTCGTAATGAATCAGCCATGGCCTGCTTGTTCACCATTTTTTCACTTTTAACTGCCTTTTACTCTAAATTTTTTAATAAAATCTACTTTGTATCTTATCAAAAAACTTCTTATTACTTTTTTATTTTTTTTTTAAACAATTGCTTCTTATTTATTGTCAAAAACTTCCATCGACTTCAAACGCATTTATGTGAAGCTGTGAAAGAAGTCAATAATAGGAAATTTAGGCTGTGCTTACATTGCCTTTTAAAACTGTATTTTTATATTTTTCAAAATAATTTTTTATATTATTAATATATATTTTATCTCAGAGTTAATATGTTAAAAATCTTTAAAATGCAATTCCATTCCTTATTGGCGTAAGAATGCAATCTAAGAGAATTCAAAGGTGGATCCAGTTTCCGTGCCCAACGATGCTATCCAAAGGTTCTTTCCTAAAATTTTGATGCATCATGAAGAACCTTCAACACGAGTTATCAATATCCATCCATGTACGGACAGGAAAATTCAACCAATGAAAGATACAGCATGACAAATATATTCACAGAGCTAATCTAATTTTCTTTTAATTAATCATTCATTTACTTAATAATATTAATTAATTAATTAATCTCATTTTATTAATATTAATTATTATAATTAATGTATAAATAATTAATTATTAATATTAATTAATTACTAATTATTACTAACTAATTAAGTAACTAATATTAATTAATTAATTCAATTAATATTAATTAATTACTTAAGATTAATTTAATTAATTAATATTAATTATTATAATTAATATAAATTAATTTATTATCAACATATTATTATTAAGTAATAATAAATTAACTAATTAAGATTAATTTACTTAATTATTCATTTAATTAATATTATATTTAATAATTAATTAATCTCATTTAATTAATATTAATTAATATTATAATTAATATTAATTAATTTATAAATAATTAATTTATAATATTAATTAATTTATAATTAATTTAATCAATAATATTTTAATATTAATTATTAATTAATTAATAATTAATAAATAATTAACTAATAATAACTAATTAATTAATACTAATTATTACAATTAATTTATAATCATTTCCATTCCCCATCACAAACCAACCACTATTATTAGTAATCATTCACATTCCACAGCACAAACCAACCAGTAGAATTATAATGAAAGATCCCACTATCATTTTTCACTACTATCATTTCCATTACCTTTCACATTCCTCCACGTGAGCCAGGCGCACCCTAAGTAATATGTTTTGGCCGCCATTTTATCTCCATTTCTTCTTGTACTCCAAACAAACTTGATTTTAACATGATTTTTCAACATTAGGATCATATTTCCATTTCGAGATGTTTTTTCGACCATACTTTGGTATCCATGGATTTGTCCACTTCAACCTAAGCCAAATACTAATAAATAGCTCAAATACTGATAAGTGTGAAGATGGCCGAGAAAAGAGAAATTTTTTTGGTTTGCGTGTGTAACTTGAGAATGTTAAATCTTAAACTTTATGATGTAAACATAAAATAGGATTTTTGAATAAATAATTTATCATGAACTATTAAATCATAAGTCATAAGAATTGTATAACTGATGCGGAAAACATAATTCTTGAGAACAAATTGAGAAACACCACTACTTGTTGCAAAAATTAGTTTTTCTCCTTTCACCCTTCTTTTGGTCACAAACCATTCTGATGGAGAAGGTTTTGTGTTCTGTGTCTGTAATCCTAATGGGCAGAGAAATGACTAATTTATATATCCCTAATTTTAATCGGGTACGTCCATCAAGCACTCAAATAAACGGTTGAGATTTGTTTCACTATTAAATAGGTAGTATGAACCAATTAGGAAATTGTAATTAAGCCCAACAATTCGAGCCACATTCTAACATTCTCCCACTTCGCCCGATACTTCAACTTTAATTTAATAGTGTAAACATTAAGCGCGCAAAAAGAAATATATTGAATGTCTTCATAATTTACCTCAACATAATAAATAACAGAAAGTGTGTTATGGCGGTCATACACTTTAACATTGCATACTCCCTTCCATATACCACTACATTAGCAATTTATCATGTTTGGTATCATAAGTGATATATAAATATCATAAAGGTCTACAATAATGTCTTATAGACACATTTATTTCTTGTTTAATAATATTACGTGTACACAATCATAATAAAAAAGAAAACATTTGCCAATATGTCAGAAAACTTTTATTGAGTTCAAGAGTGTTAATACATCGTTATAGGCTGATGGGTGTCGAAACCACCAAAAATAATCCTTCTTTGAAGCTTAATTCTGTAGATAGCAGTGAGAGGGTTGAATCCATAGAGATTGGTTAGATTTACTCCTTAAAAAAAATAAAATAAATTAGGGGGTTTTTCTATATTATGAAACTAAGCAAAACTAATTATAACAACCAAACAAATTAAATAACTAATTAAAAATATGAGGAAAAATTAATAAGGAGAAGTTTGAAAGGGTCGAATCCACAGACATTGGTTAGATTTACTCCTTAAACAAAATAAAATAAATGAGGGGGTTTTCTATATTATGAAACTAAGCAAAACTAATTATAACAACCAAACAAATTAAATAACTAACTAAAAATATGAGGAAAAATTAATAAGGAGAAGTTTCCAATCAAAAATTAATTTCGGTATTGATTCCTTGAATTGATCATTGATTCAAAAGATGGGTTCTTTTATCTTGAATAAATTGGTTATAATTGTTGAAGATCCGTCCTCTAACAACCAATCTTTTCTTACTTTTTCGATAACCTTCGAATATATCCTATGAGTTATGTCTATTAATTGCATTAAAATTAAAAAAGACCCAATTACTAACCAGTAAACCCGGAACACCTTGTTTATTTAAGTTAGATTATATATTTTTATAACATACAATCTAAGGCGTTGATTACCTTTCGACGTTGTTATTTGTCACTTAAATTAGAACAATCAACCAATGATTAATTATTCTAAATGACTATATATTGAATTCAACTATGTCTAATAATTCAATCCAATAATATAATGAAGCATAGAAAATATATAAATACTCAAGAATAAAAAAAATAATAAAATTATTGAAACCTCATAATTGTTAGAATCAAACCTCAATTAATTTTGATTGGAAAAATAAAAATTTAGTTAGACATAATAGAAGAAAGCACGAACAAAATCAAAGGAGTGCTGTCCATCCGCGCGGCTTTCAATGCGGCAGCTTGTTTTTATTTTTTTCTCCAGACCTGAGAGTCAAGAATTGCGGCTTCTATTTCTCTGCAGAAAGAATGAATTGCGGCTCTGTTCGTTGTTTTTCGCTTGCGGCTGCTGCTCTCCAGGAAAGAATGAATATATATAGCCGTGGGCCGCTATTCTTCATGGTTTTCTTTTGTAGCTTCTTATCGTCTCTCACGTGCGGCCTCGGCTTTGGTTTCCTTTTGCAATTCTACTTCTTCTTGCTGCCCGATTGTTTGTCTCCCAGCAATCCATAGGAAAATCAAATGCGGGCCGCCTTTCATTCTTTTGTGTTTGTTTTGTTTTGCCGCAACTTTGTTTTTCTTTTATCTTTTCCTTTCTTTGTTTTTCTCGTGCCTTTTCTTGTGCAGCCCTCACGTCTCTTCTTTCTTTGAGTTTGGCAGCTGTTTTTGTTTTCTTTGGGTCTGCTATCTTCAGAAAATAAAAAGGAAAGCCCATCTCAAACATAAGAAAAAAATAATACAAAATCTTAGAAAATTTAAGACACTTGTAGCATAAAAATTTCAACTATCTAAATACTCTCTTTATTTGTTCACTTTTTCCTAAAAATGTTCCACCCTAACCATTAATCATAAAAATAATTAATAGCCATATAAATAAGCTTTTTAATCAACTAAAATACAAGGGAATTGATCCAATAAATATGTAATTATACACTCTATCATAGGCAGTCATTAATACAACAAAGACCAATTTTTTGAACATGTTCCTTAAATGTCTCTGGTTGCAAACCTTTTGTTAAACGATCTGCAATCATGAGATCCGTCCTAATATGTTTAATACACACTCTTTGTTTATGAATTTCCTCTTTTACAGCAAAATATTTCAACTCCATATGTTTAGCACCTCTAGATTACTTATCATTTTTGGAGAAGAAAATTACTACAAAATTATCACAATAAATTTTCAGCAATTTAGTAATGATGTCAACAACTCTAAGCCCTGAAATAAAGTTCCGCATCCATAATGCATGGATTGTAGCCTCAAAACAAGCTACAAATTCTGCTTCCATAGTGGATAAAGTAATGACAGATTGTTTGGCACTTTTTCACAAAATTGCTCTTTTTGCTAGAAGAAACAAATAACCAAACGTTGGCTTTCTACTGTCAATGCATCCAACAAAATTTGAATCCGAGTATCCAATCACTTCTAATGGATTAGACCTTTTATACATGAGCATGTAATTCTTTGTTCCTTGAAGGTATCTTAATACTTTCTTTGCAGCTTTCCATTTATCCATACTAGGATTACTTTGTGATGGGTGTCGAAACCACAAAAAATAATCCTTCTCTGGACTAAGTTCTGTAAATAGCAGTGAGAGGGTCGAATCCACAGAGATTGGTTAGATTTACTCTTTAAAAAAAATAAAATAAAAGAGGGGGGTTTTGTATTATGAAACTAAGCAAGAATTAATTAAGACAACCAAACAAATTAAATAACTAACTAAAAATATGAGGAAATTTTAATATAGAGAAGCTTCCAACCAAGAATTAATTTCGCAATACTTAAATCATTACCTTTTTTCATCATATGCTAACTTGAATCACTTGTTTGTGCAAGAGAACTTTTCTGAAGAAGGGCAAGAACGACTGAAAGAAGAGGTGAGGAAGATGCTTAATGAAACCCCTGACAAATCTTCCCGGAAATTGGAATGGATTGACACTATCCAATGACTTGGGGTGGCATATCATTTTGAAAGCGAAATAGAGGCATCGTTACCATCCACGTTCAAGGCCTACCATGACCATGATGAGAAGTAGTTCATGCAGGAAGATGGCAATGACCTCCACATAGTTACTCTTCGTTTTCGATTACTAAGACAACATGGTCACTATGTTTCTTGCTGTAAGAGTGATACTAATTAATTGTTAAGGTTTGGGGTGACATATCTAAAGCTTGCTTGACTTTTGTGCCAAGAAAATTGTTAATGTTTGGCAACATGGATTCAAGTTGAGTAGTAGTAAAATTCAGTGCTTCCTCCAATATGTCCTCTTCTGGGACCTTGTAATTTGCTGCCTCGTACAAGCTTAGAAAGCCTTGAATGTTGTTTACTAACGATTCCTTAAAATTCCCTTCCGAATCCTTGAATTTGTTGAACACATCTGCCCACACACACACGCACATATATATATTCGGCAGCAAATTGTTTCATTAGTTTGATGGTACCATTGAAATGTCATTCGTCCTTCCAAGAAAATTAGATTAATTAGTATCACTCTTACAGCAATAAACATAGTGACCATGTTGTCTTAGTAATCGAAAACGAAGAGCAACTATGTGGAGGTCATTGCCATCTTCCTGCATGAACTGCTTCTCATCATGGTCATGGCAGGCCTCGAACGTGGATAGTAACGATGCCTCTATTTCGCTTTCAAAATGATATGCCACCCCAAGTCGTTGGATAGTGTCAATCCATTCCAATTTCTGGGAAGATTTGTCAGGGGTTTCATTAAGCATCTTCCTCACCTCTTCTTTCAGTCGTTCTTGCCCTTCTTCAGAAAAGTTCTCCTGCACAAACAAGTGATTCAAGTTAGCATCTGATGAAAAAAGGTAATGATTTAAGTATTGCGAACATTATCACCTTGTCATTGGAAGCATATGTAAGAAATGTTCTCCCCACACGGTTGGATGAAAGTTGGCTTAGTGACTATTAGGCTGATGGCTTTCAGATGAAACAACTGAAGCTGGTGCTTGAGTTTGATCGTAAGCATCCATGTTTAGGTGAGGGGGAAAATTTGGCACCTCAATTCTGTCTTTTTTGCCTGGTTTTGGTGTAGGTAGAGTTAGTTTAGTTCTGTAATTGCGCGCACTTGAGAAGCCTTTCCAATTATTGGTACTTTTAGCTAGCTAGATTAACGTACTAATACAATTAAAAATGGACCCCCCATGCCGGCACAATGTTAAGATTTTTCCCACAAGCCAACTTAATAATGTAAAAAAATGTGGCTCAGAATTGAGCAGCAAAATTCTCCTGCGATTTAGGTTCTGTCATTAATCAATGAGATCAACAAATTTTAGGATCATGAGTGGAGTGGCTAAGGATAAATGAGTTAATGATTAATTACAGACCACGCACGCCCACAGCATGATTATGGTTCTTTTACTATTGGAAAATGTGGCTCATAATTGAGGACTGAAATTAACGTGATTTGGATTCAGACTTTCAGTAATTGATTGATATGATTACAGTTAACATCTAATTTAATGATATAACCGGAGCATCACATGATTCCGCGAGGCCTCACTAATCCAAAATTAGTGGTGAAATGCCGCATCGTACTTTACAAAAGAGAATGGAGTCGCATATTTACATCTTAATCACTTAATTAAAATCGTTGTTACTTCATCTCTAAATACTTCCACACAAGAGAATGTTGCCGCATATTTAGTTATTTACATTTCAACCACTTAATATCGCTGTTACTTCCACACATGTATTAAAGGAATTATTGACTTTCATTTCTACTCTTTTTACCTTATTCAAAACGAATTTATACATCAGAGTAATTTTCTAGAACAAAAGCCTAAATCTCAATCCACTGTTCCTTTATTTCAAGTCAACAAGATCAGTAAAGTTGGGACCCATACCCTAGTTCAAGTCATCCCTATCGAACAGGAACTTATCATTGATCAATATTGATACGTGAATAGTAGAGTAGAATTTATAACAACTGTTGAATGGAAATGGAAAAGGGATGTAATTTTAATTTTTTTTATAATCGATAATCAACCCTATTTTCAATAAAAGCAGTTAATGATGAAATTCGATTTTGATTATTATTATCATATCTTATTAATAATAGCGCAAAAATTTGCTCGGTCCAAGTTATTCAAAAATAGTGAGATTGAACTTTTCAATCTTTTCACTTAAGTTTACTGACATTGTTCAAAGGTAGGAAGATTTTAGTTTCTGTAATTAATAAAAAGGCAATTTAAAGATACATTGAACTTTGACGAGGGCGGAATGAAAGAAACAAGAAATTTCTAAAAGATTTTTTCTTTTTCTTTTTGGAGGGATGTTGGGTAACTAGGAAAAATTAAAAAGTTTCAAAATTTTAGGGAATATCATTACTATGAAAGCAAAAATTTACAAATTACAAGACTACCTGATTACTTTAATAGATACGTGTGAATTTACATAGTTCCATCTTTTTCCTTTTTCTTGACATTCTATCTCGTTTGGTTCCATTAAAATTATAAAGAATGCGTAAACTTACGTGGTAGTTGTCAAAGGTACAATTTAAGACAATATGAATATCACCTAATATGAAATATTAGCACCTATCCGGGGTAGGTGGTGTTGTAATGAATCAGCCATGGCCTGCTTATTCACCATTTTTTCACTTTTAACTTCTCCATCGACTTCAAACCCATTTATGTGAAGCTGGGAAAGAAGTCAATAATAGGAAATTTAGGTTGTGCTTGGATTGCATTTTAAAATTGTATTTTAATATTATTAATATATATTTTATCTCAGAGTTAATATGTTAAAAAGCTTTAAAATGCAATTCCATTCCTTCCTGGCCTAAGAATAATGCAATCTAAGAAAATTCAAAGATGGATCCAGTTTCCGTGCCCAACCATGCTATCCGAAGGTTCTTTAATAAAGGGTAATTAGCGTAAACAGTTCCTTATCTTTGTGACTCTATTTGATTTTGTCCCCTAGGTAGAAAAAATTCTAATTTTATCCCTCAACTTGAAAATTGGGTTTTATTGGATCCCAACCAACATTTTGGTGAGTGGAGTGCAAATTCTGACAAACACGTACACAGCAAGTGAAGCTGGCAGGGGTTAATTTGGAAAGAAATTTTTGGCAGACCTTGACCAGCTTCTATTTAATTAATTCATTTATTTATGAGATTACCGACAAAATGGTCTCTCATAATTACTCAATAATTTTTTTTATCTCTCACATTTAAAAAGATAAAAAAAATGTATAACATTTTATTAGTTACTTTTTTAGTCCTTCATCATAATTCCATCTAATGTTTTGTCAAAATGGCAGTGTTACTATGACCGAAATTTGACGAAAAATTGGTTGGAATTAAGAAAAATGACTAAAAAAATATACTAATAAAACGTTAGATACATTTTTTCATCGTTTTAAATGTGAGAAATAAAAAAAATTATTCGCCAATTTGTAAGGGACCATTTTGTTGGTTACCTCTTTATTTATTTATCTATTTTATTTATTTATTTATTTGCACGGCATGTTGTAATTTATATATTTAATTTTTTTTTCCAGGGTCCAGCAATGTATGAATTACTTCCAAGAGTTCAACATCGACATTGTGTGTAGCATCTTTATAACAATTTCTGTGCAACATTTTTATATATAACATTGACATTGTGTGCAACATCTTTATAACAATTAAATAAATAGATTAATTAATTAATTAATTAAATAGAAGCTGGTTAAGGTCTGTCAAAAATTTATTTTCAAATTTGCCCTTTCTAGCTTCAAGTGTTGTGCATGTGTTTGTCAGAATTTGTACTTTGTTCGCCAGAATGTTGATTGAGGACCTATTAGAACCTAATTTTTTAATTGAGGAATAAAATTTAAAATTTTCAACTTAAGAGACAAAACCAAATAGAGTCTTCAAGATAAGAGACTATTTACGTTAATTACCCTTTCCTAAAATATTGATACATCATGAAGAACTTTCAACACGATTAATCAATATCCATGTGCGGACTGGAAAATTCAACCAATGAAGAGATACAGCATGACAAATGTCTGGTTTTTCCATATTCACAGAGCTAATCTAAGTAATATATATGTTTTGGCCGCAATTTTTCCTCCATTTCTTCCTTGTACTCCACTCAAACTTGATTAACATGATATTTCAACATTAGGATCATATTTCCATTCTGAGATGTTTTTTCGACCATACTTAATTTGATATTCATGGATTTGTCAACTTCAAACTAAAACCGAGCCGCCAAACTTGTTACTTGAGAACCACAAAAGTCATTTCTCCCTTATCGTTTCCGAGCAGAACTTTGATAAATGTTTCTTTTCAGGACTATCGAGTACTTCATGCTAGCCTATAAATTCAAGCAAGTCCTCCAAAACTTTTATGCCAGAAAGTAAAGATTCAATAGACAAAATGAGAACCTTTGCAACACTTTTCTCAAGCCTTCTCGTCTTTGCTATACTAGCAATCCCTTCATTCAGTTCAGCACAAACTCCCGTGCTGGACACCGATGGCAACCCCGTCCGAGCCAGGGTGGACTATTACGCAGTTCCTCCAACCGGAAACAACACCGGCGGTGGTGGATTGGGGCTAGAAGCCGCTGTAAACCTCACCTGCCCACTTGATGTTATCCGAGTTCGAAATCAAACCTCCAATGGTCTACCACTATTCTTTCTACCAGCAAATCCCAATGATGAAGTTGTGAACTTGAGCGCTGATCAAAACGTCCAATTCAATGCCTCAACAATTTGTGCCCAATCCACGGTGTGGAGACTTGAAGATTTCAACATTCCAAATGTTCCACCGCTGTTTTACGTGACAACAGGCGGAGTTGTGGGAAATCCTGGACGTGAAACGATAAGCAATTGGTTTGGAATTCAGAGGTTTGAAGATGCCTATATGTTCTACTATTGTCCCACAGTTTGTAACACTTGTAGACCCGTGTGTGGGAATATTGGCGTTCTTGTTCAAGATGGAAGACCGGTTTTGGGGCTCACTGATCGACCATTGAAGGTTACATTCAAGAAAGTATGATAAATGGCCAACGATTACACTTACAGCAAATAAATCTATTGTACCTTAAATAATGCATCATTCTTGTACCATATAGTACTATAATTTTACTACAAATAAACGCCTAGTTGTGTTGGCTTGTAATCTTCCAATGTTGTGTATTGAGGTGAATAAAGAACAAAACTTTGGTTTACTATAAATTTGGTAGATGCATCTTAATTTGCCAAGTTGTGAATTTGCTGTTTGTACGGATCATAAACTCTTAAGGTGACTTGGCCGATGGAAAGACACATTTTCTTCAAAAATAATTTGGACAAATTTCATAAATAAAGCTAATCATTCATTAATAGTTCAAAAATTCGATTTCATTCCTGATGTTAAAAAAATTTCATTTAAGTCCTCGGTGATTTGATTTTCGTCGGCACTTTGTCCAAAATAAATCCAGATTATGATTTCTAATTTTACACCAAATTATTTGGGATCAAAGAAGTTTTCGATGCATTAATTTCATTTAGCGAGACACAAAAATATCCTTCAATGCTATGTGCTATTTGATGAAAAATTAGAGCTCAAAATTTGGCATGGTTTTGGCCATAATACTAACTAAAATCAAATTATCAAATCCGAGCATTTAATTAAAATTTTTTGGGCCTAAATCAAATTTTGGGATAATTATCCTTATTTTACCCAAAAAAAAAAACCCATTTATGGGAAACGTTTGAGATATATTTAAATAAATACAATTAATATGACTATTAAATGAAGAAAATAACAATATTTGCAAATTGTTCAAACTGATACATTCTTTTACGTATACGTGTAAAGGGACCACGAATTTCGCCCCAAACTTTCATTTTTTTTAAAATTTTCTCTTTTTTTCCGATGGATTAATAATTAATTGCTGTTTGTTATCCACCCTTTTGTCCTTGTTTTTTGGGGAAAAAAATTCACCTTAAAACTTCCAAAAGTTCATGAATTTTGACCCTCCTGTACAAATTAATTACTCACTTTAGCAACTAATTAAACAATAATCTCTGCTTTAACGAAAGTCGAATTAAGCAATTCTCCTTCCATATATTGACTTGAGAGAAGATATAAAATTTTGAAAAGTAACTCATCACTCCTTTTTTTTGTTTCATAATCACGAAAACCATATAAATTATCTAAAGACGACATTGCATAATTCAATAGGTTTGAGTTGCCTCCTTTAGCCAACCTTTCCTCTAACTCAGAATAAACATCTAAGAGGGCCCGATAACAGTGTCTCATGTGTGATGGCAGCTGATCCAAGCCACACAGATGCATTCTGTCACATATAATTTAATCAGTGGAGTAATTTAGATTTCAAAAATATTACTCTATTTATTTCAAAAAAAAAAATTCAAAAATTTTATTTGTCATTTAAAAAAGTTTACCTCTCTATTTTTTTTTTTTTAAGATAACCTACAAAATAGTTCTTCACACATATGAAAAAAAATTTTTTAGTCCCCCACAAAAAAAAAAAAGAATTAATCAGTCCTTCAATTTTATACCTTGATCTATTTTGGTCTTTCCGTCCATTTCTGTCAAAAATTTTAGTTAAAATTGCTAACACGGGCTTTATGCATGCTATATGTTAAGGGCATTTTTGGAAAAATAAAAATTCCTCCTTCTTCGCGTCAAGAGGAGGTTATCACGTGATCAAATTCCCTCAACAGACCACGTGAAATTTCCTAAACTAACTTTAGACCAACACCAAAAGAAGCTAAATTCAAAAATTTTTGTTTCTTAAAATAAGCTAAAATAATAAATTCACAACAACAACCTAATAAGCGAACAAAACCTCGAAGGAACACAAAATTCACTAACGAAATCAACCAAAGCAAATACAACTTTTACCAATCCCAATTAATACAAACCCATGAAATCCAATAAAAAGGTTCAAACAAGGATCAAAATGATCAAAATGGATATTAAGAAAGAAGCTAACTTTTCTCCTCGGTTAAGCAAAAGAAGCTAACTTCACCCATAAATAAACATATACCTGATAAGAGGAGGCTATCATCGAACCGGGAGAGGGGAAAGACATCGTTGTATTACTTTGCCGGTGCAGGAAGTCCATTCCTTGTGAGCTTTGACACAAGAGAGGCTGCATGAGCGGATTGAGCAACCTAGGCATTTGTATTTTGATGGGTTTATTTTGCACTCTTCACATAAAGATGGCTGCTTCGGAGATAGGTTTTTCGTCATTGGGATTGCTGATTGTTCCTGTTCCTCCATTTTTATCACCGACCTGAACACAAAAGAGAGGTTCAAGCTGAAAAGTGTCGAGGATGGGTAGAAGGAGGCTAAGTAGGGGTTATCAGGGGTTTTGAGCCGGCGAACGAGCGAAGGGCTAAGGGAGGGGATTTCACCTAATTTTTGTTTAGACGTTTTTTTATACTTAATTAATATTATTATGTATAATAATGGGTTTTTTTTTTTCTTGTGGTGTTGATGAGATGAGGAGAGGATGGGGGGAGTTTTGCGGAGGCAATGGTGAGGGAAAAAGTAGGTTGTGGGGAAGGAATGTGGCATTGGGGTGGAGGAGGAGAAGTTTTTATGGCAGTAGCAGTAGAGGTAGAAATGGAAGATGGGCTGCGAAGGAAGACTGTCAGGGCGGTATTAGAGACCGAGAGAGGTTCACCAGCGGTGAAAGTGACAAGGGCCAAGCTTGTCAATCAGAAAGAGTGGCAGTAGTTGGAGTGAGCAGCGGCTAAGTGGTGGTGGGCGTAGATGCAGAGAGAGTGACGACGGTCTTGCTTGGCACGAAGAAGAAGGAATTTTTGTTCTTCCAAAAATGCCCTTAACATATAGCACGCATAAGGCACTTGTTAGCAATTTTAACAGAAATTTTGACAGAAGTGGATGAAATGACCAAATAGATACAAGGTATAAAGGTGAAGGATTGATTGATTCGTTTTTTTTTTTTTTTTTTGTGGGGGACTAAAACTTTTTTTTTCATATATGTGAGGGACTATTTTGTAGGTTATCTCCTTTTTTTTTTTTAACTAAAAACGATAGATATATTGTAATGAATTGCAAAAGTACATAACCAAATAGGCTAATTGATCTTCGTGATTTTTGAACTAAATCACGAAGGAAAAGAAACCGCAAGGGTCTAGAAGATGGCCACAATGGCCTATAAAAGCGACCACAAGGGTTGACAAAATTTTGAATAAATCAAAAAATATTACTACTACTAACTAAGGTAGTTGTTTTAACTGGCACAAAAAAAAATGCATACAATAAAAGAAACTAAATTTGAAATTTCTAACTCTCATCCTATGTCTTTTGTGGTAATCTCTGCATATGTTGAATAGCCTGACAACCAAACTACTACCACATACAGTGAAAAGCTTGCAACCAAAGTCGTAACTAAAAAAAATAATAATAAAATATGTACATTAGCACCGTTTTGCACCTTTGACCGCCCCTATTACTCAAAAATTTTGCTGGCCCTGACGGACCCAGCCGAAATTGTTTACCTCTCTATTGAGTCGATGAAAATAAACGAGTTCATCAAAAGTTCCGTTGAAAAATAAAAATCAAAAAATCAAAAGTTCCGTACACATCATAGATGTCGTCAATAATGGGAGCAAAAGCAATAAATTTGGCCAATTTGGTCCGGGCAAAACTATACATGGCCTCAAAATGCATTCCCAAAGTCCAAAAGTGGCCATCTACCACTGTGTCTCTGGCAAATGGTACGTTTTTAGGACAATCTAAGTCTTTCCACCATCTGAAATGAACACCAGAAAGTTCTGTACTACAATTTTTTGTTTTTTTCCTATTTCAAAGCTTAATTACTGTGGTTTTGTTTTAGGATTAATGCTTACTTTGTTACTACACTTGGCTCTTTTTGGTGCATCCTCTGCAAGATTTTGAAGTCAAACTTTGCGAAATTTACTAAAACTGCATCATGTGATTTGTCTTCTTGGTAAAGAGACATAAATTGTCAGGCCCCCAACCTTTCAGAGTTTTCTGAATTGGCATATCTAAAGCTTGCTTGACTTTTGTGCCAAGAAAATTGTTAAGGTTTGGCAACATGGATTCAAGTTGAGTGGTAGTAAAATTCAGTGCTTCCTCCATATATGTCCTCTTCAGGGACCCTGTAATTTGCTGCCTTGTACAAGCTTAACAAGCCTTGAATGTTGTTTACTAACGATTCCTTGAAATTCCCTACCGAATCCTTGAATTTGTTGAACACATTTGCACACATATATAGATTCAACAGCAAATTTGTTTCATTAGTTTGATGGTACCATTGAAATGCCATTCGTCCTTCCACTAAAATTAGATTAATTAGTATCACTCTTACCGCAAGAAACACAGTGACCATGTTGTCTTAGTAATCGAAAACGAAGAGAAACTATATGGAGGTCATTGCCATCTTCCTGCATGAACTGCTTCTCCACATGGTCATGGTAGGCCTTGAACGTGGGTAGTAACGATGCCTTTATTTCGCTTTCAAAATGATAAGCCACCCCAGGACGTTGAATAGTGTCGATCAATTCCAATTTCTGGGAAGATTTGTTAGGGGATTCATTAAACATCTTCCTCACCTCTTCTTTCAGTCGTTCATGCTCTTGCCCTTCTTCAGAAAAGTTCCCCTGCACAAACAAGTGATTCAAGTTAGCATATGATGAAAAAAGGTAATGATTTAAGCATTGCGAACATTATCACCTTGTCATTGGAAGCATATGTAAGAAAATGTTCTCCCCACACGGTTGGATGAAAGTTGGCCGAGCGACGATTAGGCTGATGGTTTTTAGATGAAACAACTGAAGCTGGTGATTGAGTTTGATAGTAAGCATCCATGTTTAGGTAAGGTGGAAAATTGGGCGCTCCAATTCTGTCTTTTTTTTGCTTGGTTTTGGTGTAGGTAGAGTTAGTTTAGTTCTGTAATTGCGTGCACTTGTGAAGCCTTTCTAATTATTGGTACTTTTAGCTAGCTTGATTAACGTACGAATACAATTAAAAATGGACCCTGCATGCCGACAGAATGTTAAGATTTTTCCCACAAGCCAACTTAATAATGTATAAAAATGTGGCTCAGAATTGAGCAGCAAAATTCTCCTGCGATTTAGGTTCTGTCAGACTGTCATTATTCAATAAGATCAGCAAATTTTAGGATCATGAGTGGAGTGGCTAAGGATAAATGAGTTAATGATTAATTACAGACCACGCCGACAGCACTCTTATTGTTCTTTTATTATTGGAAAATGTGGCTCATAATTGAGGACTGAAATTAACGTGATTTGGATTCAGACTTTCAGTAATTGATTGATATGATTACAGTTAACATCTAATTTAATAATATAAATGGCGCATCACATGATGCCGCGAGGCCTTACTAATCGAAAATTACTGGTGAAATGTCGCGTCGTACTTTACAAAAGAGATTGGTATCGCATATTTGAATTTCAATCACTTAACATCGTTATCACTTCATCTACAAATATTTCCACACAAAAAAATGGCGCCACATATTTACATCTCAACCACTTAACATCACTGTCACTTCACCCCTAAATACTTTTACTCAAGAGAATGGCGCCACATATTTACACCTCAACCACTTAATATCACTGTCACTTCACCCCTAAATACTTCCACACATGTATTAAAGGAATTAATTGACTTTCATTTCTACTCTTTTTACCTTATTCAATACTAATTTAAGCATAGAGTAATTTTCTAGAACACAAGGCCAAAATCTCAATTCACTGTTCCTTTATTACATGTCAGCAAGATCAGTAAAGTTGGGACCCATACCCTAGCTCAAGTCATCCCTATGGAACAAAAACTTATCATTGATCAATATTGATAAGTTTAGGGTTTAGGGTTTGGGCAAGTATTGTGCCCATAAAACATCCAGAAGCAGTGCAGCTGGGATCAAATCTCCGCGTCGGTTGTTGGCAACCAGTATTAGAGGCGAGTGCTAGTGGCCCAGAAGGAATAGTCTCGCGCCTAGTCAACGCGTGATATGTGTTTAATAATCCTTGGCCCAATATGAGGGAGTTTGGTAAGTGAGTATATATGTACCATGCGGAGAATAGTAAATGTGAGGATACCTCCTTATGATAAAAAAAAATCAATATTGATACGTGAATAGTAGAGTAGAATTTATAACAACTGTTGAATGGAAATGGAAAAGGGATGAATTTTTAATTTTTTTTATGATCGATAATCAATCCTATTTTCAATAAAAGCAATTAATGATGAAATTCAATTTTGATTATTATTTTCATATCTTATTAGTAATAGAACAAACGTTTGCTCGGTCCAAGTTATTCGAAAATAGTGACATTAAAATTTTCAATCTTTTTACTTAAGTTTATTGACATTGTTCAAAGATAGGAAGATTTTCAGTAAAATAGTTTTTGCAATTAATAAAAAAGACAATTTAAATATACATTGAGGGGGCGCCTGGCTCATGTGGAAGAATGGAAAAGGTAATGGAAATGATAATAGTGGGAAATGATAGTGGGTTCCTTCATTATAATTCTACTGGTTGGTTTATGTTAAGGATTGAGAATGATTATCAATAATAATGGTTGGTTTGTGTTGAGAAATGGGAATGATTACCAATTATAATTATAAACTAATTATAATAATTAGCATTAATTAATTAAGTAATTATTAGTTAATTATTTACTATAATATTAAATTTTTTAATTAATTATTAAAAATATTATTGATTAAATTAATCTTAAGTAATTAAGTAATTATAAATAAATTATTTATAAATTAATTATACATTAATTATAATAATTAATATTAGTAAATGAGATTAATTAATTATTAATCCCAATATTAAATTACAATATTAAGTAAATGAATGATTAATTAAATTAATCGTAGTTAGTTAATTTATTATTACTTAATAATAATAAGTTAATTATAAATTAATTTATATTAATTCATTAGTTAGTATTAATTAGTAATTAATTATAAATCAATTAATATTATCAATTAATTATTTATAAATTAATTAATATTAATTATACATTAATTATAATAATTAATATTAATAAATGATATTAATTAATTATTAATTATTCAATTAATTGTTTAATTTACAATATTAAGTAAATGAATAATTAATTAAATTAATCTTAATTAATTAATTTATTATTACTTTTAATAATAATAAGTTAATTATAAATTAATTAGTTAATATTAGTTAATTAATTAATTAGTATTAATTAGTTATAATATTAATTAAAAATAGAATATCTCATTCCCTAGCTTCCATACGCCCCAATATTGGGGTGTATGAGGAAAGGCCAATATGGGGTAATGATCATGTGGGTCCCTATGAGTAATCAAACTCCCAAACCAAGCAGCAGTAATACTTTCATTCCCATATACTCATTCCCAAACCCCCACACCAGGCAGCCCCTAAACTTTGGAGAGGGCGGAATGAAAGAAAGAAGAAATTTCTAAAAGATTTTTTTTTTTCCCTTTTTGGAGGGATGTTGGGTAACTAGGAAAAATAAAAAAGTTTCAAAATTTTAGGGAATACAATTACTATGAAAGCAAATATTCACAAATTACAAGACTACCTAATTACATTAATACATACGTGTGAATTTACATAGTTCCATCTTTTTCCTTTTTCTTGACACTCCATTTCGTTTGGTTCCATTAAAATTATAAAGAAGGTGTAAACTTATGTGGTACTTGTCAAAGGTACAATTTAAGACAATTTGAAGATAACCTAATATGAAATATTAGCACCTATCCGGGATAGGTGGTGTCGTAATGAATCAGGCACGGCCTGCTTATTCACCATTTTTTCACTTTCAGCTTCTCTATCGACTTCAAACGCATTTATGTGAAGCTGTGAAAGAAGTCAATAATAGGGAATTTAGGTTGGGCTAAGATTGCATTTTAAAACTGTATTTTTATACTTTTCAAAATAATTTTTTATATTATTAATATATGTTTTATCTCACAGTTAAAAAGCTTTAAAATGCAATTCCATTCCTTAGTTGCCTAAGAATGCAATCTAAGAAAGTTCAAAGGTGGATCCAGTTTCCGTGCCCAACGATGCTATCCAAAAGTTCTTTCCTAAAATCTTGATACATCATGAAGAACTTTCAACACGAGTTATCATTATCCATGCACGGACTGGAAAATTCAACCAAAGAAGAGATACAGCATGACAAATGTCTGGTTTTTCCATATTCACAGAGTTAATCTAAGTAATATGTTTTGGCCGCCATTTTGTCTCCATTTCTTCCTTGTACTCCAGACAAACTTGATTTTAACATGATTTTTCAACATTAGGATCATATTTCCATTCTGAGATGTCTTTTCGAGCATACTTTGGTATTCATGAATTTGTCATTTTCAACCTAAATACTAATAAATAGATCAAATACTGATAAGTGTGAAGATGGCCAAGAAAAGAAACATTTTTTTGTATGCGTGTGTAACTTGAGAACCCCCAAAAGTCATTTCTCCCTTATCGTTTCCCAGCCGAACTTTGATAAATGTTTCTTTTCAGGACTGTCGAGTACTTCATGCTTGCCTATAAATCCAAGCAAGTCCTCCAAAACTTTTATGCCAAAAAGTAAAGATCCAATAGACAAAATGAGAACCTTTGCAACACTTTTCTCAAGCCTTCTCGTCTTTGCTATAATAGCAATCCCTTCATTCAGTTCAGCACAAACTCCCGTGCTGGACACCGATGGCAACCCCGTCCGCGCCGGGGTGGACTATTACGCAGTTCCTCCAGCCGGAACCAACACCGGCGGTGGTGGGTTGGGGCTGGAAGGCCGTGTAAACCGCACCTGCCCACTTGTTGTTGTGCAAGTCCGAAATCAAACCTCCAATGGTCTACCACTATTCTTTCTTCCAGCAAATCCCAATGATGAAGTTGTGAACTTAAGCACTGATCAAAACGTCCAATTCAACGCCTCAACAATTTGTGTTCAATCCACAGTGTGGAGACTTGAACAGTTCAACGATGCAAATGTTCCACCGCTGTATTACGTGTCAAGTGCAGGCGGAGTTGTGGGAAATCCTGGACGTGAAACGCTGAGCAATTGGTTTGGAATTCGGAGGTTTGAAGATGCCTATATGTTCTACTTTTGTCCCACGGTTTGTAACACTTGTAGACCCGTGTGTGGGAATATTGGCGTTCTTGTTCAAGATGGATTACCGATTTTGGGGCTCACGGATCGACCATTGAAGGTTACATTCAAGAAAGTATGAAAATGGCCAACGATTACACTTACAGCAAATAAATCTATAGTACCTTAAATAATGCATCATTCTAGTACCATATAGTACTATAATTTTACTACAAATAAACGCCTAGTGGTGTTGGCTTGTAATCTTCCAATGTTGTGTATTGAGGTGAATAAAGAACAAAACTTTGGTTTACTATAAATTTGGTAGATGCATCTTAATTTGCCAAGTTGTGAATTTGCTGTTTGTGCTGATCATAAACTCTTAAGGTGACTTGGCTGATGGAAAGACACATTCGTCCAAATGGTAATTGACTCCCTCCAATTTTCTTCAAAAAGAATTTGGACAAATTTCATAAATAAAGCTAATCATTCAGTAATAGTCCAAAAATTCGATTTCATTCCGGATGTTAAAAAATTTTCATATAAGTCCTCGGTGATTTGATTTTCATTGGCACTTTGTCCAAAATAAATCCGGATTGTGATGTCTAATTTTACACCAAATTATACGGGATCAAAGAAGTTTTCGATGCATTAATTTCATTTAGCGAGACACAAAAATATCCTTCGATGCTTTGTGTTATTTGATGAAAAATTAGAGCTCAAAATTTGGCATGGTTTTGGCCATAATACTAACTAAAATCAAAATTTCAAATCCGAGCATTTAATTAAAATTTTTTGGGCCTAAATCAAAATTTAGGATAATTATCCTTATTTTACCACCAAAAAAAAAAAGAAAAGAAAAGAAAACCCATTTATAGGAAACGTTTGAGATACATTTAAATAAATAAAATTAATATGACTATTAAATGAAGAAAAGAAAAGTCAAAGAGAAAGTCAAGAAAATGCAACTTGAGCGCACCTATGGTTTCAATACATCATTTGAGCATGCTTATGTGTGATACGCGTATGGATCATGCAACAAAACTTGATTTTGAAAATTAAAAAAGTAAAGGAAACGCCCAAAATTGTCCTCTACATTTTACTGAATAATCTTTTTCATCCTCCACTTTTAAAATGGAAAAAAATAGTCCTTCAAATTTTAAGGACCAAAATTTGAAGGAAAATTTTAGGACTAAACGTTCTCGTTTATTTCACAAATAGTACCAAAAGTTTCAATTTATGAAATTTGAAAGACTATTTGTTCTTATGGGTTTCATTTTAAAACATTGGTTGTCGATCTATTTTGAAAAGAAAGGCATGTGAAATTCTCTGTACCAGCAAATGTGCGTTCCATTAATGATATGATGTAGTTTTATTAAAATTAGAATTTATGCATTTTATGTTCAAATTTATTTATTTTTATGTATTTTATGTAAAAGTTTAATGTTTATTAATAAAATTATGTTATGTTATTAATAGAACACTGTTGATACATATTAATTAGAACAGAAGATATCAATTAGAACAGAAGATATTCTCAAAGAAAAATGAGGGAAAATAACAATATTTGCAAATTGTTCATAGTGATACATTCTTTTGTCTTCTCTGGAATTGATATATAGTTTATGTATACGTGCAAAGAGGCCCACGAATTTCGCCCCAAACGTTCATTTTTAAATTTTTTTTTCCCGATGGATTAATAATTAATTCCTGTTTATTATCCACCCTTTTGTCCTTATTTTTTTTTGGGGGAAAAAAATTCACCTTAAAACTTCCAAAAGTTTTTGAATTTTGACCCCTCCTGTACAAATTAATTACTCACGTTAGCAACTAATTAAACAATAATCTCTGCTTTAACGAAAGTCGAATTAAGCAATTCTCCTTCTATATATTGACTTGAGAGAAGATATACAATTTTGAAAAGTAACTCATCACTCTTTTTTTTTTTTTTTGTGGCATAATCACAAAAAACATATATATAAATTATCTAAGGACGACATTAATCTAATGGTTCTCAAAATGGCAAGGACTTGGACATGGAAATGGCCTTTTGGAGATTGAGGAAGGCTTTCTCATAGCGTACAAATCCCATAAACCAAAATTCAAAATTGTCCTCTGTCACTATTACTATGTATTTTTGTGCTGGATTCTCTATGTTCTCACTTTCTTTAGCTGTTTCAATCTTCCTTACTGGGATTGATACCTGCAAAAAATATATTCATACCCAAATAGATCAGTACAGAGTTGGACAATGAAAGGCATATATTGATGGATTGAAACTCTTTCGCCAAATTTATAGCTTCACTAATATTTGGTAACATATGTTTTTAGATCGATTCAACAATATCCAATCCAAAGGTTAGACCAATAAGTGAGTAGTAACTCAAACTGAAATTAAAATTTAAACTTAGGGTGAGTTTAGTTTAGTATTTAGAATTAAATTTGGTTTAAAATTAGAAATTTATATTTAAATTTTAAATCAATTCCAATTCTAGCAAAGAACCAAACAGACCTTTATAGATTTTGAACATATTTTTATTTATTAAATACTCAATATTATGTGTGAAATTCTTAAGATCTATTCATGAACTTCACCGCACTCCAATAACTGCAAACATGAAGGATTAAGGTGGCGCTTGGTATAAATGATGGGTTTAGGAATGGAATGGATTTGATAAAAGGAAAGGTTTGGAATAGAATGGAATGATAATAGTTATGTTGTTTGGTATTATTTTGTAATAGAATAGAATAGATTTTATATTAATATTAATAAATTTATTAAAATTATAATAAAGATATTATTATTTTACATTATATGATATTTTGAAAATTATATCTTGTTCAAAAAATAGTCAAAGTGTATGTCATTTTGTAGAGAAAAATATTTTCTATAATCTAGTGAAATTTGTTTTTAAAAAAAAATATAAAATGAGGGTTGCAAACCATTAAAGGATTTGCAACCCTTAGACATGTGGCGCACGCCCATTGGGCGTGCGTCACATCAACCTTTTGACTCAAACCTTCCATGAAGGGTTTATGAAAAACCAAGGGGGAGGTGGGTTTTTTGAAAACCCATTCCCAAGGGGTTGGTTAAACCCATGGAGGGTGTACCAAACAATCAAGTTTAATCCAAAGTATTCCATTCCCTTCCCAAACCCCCAAAACAAACAGCCCATAAATATGTAACCTATACTTTATATTACACAATGATATATGAACTTCAATCACTGCAAATATCAAATTAATAATGAATAATCTATATTCCATTAAAAAAATCAACAATTAACTTATTAAATGAATTTTTCTTTTTTTTTGTTTTTAAAAGTTCAATTGAGCATAGATATCAATTTAATGCCAAATTAGACATTTATTAAATTTAAGAAGAATCCGTCAAATGTCAACATGGAAGTAACAGATACAAAGGCATCATATCGGTGACCAATACAGGTTCGACAAGGAATCGCCCACGATGCGAAAATTGATCATTGGTACTTATATTTCTTTTCTTATTGTTGAATTGTACTCAATAAAGGAAAAAAGTTATAATTAACCTAAAGTCAACTTCTTCTTGTTTTTTCGAATCAAGTGATTTACAACAGTCAAAATTTTAATCATATCAAATTCTCTGATCACAACTTTCTGTCTCACTTGTGCTACCAAACGTAATTTTAAACCTAATTTAATTAAATAATCAGGTAACTTCATGCCAAATTTTATAAATGAAATGTTTTTTTTTTTTAAACTTTTTTTGTCTTTCTCTCTCTTTTTTATCTTTTTTTCTGACACTATATTTTTTTTTCTCGTAAATCCATCTCTTTTTAATCCTTTTGAAGGGGCGATAAATTTGTAGGAAAAAAATTAAGTAACAGAAAAAAGAAAGAAAGAGAGAAAAAAAAAATCAAAGTTATAGAATTGGAGTTGAAATTGATTAATTATTTAATTAATATTAGAGTTAAAATTACGCGGTTTGAGTGATGACACCCCAGGGGCCTGAGGCAGGGAGACAAAAAAAGTTGGGGGACAGAGGATTAGAATTTTAATGCATTAAAAGTTGGCTAACAAACTTTCTTTGGAGTCATGTAATCTCTGAAAATCAATTCTAGTGTTAAAAGGGAACGAAAAAGCTTTGAAATCTACCTTGTATGGTGTTCTAACAACACCTCCTGCTGAGGAAGATATGGTAATCTTTCTTTCACTGCAGAAGGCAACTTTCTCCGTCGAAATGAACAGGATTCCGGCAATTGGACCTGCCGTCGTTGATAAATAGCATTGAGAAGCTTTAAGCAATTCCTCCCCTTCACTAACGCTGAAAATATGCCTGAATATATTCTGTCGTCCACCTTTCCGAATTATTTTCGCCCCCAAACTCAACTTCCCCTTTACAGTTTCAGAGAATTTAGGCCCCATCTTCACTGCAAATATACCATAAGAAAAAAAAGATTAGATTTTTTATCATAAATCTACAACGAGAAGGATACAAAATTAACTTTTCATGATTACCATGGTCACGAATTCTGTATACATAACTGTTAGCCTTCTTTCCAAGCTGCTTCTTCTCCATAGGTGTCTGCAGGCCTGAATCATCCGCTTTATCTTCTACAATCAGAAAGAAGTTAAACTGTTCCCATTAGCCCAGTTCACAAAACTCACAACCCCAATAAACTTACATGTTTAAACAGCAACGTACGTACTCGAATCGAAGGTTGGAGAAGAGCCATCTGAAGAGGAATAAGGACTTTCCCATGCACTTGTTAGTCCTGAAACAGGGGATTGATCTCCAGGAGTCGTCCCAGAAAAACCCATCTCAGAAATATTATATTGAAACTGATCGTGATGCTGGTCGTTCTTCATTTTCATCCTAATTAGCTCCTTGATGCTTGAACAAGCCAAAAATGAAGTATTTTACTCGGAAGAGAGTTGGAATAAAAATAGCTGTGACTTAGTCCTTATGAACATTAGCTGGAATGTTTTGTTTTATTGGATGTGCAAGAAGAAGCAACAAGGTAATCGGCAGAAGAAGCCAAATGCCATATTTAAATGGCTGGACGGTGGGTTGGTTGGCTCCATATATATAATTCACCACTCGATTTGAATTCATTTTCTTACATATCTCACTTCAATTTACGTTAAACTATACATTTTAGTACTTGAATTTGCATTAAAATATTGTCAAAGAAAACCGTGTTCAGTGGTTCTTGTCAATTATTTATTTGTACCTTTGTGCGTTTCTAGATGGAAGTGGACTAATTAAGGCGGTTGGTTTTGTTTTAACCTTGAAGAAAATGAACTTCCATTTGGGAGGTTATATATATTCTTGAAATCCTAAGAGTAGTAGCCTGGTTTATATTGGGAAAGATGGCAAGGAAATATTGGATTTTACTCATTAACAAATAAATGAAATAATTCCTGATAGTCTTTTTCCTTTTTTGTAATTTTTTCCCAAGTAATATTATTCTTTTTCAAATAATTTTTTTATTGTCAATATTTATCTACTCCTACTTTATTCAACCAGGAAAAAAATAGCCAAAACAATATCTTAAAAAGATATGAGATTTAACCACGTACTAAAGAGATAAATAATTAACACTTTCTTTAAATATTTAAGTAGTCTTAGATTTCACATTTATCATCATTATGTATAAAAATTTCAGACAAGGTTCATAATTAATATTGATGTTCGTTTTCTTTTCTCCACCATCCTTTTTCATATACTTTTTATTTTTTGCAAACATCAACTAGCACTAGAACCTTTAGGAGTAAGCGAAGTAAGTCATCAAATTGAAACTAGTTAGAGTTAAAATCATAAGATACCTCTTATATGATATGAGTTATAGATCCACGAGCTTTCTCTTTTAGTCATTCGGTGTCCTAGTCAATTTGAAAACTGCTAGAATTCATTTACTCATATATCATGTTTATGCAAGCGTTAGAGTTCTACTGGTTCAAGACATCTATCTTTCAAGGAGGCAGTGGGGATTCGACTTCCCTAGGGGTACTACAAAAGAAAGTGAATCATGGATTACCAATAAGTCTAAAAGTGATTCGTCCGATCTTAAATCTGTGACTTTGTAATTACAATCTAATACCCCCAACCCCCTTAAAAAAAAAGGAAAAAGGAAAAAGGAAAAAGAAGAAGAAGAAGAAACCATCACTTATTCATAGTCGAAATTGTGTAGCGTAATCAAAGATAATTAGGAGGGATAATCTGTAACTTATAGGGAACAATCTATTTATATGTAGGTGACAAAAAAATTTATATAATTAATTTGTTACACTAAAAATAAATACACAATAAGGGCATAAAATATTTCTTTTCTTGGCAAACACGTGCCAAGTTTCAATTCCTCCTCCAGCCATCTCCCACATAAGATAGTAAATGCCGATGTTTTCTGTGTGTTATATAATATAATACATTTAATATAATATTACCAAATTCTAACCACCAATTGGACGAAATTAAACATACTAGCCTGGTCCGTTGGGCTAACCAAAAAAAGTTAGTAGGGGTGATTTTTTTTTTTTTTTCGCTTAGAGGTATCCCACATTCACTGATAGGTGTATCCCAAACTCCTCTCAATTAGTGTCCCTGTATCCATTTGTGTGGCAGGACCTAGATCTCATTGGGGCTACGTAACCCACATGACAGGCGTGAGACTAAATCCTCCAAAGTCAGATGAAATTTCCCCAAATTCCATCCAACAGCAACACTCAAGGGCCTCAATCCCCCGTCTCCCACGAAGCAAACTCCATGCGAACCGTTGAACCATGCCCCTAGGAGCTAGTAGGGGCGATTGGAGGTGCGATTTTCGCACTTTTTTTTTTTTAGGTGTTTTCACTACAACTTTGGTTGCAGACTCTTCAATGCATGCGGTAATAATTTGGTTGTCAGGCTATTCAATATTTGCTATAGTAGTTTGGTTGTCGCGCTATTCAACGTATGCAATTGCAGAATTCTCACGAAAGATGTGGGACGAGAGTTGGGAATTTCGAATTCAGTTTCTTTCATCATATGCACTTTGTGGTGCCTAACCAAGCCAGTCATCTTAGTTAGTAGTTAGTTAGTAGTAGTAGTAGTTTTAGTAGACCCTAGCTAGACTAGTGGTCTCTTTTGTTGGCCCTTGCAGTCACTCTTTTAGGCCATGTTATAAGACTCGGACCGGCCCGGCCAGTCCGACCGGTGACCCGGTGACCCGGTCCCTAAACCGGTCCGAGTCACTCAAAAACCCAGTTGGTTTTTTTTTTTCCTCTTCTCTTCCCTTCTTTTATCTTGTTTCTTCTTTGAAAATATACAATTGATAACTTGAATAAGCATTTTATACAGAAACTTTTTTAAATGTCGAAATTATGATCTTATCGAAATTAAAGCCAGTAGGATATGTGTTGTTCATTGTTTTTCTTATTATTTTACTTAGGATATGTTTGGAGTGTGATATATTTCAAAAAAATTATATTGGAATATGTAAAAATTTTGGTGGGTATTTTTTTTATAGAAAAAGTATTTTAGAGAGAAAAATGAGAGAGCTGATTTTTTAAAATTATGTGAGAGGAATTTGAGTGGAAAAATTTAAATTTTGAAATAAAAATATATTTAGAGTGTGATGTTTTTATTTGAAAAAATGGCTTACTTTTTCTATTTGCAAATAGAAATACTTTGTCCAAGCATACCCTTAGATGGCATTTCTATATCAATTTTTATGAGTGTGGATTTTGGATTTTAGATTTTATTATACTATTATGACAATATCAATTGTTTGGTTGGTTATAAGTTAATATTTTATATTTTCTCTATATTTTGATATTATTTTTATTTTTTATTAATTTTATAATTGACCCATTGACCCACCGGTTAAACCATTGACCCATTGACCCGAAGCCTCGACCGGTTCAATGACCGGTCCAAGTCTGATAACTATGCTTTTAGGTCCTTAAAACAATAAAACCTCTCTTGTTGACTTTTGTGGTCTGGTTGGTAGACCCTTCTTATAGTCGCTTTTCCTTCGTGGATTCGGTTCAATTCAGCACTACGAAGAGCAATTATTTTTTTGGCTATGTACATATTGCACTTGCAATAAAATCTATCTATAGTTTTATAAATTTTATATATATATATATATATTAAATGTATAATCTTTCAATGCATGAAGTATAGAGTACAAGTGATTCTCTCTGGAAACATGCCCACTTCTCATAGTCTTGTAAGAAAAATTTTCAAACATAAAGTTACTTTCATCTCGTTATTAACCTTCAAAGTTCAAAGGAGCCACCAACAATTGACGAGGATTTGGAAATTTGGAACCCAAGAAAAATTTGTCCAAGTGGCCGCCGACTTTGAAATTTTAATTAACCCACGACGACTTGGACTTCTTGGGCAGTTGCCGTTGTTCCAGTCGGACACTACCGTTGTTCGAATTTGGAATTTAGCAGAATGCAGCTTGACACTTCTACACTTCTAGAAAATAAAAAATAAAAAATAAAAGAAAAGAAAAGTTTATTGTGGAAAATATTCAAGACTTTGAGTCAAAATAAATTGGCTAAATTTGCTTTGATGTAGGGATTTTGTATTAACTGTAACTTTAGATTTACAAAACTTTATTAATTAATGATACTTAATTAGATTTTTTTCCTCCAATAATGAAGGAAATATTTCATTAATGAGTAGAGACAGTACGTCACTCCAATTAAATACAGTGTATAATTTGATTAAGTATTCCTAGCATCAGATTTGTAAAGAGCACACTGTTATAAATACAACATTTATTATATCAGGCAAATTTAGCTAAATTTAATATTAATTAAAACGTAGAGAAGCCACATTAAAAACATCGAATGTCAAAATCTAAATTCAGTCTCGGATAGTATCAAATTTTCAGATAAAAGTCCAAAATATAAATTTAATCAAATTTGCATTTAAGTTGATTGAATCTTCAATAGGTCATTGCATTTGACTGTGGAATTCTTCAACTAATCAATTCAATTAAGATAAGATGGTAGGGCCTTTTAGAGAAGAAATTGACAGGACAAAACTGTGTCCTTTTCGTGGAAGTTAATTACTAATTAACGACTGATGTGGAGTTGAAAATTTAAATTAACATGGCTTAACTAAATTACTTACAAGTAAAAACATAAGATTTATGTTTATGATCGTTCTGAAATTAAATTCTAGAAGTAGTTTAAAAATTCGAAGTAGTTTCATGTCATCTACCAATTCACTAAGTTGTGAGAGAAAAAATTGCATATTTATAACATATCATTAATACTCCCTCTGTCTGAAAAAAGAGTTCAATTTCGAACTAAATTTTTAATTCTTATTAATAATAATTGTGTATACTCAATTACTCATATTTAAAAAGTAAGAATAAAATGTAAAATTATACACTTAGTTAGCGTATTAAATGTATTATACCTAAAAACTAATAAAAAAATTTATCTAAACCAAAGTAAACTCTTCTCCTCTTTTTTTCCGGACGGAAAGAGTATTTATTTTGCAGTCAAAGGAACTGCACAATTGATTGTACCTTGATGATTAGTGTTGACAGAAGATTTCATTGGCATAACATTCCATTTTGTATAGATTTAATTCCAATTTCTTGCACTCATCACTACTCAATATGCACATAGCAACATAATTCTTCTTTAGTACTTTGTGATTGTTGGTAAGTTAATTTGTTGAGTGGTTTTGTTCCTGGTTGGTTCCCAAATCTAAATCCTATTAACATAATATTAGTATAACCTTGATAGAATGATCTCATTTGCTTCTAGTTTTACCCAAATTAATTCATCCAAAAATTAATAAATACCCATTGAAAGTATCAACGGTGGTTGAAAAAAGTGAAAGAATTTTTAAACTCATTTACATTTTTATTCATGAAAAAATATTTTATACATTTGTTGCATCTTTATTTTTTTTGCTTCTTATATGTAAATAGGTTTGTCTCTCCCAAATTATAAGTTATCTCCCAATTACCTATGTGGAATATTTTTTCATGAAGAGTACGTTTCAATTACTTATACAATTAGAATCCCCAAAAGGAATAACAATAATAATTATAGGAATATTAAGAGCATCAATACCCATAAACATGGAATCCCAAAAAGGAAGAATAATAATCATGCTATGAAGGGAATATTAAGAGCAGTATTATTAATACCAAAAAAGTCTTCACAGGCCATATGTATCTTCAACTTTATATGAAGAAGTGTCACAAACTCACAATTTCCTGGTGGTGAAACACAAGTATGGAGAAGCTTTTGACAACAACCCTTTGCTTGCTTCTCCTGGTCTTCTCTTATTTTGGTTAGTGAAATTTTTGTGTCGTTTCTCATCGCAAATCACGACTAATTAACACTTTATCACTCACAATTTTATTGATTTGATGTGTATATTTAATAGTATTACAATTCACAGGATTGGCTATGGTTGATGCATTCAGCTGCGAGAAGGATACCGTTGATTGCAAAAGTTTTGAAGAGGATCACGTTGTCGGAACATTTTCGATGGGCCAAAAATTCAGAGAAGTTGCCGAGGTAGACGAGGATACTTGTAATAGTGACCAGGATTGTGGACCGCTCTGTGCAAAATACAATCTCAAAGGTTGCAAATGCACTCCGGAACATCGATGTTGCTGTACTCTACCATCACAACCCTGCCAATGCGGATAAATGCTTACTTATTTAGTGTTTTGGGAAAAAAAAAGAATGAAGTATTCACTCTTGTACTGCTAGTGCTTTTTTTTTCTTTTTTCTTTTTCTAAAGTTTCTGATTAGTCTTGGATATCTACCAATATATTTGTGTGAGTAAAAACACTAAACTAATGAAATAATTGTTGAAGTTTTCCATTGCCATGCATTTTTCTCTTTTGGGATATGATGAAGTTTTTAATACCTGATTTTTTAGTGCTATTTGAACTATTGATCCACCTAATTGAAAATAACAAATTAGGTTTACGACCAAACAAACTAAGAATAGAGTGGCAAATAAGAAAGTTGAGTTATATCATTCACTATGATTTTTTATTATAAAAAATTATTGCATTCAATTAACTATGAATTGATTAATTTCCAAAAATAAATTAATAAAATTGGTGGAATGATTTTAGGAAACTTATCATGTACATATATAGTAAAATTGATCAGCGGGATTAAATAGTTACTTAATTGGTTAATTATAAGCCAGTAGCATTTAGTAACAGGTAGGAATTGATTGGTAATAAATCAAATCTACAATAGAGAATATATGTGCATTTTCAATTTGGAACCATTTCAGTTGGGTCTCTGGCATGAATTACTTGGTTCCCACATGAAAAATATGAGATTTTCATGTAAAATTTATATAGTTTTGAGTTTTTTCACCACATAAACTAACTTTTATAGTAGATTTCTCTAATATTAGAGTTAGACAATTGCCCTCTTTATTACTTGAAAACAAGTGGAATATTGATTGGTTCACATGAAAAGTATGAGATGTCTCATGTGAAAAGTATAGAATTTTCATATGAGATATTTGATTGGTTCATACGAGAAGTATGAGATTTTCATGTGAGCGAGGATGCGGAACATGATGGATTATCATGAGATTTTTGTGTAGAAAGAGATGTAGAGTGTGATGGATTGTTATAAACTACTTAGTTATCTTGGTTCACACATAAAAATTATGAGATTTTTATATGAGATTTATATGGTTTTAGATTTTTTAACCTGACAAGTTAACTTTTATAGTGGGTTTCGCCCAAAATTCATGACAGCCTAAGGGAGTTTCTATAGTGGTTTCCCCTAAAACTAATGGCAGCATCCTAACATGTCGGATCCGCAGATTACTAGAAATTGGGCTGTCGGAATATCGGTACCAAATCCAAATCAACGAACGGATATGATCTATGACAATTAAGAGGTGACTTCGTTGTTGCCTGAGACCGGGCAGAATCTTTGATCAGCAAAGATTGGACTTTTATGGTGGGTTTCCCCCAAAATTCATGACAGCCTAAGGGGGCTTCTATAGTGAGTTCCCCTAAAACTAATGACAGCATCTTAACATGTCGGATCCGCAGATTACTAGAAATGGGGCTGCCGGAATATCAGTACCAAATCCAAATCAACAAACGGATATGATCTTTGACAATTAAGGGGTGACTTCGTTGTTGCTTGAGACCGGGCAGAATCTTTGCTCAGCAAAGATTGGGCCCTTTACTCAGTGGCCCAAGACCACAACCACGTGGATTGCCCAATCCAGATCATATTCTCCGGCAGTCAATGTGGACTTGCGTTGGATCAAGAATTTTGACGCCGTGATGCGGCTTCGATCTAGACTTACGAATTCGTTATGGCCAACAAAATGGATGCATTAGAATGTCCGTTGGTATCGTCTAGAGGTTATGTCTAACGGAGCCCAATTTGATATACAACAGCCCAAAGACTGTAGGAATTGCATTTCAAAATATATTTTTATAATATATTTTGAAATATGATTTAAAATATTATTTGAATTCATAATTTAGAATGTATTTTGAACTAAAATAAAATATAAATTGCAAATTTAAACAAATATTTTGAATTCAAATGTTGTGTGAATTATAAATATTAAAACATATTTTTAACTAAAATACTACCGAGACAATAATTAAAATATTAAAACCAGAAAATGAAAGATTAAAAGATAGGTATATTTTAGGGTTTCATTTTTGGTAAAATAAAATGTCTTTTGAAATTCATTTCAAAACATGGTTTTAATAAATGCTAAATACATAACATTTTACACATTAAAAAGTTTGTGTAAGATAAAAATTGAAAGCTAAAATGGCTGTCCATACACAACGTTGATAAATTCCAAACTTTGTTAGTGCTAGATATAAACTAGGTTAGTTTATTCTCTGTACGCAGCTCAAACCTTGATATCCAAGTTGACCAAAATAACTATCCAAGTTGGTTTATGTATTCTATGTTTTTTTTTTTAATTTTTCGTATGTATTATTATTTCATATAAATAAAATCGTTATTGTTTTTAACTAAAAATAATTTGTTAATTCGTATCTTTTCACATAATACTTTTCACTTTATTACTTGCATTACTTTTAGACCTTTATATGATTATTTAACTTCAACTTAACTTAGAGTAGAAAGTGTCAAGTAATGAATATTTTACTTGATGGACTGAACCAAGTTAATTCATAGATATTAGAATCATCCATCAATACATAAATTAAAAAAAAAAAATTTAAACATGAAATTGAGTTAACTTGACAATTACACATATTTGGTAAATATATGGTTAGGGTGAACATAAATGCATAATAGTTTTTGGAATTTAAGATTGCTCACCAACTTTCCCATTTGTGACTAGGCAAACCACCAAGGGGGACCAAAAAATATGGAAAAATGATCAAGTAATTAAAGCTGTCCTTGTACATAGCACAATTTTCCACTCCAATTTAATGTGTGGAGTTGAATCTTGAGTGGTTGCCTTCTTCAAGTTAATTCATTGCGATGTCAGGTGTTGAAAAATTCAATTATAGCAACATGAAGAAAAAGAAGAACAAACCATTCAAATAAAACGGAATAGTATTATGACTTAAAAATCTCTTAAATTGTTCTTTTGTAGGAATGGTCCACTAGATATTGGAATACATTAATGAGCATAATCATATCCTATTTCAATTGGTTTTCCAATACAACTGAATTTTTCCAATACAAAATTTCCAATTCTTGATGCAGATCTTTATAGAGGAGAGGGGAACTGACGTCGAAGGATTCCGTGGAATAATTAAGGTTTTTTTTTTTATGACTATGAGATTCCCTCACCAAATGACCTTTCGGATCCCTAGTCAGACACTAACTCCGAAGCTTCTGTGGATAAGTCCACTCCCACAATCGTATGTAAATTCACGAGTATTATAAAATTTTACGGCAAACTTAATGCGTGTCGAGAAATTCGAACTTTGTTATTTTTTGTGAAAGTAATATCATCATACTGCTCATGGGTTGTCTTGTGCGTGTATTGTATCACTTCAAGCCCAGTGCATAAATTAAGCAGAGAATGAAGACTCTTGACTGGCAGCGGAAACTTTGAACTTGGGAGAAGTAAGGTGTGGTTACAAAAGCATTAGGGCCACCGTAAGGTCCCTCCATGAAGAAAAATCCATGTACTCTCGTCTACATCAAGGGCTTGATATCTTTATAGAGGAGAGGGGAACTGATGTCTTCCGTGGAATAATTAAGGGTTTTTTTTTTATGACTATGAGATTCCTCACTAAATGACCTTTCGGATTCCTAGCCAGACACTAACTCCGGAATTTCTGTGGATAAGTCTCACTTTCACAATCGCATTTAAATTCACAAATACTATAAAATCTTACAGCAAACTTAATGCGTGTCGAGAAATTCGAACTTTGTTATTTTTTTGTGAAAGTAATACCATCTTACTGCTCATGGGATGTCTTGTGCGTGTATGATTGTATCACTTCAAGTCCAGTGCATAAATTAAGCAGAAAATGAAGACTCTTGGCTGGCAGCGGAAACTTTGAACTTGGGAGAAGTAAGGTGTGGTTACAAAAGCATTAGGGCCACCGTAAGGTCCCTCCATGCAGAAAAATCCATGTACTCTCGTCCACATCAAACGTTGATGACTTCCCAGAAAGAAAAATAAAAGAATGTATATGTATATACCCCCAAAAAAAAATTTAAAAAATTATATAATAAATAGTTTTTGCAGTTTACTCAGTTCAAGTGTACATAATTATTTGCATATCAAATTATATTTTTATACTTTTAAATACAACTTTCTACATTTTCTAATAATTTCTATCTTAACTTTTATATCAAAAAATACATTTTAAAATACAATATATACATTACATATAAAAAAATTACAAAGCAAGTACTTTTTACCAATGCATACAATGCTCCATTGTACTTTTACAAAGCACGTATCATTCAATAGTTACTAATGAATTGAAATTAACACAGTAAAATTTTACCCTTAAACAAAGTACGTAGTGATGTTTTTGAACCCACCAAACATGCAACAGACTGATAAAAGAGAATCAGATTCACCTTGATGTCTCTTCGAAGGAATGTTGCATATCGATTCGAAGATTCATAAAGTCACTACAATAAATTCACAATTTTTTCCATTCATTATCAATTACTGTAATATAGAATGCGCTTTTAAGGGTCCTTGTATTATATATTGTCAAAGGTTTTTGTTTCTTAACTTAAAACAAGGTCTCAGTTCTCATTCTCATTCACATTCACATTCACATCTACATCTTTATTTTTCATCTTAGAGCGAGAATCAATTTCATCCACCAATCATTTTTTGCTTATCTATAAAACAAAATTTTGAATGAACGCAATGTCTACTCATTCATTTTTATGGTTTAATAAAAGAAACGATTAAGTCCCCATCAGATCAAGGGTTCGGACGAAAGACAAGTCATTTGCATATGCAAGTTGTGATCAAAACTCCCCACTCCTACTCTCTCCCCACTGTCTAGTGGTGAACAGTTGACAACTTGACGTGTATCATCACTCGAACCCTTTTGGCACGTTTAAAATCCCAAGTCCTTGAACCTTACCTTCAACTTCAGTGGGAGATTCCATATGTATCTCTGATCAGTCTTATCGTAAGATTCCAAACTCAGGAAAGAGAGAAAAGAGCCCAAAATGGAGGAGATGAATGGAAGAGAAAAGAATGCAGAGAGCGGAATAATTGAAGGAGAATCAAGTTTGCAAAAAAATAATAGTACGAAAGATTACAATAAGGAAACGAATAAAGCAGCAGAAGAAGTGATGTCAATAGAGAAGATATTTGAGAACACAGAAGTGCCATCGTGGAAAAATCAGCTGACTGTGAGAGCATTCGTGGTGAGTTTTGTCATGTCAGTGATGTTCAGCTTCATAGTTATGAAGCTCAATCTCACCACTGGAATCATCCCTTCACTCAATGTCTCAGCTGGCCTTCTGGGATTCTTCTTTGTCAAGACCTGGACTAAGTTACTTGCCAAATCTGGAGTTCTGAGGCAGCCCTTTACCCGTCAAGAGAACACTGTCATTCAAACCTGTGTTGTTGCTTCGTCCGGCATAGCATTTAGTGGTAAGTTCCTGGTTCAAATATATGCATCCACCCCTTTTCCCTTCAAACTTTAAGCTTTCTTCAAACCAACAAATTTTTCTTGCGTAATTAGACCAAACAATGAGAGGGTAATCATAGTCAAGCCACGGGACAGACCTCCATTAACGTGTAATGATTATTATGCCTATTAGTATAAAATAATGCAATTGATGCAGCTAATTATTTTTCAGAAAACCGATGAATAATCTTTTCTTTGCATCTTAAATATGAATATCACATCATCTGTTCTGCTCAAAACCTCCCCCTCCCCAGTCCCCACGACGTCCCCTTTTTTTCTTTTTCTTTTTTTCTGATTTTAAACTACTAATCGAAAGATTTCATGGCATCTAGAGTAATTTTTCTTTGCATTTCCTTTCATTTGGTGAAGTATTAGTAGGATAATTGTTCAATATAGTAAATAAAAATAATAATTTTTATAATAAAAAATTAGAATTATTAACACGATAGATTAATAAAAAAAATAAAAATATTTTTTTTCAATATATCACATTAATATTTTTTTATTACAAAAAATTATTAAAAGTTTTATTATTCCTAAGATAAATAGTGAGACATCCAGGACAGTGAGCAACCACGGACTAACATGCTCGTTTAGTCCCTGCCATGTTTGATATTTTATTGTCGGCTGACCAATCTGCTTCATAGAAGTCTCAAAATCTCATCATTTTTTAAGGTACATAATGTCTTTGGAAGTTTATCTGATTTCCTACGTTACCACAAAATTAAAAAAAGAAAAAAAGGAAATTTCTAAAGTAGCATTCGGAGTGGCACCCTTTCATTGTCACATATTGATCCTGTCGTACGGGACGGCCCTACCTCTTCTCGCGTGTTGGACTCATCAATATATTTATCAATAAATAATGCTTCATTTTTTATGTGAAAAATAGGATACCAAACAGCGTTATAATTTTTATTATACTACTATTATTAACACATATTGAGACTTTTGACCCACCAAAAATAATTGCATGATCTTAATAAATATTATATCTAATTTAATATTTTCGATTACAAGTTCAAACGTAATTGCGTAGTTGAGATTTTTGATGTCATTTATTATGTATCAATCGTATTTCATTAATGAAATTATAACTATGGTTTATCAATTAGTATTTATTAATAAAATTATATCATTTTATTAGTGAAATATAAGTAGTACACATTAATTGAAATACATAATCGTTCAAATTAATTAAATAATTTCTCTTTAACTACTTGCCACTTAAAGAAGACAAAGAGTGCATATCCAATTAGTTAAACGTCCGAATAAGTATTGTCTTAGTTTCATGAATCTTCAAATATTTTGCTGTTCTTTAATAATTAGTTGTACTCAGGCCTGCATACTTAAGTGGAAGATAAACAAAAGTTCAATGACTATTCTATAAAACCAATTAAAAGAACATTTCAATGAAAGCATAAGACAATTTTTTTAAGGGGAAAAAACAAATTGGAACAGTTCATGATTTTAATGGTGACCCAAACAATTTGGTAATTGAGCACAAATTTTTGACCATTCATGATCATTAATTATGCGCATGCAGGTGGATTTGGAAGCTACCTATTTGCAATGAGTGACCGTGTAGTCAGTCAATCCGAAGGAGGCAAAACTGGATTAAACTACAAGGACCCAACATTGGGATGGATGATTGGGTTTCTTTTTGTTGTTAGCTTCCTAGGCCTCTTTTCAGTTGTGCCTTTAAGAAAGGTAAATATATGGTGCTTGTTTGGACCAATTTGCTTCACCATAGCAACTCTACAATGGTGGAAAAAAACCTAGGTAGAGGGACATTAATCTTGAAGTGATACTTAAACTGCATTTTGTTTGCAGATAATGGTTATAGACTTCAAATTGACATATCCTAGTGGGACTGCAACAGCACATCTTATTAACAGCTTCCACACTCCACAAGGGGCCAAGCTAGCTAGGTAAGATAGTAGTAATAAGATGAACTTTAAAAGCAGTTCGTGCTGGAAGAAATAAATTGCCAATCAAAGTCTGTTTTCCAATTTACTACTGTTTGATCATCCAGGAAACAAGTGAGGACATTGGGCAAGTTCTTTTCCTTCAGCTTCTTGTGGGGTTTCTTTCAGTGGTTCTTTACCGCTGGTGATGACTGTGGATTTAAAAGCTTCCCAACATTTGGTTTAAAAGCATATCAAAATGAGTAATCCCTGATATCCTCTGTGTTCACTCAGCCAAATCAACATTACTTCATTTCTTCGGCATATAAAAAGTGACTGACTTCGTTCACCATTTTCAATTTCCAGGTTTTTCTTCGACTTTTCTGCAACTTATGTTGGAGTGGGGATGATTTGTCCTCACATCATTAACGTATCTGTGCTAGTTGGAGGGATCCTATCCTGGGGCATAATGTGGCCTCTGATAGGAAATAAGGCAGGGGACTGGTTCCCAGCAGGCCTAGGCCACAGCAATCTTCAGGGCCTCCAAGGTTACAAGGTGCATTGCTGCTACAACACTAGCATATGCAATATTTTATTGTTTCCACTCTTCACTTATGTATAAATTATCATCCTATAGGTTTTTATTGGAATCGCCATGATACTTGGCGATGGCCTATACAACTTCTTCAAGGTGCTGAGCGGAACAGTAGCTGGTTTAATTACTAAGATTCACGAAAGAGATACTAACATGTATCTTCCGTCTGCTGACCATCCTCCCAGCAAACCTCCCTCTTTTGATGACCAGCGTCGTACTCGACTCTTTCTGAAGGATCAAATTTCAACGTGGTTTGCTGTAGGAGGCTATGTTATCATTGGCGCCATCTCAACTATAATACTTCCGCATATCTTCCACCAGCTAAAATGGTACTACATTGTAGTTATCTACACCTTTGCACCAGTGTTAGCTTTCTGCAATGCATTTGGATGTGGACTCACAGATTGGTCCCTTGCATCAACATATGGAAAGCTGGCAATCTTCATAGTTGGGGCATGGGCGGGGGCTTCACATGGTGGAATCCTTGCAGGTTTGGCAGCATGTGGAGTTATGATGAACATTGTTTCCACAGCCTCTGATCTAATGCAGGATTTCAAAACTGGCTACTTGACCTTGGCTTCACCTCGCTCCATGTTTGTGAGCCAAGTAATTGGCACAGCAATGGGATGTTGTATATCCCCATGTGTATTCTGGATCTTCTACAAGGCTTTCCCTGATCTAGGCAAAATTGGAAGTGCATATCCAGCTCCTTTCGCTACTGTCTACTATAACATGGCTAAACTAGGGGTTGAAGGCTTTTCAGCCCTGCCAAAAAATTGCCTCAAACTATGTTATGGATTCTTTTGTGCAGCAATTATCATCAACATAATAAGGGATGCAGTAGGAAAGAAACGTGGAAGATTTATTCCGCTTCCAATGGCAATGGCAATTCCATTTTACTTGGGCTCTTATTTTGCTATCGATATGTGTGTTGGCAGCCTAATTCTCTACATTTGGCAAAGGCTAAACAAGGCCAAGGCTGATGCTTTTGCACCGGCGGTAGCCTCAGGTTTGATATGTGGTGATGGCATATGGACTCTGCCTAGCTCCGTACTAGCTCTGATTGGGGTGAAGCCTCCTATTTGTATGAAGTTCCTGTCAAGGAGCACAAACAGAAAGGTAGTTACATTTTTGGGGCCATAAGTCGAAGACACTCCAAGAAATGCAAGCTCCCATCTTTTATAAAGAACCATGTAAATTCTCCTTCCATCCTCCTTTCCAGCATCCTATCTGTGTATGCCACTTTTTTCGAAGTTCATCTTGCACTTCTTATAGCAAAAATTATCAAATAAAAAATATTTAAGACCATGAAAGATAAAGGGTTTTTTCTGATTTGTAAAACTTTTTGCGAATGAGTTATTATATTTTATTTTTGGGGGGATAACACAATAAAACATAGAGGATAACCATCGTAAAACACCCACTATAGAAATTTTTTTGGCAAGTCCCCATGTCATATCGCCAGCTTAAATCAATCTCTATAATCCCTACTGCTTTAGTAATGTTAGTCTGGGACAGTCTTGCCCCATCATCAAGAAAGAAATAAGGAGGCAATTGTTCTCCCCCATGCATAGTGCAGCTTCTCTCATCTGCTTTACATTGCACTGTTTCCACAAGTTAACTAAAGAAAGGGGAAAAAAAGTGCTGTCCTATATTTTGACACAAGCTTCATCATTTCCTATGGTCTGCATCTGATTCCCTACAAACAGAAGTTCAACTGATATGACCAATCATTTTCTACTTTATTTCTTTTTGTCATAGAAACAGCGAGTAGATTTTTTTCCCCAGAGTTTAGGAAAATGAACAGATCTAACCTGAAATTTGTTTTGACAACCACCTGCATTTGCATAACATCGGTCAAGCAGTCCAGTCTTCATCACTTTTATTCATATGCTATAAAAAGTAAATCATGTGTGAAGTTAGCACGATCAAAGTAGAAACAATTAAGAAATGGCTTTTTATCAGGGTAAATATGCTACCCCTCCTGTTTGAATAGCAAATGAACCAATATATGAACTAGTAAACATCATCTCATACAAATTCTTAAGTTGAACTGCATTAACGTAACCTACCTGCAATGTGATAGTAAACCCCTCGACATCATCATCTTAAACTGCAACCTACAAAATGTGAACATCGACATTGTGAGTCTGTGACTCCTTATTAAGGCAAAATGTCATCTCTAACAGAAAAAGTTGATAGGAAGAGGCAAAAAGACAAAGCCCAACCTTTGCTTGTTCCTTTCCTACGGTACTTTCTGTCCCTACACGAAACCCAAAAAAACAAAAACAAGGAAATACATTTCATGAGAAGGTTCATAATCACATTGAAAACCATCCCCTTATTATCAGGGAAGCATAAATATAAACTCTGAAAGACGATTGGACTTCAATTTGGGTGATCCATCTTATGAATCAACAAGGAAGATAACAAATCGTATCCCATAATGAACGTTATTCCAGACGATTTGTGCAGATTTAACATATACAGAGGGCCATTTTATTTTTGATCAAATATGCATTATACTAGCTAGCCACTAAATTGATAAAAAATTAATGTAAGCCAAAAATTAAGTTAAGCAAGAACTAAAAGAGGATAATTCTAGCCACACTAAAGATAAATTAACACTCTTTATATCTGTATACAAGACAGGAAGCACCAATTATTTGACCAACATTTATTGGAAGACAGACTTGGTTCTGCCATGGTAATTAGGACAAGATACTTTCAGAACTCAAATTACAGACATGTAAACCAACTAAAATTAATGGTTCATGTATGTTAGACAAAAATAGACTGGATTTGCCAGAAGATCCTAGCACTTTCATTTGAATGTCTAAATACAAATATCTGCAACTGTAATCTAGATTATCACAACAAAATGTAATTAAATCATTAGATGCTTTACTTGAGTGGAAGTGTTTAACTGACCATCTCCTTTTTCCGCTGTAGCTTTCCCCTTAACTCTGGCCTTGTAGTCTGCAACATAACAACCATTAGAAAATCAGTACCAGAATACAGATTTACTTTTGCCAATTTCATAATTGAGTATGAGTTAATAATATATCACTAAAATGTCCGAGACAAGATAATAGAGAAACCTTCATAGGCAACTATGTGTAAAATTTCAACTTGGAGTATCAGAGTTAGCTACAGAAGCCCTATTCCCTGTCTGTAAAATTTTGCTCTGCCACAAAAGATGCCCTTTGTTGAGCAGACTACTGTCATTTCCCCTTCATTTATTCTGTATCATGTTGCATTAGCAATAATTTATCTTTAACTGTCATCAATATTAATCCCGTCACTACCAAACAACAGCAGGCAGCCGCCCAAAAAAAAAAAAAAAAAAAAAAAAAAAACCACCAAAGAATCCACATTGCTTATAGTCCTTATCATGACTGCAGCTTATACCCTTAGATATTTCATGCACTGGATGGTTTTATTGGCAGCTAAACAATTGTTAAAAATGGACTTTCAATGATTCATGTGCATCATGCTTTCAAAAGAATAGAAAAGGGCAACCCGGTGCATGGAAACTTTTGCATGTGTAGAGTCCGGGAAGAGTTGGGCATCAAAGTCTAACATATATAGTCTTACCTTATATTTTTATAAGAAACTGTTTCCGCGACTCTTGCACATCATACTTTCAAAAGAATATCCAAGCAAAAGCATTAAATTTGCAAAGAAAAATTCCTATTGTTTTGCAAAACAAAGAGACTGATGGTAAAAGTGCCGAAAACAGAACAAGTATATTAAACCTATTGCACAAAAAACTCCACAGGAAATATAAAGCATGTTCATATTTAGATTAATGTTTAGTCAGGAAGTCAACATCAGTTAAAGTTAAGAAAGTTTCTAAACTAGGAAAACTATGAAAATAGGTGGTGAGAGAAGGGAATCTCTCTCACTACAAGAAAAGTCGAAATTTCCGACGGAATATTCCGACGGCAATTAATCCGTCGGAATTTTCCGACGGAAATCCGTCGGAAAAAGCAAACTGCAGGGCGGCGGCAAAATCTCTGACGGATATCCGTCGGAATAAATAATTTCGACGGACACCCGCCGAAAATCCGTCGGACAATCTTTGGAAAAATTATTTTTAAATTTTTCCGACGGACTATCCGTCGGAATATTTAACAAAATAATATTAAGAAAAGAAATTATATTTCCGACTGATGTCCGTCGGAAAAAGTTTGTGAAAAAATAAAAAAATTAAACATTTCCGACGGACATTCCGTCGGAATTTGGAATGAAAAATATTTTAAAAATGAAATTCCGACGGACCGACATTTTCCGATGGATATCCATCGAAAAAATTTTAAATGCCGACGGATTTTCGTCCGAAAATTTGGAACTACGACGGTGCCGACATTTAAATCCGTCGGAAAATGTAACAATATCAACCCGGCTATCGCGAGCATTCTCTTCTTCTTTGTTGTATTTTTTCTACCACAAAGAAGATAGCTCTTCTTTGTGAGCTTCGCCGTTGATCAGCACAACATTTGAAAGGCCGAGTTTTTCATCGATCAACTTTGCTCTCCCATCTATAGAGCTCAACATCTAAATCTAACAAAATCACTGTAAGAGCTTATCTCCTTCTCCATTATTTTCTTCTTCTTCTCCATTCAACCAAAATAACTCGTTTATTTTTCATTTTCATCCAAGGTTTTATTCTTGTAGATAAATAACTGTACGTAAAGAACACAAATATGACATTTTAGCAAGGTACGTAGTTTATTTTTTATTACTATAATATTTAATTTTGTATGTGTAGATGGATTGTATTTGGTACCGTAGTTGTTTATATATCGTAGTAATGTTATATTAATTTTATGTATTGACATAAATTATTAATTATATTAATGTTATATTTTTATTACTGTGATATTTATTTTTATATATGTGTAGATGGATTTCATTGAACACCGTAGTTGTTTATATATCGTGGTAATGTTATATTTATTTTATGTCTTGACATAAATTATGCATTATATGTATGTTATATTTTTATTACTGTGATAATTATTTTTATATATGTTTATATGGATTTCATTCGACACCGTAGTTGTTTATATATCGTGGTCATTATATATTAATTTTATGTCGTGACATAAATTATGTTTTATATTAATGTTATATTTTTATGCCTGTGATATTTAATTTTATATACGTGTAGATGGATTTTATTCGACACCGTAGTTGGATGTATAACAGAATTGGACCTAACAGAAGAGGTTTAACCGATGAATTTATTAATGGGGTAAATGAATTCGTGCAACATGCTTGTACTCTTCTTAAATATCAGAATGAAGGAGTCATTCGGTGTCCCTGCAGAAAGTGTAAGTCTGGTAAAATGTTTGGTCCAGAAGATGTGGTGCTTCATTTATATAAGAATGGTTTTAAACCTAAATATTGGTGGTGGATTGACCATGGTGAGGTAGAGCCTCCGAATTTTGACTCTATATATGCTAAATATCTGCATGAGCAGGGGAATATCGCAAGAACAGATAATGCAGAAAGTAGTCGATATCATGATATGATAAGAGATGCAGCAAATTCTCATTTTATGGGTAGTGGTGAACGTGATTTTGTGCAAAATACTGAACAGCCTCCTAATGAAGAAGCTAAAAAAATTTATGATTTGTTAGAGGCTGCTAGTCGTCCGTTGTGGGAAGGTTCGACTCATTAGATTATCCAATTTGTTAGACTAATGAGCATCAAATCAGATTGGAACGTACCACACGACTGCATGAATGCCATGATTGAATTGATGAGAGAAGTTAACCCCCAACAAGAAATAGACATTCCAAAAAGTTATTATCCTTCCAAAAAGTTGGTGTCTAAATTAGGAATATCGCGGAAGATTGATTGTTGTCCAACTGGTTGTATGTTGTACTACAACGAGAACGATCACTTAGAGGAGTGTAAATTTTGTGAACACCCTCGTTATAAAAGTGAATCGACTAGCAAAGGAAAGCGAGTCCCACTTAAGTCGATGCATTACCTTCCTCTAATACCCCGGCTTAAGAGATTGTATGCCTCCATGAGTTCTGCACCGCATATGAGGTGGCATTATGTGAATAGAAGGCCAGATGGTGTATTGTGTCATCCATCCGATGGGTTAGCACGGCGACATTTTGATGAAAAATATCCAGATTTTGCTGCGGAACCGCGGAATATCAGGTTAGGTTTGTGTGCGGATGGTTTTACACCCTTTAGTATGTCATCTACTCCTTATTCATGTTGGCCAATTTTTGTGACTCCGTATAATCTTCCACCTGAGATGTGCATGACAACTTCATATCTATTTTTGAGTTGTGTCATTCCAGGCCCGCATAATCCAAAGAATTCAATTGATGTCTACTTGCAACCCTTAATGGATGAATTGAAATTGTTGTTGCATGTTGGAGTCTTGACATATGATATTTTCACCAAAGAAAATTTCAATATGCGTGCTGCACTTATGTGGACAATTAATGATTTTCCTGCGTATGGAATGTTATCCGGGTACATTTGGGAGATTGGCTTGTCCGATTTGCATAGAGGATCTGAAAGCATTCTATTTAAAAGAAGCGGGAAAAATTCGTGGTTTGATTGTCATCGATGGTTAGGACTGATCACACATTCGGGACGAATGTGTCCGATTCATTAAAAATTGTGTTGAAGTTGATGATCCACCGAAGGTTATGCAGGAAGAGATTTGGGATCAAATTTCATCTATTCCTAAGGTACATGAGGCAGGAAGTTTTAGACTTCACGGATATGGCATTCAGCATAACTGGACAAAACAAAGCATATTTTGGGAATTGCCCTACTGGAAAGATAACTTGCTTCGCCACAATTTAGATGTCATGCATATTGAGAAAAATTTCTTTGATAATTTGTTCAACACTGTTATGGATGTAAAGGACAAAAACTATCTGTATGCCATGATGAGTCAATAATTATGTAGTCCACCCTACGTGTGAGACACGTACTATTGTAATACATTGTAATAGAATATGATTTAAAAAAAAAACTATGTGTATGTATGCCATGTGAAAATAGGCGGTTCATTCTTGCTAAGTAGTTCAAACTTTGAACATGTAGTTATAGTTGACCAAAAGAAATATGCAAGTTGGTTCATGCATTATTATTTTTCATTTTTCTTATGTACTAATATTTCATACCAATAAAATAGTTATTGTTTTACCCAAAAAAAAAACAGTAATAAAAATTCCCTTTCGTAGTTTGTTAATTTGCATCTTTTTGCGTAATATCTCTTAGTTTATTGCTTACGTTACTTTTAGAACTTTACATTATTGTTTAACTTCAAATGTACTTGGAGAAAAATGTGTCGAGATTTTAATGAATATTGTACTTTCAATGGTGTCTATAATGATCATAACCAAGTTAATTCATAGAGATTAGAGACATCTTTCAATACATAAAAAATAAATAAATAAATAAAATAAAATCTTAAACATGAAATTGGGTAAACTTGACAGTTCACACGTTTAGGGTGAGCATAAATGCATAATAGTTTTCTGAAATTAAGATTACCTACCAACTATCCCATTTGTGACTAGGCAAACAACTAATGGGGTTGATAAATTCTTGAAACGCTTTTGAACTCCTGTCGGTTACCGATCTTCAGCTCGGCGGCAGATCCAGATCATCCGCATCTTGTGACTGCAAATCCAGAAGCTCGGCGGACAATTGAGAACTTTGAGCCCGATGTCCGTGAGGAATTGAAGCAGCACCCATCACCGGCGGATTATTTCCGAGCTAGCGATCCTTCATGATTGCTACTGCCTTCAGTCACCATCAACCCTCCTCACCACTTGGAAGGCATGGATAGATCTATCTTCACTGAATCTTACCTTTTCTTGACCGAATCTTACATTTTCAAACAATCAACAAAACCAAAAAATCAACCCAAAATCGGACATCAGATCTAACCCACCATTCTACCGCTACATCAGCCACCCGCCACCTCCACCTCCCCCAATTGTAGACATTCATTTGCTGTCATCCCCACCGCCCGCCTCCCGCCGCCCGCCTCTATCTCCATCCTTGAGCCACCCCACCCGTCAACTTCACCAGATCCCCTTTTATCTTAACAGATCTATACGATGAGCTTCCCTCAATGGCGCAGATCGCAACTGCAACGGAGGATCCAACCTGAGCGAAAAGATTGGGCAGCAAGAAGATCTTCCTTTTTCTCCATTTATGTTAGCAACTTGAGCTCGAGGGTACCGAAAGAGGTATTGAGGAACATATTCAGTGCTTACGGAGTGGTAAGGGATGTCTACATTCAACTGCATTCTAAGAATCAAAGAACCTATGCTTTCGTTAGATTCCAAAAAGCCGAAGAAATGAGAAAGGCAATAAAATATAGCAACCGGCGTAAGATTGATGGAGTAACTATCTTCGTCAAGGAAGCATATAGTGATCAACATAGGGTCACGAGATATGGAAATCTTCACTCCAAGATGCCTCACCTGATAAGCAGGAGATCCCTGGGGATGGCAGACTTTATAGAGATGTGATTCACTTTGTTTCTCATGAGAATACCTCATCTTCGGCTGTTCCAAAGCCCCGACAGAATATGAGCATCTTAGAAAAGGAGTCAAATGAAGAGCTGGTTCCGGAAACCATTGAAGAGGAATTGCATCCTGAAAAGGAGTCAAAAGAACCTAAGGAACAACGGTGTCTGAGATATCCCTATTCGATTGCGAAATGGAATGGTTAAATAGGTCGACTGTGTGGCGGTGAGGACACCGATCAATCCGGCAAAGAAAGGTCTTTATTAGCATCAATTGAGTTCTATCCTAGTCAACTTTCATGGCGGAATAGTGGTGCTCACGTTTGATAGTAAAGAAGAAATGGAATCTGGCTTAAAAATAATCTGAAGTTTTATCTTCTTGGTTTATGTCTCTAAATCCATAGGAGCCATTGACCAATTTCAATAAGAAGTTCATTGGTTGTGCTTAAGCAATGTGCGCTCAATATCGGCATACAAACTTTTTCAAAAGTTTGGAAGTAAATAAGTCTGATTTTATCTGTAGCGTGAGCACGGCAAAAAGAAGATTGGGTATTGCAAAAATCCTTATTGCTTGATTGGGATGATTGATTCATCGTATCAAGATTTCAGTTAATGGGTGTGCCTCTGTCGTTCATATCCATACCGAAAATGCCAACTTTGATAACCAGTTCGATCTAGAAGTAGAGCTGAAGGGGAAAGTCGGTAATGGAAGGGAGGAGGCTGTTCAGTTGGAGGAAGAAGAAGAGCTGATTTTCATTGGCGGCAAGGAAGAGTTAAATCGAGCAGTGTGACTTATCTTATTTGAAACATGTGGGATGTGACAAAGCGGCTCATGAAGGAGCGTTATTCAATGCAAATGTGACAATGAAAGCTGTTGGGCAGTCTGAGCATACAGGAGAAAGACAAATAGAAGAAAGACCAATAGAAGACTTTGCTATCCACATGCGTACTGAGGCTGCCCATTTTATTAACTTGCTAGATCTAGAAGGAGAGCTGAAGTGGAAGGTCGGTAGAGGTAAGAAAGAGTTTGTTCAGTCAAAGGAAACAGAAGAGGTGATGTCCGTTGGCGGAATGGAGGATTCAAACAATGCAAGCACGGTCCTATCCTTTCTGGAGCATGTAGGATGTGATAGGTCGGCGCATGAAATAGAGCTATTCAAGGCAAAGGTGACAGAGGGAGCTGCTGTCCAGTCTGAATATGAAGCAGTAAGACAAACAGAAAATAATGGGTTAAGCGGGCCTCTAGCTGTTGTTGGGTCAGAAGGGGCTCTGCCTATTCAAGCGCAGATGGAATGCAATGAAGGCCCATGCCAAAGTACGCCCAATAGTCTGAACCTAGCAGCTTTGAGCCAAAACACTTTTTCAACCCCTTTGTCGATGGGAGCCCATAGAAGCAAACCTTATTACACCAGAAAATGTAAGCAGCCAGAAACTTTTCCAGGACCTTCGGCCAGCAAAGACTTGGAAGATTTCATCCTCTCAGACGAAGACATTGCTTTTCACAACAACATTTTGAGAGAAGCTTTAAAAACTTGGGAGGTGAGTTCTCAGCTAGGGATTGTTTTCAAACTAAATCAAGAAGCAATGGTGGACCATTTTGCAAAACTGGAAACAGAGCAATGGGAAGCAAGAGCTGGAAAGCTCTAATATTTTCTCTGCTATTCTATTTGTGTACTCTGTTTTTGGATATATGAAGCTTCTATCTTGGAATGTAAGAGGTCTAGGGGCAAGTGAGAAGAGGAGGGCTGTACGTAAGCTGGTTTTAAGACATAAGCTTGATATGGCACTCTTTCAAGAAACAAAATTGGAGTATAATAATTCCCGTATTAATGACCAGATTGGGGGGGGTAAAGACTACAATTTTGAGTGGGTTCCCTCCGTCGGGCGAGCAGGAGGATTAACTGTGATCTGGAGAGGAGATTTCTTTCAATGTGAGCAAGTCATCCTGGAGCAGTGTTTTATTTTGATTAAAGGCAAATTGAAGGGAACAAACTTCGAGTGTGCTTTTGGAAATATTTATGCCCCAAACTGTGATATTGAAAGAAGAGCACTTTGGAGTGAATTACAGAGCAGGGCGACAACCTGGGCAGTTCCGTGGTGCATCGGAGGTGATTTTAATGTTACAAGGATGTCGACAGAAAGGAGTGGGAATACAGGAAATTGGTCAGCCATGAATGATTTTAATGAATTCATTGACAACTTGCAGCTCGTAGATCTACCACTACTTGGTGGGCAATACACTTGGAGCAACAATCGGATTTCTCCAGCCAGAAGCAGACTTGACAGATTTTTGCTTTCGAGTGATCTTATTGTAATGTTCTCTTCGCTGGTCCAACGGGCACTACCAAGGTCCCTGTCTGATCATCATCCAATTCTACTGGCTTCGGAGGAGGTAAATTGGGGTCCCAGACCTTTCAAATTTTTTAATCATTGGCTTGAGAATGAAAGTTTTAATACTATGGTACGTAATGAGTGGAAGGATGTGGCTGCACAGTCTAGGAACAATGCAGGGATTTGGCTGAAATTAAAACGGCTTAAGCCTTTGATCAAACAATGGAAACAACATACAGGGGATTCTGACCCAGGACAAATACCAATCCTGGAGGAGGAGATAGATAAGCTGGAAAAAATTGATGCAGTAAACATGCTCCGGCCCGACAAAAGACTTGAACTTGCAAATATGAGGGCTCAACTTTGGAGCATGTACCGAGCGGAAGAGAGAGCCTGGATGCAGAAGTCTAGATGCAAATGGCTACAGGATGGAGACAGGAATACAAAGTATTTTCATTTGTTGGCTTCCTCAAGGAGACGAGCAAATTATATCAATTTCCTGGCTATTGATGGAAGAAGGGTATCACAGCCAAAAGAGTTGAAAGAAGTAGTTGCAAAGTACTATGCAGAGTTTTACAACAGAGTGACAGCTGTTGGTGTACTGGACTTAGATTGTCAATTCAACAAAATTTCCGATGGCCAAAGGAGAGATCTTGAAATTTCGTTCTCTGAAGCAGAAGTGTGGGAAGCTATTAAGATGTGTGATGGTAATAAGGCGCCAGGGCCAGATGGTTTCAATATGAATTTTTTCAAGTACCAATGGGGTTCAGTAAAATCAGATCTGATGTCTTTCTTTGAAGACTTCTTTGAAACTGATTCTTTTGACAAGGCCGTCAACTCTTCATTCATCACTCTGGTTCCAAAAACAGAAAATCCAGTGCACTTAAAAGACTATAGACCTATAAGTCTTGTTGGGAGCATATACAAAATCCTCGCTAAAGTATTAGCAATTAGATTGAAAGGGGTGATCAGTGAGGTCATAGGAAGCAACCAGTTTGCGTTCTTGGAAAATAGACAACTGTCAGATTGTTTTCTAATTGCTAATGAAGCTGTTGATTATCTCAGGAAAAACAATAGAAGTGGAATTTTGATGAAGGTGGACTTTGAAAAAGCTTTTGATAATGCAGATTGGGAATTCTTGGATTTTATTATGCAAAAATGAACTTGGAAGGAAGTGGAGAATTTGGATTCGTTTACTGGCGTGCATCTCTATGTCAATTTTGGTAAATGGATCCCCTCTAAGCGGTTTGGCATCAAAAAGGTCTCGGCAAGGCTGCCCTCTCTCCAATGCTCTTCAATATTACAGCAGAGGCGTTGGTGTTCTTATGAAAAAGGAGAATCTGCGAGTACATTCGAGGGTATAAAAATTGGCCAAGGAAACTTGAGTTAGCACATTTACAATATCTCGATGATACGTTAATTTTCATCCAACTGAACTTGATGGTGTCTTGAATGTTAAGAGAATCCTTAAATGCTATGAGGTCTTTATCGGGCTTGAAGATTAACTTCAATAAAAGTAGTTTGATTGGTATTGGGGTAGATGTTGGTATATTGAATGAGTGGGCGATCAAGCTCTCCTGTAAGGCTGAAATTCTTCCGGTTAAATATCTAGGTCTTCCCCTGGGGGCCAACTCAGCATCTCAAAATATCTGGAGGCCCATTTTAAATAAGATGAGATCAAAGCTTGCAGGTTGGAAAACAAGATATCTTTCAATAGGAGGTAGGGTGACCTTAATCAAATCAGTCCTCTCAAGTTTGCCGATTTTTTTCATGACCGTATTCAAGATTCCATGCGGCATCAAGAATGATATGGACAAATTAATACGGAGCTTTCTTTGGGGCAGTTCGGATCAAGGGCGCAAAATGCACTATGTGGACTGGAATACAATGAATGCTCCCAAGTGGCTCGGGGGTATTGGCATGATTGACTTTCACTTAAAAAATTCAGCCTTGCTCACTAAATGGCTGTGGAGGTTTGGCAATGAGGTCAATACATTGTGGAGAAATTTTATGGTGGAAAAATATGCACTGGATAAGAGGAGTTTCCTTCCCTCTTTTACTAATAGCAGGCTCGCCTCCAACTCATGGAAAGCAATCACGGCACCGCTTAACCCCTCTAACAAACTCTTTAATGTGATATCTTCAGGGTTGAAGCCTTTGCTTGGGAAAGGGGATAATATTGTTTTTTGGCATGATGAATGGATACAAGGTATGACTCTTAAAGTGTGTTTTCCCCGTATCTTTGCTCTTTCTGTAAATAAGAATGGATATGTGGCAGAGTATGGAACATGGAGAAATGGTCAATGGGAGTGGAAAATAGACCTTAGAAGGAATGTTTTTGATTGGGAAAAGCAACAATGGGAGGAATTGCTTGATATCCTGTAAGGCCAATTTCTCAATCAAAATGTACATGATCGGATCATTTGGAAAGGAGTTCCAAACGGTATGTTTTCCACCTCCTCATTCTATAAAACTGTGTTGATGCCCCAAAGGCAATGCCGAGCTATATGGAACTTAGTGTGGAAAGGATATGCGCCCCCCAAAGTGGAAGTATTTGTATGGCAGCTTATTCATCAAAAATTGCCGGTCAGGACCTGTTTATTGAGTAGAGGCATTATCAGGGCTGAGCTTGCTTTATGTCCACTTTGTAATCATGAACTCGAATCCGTGCAACATTTGTTTTTTAACTGCAGGAGCAGCTGGTTGGTATGGAATAGTTGTTTGAATACTTGGTCTATATCTTGGGTCTGCCCTGGGGATCCATCTACATTCTTGAGTAGTTGGCAGCATGCTCTTCCAGATAGCAGAGGGAGACAACCTTGGATTTTGATGTTTTACGTTATATCTTGGTCAATTTGGCTATGCAGGAACCAGATCACTTTCAACAGCAAGAGCTTTGATCTTACTCAGTTAATGGATTTGATTTTCATTAGATTTGCTACCTGGTTTAAGGCAAAGTGGCCTACTTCTACAATGGCGATCTCCGACATATTTCGCCAGCCAAACAGTGCGACAGTGATGCAAGTGTATGGATGTAAGAAAGTAAACAATCCTTGGACTCGATCCAAACCTGGTACAATGAAGTTCAATGTAGACGGTTCGGCTATTGGGAAACCAGGTATGGCAGGGATTGGAGGTATTCTCGAGGATGATCTAGCGAGAACAAAGGCATGTTTTCTAAACATGTGGGAATTCTTGAATCAAATCAGGCAGAGTTCTATGCTATTCGTGAGGCTTTATTGGTATTCTCCGAATCTATTTGGAAGCGGTCACATGTCCTTGAGATTGAGAGTGATTCCACTAATGCTATCAATTGGTTAAAGAACCCAGAGAAAGTCCCATGGCACCTCAAAAATATATCCAACCACATTGAACTACTGAAGGGGAGAATTAAGGAATGGGAGGGTCATCAAGTTCCGAGGACGATGAATAATGTTGCTGATAGATTGGCAAAATCAGGAGTTTACAGAATTCAAAACCTATTGGCAATTATTGTGTAGGTAGATATTATATTACTCTAGTCTCTCTTTTATGTCTTTTATTTTCTGCTGTCACCCCATCATATTGCTGCTTGGTGGTTCTTTATTTTGTAATTGAAGACTTTCTAATAAAAATTCAACAGCTTTCTGCTTGTCAAAAAAAAAAACTAATGGGGTAAAAAGAAAAAGAAAAAAAAAAGAAGTGTCTTTCATAAATATTTTTCTTCCTCTTCGGAAAAATGATCAATTAATTAAGACTGCCTCGTACGTCTAGTATAATTTTCCATCACTAGGGTTCCAGTACAATTTAATGTGTAATTGAATCTTGAGCGGTTGTCTTCATCAAGCCAATTTATTGTGATGTCAAGCGTAGAAAATTCAATTATAGCAAGATGAAGAAAAAGAAGAACAAACCATTTCAAATGAAATAGAATAAAACTCTTTTCCTATCCAAAAAAAAAAGAGTCCAGTTTTATTTATTTATTTATTTTTAGTTTTGAATTTGGTCATTTATTAACTTGCTCCAACCGATACCTAACAAATCTTGAAGTTAAAAGGAAAAGTGTTCGAACCCCTCTTATATATGAAGACCTTTTCTTTTGGTCTAAAAGTGAGAGTTTCAATCCCCGTTTTTTTTTTCTTTCTTTCTATTGAAAGTATTCTCACATTCACTGATATTGAAAGTATTTTCACATTCACTGACTATGCGTGTTCCAAACTTCAAACTCCACGTTTACTTGGTCACGGCTTGTCTTGCTTAGGTATCACTTCAAGTCCAGTGCATAAATGAACCCTAAGAAAACAAAACGAGCACTCTTGACTGGTAGAGGAGACTTTGGACTTACTCGTGACTGTGGCCACAAATGCATTAATGCCACTCTTAGGTCCCTCCATAAAGAAAATTCTATATATTCTTGTTTGGTGGGCTCAACCAGATGTCAAAGAGTTCTTGCAAAGTTGCAATATATATATATATATATATATATGGAAAAAAATTTATTTATTAAACAGTTTTGTATATGCATGATTTATATTTTAAAATATATTTATATCTTTTTTTGTATTTTCAAATTGAGATGATATGAAGTTTCTCTAGTTTTCAAAGAATTATTTTATACCTTGTTTTCAAAGAATTATTTTGAAATAATTTATATCTTTTTTTTAGTTTATAAGAAGTTTCTCTAGTTTTTTAATTTGGTATTTACCTAATTCTATTCGAGATTAGTACTGGTAGGAAATCTTATCTTCTATTTTATAACATTAATCTAAATCGAATTTAGATTGGTTTCTATTTGGTCCACAATAAAGACCTTTTCTCATATGGTAGAGATTTCAAAGAGAATTTTAAAAATTTATAAAGTGAGAAGATATAATACAAATTAGTGAAAAGTAGGTGTTTATAAATTTTTGGGCTGGAACATACCAAACCATTTTTGAAATTTTTATAGTGGACGTAAGGTTAATTTGTTGAGTCAAATTACATTTAACTTGTACGTTTTGATTTTTTTTTTACTTATTTTTTAATACAATTTTTACTATAATCATAACAGAACTATATATATTAAATATATATATTTTTTAAAATATAATCCATACGCAATGCATATATTATAATAACAAATTAAGCACGTGTTTTTACCAATGCATATGATCTTCTACTGTACTTTCACAGAGGACGTATCATTTAATAATTACTAACACACTAAAATTTTACATTTGAACGGAGTGGTGATGTTTTTGAACCCACCAAACATGCAACATCAGAATCACCTTTATGGCTCTTCGAAGGAATGTTGCGTATCGATTAAAAGATTCATAAATTTACTAATAAATTCACCAATTTTTCCATTCAATATCATTTAGTGCAATGTTGAATGCACTCTTAAGAGTCCTTGTGTTATACTTTGTGATAGGTTTTTGTTTCTTGACGTAACATACGGTTTCAATTCTCAATCACATTTTTATTTTTCATCTTAAAGCGAGGATCAGTTTCATCCATGCATCCCTTTTTACTGCCACTTTGCCTATCCATAAAACAAAATTCAATGAAAGCAATGTCTATTCATTGATTTTTCTGGTTTGATTTTGTCCGCATCAAATCAAAGTTTAGCCCGAAAAACGCGTCGTTTGGACGACTATCGAAGTCTTTTGGATAAGCAAGTTGTGATCAAAATTCAAAACCCTCAACTCCAACTCTCTCCCCATTGTCCAGTCGTGAATAGTTGACAGTTGGCAACTCGGATGCATAATTGAGTTTTAAAACAAGTTGTCGTCTTTTTCGAAATAGTATTTAGAAAATAAAAAATATATTAAAAAGTGTATTAAAAATCCAAACATGCATGCAATCTATACACACCCATCGTCAATCACACCCTTTTGACACTTTAAAGTCCCAAGACCTGGGAGATTCCATATGTATCTCTCAGACTAATCCTAAGATTCCAAACTCAGGAAAGAGAGATAAGAAACCAAAATGGAGGAGAGGAATGGAAGAGAAAAGAATGCAGAGAGTGGAATAATTGAACAAGGAGAATCAAGTTTGCAAAACATTGATAGTACGAATGATTACAAGGAAGAAAAGAACGCAGCAGCAGCAGAAGAGATGTCAATAGAGAAGATATTTGAGAGCAAAGAAGTGCCCTCGTGGAAGAATCAGCTGACTGTGAGAACATTCGTGGTGAGTTTTGTCCTGTCAGTGATGTTCAGCTTCATGGTTATGAAGCTCAGTCTCACCACTGGAATCATCCCTTCAGTCAGTCTCCCGGCTGGCTTTCTGGGATTCTTCCTTGTCAAGACTTGGACACAATTACTTGGGAAATCTGGAGTTTTGAGGCAGCCCTTTACCCGTCAAGAGAACACTGTTATTCAAACCTGTGTTGTTGCTTCGTCCGGCATAGCATGTAGTGGTAAGTTCCTCGTTCAATTCCTGGTTCAAACTTTAATCTCTCTTGATCTCTTCAAACCAACAAATTTTCCTGCATAATTAGACCGAAAAATAATAGGGTAATCATGGACCTCCATAAACGTGTAATGATTATTATGCCTATGAGGAGTATAAAATAATGCAATTGATGCAGCTAATTATTTTTCAGAAAACAGTAGCAAACAAAACCAATGAATAATCTTTTATTGACAATTTTTCATAGTCAAAAATTAGTAGGATAATTGTTCCGATATGGTAAGACAAAAGCAGTGATATTTTTAATAATCTTTCATAATAAAAAATTATAATAATTGATGTGATATATTAAAAAAGATAAAATTATTTATTATTATTTTAAAAAATTTTAAATAATAAAAAATAATTTTATATCTTTTTAAACGTGTACCACGTTGGTGTTTTTTTTCACTATGAAGATAGACTACGATGTCATTACTTCTCAGTTATAAGACAAATGCGTGAAGAAAATAGAAGCAGAAAATTAATTTGTATAAAAAAATTTGAATTAATTGAAGTGTAAAAAGCAAATTTATCAACAAAAAAATAAGATATGGTATGTATGAAAAAAAAAAGAAATATATGTATTTTCATTTTTGTTGCTTTGGTGAATTTGACGATGAAATAAATTTTAGAAATTTTCATAGCATACTTTCTTTCTTCGTTAATAGATTTGCTTTTTACTCTTCAATTAATTCAAATTTTTTGATACAAATCAACCTTCTATTACTGTTTTCTTTCTGCATACTCATACAAATGAATATGTATAATTTTTACTTTCATTTTTAGGATAAGTGTCAGTTATAAGTATTTTTTTTATACAAATTAATAATTAGAGCATGAGAGGTATTTTTGTCAAAATATTAATTTTTTTACAGTTCCATTATTGTTCATGACGGAGTCAGAGTTCAGAGGTATTAATAGTTTTACTAAATATCGGGGTTTGATTGGTAATTTATATGAATATCAGGGATGGTAAATGTAATTTACCCAAAAGAAAATTACTAAAGTGGCATTCGGAGCGGTACTCTTTCATTGTGACCTACCCATCCTGTCTTTACATGATAACGCTACATTATTATAATGTTTAAAATAACAATATATATAGTAATTTTTTATAATAAAAAATAATAATAACTGATATAATAAGTATTAAAAAAATTATTTTTTAATATGTTGCATGTTTTAATATGTAGCGATTCATATTTGCCTTATTAATCATTATGAAAAATTACTATAAAAAATTACTTATGTGTATTATTACTCTAATTTTTATTATACTACTCAATTTGTGTTTTTTTTATTAACACATTGAAACTTTTAACCTACCAAAAAAAATATAAAACAAAATTCCTCACTCTTAATAAGGATTATATCTAATCTTTTCAATACGAGCTTTTAACCTTTCCAAGTGAATGTAAGTGATTTTTCTTTAACTACTCGCCATTTAAAGAAGACAAGAGCACGTACCCAATTAGTTTAATGTCCGAATAAGTATTGTCTTAGGAGTTAATTAATAACATCAATTATTATTTAAAATTAATTGATTAAGAGATATTAAATTTTGAGTTGTTTTTTTTTGACAAGCCAATAAAGCAGAGATTAATATTAAAAATTTAGAGTAAAAGTTACATTGAAAATGCCACTCCTACTCATCCGGCCACTATAGAAACAAGAAATAGAAGATAACAAAGAAGATAACAAAAAGCAGAGGCAAACACTTATTCTTCAATAAACGCCAACAGGTTTTGCAATCTGAATAGTCCTGACTTTGCCAACCTATCGGCCACACTATTCATGTCCCTTGGAATATGATAGCCCTCCCATTGCTTAATTTTCTCCTTCAGCAGGTCAAGATGGTTAGAGACATTCTTTAGGTGCCATGGGGTATTCGCTGGATTATTTAGCCAATTAATTGCGTTAGCCGAGTCACTTTCAATTACCAGCACATGAGAGAGCTTCCAAATAGACTCAGAAAATACCGAAAGCTTCACGGATAGCATAGAACTTCGGCCGATTTGAATCCAAAATTCGACATGCTTAGAAAACACCGCTTTGTTTTGCCCAAATCGTCCCTTAGAATACCCAAATTTCTACCCTGGTTTCCCAATTGCTGAACCATCTACATTAAACTTCATTTTACCAGGTTGAGGTCGAGACCAAGAGGCACTTGTCTTCCTGCATCCGTGTACCTGACTCACTTCTGCGCTATTCGGCTGCCGGAATAAATCTGTGACGGATGATGAAGAGGATGGCCATTTCGCCTTAAACCAAGTTGCAAATCTTATAAAAATCAAATCTAAGAGTTGGTCGGGATCAAAGCTCTTATTATTGAATGTAACCTGATTCCTGCACAGCCAGATAGACCATGAGATGACATAAAACATTAGAATCCAAGGTTAAATTTTGAGTTGTTGGTTAATTAAATTTCACCTTATTTAATTGTTTAAACACTGCTTAATCTTTAGAAAAGGTTAAATAGTAAAAATTAACTTAATGCATCAGTAAAACTTTTTCACAAATTTTTCAAATTTATTTTTTTATTAAATCATTTAACAAACTAATTTATTTTTCCTTTAACTACAAATAACTCCTTTTATATGACTTTCTTTCCATTTTCTTCTTTTTTTTTCATAACATGTTTTCTCAAAAGTATTTTTTTATTTTTAATAAAAAGGTTAAATAAATTTCAAATAATTTATTTTATTATTTTCTTTGTTGTATTAAATATTAATTTTGATAAATTGTATCTTTTACATATTTTCATTAATAATATTTGGTGCTTAATTTTTTTAAAAAAATAATATTAGCACACAAATAAAAAAATTAATAGAAAGGCAAAATGATATAATTTGTGTAGTTCAAAATTCAGACAAAATGTTTATCAAATAATATTAATTGGTTCAACATTATAATTTAGACATTCAAAATTAAATTTTAAATATTTAAATTTCAACAACTTAATTAATTCAATATTCAAATTTTAGCATTTAACATTTAGATTTAAACATTCAGTTTTAACAAGCACCTGCATCTTTTGGTAAATAAACAAAAGTTAAATGACAATTGGATAAAACCAATAAAAAGAACATTTCAATGAAAGCATAAGACAAATTTTCCTTCTTTTTTAGGGAAAAAACAAATTTGGAAGTCTTCATGATTGTAATGAAGATACAAACCATTTGGTATTTGTGCCCTAAAATTTATGACCATTCATGATCATTAATTAATAATTATGGGCACACAGGAGGTTTGGGAAGCTACCTATTTGCAATGAGCGAACGCGTAGTCAGTCAATCCGAAGAAGGCAAAACGGGAACCAACTACAAGAACCCAGCATTGGGGTGGATGATTGGGTTTCTTTTTGTTGTCGCCTTCCGAGGCCTCTTCACAGTTGTGCCTTTAAGAAAGGTACATATATTGCTTCTTGTTTGAATCAATTTCCTTCATCATAGCAACTCTACAATGGTGGAAAAAAAACCTAAGTCGAGGGACATTAACCTTGAAGTGGTACTTAAACTGCATTTTGTCTGCAGATAATGATTATAGACTTCAAATTGACATATCCTAGTGGGACTGCAACAGCACATCTTATTAACAGCTTCCACACTCCAGAAGTGGCCAAGCTAGCTAGGTAAGATAGTAGTAATAAGATGAACTTTAAAAGCAGTTCGTGCTGGAAGAAATAAATTGCCAATCAAAGACTGCTTTCCAATTTACTACTGTTTGATCATCCAGGAAACGTGCGAGGACATTGGGCAAGTTCTTTTCCTTCAGCTTCTTGTGGGGTTTCTTTCAGTGGTTCTTTACTGCTGGTGATGACTGTGGATTTGAAAGCTTCCCAACATTTGGTTTAAAAGCATATCAAAATAAGTAATCCCTGATACCCTCTCTGTCCACTCAGCCAAATCAACATTACTTCATTTCTTGGGACTGACTTCATCCACCATTTTCAATTTCCAGGTTCTTCTTCGACTTTTCTGCAGCTTATGTCGGAGTGGGGATGATTTGTCCTCACATCAGTAACGTATCTTTGCTAGTTGGAGGGATCCTATCCTGGGGTATAATGTGGCCTCTGATAGGAAATAAGGAAGGGGACTGGTTCCCAGCAGGCCTAGGCGACAGCAGTCTTCAGGGCCTCCAAGGTTACAAGGTGCGGGTACAACACTAGCATATGGAATATTTTATTGTTTCTACTCTTCACTAATGCATAAATTATCATCCTATAGGTTTTTATTGGAATTGCTATGGTACTTGGCGATGGCGTATACAACTCCTTCAAGGTGCTGAGCGGAACACTAGCTGGTTTAATTACTAAAATTCACGAAAGAGATACTAACATGTATCTTCCGTCGGCTGACCATCCTCCCAGCAAACCTCCCCCTTTTGATGACCAGTGTCGTACTCGACTCTTTCTGAAGGATCAGGATCAAATTTCAACGTGGTTTGCTGTAGGAGGCTATGTTATCATTTCCGTCATCTCAACTATAACACTTCCGCATATCTTCCACCAGCTAAAATGGTACCACACTGTAGTTATCTACATCTTTGCACCGATGTTAGCTTTCAGCAATGCATTTGGGTGTGGACTCACAGATTGGTCACTTGCATCAGCATATGGAAAGCTGGCAATCTTTACAATTGGGGCATGGGCAGGGGCTTCACATGGTGGAATCCATGCAGGTTTGGCAGCATGTGGACTTATGGTGAACATTATTTCCACATCCTCTGATCTAATGCAGGATTTCAAGACAGGCTACTTGACCTTGGCTTCACCTCGCTCCATGTTTGTGAGCCAAGTGATTGGTACAGCAATGGGATGTTGTATATCCCCATGTGTATTCTGGATCTTCTACAAGGCTTTCCCCGATCTAGGCAAAACTGGAAGTGCATATCCAGCTCCTTTGGCTACTGTCTACTATAACATGGCTAAACTAGGGGTTGAAGGCTTTTCAGCACTGCCAAAAAATTGCCTCAAACTATGCTATGGATTCTTTTGTGCAGCAATTCTCATCAACATATTAAAGGATGCAATAGGAAAGAAATGTGGAAGATTTATTCCACTTCCAATGGCAATGGCAATTCCATTCTACTTGGGCTCTTATTTTGCTATTAACATGTGTGTTGGCAGCCTAATTCTCTACATTTGGCAAAGGATAAACAAGGCCAAGGCTGATATTTTTGCACCGGCTGTAGCTTCAGGTTTGATATGTGGTGATGGCATACGGACTCTGCCTAGCTCCATACTAGCTCTGATTGGGGTGAAGCCTCCTATTTGTATGAAGTTCCTGTCAAGGAGCACAAACAGAAAGGTAGATACATTTTTGGGGTTGTAAGTTTTGTTCTGGCAGTCAAAGACACTCCAAGAAATGCAACTGCCAATGTTTCATAAATGACCATGTCAATTATCCTTCCATCCTCCTTTCCAGCCTCCTATGTTTGTATACCAGTTTTGTTTAAGTTCAGCTTGCACTGTGTAGAGCAAAAATTATCAAATAAACAATATTTAAAACCATCAAAGATAAAGGATATTTCCTCAGTTGTAAAACTTTTTGCAAATGATCTTTTGTATTTTATTTTTGGGGGATAGTGGCGCAAGAACATCCTCACAAGAGCACAACAAAACATCATTTAAACAGATATGGAGGATAAGCATTGTATAACATCCACTATAGAAAATTCTTTTGCAAGTCCCCATGGCATGGCGCCAACTTAAAGCGATCTCTATAAACATTACTTCTGTAGTAATGGCCTAGGACAATCATGCCCCATCATCAACAAAGAAATAAAGAAGGAAGTGTTCTACCCCACGCATAGTGCAGTTTCTCTAATCTGCTTCACATTGCACTGTTTTCACAATTAAAGAGAGGGAAAAATAAAAAATAAAAATAAAAATAAAAAGAGGAAAAAGTGCTACCTTATATTTTGAGCCAATCTTCATAATTTCCTTGTCTGCATCTGATTCCCTAAAAACAGAAGTTAATCTGATATAACCAATCATTTTCTACCTTTTTTTTTTATGGGTCATAGAAACAGCAAATAGAATCTTTTTCCCCAGGGTTACTAGAAAAATGAACAGATCTAACCCGAAATTCGTTTCGACAACTACTTGCATTGGCATGACATCAATCAAGCAGCCCAGTCTTCATCACTTGTATTCATATCCTTTAAAAAGTTAATCGAGAAGTTAGCATGGTCAAAGTAAAAAACAATTAAGAAATGGCTTTTGCAGGGTAAATATGTTACAGCTCCTGTTTGAACATTATCATTTCACAGCGATTATTGTTAACTGGAACAATCAAATTAACCAATTTATGAACTAGTAAACATCATCTAAAAATTCTTAGGTTAAACTGCATTAGCATAACTTACCTGTGATGTGCTAGTAAACTCCTCAATATCAGCATCTTCAACCGCAACCTACAAAGTGTAAACATCGACATAGTGACTCCTTAATCAAGGCAGAATGTCATCTCTAACAGAAAAAGATGATACAAGGAGGCAAAAATACAAAGCCAAACCTTTGCTTTTTTCTTCCCTACAGTGCTTTCTGTCCCTACATGAAGCCAAAACAAAAAAATGAAATACATTTTATGAGAAGGTTCATAATCACCTTAAACACCACCCCTTAATTATCAGGGGAGCATAAATATAAACTGTGAAAACGATTGGACTTCAATTTGGGTGATCCATCTGATGAATCAACAAGGAAGATAACAAATTGTATCCCATAATGAATGTTCTTCCAGATGATTTGTGCAGATACAACATATACAGGTTACCATTTTATTTTCAGGCAACAAATCATTATACCAGCCAGCTAAAGAATAGATAAATAAATTAATGTAAGCCAAAAATTAAGTTCGACAAGAATTAGAAGAATATAATTCAAGCCATACCCAAGATAAGCTTTTCTTTTCTTTTTTTTTTTTTTTTTTTGACAAGCCTAAAAGGCAGTGCATTTTATTTGAAAATGAGAGCAGAGAGTACATAAAGTGCTAGGAATAATATAATAGAAGGAAAAAACCGACACCCAAGAAGGCAGTGCATACCCAAGATAAACTGACACTCTTTAAATGTGTATACAAGAAAAAAGAAGCACCAATTATTTGACCAACATTAATTAAAAGACAATTTTGCTTCTCCCATGGTAATTAGTACAAGATACTTTCAGAACTCAAAAGTACATACAACTAAAATTAACGGTTCATACACATTAGACAAAAATAGACTGGATTTGCCAAAAGATCCTAGCAACTTTCATTTGAATGCCTAAATATAAATATCTGCAACTGTAATCTAGATTATCACAACAAAATGTAATTAAATCATTAGATGCTTGACTTGAGTGGAAGTGTTTAACTAACCATCTTTTCTTTTCCCAGTAGCTTTCCCCTTAAACTTGGGCCTTGTAATCTGTAACATAACAACCCTTAGAAAATTAGTACCAGATTACAGATTTGCTTTCGGCAATTTCATAATTGAGTATGAGTTAATAATACATCACTAAAATGTCCAAGACAAGAAAATAGGGAAACCTTCACAGGCAACTATATGTAAAATTTCATCTTGGAGTATCTAGAGTTAGCTACAGAAGCCCTATTCCTTTATTTTGCTCTATCACAAAAGATGCCCTTTGTTAAGCAGACCAGTGTCACGTCCCCTTTATTTATTCTGTACCATGTTGCATTAGACAATAATTTATCTCTAATTTTCATCATTATTATTCCTGTCACTAACCTATCTGTGTATATGACTGCAGCTTATATCCCTCAGACATTTCATGCACCAGATGGTTTTATTGGCATCTAAACAATTGTTCAAAAGGGACTTTCAAAGATTCGTGTGCATCATGCTTTCAAAAGAATAAAAAAAGGCAGCCTGGTGCATAGAAGCTCTCGCATGTGTGGGTCCGGGTAAGGGTCAGGCCATTAAGGCTTGATGTGCACAATCTTACTGTATATTTTTATAAGAGGCTATTTCCACGACTCGTGTGCATCATGCTTTCAAAAGAATCAAAACAATATCCAAGGAAGAAAAGCATTACAGTTGCCAAAACATATAAAATTGTATTGTTTTGCAAAACAAAGAGACTGATGGTGACAGCGCCAAAAACTGAACAAGCATATCAAACCTATTGCACAAAAAACTCCGTAGGAACATAAATCATGTTCATATTTAGATAAATGTCTAGTCAGGAAGTCAATATCAGTTAAGATAATTTCCAGTAATAAACCAGTAAAACTGTGAAAATAGGTGGTTAGACAAAGGAAACTCTCGAAGGAAATTGTTGAATACATTCCCTGACAATAACTGAAGAAAAGAAGAAAAGTTTTTCTTATTCATTCCTTGAAATCCAGACATGATACATATACAAATTTTACAAAGAACTTACCTAAAACTTCTTCTACAAAATATGGTAACTGAATACTACAGAATATGTACATTCCTTACAATTAGGGTAGCATGATTCTATCTTAATTTGGTAATATCAATCTAGCTAATTTATAGGCTAATTTACATCAATGCTCATCAAAGATAGAACTTGGATACTAAACATACTTTGCATACCAATGCCATGGCATGTAATTTTTCATGCCATGGCATTACATGCCAACACTCCCCCTCAAGTGGGTGAAAAGATATCTTTGATACCCAACTTGGACAGCGAGATCTTGAAGTTCCTCCCAGATATAGCTTTAGTTAGCATGTCTGCTAGTTGATCACTCGATCGGATGAATGGTATTTGAATGACTCCTTCTTCAATCTTTTCCTTTATGAAATTACGATCAATCTCCACATGTTTAGTTCTATCATGTTGGACGGGATTTTCAGAGATACTTATGGCTGCTTTATTATCACAATAAAGTTTCATTCCGACCTCTGGAGAGTAACCCAATTCGGTCATCAACCTTTTTAACCAAAGTAGCTCGCATACTCCTTTTGCGACTCCTCTGAATTCAGCTTCTGCACTAGAAAGATACACTACTTTTTGCTTCTTGCTTCTCCATGTAATAAGGTTTCCTCCAACCATCGTAAGATAACCAGAAGTTGAACGCCTATCGGTAACATTTCCCGCCCAATCTGCATCTGTATACCCTTCCACATGTAGATGACCATGCTTTCCGAAAAACAGGCCTTTTCCTGGAGCAGACTTTAAATATTGAAGAATTCGGACAACTGCATCCATGTGGTCCTTCTTGGGAGCATGCATGAATTGGCTTACCACACTTACAAAGATATGAAATGTCGGTCGGTATGAGATAAATAGATCGATCTTCCTACTATCGTTGGTACCTATCTCGATCGGCAGAGGTCGAATCGACTTTCATGAAGCTTATGGTTTTGTATTATCTGAGTATCTATGGCTTGCACTCCAAAGATTCCAACTTCAGCAAGAAGATCTAATACATATTTCCGTTGAGACAAGAAGATTCCCTCTTTTGATCTTGCAACTTCGATACCCAGAAAATATTTTAACTCTCCCAGATGCTTCATATCAAATTCACCATTCAATTTAGACATGAGTCTTGCACGCTCCGCATGATCATTGCCTGTGATAATAATGTCATCAACATATATAATAAGAAGAGTTATTTTCTCATTGCACCTCTTTATGAACAAAGTAAAATCAGCCGTGCACTACCCATATCCATACGCCTTCATAGCAGAACTAAATCTCCCAAACCAGGCACGGGGAGATTGTTTCAATCCATAGAGAGATCGGTCCAGTTTACAGACAACATTGGGATTACCATCACACTTGTAGCCCGGTGGGATTTTCATGTAAATCTCCTCGTTCAGATTGCCGTGAAGAAATGCATTCTTTACGTCAAGTTGATGTAAGGGCCAGTCTAAATTTGTTGCTAATGATAACAGAACTCTCACGGTGTTTAATTTCGCCACTGGAGAAAATGTTTCCTTGTAGTCGACCCCGTATGTCTGTGTATACCCCTTTGCCACTAGCCTTGCCTTGTATCGTTCAATAGACCCATCCGCCTTATACTTGATTGTGAAAACCCACTTACAGTCCACTGCCTTTTTCCCTGGTGGAAGAGCAACTAGCCTCCACGTCCCATTCTTCTCTAAGGCTTCCATCTCATCTCTCATGGCTGCTCTCCATTCAGGATCCTTCATAGCCACCTCCACCCTCTCTGGAACAGCCTTAGCCGATACGTTTCCGATAAATGCTTGATATGTGGCTGACAATCGTCTTGTTGACACATAATTTGCAATGGGATACTTTGCTGTTCGATTTTTTATTTCAGGAGAGTATTTGTCGGGTGGCTTGCCCCGATTATGCCTGTCAGGAAGAACATATGTTTTGCGACTATGTAAATTATCACAAGGTGGAGAAGAAGTGTTTACCTCAGGAGCATTCGCAGGAGTTGGGGTGGATACTAAAGAGGGAGATGGATTGATAGGACTTTGTTGGTCTTCACAGAATCCCTGAAGCTCGGCTGGAATATCATCACTGCTGGGTTCAGTTTGTTCCTTACTGTTGGGTTCAGTTTTTTCATTGTTGACAGGGTGTCCAACTTCCATCATAGGCTGGATCATAGTTGTTGGGACTGCAGGTTGCTTTTCCATCGTAGAAGTTACCGTAGGCAATTCTGTATTCGAAATATCCCACCAATTTGTATCCAGCTCTTCTTCTGTGGGACGAATACTCGGTTGTGATGGTGGATAAAAAAATTCAGACTCGATGAAAGTAACATCAAGTGTGACGTGAAACTTCTTGGTACTTGGGTTATAGCACTTGTAACCTTTCTGATGTGATCCGTATCCAATAAACATACACCTTTCGGCACATGGATCCAGCTTCGTCCTTTGATTTTTATGCAAATGCACAAGGGCCACACATCCAAATACTTTTGGAGGTAAAGTCAAAGCACCAGGAATTTCCACATGATCAGCAAGGCATTGTAATGGAGTTCGAAGACTTAAAACTCGTGAGGGCATTCGGTTCATCAGATACACTGAAGTTATGACAGCAGCATCCCAAAATCTTTTAGGAACATGGCCACCTATGAGAATAGCTCTTGCGGTTTCAAGAATATGTCGGTTTTTTCTCTCAGCCACTCCATTCTGTTGTGGTGTGTAAGCACAAGATGTCTCATGAGTAATACCATGCAGATTAAAGTAGGTGCTAAGTTTGGTGTTCACAAATTCCCCTCCATTATCAGTTCGAAGGACCTGAATCTTGACACCGAATTGTGTTCTAATCATCTCATAAAAGGTTTCAAATACAGCAAAGAACTTCATCCTTGTGTTTCATTAGATAGAGCCAAGTCATACGTGTGCAATCATCCACGAAAAATAATAAACCATCTAAAACCGTAAATTGTAGAGATTAGAGATGGCCCCATACATCGTAATGGATTAAAGCAAATGGTTTTGTCCTTTTATTGATAATCTGGGAGGAAAACTAACACGATGACTTTTTGCTCAACACAAGTTTCACATGTGAAACGGACTCAAAAATTACGAAACAATTCAGAAATAAAACTTTCAAGTATCCAAAAGAAGGGTGTCCCAATGACGATGCCACAACCACACTAAGTCTTTTCTTTGTCTAGACGACCTTGAGTGTGTAATCCATAACCCCTTGTCTTGAAATCATCTAGGAAGTATAATCCATCCCTCTTAGTACCACGCCCAATAATCTCCTTCGTGCGAATGTCCCAAATATACAAAAATCGGGATGCATTAAAGCAAAACATTGTAAATCATCGTGATCCATCTACCGACAATAGCTTATTGGATAAAGATGGTACTAATAAAGTGTTTGGAAGAGAAATAGATTGAGAAAGATGAACATCTTCCCGCTTCCACTACGCTGAACTTTGTCCATTTGCATTTGTAATCCGTCAATCTTAGGAGAAGTTGTTGTGGCAAGATCTTGGGAGTCAAAAGTCATGTGATTTGTTGCTCTGAGTCAATAATCCATTTATCATTCTTGGCCGGTGAGAGATGTAATAAGCACACCGATTTACCTTTGGGTTCGCACATGCACTCGACGGAACTAAGGACAATTCAATTTCTCCGTAAACTAAAGTCGCTCGAGCGCTTTCTTTCCCAACCGCTTTGCCTTCCTTTCTTCTTTTTCTCGAGTTCATCCCACCACTCAGATAACCATGAAGTTTAAAGCACTTATCCTTTGTATGTTTTGAATTTCCACGTGAGAGCACCCTCCCGTTGTTGGTACTCCCTGTCGTTAGCTTTGGCCTGAGTCAACCCTTCATGGCGGAGATCATAGCTCCACCCGAGACTCCATGTTCTCCGGATGAAAGCATAACGCTTGTCGGAGATCTTCTCGCCTTACCGGCATATGCTTGTTCCACAAGAGGAAATGGTTGGATCCAGAGCACATCCGCTGCACTTATCCAGGCCATCATCAAGTCCATCAAGGAAGAGATATACTCGATCTTCTTGAATGGCTAAGTTATATCTTGTGATATCCTCAGCTCACATCATGGGGTTTGGACGTCGAAAATCTATTTCTCGCCAGAGAGCCTGAAGATTATTGTAGTAGGTTTCCATTGTTCCTCCATTTTGTTTTAACCGCGACACTTGCCGCTTCAAATCATATACTTGGGATGTACTGCCCACAAAGTAGGTAGTTGCTACGGAATCCCAAACACCTTTGCGCTTGGAAATCGTATAAAATTTCCAATTAGTGCCGGTTCCATTGAGTTTATCAACCATCCTTTACGGTGGCATCTTCTGCTCCACTTCCTAAAACCAGATCGGTCATGGCTGGTTGTGGAACAAAGACTCACAAATATCCCAACTTATCCTTCCCAGAGACATACATCTCGATGACTTGAGACCACAAGCCATAGTTGGAACCATTGAATCTAATAGCAATTGCAGGGGCAGAAGGTTCTGTCACTGATAGCGTATTTTGTTGTTGTTGTGATAACAACTGCTTCATCGCAGTTGTAAAATTTTCAAGAATCGTAGCTGTAGATCTTTCACTCGAAGGTGGTGTTGTTGTTATTTCCTGTCTCTCCATGACTTGTAGCAGACCCTAACCCGCTCTGATACCATGAAGAAAAGAAGAAAAGTTTTTCTTATTCATTCCTTGAAATCCAGACATGATACATATACAAATTTTACAAAGAACTTACCTAAAACTTCTTCTACAAAATATGGTAACTGAATACTACAGAATATGTACATTCCTTACAATTAGGGTAGCATGATTCTATCTTAATTTGGTAATATCAATCTAGCTAATTTATAGGCTAATTTACATCAATGCTCATCAAAGATAGAACTTGGATACTAAACATACTTTGCATACCAATGCCATGGCATGTAATTTTTCATGCCATGGCATTACATGCCAACAATAACTATCTGTATGCCATGATGAGTCAAAGTGAAAAATCAACCATGGAACTGTTAGCAGTTTCCATGCCTTCATCAAAACCTGGAATCCTTACCTTTTCCTCCGCTTTCTTAAATAAAGTAGATATGGTAGCTTGAACCATAGTGCTCTGATTACTATGCTCTTTACATTCTGAAGCTGATTTTGCACTTTGTTTTCTCTTCTTTTGGAATGTAGTAACTGTTTCAGCATCATCCTTATCAAGTTCAAGTACGTTACGGGAAGACCTTTTAGACTGTATGTTTTCTTAAGGAAATCATCAAAATGCAGGCAAAAGACAGCAAATATATAAGCACCCCTAAACATGAATACAGTGTAAAAATATTTTATGTATGCACGCACACACATATTATACAGCTATATACAAGTTATTGTATGCAGATCAGAGGCCAAAAGTTTAATAGTTTACAATTTAAAAATTTGAAAATAAAAAAAATATAAGCAACAGGCATATAAATTTACAGAATAAAAATATAAAAGGATATTCTCATAATTATCCGTTTGATGGATGTCTACAATTGCAACCTCTTCCTTGCTTCCCAAGTTTTCCTCCCCTTTATCAATAAAATCACCTCCTGAGGTTTCCGCCTCATTATCATCAAGATCATCTCCAGAAGATACCTCAGCATACCGGGCCAATGATAAATTAGCCACCAAAAAGTAACTAAGCCTCAAATCGATCAGCTATTAAACAAGAAAGTGCACTATAATACCAGATTGTAGCATAGCACTGAAGCTTCCTTGCATTTTTTTAATCTTTTTTTTTTTACTGCCATTTGACAAAAGAAAGAACCTAAATACCAATAATATTTTCCTCGTTCTTGAAAGTTATAAAAACAAAACACTAAATGGCAGTAAAGTTGACACATTTAAATAAGAAAAATAAATGCAACAAGTAGACAAGGTTTATACTTTTTTGTCTTTCGTGCTGTCCTAGCTGATCTCCGAGATGGGGTTACTTCAACAAATTCAGTAGATTTATTTTGACTGTCAGTTGAATCATCTTTCAACTCGTGTACAGGAGAACATTGTAAAACAAATTTTTTGGCTGTTTTCAATTCATTTGTCTTTCTCTCACTTGTTCCACCAGCTCCACCTTTGAAATCATATTCCATTTCTGGTTCCTGGAACCAACAAGACATTTTGGAAAAACCTAAATGACACTTGATAGGAACATTGAGATCACTTCATAAAGCATAAAACACTTGTCAGACTATCATAACAAACTTAGCAAAAGAGGCAGCAAGAACCAAGAGTTCTACAGTAAACTAACCACATTCAGCTTCTTGGGAAATTCAAGACAAGCTTCATCTGGATTCTCATCTTTCCTTCCAATCCACCAGGCATCAGAGAAAACAATCTAGAAAAAGAAAGATGCAGTCATAAATAGAGTGTATGGGTTGTCTTGTGCGTGTATGATTGTATCACTTAAAGTCCAGTGCATAAATTAAGCAGAAAATGAAGACTCTTGACTGGCAGCGGAAACTTTGGACTTGGGAGAAGTAAGGTGTGGTTAAAAAAGCATTAAGGCCACCGTAAGGTCCCTCCATGAAGAAAAATCCATGTACTCTCGTCTGCATCAAGGGCTTCATCAAATGTCGATGACTTCCCACAAAGAAAAATAAAAGAATATATATATATATATACCCCAAAAAATTTTTAAAAAATATATATTTATTTAAAATATATATATATATAATAAATAAATAGTTTTTGCAGTTTACTCAGTTCAAGTGTACATAATTTGCATATCAAATTATATTTTTATACTTTAAATTCAACTTTTTACATTTTCCAATAATTTCTATCTTAACTTTTATATCGAAAAATATATTTTAAAATACAATATATACATTACATATAAAAAAATTACAAAGCAAGTACTTTTTACCAATGCATACAATGTTCCATTGTACTTTTACAAAGCACGTATCATTCAGTAGTTAATAATGAATTGAAATTAACACACTAAAATTTTACCCTTAAACAAAGTAGTGATGTTTTTGAACCCACCAAACATGCAACAAACAGACTGATAAAAGAGAATCAGATTCTCCTTGATTTCTCTTCGAAGGAATGTTGCATATCGATTCGAAGATTCATAAAGTCACTACAATAAATTCACAAAATTTTCCATTCATTATCAATTAGTGTAATATAGAATGCACTTTTAAGGGTCCTTGTCTTATATATTGTCATAGGTTTTTGTTTCTTGACGTAAAACAAGGTTTCAGTGATGAGATTCCATTGATATAGAGTCAATTCTAATAGACTTATTGGAGGGTCCCATTGGCGTGCATCCAGCAGGAATTGAACCTACGAATTCGCCAATTATGAGTTGGGTGCTTTAACCATTCAGCCATGGATGCTTAGCGGGGATCCTCGTGCATGGTGAATAACCAAATTCCAATTGAAATGAAATCTTTAGGATAAATCAATGTAATTTAGGAGGAATCAATGAAAGGACATCAATTCAAATCCTAGATTTTCGAATTGAGAGAGAGAAAATTATTTGATTCTTTGCTTTCAAATAGTTTCCATGCTACATCACTTTTATAGGATTTAGTAAGTCCTAAGAAAAGATTCCGTCCTTTCATTACCTTCTTTTTTTATTTGATTGAGTGTGATTTAATAAATATTAAAAATAAAAAGAATAATGAATAGAAAAGAATAATGGCTTGGGTCGCGTATCTACAGCCAATCCACGTTAGGGCCGAAGGTTCCGTCGGAACAAGTTTCTATTTCAGGTCAGGGTTCCTCGTCTCTTTTTTGTTTTTTTATTTGAAAAAGGCGGGAGGGAGGGGGGAGGGGGAGAAAATGACAAGACGATATTGGAGCATCAATTTAGAAGAGATGATGGAAGCCGGGGTTCATTTTGGCCATGGTATTAGGAAATGGAATCCTAAAATGGCACCCTATATCTCGGCAAAGCGTAAGGGTATTCATATTACAAATCTTACTAGAACTGCTCGTTATATCAAATTTAGATATTTGTACCCTGTCGAAGTAAGGAACCATGGCATATATGTTTGGAATCGATTCCATTTTGAGAGAGTTGAAAAAGCACTATCTCGTTGAAAAGTTCTATACAACTGCCCTTTCTCGACGCATTTCTTTAGACAAAGACTCCGTTTTTTCCTCTTTTCGGATGGTAAATATTTCTCAGAACATGGAGTGTGAATCAAACCCATGTTTGAATTGAAATTGCAATACTGATGCAAGTTCTTATCTTCTGAATCAGATAGATTCATATCTGACAGAGGTTGACAATAAGTCTCATTCTCATTTACATCTTTATTTTTCATCTTAGGGCATGCACAACAGTCCTTCACAGCTATGTTACATTAGCGCCACATCAACTCACAGCCACTGCTTTACTATTTACGCAGCCATAATCAAAAAATGACCCATGCTCATCAGCCATGCTCTTACTATTCACGCAGCCATTATCAAATTTTATATATATAAATAATAAAATTCTAAATTTCAATTATCATACATTAAATACTTAAAAACAATTAATAAAAAATATTTTTATATTATCGATATTAATAGAAACAATTAATGGGTAATAATTTTACATTATATTAAAATTAAAATTTAATAATACACTTAAAGCATAAAAATAAATACTCTAAATTAAATATGAAATACTTAAAACAAGTAATGGATAATAATTTTACATTATATTAAAATTAAAAAAATACACTTAAAACATAAAAATAAATACTCTAAATTAAATATGAAATACTTAAAACAAGTAATGGGTAATAATTTTACATTATATTAAAATTAAAATTTAATGATACACTTAAAACATGAAAATAAATACTCTAAACTAAATATGAAAAACTTAAAACATAAGGCATGACAATATAATAAATAAATTACTACTACATCCCTAAAAATTCGCTAAGCTTATGAAACATTCTTTTTTTAGTGTCTGATAAGTTTTCTTTTTCACGATTTGCAAAAGTAAGCCAAGTTTGGAACTTTTGGTCATGTTTCATCCTTTCTTGAGCAATTCTTTCTAATTCCATTTTTTGTTCATGAGCAATTTGTCAAGCAATTCTATCTACCTCTATTTTTTCTCTCTCCAAAACAATCTTCTCCTTCTCAACCACCATCTTCTCTTGCAAGGCCATTCTCATCTTGTCAGTTGACATAGGATTTTTCGAAAATAATTGTTGGCCAAACTTTTGTTTCTCTTTATTTTTAGCCCTTTTCATAGCCATTGAGCATTTTTCAGGACTAGTAGCAGTGTTTTCTAAATTCATGTGAACATTTTCGCTAGTTGGAGACGATAGGTTGACAAAATCATCATTTGTGTGTGATCTCTTCCTGCTACTAACGTTGTTTGGTGTTTCGGGGGTGTTTGAATCATCACATGGAACATTCAAAGTAGGAACACAAAATCCAACTATGGATTCCCACTTAGGATAAACTCTCAACAACTTCCAATGCTCTATAAATTAAAACTTTGAACCCTTACTTGAATGCTCCCATATGGTAAGTGCATTTCGAATCACATCTTGATTGTTCATTCTACTTCTTTTTTCCCTTTGCGCCTTTGCGAAAATTTCAGCCCATTTTGACATAACTGTAGTAATTCTTCTCCACTGACCTCTAACCTAAGGCAAGTTTCTGAGATTGACGTTCGCATTATTTTCCTAAGCAGATCTATACTGTGGTAGTATATTTTTCCACATCGTAGAACTCTTTTGAGATGTACCTATTAATGGATTGGTTGTGGTGTTAATATATGCTGAAATCAGAGCCACGTCTTCATTCCATAACCAAAACAGTTTCCCCTTTTGGTGTGCAGGCTTGATGGGTCGACATTCGCAAAATCTTCATCGCCGCTGGAGACATCTTCATTGTCAACTTTACCTTGAGATTGCAAATAACCAAAATTTGTAAAAAATCCATGGTTTTGTTGAGTACTAAAATTGGACATCATGTGGTGTTGAAACTCTAGAGATTGAAATATTGCAGGATCTTGTAGAAAATTTTGAACATTTAGACCAACTGGATCAAAATTTTATGGTGGTTGATATGCACCTTGAGGAATTTGGGTTCCAAATAGTGGATAATCACTCAAATTGGGAGGGTTATTTGGATGAAATGAATTGTTATTTGGACGGAAGGAATTGTTTCCAAAATTTCGTGAAGGATCTATTTTTTAGAAAAAAAAAAAGAGAGATTTTGAGAGATTTTGAGAGTGTTTGGGAGATAAGGATATCAGATTTTGCACCAAAAATATGCAAAATGTATATCAATTTATAGAAAAAAAATATTTTTATACCCGTTGATAATTTTTTTTTTTTTAAAAAAAGGCTAAAATGCTCGTTCCAAACTGTTGTATGGTTTTACAATGGGTAGAACATGTGACGCCCGCCCATTGGGCTAGCATCACTTCGGGCTCTAACGCGTTTGTGAACGCCTTTTTTTTTTTTTATTATTATTATTATTATTATTATTATTATTAATGAAACGACACCGTTTCGCGTCCTTTAGACGCAACATGACGTCGTTTCGACGCAGACCCAATGAAAAAAAAAAATCAGACAAGTTGACAGACGTGTGACCTGTGTATCAACGTTGATCGCTGACACACAACTTAAAACAACACCATTTTGCATCAAAATGTTTTAATGCCTTGGTGGCAAAAAAAAATTTACAGCCATGGCTGTGATTTGTGGCGGCTGCAGGACCCAAATAACAGTCATACCCAACTCATGGCCACGTCACATTAGCACAACCCCCACTTAAATCACATTCACACCCAACTCACGGCCATACCACATCAGCACAGCCCCAACCCAAATCACAGCCACACCCAACTCACGGCCATAGCACATTAGTCCAAAAGAGAGCGAGAATCAATTTCATCAACCAATCATTTTTTACTGCCACTTTGCTTATCTATAAAACAAAAATTTGAATGAACGCAATGTCTACTCATTCGTTTTTATGGTTTAATAAAAGAAAAGATTAAGTCCCCATCACATCAAGGGTTCGGACGAAAGACAAGTCATTCGCGTATGCAAGTTGTGATCAAAACTCCCCCCGCCTACTCTCTCCCCACTGGCTAGTAGTGAACAGTTGACAACTTGACGTGTATCATCACTCGAACCCTTTTGGCACGTTTAAAATCCCAAGGCCTTGAACCTTACCTTCAACTTCAGTGGGAGATTCCATATGTATCTCTGATCAGTCTTATCCTAAGATTCCAAACTCAGGAAAGAGAGAAAAGAGCCCAAAATGGAGGAGATGAATGGAAGAGAAAAGAATGCAGAGAGCGGAATAATTGAACAAGGAGAATCAAGTTTGCAAAAAAATAATAGTACGAAAGATTACAATAAGGAAACGAATAAAGCAGCAGAAGAAGTGATGTCAATAGAGAAGATATTTGAGAACACAGAAGTGCCATCGTGGAAAAATCAGCTGACTGTGAGAGCATTCGTGGTGAGTTTTGTCATGTCAGTGATGTTCAGCTTCATAGTTATGAAGCTCAATCTCACCACTGGAATCATCCCTTCACTCAATGTCTCAGCTGGCCTTCTGGGATTCTTCTTTGTCAAGACCTGGACGCAGCTACTTGCCAAATCTGGAGTTCTGAGGCAGCCCTTTACCCGTCAAGAGAACACTGTCATTCAAACCTGTGTTGTTGCTTCGTCCGGCATAGCATTTAGTGGTAAGTTCCTGGTTCAAATATATGCATCCACCCCTTTTCCCTTCAAACTTTAAACTTTCTTCAAACCAACAAATTTTTCTTGCGTAATTAGACCAAACATTGAGAGGGTAATCATAGTCAAGCCACGGGACAGACCTCCATTAACGTGTAATGATTATTATGCCTATTAGTATAAAAAAATGCAATTGATGCAGCTAATTATTTTTCAGAAAACCGATGAATAATCTTTTCTTTGCATCTTAAATATGAATATCACAACATCTGTTCTGCTCAAAACCTCCCCCTCCCCAGTCCCCACGACGTCCCCTTTTTGTCTTTTTCCTTTTCTCTGATTTTAAACTACTAATCGAAGGATTTCATGGCATCTAGAGTAATTTTTCTTTTGCATTTCCTTTCATTTGGTGAAGTATTAGTAGGATAATTGTTCCATATAGTAAATAAAAATAATAATTTTTTATAATAAAAAATTAAAATTGTTAACACGACAGATTAATAAAAAATAAATAAAAATAATATCACATTAATATTTTTTTTACTACAAAAAGTTATTAAAAATTTTATTATTCCTAAGATAAATAGTGAGACATCCAGGACAGTGAGCAACCATAGACTAACATGCTCGTTTAGTCCTTGCCAAGTTTGATATTTTATTGTCGGTTGACCAATCTGCTTCATAGAAGTCTCAAAATCTCATCATTTTTTAAGGTCCATAATGTCTTTGGAAGTTTATCTGATTTCCTACGCGTTAGCACAAAATTAAAAAAAAAAAGAAAAAGGAAATTTCTAAAGTACGTAGCATTCGGAGTGGCACCCTTTCATAGTCACATATTGATCCTCTCGTTACGGGACGGCCCTACCTCTTCTCGCTTGTTGGACTCATCAATATATTTATCAATCAATAATGCCTCATTTTTTATGTGAAAAATAGGATACCAAACAGCATTATAATTTTTATTATACTACAATTATTAACACATATTGAGACTTTTGACCCACCAAAATAATTGCATGATCTTAATAAATATTATATCTAATTTAATATTTTCGATTACAAGTTCAAATTTAGTTGAGATTTTTTGTATCATTTATTATGTATCAACTGTATTCCATTAGTGAAATTATAACGATGGTTTATCAATTAATATTTATTAATAAAATTATATCATTTTATTAGTGAAATATAATTAGTACACATTAATTGGAATACATAATCGTTCAAATTAATTAAATAATTTCTCTTTAACTACTTACCACTTAAAGAAGACAAAGAGTACATATCCAATTAGTTCAACGTCCAAATAAGTATTGTCTTAGTTTCATGAATCTTCAAATATTTTTGCTGTTCTTTAATAATTTGTTGTACTCAGGCCTGCATCCTTAAGTGGCAGATAAACAAAACTTCAATGACTATTGTATAAAACCAATTAAAAGAACATTTCAATGAAAGCATAAGACAATTTTTTTAAGGGGAAAAAACAAATTGCAACAGTTCATGATTTTAATGGTGACCCAAACAATTTGGTAATTGAGCACTAAAATTTTTGACCATTCATGATCATTAATTATGCGCATGCAGGAGGTTTTGGAAGCTACCTATTTGCAATGAGTGAACGTGTAGTCAGGCAATCCGAAGAAGGCAAAACTGGATTCAACTACAAGAACCCAACATTGGGATGGATGATTGGGTTTCTTTTTGTTGTTAGCTTCCTAGGCCTCTTTTCGGTTGTGCCTTTAAGAAAGGTACATATATATATGGTGCTTGTTTGGATCAATTTCCTTCACCATAGCAACTCTACAATGGTGGAAAAAAACCTAGGTAGAGGGACATTAATCTTGAAGTGATACTTAAACTACATTTTGTTTGCAGATAATGGTTATAGACTTCAAATTGACATATCCTAGTGGGACTGCAACAGCGCATCTTATTAACAGCTTCCACACTCCAGAAGGGGCCAAGCTAGCTAGGTAAGATAGTAGCAAAAAGATGAACTTTAAAAGCTGTTCGTGCTGGAAGAAATAAATTGCCAATCAAGGACTGCTTTCCAATTTACTACTGTTTGATCATCCAGGAAACAAGTGAGGACATTGGGCAAGTTCTTCTCCTTCAGCTTCTTGTGGGGTTTCTTTCAGTGGTTCTTTACTGCTGGTGATGATTGTGGATTTGAAAGCTTCCCAACATTTGGTTTAAAAGCATATCAAAATAAGTAATCCCTGATACCCCCTCTGTCCACTCAGCCAAATCAACATTACTTCATTTCTTCGGCATATAAAAAGTGACTGACTTCGTTCACCATTTTCAATTTCCAGGTTTTTCTTCGACTTTTCTGCAACTTATGTTGGAGTGGGGATGATTTGTCCTCACATCATTAACGTATCTGTGCTAGTTGGAGGGATCCTATCCTGGGGCATAATGTGGCCTCTGATAGGAAATAAGGCGGGGGACTGGTTCCCAGCAGGCCTAGGCCACAGCAATCTTCAGGGCCTCCAAGGTTACAAGGTGCATTGCTGCTACAACACTAGCATATGCAATATTTTATTGTTTCCACTCTTCACTTATGTATAAATTATCATCCTATAGGTTTTTATTGGAATTGCCATGATACTTGGCGATGGCCTATACAACTTCTTCAAGGTGCTGAGAGGAACAGTAGCTGGTTTAATTACTAAGATTCACGAAAGAGATACTAACATGTATCTTCCGTCTGCTGACCATCCTCCCAGCAAACCTCCCTCTTTTGATGACCAGCGTCGTACTCGACTCTTTCTGAAGGATCAAATTTCAACGTGGTTTGCTGTAGGAGGCTATGTTATCATTGGCGCCATCTCAACTATAATACTTCCGCATATCTTCCACCGGCTAAAATGGTACTACATTGTAGTTATCTACACCTTTGCGCCAGTGTTAGCTTTCTGCAATGCATTTGGATGTGGACTCACAGATTGGTCCCTTGCATCAACATATGGAAAGCTGGCAATCTTCACAATTGGGGCATGGGCGGGGGCTTCACATGGTGGAATCCTTGCAGGTTTGGCGGCATGTGGAGTTATGATGAACATTGTTTCCACAGCCTCTGATCTAATGCAGGATTTCAAGACTGGCTACTTGACCTTGGCTTCACCTCGCTCCATGTTTGTGAGCCAAGTAATTGGCACAGCAATGGGATGTTGTATATCCCCATGTGTATTCTGGATCTTCTACAAGGCTTTCCCTGATCTAGGCGAAATTGGAAGTGCATATCCAGCTCCTTTCGCTACTGTCTACTATAACATGGCTAAACTAGGGGTTGAAGGCTTTTCAGCCCTGCCAAAAAATTGCCTCAAACTATGTTATGGATTCTTTTGTGCAGCAATTATCATCAACATAATAAGGGATGCAGTAGGAAAGAAACGTGGAAGATTTATTCCGCTTCCAATGGCAATGGCAATTCCATTCTACTTGGGCTCTTATTTTGCTATCGATATGTGTGTTGGCAGCCTAATTCTCTACATTTGGCAAAGGATAAACAAGGCCAAGGCTGATGCTTTTGCACCGGCTGTAGCCTCAGGCTTGATATGTGGTGATGGCATATGGACTCTGCCTAGCTCCGTACTAGCTCTGATTGGGGTGAAGCCTCCTATTTGTATGAAGTTCCTGTCAATGAGCACAAACAGAAAGGTAGATACATTTTTGGGGTCATAAGTCAAAGACACTCCAAGAAATGCAAGCACCCATCTTTGATAAAGAACCATGTAAATTCTCCTTCCATCCTCCTTTCCAGCATCCTATCTGTGTATACCACTTTTGTCGAAGTTCATCTTGCACTTCTTATAGCAAAAATTATCAAATAAAAAATATTTAAGACCATGAAAGATAAAGGGTATTTTCTGATTTGTGAAACTTTTTGGGAATGAGTTATTATATTTTATTTTTGGGGGGATAACACAATAAAACATAGAGGATAACATCGTAAAACATCCACTATAGAAATTTGTTTTGCAAGTCCCCATGTCATATCACCAGCTTAAATCAATCTCTATAATCTCTACTTCTTTAGTAATGGTTAGTCTGGGACAGTCTTGCCCCCTCATCAAGAAAGAAATAAGGAAGCAATTGTTCTCCCCCAAGCATAGTGCAGTTTCTCTTATCTGCTTTACATTACAGTGTTTCCACAAGTTAACTAAAGGGGAAAAAAAGTGCTGTCCTATATTTTGACACAAGCTTCATTATTTCCTCTGGTCTGCATCTGATTCCCTACAAACAGAAGTTCAACTGATATAACCAATCATTTTCTACTTTATTTCTCTTTGTCATAGAAACAGCGAGTAGATTTTTTTCCCCAGAGTTTAGGAAAATGAACAGATCTAACCTGAAATTTGTTTTGACAACTACCTGCATTTGCATAACATCGGTCAAGCAGTCCAATCTTCATCACTTTGATTCATATGCTATAAAAAGTAAATCATGTGTGCAGTTAGCACGATCAAAGTAGAAACAATTAAGAAATGGCTTTTTAGCAGGGTAAATATGCTACCCTCCGGTTTGAATATTATCATTTTACGGTGATTATTGTTAACTGAAGCAATCAAATGAACCAATATATGAAGTAGTAAACATCATCTCATACAAATTCTTAAGTAGAACTGCATTAGCGTAACCTACCTGCAATGTGCTAGTAAACCCCTCGATATCATCATCTTCAACTGCAACCTACAAAATGTGAATACCGACATTGTGAGTCTGTGACTCCTTATTAAGGCAAAATGTCTATCTCTAACAGAAAAAGATGATAGGAAGAGGCAAAAAGACAAAGCCCAACCTTTGCTTGTACCTTTCCTACGGTACTTTCTGTCCCTGCACGAAACCCGAAAAAACAAAAACAAGGAAATACATTTCATGAGAAGGTTCATAATCACATTGAAAACCATCCCTTTATAATCAGGGAAGCATAAATATAAACTCTGAAAGACGATTGGACTTCAATTTGGGTGATCCATCTTACGAATCAACAAGGAAGATAACAAATCGTATCCCATAATGAACGTTATTCCAGATGATTTGTGCAGATTTAACATATACAGATTGCCATTTTATTTTTGATCAACTATGCATTATACTACCTGGCCACTAAATTGATAAAAATTTAATGGAAGCCAAAAATTAAGTTAAGCAAGAATTAAAAGAGGATAATTCTAGCCACGCCAAAGATAAATTAACACGCTTTATATCTGTATACAAGATAGGAAGCACCAATTATTTGACCAACATTTATTGGAAGACAGACTTGGTTCTGCCATGGTAATTAGGACAAGATACTTTCAGAACTCAAATTATAGACACGTAAACCAACTAAAATTAATGGTTCATGCATGTTAGACAAAAATAGACTGGATTTGCCCGAAGATGCTAGCACTTTCATTTGAATGTCTAAAGACAAATATCTGCAACTGTAATCTAGATTATCACAACAAAATGTAATTAAATCATTAGATGCTTTACTTGAGTGGAAGTGTTTGACTGACCATCTCCTTTTTCCCCTGTAGCTTTCCCCTTAACTCTGGCCTTGTAGTCTGCAACATAACAACCATTAGAAAATCAGTACCAGAATACAGATTTACTTTTGGCAATTTCATGATTGAGTATGAGTTAATAATATATCACTAAAATGTCCGAGACAAGATAATAGAGAAACCTTCATAGGCAACTATCTGTAAAATTTCAACTTGGAGTATCAGAGTTAGCTACAGAAGCCCTATTCCCTTATTTTGCTCTGTCACAAAAGATGCCCTTTGTTAAGCAGACTACTGTCATGTCCCCTTCATTTATTCTGTATCATGTTGCATTAGCAATAATTTATCTTTAACTGTCATCAATATTAATCCTGTCACTACCAAACAACAGCAGGCAGCAGCCAAAAAAAAAAAAATAACCACCAAAGAATCCACATTGCTTATAGTCCTTAACATGACTCCAGCTTATACCCCTTAGATATTTCATGCACTGGATGGTTTTATTGGCAGCTAAACAATTGTTAAAAATGGACTTTCAATGATTCATGTGCATCATGCTTTCAAAGAATAGAAAAGGGCAACCCGTGCATGGAAACTTTTGCATGTGTAGAGTCCGGGAAGAGTTGGGCATTAAAGTCTAATATATATAGTCTTACCTTATATTTTTATAAGAAACTGTTTCCGTGACTCATGCACATCATACTTTCAAAAGAATATCCAAGAAAAAGCATTAAAGTTGCAAAGAAAAATTGGTATTGTTTTGCAAAACAAAGAGACTGATGGTAAAAGTGCCGAAAACAGAACAAGTATATTAAACCTATTGGACAAAAAACTCCGCAGGAAATATAAAGCATGTTCATATTTAGATTAATGTTTAGTCAGGAAGTGAACATCAGTTAAAGTTAAGAAAGTTTCCAGTAATAAACTAGGAAAACTACGAAAATAGGTGGTTAGAAAAGGGAAACTCTCTAAGGAAATTGTTGAATACATTCCCTGACAATAAATATCTGTATGATGAGTCAATAACTATGTAGTCCATCCCACCACATTGCATGAGACACGTACTATTGTAATACAATGTAATAGAATATAATTTTCAAAAAAAAAAGAAAGGAAAAAAACTATGTGTTTGTATGCCATGTGAAAATAGGTGGTTCATTTTCTTGCTATGCAGCTCAAACTTTGAACATGTAGTTATAGTTGACCAAAAGAAATATGCAAGTTGGTTCATGCATTATTAGTTTTCATTTTTCTTATGTACTAATATTTGATACCTATAAAATAGTTATCGTTTTACCCAAAAAAAAAAACAGTACTAAAATTTCCCCTTCGTAGTTTTTTTTTTGACAAGCCAAATAAACACATTTTATTATAAAATTGAAAGAGTCAAGATTACAAAAAAGAACAAAACAATAGCAATCCTACTCAATGGAAAAAAAAAAACCATTGAGCTCGCCAAAAAACGCAGGGAACTAGAGCGCTGTGAAGCCATAGACTTATTTTTCCATAATTGCCAACAAGTTGCGCAATCTAGACACTCGTAACTTTACCAGCCTATCCACCACACTATTTATGTCCCTCGGGATGTGGTGATCCTCCCAATATTTGATATCCTCCTTCAGTAGATCTAAGTGGTTCAAGACATTTTTTAGGAGCCAATGGGTATTGTTCGAGGTCTTCAACCATGCGATTGCGTTAGCAGAGTCGCTTTTAATTACAAGAACATGGGAGCACTTTCAGATAGACTCCGAAAACACCTGAAAAGCCTCATGGATAGCATAAAGCTCGGCTTCATTTGAATCCAGAATGCCAATATGTTTAGAGAACACGGCCCTTGTTTTACCCAAATCATCTCTAAGAATTCCCCCAATCCCGGCCATACCTGGTTTCCTGATAACTGACCCATCTACATTAAACTTCATTCTACCAAGTTGGGGTCGAGACCAAGTGATTCTTTCTTTTCTGCATTCGAAAACCTGCCTCATTTCTGCACTATTAGGCTATTGGAATATGTCTGTGATAGTTGTTGAAGAAAATGGCTATTTCGCCTTGAACCAAGTGGCGAACCTAATGAAGATCAAGTCCATGAGTTGCGCGAAATCAAAACACTTATAGTTAAACGTGACCTGATTTATGCACAGCCATATTGACCATGTAATAACATAGAACAACAGAATCCAAGGCAGCCTTCCTTTGAAATCCGAGTAAGGTTGTTGCCAACTATTGAGAAAGGTGGAAGGATCTCCTGGGTAGCCCCAAGTAGTACCTCAAATTTCCAAGCACCTAGTCCATACCCTCCAGCTACTCCAACAGTCGAAAAACAAATATTGGACAAATTCCAACTCACAATTACAAAATGGACACATAGCAAGCTCTGGGCGAATAATGCCCCTCCTAAGCAAACAGCTTCTAACGGGGAGTTTTTGATGTATTAGTTGCCAGACAAAGACTTCCACTTTTGGTGGACCATAACCATTCCATACAAAATTCCAAATTACTCACCCTTGCCCTTGAGGCAGCAACACAAATTTGTAGAAAGAGGAAGTGGAATACGTACCATTCGGGACTTCTCGCCAAATGATCCGATCATGGGAGTGACGGCTAGGATATTGACCCTGCAGAGTATATAGCAATTCCTCCCACTGTTGCTTTTCCCAATCAAGAGCATTCCTACGAAGATCGATCTTCCATTCCCAATGGCCATTCCTTCAATTCTCGAACTCAGCCACATATCCAAGCTTGTTTACAGACAAAGTAAAGATTCGAGAGAAGCACGTTTCTAGTATCATACCTTCTATCCATTCATCGTGTCAGAAAATAATTTTTTCTCCCTTCCCAAGCAACGGCCTCATCCCTGAGAAACCACATCATAAAATTTATCAGAGGGGGTGAGAGGAGCAGTGATAGCTTTCCATGAATTAGAGACAAATTTGTTATTGCAAAGAGTGGGGAGGAGTCTCTTCTTGTCTAGCCCATATTTTTCCACAATAAAGTTCTGCCATAACAAATTCACCTCATTACCAAACCTCCATAACCTTTTTGATAGTAAGATCGAGTTTTTCAAATGAAAGTCGATCATACCAAAACCCCCAAGCCACTTAGGAGCATTAACTATGTGCCAGTCCACATAATGCAGTCTTCGTTGATGATCCGAACTGCCCCACAAAAATCTCCGTATCAATTTATCCATGTCATTTTTTACACCACAGGGGAGCTTAAAGACCGACAAGAAAAATATCGGCAAACTTGACAAGACAGAATCAATGAGAGTTACTCTACCACCAATGGAAAGGTACCTTATTTGCCAGCCAGCAAGTTTGATCTCATTCTATCCAAGATAGGCTTCTAGATGCTTTGGGTCGCAGAGTTAGCCCCTAGAGGAAGGCCAAGGTAGTTGACTGGGAAGGCTTCAACCTTGCAAGACATGTACTCAGCCCAACTGTACAAGAAACCTGCATCCACCCCAATACCAAGCAAGCTACTTTTGCTGAAGTTGATCTTCAGCCCAGACACCACCTCAAATCATCGAAGAATTCTTTTCACATTCAGAACACTTTCATGTTCAGGATTGATGAATACAAGAGTGTCATCCGCATATTGTAAGTGAGTTAACCGGAAGCTTTCTTGACCAATAGTCAGCCCCTTGAACAGCCCTAAGGACTCCCCTTTTTGCATAAGAACACTAAACGCTTCAGCCATGATATTGAAAAGTAATGGTGAAAGGGGACAGCCTTGACGTAGGCTTTTTTTAATGCCAAACTACTTAGTAGGAGAGCCATCGATCAAAATTGACATAGACATAGTGGCCACAAAGCAACGGATCCAACTTCTCCACTTCCTTCCAAATTCATCTTAATCATGACATGGTCCAGAAAGTCCCAATCAACATTCTAAAAAGTTTTTTCAAAGTCCACCTTCAACATGATGCCACTCTTGTTGGTTTTTCTAAGGTAGTCGACAGCTTCATTAGCTATTAAGAAGCAGTCTGACAGTTGTCTATTCTTTAGAAAGGCAAACTGGTTGCTCCCTATCACCTTATTGATCACCCATTTCAATCGACTGGCTAAAAATTTGGCCAGAATTTTATATATGCTCCCAACTAAACTAATGGGCCGATAGTCTTTTAGGTGGACAGGATTATCCATCTTTGGAACCAAAGTGATAAAGGAAGAATTCACTGCCTTGTCAAAAGTCTCAGTCTCAAAGAAGCCATCTAGGAAAGACAATACATCTGATTTGACTGACCCCCAATGGTGTTTGAAGAAGTTCATATTGAAACCATCCAGCCCTGGAGCCTTATTCCCATCACACTACTTGATAGCTTCCCAAACTTCGATTTTTGAGAAAAGAACTTCGAGGTTATCCCTTTGTTCATCTGAGATGCTTTTGAATTGACAATCTAGTATTCCTGTCCCTTACCTGGAGCCACTTACTTCTAGACTTCTGTAGCCAAGCTCTCTCTTCTGCCCGATACACATTCTATAGCTGGGCCCGCAAATCTGCAAATTCAATTCTTTTGTCAACCAGTAATGCATTTGTTGCATTTAACTTCTCCAACCTATCAATCGCCTCTTCCAATTCCTGGGTATGATTAGGATCTGCCTCGCCGTTCTGAAGTTTCCACTGTTTGATGAGAGGCTTAAGCCTCTTTAGTTTTATCCACAAACCAACATTATTCCTAGATTGAGCCGCGATCTCTTTCCACTCATTATGGACCAGAATATTGAAGCTTTCTTTGTCAAGCCAATGGTTGAAAAAATTTGAAAGGTCTAGGGCCCCAGTTGACCTTTTCTGTTGCCAAAAAAATGAGGTGATGATCAGATAGAAACCTTGGCAACACTCGCTGGACCAGTGATGGAAAATTATCGAGGAATTCACTTGAAAGTAAAAAATCTATCTAGCCTACTTCTAACAAGGGAAGAATGATTATTGCCCCAAGTGAATTGCCCATCTAACAATGGCAAATCAACAAACTGCAAATTTTCAATGAAATCATTGTACTCATTCATGGCCAACAAATTCCAGGTTTGATCACTTCTCTCCTCCAGCGACCTAGTGACATTGAAATCCCCCTAAAGCACCCGGCATTTGCCAAGTTGCCACTCTGTTAGCCAGCTCAATCTAGAGTCCTCGTCTCTGGCTATCACAGTTTGGAGCATGGATATTACAAAAAGCACATTCAAAATTCAGTCTCTTCAATTTTTCTCTCAACAAAATGTATCGCTGCTCTAATATAGCTTCATCACAGTGGAAAAAGTCACCATTCCAGACGGCTATCAGACCTCCTGCACTCCCATTAGAGGGGACCCATTCAAAGTTGCAGTCATTCCCTCCCAAAAAATGGCTAACTCCTCGAGTATCAAATTGTTCCAATTTTGTTTCTTGAAAGAGACCCATTCTAAATTTTTTCCTTGACACAATTTTTCAAACGGCCCTTTTTTTCTCCCTAGCCCCTAAACCCCTTACATTCCAAGAAATGATCCTCATTTATCCCAAATAGAAACTCTTAAAAAAAATAGGAAATTCAGGAAATAAGAGGAGTGACACTAACCTAAACTTGTTCCCCGCTACTTTCACTCCAATTCGGCAAAATGCTCAACCATAGCATCACGGGGAAGCTTGAAGACAATCCCCAGCTGGGAGCTCACTTCCCATGTTGACACCGCCTCCCTCAAAATGTTGTTGTGATGAGCAATATCTTCATCATAGAGAATGAAATCATCCAAGTCTCTTGGTTCTCTCGTTGAGCAGGGCGAGTTGCATGGGCTGCCAGCGGGAGCAAACTCCAGTCAATAGTTTTCCATAGCTAGTCGGGAGTAACTTCCAGTAATTTTACATTTCTTGGACTTTGTTTGTGGGTTGCATCGGATTTGAGGGAATTGGAGCCACCTAGCAAATCATCTAGAAGCATTAGTTTAAGGGCTCTTTGGCTTGGGTCCTTGCCCAGCTGCAATTGGTGGTCCACAAGGTTCAGCCCTAATCCTTTCTTTGGCCCGCAAGTGGATTGAGGCTTACTAGCCTATTGGAGTGGGAAACCCACTTTTTTTTTTTTTTGACAAGCCAAGAAGGCGAAGTTTTTTATTAGAAATTTAGAGCAAAGTTTACAATGAAAATGACAACAACTAAGGGATGCATACCGCATTCCGCATGCTACTATGAAAACAAGAAATAGTAAGTTACTTGTAACCGAGATATACACTTATTTCTCAATAGTCGCCAATAGGTTTTGCAATCTGGACACTCCTGACTTTGCCAACCTATCAGCCACTGTATTCATGCCCCTTAGGCTATGATAGCCCTCCCAATGCTTAATTTTCTCCTTCAGTAAGTCTAGATGATTTGAGACATTTTTTAGGTGCCAGGGGACATTCATTGGATTGTTCAACCAGTTGATTGTATTAGTCGAGTCACTTTCAATTACAAGTACATGGGAGCATTTCCAAATGGACTCAGCAAATACCCGAAAAGCTTCACTTATAGCATAGAACTCTGCCTGGTTTGAGTCTAGTATTCCAACATGTTTAGAGAACACGGCCTTTGTTTTACCCAGTTCATCCCTTAAAATTCCTTCAATCCCGGCCCTACCTGGTTTCCCGATAGTTGAGCCATCAACATTAAACTTCATTTTACCAAGTTGAGGCCGAGACCAAGTGACACTCTCATTCCTACATCCTTGTAGCTGCCTGACTTCTGCACTATTCGGCTGTCGGAATATGTCTGCAATAGATGTTGAAGAGGATGGCCACTTCGCCTTAAACTAAGTAGCAAATCTGATAAAAATCAAGTCCATGAGCTGCACGAGATCATAGCTCTTATTGTTGAATGTGACCTGATTCCAGCACAACCAGATGGACCAAGTGATGACATAAAACAGTAGAGTCCAAGGGTGCCTTCTTTTGAACTCCGGGGAGGACTGCTGCTAGCTGCTCAAGAATATGAAAGGATCTCCCAGGCAAACCCAAGTGATACCCCAAGTTTTCAAACATCTAGTCCACACCAAGCAGCTACACCAACAATCAAAGAATAAGTGCTGGATAGATTCCTGCTCAGAATTACAAAACGGGCACACCGCAAGCTCTACTCTAATAATACCCCTTCTAAGCAGATAGCTTCTGACGGGAAGCTTTTGATGGATTAATTGCCAGACAAAGACTTCCACTTTAGGCGGACCATATCCTTTCCACACTAGGTTCCAGTTAACTGGCCCTTGTTTCTGAGGTATTAACACAGATTTGTAAAATGAAGAAGTGGAATACGTACCATTCGGGACCGCTCGCCAAATGATCCGATCTTGGGAGCCCATTGTCTTCATAGTAACCCGGTGGCCCAACTTGCACCAAGCTTCCAGAAGCCTCTACGCCATTATCAGTGCTTTGCAGACTTTCCTTCACAAGCAATATCGTGTTCCCAGAACTTCCAGAATGCTCTAACAGGGTTAGATCAATTCTCGGCTCTTTATCAACTCTCTGCACACTTTCTTCTGCATTTAAACCGACTAGAAAATCTCTTTGCACGTCCTCTTCTATCAACGAACGTGACAGTTTCCTTTTCGGCGCCGGCATCTCTACCCCCGCTTGCTCCAAGGAGGAAAGATCCATCCCTTTTTCAGCTTCTTGGACTGGGTTTCCGCAAGAACTATTGGACATTATCCAACTGAACATATCGATCGCCTTGTACCTTTCTGCCATTTTCAACTACCCCATGCTGCTCCGAGGGGGTAATCTTGCTTCCTTCTTGGATTGGGTTGCTTCTAGGACCGTTGGACATTGTCCTACTGAGCTTATCGGTCGGCATCTGCACAAGTTGCCCCGCCTCAAAGGATTCTGGTACCACCTCTTCCCTATACTCTGAGACAGCCTTGGAAGATAGACCTTCCTCAGCCTTCATAGTTTGTTAATTTACATCTTTTTGCGTAATACCTCTTAGTTTATTACTTATATTACTTTTAGAACTTTACATTATTGTTTAAATTCAAATGTACTTGGAGAAAAATGTGTCGAGATTTTAATGAATATTGTACTTTAAATGGTGTCTATAATAAACATAACCAAGTTAATTCATAGAGATTAGAGACATTTTTCAATACATAAAAAAAAATCTTAAACATGAAATTGAGTAAAGTTGACAGTTTAGGGTGAGCATAAATGCATAATAGTTTTCTGAAATTAAGATTACCTACCAACTGTCCCATTTGTGAGTAGGCAACCCGCCAATGGGGGTAAAAAAAAAAGAAGTGTCTTTTCAAAAATATTTTTCTTTCTCTTCGGAAAAATGATCAATTAATTAAGACTTGCCTTGTACCGTTGTACGTCTAGTATAATTTTCCATCACTAGGGTTCCAGTCCAATTTAATGTGTAATTGAATCTTGGGCGGTTGTCTTCATCAAGTCAATTTTATTGTGATGTCATTGTCAAGTGTAGAAAATTCAATTATAGCAAGATGAAGAAAAAGAAGAACAAACCATTTCAAATGAAATAGAATAAAATTCTTTTCTTATAAAAAAAAAATAGTCCAGTTTTATTTATTTTTAATTTTGAATTTGGTCATTTATTAACTTACGCCAACTGTTACGTAATAAATTTTGAGGTTAAAAGGAAAAGTGTTCGAACCCCTCCTATATCTTCCTTTTCTTTTGGTCTAAAAAGTGTTATGTTTGGGCTTTGTTTCTATTTATAAAAAATTAATTTTTTTTAAATAAAAATAAAATATTCAAATACATTTTTATTTCAAATTTTAAAATTCAAATTTTTCACTCAAATTCTTCTTACATAATTTTTAAAAAAATTATCTTTTATTTTTCCCTCCAAAATACTTTTTTTATCAAAAAATACTTATTAAAATTTTCACATATTTAAATACAAAAATTCTCAAATACATCACAATCTAAAATTTTTACACATTCAAATACAAAAATTCTGAAATACATCACAATCCAAAATTTTCACTCCACGTTTACTTGGTCACCGCTTGTCTTGCGTAGGTATCACTTCAAGTCCAGTGCATAAATGTAGCCTAATAAGAAAACAAAAAGGGACATTCTAGTAGAGGAGACTTTGGAGTTTGGACTCGTGACAGTGGCCACAAATGCATTAATCCATAAAGAAAATTCTATGAACTCTTGTCTGGATCAAGGGCTCAACCAAATGTCAACCAAATGTCAAAGAGTTCTTGCAAAAACAAATATATATATATATATGGAAAAAAAAAAACATTTATTTATTAAGCAGTTTTGTATGTGCATGATTTATATTTCAAAATATATTTTTATACTTTTTAAAGTAACTTTTTACATTTCCAAATAATTTCTATTTATTGGATTATATCTTGTTTTTTATTTTCAAATTGAGATGATAAGAAGTTTCTCTAGTTTTCAAATAATTATTTTATACTTTTTTTTCAAATAATTTATATCTTGTTTTTTAGTATATAAGAAGTTTCTCTAGTTTTTTAATTTAGTGTTTACCTAATTCTATGCGGAATTAGTGGTAGGAAATCTTATCTTCTATTTTATAACATTAATCTAAATCGGATTTAGATTGGGTTTCTATTTGGTCCACAATAGAGACCTTTTCTCATGTAGTAGAGATTTAAAAATAAAAATAAAAAATTAGAGGCTTATAAAGTGAGAAGATATAATACAAATTAGTGAAAGGTAGATGTTTATAAATGTTTGTGCTAGAACATTCCAAACTATTTTTGTAATTTTCATAGTTGTTAACAATATTAAGACATAAAGTTGATTTGTTGAGTCAAATTACGTTAATATATTTGTATGTTTTGATTTTTCTTTTTACTTATCTATTTTTAAACAAATTTTGCTATAATCATTTCAGTAACTTTATATATATATATGTATTGAAATATAATCCATACACAATGTATATAGTATACTATAATAACAAAGCACGTGTTTTTACCAATGTATATGATATTCCACTGTACTTTCACAGAGGACGTATCATTTAATAATTACTAACACACTAAAATTTTACATTTGAACGGAGTAGTGATGTTTTTGAACCCACCAAACATGCAACAAACAAACTGATAAAAGAGAATCAGAATCACCTTCATGGCTCTTCGAAGGAATGTTGCGTATCGATTAAAAGATTCATAAATTTACTAATAAATTCACCTATTTTTCCATTCATTATCATTTAGTGTAAGGTCGAATTAATGCACTTTTAAGAGTCCTTGTATTATAGTTTGTCATAGGCTTTTGTTTTTTGACGTAACATAAGGTTTCAATTCTCATTCACATTTTTATTTTTCATCTTAAAGCGAGGATCGATCAGTTTCATCCATGCATCCCTTTTTACTGTCACTTTGCCTATCCATAAAACAAAATTCAATGAAAGCAATGTCTATTCATTGATTTTTCTGGTTTGATAAAAACAAATTTTGTCCGCATCAAATCAAAGTTTAGCCCGAAAAACGCGTCGTTTGGACGACTATGGAAGTCTTGAGTCGTTTGGAGTCTTTGGACGACTATCGAAGTCTTTTTTTTGGATAAGCAAGTTGTGATCAAAATTCAAAACCCTCAACTCCTACTCTCTCCCCATTGTCTAGTCGTGAATAGTTGACAGTTGGCAACTCGGATGCATGTAGATTGAGTTTTAAAACAAGTTGTCGTCTTTTTCGAAATAGTATTTAGAAAATAAAAAATATATTAAAAAGTGTATTAATTAAAAATCCAAACATGCATGCATGCAATCTATACACACCATCGTCAATCACACCCTTTTGACACTTTAAAGTCCCAAGACCTGGGAGATTCCATATGTATCTCTCAGACTAATCTTAAGATTCCAAACTCAGGAAAGAGAGATCAGAAACCAAAATGGAGGAGAGGAATGGAAGAGAAAAAAATGCAGAGAGCGGAATAATTGAACAGGGAGAATCAAGTTTGCAAAAAATTGATAGTACGAATGATTACAAGGAAGAAAATAACGCAGCAGCAGCAGCAGAAGAGATGTCAATAGAGAAGATATTTGAGAGCAAAGAAGTGCCATCGTGGAAAAATCAGCTTACTGTGAGAGCATTCGTGGTGAGTTTTGTCCTGTCAGTGATGTTCAGCTTCATAGTTATGAAGCTCAATCTCACTACTGGAATCATCCCTTCACTCAATCTCCCAGCTGCCTTTCTGGGATTCTTCTTTGTCAAGACTTGGACACAATTACTTGGGAAATCTGGAGTTTTGAGGCAGCCCTTTACCCGTCAAGAGAACACTGTTATTCAAACCTGTGTTGTTGCTTCGTCCGGCATAGCATGTAGTGGTAAGTTCCTCGTTCAATTCCTCGTTCAAACTTTAAGCTCTCTTCAAACCAACAAATTTTCCTGCATAATTAATTAGACCGAAAAATAATAGGGTAATCATGGACCTCCATAAACGTGTAATGATTATTATGCCTATGAGGAGTATAAAATAATGCAATTGATGCAGCTAATTATTTTTCAGAAAACAGTAGCAAATAAAACCAGTGAATATCTTTTATTGACAATTTTTCATAGTGAAAAATTAGTAGGATAATTGTTCTGATATGGTAAGACAAAAGCAGTGATATTTTTAATAATCTTTCATAATAAAAAAATTATAATAATTGATTTGATATATTTAAAAAAGATAAAATTATTTATTATTATTTTAAAAAATATTAAATAATAAAAAATAATTTTATATCTTTTTAAACGTGTACCACGTTAGTGTTTTTTTTAACTATGAAGATAGACTACAATGTCATTACTTCTAAGTTCTAAGACAAATTAGTGAAGAAAATAGAAGTAGAAGGTTAATTTGTATAAAAAAAATTGAATTAATTAAAGAGTAAAAAGCAAATTTATTAACGAAGAAATAAGATATGGTATGTACGAAAAAAAAGAAATATATGTATTTTTATTTTTGTTGGTTTGGTGAATTTGACTATGAAATAAATTTTGGAAATTTTCATAACATACTTTCTTTCTTTATTGATAGATTTGTTTTTTACTCTTCAATTAATTCAAATTTTTTGATACAAATCAACATTCGACTTCTATTTTCTTCTTGCATACTCATACAAATGAATATGTATAATTTTTGCTTTTATTTTTAGAATAAGTGTCAGTTATAAATATTTTTTTATATAAATTAATAACTGAAGTATGAGGGGTATTTTTGTTCAAATATTAATTTTTTTACTGTTCCATTACGGTTCATGACGGAGTCAGAGTTTAGGGGTATTAATAGTTTTACTAAATATTGGGGTTTAATTGGTAATTTATATGAATCTCAGAGTGCTAAATGTAATTTATCCAAAAGAAAATTACTAAAGTGGCATTGGGAGCGGTACTCTTTCATTGTGACATACTCATCCTGTCTTTACAAGATAACGCTACATTATTATAATTTTTAAAATAATAATATATATAGTGATTTTTTATAATAAAAAATAATAATAATTGATGTAATAAGTATTAAAAAATAAAATTATCTTTTAATATGTTGCATGTTTTAATATGTAGCGATTCATATTTCCCTTATTAATTGTTATGAAAAGTTACTATAAAAAGTTACTATGTGTATTATTACTCTAATTTTTATTATACTACTTAATTTGTGCTTTTTTATTAACACATATTGAAACTTTTAACCTACCAAAAAAATTAAAAATAAAATTCCTCACTCTTAATAAGGATTATATCTAATCTTTTCAATACGAGTTCAAGTGAATTTAAGTGATTTTTCTTTAACTACTCGCCATTTAAAGAAGACAAGGGCACGTACCCAATTAGTTCAATGTCCGAATAAGTATTGTCTTAGGAGTTAATTAATAACATCAATTATTATTTAAAATTAATTGATTAAGAGATATTAAATTTTGAGCTGTTGGTTAATTAAATTTCACCTTATTTAATTGTTTAAGCACTGCTTAATCCATAGAAAAGGTTAAATAGTAAAAATTAACTTAATGCATCAGCAAAACTTTTTCACAAATTTTTCAAATTTATTTTTTTATTAAATCATTTAACAAGCTAATTCATTTTTCCTTTAACTATATATAACTCCTTTTATATGACTTTCTTTCCATTTTTTTCTTCTTCTTCTTTTTTTCATAACACGTATTTTCAAAAGTGTTTTTTTTATTTTTTATAAAAAGGTTAAATAAATTTCAAATTTTTTTTTGTATTAAATATTAATTTTGATAGATTGTATCTTTTACAAATTTTCATTAATAATATTTGATGCTTAATTTTTTTAAAAACATAATATTTGCACACAAATAAAAAAATTAATAGAAAGGCAAAATGATATAATTTGTGTAGTTCAACATTCAGACAAAATGTTTATCAAATAATATTAATTGGTTCAACATTATAATTTAGACATTCAAAATGAAATTTTAAATATTTAAATTTCAACAACTTAATTAATTCAATATTCAAATTTTAGCATTTAACATTTAGATTTAAACATTCAGTTTTAACAAGCACATGCATCTTTTGGTAAATAAACAAAAGTTAAATGACAATTGGATAAAACCAATAAAAAGAACATTTCAATGAAAGCATAAGACAATTTTTCCTTTTTTTTTTAGGGAAAAAACAAATTTGGAACTCTTCATGATTGTAATGAAGATGCCCTAAAATTTATGACCATTCATGATCATTAATTAATAATTATGGGCACACAGGAGGTTTCGGAAGCTACCTATTTGCAATGAGCGAACGCGTAGTCAGTCAATCCGAAGAAGGCAAAACTGGAACCGACTACAAGAACCCAGCATTGGGGTGGATGATTGGGTTTCTTTTTGTTGTCGCCTTCCGAGGCCTCTTCACAGTTGTGCCTTTAAGAAAGGTAAATATATTGCTGCTTGTTTGAATCAATTTCCTTCACCATATCAACTCTACAATGGTGGAAAAAAAAACCTACGTCGAGGGACATTAACCTTGAACTGATACTTAAACTGCATTTGGTCTGCAGATAATGATTATAGACTTCAAATTGACATATCCTAGTGGGACTGCAACAGCATATCTTATTAACAGCTTCCACACTCCAGAAGGGGCCAAGCTAGCTAGGTAAGATAGTAGTAATACGATGAACTTTAAAAGCAGTTCGTGCTGGAAGAAATAAATTGCCAATCAAAGACTGCTTTCCAATTTACTACTGTTTGATCATCCAGGAAACGAGCGAGGACATTGGGCAAGTTCTTTTCATTCAGCTTCTTGTGGGGTTTCTTTCAGTGGTTCTTTACGGCTGGTGATGACTGTGGATTTGAAAACTTCCCAACATTTGGTTTAAAAGCATATCAAAATAAGTAATCCCTGATACCCTCTCTGTCCACTCAGCCAAATCAACATTACTTCATTTCTTGGGACTGACTTCATCCACCATTTTCAATTTCCAGGTTCTTCTTCGACTTTTCTGCAGCTTATGTCGGAGTGGGGATGATTTGTCCTCACATCAGTAACGTATCTTTGCTAGTTGGAGGGATCCTATCCTGGGGTATAATGTGGCCTCTGATAGGAAATAAGGAAGGGGACTGGTTCCCAGCAGGCCTAGGCGACAGCAGTCTTCAGGGCCTCCAAGGTTACAAGGTGCGGCTACAACACTAGCATATGGAATATTTTATTGTTTCTACTCTTCACTAATGCATAAATTATCATCCTATAGGTTTTTATTGGAATTGCTATGGTACTTGGCGATGGCGTATACAACTCCTTCAAGGTGCTGAGCGGAACAGTAGCTGGTTTAATTACTAAAATTCACGAAAGAGATACTAACATGTATCTTCCGTCGGCTGACCATCCTCCCAGCAAACCTCCCCCTTTTGATGACCAGTGTCGTACTCGACTCTTTCTGAAGGATCAGGATCAAATTTCAACGTGGTTTGCTGTAGGAGGCTATGTTATCATTTCCGTCATCTCAACTATAACACTTCCGCATATCTTCCACCAGCTAAAATGGTACCACACTGTAGTTATCTACATCTTTGCACCGATGTTAGCTTTCAGCAATGCATTTGGGTGTGGACTCACAGATTGGTCACTTGCATCAGCATATGGAAAGCTGGCAATCTTTACAATTGGGGCATGGGCAGGGGCTTCACATGGTGGAATCCATGCAGGTTTGGCAGCATGTGGACTTATGATGAACATTATTTCCACATCCTCTGATCTAATGCAGGATTTCAAGACAGGCTACTTGACCTTGGCTTCACCTCGCTCCATGTTTGTGAGCCAAGTGATTGGTACAGCAATGGGATGTTGTATATCCCCATGTGTATTCTGGATCTTCTACAAGGCTTTCCCCGATCTAGGCAAAACTGGAAGTGCATATCCAGCTCCTTTGGCTACTGTCTACTATAACATGGCTAAACTAGGGGTTGAAGGCTTTTCAGCACTGCCAAAAAATTGCCTCAAACTATGCTATGGATTCTTTTGTGCAGCAATTCTCATCAACATAATAAAGGATGCAATAGGAAAGAAATGTGGAAGATTTATTCCACTTCCAATGGCAATGGCAATTCCATTCTACTTGGGCTCTTATTTTGCTATTAACATGTGTGTTGGCAGCCTAATTCTCTACATTTGGCAAAGGATAAACAAGGCCAAGGCTGATATTTTTGCACCGGCTGTAGCTTCAGGTTTGATATGTGGTGATGGCATATGGACTCTGCCTAGCTCCATACTAGCGCTGATTGGGGTGAAGCCTCCTATTTGTATGAAGTTCCTGTCAAGGAGCACAAACAGAAAGGTAGATACATTTTTGGGGTTGTAAGTTTTGTTCTGGCAGTCAAAGACACTCCAAGAAATGCAACTGCCAATGTTTCATAAATGACCATGTCAATTATCCTTCCATCCTCCTTTCCAGCCTCCTATGTTTGTATACCAGTTTTGTTTAAGTTCAGCTTGCACTGTGTGGAGCAAAAATTATCAAATAAACAATATTTAAAACCATCAAAGATAAAGGATATTTCCTCAGTTGTAAAACTTTTTGCAAATGATCTTTTGTATTTTATTTTTGGGGGATAGTGGCACAAGAACATCCTCACAAGAGCACAACAAAACATCATTTAAACAGATATGGAGGATAAGCATTGTATAACATCCACTATAGAAAATTCTTTTGCAAGTCCCCATGGCATGGCGCCAACTTAAAGCGATCTCTATCAACATTACTTCTGTAGTAATGGCCTAGGACAATCATGCCCCATCATCAACAAAGAAATAAAGAAGGAAGTGTTCTACCCCACGCATAGTGCAGTTTTGCTAATCTGCTTCACATTGCACTGTTTTCACCATTAAAGAGAGGAAAAAAATAAAAAATAAAAATAAAAATAAAAAGAGGAAAAAGTGCTACCTTATATTTTGAGCCAATCTTCATAATTTCCTTGTCTGCATCTGATTCCCTAAAAACAGAAGTTAATCTGATATAACCAATCATTTTCTACCTTTTTTTTATGGGTCATAGAAACAGCAAATAGAATCTTTTTCCCCAGGGTTACTAGAAAAATGAACAGATCTAACCCGAAATTCGTTTCGACAACTACTTGCATTGGCATGACATCAATGAAGCAGCCCAGTCTTCATCACTTGTATTCATATCCTTTAAAAAGTTAATCGAGAAGTTAGCATGGTCAAAGTAAAAAACAATTAAGAAATGGCTTTTGCAGGATAAATATGTTACACCTCCTGTTTGAACATTATCATTTCACAGCGATTATTGTTAACTGGAACAATCAAATTAACCAATTTATGAACTAGTAAACATCATCTACAAATTCTTAGGTTAAACTGCATTAGCATAACTTACCTGTGATGTGCTAGTAAACTCCTCAATATCAGCATCTTCAACCGCAACCTACAAAGTGTAAACATCGACATAGTGACTCCTTAATCAAGGCAGAATGTCATCTCTAACAGAAAAAGATGATACAAGGAGGCAAAAATACAAAGCCAAACCGTTGCTTTTTTCTTCCCTACTGTGCTTTCTGTCCCAACATGAAGCCAAAACAAAAAAATGAAATACATTTTATGAGAAGGTTCATAATCACCTTAAACACCACCCCTTAATTATCAGGGGAGCATAAATATAAACTGTGAAAACGATTGGACTTCAATTTGGGTGATCCATCTGATGAATCAACAAGGAAGATATATAACAAATTGTATCCCATATATAATGAATGTTCTTCCAGATGATTTGTGCAGATACAACATATACAGGTTACCATTTTATTTTCAGGCAACAAATCATTATACCAACCAGCTAAAGAATAGATAAATAAATTAATGTAAGCCAAAAATTAAGTTCGACAAGAATTAGAAGAATATAATTCAAGCCATACCCAAGATAAGCTTTTCTTTTCTTTCTTTTTCTTTTTCTTTTTTTTGACAAGCCTAAAAGGCAGTGCATTTTATTTGAAAATGAGCGGAGAGAGTACATAAAGTGGCTAGGAATAATATAATAGAAAGAAAAAACCGACACCCAAGAAGGCAGTGCATACCCAATATAAACTGACACTCTTTAAATGTGTATACAAGAAAAAAGAAGCACCAATTATTTGACCGACATTAATTAAAAGACAATTTTGGTTCTCCCATAGTAATTAGTACAAGATACTTTCAGAACTCAAAAGTGCATACAACTAAAATTAACGGTTCATACACATTAGACAAAAATAGACTGGATTTGCCAAAAGATCCTAGCAACTTTCATTTGAATGCCTAAATATAAATATCTGCAACTGTAATCTAGATTGTCACAACAAAATGTAATTAAATCATTAGATGCTTGACTTGAGTGGAAGTGTTTAACTAACCATCTTTTCTTTTCCCAGTAGCTTTCCCCTTTAACTTGGGCCCTGTAATCTGTAACATAACAACCCTTAGAAAATTAGTACCAGATTACAGATTTACTTTCGGCAATTTCATAATTGAGTATGAGTTAATAATACATCACTAAAATCACTACAAGAAAATTGGATTTTTCCGATGGAAAATTTCCGACGGCAAATCCACCTTTCCGTCGAAAATTTGAGATTTCCGACGGAAAACCGTCGAAAAAAATCCGTCGGAATAACGTTCGTCGCAAAAACTTTTTCGGCGGTCAACCGTCGGCAATCGAACGGATTTCCGACGGATTTTGCGACGGCAGCCGGATAATAAAAAATTATATTTTTCCGAGGACTGCCGTCGGAAATTATGAGAAGAAATTAAAAAAAAAAATAATTTCCGACGGATTACCGTCGAAAATTAAATAAAATTTTAAAAAGAAATAAATAATTTCCGACAGAAATCTGTCGGAAATTAAATAACATTTTTTTTAAAAAATAAGTAATTTCCGACGGATTTCCGTTGGAAGTTATTTAAAATTTTTTTAAAAAATAAATATTATATCCGTCGGAAATTAAATAAAATTTTAAAAAGAAATAAATAAGTTCCGACGGAAATCCGTCGGAAATTTAATAAAATTTTTTTAAAAAAAAATTCCATTTTAACAAAAAACTAAAAATTATTTTATACACATAAATTTGACAAAAAGTAATACTATCCTAATCGTTGTCCGTATCCGTGCTCGAGTCAGTATCTTCATTGTTGCTCGTTTTTCTTTTCTTCTTGCCGCGCTTTTCCATTTTCTCTATCTTTACCTGTAGACTCTGAATCAGCTCCGTCATTTGTTGTCGCCCAGATCGACCTCCTCGGTCGATTCGGCCACTCTATGACGCATCAGATCATACTCAGCTTGCGACACGAACGTCGAAGATGATGCTGAATATACAGAGCGACTGGTAGAAGGCTGATTCCCCATCCCATAAACTCTACCCTTGTAGACTCCACCGGCAGTTTGAGTAAATAATTCTTCATCACTGCGTGGGGGATTCTACGTCCGCGCAGTACTATCATCTGTCGTTTCTGTCTGATTGAGTCTTTCTTCAGCCGCAAGAGATTGAAAAGCGTTCTATCAAGGAAAAAAATATATTACACATTTTTATTTATTATTAATAAACTAGATAGATTTTGTAAAAAAAAAGGTATTTTTACTAAAAAACTCATATATGTAGCCTCGGCACGAGAATCAATCCACTGATCCCGCTCTCCAGTCTCGGGATTTTTTTCTTGTGGCCAATTAAGAAAAGGTCAATCTTTGATGGCCTTTTGCCCATAGTATGTTCCTACATATTATATAAATATTAGATTAACAAATCATATTAAATTATACATAAATGACATTGAAACAAAAAAAAATATAAATATTCTTACAATTCTCGCTGCATGTGTAGCAAGTGATATTGAGTCATAGTATTGAGAGACCCGCCTTTCTCTGAAGCACGAGCCTCCTTTGCCTGAATTTGCCTTTTTTTGAATGCTTCAGACGCCCAATGTTTTTGAAGGCATTCCCAGACGTGGTCGCCTATCCATTGCGGTCTTGTCTTTCCGTGGCGGATTTGATGAAAAATATCCGCAAAGCGCTTTGCCCCTCGTACTTCGAACGCTCGGCGGATGTTTTCATCATTTCTTGGCAACCAATAAACCTTGCGCTACAAACATAAATGACGACATTAGTAATTATATAACTTATAATTTATATAAATCAATATAAATAATAATATAACAAGAAAATTACCTTAAACTTCGAAAACATCCTATCGCGAACCTCTAGTGGAATTTTGCGCCATACTGCAGAAGGTTTTTCAAAGTGGGCTTTGATTGCATCGTAAATTGCACCCGCAGCAGTATGACTCGGAATGAATCTAAAAATATAAACAAAAGAAGAAATCAATATTAAAATTTTAATTGAATACAAGTATTATTTAAAATAAATGCTAAAAATTTTACCCGGTAGAAGTCTCGTCTGGTATGATATATGTTGCACCATCCTCCTCCCGTACATGATCCAATGGAGGCTCGATCTCGGCTTCGCCATCATCACGATGCTCCGAATACGGTGGTGATGATGATGGTCTAGATCCATCTCCAGTATGTGTGATGCACGGTGGTGATGAAGATGGACCCGATCCATCTCCAGTGCTCTGTGTTGAGCCGGCTAAGAGTGGACGACTGAAAGTGAACCCTGACGGAAGGGGACACAATGGTGTATGCTCCGACGAGCGCGAACTAGCACGACCTCTGCTGCGACTAGCACGGCTACCTCTGCTCTGATTTTTATCCATTTAATTAAAATCCTACAATATCTAACAAAATATAACGAGGTGTGATTGACATTAGAATTTGTATTTTGTTCGCAGAATAGCTCAAACACATTTCGTACTATTATTTATTAATCCCTCCCAAAGGAATTAAATTTTATAGTAGTTTGTGCCATTTTAATTCCTTTTAAAAGGAATTAAAACTTTTCTTGCTAAGTTTTTAAAAGAAAAAAAATTACTCATTAAAGAAATATTAGTGCAAGATAAGATTTTTCTTTTTTTAAATATAAATTAACCACTAATGACTTTTGCAACCAAAACATAATTAAGACAAGAATGACAAACAGTACAATTTTTTTAAGGAAAGCATTCCATCTTATTTATCACCATAATTACTATTTTTCTCTAAAATTTTATGTTCGGTTTAGATGAATATAGTTGAATTATATAAATCTCAAGCATGATTATTCTTTTTGCGAAATTACTAGAGGCCCTAACTACTATAAATTGAACTTATTCATTTGTTTACATAAGCTTGAATATTGATTATTCACAAACTAGCTGGGCTTATTATTGCTTTTTGGGATCAAGCATTTTATGAACAAATTCCTTCGTAGTTTTCATAAATAGAGTAAAGTAGAAAGAATGTGTGTATAGATTGTTAGTTCGAAACTTATTTCCGAACTTTCCAATAGATTTTTACATTTTTAATATATTTTATATTTTGTAATAACTAATTTTAAAAAATATAAAAATACGTTTTAAAACGCAATTAATACAAATATCCTAATTAGATTCACTAAAATGCTTATTTCCATCTAGCACTTCATGCCAAAGATATAAGAAGAAGAAATTGAAAAGAGCGAAGCATTTGGAAAAGTTGAATTTAACTTATAAAGAAAAGCTAAAGATTCTGCTTGAAAGTGTTCCAGACTTCTAATCAATAAGTATATTAAATTCGCCCCGAAGTGAGCTCTAGATCAATTCTCCACTTACTGAATCCTGGCGGGTTACTCTATTGAATCATTGCACTCGTGTAAAGAAGAAGCTAACAGTGCCACACCAATCTATTTGGCTAGTAAGCAGGATTTTAAAAATCGAGGGAACTAGTAAATAGTGACTGATATTTGGAAGAAACCATTGACGAGTGAAATTACATTATTCTTTTCAATATAGGTTTTGGTCTTGCAATTTCTCAACATCCACAATCAACTCAAACTGCCATTTGAAGTTTAAGAGCAGAAAGCACACTTTCATAGGCTGAGCATCCAATATTAATAAAACACCACACCAACCAAAAACAAAAATACATGTAAAACTGAAACACAAAAGGAACGACCAAAAATGAAGTGGCACTAACTCCAGAAAAGGATAGGGCACCAGTTGAAAGGTACATGAACAAGGAAAACCAAAAATGAAAAGGAGAATACTCCGAATCTCACCCCTATTATAACTTTCCTAAACCATTATATAAACCATCTTTCACTTGTTGCAACAACCAACTCTAAACATACAACATGCATCAATAGCTACTAAAATTCACGTACATATCCAAGAATACAGCTTAAACACTAGCCAGACATCTAAAAAACTGGCAAAAAGAAAACAGGTCTTTTATTAATTTTAACCCAAAAATAGCCTAAATGAAAAACAACACTTCATCAATACACGCCAAACCAAAATCGGAGTCACAATTCAATAATTTCTTCTTAAAAATTCGATAACAAGCATATATTTTCACAAATTACCAAAATCCCTCATTTGTTACTTAAACAATCTCAAATTAGGGCAAAATCCAAAAATTCAAACACAAATTCCCAACAAAAACACATACAAAGCCAGAACAGAAACCAAAAACAACACCAAAATTCAATTTACGGAACAAAATCGAACAAACCTTCATAACTATAGCGGACTCCATACTCGCGGTGAGAGAGAGTTTAGATTAGCGCGACAAAAATCTTCCTTTTTTAATCTTTTTATTCACGATTATAGATAATTCACTACGATTTTCAGATTTTCAACATATAAACAGACATAAACAAAACCCTAACCCCATGAGAATTAATGAAAAAATTAAAAAAAACAAAAGGAAAGATTCTAAGTGAGGAATTAGATTAAGGCGAAATTAGAGAAACTAAAAATGAACAATAATCTAAAAGAATTTGAGAGGAAGATTTCACGCAATCGAAAAACCCAAACAAACAACAACATCTCAAAGTTTCCATCGGCATTTAACACATCGATGGGACGGTGCTTTTGATGGCGGCTAGCGACAGACGGCGGGAGTGGCGGCGAGGGAAGGACTGAACAATCGCCAAAATTGCCGAAAATTTGGGGGAAAAGGGGGAGGCGGGAGGGACGGGAAAGAGGAAAGAGGAAAGAGGGGGGGAAAGAGGTAAGAAAAATTTTGGGGGGTAGGTGGGAGGCGGGAGGGGAGGGCGGAATAGGAGGGCGCGCGGGAGGGAGGGGGAAAAGGGGGGGTTTTTTTTTTATGTACTGTCACATTTCCGGCGGATAGCCGTTGGAAAAACTAATTTTTTTTTACTTTTCGGAAGAAATTCCGACGGATTATCCGTCGGAAATTTTTTTAATTTTTATTTTGAATATTTCCGACGGTAATCTGTCGGAAATTTAAATATTTTTTTATTTTTCTTAAAATTCCGACGATTTGTCAGTCAGAAATTTTTAAATTTTTTTAATTTTTGGCAAGAACTTCCGACGGATTTTCCGTCGGAAATTTTTTTATATTTTATTTTGAATATTACCGACCTTAATTCGTCGGAAAGTTAATTTTTTTTATTTTTCTTACAATTCCGACGGCTTTTCTGTCGAAAATGTTTAATTTTTTTTATTTTTTTTGAATATTTCCGCCAACTCATTTTTAAAGTATTTTTATTCATATTATTTACCTCCTTTTTATCATAAATGTTATTTCTTTAACTATTCAAAATATATATATTGAAAATGATATATTTTTATCTATCTCTGTTTGTTATTTATTTAAGTATTTTAAAAAAATATATACTCTTTTATTGAAAAGAAAGAGTTTTTATCCCATTTAAACTTTGAATACTTCTAATTGGTTTATTATGTTAAATAAATAAATAACAAAATATTCGACAGAAATTTTATTTTTTATTTTAATATTAAATGAGATATCCGTTTAAAATTTAAATTCACAAAAAATTGAAATAAAAAATTTTAATTAATCAAGTTTCAAATGTATAAAAAAATGAAAATATTTTATTCAAATTTTAAAATATTTCATAAATAAAAAATAATTATTTTTACACGTTGTAATTAGTGAATTAAATTATTTTCAAATATTAAGGTTATTTAAATCATTCATCCACTCACTATTTCTTAAAACCTCTTTTTAATTCAAAATATTATGCATAAGAATCAATTAGTAAAATAATACAACATATATATCCTAAAATTCTGTAAAAAAACATATTATTTAGTCTGAATATATATCCTCGAATTCTTCTTCGGGACTCGTTTTTTCGCTGTCTACAAATTCTGTCTCTTCATCTGAATCATTGCTCACGTGTTCTTCTTCAGCATCCTCATCATCCTCATGCCTGTTCATTTCTACATCAACATCTTCATCATTATTGCACTGAAAATCTCGGAGACTATCTTCTAAATCATCGTCTACAGTGTATTCCACGTTTGATGTGTCAGTTTGGAATGCTATGTCTATTGAATTCTCCACTTCGACCCTACCCACTGGTTTTGTGTTAATCACGGCCCACCATTCAGACTTATCAGGTCTCAAAGGATAAGGAACATAATACACTTGTCTGGCATTTTGTGCAATCACAAATGGGTCAAATGTACCGTATTGTCTTGTATATCTCACATCAACTAATTTATATTGTGGATGTACCTTTGTTCCTGATGGTCTCCATGTGTCAAACCAGGTACAGTAAAATAATGTTACTGTTTTGACGAGATCTCCTGATGAGTATTCCAGTTCCACAATGTCTTGAAGAACTCCGTAATAGTCGACCTCGCCAGCTTCACTGCCATCACCTCTGACCCATACACCACTGTTTATCGTCTTTCTTTTTTCAGACCAGGTGGCTGTGTGAAATTTGTATCAATTTACAAAGTACTTCTGGTATGATTTCACCTTTCGACTTGGTCCCCATGATAGAGCATGTAGATTTGAGTTGGTCACTCCGTTGGAAACATTTTGTACCTGCGATTGAATTAAAAAAAACTTCAGCATTTAAGTTGCAATGAATTTACATCTATTGCGTAATAGATATTTGCAGGCTAATGACCACTTACATAATCTTTGAACCATGTACTAAAATATTTACGAACAGCTTCATTCCCGTAATAATTTCTGAAATCTCTGAAATATATTTCAATCATTAATGTCGCGATTAGATTACATAAGAAAAATGGTAAAAGAAACATAATCAACATACTGTACCTCAGAGTTGGTTGGATCTCCTCACAATTAAGCAGAACGCACTATTTTGCAGCGTAGAGCTCATTATCGTCTAACCACCGAATAGTTGGTTTTCCTGATGCTCTGCCCGTAAGATCAAATATTGACCAAGATGGAGGGTTCGTACTAGGACCTCCATCATCATGCCGATTCACTCTGTTTTTTAAACTCGGGATATGCTTCTCAAAATAGAATGAACAAAAATGTGAAGTTTCCCTGGCAAGGTATGCTTCGCAAATCGAACTCTCGACTCTAGCCTTTTGTTTCACTGACCGTTTACACTTCCCAATGTTCCTACAATTGAAATTCGTTAAACAACATGTTAGGGAACTAAAAAAAAAATTATATATACGTAATTAGGAAAACATAGGTTTAATTACCTTTCAAAAGGATACATCCACCTATATTGAACCGGCCCTCCAAGTCTGGCTTCTTCTACTAAGTGAATAGGAAGATGCTCCATTACATCAAAAGCCAGTGGAAAGATTTTCTCCAACTTGCACAAGATAACAGTGGGATATTATCTTGCATTCGCCTAAATCAGATTTCTCAAAGTGCTCGAACACAATTGCTTGAAGAATTGACTGATCTCATTATTGCTTTTCAAATATTTTCAGAAGTGAATTGAATGCAACGGAAGCAAATTCTCCATTAAGACATGACAATCGTGGGTTTTAACCCGTTAATTTTCCTTTTTCGCTTGGACACACCTACGCAAATTTGATGCATACCCATCCGCATCTTCAAATTCTTTATCCATTCACAAATATTGCATCTTTCATCCAATGTGAATGTGTATTTTGCCTTCGGTTTGGAATACTTGCCGTTGCCTGCTTTTTGTAGGTGCAATTCACTCCGCCTACAATGCTTCATCGATCCAATCTTGCCTTCACATTATCTTTGCTCTTGTCCTTTACATCCATAATGATGTTGAACAAATTATCAAAGAAATTTTTCTCAATATGCATGACATCTAAATTGTGGCGAAGCAAGTTATCTTTCGAGGCAATTCCCAAAATATGCTTTGTTTTGTCGATTATCTTTGAATGCCATATCCGTGAAGTCTAAAACTTCCTGCCTCATATACCTTAGGAATAGATGAAATTCGATCCCAAATCTCTTCCCCAGACAACCTTCGCGGTGGATCATCAACTTCAACACGAATTTTAATGAATCCGGACACATTCGTCCTGAATGTGTGATCAGGTCCTAACCATCATCGATGACAATCAAACCACGAATTTTTCCTGCCGTCTTTTAAATAGAATGCTTTCGTATCCTCCATGCAAATCGGACAAGCCAATCTCCCAGCTGTACTCCACCCAGATAACATTCCATACGCAGGAAAATCATTAATTGTCCACATAAGTGCAGCACGTATATTGAAATTTTCTTTTGTGAAAATATCATATGTCAAGACTCCAACATGCCACAACAATTTCAATTCATTTATTAAGGGTTGCAAGTAGACATCAATTGAATTCTTTGGATTATGCGGGTCTGGAATGACGCAACTCAAAAATAGACATGAAGTTGTCATGCACATCTCAGGTGGAAGATTATACGGAGTCACAAAAATTGGCCAACATGAATAAGGAGTAGATGACATACTAAAGGGTGTAAAACCATCCGCACACAAACCTAACCTGATGTTCCGCGGTTCTGCAGCAAAATCTGGATATTTTCCATCAAAATGTCACCATGCTAACCCATCGGATGGATGACACAATACATCATCTGGCCTTCTGTTCACATAATGCCACCTCATATGCGGTGCAGAACTCATGGAGGCATACAATCTCTTAAGCCTGGGTATTAGAGGAAGGTAATGCATCGACTTAAGTGGCACTCGCTTTCCTTTGCTAGTCGATTCACTTTTATAACGAGGGTGTTCACAAAATTTACACTCCTCTAAGTGATCGTTCTCGTTGTTGTACAACATACAACCAGTTGGACAACAATCAATCTTCTGGGCAGATATTCCTAATTTAGACACCAACTTTTTCGTGTGATAATAACTTTTTGGAATGTCTATTTCTTGTTGGGGGTTAACCTCTCTCATCAATTCAATCATGGCATTCATGCAGTCGTGTGGTACGTTCCAATCTGACTTGATGCTCATTAGTCTAACAGCTGTGGATAATTCAGAATGTGTCGAATCTTCCCACAACGGACGACTAGCAGCCTCTAACAAATCATAAAATTTTTGAGCTTCTTCATTAGGAGGCTGTTCAGTATTTTGCACAAATTCACGTTCACCACTACCCATAAAATGAGAATTTGCTGCATTTCTTATCATATCATGATATCGACTACTTTCTACATTATCTGTTCTCGCGATATTCCTCTTCTCATGCATATATGTAGCATATATAGAGTCAAAATTCGGAGGCTCTACCTCACAATGGTCAATCCACCACCAATATTTAGGTTTAAAACCATTCATATATAAATGAACCACCACATCTTCTGGACCAAATGTTTTACCAGACTTACACTTTCTGCAGGGACACCGAATGACTCCTTCATTTTGATATTTAAGAAGAGTACAAGCATGTTGCACGAATTCATTTACCCCACTCATAAATTCATCGGTTAAACCTCTTCTGTTAGGATTTATTCTGTTATACATCCAACTACGGTGTCGAATGAAATCCATCTACACATATATAAAAATAAATATCACAGTAATAAAAATATAACATTAATATCAAGCATAATTTATGTCACGACATAAAATTAATATAGCATGACCACGATATATAAACAACTATGGTGTCGAATGAAATCCATCTACACATATATAAAAATAAATATCACAATAATAAAAATATAACATTAATATAATGCATAATTTATGTCACGACATGAAAATAATATAGCATGACCACGATATATAAACAACTACGGTGTCGAATGAAATCCATCTACACATATATAAAAATAAATATCACAGTAATAAAAATATAACATTAATATAATGCATAATTTATGTCAAGACATAAAATTAATATAACATTACCACGATATATAAACAACTACGGTGTTCAATGAAATCCATCTACACATATATAAAAATAAATATCACAGTACTAAAAATATAACATTAATATAAAGCATAATTTATGTCATGACATAAAATTAATATAGCATGACCACGATATATAAACAACTACGGTACCAAATACAATCCATCTACACATATAAAATTAAATATTATAGTAATAAAAAATTAACTACGTACCTTGTTAAAATGTCAGATTTGTGTTCTTTACGTACAGTTATTTATCTAGAAGAATAAAATTTTGGATGAAAATGAAAAATAAACGAGTTATTTTGGTTGAATGGAGAAGAAGAAGAAAATAATGGAGAAGAAAATAAGGACTTACAGTGATTTTGTTAGATTTAGATGTTGGACTCCTTAGATGGGAAAGCAAAGCTGATCGATGAAAAACTCCTAAAAGAAGGCCTTTCAAATGTTGTTAGATTTGCAGGTTGGACTCCTTAGGTGGAAGAGATAAGCTGATCAACGGCGGTACAAAGAAGAGCTACAAAGAAGAGTGGCAGAAAGAAGAGCTACAAGAAGAGAATGCTGTCGAAGCTTGGGTTGATATTGCCGAAATTTCCGACGGAAATCCGTCGAAAAATGTCGGACCGTTGGAATTCAAAATTTTCCGACAGACATCCGCCGAAAAATGTCGGCCCGTCGGAATTAAAGTTTTTAAATATTTTTTTAAATTCAGACGGATTCTCCGTCGGAACTTTTTTAATTTTTTATTTTTTTAAAAACTATTTCTGACGGAAATCAGTGGGAAATATAATTTTCTTTTTTATATTATTTTGCTAAATATTCCGACGGATACTCCGTCGGAAAAGTTTGAAAAATAAATTTTTTCAAAGCTTTTCCGACAGAACATCTGTCGGAATATATTGGCGCCGCGTGGCGCCAATTTGTTCCTACGGATTTCTGTTGGAAATATTTTTTCCGACGGATGTCCGTCGGAGATTTTGCTGCCGGACTCAGTTCACTTTTTCCGACGAATGTCCGTCGGAAATTTTCGATGGATTAATGTCCGTCGGAAGGTTCCGTCGGAAATTAAGCATTTTCTTGTAGTGAATGTCCAAGACAAGATAATAGGGAAACCTTCACTGGCAACTATATGTAAAATTTCATCTTGGAGTATCTAGAGTTAGCTACAGAAGCCCTATTCCTTTATTTTTCTCTATCACAAAAGATGCCCTTTGTTAAGCAGACCACTGTCACGTCCCCTTTATTTATTCTGTACCATGTTGCATTAGACAATAATTTATCTCTAATTTTCATCATTATTACTCCTGTCACTAACCTATCTGTGTATGATCGCACTTTATATCCCTCAGACATTTCATGCACCAGATGGTTTTATTGGCATCTAAACAATTGTTAAAAAGGGACTTTCAAAGATTCGTGTGCATCATGCTTTCAAAAGAATAAAAAAAGGCAGCCCCGTGCATAGAAGCTCTCGCATGTGTGGGGTCCGGGTAAGGGTCAGGCCATTAAGGCTTGATGTGCCCAATCTTACTTTATATTTTTATAAGAGGCTATTTCCATGACTCATGTGCATCATGCTTTCAAAACAATATCCAAGAAAGAAAAGCATTACAGTTGCCAAAACATATAAAATTGTATTGTTTTACAAAACAAAGAGACTGATGGTGACAGCGCCAAAAACTGAACAAGCATATCAAACCTATTGCACAAAAAACTCCGTAGGAACATAAATCATGTTCATATTTAGATAAATGTCTAGTCAGGAAGTCAATATCAGTTAAGATAATTTCCAGTAATAAACTAGTAAAACTGTGAAAATAGATGGTTAGACAAAGGAAACTCTCTAAGGAAATTGTTGAATACATTCCCTGACAATAACTATCTGTATGCCATGATGAGTCAAAGTGAAAAATCAACCATGGAACTGTTAGCAGTTTCCATGACTTCATCAAAACCTGGAAGAGATAACACCCAAAATAGTCCTTCACATTTTGGTCAATAATCTTTTTAGTCCTTCACTTTTAAAATGGGAAAAAATAATCCTTCACATTTTCTAAATGTTACTTTTTAATCCTCCGTCACTATTCTGTTAATTTTTCTGTTAAATAAACCCACGTGTGATGCACATGACTTTTTACTTAAGGGCAAAATGGAATTAAAAGATGACGTCACGTTTTAGGCTTGGTCATCACCTATCGATCGTTGTTTCATTAAGAATCTGAGCTAAAGCTCATACCCAAAAACAAGAAGTAGAACACAATTCCACAAGAATTCGACTCCACAAGAATCCGAGCTGAAGCTCATACCCAAAAACAAGAAGCAGAACACAAGAAGAATTCCCAAAGAATTAGCACCAACAAGAATTCCCAAACAACTAGCAAATTCAGGCAACAAGCGAAACACAACAAGAATTCCCATAAAACTGGCAATTCGGGCAACAAGAGATTCCCAAAAAATTAGCAAAATTTGAGCAAAAGCAGAACACAACAAGAACAAGCAGAAAACTAGCAATTTGAGCAACAAGCAGTACACAACAACAATTCCCAAAAAAAACAGTAAAATTCGGGCAATAAGCAGAGCACAATCCCTAGAAGAACCAGCAAAATCCGCTGCCAAAAAGCTCCAAAACAGAGTTGCAGGAACCTCCAAATGCATGGGGCTAAGCTTCGACGGTGGCAGTGACATTGGCAGCCCAGCTTTAGGTGGCAGTGCAGCCGAGCTTCGACGGTGGCGGCCAAGCTTAAGGATCTTGATTGGCTTCCCTTTGTTCCGCAATGACTACAAGCAGAGGTGGCAGTGGTGGCCGAGCTTCTTTGGTGGCAACCAAGCTTCCCCAATTCCCCAACGAGCCAGATCTGAAGAGAAACCCCATAACCCAGTAAAATTCAGCAGTGGGTCGAAACTTTTGCATCAAAATTTTCATCTAAGAGAATGTTTTGGGGCTTGATGTCCAAGTTGACTATTTTTTGCCTGCAATCTTCATGAAGATAGGCCAACCCCTTTGCCACATTTAATATGATTTTGCTGCTATGCTTTACAATGATTTTCCTCCCCTTCCTGACTTCCCATGCATGCCCTCATCCTCATCCTCATCTTCTTCATCTAATCCTCTTCCTTCCAAGCCTGCTGCTTCGACATCCTCATTGTCCTCGTCTTCATCCCCCTCCGCCAATTCATGGGCTATTTTCAAGCACAATACAGAAGATTATTGCAATAACTCCGAGGAGAAAAGGCATCACCACAACAATGGCCACATCCAACGGCAGCAGTATGATGATCAGGGTGCGGAAGCAGCAGCCTTGTCATCCACCGCCTCCATGGAGATTAATCTTCCACTCTCGCAGGATGACAGTAAAGCTACCAGGGGTGGGGAAGGAGGGTTGCGGTTGCGGTTTCGGTTTAGTGCTCGTGGGTGGAGTGGAGTGGAGTTGAGCTTAGGGTTGGGGCTCGGCTGGAGGGGGGGAGGGGGGGTGGAGGAGTCGCTACTACTGCGTTTTGGTGGAGGGTGGAGGGGCGACGGGGCGGTTTAAAGGAATAGAAAGGGCGGCGGTTCTTTTCTCTTCTTCTGAAGAGGATAGGGTGAACAGAGGGGTGAGTTATTTTTTAGTTCCATTTTTGCCCATAGCTAAAAAGTCACGCGTATCGCACATGACCTTATTTAACAGAAAAACTAATGGATGACTAAAAAGGAACATTTATAAAATGTGAAAGATTATTTGTTCCCGTTTTAAAAGTGAAGGATTAAAAAGATTATTGGTCAAAATGTGAAGGACTATTTTGGGTGTTATCTCAACCTGGAATCCTTACCTTTTCCTCCGCTTTCTTAAATAAAGTAGATATGGTAACTTGAACCATAGTGCTCTGATTACTATGCTCTTTACTTTCTGAAGCTGATATTGCACTTTGTTTTCTCTTCTTTTGGAATGTAGTAACTGTTGAGTTTTTTCTAATAGTGTTATGGGAAAAAAAAAAAAGAAATTTGTAGGTTATGTAGAGGAAGAGTTCTAATTATGTGCTGTTCGCATTTGTTAAATGCGCCCAAAATATTGGGCGCATTTTCCAAATGCGCATTTCCTGGCCCGACACTGTTCACGGGCTTGGGCGCATTTCACAAATGCGCCCATAACCATTTGAACCCTTTGAACCATTTAGTCACGGGCTAGTCACGGGCGGTGATAATTTAGGGTTATTGGGGCGCATTTGTAAAATGCGCCCGAATGAAGAAATATATACTCGAGCTCCAGCCATCCGCCCGCAATTCAAAGAAATTCCTTCACCATCCATCATTTTCTTGCAAATCCTCGCCTCCTCTCGCAAATCCATCCGCCACCTTCCGCAGAACCGGCCTTCTGCAAATCTTCAGCCTTCTGCAATTCAGTAGCCTCCTTCAGCCATCCATCATCTTCTCTTGCAAATCCTCAGCCCCCCTCTGCAAATCCATCCGCCAACTTCCCGCAATCCGCCTCTCAGAAATCCTCGCCGCAAAGCCGCGAGCAAGTGTGATATTAGTGGCCCACTATTCGTAATCCTCTCCAAAGCCACCTATCCAGCCCTCAATATTACCATAGTTAATAATCGCTTATCCTCGCTCGCCATCCATTAATCACCGCTGCCTGGTCTTGAACGTGGCGGCTTTTTCCTCCAAAAGTTAAGCCACCGCTCCTTCTACGCCCCCACCGCTCACTGGTCCGGCCGCATCTGGGGCCGTACCGATTGCAAATCTTCCTACAACCATTTTTCTTGCACCACTGGTGACTGTGGCAACCGCCTCGAGTGCGATGGCCTAGGCGGTGCCCCCCAGCTTCGCTAGCCCAGATCTCAATCCACCACGACTTCTCATCCTACGGCGTGAGCTTAGTTGATGGGTTTAACATCCCCATGACGGTGACCCCACATGAAGGGAAGGGAAACTGCCCCGTGATAGGATGCAGGGTCGACTTGCTTCCTGTGACTTTTCAAGTTTTCATCCCTTATGGCCAACAATTTTATTGATAGTATTTGTTGTAATAAGTTGGCTTAAGGAAATTTTAGAGTTTTGGTGGTGCAAACTGGATTATGTTGGTTTGTTAATGATGTGTAGGATTTGCTATCTCTTTAGTTTATTGTGGTTGATTGATGAACTATAAAATTGCATAAGCCCCTTTAACGGGATAAAGTTCTCATGTGTGCTATTTGATGATTAAAAAGAAGCAATCTATTCCATAGCAAAGCATGTGCTATTTCATCATGTCTGTTCTTTGGGATGTTGAAAAATGCCCTGGTTGAGGGATGCAAATGCCATGTTTCCCAGTTGTTTAAGAAGATTTTTTAACATTTCGAGATGATACTGGGGCTCAACTTAACCTCCAAACTCTATCCACAAATTTCTGGGATGATGCCAACTTAATGTTGTGCATTTGGGAAGATTATACAAAGTCCCTAAACTTGGATGTTAGTTCACATCATTTACGTTTACCTATAGGGCTATCCATACATTAATTGGTGTTTTTTAATATTACGATAGCCATAGTTGGTCTTCAGAATAAAGAAAAAACCGAGACAAGAAAAACACCAAAAGAAAACATCAAAGCTGCGAAGCAAAAAGCCATCCCTTGTGAATTATTTGGCCACATTTTTATCCAATTTATCTGCACAAAACTAAGAAGGTATCATACTCAAGGAAGAGGAGAGCAGAGATTAATAGTACGATTAGAAGAGTTCACAGGAAAAGGAGAGAATAGGTTGAGTTGAAAGAAAAGGGAAAAGGTAATATGTAATCATATAATATTAGGATATGAACCCATAGCAAAGCTTTGAAAAACGCGTCCATGTCTCTTGGACGCATTTCATGAATGCGCCCAAGAGTAATGGGCGCATTTATGAAATGCGCTCAGGCCCGGATGCACAGTTCCGGCCTGATTACGCGCATTTGTGAAATGCGCCCAAAAAATGGGCGCATTTCACAAATGCGAACATCATATTTTTGGAACTCTTTCCTCCTTCAACTTACAGATTTCCTTTGTTTTTTTTCCAATCACACAAAGGGAAAAGCCTCGTAACTGTTTCAGCATCATCCTTATCAAGTTCAAGTACTTTACGGGAAGACCTTTTAGACTGTTTGTTTTCTTAAGGAAATCAGCAAAATGCAGGCAAAAGACAGCAAATATATAAGCACCCCTAAACATGAATACAGTGTAAAAATATTTTTATGTATGCACGCACACACATATTATACAGCTATATACAAGTTATTGTATGCAGATCAGAGGCCAAAAGTTTAATAGTTTACAACTTAAAAACTTGAAAATAAAAAAAATATAAGCAACAGGCACATAAATTTACAGAATAAAAATATAAAAGGATATTCTCATAATTATCCGTTTGATGGATGTCTACAATTGCAACCTCTTCCTTGCCTCCCAAGTTTTCCTCCCCTTTATCAATAAAATCACCTCCTGAGGTTTCCGCCTCATTATCATCAAGATCATCTCCGGAAGATACCTCAGCATACCTGGCCAATGATTAATTAGCCACCAAAAAGTAACTAAGCCTCAAATCGATCAGCTATTAAACAAGAAAGTGCACTATAATACCAGATTTTAGCATAGCATTGAAGTTTCCTGGCATTTTTTTAATCTTTTTTTTTTTCTGTCATTTGACAAAAGAAAGAACCTAAATACCAATAATATTTTCCTCGTTCTTGAAAGTTATAAAAACAAAACACTAAATGGCAGTAAAGTTGACAAATTTAAATAAGAAAAATAAATGCAACAAGTAGACAAAGTTTATACTTTTTTGCCTTTCGTCCTGTCCTAGCTGATCTCCGAGATGGGGTTACTTCAACAAATTCCGTAGATTTATTTTGACTGTCAGTTGAATCATCTTTCAACTCGTGTACAGGAGAACATTGTGAAACAAATTTTTTGGCTGTTTTCAATTCATTTGTATTTCTCTCACTTGTTCCACCAGCTCCACCTTTGAAATCATATTCCATTTCTGGTTCCTGGAACCAACAAGACATTTTGGAAAAACCTAAATGACACTTGATAGGCACATTGAGATCACTTCATAAAGTATAACTTGTCAGACTATCACAACAAACTTAGCAAAAGAGGCAGTAAGAACCAAGAGTTCTATAGTAAACTAACCACATTCATCTCCTTGGGAAATTCAAGACGAGCTTCATCTGGATTCTCATCTTTCCTTCCAATCCACCAGGCATCAGAGAAAGCAATCTAGAAAAAAAAAGATGCAGTCATAAATAGAGTGTATGGGTTGTCTTGTGCGTGTATGATTGTATCACTTCAAGTCCAGTGCATAAATTAAGCAGAAAATGAAGACTCTTGACTGGCAGCGGAAACTTTGGACTTGGGAGCAGTAAGGTGTGGTTACAAAAGCATTAAGGCCACCGTAAGGTCCCTCCATGAAGAAAAATCCATGTACTCTCGTCTACATCAAGGGCTTCATCAAATGTCGATGACTTCCCACAAAGAAAAATAAAAGAATATATATATATACCCCAAAAAATTTAAAATATATATATATATATTTAAAAATATATATATATATAATAAATAAATAGTTTTTGCAGTTTACTCAGTTCAAGTGTACATAATTTGCATGTCAAATTATATTTTTATACTTTTAAATTCAACTTTTTACATTTTCTAATAATTTCTATCTTAACTTTTATATCAAAAAATATATTTTAAAATACAATATATACATTACATATAAAAAAATTACAAAGCAAGTACTTTTTACCAATGCATACAATGTTCCATTGTACTTTTACAAAGCACGTATCATTCAATAGTTAATAATGAATTGAAATTAACACACTAAAATTTTACCCTTAAACAAAGTAGTGATGTTTTTGAACCCACCAAACATGCAACAAACAGACTGATAAAAGAGAATCAGATTCACCTTGATGTCTCTTCGAAGGAATGTTGCATATCGATTCGAAGATTCATAAAGTCACTACAATAAATTCACAAAATTTTCCATTCATTATCAATTAGTGTAATATAGAATGCACTTTTAAGGGTCCTTGTATTATATATTGTCATAGGTTTTTGTTTCTCGACGTAAAACAAGGTTTCAGTTCTCATTCTCATTCTCATTTACATCTTTATTTTTCATCTTAGGGCATGCACAACCGTCCTTCACAGCCATGTTACATTAGTGCCACATCAACTCACAGCCACTGTTTTACTATTTACGCAGCCATAATCAAAAAATAACACATGGTCATCAGCCATGCTCTTACTATTCACGCAGCCATTATCAAATTTTATATATATAAACAATAAAATTCTAAATTTCAATTATCATACATTAAATACTTAAAAACAATTAATAAAAAATATTTTTATATTATCGATATTAATAGAAACAATTAATGGGTAATAATTTTACATTATATTAAAATTTAAATTTAATAATACACTTAAAGCATAAAAATAAATACTCTAAATTAAATATGAAATACTTAAAACAAGTAATGGATAATAATTTTACATTATATTAAAATTAAAAAAATACACTTAAAACATAAAAATAAATACTCTAAATTAAATATGAAATACTTAAAACAAGTAATGGATAATAATTTTACATTATATTAAAATTAAAATTTAATAATACACTTAAAACATGAAAATAAATACTCTAAACTAAATATGAAAAACTTAAAACATAAGGCATGACAATATAATAAATAAATTACTACTACATCCCTAAAAATTCGCTAAGCATATGAAACATTCTTTTTTCAGTGTCTGATAAGTTTTCTTTTTCACGATTTGCAAAAGTAAGCCAAGTTTGGAACTTTTGGTCATGTTTCATCCTTTCTTGAGCAATTCTTTCTAATTCTTTTTTTTGTTCATGAGCAATTTGTCAAGCAATTCTATCTACCTCTATTTTTTCTCTCTCCAAAACAATCTTCTCCCTCTCAACCACCATCTTCTCTTGCAAGGCCCACTACAAGAAAAATGGGCTTTAGTGACGACTGGAATATCGTCACTAAAAGTCGCTTTTTCGTCACAAAAACCAGTTAGTGACGAAAAAATGGTTCGTCACTAGGTCGTCACTAATGCTCCGTCACTAAAGGGTTTTAGTGACCGAAACAAAAAAGTCGTCACTAAATGAGTGCATTAGTGACGACTTCAAGATGTGACGAAAATTAGTGACGGAAAAAAGTCGTCACAAAAAGGGGAAAAAAGTCGTCACTAAAAGTTAAGAATCGTCACTAATTGAGCACGTTTAGTGACGAAATTTAGTGACGAAAAATTTTCGTCACTGAAACTATTTCGGTCAGTTGGGCAGTTGTGACGGTTTAGTGACGGAAAAAAAAGTCGTCACTAAAAAGAACCTTGGTCAACTCTTTCTGTGACGAACTAGTGATGATATGTTTTGTCGTCACTAAATGGTTAGTGACGACTTTATGTTTGTCACAGAAAGTTTGTTGGCCAATACAATTTTGTGACGGAAAAATTTGACGTCTGTTGCATTAGTGACGAAACAATCTCGTCACTAAAAATTTGTTCGCAAATGAAATTAGTGACGAAAAAAATTTGTCACTAAATAACATTATTAGTGACAATCTTAACCGAAGCTATAACATTATATATTTCAATATTTTATCACCAATAACATCAATGTATTGATCGTGACATTATTTATCATTTTAATACAAACATCATCGACATCGAAAATGTAATGAAAGAAATCTTACTAATCATTCAACATTCAAAACCCATATGAAGAAAGGCAAGAAAGATAAACTTGTGCATTGCAAAAGACAACATTTTACTTTCCTAGCATACAAGAAAATAAAAGTTAAATATCCTAGTTGAACCATAAGAATAAAACATTATCCAAACATCTTACACCCCACAAAATAAAAATGTACACATAATTCCCACAACATTCTAAAAGTAAATAGGCAAAAGGCTATTTTAAGACCTTGACAACAGCAACCAATTGGCCATTTGATTCCAAAGTATGTCTACAATCTGTGGATGCTTGGCTATGTGATGGTAGATGCGTCACTGTGACAAGAAAAAAAAAAGCACTAAATGTTATAAATTCAATCCAATCCAATTGCAAATATGACTGGCTACGGAAACAACATCCCATAAATATACATCTCATGACATAGTACAATTCATCGTAATGAACGATAATCATCATATTACGTTTTCCACCAATCACATTTAATAGAAATGACCATGCAATCTATCACGTGACATAATACAAAACCACAAATCGAAAATCATACTCTTAAACCAATCCTTTTAACTAGGCATCATTATGTTACATAATGTTTATTCCTCAGACAAATGTAGAAATGTGCCATGCATTGACAAAAAGGAAATGAAATCTATGAGTGCACATGTGAGAACGTATTAAAGAACAACATCATGTCGCGATAACAATTATATCCATTGAAGCAGCAACATCCCATAATTATATCTCATTACAAAATATAATTTCACCAACGAATTATAATAATCATACTAAATTCTCCACCAATTAAAGAAAAATGAATATATCCCTTAACATATAATTCATCAGCAATATCAAACAGCCACAATGTTAAGATTTTCATAATTTTTAATAAATATACTTATTTGCCACTTAAATATATCAACAACACTGGCAAAAATCCACATAAACAACTCCATTCCAACACTGAGTGCAACAGGAAAAAAAAAATTACAAACAAAATATCCTAATTAAGGAAAACCAGAAGTGAAACTTCAATTTCAAGACAATGTAAAGCATTAAATATCAAAAAAGGACAACAAATTTCAGAACTCAATTTTCATCTTGTTCTTCTTGAGAGTTTCTCCACATATGTAGCCTAAAAAATGTAGCATAATATGTACTATATTGCTATTATAATACATGCAAAGTATATGCATGCATAAACTAACTCAAGATTCACATACAAATTCCCACCTCTCCACTTGTAATGTCTTGCAGAAAATTGTCCTCAAATTTACGGCAAAGCTCCAATGCTAAGGCCTTGATACCTTCAGCGCTAATTCATCTTGCACAATTTGAGACTTTCCCTGAAGGCTGCAGGAGCAGGAAACATAAATGCTTCAGGGTCAACAGAGACCAAAAGCCAAATGTTGATTTTGCAGAGAGAAACAATATGTTGAAACATCACAAAGATCTCAATGCATTTACAGAACTAGATTTAGAAAACACAGCCAAGATTACCAAAATAAAGTCGATGCACATAAACCGGGAAGAGGATATGCTACTCTGACCTCTTATGCAATTTCTGGGAAATTACTTTTCTCTAGATGCCAATTTAGGGAAGGGTAATCAAAAAGGATAGAAAGTAGGGACACCACAAAGCTCCAAACCTTTGCTCGATTAGATATTAGGAAACAAAAAGTTCAGATCGATAAATTTCACAAACAAAAGAAAAAGGAAGCAACCGGTTAAATTTCTTGTGCTTGCATTGCAGTATTACAACCAAAATTGCATTCTTATGTTCAGCATATTTCCTGTAAGAAGGAAGCAACCGGTTAAATTACCAATCAACAGACAATTTAAAGCTTTAATCAAGCCTCTAGAAAGATATTCCAACAAAAGATGCCCTCACCGAAAGTAAACATGCACCTCAAGGACAAATCAATTCAATCAAGTAGTTAGAGCCACTCCCAAGTAGTCATCAAGATTCCTCTTCTCGACACCAGCAAATAAATCAATTTCAAAGGTGGAGTCATCAATGAGAATAAAGAGACAAGACTTGGTGTCACAATGTAACATAGAGACCCAAGAAAATGAGGAAGAAAAATATCAAAAGAATGGAGCAAAGGAACTAGCAGAAAATCATAAGAATATATGGGTGGAAGAAAGAACTAGAAACACCAACAGAAATTTATAAATTTAAATCAACATAAGCAACAAAGATGAAAATCGCTACCCATATATAAATCATCAATCTATATAGTTCAACCTCCAAATGAAAGCTAACAAAAGCACAAATGACAGAATACAAGAATGAAACAAAAACATTTTACTATATTTGGCATTAACAAATTCATCAAATTATACATTAGATACTATATTCCAATATAATATAAATCTAAGCATATGCAAAGTCAACCTATTTTAGCAAAGATAAAACACAATATCACAATTCTAAGTACTTTCATTGCCTTAAAAATGAATAAGTTTCATAAGGGACAATCAAAGGCTATATAAGCACCTCACCATTTTCCATACAACCACTTGACAATGCATCCCAAACATAGGCTCAGAATAAGCTTTAAGTCATTTATTTTTCTATCGAGTAATATTCTCCACCTAGACAATAATTGAAGTTCAGTATTTAAGTTGAAAAGTAGATGTTGAAAGAACTAAGATGCAAAAGAGCCAATCCAATCAAAATGAAACAGTGACAACAAAGACAACTACATATAAGAAAATAAAACCACATGATGCAGAAAAGAAACATAAATTAACATCCCACCTACTAAAGAAACTGGCCCCACTTTTGAGAAACCCACTTGAGACAATTACATAAAACAGTAAGCTAATCAGGATGCCTAGTAGCAATTTTGGGAAACCCACTTTTCAGCAGCCTTCATACTATCAGCAATTCAAAGGTGAGTGTACAAATAAATAAATAACTCAATTTAAGCATAACCCATCAACATCAATAAACTGCATAAAATCCCACAAATTCACAACTTCAATCTGCTTCAAAAACAACAATAAACAATAAGCTTTTCATCCAAGAACCCTCAAGATGCTTGATTCTCACGTTTTGAAATCAAATTTAAGAGGCATTTCTCAAACTCAACCAAGCTGAAAAAGTGGAGTCAAGTCCATGAGCTTCGCCAAACTGTATAGCATAATATTTACCAAAAGTATTATTAAGACAGAAATTCCAAACCTTCACTTACATTCTGAACTTTTCAAGTGCTTCCTTCTGTTTTGCTTTATACAGGTCACTATCTTTAGGTAGACCGCTCAAATTATTGCCTGTAAAACAAAATGGTTAACATTGGCATCTTATATCCTTCCATTCCCACAGATCCCGCTGAAAGGAAGAGAAGTATAACTACCTAACAGCAAAAAGAAAATAAACTGACTGAATCGTAAGGAAAAAAGAAAATTAACTGAATAAGCTCTGCCTGCAGTGCTCACCAAGAATCGGTCCCAGATAATGAAATATGCACCCAACCAGTGGGCTTGTCAAGCTCGATTGTTTTTATCTCCTAAATTCAACAGAATGGATATGAACACAGTCAATACAAATGCATAATAGCAATTAAAACTGCTTGCTAACAAAATTGAATACATATGTAGTAAATATTATATGCCATTCTCAAAGTATCATTAGTTTTAGGTGATACATTATAGGATCAAAGCCCAACTTACTTTCAAGTTGTGGAATCCATCACCAGCTCGAATAGAGATCTTGCTAGGAGTATAACTCTCGTCAAGCTTGAAATCCACATACACGGCTACTAACTAGTAAACAATTGAATATCAGGAGAGCAAATAAGAGAATCTGGATTATCAAATAAAACAGAAGGCTTGATGACAACTAATTCTGATTAATTAAAAGAACATACTTGAAGCTTTACTTTCTTTTGAAATTGAATATTCACAAGATGTGGCTGTGCTCCATCTGATCTAACATCCAATATGAGAAACATAGTGAGTCCTATATTATGACATATTCCTCTTCCCTACACAAAAAAATGGAAAGATAAGGAAAAACTAAAGCTCAATGAGGGAGAGGAGTAAAAGATAAAATACTGCCAGTATGTCTCGAGATTGTCATTGCAAATAGAAGCAACGCCATTGCCGGGCTTGCAAGAGCTGATAGTCCAAGCAGCCTTTTTAGACATCTCAGTGAGATCCTCATCCACCACCAGCTGTTGGTTTCTCACGGCAAGCTTCCCCTCTTCCTCTCCCTCAGATGAATCCGCCATGTCAACTAATTTTCAAGATATTCGTAAACCCCACTTCAAAATATGATCCCTTACTAAAAAAGTTTACAAAAAGGAGGTCAAATTAGCGTGCAAAAAAATGCATAAGAAATGTGCAAACTGAATGTAATAGAGAATCATCAAGGAAAGTAATCTCTCAATCTCAAGTGTGTAAAAGTGGGAAAAACTTCAAGATCGGCTAATGCTGCCTGTACCAAATGTCTTCTGGTGAAAAACAGTGAGTAAAAGCAGGAAAAACAGTTTGAGACATACTGGCAAACACACACATAATTTTCCAAACATTACTATTGAAAACATACTTTTCCTCCTCTGCCTTACTATACAAAATTTAGTCTTCTTAAAGGTATCATTAGTCAGATTTTTAACTAAAGTTATAAAAATTCAAACACAAGTCATGCAGATCATTGGAGGATTAATTTAAAGCAGAAGAACTCATAAGACCCAAGAAGAAACAGAGAAAATGACATATTATAATAATGGTCTTGCCATGCCACATACTTTTTTCTATAAATTTGAAGAATTCAACAGAACCACATGTCCCGAAGTTCTCTAAGATATAGTCAAGTACTAATAAAAATATAAAACATAAAGATTTATAAACCAGAACTGCATAATCAAAATATCAATGGTATTTTTTTCTATGACCTAAAAATTCATCCAACCCACTCTCTTTCAAAGCATCCCCTTTTCCATAGATCCAACACCAATGATGAAAAGAAAATTGCTTTTTGTATTCAAATGCTAGCAGTTCTTTGAAAAAGCAGAAGCAAAGTTTGACATAGCCAAAATTAATGTTGTCCGCACATAAGCGTAACGCACAAAAAAAAAAACTACTTGAGAACTACAAGTTCAAAGTCTTGCCAAGTAAAGCAGAACTAAGATAGTGAACAATAGATAAAAAGAAAAACAGGAAAGCCTCATTATTGTGGCCATGTATCAAGAACACTTAAACCAAAAGTCTATATAGATTTCAGACGATAAAATAACTATAAAAAATCCTAATCATGCATCTTAAACATAATAAACAAAGAAGATGGATAAAAGTAAGGCTAAATAAAGGAAATGAAAAAAAAAATCCACAAAAGAATCATTGGTAAAACAATTGGCAAACAAAATTCAAAAACATGTTTTACCTTTTAAGACCTAAAATAATCTTGCAAGGTACTAGTACCTCATTTGTGATAGGATAAATTACTGCATACTGAAACAAATATAATGCGAAAAGATATTTGAAAATGTATCAAAATGTGATTAAGCTCCATAATATGTCCATGCTCTAAACTAAAGCATTCTAAAGACAATCACTAACAATATATTAGGAAAAAAAACTCATACTCGTGAAAAGATGCATTGTGAAATTAGGGGCCCAAAATTTATTTTATAAGCATATAATTTATAATGGCAAATATATACCATCAATTGGATTTGTTCACGTGACCTCTGAATCAAAGCGACCTCAAATTGGAGAATCGAGGCGACCTTCTCATTACGCCATGCACGTTTCAAGAGCTCGGCATCCATAGTTGAAATCAATGACTCATAGTCATCCATTGTGGAGTATCCCGATGATCCTTCTCCTAAACCAGTCCATCTCTAATCCAAACTTTACACGCCTCTTTTGAGTTTAGATTGCAAAACTTTCTTTAGAATTTACCAATGACATCTTTGGCAAAATTGAAAAGTTATACTCAAGTGCTCATGTCAAAGCCACAATTTTGTATAACTAATTTAATCAAGACAACATGAAAAATCATACACTAATTTAATCAATAGAAAAACTCAACAATAGTCAACAAGTCATCTTTGAAACTACAAAAGTTATTTCACTACAAGCTTTGTCTTACATAGTGAAAATGGTCTTCAAAAATTTAATCCAAAATGTCTAGCATAAAACAATAGCACACTTGGCTTCAATCGGCACAAAATTCTCAGAGAAATGCAGTTTGGCTAACACAAGAAACAAAGCGCTTATTAAAGTTGTGTAACAACCAACCTTGAAGGTGTGTGTTTGTCAACACTCACAGATATTTTTCACCATAGTGTTCGGCCGTTATTCATATCCGAGTAGCTATGGTCCACTCCTCTACTCTCCAATCCAAACGGACTCATATAGCTCTCACCCTTGCCAACCTTGCCCAAAGAAGTGATGTAGTTTTCACTAAGTTGGGACACCCATCGATGTTCGACAAGTTGTGCTAGAGAACCTCGTCCCTCTCTCAACCCCAACACCGTCATTGTTGATCACACCAGCCACCCCACCCTTGCCAAACAAATATATGATTCCGCCATGGAAAGACACGCCATTCCGTTGATGCCGGTCTGCAGGGTGACATTGTTTTCCATCACAAAAACAAGATTTGCGGGGAAAATTTCAGGGGAAAAAAGAGTTCTTTACCAAAGTTTGCAGGATTTCAAGAAGCGGATATCGATCTCGATGAGCGACCTCCTTGCCTTGACAACAAGCTTGGGGCGGTGAGAAGAGCTCTATGGCGGAGCTTCAAGCGGTGAGAAGCGGCGACAAATGATGGGGCAATGAGGCCAAGGTAGCTTTGGCGGTGGATGAAGGCGGCAATGAGAGAGAGGTGGCGAAAATTGGGGTGGTGAGAGGAGGCGCGGAGAGTTAGCCGATGAGGAATTCGGAAAGAGAAAAATGGGAAGGGTGGTGGTGATTGAGACAGTGTTTGGGTTTCACAAGCTCCCAAATGTGTTTTGTGTAAAATGACTTGGAAGAGATGAAGTTTGGGCAGAGAAACTTTTGGCGTTAGATTGAAAATTTGACTAAGTGTTGGCAAAAGTAAAAACATTTTGAACGTCAATTTTCCCTCCTAACAAATTCATTTTCCCTCATTTTGTTTTTTAAGTATTCAAACTTTTTATTTAATTATTAATTATTAAAAAATCTTTACTTTTTTTAATCAGTCATTAATTTTTCACTTTACAATACTATGTTAGTTTAATAAAATTTTGATTTAAATTTTTTTAAAATTTTAAATTTTGAATTGCTAATTAGTTATTAAATGGAAAAAGTGAATTTTTTAAAAAAAAATTAGAGAAAAAATAACATTTACATTTCTATGTTGAGATTGAAGAAATTAGGTATATTAAAAGTATGTGTATATACGCACTAAACTACTTATACTTTGTAATGATTACTTTTATTATAACTATATAACTACTATATATATGTATTAACTACTTATACTATAGATTTTAGTCCTAACTATATATGTATATATAGATACTCCCTCTGTCCTATAAAAGAAAGAGCTCCGTTTTTCAAGAAGTGTTTGTCTCAAAACATAATTGAGTTTCAAAAGTCAAAACTGATCATTCAACAAAATATCCAAAATACTCTCAATGAGATAGATTACATTAAAGGGTGTATGACATATAATACCTTTAATGAGGAAATTAGTGATATAAAATTAGTTGTACTTCCATTTGATTGACTAAAAAGAAAAAGTTGTATATTAGTGAAACCGAACTCCTTTTTTGGAACAAAAAGAATATAACTGTATAACTATTTACTACTTTTGTTATACATTATACGGACAACTATATATGTACATGTATTAATCACTACTTGTGTTGTAATATTACATTAGTGGCTTTAATTAGTTTGAAACTATATATTTTTAATTCCTAATTTTCTTATAAAGAAATATAGTTCGTAATAAATATCAAAACTTTTGATTACCATTAATCAATAGTTTATTTTAACACACAAAAAACGTATGTGTGCCAATTCATAAACTTCAAGGTGTTAGAGTATAATTATTTTAAATTAAAAACCATAAAATAAATAAGCTAATAAATCTCAACCCAATGAAGAATATGCTTAGTGCAACTGTTATTCTTTACTAAAAAAAAGCCAACTAGTATCCTTGTGATACGGCTGAGTGGTAAGTCCCAAGTCTAATCCTTATATAAACTGTGGCCCAATTAGTTTAATCCAAAATATTTTATTTAATTTATTCCAAATTATATGTCTCAATGCATATCTTGTTATTAAAATTTATAATATTCAATTTTGTTATATATATACCAAAGCAAATATTTTATATCTCCATATTTAATAATATTATACACTAAAATACAATTTTGAGTCATTTCTTGTTAGTCAAATGTCAGAGCAGTCTTGTTCTTGATGAGGTTGTGGCACCTGTGGTTTGAGCCAAATTTAATTGAAATAGTGAAAATATTATACATTTTCTCCCTCTCTCTCCATCTCAAAAAAATGGCTAATTTAGTAAAACTTCTTATTAGTTACAAACTATGACTACAACAAACATAATTAATAATATTATTAAACCCAGTTCGTACGTCAAACTAGTAAACTAATTGGTTCTTGAGGTGCTTATTACTACTAACAAAATTATATATTTAAAGTGATTAAACTTATATGTGTAAATTCATATAATGTAGTCAAATTCATATATATGCGTAAATTCTCAAGTTAATAGTGTATCTACAACAAATACTCTATTCGTACGTCAACTAATGTTGGCAAATGCATATATATTTGGGTGTTTTAGTACAATTATTAAAAATTAAGAATTATATTTTTCAAAAGTTAAATTCGGCCCAATAAGTAAATTACATAGCCCAATTCTTAAGTAAACAAAAATGAAGGCCAATCCTTATATTAGTTGTGGCTCAAGTAATTTGGCCCAAAACAAACCCAATCCTTATATAAGTTTTGGCCCAAGCAATTTAGCTCAAAACAAGCCCAATCCTTTATAAGTTGTGGCCCAAGTAATTTAGCCCAAAACATGTTATCTACTCTATCCCAAATTAATTAGCTTAACACATATATTTTTTCATCAAATTTATAATATTATGTTTTATTATACACTAAACTAAATTTTTTCTATCTCCATATGTAATAATATTACATACTTAAACCCTATGTATAAAAAAAATGAATTAATAAATTACAACTATTTTCTTTTTCATTGTCACTTTTTTACTAATTAAATTTTCTTTTGCACCAAAAAATTATTTTTATAATGCGCTAAAAAAATTTCTAATTTTTAATTACTGATATTTCACACATATAAATATAATCAAGAATTTAATTAAAAATTATATATTAGTAGCGGGTTTAGGCCTTAACCAATCCCTACTAAGGTTAGATACTTTGTGTTAACGCACGTCTATTTAAGCCTAGTATTTTTATGGACACTAATGTAATGTGTTAATTGGGGATTTCCACTTTAATACAATCAGTTTGGTTTGGAAAAAAAAAACAAAAATAAGCAATTAGTGACGAAACAATAGCGTCACTAAAACGTATTCCCATTAGTGACGAAAAAGATATCGTCACTAAAAAGTATTAAAACTTAGTGACGATAAAATTTCGTCACAATGATTATTTTAGTGACGATAATGAAGGTCGTCACTGAATTCTCGTCACTAATTACGGCCATTTTAGCGGGAAAGTTTCCCGCCACACTCTTTAGTGACGACTTTCTGTGATTCGTCACTAAAAATTGGGAGTAGACAAAAAATTAGTGACGACAAACGTTTTGGTCACTAAAGGTGGTATTTAGTGACGATATTTTTTTTCGTCACTAGAAATTCCGTCACTAAAGGGGGGTTTTTCTTGTAGTGGCCATTCTCATCTTGTCAGCTGACAAAGGATTTTTCGAAAATAATTGTTGGCCAAACTTTTGTTTCTCTTTATTTTTAGCCCTTTTCATAGCCATTGAGCATTTTACAAGACTAGTAGCAGTGTTTTCTAAATTCATGTGAACATTTTCGTTAGTTGGAGACGATAGGTTGACAAAATCATCATTTGTGTGTGATCTCTTTCCGCTACTAACGGTGTTTAGTGTTTCGGGGGTGTTTGAATCATCACATGGAACATTCAAAGTAGGAACACAAATTCCAACTATGGATTCCCACTTAGGATAAACTCTCAACAACTTCCAATGCTCTATAAATTAAAACTTTGAACCCTTACTTGAATGCTCCCATATGGTAAGTGCATTTTGAATCACATCTTGATCGTTCATTCTACTTCTTTTTTCCCTTTGCGCCTTTGCGAAAATTTCAGCCCATTTTGACACAACTATAGTAATTCTTCTCCACTGACCTCTAACCTGAGGCAAGTTTCTGGGATTGACGTTCGCATTATTTTCCTGAGCAGATCTATACTATGGTAGTATATTTTTCCACATCGTAGAACTCTTTTGAGATGTACCTATTAATGGATTGGTTGTGGTGTTAATATATGCTGAAATCAGAGCCACGTCTTCATTCCATAACCAAAACAGTTTCCCCTTTTGGTGTGTAGGATGGGTCGACATTCGCAAAATCTTCATCGCCGCCGGAGGCATCTTCATTGTCAGCTTTACCTTGAGATTGCAAATAACCAAAATTTGTAAGAAATCCATGGTTTTGTTGAGTACTGAAATTGGACATCATGTGGTGTTGAAACTCTAGAGATTGAAATATTGCAAGATCTTGCAGAAAATTTTGAACATTTAGACCAACTGGACCAAAATTTTATGGTGATTAATATGCACCTTGAGGAATTTGGGTTCCAAATAGTGGATAATCACTCAAATTGGGAGGGTTATTTGGATGAAATGAATTATTGTTTGGACGGAAGGAATTGTTTCCAAAATTTCGTGAAGGATCTATTTTTTGGAAAAAAAGGAGAGATTTTGAGAGATTTTGAGAGGGTTTGGGAGATAAGGATATCAGATTTTGCACCAAAAATAAGTAAAATTTATATCAATTTATAGAAAAAAATATTTTATGCCCGTTGATAATTTTTTTTTAAAAAAAAAAGGCTAAAATGCTCGTTGCAAACTGTTGTATGGTTTTACAACGGGTAGAACATGTGACGCGCGCCCATTAGGCTCGCATCACTTCGGGGTCTAACGCGTCTGTGAACGCCTTTTATTATTATTATTATTATTATTATTATTAATGAAACGACATCGTTTCGTGTCCTTTAGACGCATCATGACGTCGTTTCGACGCAGACCCAATGAAAAAAAAAAATCGGACAGGCGGACAGACGTGTGAGCTGTGTATCAACGTTGATCGCTGACACACAACTCAAAACGACACCATTTGCATCAAAACGTTTTAATGCCTTGGTGGCAAAAAAAAAATTACAGCCATGACTGTGATTTGTGGCGTCTGCAGGACCCAAATTGCAGTCACACCCAACTCACGGCCACATCACATTAGCACAACACCCACTTAAATCACATTCACACCCAACTCACGGCCATACCACATCATCATAGCCCCAACCCAAATCACAGCCACACCATATGCAATCAGAGTTAACCGTACATGGCTTCTAGACAGATTTCAACCTGGAGCTGAACCTCCTCCTCCGCCTTCACCACCACCACCACCTCCTCCACCAGCTTCTCCTCCATTACCACTACTTACTCCTCCTCCATATCTTTCTCCATAACCAGAGCCACTAGCAGTGAACACTTCACGTGAACAGTAACTGGGTCTCTTCATGTGAACAGTAACTGGGTCTTCTTCAGACCACCATCACAGCCACCTCCTCCACTTCTTCTCCTCCACTAGCTTCTCCTTCATTACCACTTCCTACTCCTCTCTTACAAACTTTACTATCTTAACAACAGTAACCTCACAATGGCTTGGCAAACACACGGCTTCCGTGCTAAAGGCTACGATTGGAGCAGTAAAGAACATCAAAGGAGACAACATTCAGTCCGTCAAAAATGGCAGTCAAGAAGATCCTCCTTCTACTCCATTTTCGTCGGCAACCTGAGCTCGAGGGTTCCAAGAGAAGCTCTGTGGGACATTTTCAGCACTTTTGGACAGGTTAAAGATGTCTACATCCAGCAGTTCAACAAAGGGCCAAGGACCTATGCCTTTGTCCGATACTAGTTAGAAATGGAGATGAGGAGGGCAATCAGGCTCGGCAACCGGCGAAGGATCGATGGCATCACTGTCTATGTTAAAGAGGCATTTGGGAGCCAGTACAAGGAAGGTTCATCAGGTCTGGGAAGCTCCTTTTACAGGATGCCTCGCCTGATAAAAAGGGGATCATTGAGAGATGGCAGGCTGTATAGAGATGTTGTCTATCCAGCTAGGGATCATTCCTCCAACGGCCTGAAGTTTAGCGGCAATATAGGGGCAGATGGATCTTCCTCAACCGCCCCTGAACAAAAAGAAGAGATGGTTCCCGATTCTCTTAAAGAGGGACAGTTGGGTGGGCTGGTGCAGATGCTACTGGCGTTGCTAGATGAGCTCAGTACGATAATCTCCACCGGCCCTAGTGATAACCCAGATCATGAAGAGCAAGATCTAACCCTCAAGGAGCAGCTCGGGGAAGACGGTCACGGCAGAAAAGTGAGGTTGCAGGCCGATGAACTAAGTTGGTTAATATCCAGCAGTCCAAGGAATGAACCGGTACAAGAGGGGACTACTCTTACTTCCTTGGAGCAAGCAGGGGTCGAGGAGGCAGCGCAGAAAGGCAGTCTGACAACTACTCTGAAGCTAGTAGCTGAGGTGGAGCAGGAATTGCAGAATGGGGGCAGAAATGCTGAGGAAAGCGTGTTCAATGGACTGGGCAATGGTCTTACCCAACTTGAGCATGCCGGAAGCACGGACCTTACCATTTTAGAGCATACAAAAAGCGTGAAATCTCGGCTGCAGGGGGGTTAGTCTAATCTTTTGGTGAAAGAAGTTGCAGCGTTACAGAGAGAGGCCAAGGCTGCAATTGAAGTCGCAGGCAGTGGGGAATTAGCGGTGTCTGGGCAAGACGGGTTAGATGCACTCAACTTGGACCCGAAGAGGGGCCTCCCAAGGCACAAAGAAATGGAGATGACGGACTTTTGGGCTCCCCAACCCAACAAAAGTACTGCAGTTCAAGTTGTGGCCCAAAGGAGACAATGCTTGGGATGACCACCGAGCAAAAAAGTGGATTCAGCCAAAGGGCCCCCAAACTTGTGCTTCTTGATGACTTGGAATGCGACCCAAGCTCCTCCAAACCATTGGCAGCCCAGAAATACAGTCCATTCTGCTCTAAGAAAGGGAAAATATCAGCAAGCCAAGGCATGAATTGTTCTAGAAATCTGCAAATTGCTTGCTCTAGTCGGGTAATTGAAACCAGTGAACCCAGGGACTTAGCTGAATTCATCCTCACGGACGAAGATATCGCCCACCACAACAGCATTCTAAAAGAAGCACTAACAACTTGGGAAGTGAGCTCCCAGCTAGGGATTGTCTTCAAACTTCAACAGGATGCTATGGTTGGCCATTTTGCCGAAATGGAGAAGGAACACCGGGCAACACGAGCAGGTTAGAGACGACCCTACTCTTCCTGCTCTATTTGTTTTTGAGTTCTTGTTTGTGGTAAATGATGATACTTTCTTGGAATGTAAGGGGTTTAGGAGCTAGGGAGAAAAAAAGATCCGTTAGAAAACTTGTGTTAAGGAAAAAATTTGGAATGGGTTTCTTCCAAGAATCTAAATTGGAGAGTTTGGATGCTCGTGGTGTGGGTCAATTTTGGGGAGGCAATAAATATAATTTTGAGTGGGTTCCCTCTGCTGGGCGTGCGGGAGGTCTGATTGTAGTTTGGAATGATGATTTTTTTCATTGTGCTGAGGCTATTCTAGAGCAGAGATTCATCATGTTAAGAGGTAAATTGGTGGGATCTAATTTTGAATGTGCTTTCTGTACTGTATATGCTCCAAACTGTGATAACCAAAGAAGAGGCCTTTGGATTGAGCTATCTAACAAAGTAACCAACTGGCAAATGCCATGGTGTTTTGGAGGAGACTTTAATGTGACGAGGTCGCCAGAAGAAAGAAGTGGCCACGCAGGAATTATGTTAGTCATGGATGAGTTCAATGACTTTATTGAAAATTTGCAGCTCGTTGACTTACCTTTGGTGGATGGACAATTCACCTGGGGTAATAACCGCAATCCCCCTGTTAGAAGTCGGCTGGATAGATTTTTGTTCTCGAGTGAATTTCTGGACACATTTCCATCGGTGGTTCAGCGAGTTTTGCCAAGGTCTTTATCTGATCATCATCCCATTTTTCTAGACACAGAGGAGATCAATTGGGGCCCCAGACCCTTCAAGTTCTGCAACCACTGGCTTGATAAAGAAGGGTTCAACACTATAGTTCATAATGAATGGAAAGATATTGCAGCTCAATCTAGGAATAATGTTGGGTTATGGCTAAAACTAAAAAGGCTCAAGCCTCTCATCAACCGGTGGAAAATTCAGAACAATGAGGCAGATCCTCATTTCATCTAGGGATTGGAGGAGGAGATCGATAGGTTGGAGAAGGAAAATGCATCAAATGGGTTATCGGCTGACAAAAGAATTGATCTTGCCAATAAGCGGGCCTAGCTATGGAGCTTGTATCAGGCAGAGGAGAGAGTTTGGATGCAGAAGTCCCGAAGTAAATGGCTTCAGGAAGGAGACAGGAATACTAAATATTTCCACCTAATGGCTTCCTCAAGGAGAAGGGTAAATCTTATTAGTAATCTGGTCTTTGATGGAAGAAGGGTGTCGCAACCACAAGAGTTGAAAGATGCAGTCGCAAAGTATTTCTCAGATTTTTACAACAAGGTGTCGGCAGTAGGGATATTGGAATTTGACTGCCAGTTCAAAAGCATATCCGATGAACAAAGGGATAGCCTTGAAGTCCCATTTTCAGAAACCGAAGTTTGGGGAGCTATCAAGCAGTGTGATGGTAATAAAGCTCCTGGGCCAGACGGGTTTAACATGAATTTCTTCAAGCATCATTGGAGCTCAGTAAAACAAGATGTGATGACCTTCCTAGAAGGCTTCTTTGAAACCGAGACTTTTGACAAGGCAGTTAACTCTTCTTTTATCACCTTGGTGCCAAAGACGGAAAATCCCGTTCATTTAAAAAATTATAGGCCTATTAGCCTTGTGGGGAGCATCTACAAAATATTGGCCAAAGTTTTAGCGATCAGACTGAAAAGGGTGATTAACGAGGTGATCGGGAGCAATCAGTTTGCATTCCTGAAAAATAGACAATTATCAGATTGTTTCTTAATTGCCAATGAAGCTGTAGACTACCTCAGGAAAAACAACAGGAGTGGCATTTTGATGAAGGTGGACTTCGAGAAAGCATTTGACAATGTTGATTGGGATTTTCTGGATCTTGGTATGATAAAGATGAATTTTGAAAGGAAGTGGAGGAGTTGGATCCGTTTCTGTGTGGCCACTGTATCAATGTCAATCCTGATCAATGGCTCTCCAACTAAGCAATTCGGCATTAAAAAAGGTCTTCGCCAAGGTTGCCCCCTCTCCCAAATGCTTTTTAATATCATGGTGGAAGGGTTCAGTGTCCTCATGAACAAAGGGGAGTATTTAGGGCTGTACGAAGGGATAAGCATAGGGCAAGAAAGCTTCAGGTTAGCTCATTTACAATATGCAGATGATACTCTTATATTCATTAAACCTGATTTTAAAAGTGTCCTGAATGTTAAAAGAATTCTCCGATGTTTTGAGGTGATGTCTGGTTTGAAGGTTGATTTCAGCAAAAGCAGTTTGATTGGTATTTGATGAGTGTCGAAACCACCAAAAATAATCCTTCTCTGGCTAAGCTCTGTAGATAGCAGTGAGAGGGTCGAATCCACAGAGATTGGTTAAATTTATTCCTTAAACAAAATAAAATAATAAAAGGGGGGTTTTGTATTATGAACTAAACAAGAATTGATTAAAAACACCAACGAAATTAAATAACTAATTAAAAATATGAGGAAAAATTAATAAGGAGAAGTTTCCAATCAAGAATTAATTTCGGTATTGATTCCTCAAATTGATCATTGATTCAAAAGATAGGTTCTTTTATCTTGAATAAATTGGTTATAGTTGTTGAAGATCCGTCCTCTAACAACCAATCTTTTCTTACTTTTTCGATAACCTTCGGATCCGTCCTATGAGTTATTTCTCTAATTAACAAACACAACCTTCGGATCCGTCCTATGAGTTATGTCTATTAATTGCATTAAGATTCAAAAAGACCCAATTACTAACCAAGAAACGCCGTGTTTATTTAAGCTAGATTATATATTTTCATAACATACAATCTAAGGCGTTGATTACCTTTCGATGTTGTTATTTGCCACTTGAATTAGAACAATCAACAAAAGATTAATTATTCTAAATGACTATATATTGAATTCAACTATCAAACAATAGGCCTCTTGTCTAATAATTCAATTCAATAATATAATGAAGCATAGAAAATATATAAATACTCAAGAATAAAAGAAACAATAAAATTACCGGAACCTCACAATTGTTGGAATCAAACCTTAATTAAACTTGATTGGAAAATAAAAATTTAGCTAAACATAATTAAAAGAAAATACAAGAAAATCAAATGACTGCCCTTTTTGTCGATCCCGTGCGGCTTTCGTCTTCCTCGGCCGTAGCTCACTCCATGAAAGGATGAATTGTGGCTTGAGAATTCCAAACCTTGTTTTCCTCTCTATTGAACTAGGAAAGCCTAAAAATGGGATGCCTTGATTGTCTCCAAGCCTTGCCTATTTATAGGCAAGGATTCAAGACATTTGGTTGTGCTTTTCCTTAATTCAAGGCTTTTCTTTTCCTTAATTCAAGGCTTTGCTTTTTCTTAATTCAAGGCTTTTCTTTTCCTTAATTCAAGGCTTTGCTTTTCCTTAATTCAAGGCTTTTCTTTTCCTTAATTTAAGGATTTGCTTTTCCTTAATTCAAGGCTTTTCTTTTCCTTAATTCAAGGATTTGCTTTTCTTTAATGGCCAACATTTTGTTGTGGAATTTGGTGGCCTCAATTGTGTCTTTCTTGTGCCACTTGTCATGTGAGGCTACATTCTTTAGGAAAAATGCTTCATCTAACCATTAATCACAAAAAGAATTAATATCCTTATAAACAAGCTTTTTAATCAATTAAAACACAAGAGAATTGATCCAATAAATATGCAATTATACACTCTATCAGTATTGGGGTGGATGAGGGCCTAGTGAGTGGCTGGGCTTTGTATCTTGCCTGCAAGGTTGAAACCTTCCCGGTTAAATATCTTGGTCTCCCTCTGGGTGTAAACTCAGCCGCCCAAAGTATCTGGGGACCTATCTTGGATAAAATGAGATCAAAGCTCGCTGGATGGCAAGCAAGGTACCTCTCAATGGATGGTAGAGTTACGTTAATTAATTCCATCTTGTCAAGCTTGCCGCTCTTTTTCCTGTCGGTTTTCAAGCTGCCTTGTGGTGTTAAAAATGACATGGATAAATTGATACGGAGATTTCTCTGGGGCAGTTCGGATCACTAACATAAATTGCATTATGTGGATTGGCACACTGTAAATGCCCCAAAGTGGCTCGGAGGATTGGGTATGATTGACTTTCATTTAAAGAACTCGGCTTTATTATCAAAAAGGCTATGGAGGTTTGGCAATGAGGTTAATTCGCTATGGAGGACTTTTATGGTGGAAAAATACGGGCTGGACAGGAAGCGTCTCCTTCCCACCATTTGTAATAATAGACTTGCCTCTAACACATGGAAAGCTATCACGGCCCCCCTTACCCCCGCTAACAAATTTTATGATGTTGTTTTATCAGGTATGAGGGCATTGCTTGGGAAGGGAGACAATATTGTTTTCTGGCATGATGAATGGATTGAAGGAATGGTTCTAAAAATGTGCTTTCCTCGCATATTTGCTCTGTCGGTGAATAAGGGCGGCTATGTTGCTGAGTTCGGAAACTGGAGGAATGGGCAATGGGAATGGAAGATTGATCTTCGTAGGAATGCTCTCGATTGGGAAAGCCAGCAGTGGGAAGATTTGTTGAGTATTCTGAAAGGGCAATATCCCAGTCGAAACTCCCAAGATCGGATCATTTGGCGAGCGGTCCCGAATGGTACGTATTTCACTTCTTCATTTTACAAATCTGTGTTAATACCTCAGAAACAAGGGCCAATTAACTGGAATCTAGTGTGGAAAGGATATGGTCCGCCTAAAGTGGAAGTCTTTGTATGGCAATTAATCCATCAAAAGCTTCCCATCAGAAGCTATCTGCTTAGGAGGGGTATCATTAAAGCAGAGCTTGCGGTGTGCCCGTTTTGTAATTCTGAGCAGGAATCTGTCCAACACTTATTCTTCGACTGTTGGTGTAGCTGGTTGGTGTGAATTAGATGTTTGAAAACTTGGGGTATCACCTGGGTTTGCCCGGGAGATCCTTTCATCTTCCTGAGTAGCTGGCAGCAGTCCTCCCCGGAGTTCAAAGGAAGGCAGCCTTGGATTCTACTGTTTTATGTCATCACTTGGTCCATCTGGTTGTGCCGGAATCAAGTCACGTTCAACAATAAGAGCTATGATCTCGTGCAGCTCATGGACTTGATTTTTTCAGATTTGCTACTTGGTTTAAGGCGAAGTGGCCATCCTCTTCAACATCTATTGCAGACATATTCCGACAGCCGAATAGTGCAAAAGTCAAGCAACTACAAGGAAGTAGGAATGAGAGTGTCACTTGGTCTCGGCCTCAACTTGGTAAAATGAAGTTTAATGTTGATGGCTCAGCTATCGGGAAACCAAGTAGGGCTGGGATTGGAGGAATTCTAAGGGATGAACTGGGTAAAACAAAGGCCGTGTTCTCTAAGAATGTTGGAATACTAGACTCAAACCAGGCAGAGTTCTATGCTATTCGTGAAGCTTTTTGGGTATTTGCTAAGTCCATTTGGAAATGCTCCCATGTACTTGTGATTGAAAGTGACTCGGCTAATGCAATCAACTGGTTGAACAATCCAATGAATGTCCCCTGGCACCTAAAAAATGTCTCCAATCATCTAGACCTGCTGAAGGAGAAAATTAAGCACTAGGAGGGCTATCATATCCCAAGGGGCATGAATACAGTGGCTGATAGGTTGGCAAAGTCAGGAGTGTCCAGATTGCAAAACTTATTGGCGACTATTGAGAAATAAGTGTATGTCTCGGTTACAAGTAACTTACTATTTCTTGTTTTCACAGTAGCATGCGAAATAAGGTATGCAGCCCTTAGTTGCTGTCTTTTTCATTGTAAACTTTGCTCTAAATTTCTAATAAAAACTACGCCTCCTTGGCTTGTCAAAACAAAAAAATCACAGCCACACCCAACTCACGGCCACACCACATTAGTCCAAAAGAGAGCGAGAATCAATTTCATCAACCAATCATTTTTTACTTCCACTTTGCTTATCTATAAAACAAAAATTTGAATGAACGCAATGTCTACTCATTCATTTTTATGGTTTAATAAAAGAAAAGATTAAGTCCCCATCACATCAAGGGTTCGGACGAAAGACAGGTCATTCGCGTATGCAAGTTGTGATCAAAACTCCCCACTCCCACTCTCTCCCCACTGGCTAGTAGTGAACAGTTGACAACTTGACGTGTATCATCACTCGAACCCTTTTGGCACGTTTAAAATCCTAAGGCCTTGAACCTTACCTTCAACTTCAGTGGGAGATTCCATATGTATCTCTGATCAGTCTTATCCTAAGATTCCAAACTCAGGAAAGAGAGAAAAGAGCCCAAAATGGAGGAGATGAATGGAAGAGAAAAGAATGCAGAGAGCGGAATAATTGAACAAGGAGAATCAAGTTTGCAAAAAAATAACAGTACGAAAGATTACAATAAGGCAACGAATAAAGCAGCAGAAGAAGTGATGTCAATAGAGAAGATATTTGAGAACACAGAAGTGCCATCGTGGAAAAATCAGCTGACTGTGAGAGCATTCGTGGTGAGTTTTGTCATGTCCGTGATGTTCAGCTTCATAGTTATGAAGCTCAATCTCACCACTGGAATCATACCTTCACTCAACGTCTCAGCTGGCCTTCTGGGATTCTTCTTTGTCAAGACCTGGACGCAGTTACTTGCCAAATCTGGAGTTCTGAGGCAGCCCTTTACCCGTCAAGAGAACACTGTCATTCAAACCTGTGTTGTTGCTTCGTCCGGCATAGCATTTAGTGGTAAGTTCCTCGTTCAAATATATGCATCCACCCCTTTTCCCTTCAAGCTTTAAGCTTTCTTCAAACCAACAAATTTTTCTTGCGTAATTAGACCAAACAATGAGAGGGTAATCATAGTCAAGCCACGGGACAGACCTCCATTAACGTGTAATGATTATTATGCCTATTAGTATAAAATAATGCAATTGATGCAGCTAATTATTTTTCAGAAAACCGATGAATAATCTTTTCTTTGCATCTGAAATAAGAACATCACAACATCTGTTCTGCTCAAAACCTCCCCCCTCCCCACTCCCCACGACGTCCCCTTTCTTTCTTTCTTTCTTTTTTTTTTCTGATTTTAAACTACTAATCGAAAGATTTCATGGCATCTGGAGTAATTTTTCTTTTGCATTTCCTTTCATTTGGTGAAGTATTAGTAGGATAATTGTTCCATATAGTAAATAAAAATAATAATTTTTTATAATAAAAAATTAAAATTGTTAACACGATAGATTAATAAAAAATAAATAAAAATAATATCACATTAATATTTTTTTTTTACTACAAAAAGTTATTAAAAATTTTATTATTCCTAAGATAAATAGTGAGACATCTCCTTGCCAAGTTTGATATTTTATTGTCGGTTGACCAATCTGCTTCATAGAAGTCTCAAAATCTCATCATTTTTTAAGGTCCATAATGTCTTTGGAAGTTTATCTGATTTCCTACGTTAGCACAAAATTAAAAAAAAAAAAGAAAAAGGAAATTTCTAAAGTACGTAACATTCGGAGTGGCACCCTTTCATAGTCACATATTGATCCTCTCGTTACGGGACGGCCGTCACGGCCCTACCTCTTCTCGCTTGTTGGACTCATCAATATATTTATCAATCAATAATGCCTCATTTTTTATGTGAAAAATAGGATACCAAACAGCATTATAATTTTTATTATACTACAATTATTAACACATATTGAGACTTTTGACCCACCAAAAATAATTGCATGATCTTAATAAATATTATATCTAATTTAATATTTTCGATTATAAGTTCAAATTTAGTTGAGATTTTTGGTATCATTTATTATGTATCAACTGTATTCCATTAATGAAATTATAACGATAGTTTATCAATTAATATTTATTAATAAAATTATATCATTTTATTAGTGAAATATTATTAGTACACATTAATTGGAATACATAATCGTTCAAATTAATTAAATAATTTCTCTTTAACTACTTACCACTTAAAGAAGACAAAGAGTACATATCCAATTAGTTCAACGTCCAAATAAGTATTGTCTTAGTTTCATGAATCTTCAAATATTTTTGCTGTTCTTTAATAATTTGTTGTACTCAGGCCTGCATCCTTAAGTGGCAGATAAACAAAACTTCAATGACTATTGTATAAAACCAATTAAAAGAACATTTCAATGAAAGCATAAGACAATTTTTTTAAGGGGAAAAAACAAATTGCAACAGTTCATGATTTTAATGGTGACCCAAACAATTTGGTAATTGAGCACTAAAATTTTTGACCATTCATGATCATTAATTATGCGCATGCAGGAGGTTTTGGAAGCTACCTATTTGCAATGAGTGAACGTGTAGTCAGGCAATCCGAAGAAGGCAAAACTGGATTCAACTACAAGAACCCAACATTGGGATGGATGATTGGGTTTCTTTTTGTTGTTAGCTTCCTAGGCCTCTTTTCGGTTGTGCCTTTAAGAAAGGTACATATATGGTGCTTGTTTGGATCAATTTCCTTCACCATAGCAACTCTACAATGGTGGAAAAAAACCTAGGTAGAGGGACATTAATCTTGAAGTGATACTTAAACTGCATTTTGTTTGCAGATAATGGTTATAGACTTCAAATTGACATATCCTAGTGGGACTGCAACAGCGCATCTTATTAACAGCTTCCACACTCCAGAAGGGGCCAAGCTAGCTAGGTAAGATAGTAGTAAAAAGATGAACTTTAAAAGCTGTTCGTGCTGGAAGAAATAAATTGCCAATCAAGGACTGCTTTCCAATTTACTACTGTTTGATCATCCAGGAAACAAGTGAGGACATTGGGCAAGTTCTTCTCCTTCAGCTTCTTGTGGGGTTTCTTTCAGTGGTTCTTTACTGCTGGTGATGACTGTGGATTTGAAAGCTTCCCAACATTTGGTTTAAAAGCATATCAAAATAAGTAATCCCTGATACCCCCTCTGTCCACTCAGCCAAATCAACATTACTTCATTTCTTCGGCATATAAAAAGTGACTGACTTCGTTCACCATTTTCAATTTCCAGGTTTTTCTTCGACTTTTCTGCAACTTATGTTGGAGTGGGGATGATTTGTCCTCACATCATTAACGTATCTGTGCTAGTTGGAGGGATCCTATCCTGGGGCATAATGTGGCCTCTGATAGGAAATAGGGCAGGGGACTGGTTCCCAGCAGGCCTAGGCCACAGCAATCTTCAGGGCCTCCAAGGTTACAAGGTGCATTGCTGCTACAACACTAGCATATGCAATATTTTATTGTTTCCACTCTTCACTTATGTATAAATTATCATCCTATAGGTTTTTATTGGAATTGCCATGATACTTGGCGATGGCCTATACAACTTCTTCAAGGTGCTGAGAGGAACAGTAGCTGGTTTAATTACTAAGATTCACGAAAGAGATACTAACATGTATCTTCCGTCTGCTGACCATCCTCCCAGCAAACCTCCCTCTTTTGATGACCAGCGTCGTACTCGACTCTTTCTGAAGGATCAAATTTCAACGTGGTTTGCTGTAGGAGGCTATGTTATCATTGGCGCCATCTCAACTATAATACTTCCGCATATCTTCCACCAGCTAAAATGGTACTACATTGTAGTTATCTACACCTTTGCACCAGTGTTAGCTTTCTGCAATGCATTTGGATGTGGACTCACAGATTGGTCCCTTGCATCAACATATGGAAAGCTGGCAATCTTCACAATTGGGGCATGGGCGGGGGCTTCACATGGTGGAATCCTTGCAGGTTTGGCGGCATGTGGAGTTATGATGAACATTGTTTCCACAGCCTCTGATCTAATGCAGGATTTCAAGACTGGCTACTTGACCTTGGCTTCACCTCGCTCCATGTTTGTGAGCCAAGTAATTGGCACAGCAATGGGATGTTGTATATCCCCATGTGTATTCTGGATCTTCTACAAGGCTTTCCCTGATCTAGGCAAAATTGGAAGTGCATATCCAGCTCCTTTCGCTACTGTCTACTATAACATGGCTAAACTAGGGGTTGAAGGCTTTTCAGCCCTGCCAAAAAATTGCCTCAAACTATGTTATGGATTCTTTTGTGCAGCAATTATCATCAACATAATAAGGGATGCAGTAGGAAAGAAACGTGGAAGATTTATTCCGCTTCCAATGGCAATGGCAATTCCATTCTACTTGGGCTCTTATTTTGCTATCGATATGTGTGTTGGCAGCCTAATTCTCTACATTTGGCAAAGGATAAACAAGGCCAAGGCTGATGCTTTTGCACCGGCTGTAGCCTCAGGCTTGATATGTGGTGATGGCATATGGACTCTGCCTAGCTCCGTACTAGCTCTGATTGGGGTGAAGCCTCCTATTTGTATGAAGTTCCTGTCAAGGAGCACAAACAGAAAGGTAGATACATTTTTGGGGTCATAAGTCAAAGACACTCCAAGAAATGCAAGCACCCATCTTTTATAAAGAACCGTGTAAATTCTCCTTCCATCCTCCTTTCCAGCATCCTATCTGTGTATACCACTTTTGTCGAAGTTCATCTTGCACTTCTTATAGCAAAAATTATCAAATAAAAAATATTTAAGACCATGAAAGATAAAGGGTATTTTCTGATTTGTGAAACTTTTTGTGAATGAGTTATTATATTTTATTTTTGGGGGGATAACACAATAAAACATAGAGGATAACATCGTAAAACATCCACTATAGAAATTTGTTTTGCAAGTCCCCATGTCATATCACCAGCTTAAATCAATCTCTATAATCTCTACTTCTTTAGTAATGGTTAGTCTGGGACAGTCTTGCCCCATCATCAAGAAAGAAATAAGGAAGCAATCGTTCTCCCCCAAGCATAGTGCAGTTTCTCTTATCTGCTTTACATTACAGTGTTTCCACAAGTTAACTAAAGGGGAAAAAAAGTGCTGTCCTATATTTTGACACAAGCTTCATTATTTCCTCTGGTCTGCATCTGATTCCCTACAAACAGAAGTTCAACTGATATAACCAATCATTTTCTACTTTATTTCTCTTTGTCATAGAAACAGCGAGTAGATTTTTTTCCCCAGAGTTTAGGAAAATGAACAGATCTAACCTGAAATTTGTTTTGACAACTACCTGCATTTGCATAACATCGGTCAAGCAGTCCAATCTTCATCACTTTGATTCATATGCTATAAAAAGTAAATCATGTGTGCAGTTAGCACGATCAAAGTAGAAACAATTAAGAAATGGCTTTTAAGCAGGGTAAATATGCTACCCCTCCAGTTTGAATATTATCATTTTACGGTGATTATTGTTAACTGAAGCAATCAAATGAACCAATATATGAAGTAATAAACATCATCTCATACAAATTCTTAAGTAGAACTGCATTAGCGTAACCTACCTGCAATGTGCTAGTAAACCCCTCGATATCACCATCTTCAACTGCAACCTACAAAATGTGAACATCGACATTGTGAGTCTGTGACTCCTTATTAAGGCAAAATGTCTATCTCTAACAGAAAAAGATGATAGGAAGAGGCAAAAAGACAAAGCCCAACCTTTGCTTGTACCTTTCCTACGGTACTTTCTGTCCCTGCACGAAACCCGAAAAAACAAAAACAAGGAAATACATTTCATGAGAAGGTTCATAATCACATTGAAAACCATCCCTTTATAATCAGGGAAGCATAAATATAAACTCTGAAAGACGATTGGACTTCAATTGGGTGATCCATCTTACGAATCAACAAGGAAGATAACAAATCGTATCCCATAATGAACGTTATTCCAGATGATTTGTGCAGATTTAACATATACAGAGTGCCATTTTATTTTTGATCAACTATGCATTATACTACCTGGCCACTAAATTGATAAAAATTTAATGTAAGCCAAAAATTAAGTTAAGCAAGAATTAAAAGAGGATAATTCTAGCCACACCAAAGATAAATTAACACGCTTTATATCTGTACACAAGACAGGAAGCACCAATTATTTGACCAACATTTATTGGAAGACAGACTTGGTTCTGCCATGGTAATTAGGACAAGATACGTTCAGAACTCAAATTATAGACACGTAAACCAACTAAAATTAATGGTTCATGCATGTTAGACAAAAATAGACTGGATTTGCCAGAAGATGCTAGCACTTTCATTTGAATGTCTAAATACAAATATCTGCAACTGTAATCTAGATTATCACAACAAAATGTAATTAAATCATTAGATGCTTTACTTGAGTGGAAGTGTTTGACTGACCATCTCCTTTTTCCCCCGTAGCTTTCCCCTTAACTCTGGCCTTGTAGTCTGCAACATAACAACCATTAGAAAATCAGTACCAGAATATAGATTTACTTTTGGCAATTTCATGATTGAGTATGAGTTAATAATATATCACTAAAATGTCCGAGACAAGATAATAGAGAAACCTTCATAGGCAACTATCTGTAAAATTTCAACTTGGAGTATCAGAGTTAGCTACAGAAGCCCTATTCCCTTATTTTGCTCTGTCACAAAAGATGCCCTTTGTTAAGCAGACTACTGTCATGTCCCCTTCATTTATTCTGTATCATGTTGCATTAGCAATAATTTATCTTTAACTGTCATCAATATTAATCCTGTCACTACCAAACAACAGCAGGCAGCAGCCAAAAAAAAAAAAATAACCACCAAAGAATCCACATTGCTTATAGTCCTTATCATGACTGCAGCTTATACCCCTTAGATATTTCATGCACTGGATGGTTTTATTGGCAGCTAAACAATTGTTAAAAATGGACTTTCAATGATTCATGTGCATCATGCTTTCAAAGAATAGAAAAGGGCAACCCGTGCATGGAAACTTTTGCATGTGTAGAGTCCGGGAAGAGTTGGGCATTAAAGTCTAATATATATAGTCTTACCTTATATTTTTATAAGAAACTGTTCCCGTGACTCATGCACATCATACTTTCAAAAGAATATCCAAGAAAAAGCATTAAAGTTGCAAAGAAAAATTGGTATTGTTTTGCAAAACAAAGAGACTGATGGTAAAAGTGCCGAAAACAGAACAAGTATATTAAACCTATTGGACAAAAAACTCCGCAGGAAATATAAAGCATGTTCATATTTAGATTAATGTTTAGTCAGGAAGTGAACATCAGTTAAAGTTAAGAAAGTTTCCAGTAATAAACTAGGAAAACTACGAAAATAGGTGTTTAGAAAAGGGAAACTCTCTAAGGAAATTGTTGAATACATTCCCTGACAATAAATATCTGTATGCCATGATGAGTCAATAACTATGTAGTCCATCCCACCACATTGCATGAGACACGTAGTATTGTAATACAATGTAATAGAATATAATTTTCAAAAAAAAAGAAAGGAAAAAAACTATGTGTTTGTATGCCATGTGAAAATAGGTGGTTCATTTTCTTGCTATGCAGCTCAAACTTTGAACATGTAGTTATAGTTGACCAAAAGAAATATGCAAGTTGGTTCATGCATTATTATTTTTCATTTTTCTTATGTACTAATATTTGATACCTATAAAATAGTTATCGTTTTACCCAAAAAAAAAACAGTACTAAAATTTCCCCTTCGTAGTTTTTTTTTGACAAGCCAAATAAACACATTTTATTATAAAATTGAAAGAGTCAAGATTACAAAAAAGAACATAACAATAGCAATCCTACTCAATGGAAAAAAAAAACCATTGAGCCCGCCAAAAAACGCAGGGAACTAGAGTGTTGTGAAGCCATATACTTATTTTTCCATAATTGCCAACAAGTTGCGCAATCTAGACACTCGTGACTTTGCCAGCCTATCCGCCATACTATTTATGTCCCTCGGGATGTGGTGACCCTCCCAGTATTTGATATCCTCCTTCAGTAGATCTAAGTGGTTCAAGACATTTTTTAGGAGCCAAGGGGTATTGTTCGGGTTCTTCAGCCATGCGATTGCGTTAGCAGAGTCGCTTTCAATTACAAGAACATGGGAGCACTTTCAGATAGACTCCGAAAACACCTGAAAAGCCTCACGGATAGCATAAAACTCTGCTTGATTTGAATCCAGAATGCCAATATGTTTAGAGAACACGACCCTTGTTTTACCCAAATCATCTTTAAGAATTCCCTCAATCCCGGCCATACTTGGTTTCCTGATAACTGACCCATCTACATTAAACTTCATTCTACCAAGTTGGGGTCGAGACCAAGTGATTCTTTCTTTTCTGCATTCGAAAACCTGCCTCATTTCTGCACTATTAGGCTGTTGGAATATGTTTGTGATAGTTGTTGAAGAAAATGGCTATTTCGCCTTGAACCAAGTGGCGAACCTAATGAAGATCAAGTCCATGAGTTGCGCAAAATCAAAACACTTATAGTTAAACGTGACCTGATTTATGCATAGCCATATTGACCATGTAATAACATAGAACAACAGAATCCAAGGCAACCTTCCTTTGAAATCCGAGTAAGGTTGTTGCCAACTATTGAGGAAGGTGGAAGGATCTCCTGGGTAGACCCAAGTAGTACCTCAAATTTCCAAGCACCTAGTCCATACCCTCCAGCTACTCCAACAGTCGAAAAACAAATATTGGACAAATTCCAACTCACAATTACAAAATGGACACATAGCAAGCTCTGGGCGAATAATGCCCCTCCTAAGCAGACAGCTTCTAACGGGGAGTTTTTGATGTATTAGTTGCCAGACAAAGACTTCCACTTTTGGTGGACCATAACCATTCCATACAAAATTCCAAATTACTCACCCTTGCCCTTGAGGCAACAACACAGATTTGTAGAAAGAGGAAGTGGAATACGTATCATTCGGGACTTCTCGCCAAATGATCCGATCATGGGAGTGACGGCTAGGATATTGACCATGCAGAGTATATAGCAATTCCTCCCACTGTTGCTTTTCCCAATCAAGAGCATTCCTACGAAGATCGATCTTCCATTCCCAATGGCCATTCCTTCAATTCCCGAACTCAACCACATATCCAACCTTGTTTACAGACAAAGTAAAGATTCAAGAGAAGCACGTTTTTAGTATCATACCTTCTATCCATTCATCGTGTCAGAAAATAATTTTTTCTCCCTTCCCAAGCAACGGCCTCATCCCTAAGAAACCACATCATAAAATTTATCAGAGGGGGTGAGAGGAGCAGTGATAGCTTTCCATGAATTAGAGACAAATTTGTTATTGCAAAGAGTGGGGAGGAGTCTCTTCTTGTCTAGCCCATATTTTTCCACAATAAAGTTCTGCCATAACAAATTCACCTCATTACCAAACCTCCATAACCTTTTTGATAGTAAGGCTGAGTTTTTCAAATGAAAGTCGATCATACCAAGACCCCCAAGCCACTTAGGAGCATTAACTATGTGCCAGTCCACATAATGCAGTCTTCGTTGATGATCCGAACTACCCCACAAAAATCTCCGTATCAATTTATCCATGTCATTTTTTACACCACGGGGGAGCTTAAAGACCGACAAGAAAAATATCGGCAAACTTGACAAGACAGAATCAATGAGAGTTACTCTACCACCAATGGAAAGGTACCTTGTTTGCTAGCCAGCAAGTTTGATCTCATTCTATCCAAGATGGGCTTCTAGATGCTTTGGGTAGCAGAGTTAGCCCCTAGAGGAAGGCCAAGGTAGTTGACTGGGAAGGCTTCAACCTTGCAAGACATGTACTCAGCCCAACTGTACAAGAAACCTTCATCCACCCCAATACTAAGCAAGCTACTTTTGCTGAAGTAGATCTTCAGCCCAGACACTACCTCAAATCATCGAAGAATTCTTTTCACATTCAGAACACTTTCATGTTCAGGATTGATGAATACAAGAGTGTCATCCGCATATTGTAAGTGAGTTAATCGGAAGCTTTCTTGACCAATAGTCAGCCCCTTGAACAGCCCTGAGAACTCCCCTTTTTGCATAAGAACACTAAACGCTTCAGCCATGATATTGAAAAGTAATGGTGAAAGGGGACAACCTTGACGTAGGCTTTTTTTAATGCCAAACTGCTTAGTAGGAGAGCCATTGATCAAAATTGACATAGACATAGTGGCCACACAGCAACGGATCCAACTTCTCCACTTCCTTCCAAATTCATCTTAATCATGACATGGTCCAGAAAGTCCCAATCAACATTATCAAAAGTTTTTTCAAAGTCCACCTTCAAGGCTTCAACATGATGCCACTCCTGTTGGTTTTTCTAAGGTAGTCGACAGCTTCATTAGCTATTAAGAAGCAGTCTGACAGTTGTCTATTCTTTAGAAAGGCAAACTGGTTGCTCCCTATCACCTTATTGATCACCCCTTTCAATCGACTGGCTAAAACTTTGGCTAGAATTTTATATATGCTCCCAACTAAACTAATGGGCCGATAGTCTTTTAGGTGGACAGGATTATCCATCTTTGGAACCAAAGTGATGAAGGAAGAATTCACTACCTTGTCAAAAGTCTCAGTCTCAAAGAAGCCATCTAGGAAAGACAATACATCTGATTTGACTGACCCCCAATGGTGTTTGAAGAAGTTCATATTGAAACCATCCAGCCCTGGAGCCTTATTCCCATCACACTACTTGATAGCTTCCCAAACTTCGATTTTTGAGAAAAGAACTTCGAGGTTATCCCTTTGTTCATCTAAGATGCTTTTGAATTGACAATCTAGTATTCCTGTCCCTTACCTGGAGCCACTTACTTCTAGGCTTCTATAGCCAAGCTCTCTCTTCTGCCCGATACACATTCTATAGCTGGGCCCGCAAATCTGCAAATTCAATTCTTTTGTCAACCAGTAATACATTTGTCGTATCCAACTTCTCCAACCTATCAATTGCCTCCTCCAATTCCTGGGTATGATTAGGATCTGCCTCGCCGTTCTGAAGTTTCCACTGTTTGATGAGAGGCTTAAGCCTCTTTAGTTTTATCCACAAACCAACATTATTCCTAGATTGAGCGATCTCTTTCCATTCATTACGGACCAGAATATTGAAGTTTTCTTTGTAAAGCCAATTGTTGAAAAAATTTGAAAGGTCTAGGGCCCCAGTTGACCTTTTCTGTTGCCAAAAAAATGGGGTGATGATCAGATAGAGACCTTGGCAACACTCGCTGGACCAGTGATGGAAAATTATCGAGGAATTCACTTGAAAGTAAAAATCTATCCAGCCTACTTCTGACAAGGGAAGAATGATTATTGCCCCAAGTGAATTGCCCATCTAACAATGGCAAATCAACAAACTGCAAATTTTCAATGAAATCATTGAACTCATTCATGGCCAACAAATTCCCGGTTTGACCGCTTCTCTCCTCCAGCGACCTAGTGACATTGAAATCCCCCCAAAGCACCACGGCATTTGCCAAGTTGCCACTCTGTTAGCCAGCTCAATCTAGAGTCCTCGTCTCTGGCTATCACAGTTTGGAGCATGGATATTACAAAAGGCACATTCAAAATTCAGTCTCTTCAATTTTTCTCTCAACAAAATGTATCGCTGCTCTAATATAGCTTCATCATAGTGGAAAAAGTCGCCATTCCAGACGGCTATCAGACCTCCTGCACTCCCATTAGAGGGGACCCATTCAAAGTTGCAGTCATTCCCTCCCAAAAAATGGCTAACTCCTCGAGTATCAAACTGTTCCAATTTTGTTTCTTGAAAGAGACCCATTCTAAATTTTTTCCTTGACACAATTTTTCGAACAGCCCTTTTTTTCTCCCTAGCCCCTAAACCCCTTACATTCCAAGAAATGATCCTCATTTATCCCAAATAGAAACTCTCAAAAAAAAAATAGGAAATTCAGGAAATAAGAGGAGTGACACTAACCTGAACTTGTTCCCCGCTACTTTCACTCCAATTCGGCAAAATGCTCAACCATAGCATCACGGGGAAGCTTGAAGACAATCCCCAACTGGGAGCTCACTTCCCATGTTGACACCGCCTCCCTCAAAATGTTGTTGTGATGAGCAATAGCTTCATCAGAGAGAATGAAATCATCCAAGTCTCTTGGTTCCCTCGTTGAGCAGGGCGAGTTGCATGGGCTGCCAGCGGGAGCAAACTCCAGTCAATAGTTTTCCATAGCTAGTCGGGAGTAACTTCCAGTAATTTTACATTTCTTGGACTTTGTGTGTGGGTTGCATCGGATTTGAGGGAATTGGAGCCACTTACCAGATCATCTAGAAGCATTAGTTTAAGGGCTCTTTGGCTTGGGTCCTTGCCCAGCTGCAATTGGTGGTCCACAAGGTTCAGCCCCAATCCTTTCTTTGGCCCGCAAGTGGATTGAGGCTTACTAGCCTCTTGGAGTGGGAAACCCACTTTTTTTTTTTTGACAAGCCAAGAAGGCGAAGTTTTTTATTAGAAATTTAGAGCAAAGTTTACAATGAAAAGGACAGCAACTAAGGGATGCATACCGCATTCCGCATGCTACTATGAAAACAAAAAATAGTAAGTTATTTGCAACCGAGATATACACTTATTTCTCAATAGTTGCCAATAGGTTTTGCAATCTGGACACTCCTGACTTTGCCAACTTATCAGCCACTGTATTCATGCCCCATGGGATATGATAGCCCTCCCAATGCTTAATTTTCTCCTTCAGCAGGTCTAGATGATTGGAGACATTTTTTAGGTGCCAGGAGACATTCATTGGATTGTTCAACCAGTTGATTGCATTAGCCGAGTCACTTTCAATTACAAGTACATGGGAGCATTTCCAAATGGACTCAGCAAATACCCGAAAAGCTTCACGTATAGCATAGAACTCTTCCTGGTTTGAGTCTAGTATTCCAACATGCTTAGAGAACACGACCTTTGTTTTACCCAGTTCATCCCTTAAAATTCCTTCAATCCCGGCACTACCTGGTTTCCCGATAGAGCCATCAACATTAAACTTCATTTTACCAAGTTGAGGGGAAGACCAAGTGACACTCTCATTCCTACATCCTTGTAGCTGCCTGACTTCTGCACTATTCGGCTGTTGGAATATGTCTGCAATAGATGTTGAAGAGGATGGCCACTTCGCCTTAAACCAAGTAGCAAATCTGATAAAAATCAAGTCCATGAGCTGCACGAGATCATAGCTCTTATTGTTGAATGTGACCTGATTCCAACACAACCAGATGGACCAAGTGATGACATAAAACAGTAGAGTTCAAGGCTGCCTTCTTTTGAACTCCGGGGAAGACTGCTGCCAGCTGCTCAGGAATATGAAAGGATCTCCCGGGCAAACCCAGGTGATACCTCAAGTTTTCAAACATCTAGTCCACACCAACCAGCTACACCAACAATCAAAGAATAAGTGCTGGACAGATTCCTGTTCAGAATTACAAAACGAGCACACCGCAAGCTCTACTCTAATAATACCCCTTCTAAGCAGATAGCTTCTGACGGGAAGCTTTTGATGGATTAATTGCCAGACAAAGACTTCCACTTTAGGCGGACCATATCCTTTCCACACTAGGTTCCAGTTAATTGGCCCTTGTTTCTAAGGTATTAACACAGATTTGTAAAATGAAGAAGTGGAATACATACCATTCGGGACCGCTCGCCAAATGATCCGATCTTGGGAGCCCATTGTCTTCATAGTAACTCGGTGGCCCAACTTGCACCAAGCTTCCAGAAGCCTCTGTGCCATTATCAGTGCTTTGCAGACTTTCCTTCACAAGCAATATCGTGTTCCCAAAACTTCTAGAATGCTCTAACAGGGTTAGATCAATTCTCGGCTCTTTATCAACTCTCTGCACACTTTCTTCTGCATTTAAACCGACTAGAAAATCTCTTTGCACGTCTTCTTCTATCAACGAACGTGACAGTTTCCTTTTCGACGCCGGCATCTCTGCCCCCGCTTGCTCCAAGGAGGAAAGATCCATCCCTTTTTCAGCTTCTTGGACTGGGTTTCCGCAAGAACTATTGGACATTATCCAACTGAACATATCAGACTGCCCTTGTACCTTTCTGCCATTTTCAACTACCCCATGCTGCTCCGAGGGGGTAATCTTGCTTCCTTCTTGGATTGGGTTGCTTCTAGGACCGTTGGACATTGTCCCACTGAGCTTATCGGTCGGCATCTGCACAAGTTGCCCCGCCTTAAAGGATTCTGGTACCACCTCTTCCCTATACTCTGAGACAGCCTTGGAAGATAGACCTTCCCCAGCCTTCATAGTTTGTTAATTTACATCTTTTTGCGTAATACCTCTTAGTTTATTACTTATATTACTTTTAGAACTTTACATTATTGTTTAAATTCAAATGTACTTGGAGAAAAATGTGTCGAGATTTTAATGAATATTGTACTTTAAATGGTGTCTATAATAAACATAACCAAGTTAATTCATAGAGATTAGAGACATTTTTCAATACATAAAAAAAAAATCTTAAACATGAAATTGAGTAAAGTTGACAGTTTAGGGTGAGCATAAATGCATAATAGTTTTCTGAAATTAAGATTACCTACCAACTGTCCCATTTGTGAGTAGGCAACCTGCCAATGGGGGTAAAAAAAAAAGAAGTGTCTTTTCAAAAATATTTTTCTTCCTCTTCGGAAAAATGATCAATTAATTAAGACTTGCCTTGTACCGTTGTACGTCTAGTATAATTTTCCATCACTAGGGTTCCAGTCCAATTTAATGTGTAATTGAATCTTGGGCGGTTGTCTTCATCAAGTCAATTTTATTGTGATGTCATTGTCAAGTGTAGAAAATTCAATTATAGCAAGATGAAGAAAAAGAAGAACAAACCATTTCAAATGAAATAGAATAAAATTCTTTTCCTATAAAAAAAAAATAGTCCAGTTTTATTTATTTTTAATTTTGAATTTGGTCATTTATTAACTTACGCCAACTGTTACGTAATAAATTTTGAGGTTAAAAGGAAAAGTGTTCGAACCCCTCCTATATCTTCCTTTTCTTTTGGTCTAAAAAGTGTTATGTTTGGGCTTTGTTTCTATTTATAAAAAATTAATTTTTTTAAATAAAAATAAAATATTCAAATACATTTTTATTTCAGAATTTAAAATTCAAATTTTTTCACTCAAATTCTTCTTACATAATTTTTAAAAAAATTATCTTTTATTTTTCCCTCTAAAATACTTTTTTTATCAAAAAATACTTATTAAAATTTTCACATATTTAAATACAAAAATTCTCAAATACATCACAATCTAAAATTTTTACACATTCAAATACAAAAATTCTGAAATACATCACAATCCAAAATTTTCACTCCACGTTTACTTGGTCACGGCTTGTCTTGCGTAGGTATCACTTCAAGTCCAGTGCATAAATGTACCCTAATAAGAAAACAAAAAGGGGCATTCTAGTAGAGGAGACTTTGGAGTTTGGACTCGTGACGGTGGCCACAAATGCATTAATCCATAAAGAAAATTCTATGAACTCTTGTCTGGATCAAGGGCTCAACCAAATGTCAAAGAGTTCTTGCAAAAACAAATATATATATATATATATATATATATGGAAAAAAAAACAACAAAACATTTATTTATCAAGCAGTTTTGTATGTGCATGATTTATATTTCAAAATATATTTTTATACTTTTTAAAGTAATCTTTTACATTTCCAAATAATTTCTATTTATTGGATTATATCTTGTTTTTTATTTTCAAATTAAGATGATAAGAAGTTTCTCTAGTTTTCAAATGATTATTTTATAAATTTTTTTCAAATAATTTATATCTTGTTTTTTAGTATATAAGAAGTTTCTCTAGTTTTTTAATTTAGTGTTTACCTAATTCTATTCCGAATTAGTGGTAGGAAAATCTTATCTTCTATTTTATAACATTAATCTAAATCGGATTTAGATTGGGTTTCTATTTGGTCCACAATAGAGACCTTTTCTCATGTAGTAGAGATTTAAAAAAAAAAAAAATAGAGGCTTATAAAGTGAGAAGATATAATACAAATTAGTGAAAGGTAGATGTTTATAAATGTTGGTGCTAGAACATTCCAAACTATTTTTGTAATTTTCATGGTTGTTAACAATATTAAGACGTAAAGTTGATTTGTTGAGTTACATTACGTTAATTTGTATGTTTTGATTTTTCTTTTTTACTTATCTATTTTTAAACAAATTTTGCTATAATCATTTCAGTAACTTTATATATATATATATTGAAATATAATCCATACACAATGTATATAGTATACTATAATAACAAAGCACGTGTTTTTACCAATGTATATGATATTCCACTGTACTTTCACAGAGGACGTATCATTTAATAATTACTAACACACTAAAATTTTACATTTGAACGGAGTAGTGATGTTTTTGAACCCACCAAACATGCAACAAACAAACTGATAAAAGAGAATCAGAATCACCTTCATGGCTCTTCGAAGGAATGTTGCGTATCGATTAAAAGATTCATAAATTTACTAATAAATTCACCAATATTTTTCCATTCATTATCATTTAGTGTAAGGTCGAATTAATGCACTTTTAAGAGTCCTTGTATTATAGTTTGTCATAGGCTTTTGTTTCTTGACGTAACATAAGGTTTCAATTCTCATTCACATTTTTATTTTTCATCTTAAAGCGAGGATCAGTTTCATCCATGCATCCCTTTTTACTGTCACTTTGCCTATCCATAAAACAAAATTCAATGAAAGCAATATTGTCTATTCATTGATTTTTCTGGTTTGATAAAAACAAATTTTGTCCGCATCAAATCAAAGTTTAGCCCGAAAAACGCGTCGTTTGGACGACTATGGAAGTCTTGAGTCGTTTGGAGTCTTTGGACGACTATCGAAGTCTTTTTTTTGGATAAGCAAGTTGTGATCAAAATTCAAAACCCTCAACTCCTATTCTCTCCCCATTGTCTAGTCGTGAATAGTTGACAGTTGGCAACTCGGATGCATGTAGATTGAGTTTTAAAACAAGTTGTCGTCTTTTTCGAAATAATATTTAGAAAATAAAAAATATATTAAAAAGTGTATTAATTAAATATCCAAACATGCATGCATGCAATCTATACACACCATCGTCAATCACACCCTTTTGACACTTTAAAGTCCCAAGACCTGGGAGATTCCATATGTATCTCTCAGACTAATTTTAAGATTCCCAACTCAGGAAAGAGAGATCAGAAACCAAAATGGAGGAGAGGAATGAAAGAGAAAAAAATGCAGAGAGCGGAATAATTGAACAGGTAGAATCAAGTTTGCAAAAAAATGATAGTACGAATGATTACAAGGAAGAAAATAACGCAGCAGCAGCAGCAGCAGAAGAGATGTCAATAGAGAAGATATTTGAGAGCAAAGAAGTGCCGTCATGGAAAAATCAGCTGACTGTGAGAGCATTCGTGGTGAGTTTTGTCCTGTCTGTGATGTTCAGCTTCATTGTTATGAAGCTCGATCTCACCATGGGAATCATCCCTTCACTCAATCTCCCAGCTGCCTTTCTAGGATTCTTCTTTGTCAAGACTTGGACACAATTACTTGGGAAATCTGGAGTTTTGAGGCAGCCCTTTACCCGTCAAGAGAACACTGTTATTCAAACCTGTGTTGTTGCTTCGTCCGGCATAGCATTTAGTGGTAAGTTCCTCGTTCAATTCCTCGTTCAAACTTTAAGCTCTCTTCAAACCAACAAATTTTCCTGCATAATTAGACCCAAAAACAATAGGGCAATCATAGACCTCCATAAACGTGTAATGATTATTATGCCTATGAGTATAAAATAATGCAATTGATGCAGCTAATTATTTTTCAGAAAACAGTCGCAAATAAAACCAGTGAATAACATTTTATTAACAATTTTTCATAGTCAAAAATTAGTACGATAATTGTTCCGATATGGTAAGACAAAAACAGTGATATTTTTAATCATCTTTCATAATGAAAAATTATAATAATTTGATGTAATATATCAAAAAAGATAAAATTATTTATTATTGTTTTAAAAAGATATTAAATAATAAAAAATAATTTTATATCTTTTTAAACGTGTACCACGTTAGTGTTTTTTTCCCCTTTGAAGATAGACTACAATGTCATTTCTTCTAAGACAAATGTGTGACATCCATGCCAGTAAGCTACCAATTGCTAGCATGCTCCTCCGTTAGTCCTTGTCAAATTTTATGTTTATCATTACCAAAAAAAAAAAAAAATACTAAAGTGGCATTCGGAGCGGTACTCTTTCATTGTGACATACTGATCCTGTCTTTACCGGATAACGCTACATCATTATAATTTATAGATTAATGATATGTATAGTGATTTTTTATAATAAAGAATAATAATAACTGATGTAACATATATATATATATATATATATATATATATATATAATTTCTTAATATGTTACATATTTTAAAGTGTGTGATAACTGAATTTTAATTTTTCATACTTGCACATTAGTTATTATGAAAAGTCACAATAAAAAATTATTATACTTATCATTATTATAATTTTTATTATACTACTTAATATGTGCTTTTTTATTAACACATATTGAAACTTTTGACCTACCAAAAAAATTAAAAATAAAATTCCTCACTCTTAATAAAGATTATATCTAATCTTTTCAATAGAGTTCAAGTGACTTCTAAGGCTTCGTTTGGACAAATATTTTTATTTACAAAAGGATAATTTTTCTTAAACAAAAATAAAATATCTAAATATATTTTTATTTTAAAATTTAAATTTAAAATTTTTTCATTTAAATTCCTCTCACATAGATTTTAAAAATTTTCCTTTATATTTTTCCTTCCAAAATACTTTTTCTATTAAAAAATACCCATCAAAATTTTCACACATTCTAATACAACTTTTCTCAAATAAATCACAATCCAAACGAAGCCTTAGTGATTTTCTTTAACTACTCGCCATTTAAAGAAGACAAGAGCACGTACTCAATTGGTTCAATGTCCGAATAAGTATTGTCTTAGAAGTTAATTAATAACATCAATTATTATTTAAAATTAATTGATTAAGAGATATTAATTTTTGAGTTGTTTGTTAATTAAATTTCATCTTACTTAATTGTTTAAACACTGCTTAATATATAGAAAAAGTTAAATAGTAAAAATTAACTTAATGCATGAGCAAAACTTTTTTAAAAAAATTTCAAATTTATTTTTTTATTAAATCATTTAACAAACTAATTTATTTTTTCTTTAACTATAAATAACTCATTTTATATGACTTTCTTTCCATTTTTTTCTTCTTTTTTTTTTCATAACACATATTTTCAAAAGTGTTTTTTTATATTTTATAAAAAGGTTAAATAAATTTCAAATAATTTATTTTTTTAATTTTATTTTTTGTATTAAATATTAATTTTGATAAATTGTATCTTTTACATATTTTCATTAATAATATTTGATGCTTAATTTAAAAAATATATATTTGCACACATATATAAAAAAAATTAATAGAATGGCAAAATAATATAATTTATGTAGTTCAACATTCAGATCAAATGTTTATCAAATAATATTAATTGGTTCAACATTATAATTTAGACATTCAAAATTAAATTTTAAATATTTAAATTTCAATAGCTTAATGAATTCAATATTCAAATTTTAGCATTTAACATTTAGATTTAAACATTCAGTTTTAACAAGCATTTGCATCTTCTGGTAAATAAACAAAGGTTAAATGACAATTGGATAAAACCAATAAAAAGAACATTTCAATGAAAGCATAAGGCATTTTTTCCTTTTTTTGAGGGAAAAAACAAATTTGGAACTCTTCATGATTGTAATTATAATACAAACCATTTGGTATTTGTGCTCTAAAATTTATGACCATTCATGATCATTAATTATGGGCACACAGGAGGTTTCGGAAGCTACCTATTTGCAATGAGCGAACGCGTAGTCAGTCAATCCGAAGGAGGCAAAACTGCAACCAACTACAAGAACCCAGCCTTGGGGTGGATGATTGGGTTTCTTTTGGTTGTCGCCTTCCGAGGCCTCTTCACAGTTGTGCCTTTAAGAAAGGTACATGTATTGCTGCTTGTTTGAATCCTTCACCATAGCAACCCTACAATGGTGGAAAAAAAACCTAAGTCGAGGGACATGAATCTTGAAGTGATACTTAAACTGCATGTTGTCTGCAGATAATGATTATAGACTTCAAATTGACATATCCAAGTGGGACTGCAACAGCACATCTTATTAACAGCCTCCACACTCCAGAAGGGGCCAAGCTAGCTAGGTAAGATAGTAGCAATAAGATGAACTTTAAAAGCAGTTCATGCTGGATGAAATAAATTGCCAATCAAAGTCTGTTTTCCAATTTACTACTGTTTGATCATCCAGGAAACAAGTGAGGACATTGAGCAAGTTCTTTTCCTTCAGCTTCTTGTGGGGTTTCTTTCAGTGGTTCTTTACTGCTGGTGATGACTGTGGATTTCAAAGCTTCCCAACATTTGGTTTAAAAGCATATCAAAATAAGTAATCCCTGATATCCTTTGTGTTCACTCAGCCAAATCAACATTACTTCATTTATTCGGCATATAAAAAGTGACTGACTTCATTCACCATTTTCAATTTCCAGGTTCTACTTCGACTTTTCTGGAACTTATGTTGGAGCGGGGATGATTTGTCCTCACATCATTAACGTATCTGTGCTAGTTGGAGGGATCCTATCCGGGGGTATACTGTGGCCTCTGATAGGAAATAAGGAAGGGGACTGGTTCCCAGCAGGCCTAGGCCACAGCAATCTTCAGGGCCTCCAAGGTTACAAGGTGCATTGCCGCTACAACACTAGCATATGCAATATTTTATTGTTTTCACTCTTCACTAATGCATAAATTATCATCCTATAGGTTTTTATTGGAATTGCTATGATACTTGGCGATGGCGTATACAACTCCTTCAAGGTGCTGAGCGGAACAGTTGCTGGTTTAATTACTAAAATTCACGAAAGAGATACTAACATGTGTCTTCCGTCGGCTGACCATCCTCCCAGCAAACCACCCTCTTTTAATGACCAGTGTCGTACTCGACTCTTTCTGAAGGATCAGGATCAAATTTCAACGTGGTTTGCTATAGGAGGCTATGTTATCATTTCCGTCATCTCAACTATAACACTTCCGCATATTTTCCACCAGCTAAAATGGTACCACACTGTAGTTATCTACATCTTTGCACCAGTGTTAGCTTTCTGCAATGCATTTGGATGTGGACTCACAGATTGGTGCCTTGCATCAACATATGGAAAGCTGGCAATCTTCACAATTGGGGCATGGGCGGGGGCTTCACATGGTGGAATCCTTGCAGGTTTGGCAGCATGTGGAGTCATGATGAACATTGTTTCCACAGCCTCTGATCTAATGCAGGATTTCAAAACTGGCTACTTGACCTTGGCTTCACCTCGCTCCATGTTTGTGAGCCAAGTGATTGGCACAGCAATGGGATGTTGTATATCCCCATGTGTATTCTGGATCTTCTACAAGGCTTTCCCCGATCTAGGCAAAGTTGGAAGTGCATATCCAGCTCCTTTCGCTACTGTCTACTATAACATGGCTAAACTAGGGGTTGAAGGCTTTTCAGCCCTGCCAAAAAATTGCCTCAAACTATGCTATGGATTCTTTTGTGCAGCAATTATCATCAACATAATAAGGGATGCAGTAGGAAAGAAACGTGGAAGATTTATTCCGCTCCCAATGGCAATGGCAATTCCCTTTTACTTGGGCTCTTATTTTGCTATCGATATGTGTGTTGGCAGCCTAATTCTCTACATTTGGCAAAGGATAAACAAGGCCAAGGCTGATGCTTTTGCACCGGCTGTAGCCTCAGGTTTGATATGTGGTGATGGCATATGGACTCTGCCTAGCTCCGTACTAGCTCTGATTGGGGTGAAGCCTCCTATTTGTCTGAAGTTCCTGTCAAGGAGCACAAACAGAAAGGTAGATACATTTTTGGGGTTATAAGTTTTGTTCTGGCAGTCAAAGACACTCCAAGAAATGCAACTGCCAATGTTTCATTAATGACCATGTCAATTATCCTTCCATCCTCCTTTCCAGTCTCCTATGTTTGTATACCAGTTTTGTTTAAGTTCAGCTTGCACTGTGTGTAGCAAAAATTATCAAATAAACAATATTTAAGACCATCAAAGATAAAGGATATTTTCTCAGTGGTAAAACTTTTTGCGAATGATCTTTTGTATTTTATTTTTGGGGGATAGTGGCACAAGAACATCCTCACAAGAGCACAACAAAACATCATTTAAACAGATAGAGAGGATAAGCATTGTAAAACATCCACTATAGAAAATTCTTTTGCAAGTCCCCATGGCATGGCGCCACCTTAAAGCAATCTCTATGAACATTACTTCTGTAGTAACGGTCTAGGACAATCATGCCCCATCATCAACAAAGAAATAAAGAAGGAAGTGTTCTACCCCAAGCATAGTGCGGTTTCTCTAATCTGCTTCACATTGCACTGTTTTCACAATTAAAGAGAGGAAAAAAGGGGAAAAAAAAAAAGAGGAAAAAGTGCTACCCTATATTTTGAGCCAATCTTCATAATTTCCTTGTCTGCATCTGATTCCCTAAAAACAGAAGTTAAGCTGATATAACAAATCATTTGCTACCTTTTTTTTAATGGGTCATAGAAACAGAAGCACCCCTAAATAGAATCTTTCCCCAGGGTTACCAGAAAAATGAACAGATCTAACCTGAAATTCGTTTCGACAACTACTTGCATTGGCATGACATCAATCAAGCAGCCCAGTCTTCATCACTTGTATTCATATCCTTTAAAAAAGTTAATCGAGAAGTTAGCATGGTCAAAGTAGAAAACAATTAAGAAATGGCTTTTGCAGGGTAAATATGTTACACCTCCCGTTTGAACATTATCATTTCACAGCGATTATTGTTAACTGGAACAATCAAATTAACCAATTTATGAACTAGTAAACATCATCTACAAATTCTTAAGTTAAACTGCATTAGCATAACTTACCTGTGATGTGCTAGTAAACTCCTCGATATCATCATCTTCAACTGCAACCTACATAGTGTAAACATCGACATAGTGACTCCTTAATCAAGGCAGAATGTCATCTCTAACAGAAAAAGATGATAGGAGGCAAAAAGACAAAGCCAAACCTTTGCTTTTTTCTTCCCTACAGTGTTTTCTGTCCCTACATGAAGCCAAAACCAAAAAAATGAAATACATTTTATGAGAAGGTTCATGATCACCTTAAACACCACCCCTTAATTATCAGGGGAGCATAAATATAAACTGTGAAAAATGATTGGACTTCAATTTGGGTGATCCATCTGATGAATCAACAAGGAAGATAACAAATTGTATCCCATAATGAATGTTCTTCCAGATGATTTGTGCAGATACAACATATACACATAGTTATTAAAGGCGCGCTTCAGGCGCAATTTCCGCAGGGCGCAGACCCTGGCGCCTTGCAGCCCAAAAGGCGGGCGACGTCTCTCAGGCGTGCGCTTCTTATCAAAGGCGCGCGCCTGGAGCGCCTTCCAGACAAGGGTTTCCTATTAAAAAAAAAAAGAAAAAGAAGGATATAGTTTCCTATTGGCGCCGACAGTCTGGTACGCGTTTCTTCTCCCGTTTCTTCTCCCCGTTTTTTTCTTCTCCTCGTTCTTTTCTGCTCATTTTTTTTCTTTTTCTTTTGGGCTCCTCTTCTTTTGCTGTTATCTATTGCTTTTTCTCCCCGTTCTTTTCTTCTCCTCATTCTTTTCTGCTCATCTTCTTCTGTTTTTTTCTTTTGCTTTTTGTCCCTTTCTGCAGACGGCAGTGTTCCTACTCCTCTTCTTCTTTTCCTTTTTTCTTCTCACCCTCATTCTGCGGTTTACGCCTCTCTCTGACCTCTCTTCTAATTTTTTTATTTTTTTCTTCTTCTTTTTCTTTGCTACAAGTCTACAACCAGACGGCAGCTTCTCTTTTTCTTTTTTTTTCCTTTTATTCTTCTTTTTTTCTTTTTCTCTGCTACCACCAGAGACCAGACAGCACCCTTTTCTTTTTCTTCGTTTTTAGTGGATTTAGGATTATATTGAGACTTTTAAGTTTTGATAATTTTAGTTGGCTTTTTTTGAACTTTTAAGTTTTTAGAATTTTAAGTTTTGGAGATTATGCTACTTAGTTGGCTTATATAGTTATATTGAGACTTTTAAGTAGTTTATTTTAGGAAGTATAAATATGAATGCCTAAAATATTATTTTAAAGTTTTTTTTCAATGTGCGCCTCATGTCGCTCAGGCGCGCGCCTGTGCCTTGCGCCTTGCGCCTAGGCTCCAGGACCCCTATGCGCCTAAGTGCGCCTTGAGCCTTTAATAACTATGCATATACAGGTTACCATTTTATTTTCAGTCAACAAATCATTATACCAACCAGCTAAAGAATAGATAAATAAATTAATGTAAGCCAAAAATTAAGTTCAACAAGAATTAGGAGAATATAATTCCAGCCATACCCAAGACAAACTGACACTCTTTAAATGTGTATACAAGAAAAAAGAAGCACCAATTATTTGACCAACATTAATTAAAAGACAATTTTGGTTCTCCCATAGTAATTAGTACAAGATACTTTCAGAACTCAAAAGTACATATTACAGACAAGCCAACTGCAATTAACGGTTCATACACATTAGACAAAAATAGGCTAGATTTGCCAAAAGATTATAGCAACTTTCATTTGAATGCCTAAATACAAATATCTGCAACTGTAATCTAGATTATCACAACAAAATGTAATTAAATCATTAGATGCTTGACTTGAGTGGAAGTGTTTAACTAACCATCTTTTCTTTTCCCAGTAGCTTTCCCCTTTAACTTGGGCCTTGTAATCTGTAACATAACAACCCTTAGAAAATTAGTACCAGATTAGAGATTTACTTTCGGCAATTTCATAATTGAGTATGAGTTAATAATACATCACTAAAATGTCCAAGACAAGATAATAGGGAAACCTTCACAGGCAACTATATGTAAAATTTCATCTTGGAGTATCTAGAGTTAGCTACAGAAGCCCTATTCCTTTATTTTGCTCTATCACAAAAGATGCCCTTTGTTAAGCAGACCACTGTCACGTCCCCTTTATTTATTCTGTACCATGTTGCATTAGACAATAATTTATCTCTAATTTTCATCATTATTATTCCTGTCACTACCCTATCTATGGATATGACTGCAGCTTATATCCCTCAGACATTTCATGCACCAGATGGTTTTATTGGCATCTAAACAATTGTTCAAAAGGGACTTTCAAAGATTCCTGTGCATCATGTTTTCAAAAGAATAAAAAAAGGCAGCCCGGTGCATAGAAGCTCTCACATGTGCGGGGTCAGGTAAGGGTCAGGCCATTAAGGCTTGATGTGCGCAATCTTACTTTATATTTTTATAACAGGCTATTTCCACGACTCATGTGCATCATGCTTTCAAAACAATATCCAAGGAAAAAAAGCATTAAAGTTGCCAAAAAATATAAAATTGTATTGTTTTGCAAAACAAAGAGACTGATGGTGACAGCGCCAAAAACTGAACAAACATATCCAACCTATTGCACAAAAAACTCCGTAGGAACATAAATCATGTTCATATTTCGAAAAATGTCTAGTTAGGAAGTCAATATCAATTAAGATAGTTTCCAGTAATAAACTAGTAAAACTGTGAAAATAGGTGGTTAGACAAAGGAAACTCTCTAAGGAAATTGTTGAATACATTCCCTGACAATAACTATCTGTATGCCATGATGAGTCAAAGCATAAAATCAACCATGGAAATGTTAGCAGTTTCCATGCCTTCATCAAAACCTGGAATCCTTACCTTTTCCTCCGCTTTCTTAAATAAAGTAGATATGGTAGCTTGAACCATAGTGCTCTGATTACTATGCTCTTTACTTTCTGAAGCTGATTTTGCACTTTGTTTTCTCTTCTTTTGGAATGTAGTAACTGTTTCAGCATCATCCTTATCAAGTTCAAGCACTTTACAGGAAGACCTTTTAGACTGTTTGTTTTCTTAAGGAAATCAGCAAAATGCAGGCAAAAGACAGCAAATATATAAGCACCCCCAAACATGAATACAGTGTAAAAATATTTTCATGTATGCACGCACGCACGCACACACATATTATACAGCTATATATAAGTTATTGTATGCAGATCAGAGGCCAAAAGTTTAATAGTTTACAACTTAAAAATTTGAAAATAAAAAAAATATAAGCAACAGGCATATAAATTTACAGAATAAAAATATAAAAGGATATTCTCATAATTATCCGTTTGATGGATGTCTACAATTGCAGCCTCTTCCTTGCCTCCCAAGTTTTCCTCCCCTTTATCAATAAAATCACCTCCTGAGGTTTCTGCCTCATTATCATCAAGATCATCTCCAGAAGATACCTCAGCATACCTGGCCAATGATAAATTAGCCACCAAAAAGTAACTAAGCCTCAAATCGATCAGCTATTAAACAAGAAAGTGCACTATAATACCAGATTGTAGCATAGCATTGAAGCTTCCTTGCATTTTTTTAATCTTTTTTTTTTTACTGCCATTTGACAAAAGAAAGAACCTAAATACCAATAATATTTTCCTCGTTCTTGAAAGTTATAAAAACAAAACACTAAATGGCAGTAAAGTTGACACATTTAAATAAGAAAAGTAAATGCAACAAGTAGACAAAGTTTATACTTTTTTGTCTTTCGTGCTGTCCTAGCTGATCTCCGAGATGGGGTTACTTCAACAAATTCAGTAGATTTATTTTGACTATCAGTTGAATCATCTTTCAACTCGTGTACAGGAGAACATTGTAAAACAAATTTTTTGGCTGTTTTCAATTCATTTGTCTTTCTCTCACTTGTTCCACCAGCTCCACCTTTGAAATCATATTCCATTTCTGGTTCCTGGAACCAACAAGACATTTTGGAAAAACCTAAATGACACTTGATAGGAACATTGAGATCACTTCATAAAGCATAAAACACTTGTCAGACTATCATAACAAACTTAGCAAAAGAGGCAGCAAGAACCAAGAGTTCTACAGTAAACTAACCACATTCAGCTCCTTGGGAAATTCAAGACAAGCTTCATCTGGATTCTCATCTTTCCTTCCAATCCACCAGGCATCAGAGAAAACAATCTAGAAAAAGAAAGATGCAGTCATAAATAGGCGTTGATCAACTACAAAGTCTATCTGAAGCACTTGAGAAGCAACATGTGAAGGACACCAAAACTCTAAAATTACCAAAAGTTGTCAAAGCAGAGCTGATGTATCACCTAAATGAAAAGTAGGACAGCATAACAGGAACAATTAATGATCTTGACCTTGTGAAGAAATGATTTTACAGATACAAGAAGGTATCAACTAGACACATCTATTGTTCATACAAATTTGGTCAACCTTACCAGCTTTAATCAGCATTTTCTATCATCTATAACTAATCATCACTTTATTGGATTGACAACTAACACATAGCTATATCAGTGAAACACTTACCCCACTGCTCCATCTTAAACAAGGATAAATTACAATGCCTGTGCAAATTTTTACAGCATCCAACAAAGTTGAGAAGTGATGAAAACATTCAGTCATAGCATCACAATGTCATTCAATCAAGACTAAGAGTATATTGATAGTCCCAAACTCAACCTCGTGCTATTGAAAATGTTTTCTTTTGAGAAGAAAAAAAAAATGAGGTAAAGCAAATAAAGATTTTAAACATCTAAAATTATCGCAGACAGCGAAGGAACACTAACCATATTGTCAAAATAATCTTCACATATGACATTCTTCCCACTTTTAGAGAACTGTAGAGTCAGGTACCGGTTCTTCGGATACACAATTGTCCCAAACAACTTCATTTGACCCTACACTCAAAGAAATTACAAGTTCAAAGTACTTCAAAAAGTGGAAACAAAGGAAAAGGAGAAAAAAATAAGAAGTTGTAGAAATTTGAAGAAATCTACATATCGTTTGCCTCACATGCAGATCAACAATGCAGCAAGGAACAAACTTAATCACCAAAAACCAGCTGTACAACAACATATTGATTGTTTGTTGTACATTCCTAAACACGCCTAACACATCAAACTGTTGTACATGATCCACAAATTGTTGCACCTCCTAAATCAACAGAACCGCTAGCAAGCCCAATGTAAGGGGCAATATAAGAAGAAGAAAGGAACAAATCCCATATCACAAACCTAAAAACTATAGCAAAAGAACCGTCGAATTAATCAATAAATTAACTAAACTAGCAAGATTATTCTTTCTCAAAATAAACCTGAGGGAAGTCGAGGTAAAGGACCGGGTTTTTAGTGCCGAGGTCCTTAAGTTCTCCAATTTTCCCACCGGAAATCGGCGCTAACAGCCCAGGAAATGAGAACAAGTAACGATTCTTGCCGCTCCGCTGTGATTTTCTTATGATGTCTTTACCGTGGTGTTTGATCACAGTCTTCGAAGGGCTCAGCGCGTGAGACCCACTCACCGTCGCCGGCGTTTCAGAGAGTACATTGTTTCTGAAAGCCAATTTCTTCAACCTCTTCCTTTCCTCCATCTCGGCGGTTTCTTCCTTCTTTGCTCCGCCTCGAACCATTTCCTTCCTTATGCTGTGTGACTGCGTGTGCTTCAGACTGAATCGAGCGATTTTGGTGGCGCGGGAACTCTCGTTCAATGGCATATATAGGGCGAACGATTTTCTCCGATTCACAAAGGAGGCCACAAAAATGTGTCTTTATTACATATTGACCCCGTACAAATCTATATAAGTACATTTGAACACATGAGGTTTTGGTCAATAGACTTAAATAACTTTCATTTAGATAGAAGTGGGACCCATTTTAAAGTTAAATTACTTTGATATAGGCGACAAAAACAACGGTTAGTCTCACTAATAAAAGAAGAACACACACACACAAAAAAAAAAAAAAAGGCCAAAAAGAAAACCCTTCTCTCCAAATCTCAGAATCCAACAAACCTGAGTCGTTAAACTCACTGATGAAATGATCTCCTAATCTCTCTCACACACTCACACACTAAACCCCACTCGCCATATGTTTGCATGGCGAGTCTTCCTCTTCCTCTTCCGTCCCGCTGTTGCTGTTGCAGCGCGCACGCAACGAACAGCGCCATAAACAACAATCACAATGGCGTTAAGAAGGAGTTACAGTTATGTTGTTTTTGTTTGAAATGCGTCGACAGGTTGTCGAATTTGTGTCTGGGAGCTAGGGTTTTGTGTTCTCCGCATGAGCAGCAGCTGCGCCATCGGTTATCGAGACCGGGGAGAAGTTTGGCTGGTGTTCGTCGGTGCTGGAGATTGTGCGCCAATGCTGACCTCCGTGCTGTCGTCGAGAGTAATAATAGGGACAGTAGAAGTAGCAATGTTGTTCATTCTCCTCCCTCGATTGTTCCGTGCGTTGAAATCCCGGTCACGTGTTACCAGGTCAGCTCAAAATTTTTTTACATTTTGTGCACTGATGTTCCTTTCATGATTTGTTTAAGTGTATATAAATTAATACTCAGCAGAATTTAATGTTTCTTGATTCTTATACGGCTGAAATATGATGTAATTTTGGCTACCAGTTCTGATTAAATGTCCCAAAAAAAAAAAGTGCTGGAATTTGAGATATTTTTGTTATTTACTGTTATTCTTATGATCATTACACTGATGTTCTTTTCATGATCTGTTTAGGTGTGTATAAGTTGATACTCTTCAGTATTGAATATTCCTTGATTCTTGTACAGCTAATTTTTAAAGTAATTTTGGCTACAATTTTCTGATTAAACGTCCACAATTGAAAAAGAAAAAAAAAGAGGTGCTGGAATTTGGGGTATTTTTTGTTATTTATGCGAGGAGCACTTTGGGCTTGTAATGTTGTATCTAATAGTTACTGAGTTGGAATGATACCTGGGTTGAGCACTTTTTCTTTTTTCTTTCTTTTTTTTTTTTTTTTTGGTGGGGGGTTGGGGGGGTGGTGTTTTCTAAGATTGTATTCGATACTTTTATATCTGTTTACTAAATGAAAAAATGATAAGAGAGAAGGAAAGGATACATAAAGGAGAAAAAAAAAAAAAAAAGAGAAGGGAAGAAGAATAAGAAATTCTTGCAATTCAAGGAATATTTGGGTTAAAAAAAGAAGAAGAAGAAGAAGAAATGCAAACAATTCCAAGGCTTTAGGGCATTGCATTATGCAGTGTGACATCTCAATATTGTGTAAACTTTTGTATTGAGGTGTTGAATATACGTGGGAAGAATTGAAAGGTGAGGGCCAAGGGTGTTGTGTAATTAGAAAAATTCTGTTTATCCTCAAATTTATTGTTAAAATAAATGCAGATTCTTGGTGTTTCTGATCAAGTGGAGAAAGATGAAATTGTAAAGTCTGCAATGCAGCTAAAAAATGCCCAGATTGAAGAAGCGTACACTGCAGATGTTGTTCTTAGTCGACAGGTAGGTGGCCTCTGTATTTCTGTTGTAAGGGCTCCTTTCTTTAATAGAAATTTATATGAGGAGCTCTTGTTTGCTTTTAGCTCCGAAAACTTAGAAACAAGGATTTCTTTTTTGTAAGCACTTGTGGAGATGCTTTCATGGATAAATTTTTCTCAAAGTTCCTGTTAAATTATTTTCATTGCTATCTGATTGATTTTGTTGCTTGAATCTGGTCCTGCAGCTTAAAAAATGCTATTTGATGTGTGCTTTATTTTTCATCCTTTCACAGAATCTCTTGATGGATGCACGGGATAAGCTTCTGTTTGAACCTGAATATGCTGGGAATACAAAGGAAAAGATCCAAGCTAAATCTTCTCTTCGAATTCCATGGACTTGGTTCCCTGCTGCTCTTTGCCTTCTGCAGGAGGTACCGTACATTGTGCACTCATATAGTAGGAAATTTTCTGTCATGAAGAGCAACTTGTTTGTTGCTCTGTTGCGCTGAATTTTGAATCACTTAATTCATTTTCTTTGTTTCCATTAGTTTTTGTGTGTAATGAATTTCTGAACAAAAATAATTGATTAGATGGATTAAACATTGTACAGTTATAGGTTTTGATTACATTTTTTTTTTATTTTTGGGGTTATCTGCGATGCTGATTTTTTCTAGTCTACTTGATCTAGGCTGGAGAGGATAAGATGGTTCTGGACATTGGACGAAAAGCACTTCAGCATCCTGATGCTAAAGCTTATGCTCATGATGTTCTTTTGTCCATGGCACTAGCAGAGGTGAGTGAATGAACAGGTCAGACCATATGCACTTTTTAGCTTGGCAGTTTTGTTATGCTTCCTTTTCTTATTATAGGTGCTTTCTTGAAGTGTGCGATTGCAAAAGTTGGTTTCGAGAAGAACAATATATCAAAAGGGTTTGAAGCTCTTGCTCGTGCTCAATGTCTTCTTAGAAGTAAAACTTCACTTGGGAAGACTACATTATTGTCTCAGGTAATCTCATTATTTGAGTATTCTTTCCTAATCATGAAACTTTATTTCCACATATGCATTATTTGGTCAGTACCAGTGGATATATCATCTACTGTTCTGGTTGAAACTACTCTCTGGGCTCTGGATGCCCTACTCTGGATACAAGACTGTTATGCCTCAAGATTTTTTTCATCTGTGGCTATTTCTTGCATGTGTTTTGGTCCTTTATTGTTAATTTTTATGTTGTGGTAATTGTGGTAATTTGTTTTAGATAGAAGAATCTCTGGAAGAAATTGCACCAGCTTGCACATTGGAGTTACTAGGCCTGCCTCGTATTCCTGAAAATGCTGAGCGGAGGTTAGGAGCTATTTCAGCTTTGCGGGAAATGCTCAGGCAGGGCCTTGCTTTTGAAAATTCTTGCAAGGTTCAAGAATGGCCATATTTTTTGAATCAAGCTCTCAGTAAGCTCACTGCTAGAGAGATAGTGGAACTCCTTCCCTGGGATGATTTGGCTCTTACAAGAAAAAACAAGAAATCCCTCGAGTCACATAATCAACGAGTTGTCATTGATTTTAACTGTTTCTACATGGTTTTAATAGCTTACATTGCCCTTGGTTTTGCAAGTGGAAAAAAAGATTTGGTAAGTGCTTTATATTTTTCTGGTTTGCCCCCCTAAACTTGGAAAGAGTCGAAAGACTATGTTGGTAACGCAACAACAATAACAACAACAACAACTAAGCCTTTTTCCCACTATGTGGATCATATCTTGCCATTGCTTTATATTAAAACACATATTTTGATTTAAATTTAAATAATTCATGCCATTTTTAATAGTTCTTTTCACTATGTTGATACTGTTGCAATATTTTATGGCATCTAATCAAGTAGGTTTATACAATTTTGGGAACATTATCTCTTCAGTTGAACAAATGAGGCATTTCTGGCCTGTTGAACATTTACAACTGCAAGTATATTCATTTTACACTATTTTTTAGTGTGTTGTATCGGATATTTGCAGCTTAATATATAATTAATGAAGTTCATTAACTTTTTGCATTTAGATACACAAAGCGCAGAAGATATGTGAATGTTTGATATCATCTGAAGGCATTGATTTAAAATTTGAGGAAGCCTTCTGCCTGTTCCTTCTCGGTCAGGTATATCTTTGCTTTCATTTTTCTTTCTTGTACTAAACTCTAACACTGCTAATCCCGAGGAAGGGTTTTTGTTCTGTTTCTAGGGTGATGAGGAAACTGCTTCTGAAAAGCTTAGGCAGCTTGAGCTAAACTCAAAGCCTGCTCCACGGAGTTCAATTTCAGAGAAGGAAGTTAAAGATGTTTCAAATTCAAACAAATCACTGGTATCATTTTTTAAAGTCATGTTTCTTTACTAAGCATATCGATAGTAGATGAATTACTTTCCTTTTATCAGTTTCCTGAGTTTACTGCTTCCTTCTAGAGGAAAATTGGATTCTTTCTATTCATAATTTTTTTGAAAATAACAAGTTAGGGAGTCATATTTTCCTCCTTGTTAGTGGCCGTTGAATTGGAAAATTCATAGTTCTGATTGCAAACAACTGATCTTGTGCCAATTGTGGTCCCATATGAATTCTCTTTAGGTGTATAGTTTCATATTCAAGTTTTTAGTTTCATTTGCAAAATCATCACTACTAATTGTATTTGCAAAATCATCACTTCTAATTGCATTTGCAAAATCATTAAATTCCTTTTGAAATCTGATCTCTCTCTTTCTCTCTCTCACTGTATTGCTTCTAAATCACCAGGAGTCATGGCTCAAGGATTCTGTGCTTATTGTTTTTCCAGATACACGAGATTGTTCGACTTCTTTGGTAAGGGTTGCAGTGGTTTCATATAAGCTGGTTGTGGTAGATATGGAGGCTGCATTTGACCCTTGTTTCATACAGGTAAACTTCTTTGCTGGTGAAAAGCGAACTACTGGGAATAGGCAAGCTAAGAGATCTCCTCAGTCTATATCCATTTTGGGCCAAAGATCAGTTAAACCTCCTTTATCATTGGATCGAAAAGCTTTTGAAGACAAGGTCACATGTATAGACTCTACGCGACATCTGGGGCCAGCTGTACAGCAGTTAACTTCACCCAATTTGCAAGTCTCACTGACAGAGGGGAAGGCCAATGGTGGTGCAAATGTTGACAGTCCTACTCAGTTGAAAAGAAATTTGGGTTCTCACCAAAATAAAGTCTGGGAGGTCTGGTTGGACCCAAATGTTGTTAGGATGATGATATATGTTACATCTTTTGGCTTTGTTATATATGCTTGCTTTAGGCTCATGAACCTGCAGTTCTGCAAGATAGGAAATGCTTCTAGATGGAGATTAAATAACCCGACCACATCAAGTTCCACTTCTCATTCTGTAAATTTTTCTCTTGATCAAGATGTCAGGCCTGCTAGCATAAAGGGAAGCACGATTGCCAGAAACCTCAAACAGTTGCTTTCAGTGCTTAAAATTCAGATAAGAAACCAGCCAGAAATTATGAGTTCAAAAAAAACTTGCCTTGCTGCTAGTTCTTTTGTAGCTGGAGTATACAAGCAATCTATGCCTGTGGAAGAAGCTGAGACTCTTGTTAAGAAATGGCAAGATATTAAAGCAGAAGCTCTAGGACCAAACCATCATGTGCACAGACTCTTTGAGATCCTTGATGAGTCAATGCTTGGTCAGGTGAGCTGTTGGCATCAATCCCTGTATGTACTTCTGATGTTCTTCTTGATAGAGATAATGTATATCTTCGGTTTTTCTGAGAAAAGTACTCAAGTACTTTGTTACATTAGTAGTAATTTATTGATGATTCAAGATGATCTCACACTTCTTTGAAACCTACAATAATCTATAATTCAACTTTAATAAGTTGAGGGTAGGAACATATTTGATATCCAAGGCTCAAGACCAGCCCATCAATACAAGGAAATTTTTAATCACTATTCAAGCAACATTTGTAATGGATAGGGCAAATTGGAGCTGAAAGCTTGATATTGAAGTTGATGCAATGGTATTCTAATTCTCTGTAACTTGACTACTAGATTGTTCTCTCATTACTTTCTGTCAAGTTTCAACATGATGAACTAGACACGCACTTTTCTGCTTTAATGAAGGCAGCCTTAGTCAAGCTTTTGCAATCGGTGAGCTTGAGCTAATTTTTATTTAGTCAAAATATGAAACAGTGGCAAGCTCTGGCAGATGCTGCAAAAGCCAATTCATGTTTCTGGAAGTTTGTTTTGCTACAATTGTCAATTCTGAGGTCTGATATCTTAACGGATGATGCTGGTAAAGAACTAGCAGAAATAGAGGCAATCCTGGAGGAAGCTGCTGTACTTGTAGATGATTTTCAGCCCAAGAATCCTAATTATTACAGGTATGTGGAAATTATAAGAGTCACTTGTGTCATTAGCCTTCTAGGATCAAGATTAGGTATACGCATCAATTGTGGATGCAAGGGATTGAAGTTGTCCAGCTCTTCTCCAGTCAATTTTTTCTTCTGCTACTACTATAGGTTATTTATCTATTCTCAGATGTCCGTATTGGTTTTGGTATTTGGGTTTCATCGTGATTCTTTGTGTTTCTACTGACTTGCAGCACTTATAAGATTCATTATTTCCTGAAGAGGCAAGATGATGGTTCTTGGAGGTTTTGTGGTGGTGATATTCAAGCTCCGTCGTGATTGTAGATTTGCAAGGAACAAAACTCGAATACCTAATTTCTAATGTCTGCACGAACTGAATTGCGGTTTGCTTCTTCTTTGTAGATGATACTGACTGGAACTGAGGTTACATCTCAACTGGAGGGTTTTTTTTTTTTTAAATTTTAATTTTTAATCGTAAAATAGGGGGTGGCTGACATTGTGGTTTGGGGCAATTATCAGGAGATTGAAATTAATCTTTTCGAGTTAATCCAAATAGGAAGTAAAGTAGTTGTTTTCTGTTCTCTGGTAAATGTTTATGTATAAGCTGTTGATACAGGTATTTCTACAACTTAATTCTACTGCCATTGCGTTTGGATTGGGATCTTCTTAACACGTGATTCAAGTCGCAATTTGGTAAAAAAATTATGTTTGTTTTATTATCACTCAAAACACAATTTTAAAATATAACCTCGGGAAAAAAAATTCAAATACATTTCATTAATCAATTGAGAAAGAAGGGGGAGAAGATAAAACTGGGTTGACAAATTGAATCCCCAAAGCTCATTGGGCCCTGATCTTATCCAGCCCATTTTAACTCTCCACATGCCACGGTAGCCCAATTCCTGTACTACTATCTAAGCTCGACGTACAACAAATATATTAGTCATGAGAAGAAATGCTATGACTACTATTAAGAAGAGTTGCAGCGGGACTCAGAGTCAGAGGACAGTAGGGGTTTACTCAAAGCCTCACAAACAAACACACACACAGTCGCGTAGTAATGATACCGCCATGAAGTGAGACTACCAAATCTTCCCAAAACAGCCTTTGAATTTACCAAAAGTATCCCTTCCTTTCAAAACTGAGCTTACTCAAAAAGCCAATTCAGTTCGCTCCCAGATCAGCAAAATCTTGGGGGGAAAAATGGTGGCAGCAGTGAAAATGGAGAAAGCCGCAAATCCCTTTACGAAGCCTCAAGAGTTCTTGTCAATGAAGAGATGGAAATTGAAGACGAAGCAGCAAGAGTTGTTGATTCGGGTTTCGATCTTGTTGTTAGTGTATATATTGGCGTTTATAACCCGGCTTTTCAGCGTATTGCGTTATGAGTCGATGATCCACGAGTTTGATCCGTATTTCAATTATAGGACCACTCTGTATTTGACCCAGAAGGGTTTTTATGAGTTCTGGAACTGGTTTGACTCGGAGAGTTGGTATCCCCTTGGGAGAATTATCGGTGGGACCCTTTATCCCGGTCTTATGGTTACTGCTGCCATTATCTATTGGGCCTTAAGATTTCTCAGGTTTGCAATTTTTTCTTATTCATTTAAATCAATCCATTTCTGGTTTCATGTGTGTTTGTGCGTGTTTTGATGTGTAATCCAGTTCATTGTTGAGCTTAAGTTTAATATACATGTAATTTTATGTAGTTGTCAACTTTTGGGAATGCATTCGTATAGTTTCTTTCGTGAAAGATTGTAACATTGTAAGTTCAAATTAACTCGAGCGATGAAAAATTGAATCTTTGGTGGGTTTTTATATTTTTTTCGTATTTAATTGTATAGTTGTTTTAGTTAAGAATGTGTTTTGAGAAATGTAGTAATATTGAGAGTCAAATTTGGTCAACTTATGGGAAAATAGTAATGTGGGATTTATTACAGTGCTCAGACTGGTCTAGTCTTGGATCTTTGTAGGCAAATCGCTTTGGACGGTTATGTTGCTGGACTTTTTGTTTCCTAAGGTTCTGGGGGCTTCTTTGTGGTTTTTTAAATAGTACTCGAGAAACTTGATCACATGGGCCATTAACTTTTGTAGAACAGCTATTTGATAGTTCTATATTTTTTCCACATGCCAACTTTATTCAAAAAATAACAGGTGTGTTTGCAATCTTTTGTCAGGTTTGCTGTTCATATTCGTGAGGTCTGTGTGCTTACTGCACCATTTTTTGCCTCTAACACCACTTTAGTCGCCTACTTCTTTGGGAAGGAGTTATGGGATTCAGGTGCGGGGCTTGTAGCAGCAGCATTTATTGCCATTTGCCCTGGTTATATTTCACGGTCGGTTGCAGGATCATATGATAATGAAGGGGTGGCTATCTTTGCTTTGCTGCTTACATTCTATCTCTTTGTTAAGGCAGTGAACACTGGTTCACTTGCTTGGGCATTGGCCTCAGCTTTTGGCTACTTCTATATGGTTTCAGCATGGGGTGGTTATATCTTCATAATTAATTTGATTCCTCTCTATGTAATGGTTCTCTTGATTACTGGAAGATATTCAATGAGATTGTACGTGGCTTATAATTGCATGTATGTACTAGGAATGTTGCTTGCAATGCAGATTCGTTTTGTGGGTTTTCAACATGTGCAGTCAGGAGAGCATATGGCCGCAATGGGAGTGTTCTTCTTGATGCAGGTAGTTTTGAGTTTCTTCATATGGTTGATTTTATTATACGATTTGTGCTTTAGCAAAAGCTCTCATACTGAGAGAAAGAAGTGCAAGATGTGAGGTAGAATGTGTGCGATTGTATCTGCTTAAATCATTAACATTAGAATGCAAACATGAAGCATATATATATTTTTTGTGCATGTTCTAATGCTGGTCTCAGTAAATTAGCAGCGGTTAACAGCTTTGACTTGGTAAACAACTCCACAATGCACAGCTGAAATCGGTGCATCAGATAATATTTTTTTCTTATACGGTTAGGCCAGTTCCAGGATCCGATTATGAAGTTAATCTTGTGAAAATTTCTCAACTTGCATTCTTCCATGACAAAGAATGAATAATGAAATAGTTGGGGTAGTTTTCTATTTCTAACTGCCTAAAGTATGCCTATGTTTGTTTGTTTTTTTTTTGACCTTTGCACAATTGGAAATGTACCATGTTTCACTGCAGTTTAAATTTCAATATAATGGGTGAGGTAAAACATATCTGTTTTCTGTTCACATGGTTATACATCTCTGTTTTATTTTCTCCCTTTGTGGGGTTTGTCCGTTGTTATATGCTATCGACAAGTATGTAGCCATCTGTGCCCCCACTGAGTCAACTTTTAATTGCAGGTCTTTTACTTCTTGGATTGGGTTAAGCACCAGCTAGATGATCCAAAGTTATTCCATACGTTCTTGAGGATTACAGTATCATCTGCTGTAGGTTTGGGTGCTGTTGCCTTAGGTGTTGGCACTGCTTCTGGGTATATCTCACCTTGGACTGGTCGATTTTACTCTTTGCTGGATCCAACCTATGCAAAGGATCACATTCCCATTATAGCATCTGTATCTGAACATCAGCCAACAGCATGGTCATCTTTCATGTTTGATTTCCATATACTTCTCATCCTTTTCCCAGCGGGGCTGTATTTCTGCTTCAAAAAGCTGTCAGATGCTACAATATTTATAATGATGTACGGTCTCACAAGTATGTATTTTGCTGGTGTCATGGTTCGGTTGATTCTTGTAGCTACACCAGCAGTCTGCCTAATTAGTGCCATTGCAGTCTCTGCCACCATAAAGAATTTAACTCAGTTGGTGCGGGCCAAACCCAAGACCAGTTCTAGTGGTTCTAGCAAAGGAGGAACTGGTGCAAAGACTTCTTCCAAGGTGAGACCTTATTCCTTTATTCTTTGGAAATGACAAATCTTACTCGTTTGTGTTATTAATGTGTAAAAATAACTATACTATATTTCTTTTTGGCTTTGGTTGAAGGACTTTGGTAAAATATCTTCCTCAATTTTCACTGAATAATTATATTTTCTTGATTCTTTGTGAAACAGGGTTCATTTGATCAATCTCCTCCTTTCCAAAGAAATGGTGCTATTGCATTACTTCTTGGTGCGTTTTACTTGCTGAGCAGATATGCCATTCATTGTACTTGGGTTACATCAGAGGCATACTCCTCCCCATCAATTGTCTTAGCTGCTAGAGGTGCCCATGGGAACAGAGTCATTTTTGATGATTACCGTGAAGCATATTTTTGGTTGCGGCAGAATACCCCTCCAGATGCTAAGGTCATGTCTTGGTGGGATTATGGCTATCAGATAACCGCCATGGGAAACCGGACTGTAATTGTGGACAATAACACATGGAATAATACACATATCGCAACTGTGGGACGTGCAATGTCATCTTATGAGGGTGAAGCATATGAGATAATGAAGTCACTGGATGTGGATTATGTGTTAGTTGTATTTGGAGGTGTTACTGGTTATTCTTCTGATGATATTAACAAGTAAGTTATAGATTTTCTTTGAAGTGTTATTTGCTGGTAGGCTAATATTTTCATTGTTTTGGAAAAATTAAGAGTAAAAACTTTTTTCCTAGCACCTTTTTACTACAACAGAGTAATTTTGAATGAATGAAGTACTTGGGACACCTCTTTGGTTGTTTCTTGTTCAATTTTGAACCAAGACCCTATAGTAGAAAGCTGTTTGTGTAATCTTGGTCAAATATTGAAACTTGGTGACATCAAAATAGGCAATCTCCTACCTTGTGAAAGTCAGAAGGTAGAATGTAATATAAAATTGAAGTTACTTTGTGAAGTGTTTTTTTGTTTAAAATCCACTTGTGTCTTAGGGTAGCTTGTCAAAGGGTAAGAGGTTACAGACAAATATTTAAGATCATACTCTAAACAGTAGGATTTTTATTTCTGCTTCTCCATCACTTCATCTCTTCATCAAGAAGTAAAACTAGAATCTTAATAACTTTTATTTCTTATTCTGTATTTATGATTATTGGTGTTTTGATTCTGTCAAGCAACCTTCCATCATTTCTCATGTAAGAAGCACACACTAGTACTCATCCCCCAAATGAAATTTAATGAGAAAAAAAAAAGAAAAAAGAAAAAAAGATATCAGTAATCATTGCTGGTTCTGGCCTTCGTTACCAATTTACAATTCATCCAGCCTCTACTTGCAATTTTGTGTTTTTCTTTTAGTCCTTTCAGTTACATGATAAATTTTAATAACCAATGTTACTTCAGATTCCTCTGGATGGTGAGAATTGGAGGAGGAGTTTTTCCTGTCATAAAGGAACCAGATTACCTTGTTAATGGCGAGTATCGTGTTGATAAGGGAGCAGCACCGAAGATGTTGAACTGTCTTATGTATGTTGCCCCGAAGTTTCATCTTTGCCTTTGCATTTATGGTTTGAATGTGTCTTCTATCTTTGCTGGACACAAGTACTTGTTTTGACTGGACTTCTGTGGCCTTTGGTTGTTTGAATTAATCATGCTCCAATTATTTGGAAAATCAATTTGCAATGATGAGTTCTAATCTATTTCATTCAAGATTTGAGTACATAACGTTTTGTATTCCTTTCCCTTCTATTGAGTTCAGCAAACATTTTGTTTTACTTATTGGTCAAAATTTTCAAACATTGTAATATTTAATAATGATCAAATATCCTAATCATTTCATCAATCATGACACTAAAGAACGTATGTACCTGTGTGCTGCGAATCTACTTTTACTATGTTAGTAGCACAGGTTTCATCAGATTTTTTGGTCTATGTTTTTTTATGTTTCATACATATGCACACGAAATTATTACTGTAGTTTGCTAGATAGCAGCTTTGGTGCCTTGAGGTTTTTGTCAAATGATTGCTTTTCTGTAAAGAGATTGTCAGAAGAATTTGAATAAGCTTGTGAATAATACTTCCTTTTAGACATTTGGACATACTTCAAATGATGACATTTGTTATATGTGCTCATAAAGCTTCTCTCTCTAGTCTTATCACATTTTATCTCTCGTTAACCTTTTCTTGTTTGGGCCAGGTACAAGCTATCATATTATCGCTTTGGTGAGCTGACAACTGAATATGGCAAACCTCCCGGGTAAGTGATTAGTCATCATCCTTGATTATCTTGCATGGTAAAAATGTCTCACTGCTTGCTTCTAGTTGACCAAATTGCATAATAATCTGAGGCAATTCATAACCAAACGAGAGTAGACCAAGCGTTGTAGTTCAGTGTCCATGGTCCTCCCAACCTGGCAATGAGCGTGATATAATGGGAACAGAGGTTGAAATCTTATTACTAGGGTCTCATACACTATTGTGTTGGTTAAGTTTACGGGAATCTCTGGTGTTGAAATTTGGTTTTGGGATAGATTTGTGTGGTTAATTGCAAATTGAATTCAATCCTTTACACAAAGACTTCACAGAGAATGAGTGTTGGGTGTCAACAAGACATTGGTTTTGGGGAGAAGAATGGGGTTTTTGCAGTAGGGAGGATGAGGCGAAGTCCTTTTCTTTCTTTTTGGCAACAGGGCTTTTTCTGCATCAACGGAAAAAGGAACAGCATCTTTCTAAAATCTCTTATACTTTAGAGTCTTCTTCTCGTCCAGTTTTACCTCTCCATTGATTTTCTTTTATCATAATTATCATTCTTTCTTGTGATCCTGTCACTGGAGCATTTCATTCTTTGACCAATTAAATTTTCATATCTACCAGTTTTGATTATAAAATCAAATTATCATGCACTTGAAGGCTTGCAACATATGAATAAACTTCAAAGCTTCCATCTCTATCTGAAGTAATATTTATCAGTAATTCCTATCCATATTAGGTTGCTATGTTCAGCATTGTCTCTTTCTTCGTATTTCTTGGCAGATATGATCGAGCAAGAGGAGTTGAAATAGGAAATAAGGACATCAAGCTTGAATACCTGGAGGAGGCATTTACTACATCTAACTGGATTGTTAGAATTTACAAAGTCAAACCACCCAATAACAGGTGGTGATAAACACTGGTGCCCTGCCAACCAGAGTGAATGATTTACACCACCCTCTCTATCTCTCTTTCTCCTCGGGACAAAAAGATATTTAGTTTTGAGCGGTTGAAAAAAAAAGTTAGATTACATTGCAAGTCACTAATCTATACTTTTGTCAGTGTAACATTTGAGGCTCCAATTTTCTGGGATACCTTTTTTTGGCAGAATCAGATAGGACAACTTTTTATACTGTAGTCAATCTATTAGTGTGCTGGAGAAAATTTTGATTTCCTTAATGCATTTCGTTGTCTTTGGTTTGAAATTTGATGGGTTTGTTCCTTTGTGGTGATGCCAAACAAGTTGTGCTCGACAGCAGGAGTACTTTTCTGGTATGTTCTTTCGTTTTACATTTTAGTTTCCTTAGTCAATCAGAGCTCCATATTTTTCACCCTTATGGCAAACCTAGACGCCAGAGCCACTGCAGCCCATATATGTTATCATTGGTTGTACCCAATTTACCTAGGAAACTGGTGGGATCGTGCAGAATCTCGGTAAGATGAGAGACTAAATGAGGTTGGTTCCGGCCTCAGAAGAGATTAAATGGGATTGAGTAAGGAATGAAATTAGGCATTTAATGGGATTTTATAACTTTTAATATATATAAATGTATGTATATATATATAAAAAATGATTTTTTATAGCGATTGAAGTGGTAAGTATAAAAAAAATAAATTTTATTTATTATATTTTTAAAAAATATAAAATTTTATTTTTTTATATTTATTATATAAGTTATTATTATTATTATTATTATTATTATTATTATATATATATATATATTATTTTTAATAAACAATTTTTATATACTTTATATTACAAAACTGTGACTACCCGACAACCTTTATTAGATCATTAGCTGTTATTGATCGGCCGAGTTTTGTCTTCACACCAAGACAGATGTTCCTCCTCTGGTACGATGATTCTGGATCGGGTTTTGTCACTGGTGATGATGGCATGTCAATTGTCACCCTTAAAAAAATAATAATAAATGATTAAATAAATGAATTTAAAATAATTAAAAAATATTATATTAATTAATAAATAAATAAAAGGTTTTAAAAAATAAAATTTAACATAGAACCCATTAGTCCCCAGTGAGCATGCATGGGTAATTCAATTAATAGAGTTTCCACTTGAGAAAAATTCCATCCAGCTGAGTATGGTATCAATTGATAATGTGATCAACTTGTGCTGTTGTGCAGGTTTTGTTCTCAATTTCGCCAATAAAATTCCCATACCAAAGCCCTTGTAAAATGCCGTGGCTAAGAAAATGCCATGCCAGCCAGAAAATGGCGCAATAATTTCACTAAAAATTACTACATTAAATTATTGACATTTGTTAGCCTTAAAGGCTCGGTGAACGAAGTAAGGAAACAAGAAAAGGATCAAGAGTCCCTAGCCTAGCCAGTTGAGAATCGGCTCAAGGCAGAGGACCAAAAGCAAGCTACTTCAAAGACTAACACCCCAATAACACACTCACAGACCAACACCCCCAAAAACACACGACAGCAAGGCTAACACACCAATAACACAACTAAAAGGCAAAAAATGAACCAACGTGAGTATTTGCAGATAAAAAAACCATTGATAAAAAACAGGTGATATACAGAATTCTTACATGTAATCCTGAAGTATAACAATGCAAAATGGAGAAAAAATAAAATCACAGGCTTCCCCATTATTACAAAAATGTAATCAACACTAAACTGCAACTATCACTAATCCTCCATATATAGCAACATCTCTCTATGTTCATCTCATTACAGGCAACAACATTATGATTTCCTGCCAAGGAGCACGTGAAGGAAAAGTCAGTCTACAAATCACATGAATAATCAGGGGCTTGCATGCAGAAGATTCAAAACGCTATTCACCATTAAACAAGGCAACTATCTCCACAACTAATACAAACACAGGCAAAAGTGGAACACCAAACAGAATTCACAAACTTGACAAAAAACGGTACCAGCATTAGAAATTCTAATTATAACTGGAAAAAGTAAGGACAACCCAACTTATCATACTGCAGCTTGTGGATGCAAGTTTTATCATCTCTAAATGGATGAGAAGCCTTGCTTAATTAAGCATGATATATTTATATACATCAAATATAACACACACACACACGAAACACTCTCAATTTGTGGTCCCAACAATACATCAATAACAACACCAGAAATGCACACCACATCACCAATTCAATTGATGATTTAGAAAGCTAAGACCCATAGTAACTCTTAACAATTTTCTAAAATGTAGAAAGATATTTACATTTCAGAGTTAAATGGGACAAATATTATCCAAGTTAATAATTGTCATGATATATGATTAAAGAAATGTAACTCTAACCTTCCCACATATAATAAGCATAAGCTAAACCATGAAAATGGAAGAGAATACAACCGAACCTAATACATTAATTTCTCTATCTTTTCAGGTAAGGATATAGTGATCTAAGAGTCAAACAGGAATTTCACCAATAAGCACAACTTAATGTTTTTTTTTTGGGTAACAAATTGCAACAATTGCCTACACTGCTATGCTCTATCAGATGTGAAAATAGACATTAGAGCTCACAAAATCTGAAGTCTGTCCAAGTATGACTCCTCAACTTTCATAAGACCCAAAATTGTACTTTATGAAGCTCAAGCTTCATAAAAGGCATCTATTTCTTCTGCAAAGACTGAAGACCAAGTGATGACATGCATATTGTATTGCAAAGAAAATCCTGATTTTAAGGCTTCGTATTTGGTAATCACACCTGACAGAGACAGAAAATGAAATTGATAATGAAACTTTAAATTGTAGGTTTACCACATGCAGCAAACAACAATGGTTTGAAACCGTTTCACACTAGACATTCTGAGAGTCCAGCATATGCATCAAAAGGACTTCTAACTATAACAGGATTTTCCATTTCCAAATCCTAGCATTTTATGGGTATTAAGTTTCCATCTAAAAAATTGGCAAGTACAATTCACAATTCACATTTTATGGGCATTAAGTTTCCTCAACAAAAATCATACACAACCAAATTGAATTAATACCCTTGAAAATGAAGCCCTCCATGATCTCTAGTTAAGTCTAATACATGTGGCTCAACTGAAATGGAAGCAGTAGGGAAAGGGAGGAGTACTCTTCTTGCCACTTGCTTTGTGGTAACCATTAACTTCACTACAATACACACACACATAGAGTATCCCTCAATAGCTAGTAATTCCAAACAAGAAATATTGATTAGCCACAAAATCTATGCTAAGAGTAATATTGTTAACGTAAAATAACAAATACAGAAAGTACAAGGACTAATAGTCAAATTTTCAGCAGGCATTTTTGACAAAAAAGATAATAATAATAATAATAGGCTACTTGCTATGTTAACTTGACTTAAGAGCTTGCCAATAAGAGTATCCAAAAGGCTGCCATTAACTTCAGAAAGATGGAACGCAAGTGACTTACACAAGAAAACAAAAGAAGACGACAAATAGAATTATGAAATTTAAAAATTTACTCCTAACATATCCCAAAAGAAAGATTTTATCAAAAAGTGTATAATGCCTTTCTAGTAAAGAATTGCATTTGATTTATACTGTAATATTTATAATTCAGCATTTTAAGACTGCCTGGTACATCTTTTCAGGGGAAATGGATCAAAGCCTATTGTAAGACAGTCATGATGGCAAAAACTGTAAAGGAAAGAAATAATCTGCCTTCTTACCACATAATAGAGCTAACAAGAAAGCACCCAATATCACAAAATGCAATGAGGCCAATACATGATAATCCTTTCAAAAAAAAACCATCTACATTGAGCATTAATTTAGCATGCTGACCATGGGTATGTTGTGTTTTCTGTATAGATAGTCATCTTTAAACAGACTGCTGCGAGCATGAAAAACTGTTAATGAATTGTTCCTCACATATTTTGAGCATTGAAATGGTATCTTACAAAAATTTAAACATTGAAAGAGGGTAAGACGAACAATCAATAAGTTCTTCCTCAAAAGGAGAACACGCGTACCTTCAATCAAGATCCTCCATCCTTGCATGTCCTCCAGAATCTGCATTTGAACCTCCACTATTGTTATTGTCCCCGCTGGATCCATTATTCCCACCATCATTATTCCCAGCTCCACCACTACCGCTTGTCTCTGCAGGTGATCCAAGTCCTCTAAAAAGCCATGGCAATGATATCCTAAACCTCCTCTCCACCGTCCTTGGTGTCTGTGGACTCTCTTGATTCCCTACACCACTTAAACCAACATTCCCTGAGCTCATATTACTATCACTACCAACATTAAAGCCAAAACTAGCAAAATTATTACTATTATTATTGTTGTTGTTGTCCAAATTCTGCTGCCCATTTCTTCCGTTCTCATAATCAGGATCATCTGTAGGCAACTCATATCGACAAACCGGACAAGAATTATGCAGTTCCAACCATGGCAATATACAATCCGAATGATATATATGTTTACAAGGCATCTGCTTGGCTTCCTCACCAAGCTCAAAGCTATCTTTACAAACTGCACATTGTGAAGAATCCGAAGCCAACAACTCTTCTGTCATTTTTATAATAGGCAAACCCTCCACAGCAGACTTTGCGGCAGGGGGCGTCCCATATCTATTCGGATCATTCTCAGCTAATTGCTGAATCAACTGCTCCAAACCAGGCCCGACAAAATAATCACCGAAATTCCCTGGAAATCTCATCCCTCCACCGCCGCCAAAACCAATTCCAACACCACCACCGCCAGGGCCCTCAAACACAAACTGTATATCAGCTCCGCCGGCTCGAAGATTATTGAGGTAATTATTGAGAAAAGCAAATGGATTGAACTCGTTTGGGGATCGGGTAGGGTAACCCGAGGTGGCTCCAAACAGAGAGGACAGGTCAATTTCACCTCCGCCACTAGGGCTGGAGAAGATTATAGGGACTCCACCCATACCTCCACCACCACCACCTCCGAAGGCAGAGGGGAAAAACAGGTCAGGATCTGCCATGGGTGGCGTAGTTGTAGCTGTAGCGGATTCTGATTCTTCTAGAAACCCGCCGTTGCAATTAGGGCAAACTAGTTCGGAATTGGGGGAAGGCGACATAGTTACCGTTCGGTTGCATTGATAACAGAAGTAATTTTGTGGAGCCGTACCTCCACCGCCACATCCTCCACCCTCGCCTCCGCCGCCAAATGTTCCCGTCGACGACATTCTCTTCCCTGAACGTGCGTAAAAAATGTGTATACAAAATTCCGCTCCCGATTTCTATGGAGAAAATGGAATGTTTGAATGGGGAAGATTATTTGCCTATTTATGAGTTAATTATCGGGTTTTGAGGGGTCTTATTACAGTTATATATGTTTTTAGGGAGTAAAGTGCAAACATAAAAGAAAAAAATCTTTTTCGCTTGCTTTTGAAAGGTTTGGGTTATGTGGCAAGAAGCTATTGGTTGACTGGACTTGAGTTGTTAATCATTTACCTAATCATGTTGAGAATTTTATGGAATAATTGTAATAAGAGATTTTTTTTCCTTTTTGGGGATTAAAATTTTAAAATTTGGTGAATTTTCTGTTGTAAGATTTCCTTTTATTAAAGCTTATGATTTGGTTCCTTCACTCCCCCGTTGGAAGTCTCTGAAAATCTAAATAAATAGCTTTTATAGGTTGAGCCGTTTATTGTTGATGAAGAAATTCATAGTTGGTAATCTATTCTTTTGGCATAAGCTTTTTAAGCTTTGGCCTGCCAATCTATCACGGAATCTATACGATAGTAGGAACTTTTTCTCCTGAATCTACCAGAATTATGAGCGCATCTGTAGTGTCACAGTTTTGTAAATCTATGGCATGATTATACAATTTGTACATCAATTGATGGTGTAAAGTAGCCATGACAGCGGATGATCTTAAGGAGTCATTCCAAAATGGGTTGCCTCTCATTCAGTTTGAAGGTTAACTAAATAAAGAAATTAGGATTCTTCTATAATGGTGCTGAATGATGGAATTCTGCATGAGACTCAGAACAACATTTTTGTAATTGCTCAACAATAGACTGAAAATCCTGAGGAGCTCCTGAAATTGCGAACATTTTTTCAAACTTAGTATAAGGCCGAAAATTTCTTTTCCATCTTATTCTATCGGGTAGGGCTCTGAGAGATTACGCCTTGTAATACAGATTGAATCCGATCATAAGATCTTTATTTGGGAGATCACATTCTAGGATTTTGATCCATACTGTGCTTTCTGGGAAGAACTGGACTCCAACCTCCTTTCTAGTGATCTATTTGGATTGGAAGACTTTCCCGTTTGCTGTTTTGAAAGTCTTTATGTGGGAAGTCCATGATTCTAGAGGAAGGACTGCAGGGTTCATCATTGACTTTTGAAAGCCGGTGTCGATGAATCCAACTGCTGGAATAGGCTTTCCATACTTCGAAGGAAGTATCTTGATCTCCACATGTGGCGGAATAAAAGATTGCACTCATTTCATGGCTTGGGCTTTCATCATATAGATCGGAATGCTTTCATCTGAATCTAAGGAAAAATACTTAGAACTAGAGTCTTGTATAGTGAAGACTGTATCAGTTGTTTGTTCTTCTTGTTCCAAGTAAAGAGACTCAACATTTGAGTCATGCTCAGTGAGCTGAAGGACTTGAGAGACAAATTTAGCTGCTTTTTCTTTTTTATTTGGATAGTTTTTTGCAAAATGGCCTTTTCCTCCACAAATAAAGCACCGATTGGATCTTCTTCCTCCTAAGGACTTTTTCTTGAAGTATCTGAGGGATTTATTTTTGTGGAGCTTTCCTTTGAATCTCTTTCTATGCTCCTTATGATTTTTAGGACATGAACAGGAATCATCTTTGTACTTAATCTCTAGGTCTTTTCTGTGGCAGACCTTTCTAAATACCTTTTTATAATCCATCATCTGTTTGAACATCTTATGCTGTTCGCATAGCTTTGTTAGTGAAGCCATGGCTAATTGTTGGATTTCTTCTAGCCCATGTTCTTCTATGGGTTTGCCGTTTGTCTAGATCATTCAAAAGAGTTTTGGTTGGAGCTCCTTTGGCAAGGAAGAAACATAAACATGTTTCAAATTGGGCTTATTGACTCCATTGAGCATATAATAAAGTTCAGACATTCTTTTGAAATGAAAGTCAAAATCTTTTCGCTTCAAAGAACAACATTTCATGTCGAAGTAGTTCTGTTGTTATCTCTTTTTGAATAGAGCATCATCTCTAATAGACTCCAGATGAAGCTGACCCAATGCTAGTGATGAAGTGGCTTGTCCAAAGAATTGTAGTATCCTATATTCACCTAGACTCGTGAACCATTCTCTAAGGGTTCCTATGAATCTACAATCAAATTCTTTGAGACTAGCAGGTAATTGGGCGTCGAGTTTCGTCTGTTGGAGATCTAGCCAGGCTGCAAAAGTAAGCAACGTTTCCCTTCTTTTAGAAATGAGAATATTATCAAAAGTGAACCAAGGTCCACTTGTTGGTTTGCTGAGATCTGGAGCTGGTGTTGTGGTTGGTATGTCCTCTTGAATGGATTCAGCTTCGTCAAAGGATTCAGCTAACTCTGTGGTTTGATTCTGTTCGTGAGTGCTGGTCTCTGCTATGTCGGCTATCATTATGGTGGTTAGATATGCAAATTCTTCTTCAGAATCCACCCCTTGCTGGAAGGAGTTGTTTGACTCATTTTTTGATTCCTCCTGGGATTCTTCTGAAGATAACTGTTGGTCTTGAATGACCAATTGAGCTGTGGGCACAGGTTCTGGCTGGATTAGAAGAAAAGGATCTTAGGAGGATTCTTCTTTTTGAATTGAGATCTACTTCTTCGTTTCCTGCTGTTGCTTTTCTTTTCCTTTCTTTTTTTGGAGACCTTTTGTGAGGAAAGTTGGGGAGTGCTCTTGAGGATTTATGGATTCATGGACATAAGAAACTGTGGAGCTAATACCGAGGGGCTGTAAAAAGAACTAGAATAGAAGGGAGTGATTGTGGTCTCCCTGTCTTTATCAATCTGGGCTATTTCTCTTTCACTCTCCTGATTTCTTCTTCCTTCTGGTTGAATTATGTTCCGAAATCATTCTTTTTTATCAAGGTTCTAAGGTTTTTATCCAATGAATCAACTTTCTATTGCATTCTTTGATAGAGTTTGGTAAGGTCATCAACCCGAGTGTCAGTTTTATCAACCCGTTCAATTATTTTCTCCATTTTGGCATTTACCTTTGTCAAGAGTTTGTTTTGGGCTCTAGCATTTTTGGTATGCCAGTTCATTACTTCTTCTCCTTGAGTCAGTTGAGTACTTCCCCTTGAGCCATCAATTGCAGGTTGTAGGAAAGGCTTTGAGGGAATTTTGCTGGCATCATCCATCTGTCTTTCCAATAGAGGAAAGTCATAGTCATAGTGGAATATCATGCACTGCAATGGTTTTGGTGGAGAGGTTGTTTGAGTAATGGCTTCTGCCTGGCATATGCCTTTTCTACGATCTTTCTCCTGAAAGAATTTCAGGCATTCATCGTAGCATGATAAGGGCTTGTTTCTGGGCAGTTCTAGATTAGTGTCTGGATCTGGTGGCCGGTAACCTTTATAGTTAGCCGCCTATTGAAACTTCGGGAGGCTCACAAAGCAACATTAACAGATAGATACTTTCAATTCTTTATGCCTAAAGTCCCTCTCGGACAACAACGGCAGGATTTACTCATCATCTACTGGTAAAGGTTACTGTGAGGACCGTAGGTCGAAAGTATCTATCTGTTAATGTTGTTTTGTGAGGCTCCCGAGGTTTCAATGGTATTAGAGCCATCAGGCAATATTTTGTTAAACGCAGAAAACATATTAGATAGGTTTTTCGGGAACTTGAGAGGGATGAGTAAAAGAATTCTTTGATACAGATAGAAGTCAAGATCTCAATGATATTTTCCACCTTACTCATGTTGCTTCAACCATGTCCTTACCCAAACACTCTACTAGTAGAATAGAGAACCTTGTAGAATACTCCACTATTCCTAGTGACGCCATGATAGAACAAGCAGTACCACCTGTCATGAGCCCGTATAATATATATCGGAAAAGAAACCCTATTAGAAGCATCAGATCCATTTGTTCAGTCTACTTGGCTAGACCACTGTGATCTCCCCTCTATTACCGGAGAACAGTATGTGACTCTCACAATTCCCTAGGAGTTTATCAACTCTTGAAAAACTGAAGGCTACACTCACCTTCACTTCGGAGCCATCCGGCTTATACTATCCTACCACGGGATAAGGGTCTCCCCATCACTAGAGTAGCATTTCTTGATACAAGATTCTTCGAGTATCAAAATGCTGTTATTAGCACTATCCTCACAACCCTCATCTCAAAAAGTGTAATCTTGACCTTCTTTCCCAACTTTGCTGTCTCACTCAAAGACATAAACCTTTCCACAGCCTTGAAAGTTCAGATCCAGCTGGCTGAGAATTTTTCCAATTTAATTTTTAGATAGTATCAATTTATAGTGAAGGTTTATTTGATCTTAAAATTGTGCAACTACAATGAAAAGTGTTTAATTTGACTATTTATTCATTGAATAAATATACTTTGAGGATGATATTACACATTACTTATTTATTATATATTTATAAAACTTTATAGTGTGGGGACATATAGAGAGAAATACTTGCCAACTACCAGAGCATCAATTGTTTGGAAAAACAAATTATTTTATTTTTTACCTTGGCACTAACTTAGTAATTTAATATATTTTTTAAATTATAAAATACAATACACGTAATGCACTATCAATATATATAAAAAAAAGTTAATTTTTTGAAAAAGAATTCTTGTATTACCTTCACTAATAATAACAATCTATAATCCAAATTAAAAAAAAAATTGTAAAATTAACTAATCAAAACTTAATCCTAACTCATTTGAAAAAAAAAAAAGAATTCAATTTCAAAAAGATTCTTTGTTTAAAAAAAAATCGATTTTTTACGTAAGCTTTTTTTATTGCCTTTATTAATAATAATAATATATAATTCAAATTAAAATGTAAATATATAAATAATTATAAAAAATCATTATAATTATCACTAAAAATATCATTAATTGTTAATAAAGGTTTTGAGCTGGTTTACTTTTTTTATTTTTTCCAATAACGTCAGGTATATTAAGTGGCCAATTGGCAAAAAGTACAGAGCCAAAAAAACTAATAGAGTTTCGTAGTGTTGGATAATACATAACCCACGAAGACAAGTACTTCCTAAGGAGGAAAAAGCCTGCTTAAAGGGGAAAAACAACACAAAACACCCGCCTAAGGTGGGACAAAACAACCAACCATAAGGGCCTACAAAAACGACCACTAGTCTAATTAGGGTCGACCAAATTACAACAATTTCCGAAATAAGACGTCGTCTCGACCAGTGTACTACAAACCACATTGGATGAAAGAAACTGAGTGCCCGCAGAGTCCCTAACTCTCGTCATTTACTATTTGTAATACTCTTTACAGACATTGAATAGTTAAGCAATCAAAATTATTATTGTCTAAATAGAGTCGATAATTAAAACTATAACAAAGCATGCCTAAAAAAAAAAGTGAGTGTTACACAGTGTCGCACCTCCAATCGGCCACAATTGTGGGCGATTGAGGTGCGAGCTGTGTGTGCCCGGTTCCTAAAAAACCCCCCACATCATTGAGTCTTGAGCTGGTTTACATTATTGAAAGAAGTGATTCAATTTCAAAATAAGTACTTATATAATAAAGGAGAATGCTTTTGAAGTGGTAGCTCCATTGATTGCCACGTAATATCTCACCCGTCATTTAGTTTGTTGAGTAAACTTTCACGTGTACTTCAAAGTCTGACACTAAATAAAAGGATTTCATTGTTTTCGTGTCACTTTTGCTATTTTATCTTTTTCTTTCAAACTGAAAAATGAAAAAAAGAAAATAATCTCAACAAGTGATGCTATTCCTTCAATTTTTTCAGTGGGACTTTTGGGTCTCCTAAAATTTTCTATTGCCTTTTTTTTTCCTTTCAAATGTTATTGAGATTCAAATTTTGTATATCAATTACTAATAGGCATAGTTTTCATAATTTCAATTTAATTTTATCGATTCTATAATTTTATGATCTAAATTTATTAAAACGATTCCAATTCTAACCACAATTTTACATTTATTATGTGAATAAAACATTGTTAAATTTAATCAGAAAAAATTTCATATCTAAGAAAATTAAGATTTGTCATTATATAAATAACTTAATTAATTTAATCATACTTTTATTATCTTTTAACAATAAATAAATAAATTAGACATAAATACCCTTCAATCACGACAACAACTGAAATATTGAGAAAATCATATAAAATGTTATAAGAAATAAAAATTAAAATAAGATTATTTAATTATAAACTATATATAAATTTTCTACATATTTATTTATACATTAATTAATAATTCTTTTTAAAATAAATTATAAATTATATTTTTCAAATTTTCTAAGATCTTACGATCCTATGATCTGATCCTGTTATTCTAAATCGATTTTGTGTAAAATTCTAATTCTATAAACTATGCTCGTAGGTCATGATTCTAATTACCAAACCTAAACAATTTACATGAATTCATATTGTTGTTATGATTTCACCCAATATTGATCAACTTTTATTTGCATAAAGTACAAACTTTCCTATGTTAGAACATTTATTTTCTTGATGATTAGATTGCTTATATCAAACTGACTTTAAGTTGTATCTAATTACATACGACAAAACATGAACTTATTTATGCTTTTAATACATTAACTTATTTATGTTTCTAAAATATGCTTTTGAATATAAGACGCAACAACATATCAGTTGGCCATATAATACTAGTATACATTATATAATAAATTAGAAATAAAGTTGGGAGTTTTACAGACAAGCATAGAAATGAAATTACCATCGGTTCATTTGTTGCCTTTCTAATTTTTCTGGTTGTGAATGTATGATATTCAACCACAAGTGAAGAATAATTGAGGATTCACGAATTTAAATATATGATATTCATGATGAATAGTATTAAAAGATATTGCTTAGGCATACTATATTATTGAATATGATGTAGAGAATGAAGGATAATTAGAGATCTAGTTTATCTCAATAAGGGTAGTTCTGATAGAACAATAAAAATTGGCTCTGGAACTGGAAGTTAATACAGCCACCCATCTCACAATGACACTCTTCATAAATGAATTGCTGAGGTATAATTAATGAACGATATAACCACTTAAGGAAGGAGGCAATAGTTAATTAATTCACAATGAAACAATACAAGTTTTAACTATTTAAGGCACATTTCTCTTCTCACCTCAAATACAGCAATCGAGTCAAAGTAATAATAATAATAATAGTAATTATTTTGTATCTCGTGTTTCATTTAACTAATAGATTATAATTAAAACATAATACAAGAAACATAGAATGCAAATACAATAAAGGTTCTTCATTCATTTCTATACTAAACATAAAAGTATTTAACAATCAGTTACACAATTCCAAGGCAGCTCATAGCGGCAAATAGGACAACTATTATGAGATTCTAACCAAATCAAAAGGCATCTAGAATGGAATATGTGTTCACATGGCATTCGTTTAATAACTTGGTTTAACTCCAAGTTATCTAAACAAATTATGCACTTTGAACCATCCCCCGATATTAATGCTTGAGTCATTAACCGATCAAATATAAATCTACTTTCTGCCACTTCCACAGAAATACCTACAGCTCGGAATTCATCAGGGTTGATAAGGTTTTGATCCTGTCTGTTAATTATGTCCAAAAAAGCATAATACCGATCGTTTACTGGCACAAGTGGTGCAGGTGGAGGTGGCAGTGGCGGTAGCAGTGGCTCTGGCAATGGCGGTGGCAATGGTGCTGGTGGTGGCGGCTGTGGCGGCGGTGGCAGTGGAGGCGGTGGCGGTGGCGGTCGCATTGGTGGAGGTGATGGCGGCAACGACAGTGATGAAGGTGATGGTAGTGGTGGTCGTAATAGTAGTAGCGGTGGCAGTGATGGAGGTGACGATTGTGGGAGTCGTGGTGGTAGTGACAGTGGTGATAACAGTGGCGGTGGCAATGACGGTAACAATGCTAGTGATGGCAATAATGGGAATTGTGATGGGAAAGAAACGGGTAGTTGGATTTCTCTAGAAGTGGAGAGAGTGAAGCTAATTGTGGGTATCGCTAGAGGTGGTAAAGAGAGATGGTGGAAATTATCGCCAAGTGACAATAGTGATAACGATGGCAATGATGGTAAAGGTGAAAAGGTGGTATACTTTCTGTCGTGTGTAGGGCTGTAAACGAACCGAACATAAACGAACAGGCCTTGTTCGTTTACTGTTCGTTTATAATAGTATTATTAAGAATTGAACCTTGGTCTCTAATGTGGGGAGCACAGCTACTTACCACTACACCACAACAAATTTGTTTAAAAATGATCAACAAACATTATTATTATATATATTATTATTATTATTTTAATATAAACGAGCTTTAAACGAACATTAACCGAGCTTGTTCATGAACATTAAACGAGCTTGTTCACGAACATAAATAAACGAACGTATACTTATTCGTGTTCGTGTTCGTTTATTAAACGAACATATTTTAGTGTTCGTTTATTGTTCGTTTAGCTTAACAAACGAACATAAACGAACGTAACCGATCTTGTTCACGAACTGTTCACCGAACGTACTAGTTCATTTACACCCCTAGTCGTGTGGTTCTAAAGAATCAATTTTTAGAACAGAAATTTTATCTACTATTTGTGTGTTGGATGGTGGTGACAGTGGTGGAGATAAAGATGAAGGCAACAGTTATGGTAGAAAATGATTAGAGGATTCACTGATATTGATGTAAGAGTTTGAAAAATACAGTGTTACTCGAATGGCAGCAATGGGGATGGAAATGATGGCAGTAGAAAGTAGGAGAGATTTAATTTTTATTGGAGTTAAAAATAAAGGACAGGGCATAATTATAGAATGCCAATGCTAGGGGTATAACCGGCCTGGTTAACTAGTTAACTGATTAACACCGGTTTAATTAATAAGTTTTTATTTTTGAAAAACTTAACCAAAACCAAGCCCATATATAATAGGTTAACCAAGGTTTATAAAAATTGGTTTAGTTTTCAACTCGTAATTGTATAAAAAAAACCCAAACAAAACAACCCAATTTGTAAACAATAGCCCAATTTTTAAAACTTAATTAGGTCCAAATAAGATATAGCCCAAAAAAATAAAAAGAAAACCCCCATTTTCAAAAGAAAAAAGGCTCAAAAAAAAAATAGACCCATATCCAAAAAATGTCCCAACATAAGTCTTAATTACATCCAAAAAATATAATTACTTTCAATTAATCAAACTGCGTTAAACTTGGATGGATCAAAATCTTATCCTTGAGGTGGAATGGGATTAGATACCATAATAATTCTAATCACAAACAATAGATACCATGTATTATGTATTTTGACCTATGCAAAGCTATTGCTAACACATTAATATCTTATCTGAAAAGTATGTTCTAAAGAAGGAAACTCAAAAGATTTGACTAGAGCTTATATAAATTGTAGAGTATGTGACAATAGTGGGGGTCGTGATGGTGGTAACAGTGGTAGTGGTGAAAGTGACTATAGTGGGGGTCGCCTTGGTGGTGATGGTGTAGATAACAATGGCGGTGGCAATGATGGTAACAATGCTAGCGATGGCAATAATGGCAATGGTGGTGAGAAAGAAATAGGTAGTTAGATTTCTCTAGAAGTGAAGTGGGTAAGTTAATTGTGGGCATCACTAGAGGTGGTAAAAAGAGATGTTGGAAGTTATCGCCAAGTGACAGTAATGATAATGGTGGTGATGGTTGTAAAGGTGGAAAGTTGGTATACTCTCTGTTGTGTGGCTCTGAAGAATCAATTTCCAGGATAGAAATTATATCTGCTGTTTTTGTGTTGGATGGTAGTGATAGTGGTGGAGATGAAGATGAAGGTGATGCCTGTGATAGAAAATGATTAGAGGATTTAGTAATATGAATGTAAGAGTTTGAAAAATACAATGTCATTCGAATGGCAACAATGGGGATGGAAATTATGGGAGTAGAAAGTATGAGAGATTTAATTTTTGAGTAATGATACTCTTAGTGACTAATCATAGTGACTGATATGACAAGAATAAAAAAAATAAAATTCACTCATTACCCTCCGTAAAAGATACAAAATAATAAGGGATGATTTTATCTTTTTATATTTACCGCATTAGTTACTATGAAAAATCACTATAAATATCATTACTCTTAATTTTTATTAGAGTTAAAAATAGAGGAAAAGGCATAATTATAGAGTGCCGGAGTTAGGGGTATAACCTATCCGATTAACTAGTTAACCGATTAACATTGCTTAATTAATAAGTTTTTATTTTTGAAGAAACTTAACCAAAACCAAGCCCATATTTAATACATTAACCAAGTTTTATAAAAATTGGTTACGTTTTCAACTCGTGATCGCATAAAAAGCATAAAAAGCCCCAAACAAACTAACCCAATTTGTAAAAACCATCTCAATTTTTAGAACCTAATTAGGTCCAAACAAGATATAGTCCAAAAAAGAGAAAAACCCCATTTAAAAAAAAAAAGAAAAGAAGAAAAACTCAAAAAATAGACCCATATCAAGAAAATGGCCCAACATATGTCTTAATTACATCCAAAAAATATAATTTCTTTCAATTAATCAAATTGTGTTAAACATGGACGGATCAAAATCTTGAGTAGGAATAGGATTAGATACCCTAATAATTCTATTCATAAACAATATATACTATGTACTGTGTACATTGACTCATGCAGTACTATTGCTAACACATTAAATATTCCGCCTGAAAAGTTTGTTCGAAAGAATGAAACTCAAGAGATTTAACTGGAGCTCATATAAGTGATAGAGCAAGTGATTTAGTTTAATGTAAAATGAAAATTTATAAAAAAAAAAAAAAATTGACATTAAAAAAGAAAGGTGTCTTTGGAAACGCGAATTTCTATTGGAACTATCTTCCTCAATAGAGTAGCATCTCAGGTCTCATTGTTTGTTCCCTAATTTTTGAGCTTTTGCGGCAAACCAAAGTCTATGTTCTCTTCAATTCCACAAACATTTCAGCAATGGGTGATCAGCCAGCCGCCTCCTTAATTTTTTAAATTAATATTTTATCTCATCTAAATTTGATTCGTAATTATATAGATTTGATTGGGTCATAACTCGTAAAATAATGATTCATGAGTGAACTAACTTAGGAATAATCTAACCCACTTATTTGCCAAACTGTTAATTTTTAGGGTTTTTTTTTTCTTTTGGTGCCAGACCACCAAAATTTTGTTTTTAATTTTTTTTAAAGAAATAAAGTATATTCTCATATGTTGTTTGAGGTGTGCAATATCTGTGCGTTGGAACAAAGAAGCCTTAGTTAGTCATCTATACAAATCTTTTTGGACATCTTTAAACAAGCAAAATACATTGTCTATAAAATAGTTTGAATTAAATTGCTTTGAGCGAGTTTTAATTCAAATAGTTGTATTAATAAGTCTTTCAAAATCCATTACGTTTGATTCTTTGTTAAATTAAAATTATTATCCAACCCTATTTAGTAATCGGTTCATTAGCTTATCACGCAACCAATAATCGTGTTTGGTTAAGCAATTCTCACACACTTTAAGTGTTTCATTATACCCTAAGGACCAATCATATGATGATGGATTAGGCATATATTGAATCATAATATTTATAATTAATGGAAGTGATTATTATGTTTATTTCTATATCTGCGTTTTATGAAATAAATATATTGATGTCCCAAGAATTTAATTATTCTAAAATTATCCCTAGTGGAGTATTATCATAAAATGGGACAATGGTAATACATTAAGACTAATATGTGTAATGACTGATGAAATGGTTCATGATATGAGATATCAAGTCAACACATGAGTACATGTTAGAGAACAATGTATTGGATTGACCCGCCAAAAGAAATATCACACAGATCATTATATGAAGTGTCATAAATATTTCTCATGGTAATAATGGTGTAAATAATCTTTAGAGTTGAGATCCTCAGAGATCCCAACATAAGGAGTTATATGTTTCTTTTTTCTTACAGCTACCAATGGTGCGCGCTGGGTAAACCCCGCCCCTGTGTAATAGCACACAAACTACACAGGAGATGTAAACCGCACTAGGCAATCCATGTAAACCGCACTAGGCAATCCCTGTGCGACAGGCTCAACTAAGAAGATGTCAGCAGGGGGATTCGAACTCATGACCTTACGGTTGCGCATTCGCCCACTACACCAACTTAGCTATCCCCAAAGGGGCAAGGAGTTATATGTTTTAATACTACTAAACATTACTCGTAACAAGGTGAACTATAAAAGTAGTAATTGGATATGTAATAAACTACGTAGTGGGATGTTGGATGATCAAAATACATTTTACCCTTCTAATATAATGGGAGTGATATCTTTGGCCCCCTTGATTGAGTGAGACAATAAAAATGCATGGTCGTGCTCAAATGAGTCAATATTTGATATTGGGCTCATTTGTATAGAGATGCCATCTCGGGAATCAAGAAATGCAAAGATTAAACTATGCGAACGTGACATGTTCCGTGGCTCGTGTTCAATCAAGATATCTAGGGCAAAGGGATTTAATTACACCGTAATATATATCATAAGAAAAGTAATGTCGAATTACTAATATTCTCATAACTTGGGTAGTATTGATGTGTTGCTAGACACCGCTCATTACTTTTGGCATAAAATAGATTTTATGTCAATGCCAACATTATGAGAACCTATTGGGTCACACACCTAGATCGTATCCAAAAGAAGTGCAAAAATTCATGTGATGAATTTTAGTTAATTTAAGAATCCTATTAACAATAGGAATATATTGGGTTTTGTTTTAAAGTGGCTTTGGATTTAAAGCTAAAAGATTTTGGTCCAATGCATGTACAACACATGGCATGCAAAGGAAAGAGTTTTGGTCCAATGCATGTTCAACACATGGCATGCAAAAGGAAGGAGTGTTGGTCCAATGCATGTACAACACACGGCTTTGTTTTCTACAAAAGAACAATGGGCTAGCCGAAATACACATGAGGAGACAATACACTGCATTTTGTCTTTGAAGGTGAGAAAGAAAAGCCTTAGGCAAAAATCGGGGACAAGCTTGTGTGAGTGAATGTGATTCATTTTTGGCTTTTTTCTTGCTTGTGTTGGCCGAATGTTTTCTTCTTTAGAGCCAAAGTGTTTGAGCTTTCTTCTTCTTAGCCTTCTTCTATCCAAAACAGTCACCACAAATTTCTTGTTAGAGCAACAAGAGAAAAGAAAAACAGTCCTCAAGTTGAGAACTTGAGGAAGAACCCAAAGAACAAAGTTCTTGGCTAGCACCAACGAATTTTGTTAATCTCTTTTTGGTTAATTGTTTGACAATTAACTTAAAGACTTGGAGACGATTGTGTTGATACCATAGAGGCAAGGGTCTTTTGGTTTTTGCTGGTAATTCAACAAGGAAAAACTTCACAAGGAGGTTCTACCAGTTTGAAGGTAAACTTTCTTGACAACCAATTTGATTTCACTTCGTTTGGATCCTTGGAGGAAACCAATTTCTTTTAAAAAAATTTCCGCCGCAAACTCTTATTTGGTTTCCAACATTAAGTAATATGGGTGTATTTATTGTTGGCTAATAGGGTCAAACAGACAATTTCTTGTGGAGTCTCTGCAAATGCTAAAATCTAGAGTCGTAGAACTTTAGCAAAACGTTATCCCTGAAGTACGAGGTGGGAAATCCTCTCACTCACTCAAGTATAGGCTGTTTATTGCAATCAACTGGAACAATCATAAATCATTTGAGATGTCTTCCCCAGTAGATAGTAGTATCTCATTGCTCATTGCTTGCTCCCTAATTTCTGCTGCTTTTGCTGCAAACCAAAATTTATTTCCTTTTGAATACCTATACCAGTTTGGTGATTCACTTGCAGACACAGGCAACCGCATTCGTCAGGTTGGTGCAACTTCAGTTTTTAACGTCTCCCGTTTGCCTTATGGTATCACTTACTTCCATAGGCCCACTGGTCGATTCTCGGACGGGCTTCTTGTTGTTGATTTCATTGCTAGAGCACTTCACCTTCCACTGCTCCATCCTTACCTGGAAACAACTGCTTCATTTAGGCATGGAGTCAACTTTGCTGTTGCTGGAAGCACAGCACTGGATAATTCTTTCTTTGCTGAAAGAAATATTACTTTACCATCATCAAACATTCCCCTAAGCCAGCAACTCAGATGGTTCAAGAAACATCTCCGGTCAGTTTCGAATAATGAGTCAGAACGCAAGAGAAGGCTACGAAGGGCTCTTGTCATCATGGGGGAGATTGGTGGGAATGACGTCAGTAATGCTCAATCACACGGTTTGTCCACAGAGGAGATAAGAGAGAGATTTGTGCCATATATTATTGAAGCCATAGCTAATGCCGTTAGAGAAACTATTCAACTTGGAGCTACATATATAGTAGTTCCAGGAAACCTTCCAGGGGGATGCTTGCCTAAAGTTTTGACCGCATTTCCTAGTACTGATAATAAAGATTATGATGATATAGGCTGCTTGAGAACGTTCAACGAATTTACTTTATTCTTCAACAACGATCTTCAAAGAGCACTAGCATCCTTAAGACTTGAATTTCCAGATATTGTCATTCTCTATTTTGACTACTATAAGGCATTTCAATCGATTCTACATCGTGCTAGTTATTGTGGATTCAACCAAAGATCATTGCTCAAAGCCTGTTGTGGAATTGGAGGCAAATATAACTACAATGACGAGAAGGTTTGTGGATCAGATGGTGTAAAAGCTTGCCATAATCCGGCAGAGTTTATACATTGGGATGGTGTACATCTAACACAAGCTGCATACTACTATATATCAGAAATTCTTATCCATGATATCTTGTATAAAATTCCTTGTGTAAATCCTGGAGACTGCTCCATTTGAAATTCCACGTTCAAAATCTTATCCTTGAGGTGGAATGGGATTACATACCACAATAATTCTAATCATAAAAGAATAGATATTATGTACTATGTATTTTGACCCATGCAATGCTGTTACTAACACAGTAATATCTTATCTGAAAAGTATGTTCCAAAGAATGAAATTCAAAAGATTTGATTGGAGCTAATATAAGTGGTAGAGCATCTGATTTGGGTCGATGTAAAATTTTTGTTTGTAATTGAGATTCAAATTCTGTATATCAATTAATCATAGGTCATGATTCTAATTACGAAATCTAAACATTTTATATGAATCCATATTGTTGTTATGATGTCATCCAATATTGATCAACTTTTATTTGCATAAATAATAACTTTCTTATGTTAGAACATTTATTTCCTTGATAATTAGATTGCTTATATCTTACTGTCTTTAAGTTGTATCCAGTTACATACGCCAAAACATGGACTTATTTATGCTTTTAAGGCATTAACTTATTTATGTTTCTAAAATATGCTTTTGAATATAAGACGCAACAACATATCCGTTCAAGCCTGACGTAGCCAGATTAGCAGGAGTGAGGGAGTAATTAGAGAATATGATGTAGAGAATGAAGGATAATTAGAGAGTTTATCTCAATAAGGGTAGTTCTGATAGAACAATAAAAATTGGCTCAGGTAGCTAATACAGCCACCCATCTCACAATGACACTCTTCATAAATGAATTGCTGAGGTATAATTAATGAACGATATAACTACTTAAGGAAGGGGGCAATAGTTAATTAATTATCACAATAAAACAATACAAGTTTTAACTATTTAAGGCACATTTCTCTTCTCACCTCAATGCAGCAATCAAGTCAAAATAATAATAATAATGGTAATTATGTTTTATGTAAGTATGAAAATCACATATTCGAAGTTATCTCGCGTTTCATTTAACTAATAGATTATAATTAAAACATAATACAAGAAACATAGAATGCAAATGCAATAAAGGTTCTTCATTCATTTCTATACTAAACATAAAAGTATTTAACAATCAGTTGCACAATTCCATGGCAACTTATAGCGGCAAATAGGACAAGTATTATGAGATTTTAACCAAATCAAAAGACAACTAGAATGGAATATGTGTTTACATGGCATTCGTTTAATAACTTGGTTTAACTCCAAGTTATCTAAACAAATCATGCACTTTGAACTATCCTCCGATATTAATGCTTGAGTCATTAACCGATCAAATATAAATATATTTTCTGTCACTTCCACAGAACTACATACAGCTCGGAATTCATCATGGCTGACAAGATTTTGACCCTGTCTGTCAATTAGATCCAAAAGAGCACAATACCAATCATTTACAAGAACATGTGGTGGAGGTGGAGGCGGCAGTGGCGGTAGTGGTGGCTCTGGCAGTGGCAGTGGAGGTGGCAATGGTGCTGGCGGAGGTGGAGGTGGAGGCGGCAATGGTGGTAGTGGTGGCTCTGACAGTGACGGTGGCGGTGGCGGTGGCAATGGTGCTGGCGGAGGTGGTGGCGGCGGCGGCGGCGGTAGTGGCAATGGCGATGGTGGTGGCGGTGGTGGCGGCTGCGGCGGCGTCAGTAGTGGCAATAGCGATGGTGGTGGCGGTAGCATTGGTGGAGGTGATGGTGGCAATGACAGTGATTGATGTGACGGTAGTGGTGGTCGTAATAGTAGTAGCGGTGGCAGTGATGGAGGTGACGATTGTGGGGGTCGTGGTGATAGTGATAGTGGTGATAACAGTGTTGGTGGCAATGACGGTAACAATGCTAGTGATGGCAATAACGGGAATTGTGATGGGAAAGAAACAGGTAGTTGAATTTCTAGAGGAGTGGAGAGAGTGAAGCCAATTGTGGGTATCGCTAGAGGTGGTAAAGACAGATGGTGGAAATTATCGCCAAGTGACAATAGTGATAACGATGGCAATGATGGTAAAGGTGAAAAGTTGGTATACTTTCTGTCGAAGTTTTTTCCTTAAAAATTGATTAAAAAATTTTAATAAAATATTGATGTTAAAAATACTCTTCCTATTTTACTGAAATCGGCATCTTGAATGTCAACTTCAGCCTTAATGTAAAAAAAAAATATATATATTCTTAAGTCCTCTGCGGCCAACTTCGTCTCTCTCCCATTTTGCCCTACTAGCTCATTTCTTTTCTTCCTCAGCCACAGCCACCCTCCCTCAACCCCCAAATTTTCTTGCAATTCCCCACCCCCTCTCCACCCTTTCTTGCAATTTCCCCCCCTCCAATCCTTTCTCTATCCCTCCCCGACCCTTTCCTTCCCTCCCCCGCACCTCCACCGTAACCAATCCCCTCTCCACACCCCCCCTCCCCCTTTTTCTGCTGAAACAATTAAGGTTGCTATCAGATGAAGCCAAGGTTTTTGGAGACTCTTGTTTCTAGAGGGAGTGAACCAAATTCAACTTCTCCTTGCAACGCTTCATCTCACGGATTTCGTAGTTCTTCATTGGGTCACAGAGACATAGATAGAGATTTGTATAGTCCTAGTGAGTTGAGCAGTACGAAAAGCATTGGCAGTCCAAGTAGCCAGATGCGCAAGGGATCCTAGTCCCCAGTCTAGTATTGTCAAAGCAAAACTGGCATGTTTTGTTGCCTTATTTTGATTCTTATTACATTCTACAAATGTTGGTGCGGGTGTTTTTGGGATGATTGTAAGGGTTGGAGGGGTTTTGTATATGGTAAGGTAGATCAGCATTTTGTATACAAATCACAATGATTTTGAATGTTGGCTTTCTGCAGAAATTGAAGCCAGTTTTTGTGAGATTGCATCATGTTTTCATTGCACAAGAATAGATTTTAGCCCTCCATCATCATCCATAACCCTCATGCATGTTATTGTCTATAAATTTTATTTCTCCTGGAAGAGGATCGAACTCTTGGAAGGCCATCTAATCAATTTTTCTTGTTTGCTAAAGTAAAGCTTTGATAAGCTTTTTTTGTAAATCAATTTTTGTGGTCAAATGAATTTCTCTTTGTTCTATTATTGGTTGATCGATTCCATTCTCCTTGCCGGTATTCTGCTCTTGCTTGCTTTGGATTTTACTGTTTTTGGGATTAAGAGGATTTGTTGTTCAAAAGGAAGAAGAAGGCAGAAGGGCTGGGGTGCGGGATAATTTTATTTTATTTTTATAATTTCAAAGTCGGTATTCTGAATACCGACTTTGAAGTCGGTATCCTGAATACCGACTTCAATATTTTTTGAACAATTTCTAAATTATCAATATTTATTTAATTTTTTTTTAAAAAAATATTTACATATTTTACTTCTTTCTGTCGTGTGGCTCTAAAGAATCAATTTTTAGAATAGAAATTATATCCACTGTTTGTGTGTTGGATGGTGATGACAGTGGTGGAGATGAAGATGAAGGCAGCGGTTGTGGTAGAAAATGATTAGAGGATTCACTAATATTGATGTAAGAGTTTGAAAAATACAGTGTTACTCGAATGGCAGCAATGGGGATGGAAATGCTGGCAGTAGAAAGTAGGAGAGATTTAATTTTTAATGGAGTCGAAAATAGAGGACAGGGCATAATTATAGAATGCCAAAGCTTGGGGTATAACCGGTCTGGTTAACTAGTTAACTAATTAAAACCGATTTAATTAATAAGTTTTTATTTTTTAAGAAACTCAACCAAAACTGACGCAGGCCAAATTGATGACGAAGACATGCTCACACGACCAAGGAGATCAGCCCGCATCCAAGCTCGTCAAGTCAAACTTGGAGATATCCAAGATTCTCATTCTTGAGTCCATGCCACAATAAAGTCCTTGTCTTTTTCTAAGTCTTTGTCTTTCCCGATATAACAAAGTCTTTGTCTTTCCAACAAAGTCTTTGTTTAATTTCTAAGTTGTTTAATGTCTTATGTTTTCTAGGGAGGTTAATACTCTTTAGTCTCTTCATTTGCTTGAGTTTGTTTTCCTTGGCTACAAAAGGCCATCTACTTTATGTATTCAGGGACGGGTTTTGATAAATAAAAAACTACCTTGTGCTACTATTCTGAACCTTGAAGAGTTCAACCCCTGAAAGCCTAGAAGAGTTTTCACTCCGTCCTTGTAGAGTTGGAGCTTTCCAAAATCTGCAACTTTGAAGAGTTGTAGTCAACAATTTGGAAGAATCGTTGTCCTATCTATTTCCTTGGAAGTCTGGAAGAACATCCAACAAAGTTTCTATCTATTTTGTTACTTTAACCAGCCAACAAAGTTACTCTCCCGATCCTTTTTATTTGAGTAGCCTATCCAGAGGCTGCGCCAAAAACCAAGCTCATATATAATAGGTTAACCAAGTTTTATAAAAATTGGTTCAGTTTTCAACTCATTGCATAAAAAAAAAACCCAAACAAAACAACCCAATTTATAAACAATAGCCCAATTTTTAAAACTTAATTAGGTCCAAATAAGATATAGTCCAAAAAAATAAAAAGAAAAACCCCATTTTCAAAAGAAAAAAAGGCTCAAAAAAATAGACCAATATCCAAAAAATGGCCCAACATAAGTCTTAATTACATCCAAAAAATATAATTACTTTCAATTAATCAAACTGTGTTAAACTTGGACGGATCAAAATCTTATCCTTGAGGTGGAATGGAATTAGATACCATAATAATTCTAATCATAAACAATAGATACTATGTATTTTGTATTTTGACCTATGCAATGTAGTTGCTAAGCAATTAATATCTTATCCAAAAAGTATGTTCGAAAGAATGAAACTCAAAAGATTTGACTGGAGCTTTTATAAATGGTAGAGTATGTGATTTGGTTTGATGTAAAATTTTTGTTTGTAATTGAGATTCAAATTTTCTATATCAATTACTCATAGGTCATGATTCTAATTACGAAATCTAAACATTTTTTATGCATCCATATTGTTGTTATGATTTCATCCAATATTGATAAACTTTTATTTGCATAAAGTACTAACTTTCTTATGTTAGAACATTTATTTCCTTGATAATTAGATTGCTTATATCATACTATCTTTAAGTTGTATCCAATTACATATCGCAAAACATGAACTTACTTATGATGATTTTAATGCATTAACTTATTTATGTTTCTAAAATATGCTCTTGAATATAAGACGCAACACCATGTCTAGTAGACATTATATAATAATTTGGGAATACAGTTGGGAGTTTTACAGACAAGCATAGAAATGAATTTACCATCAGTTCATTTGATGCCTTTCTATTTTTTCTCGTTGTGAATGTATGATATTCAACCACAAGTGAAGAATTATTGAGAATTCGCGAATTTAAATATGTGATATTCATGATGAATAGTATTAAAAGATATTGCTTAGGCATACTATATTATTGAAAATATTTTTTTTCCCCCATTCCCACATACCCTTTCAAAAAAGAGCTAGCCGTAGGGGTGATATTGTTTTGGCTTGATATATACTTGTGGTGTGGTGGAAAGATGATGGGCGTGGATATCTGCCCCAGTTCAGCTGCTGTAAATAAATAAATAATTTTTTCTTTTTTGTTATGTATTGAAATCAGAAATGAAATTTTTTTGGGTGCTTTTTTATTCAAATACAGTTAGGGAGAAATATTTTTATATTTTTGTAGCTAGTGAAATCGACTTCTGGGTTAGATTGTTAAAGTCTTATCACCACTTCACCAGTCATTCTATATCTCCGTCAAACTAGATTTACACAGATAAAAGTTTGGTGGAGAAATAAAGGAACGATGGTGGCACAAGCAAGTAAATACGTGAAAGAGAATTTACGGGGGACGGCGAGGGGCGACTTGCAGTTTTGCTTGTAATTAAGAGTCTCCTCATGATTATGAACGATGGATTTTGATTGATTGTTGGGCGTAATCCCATTTATTGATTAGACAATTAAAGATATCATCTTTGATTTTTTCTACTTTTATTGTTACTTTTTAATTTTGATTATATAATTAATAAAAATAATATAAAATTTTCAATTAAAAAATAAATTTTATTTTAGAGTAAAAAAAAAATTACACTAAACTCTTTTTTTAGTTATAATTGATGCTTTTAAGTTTTATCATCTAAATTAAGCATTTATTAATGATAAAGTACTTTAATTTTCCAAAAGTAACTTAAGAAAACTAGTAGTCATATTTTACAACTATTATGGTAACACTTACATCCGGTCGATAGATATCTTTTGCTCTTGGAATATTTTAACTTTTCGTGCATGGCTAGCTCTTAGTTATTTTGTCATAATGACTAATTAATTCAATTGATGTTTATATTTTGTTTTAGAGGAGAAAATCTCCCTTACGAAGGCGAAATTCCCCAATCTATACCAAAGGCTCATCAGTTAGGCAGATGTAAATCGAGAGATGTGTACGAGTTAGCATAAACATGAGAGAGAGAGCCAAACTAACAAGCCAAAGACATGAGGGAGAGAGCCAAACTAACAAGCCAAATCCCAAGACAGACCCTCACAATTTAGACATGAGAGAGAGAGCCAAACTAACAAGCCAAAGACATGAGGGAGAGAGCCAAACTAACAAGCCAAATCCCAAGACAGACCCTCATAATTTTTTAATAGACATGAGGGAGAGAGTCAAACTAACAAGTCAAACCCCAAGACAGACCCTCACAATTTTTTAGCAAAAAATCTATCCATGCGAAGTTTGAACCTGCGTTGCCAGAGGATTTCTCCTCACGTCACCCCAAGCTTACCAATTCACCAATTGATGTCTATATTTAATAAGATTAATGATGCACAAAGACATTGTGTGCAGTAGCAGATTACTCTAATCCTTCAATATCTTTCTGTTTCAAATAATTATTAATCATCGGATAGCAACTCATTAATGCATTAATTCATGGAGAAACAAACATTAGCATTACAAAAGTAAGTAACATATAGTATTAATGAAAATAGTGGTTATTAATTAAAAGGCAGCCTCTCATTGGTGAGAATTTAATCAAGGGCTTCTGTTATTGATAATGCATGTTCCATTAGATTGCACATTTGTGATGCATTCAAGTCTGCTCCAAATGGAACGACTCCAGAAATGCTATTTGCGATAGTTGGTTGCACGACTTTCGTCTTTGACACAGCCATTCAACGCTGGAAAACAACTAAGAGTGACCATATCCATATATTTTGTAAGAATTTATATTTGCCTTTCTGTGATCAATAAGATATGAATGCATTTTGCAGTATATAATCTTACCACAAATTGTCCAAAAAATTCGTTTCACCAACATTTTCCTTCGGAAATTTAAGTAGTAGGGAACAACGTTGGTTGCGCATTGAATGGAGTAAAACTGATTGGATTCTCAAGCATGCGAAACCCTGTTCCATTGAAAACAAATATCATAGACAGTAGACAGTACAAACAATTGCACAAATTGAATTCACTAGGGTTGAAGTCTTCAAGTCATCTTGACTTGTTTCGTTTTAATAACTCCCACTCGTCGTAATCTTTTTAATTTTTCTTTACAACTTGAAAATCAACTAAAGATATTAAAATACGTTTTTTTATCCTAAAATAAAACTTTCGATAAGGGTAACTTTTCTTGTAATTCGAAAAAATTACAAGAACTTTGAAATGGTCTAATTCGATTATAAAACTAGAGAATTAGAATTTTTAAAAATATATATGTGGTATCGAAACTTGTAGTGTAAGAAAATAATCAAAATACAGGTCAAATTTTAATTCTTTCCCTGCATTTCCAAGCTTGAGTAAACATTGCGTCCAGCGTTTGTTTAGGTTGATTATTTTGTGTAGTATAACCCTCTTTCTTTTGTTCGTAAATACTGATAAATTTATCCTTGATTGGGTTCACACATTTGCATGCATGCCAACAATTATGGAACCTTAATTTGTATTGCTCCCCTTCATAATATTTGAGGGGGGGAAAAAACAAAGGAAACAACTATATTGATTGCACACAACTATGATTAACTAAAAACTATGTATGATACCTGTTAATTTTCTAGGTTTGGACAAAAAAAATCACCATCACGGATCCCCTGGGCTTTAGCAGTTTCTTTGAGAGTTGCAACTCGTATTTTGGTTGGAGTCGTGCACATTACCTATTCAGATATTCTACAAGTGTACGTTTTCAAAGTCCCCCGTCTAGCAACCAACCAAAACCACCAATCATTGTTTTCAGCGTATAGATAAAAGCAATAATTAACCAATTAGTGTTTTTCAAAGTCCAAATGCATGGATTACCAAAAAAAAAAAAAAAATTATTTCGAGGATAAAGTCGCAGGCTGGCAGCTATCATTGTCCTATCCTTTTATGATTTGAAGATATTGAGTTTCCGTTCAAAAAAGGGGAAGGAATTTGAGTTGGTATACAAGATTTGGTCGGTGAAAATTTACAAGAAAAAAAGTGTTACCAACCGCCTCGTGAATAAAGTCAACCCTCCCTCATGGAAAATATATATGTGTGTGTAGTTGTTGAATTACAAGTATATTATTTAGAGTAATGATCGATATCATAAATAAAAATTGCAGTGATTGATACGGTATATTAAAAAAAATAAAATTATCTTTTACACATTTTTTAAAAAGTGTAAAATAGTTAAGGTAATTTTATTTTTTGAAATATGTTACATCAATGGCTATAGATTTTCACTATTAATAATTTATTTACTAATTTTTTAACATGAGTTTGCTTGAACTTTTATTTAGTTCCAATTCATTTGGGTCATGGATAATCATCTATGTATGGATCCATGAATAGTAGTAATTGTCTACGTTACTTACTTTTACTACGACTCTTTGAAATTCTTTCACAATGTCACTCCTTATAATAAGTCACCAACTTATAGTTACTCTATTATTTATTATTTATTAGCACATATGATTATTATTATTATTAATTAGGTGCATTTAACATGGCCCCAAATGTAGTTCATTATATTCCTAGCTAGTATAAGACATTAGTATATCTATTTATAGATACACTAGTAGGACAGAAAATGTATTAGTTGAACATATTTAAACAACCAAATGTGTAAATTCAATACATGTTTTTCCTGTAACTTAATGCTGTGCAGTTATGCTAGATTATAATCAATGGAGTAAATTATTTGTAGGTGGTAAGGTTAATTAAAAATGAAAAACTCTATAACCTTTAATTTCTTCCCTTTTTTGTTAAAAAAAAAAAGAAATTTGTCCAATATCTTTAGTTTCGCAAAGAGTCACAAAGAGAATGAGTTCCAATTTGCAAATCTCACGAAGAGTGTGGCCATTGGAACTCATTCCGAATGTCTTGCAAATCATTATAAATATCATTACTCTTAATTTTTATTAGAGTTAAAAATAGAGAAGAAGGCATAATTATAGAGTGCCAGAGTTAGGGGTATAACTTATCCGATTAACACCGTTTAATTAATAAGTTTTTATTTTTGAAGAAACTTAACCAATACCAAGTCCACTTGTAATAGATTAACCAAGTTTTATAAAAATTGGTTAAGTTTTCAACTCGTGATCGCATAAAAAGCCCCAAACAAACTAACTCAATTTGTAAAAAATAGCTCAATTTTAGAACCTAATTAGGTCCAATAAGATATAGTCCAAAAAAAAGAAAAAACCCATTTATAAATAATAAAAAAAAAAGCTAAAAAAATAGACCCATATCTAGAAAATGGCCCAACATATGTTTTAATTACATCCAAAAAATATAATTACTTTCAATTAATCAAATTGTGTCAAACATGGACGGATCAAAATCTTGAGGAGGAATGGGATTAGATACCCTAATAATTCTATTCATAAACGATATATACTATGTACTATGTACATTGACTCATGCAGTACTATTACTAACACATTAAATATTCCACTTGAAAAGTATGTTCGAAAGAATGAAACTCAAAAGATTTGACTGGAGCTCATATAAGCGATAGAGCAAGTGAATTAGTTTGATGTAAAATGAAAATTTATATTAAAAAAAAAATTGACATTAAAAAAGAAAGGTGTCTTTGGAAATGCAAATTTCTATTGGAACTATCTTCCGCAATAGAGAGTAGCATGTCAGGTCTCATTGTTTGTTCCCTAATTTTTGAGCTTTTTTGGCAAACCAAAGTCCATGTTCTCTCCAATTCCACAAACATTTTAGCAATGGGTGATCAGCTTGCCGCCTCCTTAATTTTTTAAATTAATATTTTTCTCATCTAAATTTCATTCGTAATTATATATATTTGATTGGATCATGACTCGTAAAATAACAATTCATGAGTGAACTAACTTAGGAATAATCTAACCTACTTATTTGCCAAACTGTTAATTTTTAGGGTTTTTTTTTTCTTCTGGTGCCATAACACCAAAATTTTGTTTTTAATTTTTTTTAAAGAAATTAAGTATATTCTCATATGTTGTTTAAGGTGTGCAATATCTGTGGGTTGGAACACGAAGCCTTCGTTAGTCATATATACAAATCTTTTTGGAAATCTTTAAACAAACAAAAATACATTGTCTATAAAATAGTTTGAATTAAATTGCTTTGAGCGAGTTTTAATTCAAATAGTTGTATTAATAAGTCTTTCAAAATCCATTACTTTTGATTCTTTGTTAAATTAAAATTATTATCTAACCCTATTTAGTAATTGGTTCATCAGCTTATCACGCAACCAATAATCGTGTTTGGTTAAGCGATTCTCACACATTTTAAGTAATATGGGTGTATTTATTGTTGGCGAATAGGGTCAAACAGACAATTTCTTGTGGAGTCTCTGCAAAGGCTAAAATCTAGAGTCGTAGAACTTTAGCAAAACGTTATCCCTGAAGTACGACAAGGTGGGCAAATCCTCTCATGCACTCACTCAATTATATATAGGCTGTTTATTGCAATCAACTGGAACAATCATAAATCACTTGAGATGTCTTCCCAAGTAGATAGTAGTATCTCATTGCTCATTGCTTGCTCCCTAATTTCTGCTGCTTTTGCTGCAAACCAAAATTTATTTCCTTTTGAATACCTATACCAGTTTGGTGATTCACTTGCAGACACAGGCAACCGCATTCGTCAGGTTGGTGCAACTTCAGTTTTTAACGCCTCCCGCTTGCCTTATGGTATCACTTACTTCCATAAGCCCACTGGTCGATTCTCGGACGGGCTTCTTGTTGTTGATTTCATTGCTAGAGCACTTCACCTTCCACTGCTCCATCCTTACCTGGAAACAAATGCTTCATTTAGGCATGGAGTCAACTTTGCTGTTGCTGGAAGCACAGCACTGGATAATTCTTTCTTTGCTGAAAGAAATATTACTTTACCATCAACAAACATTCCCCTAAGCCAGCAGCTCATATGGTTCAAGAAACATCTCCGGTCAGTTTCGAATAATGATTCAGAACGCAAGAGAAGGCTACGAAGGGCTCTTGTCATTATGGGGGAGATTGGTGGGAATGACGTCAGTAATGCTCAATCACACGGTTTGTCCACAGAGGAGATAAGAGAGAGATTTGTGCCATATATTATTGAAGCCATATCTAATGCTGTTAGAGAAACTATTCAACTTGGAGCTACATATATAGTAGTTCCAGGAAACCTTCCAGAGGGATGCTTGCCTAAAGTTTTGACCGCATTTCCTAGTACTGATAATAAAGATTATGATGATATAGGCTGCTTGAGAACGTTCAACGAATTTGCCTTATTCTTCAACAACGATCTTCAAAGAGCACTAGCATCCTTAAGACTTGAATTTCCAGATATTGTGATTCTCTATTTTGACTACTATAAGGCATTTCAATCGATTCTACATCGTGCTAGTTATTGTGGATTCAACCAAAGATCATTGCTCAAAGCCTGTTGTGGAATTGGAGGCAAATATAACTACAATGACGAGAAGGTTTGTGGATCAGATGGTGTAAAAGCTTGCCATAATCCGGCAGAGTTTATACATTGGGATGGTGTACATCTAACACAAGCTGCGTACTACTATATATCAGAAATTCTTATCCATGATATCTTGTATAAAATTCTTGTGTAAATCCTGGAGACTGCTCCATTTGAAATTCCACGTTCAAAATCTTATCCTTTAGGTGGAATGGGATTACATACTACAATAATTCTAATCATAAAAGAATAGATATTATGTACTATGTATTTTGACCCATGCAATGCTGTTACTAACACAGTAATATCTTATCTGAAAAGTATGTTCCAAAAACTGAAATTCAAAAGATTTGATTGGAGCTAATATAAGTGGTAGAGTATCTGATTTGGTTCGATGTAAAATTTTTGTTTGTAATTGAGATTCAAATTTTGTATATCAATTACTCATAGTTCACGATTCTAATTACGAAATCTAAACATTTTATATGACTCCATATTGTTGTTATGATTTCATCCGATCAACTTTTATTTGCAAAAAGTACTAACTTTCTCATGTTAGAACATTTAATTTATTTCCTTGATGATTAGATTGCTTATATCATACTGTCTTTAAGTTGTATCCAATTACATACGCCAAAACATGAACTTATTTATTCTTTTAATGCATTAACTTATTTATGTTTCTAAATTATGCTTTTGAATTTAAGAGGCAACAACATATCAGTAGGCCATATAATACTAGTACACATTATATAATAAATTGGAAATACAGTTGGGAGTTTTACAGACAAGCATGGAAATGAGTTTACCATCAGTTCATTTGTTGCCTTTCTATTTTTTCTGGCCGTGAACGTATGATATTTAACCACAAGTGAAGAATAATTGAGAATTCACGAATTTAAATATGTGATATTCATGATGAATTGTGTAGTAGAGTTAAACTAAGTTTTTTATTGGGTTTATAATTTTGTAATTAATAATTCTATTGGGTTTAGAATTATTAATCATATTGGGTTTTGAATCTAATAGTTATCAAATCCAATAAATGTAGAGTTTTGTTGAGTACATATTATTTATAATTTTATATACAGAAAACCATAGAGGAAAACAAAGAAAAAGTTGAGCAGGTGTTTTTTTTGCGGCGCGGTTTTTCTTGGTCAATTTTGTTCCGTTGCCAAGTTTTGCATTCAATTGATAAAAGTTTCTTTTGTTGTTGTGGGCCCGAAACATCAATCAATCTCCTTTTCCTTTGTTTGCTTTTGTTGCCGGCCGAAGTCAACTTCCAAAAACAATTTTCTCTTTTAAAAAAAAAGGGTAATCCAAAGGATACCCTTTCACGGCAGCACTCGCAAAGGCGAGGATGTAAATCATCGCAAGCGCATGACGGCGACACCTAAATGGCAGTCGACCACTCCTTCCGGAGTTTTGATCCCATGACCTAATCAGACGGCCGCTTACCACTTGGCGGTAACGGATGGTTAAAGGGTTGCGGCACGGTAAATCACCCGTCCACCCCCCCTAGGTACACAGCTTCGGCCCGGTTGTAAGTGCAAGGACCTACATCCATGCTGATAAGAGGACTCGAACACGGAACCTCAGTCAGCAATAGAAAGCCGATTACCACCAGGCCAAAGGCTTATGTGTCAAAAAACACAAAAAAAAACAATTTTCTCTTGATTTGCTTTGCGGCCGAGATTTCGTGCAAACCCGTACTTTGCGTTCGGTTGGTTTGCTTTGCCCACGGGTTTTGGTGTGTTTTTTGGGACTTATTAATTTTGATCCCAACATCTGGTATTAGAGCTTTGGTTAGTGTTTGAAAATTATGACAAATTAAAATATTAATTGTTCCATACTCAAATTAAAAAGTAAACAAGATTACAATTTTTGAAAGATGTAAATGGAAACGCATCTCAACGCATTTGATTTATTAGTCCACATTCAACAAAATTTAGCAACGAATGCTAATAAGGAGACAAAACAAAACAACAATTTGGCGTTCTCTCAAATTCACCAAGCAATTGATATTTCTGTATTTGGCAAAATATCCACCGCTAAAACCGCAAAACAGACATAGGATATTTTGACCAAAACGTATAGAGGCGTTGACAAGATCCAACAGAGTAACTTGTTAACTTTAAAAAGAAAATTTGAGTTGTACAACATAAAAAAGAAAGAGACAATTGAGTCTTATTTTTCTTGTTGGAATTATATAAAGAACGATATGCAGTTGAATGGGTTTAATTTTTGAAGAATAAGTCCGATGCTTGTAATACTTTTAAAAGTTTCAAAGTATATGTTAAAAAGCAAAGTGGTTACTCCATTAAAACTCTAAAAACTGATAGAGGCACAGCGTATACAGTCTGTGATGATTTTTTGGCACAGCATAGGATCAAGTGTCAAATGACAACCAGGTACACTCCTCAGCAGAATGGTGTTCCAGAAAGAAAGAATAGAACTATGATGGACATGGTGTAATCAATGATGGTTGCCAAACATATGCCCAAGGGTTTTTGGGCAAAAGCAGTTTCATGTGCTATTTATGTGTTAAATAGATGTCCTACTAGATGCAATAGTGGAAAGTCCCTTATGAGGTTTGGTCTGTAAAAAACCAAATATCTCTCATCTTAGAGTGTTTGGTTGCTTGGCATACACATGTGTTCCTGACACTCTTAGAAAAAAACTTGATGATAAGGCGAAAAAGTGTATTTTTATTGGTTACAGTTCTGAAACTAAAAGGTACAAGTTATACAACCCTGTGACAAAGAAGATCACTTTTAGTAGAGATGTGAACTTTGATGAAAAAGGTGTCTGAGACTGGTCAAAAAAGGTGATGAGATCTCGGAAGCTGTTCAACTGAACACTAGTCTTACCTTGGCCGGATTCTAGTGTGATAATAGGCCAAGATTATTTAATTAATTTTTGTAGTTTTATTTTAATTTTTTTCAAGCCAAAATTAGATGATTATGGTCTAAATTTTGCAATTTTATTTTTGGGAAAATAATGGCCAAAATTATTAGATAACTTTAGTAGCCAAATCGGTAAGTTCCAAAACTTCCAAATTGGCTTTAGAGTTTTTGTTTCCTTTTTATTTTAAGGCTATCTTATAGTTACTTAAAGGAACTTGGCTGCCTCTTCCTCTTTAGAAATTAGATTAAGGTTAGGATTTTAATTGTTACCTTTTTACAATCCTTGTACTCTTATAAATAAAGGCCATTCAGCCAAGACATCAATAGACATGAATTAGAAGATTTTGTGATATTATGTCCTTGAGAGTTTGAAGGATTCAATCTCTTCGTTCTTGTAAAGAACAACGGGCTTATCAAACTTGACCAGTTTGTGGTGCTTTTGAGTCTTATCAATCTAGTAGAACTCTAGGTTGTGGCGACGCTTCATCTATTCGGTCTCAATTCGACTAGTTCTAGGATTTCATAAGTTAAGTCTTGGGTCTTGTTTTGCTTGTTGCGTATTGCCGGCTTCATATAGTCGTGAGGTGCACATCAAAAGGGGTCAGATGTGGCGGTTAATCATCCTTTGCAATCTTCATACTTTGATGACAGTAATAATGATGAGGTCAATCAGCCCGAAGTACCCCGAACAGCAACAAGTTCCTACTTAACCTATTCCTGTGCAATCTGGTCGGCCATAAAGACAAAGGCGTCTACCAACTCGTTTGCAGAATTATATGGTTGATGGTCACTCTCAACATTTATCTGACGAAGATGTTGTTAATTTTGCTTTTTTTGTGGATTGTAACCCTGTTACTTTTGAATATGCTATTTTGTGAGGATCATTGAAAGAAAGCAATGGCTGATGAAATTCATGCCATTGAAAAGAATGATACTTTGGAGCTTACAAATCTTCCAAGTGGCAAAAAACCTATTGGTGTCAAGTGGTTTACAAGACGAAGTACAAGCACGATGGAGAAGTGGACAGATTCAAGGCGCGGTTGGTTGCTAAGGTTATAAACAAAAATCTGGCATCGACTATTTTGAGGTACTTGAGCCTGTTGCTCGGCTTGATACTGCTCGTTTAATTATTTCCTTAGCTGCCCAAAATGGTTGGAAAATACATCAAATGGATGTAAAGTTTGCGTTTTTTAATAGTATACTTGAAGAAGAAGTGTACGTTGAACAACCAGTAGGATTTGTGAAGAAATGTCAAGAAAATAAAGTGTACCATTTGAAAAGAACCCTTTACGGCTTGAAGCAAGCTCCAAGAGTGTGGCACACCCGTATTGACTATTTCTTCATTGACAGTGGTTTTCAACGCTATCCTTTTGATCATGCTTCATATGTGAAGACATCTACTCATGGTGCGGTTGTTATCGTATGCTTATATGTGGATGATTTAATATTTACTGGGAATAATCCCAAGATGATAGCAGAATTCAGTGAGGTTATGATTCGACAATTCGAAATGACCGACATGGGTCTTATGTCATACTTCCTTGGAATTGAAATTTCGCAAACTGATAAAGGAATTTTTATTTGTTAAAAGAAATATGCTGGAGATATTTTAAAGAATTTCAAGATTGATGGTGTAAAACTAATCTTGACTCCAACTGAAGAACAGTTGCGTTTGACCAAAGATGGGACTGGCACTTGTGTGGACCTTACTTATTTTAAAAGTTTGGTAGGGAGCTTGAGATACTTGACAACTACAAGACCTGATATCAATTTCAGTGTCAGCTTAATTAGTAGATTTATAGAGAATCCACGTCAGTTTCACTTGCAGGTAGCTAAGAGAATTTTGAGGTACATTAAAAGTACTCAAGGTGATGGAATTTTTTATGTAAAAAGTGATCCTATTGATTTTCTTAGATTCACGGATAGTGATTGGGCTGGTGACACTGTGGAAAGAAAGAGTACTTCTGGTTATGCTTTCTTTATTGGTTCCGGTATATTTTCGTGGAGTTCAAATAACCAACCAGTTATTGCGTTGCCTACAGCAGAGACAGAATACATTGCAGTGGCAAGTAGTGCTACTCAAGCATTGTGACTTAGAAGGATGCTAAATTTTCTTCAATATAAACAAGATGGAGCAACTACTATCTTGTGTGATAGTACGTTGGCAATAAAGATGAAGAAGAATCCAGTGTTTCATGGTCAAAGCAAACATATCGATATCAAATTTCACTTCATTTGTGATTTGGTTCAACGAATGGAAATTGTAATCGATTATTGCAAGACCGAAGAATATGTAGCTGATATTTTCACAAAAACATTGAAGATGGATTCGTTTATGAAGTTGAAGAAAATGTTAGGCATGACAAGTTATAAAAACTTAGTTTAAGGGAGACAATGTAGTAGAATTAAACTAAGTTTTCTATTGGGTTTATAATTTTGTAATTTAATAATTCTATTAGATTTAGAATTATTAATCATATTAGGTTTTGGATTTAATAGTTACCAAATCCAATAGGTGTAGGGTTTTGTTGAGTCCTATAAATAGGACATATTATTCATAATTTTATGTACAAAAAAACATAAAGAAAAACAAAGAAAAAGTTGAGCCGGTGTTTTTTTGCCGCACGGTTTTTCTTGATCAATTTTGTTCCACTGCCAAGTTTTGCATTCAATTGATAAAAGTTTCTTTTGTTGTTGTGGGCCCGAAACATTAATCAACTTCCTTTTCCTTTGTTCGCTTTTGTTTTTTTTTTCTAAAAACGATAATATATTAACAAGGGTTACAATGGCCAATATACATAGCCACAAGGGCTAATTGAGTTTCGTGGTGTTGGTGTGCAACTGAATCCATGAAAACAATGACCACCAAGGTCATAATGGCCCACAAAGGGGCAATAACCCAACTAGCGGGAAAAAGGCCGCACAAGATGGCAAACACGAGTGACTACTAGACAACCTAGGGCACCAAAATTACAACAAACTACTAACTAAGGTGTTATCTTCAATGGAATCCCCAAACTACATGCGTTGAAAGAAACTGAATGCCAGCGTTCCTAACTCTCGTCACACACCTTTTGTGATGATTCCGAAAAATTAGCAGACGTTGAATAATTTGAACCAAACTACTACCTCATGCCGGGAAGAAAACACGTCACTAAAGTTGTAGCAGACACCTAAAAAAAAAAGGGGGCAACAATGCGAAATTGCACAGTTGCCGCACTGTGCGTCGCCCCTACTAATTTTTTTGAGAGAAAAAAGTGGCAGCCTGGCCTAGCAATTATAATGAACTTTTAATGAAGTAATCCTTTGTTTGCTTCTGATGCTAACCGAAGTCAACTTCCAAAATCAATTTTCTCTTGAATTGTTTTGCGGCCAAGATTTCGTGCAAACCCCGTACGGCTTTGAGTTTGGTTGGTTTGCTTTGCCCACGGGTTTTGATGTGTTTTTTTGGGACATATTAATTTTGATCCCAACAAATAATATTAAAAGATATTGCTTAGGTATACTATATTGTTGAAATTTTATTTTTTTCCCATTCCCACATACCCCTTAAAAAAAGAACTAGCCGTATTTATTTTCAAAAAAAAAATGAGGGAAAAAATATGGAACAAAATCTGTCTTAAGATTAGCATGCGTGAGGGAGTACTTAGAGAATATAATGTAGAGAACGAAGGATAATTAGAGAGTTTATCTCAATAAGGGTAGTTCTGATAGAACAATAAAAATTGGCTCTGGAACTGGAAGCTAATACAGCCACCCATCTCACAATGACACTCTTCATAAATGAATTGGTGAGGTATAATTAATGAACGATATAACTACTTAAGGAAGGGGGCAATAGTTAATTAATTATCACAATGAAACAATACAAGTTTAAACTATTTAATACACATTTCTCTCCTCACCTCAAATGCAGCAATCAAGTCAAAATAATAATAATAATAGTAATTATTTTTTATGCAAGTATGAAAATCACAGATTGGAAGTCATCTCGCGTTTCATTTAACTAATAGATTATAATTAAAACATAATACAAGAAACATAGAATGCCAATGCAATAAAGGTTCTTCATTCATTTCTATACTAAACATAAAAGTATTTAACAATCAGTTGCACAATTCCATGGCAACTTATAGCGGCAAATAGGACAAGTATTATGAGATTTTAACCAAATCAAAAGACAACTAGAATGGAATATGTGTTTACATGGCATTCGTTTAATAACTTGGTTTAACTCCAAGTTATCTAAACAAATCATGCACTTTGAACCATCCTCCGATATTAATGCTTGAGTCCTTAACCGATCAAATATAAATATATTTTCTGCCACTTCCACAGAACTACATACAGCTCGGAATTCATCAGGGCTGACAAGATTTTGATCCTGTCTGTCAATTAGATCCAAAAGAGCACAATACCAATCATTTACAAGAACATGTGGTGGAGGTGGAGGTGGAGGCGGCAGTGGCGGTAGTGGTGGCTCTGGCAGTGGCAGTGGAGGTGGCAATGGTGCTGGCGGAGGTGGAGGTGGAGACAGCAGTGGTGGTAGTGGTGGCTCTGACAGTGGCGGTGGCGGTGGCAATGGTGCTGGCGGAGGTGGTGGCGGCGGCGGCGGTGGTAGTGGCAATAGCGATGGTGGTGGCGGTAGCATTGGTGGAGGTGATGGTGGCAATGACAGTGATTGATGTGACGGTAGTGGTGGTCGTAATAGTAGTAGCGGTGGCAGTGATGGAGGTGACGATTGTGGGGCTCGTGGTGATAGTGATAGTGGTGATAACAGTGTCGGTGGCAATGACGGTAACAATGCTAGTGATGGCAATAATGGGAATTGTGATGGGAAAGAAACAGGTAGTTGAATTTCTAGAGGAGTGGAGAGAGTGAAGCCAATTGTGGGTATCGCTAGAGGTGGTAAAGAGAGATGGTGGAAATTATCGCCAAGTGACAATAGTGATAACGATGGCAATGATGGTAAAGGTGAAAAGTTGGTATACTTTCTGTCGGAGTTTTTTCCTTAAGAATTGATTAAAAAATTTTAATAAAATATTGATGTTAAAAATACTCTTCCTATTTTACTGAAATCAGCATCTTGAATGCCAACTTCAGCCTTAATGTAAAAAAAAAAAATTCTTAAGTCCTCCGCGGCCAACTTGGTCTCTCTCCCATTTTGCCCTACTAGCTCATTTCTTTTCTTCCTCAGCCACAGTCACCCTCCCTCAACCCCCAAATTTTCTTGCAATTCCCCACCCCCTCTCCACCCTTTCTTGCAATTTTCCCCCCTCCAATCCTTTCTCTATCCCTCCCCCACCCTTTCCTTCCCTCCCCCGCACCTCCACCGTAACCAATCCCCTCTCCACACCCCCCTCCCCCTTTTTCTGCTGAAACAGTTAAGGTTGCTATCAGATGAAGCCAAGGTTTTGGAGACTCTTGTTTCTAGAGGGGGTGAACCAAATTCAACTTCTCCTTGCAACGCTCCATCTCACGGGTTTCGTAGTTCTTCATTGGGTCACAGAGACATAGATAGAGATTTGTATAGTCCTAGTGAGTTGAGTAGTACGAAAAGCATTGGCAGTCCAAGTAGCCGGATGCGCAAGGGATCCTAGTCCCTCGTCTAGTATTGTCAAAGCAAAACTGGCATGTTTTGTTGCCTTATTTTGATTCTTATTACATTCTGCAAATGTTGGTGCGGGTGTTTTTGGGATGATTGTAAGGGTTGGAGGGGTTTTGTATATGGTAAGGTAGATAAGCATTTTGTATACAAATCACATTGATTTTGAATGTTGGCTTTCTGCAGAAATTGAAGCCAGTTTTTGTGAGATTGCATCATGTTTTCATTGCACAAGAATAGATTTTAGCCCTCCATTATCATCCATAACCCTCATGCATGTTATTGTCTATAAATTTTATTTCTCCTGGAAGAGGATCGAACTCTTGGAAGGCCATCTAATCAATTTTTCTTGTTTGCTAAAGTAAAGCTTTGATAAGCTTTTTCTGTAAATCAATTTTTGTGGTCAAATGAATTCCTCTTTGTTCTATTATTGGTTGATCGATTCCATTCTCCTTGCCGGTATTCTGCTCTTGCTTGCTTTGGATTTTACTGTTTTTGGGATTAAGAGGATTTGTTGTTCAAAAGGAAGAAGAAGGCAGAAGAGCTGGGGTGCGGGATAATTTTATTTTATTTTTTTAATTTCAAAGTCGGTATTTAGAATATCGACTTTGAAGTCGGTATCCTGAATACCGACTTCAATATTTTTTGAACAATTTCTAAATTATCAATATTTATTTAATTTTTTTTAAAAAAAATATTTACATATTTTACTTCTTTCTGTCGTGTGGCTCTAAAGAATCAATTTTTAGAATAGAAATTATATCCACTGTTTGTGTGTTGGATGGTGATGACAGTGGTGGAGATGAAGATGAAGGCAGCGGTTGTGGTAGAAAATGATTAGAAGATTCACTAAGAGGATTCACTAATATTGATGTAAGAGTTTGAAAAATACAGTGTTACTCGAATGGCAGCAATGGGGATGGAAACGCTGGCAGTAGAAAATAGGAGAGATTTAATTTTTAATGGAGTCGAAAATAGAGGACAGGGCATAATTATAGAATGCCAAAGCTTGGGGTATAACCGGTCTGGTTAACTAGTTAACTAATTAAAACCGATTTAATTAATAAGTTTTTATTTTTTAAGAAACTCAACCAAAACTGACGTAGGCCAGATTGATGACGAAGACAAGCTCACACGACCAAGGAGATCAACCCGCATCCAAGCTCGTCAAGTCAAACTTGGAGATATCCAAGAGTCTCATTTTTGAGTCCATGCCACAATAAAGTCCTTGTCTTTTTCTAAGTCTTTGTCTTTCCCGATATAACAAAGTCTTTGTCTTTCCAACAAAGTCTTTGTTTAATTTCTAAGTTGTTTAATGTCTTATGTTTTTCTAGGGAGGTTAATACTCTTTAGTCTCTTCATTTGCTTGAGTTTGTTTTCCTTGGCTATAAAAGGCCATCTACTTTATGTATTCAGGGACGGGTTTTGATAAATAAAAAACTACCTTGTGCTACTATTCTGAACCTTGAAGAGTTCAACCCCTGAAAGCCTAGAAGAGTTTTCACTCCGTCCTTGTAGAGTTGGAGCTTTCCAAAATCTGCAACTTTGAAGAGTTGTAGTCAACAATTTGGAAGAATCGCTGTCCTATCTATTTCCTTGGAAGTCTGGAAGAACATCTAACAAAGTTTCTATCTATTCTGTTACTTTAACCAGCCAACAAAGTTACTCTCCCGATCCTTTTTGTTTGAGCAGCCTATCCAGAGGCTGTGCAAAAAACCAAGCTCATATATAATAGGTTAACCAAGTTTTATAAAAATTGGTTCAGTTTTCAACTCATTGCATAAAAAAAACCCAAACAAAACAACCCAATTTATAAACAATAGCCCAATTTTTAAAACTTAATTAGGTCCAAATAAGATATAGTCCAAAAAAATAAAAAGAAAAACCCCATTTTCAAAAGAAAAAAGGCCCAAAAAAATAGACCAATATCCAAAAAATGGCCCAACATAAGTCTTAATTACATCCAAAAAATATAATTACTTTCAATTAATCAAACTGTGTTAAACTTGGACGGATCAAAATCTTATCCTTGAGGTGGAATGGGATTAGATACCATAATAATTCTAATCATAAACAATAGATACTATGTATTTTGTATTTTGACCTATGCAATGTAGTTGTTAAGCAATTAATATCTTATCCAAAAAGTATGTTCGAAAGAATGAAACTCAAAAGATTTGACTGGAGCTTATATAAATGGTAGAGTATGTGATTTGGTTTGATGTAAAATTTTTGTTTGTAATTGAGATTCAAATTTTCTATATCAATTACTCATAGGTCATGATTCTAATTACGAAATCTGAACATTTTATATGCATCCATATTGTTGTTATGATTTCATCCAATATTGATAAACTTTTATTTGCATAAAGTACTAACTTTCTTATGTTAGAACATTTATTTCCTTGATAATTAGATTGCTTATATCATACTATCTTTAAGTTGTATCCAATTACATATCGCAAAGCATGAACTTATTTATGATTTTAATGCATTAACTTATTTATGTTTCTAAAATATGCTGTTGAATATAAGACGCAACACCATGTCTAGTATACATTATACAATAATTTGGGAATACAGTTGGGAGTTTTTCAGACAAGCATAGAAATGAATTTACCATCAGTTCATTTGATGCCTTTCTATTTTTTTCTCGTTGTGAATGTATGATATTCAACCACAAGTGAAGAATTATTGAGAATTCGCGAATTTAAATATGTGATATTCATGATGAATAGTATTAAAAGATATTGCTTAGGCATACTATATTATTGAAAATATTTTTTTCCCCCATTCCCACATACCCTTTCAAAAAAGAGCTAGCCGTAGGGGTGATATTGTTTTGGCTTGATATATACTTGTGGTGTGGTGGAAAAATGATTGGCGTGGATATCTGCCCCAGTTCAGCTGCTATAAATAAATAAATAATTTTTTCTTTTTTGTTTTGTATTGAAATCAGATATGAAATTTTTTTGGGTGCTTTTTTATTCAAATACAGTTAGGGAGAAATATTTTTATATTTTTGTAGCTAGTGAAATCGACTTCTGGGTTAGATTGTTAAAGTCTTATCACCACTTCACCAGTCATTCTATATCTCCATCAAACTAGATTTACACAGATAAAAGTTTGGTGGAGAAATAAAGGAACGATGGTGGCACAAGCAAGTAAATACGTGAAAGAGAATTTATGGGGGACGGCGAGGGGCGACTTGCAGTTTTGCTTGTAATTAAGAGTCTCCTCATGATTATGAACGATGGATTTTGATTGATTGTTGGGCGTAATCCCATTTATTGATTAGACAATTAAAGATATCATCTTTGATTTTTTCTACTTTTATTGTTACTTTTTAATTTTGATTATATAATTAATAAAAATAATATAAAATTTTCAAATAAAAAATAAATTTTATTTTAGAGTAAAAAAAATTACACTAAACTCTTTTTTTAGTTATAATTGATGCTTTTAAGTTTTATCATCTAAATTAAGCATTTATTAATGATAAAGTACTTTAATTTTCCAAAAGTAACTTAAGAAAACTAGTAGTCATAATTTACAACTATTATGGTAACACTTACATCCGGTCGATAGATATCTTTTGCTCTTGGAATATTTTAACTTTTCGTGCATGGCTAGCTCTTAGTTATTTTGTCATAATGACTAATTAATTCAATTGATGTTTATATTTTGTTTTAGAGGAGAAAATCTCCCTTACGAAGGCGAAATTCCCCCATCTATACCAAAGGCTCCTTAATCAGGCGGATGTAAATCGAGGGATGTGCACGAGTTGGTATAGACATGAGGGAGAGAGCCAAACTAACAAGTCAAACCCCAAGACAGACCCTCACAATTTTTTAGCGGAAAATCTATCCCATGCGAGGTTTGAACCTGCGTTGCCGGAGGATTTCTCCCCACGTCACCCCAAACTTACCAATTCACCAATTGATGTCTATATTTAATAAGATTAATGATGCACAAAGACATTTGTGTGCACTAGCAGATTACTCTAATCCTTCAATATCTTTCTGTTTCAAATAATTATTAATCATCGGATAGCAACTCATTAATGCATTAATTCATGGAGAAACAAACATTAGCATTACAAAAGTAAGTAACATATAGTATTAATGAAAATAGTGGTTATTAATTAAAAGGCAGCCTCTCATTGGTGAGAATTTAATCAAGGGCTTCTGTTATTGATAATGCATGTTCCATTAAATTGCACATTTGTGATGCATTCAAGTCTGCTCCAAATGGAACGACTCCAGAAATGCTATTTGCGATAGTTGGTTGCACGACTTTCGTCTTTGACACAGCCATTCAACGCTGGAAAACAACTAAGAGTGACCATATCCATATATTTTGTAAGATTTTATATTTGCCTTTCTGTGATCAATAAGATATGAATGCATTTTGCAGTATATAATCTTACCACAAATTGTCCAAAAAATTCGTTTCACCAACATTTCCCTTCGGAAATTTAAGTAGTAGGGAACAACGTTGGTTGCGCATTGAATGGAGTAAAACTGATTGGGATCTCAAGCATGTGAAACCCTGTTCCATTGAATACAAATATCATAGACAGTAGACAGTACAAACAATTGCACAAATTGAATTCACTAGGGTTGAAGTCTTCAAGTCGTCTTGACTTGTTTCGTTTTAATAAATCCCTATAAGAAAATTAAAACCAGAGTTTTGTGAATGATTGCTGTATATATAAAATTATATATGAACAATGTTTTGTGCCTATACTTATAGGTCACAACCTATGCTAATTAGGGTATACAGATAATTACAAATCACAAAGAGATAATTACAAAAGATATACATGAAATATTCTATCTGATATATTTACCTAAAACGATTGATTCTAATAGATAATTGATTCTTAACACTAAGAGATAATTGATTCTTAACACTCCCCCTCAAGCTGGAGATTTGTATAAGTCAAATACTCCAAGCTTGGAAAGAAGATGCTGATGCTGTCCACTGCTTAGAGCTTTAGTCAAAAGATCAGCAGGCTGCTCCTTGGTAGAAATGTGGCGTGTTGTGATGATTCCCTGCTGGATTTTCTCTCTGGCATAATGACATTCCACCTCAATATGCTTAGTTCGTTCATGAAAGATTGGATTTGCCGCTATTTTTTCTGCAGCTTCATTGTCACAGTAGAGTAATGCAGGTTTGCTCGTATGAACACCAAAATCTCAAAGAAGTCCCATGATCCATACTACTTCGCTGGTTGTAACTTGCATTGCTCGATATTCTGCCTCACCTGATGATAGTGATACAGTGGGCTGTTTTTTTGTACGCCATGAGATTAGAGAATTTCCAAGCATGATACAGAAACCGGTGGTAGATCTCCTCGTCATTGGACACTTGCTATAATCTGAATCACAAAAAGCTCGTAATTCCAAGTTTGAAGATGTTGGGAATAGAAGACCAAGACCTGGACAACTTTTCAGATATTTAACAACTTTTAGTGCAGCCTCCATGTGGGATTGCTTTGGCTTGTGCATGAATTGACTAAGGAGTTGAACTGAAAAAGTAATGTCAGGCCTTGTGAGATTCAAATAGATGAGCCTCCCAACTAATCTCTGATATGCTGAAGGATCTTCAAGAAGCGAATCATCTACTTGCTCACTTGAGCCAGCATCATATTCAACGCTTGTGAGTTTTTTGTTTTGTTCCATAGGAATGAGTGAAGGTTTAGACCCTGCCAATCCAGCCTCAGATATTAGCTCCAATATGTACTTGCGTTGACTTATTGAAATCCCATTTGGAGATCGGGCAATCTCAAGACCAAGGAAGAATTTTGATGGACCAAGATCCTTCATAAAGAATGTGGCGTTGAGATATTTCTTGAGATCGGCAATGCCAGCTTGACTGTTGCCTGTAATGAGTATGTCATCAACGTATATGAGTAAAGCAACGAAATCATTACCCTGAGTTTTAGTGAATAGGGAGTAGTCATGGTGGGACTGATGAAATCCTTGTTGTAGGAGAGCATTGGTGAACTTAGCATTCCACTGACGAGATGCTTGCTTTAACCCATATAAGGATTTCCGCAATCGACATACTAAGGACTCCCCCTGAGGGCGAAATCCGGGGGGCAACTCCATATATACCTCTTCGGAAAGATCACCATGGAGAAAAGCATTTTGAACATCCATCTGAAAAAGAGGCCAATTATGTATAGCAGCAATGGTTAGGAAGAGACGAACAGTGACATGTTTAGCTGTAGGAGAAAAAGTCTCTTGATAGTCAACTCCCTCTCGTTGATTAAAACATTTGGCTACCAGGCGAGCTTTATAGCGCTCAAGAGAACCATCAGCATGATATTTGACCTTGTAAACCCATTTACACCCGATTGGACGACGATCAGGAGGCAAGGGGACCACATCCCAAGTATGATTGGCTTGAAGAGCATTGAGTTCAGTTTCCATGGCGGCAACCCAGTTGGGATTGGTGACAGCTTCCTGAAAGGTGGTAGGTTCTTGGATGGCTGAAATAGAGGCAATGAAGTGCTGATGGGAAGGAGAGCAATTAGCCAAGGAAAGGTAATGGGAGATGGGATAAATAGAGGTAGAAGATACCGAGGGCAAGGTCGGACACAGGTAATCAGAACTCCAAATAGGAGGTTTAGAAGGACGGCCCGAGCGGCGGAGAGAGACGGAGAGGTTGGGATCTGGTGTCTCAGTGGCGGGCGAAGAGAAGGGCTCAGGGCCGGAAGGGGAAATGGGAGTAGTGGATGAGACAGGAGCACTAGGGTCATCGGAAGTAGGGGACGTCTCCATAGGTGGATTGGACGAAGGTGTAATCTCATCGAACCATACAGCTGGAGGCGTGGGATCGGATTGACTGTCCGGGGATAAAACAGAGGGAGAAAGTGAAAATGAAAACACATTTTCTTGAAAAACGACATCCCTACTAACAAAGAATTTTCCCGATGCGGGATTATATAGACGATAACCCTTTTGATTAGCTGGGTAACCCATGAAAATGCAGGGAATAGCTCGAGGACTAAATTTATCACGGGTACCCAAGGTAGTGGCATAACATCTACAGCCAAAAACACGAAGATGGTCAAGGATGGGTGGTTTGTGAAATAAGAGTTCAAAAGGGCTGAATCCATGAATGGAGGATGAAGGTAACCGGTTAATGATGTAGGTAGCAGTGAGGATACATTCACCCCAAAAATGAGGGGGAATATGTGCCTGAAACATTAAGGCTCGTGCAACATCTAATAAATGACGATGTTTGCGTTCAACCACTCCATTTTGCTGAGGAGTATAAATGCATGAGCTCTCATGAATAATTCCTTGACCAGCAAGGAAAGAGCGACATTCATTGGAGAAAAATTCGGTGCCATTGTCAGAGCGAATGCGACGGACAAGAGCACCAAACTATGTAAAAACTAAAGAAATAAAATGTTGAATTTTTTAGAAGACTTGAGATTTTGAATGTAAGAGAAATGTCCATGTGGCACGAGAAAAATCATCCACAATAGTGAGAAAATATCGGGAACCATCGTGATTGGGTGTCCGATGAGGGCCCCAGACGTCCATATGAACTAATGCAAAAGTGGATTTAGTGATGGTAGTACGTGTAGGAAAACTAGTGCGAGTTTGTTTGGCCAGTGGACAAATGGAACAAGAAAAAGATGGAGGGCATGAGACAGATTGACCATGAGTGATGTAAGTTTTTAAAGAAGAATGACCGAGGCGACGATGCCAAGTGTCATAATTAATATTATTGCAACTAATAAAATTACAGTGGAAAATGTTTTTTGGAATGCATGTAGCATTCTTTATTGAAAGTAAATAATTCTGAAAAACTAATTTAAAAGACTCAGGAATGGAAGAGCATAGAAAATATAATCCCCGACTAGCCTTGCTGAGCCCGATCAGATCCCCAATCGTACGGTCCTGAAAGACACAAAAGTCGTCGAAAAAAATAGCCAAACAATTATTATCTTTAGTGAGTTTGCGGATGGACAACAAATTATGTTTAAAATTTGGAGCATATAGGACATGTGAGAGGTGTAGCTGAGGATAGGGTTTATAGTGTCCAATATGGGTCACAGGGCTGGTGGATTGATCAGGTAAAGTGATGGAAATGGGTGTCGCACACGGAAAATATGAATCCAATAAAGATATGTTACAAGTGATGTGGTCACTTGCACCTGAATTGATAATCCAAACAGATGAAAGAGCATTAAAAGGTAGAGTGATACCTGAAAAATTAGCCGTGGGATCAGAATTTCCCATTTGATTCAAAAGAGTGACCAATTTTTGCTGCTGATCGGTAGTAAGATGAAGCCCGGAGGAGCCGCCATACACATTGCCAGGGATAGGTGTTGAGGATCCAATAATACCTACACTTGAATAGGGAGATGAGTTAGTACCAAAAGAGTCCATGAATTGTTTATATCCATAAGGATTAGGTAGAAGCCCAAAACCAGGAGGAGGAGGTGGGCTATTGGCTGCAACATTGTGTGCTAAAGGGCCAAAATTCTTTTTCTTAGGCCCATTACGTTGCTTGGGCTTCCAATTTGGTGGATAGCCCACGAGGAGGAAGCAGGCCTCCCTAATATGGCCCAGCTTTTGACAATATGTGCAAAAGGGCCTCTATTGCCCATTTGGCCCAACCGATGAAGAATTGGAGTTTCCTACTCCTGGCCCAATTGATTTTGCTTGAGTCTGTAACCCAAGACCCGTCCAAGACCCGGAACCAGCCAAGTGGGTCGGCTGAATTGCAGAAAAAGCGCTGGACTGTTCCTTCTGGGTTGCAGAAAAAATCTGCTCCTCCACAGCTACCGACGGCGGACCATCTGCGGCGATGCGCTGGTGCAAGTCTTCCTTGGCATGAGCATGGAGTTTCTCAAGGGATAGAAGATCATCTCGGGCGAGCATGTTGGTGCGGAGGGTACGGAACTCGTCGGGAAGAGCCGATAAAAACTTCATCGCCTGGTCGGAATTTTCATGCAAGCGGAGTTGATCATTCACGTGGCATTCACAGCGGTTACAAATGCAGCGGATAGGAGGTTGATGGACATCCAAATCGGTCCACAAATTTTGAAGCCGAAGGTAGAAGGCAGTCAACTGTGCACTGGATGCGCCGGCGGCGAGTTTGGCTTCACTAATGGTCTGTTTGAGCGAAAAAATCTGTGAACCCGAAACTCTCCCGAAGCTCTCTTGCAGTGTGTTCCAGATAGCAGCCACCGTAGGAAGTCTCGAGACCATGGCTTCCAAGGAAGGATCAACCGAATGGGTGAGCCAAGTCTTGGCGGCGGCGTGACATTGGTCCCATTTCTCGGCAGCTACTTCATCTTCAGAGGGGCGAACAAGAGTTCCGGTAAGGAAACCCAGTTTATTTCTTGCCAAAAAAACTGTTTTAACTTGATTGCTCCATAGTTGCCAATTTCCTTCGCCCGTGAGTTTGCTTGAAACTATGCTTCCAGTTTGGAGATCGGCGGCGGATAAATAGTATGGATCCCGTGGTGGTGCCGGAATGATGGTGGTGGAGCTGGACGCGGCTGCGATTGGGTCTGTCATGGTCGCTTGTCGGAGAAGAAGCTACAATGGCACCGTGGTGATTTGTTGGAATGGTAAGGGTATTTTGGGAAAGAGTTGGTTAGGGCAGACTTTAGGGTTTGTAGAAGCTGGGGTTAAAATGGTAATTTTACCAAAAAATATATGGAGAAAAAAAGAAAAAAAAGCACTAAACTCTTAAATGACGGTTTTAAAATTCGGAGCAGAAGCAGTGTTGAATCGTTCGCTCTGATACCATGTAAGAAAATTAAAACCAGAGTTTTGTGAATGATTGTTGTATATATAAAATTATATATGAACAATGTTTTGTGCCTATACTTATAGGTCACAACCTATGCTAATTAGGGTATACAGATAATTACAAATCACAAAGAGATAATTACAAAAGATATACATGAAATATTCTATCTGATATATTTACCTAAAACGATTGATTCTAATAGATAATTGATTCTTAACACTAAGAGATAATTGATTCTTAACACTCCCACTCGTCGTAATCTTTTTAATTTTTCTTTACAACTTGAAAATCAACTAAAGATATTAAAATACGTTTTTTTATCCTAAAATAAAACTTTCGATAAGGGTAACTTTTCTTGTAATTCGAAAAAATTACAAGAACTTTGAAATGGTCTAATTCGATTATAAAACTAGAGAATTAGAATTTTTAAAAATTTATATGTGGTATCGAAACTTGTAGTGTAAGAAAATAATCAAAATACAGGTCAAATTTTAATTCTTTCCCTGCATTTCCAAGCTTGAGTAAACATTGCGTCCAGCGTTTGTTTAGGTTGATTATTTTGTGTAGTATAACCCTCTTTCTTTTGTTCGTAAATACTGATAAATTTATCCTTGATTGGGTTCACACATTTGCATGCATGCCAACAATTATGGAACCTTAATTTGTATTGCTCCCCTTCATAATATTTGAGGGGGGGAAAAACAAAGGAAACAACTATATTGATTGCACACAACTATGATTAACTGAAAACTATGTATGATACCTGTTAATTTTCTAGGTTTGGACCAAAAAAATCACTATCACGGATCCCCTGGGCTTTAGCTGTTTCTTTGAGAGTTGCAACTCGTATTTTGGTTGGAGTCGTGCACATTACCTATTCAGATATTCTACAAGTGTACATTTTCAAAGTCCCCCGTCTAGCAACCAACCAAAACCACCAATCATTGTTTTCAGCGTATAGATAAAAGCAATAATTAACCAATTAGTGTTTTTCAAAGTCCAAATGCATGGTTACAAAAAAAAAAAAATTATTTCGAGGATAAAGGGCAGGCTGGCAGCTATCATTGTCCTATCCTTTTATGATTTGAAGATATTGAGTTTCCGTTCAAAAAAGGGGAAGGAATTTGAGTTGGTATAAAAGATTTGGTCGGTGAAAATTTACAAGAAAAAAAGTGTTACCAACCGCCTCGTGAATAAAGTCAACCCTCCCTCATGGAAAATATATATGTGTGTGTGTGGTTGTTGAATTACAAGTATATTATTTAGAGTAATGATCGATATCATAAATAAAAATTACAGTGATTGATACGGTATATTAAAAAAAAATAAAATTATCTTTTACACATTTTCTAAAAAGTGTAAAATAGTTAAGGTAATTTTATTTTTTGAAATATGTTACATCAATGGCTATAGATTTTCACTATTAATAATTTATTTACTAATTTTTTAACATGAGTTTGCTTGAACTTTTATTTAGTTCCAATTCATTTGGGTCATGGATAAATCATCTATGTATGGATCCATGAATAGTAGTAATTGTCTACGTTACTTACTTTTACTACGACTCTTTGAAATTCATTCACAATGTCATTCCTCATAATAAGTCACCAACTCATTCTCCTACAAAATTTTATTGAAAGTATAGTTATTCTATTATTTATTATTTATTAGCACATATGATTATTATTATTATTAGGTGCATTTAACATGTCCCCAAATGTAGTTCATTATATTCCTAGCTAGTATAAGACATTAGTATATCTATTTATAGATACACTAGTAGGACAGAAAATGTATTAGTTGAACATATTTAAACAACCAAATGTGTAAATTCAATACATGTTTTTCCTGTAACTTAATGCTGTGCAGTTATGCTAGATTATAATCAATGGAGTAAATTATTTGTAGGTGGTAAGGTTAATTAAAAATGAAAAACTCTATAACCTTTAATTTCTTCCCTTTTTTGTTAAAAAAAAAAAAAAATTTGTCCAATATCTTTAGTTTCGCAAAGAGTCACAAAGAGAATGAGTTCCAATTTGCAAATCTCACGAAGAGCGTGGCCATTGGAACTCATTCCGAATGTCTTGTAAATTATTATAAATATCATTACTTCTAATTTTTATTAGAGTTAAAAAGAGAGGAGAAGGCATAATTATAGAGTGCCAGAGTTAGGGGTATAACCTATCCGATTAACACCGTTTAATTAATAAGTTTTTATTTTTGAAGAAACTTAACCAAAACCAAGTCCACTTGTAATAGATTAACCAAGTTTTATAAAAATTGGTTAAGTTTTCAACTTGTGATCGCATAAAAAGCCCCAAACAAACTAACTCAATTTGTAAAAAATAGCTCAATTTTAGAACCTAATTAGGTCCAAATAAGATATAGTCCAAAAAAAAGAAAAACCCCATTTATAAATAATTAAAAAAAAAAAGCTCAAAAAATAGACCCATATCTAGAAAATGGCCCAACATATGTTTTAATTACATCCAAAAAATATAATTACTTTCAATTAATCAAATTGTGTCAAACATGGACGGATCAAAATCTTGAGGAGGAATGGGATTAGATACCTAATAATTCTATTCATAAACGATATATACTATGTACTATGTACATTGACTCATGCAGTACTATTGCTAACACATTAAATATTCCACCTGAAAAGTATGTTCGAAAGAATGAAACTCAAAAGATTTGACTGGAGCTCATATAAGCGATAGAGCAAGGGAATTAGTTTGATGTAAAATGAAAATTTATATTAAAAAAAAATTGACATTAAAAAAGAAAGGTGTCTTTGGAAATGCAAATTTCTATTGGAACTATCTTCCTCAATAGAGAGTAGCATCTCAGGTCTCATTGTTTGTTCCCTAATTTTTGAGCTTTTGCGGCAAAACCAAAGTCCATGTTCTCTTCAATTCCACAAACATTTTAGCAATGGGTGATCAGCTTGCCGCCTCCTTAATTTTTTAAATTAATATTTTTTCTCATCTAAATTTGATTCGTAATTATATATATTTGATTGAATCATGACTCGTAAAATAACAATTCATAAGTGAACTAACTTAGGAATAATCTAACCCACTTATTTGCCAAACTGTTAATTTTTAGGGTTTTTTTTTTCTTCTGGTGCCATAACACCAAAATTTTGTTTTTAATTTTTTTTAAAGAAATAAAGTATATTCTCATATGTTGTTTAAGGTGTGCAATATCTGTGCGTTGGAACACGAAGCCTTCGTTAGTCATATATACAAATCTTTTTGGAAATCTTTAAACAAACAAAAATACATTGTCTATAAAATAGTTTGAATTAAATTGCTTTGAGCGAGTTTTAATTCAAATAGTTGTATTAATAAGTCTTTCAAAATCCATTACGTTTGATTCTTTGTTAAATTAAAATTATTATCTAACCCCATTTAGTAATTGGTTCATCAGCTTATCACGCAACCAATAATCGTGTTTGGTTAAGCGATTCTCACACACTTTTAAGTAATATGGGTGTATTTATTGTTCGCTAATAGGGTCAAACAGACAATTTCTTGTGGAGTCTCTGCAAAGGCTAAAATCTAGAGTCGTAGAACTTTAGCAAAACGTTATCCCTGAAGTACGACAAGGTGGGCAAATCCTCTCATGCACTCACTCAATTATATATAGGCTGTTTATTGCAATCAACTGGAACAATTATAAATCACTTGAGATGTCTTCCCAAGTAGATAGTTGTATCTCATTGCTCATTGCTTGCTCCCTAATTTCTGCTGCTTTTGCTGCAAACCAAAATTTATTTCCTTTTGAATACCTATACCAGTTTGGTGATTCACTTGCAGACACAGGCAACCGCATTCGTCAGGTTGGTGCAACTTCAGTTTTTAACGTCTCCCGTTTGCCTTATGGTATCACTTACTTCCATAAGCCCACTGGTCGATTCTCGGACGGGCTTCTTGTTGTTGATTTCATTGCTAGAGCACTTCACCTTCCACTGCTCCATCCTTACCTGGAAACAAATGCTTCATTTAGGCATGGAGTCAACTTTGCTGTTGCTGGAAGCACAGCATTGGATAATTCTTTCTTTGCTGAAAGAAATATTACTTTACCATCAACAAACATTCCCCTAAGCCAGCAGCTCATATGGTTCAAGAAACATCTCCGGTCAGTTTCGAATAATGAGTCAGAACGCAAGAGAAGGCTACGAAGGGCTCTTGTCATTATGGGGGAGATTGGTGGGGATGACGTCGGTAATGCTCAATCACACGGTTTGTCCACAGAGGAGATAAGAGAGACTTTTGTGCCATATATTATTGAAGCCATATCTAATGCTGTTAGAGAAACTATTCAACTTGGAGCTACATATATAGTAGTTCCAGGAAACCTTCCAGGGGGATGCTTGCCTAAAGTTTTGACGGCATTTCCTAGTACTGATAATAAAGATTATGATGATATAGGCTGCTTAAGAACGTTCAACGAACTTACTTTATTCTTCAACAACGATCTTCAAAGAGCACTAGCATCCTTAAGACTTGAATTTCCAGATATTGTCATTCTCTATTTTGACTACTATAAGGCATTTCAATCGATTCTACATCGTGCTAGTTATTGTGGATTCAACCAAAGATCATTGCTCAAAGCCTGTTGTGGAATTGGAGGCAAATATAACTACAATGACGAGAAGGTTTGTGGATCAGATGGTGTAAAAGCTTGCCATAATCCAGCAGAGTTTATACATTGGGATGGTGTACATCTAACACAAGCTGCATACTACTATATATCAGAAATTCTTATCCATGATATCTTGTATAAAATTCCTTGTGTAAATCCTGGAGACTGCTCCATTTGAAATTCCACGTTCAAAATCTTATCCTTGAGGTGGAATGGGATTACATACTACAATAATTCTAATCATAAAAGAATAGATATTATGTACTATGTATTTTGACCCATGCAAAGCTGTTACTAACACAGTAATATCTTATCTGAAAAGTATGTTCCAAAAAATGAAATTCAAAAGATTTGATTGGAGGTAATATAAGTGGTAGAGTATCTGATTTGGTTCGATGTAAAATTTTTGTTTGTAATTGAGATTCAAATTTTGTATATCAATTACTCATAGTTCACGATTCTAATTACGAAATCTAAACATTTTATATGAATCCATATTGTTGTTATGATTTCATCCAATATTAATCGATCAACTTTTATTTGCAAAAAGTACTAACTTTCTTCTGTTAGAACATTTATTTCCTTGATGATTAGATTGCTTATATCATACTGTCTTTAAGTTGTATCCAATTACATACGCCAAAACATGAACTTATTTATTCTTTTAATGCATTAACTTATTTATGTTTCTAAATTATGCTTTTGAATATAAGACGCAACAACATATCAGTAGGCCATATAATACTAGTACACATTATATAACAAATTGGAAATACAGTTGGGAGTTTTACAGACAAGCATAGAAATGAATTTACCATCAGTTCATTTGTTGCCTTTCTATTTTTTCTGGCCGTGAACGTATGATATTCAACCACAAGTGAAGAATAATTGAGAATTCACGAATTTAAATATGTGATATTCATGATGAATAGTGTAGTAAAATTAAACTAAGTTTTTTATTGGGTTTATAATTTTGTAATTAATAATTCTATTGGATTTAGAGTTATTAATCATATTGGGTTTTGGATCTAATAGTTATCAAATTCAATAGATGTAGGATTTTGTTGAGTACATATTATTTATAATTTTATATAAAAAAAAACATAGAGAAAAACAAAGAAAAAGTTGAGCAGGTGTTTTTTTTTGCCGCACGGTTTTTCTTGGTCAATTTTGTTCCGTTGCCAAGTTTTGCATTCAATTGATAAAAGTTTCTTTTGTTGTTGTGGGCCCGAAACATCAATCAATATCCTTTTCCTTTGTTTGCTTATGTTGCCGGTCGAAGTCACCTTCCAAAAACAATTTTCTCTTGAATTGCTTTGCGGCCGAGATTTCGTGCAAACCCGTATTACTTTGCGTTCGGTTGGTTTGCTTTGCCCACGGGTTTTGGTGTGTTTTTTGGGACTTATTAATTTTGATCCCAACATCTGGTATCAGAGTTTTAGTTAGTGTTTGGAAATTATGATAAATCGAAATATTAATTGTTCCATATTCAAATTAAAAGGTAAACAAAATTACAATTTTTGGAGAATGCAAATGGAAATGCATCTCAACGCGTTTGATTTATTAGTCCACATTCAACAAAATTTAGCAACGAATGCTAATAAGGAGACAAAACAAAACAACAATTTGGCGTTGTCTCAAATTCACCAAGCAATTGATATTTCTGTATTTGGCAAAATATCCACTGCTAAAACCGCAAAACAGACATAGGATATTTTGACCAAAACGTATAGAGGTGTTGACAAGATCCAACAGAGTAACTTGTTAACTTTAAAAAGAAAATTTGAGTTGTGGAAACATAAAAAATAAAGAGACAATTGAGTCTTATTTTTCTTGTTTGAATGATATAAAGAACGAGATGCAGTTGAATGGGTTTAATTTTTGAAGAATAAGTCCAATGCTTGTAATACTTTTAAAAGTTTTAAAGTATATGTTGAAAAGCAAAGCGATTACTCCATTAAAACTCTAAAAACTGATAAAGGCACAGAGTATACAGTCTGTGATGATTTTTTGGCACAGCATAGGATCAAGCATCAAATGACAACAAGGTACACTCTTCAGCCGAATGGTGTTACAGAAAGAAAGAATAGAACTGTGATGGACATGGTGTGATCAATGATGGTTGCCAAACATTTGCCTTTGGTTAGGAGTGCCTTTTACTATCATATATGAAAGGCGGATTTAGCTGATTTTCTTTTCTACTTATCTTTTTCTTTCTTTCTATTTTATTATTCCTAAACACTTCATGTACTCTTTGCTCTTATTTTCAAATAAAATGCATTGCCTTTTTGGCTTGTCAAAAAAAAAACATATGCCCAAGGGTTTCTGGGCAAAAGCAGTTTCATGTGCTATCTATGTGTTAAATAGATGTCCTACTAGATGCAATAGTGGGAAGTCCCTTATGAGGTTTAGTCTGGTAAAAAACCAAATATCTCTCATCTTAGAGTGTTTGGTTGCTTGGCATACACGTGTTCCTGACACTCTTAGAAAAAAACTTGATGATAAGGCGGAGAAGTTTATTTTTATTGGTTACAGTTCTGAAACTAAAAGGTACAAGTTATACAATCCTGTGACAAAGAAGATCACTTTTAGTAGAGATGTGAACTTTGATGAAAAAAGTGTCTGGGACTGGTCAGAAAAGGTGATGAGATCTCGAAAGCTGTTCAACCGAACACTAGTCTTCCCTTGGCCAGATTCTAGTGTGATAATAGGCCAAGATTATTTAATTAATTTTTTTAGTTTTATTTTAATTTTTTCAAACCAAAATTAGATGATTGTGGTCTAAATTTTGCAATTTTATTTTTGGGAAAATAATGGCCAAAATTATTAGGTAACTTTAGTAGCCAAATCGGTAAGTTCCAAAACTTCCAAATTGGCTTTAGAGTTTTTGTTTCCTTTTTATTTTAAGGATGTCTTATAGTTACTTAAAGGAGTTTGGCTGCCTCTTCCTCTTTAGAAATTAGATTAGGGTTAGGATTTTAATTGTTACCTTTTTACAATCCTTGTACTTTTATAAATAAAGGCCATTCAGCCAAGACATCAATAGACATGAATTAGAAGATTTTGTGACATTATGTCCTTAAGAGTTTGAAGGATTCAATCTCTTCGTTCTTGTAAAGAACAACGGGCTTATCAAACTTGACTAGTTTGTGGTGCCTTTGAGTCTTATCAATTTAGTAGAATCCTAGGTTGTGGCGACACTTCATCCATTCGGTCTCAATTCGACTAGTTCTAGGATTTCGTAAGTTAAGTCTTGGATTTTGTTTTGCTTGCTGCATATTGCCGGCTTCATATAGCCGTGAGGTGCACATCAAAAGGGATCAGATGTGGCGGTTAATCATCCTCTACAATCTTCATACTTTGATGACAGTGATAATGATGAGGTCAATCAGCCCGAAGTACCCGAACAGCAATAAGTTCCTACTCAACCTATTCCTGTGCAGTCTGGTCAGCCACAAAGACAAAGGCGTCTACCAACTCGTTTGCAGAATTATATGGTTGATGGTCACTCTCAACATTTATCTGACGAAGATATTGTTAATTTTGCTCTTTTTGTTGATTGTAACCCTGTTACTTTTGAAGATGCTATTTGTGAGGATCATTGGAAGAAAGCAATGGCTGATGAAATTCATGCCATTGAAAAGAATGATACTCTGGAGCTTACAAATCTTCCAAGTGGCAAGAAACCTATTGGTGTCAAGTGGTTTACAAGACGAAGTACAAGGACGATAGAGAAGTGGACAGATTCAAGGCGCGGTTGGTTACTAAGGTTATAAACAAAAACCTGGCATCGACTATTTTGAGGTATTTGCGCCTGTTGCTCGGCTTGATACTACTCGTTTAATTATTTCCTTAGTTGCCCAAAATGGTTGGAAAATACACCAAATGGATGTAAAGTCTGCGTTTTTTAATGGTAAACTTGAAGAAGAAGTGTGCGTTGAACAACCTGCAGGATTTGTGAAGAAATGTCAAGAAAATAAAGTGTACCATTTGAAAAGAACCCTTTACGGCTTGAAGCAAGCTCCAAGAGTGTGGCACACCCGTATTTACTATTTCTTCGTTGACAGTGGTTTTCAACGCTATCCTTTTGATCATGCTTCATATGTGAAGACATCTACTCATGGTGCGGTTGTTATCGTATGCTTATATGTGGATGATCTAATATTTATTGGGAATAATCCTAAGATGATAGCAGAATTCAGTGAGGTTATGATTCGACAATTCGAAATGACCGACATGGGTCTTATGTCATACTTCCTTGGAATTGAGGTTTCGCAAACTGATAAAGGAATTTTTATTTGTTAAAAGAAATATCCTGGAGATATTTTAAAGAATTTCAAGATGGACGGTGTAAAACCAATCTTGACTCCAACTGAAGAACAGTTGCGTTTGACCAAAGATGGAACTGGCACTTGTGTGGACCTTACTTATTTTAAAAGTTTGGTAGGGAGCTTGAGATACTTGACAACTACCTGACCTGATATCAATTTCAGTGTCGGCTTAATTAGTAGATTTATGGAGAATCTACGTCAGTTTCACTTGCAGGTAGCTAAGAGAATTTTGAGGTACATTAAAAGTACTCAAGGTGATGGAATTTTTTATATAAAAAATGATCCTATTGATTTTCTTAGATTCATGGATAGTGATTGGGCTGGTGACACTACGGAAAAAAAAAGAGTACTTTTGGTTATGCTTTCTTTATTGGTTCCGGTATATTTTCGTGGAGTTCAAATAAGCAACCAGTTATTGCGTTGCCTACAGTAGAGACAGAATACATTGTAGTGGCAAGTAGTGCTACTCAAGCATTGTGGCTTAGAAGGATGCTAAATTTTCTTCAGTATAAACAAGATGGAGTAACTACTATCTTGTGTGATAGTACGTTGGCAATAAAGATGAAGAAGAATCCAGTGTTTCATGGTCAAAGCAAACATATCGATATCAAATTTCACTTCATTTGTGATTTGGTTCAACGAAAGGAAATTGTAATCGATTATTGCAAGACCGAAGAACAAGTAGCTGATATTTTCACAAATACATTGAAGATGGATTCGTTTATGAAGTTGAAGAAAATGTTAGGCATGACAAGTTATAAAAACTTAGTTTAAGGGAGGCAATGTAGTAGAATTAAACTAAGTTTTCTATTGGGTTTATAATTTTGTAATTTAATAATTCTATTAGATTTAGAATTATTAATCATATTAGGTTTTGGATTTAATAGTTACCAAATCCAATAGGTGTAGGGTTTTGTTGAGTCCTATAAATAGAACATATTATTCATAATTTTATGTACAGAAAAACATAGAGAAAAACAAAGAAAAAGTTGAGCCGGCATTTTTTTGCCGCACGGTTTTTCTTGATCAATTTTGTTCCGCTGCCAAGTTTTGCATTCAATTGATAAAAGTTTCTTTTGTTGTTGTGGGCCCGAAACATTAATTAATTTCCTTTTCCTTTGTTCGCTTTTGTTTTTTTTTTTCTAAAAATGATAACATATTAACAATGGTTACAATGGCCAATATACATAGCCACAAGGGCTAATTGAGTTTCGTGGTGTTGGTGTGCAACTGAACCCACGAAAACAATGACCACCAAGGTCATAATGGCCCACAAAGGGGCAATAACCCAACTAGCGAGAAAAAGGCCGCACAAGACGGCAAACACGAGTGACTACTATACAACCTAGGACACCAAAATTACAACAAACTACTAACTAAGGTGTTATCTTCAATGGAATCCCCAAACTGCATGCGTTGAAAGAAACTAAATGCCAGCATTCCTAACTCTCGTCACACACCTTTTGTTATGATTCCGAAAAATTAGCAGACGTTGAATAATTTGAACCAAACTACTGCCTCGTGCTGGGAAGAAAATACGTCACTAAAATTGTAGCAGACACCTAAAAAAAAAAGGGGCAACAATGTGAAATCGCACAGTTGCCGCACTGTGCGTCGCCCCTACTAATTTTTTTGAGAGAAAAAATGGGCAGCCTGGCCTAGCGATAATACTGAACTTTCAATGAAGTAACCCTTTATTTGCTTCTGATGCTGACCGAAGTCAACTTCCAAAATCAATTTTCTCTTGAATTGTTTTGCGGCCAAGATTTCGTGCAAACCCCGTACGACTTTGAGTTCGGTTGGTTTGCTTTGCCCACGGGTTTTGATGTGTTTTTTGGGACTTATTAATTTTGATCCCAACAAATAATATTAAAAGATATTGCTTAGGTATACTATATTGTTGAAAATTTATTTTTTTCCCATTCCCACATACCCCTTAAAAAAAAGGAACTAGCCGTATTTATTTTCAAAAAAAAAATGAGGGAAAAAATGTGGAACAAAATCTGTCTTAAGATTAGCATGCGTGAGGGAGTACTTAGAGAATATGATGTAGAGAACGAAGGATAATTAGAGAGTTTATCTCAATAAGCGTAGTTCTGATAGAACAATAAAATTGGCTCTGGAACTGGAAGCTAATACAGCCACCCATCTCACAAGGACACTCTTCATAAATGAATTGCTGAGGTATAATTAATGAACGATATAACTACTTAAGGAAGGGGGCAATAGTTAATTAATTATCACAATGAAACAATACAAGTTTTAACTATTTAATACACATTTCTCTCCTCACCTCAAATGCAGCAATCAAGTCAAAATAATAATAATAATAGTAATTAATTTTTATGCAAGTATGAAAATCACAGATTGGAAGTCATCTCGCGTTTCATTTAACTAATAGATTATAATTAAAACATAATACGAGAAACATAGAATGCAAATACAATAAAGGTTCTTCATTCATTGCTATACTAAACATAAAAGTATTTAACAATCAGTTACACAATTCCAAGGCAACTTATATCGGCAAATAGGACAAGTATTATGAGATTCTAACCAAATCAAAAGGCAACTAGGATGGAATATGTGTTTACATGGCATTCGTTTAATAACTTGGTTTAACTCCAAGTTATCTAAACAAATCATGCACTTTGAACCATCCTGCGATATTAATGCTTGAGTCATTAACCGATCAAATATAACTGTATTTTCTACCACTTCCACAGAACTATCTACAGCTCGGAATTCATCAGGATTGATAAGGTTTTGATCCTGTCTGTCAATTATATCCAAAAAAAGCATGATTCCAATCGTTTACAGGCACAGGCGGTGGCGGTGGCGGTGGCGGTGACGGTGGCGGTGGCGGTGGCGGTGGCAGTGGTGGTGGCGGCGGTCGCATTGGTGGAGGTGATGGTGGCAATGACAGTGGTGGAGGTGACGATAGTGGTGGTTATGATAGTGGTAGCGGTGGCAGTGATAGAGGTGACGATTGTGGGGGTCGTGGTGGTAGTGATAATGGTGATAACGATGACAGTGGCAATGATGGTAACAATGCTAGTGATGGCAATAATGGCAATTGTGATGGGAAGAAAAAGTACTTGGATTTCTCTAAGAGTGGAGAGGGTAAGGCTAATTGTGGGTATTGCTAGAGATGGTAAAGAGAGATGGTGGAAGTTATCGCCAAGTTACAAAAGTGAGAACGGTGGTGATGATGGTAAAGGTGGAAAGTTGGTTACTTTATGTCGGGTGGCTCTAAAGAATCAATTTTCAAGACAAAAATTATATCTGCTATTTGTGTGTTGGATGGTGGTGACAGTGGTGGAGATGAAGATGAAGGCAACGGTTGTGGTAGAAAATGATTAGAGGATTCACTAATATTGATGTAAGAGTTTGAAAAATACAGTGTTACTCGAATGGTAGCAATGGGGATGGAAATGATGGGAGTAGAAAGTATGAGAGATTTAATTGTTATTGGAGTTAAAAATAAAGGAGAGGGCATAATGCCAAAGCTAAGGTATAATCGGTCTGGTTAACTAGTTGACCGATTAATACCGGTTTAATTAATAAGTTTTTGTTTTTGAAGAAACTTAACCAAAACCAAGCCCATAGATAATAGGTTAACCAAGTTTTATAAAAATTGGTTCAATTTTCAACTCGTGATTGCATAAAAAGACCCAAACAAAACAACCCAATTTGTAAAAAATAGCCCAATTTTTAGAACTTGATTAGGTCCAAATAAGATATAGTCAAAAAAAAGGAGAAATCCCCCATTTTCAGAAGAAAAAAGGCTAAAAAAAATAGGCCCATATCCAGAAAATGGCCCAACATATGTCTTAAGTACATCCAAAAAATATAATTACTTTCAATTAATCAAATTGTGGTAAATTTGGATGGATCAAAATCTTATCCTTGAGGAGGAAGGGGATTAGATATCCTAATAATCCTATTCACAAACGATAGATACTATGTATTATGTATATTGACTCATGTAGTACTATTACTAACACATTAACTATCCCACCTAAAAAGAATGTTCGAAAGAATGAAACTCAAGATTTGACTGGAGCTCATATAAACAGTAGAACATGTGATTTAGTTTGATGTCAAATGAAAATTTTATTTTAAAAAAATGACATTAAAAAAGAGAGGTGTCTTTGGAAATGCAAATTTCTACTAGAACTATCTTCCTCAATACATAGTAGTTTTTTTTTTTTAACAAAAACAATAGATATTCTGTTGTAATGGCAAAAACTGTACATGATATAGCAAGGCTAATTGCCCTTTGTAATATCTGATCTTAACCACGAAGGAAAGCATGACATCTAAAGCCAAACAAAAATGCAAAAGATTGATGTGTTCGGCTAGCGCACGATAACCGTTACACCAATAGCAATCAGAAATAAAAAAAAGCATAACTTGTTGGACTCTACTTACGCATCTCAAACTGCGTGAGACAAAAGAAACTGAACTCAGACCCTAGTCCATAGCTACAGAGTAACCACTGAACATATCTGGTCCCTAACTCCTGCCTATGCTGTTCTTGATGCTGCCTTGTACAATCATAATCTCATCTCCTAAGCTAGTGACAAACACCTCTAATATGGAGGACAAAACCCTAATAATTAGGGATATAAACCCTAATGATTAGAGACATAATACTACCTAAAAAAACAAGAAGAAGAAGAAGCATGAATTACACCTCAAAAGGTGAGTGCAATCCCCAATTCTCTCAAAAAAAAAAAAAAAAAACCTACAGCCGATTTAGGTGCAATTGCACCTAAATTACACCGTGAATTGCCCTTACAGCCACAAGTGTTGATCACAACAATCGCAAGGGAAACTAGGCATCCTCAATACATAGTAGTTTTTTTTTTCTCTCAAATGATAGAATATATTATTGCAATAGCAAATTTTACAAAACATAGCCACAAAAAGGCTAATTGATTTTCGTGGTATTTGATATGAACTACGAACGAAAGTGCGACAACTAAACAACAATACAAAAGATACACAAAAGATTGATATTTTCGACTAGCGCATAATAGCCTTTACATCAATAGCAATCAAAAGTAAAAAAAAAAAAGTAACTTGTCGGCCTCTACTAGCGCATCACAAACTGCATGCAACAAAAGAAAACTGAACTCAGTTGTCAAGGCCCTAGCTCTCCCCCCATACCTTTTTTGAAGCTGCCCTGGATATTCATAGTCCATTTTCCCAAGTTAGTGACAAAAACCTCCAACATGGAGGACAAAACCCTAATAAATAGAGATAAAAGCCTGAATAAATAGGGACATGATACTACCTAAAAAAAGAAGCATGAATCGTACATTTTCCTCACCTTTTTCGCCCGCATTTACTTGAAGAGAAAAAGGGGGTGTAATCTCTCAATTCTCCCAAAAAACTATCGAAAAAAAACAAGAAGCATGAATTGCACACGTTTGGGTGTAATATCTCAATTCTTCAAAAAAAAAAAAATCGCAAATCGCACCGAATTCGCACAACGAATCACCCGCACTTGTTGTTGGACTAGCCGCAACCAGCCAAATTTTCTCTAATCCTCAATACATAGTAGTTGTTCCCTAATTTTTGAGCTTTTGCTGCAAACCAAAGTCTATGTTCTCTTCAATTCCACAAACATTTCAACAATGGGTGATCAGCCTATCGCCTCCTTAATTTTTTTAAATTAATATTTTATCTCATTGAAATTTGATTCATAATTATATGGATATGATTGGATATGACTCATAAAATAACAATTCATGAGTGGACTAACTCATGAATGATCTAACCCTCTTATTTTCCAAATTGTTAATTTTTAGGGGTTATTTTTTCCTTCTGGGGTCATAACACCAAAATTTTGTTTTTAATTTTTTTTAAAGAAAGAAAGTATATTCTCATATGTTGTTCGAGGTGTGTAATATCTGTGCGTTGGAACAAGAAGCCCTAGTTAGTCATATATACAAATCTTTTTGGACATCTTTAAACAAACAAAAATACATTGTCTATAAAATAGTTTGAATTAAATTGCTTTGAGCGAGTTTTAATTCAAATATTTCTATTAATAAGTCTTTCAAAATCCATTACGTTTGATTCTTTGTTAAATTAAAATTATTATCCAACCCTATTTAGTAATTGGTTCATCAGCTTATAACGTAACCAATAATCGTGTTTGGTTAAGTGATTCTCACACACTTTAGTAATATGGGTGTATTTATTGTTGGCTAATGGGGACAAACAGACAATTTCTTGTGGACCTTATGCGAATGCTAAAATCTAGAGTCGTAGAACTTTAGCAATCAAAAGTCAAAACCTTATCCCTGAAGTACGACAAGGTGAGCAAATCCTCTCACTCACTCAAGTATAGGCTGTTTATTGCAATCAACTGGAACAATCATAAATCATTTGAGATGTCTTCCCCAGTAGATAGTGGTATCTCATGTCTCATTGCTTGCCTCCTAATTTCTGCTGCTTTTGCTGCAAACCAAAGTTTATGTCCTTTTGAATACCTATACCAGTTTGGTGATTCACTTGCAGATACAGGCAACCGCATTCGTCAGGTTGGTGCAACTTCAGTTTTTAACATCTCCAGTTTGCCTTATGGTATCACTTACTTCCATAAGCCCACCGGTCGCTTCTCGAACGGCCTTCTTGTTGTTGATTTCATTGCTAGAGCACTTCATCTTCCACTGCTCCATCCTTACCTGGAAATAAATGCTTCATTTAGTCATGGAGTCAACTTTGCTGTTGCTGGAAGTACAGCACTGAATAATTCTTTCTTTGCTGAAAGAAATATTACTTTACCATCAACAAACATTCCCTTAAGCCAGCAGCTCATATGGTTCAAAAAACATCTCCGGTCAGTTTCGAATAATGCGTCAGAACGCAAGAGAAGGCTACGAAGGGCTCTTGTCATTATGGGGGAGATTGGTGGGAATGACGTCAGTAATGCTCAATCACAAGGTTTGTCCACAGAGGAGATACGAGAGACTTTTGTGCCATATATCATTGAAGCCATATCTAATGCTGTTAGAGAAACTATTCAACTTGGAGCTAAATATATAGTAGTTCCAGGAAACCTTCCAGGGGGATGCTTGCCTAAAGTTTTGACCGCATTTCCTAGTACTGATAATAAAGATTATGATGATATAGGCTGCTTGAGAACGTTCAACGAATTTGCTTTATTCTTCAACAACGATCTTCAAAGAGCACTAGCATCCTTAAGACTTGAATTTCCAGATATTGTCATTCTCTATTTTGACTCCTATAAGGCATTTCAATCGATTCTACATCGTGGTAGTTATTCTGGTTTCAACCAAAGATCATTGCTCAAAGCCTGTTGTGGAATTGGAGGCAAATATAACTACAATGACAAGAAGGTTTGTGGATCAGATGGTGTAAAAGCTTGCCATAATCCAGCAGAGTTTATACATTGGGATGGTATACATCCAACACAAGCTGCATACTACTATATATCTGAAATTCTTATCCATGATATCTTGTATAAAATTTCATGTCAGATGTAAATCCTGAAGGCAACTTCATTTGAAATTCCAAGTTCAAGCAAGAATCTCAAACCTGGCTCTGCCTGAACTCTGGACCCTTTATTTTTCTCTTCACTCATATTTGACAATTTTGTATCTCTCCTTTCTGCTTAAGTTCCAAACTTGACTGGATTTGACTTTTCCATCCGGTGACTGCAGCCTCAATGAAGGAACTGCAAAGCAAAGAGCTACAATAATCAATAGGCTATGGTATCAGGTCACAAATCAGACTGTATCTGTATTTGGCGGTATTTGGCGGGTGTGAAAATTTTTGCAACGAATACATACAAGGAGGCTCTACCAGACTGGTAAAACATACTAAGAAGCCTCTGAAATTCACTTCAAAAAGACAAAAATATATAAATTTCTTTCAGGAGCCAAAGTACTCCTTTCATCTACTTTCTTCTCGTATGGATACTCCAAAATTTTTAGATAGTTTTAGATCTCTATCTAGCTCAATCCAACTGGACCCAGGCATTCTCTTAACATCCTGACCTCCCATTGCTTCTCTCAATATTCCCACACTGTCCCAATTATTTGAACTGGCAAATGTATTAGATAATAAAACATAAGCTGAAGGATCAGTTTTGTCAAGATGCAATGCATGTTCTGCGGCACGTTTTGCAGTGTCCATGTCCCCATGAAGACAACAAGCACCAAGTAATGTTTGCCAAATCAACAAACTTGGTTTAAATGGCATCCCTTGGATTAATTCCTCTGCCTCTTTGATATGCCCTGATCGGCCAAGGAGACTAACCATACATGCATAGTGATCTTCCCCCGGGGCAATACCATAATAAGAGCTCATTAAAGAGAAATACTTCCATCCTTCATCAACAAATCCTCCTTGGCTGCATGCATAAAGTACACCTATGAAGGTGATATAATTAGGCTCCACTCTTTTAAGCCTCATCTCATCAAAAATTTCAATTGCTTCCTTTGCTAATCCATTCTGTGCAAACCCCATAATCATTGTTGTCCAAGAAACAACAGAGCATTCATCCATAGATCGAAAAACCTTAAGTGCACCACCCATACATCCACATTTTGCATACATATCAAGTAAAGCATTTTCTTCGCAAACATCTGTCTCATGCCCAAGTTTAATCCTCAGCCCATGAACTTTTTCACCTTCCTCCAAGGATGTTAAATTGGCACACACATTAAAAGCTGTTGCCAGGGTAAATTTGTTTGGCTTCACACCCATCATCCTCATTTTTCCAATGACCTTAAGTGCCTCACTAGGCTCCCCACAATTTAAACAACCTGTAGCCATCTGAGTCCAAGAGGACACATCATGCGAAGGCATCTCCTCAAATGCTTTGAAACCCTCGATCAATTTTCGATTTTTTAGGTACATGTCCACCAAAGCATTTCCAACGCACATTTCAATCCCATGACCAGACTTAACAAGCTTTGTGTGAACTTGAATTCCCATCTCAAAGTTCAAATGTTCAGTGAGAGGGTCGAATCCACAGAGATTGGTTAGATTTATTCCTTGAACAAAATAAAATAAAGAGGGGGGGGGGTTTTGTATTATGAAACTAAGCAAGAATTAATTAAGACAACTAAACAAATTAAATAACCAACTAAAAATATGAAGAAAAATTAATAAGAAGAAGCTTCCAATCAAGAATTAATTTCGGTATTGATTCCTCAAATTGATCATTGATTCAAAAGATAGGTTCTTTTATCTTGAATAAATTGGTTATAGTTGTTGAAGATCCGTCCTCTAACAACCAATCTTTTCTTACTTTTTCGATAACCTTCGGATCCGTCCTATGAGTTATTTCTCTAATTAACAAACACAACCTTCGGATCTGTCCTATGAGTTATGTCTATTAATTGCATTAAGATTCAAAAGACCCAATTACTAACCAAGAAACCTTAAACGCCTTGTTTATTTAAGCTAGATTATATATTTTCATAACATACAATCTAAGGCGTTGATTACCTTTCGATGTTGTTATTTGTCACTTGAATTAGAACAATCAACAAAAGATTAATTATTCTAAATGACTATATATTGAATTCAACTATCAAACAATAGGCCTCTTGTCTAACAATTCAATTCAATAATATAATGAAGCATAGAAAATATATAAATACTCAAGAATAAAAGAAAAAATAAAATTACGGAACCTCACAATTGTTGGAATCAAACCTTAATTAAACTTGATTGGAAAATAAAAATTTAGCTAAACATAATTAAAAGAAAATACAAAGAAAATCAAATGACTGCCCTTTTTGTCGATCCCGTGCGGCTCTCGTCTTCTTCGGCCGTAGCTCACTCCATGAAAGGATGAATTGTGGCTTGAGAATTCCAAACCTTGTTTTTCTCTCTATTGAACTAGGAAAGCCTAAAAATGGGATGCCTTGATTGTCTCCAAGCCTTGCCTATTTATAGGCAAGGATTCAAGACATATGGTTGTGGCCACTTGCTTTTCCTCACATTCTTCACCATTTTTCATAATTAATCAATAGCCTCCTTTTGGTCCTCTCTTTTCTTTTTCTTCTTTCTTTCTTTTGTTAATTCTTCTTGCTTCCTTTTGTCTTTGTACAGATTTTTTTTCTGATTTTCTTTTCTTGTTTGGCTTTCTTTTTCCCATGTGAGGCTACATTTTGGAAGGACTTTCTTGCTGTCCTCATGCACTTCTTGTTTGGCTTTCTTTTCTTTTTTTCATGTGAGGCTGCATCTTCATGTGAGGCTGCATTTTGGAAGGACTTTCTTGCTGTCCTCATGCACTCTTTCTTCAGAAAAATAAAAAGATGGCAGCTGGTCTCCAAACCTTCATGTGCAAATGTTTCTCTTTCACTCAAATGCAAGGTTGGCATCATATGCTGTTTTGTGCCCTTATCATTCTGTTTTCTTGTGTGACAACTTGGTGCTGTGCTCTTGTTTTCTTGTGTGAATATTGGAGAATTTTGTTGTTGAATTGCTGCTGAAAAAATTAAGGCCAGACTACTGCGCAATTAGAAAACCCGTAGCTGCCAAAATTCAGAAAAGAACTGAACTTCTTGAACCCAAGTTTCTGCCCAGATTTGGTCCCTTTGCTTCCGGAATTTGATAAAACTTTATTCATGAAAGTTTTTGCTCTCTTTCTCAGCTTTCCATATCATCTTGAATCATCTCATTTGAACGTCTGCATCAAGAGTTATGAACTCCGGAAGATGACTATGTGCACAAAGAAACCTTGAAGCTTTTGCTAAGAAAGATAATATTTTGCTTTATTTGCTAAATTTTTCCTACAAAGCTCCAATCTATCCATCAATAATAAAACACTTAATATTCATATAAATAAGCATTTTAATCACTTAAACACAAGGAAATTGATCCAATAAATATGCAATTATATACTCTATCAAATTCCCCCACACTTAAATCAAAGCTTGTCCTCAAGCTTGCATTAGATAAACATCTTCCTCTCTATTCCATACCCCTTTTCAACCCATCCACAAATAACTCAAAGTCATTAAACATTAAAGATCCAGATTGGAATAACAAATCAAAGAATAAGTATTCATAGCCTGATTTTTCAAAACAAAACATATGCATCTCATCAACCCTAACAATTTCATCGAAATCAAATGCAACAAAATTTGATAACCTCTCATAGGTTGCACTCTAATCACTCAAAGTATTTAGGGTTCATTCAACACTCAAATCAAATATAGCATGTCATTACCATAAGCTTGCTTATATATCACATCTCCACCACTAATAATATAAATCCATGCAAAAATCAAAGGGTCTTGAAAATGGTTGTAATGGGGCTTTGGTAAAGGTAGGTAAAAAGAAAGAAAAATATAGGCTACAGATATCAAGATATATAGGAATTTCCTTGCATGACTCAAAAGTAACAAATAGCATAGTAGAACCACTTTCTTTATTCCACATAACATGCATTCCTTTTTTTTTCTTTTTCTTTTTTATTTTTTACAACTTCACCATACAATTGGACCAATTTGTACACAATGAATTTACTTTGTCCAATACTTGTAGGGAATACTTTTCACTTCTTCTCTTTTTTTTTTTTTTTTTCAGTGGTTCTTTCCTTCGGAATCAACAGAAATTTTATCATGCAATTCATTCCCACATACTCTTGATCAATGGTTCAACGATGGTAAACAAAGATAAGGATTTAAGGCTAAACAATGTGGTGTTATAACAAAGAAAGGCTAAGGCTCAAAATTGGGTAACTAGGGGTATATGTAATATAAGGTTAAGCTTTTTTTTTTTTTTAGAAAGTTTAAAATTGATAATCCTAAATGCCCTTATCATTTTTCAACATGAATTCACAATGTGATCTCAACATGCATAACAAAGCAAGTTCTAGAATGATTATACTATATTTGTCAATCTCAACAAAGAAATATGTGAGCATGAAAAAGAAAATGCTCTTAGGCTCAAATACTCACAATGGTTTCAATGTATCAAATATTGCACATTCTCATTCAATCAATCATTAAAATTAACAAGATGCTTTAAAAATTTCCAAACAAAGCTAATCATACTCATCTCATTCATACATTCCAATCCAAATCACTAATGCATATAACTCAAAATTATTCTAAATGAGCATTAAAAGAGTGAGAAATTTCAAAGAAGATATCAGAATGTCAAACCTATTTGAAAAATTTAGAAATAATCAATGAAGCACAAGACACCCCCCCACACCTAAATCATACGTTGTCCTCAATGTATAGAAAATATGCACACGCGGACAAGAAAGAAAATAAAACAAACACAAGGGAACAAGATACTTCTGAACCGCGATGAACAAGCTGAGGTGTGATGAAGGTGAGGACATCCTATATGGGTGAAAAGGCATGAAAGATCGACGATGTTATGGCCATGGTGAGCATTGGTTGGTAGAAGAAGCGCAAAAGAAAATGAAAATAAAAGGAAAAACCAAAATAGAATTTCAAATCTTTTTTTTTTACACAAAGCAGAAAACATAATAAGATAACTAATTAAATTAAACTTAAATGACAAGAAAATAAATAAAAATTTTGGGTTGCCTCCCAAAAGCGCGTTCATTTAACGTCTTTGGCTAGCCGTAGTGCATTCTCAATCCTCGTACTGGATACCCCAATTTAATTTCAACATTATGCACTTGAAACCTTCATAAAAGGTTTCAAGCGATGTCCATTCACTTTAAACACTTTTCGAATCTAAGCTTTTAATTTCAAATTTGCACCATGAGAATAAACATTAGTAACAACAAAGGCCCTATCCATCTAGAGCGCAATTTTCCAGGAAATAATTTCAATCTAGATTGGTAGAGTAAAACTTTTTGACCAATTTTGAATTGTTTACCACGCAAAGACTGATCATGAAATGCTTTTGTCTTATCTTTGTAGATGCGTGAATTTTCATAAGCCTCATTGCGAATTTCTTCCAACTCTTGTAGTTGAAGCTTACGTTGTTCACCCACCTTGTCCATCTCCATGTTACAGTGCTTAACAGCCCAATACGCCCGATGTTTCATCTCTACAGGAAGATGACAAGCTTTACCAAACACTAAACGATAAGGGGACATACCTATTGGTGTCTTGTAAGCTGTCCTATAAGCCCATAATGCATCATCAAGTCGCATACTCCAATCTTTTCGATTTGGATTGACAGTTTTCTCAATTATGGACTTGACTTCTCTGTTAGACACCTCGGCTTGTCCATTTGTTTGTGGATGGTATGCGGTGGAAGTGCGATGAGTGACATTATACTTCTTGAACAATGCTTCGATCACTTTATTGCAAAAATGAGTGCCTCTATCGCTGATCATTGCCTTTGGTGTACCGAACCTGACAAAAATTTGAGACTTGACAAAGTCTACAACCACTTTGGCATCATTAGTTCGGGTAGCCTTGGCTTCTACCCACTTTGAGACATAATCCACAGCAAGAATAATGTAAGAATTACTATAAGAAACGGGAAAAGGACCCATAAAATCTATACCCCAAACATCAAATATTTCACAAATAAGTATAGGGATAAGTGGTAATTGATCTCTATGTCCTAAGTTCCCAGTCTTTTGGCAACGCTCACAAGTTTTACAAAATCTATATGCATCATGAAACAAAGTTGGCCAATATAATCCACATTCTAAAACCTTCCTAGCTGTTCTCTTTGGACCAAAATGTCCTCCACAAGCATATGAATGGCAAAATTGCAAAATGGAAGGAATCTCTTGTTGATTAATGCATCTACGAATAATCAAATCGAACAATGCTTCCATAGGTAAGGATCATCCCATACATAATATTTAGAATCAATTTTTATTTTGTATTACTGAGCTCTAGATAAATACTTAGGTAAAGTTCTAGTAACCAAATAGTTAACTATGTCAAGATACCAAGGAATACTATTATGAATAGAAAGAGATGCTCATCCGGAAAATTATCTTGTAATGGTGATGATTCTTCATTTGCAATCGATCGACTAAGATGGTCCGCGACTAAATTTTGGCACCTTTTTGTCGCGGATCTCTAAGTCAAACTCTTGTAATAAGAGTATCCAACGAATCACCTTGGTTTTGCCTCTTTCTTGGCAGATATTTTAGAGTGCATGATCGGAATAAACAACTACTTTAGTGCCAAGCAAATAAGAACGGAATTTTTCTAAAGCAAAAACAACGACTAAGAGTTCTTTTCCGTTGTCGAATAATTGCATTGAGCATGTCACAAGAGTTCTTGAAGCATAATAGATGACATGGGAATCCCGTCAATCTTTTGTCCAAGAACGGCTCCCATCGCATAATTACTTGCATCGCACATGATTTCAAAATGGTGATTCCAATCGGTGATCGAAGGATAGAAGTGAAGTCAATTTCTCTTTCAAGTTGTCAAAAGCTTCTTTGCAAGCTTTATCAAGCTCAAATGACACATCTTTTGCAACCTACATAAAGGTTGACTAATCTTTGAAAAGTCTTTGATAAGCGACGATAAAATCCTGCATGACCAAGAAAAGAGCGAATTTCCCGCATACCACGGTAAGGCAAGGATTTTATTGTATCAATTTTAGACTTATCAACCTCTATACCTTTGGCGTAAACTATGTGTCCAAGAATAAGGCCTTCATCCACCATAAAGTGGCACTTTTCATAGTTCAAAACAAGATTTACCTCTATACATCTTTGAAGCACTTTTGTAAGGTTAGTCAAACATATATCAAAAGAGTCACCATAGACGTAAAGTCATCCATAAACACTTCTATGATGTTCTCAACATAATCAGAAAATATACTAACCATACATCTTTGAAAAGTGGCAGGGGCATTACAAAGTCCGAAGGGCATCCTCCTATAAGCAAACGTACCAAATGGGCATGTGAAGGTTGTTTTCTCTTGATCTTCTGGCGCAACTAGAATTTGATGGAAACCTGAATAACCATCCAAACAACAATAATGAGATTTTCCAGCTAAACGTTCAAGCATTTGGTCAATGAAAGGAAGAGGGAAGTGATCCTTCCTAGTTAATGCATTCAATTTCCTATAGTCTATACAAATCCGCCACCCATTTTGTACTCGTGTGGGCACCAACTCACCATCTTCATTTTTTATCACAGTTATGCCCGTTTTCTTCGGAACCACTTGAACCGACTTACTCATTCACTAGCGGAGATTGGATAGATTATACCTGCATCAAGGAGTTTTAAAATCTCCTTTTTTACTACCTCCATCATAGGTGGGTTCAAGCGGCGCTGAGCTCCTCTAGATGGTTTGCAATTTTCTTGCAACAAAATTTTGTGCATGCATGTAGAGGGGCTTAATCCCTTGATATCTGCTATGGTCCATCCAATAGCCTCTTTATGTTCTCGAAGCACTCGAATCAATCTTTCTTCCTCCAAAGTACTGAGTTTGTTCGAGACTATCACAGGGAGGTTATCATTATCTCCCAAAAATGCATACTTCAAGTGATCTGGCAATGTTTTAAGTTCCAACTTGGGGGCCTGCACAATAGATGGGAGGAGTTTTGTATTAGACACAGGTAAATCAACATAAGACACTCCATACCTCATAGGTTTGAGTGACTCTAAGTCATAAACCATGTCTTGAAGATCGCCATCCATCACAAATTCTTGCTCAAAAATCTGCACTTTTTTAGGAGTCAAGCTATTATCAAGTGCAATTTTTAATTTATCCTTATCACAAAAATCAAATGTTTCCTGAGCTAGAGTATCAATAGCATCAAAAGCATAAACAGCACATACATCATTAGGATATTTCATGCCAGGATAAATGTTAAACTTAATAATCTCACCATCAAATTCCATAGTTAATGTACCATCATGCACATCAATTTTTGCTCTAGATGTTTTCAAGAAAGGTCTCCCTAATAAAATTAACTTTGAATTAGAAGAGTGATCTTCCTCCATATCAAGTACATAAAAATCTGCAGAAATACTAAACCATTTACTTGCACCAAAACATCTTCTAATACTCCTCGGGATAAACATTAGATCTATCGCAAGTTGAATTATCACGCCTGCTTTCTTTCAAAGGTCCCAAATTCAAAGAATTATAAATAGATAACGGCATGACATTTATGGAAGCACCCAAATCACACATGGCTTTTTCAACTTTCATATTGCCTATTTTACAAGGGATGATAAACATACCTGGATCTTTGCATTTTGAAGGCAACTTCTTTTGTAGCACAGCCGAGACATTCTCCCCCACACTTAAAATTTCATTGCCTTTCAATTTTCTTTTGTTAGTGCATAATTCTTTGAGAAATTTAGCATAGCGAGGTATTTGTTTAATTGCATCAATTAAAGGAATATTTACCTTTACTTTGCGAAAAGTCTCAAGAATCTCCTTTTCTTCCTCATCTTTCTTCGAATTGGCCAATCTTGTCGGGAAAGGAGGGGTTGTCTCGATTACCTTAGTCTTTGGGGTTGTTACTTCTTTTTCCACCTCTTCATGATCACGTGTTTTGGCCTCTTCCAACACCTTTCCACTTCTCAAAGTCATTGCACTAACATTTTGCCTTGGGTTAACAACCGTTTGAGAAGGTAACTTACCTTGTGATTCCAATTTGCTCACGGAAGATGCTAATTGGCTCACTTGATTTTCCAAGTTTTGAATGCTGGTTCGAGTTTCCTGTTGGAAACGTTGGGAACTATTAGCAAGTGATTCAACTAACTCTTCAAGGGACTTACCTGGTTTGGAAGATGGTGGATGTGGTGGGTGTTGCTGCCAAGCTTGAAATCCACTAGGTCGTGGCCCATAACTGAAGTTGGGATGATCCCTCCATCCCGAATTGTAGGTATTTGAGTAAGGGTCATACTTCCTTTGTGGTGGCCACAGGAATCCACCAACGGCATTAGCATGCTCAAATTGACCTTCTTGCAACGTCGGGCACATGTCGATAGGATGATTTGAATTGGAGCAAATACCGCAAGCTTTTACGTGTTGAATTTTGCCTACAACCAACTTTTCCACTAAAGTAGACAAATTGTCTAAACGTTGATCAATAGAGGAAGTACTTACCTCACTTACCTTCCTAGATGTATCCGCACGTCTGATGCCAAATTGTTGTGTATTGGCGCCATGTTGGAGATTAAAGTCCTTGCCTCCGTTGGAGTTTGTGTACTAATGCACCTCCACTAGCGGATCAATCATATTCCTATCCATCACCGTTAGTCCTCATAAAAATATTGGATAAGAAGTTGATCAGAATTTGATGTTGAGGACAACTAGCACATAATTGCTTAAACCTTTCCCAATATTCATGCATAGTTTCTCCATGTTCTTTAGTATACCACATATATCTTTTCTAATTGTGGCAGCTCGTGAGGCATGAAAGAATTTTTCCAAAAATTGCCTCTTCATCTCGATCCATGTGTTTATTGAACCAGAGGGCAAGTAGTATAGCCAATCTTTAGCAACTCCATCTAAAGAAAAAGGGAAAGCTCGCAACTTAATTTGTTCCTCAGTCACTCCTTGCGGTTTCATCGTGGAACACACCATATGGAATCCTTTAAGTGCTTATGAGGATCTTCACCGCAAGGCCATGAAAAGTGGGGAGTAAGTGAATCAATCCTGATTTTAACTCAAAAGGCACTTCTAAAGTAGGATAATCAATGCACAACGGTTGTTGGTTTAAATCAGGCATAGCTAAATCCTTTAAAGTTCGTTCATTATTTCTAGCCATGTTTTCTTCTTCACTATTAAATAATTCAGACAAATTATATTCAAAAGATGAAGAAGATGATACTCCCTGAGATCGTTGTTTGGTTTCTTTTCTAAGCCTACGTGCTGTCTTCTCTATCTCTGGATCGTATGTGAGTTGACCTGTGCGAGAAGAACGTGGCATAAAAGAACCAAACAATTATAAAGGAAAAAAAATAAAAATGAAAATAATTAAATTAAAGGAATAAATTAAAAAAACCAATCCCCGGCAACGGCGCCAAAATTTGATGGGTGTCGAAACCACCAAAAATAATCCTTCTCTGGCTAAGCTTTGTAGATAACAGTGAGAGGGTCGAATCCACAGAGATTGGTTAGATTTATTCCTTGAACAAAATAAAATAAAGAGGGGGGGGGGGTTTTGTATTATGAAACTAAGCAAGAATTAATTAAGACAACTAAACAAATTAAATAACCAACTAAAAATATGAAGAAAAATTAATAAGAAGAAGCTTCCAATCAAGAATTAATTTCGGTATTGATTCCTCAAATTGATCATTGATTCAAAAGATAGGTTCTTTTATCTTGAATAAATTGGTTATAGTTGTTGAAGATCCGTCCTCTAACAACCAATCTTTTCTTACTTTTTCGATAACCTTCGGATCCGTCCTATGAGTTATTTCTCTAATTAACAAACACAACCTTCGGATCTGTCCTATGAGTTATGTCTATTAATTGCATTAAGATTCAAAAGACCCAATTACTAACCAAGAAACCGGAAACGCCTTGTTTATTTAAGCTAGATTATATATTTTCATAACATACAATCTAAGGCGTTGATTACCTTTCGATGTTGTTATTTGTCACTTGAATTAGAACAATCAACAAAAGATTAATTATTCTAAATGACTATATATTGAATTCAACTATCAAACAATAGGCCTCTTGTCTAACAATTCAATTCAATAATATAATGAAGCATAGAAAATATATAAATACTCAAGAATAAAAGAAATAATAATATTACGGAACCTCACAATTGTTGGAATCAAACCTTAATTAAACTTGATTGGAAAATAAAAATTTAGCTAAACATAATTAAAAGAAAATACAAAGAAAATCAAATGATCGCCTCTTTTGTCGATCCGTGCGCGCCTCGTCTTCTTCCGTAGCTCACTCCATGAAAGGATGAATTGTGGCTTGAGAATTCCAAACCTTGTTTTTCTCTCTATTGAACTAGGAAAGCCTAAAAATGGGATGCCTTGATTGTCTCAAAGCCTTGCCTATTTATAGGCTTGGATCCAAGACTTATGGTTGTGGCCACTTGCTTTTCCACACATTCTTCACCATTTTTCATAATTAATCAATAGCCTCCTTTTGGTCCTCTCTTTTCTTTTTCTTCTTTCTTTCTTTTGTTAATTCTTCTTGCTTCCTTTTGTCTTTGTACAGATTTTTTCTGATTTTCTTTTCTTGTTTGGCTTTCTTTTTCCCATGTGAGGCTACATTTTGGAAGGACTTTCTTCTTTGTCCTCATGCACTTCTTGTTTGGCTTTCTTTTCTTTTTCATGTGAGCTGCATCTTCATGTGAGGCTGCATTTTGGAAGGACTTTCTTCTGTCCTCATGCACTCTTTCTTCGAGAAAAATAAAAGATGGCAGCTGGTCTCCAAACCTTCATGTGCAAATGTTTCTCTTTCACTCAAATGCAAGGTTGGCATCATATGCTGTTTTGTGCCCTTATCATTCTGTTTTCTTGTGTGACAACTTGGTGCTGTGCTCTTGTTTTCTTGTGTGAATATTGGAGAATTTTGTTGTTGAATTGCTGCTGAAAAAATTAAGGCCAGACTACTGCGCAATTAGAAAACCCGTAGCTGCCAAAATTCGAGAAAGAATGAACTTCTTGAACCCAAGTTTACGCTTGATTTGGTCCCTTTGCTTCCGGAATTTGATAAAACTTTATTCATGAAAGTTTTTGCTCTCTTTCTCAGCTTTCCATATCATCTTGAATCATCTCATTTGAACGTCTGCATCAAGAGTTATGAACTCCGGAAGATGACTATGTGCACAAAGAAACCTTGAAGCTTTTGCTAAGAAAGATAATATTTTGCTTTATTTGCTAAATTTTTCCTACAAAGCTCCAATCTATCCATCAATAATAAAACACTTAATATTCATATAAATAAGCATTTTAATCACTTAAACACAAGGAAATTGATCCAATAAATATGCAATTATATACTCTATCAGCCAACCCAGTCAATACACTAGCAAAAGTAAACTCATCTGGCGTTATGCCTTCTGATACCATTTTGTCAAAAAAACCCGGAATTTCCCTACTAGAAAGCTGCAAGAAACCACTTATCATAGCATTCCAACTCACAATGTCCCTACAGGAACTTTCCTTAAAAACCTCCAAAGCTTGATTTAATCTGCCATGCCTTATCAAAGCCGTCAAAAAAGCATTCAGCAAGTGAAGATTAGACACAAACCCAAGCTTAGTTCTCAAACTATAAACTTGATACAAATGCATTATACTTAATAAATCAGCACAAGAGCACGCCTGAAAGGCGCTCACCAAGGTAAATTCATTAGGCCTCAATCCACTCAAATGCATTTTTTTAAACAAAGAAAAGGCCTCTACGGGGAATCCTTTTTGCCCAAATCCTGCAATGAGCGCAGTCCAAGAGACTACATTCTTCTGGGGCATTTCATCAAACAGTTGAAGGCCATCCTTAAGTTCATCACATTTCACATAAGCATGGATCAAATGATTACAAAGAAACATCAAAATGTACCCATCAACGGCTCCTTTGATGAGCTTTGCATGGATTGCCTTAGCATTATGTATCTCTGAGGTTTGAAGGCAGCTTCGTAGCACGGAAACGTAGACTTCCTCATCCTTACTCTCCAGTGCATCTGCAGAGGAAGCTGAATAATATCTGTATTTTGACAGAAATTCTTTTGATTTGATTGAGAAAAAAGGTCCAAAATTTTTAACTAATTGGGTTGTTTCAAAGGAAGATACAAGAAATTGGAGCTTTTTCACTTGAGATATAATCATTTGTAAATTTTGGCCTAGGTTAAGGTCATTCCTGCACATTAATTTTATTGAATCTGTAATTCCCGGCAAAAGTATGAAAGTATGTACAAGTGTCACTGGAGTCCAATATTTTCATTTACAACCGCAATATATATCTTTTTTATGGTTTAGATTAGCACACCTTTGCACCCACGAGCGCTCAAAGGCGCAAACAAACTTTACATCAGCAAGAAAACACGTCTTTTTATAATATAGTACCCCTCCCTCATCAATCTCCTCAGAAACATATGAATGAAAACTTTTGCAACAGCCGAAGCCAAATTTAAGCGAGGTTTAATTTTCTTCCTTCCATTGTGACGTTTACAGAATAAATCATCATACACCTGTTTTTCAGGAGATTGTTTACTTCACAACCCAAAAAGACAAGAACATACACAATGAGATGAATATTATCGGATTAAAATCCTAAAGATCCAATCATTTTTGTTCCCACTTTGTGTGATGGTAAAAGACTGGATTTTTATATGAAGCTTCCTGCATAGATGATTGTTTACTGCTGAACCCGTGAAAAACAAATTAATTATCAACCTGTTACGCCTCGATCAAATCTCTGTGTCATCTTCCAACTTTCTTAACATCAAAAACAAAACTTTACAATTACTATGCATAAAACCAGAGCTATATAATCCGGTATGCTTGTTACTTGGAAGAATGAACAAAAAATTTTAACCAAATGGAAAGCGGTTAAGTATTGTTCGAACAAACCAACCTTGTTTTTCCTGGTGATGAAAAACTCACGTTTCTGAGATGCGGATGCATGAAGCTTCTTCGTGGTTTATTGGGTCAGGGATTCAACTCTAACTTCTTGGTCAGAACACAAGTTAAAGCATTATCTATATATATATATATATATATATATATATATATAGGAATTTTCAAAATTTGATATGAAATCTGGTTTTTGGCTAAGTTAGACCAGCAATTTTATAGGAATTTGCTAAGTTATTATCATAGTGAAACTAGAATTCATTCGGCTATTATATATAAATATATCCAAGTTTAATCCAAATGGAGTAGCAGGGCACTTCCATTGTGAAATGAGTTCTTCTCTCTTATAAGGTTATATGGTGTTTCTTGTGGTTTCAGTGAAGGCGCTAAGTAGAAAACCTTTAAACCCGTCAATCCAAAAACTAGGTTTGTTGTGCATGCATGCAGCAAATTATCTTCATCATCATAACAAAAACAAAGCATGCCGTCAATCAAAATATTTGGTTGGAGAATACACATCGGAAAAGGAGGCATATGCGGTGGCGCAGCCACTTACCATTGCCGGATATGCGGTGACAGAGTGAGAAACCCAACCGCCTCCACCAAAATTACTTGCCCGAATTGCAATGGATCAATTCCATCTCTTTCGTCATCACTGTCGACCCCTGTTTTGCCTGAGCAGCAGCATCCGGGTTCGGATATTCTGAAATGCGCGGTTTGTTTAAGGAACATCAAGGGCAAAGAGAAGGTTGAGATGCTGCCATGCAAGCATAGGTTCCACAGGGCTTGTGTTAAGCGTTGGTTCAAAATTCAGAAGACTTGCCCAATTTGTCGCTATGGGTTGACGAAATGAAAACTAATGGCAGTACAAGATTTTAAGTTAATTTAAGTAGTTTTTAAGAATTAATTAGTTGGTAAATTGATGCTCTGTACTCCATGAAGGTTTTAAGGTATATCCCTCCTATGTCTGAAAAATTCTTAGTCAAGATAGACAATTTGGTAGGTAGAAAAGTAAGATAATTGTAGGAACACTTGATCTTGAGTACACTTCTGATGAGTTTACTTTTCTAATTGAAAAGGGTTTGTAGAAAGAGGTACCGGTTTAGAGATTTTTGGAGTCGTGATTTTCTTGGTCTATTCTAAGATTGTGTTAGCAACTAAGATTTTTCATTCTGCTAGTTTTGTTTCTTGATTAATGTTGATACTAACACAATCAAACGCTGCAGCTTTTGTAAGTTTTGCAATTGCCTACACTCATTCAGTTTGTGATATGATCCATCTACTATGGTCTAATGGTGGAAGTGGCCTAATGGAAACTGGGAAAAGAAATTTGACAATTTGTTCACTTGGGAGAGTTAAATGCAGTAAGATACTTGGCAATTTCCACCAACATATATGAATTAAAAGACCAAATAGACAACTTGCATGCAGCAATTTAATTTGTTAATGTGATGAATGCCACAAATATAGACAACTGACTAATCATGGTAGAGATACTACACAAGTTCTCGTTCTTTTGTTGATGAATTGTGCTTCAGGTCTCTTATCAGATAATATGACCTGCATTTTTGTTTTTTGTTCCTGAGTTTATCATCCTAGTTATTGTTGCTAAATGCTTATGCATTGCTGGAATTTACCAGCCCAATCATGTTAAACCTCCGAACGTCTCTAGTTGAACATGAATGGACCAAGATCAGAAATATGATGTATATTTTGTCTTTAAACATCAACAAAAACACGTATTGAGATGATCTAATTTTGCTAAACACGTATTGTTGCTAAACAAAAACACGCATTGTTGCTAAACAAAACAAGTCATGAACGGCTATCAAATAGAGCCCCAACTAATACCCTCATAGAAGCACATTAACAGAACAGAGGATTTCAATTTCAATCTAACTGTGAAGAACCTATTCACATAAACACAAAATGATACTTGTCTCTCCTACACCAGAGGAACCAAGCTCATTGAATATGGAAGCACAATTGGATAATGCATAGAGTTTTGTCCCAAGTCAGAAAGGTTGCATAGCTTTTCCAACTTCCTCGTGTCAAAGTGATATGAATAAGTATCGGTCGAGACCCTTACAAATAAGATACCATCTTTGAAAGTCAAAAGATCCATCCAAAGAAGCATGTCCATGCTCACGCGACTTGCCAGCTTCTCAGCTAATTCAAAAAGGAACTCAGAGTTTTCTTCTTCCAATTTTTTCAGAGAAATTGAGAATTTGAGATCCCAGTGAGATGCAAAGTGATCTTGGAGTACCCATAACTGGAGTCCTTGTTCAGACAACAGCACATAGTGAAGCTTTCCTCTCGATTCACCAATGCACATTTCAGGAATGTTGCGAAACTCTTTGATAGGAAGGGGTACTGCAATCAACCAAGAGAACTCAAGTTCAGGATTAAACATGAGGATTTCATCACCATCTGTAAGCCAATACAATGAACCATCTACATAGATGCCTTTGTTTTTGAACAAATTGTGTTTGCATTGACATGTCTCCTTTGATTGCTTCCAGTTCTTAGTTTCTGATGAATATATGTCAAACAAAAATTCACCTTCTTCAGTTTCAGCTGCAGTTTGAGAAACAGTAACAACTTTGAAATTTGTTGAACCAGCATCACATATAGGAAACAGAAATGGATCAAAAACCAAGGCTACACTTATCCTTTTGGAGGGATGAATCCACTTCAAACTTATCCACTCTTTGTTCAAGGGATTGCAGACATATAATACAGGCTTGGGAGAAGGAAAGATACTGCGACAACATATCAATCCATTGCACGATGAGAGAATTACGACATTCTCAGGAAGAAAATTTAAGACTCTGGTGTGAACTTCAGTAGTTCCCAGAGAAATGTAGCTAATATGATTGATATCATAATCACACCACTGGTACTTTTCCTGGAAGAAAAAACCTGATAAAGGTTCTGCCTTCAACTGGAGGCGAATGAAAGAGCTATCTGAAATGAGACTTCGCCATTCCTTGCAAACACACTTCAGCTTATGCAAATCCCTGGCTGATAATCTGGAGAGAACTTCAAATGGAATGTCATTGTTCGTGTACCGAAGCTCCTTCATTTCCTTAAATCCTGAATGAATAAATTCAGTCAGCCGCGCAAGCACAGATACATACACACATACTATAGCCAGTGGAAATTATATGGCTAACATATGAAATAATGTAGAAAGCGGGATAGTTCTTTTGTAGCTCCTAAGGACAAAGACATCAGAGTTTTGAAGAACCAGCAATGGATTTTTATTTTTTTTTCTTTTTGTTCAGTCATTCCACCTATGATTTCGCATATCATCACCAAGAAAGGAATAACATGAAATATAGATAAATGTTGAAGGAACTACAAGAAGCTGAGATCATTCATATGCACAAGTCATAATTTGGAAGTCAACATAAACAATAAATTGCAAGATAAGCAGATAGGGACAGCGAAAAAGCACATAATTGCCTAACAGGAAAATAGAGAATACCAACAGCAATAGAGTCAGAGACTGTTTAGGCTACGAAGTAACTAATATCTATTACACTCTCAATCGCTAATTACGTTTGAGCTGTGAGTAAAAGAAAAGAATAAATGTACTGCGCCTCTTGATTAACAACTGAGTACAATTTAATCAATAATCAAACAGCCAACTCCAGCCAGCTTATTTGTTCAGCAGATAATCGAGAAGGGAAAACAGAATTAAAAAAATGTTAAAGAGTTTTGTGAGCAATACTATTAGATACAAATGCTATATCCAGAAATAAACTGAAAAGCCAGATAAACACACAAAAATCAGAGTTTAAAATCCTCATTCCATGGAGCTACATATTTCTCACATTCTCTCTAACTTTCTTTTATATTTTTAAAAATCATCATGCTCCATTCAAAAACATTTTCTATCACATTTCATGTGAGCACCACCTTATATGTACATGACACTTATATCCAGAGTAATGAGAACCCATGACAATAAAAACTGACGACCCATAAACAGAATGAAACAAACAAAAAACAAAAACAAAGCTTTACCGTTGGTTAAATCCGCAAAAAGGCATAATCCACTTTGGTTTACACGGACACATAAGCGAGGAACCATCCCAACCCTTACAAAAGAAAGAATTTTCACAATATATTTCTCAAACTGTCTAATAAGATGGAACACATGATCCTTTATGCATCAAACTTGAGAGAATCACAATATCATCTCCATAAACAAGTAAAAAAAAAAAAGGAACCATTTACAAAATCAAAGCTAAAAAGCATACAACAAGCAATTTTTCTTTTTTTTTCCTGGGGTTGAAGTAAAACAGGGGAAGTATGAAGCTGAGCCCATACCTTGCTCAACGGGGTCCGAAGTTTTGACGAGGCCAATGGAAAAATGGGCAGCAGTAAGCACCGTTTGATCCTATCCAATCAAGACGAAAAACCCAGTGAAAACAAAAGGTCGTCTGTTGTCATCACAAAAACAGCGTCGCACTTGCCTTAAACCTTCAAAATGCCTTCAAAAGTTCAAAGAGCCTTCCCCCAAGCGAAAACCGAAAATGCAGGACTTGTGTGTTTACCAGTACTGTGAAAAGCCAAGGGCAGCTGTGGTCGTTATAGTATACTGCATACTTCCACGACTGGAAAGTGGAAAGGCGCCCGCACAAACACAGTACCAGGACTCTGGAGTCTGGACTGACTCTGTACCTTCCGCTCAGGGAGTGGCTTGCCGGGCGGCATTAATTCCTGGCTCCTAAACAAAAGCTTTATTACATTCCCACGTGTAACAATTTCACCTAATATTTTCTAGGAGCGACAATTCACGCACACATGACATGAAATTATCACACAAAATGCGACACTAACCTAAAATGAAAACAAGTAAAGCCTCGAATTCATAATTAATTTGTAATATTCATATCAAAATATGACTTGCGAACTTGAAACTCAACCTATTGCCACCCCTAATATTTTCTCTGACACGTTTTATCATTTTCATGTAAATATGATGAACAATGTTATATAACATTTCCTACAATATAAAACATTAGAATATGTTATAGAAATTATACGATGTAAGAAAGTTAATATGTTACAGAAACTTGAGTGAGTTTACTGGTAATTATTTCTCATTTCTAGGATTTTAGTATATTATGCAGTAATTATTCATCTAGTCTATACCAAAAAAAAAAAAAAGTTTAATCACTGAATTGCCATCAGCTTAGGTCATATTTTGGTTCATTTGGATTAGGGGTGGCAATCAAGTCGTGTTTCGAGTTCGCAGGTCATATTTTGATACAAGTATTACAAATTGATCATAAACCCGAACACGACTCACAAACTCTACTTGTGTTAGGTTCGTGTCGCATTTTATGTGATAATTACGTGTTAGGTTCGTGTCGTGTTACGAATTATCGCCCATAATTTGGATATTGAAATTTTGATCCTAATTCTTTTTGGAAAAAAATTCGACGTAATTTTGAACTAATACTAACAAGAAATAAGCAATCTATATACACACAGTGAATAGATAATTCTTTTAAAGGTTTTTAAATTTTAAAACTTTAACCATCTTTTAATTATTAAATATTATTATTAACAATATTACAAAAAAAAAATTAATTTTTAATATTTATTAATAATTACAATAAAACTGATTAATAAACTTTTTCACATATATACACACAGTAGCCGAATATCAAGCCCAAAATATCCAACCCAAACAGATGAATGATAACGTATGGAAGAAAATTGGGCTTACTGTAACCTGAGCCCAATATTTACATAAATATGTTTTTTTAACAAAACCCTACTGAATTTCGCATTCTCCCTCACAGCCTCTCCCCTCATTTCACCGCACTCACACCGTGAACAAGGAAGAAGTGTGACAAGAGCAGAATGCCGGCCGGACATGGAGTGCGATCTCGGACGAGGGACTCGTTCTCGAGAGGATTCAGGAAGCGTGGAACCATCCCTCTTTCTACGTATCTCCGAATCTTCAAAATCGGGGACTACGTTGATGTTAAAGTCAACGGCGCCATTCACAAAGGCATGCCCCATAAGTACTATCATGGCCGCACTGGCCGCGTCTGGAACGTCACTAAGCGCGCCATCGGTGTTGAAGTTAACAAACAGGTCCCAGTTTCCATCCTTTCCCTTCTCTCTCTTGCGTGCTGTCTTAAGTTTTATATATTGGTTGGTTTTTTGGGTAAGGATTTGAATTTATGTGCATTTTGTATTTGATTGGATTCATGAAATATATTGTTTGATCTGGAAGAATTTTTATCTTATGTTTAGGATACATGTGAGGTTGGGAGCTCTTCAGAATTCATCTGATAATGAGTTTGTGCTGTTTACTTCTTTTTGCTTTGTTTGTTATTTATTGTATTGCGGTTATTGAAGTAATGTTCTGGTTCTACTTAGTCTAGAGTGTGGCATTCACATATACAGAGCATGCCTTTTCTTATATTTATTTTTCAATATGGTTTCTGTTTTGGAGTATGAGATGATGCTTCTTGTTCCTGTATTTGTAATTTATACGTGGATCGACCACAAAGTACGACTCTTACCCTCTTTTGTATAAAGATGACGATTTCGGGTTTGAATGACTGTCAATTGTAATAATTTAGCCTTCATATTGGGTGCCTGAGCTGTCTTCTCTTGATCTTGTAGGCAGTAGCATTTGTGTTCCTTTGGTTCTTTCGAGTCTTATTCATGTAGATTTTGCTAACCTCTCAGATTTTCCTCCTGTGATTTATGTTTACTACACTTGGGAGTTCTCAGTATTTAGATTTGTTGTTTCATCTCAAAATTAAATGAATTCTTAATCTTGTTTTTGTAATTCAGGTGGGTAATAGGATAATTAGGAAGAGGATCCATGTTCGTGTGGAGCATGTCCAGGCTTCTCGTTGTGCTGAAGAATTTAAGCAGAGGGTGAAGAAGAATGATCAATTGAAGGCCGAAGCAAAGGCAAGAGGTGAAGTTATCAGCACAAAAAGGCAGCCGGAAGGTCCAAAACCTGGTTTCCTGGTGGAAGGGGCAACTCTGGAAACTGTTACTCCTATTCCCTATGATGTGGTCAATGATCTCAAGGGGGGTTACTGAAGAGTGAAGACAGTTTTACTAATCAATATTGTTTGCTGCTTTATGGATAGCTTTGCTTTCGAATTTAGATATTTCTTTTGATGGTAATGGCAAATACTTTTTTTTTTTGAAACAATCTTGCGTTATTACAACAATCTTATGCTATTACATGAGTCAATCTTGTGCTATTACATGAGGGTAATAACAATCTTATGCTATTACATGAGTCAATCTTGTGCTATTACACGAGGGTCTATTCTATTACATGAGGACCCTGTCTATCACCAGTTACATTACAATATCTCGCTTCTTATACAGGAGCAACTCTAGCTGAAACTCTAGCTGAATTTTTTATGTACTGTAAACAACGTACTTTAATGATCCCTCCAAGTCTGGCTCTTGTTCTGTCTTTCGCCGGCAAAAAAGGAGCATTCGAATGAAATGCCTTCCCCAGAGCTAATCTCTTAGATGGATAACCACCGTGGGTGGACATCCATCTTCGAAAGCAGCTCTGGCGGAAACTCCATAGGCTCTTCCGAGGGGAGTGTCAATCAACCGGTGCCTGACTCCCCGAAGCCCGTTGCCTTCGATGGGAGAGGAGAAGACACATTGGGGTTTGAACCCCTGTCGTTTTGGCTCCAATAACTTTTGGCAAAATTGAGTGGGAGAGGAGAAGACACATTGGGGTTTGAACCCCTGTCGTTTTGGCTACAATAACTTTTGGCAAAATTGGGTGGGAGAGGAGAAGACACATTGGGGTTTGAACCCCTGTCGTTTTGACTCCAATAACTTTTGGCAAAATTAGGTGGCCAACTGGGCTAAACTAGTTGGTTGGCATTGATTGTAATGACAAATGCATGTTAGATTGTGTATCAGGTGCAAGTCAAGATTTTACATTGCCTATCTTTTGTTGTCTATAAGATCTTACATCGCCATTCTTTGTGTTGAGAGAAAAGAGAACCAAGCTGGCAAAACGAAAATACGCCCAAAAAACAAAAAAGTGAAATATTGACCAACTGGCATTGTGTATGATGAAATACGTTTCAGAAACAAGTAACCATTCTCAAGAATTAAACAAATTCAATAAACTCAGCACTCTATAGCATCTTAAAGAATCAACTAACCATTAATGGCTTGAGGGTGTACAGGCAGCTCAACTTATCTCATGTGCAAGTGGCCAAAACCCAGAGCTGCCAATTTGGATGAAAGTAAGCAAACACAGAACAGTGAGCAACGTAGCTTTCTTCCTAAGCTACATGCTATGACTACATACCATTATTTTTCACTGATGGTGGCCAAGACAATCTTCTGTGGCTTGTTCCATCAACTTGATTATTTCCTGCCAACTCACCATCTTCATCACCCCTGTCTTGCCGATCAATCTCTGACTTCCCAGTGCTTTGACTAGTTAAGTCATCAAATCTTGATTCAGTTCTCCATGGAGGAGTAACACAATCAGAATCTCCAGGATCCTTGTTTGATGTCATGGCTTTAGAAGAACCCACTCTCAAGTTCTGAAGTGTGGCAAACGAGTCTCTCATTGCAGACATGGCTTCAAAGAACCGCGTGCATGAGGCTAAAGCAACAGGAATTGGACGAAGCATTTCCTGCATTACAGAAGCTGAAGTTAAAAGTTGTGTTACAAGCAATGTGCCCAAAGAAAAGAAATAAGGGACACTACTAGTTGCTGGAAATGGTACTTTCAACTTCAAAAAAGACAGCTAAAAGTATAAACAGTATGAGACACTAAATTATCTTAACGAACAATAAAATGGCATTCAGAACAAGGAATGCTGGAAAATTTTTTGTCCCTTACTTTGAGGAGACACAAATTCCAATTCAAGCTACTTCATGCAAATTAGATTCCTAAATCTTCTCGCATTCATGGTGAAGTTAATAACGATTGTTTTTGTTTTTTCATTATTTTTTTGGGCTACTTACAAAATTGTGGAACATTTGATACTGTAATCCTAAATCAAATGAAACAATGGCACTCATCCTGGAATCTTATTCCTGATAATTCTATCACCCCTCCCCTCAATCATACTGAAATACATAACATTGGGATAAGAAGTCCGTAACACCCAGTCACCATAACCTGTTTTTGCCTTGTGCCAAAGTCAGTTTTACCTTATTTCTTTGGCGAGAAATCCTTATGCTTGGGGCTTACAAATCTATTATTGTGCTCAAGTTTATCTAAAAACTTGAGCTGCAATACCACAATCACAAATCTTTTATGGAATGCGAGAAATCTTTTATCATTCCAAGGTTGAGGTGGTATTGCAACTCAAGTTTGTAGCAGTAACCCTCACTTGTCAAACAAAATTGCAAGTCCAAAGACAGATGAAGAAACTAAAGTCACTTTTACATGAATAGTTCATGTACTATTTGAAACAAAAAAACAAAAAACACAGAGGGCATTATTAAAGTAGTACTAGAGTGGCAATTCGAATAGTTAGGATAGTTAAATTGATGACTGAAGACAAAGACAATAGAATCTTTACATATAATAGAATGCAGTGAAAATTTGAATTTTGAGGCAAAGAAACAGTTTTCAAATTGTACATACCCCCCATACTGATGGTGGTTCCTTAAAGTTCTGTGTCCACTGAAAATCTGCGATAGATGCTGTCAAGGCACCATAGTCACTTGCAGCCTTCATTAACAATTCTGAAAATTGTTTCTGTCAAAGTGCAATGAAAAAATTAAGAAAACCAGCAACTCAGTATTTTGACTGAAATATGTCAAATAAATTAACACAGAAATGTGTAACTATAAGCAATTTACTAAAAAATCATTTCTTCATAATCAAAGCACACATTCCTCATTTTGCACTTGCACCTGTGTCATATTAATTTGCTAAAAGACTCTCTAACAAAAAGCTTTCTGAACCTAACTTCTCCTCTTCACAGTGCTTCGAATTAGACTTTTTGCCTTGTTTCCTTACTGTATTCATTTGGGAAATCATTATTATCAAAGAATGCAAGTTATTTAACTGACCAGTAAATTATGCTTCAAGTATGCATCCCAAGGAAACTAGTATGTTATCATTCTCAATTTACTTCTATCTTTAATATAAAGAATTAATTACTAACTATTTAAAAAACAATTAGTGATAGGAACCAAGTGTTGCACTCAACTTATAAAGGAAATAATTTCATACCCGAGCAAAATGTAAAGGAATTCATGAATAAAAAAAAAAAACTCCCAATCATTGAGGTTTTAGCATGTGAAATCAATGGTACTTGCAAAGCAAACAATTTAGTTGAGCATAGATGAAAATTCTTTTTCATAATTAATTAACAAACCTGATATTCAGCCTCAACTGGAATGCAATCTAATGAATATGGTTGCTGAAGACGAGCTATTATCCGGTCCTACAAAAAAAATTATATGCAGATGAAACACGATAAGGAAAAATTGATTGATTTATCCTAAATGGAAGCAGTAAAAATTGTTGCTCTTATACACGGCAAAATTGCTTTTATGGACCTGCAAGCAATTCAGATATTTAGTACTTGAGACAATCCAAAGTTTCATACATTTTATAACATAATTGTGTCCATGAAAGAGATCAACAGACCACAGCTCTCATTATACAAATCCATACAAATATCTTTCTGTTTATGTAGCTGAGTAAGAATATGTATGGAGAAACATTTGTTAAAGCAAAGGAGAACAAAATAAATTATGTAAACATCCAATGCCTGAGTCAGGTAGTGAGAGATGCAACAACTAGAGCTCATAAGGCTACCTTGTTTTGGATGACATCTTTTAGTATGGCTGTGATCCGTGACAGTGTCTCAATCTTCTTTTCCATTTCACTCACATGTGTGAGATGAGCAACACTTTTATCCTCCTAGAATTTCCATAAAAGAGAGTAAGAGACATTACAAATAAACAAATGTGATCACAAGTCTTGAAAAAAAAATAATAAACAAATACAGTAACTTTGATAGTGTATGGAAAGAATCAGATTCAACACGGACACATTTCAACAATAAATGGATGACATGTGCAATCACTGAATAGGAACATACGACAGGAGACCAAATATAAGTAGAATAAAAAATTTACTTTCCGGCCTTGAAGCTCTACTTGCAAATCTGCTATTTTTCTTTGCACGGCAGTCAGTTCTCTCAAAACCCTGATCAAATCATCACCCTTTTCATTTGTAGAAAGGGTTTGGATCTCTTCCTATGCAATTCAAAATAAACTGAATAAGCACAAAGTATAATGCACTAATTAAACCCACTAAAACTTTGAAACTAATATACTACCACCTTAATAAGATCTGACATTTTACTGTCAGGACCAACATGAAACTTGGGGACATAAACCATGAGGCATGCCTCGCAACTATACAAACAAATGTGAGAGCAAAATCAGTAACTTTACAGGAACTCCTATTTTCATTTATAGATCCTCATACTTGCTCAAAGTTTCTGGCGACTGCAAGCGTTCCCACTAGCAGAGACAAGGGGAATACAAATCTTATTATAGATCATTTTCAAAAGAATATCTTTCCTCATACTTACAACAAGAAAGTTTCCCACATAACGGTATCACAGCTTGTTTTCAAAAGAATATTACTCCTTATATCTTGATTTTCCCGCGGGCAGTAGAAAATTTTCTACTACCAAAAAACCACTAAAGTATCTTCATTTTAAGGCGGTACACAACTTAAACAGCTAAAAACCTTTCATTTTCCTGAATTTGACAGAAATGCATATACACTTTGAGCTCACATCCCAATTTCAAAACTTTCAACTTAACCCTCTTAGTAATTCACTTCAAAATTCATTATTGGCTGAATAATCATTACAATATCAACGTAAGGGGCAAAAAGATCAAGAAGGGGAAAAAAATTCATAAGGATAAAAGTTCGAGAATTTAACATAATCACGACTTCCCAAGCTTTGCATCACAGATCTTACAGAGAAAAAGAAATCCAAATTTGAACACTTGAAATCATATGATCCATACTTAGAAAAAAAGTGTGCATTAATTGGTTGAGTAATGGGAAGGACCTGAGAAGGAGGAGGGGTGACAGAGAAGCCGATATCAGCAGCAATGGAAAGGGCATCAGACATTCCTCCGATGCGCCTCAAAGGTTTTCGTCCCACCCACGAAGTGTCACTCCCCATCGCCATTTTACTTTATCTTCACTGTTACAACTTCCTCTGCTAAAGTTTCACTATTTTTCCCCCCTTTCCTTAAAGGCAAAAACTTCCAATCTGTAGTGTAATCAACAAGTTGTAAAGGGGTGGAGGAGGAGGCAATGGCGGAGGAGCGGTCGGTGGTGCCGAGGCGTTGAGCCGTCGTGGTTCTGGAATGTTTAAAAGTTCAAATCTGCAGGCCAAGGAATTTAATTATTTTAGGAACGTTTGTCTATTTTGCAATATAGGGGCCTTTTCTTTTATTTTCTTTATTTTTTGTTTCATTTATTTATTTATTTGGAGGATAGAGAATTCCGTCGTCTCACCATTTATGAATAGAGGAAAAATTATATTCTTTCAAAAAAAATAATAACTAAATCCAAACGTAACCACTAATAGGGAAAACAAGTGTACTTTCTGGCCCAATATTTTCCTCATCTTAAAACTCCTTCAGTTCAAAAAAAAAAAAAATTGTTTACTTTCAATATTGTTTAAAAAAAATGTGTTCATTTTTTAACTAAATTTCTAAATGAATAATGATATACATAGTAACCTTTTATAACGGTTTATATAACAAGTATGAAAAGATAAAATTATTTCTTAATATTTTGTATGTTTTAAGTAGTATAATAACTAAATTTTAACTTTTCATACTTACTATATCAGTTATTAGATGTATTGTTACTTTTTCTAAATATATTATTTTTAATAATAATAATGTATACTTATAATATAAAAAAATGTAAATATAAATATAAAAATATTGTGAAATATATTATTATATTATTGTCACGTTTGAATTATTTACAGGTACATACACAATTGCAACTCTAACCATTTTTTATCTTTTTAGAGACATATTTGGTATAATTTTGAACTAGGTTTGCACACTTTTCCCTTAACCTATCAAAATGTTCGCTAATCACATTTTCTACTATTGATTCTTTCAAATCATTTCATTATCTTCAATTTTATATTTTACTTATGTGCTACAACTAAAATAATAAAATGTTAATTTTAATTTTAATTTTAATTAAATAATCATTCAACTTCTATAAAGTAGTTAAAAAAGAAAAAGAAAAACCAATGTACTTATGAAAGCTCACTTAAAATTGAATTTAAAATTATATATACCTAACTATAGCATATATCTGTATTTGCATCCCTAGCAATTTCACAATGTTTTTTGAGAGGGCTAATAGACTAGGAATGGACCCTAAGGTCAAATAAGTTTGTAATTTTCAGAATTGCCCCAGAACTCCATTTTATTGAAAATTTTGCCGCAACAAAGCGTAATAATTTGCTGCTCGTGGACCTCCCCCATTTCCATTTCCATTTCCATTTCCAGGCGGAAGAACTTCCACGTGAATGGCATCCAGAGGGATTCTTTCAAGGGCGAACAGAATCAAATCCAAGCTCCAAGCGGCGCTTGAAGCAGCCATTGTTGAAGTCGAAGACGTGTCTTACCAGCACGCTGGCCACGCTGCCGTCAAAGACAGCGCCACCAACGAGACCCATTTTAATGTAAAGATCGTTTCTGATAAGTTCGATGGCCAGAGCTTGGTGAAACGTCACCGGATGGTGTATGATCTTTTGTCCGATGAGCTTCAGTCTGGGCTGCATGCTCTTTCTATCAAGGCAAATACTCCCAAAGAAGCTGGACTCAAGAATTGATTCCTGCTCAGGTTTTGAACTTGGTAAGATTTATCTTTCATCTTTTCATTGAAATAAAGAAAACCCAGAAAAGAATTTGTACTGATTTTTTTAATTTCTGGAGTATGTCAATGATTGCTGCTATTTCCTTCGTCTGTTGTAAATAAAGTTGGATTTATTATTTTATTTTATTTTATTTTTTGTGTTATTGTTGTTCTGGTTTAGTTATGTAAGCAAGTTTGCATGTATGTATTACAGTAATGTTTGTTGATAGGATTTCAATTTTTTATTTTTTTAATCTGGGTTTTGTTCCATACGAAACTATGCTTGCATACATGAAACTGCACTGAGATTCTTCTTGCTTCTTTTGAGGTGTTACTGCTTTAAGCTTGTTTTATGCAAGTATTGTGAGAAACTAATTATTTTGGTTTCTGGAGGAATTGCTATAGATGTCAGATTAATGGATGATGATGATATATGAATTAAATGAAAAAAAAAAATTGATATTAGACTAGTTGATAATGGTGCTGCTGCTAATGATTTGTCAATTAAACAAAAGAGAAAGCAAAATTTGGTGATAATGATGATCATAGTAGGACTGTGGAAGTGATTCTCCCCATTCACCCTTTCTTTTGTGCCAGGTGAATGAATTTTTTGTGGAGGTGAAAAAGGCAAGGGAGGAAGTTTTATTCTTAAAAGAGATCTTCTGGGGACTTCTTTTGTTACCAAAGACATAATTTTTTACTGAACAGTTTTTGTAAGCAGTAATTTCTGCTGAAAACTAGGATATAACTTCCTTTGTGCTGCTGCGTTGGTGGGGGTAGTTTACTTCACTTTCTAGTTGTTAAGTATATGTACCCGTATGGTTTTGGTGCCACATTGTGGAACATTATCCTACTTTCCACATTTCCTTTCTCACTTTGGTCGTTAAGGAAAGTGTGTGACTGGAGGTGGCAAACAGATATTGGAAGATGGAAATGAGAGAGAATGGGGCTCTGTGCTTTTAGTTCATGCATCTGTTCATATGCCCATGTCTGAGTCTTATTTTTTATGACTTCTAATTTGAAAGCATGCTTAGTTTAATGGGATTAGGTGAATGATATAGGATCTATTTGAGCAAAATGTTAACTGAACTAAATCTTAAGAGCTAAAGATGTTCTGAATTCTCAATATCGGAAATGGTTAAGTAAACTACTTGAACCTCAATAATGATTTTACTTTCGTTGCTGCTCAACTATTATAGCTAATGTTTACATGTCGGTTGATATTCATTGTTACTTGATTTCTATGCAAGGCATTCCAGCACATACATTAGAGGACAAAAAGGTGGATTTCAACTATTCTGTACATTTAAGACTCAAACATAATTAGGACTAGTTTATATGTGATGTGGGTGGCAAAAGGGTGGTTTTATTTGGAACTTTCATGTCTTGATTAAGAAAACCCATATTTGCTATGGGAATAAATTGGGCACTGCCAGAATGTCCTCTTTCCACAATCTTAGAATGACTCCCTGAAAGGAGATAGATTTTTGAGGAAGAAAATTGTGAAAGAAGAGATTAAAAAAGGAAGCTAACCTGCAAGATGACATAAACTTGGAAAACCAAAAAATTAGGCCTTGTATGGTTAGCCTCCCAAAAACACATTTTTGCGCTTTCCAATACACTTTTCAGTTTCCAAGACATCTACTATCTCACAACCACTTATCTCGATAATTGTGAAAACTCATTTTTGGACTGCAAAATGCGTTTTGAAACATTGTCCATATAGGCCAATAATTTGGGGACACGGAATTCTCTGATATAGTCCTGATATAGCCATTTGAACATTCAAGAACATGAATTGGAAGTTGATAAACCTAGGAAAGACTACAAAATCAATACCTTCCCGAATAAGTTGCTGATTGAAATAGAAAGGCAGCAATTGCTTCTCAGGTTTAATTGCAGGATTTTGTGGAAAGTCTGAAATCTGATACCTACTGGTGTGGCTTGGACCATAAGCTGTTAAACGTTCCTGGTTTACGGTTTATATAGTTTTCACTTGCACGTCTGCCAAATTTACAAGTTTGGTTGTACTTTTGACATTCCTATTCGTGCCTTCTCTCTGCTCGCTTTGTCCTTTACATTCCTATTACGTCTTTATATTATGGTGATAAATAATTAACTTCCCCTTATTGTTGCAGGAAGTATCAATATGGTGCAGATATGCGTTGAACTTGAAGACAGACATAACAATTGCCCTGATCCCCTACTGGATTGAGCTTTGAATGCTATGTTTAGTGTTTTAGATTCAATTTCTTGAATGTTGCATTGCCTGGAGGTCCCCTTGTTTTCTCTACTATCTTGACTGATTATTTGAACCAAAGGTCGCCTTAATAGATTGGTGGCACTAACAGAAATTTTAATTATGTGGAAATTACTGTGTACCTTGTAACTAGATAATGAAGTTACCATGTTGGCTCACTGAATTGCCTTCTTTCTATTTTTTTCTTCCTACATTTTTTGGGCATCTTGTATTGTTGTTATCAACCAGAAGAAACATTTATCCTAGAGGATCATCATCATCATGGACATTTCACGTGATTTTTGCCAAAGATTACATTTTAGAAACGTTAGGAGATTTTTCACAACCAATTTGATGGAATGATTTATGATTTGGGAAGGTTGCTTCCCTGTGGTCAAATTCATTGAAGATTGTTTTTCTTCAATTGACAAAAGCTGAGAATAAATTGGAACACAACACAAGTAATTGCAAAAGAAACCAAAGTTAGCCCACAATGCCAGTCCAAAAACTGCACCTGATGCCTGGGAGTCTCTTTTATTTTTCCTTCAAAAAACCGAAAGAAAAAAAGGGGAAAAATTCTGATATATTTGAATCTAATTTGGGCTATTAAGTGATGAACAAAATGGGGTTCTCGTTTTCATGTTATTCAAAGTTTTGCATGTTTGATTATTCAAAAACTTTAGAGCTCATGTTACTGAATTATGTGATATACAAATTTGTTTGGGGAATAAAATGAAAGAAGAGAAACGAATTTGACCCCAATAGTTAGCAGAGTAACCGTTTTTTAAGGAGTCTTTTTTCCGCGTTTTTTCCTCTGAATGTGTTGAGCCGCCCATCATCTTCGGTACCCCAACCAAAGAGACATCAAAGGTAACACACGAACACCCGCATAGATTACGAGAGAGAAAATCACAGAGACTGAGAAAGAGAAATTTCTCCTCTTATTCTATCTCTTTCGCTCTGTCTTCTGATTGTTTCTAAGTTTTTTCCCTTTTTTGAATTCTGGGCGTGATTTTTTGTTTTTTCTTTCTTGGTGAAAAAAGATCAGCAGAAAGTAGATATGAATGAAAAGGCCAGTGTCTCTAAGGAACTCAACGCTAAACATGCTAAGGTAACAGCCCTTTTCAGTTTTTATCACATTTCATTTAAAAATATGCTTTTGAATAATGATGCACGTTGATTTGTAATCTAATTGCAGATTTTGGATGGACTCCTAAAGCTGCCAGAGAATAGGGAGTGTGCAGATTGTCGTAGCAAGTATGAATTAATTCAATGACCAATTTTAGACGCATTGTGCAAATGATCATAATGTGCTTTGTAGAAAGTCTAGGGAAAAAATTAATGCATATCTTTGTTGGGTTTTTTTGTTAAGTTCATGAGCTGAAGCAGTATGAAACTTCTTGATGTACCTATGGAATTTGTTATTGAATTGTAGACCCATCTAAGTTTCACGTTTATCACGCATCATGTATTGGTTCTGCTAAGTTACGATTGATGTGATGCTTGTGTTTCAGGGCTCCACGATGGGCTAGCATAAACCTTGGAATATTCATATGTATGCGATGTTCAGGAATTCATCGGAGTCTTGGAGTCCACATCTCAAAGGTGACACTTATTTTAAAAACTTTTTTTTTTAAATTTTGTTTTTACTCTTAAAGGGCTTTATTCGCTCTTGCAGCTTGTTGCGCAATCATCAACGCGTGTCTAATTTTATTACTTCTTCGGTAGAAAACATGGTCTAGAGAATTGGATGGCTTAGGATGTTATCTATAAATGTGCTTTCAGTAATTTATGTTTTGAACATAATGACCTTAATAGACTAGTAGCATGATTCTGATTGTGCATAAAAATGAGAAGAGCTGAGAAATTGGATGTTGATGTTCCTCCTCTTTCGTCATGCTTATATCCTTGTGGTTACCATCTCCTCCCTCTGTTCCATCACTTGTGTTTTTTGTTGCAAAAAATAGGTCAGGTCAATAACTTTAGACACATGGCTACCCGAGCAGGTTTCTTTCATGCAATGTAAGTTTGCCTCTCTTCTTCTGTAATTTTGCAATCCCTAAGAATTTACCTGCATGTTTCCCCCTGAACTGGATGGGAAGCAGTCTTTTATCAATTCCTGTTAAATGAGCCTTATAATCTGCTTGTAGTATAGTACTGCATGCTGGTTTACATTGTAGCATATAAAAGAAATTCTTCGAGCGTTGCAGAAGATCATGCAGGTTTGGTTCTTGTTTTGATCGGTTAACTAATATCTTCTTTAACTTCTTTAGAGTCTTTTGTTTTGTCCTTTTTTTTTCTGCTGCTTGGTTTTGATGTGTCCTCCGGTAATGCAAATTGTTTAGGGATGATAGTTTCTCCATAATCATACTAACTGATGGTAAATTATGACTTATTATCTTAGCTATGGGCAACCAGAAGGCTAACAGTTACTGGGAGGGGGAGCTGCCACTGAACGTTGATAGAAGCAACATTGAAAATTTTATCCGTGCCAAGTAACTTTTCTGAGCCTTTAGAAGCAATGGTGTTCCTTATGTTATCATGAATGTTTTGTTTTGCCTCCATCTCTGTCTTTCTTCCAAATAATGATGGTGTTATTTAGGTATCAGGAGAAAAAGTGGATTTCACCAAAAGAAACTCAAGCAATTCATGCAGTAAGTGAAAAGAGCTCAACTAGCAATAGCTCTGCAGCTGGAAGCAGAACTGGTATTCCAAGGAGAGCTAGAAAATATTCACTAGAGGAAGAAATTTTTAGCAAAAACCTGTTACAAGCTGGTATTGCACCAAGGCCTCGAACGGTACCGCCAATGTCTTATTAAGTTTGTTTATCCCATGTTCCGCAGAAAAACCAATAATGAACTAGATATGGCCTTGACTTCCTGTGCCCTGTTGACTAATAAAATATGCATGTGGTAGACTTTTGTGTCTATTAGAGGACACCAAGCTGAAGGGTACAAAACTGCAAATTTGCATCTATTACTGTTAAAATGGACTGTATCACTTCAAAGGGTGGATAGTCTGCCAACTGGAAGAATGAAAAACGAAACAAAGGCACTTGATTGATGTAAGAACCTGAGGTCTTAACTCACTACTGCACATTTGAGACTTGCAGATGAATCATACAGTAAACATGAGCAAAAGCTGGAACCTAGGGATATAAGTTAAACTGGTGGAAAGTGAAACAGGTTGAATATGGAAATCCTACCAGATAAATGCTACATGCTCGAAGCAACCACAGGAATGAACTTGAGTTTGAACTGCAACCTTCACTGTAGCCTCATGAATGACTATATAAGAAAAATTGCTGCTATTGAAGTAGTATTGAATGGTTGAATTTTTTTAATTTAGTTCTAGTAGTGTATCCTCATAGTAATCAGCATTATTATGTATTCCAAATTTGATCAGTTTGGCCCCCTTTTTTTGGCTTTTCCTTTCTTTTTTGCATTCTGTTTTGAAAGTTAAAAATTCTGAAAGCAGAATATTATTCATTACTTGTATCTTTAACAGGTTTCTATGGATATCACGGATGCAGCCACTGTTTCACCTCCAGTAAATGGGCTTGTCAACGAATGCAATTCATCTGTAACTAATGTTGACACTCAAAAAGATCTCTTTAGTTTGCTGTATGTCTCAGAAGTAAAACATGATCGTTCTGTGGTGCCTCCATCTCGCTGGGCTACTTTTGAGTGTAAGCCCGCCATTTCTGTTAGCATAAATCTGAATTATTAGTATTGAGCTTCATTCAAGGTTTAGAATATAATTCAGCTAAATGATGCCATGTTTGTCAAAATGAAATGCCTTGATCGGCAAGCTCTAATGAGCCATAGATATTACAAATTACAGATGCAAATCTGGATGATTTTGTTCTTCTTACACTGTAAAAAGATTGGTCTTAGTATCTATCACCATCTTACCAAACTTGGCCTAAAATACTCTCTGTGAAGTGTAGAAGTTCTATTCTTTTCTAGTGCTATCCTGCAAATTCTAACTTTTGTCCGTATTTTAGGAGCCATTGTGCATGATAGAAGAAGCAATAGATAGTTAAATCCTTTGGATTGATGTGGACTTTGCAGCTATCAAACTTACTAGGGAAGAGCTACCACATCAGTAAGGTATGCTGTCAGACATGACCATCTTGGCCTTCATGAGTTACATATTTTAATTTACTTTCTGCTTCCTGCTTCCTGCTCAATTATATTACACAGGCATCCAGTTAGCCATCTGATTTTCTCCTTTACTACATGCTGGCGAGATCCTCATTTTCAAATTGGCATCATTATATCTACCACCAAGAGCTGCGCAGATACGATTTACAATCATAATCCCAGTTCACTTCTGGTTAATTTCGATCACTTTTGGTGGCAGATTCAATCTTTGCTGTTAGAAAGTTAACATTAGCATGTTCTTCTCTTATTGTTGGTAATAGATATTGGGCTGTTTTTCTTCTCCTTGTTTAGCTTCTATCTCATTAACTTGCATTTGGTATGATTTGGTTGTCTTAATTATTAGTTATTTTGCTTGATTGTAGTACCTTTCTGCAACTTGTAAAAGATATTGACATTGATGTAAACACCAATTGTAGTGATACAAATAAATGGAAAATGCATTTCTTACTCACAATTTGCTCCATTTCAATGACGATTACATAGAAAATAGCATGAAATGGTTCTTACATTGTCATTGATAAATGATAATGAAATCAAAATCAACCTGACAAGCATCTAATATCACTCAATATCTAGCGAATTAACTTGGGCTGCTACTTTTTCTCCACTAAGGGCCCCATCGGTTATCTCTTAACAGTGGTCTTTTTGAATATTGGTACCTGAAAGATCCACCAAGTTTTTTCAAAAGTTGCTGCAGCGGTTGGAAGACTTGGTGATACGGATTAGTTCTTGCCCCAGACGAAATGATCATGATGAATCTCTGTAGTAGAAAGAAATAAACAACTTGCAGCCTTTAAATCTTTGTCACTTTCTCCCTTGGAATTATATATAAATGTCAAGTAGCCTTTAGAGATGACTCCCAAGTCTTGGTCTTTTTAAAATACTTCATCCTTCATGACTTCGGGTCAATTTACAAGATATGGTTTAGAAGGAAAAGTTGTCTGTGAGTGGGCGGTGAAGATTTAATAATTGTGCATTGCAGATGACAATGGAAATCTGAGAGCAAAATGGTTGATTTGAACCTCCCCATCTTCACCTATCCAATGTGTGTTTTTGACATAGAGTTGGTAGGAATGTCATTACCAACCATTATGCATATAAACGATTGACAAAGATGGAAGGATGCTCGTTAGACTACTCTGCATTTTTTCTATAGAAAGGTTTGCTGCTGCTTTGGTCCAAATGACATGGATCAGGCCTCTTGTTTTCAAATATGGAGGCATGTAACATAAGGACGTTTGTGACATCCCAACAATTCTTTAGAAGATTGAACTTTGATTTAAAAGAAAGAAAACTATCATTTTTCCATTTCAAATCTGTTTCTCCCTTTAACAGAGTAATTAAATTCATGCATGCAGACCACCTTCTTAATTTAACAACTCTTTCTGGTTAACCATATTGATTGATGTATTACAAATATATCTGCATGTCTTGATCTCTTACCAAGCCAATCTAAAGATTACTTGCATGATGATTGTAATCCACAATTACTATGATAAATTTTAATTTTATTCAAATTTATTTCAATTCAAAATAATGATGAAATATAATACATATAGTCGGTTCAAATTTAGTTATTATTGTTGCTAATTTATTTAGGCCAATCTTCCTATGAAATTAGGAAGTTCTTTCGAAGTAGTTACATTGAATATGGAATTTGTTATACATGTTCTCTTAAATTATAGTTAAAAGAAAATGGAATTTATAAATGAGGATCCAATCTAAGGTGGCTTAGTCATGCAATAATAAATCATACTGAAGTCTACATGTCATCTTGCATGTGGACTTCTTCCTGAGATGGGAACAAATTCCAAAGGCTTTAGCATAAATTAAGATACTCCCATACATAAAATTTCTCAAATAGACCCAACAAATCATAGTATTGATTTCTTTTTGCACTTTAATAATTCTACTTTAGTCTTCAAATTCATTTGACAATTAGAGTTTCGCTAGTGCTTGGTCCAAAGAACATGTTGAACCAAGCATTTGTTTTATATGCGAAAAGTCATGATCAATACTTAATACTTATCTTAAAGGGACACAGATTGTAATATTTTCTTATTTTTTTAATTAGAACCAAATTTTTTTTTTTTGTGGGTTTTAATATTGAATTTAAAAGTTCTTGATTATTGTAGAATTCATGTCGGTTGGATCATTTTAGACAACATAATCTAGTTACAAAGTGCTCTCCTGATGTTCTGGACATTAGTGCAGGTTGAGTGTACCATTTGCTTAAGAACTCAAACAAGGACAAGTGGTTTAAGAGTATTAAAATGAATGAAAGAATCTTTCATCGCAGTGGGCTTAGTTAAAAATGAGAGAACAATCAACAATATCTTCAAACTCTCCACCACATATTGTCCAAAGGTGCCTCTCTATTTCCCTCTCCTTTGATTAGAACTATTCAATATAATTGTCTCATTTTATTATCTATGCCAATTTATTCCAAGGAAAGAAGATAGTTCAATCGCAACATTATTCGAATTAGAATAAATTATCAGACTAAAAAAAATACCGTAACGCTCTTATTGGATTCTTTTATTGAATTTTGAAATTAATCAATTTGTCATACAGTTGAAATTTGGTTTTCTTAAGTCAAAAGCTCTTGAAATTATTGCAAGATGCATAAAATGAGTATATGTAACATTTGGTTTTGCAAATGTCTCCTATTAATCTAGCACTTTAGCCTCAGTTACTGCATTCTTATTTACATGATTCATGATTGGGCAACAGTTGAGATGATGCGAAGAAATTTCTAATTGACTATATGAAAACGGAGCTCGAGAAAGATGGCATGCATCACTGTCTTTGAACCGCACTTGATCATCGTGCAATTAAAATATCTTCAAAAGGACAAGTGTACTCAAAAGGACTCTACCTTCCAAGTTCAAGTAAAAACTATTCAACATTATGCATAGGGATGTGCAATATCTGATATGGGCTCCAATGCATTTTCAACATTAAAAACCTTATTTGCAAGATGTTTATTTTCCAATAAAAAAAAAGGGTTTCATTCTTGGCATGATTGATAATGTACAATTGATTGCCTCAATGGTATAACTAATTAATAGCCCCTTTTGCTGGGAAGTTTCGTTTGTTAGTTATTTGGGCCCTCAATGGAATTAAATTTATGATAATTTATATTGCTATCCACTATTCTTTCGTCAACCACATGCAAGGCTGCTATTTCCAATATATTTCTGAATTATTGGAGGACAATAATCTCATAACTAACGCACTAAGTACATGTATCCTCTAAATATTGGTTACCAATTTGATTGAATGAGCAAGATGATCATTGAATTTTGTTTCGATAGTAAACGAAATGTATGTTATTTTGCCATTATCTTTTTCAAGTTTCTTTGACACTTGGGAGTCATGAATCATGATTGGGATCTAATATGAGAAATAATATTTAATTTTCTTAGTATTACACTGATTATTCCCGAAATCTAGAGTTGGGGATTTGGAATGTGCATGGAAAATGGTTGGTTGAAAATAAATAAATAAATTAAGAGTTATTTAATATACCTTTTAAGTCTTCTCTTGGAGTATAAAATGATTGAAGCTTTATCTTTGCGACTTTCAATGCATGCCCACCGCAACTTTTTTGACAGGAAATTCGAAAAATGAGCAAAGATTAGCATTTCTCTCCATACTATTAAGTTTTTTACGCAAAGTCCATGATATCTAGAAAAGGTACTCAAATGTCAGTTCAAAAGTTTCAGAAAGTTTTGGCACCTAACCAGTTTGAAATTTTGGAGTAATTCTTGTCATCACCCCTCGTTGAATTCTACTCCACTACTGCAATTTCCTTATAATTTTATTCCATTGAACTCCCATTCCTTTGTAATTGAAACACATATTACCAATTCAAAAATAATACTCTTTCCATCTTAAAAAATAAAATAAAATGGTTCACACTATGTTGAACTCTTGCCTAACTTCCCTCTATGAAAATTTTTCATGAAAGTGAAAACAGAATCAACTTAAATGCAATTATGCATATATACATTTGTTAGAAAAGTACAATGAGGTTGAAGTTACACAATCAATTCATTAGCTACAAATTAAGAACATTAAACATCCATTTAATTCCTTGAAAGCTTAACTTGGCATCAAAGCATGTCCCGCCACTATGGATTGCATGGATATTCAAAAGCAAATGGAATATAATGCTTGTATCTTCTAAGCAAAGCAATATAAAGATGTATGTTGTGCATGCCGCTATTATGTCTCCCAAATCGGTAGTTTTGACGCAGTCCAGACCATTTTCCATCCCAATATTGCACACCTTTTCCTTGCCATTTCAACATTGACCCTACCTCATTTCCATGAAACTATACAAACATGAAAGTGCTAGAAAGCGCCGCCAAGTGGAGCCCTCCACCACCACTTCCCACCGCCTCCCTCCACCATGTTCTCTCTCGTGTGTTGTGCAATCAAACATTGTATAGTGTAGTGATGGGAAATTTGACCAATTATCCGCATGTTGTGGGGTATTTTACCGACCCCTACAAGTAGGACCTTATATGGTGTCTTTTTCCATAGGCGTTTGATAGAGAATACGTGTTAGTGTAGGTTCATCCCTCGAAAGATTAATGAACCTTGTACCAGAATTAGGCTTAGGAGAAACTATCCTAGTTAGGTTTCTACTGTTTCAGGATGATTGAAGGTTTGTCCTTTCATTCCTTCAAAGCTGGGTGTCTCATTTGAATGTATTGTTATAGGCTTCTTCTTTTGCTCTTGATTTAATCCAAAAATTGAAACATTTGAAAGGGCAAGAATGATAGTGTCATAGTACTATTGTACCAAAAAAAAAAATTCAGTATAAGAAGCCAAATAACTTAATTCTAAAATATAAAATCTCTCTCTATACTTGTTGTGGATTGAATCCTCATACTTATTTTTAGTTAGAATTATAATTTGTTTAACATTAAACATATTTTCTATATATTTTAGTTTGACTTTTATAGAAAATTTTAACAATTTGAACATGTTACAAAAGATATTACGAATGAGTTTGAATAAGGAGAAAAAAATCATAAAATCGAATCAAATATAAGAAAAAAAATTCTAATTTCAAAACAATTTCAATTCTAATAACCTAATATATTCAGAGGGGAAAAAAGTTACATTTTGGTTTAGGAGCTTTGCTAAGTCTAAGAGCCAGGTTCTAAAAAATGTTACTGTCACATTAATTTCAAGGAAGTGCTCATGTCCTCCTACCTCTTCTTAATTTTGAATTAATTAAAAAACCCTTCAACGGATTGGATGAAGACATGGAATTTTTGGGAGCCAGATTCCAGAACATGTTATTATCACATTAAATTTCGAGGAAATTTTCATGTCCTCCTATCTCTTCTTAATTCTGAATTAATTAAATGATCCCAACGGAATGGTCAAGTGGAGACATGGAATTTTTGGTACCTTTGTGGTCCAGAATTCCTTTATCTAACTTAAATAGTTTTGGCAGTTTTGTAGATTGATTAGCACGGCCAAAAGCCACTTGAAGGTTGCATTCATATATGACCATACACATATGCACATATGCAGGATTTGAGAAAAGGTCGAGCAACGACTTGGAACTCATGGCCTAACAACCATTTGAGAAAAGGTCGAGCAACGACTTGGAACTCATGACCTAACAACCATATATATATATATATAACCGTCCCAAATCTCATACTAACATGATAGTCAATATTTGATCCCAAAATTCCCTATGTAATTGTTCCCACAATCCCCCATAAAATTGCTCTTATAGTTTATTGTTGAACCAGCCCCGGGGACATAACAACCATATGTATAATAATAGATTTTATTACAGTTTACTGTAATTGTTCCCACAATCCCCCATATATATATATATATATATATATATATATATATATATAAATGTAGGAAAACAGTGGAATTGAACATTGATTGGTCTAAAGAAATATTTTGCAGCACAAATATGAAACCCATATGCTGTTGACGTAGCCAAATGGCGAAATGAAACCCAAAGTCAATTTTGGAGTTATGATGGGATAAAAAGTTGATTGCATGCTTCCAAATTGATGTGGGGATCCAGCAAAAACCAACCCTATTCGCTATCTCTGTCGTAATATTGGGAGCCATCATTATCTCTGAAATGCATGCACCCAAAAGTTAGGCTTTATTTGCCAGGCAAAGTTAATTACACCATAAATTAGTGTAATAATTATCAGAAATTGAGCACTTTGGTTGAAACTAACTAGTTCTTCAGTCGAATCAGTCCCTTAATTCTTGGTCCAATAACTGAATTTAATCATGACACTCATGCAAAGTTTAGTCCTTTTTTTTTTTTTTTTTTTTTGAGGGGGTCATTATATCCATGTAGAAAATTTAACTGGAAAACCACAACTTTATTAATTTGATCCCTAAATAAATATATCAAATATGCATTCATACTTTTATCAAGAATTTAGGGAGCAATCCATGTTTGGATCTGTTCTTAGAAAATAATGTATGCTTACATAACCAGTGTGTGTGTCTGTGTGGATTGTTGATATGCGTATGAATCAATAAATGCAAACGATAGTGAAAATAACCATAATAGCACCACAACATATGTTAGAGGGGACATTTGTTCATTCACAGAACCTATTTTTATTTCTTTTACATGGGAAATGAACCTTTAGTTCAACTGTTAAAAAAGTTAGAAATTTAATGAATGATAATATACGTAATGAAAATTTTTGATGAAATATTTTTCAAAACTAATGTGATATTTACGTGACTAAAGATTTCTTATTTCATTTTAGAATTCTTTTTTTTTCGTGGATCATTTGTGACACGCAAGAAAAGTTTGTGCAACAGAAATATGATTTGAAAAAAGGATTGATCGTAAAACAATAATCACTTGAATAGTATGTAATATAAATAGCGCGTGACAAGAGACTTTTCATTTTGTTTTAGGATTCTTTTATTTCATAGGTTATTTATGGCACCCAAAAAACGCTTGTGTAACTGTAACAAGATTTGAAAAAGAAATTAATTTCAAGTAATAATCACTTGGAAAATATACAATATAACCAACATGTTGATCTATGTGAAAATTCACTTAAAATTTTCACTTTTATATCATTACTCAAAATTTACTACACTAAGAATATTTATAATCTCATCAGAATTTTGATCTTAGAATCAACGCCTGAGGACATACGTGGGACATTCTTTACATTTTCTTTGGAAGAAAGAAATAAAAACGGTAGAAGATAGTTTGTGATAAGAGCATATATGTTTTCAAAATTCCGATATGACTCTATCGATTTTATGATTCAAATTTACTGAAATGTTTCCAATTCTAATTACGATTCTATCTTATTATGTGAATAAAATATAAAAAAATTTACTAAATTTTTTTTTTATATTTAAGTAAAATTAAGATTTATAATTATATGAATAATTTAATTAGTTTAATTATATTTTTATTAGCTTTTAACAACAAATAAATAAATTAGACATAAATATTTTTCGACTGTGACAGTAACTGAATATTGAAAAAATTATATAAAATATTATAAAAAAATAAAATTTGAAATAAGTTCTTTTAATTATAAACTATACATAAATTTTCTACATATCAATTCATATATTGATTAATAATTCTTTTTAAAATAATTTATAAATTTTATTTTTTAAAAAATTTTACAATTTTATGATCTAATTTCACCAATTTGATTCTGTTATTTTAAATTAATTTTGTTTAGAATTCTAATTTTATAATAATTCCAATATACAAGGGAAATTTGCATATATAGCAGTGTTGACCGTTGACTTTGCAAATATAGCACCTTCTTTTTTTTCCTTGCAAACATAACACTTCAGAGTTGAACAAAGACCAACATACCCTCATCTTCTCTTCTAAAACATAAAGACACAGCACTTCATCAGTTCATCTTCATCTTTATCGATTCAACAAAATTTGCTCTCACACCTCATTATTTGCACTTCTTATTATTCTCACACCCTATTGGATCATCATCTTCAAACAAGAAGACCGTGACCGTGGAGATTGAAAAAATCGCAATGGGGAGATATTAGTTGAAATTTGCATAAGTTGAACTGGGTTTGTGAACTTCAACAAAACTAGTCGAGCCCTAAGTCGAGTTTTAGGTCTAGCAAAACGTTAGGTCGAATACAAGAGCGAGTCTAAGGTCGAACAATAAGTTTGAGTAGTAATTGGTTGAATATTAGATCGAACTCAACCTAAACTCGACCTAATACTCGACCTACTACTAGGTCGAGTTAAATTTAAAAAAAAATTGAATTTTTTTTTTTAAAAAAAGTTTTAGGGTCAAGCTCGACCCCATACTCGACCTAATGCTCGACCTAAATTTTTTTAATTTTTTTTTTAAATTTAGGTTGAGCATTAGGTCGAGCATAAGGTCGAACTTGAAAAAAAAAGTTTTAGGGTCAAGCTCGACCCCATGCTCGACCTAATGCTCGACCTAAATTTTTTTAAAAAAAAATTATTATTATTTTTTTAAAATTTAGGTCGAGCATTAGGTCGAGCATGGGGTCGAACTTGACCCTAAAAAATTTTTATGAATACAGTTTATGCCCCTTGAGATTCCCTTTGCGTATCGACGGACTTCATGTTCAGGCAACCTTTGAATACACGAACTCTTCACCTTATTTGCCAAAGCACCGCCAGAAGCATATTCCAAGAACAAGTTATACAAAGTTTCGCCATTTTCAAAGCTGTAACTATCCCCGTAGCACTGGATAATTTCCGAGCAATCCTTAAACTTATCAAGTATCAGTTTCTCATTCACCAAAGAAGCAGAGTGTGAAGCAGCACAAGACTTGGCTGCCATGAATTGAGGATTATTGAGGCTGCTCTGGCTTCTGGGTTTCGCTAGGCTAACAGATGCAAAACTCCCATGACCAAGAATTTCACCACGAACCCACTCCATGTGGGATGTCAATGTGAGATGGCAATCAAAACAGATAAATTGTCGGTGATCTCGACGAGAGTCTTGAGTTTTTTGTGGTTTGTCGAAGAAAAGAAAAAGAAGAGGGAAACTGGAAAGAGTAAAAGATGAGGGTATGTTGGTCTTTATTCAACACTGAAGTGTTATGTTTGCAAGGAAAAAAAAGAGGGTGCTATATTTGCAAAGTCAACGGTCAACGCTGCTATATATGCAAATTTCCCAATATACAATGGTTCACACAAAAGGCTCATGTGGCTCCATCCCTGACATTAATGTGTCCCCTGTATTGGACACTTAATTCCCGCATTGACCGGCATTGACCGCACTTGTTAATTGTGATGGTGCCCTTGTGATGTGGATGTATTAGATATTGCTTTTCGGTTTTGAAATTAAGCCAGTACAAGAACTTGGTCCATAAAATATGGTCAAATTGGACATTAATTAATATACAAGTTTTGTGTTTTAAGCTGGAGAGGAATCATTGCTTGATCTCAAATTGAATTTAATTTTTGGATATCAATGCTTCAACCTACATAATTCTTTCTAGTTTTAAAAGCTTATGTTGTTCCTTCTTCTTCTTTCTCAACTGATTCCTTGGTTTTTGCATTGAGCTCTCCATAAAATCTTTGGCAATCTATTTGGTAGGATGTATTTTCCCGATTTCGTCGCGTGTTTTATTTTCTTTAGTACTCCTTTGGAGATATTTTCTTTTGTACTCCTTTGGAGGTGTTTTCTTTTGTCTTAGGTAGTATTGTTATTTTTCTCAATTTAGTCGGTCGTATTCTTTCTTAGCGGAGGTGCATGTCTTCATGGGGTTGGTTTCATCCATCACCATGAAGCTCATTTAGCCTTCTTAGCTATGTATATTTTGCATTCGGCTTGGTAATATAACTATTATTTAGGGAAAAAAATAAAATCTTCAGCAACCAAATTATTCCACCATTATGAACAGCCACCCAAAAAAATTATTTCTTCTTTTAGAAAAAGAAAAGAAAAGAAAGAGGGACAAGGAAGGGTTGTATAAGCCATTGATTTTCCCACAAAGAATGAGTAAGCACTAAAAGGAGTAGGGCATATGCAAGAATCAAACATACACAAGCATATTGCATCAACACATAAAGTGACTATTCCAAAATCCCAATGAGAAACTTTGTGATTTTAAGGTCAAGCATGGAAAGAGACTTAAGCTTTAGAGTCTGCATAACTGCATTCTTTTTGTAAAGCAAATTGAAAATAAAAAAATAAACAATGGACCTCCCTTACCTGCTAGACAATTAACTATGGTGGTTCATTTCAGTAGACTACCATTTTTCCACAAATATATTATACTTTATACAATGACGGGATTAGATTGAGTGGGATTTTCGGTTTTCCTTCCATTCATGGAGTGCTAATTTTGTACCTGTATACACGCAATCTCAGTACTATACATTTCATTGTAAGTATCAAAATCTTGATCTTTACACATCCATTATATTCTTATCTTTTTATATAATTTTTTAATCTTTTTATATATAAATAGATAGTTTTTTCTAAATATTTTTAACTACACCATTGAAATGTCATTTTAACTAGGATGACAATCAGATCGACTTTTGGGTTCACGGGTTACAAATTACCTTTTAAATGGGTTAAGTAGGTCGACCTGTCAACCCGTCAAGTTAATCTGAATCTGATTCGTTTATTTTTCGTGTTAATTGTATCCGACCTGATTTTGATCTGAATTTATTAATTTGGTATTTTCGTGTCGTGTTAATTTCTTATTAGGTTCGTGTCGTGTCACGAATTGCCACCCTTAGTTTTAACTTTCCTTGACCAAATAAATAGTACAACGGATGAATAAAATATTTTCTTGAAAAATAAAGCCAATCTTCAATAATTCAAGGGGGTGACTTCATGAGGATTTTATTGCAGGTAGCTTTCGTTTCCAGCACAATGAAATTATCTGGCAAGATGAGTGAACCAATGAAAATTGCGATTGACTCTTGACTTCTGAAAAATTACACTTCGATTAGGTCAGCAAATGATGAAATACATTACGATGAGCAGAAAGTGGCCAATTATTTAATTATATACGTATTATTATAATCTACTCCACTGGGTAATTAAAGAATAAAATTTTGTATTATATATTATTCCATTTTATTAAATTTAGTTAGTTATTTTACTTTGGTACATTCATATGCAGAGAAAAGGTCAATTTGGCATCCATTATCTATTCGGTAAAGTATCGGTTCTTCCAATATAAATTTATTAAAAAGGCATGAAAAAAATGCCATGATAATTCACTATCCTAAATGTTGGGGAATTAATTAGGAGAACATGTCATTTTAGAGTAGAAAATTAAGCCTAATTTGTGTAATTTGAAAAACTTTAGGTTAGAGATTGAATTATGGTATCCAGCTAATTAAAGATATAGTCGGTGGTGATCTTGAGAATAAATGTGAAGAATAAATAATGAGTTGAACAGTTAAATTTTTATAATATACTATGTAATATAACAAGAGTATTTTTTTAAAAAAATATATGTATATAACAACTCGCTTTTAATTCATTGGTGTTAATAAATTTAACTTGCGTATATATTGCATTTCAAAACATATTTATATTTTTTTAAAAATTTTTTTTTATAATTTTTACTTTGAAATTACAAAAATACTTTTGTTGTTAATTATTTTAAAAAATATATATATGAACAATAAACAAATGTCAAATAGGATATATAAAATATAAAACGAACGGTGAAGATTGAAACTAAGATGGAATCATGGAATTATTGCTAGGGACCTTAAAGGATTCTGCGTGCCTACTCCCTCTCAATAAAAGGATTGTTTTGGTTGGTGTTTCTTGAGATGAAAAGCTTTAGTTTGGTGGCCCTTGGGTCTACTACAACTGCAAGTCTGCAACATTGAGCCCTCCATTTGGTGTGTTTTCATCAAGTCCCCCTATATTACATTCCCTTGGTTGCTAGCTAGGCTGTAAAGATTCATCAAGCATCTCAAATCTTTCCCACACTAGTGGACCTTCTTGCCTCTTCCTTCCATTTTTTGCATTTTGCATAAACTATAGCCATTTGAGAGCTTATTCTCTCCACAGAACCATACCATTTTCTGGTTTCCCAGTTCAGTTTGTGCCTTTAGTTGCTTTTGATCATGGCAGCACTGATATTAGAAAGCCTACCACAAACTAAAACAGGTATCCTAACTGCGGTAAGGACCATAGAACTTGTGCTCCTTTCAACTGGACTAATCTACTCTATCCTGATGTTCAAAGGGGCAGTTTTTGCTTCTTCATGTGATTTTATGCTCTCGAGTTTGAGAAAACCTGTGTCTTTATTCAGGAGCTGGTTGTCATCTCCACTTTACATTTGTATCTTCATGAACATCATTGTCATCCTCATTGCAGTTTCCTCCCACAACCCAAAAGGGGAAAGCAATAGTGATATTGAAGATGGCGGTGGAGACACTCACGAAGATTATGATTTGCATAGTGCTTTATCACCATCTCTATCACCACCGCCAGCTCCACCACCAATGCAAAACCACCAAAAAAATCACCTCCAGGAGAGAAAGCCTAAGGATATCGCAGTTGCAGCACCAGCAGCCGCAGCAAGAGTAGCCATAGCAACAACAAAAAGTAGTGGTGGAGATAAAATCACAACTGCAACAACATCCTTAAAGAATCAGCAAGATACTGAGGAAGAAAGAGTTGTTGAATGTCATCAGCAGGCAGTTTTTTCTGATTTCTCTAGATTAGCAAAAGCCAAGGAGATCAGAAAAGCACAAGCAGCAAATGATGGAGGAAAAATCAGAACCGCAAAGCAAGGTACAAGGGACCCAATTGCTGCTAAGGTAACTGATCATCATGATTCTGCTCAGGCAACAGCAAAAAATGGACAGAGAAGCAGAAATGAAGAGCAAAATCAGACCAAGAAACAGCTTGAAAACGAAGATGGGGATGAAGATACTGATACAATGGAATCAACATGGAGGGCGATAAAGGGAGGAACAAAGACACAGGAGAAGCAACTGAAGAAAAGCCAGACATGGCCACAACCGCAAAAATTGGTTGTAGATCTAGAAGCAGAGGAGAACATGGCATTGCCAATGGCATCATCAGGTGGTGCAGCACTAGCGAAAGAGCTGAAGAAGTCCATGACATTCAATGACACAGTATCAATAACACGTAGAGGAGGTTTAAGGAGGGACCCTTCAATGAATCTTGAAGAATTCAATCAAAGAGTTGAGGCCTTCATTCAAAAGTTCAATCATGAAATGAGGCTGCAAAGGCAGGAGTCTGATCAGCGTTACTTAGATATGATCAGTAGAGGACTCTAAGATCAAATTCTCGTCCGCTTTCTCCTCCTCAACTGTTGTACTTAGTTTCCTGAAATTTCCATTATTAGTAAGCCTACAGCTAGCCATAGGATACAATCTTTTCCTCTCTTTTGTATAGTTTTAAGTTCTGTCATCACCCCTCCAATCCTTCTTCTCTTTTGTATAGTTTTAAGTTCTAGCATCACCCATCCAATCCAGTGGTGATGGTATGTATTATATGCCTAAATTTTGCAAGAGCTATGATTAGTGTGCTGTTGTTTATGCAAATTTCAACAAGTTCCTTGAAAATGGGATCTTTAATTTATTTTCTTCTTGGACTTGAAGTAAGATCATAATCCCACTGAGCAGCAGCAGCAGCAGCAGTATAGTTTACAGTAATAGAACAGTGGCCATTTTTTATTTGAAAAATTATTGCAGCAAGGACAAGGACAGTAAATAGTACCTCGTCCTGGTTCTGTTCCTGGTATGCCCCATTGAATGAAACAAAGGCACCTCCAGCAAAGCAAGGGAATTTGTACAGCATAATTTTCATAATCCCAATATGATCCCATCAATTTTATAATTTTATAATTCAAATTTAATAAAATGATTCTAATTCTAACTATAATCTTACATTTATTATATGAATAAAATATATTTAAATTTACTCAAAAAAAAATTTCATATCTAAATAAAATTAATATTTATCATTATATAAATAATTTAATTAATTTAATCATACTTTTATTAACTTTTAACAATAAGTAAATAAATTGAATATAAATATCTTTCAATTGTGACAGTAACTGAAATATTGAGAAAATTATATAAAATATTATAAAAAATAAAAATTAAAATAAGACAATTGAATTATAAAAAATATATGAATTTTCTACCTATCTATTCATATATTAATTAATAGTTTCTTTAAAAATAATTTATAAATTATATTTTATCAATTTCTAAAAAAAATTATAATTTTATAATCTGATCTCACCGATTTAATCATCTACCTTAAATCAAATTTGTGTGAAAGTCCAATCTTATAAACTATGTTTGTACGGATTCCAACGCTCATTGTACTAGGAAAAGCTATAGAGAAAATACTTTTGATGGCTATTTTTGAAGAATAATCAAAAAATGTAATTAACCCAATATTAAATTATATCTTTCTTCGTAGTGGCACAAAAGTGATCAGTATGTGGATATAATATGGATATGGATAATGGGCTTTAATTATAAGCAAAAATAGTGATCCAATTGCCATTTAATCCAAGAGTATTCATGGGCTTAATAGAAAAGCAAATTTTATTTGTTAGGTTTCCTTCAACTACATTAATTTTCATTAGTTCACAAAATCAAATTGGTCTGCTCCTTGAAGTTTATTGTCTGTAAATTTTAAAAGCTATAATCACTATCATGTGATTTAACAAGATCTTGACAATCTATAATTTGGACAAAAAAATTTGAGAGATACGGAATGATAAAATTATTGTTTGGCAAGATTCAAACTTGATTTTGAAGATTAAACTTGAATCACATGCACTTTTTTTTTTTTCTGTTAATATAAGATCGACATACATTATGGTGGTGTTTGGTATATGGTTTTGGTATGGGTTTGGAATACTTTGAATTCAAATGGGATGTTTGTTACATGATTTTAGGTTTTTGTAACACTTTGGGGGTGGGTTTACATGAAACCCACCCCTCCCCCCTCCTTTTGTGTAAACCCATCTAAATGGATTTTGGAAGAGCTCAAAAACGCTGTAGTTTTGAGCCAAAAAAGCTCAAAACTACGTAGTTGGGTTGCAAACCCCCTATAGTTTGCAACCCTATTTTGCTTTTTTTTTTTTTTTATTAAAAAAAATTCACTAAATTATAGAAAATATTTTTCTCTACAAAATGACATGCACTTTGACTATTTTTTGAATAAGATATAATTTATTAAATATTCTATAATGTAAAATACTAATATTTTTGTTATAATTTTAATATAAAATTTTAATATAAAATTTATTTATAAATTTATTATTATTAATATTAAATTTTAATTTTAATATAAAATCTATTCCATTCCATTACAAAATAATACCAAACAACATAATTATTATCATTCCATTCTATTCCAAACCTTTCCATTCCACAAATCCATTCCATTCCTAAACTCACAATTTATACCAAGCGACACTTAAAATAAAAATTGAATTATCCACCAAAATCAAGTGAATCATATGAACAGCACGTGCCTGTAAATTTATAATAAAAGTAGATTATTGACCAAAAATGAAGTGAGTCCTGTGAATTCCAAGTGTGTACAAATGTGTAATAATTATAACTTTTAAGGAGTCACAAAATTGCCCCTCAGGAGGAAAGAATAGCTGGTTTCACTTCATTTGGAGGGCAAAAAACCCCTGTGCTAGAGAGGTCATGGGTTCGAAAGGGTGGAGTATGAACAATGACTCGTATTGTGGGAAGTCGAAGTCAAATTTGAAGAGTAGTGAATGCGGGAATACTCTTGTGTAAAAAAAAAATATATATCATAATACAACTGTTATATTAAAATTAAAAAAATCTATGATAAGATGGTTATTTTTTCTCATAATTTTCATTAAAAATGTCTTAAGAAAAATAAATTACTCTAACCTTACACAAACACTACACTAATTAGGAAGTCCAAGATTTGTTGATTCAATTGGAGTAGGTTGATACTAATAAATGTTTAAGGAGGTGAAATTATAGAATTAATAGTTTAAGGGGTTTTTCTATTTTAAGAAATTTAATTGAATTGGCATTTAAATTTTCCACAAAATCCAAAATTTTAATTCTCAAATGTCGCAAAACGACACACATGACACAGTCTCACTACTCACTAGCTCAGTCTTTCCTCTCTCTCACATAGTGAGGGTGAAACACTGATACCGAACCGATGGCCCTGACGACGTCGTCGAAAGGCGAAGCTGCAAAACAAGCCGCCGCCTCCGCCGACGACGACGACGATAAGCTGAAGAAAGCGGAGAAGAAGACGCACGAGACTGGGAAGAAGAAGAAAGAAGCCTTAGGATGGATGGAGTGGTTGAGAGGATGGTTGTACATTGTCTATGAGATGCTGTTCCAGAGAATCATGGCAAGTCACTTAGCCAATCCAATGCCAATTCCTCCTCTCAACGATCTGACCTTCATTGTCACTGGCTCCACCAGCGGCATTGGCCGCGAAATCGCTCGTCAATTGGCGGAGGCCGGAGGTCATGTGGTAATGGCGGTGAGGAATACTAAGGCAGCTCATGATTTGATTCGTAACTGGCAAGACGATTGGTCGGGCCGTGGCCTACCTTTGAATATTGAGGTAACTAGTTCTTGAATTCTGGTTTAATTTTGATTATTAATGTTGAGATATTTTAGTTTAATTAAGTTATTTCTATGTTTGAAAAGGTGATGGAACTGGATCTTTTGTCGTTGGATTCAGTGGTGAGATTTGCGCAAGCATATAATGCACGTTTGGGACCTTTACATGCGCTTATTAATAATGCAGGCATTTTTCAAATTGGAGGTTAGCATGAAAACAATGTATATTTCATGTTTTGAGGAGTATAGTAGTGATATTACCAACTTGGTGTTGTATGCAGATGTCGATTATTTTCGTTAACTGTATCTTTACCCTTTGGTAAGCATAATTTGTGATTTTCCTCTTAGGATCATGGCCAGATCTCTTTTTGAATAAAAGATGGACAGGGTTCCATAATCAATGTGTTAGTAATATATGGTGTTTGGGGAGAAAGGAACCGTACTGCCAGCTGAGGCATTTTGCGTCTTCATTTGGATTACATTATGTAGGCTAAAGGCACGAGTTGTATGCTAAGCCTTAATCATGCTTTTAGTTCTTTATATCACACTACTATCTTTTACACGTACTTGTCTTATCTAAGGTTGAACAGTTTCAATGAACATGGATTTGAAGTTCTTGAAGAAAAATAGTTGGCGAAACATATCTTAACATTGAATTGATTTTTCTTGCATATATACTTGCTTATGATAATATGATGTCCAGAGTTATTGGCTATGATTCTTTGGAGTCACATGAGAAGAGATGATGTGTAGAAAAACATAGTTAAGGAGAAATTTCAATTAGTTCAACACCTCTTTTGATGACTTGCATCTTCATAAATAAGAAATTCTCAATTTTTTTCAAGATTTACGTTCCATTCTGTCTTCTTTTCTCAAGCTTTTTACATAATTTCTTGTCAACGTTTAGGAGACATCCAACAATGACTTTGTAAAATCAAATGTTTTCCTTTCAATAAACCAAAAAAGTATCTGCAATGACTCTTTCCTCTGAATATATCTGGCTTTTGGTTTCAGTAATGGACATATGCTTTGAGGCTGAAGTACTTTTGGTACCCCTGTATACTATATATTTTAACATATTTTTCTTTTCACTGCAAAATTTTTGTCTATGCAAACTGAATAGATTGTTTCAGTTTGTGTGAATCAAAGTGTGCCCTACTGAAAATAATTTGATCAATTCAGATGAAGATATATGTGATTGAAGATATGTGCATGTGTGTATGTTGTTGTTAATCTTTTATTTCTCAAATTTCAGCAAGTTCTTTCCCCTGGATTGTTTGGCATAGTTTTTTATTGTTTATCAAGCTTGAAATTGTTAATAAAGCAGCTGAAGTCTACTTCTGAATCTTATACCATCTATTTTCTTATTCTGGTGTCCAGAACCACAAAAGTTTTCAAAGGACGGTTATGAACAGCACCTGCAAGTGAATCATCTTGCTCCTGCATTATTGTCTATAATGCTTTTGCCATCCCTCATGAGAGGCTCTCCAGGCCGAATTGTTAATGTGAATTCTATAGTAAGTTCATGGTGTTTACATTCCATCCTTAAAATAATTTGTTGAATCTTGATTCTACTTTCCGGACCCAAATCCTTATTGCACAAGTGAAGCATACAGGGAAATGGTCCAAAAAGGGGGAAAAGAAAGCAGGCTAGATTCCTTTTCCTGGTTAGAATAACCAACCAATAATTATCTTTTGATAGTACTAGACGATCTGGGGGAAGTAATTGGTTTATTTTGATAATGCCTCTCTACCAGTAATTGCTTATGATAATATAATTTCTTTTGATAGTATCTAGTCTGATTTTATTCTAATCTTAAAGATGACATCATCACCACTTGAATAAGCACAAAAACATCATTGTCATTTCTGGTCTACAGTATGTTACATCTAATTGTTATTCTTCAAGAAACTGAAGTTTTATGCAGATTATTTTGCATGCATGTATTTGTTATTTAATCTTTGTCCAATCCAGTTCCAATGTAAGAATAATTTCCCTGCTACCTTCCATTGTGGTGTAGATGCATTACGTTGGATTTGTTGATACAGAAGATATGAATATTACGTCTGGAAAAAGGAAGTACTCAAGTTTAGCTGGATACTCAGCCAGCAAATTGGCAGAGGTGCTTTTATTGTTTTTATTTTTTGATCAGAACTTTCATGCAAAACTATTCTATTAGAACTTTACCTTTTAATTGGTTGGGATGTGAGTCATCCATACATGTTTCTAATTTGTAGTCATCTCTTGGATATGAACTTCAGGTTATGTTCAGTAGTGTGCTGCATAAACGGCTGCCTGCTGAATCTGGGATAAGCATATTATGTGTATCCCCTGGAATAGTCCAAACTAATGTGGTAAATATTCAAACTATATGAGCACATTGTCCTCTCTTTTTGTTTGTGTAGAAAACTCTATTGCTCTTTAATGTGCACTGCACATCTTATAGCTATGTCTAGGAACTAGAATCGATGACACTCGATAGTTCCAGTATCTATTGAACCACCTAGTAAAGCAGCACATGTTTGGCATGTTTTTCATGAAATTTTCATTGAAGATATTTTTTCAAATGAACAGATTGTATATTTGATGCCTTGATGTAACTTAATAACTAGAAACATTTGGAAATGTCAAGGTAGCTAATTACTGGTACTACTTACATCTGAAGGTGGAAGTAGGGCAAATATTTCTAGAACTAAATGTGTAAGTTTGTTGTAGGGAAGAACAATGAGGCATTGTGGTATTGGTTAGTTTTTGAAGGAGATTATAAAAGAAATACTGCAAAAAATGGTAAGATTAATATAGGCTTAGGGCCTTAGCCAAGATGGATTTGTGATAACGTATTACTTTCCCCCTTTTTGTAAAATCTCTATATCAATAGTTTAGCTTTAAGGCATAATTGGATCGAGAGTATTACTTCCTCAAATAGTATTGATTCTTATGTGTTTTTCTGCAGTCAAATAAAAAACTAGGATTAAGTTGCTTTGTTGAAGCTTCTGTAAAATATAGACTATGTAGTTTATTGTTTATTCAAAAATCTGGATCTTCAAAAGCCTAAGCAGCTTTTGGTTGAAAGTGACATTTTATCTTTTGAGCATTCTAAATACTGAATCTGAGATGCCAAATGCCATAGCAAGCCAATTTTTTGGTGCTGAAACACTAGAAAACATACCATGTGTTCTGGTAGTTAAGCAGTCAAGCCCTTTCCAATTCTATGAGGAAGTAAGATAATGAATCTGATTATTGAGATACTTTTATTATCAAAGGCAATCACATGATTTTTCCTTGTTCCAATTGATTTTTCCTACTCTTTTAGGAATTCATGTGTCAAAGACCAAATATGGGAGATTTATTTCCTTGTTTATTGACTCCACCGAATGCAGGCCAGGGATCTCCCAAAGATTGTACAGGCTGCTTACCATTTGATTCCTTATTTTATATTCAGTGCCGAAGAAGGTTAGCCTCCTTCCATTTTTGTATAATTTGGGAAATTTGTAACCAAGGAAAAAATTGAACGTAAACTTCATATGGCTTATATCAAATTGTTGAGTGTAGATGAAATGTGTGTACCTATATGTGGGTGTAGAGAGTCAGAAAGAAACCAGATACATTCATGGCTATTTGGTTCTTATGGGTATTTGCTAGGTTCATTTTGTGATAAATGTACTACTGTCTCTCAGTGATTCAAATGGTTCTTTAGAAGGGGTAGATGAAATAAATATCATTGTCTGGAACATAATCTATAAACCTGTTGAACATGGATGGGTAGATTATTTCTTGCTACATGTTTGCTAATGCAAGAATGCCAGCTGCCGTAAGAGCTTGAATATTATAAACCTATCATTTTCCCCATGGTATAGTTATTCATGTTTTTAACTTTAGTGTTTGACTGAAAGAAGCAAATCTTACAACAATACCATCAGTGGATTTCTGCCATTTTCATTTTTGTTATTACTTCTGCTATTCCTACTATTTTTTATTTTTTGAGTATGGTCAACCTAAAATTTAATTTGTGTACATGTATCAGATGTGTTATTTTTGTGATTTTATTACTGTGCATTATATGTAGTTTCTCCTATTCATTTTCATGCTATTGCAGGTTCTAGAAGTGCCCTTTTTGCCGCTACAGATCCCCAAGTTCCAGAGTACTGTGAGATGTTGAAAGCTGATGAATGGCCAGTTTCTGCTTTTATATCACAAGATTGTCGTCCGACAAATCCTTCTGAAGAAGCGCATAACGTTGAAACTGCTTACAGAGTATGGGAGAAGACATTGGAACTGATTGGCCTTCCACCCGATGCTGTAGAGAGGCTTTTAGAGGGTGAAGAAATTGAATGCAAATATGGGGCATCATCCATGCAGTAGATTAAATGCTATTGTCAATTCCACTGCAGGCTGGAAAGACCAAGTCACATCCCAGACTGCGTTTCCATGTTTGGCATCTTTTGAACTGGTATTCCACTGAAACTTTCTTTCCTTATTGATCTATACAGAGAATGAAAACCAAAAATGGAAGATCAGCATTTCTTCCTTGCATTTCCATGTGGTTCTGCATGTGTCAATGTCACTGGTGCCTTAAATAGAATCTTAACAGCAGCTTAGGATATGAGAACAGCCCCAGAAGAAGTGTTATAACAGGGCCTGAGGAATTTAGAATTTTCGGTTTTGATTTAAGATCTTTTAAGCAAATATTGTGTTAATTTTTTCAATATTTTGTATCAAGAAGCGTCCATGGCATCTAATGCTTAGGCTGGAATCATTTCAATGATTTTTACTACATTTGCTGGCTACTAAAATTTAGAGAAAACAAAATGGTCCGCAATTATGCAATTATTAATAATCTGCCTGGGTAAAAAGCTGAAAAAATTGGTGAACCGCAAATTGAAAATTGAAAGTCGAAAGTAAGCTTTTACAACCGTAAAATTACGTTTCCAAATTTGCATTTACAACGTTGCATACTGTTGAGTTTTGGAACATACTAAATATCACCTCCAATTTGGTCTTATTAAAGATCACTAATCAATTAAAAGTGACCCGAATGCCTAAGAAAACGAAAAATGTTTTCCAACAGTAATATTAATTAAACATTCCTTCGTCTTTATCAACAAGATAAATCAATGCTTTTTTGCTTTTTTCATACTTTTTAAGTAATTTGTAGTCTAACCACACAATATCTTACTTCTAACATGGCATTGCTAAGAATAAAATTGAGAAAATGGGAAAGAAATGAATCACACGACATAGCATTGCTAATAATAAAACTTACTTCTGTTATAACATTGCAAAGAATAAAATTGAGAAAATGGAAAAGAGAAGAATTACACAATGAGCTATTAACTCAATGGTAAAGTAAAGCTTGAGAAACTGGAAAAGCGAAGAATCACATAATGGCTACTGGTTCAGAGGTAAAGTGTGCCTTTCATGCTTGAACTGTGAGAGCTTTGAACTACATGAACAGTTGGTTGTGAACTATGAGAATTTTTTAATCACATGAATAGTTGAATGTGAACCGTCGATCTTCAAACGTAATCTCTTTCTATTTGAATTGTCACGTGACTAATATTATACTCCCTCTTGATATAGCCAATAACCTTATCCAACACCACTTCAGGATCACATAATGGCGTAATCTTAACATGGCAAGCCAGTAAAACTTTCCCGACAGTAATTGCCCAAATATGCAATTCATGGACAGCAACAACCTCATCCATCTCGCACAAGCCTTTCTCAAGCCTAGAGGCATCAACTTCCCGTGGTGTGCTCTCCATCAGAACCTCAAGAATATTCCGCAACATATTTATAGTTGTGCCCAGGACGATTACTGAAAAAACCAGCGTGCAAATCAAATCCACATACTTCCACTCTGGTTTATACCATATTATTGCTCCACCAATCATCACGCCAATGCTTTGGATGGAATCACCAAGGACATGAATGTAGGCACCTTGAACATTTATGTTCCCTTGCTTATCTGATGATTTATATTCATCAGTTGAGAAACTCTTACTCTTTGTGAGCAGAGGTTTGCGACAATCTAATTCATTTGTATGCTGATGGTGCTCATCATCTGTGATATTTCCTTCATGATGATGAGTGATGGTCAGTCCATGGGAATGCAGGTGATCATCCTCATGCGCATGATCGTTGTGAGAACTGTCATGGCCGTGGCTGTGGCCGTGGCCGTGGCCGTGATCATGTCCTAGGACGAGAGCCATGATGATGTTCACAACCAAGCCAAAAGCCGATACCAAAAACATGAGGAAGCCCTGAACTTCACCTGTACCATGTATAAGTCTGGCAATGGCTTCATAAACAAGGATCCCTGCAAGAAGCCATATCATCTGGATAGAAACCAATGCACCTAGAATTTCTATTCTGAAAAATCCATACGAATGACGGGGGTTAGCTTCCCATCCTGACGCCCATAGAGAAAATAAAGATATTGCAAAAGCTGCAACATCTGACATAAGATGAGCAGCATCGGTCATAATGGCAAGACTGTTGGCTTTAATCCCGCCAACAATCTCCACACACATAAAAGTAATGCATAGAACAATTGCAACCCAAAGTTTCTTTGTGGAAACTGATCGTTCTGAACTTGTTTTAGCATCTGAGAATTCGCAAGGAGCTCCCTCACAAACTTTATTTCCGCCAATGCTTGCCTGAATAAGGAGCCTGTCATCATGTATCTCATTGCCATGAGCATGCTCTAGAACTGGGGCATCCATCTGAACGAATGGAGACTAACGTTCTCAGTCAACTCTTACTCCAGAAATGAAATTATATAGAGAGAGAGTTGATGCAGCTAAAGAAGTTAGAAATATCGCCATTGAAAACACAAGCGAATATCATAATCATCCTAAGTCAGAGTTACAGATCAAATAGTTTAGGAAGATACCAGCAAGATCAAGAGATTAAGACAAGAAATCAGGAGAACTTAAGAAAACGAAATGCTCTAATATGGGTGCCTTGCTGACATCCAGTACGAACAAAATTAATTGTTCTTCAAAATGTTAAACAGCCCTGTTAAGCACGGAATTCTGCTGACTCTGTTATTATTGATACTCCGAATTTGGTTCTCATAAACTAGCTAAAGTATTCTAAAATCAGGAGCAAACAATTTATGGTAGAAGCACAATAGCGAGTCAGATGGCAAAAGAAATATCACTGAAAATTTCCCAGTACAGATTACGTGTCAATCCAACTATCATAAAAGCCATACTCTAGAAAAGAAAGGGAAATAGAGAAACAAAGCTTGAATAACAGATAGCTGTAACTCTGCACAAATGACACAAAACAGAAAAAAGGAACCTGGTCTAGAAGAACTTTCTCCACGCTCCAAATCATGGAATGTTTCAATGTACCCCAGTAAAAGACAAATGGAGAAAATTGAAATGAAATTACCAGGCAACTAAATGCATTTCATCAAGCAAAAGGCTCAAAACCTTTTATAAACTAACCAGAAAAGGGTACTTCGAAATTACTGCTGACTGGGGGCCTCCACAATTTCACAGCTCAAGCAGTCTCCAGACTTTCTCCCCCATATAGTCTTCCTTTCTGAAACAAAACAAAGGAAGGCTTTTGAACAGACAATTAGAAGAAGGAAGTTAGTTCAACAGAGATGGAGGACAATGGAACCTATAGGACTTCGTAAAGGCTTACTGGTTCTTTGCGCTTAGCGCACTCAAATGTTTCAAATTATGCATACAAGGTAGTCCATAAGTAGAAGTCGAATTTGAAAGTTACACATCTATGGGAAGCGTTGAGGAATATTTGCATGCTAATACCAGTGAAGAGTTTACTTTTGGAGCTTTCAGGGACTCAGTAAATATAATTGGATGAAGGATGTGGGATGTGGGTTTTCAGTTAGGAAATGGACCTGGGAAATAGTAAAGAGATGGAAAAAACAGAGTCCACTTGAGAGAATGGAGAAAGACACATTGGAGGACTCCGAGAAGACGAGAAAAGACACCGGTGAAGAGAGAAAAAAATTTCAGTGAACTTTTCGTACTTCTAAACCATCCAATCAGGAGGAAACACCAAGAGGAATTCACAAAACTATATCAGACTCTATGAACAACAATCTCATCAAACTTGTGAATGAGCAAGAGAGAAAAAGGGCCATCTTTGCTATGAATCCTAATAAGCCTGGTCCTGATTATATGACTCCCTACGGCTACTCTCTTCTTGTAGTATTGAAATGGATACTCTATTAACATTAATAATGCCAATACACATACCATACCAAGGTACTTACAGGCGTGTCCAAGCACTCGAACCACAGAGACAATCAGATTAGGGCAACATGACACCAAGGGAAGTTCTTGCAGGAGATATGAACAATTGGCAATGTGATTTAATAACATATACCCACACAAATCAAAAGTCTTACATAATAGAATTGTTATATATATATATATATATATATATATATATATATGTAGTTGATTTGACAAAAAGACAGTTGACTTTGGGCATTTCATTTTTGGAAAATTTGCAAAAATAACACTTTTTTATCAGAATTTTACAAAAATAGCAATAGCTAAAAATTTCTTATTAAAATAACATATCATGGTAGTTTAATTCAATAAAAAATTTAAATGACATTCTTCATCATTTTTATTTCACAGTTCTGATCGAATTTTTTTATTCATTTTATTCAATATTCTATTTTACACTATTTATAATTGTTTGCAATTTCTATTCAATATTCTATTTCACATCATTTATAATCGTCTCCATTAATAGCACATATGTGACGTTGGTCTTTAAACAAAAAAATTGATGTCATAAAGAAGAAATTGTAAAAAATTAATGTATTAGAATAAGTTATATCAGACATTTTAATTTTTGTATTTATTATATTATGCATAAACTTGACATAAATATTAATTCTTTGTTAATTATAATTTATTTACTTATAAATTTTTAAAAAAATATGATAAATTAAAATTTTATCGATCACATATTAAATACACGTTAAACACATAAATTATGTGTAATTCATATTAAACACATAAATTATGTGAAATTCATATCAAATTCACGTCATGGACGTCAAATTCGACATAAAATTCGACCCGAATTCGACCTCAAACCATGGGCTTGATCCCAATCCATACAAACAATGTCCAGACGCGAGATTGATTCACGTAGCAGTATAGCAGTGGCAAACGGCGAATAGCGTAAAGACATCCATTCCATTTCCCAATTCCCAATTCCCATTTCCCAATTCCCAATTCCCAATTTCCAGACTCCCAACCAATGCATGTTGGCCAGCCGATGAATTGGTAGGGCAAGGTTGGTGTCTTGGTGAGGCCCTGCAAAAGGTGCTTTCCCTGTAGATTCATGCATTCCCCTGGTTCTGATTGTGATTTTGGCCAGCAACCATCATCCTTCTGTTTCTTTTAAATTGACGATGATGTTCGTTCAGTTCAAATAACACCGCATTTAATATTTATAATTACGGGATAGTAGCACGACGCAGTCTACATTAAAAAAAAAAAATTTGCTATATTCAACGCCTGATATTTTTTGCATTCCGATGACTAAGGTTACAAATTTGCAGGATCTCAGACAACGCGGAAGAATGTGCTCTAGAGTCGAATTTGATGTCGAATTCATGTTGAATTTTACTTTGAATTTGGCGTGAATTTGATGTGAATTTCACATAATTTATGTGCTTGACATGTGTTTAATAAAAATTTAACTTATCGTATTTTTTTCAAAATTTATAAGCAAATAAATTATAATTAATAAAGAATCAGTATTTCTGTCAGGTTTATATCTGATATAGCAAATGCGAAGATTAAAATGCTCGATATAGTTTGTTCTAGTTCGTTGATTTTTTGAGATTTCTTCTTTATGGCATCAATATTTTTACTTGAAGACCGGCCTCACGTACGTGTTATTGATGCAGACGATTATGAATGATGTAAAATGGGATATTGAATCGATGAAAAAATAAAGAAGAATGGGTAAGAAAATTCGAATAGTAACGATGAAGTGAATTAAAATAATAAAGTGAGGAAGAATATTCTTTAAGTCTTTTTACTTGATTAAACTATCCTGGCCTGCTATTTTGGTAAAAAAAAATTAATTGACTCTATTTTTGCAAAACCCTAATAAAAATGTGCTATTTTTGCAAATTTCCCTTCATTTTTCAATATTCCTTTCAAACAAAAGACTGGCACCATTGCCACTTAGCTGTGTTTAATCAATGTTGTTGTCAGCACGGCTGGCATAATGAAGTAAGTCGTGAAGCATGCTTTACCTTTTATTTTTGGATAAATTATATTTATCACCTTCGAAGTTTGTGTAAGTTATAAATCGAATTTCGAAATTTAGTAAAACTATTAGTACCTCCTTAGATATTAAAACGTTTAACATTTACCCCCCTAACTCATGACGCAATTATGAACAGTACCGTAACAATAAAAATTTTAAATATTTAGACAAAAATACCCCTCATATTTTCGTTATTAATTTGTATAAAAAAAATATTTATAACTGACATTTACCATAGAAATAAAAAGAAAAAATTATACACATTCATTGTATCAAATGCAGAATACACAAGAAGAAAAAAGAAGTAGAAAGTTGACTTGTATCAAAAAATTCGAATTAACTAAAGAATAAAAAACAAATCTATCAACGAAAAAAGAAAGTATGATATGAAAATTTCTAAAATTCATTTCATAGTCAAATCCACCAAACTAACAAAAATAAAAATATATATATTTCTTTTTTTCATACATACTATACTTTTTTTTTCGTTAATAGATTTGCTTTTTACTCTTCAGTTAATTCAAATTTTTTTATATAAGTTAATTTTCTACTTCTATTTTCTTTCTACATCCTCTACCTTTAATACAAATGAATATATATAATTCTTACTTTTATTTTTAGGGTAAATGTCAGTTATAAGTATTTTTTTATACAAATTAATAACTAGAATATAAGGGGTATTTTTATCCAAATATTAAATTTTTTTACTATTACGGTACTGTTCAAAACGGTGTTAGAGGTTAGGAGATAAATGTTAAACGTTTTAAGATATATGAGGGTATTGGAAGTTTTACCAAATATCACCTTTTAATTTGTAATTTATATGAACATTGGGGTTGGTTAATGTAATTTACTCTTTATTTAAAAAAAAAAAAGTTTACGATTAGGTAATATAAAAGACCTTATTCACATTTGAGAATTTTTATGTTTTTCTTAACTAATTAAATATGTGAACTTGGTTTTTTAAGAAAAAAATAGTAATCTTATTAAATTATCCCTAAAAAAGTTTATTTTAAAAAAAAACACTTTTGAAGTAAATTTCTATATTATCATTATTAATATTCCCTACATCATAGAAAAGAGTTCATTTTGTCTTAAATAACTTTTTATTATGTATTAAAAACAACATATTGAATGCACTACTAAATGTATAATTTTACATTTTCATTCTTACTTTTTAAATGTGAGTACACATAATTATTATTAGTAAAGATATTTTATAAATTTGGTTAAAAAACGAACTTTTTTTTTGAAACAATAAAAAGTTTTGAAAATGAATTATTTTATGCACGAATGTAGTAATGATGATTATATGTGTTCCACACTTCAAAAATAAAAATGAAAAAAAATATTATGCATTTAATTATACATTAGGTGTATTGCAATTTAAAATTAAAGACTCTTTTTGTGTAATGAAAAGAGTAAATAAAAACACATTAACAAATATAACAAAAAGAAATATGCTTCTTCACAACCAATGTCTAATTCATTCACTATAAATAGTATTATTATTTAGTAAAGGTTGTAGTTTTGTCACTACATATTAATATATCTTAATTACTAACAATAATCAAAATTTCGAATAATAAGAATAACAATAATAATATAGTAAGACGTAATTAACACAAAAAATTGGAAAGGAACATATCGATATATATAAGATTAAGAGAGTTCTATTAGTTAGTTTCAATATAATTATTGTAATATTTAAGGATAAAAAAGTTATTTATATTATTTTTTATTAATTAAGAGATGTTTGAAATTCTTATTCTTGCAAATCCTATATAGGTATGGTACTTTTAGAAAATGACTAAAATTCTTATGCTATATAAAATAGTGGTTTAATATATTACACAAGGAATGGAGAAGCCATTAATGTCGATGTCTGCAGTTCCAATCTGAGAGTTTAATGTCATTAGGGAGAAAAGAAAAAAGACATGGATTGTGTTTGGATTGTGTTTTATTTACAAAAAGTTAATTTTTTAAAATAAAAATAAAATATTCAAATATTTTTTATTTTAAAATTTAAAATTTCTCTCTTAAATTCTCCTTACATAATTTTAAAAATTTTTATTTTTTATTTTCCTTTCAAAATAATTTTTCTATAAAAAATTTTCTACCAAAATTTTTACACATTCCAATATAAATTTTTTTAAATAAATTACAATGCAAACATAGCCTAAATCTTATTTTCAGTGTGTCTAATTATTCATAAGAGTTTTAAAATGTAGTTAAGATTATACAAAATGACCTTAACTCTCTCTCAAAAGTAAATTCATCAAAGAGTAATGATTGAAATAGTGATAAATTATAGTAACTTTGTATAGTGACTGACGTGACAACCATGAAAAGACAAAATTATCTTTCATTATTTTGTGTTTTATAATGAGGATGGAGTGATGATTTTGTCTTTTCGTGATTGCCACGTCAATCACTATACAAAGTCACTATAATTTGTTACTATATGTATCATTATGAATAGCAGTATTCACAATTCAACGAGTTTAATGACTTCGATTTGCATGGTTTGATTCAAGAGTTTAATGATTCGATTGTCTTAATCGAACCATTCTTAGAAGTCAGTTAAAGCTTCAGTTTTCGAATTAGGGACTAAAATCTCGATTAATCAAACCAAAAATCGCAATTCAATTTAGCATGGCTAGTCGACCAAAAACGTCACCCTCACTTTGACAATTTTTCTAGCTCTACCCTAAATACAAGAGGAAATACTTAGGTAAAAAGAATTCAAGTTAAAAAATTTCTTAACGAATAAGTTTCAAAACCAACTAATTCTAGATATACGTGATTGAAATAAATCTCGAAAAATTTAGAATTTTCATTTTTTATTCCAAGTTTGGTGTGACAACAGTGCGATTGAATCTCTTTCTCTGTTTTTTTTTTTTTTTAAATTGAGAGATTGCATCCCATTTCACTCTGGTTATGTGCAATTCGTGCTTCTTCATTTTTAGATAGTTTTTTTGGGAAAATTGAGGAATTGCACTTCTGTGTGATTCGTACTTCTTCATTTTCTTTCTTATTTATTAGGGTTTTTGTTCCATGCGGGAGGTATTTTGTTCCTAACTTGGTTGTAGGGTTATTCAACGTATCAAGTAGCATCACGAAATGCATGGAGTAGGCGTTAGGGACAAATCTCGTAAATCAGGTTTTCATTCAGTGGTTTGTTTGCATGCATTTTTGCAATTCTCCAATCAATGCCAACAATGCCAACAAGTTAAACTGTATAGGAGTCTAGATTACTATTGATATATCGATTACTGTGCACTAATCACACATCAATCTTTTGTGCAATCTCTTTAGATTTTTAATTGTCAGTTGTCGCACTTTTCTTCATGGTTAAACATTAAGCTATCAAACCATGAAGATAAATTAGCCTTTTTGGCTAAGTTTTGTACATTTTTCCATTGAAATAAAATTTATAATGTTTTAGAGAAAAAAAACATTGTATTAATTTTTCCAATGTTTTGTATCATGAAAATTCAGTGGTATCTAATGCTTAGGTTGGAATTATTTCAATGATTTTTACCATGTTTGCTGACTACTAAAATTTAGAGGGGGGGGGAAAATGCAACTCAATTATGCAATTAATAAATCTGCCTACGGAAAAAATTGAAAATTGGTGAACCGCAAATTAAAAGTATTATTTATGACCGTAAATTGTGTCTAATCAACTAAAAATTATCCAATTACCTAAAAGAAAAAAAAAAGTTTTTCTAAACAATATTGTTTGTACTGCCTCTTCTCCAACAGCTTTCACCACTTATGGGGCTAGAGGCCCACACATTTCTTCTATTGATTACCACATGGATCACCGAACACTGTTGGTGTGGCATTAAAACCAGCCCAACAATGGGGCTCTAGACCTGACTGCCGGAGACACATCGGTACCTCTTTTAGGCCTGGACAACTCATTTTTTGGGGCTCTGTAAAGACTAATGTTGTCTAGGCCCCAAAATTAATAGTTTAGCTACGGCTGACTGTAGCTAATCGTTTGCCGATTGGTTTCTTTGGATTGCAATCGGCTTTGATCTTGTGAAGCACGGCTTTGCTTGAAAAATTGATTTGCATGTTCTGCTACAATTTTGATCCTTTTGATGTTAGGTGGCTTTTGTGAAGAATGGATTTTGATTTTGTGAAGAATGGTTGTTCGGCAACTTAGTTTAGCTTTGGTAAAAAAAATTTGACAGAGAATTCTCACATGGTTAAAGTACTGAGCATAAGTTAATTGCTAAAAAATACCTTATTTGTCATTATATGATTGGATGCCTAATAAGTGATTTATCAGGATCATCCTGATAAATCATATTCTCTTTTGCCATATATATAATTTAATAATTTATAATATTAGCACATGTCCATAACTTTAATGATACTATTGTTGCTTCATAAATTTTTTCTTTTCAATATTATCTTCTTTTATATGTTGTTAGAATTAGATTATGATTGTATAATCTTTTAATCTTTTTATCTTAAGTTCAGTTATAACTCTTATGTCTCAATTTTAAATAATTTGCCTTATTTTACTTTTCTTATCCAATTTTCTTTAAAACTTCAATCAAAACATAATATTTATCATTAAAATTTTCTGATTGTTGTTTACCATTATCGTTCGCCAAATATTTCACAAAAATTTTCCCTTTTAAGCCACCATCACTAGCATATATGGCTCACTTATTTCTTAAATTTACCCTTATTTTATTTGAAATTTTTTTTATTTTATTTTTTTGCCGTTAACAATCATCACCCCTTATTAAGGCATCACTGAGAGAGTTTAAATCATTATAATAAAATTTACTCTAATAAAATTATGGTACAAATTTAAATAATTTAATGAACCCTTATTTCAAAATTTATAAGATATATTTTAAAGTTTACATGAGTTTATTTACTATTTTTTTTGTTCATTTGTATTACTTTAATTCTTTTTGGGTTTTATCTTTGTTTTTATATATTAGATAAAAAAGTTTATATGTTTTTTTATCTTTGTTTATATGTGCTTTTTATATATTTTGTTTTTTAGGGTTTGTATGTATTTGTCTTCTAATATAAATTTTCTAGAATAATTTATTATTATCTATATCATTTAAATTTAATATGGAAATAATAATACTTTTAAATAAAAAAAGAAATTATAACATTAAAAACTTAAATTATAGTTATATTTTTTAAACAATAACAAGATCTATGCAACTGTACGGGTAGAACACTAGTTATTTGATAAAATAAAAGAGATTATAATTAAGATATTTATATTCAAAACATTTAACTGTGTAATACACTTTTTGGGTTTGTTCTCATAATTAATCAAGTAACTATGAGCTATTGGATAAACATATATTTTGAGGGTATAATTAAGTTGTTTGTATTAGAGGTGGTAATGTTTGTATAGTTCCAATGGGTATTCAATGGGATGTGAATTATTAGGATTCTTATACCTATTAAAAATACTCATACTCATTGGAAATAATTAAGAGGAATGTTATTAGGATAGAAATTTATTAAGAGGGATATAAAATACCCATTCCATTGGGAATAGTGAGACGGGTAATTATTAAGTAATGTTTAATAATTAATGACTAATGACTAATGTTGATAGTTAAATGGTTAATGATTAATGATTAGTGTTGGGTAATGATTAATACTGGTAGTTAATTCCCAATAAGAAATTTAATGGGATCCCACCAAGAATTGAAAAATGCCAATTTCATTAAATCACATCTCCTTCCAATTTCTAAAATTTAATGAGAATAACATTTCCTATTTCAATAATTTCTTACCCATTTAATTTTCACCCAATTCATTCCCATTCCCTCTCAATTGCCACCCCTAGTTTGTATGGTGCGAATTGTTCCACCATCCAAAGGTACAAGGATGATTGATTGACGAGAGTACTAGTTTGTATAGTGATTTGCTCAATAATTGATATAATATTTATGTACGTCCTTTTTTTTTTCCTTTTTTATAATATGTATAACACATTTATTACCACTATATTCAAAAGATGCCAAGTGAATACTACATTAATGACTTAATAAAAATCATAAACTCATAAACGATTGAGAATATTTTTGAGGGGTCCAAAAGATTGAGAACCTTTGGCATACTAAATGAGAAAATTCTTGGACCTTAAATTCTATGCAATTCAAAAGGTACACTTAATCTTGAGAAGATAATATAGGAGTAATACTTACATGATTTGGAATACATATTGTTGTAAAATTGTTTGAGCAAACAAAATGTTGCGTTTGATTACATTTCAAAATGTATTTTTATATTTTTTAAAATAATTTTTATATTTGTAATATATTTTTTTGTTTTATAATCATTATTTCAAAAAACATAAAAATTATATTTTAAAATACAATTTATATGCACATTTTGTATAATTTACCTTTCAAAACACATTTTTTATTTTTCTTTTATATAATCCTTCTATTTCCAAAAAAAGTTAATTTCAAAAATTTTCTTAGTTCTTAAAAAAAATTACTTTTTGCGTGAAATTATTATATTATTTTTAATAATAACAATGTGTAACTAAATTTAATAGTAAATATAAAAATAAAAAAATTATACATTTAATAATATTATACATTGTGACTTAAAAATAATTATACGCAATCTTTTAATAAATTATTTTTTTAAAACAAAAAAAGTAACTTTTTAAAGTACTTAAAATATATTTTAATATATTTTTTATTTTACAATCATTATATTAAAAAAAAAGTGTAAAAATACATTTATATGTCAATATGTTTAGTCCATAAAATATAAAACGCAATCGAGCATTCTAATTTCTTAAAAACCTCAAATCAACAGGCTTTATAGGCCACCGCCATCCTCATCGTAGCAGCTTCTTCCCATGTAAGCCAAAGTCAAAACCAAACCTCCGACCCCTGTCACTGCTACTCTACTCTTCAGTCTCCTCCACTGTCCACTCTCTCCTCTGTTCTGCTCTCTGCTCTGCCCTGCCCTGCCTTTCTCTCTGTCCGTATGTGAGGATGGAACATTATATAGAGTGAGCAACCCCGCAATTAATCTTTACGCAGCACCGGTTTTTGTTTTTCAAGCTGCAGAAATTAGTGGAGGTAAGAATGAACCCACGAAATTAACCTCACTTTTGTGTTTGATTATATTTTGGTTTTTTCCCAACTCAATCTTTCTCATTTTCATGTTGTTAAGACAAGACAATTCTGCAATCTCCAATGTTTGTTTCGTTCGTATTCAGTGATCTTCATAAGTTCTTCTTGATCATTTCTCCGAGAGAAGAATGCATTTGTTGGTGAAAATGGTCAAGATCAGTGTCATTCTAGTAATCAAGCCAACCCTTTTCGTTTTTCTTTGCCATCATCAAGCCCATTTCATCCCAGTCTCAGTTTTCATTTTTCAATGCTAAAAGTATCCACAAAAATGGAAAATAAAAAACCACAGTAAAGAAGAAAACCAGAGGTTTATATTTGCACAGTAGTTTGGGAGGTCCCATAATTTATTAATCACTTAAATGCGTCTTCCCGGCTGTTTGATTAAATGCACAAACTGCAGGCCGCAGTATTGTAATCGTTTTTCGAGATCCACATTTTCCAACTTCTAAACTTCTTATTCTTCAATAGCTGTATATTTTTATATGTATGAAACGAATAAACAATTAGTGTTTGTCTTTTGTTAGGATAAGCTTCTATTGGGGTTATTAAACTTGTCAGTTTTATGATTGAGGCGGTAGTAATTAATGTACTACGTACTATATCAATTATCATCACATGGTACTGCTGTAATTGCACTCCATAATATATGTTTCCCATGTCACATTCTCACATTTCTTCACCCACTTAATTGTTTCAATTAACTTAATTTGATTTGCTGCCATTAAATTGTCCATTTTTTTTAAAAGTAAATAATGTTCATATATTAATTAGTGATCCCAAGTTTGGAAAATGCGGTGATTCAGACAATCCCAAGTTCTTGTCTTTTAACCTTAAACATGACTACTTTGTCAAAACTCAGAAGGGGTCCAAGCTAATTCTTGAAATGTGATATTAGTGATTTAGTAAGATAAAGTACTAATAAGTTTTTGATTTTTGTGGGTAGATCCTGCAGCTTTATGAACCAAATGGAAACAAAGATGGAAGTGAAGAAAATTGGCGGTGGTTGTGATGGCGGAGCTGAAGGCAGTGGCATTATTATCAACCATTCACGCGGTGGTAGCTTCGGCCGACCCTCTTGGCTTCTCTTCAGCATTGCCGGTATCGTTGATCATCATACAATTGTACTTTATGTTTCTTAAATGATTTGTTTACCTTTTTTTGAAACATATGGTACTTTTGTTCTTCTTTTGTCGTTTCTTTCCCCACAATTGGCTATCCCAAGCCACTTTTTTTTTTTTTTGAAATTAAATGCCAACCCCTTTTTTGTCATTTATTTTTGTATTGCCAATGAATTAAATCTTGTTTTTTTTTCTTCTGATTTTTTGCAAACAATAAAGTGAAAAATTAACTATTCATTTAATTCTCTGCTTGGCAAAGCACAAGTCTCAGTTGGGGTGATAATAATAGAAGTAGGAAAAATGGACAAGAAAGCACTCTGAACACTTTGAATTATAGTGTTGAAAAGTCCCACCTCTGCTAGAAGGTAGGGGGCAATGCTTTAGTACCATTCAGAGCTGTTTACAAGCTGTTGATTGATAACTGAGTCGGGGGAGAGGGGGAGTGCAGTGCAGTGCAGTGCAGTGCAGGCCTTGAATGGGTAAAAGTAGGGCCCTTGATTGTTCCATCTCATAAATGCTTTGTTTACCTACCATTGTCTTTTTCCTTTTATTTTTTTTTTGTGGATCATCCCTGTATAATTTTTTTACTGAGTGGTTTTGATTTATTATCGTTGAATGAAATATTTAATTGACTAACATGACGTTACCGTGTCAATTTTCATATGACATTAACATTTAATATTACACAAAAACATTTTTATTAACTCAAACTTACTACTTGTATTATTACTCTTTGTGTTCATTGGAATTTTGTAGTATTCTCTTTTTTCAATATGCTTAGGATAGGCTGCACTTTTTGTTTTACGCTATGAAGGGTATCAGACGGGTGATATAAGAATCAATTGTGCGGTTTCCGCTTTCAAAATTTGAATGAAAGACAAAAGCCCAGAAACTAGAAAACACAACAGATCCCGTGTTGCAGAGACTAATTGATTCTGTCTATGGTACATCTTTGTGTTTTTCTTATCTTTGATGTACAGTTTTTTATGTCTTTATGAGCACCCTGATAATGACCTTTCCTTATTCTTTTCCAGTATTCTGGAAATGGGAATTTACCCACTGTACAACAGCCGTTTCCAATAGTTTTTTTGTCCAAAAACTTCTTAGTTTCCTTTAGAATTGGCCCATTGGCCACCATTATTGTATGAGTTCCCATTATGGTTTAAGAGGTATATTTTCCCATTATGGCCTATAACCATGCCAAGTTGAGAACTTGAGACGCTCTTCAATTCTATAAAGTAAATATTAACATACCATTTGGAACCCAATTCAGCTCGATTGAGGTCTCTAGTTTAAAGGATTAGTAATAATAAAGAAAAAATTTAGCAGTGACCATTTGAGATTTTGATTTTCCTTCTGAGGGCTTTCATGATGTAATTTAGTTTGGGTCGTTAATGGTAAAAAGAGAATTATTTGGACCAGAACCAAGAGAAAGAAGCATAAGATTCCTGACGCATTTACACGTTCCTCAGTTTTTCGGAATCCTAGAAACTAGCTCCCTAACGATGGTAAATGTAAATCCTTTGTCTATCATATGAGGAAGGACCATAACTTGTTAGTTTCCTTGTTGAAACATCAAATTTGAATTTCAAATGATTGCCCTGCTACGAGTCTTAATGAAGTCAGATGATGCCATAACTATAACATGTGCACCTGATACCGGGTTTTAGGGAGAAGGGTCCATTCTTTGGTCACGGATATAACCTGTTGAAAATAAAAATCTGGGAGTCAAATTTTTAGATCCAAAATGATTCAGGGGTTGAGCACGCCATTATTAGCATTTAATACAATACAAACTTGGCTTGCAGATTTGGACGAGAGAATGAAGTTGCTGACGGTAAATACTTCTGAAGAAAGCAATGCTGACAGTTTTGCACAACGAGCTGAGGACTACTACCAGAGGCGCCCTCAGCTGCTGGCCTTGCTTCAGGACTTGTACAATGGTTACCTCTTGTTAGCAGACCGCTACGGTCAAGCCCTTGCCAAGAATAACCATCGTCGTCGTTATTCATCTCCTATTTCGCCATTCTATTTTAGTGAAAATGATCGGTTTTATGAAGAGGATTCGGGAGATGTTATTGACTCTGATGATGCTGCTAGTTCCCTGTCCTTCCAAAACCCTTTCCCGCCTATGGTGCTGGATGCTGATATGATTGTGGCAGACCTGGTTATCAAATCTGTTGACTATGAACTCATGGTCCATGAGCTCAGCATAGTGGAAAAGAAGGCCGGCGATTCCTCAAGAAAGATAGAGTTGCAGAAGAGCTTATTGGAGGTGCTGGAGTCTGAGAGGCTGATTTTACTGAATGAGAATACCAGTTTGGCTTACAGAGTGAACGCATTGCTGGAAGAGAACAAGGGGTTGGTTACAGAGTCTGTTTTTATGAAAAGGAAGGCAGCTGATCTTGCTAGGTGTGTATTAAAGATGAGGGAAGATCACAGGGTGTGCATGCTGAGTCGAAAAATTGAGGATCTTCAAGGGCAGATATACGCATTGGAGAAGAGAAACAAGGAGTATTATGATCAACTCATCAAACATGAAGAAGAGAAAAGCAAGGCTAAGCTGGTCAAGGGCAATAGTGCATCTGAGGTGGCTCTGGAAGATTGCTTTCATGCGCGTCAAGATATTTCTTGTTTTGGTAGTGGCAGCAATGCTGTGGTCAACATGAAGAAAGGTTGTCTACCTACTCACGGTAGCATCAATGGAGGTAGGAGGGCTTCAAAGTTGTGGGAAAGGTTCAAGAAGTTTGATATCTTCATGTGTGTACCCCAGGTCAACCCTAAATATTGATAAGCAAAATAGCAATTCTGCAAAACTGATGGGGAAGATAATAGCAGTATGCACCGTGCCATTTATCCGAGCTTTTGATATTCATTCTAGTATACTTCATAAACGATCAATGTTAACCTTCCCATGCTAGTACTTGTAATTTCTATGTGCAAGTCCATGTTCAACTCTAGAGAGCCTTTATAGATATTAGATGAAGAGCAAAAAGAAGCATGCATCAGTTGTCTTTGCCAATAGCACAATAGATCCATTTGAATGCAGAACATTGACACTGAGCTTTGGAACAGCTTCAGCTTAAAATGGAGTCCAATATTTAGACAGTAAAAGAAAAGTGCTGTAATTGTAAGCTAATAACATTAAGATGCTCAAATAGTGGGAAGAAAATTGCCATTCCAAATGCGTAATGGAGTTTGAAAGATACTGGAATAACAACAAAAAGAAAAACATAAAAGGTATTACCATCATTAATCTAACACAAAAAACATTAAATTTTTCTGAATTTGTAGTAGTGAAATTTGATCAAAAGTAATTGTAATTTTACAACAATGGTTAGATGAACAAGAGATTTTCCAAACAGGAGCGTACTTTATTTATGGTCGAGAAGTGAGATAGCTGTACTACACACAAATGTAGAATAGATTTGCATTTTATTCACCAGCACTATTTGTACAGATTTCAAATGTATGGCACCTTAAACACATTTAGAGGCGTTGAGAAAATGTCTAGAGATTCTTACAACAATAGTCTACCTGATTCTGAATGCTTCTGTTCAGAACATTCGATGCAGGATATCCTGACAGTTGAGAGCATAAGTGGATATATAACCAAAAGCCCAGGTGCAACAAATATCTATTCATCTTGTAATGAATCTGTGTTAAGTTACAAATCACACAGACAACAACTGGCGAGCCAGAAGGAAATTTGACAATGTGCATCTAAATCACCGAAAGTCAATACCACACTTGGGGCTGGCAAAACTAAAGAAAATGGTTTCATTACACCAAAAAATTATTCTAGTTTTATTCGATGCCAACTGTATAAAAATTTTGGTGAGTAATATGATTGCATTTAACCTTCCCAAAAAGCATGGAAACTAAAATAATCTCTTCCATTGAATGATTAGAAGAGAAAACAGTTGTATATGGTTCATGATACAGTCCCTCTTCAGAATTGACGCAGCTGTTCCCAACACCCTTACTATTGCAGAATGTTGAGACTCCAACTGTGAACTGATGAACATGTAGTCGTAAGTTAAAAAGGAAAGCCCTTTACATCAAGGCCTTAAACTTGTGATCAATGGAAAAAACCCCACAAGCAACAAAAGCTTTAATACTTTACTACAGAATATAACTTAATTGAGACACGAAACCAATTATTATGTAAGAATGCAATTAAGCAGGAATCCTATGCCAGAACATAGTTAACCTACTCATTAGGCGATATTTGTATTCGTTATAATCTTGAAAGTTATAAGAACATTTCAAAGATAGTATCAAGTGGAAGCAGTTGAAGTTTAAATTGAAATATAAAATTATTGATGCTCTGCTGGCTTTACTTTCAGGAACTCCTTTGAAATGGCACAAAAGAATGCAAGTCTAACACCTACATCACAACAAAAATAATAACAATTCCTACCATTTTCTTTAAAGGACCATGAAAATATATGATCCTTTTTTCAGCTTATGCTAAAAAGTAATAGAGTATCTTTACCTCCAGTATATCTATATGCGTATTGTAAGGAGATGGAAGGTCAAATGGGATTTGCATGAGTGAGTTTCTCTTGAAGCCTTGCAACTCGAGCCTAAAGAAAGAAGCGCATTAACTGATAGCTGTCCATTGAAGCACAATCTTAAAATACTTAAGTACTCCTAGAGAAGACATGACAAACCAGCTAAAGAGTTCTCAAAGGGGTATTGGGGGAGACAGACCACATTCATACTCCACAAAGCAACAAAGCAGATGAGAGAAATTTTTCTACCAATAAGGATCTAAACCTGATTCATACCTTGAAAGACTTGGAACGTCGAAGAGATGGATCTAAATCCAAAGCAATTGCAAACGATTTTTCTGCAGCATCAATTTGGTCCAAAGCCATCAAAGCATCACCTTGGCAGATATAAGCCTATAAGGTCAAGCCAAACACAGAGAAGTTTAGAATGGATAGAGCAAGAATTGTGCGTGTTTCCTGGCAAGTTAGTGAAGCATTAAACAAATCTTTTTATGTCCTTAGAGTTCAAGGATAGTGAAAAGTTAACGGTGAAGTTTTGAAATGAATTGGGATAGTGCAATAGGATGAGATGGGTTTGGGAACTAATGGTTGGCTCCATCTACCAGCATTTTGTATTTGTTCATAATGATGAAATTATATCATAGAAATATTAATACAGCTTGCAAATTTGACATTTTTAATGGCAACCATTCTGTTCATGAAGCAACAGGAACAACAATAAATCTGGCTGACCTCAGGATACTTGGGAGCAAGTGTCAAAGCCTGTTTAGCATCTTCAAGAGCTCCAGAGATGTTTCCTACTGCCAACCTTGCTGTAGAGCTAAACAAAAGTACCAATGCATGAATTTCCTTTTCCCCGAAGAAAACACTTCATAGATCAAAAGATTCAAATCTGAGATATCAATAAGATTGCTAGAAACTGCTGCAAATCCTTCAACGTTCAGATATTCAGATTTATAGTCCAATGACCTTCGAATTGGGCTTGCTATGACAACACTTTTAAAAACATACTCCTTCTAGAATGAAAAAGGGATCCATTTTATAATGGAAAAAGGCAGTGAATTATCCATGTTTTCATCCTGATGATAACAGTTTTATATAAATCTTGCATTTGTGGATTAATGGGAAAAGGAATAGTAGTTTAATTTACCTGTTTTTATACATTATATGGACACCCCCAATGGGCTTAAGATCTATAGCCTGCATCAATGACAAAATGGCAACGTTTACGCAGCAATACTAGAGATTTCAGAATTTCATATGCTAAAACTTAATCCAAAACGGTTGAGATCTTACTGTATGGTTATAGCAAAATCAAATGAAGAAAAATGCTTATTCAAACACAGATCCTAGTCAGGTAAATTTAAGATAGTAATAAACTACAAAGAAGTCCCATATTCCTCATCTATTATTGATAACAGGAGAATCTAACTTTGCAAGCCAATTTTCTACTTGTAAAACTATTCATCCAGTTTATCCTAGTCGAAATATTCCTTTCTTCACTGCTCACTTATTCCCTGCTACTACTACCATATTAAGCAAAAAGGCAGACACATAAGCATACTAAATATTATCATCATGCATGATGTATCCCTCCCCTTACGAGGATGGTCTTGGGTGTTATATGAATGGGTTCGCAACCCTCCCCTTACGAGCTAGCTTTTAAGGCGGAGTTAGGCGGGTTCATGTCACTATATAGTAAGTCATAATAAAACTCCTCAATTATGCTCTAATTCTTCCTCTCATAATCCCAAGTCACTACTAAAAAAATCTCAGGTTGACTTAATTGAAGAAAAAAGGAACAGGAAACAAAATCAACATTTTGACAGGACAATACCTGTGCAAGTAGAAGCAGAGCTTCATCAAAGTTCCCCTTCCCCATCTCATTTTCAGCTCTCTTCCTCAACCCCAATGCTTCCAAACACTCCCTACTCTTCCTCTCAACCTCCTCATCACTATCCCCAACACACACAAGTGAAATCATGAGATGGGCTGCTTTAGAAGGGGTTCCACAGTGGCCTACAAAGAGTCCCTGAGGCAAAACGACGACGTTAGGACCAGCACCGCAACGGCCCAGGCAACCACAGGAGTTGATGGGCACACAAGAAGGGGAAATCCCAGAAAGAATTTGAAGAATATCTAGTGAGCCTTGCCTTCTGCACGTCCTGTTTGTGCACACTCTGATTTCTTCTACCGCCATTGTTTTCTTCTCATCATGATTAGTAGTATGAGTAGTAGTACTATTTTTGATTGATGATGGTTTTAGTACTGCTTTCACAGTTGTGGTTCTGGTGAAGTTTTTGGGTGTGGGGAAAATTGGGACTGAGACTAAAAGAAATGGAGGGCTGAGACCAGCCTTCTTCATGCTGTCTCCTTTCTCCTCTTCTCTGTTTTTGCAATTTCACTGTGTCCGTTGGTTATTTCAGTTGGTGGGAAGTGGGGGAATTCTATGAAAGCTTTGAACTGATATGACATTTAGCCACTGGCAACAGAATAATAGCCTTTTCTTCTTTTCCAATAACGTTAAGTAGTTCGAAAAAAAATAAATGCCACTTGACAAAAGAGTACAAAGCCAAAGAAGTTGGTAAATTTCGTGATATTGGTTGAGATCTAACCCACGAAAATAAAGTTTTCCTAAAGAGAAAAATAACATAGAACACCCGCCTAAGGCGAAACAAAACAACTAGTCTAAAGGGTCTACAAAAGCAACCGTTAGTCTAACTATGGTTGACCAAATATAACAAGCTACGAAATTAAGATGTCGGCTCAACTAATGCACCGCAAACCACATCGGATAAAAGAAACTGAACGCCCGCAGAGTCCCTAACTCTCGTCGTGTGCAATTGTGCTCCTTATAGACGTTGAATAGTTAGAAACTACTACCGTCTGGGGTAGAATCGACAAACTAAGCTATAGCAAAACACACCTTAAAAAAAAAACTCCCTGGATCTTTGAGCTTTTGAAGTAATTTATTCTGAATTAGAGCACTTGTTTCCTCAGTCAACGGTATTGTCTCAAAATCTTCAAGCTTCCTCTTGTTGGACATGATTTCCTTCAAAAATTTAGGATATGCAGGGATTTGAGCAAGAGCATCAGCAAAAAGTATGTTGATGTGTAACTGCTTGAACACTTGAACAAATTTTTGGAATTGCTTGTCATCTCTAAATTTTTTCAATCTTTGAGGAAATGGTATTGGCGAAACATAAGGTTCAGGTTCCTTCACTACTTCAGGAGCTTCCCTCAAGGGTTCTCCTCCAATCTCAGGTTCTTCCTCCATTACCTTTTTATCTTTTCTCATTGTCACCAGTTCTTCTTCTTGTTCTTTCTTGTTCTCTTCACCCAACTGCTTTCCGCTGCGCAAGGTTATTGCTTTGCACTGCTCCTTGGGATTTATTTCTGGCATGCTAGGTAGTTTCCCTTTGTCTCTAGCATTCATAGCATTGGCTATCTGGCCTATCTGAAATTCCAAATTTTTGTTTACTGCCACAACTTGATCCAACTTTGCTTCCAGTTTTTCAAACCTGTCTGAAGTAGCACCGGTCAGCTTTTCTATCGCTACTTCTCATGATGGTTTTACCTCAGCTTGATGTGGCCTTGGCTGAAATCCTACTGGGTTAAATTGTCTCACATTACTGCTTCCGGCATTATTCTGGTTTGCCCATGAAAAATTCGGGTGATTCCTCCAGCCTGGATTATATGTGTTGGAATATGGGTTGTACTGCTGTGGCCTGTTAAAGTTTTGAGTAAGTTGTGCATTTTCTACCTGTAAACACTCGGCAGTGGTGTGAGATCCTCCACAATTGTCATAGCACAAAATAGAATTGGAGATAACATTTGCACTACTTAATTTTTCAAACATATTAGTTAAGGAATCAATTTTAGCACTCAACAAATCTACTTTATCTACTCCATACATTCTAGGTACCTTTCTTTGTTGATTTTTCTCATTAGACCACTGAAAATTATTTGAAGACATTTCTTCCAGCAAATTATATGCTTCCTCTAGTGATTTACCCATTAAAGTACCACCTGCGGCTGCATCTACAGAAGTTTTAATAGATTGGTTCAATCCATTATAAAAAGTTTGTAAGATTAGCCACCCAGGAAGACCGTGATGAGGACACATTTTTTGCAGTTCTTTATATCTTTCCCATGCCTCATATAATGATTCATTATCTAATTGTGTAAAGCTAGCAATGTCATTACGTAGCTTAGCAGTTTTACCAGGAGGAAAATATTTGTTTAAAAATGCTTGAGACAAACCTGCCCAAGTGGTAAAAGTACTGGACGGAAAAGAAGTGAGCCAAGCTTTAGCTTTATCTTTTAATGAAAAAGAAAACAACCTTAGTCTAACTCTCGTCATGTACAATTTTTGGTGCTCCTTATAAACATTGAATAGTTAGAAACTACTACCGTCTGGGGTAGAATCGACAAACTAAGCCATAGCAAAACACACCTTAAAAAAAAAAAAAGTTATAGTGCGATTTTGGTGCAAATCGCCCACAGTGGACGAAATTCCAAAAATACCACTGAGATTTTGGACAAGAATAATACCCTTTTCATCGCAAAAATGTTTATTTTTCAAATTATTTGTATAAAGAAAAGAGGTTTGCTTCATCGAATCTCAGCTTTGGATTGTAATTTATTTGAAAAAAATTATATTAAAATGTGTAAAAATTTTGATAGTTATTTTTTTGATAAAAAAATATGTTGGAAGGAAAAATAAGAAAGAATTTTTTTTCAAATTATGTGAAGGAATCTGAGTTAGAAAATTTAAATTTTAAATTTTAAAATAAAAATGGATTTGGATATTTTATTTTTGTTTAAGAAAAATTAACTTTTTTGTAAATAAAATTGTTGTCCAAACGAAGCTGTTAGTCTATTATTCACTTACCATTATTTTGATTTCATTTTATGATGAGTTCTCTTAAAAAATGTTAACGCACGTATAACGAACAAAAAATCTTATACATTATCTGAAAAATCTTATACTCTATTCATCTAAAAAAAATTCAATTTCAAATTTTTTTTGTGTCAAAAAAAGATGAAATGTTTGTATTACTCTTTTTAATAATGAAAATACATAATTTAAATTAAAAAAATATGAATAAAAAAAATATAAAAATATACATTTAATAGTTTATTAAATATGTTGTATTTTCTATTATTTATTATAGAATTATTAAAGTCAGAACCCTGGGTTCTGACAAAAACATGTCGTATATCTCATCCCAATTGATAAGATGAATCTTTCAGGAGTAAAATTTTTAGTGAAGTTCTGTTTGGCTGTTAATTAGAATTAGGATAGGTTTAAAATTAAATATATCTAGTATATATTTTATTTTGAAATTTAAATTTTTTTTTAATAACTTAAAAATATTATTCTTTTTGTTCCAAAAAAAGATGTCGCTTTTGATTTGGTACAAATTTTTTTTTTAAAGTTATAAAGTATAATACATTTCATACATTATTAAATGTATATTTTGTATTTTAAATTTTAGTTTTTAGTTTGAGTTATATGTTATTATTATTAGTAAAGATAATATAAGAATTTCATATAAGAAGTAGACTCTTTTATTGGAATAATTTTTTTTTGGAAATAGAGAAAATATAAAATAGATATTACGAACGAATTAAAATAAGGAAAAAATTATAAAATTCAACCAAATATAATAAATTCTAATGAGAAACTAAACACACTCTAAGTGTAAATTTATAATAATAAATATGACATATTGAAAAAAATAAAATCATCCACCATCACAATACACGACTCTCTAAAAAGTGTAAAATTATAAAATGATGATTTTGAAAATGGGACTACGATAGTAACATGGTTGTTTTGCACGGGAAGAAACTTTTTTTTATTTTGGGGATCTTTTCGCAATAAATAATATTAGTTTTAACCGGCATCTTGGAATTTGGCACTCACCCCAAGAAAGTTGGTCAAGGTGAATATATAAAAACACTTTTCTCACTTTTGTAGTTTTTTTTTTTTTTTGCGCATTGAGACTTGTTTGCTAATTAGAATTAAAACTGGTTTAAAATTAAACACATTTTTATATAAATTTTGGATAAATTAAACACATTTTATATGAATTAGAAAAAAAAAATTGCCCCCAGGGACATAGGCGAGTTGGTAAAATTGAGGTGATGTGGGGAGAAATCCTCCGAGTTAGTAAGATTGAGGTGATGTGGGGAGAAATCCTCCGGCAACGCAGGTTCAAACCTCGCGTAGGGTAGATTTTTCGCTGAAATATTGTGGAAGTCTGTCCTGGGATTTGGTCTGTTGGCTCTCTCCCTCAAACCTCTGCCAATTCGTGCACATCCCTCGATTTGGCTCTCTCTCGTGTACATCTCTCGATTTGGCTCTCTCCCTAGCTAAGGGGCCTCTGGTATAGGTGGGGGAGTTTCGCCTTGACTTTCTCCAAATCAAAGAATAAGAAAAAAATTTATAAAATTTAACTAAATATAAGGAAAAAATTCTTTAATTTTAAGACGTTTCCAATTCTAACGAGGAACCAAACACAGAATTTTCCCTATAATATTGTGCAGCCTTACTTATTAGGTGTAGTATTGAGTATATTCAATATTTAGTATTTACCTCATTAATATCACACACAGAGAATGGGATTTATTTGGACTTGAATTATGAGTTAAAATATCAACTTCTCAATTATTGAATGTTAAAGTTTTACCCCTCCTGTCTAAAAAAAGAAATTCAAATTGTTATAACTTTTTTCAATTAAGAAATACAACAAAATTAATATTATATTAAGTATATAATTTAATTTTTTTGAGATGAAGAAAATAATTTTAAATGATTGTTAACTTTACTTTTAAAGAATGTTAATAAATTTGGACTTATTTGTTCTATGGGTGATAATTTATTTATTTTTTTAAGAGGAATTCTTTAGTCGGTTGTAATTTGGGTAAAATCATACAGCTATTGTATATTATAAATGTAGAAAGTATGCATAAAAAAGGTATATCTTACAAATATTTATTTTGCCTATGTGTAATAATAATACTATTCATTTTAATGCAGGATGAGCATGAATTTCTTTAGGAACTCTTACCTTTATCAATTTACATTAATTAATCCAGTTTTAAATTAAATTTGATTCAGATAGGAATGAGTACAAAAAAGATAAATCAACCTATTTATTTTTGGTTGTGCATAAATTGCATTTCAAGATGTATTTTAATATTTTTAACGTAATTTTTACTCTGAAAAAGGTTAAAACCACTTTTTAACCCACCATACTAAAGTTCAATATACTCAACTGAAGTCAGTGATCTGGTTCTTAAATGTGAATACAAAGACCAACCAAAAAGGTTGATTTGATTAGCATTGAAAGATCATGATTAATAGAACCCAAATATGAAGACAAGGATTCTCAAGGAACTTAATTTAATTAAAATCACGGAGCCTTCAGAGTGAAGAATGGGTAAATCAAAGAGTAATTTGGCAATAATTTTATGCTTCTTTGCTTATGTTTTTTCTTGCTTTTGCATTTCGCAAGCCAGAAATACGCTTGGAGTTAATGACTCCTTAGCTCTCATTTATGGGGAGTACTTGGAGTCCTCCAACCAGCGTTTTCGCCTGGCCCTGATCAATACCTCAAGCTGGACATGGTTCTTGGTGATTCAGTATGTGTATATGAATTACACAATGGATGTTTGGACCAACGACAACTACCAAACTCCAATCATCAAAGAGCCTCTGCACTTAACAATGAGTGCAGATGGAAGGCTGATTGTTGCTGATAGCTTTCACACTTTGCTGCTGCTTGTGAATGAAAAGCAGCCTGTTATGATCAACGGCACCACTGCAACCCTTCTTGACAATGGAGATCTTGTTTTGACATCACCTGGCGGGAGCACTGTGTGGCAGAGTTTTGATTACCCTTCTAATACGTGGCTGCAAGGGATGAAAATTGGGGTCTTTGATTTAAACATGATGAATCTAACTTCAAAGGGAACCTTTGAGGAATCGCCTTCTACATTAGGCGTTGATCCTAACAACACGAAAGAACTGATTGTTATGCAAGCTGGAGTGGTTTATTGGCGAAGTGGGATGTGGAGGGGCCATAATTTCGACAATCTTGACTATTCTGATAATTTTGGTGTTACTTTTAGCTATTTTTCTAACTCTAATGATGGTTACCTCACTTGGAATAGTAGTGATCCCAATGCATTTGCAGTGCTTACAATAACTGGGAATATTTCTATTTTTTCTGGGGATTTTAGTGTTAATCGATCACTGGCAGTTTGTGACGAGATTGATTGGAGCAAAGGGAATGATCAGTCCAAGGGATGTACAAATCCTTGTGGTGGTGGAGATGGATTTAACGAAATATTGGGTGAATTGGAGTTGGATGCGTGGGATAATTACACATATGGTGACGGTTCTCTTGCAGATTGCAAATCAAGATGCAGAAGCAATTGTTTGTGCCACGCTTATTCCTATATTACAAATAGCAGTGGAACTTGGGGCTGTAAAACAAGTTTGAGTCGCAGAGGAAAATATGTTTCTTCGGACAGCCAAAGAATTTACATCCGTGACAGCTTTGCTTTGTTGGGAGGTAGGTCAAAATGGTCTTAATTTTTTGTGTGTGTTTTACAGCTTAAAAACGTGATGGGATATTCATAAATATTGTTATCATCGTAGATGTTCTTTAGAATTTAATGGAAGTAGAACATTGAAATGTTGGAATCACCTGCATTTTTTGGTTTAAAGACTCATTATTGTCATTTGGTTATAACAGGACCAAATTCTACTCGATCACCTGTGCTTGCTCCTGCTCATTTTCCTGCTGCATCTCCTCCCCATTTTGATGCCCTTGCTCCAGGCCACTCTCCTGCTCATTCTCCGGGACGTACCTCTAAAATTCCTGCTACTATCCCTGCCCGGAGAAAGAGGTCAAAGAAATGGAAAGTCATGTTATCCAGTGGTGCTATGGCAACATTTATAGGAACTCTTATATTGCTTTACTTCTACTGCAACAAGCAAAGCAAACCTGGCAACTATAAAGGTACATTCTCCGGCACTCTGGTTGAACTTTTGATTCTCTCTTGTTATTGGGTGAACTTAAATGTTGTTCAATCGTACAAATGAAAAAAACTAAATAAATCGATGTGAACATAACTGAAGATACAGTGAGCTTACCACAGCAAAAGAACGGCAAAGTAGACAAGGTTAGTGGAGTGGTGGGAGTATTCCTTATTACTCCTTGTTAGACTAACAGCAATCCAAGAAAACCGTGTCAAAATTAAAGCCTGATCATATTTTTGTTGATTCATCAGGTTTAAGAAGATTCAAGGTTAATAACAGGATTGAGCAGGCTCTTGATAAAAGGGATGATGATGAATCACCTATTTTCCATCTCACAACCATAGAAATTGCAACAGAGAATTTCCGTGATAAGAATAGACTTGGTCAGGGAGGATTTGGCCCCGTATATAAGGTAAAAATTTCATCATCTTAGAACCAACCATGCGTGATAATGCGTTTCACATGTTACCGTCTCAATAAAATAATTCTAATACAGCAGCTAGCAAGTGTTTGATTCTCCTGAATTTCTTATTAGGAATTCATTGGTTGCCTTTAAATTACAAGTTTTATGGTTCAGGGTAAGTTGCAAAATGGCCAAGAGATTGCAGTTAAGAGGCTGAAAGTAATGTCTGGACATGGAATTCAACAATTCAAGAATGAAGTTACAGTGATCACAAAGCTGCAACATCGAAATCTTGTGAAACTTTTGGGGTATTGCATCCACAGAGAGGAGCGTATATTAGTATACGAGTATATGCCAAATGGAAGTTTGGATTCATTTATTTTTGGTACAGAATGTTTCATTATCTTTGCTTGCCTCTCTGAGAAAACTATCTATACACTTCTTGGTTGTAGGAGAAATTTCATCAAGACATGAAATTTTTAAGTTCCTTTTCTTTTTTTGTTTTTGCAGATCAAAAGAAACGAACAATATTAGATTGGACAAAACGTTTACAGATTATCGAAGGCATAGCTCAAGGGCTGCTATACCTGCACAAGTATTCTAGACTAAAAATCATCCACAGGGATCTCAAAACAAGCAATATTTTGTTGGACAACGACCTGAATCCCAAGATTTCTGATTTTGGTACTGCAAGAATTTTCGGAGACAATGAATCTCATGCGAATACCAAGCATGTTGTAGGGACATAGTAAGTATATAATCTTGCTTATTTAGAACAGTTGTGGAAATATGCAATTAATAAATGCATCAGTTTTCCATGACACAAAAAATTGATTCTGGTGTTGAAACAGTGGTTACATGTCCCCTGAGTACGCCCTGAATGGCATTATCTCTGTCAAATCTGATGTGTTTAGCTTTGGAGTCTTGATGCTGGAGATTATAAGTGGAAAGAACAACGGTTCCTTTTCCTATGCAGATGATCATCTAAGCTTAATAGCCTACGTGAGTAACCCAACATCATACACTTGTAGTTAGTTATCATCGATTCAATTTCCTGTTTCCAGAAGAAGAATAATCATGCCACATTTGTCGCTTCTATTTCAGGTGTGGGATTTATGGGCAAAAGGAAAAGTTTCCGACATAGTAGATCCTAGTTTAGGTGAAGCAATTTCCCCCGATGAAATTGTAAGGTATGCTCAAGTTGGATTGTTGTGTGTGCAAGAAAAGGCAGCAGACAGACCAACAATGTTGGATGTGGTGTCCATGCTTAACAACGAAACCTTAACAGCTCCGCCTATCCCAAATCCGCCTGCTTTCTCTGCCATCACCAGTCGTGTGGATAATGACAGCTTAAATGGAAATCAAGAACCATGCTCTGTTAACAAGGTGACCCTTTCAGATTTAGAGGGTCGCTGATTATTTTCAAAGCCATTGATGGAATTGGTATTCTTCTTGCTAACTGGCAAAAGGGTTCATTTGGATTGGAAATGATTTCACAAAGTGTCACTTATTTGTAAACACTTGCGTTAACTTAACTAATTAAGCCAGAACATTGGGAAAAGAGTATTTTAATTGTTCTTTTGTTGACTAAGAAATCCGTAGTTACTACTAAGGATACGCATTGGGTAAATCCCACATGTAACAGCTCGCAAAAGTATTTTAGTTGTTCTTAATCTATTACAATTTACAAATTAATATACCCTATATATTTTGTACTAATAAATTGATACTTTTTCATAACACTTGGAGCAAAAAGGGAAACAAAAATTTGAAATTATGTATTGAAAAAGTTGGACATTTTTAGATGAAGTAAGAATTACATTTAAAACTACTTTTTCACCTTTTTCGATATAAAAGTAATAAAAGAAAAATGAATTTAAAAATATAAAAGAGTTAATATCATTATTTCTCTTGAGATTTTGGCATTTATCAAATCGAACCTTGGGATTTGAAAAATAACAATCAGCCTCTTAACTAATAATCAATCGAAGTTACTTAATTGAAATTGACAAAAAGACCAAAAAATTCTCAAAAAATTTGGGTTTAAAAGATGAAGTAGAGTAAAAAACAAAGTTTTTCACAAGTGTAACACAAATTTTGTACAAGTTCTCAAAACTATGCTATTTTTTCGTCTTTTTGGCACAAGTTTTGAGGGCTTTTTGGTATTTTTGTCAATTTCAATTAAGTAACTTACGTTGACTATTAGTCAAGAAGTAATTGTTATTTTTCAAATTACTGTGTTTGATTTGATAAAGGTCGAAACTTGAAAGACGTAAAAGATATTAACTCAATATAAAAATGTGTTTTGAAAATAGGAAAAACACGGTTTCAAACATTCTTTAGTGACTTGCCAAAATCCATGCATCCTTGGTGGTCAATAAAGGATTCCAAAGCCGCCGTTCCGCGGTGGCGCTAGTGATTTGGCAGTGACAATCCACAGACAAATCGCTTTTATTCAAAAAAGTAATTAAAAATTAGTAAACCAAAACAACAAAACTTTAAATTCTGAAATAAATAGTATTAAAATAAATGCAAATGATATTGACATTTTATATATATTTTTTATTTACACTCTCATACATTGTTAAAAATATAAAAAATTATGTCATTAATTGGATTTTAAAAATATATTAATAATATAAATATGGTGTGGTTAAAAGAAAGAGCCTTTCAATACCTAAAACTCAATAATACCTAGGCTCTTTAATATCTAACTCAACAATACCCATTAATAACCCATAAAAATTTGAAATCCACTCGTTAGTCTTCATTTCAAAATAGTAAGAACTTGTTTGATAACAAAAATTATTGTTTACAATTAATAGATTAATAGATTTTTAATTTTTTAGGTGTCTAATAACGAAATTTAAATTCAACTATTGTGGCACACGTTGAATTTAGTTAATTTTTAATAATTTGTTTTAGCCGGCATATTGGACTTTGAAAGTTACCTTAGAAAGTTAGTCAGGGTCAACTTAAACCTCCTTTAAATTGTTTCCTTTATATATTTGTCCATATTTAGAACAGAAATAATATATCACAAACCAATTTTTTTTTTTTGACTAAAAAGTTAGGGATGGCTTGACCATTCAAATTGGAATCGAATAAGCCGGTATATTTTCCATGTCCAGAGGAGTCTGCTTATGTTTTTGCTTTACGAATATGATATTTTTGAGGTATTTCTAATAATATCAAGCCTTTTTTCTATTTTGACATTTTTCATTTCGAGTGTTTTAGCCCTAATTAGCAAAGGGCCAGATAAACTTTCTAGTTATGAATCGGGTATAGAAGCAATGGGCAATGCTTAGTTACAATTTAGAATCCGTTATTATATGTTTGTTTTAGTTTTAATTTTAGTTTTTTTTTTAAAAAAAATGTTGAAACGGTTTTTCTTTATCCTTGGGCAATGAGTTTTGATATATTGGGTGTATCTGTATTTGTAGAAGTTTTAATTTTTGTATTTATTTTAATTGTTGGTTTAGTTTGTGCATGGTGAAAGGGGGCATTGGATTGGTCTTAGCTCTTGAATATTTAGACAATACAAAGAAAATGGGAAAAAAAAATTGAGATTGTTATGAATTCCATTGAGTTCTTTTTCTTGACTGAATAGCCCAAAATTCAGTTATTTCAACTACATTAAATGATTTTCAAATTGGTCAAGCCTCACCAGTTTATAGCGACTTCTCTATGGTACCAATTGTTGCTTCATTGAATTTGTTTCTCTAATAGGGTTACAATTTGACTTTGATCGTTATGGACTTGTACCAAGATCGAGTCCTACACAGGTGGATCTAATTTTAACAGTTAGAATAGTAACAATGAAAATGGCTCTCTTGTTGGTGAGATTATATGAGCAAATGTCCGAACCAAAATATGTTATTGCTGTGGGAGCATGTACAATTACATGAGGGATGTTTAGTACGGATTCTTATATGTTTGGGGAGTTGATAAACTAATTCCTGTGGATGTCTATTTGCTAGGTTTTCCACCTAATCTGAAAGCAGTTATAGAGGTTATAACAAAATTTCGTAAGAAGATTTCTCGAGAAATCTACGAAGATGGATGGCAGGTTTGTCGAAATTCACAAAATTAATTACTGGTCCTTAAGTGATTACAAATTAAATTTGCAGTAGTAGCAGACCAGGTCGAATTCCAAGGGAACTGAAGTATAGTTCCAAGTCTTGAACAATAAATTGTAAATAAATAAACAAGGGGGGATTTTTGAATATTTAACTAAATTACTAAAATTATAAAAATAATTATTAAAACAGAAAAAATATAAAAATAATAAAAGTTACCAAATTAACCGAGTTGCCAATCCAAGGGTCGATATCATTCAATTGCATAACTAATCACAGGTCACAAAAAAAAAAATCTTGCAAATTCAAATATTTAACTTGAAACTTATTAGGATAGCCATAATAAATTTTCGTTTTCCTAAAATAATTGATCGAGCCCAGCACTCTAAATCAAAACTTACCATTAATTGACTGGGCACGATAGCGTTCCATATCAATTTAATGATAGTATTAAGATCTATGAAAATAGTTAAACCAAAATTAAAACACCGAGATAGTTATAGTAAATTAATCTTGTTCTATTAATTCCTCTAGGCTAAGCATGCATATTTCCAAACATAAACATATTTAACCTAGTTGCTACTTGGTCCATTTATTCATGACAATTACGGATCACTGAACTCATGGATAGCAATAGAATAAACAATGAACAACGAATTTGTCAGATTAATTAATCATCAATTATTCATAAGAATTAAATCAAGAATTAACAAGTACTTGAATTAAAAGCAAGAAAATAAACTAAGAACAAAACCTCACAGTGATTGCAATTGAAATCAATCTGTCCCTTGAATTAGAAAAGAGAATTTAGCCACTCATGGTAGCATACATGGCTGCTGGAATTTTTCTAATAATATGACTAAAACTAAAAGAAAGAAAAGAACAAAATAAATAAAGGACGTAAATTCCAGGAGGACAAAGAAAACCCGTAGGTGGCTGTTTTTTGTCTTAAAGGGAAAACAACACAAATGGGTTTCAAGAAGAATGGCAGCTGGGAATTTTCTAACAACTTCTACAAAGCTAAAAAAAAGAACATAAAACAAAGGACGTGAAGTCCAAGAGGAAAAACCAAATCAGCGGTTATTTTCTTGAAGGAAAGAAAGAGAGATACAAAACTACTCCAAGTGCCAAGTATTTATAGACTACCCGTATGTCCTCCTTGTAAATCATCAATTCAGAAACAAAAAACCAAATAGGAATGGCTTTCTGCTAGCTCAATTCCGTGCAGACTTAACAATTTTGCCAAGAAAGAATATGTGGATTCACTTTTGTTTTCCTTTCCTATATGAATCTTTTCAATTTCAGCTGTTAGAATCCTTCAATTTCAGTCAACTTCCACTTCCTTGTCCCTTCTCGATTTTTCTTTTTTTCTTTCCTGAACCTTTTTTTACTTTTGTCTTCAAGTTGTAGTCAACTTCTTCTGTCTTGTTGCTGATTTTGTTTTCTTTCTTGTGTAGAAATTGCAGCTGACTGTTCCTTCAATTTTCTGCCCACATGAAACTACTTCATTATCTCGGGTTTGTTGTAATTTTCTCCAGTAAGCTGCACCTTTCTTGTCTTCTTCTTGTTCCAATCCCAGCCGTATTCTACTTCATTATTGCCCGATTCTTGTCTTCTTTTTGCTTCCTAATTCAGCTCAACTTCTATCTCCTTGTTGCTTCCTTCTTGTACTCAGCTTGTAGTAATCTGATTGCAGTTGGTTTATACTACTCTTCGGCTGTTTCTTTTCCAATTGTACTCAGCTTTTGTTTCCTTTTTGTTTTTGAATTGTGGTTGTATTCTTCTTGTAGCTTCCTAATTCTTTCTTCACATCTTTTCTTGTTGTGCAGCATGGCTCTTGTTTTCTTGCTTGCTGCTGAAAGAGTCTTCTTTGTGTTTGGTTGTGCAGCTCACTTTCTTCTTTGTAGCTTGGTTTTTTTCTTTTCTTTACAGCTTTGTCTTTTGCCCGAATATTTTCTTTTCTTGTTTGTTTATTTGCTGCTGTATTTCTTGTAGTCTTGTGTGGCTGCCTTTTCCTTATTTCCTTTATTGCCGAATGAACTTCCTATTTCAATGCTTCTTGTTTTGTTTTGTCTTGTTGTGTGGCTGTTTCTTGATTCTTTTTCCCGAAATCAATTTTTTCATTTCCTTTTCCCAATTGAACTTTGACTTGTGCAGCATTTGGTTCCTTTCTTTGTCTTCTTTTGTTTCCTATTTTGTTTGGTTTCTTTTTGCTTCAATTTTCTTCCTTTATCAACTTTTCCTCCAATTCATCATTTTTCATACATAAAACAAAAAGTATATTAAAACCAAATAATTCCTTTTAAAATTCAAATTAATATTAAGGAAATATTAACAAGAAAAAGGAACATTCTAAGCCCTATCAATGGAATTAGATTTTAACGAGTGAACTGGTGTTTTACTTCTAATCATAAGTTTCATATTGAGAACAGTATGCATATTGGAAATTATGATAAAGGATTCCTTTATCAATCGGAATCGACATCAACGTCAGAAATACCTACTGAAACATTTTTTAAATACAAAAGTTCATTCTTTTTTCACGAATTGATGAATTAGGCAGTATTTCATTGTACAAAATAGCGTATAGCAGCCAATCTTCATAAATTTCATCATAAATGTGAAATACTTATACAATACAAATAATACAAAAAAAAAAGAAAAAGAGGGGAGAGATAAAAAAGTGTTAGCCAAATAGTATATATATATAATTATGTTAACACATCTAGATGAATATAGGTATGAAAATATAGCAATTAAGATTGACTATAAAATTAACACATCTAGATGAATATATGTATGAAAATATAGCAATGAAGATTGACTATAAAATTAAATTCAGTAAATAGAACCTTAGCCGTTAACAACTGAATAACGAGGAAAACCACGTCGAGGCGCGTTAGACGCTTTCCTTAAAACAGATTCGTCCCCTCCTGTGTGTGCTTGAGGATTTAACGGACGTCTGTCTCCCAGGATACAACGACGAACTAATGGCTTACTTGCACAAGGTAGACCGCTACAGCGAACTTGAATTTGTGCCTGTCCTCTATCACCGAAAACTACTATAATTGAAAACTTGAAAGGGAAAATTGTTGAGAGAGTTTTGTGGGAAAAATTTAGAAAATTGTCTTGGAATTCTTCTTGTCCACCAAGGGAAGTCCTCTATTTATAAAGGAGATTTCCTTGTTCAAAAGACAAGCCATTATGTTTGGAGAATGAAAAGCCAAAAGCCATCCATTATGCTTGATACATGAAAAGCCAAAAGTTTTCATCCATCCTTGACATGAAAAGCCAAAAGCCATCCATTATGCTTGATACATGAAAAGCCAAAAGTTTTCATCCATCCTTGACATGAAAAGCCAAAAGCCACCATTCATGATTGAAATGAAAAGCCAAAAGGCATCATTCATGAACCATCAAACGAAAGGTCCATAACCTACCAACATCATGAATAATGTGCTTGAAAATGAAAGGCCTTTATTCATGCATCTCCTTAATGAGCAATTTCTCATTCACATGTGCTCAACAGAGGCATTCTTATTTTCCAACAATCCCCCACATGAATGAAAATTGAAATTAGGAGATTGTTAGTGGTTAGAGCAATAGTAAAAAGATAGCTCATTAGGAGATTGACTTATTTTCTGGCTGCTAACATGGATAGCCAAGTTGGTTCACCATTTTTTTTCTCCATTCTTATTTCTGGTCTTTTATGTAAGTACTAATCTCAATTGAATTTGTGGGCTAGTGTGATGGAGTAACAGAACTACTTGTACCCTATTAGCTTCAAAAGCCAGTTGTTCACTAATAAGATAATTACTTACTTGGACAGGAGATAAGTAAAGAGAAAATGTTTGAATCCAAGATGCCCTCAGTTTAGAGAATAATCAGAATCAGATATTTAAATACCAAGATATAGATAGAAAACAATAGTATAAAATTATAGATATTTTGGTCAATAATACAATCCTCAAATCACGGGTCAACTTGTTGCCTTCCAATATAAAAACATAATCAATGCTGACTAATTGATGAGTGCTTAGTTGGTTTTTCCTTTTATTATAGCCTTACGTGTTCAGATAAGGGATCAAAGAAATGACTTAGTATGACATATCTTCCAAATCATTACTCCAATATCATATTGTCTGCCATTGTAAGATGATCTTGGAGAGATTGCTACCCCTTGAAAATTCTGTTGTTAGTCTGTACAAATCCTGAACGGAGTAAGTTGTAGCATCCAGTGGCTTGGTATGCATCAGTCTGTAAAATCAAGTCACCAAGGGTTAGTTAGCTTTCAAAGTCCAGTAAATATAATTATGCATAAAACTGAAGAATGTATGACATTGATTCTCACCGTCTAATATGTGAAGAATCTATGATAGTTGTCACCATACAACTCTGGACTGACCTGGGAAGTATGAACAATTGGCAGATTTTAAATCGTGTCACTGTAATCTGATACGTGAATGTATTCGGACAAAACAGTAGAACTAGAAGAAACAAAAAGTGAGAAAACAACAAATGTGAATGATTGGAAGATTTTGGAAATTAGACGTGGAAGAAGCCATGCTTGTTGAGTGTCTTTGTGTGGTTATTTCTTGTGTAATTTTGGTGCTGTCTGTATGCATTTCTGTTGTCCTCTATGTTGTTATGAACTAACAGAAACATGGTTTATCCTGAAAGTTTGTCCATGGCAAAAAGCAGGACATGCCCATCAAGAATTGAGCAGTACATACAAAAGAAAGCATCCAAGAGAAAGGTTAAACCAATTCACTCCTACATTTTCTACGCATTTTTTTCTTTTACTCTCTCTCTTTCTGGGACTCTTATGTATATTGTCTGGTGTTAGACTGATGTTGAGCAATTCCCATGAAACATTCTGCTTGCTATAAATTCAAAACTTTGACTTTTATTTAATCACATCAATTTTATGAATACCATGCAGTCTTTATCCTCATTTCCCATCAAAAGAAGAGTACAGATTCAAAGAATATACCAGTGAAGCAGAAGCAGTGAAAGATAAATGTCCATGGTTCGGTCTACATTCCAAGAATCCCTCTCCTGCTGTCCCTAGCTAGTATGGTGATCCTGCTGGCTGGGCGTAGAATTTGCTGTCAATGTGAGTTGCTTTGCTCGTGAATGCATTTAGTGGGCTATTGTACCTTGTATAATAAAATCCTATTTGGTCACAGCCCTTTATTTTTCATTTTATGGCAGTCGCTGTATAGGTTTTTTTTTTTATTTGGGGTCTTGTTTCTGGTTGTTGCTGACCTCTCATTAGGTACATGACATTTCTTAGCCAAGGTTTTCAGCGTAAAGATTACATTCACTCAGTTTGGTTTTGATTTTATTACATGATATTGACCATGCACAGAGTTCATTGCTTAGTGGAAAGAGTTAGATTATGAATGTTCACTTGGTTTCGTGCTTGTTTCGTAGTGATATTCATTTTCAGAGAAACATGACTATGATTAGGTTAACATATGCTAGAAAAATATTGGTTCTCTGTGTTTTCTGAGATGATTGGTAGATTGGTACAGTTTATATATATTACATTATCTACTTGCGTTTACACTCAAAACAGGAAAAAAAGAATAGCATAAATAGTCAATCTAAAAAACGTATGTGATGATATTTTGTCTTGACTTTTCTCGATGTATCCTGACAACCCGGTGGAGGTATTTAAATAGAATTGACATAACATTGCAAAGACGTTCAAATGCCTGTGGCATTGGACCAAGTTATTACTATTGCTTTGTTGACTGGAGTATGCTCCCCGCCTCTATGAGTTAGTCTACAAAGTCCATTAAAGGATGTAAATTATACTAGACAATTCCTATGTGGTAGGCAAAAGACCAATTGGCAACCCAAAGATTTGAGTGTGTGATCTTTCAGTCCCACAGTCGCCCCACTTACCACTCAGTCTGTCTTGAACGACATAAGTTATTACTATTGCTAATATGCTTAATCATGGTTTCACTTAACAATTCTCTTACTGAAAATCTGCAAATGGTTTTAAATCCATGATGGTTTTATGAATATTGCTGACAACTATATTAGTCATGCATGTGAAATAAATTTAAACTTGCACGTTACAACTAGCTTTCTACTGTGTCTTTTTGCTAGTTTGCTTGAATGGCATATGCTGTTAAGAACAAGATTATTTGACATAGCGTACTGTATTTATTGGAGTTCAAATTATTGCTAAATTGAATGACCTGAATTTCACTTGTTTTTCTAGCGTTAAATGCTTTGTATGCATCACTCCAACACTGCCCACTTTACTCATTTAGTCCTCAGACTGCAATTTATAATTTGTTTTCTAATATTTTGAAACAAGAATTTTGAGATGTTTTGTGATTCTTACTTCTCTGTGTATCATGAATGGTTTAGATGTACTTTATTGTGATTTAAGTGGGTAATTAAGTTTTGGATTTGTTATAACGTTAAATGTGATAATTCTTTTGTTGAATGGAAGATATGATATGTAGTAACTTTTATACTATTATTTATTATAGATGCATAATTAGTAAATTTTAGTTGTATTTGAAATTTCAATTTACATGAAATGAGTAAATTTTAGTTATATTTGAAATTTCAATTTACATCTAATTTTTCAATATCCAAACAAAAAATTTGGAATTATAAATGAATTTCATATTGATTCAAGTGATTTGCTAAACAAAAGAATTGAAATAATTTAAAATTCTATTGTAATAAATTCAATTCTACACAATTACAATTACAACTTCAATTCAATTCTAATTCCAATGCACCAAACAGATCCTTATGCAATTTCAGATATTCAAAGATTCTAGATTAATCAGAATAATAATAATATTTGGGAATTCCTAAACCACACTACAGTTCAATATATACCGAAAAACGAAAAACGACTCAACTGAAGTCAATGATTTGGTTCTTAAATGATAATACAAAGACCAACCAAAAAGGTTGATTTGATTAGCATTGAAAGATCATGATTAATTTAACCCAAATATGAAGACAAGGATTTCACACATGGAACTTAACTTATTTAAAATCACGGAGCTTTCAGAGTGAAGAATGGGTAAATCAAAGAGTAATTTGGCAATCGTTTTATGCATCTTTGCTTATGTTTTTTCTTGCTTTTGCATTTCTCAAGACAGAAATACACTTGGAGTTAATGACTCCTTAGCTCTCAATTATGGGGAGTACTTGGAGTCCTCCAACCAGCGTTTTCGCCTGGCCTTGATCAATACCTCAAGCTGGACATGGTTCTTGGTGATTCAGTATGTGTATATGAATTACACAATGGATGTTTGGACCAACAACAACTACCAAACTCCAATCATCAAAGAGCCTGTGCACTTAACAATGAGTGCAGATGGAAGGCTGATTGTTGCTGATAGTTTTCACACTTTGCTGCTGCTTGTGAACGAAAAACAGCCTGTTATGATCAACGGCACCACTGCAACCCTTCTTGACAATGGAAATTTTGTTTTGACATCACCTGGCGGGAGTACGGTGTGGCAGAGTTTTGATTATCCTTCTAATACGTGGCTGCAAGGGATGAAAATTGGGGTCTTTGATTTAAACATGATGAATCTAACTTCAAAGGGAACCTTTGAGGAATTGCCTTCTACATTAGGCGTTGATCCTAACAACACGAAAGAACTGATTGTTATGCAAGCTGGAGTGGTTTATTGGCGAAGTGGGATGTGGAGGGGCCATAATTTCGACAATCTTGACTATTCTGATAATTTTGGTGTTACTTTTAGCTATTTTTCTAACGCTAATGATGGTTACTTCACTTGGAATAGTAGTGATCCCAATGCATTTGCAGTGCTTACTATAACTGGGAATATTACTATTTTTTCTGGGAATTTTAGTGTTAATCAATCACTGGCAGTATGTGACGAGATTGATTGGAGCAAAGGGAATGATCAGTCTAACGGATGCACAAATCCTTGTGGTGGTGAAGATGGATTTAACGAAATATTGGGTGAATTGGATGCTTGGGATAGTTACACATATGGTAACCAAACTCTTGGAGATTGCAAATCAAGATGCAGAAGCAATTGTTTGTGCTACGCTTATTCCAATATTACAAACAGCAGTGGAACTTGGGGCTGTAAAACACGTTTGAGTAGCATGGGAAATTATGTTTTTTCGGATAACCAAAGAATTTACATCCGTGACAGCTTTTCTTTGATGCGAGGTTCGTCAAAATGGTCTTAATTTTTTGTGTGTGTGTTTTACTGCTTAAGAACGTGATGGGATATTCATAAATATTGTTATCATTGTAGATGTTCTTTAGAATTGTGGGAATCACCTGCATTTTTTGGTTTAAAGACATTATTGTCATTTGGTTATAACAGGACCAAATTCTACTCGGCTTGATCCTGTTCCATTTGCTCCCCATTTTGATGTCCTTGATCCAGGCCACTCTCCTGCTCATGCTCCGGGACCTCGCTCTAAAATTCCTGCTCCTATCCCGGCCCGGAGAAAGAGGTCAAAGAAATGGAAAGTCATGTTATCTAGTGGTGCTATAGCAACATTTATAGGAGCACTTATATTGCTTTACTTCTACTGCAACAAGTATAAAGGTACATTCTCCGGCACTCTGGTTGAACTTTTGATTCTCTCTTGTTATTGGGTGAACTTCAATGTTGTTCAATGATACAAATGAAAGAAACTAAATAAATCGATGTGAACATAACTGAAGATACAGTGAGTTTACCACGGCAAAAGAACGGCAAAGTAGACATGGTTAGTGGAGTGGTGGGATTATTCCTTACTACTCCTTGTTAGACTAACAGCAAATTATCCAAGAAAAACGGCGTAAAAATTAAAGCCTGATCATATTTTTGTTGATTCATCAGGTTTAAGAAGATTCAAGGGTAATAACAGGATTGAGCAGGCTCTTGATAAGAGGGATGATGATGAATCACCTATTTTCCATCTCACAACCATAGAAATTGCAACAGATAATTTCCGTGATAAGAATAGACTTGGTCAGGGAGGATTTGGCCCCGTATATAAGGTAAAAATTTCATCATCTTAGAACCAACCATGCGTGATAATGCGTTTCAGATGTTACCGTCTCAATAAAATAATTCTAATACAGCAGCTAGCAAGTGTTTGATTCTCCTGAATTTCTTATTAGGAATTCATTGGTTGCTTTTAAATTACAAGTTTTATGGTTCAGGGTAAGTTGCAAAATGGCCAAGAGATTGCAGTTAAAAGGCTGAAAGTAATGTCTGGACATGGAATTCAACAATTCAAGAATGAAGTTACAGTGATCACAAAGCTGCAACATCGAAATCTTGTGAAACTTTTGGGGTATTGCATCCACAGAGAGGAGCGTATATTAGTATACGAGTATATGCCAAATGGAAGTTTGGATTCATTTATTTTTGGTACAGACTGTTTCACTATCTTTGCTTGCCTCTCTGAGAAAACTATCTATACGCTTCTTCGTTGTAGGAAAAATTTCATCAAGACATGAAATTTTTAAGTTCTTTTTTTTTTTTTTGTTTTTGTTTTTGCAGATCAAAAGAAACGAACAATATTAGATTGGACAAAACGTTTACAAATTATCGAAGGCATAGCTCAAGGGCTGCTATACCTGCACAAGTATTCTAGACTAAAAATCATCCACAGGGATCTCAAAACAAGCAATATTTTGTTGGACAACGACCTGAATCCCAAGATTTCTGATTTTGGTACTGCAAGAATTTTCGGAGACAATGAATCTCATGCGAATACCAGGCATGTTGTAGGGACATAGTAAGTATATAATCTTGCTTATTTAGAACAGTTGTGGAAATATGCAATTAACAAATGCATCAGTTTTCCATGACACAAAAAATTGACTCTGGTGTTGAAACAGTGGTTACATGTCCCCTGAGTACGCCCTGAAAGGCATCTTCTCTGTCAAATCTGATGTGTTTAGCTTTGGAGTCATGATGTTGGAGATTATAAGTGGAAAGAACAACGGTTCCTTTTCCTATGCAGATGATCATCTAATCTTAATAGCCTACGTGAGTAATCCAACATCATGCACTTGTAGTTAGTTATCATAGATTCAATTTCCTGTTTCCAGAATAATAATCAAACCACATTTCTCGCTTCTATTTCAGGTGTGGGATTTATGGGCAAAAGGAAAAGTTTCAGACATAGTAGATCCTAGTTTAGGTGAAGCAATTTCCCCAGATGAAATTGTAAGGTATGTTCAAGTTGGATTGTTGTGCGTGCAAGAAAATGCAGCAGACAGACCAACAATGTTGGATGTGGTGTCCATACTTAACAATGAAGCCTTAACAGCTCCGCCCATCCCAAATCCTCCTGCTTTCTCTGCCATTACCAGTCGTGTGGATAATGAGAACTTAAATGGAAATCAAGAACCATGCTCTGTTAACAAGGTGACCCTTTCAGATTTAGAGGGTCGCTGATTATTTTCAAAGCCATTGATGGAATTGGTATTCTTCCTGCTAACTGGCCAAAGGGCCCATTTGGATTGGAAATGATTTCACATGGTGTTACTTATTTGTAAACACTGGCATTAACTTAACTAATTAAGCCAGAACATTGGGCAAAGAGTATTTTAGTTGTTTTTAATCTTTTACAAATTAATATACCCTATATATTTTGTACTAATAAATTGATACTATTTCATAACGCTTGGAGCAAAAAGAGACAAAAAAAAATTGAAATTATGTGTAGAAACAGTTGGACATTTTTAGACGAAGTAGGAATTACATTTAAAAATACTTTTTCACCTTTTTAGATATAAAAGTAATAAAAGAAAAATGAATTTAAAAATATAAAAGAGTTAATATTATTTACCTCTTTTGAGATTTTGGCATTTATTAAATCGAATTATATGGTTTAAAAATTGACAATTTGTCTTCTGACTAACAGTCAACCCAAGTCACTTAATCGAAATTGTTAAAAATACGAAAAAACCCTAAAAAAAATTTGAACTTAAGAAACAAAATAGAGTAAAAAACAAAGTTCTTCACAAATACAACATAAATTTTGCACAAGTTCTCAAAATCATACTATTTTTTAGTTTTTTTTTTCACAAGTTTTGCACAAGTTTTGAGGGCTTTTCGGTCTTTTTGTTAATTTCAATTAAGTAGTTTGGGTTGACTATTGGTCAAGGGGGTTGATTATTATTTTTTAAATTATGGAATACGATTTGATAAAAGTCAAAACTTCAAAAGAGAGGTAAATGATTTTAACTCAGTCTAAAAATGTGTTTTGAAAATAGGAAAAACACGGTTTCAAACATTCTCTAGTGACTTGACAAAATCCCATGCATCCCTGGTGGTCAATAAAGAATTCCAAAGCCGCCGTTCCGCGGTGGCGGTAGTGATTTGGCAATGACAATCCACAGACAAATCGCTTTTATTCAAAAAAGTAATTAAAAATTAGTAAAACAAAACAACAAAACTTTGAATTCTGAAATAAATAGTATTAAAATAAATACAAATGATATTGACATTTTATATTGTTAAAAATATAAAAAAATAATGTCAGTAATTGGATTTTAAAAATATATTAATAATATAAATGTGGTGCAGTCAAAAGAAAGAGCCTTTCAATACCTAAAACTCAATAATACCTAGGCTCTTTAATATCTATCTCAACAATACCCATTAATGACCCATAAAAATTTGAAATCCACTCGTAATCGTAAGTCTTCATTTCAAAATAGTAAGAAATTGTTTGATAACAAAAATTATTGTTTACAATTAATAGATTAATATTTTTTAAAATTTTTAGACGTCTAATAACGAAATTTAAATTCAAATATTGGGGTGTTGTTCAAATGTATTAAAAAATTAATTTAAATATTTATTATTCAATGAAGTTAATATCGATTTTTTTGATGATTTATATCTAATATCCGAAACTCTCATTCGTTTAACAAACTTATTAATCTTTTTCTTGCTGAAAGATAATCCTATTATTATACATACTCCTTCCCTAACCTTCTTTTTTTTTTTTATCACAACACATCTCTTCAAAAAGTTATTTTTTATATTTTTTTCTTCGTAAACAAGTTAAATAAATTTTTATTCATTTATTGTAAAAGATTGAGCAAAAAGGTCTGAAATGTATATTTAGAAGATAATAAATCCATAGAACACGTTTCTTTATCAAAATTCATTTCCCAAAATACTAAATATATTGTGGCACACGTTGAATTTAGTTAATTTTTAATAATTTGTTTTAGCCGGCATATTGGACTTTGAAAGTTACCTTAGAAAGTTAGTCAGGGTCAACTTAAACCTCCCTTTAATTGTTTCCTCTATATATATATATCACAAACCAATTTTTTTATTTTGACTAAAAACTTAGGGATGGTTTCACCATTCAAATTGGAATCGAATAATCCGGTATATTGTCCACGTACAGAGGAGTCTGCCTATGTTTTTGCTTTACGAATATGATTTTTTTGGGGGTATTTCTAATAACATCAAGCCTTATTTCTATTTTGACATTTTTCATTTTGGGTGTTTTATCCCCGATTAGCAAAGGGCCAAATAAACTTTCTAGTTATGAATTGGGTATAGAACCAATGGGCGATGCTTAGTTACAATTTAGAATCCGTTATTATATGTTTGTTTTTTTTTTTAAATGTTGAAACGGTTTTTCTTTATCCATGGGCAATAAGTTTTGATGTATTGGGTGTATCTGTATTGGTAGAAGTTTTAATTTTTGTATTTATCTTAATTGTTGGTTAAGTTTGTGCATGGTGAAAGGGGGCATTGGAATGGTCTTAGCTCTTGAATATTCAGACAATACAAAGAAAATGGGAAAAAAAATTGAGATTGTTATGAATTCCATTGAGTTTTCTTTACTTGATCAAATAACCCAAAATTTAGTAATTTCAACTACAATATTAAATGATCATTTCAATTGGTCAAGACTCGCCAGTTTATAGCCGCTTCTCTATGGTACCAATTGTTGCTTCATTGAATTTGTTTCTCTAATAGATTCACAATTTGACTTTGATCATTATGGACTAGTACAAAGATCGAGTCCTACACAGGCGGATCTAATTTTAATAGTTGGAACAATAACAATGAAAATGGCTCTCTCGTTGGTGGATTATATGAGCAAATGTCTGAACTAAAATATGTTATTGATGTGGGAGCATGTAAAATTACATGAGGGATGTTTAGTACGGATTCTTATATGTATGAGGAGTTGATAAACTAATTCCTGTGAATGTCTTTGCCAGGTTGTCCACCTAATATGAAAGCAGTTATAGAGGTTATAACGAAATTTTGTAAGAAGATTTCTCGAGAAATCTACGAAGATAGAATTAGATTTTAACGAGTGAACCGATGTTTTACTTCTAATCATAAGTTTCATATTGGGCGTAGTATGCATATTGGAAATTATGATAAAGGATTTCTTTCTCAATCGGAATCGACATCAACGTTAGAAATACCTATTGAAACTTTTTTTAAATACAAAAGTTCATTCTCTTTTCACGAATTGATGAATTAGTCAGTATTTCATTGTACAAAATAGCGTATAGCATCCAATCTTCATAAATTTCATCATAAATGTGAAATACTTATACAATACAAATAATACAAAAAAAAAAAAAAAAAGAGGGGCGAGATAGAAAAGATGTAAGGTTGTTTGTCTGCTTAGCTAGTCAAGCATCGACTAAGTCATAGATTGTTGGGTTTTAATTATTAAGGAACAGAGACTTTACAAACAAAGCCCCAGAATTGGCATTCCATTGCTGTTATTTTATATATATATGGTTACAATTATCTACACTCCCAATGTGCCTATGATGTAGCGCCCGGCAGGCTCTTAGCTAGTGTTTATCATCTTAAGAGAATAGAGTACGGTGTAGATCAATCAGAAGAGGTATGCATAAAAGTATTGGTCTCAAGAAAGAATCCGAGGATTTTGTCTATCTTCTGGGTTTGGAAAGTGTCGATTTTCAAGAATGATAATTTACTAATATGTTGGGAATCTCTTATGAAAATCATCCATGCCTGAAATGTATCTTAATGTTGGAAAGTTGGATAGATTGACCCTTATGCAAGGATTATATTGCCCCCAATTTTTATGAAATCCAATATGCTCATTGAATGATAAGAAACAAATTTTCACTTAGGCTCTATTTTGCACCTTAGAATTGAGGCCTTAAAATTAGAATTCGAGACTCCAATTCCAATTCTAATGTTTGTTTTTGTAAAGTGTTTAAAAATTAGAATTCTACACAAATTCTATTATCCCCAACTCTACAATCTAAATTCTTTCTTTTTTTCTTTTTAACTATATTGTTAGATTTTCATTTCAAATAGATAACTAAACAAAGTTTAGCCAAAAAAATTAGACTAATTGCTTTCCCTGGTGTTTGAACTTAACCGCGGAGGAAAATACAATAACAGTGTAGGACTGTTTTCAAACACGAAGGAAAATACAACAACAGTGTAGACTGTTGTAATTCTCTTTTTGAAGAGAAACAAATCTAATATATTCAAAAAGACTGCATCAAAAGATTGATGTTTTCTATTAGAATGGTAATGCTAACTTTAAATATTTTTTATTGACTTAAATTACTCACTATAATCTAGACATCAATTGCAATATGTACCTATTCATGCAACATTACAGCCTTATTTATAAGTAATATAATAATGACACGGGAGATCCCGTCAAGCCGACAAGAAGGAGTCCGCAAAGTTTTGATTATTAAACTCCCCACTTTTCGAATGATTCGCCTTATTTATTTTGGGCAAATTGGATCAGAAAATAAGTGTCACTAATTGGACTGTGTTTTCTTTAATATTTAGCCCCTACTTAAAAAAGGAACGAAACAAATGGTAAGTACATTGAACAAGCAGGCGCAGCCGAGTCCAAGTGGACAATTAGTTAAAATCTTTGCATTTTTTAAAATATTTTTACGGTTTTCAATACATTTTATGTTTCACAATTATTATTTTAATTGTACCTCTCATCAAACCCTCCATCCTCTGTCCTACAATTCCGTAATCCACCATATCGGAAGCCTTGTGCCTCTCTCCACTTTCACTTAAACGCCCACTATAAGATATAAAGGTACTGCCTGGATCATAGGATTTTAAAGTAAGGCATCAAGAAGAGTTTTCCTTAGGGTTTTGACATTTGGGTCAGTAGTTTCGTGCTTTAATTCCTTTGTATGGAGTAATTTATGTGAACCTAAATTGTGTGGAGTAATTTATGCTAGATAGAATAAATTTTTGCAGATTGTTAGTGGTTAGAGCAATAGTAAAAAGATAGCTCATTAGGAGATTGACTTATTTTCTGGCTGCTAACATGGATAGCCAAGTTGGTTCACCATTTTTTTTCTCCATTCTTATTTCTGGTCTATTATGTAAGTACTAATCTCAATTGAATTTGTGGGCTAGTGTGATGGAGTAACAGAACTACTTGTACCCTATTAGCTTCAAAAGCCAGTTGTTCACTAATAAGATAATTACTTACTTGGACAGGAGATAAGTAAAGAGAAAATGTTTGAATCCAAGATGCCCTCAGTTTAGAGAATAATCAGAATCAGATATTTAAATACCAAGATATAGACAGAAAACAATAGTATAAAATTATTGATATTTTGGTCAATAATACAATCCTCAAATCACGGGTCAACTTGTTGACTTCCAATATAAAAACATAATCAATGCTACTGACTAATTGATGAGTGCTTAGTTGGTTTTGCTTTTATTATAGCCTTACGTGTTCAGCTAAGGGATCAAAGAAATGACTTAGTATGACATATCTTCCAAATCATTACCCCAATATCATATTGTCTGCCATTGTAAGATGATCTTGGAGAGATAGCTCCCTTGAAAGTTCTATTGTTAGTCTGTACAAATCCTGAACGGAGTAAGTTGTAGCATCCAGTGGCTTGGTATGCATCAGTCTGTAAAATCAAAGTCACCAAGGGTTAGTTAGCTTTCAAAGTCAGTAAATATAATTATGCACAAAACTGAAGAATGTATGATATTGATTCTCACCGTCCCATATGTGAAGAATCTATGATAGTTGTCACCATACAACTCTGGACTGACCTGGGAAGTATGAACAATTGGCTGATTTTAAATCGTGTCACTGTAATCTGATACGTGAATGTATTCGGACAAAACAGTAGAACTAGAAGAAACAAAAAGTGAGAAAACAACAAATGTGAATGATTGGAAGATTTTGGAAATTAGACGTGGAAGAAGCCATGCTTGTTGAGTGTCTTTGTGTGGTTATTTCTTGTGTAATTTTGGTGCTGTCTGTATGCATTTCTGTTGTCCTCTATGTTGTTATGAACTAACAGAAACATGGGTTATCCTGAAAGTTTGTCCATGGAAAAAGCAGGACATGCCCATCAAGAATTGAGCAGTACATACAAAAGAAAGCATCCAAGAGAAAGGTTAAACCAATTCACTCCTACATTTTCTACGCATTTTTTTCTTTTACTCTCTCTGTTTCTGGGACTCTTATGTATATTGTCTGGTGTTAGACTGATGTTGAGCAATTCCAATGAAACATTCTGCTTGCTATAAATTCAAAACTTTGACTTTTATTTAATCACATCAATTTTATGAATACCATGCAGTCTTTATCCTCATTTCCCATCAAAAGAAGAGTACAGATTCAAAGAATATACCAGTGAAGCAGAAGCAGTGAAAGATAAATGTCCATGGTTCGGTCTACATTCCAAGAATCCCTCTCCTGCTGTCCCTAGCTAGTATGGTGATCCTGCTGGCTGGGCGTAGAATTTGCTGTCAATGTGAGTTGCTTTTCTCATGAATGCATTTAGTGGGCTATTGTACCTTGTATAATAAATCCTATTTGGTCACAGCCCTTTATTTTTCATTTTATGGCAGTCGCTACATAGGTTTTTTTTTTATTTGGGGTCTTGTTTCTGGTTGTTGCTGACCTTTCATTAGGTACATGACATTTCTTAGCCAAGGTTTTCAGCGTAAAGATTACATTCACTCAGTTTGGTTTTGATTTTATTACATGATATTGACCATGCACAGAGTTCATTGCTTAGTGGAAAGAGTTAGATTATGAATGTTCACTTGGTTTCGTGCTTGTTTCGTAGTGATATTCATTTTCAGAGAAACATGACTATGATTAGGTTGACATATGCTAGAAAAATATTGGTAGATTGGTACAGTTTATATATATATTACATTATCTACTTCCGTTTACACTCAAAACAGGAAAAAAAGAATAGCATAAATAGTCAATCTGAAAAACGTATGTGATGATATTTTGTCTTGACTTATCTCGATGTATCCTGACTACCCGGTGGAGGTATTTAAATAGAATTGACATAACATTGCAAAGACGTTCAAATGCCTGTGGCATTGGACCAAGTTATTACTATTGCTGTGTTGACTGGGGTATGCTCCCTGCCCTTATGAGTTAGCCTGCAAAGTCCATTAGAGGATGTAAATCATACTAGGCAAGCCCTGTGTGGTAGGTGAAAGATCGATCGAGTGGCAATCCGAAGATTTGAGCACGCGACCTTTCAGTCCCACAATTGCCTCACTTACCACTCGATCTGTCCGATATGCTTAATCATGGTTTCACTTAACAATTCTCTTACTGAAAATCTGCAAATGGTTTTAAATCCATGATGGTTTTATGAATATTGCTGACAACTATATTAGTCGTGCATGTAAAATATTTTTAAACTTGCACGTTACAACTAGCTTTCTACTGTGTCTTTTGCTAGTTTGCTTGAATGGCATATACTGTTAAGAACAAGATTATTTGACATAGCGTACTGTTTTTATTGGAGTTCAAATTATTGCTAAATTGAATGAACTGAATTTGACTTGTTTTTCTAGCGTTAAATGTTTTGTATGCATCACTCCAATACTGCCCACTTTACCCATTTAGTCCCCAGACTGCAATTTATAATTCGTTTTCTAATATTTTGAAACAAGAATTTTGAGATGTTTTGTGATTCTTCCTTCTCTGTGAGTCATGAATGGTTTAGATGTACTTTGTTGTGATTTAAGTGGTTAATTAAGTTTTGGATTTGTTAGGACGTTAAAATGTGAAAATTCTTTTGTTGAATGGATGATATGGCATGTAGTAACTTTTATAGTACTATTTTTTATTATAGATGCATAATTAGTAAATTTTAATTGTATTTGAAATTTCAATTGACATGAAATTAGTAAATTTTAGTTGTATTTGAAATTTCAATTTACATGTAATTTTTCAATATCCAAACAAAAAATTTGGAATTATAAATGAATTTCATATTGATTCAAGTGATTTGCTAAACAAAAGAATTGAAATAATTTAAAATTCTATTGTAATAAATTCAATTCTACACAATTACAACTTCAATTCAATTCTAATTCCAATGCACCAAATAGATCCTTATGCAATTTCAGATATTCAAAGATTCTAGATTAATAAAAATAATATTTGGGAATTCCTAAACCAAACTAAAGTTTAATATATACCGAAAAATGAAAAACGACTCAACTGAAGTCAATGATTTGGTTCTTAAATGATAATACAAAGACCAACCAAAAAGGTTGATTTGATTAGCATTGAAAGATCATGATTAATTGAACCCAAATATGAAGACAAGGATTTCACTCATGGAACTTAACTTATTTAAAATCACGGAGCTTTCAGAGTGAAGAATGGGTAAATCAAAGAGTAATTTGGCAATCGTTTTATGCATCTTTGCTTATGTTTTTTCTTGCTTCTGCATTTCTCAAGACAGAAATACACTTGGAGTTAATGACTCCTTAGCTCTCAATTATGGGGAGTACTTGGAGTCCTCCAACCAGCGTTTTCGCCTGGCCATGATCAATACTTCAAGCTGGACATGGTTCTTGGTGATTCAGTATGTGTATATGAATTACACAATGGATGTTTGGACCAACAACAACTACCAAACTCCAATCATCAAAGAGCCTGTGCACTTAACAATGAGTGCAGATGGAAGGCTGATTGTTGCTGATAGTTTTCACACTTTGCTGCTGCTTGTGAACGAAAAACAGCCTGTTATGATCAACGGCACTACTGCAACCCTTCTTGACAATGGAAATCTTGTTTTGACATCACCTGGCGGGAGTACGGTGTGGCAGAGTTTTGATTACCCTTCTAATACGTGGCTGCAAGGGATGAAAATTGGGGTCTTTGATTTAAACATGATGAATCTAACTTCAAAGGGAACCTTTGAGGAATTGCCTTCTACATTAGGCGTTGATCCTAACAACACGAAAGAACTGATTGTTATGCAAGCTGGAGTGGTTTATTGGCGAAGTGGGATGTGGAGGGGCCATAATTTCAACAATCTCGACTATTCTGATAATTTTGGTGTTACTTTTAGCTATTTTTCTAACGCTAATGATGGTTACTTCACTTGGAATAGTAGTGATCCCAATGCATTTGCAGTGCTTACTATAACTGGGAATATTACTATTTTTTCTGGGAATTTTAGTGTTAATCAATCACTGGCAGTTTGTGACGAGATTGATTGGAGCAAAGGGAATGATCAGTCTAACGGATGCACAAATCCTTGTGGTGGTGAAGATGGATTTAACGCAATATTGGGTGAATTGGATGCTTGGGATAGTTACACATATGGTAACCAAACTCTTGGAGATTGCAAATCAAGATGCAGAAGCAATTGTTTGTGCTATGCTTATTCCTATATTACAAACAGCAGTGGAACTTGGGGCTGTAAAACACGTTTGAGTCGCATGGGAAATTATGTTTTTTCGGATAGCCAAAGAATTTACATCCGTGATAGCTTTTCTTTGATGCGAGGTTCGTCAAAATGGTCTTCATTTTTTGTGTGTGTGTTTTACTGCTTAAGAACGTGATGGGATATTCATAAATATTGTTATCATGGTAGATGTTCTTTAGAATTGTGGGAATCACCTGCATTTTTCGGTTTAAAGACTCATTATTGTCATTTGGTTATAACAGGACCAAATACTACTCGATTTCCTGTGGTTGTTGCTGTTCCATTTGCTCCCCATTTTGACGTCCTTGATCCAGGTCACTCTCCTGCTCATGCTCCGGAACCTAGCTCTAAAATTCCAGCTACTATCCCTGCCCGGAGAAAGAGGTCAAAGAAATGGAAAGTCATGTTATCTAGTGGTGCTATGGCAACATTTATAGGAGCACTAATATTGCTTTACTTCTACTGCAACAAGTATAAAGGTACATTCTCCGGCACTCTCGTTGAACTTTTGATTCTCTCTTGTTATTGGGTGAACTTTAATGTTGTTCAATGGTACAAATGAAAGAAACTAAATAACTCGATGTGAACATAACTGAAGATACAGTGAGTTTACCACCGCAAAAGAACGGCAAAGTAGACAAGGTTAGTGGAGTGGTGGGATTATTCCTTACTACTCCTTGTTAGACTAACAGCAAATTATCCAAGAAAAACGGCGTAAAAATTAAAGCCTGATCATATTTTTGTTGATTCGTCAGGTTTAAGAAGATTCAAGGGTAATAACAGGATTGAGCAGGCTCTTGATAAAAGGGATGATTGTGAATCACCTATTTTCCATCTCACAACCATAGAAATTGCAACAGATAATTTCCGTGATAAGAATAGACTTGGTCAGGGAGGATTTGGCCCCGTATATAAGGTAAAAATTTCATCATCTTAGAACCAACCATGCGTGATAATGCGTTTCAGATGTTACCGTCTCAATAAAATAATTCTAATACAGCAGCCAGCAAGTGTTTGATTCTCCAGAATTTCTTATTAGGAATTCATTGGTTGCTTTTAAATTACAAGTTTTATGGTTCAGGGTAAGTTGCAAAATGGCCAAGAGATTGCAGTTAAGAGGCTGAAAGTAATGTCTGGACATGGAATTCAACAATTCAAGAATGAAGTTACAGTGATCACAAAGCTGCAACATCGAAATCTTGTGAAACTTTTGGGGTATTGCATCCACAGAGAGGAGCGTATATTAGTATACGAGTATATGCCAAATGGAAGTTTGGATTCATTTATTTTTGGTACAGACTGTTTCACTATCTTTGCTTGCATCTCTGAGAAAACTATCTATACACTTCTTGATTGTAGGAAAAATTTCATCAAGACATGAAATTTTTAACTGCCTTTTTTTTTTTTGTTTTTGCAGATCAAAAGAAACGAACAATATTAGATTGGACAAAACGTTTACAAATTATCGAAGGCATAGCTCAAGGGCTGCTATACCTGCACAAGTATTCTAGACTAAAAATCATCCACAGGGATCTCAAAACAAGCAATATTTTGTTGGACAACGACCTGAATCCCAAGATTTCTGATTTTGGTACTGCAAGAATTTTCGGAGACAATGAATCTCATGCGAATACCAGGCATGTTGTAGGGACATAGTAAGTATATAATCTTGCTTATTTAGAACAGTTGTGGAAATATGCAATTAACAAATGCGTCAGTTTTCCATGACACAAAAAATTGACTCTGGTGTTGAAACAGTGGTTACATGTCCCCAGAGTACGCCCTGAAAGGCATCTTCTCTGTCAAATCTGATGTGTTTAGCTTTGGAGTCATGATGTTGGAGATTATAAGTGGAAAGAACAACGGTTCCTTTTCCTATGCAGATGATCATCTAATCTTAATAGCCTACGTGAGTAATCCAACATCATGCACTTGTAGTTAGTTATCATAGATTCAATTTCCTGTTTCCAGAAGAATAATCAAGCCACATTTCTCGCTTCTATTTCAGGTGTGGGATTTATGGGCAAAAGGAAAAGTTTCAGACATAGTAGATCCTAGTTTAGGTGAAGCAATTTCCCCAGATGAAATTGTAAGGTATGTTCAAGTTGGATTGTTGTGCGTGCAAGAAAATGCAGCAGACAGACCAACAATGTTGGATGTGGTGTCCATACTTAACAATGAAACCTTAACAGCTCCGCCCATCCCAAATCCTCCTGCTTTCTCTGCCATTACCAGCCGTGTGGATAATGAGAACTTAAATGGAAATCAAGAACCATGCTCTGTTAACAAGGTGACCCTTTCAGATTTAGAGGGTCGCTGATTATTTTCAAAGCCATTGATGGAATTGGTATTCTTCCTGCTAACTGGCCAAAGGGCCCATTTGGATTGGAAATGATTTCACAAGGTGTTACTTATTTGTAAACACTTGCATTAACTTAACTAATTAAGCCAGAACATTGGGAAAAGAGTATTGTAGTTGTTCTTAATGTATTACAAATTAATATACCCTATATACTTTGTACTAATAAATTGAAATTATGTATAGAAAAAGTTTGACCTTTTTAGATGTTGCTGTTAAAGAGAGAGCAAAATGTAGCTTCTTTTAGGTTAGCAACAGTAGACTTAGCAATTTCGAGCGGTCATGAACTATTAATGTATTTTTCTCCGTAGGTAATTTTTATATCGGAAAGAGTAATTAGCCCATTTTTTATGATTAAACTATATAAAGTTATTCATTTGAAATGACAAAACTAACCTTATATATATATAAAAAAATACACTTAAAAATGCTTTTTCACATTTTGTGATATAAAAGTAATAAAAGAAAATTGAATTTCAAAATATATTAATTTGTTTTAAAAAATAGGAAAAACAAATTTTCAAACATTCTCTAGTGACTTGCCAAAATCCCATGCATCCTTGGTGGAGTTTTTTCCCAAAAGAGGATTTTTTTCAAAAGAGAGGAAAATTATAGGGTTTGACCAAGAGACAGTCCGAGCCAAATGCGCCCACCCAAACCCGGAACAGTGCAGCCCGGCAAATGCGCCCAATTCAAATGCGCCCATATCGTCAATAGTGTCATTATGTCATTATGGGATTTACGAGTTAGTTATCAACATCTCAAAATAAAACATACAATAAGCCAAGCTGCTATCAAATTGTGACGCCACCACATTTTAAAAAGATGTGTCCAAACTTTTGTAACTATAATTTAATATATGTATATCAACACTTCTGCTCTTGCTTTTCTCCAATACCATTATCAGAAGTCCATCATGAACTCCCAGTCCCAACTAATGGTTGAGAGAGTAACAGGCCAGAGGTTGGTTTTTGACAATGACGTCAAAAGGGAAGGAGACAAAAGGAAAAGGGTTGTGTGGAAAAGCAGTGACACGCAATGGTTCAAAATGCAACAACGAATGAGAACGTTTCATATAAAAAACACTATGGCTTATTGCGAGCCAATACGCAAATATCCTAGTTATACAAAAATTGCTACAAGTTTCTAGGCATACGTCACCGTCCCAAAAAACTTTAGTAAACACTTGCTTAACTTTAGTTTTATGTGGATTTATTTTATTTCATCAATTTCCATAGGCAGTATCTTCTTCTGAATTTTTATATTTTTGGGGTATTTTGTATATTCTTTAATATATTTTTATTTCATACACATGAAAATAAAAAACTAAAAAAAAAATGTAATCCGTGTGAACCAGCATATATTTGAAGTTGGAATTGATCATAAACTAATAACGAAAAAACATGCTACTTCTATGAAGGAATCTAACAAACGTTTCATGTTGATGCATACTATTATAGATACCATGAAAAAATTTACCTTGTGTTAGAATATATTTAAAATATTTCTTTATAAATATGTGATGTTAGAATATATTCAAAATATTCCTTATAAATATGTTAAGCAATATTTAGTCATAGATAGACAATATTTAATTTTTTTTATACACAGTTCACTGTTATATTTATAGGACACTTGTACTGAATTATATCACACATATTCCGAAAATATAAATATTTTTTTTCTCTCAATTTCAATATCAGAGCTTTCGTCCAAACAAAAAAAAAAATTCAGCCTCCATATAGCATGATTTCGGCTAAGCTTGGTTCCAAATCAATTTTACTTTCTGTGACAATTTTGTCTTTTTCTTCTGAGCCAAGCTTCATCAATTTTTTTCTTTCATTTTTTTTTCAAACCTATGCTACAATTTTTAATTTTTTTTTTGTGTCTTTCTTACCCGCCATGGCCAAAATTTTGACTGGAGGCCTAATAGGTTCACATGGCCGAATCTGATTCAGCCGTGTGACTCTCTGGCCATAGCGTGATCACGGCCGAATCTAATATGATTGTACAACCTTTTTTTGGAGAAAAGCAAGAGCAGAAGTGTTGATATACATATATTAAATTATAGTTACAAAAGTTTGGACACATCTTTTTAAAATGTGGTGGCGTCACAATTTGATAGCAGCTTGGCTTATCGTATGTTTTATTTTGGGATGTTGATAACTAACTCGTAAATCCACAATGACACTATTGAGGATATGGGCGCATTTGCCAAATGCGGATACGGGCGCATTTGCCAAATGCGCCAAATTGAATTGGGCGCATTTGGCAAATGCGCCCAGGCTCGGGCTGCACTGTTCCGGGCTCAATTTGGCGCATTTGGCAAATGCGTCCAGGCTCGGGCTGCACTGTTCCGGGCTTTGGTGGGCGCATTTGGCAAATGCGCCCAAGTATATGGGCGAATTTGTCAAATGCGCCCACCACCTTTTCGGACTGCCTCTTGGTCAAACCTTATAATTTTCCTCTCTTTTGAAAAAAATCCTCTTTTGGGAAAAAACTCATCCTTGGTGACCAAATAAAGGATTCCAAAGCCGTTCCGCGGTGGCGGCGGTGATTTGGCGATGACAATCCACAGACACATTGCTTTTATTAAAACAACAAAACTTTAACTTCTGAAATAAATAGTACTAAAATAAATGCAAATGATACTGACATTTTATATATTTTTTTGTTGACACTGTCATACATGATTAAAAACATAAAAAATTATGTCATTAATTAGATTTTAAAAATATATTAATAATATAAATATGGTGCAGTCAAAAGAAAGACCCTTTCAATACCTAAAATTCAATAATACCAAGGCTCTTTAATATCTAACTCAACAATACCCATTAATAACTCATAAAAATTTCAAATCCACTCTTAAGTCTTCATTTCAAAATAGTAACAACTTGTTTGATAACAAAAATTATTGTTTACAATTAATAGATTATAAGATTTTTAATTTTTCTGAGGTCTAATAACGAAATTTAAATTCATTTAACTATTTGGGTGTTGTTCAAATTGTATAGAAAAATTTAAATAGTAAAAATTAATTTAATACTTATTATTCAATGAAGTTAATACTGATTTTTTTTAATGATTTATATCTAATATCCGAAACTATCATTCGTTTAACAAACTTATTTATTTTTTCTTACTGATAAATAATCCTATTATTATACATACTCCTTCTCTAACCTTCTTTTTTCTCACAACACATCTCTTCAAAAAGTTATTTTTTTATTATTTTTCTTTATAAACACGTTAAAAATTTTTTATTCATTTATTGTAAAAGATTGAGCAAAAAGGTCTGAAATGTATATTTAGAAGATAATAAATCCAAAGAACAAATTTCTTTATCAAAATTCATTTCCCAAAATACTAAAATATATTGTGGCACACGTTGAATTTAGTTAAGTTTTAATAACTTGTTTTAGCCCGCATATTGGACTTTGAAAGTCACCTTAGAGAGTTAGTCAGGGTCAAATTAAACCTCAGTTAAATTGTTTCCTTTCTTTTTTATATATATTATTTTGTCCATATTTATTGTCCTTACCAAAATGAAATTATTTTTTGATTTGATTTGTGAGAGTCAAATTTTAGTTTTGATTCTCATTAAGAAAATTAATAATTTTGCTTCTAATGCTTCTTATTATATATATATATATATATATATATATATATATATATATATATATATTTTTTTTTTTCTTCTTTGCATTATTATTAGCAATATATTGCAAATTTGAAGCCCAGGAGGATCAAAATAATAAATCCCAAAAAGCAGTAAAATCCGAAACAAGAATCACCAAGATAACCGCTCGGTTTGGAAGCTTATTTCGTGGAGATCAATTTGAATAAATTGATTTTGTAGGAAACCAACTGTTATGGCCCGCACAGAACAAGCAAACAAATTTGAAGGTTGACTCTCGTCCAAGAAAGCAAGAAGTCAGGTGGCCCACGCTCTTAATCAAATCTTGACACAATTGAGCAGCCGAATGCAATGAACAAAAATTGATAAAAGCTTAAAAAAACCATGCGGCTAATTTCTTGAAAAGAATACCGGTAGAACCTTTTTATTTTATTTTTTTATTTTGTAACCCCCTTGAAGGTAACCAAGTTAGTGGGTGGATGAACGCGTAATTATAAGATTACGAACTCAAATCATCTGCTGACACCTTTTTAGTTAAGCCCGTCGCACAGGGCTTGCTTAACCTAGTGCGGTTTACTTTTCCTGTGAGAATTTGCGAGTTATTCTACAGGGACGGGGTTTACTCAGTGCGCACCATTGGGTAGCGGCTACAAATTCTCTTGTCAACAAAAGGTAGAGATTTTGTAATTTTCCTTTTTTTGTAAAAAGGTGGAAATTTGTTCTTGTAGTTTTACCAAAATACTCTATGGTTATGGTATTTGTTAATTATAATCCCATCCCCGGCATATTCTTGTAATTTTACTCATATTTTCAAAACATATCGTTAATTTACTTTTAAGAGAATATATTATCTACTCTTTTTTTTAAATAATTAAATTAAAAGAAAATCTCAAATACCAAGAAACTAGTAAAAGAAGCAAACAAACTTTCTCCCAAGGGCATAGGCGAGTTGGTAAGTTTGAAGTGACGTGGGGAGATTCAAACCTCATGTGGGGCAAATTTTCTACTGAAATATTGTGAGAATCTGTCATGGGGTTTGGTCTGTTGGCTTTCTCCCTCAGGTCTTTGCCAACTCAAAGCAAGCAAACTTATATCTAGTTTTGATCAAATAAAGGATTTGAACCAATTAAAATTTTGAGTTAATATCATTTCCTCTCTCGAGGTTTTGCAATATAATAATCAGCCCCTTGTAGTTTGAAAAATAACAACCAGTCCTCTTGATTAATAGTCAACTTGGCAAAAAAACGAAAAAGCCCTCAGGGGGCTGGTTGTTATTTTTTAAACCACGAGAGGCTAGTTATTATATTGGAAAACTTTGAGGGGGTAAATGATATTAACTTTATTAAATTTTTAAAAAGACAAAAATATGAAATATAAAGACAAAAATTTAATAAAATTATGTAAAATTTTGAGGTCTTCTTTACCCCATTAAAATTTTAGATTAATTTGAGGGCTTCACAAGATCTTTCTTGTTTTTTCAAAATCACCTATAGTATTACATAATATGGTTGTAAATACAACTCATGAGAATTGAACACCTAAAGATGTTTGAACACTTGAATATGGTTGTAAACACATAATATAATTGTAAATACAACTAGTGATATAGTTTAAAATTTTTTATTAAATTTTTAAAAAGACAAAAAAGATGAAATTTAAAGATAAAAATTTAATAAAATTATTTAAACTATATAATAAATTTTTTTAAACTAAAAAGATAAAATTTAAAGATAAAAAATTAATAAAATTTAAAGACAAAAAGATTTTAAAAAATTTAACCTTAAAAAACAAAGTAATTATATAATAATTTTTTGTCTTTTTGATGTAAAATTTTTAACAAAAATTTACATAATTTTGTTAAATTTTTGTCTTTAAAATTCGTATTTTTATCTTTTTAAAAATTTAATAAAGTTAATATCATTTACCCTATCGAGGTTTTGTAATATAACAACAGCCTTCCCGTGGTTTAAAAACATAACAACTAGCCCCTTGAGGGTTTTTTTGTCTTTTTGCGAAATTAACTATTAGTCAAGGGGGTTGGTTGTTATTTTTTAAATTACAGGGGGTTAATTGTTATATTGCAAAACTTCGAGAGGGTAAATGATGTTAACTCTTAAAATTTTTTCTGATCAGTTCAGAAATCATATAGAAAAAGAGTAATGATAGAGATAATGACAAATCATAGTGACTGACGTGGTAACTATGAGAAGACAAAATTATCTATTTATCTTCATTACAAAACACAAAATAATGAGAGAAAAAATATTTAACCTCCTAAAATATATGCCAAATTTTAATACTTGAACAAAAAAATTATAATAAATAAGATATTTATGTGAATATTTGAAATGTAAAATTCCTTCTTCCATAAGGACGATTAGTAGAGAATCGTCACTATTTCTCTTCCCATTCAAAACGTGCACATATTTTTTTTAAAAAAAAACATCTTAAAAAATGGGAGAATTTTGGGGCCAACCATGAACTGAGCGTTTGAGCTATTGTCCAATTCTTCATTGCTGGAAGTTCATTGCGATGATCCATTTCCCATGTCAAAGGCGTGATGGATATAAAGCAGCGGAGAATACGCCTTCATAAATGTCAAGCAGAATAATTTTGGATTCCACTTCTAGCCCAGAAAACAAAATCAACTTTAAAAAAATATTACTACTACTTATTCTTCATTATACTATTTTGATGGAGTATTTTTGAATACTCCTTCGGTCTTTAAAAAAATAAAAATTTTTAAATTAATTATTAGGTATAAGATATTTAATACATTAACAATGTGTAATTTTCTATTTTTTAATTATGAGTATATATAATTATTATTAGTAAAAGCATTTTAAAATTTTAATTTAAAAATATATTTTTTAATAAAAAAAATTAAAATATTTTTTTAGATGGGAAATTATTTAAATATTTATTTTTTAAAACGTGCATTTCCTGTATCGAAATGTGGAAAACACTCCCACTTCCCCATCACAACTGCCCATGGGCCTCTCCACCGTCATTAAACTTATCCGCTTTGCAGCCACCATCACACTCCTCCCCTTTCTTAAATCAATAAGAATCCCATACACTTATCCCTTAACGTCCCACTTACAATCTCCTTTCAGTAAAGGATATTGAGAGTAATTTTGTATTATTTAAATATAATAAGAATAATTTGTAGATGAAAATGTTTTAAATTTTTTGGATAAAATATACACAAATCAAAAAGTATATTAATTTTAATTAACTTGTACAAAAGTTAAGAATTTAATCAATGTGCACAAATAAAAAATTATATTTATCTATTTTAATTTTAAATAATTTACGCAAAAATTAATGAAATAACCAACGTACACAATATTTAGTCTTCCCTCCACTAACAACAATTCTTTCACCATCACTTCCAATAGCTCCACATTCTTTTGGTTGTTCTCCCAGTGAAGATGATCAAGTGAAGGAAAGGATAAACCCTCATGCCTATGCTCCACTTTACACTCATTGACCTCTTTTAAAGCAAAAAAAAAAAAAAAAAAAAAAAGAAAGAATGTCACGAGTGGGGAACAAGGTGGGTGAAGGGAGGGGATTTAGATAGGGTGGAAAAGAATTTTCTTAAATTAGACCTTTTTTTTAATTGTAAGTTTTGGTGATTTTATCAAAATAATTGGTTAAATGACCAAAAGTTTTCATTCAAAATAATTTAATAGCTGCTTAGATAATTTGCCCTCATTGTTTGTAAGTTATGAAAATAATATTGGGTGAATATATAATTATAATTACGTTTTCTTTATGAATGATGATGAATCAATTGACCTTGAAGTGATGTTACCAGTATATTTGACTTTCTCTGATTATCAAATTACCCTCCCAATCAAGAAAAGAAATTATAGCTTTTTAAAACGCATACTTTGATTTCTAGAAGCAAATTTGGGTCCAGCATGACGCTTTCTTTCGTATAGAATTAGCTTTGATAAATAAGAATATATTTATACGTACTTGAAAAAATAGAGACGTATGAATTACGTTTTAAAATGCTTTTTTATATTTTTCGCACTAATAGTTATGAAATAGAAGGTATATTAAAAATGTAAAATGTTATATTAAAAAACAAAGAAATGCATTTTAAAATGCAATTCAAGCACATAATTATACAACCTAACTTTTGCTCCTTTGTTTAGTCATTCATATATTAGAGAAAATACTTTTTATTTCTTCTTCTCTGCTAAAACAATTTCTCTCTAAATTTTGTAGTTTCTTCTCTATTATTGCATGTTTTAGTATCTCATAACTATCCGCATGCATTTATATACTCTCGTTTAGATTAACCAAAATCTTCGAGATTTTTTTTTTTTAAAGCTTTGCTGTCATAACTTGTTTTAAATTTCTCGATGACAATCTTAATTTACCAAATTATCATCAATTCTTGCATTCTACTGATAATGGTGGACTTAATAATGCCAAAGGAGTCAAGAACATATTCCATTAAAAGAAAGATCGTTTTTTGAAAGAATTTTTGGACCTATTAAAAGTATAATTTATGCTCATGAGAATTATTGTGTGATCTGTGAGAAAAAAAAAAATTCAAAAAATGAGGTGTCGAATTTATTAGGGTAAATTACATATATTACCCCAGTGGTTCGTATAAATTACCAATCGAATTTCGAGATTTGGTAAAACTACCAATGCCCTTTAGGGAGGGGCTAAATGTTATGAATTTAACGGGGTTAAATGTTATGAATTTAGTTGATTGGAAGGGTTAAATGTTATTAATTTATCAAATTTAAATGGGTATTGATAGTTTTACCAAATCTTGAGGTTCGATTGGTAATTAACACGAACTACAGGGGTAGTAGATATAATTTACCCAATTTATTAATTCTCGTACATAAAGATATCAAATGGATTACGAGAAAATATTCTTAGCATCCGTTATACTATGTAGAATTGTACTTCCAAATACAATTAAAAGGACAACTTATAAATTAGGGGCGATCGCCTACGTACATAATAGGGGGGCAAAAAAAAAAAAGAAAAGAAATTATGTGATTGATTTGTTGTGTTAAAAATAAGAATATAACAGTTGTATGAAATATTTTTTCAATAGGCTACGTCAAACTTGCATACGTAGTACCTCATGTGTAGTTCCTAATTATATTGCGAAACTAGCAAAATGAAAGCAACCTAAACCATAGTATAAGTGGGAGAGCGATAAAAAGTGATGCTTGAAAGTCTTTAAGGGAAAGGAAAAAAGGTAAAAGCGTGGGAAAGGTTTTTAAATAATAAGAGTTACTACCGCCGTGGTAAGTGCATCTTCATATGATCACCAATCTTTGGAGCTTTGAATCTTTAACAAAGCCCATGTTGCGATCCACTGATATTATTCCAAAAAGTCCGAAGAGGAGCACAGGAACAACCATTTGGAGGTGGGAATCCAGGAACAATCTTCTTCTAGAAAAGCGCAGAAAGTCACTGGGGTTAAAACGCCATGCATGCTCGCCAGGAACCATTGCCATGATGGTCAAAGTAAATCTTAATAAAAGGAAAAAAAAGATTGCCCACAAAGAACGACGCCGAAAGATGGCCGACGTGGAACTATTGGGAGAATTATGCATTACTTTTTGGAGGCAGAAATGGTCTTTTCAATCTCCATAGTATAAAATGGGTTCTATATTGAGTAGAGTTCGGAACATATTTGGTTAGTAAATATAAATATATCTCCAAGTATAAAAAATAAAAAATCTCCATCGTATTCCGTTACCGCGTCGTTATTGCGTAAATTCATAGTCATTTTCCTCATGGTTTATTTCAATATTATTGTTTTTCTGTATCTTTTCTCGAAATAAACAATTGGGCTGCGGTCTTCTGCCAGCGATTTGGCTTAATCTGTTTCTTTTGTTTGTTTGTTTGTTTGTGTTAGAGTAATCATGGACTCTCCATCTATTTTATATGCTGGTACCTTTTTTCGGTTTTATGGGAGAGTAATCATGGACTCTCCATCTACTTTATATGAGGGTACCTTTTTTTGGTTTTATGGGATATTGCAAAAATAACTTTTTAAATGTTACTATCCTTTTCTTATTATATGGAGATAAATTTTGTGAGAATTTTTGAGGTTTGAAATGACGGTTGATATGAGATTAAAAGAAGATCAAGATTTTAAAAAGAAAAATCAGAGGGTACACAAATTAACAAAGGGTCTAGGTCGGATAAAAAATGTGAAAAATTATTTAAAAAAACATATTTTCAAATGCAATCTGACCACATTTGGGAGAAAAAAAATATTCCATACAATTTACTGTATTCTTATTTTTGGTGCAGCAAACCAAATATCGTATCGAATGTTTTTTTGCCTAAAGCAAACTAACTATTCATTTTAATTCAATAGTATTTGAGAATCAATTGCTAAACATAAGTAGGAGTTGAATTATTTATACTCGTTCAATTGCATATATTTACCCTTTGTCCATTTGTTCTGAATTCTATTTTTACTTTTTTTTTTGTCCTCCTATTATATAAATAATTTGTCCCCTCTTATTTATAGCATGTTCCCCTAATTGCTACCAATTTTATGTGGTGTAATAGATGTAAAAAATATTTTTTCGATTTTGAAAGATATCGGAGTTTCTCTTGCATAAAATTGTAATCTACCACTCAACTATGACACTTGGTGCACACCAAACTAATTTAGTAGCAATGGTCAGAAATTTAATTTATCAAATTTAACGAAGGTAGATGTAATTAACTCTATTAGATAAAGTTGGAGGAATTAAGGATTTTATGGGAAGAATCCATGACATCTATAATCGTATGCGATGCCGCATATATTCTTGTAGCACAATCTTTGCCACCATACATATGGAGACTCATGACTTGAAGTGAATTGGTGATGAGCAATCAGTTCAACATTTGAACTTAAGGAAGAGACACTGAAAACACGTGTGCATTCTAATGGATGATAAAGCTAATCAAGAAAATAAAAAACAGAAGCTTCTATTGGTGATAAAAGTAATCAGGCAGTAGCATATAACAACAGGGATTCTTTTAAATTTTAATTCATGGTTGTATGAATTAAACTTGGAAGCAGCAACGGCACTTTCCAAAATGGTGTGAAGCAGAAACATGAATTCAACACTATTATTATGAAAAAAACCTGGGCGGCATTATCAAAGGGGATGCTAGTTTGATTATTTTAATTGTCGCAAACATACTCATCTTGGATTTTGAAGATATGCTAAATAAAATCACGGGAAAACAAATAATTGATCAGGGTTTAGGAACTCTTGTTATAATTTCAGAAATTTTTAATAAATCAAATATGAGGTATTATAATTGTAGAAATTTTGGTCAAACAGTAGAGGAGTTTATATACATGGGAGAAAAACCAATTTTTACGTTTTGCAACAAAAATTATACACAAACTATAAGTGAACTTCACCGATTTTTTGTGAAGGGTTTGTAAAAGTGCGGTTTGAAACGTAATTGAAACTATACGCTTATGGAGCTTTTAATTATAGAAATGAATGAATAAGATGACTGAATCTAGAATGTCTGATCTTAACAGCCATAATAAAAAACTAAAAGCGTGCTGACTGGGAAATCATGATTAGAGAAATTGAGGCAATCATGTAAGAGTACTCAATGAGGAGGACGCCTATAAAATGCCCCTGTTTCAATCTTAAGAAAACATCGAGTGTCAATTGTGAATCCAAGGAAATAGCAGCACTAGTGACTAAAAATTCAGTGGGATCAGAGATATGAAGTGCAAGGGAACGGTATGTGTAACAGGTGGAACTGGATATTTGGCATCATGGGTGATCAAAAGGCTCCTTCAAAGTGGTTATTCTGTCAATACTACAATTAGGTCCTCTTCTAATCCAGGTTCGTTATGTTATGTTATTTGATTGTTTTCCTGCCTTGTATTGATCTCCCTGTCAAAATACGTTCCACTTGTTATCTTCTCACCAGCTCTGCATGCGTTAGTATCGTATCACTGAATAAAAGACAAAGTGACAACTGAAAGTATGTGATGAAATCATCACTTTCTCTTTTGGGCTGGAAGTTTAAACTAAGTTACATGCATGGATTGCAGGATTAGGGTTAACAAAAAGCAGTTCACTTTTTACCCTCGTTTGATCCTCAAATCAAGATTTTGCTGAGTCCCAATAGGTTTCCCACCAGTTGATATAGTGCTATGGCTTTGATTCTTAAAATCAGAGTTAGATTTGAGTTATTTTTGCGCCTCCTTTTCCATTCCATGGTTCTATCTTTATCCACAGGTTCTGGACATCCCTGTTATCGATCCATTAGTCTGTTTCTGCATTTACTCCTTCAGCTGACTAATGCAAATTTTTTTTTGTGAAAATGTCACTGCCAGGGAGGAAAAATATTAGTTATCTCACAGATCTACCCGGTGCATCAGAAAGACTACAGATTTTCAAGGCAGATCTTGACAAACCAGAGAGCTTTGCACCTGCAATTGAAGGATGCATTGGAGTCTTTCATATGGCTCATCCAATTGATTTTGACGGCGCAGAAACTGAGGAAGCTAAGGTCAAAAAAGCTGTGGCTGGAATGACAGAAATTCTCAAGGCATGTCTGAATTCCAAGACAGTGAAACGAGTCGTATATACTTCAACTACATTGAATATTGCTATTAATGATAAGAAAATAGTGGACGAAACCATCTGGAGTGATGTAGATTTCATGAGGAAAAAGTTTGGTAATCATGGGATTGCAACTTATGCAATCACCAAGGTTTTAACAGAAAAGGCTGCCATTGAATTTGCCAAAAAAAAAACCTGAATTTTGTGAGCATTCTTCCTCCTTTTGTACATGGACCCTTCATCACCCCTTTTTTCCCGGAATCAGTGCGTTTAGCAATGGCCCTGATATACGGTAAGCCAGTGTTTTTCAGAACAATGGGATAGCTTATATCATTCTGTTTCTCTCTGAAATTGCCAAAGCACCTCAAACGGGTACATAATAATCAAGGTTTTCTTTTCACTGTGATAAGCCTAGTTGTCTGCATTCTTTTTTTCATTGCGCAGGTGATCAAAAGAACTACGGAGGTCTTTTGAAACCAAGTTTTGTCCACATTGATGATTTGGCCCGGGCCCATATCTTTCTTTTCGAGAATCCTGATGCCAAAGGAAGGTACATTTGTTCCGCTGCTGATACCACAATTGATAAGTTGTCCAAATTTCTGTCAGCTAGTTATCCTGAGTACCCAATACCATCTGCAGAGTAAGCTATTTTTTTCTTCTCCATCATTTTGTTTACTTTTGTTGATATTAAATGGTGAAGTGAAATTAAATCTGCGTGAAATCACTTCTCTTTTAGTTCCTTGAAGGACATTAAAGGGTTCAAGGGGGCCGATTTTTCTTCAAAGAAACTCTTGGATGCTGGATTCAAGTACACTTATGGCATTGAAGAAATGTTTGATGGAGCAATTGACTGTTGCAAACAAAAGGGCTTTCTTTAATTGAGATGCACTTACTTGGCGTGTTTGAGTTCACTCTATTATTTATCCTCTGCCGTAATAATGCATTTACTTTTAAGATGCAATGCCCTTTTATACGGAGGGTTCCCTGTAACACCTATCACTCTCTTTATTATGCGTTCTTATTTGTCTCTGTAATATCCACTTTCACAATAGATATTTTCAGTCTAAAGATTTATTTATTTTTATTAATTTTATATTTGTGGATTAATACAAAGAGAACGCCAAGCAAATATTGATAAAAATTACAATTGAATATGTTTGTTAAAATAGAAGAAGTAATGTATGTATTAACATAGTTAAAACGAAAGTGGACATAATCAATATATTAAGATCTGAAATATATATATATATATATATATATAAAATAAATATCATTAGGTTCCAACCCACAAAAATATGTACTTTTATAAATAATAATGACGATATATAATTAATATAATTGACCTTATATAGTGGGATAAAACTTTAATTGTTAATATATATATATACACATAATATTGTTAGCTGGTATCATAACCAAGTCCGAAAAGTAAAATTATAATTATATATTTCATCTAGTTATAATATTGTTAACGTAGATATGATATTTTACAAGTAACCGTCTTGTCGAGCTTACTGATCTTTTTCCTGTCAGTTTTTAAGCTACCTTGTGGAGTAAAAAAACGACATGGATAAATTGATACAGAGATTTCTTTGGGGCAGTTCAAACTATCAACGTAAAATGCATTACGTGGATTGGCATACTATAAATACTCCAAAGTGGCTTGGGGGATTGGGTATGATTGACTTCCATTTAAAAAACTCGGCCTTGTTATCAAAAAGGCTATGGAGGTTTGGCAATGAGGTGAATTCACTATGGAGGACTTTTATGGTGGAAAATACGGGCTTGACAAGAAGCGTCTCCTCCCCACTTTTTGTAATAACAGATTTGCCTCTAACTCATGGAAAGCTATTACTGCCCTCCTCACCCCCTCTAACAAATTCTATGATGTAGTTTCAGCAGGAATGAGGGCGTTGCTCGGGAAGGGAGACAATATTGTTTTCTGGCATGATGAATGGATAGAAGGTATGACACTAAAACTGTGCTTTCCTCGCATTTTTGCTCTGTCTGTGAATAAGGGTGGATATGTGGCTGATTTCGGAAAATGGAGGAATGGTCAATGGGAATAGCGGATTGATCTCCGTAGGAATGCTCTCGATTGGGAAAACCAGTAGTGGGAAGATTTGTTAAATACTCTAAAAGGGCAATATCCCAACCGAAACTCCCAAGATCGGATCATTTGGCGAGCGGTCCCGAATGGTATTTATTCCACTTCTTCTTTTTACAAATCTGTGTTACTGCCTCAAAGGCAAGGGCAAGTTAATTGGAACCTAGTGTGGAATGGGTATAGTCCACCTAAAGTGGAAGTCTTTGTCTGGCAACTAATCCACCAAAAGCTTCCTGTGAGAAGCTATCTGCTTAGGAGGGGTATTATCAGAGCAGAGCTTGCAGTGTGCCCGTTGTGTAATTCTGAGTTGGAATCTGTCCAGCACTTATTCTTCGACTGTTGGTGTAGTTGGTTGGTATGGACTAAGTGTTTGGAAACTTGGGGTAGCACCTAGGTCTGCCCGGGAGATCTTTTCATATTCCTGAATAGTTGGCAGCAGTCATCTCCGGAGTTTAAAGGAAGACAACCTTGGAGTCTACTATTTTATGTCATTACTTGGTCTATCTGGCTGTGCAGGAATCAGGTTACTTTCAATAATAAAAGCTTTGATTTCGCGCAACTCATGGACTTGATCTTTATCAGATTTGCAACTTGGTTTAAGGCAAGATGGCCATCTTCTCCAACATCCATTTCAGACATATTTCGACAGCTGAATAGTGCAGAAGTGAGATAGGTACTCGGATGCAAGAAGGAAAGTGTCACCTGGTCTCGGCCTCAACCTAGTAGAATGAAGTTTAATGTAGATGGTTCAGCAGTCGGGAAGTTAGGCAGGGCTGGGATTGGAGGAATTCTAAGAGATGAAATGGGTAAAATAAAGGCCGTGTTCTCTAAGAATGTTGGAATTTTGGATTCAATCAGGCCGAGTTCCACGCTATTCGTGAGGCTTTTGTGGTTTTTTCTGAGTCTATTTGGAAGTGTTCCCATGTACTTGTTATTGAAAGTGACTCGGTTAATGCAATCAGCTGGCTAAATAATCCAGAAAATGCCCCTTGGCACCTAAAAAATGTCTCAAATCATTTAGACCAGTTGAAGGAGAAAATTAAGCAATGGGAGGGTTACCATATTCCAAGGAGCATGAATAGTGTGGCTGATAGGTTGGCAAAGTCAGGAGTATCCAAATTGCAAAACCTGTTAGCGGTTATTGAGAAATGAGTGTATGCCTCTGCTGCATACGAGTTTCTATCTCCTGTTTTTATAGTAGCTTGCTGAATAGGATATGTATTTCTTAGCTACAGTCCTCTTCATTGTAATCTTTGCTCTAATTTTCTAACAATAAACTTTGCCTCTTGGCTTGTCAAAAAAAAAAAAAAAAAAAAGTAACCGATAACTCAGTTTACATATGTACAAGTAAAGAGGAAGTACTTACAAATGTTATTACATGCACTATTTGACATGGAAGTTCGACCAAAAAAAGTAGCTTTGCCTCCCGTTGCGGTAACTACAAGATTCAACTTTTTGGATGGAACTCAGGTGCCACTGGAGAAAGTTGGTCAAAATTGATTTCCTTCAGCAAACTTGAATTAAAATATGCGACAACTTTGGCAAAAAACACATGTCGTCAAACACATGCGACAACTTTACCATTTTTTTTCGGGTATTTGCTGAGTCCATTTGGAAATGCTCCCATGTACTTGTAATTGAAAGTGACTCGGCTAATGCAATCAACTGGTTGAACAATCCAATGAATGTCCCCTACCACCTAAAAAATGTCTCCAATCAACTACACCTGCTGAAGAAGAAAATTAAGCACTGGGAGGGCTATCATATCCCAAGGGGCATGAATACCGTGGTTGATAGGTTGGCAAAGTCAGGAGTGTCCATATTGCAAAACCTATTGGCGACTATTGAGAAATAAGTGTATGTCTCGGTTGCAAGTAACTTACTATTTCTTGTTTTCATAGTAGCATGCGGAATAAGATATGCATCCCTTAGTTGCTGTCCTTTTCATTGTAAACTTTGCTCTAAATTTCTAATAAAAAATTTCGCCTTTTTGGCTTGTCAAAAAATAATAATAATAATAATAATGCCAAAGGAGCCAAGAACATATTCCATTAAAAGATAGATTATTTTCTGAAATAAGTTTTTGACCAATTAAAAGTATAATTGATGCTCACGAGAATTATTGCGTCATCCGTGAGAAAAAAAAGATTCGAAAAATGAGTTGTCAAATTTTTTAATTCTCGTATATAAAGATATCAAATGGATTACGAGAAAATATTCTTTGTATCCATTGGACCGCATAGGATTTTGCTTCTAAATACAATTAGGAGGACAGCTTATAAAGTAAGGGAGACCGCCCATATACATAATAGGGGGCAAAAAAAAAATTTTATTTGATTGGTTTGCTACACTAAAATAAGGATGCAATAAATGTATGAAATATTTTTTCAATGGGCTGCGTCAAACTTGCATACGTAGTAGCTCATGTGTAGTTCCTAATTATATTGCCAAACTAGCAAAATGAAAGCAACCTAAACCATAGTATAAGTGGGAGAGCAATAAAACGTGGTGCTTCAAAGTCTTTAAGGGAAAGGAAAAATAGTAAAAGCGTGGGAAAGGTTTTTAAACAATAAGAGTCACTACCGCCGTGGTAAGTGCATCTTCATCTGATCACCAATCTTTGGAGTTTTGAATCTTTAACAAAAACCCATGTTGTGATCCACTGATATTATTCCAAAAAGTCCGAAGAAGAGCACAGGAACAACCATTTTGAGGAAACCAGGAACAATCTTCTTCTAGAAAAGCGCAGAAAGTCACTGCGGTTAAAACGCCAAGCATGCTCGCCAGCTCCACGAAGCCAGGTACCATTGCCATTATGGTCAAAGTAAATTTTAAGAAAAGGAAAAAAAGATTGCCCACAAAGAACGACGCCGAAAGATGGCCGACGAGGACCTATTGGGAGAATTATGCAGTATTTTTTGGAGGCAGAAATGGTCTTTTTCAATCTCCATCGTATTTCGTTACGTGTCGTTATTGTGTAAATTCAAAGTCATTTTCCTCATGGTTTATTTCAATATTATTGTTTTTTCTGTATCTTTTCTCGCAATGCAAAAACAATTGGGCTGCGGACTCTTCATCTATTTTACATGATGGTACCTTTTTTTGGTTTTATGGGTCATGCCAAAAACAACTTTTTAAATGCTACTATATGTCCTTTTCTTATTATATGGAGATAAATTTTGTGAGAATTTTTGAGACATGACGGTTGATATGAGATTAAAAGAAGATCAAGATTTTAAAAAGAAAAATCAGAGGGTACACAAATTAACAAAGGGTCTAGGATAAATAGGAATTACGTTTCAAAATATATTTTTATACTTGTGATTGTTCGATAAAAAATATTAAAAATTGTTTTAAAAAAGTAAAAATGTATTTTCAAATCTAATCCAAACACATTTGGGAGAAAAAATATTCCATACAATTTATTATATTCTTATTTTTTGTGCAACAAACCAAATATCATATAGAATGTCTTTTGCCTAACACAAACTAACTACTCAATTTAATTTAATAATATTTGAGAATTAATTGCTGAAACATAGGTAGGAGTTGAATTATTTATACCCGTTCAATTACATATATTTACCCTTTGTCCATTTCTTCTCAATTCTATTTTTATTTTTATTTTTTTATCCTCCTATTATATAAATAAGTTGTCCCCTCTTATTTATAGGTTGTTTCCCTCATTGATACTAGTTTTATGTGGTGCAACATATGTATAAAATATTTTTTCGATTTTGAAAGATCTTGATCTTTCATAAAATTGTGATTTACCACTCAACTATGACACTTGGTGCACAACAAACTAATTTAGTAGCTATGGTTGGCAAAGTGACTTTCCGACTATGACGAGAACAAAACTCTAATATCTTCTTACACTTTCCTATACCAATTCTCGAACTCTTGAAACACCACAATCTAATATATTCCTTACAATTCATTTACTGAACATCAAGTTCAGAAATTTTATCAAATTTTAACGAAGGTAGATGTAATTAATTCTACTAGATAAAGTTGGAGGAAAGGATTTTATGGTAATAATCGTATGCGATGACGAATATATTCTTGTAGCCAGTCTTTGCCACCATACATATGGAGACTCATAACTTGAAGTTGAAGGTGAATTGGTGATGAGCAATCAATTCAACATTTGAACTTAAGGAAGAGACACTGAAAACACGAATGTATTCCAATGCATGACAAAGCTAATCAAGAAAAAAACAGAAGCTTCTATTGGTGATAAAAGTAATCAAGCAGTGACATGTAACAACAGGGATGCTTTTAAATTTTAATTCATGGTGGTATGAAGTAAACATGGAAGCAGCAATGGCACTTTCCAAAATGGTGTGAAACAGAAATATGAATTTCAACACTATTATTATGAAAAAAAACCTGGGCGGCATTATCAAAGGGGATGCTAGTTTGATTATTTAATTATACACATGGGAGTTTAATTATATACATGGGAGAAAACCCAATTTTTACGTTTTGAAACAAAAATTATACATAAATTGTAAGCAGACTTCACCATAACGTTTTTGTGAAACCTAATTTATACTATGCGTATATGGAGCTTTTAATTATAGAAATGAATTAATAAGATGAGTGAATCTAGAATGTCCGATCTTAACAGCCATAATAAAAAACTAAAAGCGTGCTGACTAGGAAATCATGATTAGAGAAATTTAGGGAACCATGTAAGAGTACTCAAAGAGGAGGACGCCTATAAAATGCCAGTGTTTCAATCTTAAGAAAACATCGAGTGTCACTTGTGAATCCAAGAAAATAGCAGCAGTACTAGTGACTAAAAATTCAGTGGGATCAGAGATATGGAGAGCAAGGGAACCGTATGTGTAACAGGTGGAACTGGATATTTGGCATCATGGGTGATCAAAAGGCTCCTTCAAAGTGGTTATTCTGTCAGTACTACAATTAGGTCCTCTTCTAATCCAGGTTCGTTATGTTATGTTATTTGATTGTTTTCCTAACTTGTATTGATCTCTCTGTCAAAATACGTTCCACTTGTTATCTTCTCACCAGCTCTGCATGCATTAGTATTGTATCACTGAATAAAAGACAAAATGACAACTGAAAGTATGTGATGAAATCATCACTCTCTCTTTTGGCCTGAAAGTCGATACTAAGTTGCATGCATGGATTGCAACATTCGGGTTAACGAAAGGCGGTTCATTTTTTACCCTTGTTTGATCCTCAAATCAACATTTTGCTGAGTCCCAATAGGTTTCCCACCAGCTGATTCGAGTTATTTTTGTGCCTCCTTTTCCATTCCATGGTTCTATCTTTATCCACAGGTTCTGGATATCCCTGTTATCGATCCATAGTCTGTTTCTGCATTTACTCCTTCAGCTGACTAATGCAATTTTATTTTTTTTTGTGAAAATGTCACTGTCAGGGAGGAAAAATATTAGTTATCTCACAGATCTACCCGGTGCATCAGAAAGACTACAGATTTTCAAGGCAGATCTTGACAAACCAGAGAGCTTTGCACCTGCAATTGAAGGATGCATTGGAGTCTTTCATATGGCTCATCCAATTGATTTTGAGGGCGCAGAAACTGAAGAAGCTAAGGTCAAAAAAGCTGTGGCTGGAACGACAGGAATTCTCAAGGCATGTCTGAATTCCAGGACAGTGAAGCGAGTCGTATATACTTCAACTTCATTGAATATTACGATTAATGATAAGAAAATAGTGGACGAAACCACATGGAGTGATGTAGATTTCATGAGGAAAAATTTTGGTAATCATGGGATTGCAACTTATGCAATCACCAAGGTTGTAACAGAAAAGGCTGCCTTTGAATTTGCCGAAAAAAATTACCTTAATTTTGTGAGCATTCTTCCTCCTATGGTACATGGACCCTTCATCACCCCTTTTGTTCCTGAATCAGTGCGTTTAGCAATGGCCCTGATATACGGTAAGCCTTTGTTTTTGAGAACAATGGCATAGCTTGTATCATTCTGTTTCTCTCTGAAATTGGCAAAGCACCTCAAACTGGTACATAATAATCAAAGTTTTCTTTTCACTTTGATAAGCCTAGTTGTCTGCATTCTTTTTCTCATTGCGCAGGTGATCAAGAGAACTACGGAGGTCTTTTGAAATCAAGTTTTGTCCACATTGATGATTTGGCCCGGGCACATATCTTTCTTTTCGAGAATCCTGATGCCAAAGGAAGGTACATTTGTTCCGCTGCTGATAGCACAATTGATAAGTTGTCCAAATTTCTGTCGGCTAGGTATCCTGAGTACCCAATACCATCTGCAGAGTAAGCTATTTTTTTCTTCTGCATCATTTTGTTTACTTTTGTTGATATTCAATGGTGAAGTGAAATTAAATCTGCGCGAAATCACTTCTCTTTTCAGTTCCTTGAAGGACATTAAAGGGTTCAAGGAGGCCGATTTTTCTTCAAAGAAACTCTTGGATGCTGGATTCAAGTACAATTATGGCATTGAAGAAATGTTTGCTGGAGCAATTGAGTGTTGCAAACAAAAGGGCTTTCTTTGATTGACGTGCACTTGTGGCGTGTTTGAGTTCACTCTATTATTTATCCTCTGCTGTAATAATGCATTTACTTTTAAGATGCAATGCCCTTTTATATGGAGGATTCCCTGTAACACCTATCACTCTCTCTATATATATAGATTTTAATATTATGCGTTCTTATTTTTCTCAGTAATATCCACTTCCACAATAGATATTTTCAGTCTAAAGATTTCTTTATTTTCAATAATTTTATATTTGTGGATTAATACAAAGAGAACGCCAAGCAAATTTTGATAAAAATTACAATTGAATATGTTTGTTAAAATAGAAGAAGTAATGTATGCATTAAAATAGTTAAATCGAAAGTGGACATAACCAATATATTAAGATCTGAAATATGTATACATATATACATATATAATATCATTAGGTTTCACCCCACAAAAATATGTAGTTTTATAAATAATAATGCCGACATATAATTCATATAATTGAGTTTATATAATGGGATAAAAATTTAATTGTTAATATATATACACATAACATTGTTAGCGGGTATCATAACCAAGTCCGTAAAGTGAAATTATAATTATATATCTCAGCTAGTTATAATATTGTTAACTAAGATATGATATTTTACAAGTAACCGATAACTCAGTTTACATATGTACAAGTAAAGATGAAGTACTTACAAATGTTATTACATGCAATATTGATTAGCATTGAAAAAGTTTTTCTAAGTTGATATGAAGAGAAGAAAAATAAATCCCTCAATTCTATGCTCAAAAAACCTGGAAAAAGAAGACACAGAGGACCCATGAAAGCTACCTAGAATGGTTAAATCAGGCAGTAATTTGTCAAGCGCGTTGTCTCCGACCAACGCCCTTTTCCATATCCCCCGTGGATCACCCATTTGCCATTCCACCTCTGAACTTTGCTTATTTTTGTTTTTAAGTAATAATGAATCAAATGATATGTATGTTCAAATTTTTGCCTTCTCTTCTCTAATTGAATCAAACCTTTTCTTATCCTAGTGATTCAGTTTTTGTTGGTGTCCTTGATATAAGTTGAATTCTAGAGATAAAAATATAGGAAGGAGGGGCTCGATATCGTTCTTGAGGAATGAATATGTGTATATGAATTATTCAAGAGGCACTTGATTAGAATTCCTCAGTAGAAATCACAATGAAATTCATTGATGTGGTTAATTACAATAGAAATCCTTATTGTATTATTACTATTTGGTTCAAACTCAATAATGGATATTAATGTGAATGGTGGTGTATGGTTCAATTCAATTATGGGAATAGAAATTTGTCAAAATTCCAATTTTATCCTAATTAATAAATATATTTAAAACATAACATTATAGAGTGATAAGAGAGAGGAAAGAGAAAATTGATGATAGAGAAAGTAACAGTTGAGAGTGATGAGAGAGAAAGTAACAATTCAGAGAGATGAGAGAAAAATGATGAGAAAGAAAGTAAAGTGAGAAAAATAATGAGAGAGAAAAATAACAGTGAGAGGAATTAGTGGGAAAGTATATTGAAAAAAAGGATGAGAGAAAGTAGAGTGAGAAAAATGATGAGAGAGAAAGTAATAGTGGGAGTGATGAGAGAGAATACTAGTAGAGTAAGAAAAATGATGAGGGAGAAAGAAATAATGAGAAGAATGAGAGAGAAAGTATATTGAGAAACATGATGAGAGAGAAAGATAAAAAGAGAGGAATGATAGAGAAAGTATTTTGAGGAAAGGATGAGAAACAAAATAGAGTGAGAAAAATTATAAGAAAGAACGAAACAAAGAGGAATGAGAGAGAAAGTAGAGTGAGAAAAAGGATGAGAGAGAACGAAAGAAAGAGAGGAATGAGAGAGAAAGTAACAATGGAGAGAGTGAGAGAGAGTAACTGCCGAGAGAGATGAGAGAGAAAGTAGGTGAGAAAAAGATGAGAAAGAAAGTAATAGTGACTGTGGATAAGAGAGAAAGATGAGTGAGTGAGAAGATAGAGAAAGTAGAGTGAAAAAATGATGATGGTTTAGTATTGAGCGTAAAATTAGAATAACAAAATGAAAATGATTTCTGAGTTTTAGGTAATCAATGATTATAGGGGAAGATAGGTAATCAACGATTACTAATAGAGTTTAAAATATATATATTTCTTGTTAATATTTCCTCAATATTAATTTGATTTTAAGAGAAGTTATTTTGTTTTGATATTTTTTTTAAGGTATGAAAAATGGTAAAATATTTTTTTTTTTGTTTTGATATTAATTGGTGGAAAAGCTAATAAAAGGCCAAAATTGAAGCGAAAAGAGAAAAATCCAGAAAACTTCCTATTCCTTGGTGTTGTATCAATGAAGAAGAATCCATGGAAGAGTTTCCTATCAATACAAGGAAAGAATGAGCTGTCAAATTGAAAAAAAAAAAGGAGATTGTAGCAAGTTTTTAGGAAACAAGCATTTTATTTTAGTTAGGATTATATTTTCTATTCTTCTTATATTTCCTTTTTAGAGTAGAATTTTTTTAGCAATAATTATCATTATTATATTTTAGAGCTAAATTTTGTTATAAAGGGGGGACCTAGGAGGCTCTTAACGTGCAGAAAATTTGAAGAGGCAGCCGCCACTTCTTTTCTTTTGTCACCAACGTTCCTTTTTTTTTTCTTCTTTTTCTTTAGTTTAGTTTTTTTTCTTAAATTTCAGCAACCATGTATGCCACCATGAGTGGCTAAACTCTATTTTTTTATTCAAGGAAAGGATGAATTCAATCACTGTGAGGTTTTGTTCTTAAATTTATATTCTTGCTTTTTATTTAAATACTTGTTAATTCTTTGATTTAATTCTTATTAATAATTAATGATTAGTTAATCTGACAAATTAATTCTTCATTATTTATTCTATTGCTATCTATAAATTCAGTGATCCGTAATTGTCATGAATAAGTGGACCAAGTAGAAACTAGGTTAAATATGTTTATGACTTGAAATATGCATAGTCTAGGGGAATTAACAGAACAAGATTAATTTACCGCAACTATCTCGGTGTTTTAATTTGGTTTAACTATTTTCATAGATCTTAATGCTATCATTAAATTGATATGAAACGCTATCGTACCCAATCAATTGATGGTAAGTTTTGATTTGGGTGCTGGACTCAATCAATTATATTAGGAAAATGAAAATTTATTACGGCTATCCTAATAAGTTTCAAGTTAAATATTTGAGTTTGCAAAATTATTTTTTGTGACCTATGATCAGAAATGCAATTGAATGATATCAATCCTTGGATTGGAAACTCGGTTCATTTGGTAATTTTTGTAATTGTTTATTTTTACTGCTTTAATATATATTTTTATTAATTTAAGAATTTAGTAAAATAGTTAACTATTCAACTCCCACTTGTTTTATTCATTTTTATTCTATAGTTCAAAACTTGAGACCATACTTCGGTTCCCTTAGGATCCGATCTGGTTTGCTACTACTACAAATTTATTTTAAAATCACTCAAGGACCAGTAATTAATTTTGTGAGCTTCAACAAACCCGACAATTACCAAATTTTATACAATCATTAATAAATTCTATTTCCCTTTTCTCCAACCAAGCACTAAATAACAAAATGAATCCCATTAACTAATTTCAATCCCCCCAGCCAAGCACTCCCTCACTTCATGTGTGGACTAAGCTCCTAAACTCTTATTAAAGAAGAGCTATGATGCTTAACCAAAAACATAGATTTCATAGGATTACTTGCTATGCAAAATTGATTTCGGGGATGAAGCATTGGCAATATGTCTCCAGAATACGCCTTAATAGCTTTATCTTTAATAAATCTGGTGTAATTTAGCTTCGAGTCGTGGTGTTAGAGATTACAAGTAGAGAGAATGACGGTTCCTTTTCCCGTGCTGATGATCATATAACCTTAATAGGTTAGACTTGAATATCACAACATTGTATTGTATAATCTACTCAATTATATGCTCATTAATGGGAAAGTTTCAAACATTGTCGATCTTTATAATGAAACAATTTTACTAGATGAAATTCTAAGGTCTGTTCATGTTGGATTGTTGTGTCTTGTGTGGTGCAAGAAAATTGCAATAGATCACGTACTTACCATGTCGAATGTGGTGTCCATGCTTAATAATGATTGAATCCTTAACAGCTCTGCCTATTCCAAATCAGCATGTTTTTCTGCCATGCCATTACGGGCTGTATGAAGAACAAATTATTTTGAAATCAAGAACCTTTCTCTGTTAACAAGGCTACCCTTTTTTATTCAAAGGACTGTTCTTTAGATTTCCACAAAGCATGAATCAGTTGACATTCTTCTTGCTAATGGAAAAAAAAAAACAAGGATTGATATGGTCTCAAAAGGGCTTGGTCAAAATGACGATGCTAGAATTTAAATATGACTTGCTGGTGTAGGAACAAATGGAATGTCAACACCATTAATAAATAATATGATGATTTGGTTGACCAATAGTTGGGAGAAGTTTAGCTTCATCATCAACTTATTCATAATGTAAATTTTTCCCTGGACTTATTGGGTAATATCTCTGGTTTCTAGTTTATTTTCTGGAATTTCTTATGAGCATTCAGAAAATAACCAAACAAATTTAGGTTCGGCCTCAATAGGAAGAAAAATGGAGCACATAAAGTCCAATTTTGGCCTAAATAGTATAGACAGCTATCTTTCGAGTACAAGTTTAAGTTCGACCTCAATAGAAAAAATAAAGCACCTAAAGTTTAGGTTCGACCTCATTAGGAAAAACAGAGCACCTAACAATGCATCTTTACGAACTAAGAACTACGAGATCACCTCTTTCATCAAGTGGTGTTGGACCCTAGAAAATTAGGTCAGACCTTCTTGGTAAATTGGGCCTGATATTTGGATACTAGTGTACATGGGTATTTTCTCTACCTAATAACGCATCTTTAGACCAAAAACTAAAAGATTACCCCTTTCATCAATTAGAGTTGGATCTTGAGAGATTATGTCAAGTCTTCTTGGTGGATTGGGTCGAGTGTTGGATACTAGTGTGTATGGCTATTTTCTCCCTGGCACAAATTCCCAGCTTTGGTATCAGAGTTGAAGGTTAGGGAACTTAGACTATTGGACTAGTCGATAACAAATGTGCATGATGTATGCAAGGATGATATTTTGGTGCTAATTCGGGCTATTTGTCGACAAATAGTATTGAACCTTCAGAGATTGGATCAGGTCTTCTTGGTGGATTGGGCTAGATATTTGGATACCAGTGTGCGTGGTGTATGCATGGATGACCTTCCAGTGTTGATCTGGATTACTCGTTAACAAGTGGTATTGGACCTTAGGAGATTGGATCAGTGGATTGGGCTGAATATTTGGATACTAAAGTGCATAGTGTATGCATGGATGACATTTTGGTGGTGATTCGGGCTAATCGTCGACAAGTGATATTAGACCCTAGGAGATTGAGTTACGTTTTCTTAGTAAATTGACCAACAGTGGTATCAGAATCCAAGATTGGGGAATCTAGGCTATTGGACTAGTTAGTGACAAGTGTGCAAGTGTATTCACGGATGACCTTTTGGTGTTGATTCGGACTACTCGTCGACAAGTGGTATTAGACCTTGAGAAATTGGGTCAGATCTTCTTGGTGGATTGGGTTGGGTATTTGGATACAAGTGTGCATGGTGTATAAGCGAATGATCTCTTGGTGTTGATCCAGGGTATTCGTCAACAAGTGGTGTTGGACCCTGAGAGGTTGGGTCAGATCTTCTCGGTGGATTGGGCTTGGGATTTGGACACTTTAAGAGTTTAGAGGTGGGCTTGTAAAAAAGAAGTAAAACTTGTATAGAGTAGAGATAGGTTCGTTTGTATAAAAAAAAAAAAAAGGTGGGCTTGTAAAGAATACTAGTGAGATTTATACGGAATTTGGGTTTAATGTGTGGACTACCTATAAAGGAGTTGATTGTTAAAATTCATAGTTTGATGTAAAGAATCTCACATTAATTTTGAACAAATACAAAAAAGTTAATAAATAAGTTAGATCAAATCCTATTAATTAGTTTAAATTTTTAGATCTAAGTTAAATTTCAAATTATTTAAATTTATATGGAAACTCCCTCTATCCTAAACAAATTGAAATACTCCCTTTATCCCTAAAAGAAAAAAATTCACTCTAGATGGAGTATTATGTATGAATTTGATCCAAAAGTGAATTCTTTTTATGCAAAGTTGTAAAAGTACTTCTTTTTTTTTTCTTTTTTTTTGAAATTGAGAGAATACTAGCATTTGCATTTATTTTTATTCTACGCTAAAACTCCTAATAAAATTTACAAAACAAAAATCAATCAATTTTGGGAGGTTCATAGCCGAATGATGTATTTTGTCCGAGGAGTTAAATCTCGTTGATGAGCTTTGTAAAGGTACGGGAAAACTTGTCTGCACATTGGCTTATTGCAACTATTTTGAATATTAATGCAATTTATTTTTAGCAAAACAAAAAAAATTCAAACAAGAATCATGAAGTCATTAGCTCAACATAAACATTATAATCCAGTATGATTCATATCAAATGAGGCAAAGTTTTACATATTTTAGTCCAGGCTGTGTTAGATTCTCCAAAGCATTCCCCAACCTCTAATTTTACCAGAAAGGAATGAAACAAAAATAAATCAAATTGGAATGACAGAGAAGGTGTAGTTAATCCAGTTCATTTATACTAATTAATTAATTAAAGGGTTTTTTTTTCTTTTTAATAATTTCCACGAGGATCTTCCTGCTTCTACTATCGAGGCAATCCCATGCCATCCTAGTCATGACGACAAAATGTTGAGGCCTATAAAAGTGGAACAAACCGTCAAGTTGTCGTCATTTGGCATGTATTGTCCATATTAGTCCAAAAACTTCACAATGTCCAAAGAAATTGTTTTCAGTCTCCGATTTTTGGCTATGCTTCTGAGCTTTAATATGGCTTCTGCAGCCAACTTCAGTGAGCTCTTTGTGCCCATCTGGGCACCAGACCACATTATCACTCAAGGAAACCAGACTTCATTATATCTTGACAATTCCACATGCAATTAATGCGATGCATACTGGATATACTTCTCTGTTATTTGTGGATTTTTATGAGTGAACTGACATGCGTTATATCTCGGTTGTGGATTTTTGTCCAAGAAACAAATATCTGTTTGGGAAAACCAGAGCACAGATTAAATTAGTTCAAGGTGATTCAGCTGGAACTATCACAGCATTCTACGTAAGTATACACTTTGTAATTTTTCACTTTCATAATATGCTAAATATTAAGTGCAGCGACTGAAGGAGACGAATCAGAAAACTGCATAAAATTTTGATTACATTTTTCACTCAAACTTTCCACCATTCTAAGCAATCCCATGAAAACAATGACCGCACTGATTAATTGACATTTGATGCAGTTGTCATCAGAGGAGCCTTATCATGACGAGTTAGACTTTGAGTTTCTTGGGAATGTTTCAGGCCTACCTTACCTAGTACAAACCAATGTATACATCAATGGCACAGGAAATAGAGAACAGAGGCAAAGTCTTTGGTTTGATCCCACGACTGGTTTCCACAACTATTCTTTCTTCTGGAATCATCGTTATATCTTGTACTACTATACTTTTTCCTTTTTATTTTTTCCATGTAGATGCATATACATATATATAGTCTTCTAAAGCTAAATAATTTGTTTTGGCTTGTGTTATTTTTACAAGATTTCAAGTTGACGAAATCACTATAAGATCGTTTGAAAAAGAGGAAGCGAAAGGCATTCCATTTCGAAAAAGTAGAGCAATGGGAATCCTTGTGGTATGGTGATAGTTGGGCTACTCCGGGAGGAATTGGAGTGATGCCCCTTTTGTTGCAACATTTGGATCATTTGAGGTTGAATCATGTGCAATGGTAACTGAGACTCGAAATATTGCAGTATCAAAATGTGTGAGGACAGGGAAATTTTGGTGGGATAAGTCTCCGTATAAAAAGTTGGACAAGAAACAAGAGGCTAAGCTTAAGTGGGCACAAGACAATCATTTGGTCTATGATTACTGTAAAGATACTGGTCGATTTGCTCAGATGCCAAAATGCCAGAACTAGATCTACTCGCATTGAATGAGCTGCAGTGTCAAACAATTATTTCCTTTGCCATTTTCTGTTTTCCTTTTTTATGTGGTAGTTTTATTTTTATCTCATCACATTGACTACACCTTGAACAAAATAGACCTGATTGACACAGGGATTTCGAAAGTTGTTGATTAGCCAAAAAGAGCAAAAGAAAAGAGGTACAAGTACATCTAGTTTTGTACATGGATGATGTATATATGCCATAGATGTAATACTATAAGAGCCCTTCACTGAAAGCCATCAAGCTTTGGGTGCTCAGGCATGTTTCCTTTTCTCGTATTGACCAAATTCAATCCACTTACTATTTTCATATATTTGGTATGAGTCTCAATTTGGTTGAGTGAAACATGACCTGTAATTTATATAGGTTGACAGATTAGGTTACAATGAACACAACTGGTTGTAGAAAAAGGTTTAATTAATTTAAACACTTAGTGATTGGGTTGGTCTTAAAATTCAATTTTATGATCACTTTTCAAAAATACATAAAATGTGTTTGTACTTCTTGTTTGAGTAGTATTCATAGTGTGATAGACTGACCTGGTAAGTATGAAAAAACAAAATTCATTTATCACATTTCTTAAAATGATGGTTTTGAGTCTACTAATTTTGGTAAGAAAATTGGTTACTATGACATTGTCTCCATGCCCAAAAAAAAAAAAAATGAATCCATTTACAAAACAAAGCTTATTTTTTAATTGTGCACCAGATATATTTACATACCTAAATATAATTAATAAAAATAGTTTTAAGAATTTTATAATAAACTAGGTTCTTTTTTCAAACAAGTAAAAATTTTAAAATTATATATATTTTGGAACAAAGTATGTAATATCATAATCACTTTAAAAAAATATTACTATTATATAAAAAGAAAAAGTTTGTTTGTCGGTTTCAATATAATTATTATAAATATTAAGGATTAAATTATTTTCATTGTCCTGTAATATTAATATTAATATGAATATTTAGTAATTAGAAGATGGTTAAAGTTCTAAATCTTACAAACTCTTAAAAAAGATTATCTATTTACTATCCATTAATTTTTAGAAATTTGAAAATGATTAAAATTCTTATTCCGTTTAATAATTTATTTTTCATTATTAATTCTTTATAATTAATTAATTATTTTCTCTATTGGTAGTAATTATAAAAGAACTGTGGAAGTAATATCTATATAATTAATTAAAATATTATTATCTGCTTTTTTTCCTTTTACTCTTTCTTTTTTACTTTCTTTTTTCTTTTATGACTTTATCTACTTTTTCCATCCTCGGTTGATGTCTTTTTGTGTTTTGAGTTTTGAGGCACTATGAATTTTACTTTTTTAGAATTATTTCACATTTATTTATAAGATGTTAAGCCATTTGTTCTGTGATTTTTTTATTGCTTGATATTTTTATTTCTAGGAATTAATTATTCACTTTATTTATATATAGAATTTTAAAAGATGAAATATATAATACTGAATTATGATAAAAGTCAAACTTGCAATTAGTTTTATGATTTATATGCAAAGAGTTTTGATTTAGAGTTTTACATTTTATACAATTTTTTAATTATAATTATTATTTAATAGTTTTATTTTAAAATACTTTTCTTGCCACAGTTTATGAATTCATATACTTTTATTCAACAAATATTTTTTTATACTTTTATTAATTTAAATTATTTGAGAATTTCTCTTTAACATCTTTTAATTTCCATTTCTCCTAAACTCTTAGGAATATATATTTAACAAATTATCCAGAAAATTATTGGATATCTCTTGCGCGCCTTGCATGAGAATCCTACACTAGTTACTAGTAAGATGCTAAAATCCGTCAGCCCAAAAAAAAATAGGGACGAAGTAAGATAAAAGGAAAACATAAAAGAGCAAATACGCAATCAATAAAACATGATGGAGTAAATAAAAATTAGTGATAAATATTTTTATTGACCATTTTTTTTATTGTAAGTTTTGGTGGCTTATCAAAATAATTGGTTAAATGACCAAAAGTTCTCATTCAAAATAATTTAACAGCTGCTTAGATAATTTGCTCTGGTTTTTTCCCCCAATATTTATTATTTTACTTCAAATTAAAAAAAAATATTGCAAGTTTAATTGGGATTCCAAGAGTGCTAAAGTCGATTTTGGCAAAAATCGACTTCAGGCCTTTTCTTTTTTTTTTTAAATATATGATCCTCCTGATTTGCCTGCTTCATTTCAGCCTAGCAGCCCAATTTCTTCCCTACTTCATTTCATCTCTCCCTCCCTCCTGATTTGCCCAGTAGCTCTCCCACCCCAGCGCCTCTGCACCCTCTCCCTCCCTCTCTCCCCAAGCTGCCAACCCCCTCCCTCCCCCCAGCCAGCCAGTTGCTCCCCTTGCACCCCTCCCCCCTCGGCGCCGTCCCCTTTCCACTGCACCCCCCAACCTTGCAAACAGCCCATGGCCTGCCCTTCCCCCGCACCCCCACTGCGAAAAAAACTTTAATCTATGCTAAAACCAAATCTGCAGAGAAGGTTCCAAGATTTGAGTCCATGAAGAAGGTTCCAAGATTAGATTAAAAAAAAAAAAAAGGTTCCAAGATTTCTATTTAGAGTTTTCCTTTAGATTTTTTTTTCTTTTTTCAAGTAAAATGTAAATCTTGTGCGAAAATTTTGTGTGAGTATGATGTTACTGCCATAGATTAACAGCGGCACTAGGGAAGGAAGGGGGTGTAGGGGTAGAGGGGCTGCTGGGGAGAAAATGGGAGGTGATGAGGACTGGGAGAGAGGAGAGGATCAAGGCAAATTTTATTTTTTTAAAAAAAAAGTTGAAGTCGATAAATGGCATTGTCAATTTTGAAGTCGATAATGCCTCAACTTTGAAGTCGACAATGCCATTATCGACTTCAAAGTCGATTTTGAGAAAATCGATTTTGAAGTCCATTTTGGAAAAATCGACTTTGAAGTCGATTTTTCCAAAGTCGATTTCAGCAATATTTGAACTACTCTTAAGTTGACTATATTTTTTAAATTTTTTAAAAATAAACAATATCTACTCAATTTACTCTAATTTGCCCTCATTGTTTATAAGTTATGAAAATAATACTGGATGAATATATAATTACAATGATGTTTTCTTTATGAATGATGATGAATCAATTAATTTTGAAGTGTTATTACTGGGTGAATATATTTGACTTTCTCTTATCAATTCTTAATCAAATTACCCTTCCAATCAAGAAAAGAAATTTTAGCTTTCCAAAACGCATACTTTGAATTCTAGAAGCAAATTTGGGTCCAACATGACGCTTTCTTTCGTATAGAATTTGCTATGACAAATGAGAATATATTTATGCGTATTTGAAAAAATGGAGACGTATGGATTACGTTTTAAAATGTATTTTTATACTTTTCGAACTAATAGTTATAAGATAGAAAGTATATTAAAATGTAAAATGTTCTATTAGAAAACATAAATGCGTTTTAAAATGCAATCCAAACACATAATTATCAACCTAACTTTTGCTCCTTTTTTTAGTCATTCATATTTTGGAAAAAATACTTTATATTTCTTCTTCTTTGCTAAAACAATATCCCTCTAAATTTTGTAGTTTCTTCTCTATTTATTGCATGTTTTAGTGTATCATAACTTCCCGCATGCATTTAGATACGCTCGTTTAGATTATCCAAAATCTCGGAGTTTTTTTTTTTAAACTTTGTTGTCATAACTTGTTTTAAATTTCTTAATAATGCCAAAGGAGTCAAGAACATATTCCATTAAAAGATAGATCATTTTCTGAAATCATTTTTTGACCTATTAAAAGTATAATTTATGCTCATGAGAATTATTGCGTGATCCATGAGATAAAAAAAAGATACGAAAAATGAGTAGTCGAATTTATTAATTCTTGTATATAAATATATCAAATGGATTACGAGAAAATATTCTATGTATTTATTGCACCACATAAGATTTTGCTTTCAGAAACAATTAGGAGGACAAATTTTAAATTAGGGGAGACCGACCATATACATAATAGGGGGCAAAAAAAAACAGAAATTATGTGATTAATTTGTTGTACTAAAAATAAGGATGCAGCAGATGTATGAAATATTTTTTCAATGGACTACGTCAAACTTGCATACGTAGTAACTCATGTGTAGTTCCTAATTATATTGCGAAACTAGCAAAATGAAAGCAACCTAAACCATAGTATAAGTGGGAGAGCAATAAAAAGTGGTGCTTCAAAGTCTTTAAGGGAAAGGAAAAAAGGCAAAAGCGTGGGAAAGGTTTTTAAATAATAAGAGTTACTACCGCCGTGGTAAGTGCATCTTCATCTGATCACCAATCTTTGGAGCTTTGAATCTTTAACAAAAACCCATGTTGTGATCCACTGATATTATTCCAAAAAGTCCGAAGAAGAGCACAGGAACAACCATTTTGAGGAATCCAGGAACAATCTTCTTCTAGAAAAGCGCAGAAAATCACTGCGGTTAAAACGCCAAGCATGCTCGCCAGCTCCACGAAGCCAGGTACCATTGCCATTATGGTCAAAGTAAATTTTAAGAAAAGGAAAAAAAGATTGCCCACAAAGAACGACGCCGAAAGATGGCCGACGAGTACCTATTGGGAGAATTATACAGTATTTTTTGGATGCAGAAATGGTCTTTTTCAATCTCCATCGTATTCCGTTACGTGTCCTTATTGTGTAAATTCAAAGTCATTTTTTGGAGGCAGAAATGGTCGTTTTCAATCTCCATGGTCTCTTTTTGGTTTTATGGGTCATGCCAAAAATAACTTTTTAAATGTTACTATATATCCTTTTCTTATTATGTGGAGAAACATTTTGTGAGAATTTTTGAGGTTTAACATGACGGGTTGATATGAGATTAAAAGAATATCAAGGTTTTAAGAAGAAAAATCAGAGGGGACACAAATTAACAAAGGGTCTAGGATAAATAGTGATTACGTTTCAAAATATATTTGTATGCTTGTGATTGTCAGATAAAAAATATTAAAATTTGTTGAAAAAAGGTAAAAATGTATTTTCAAATGTAATCCAAACACATTTGGGAGAAAAAAATATTCCATACAATTTATTATATTCTTATTTTTTGTGCAACAAACCAAATATCATATAGAATGTCTTTTTGCCTAACGCAAACTAACTACTCAATTTAATTCAATAATATTTGAGAATCAATTGCTAAAACATAGGTAGGAGTTGAATTATTTATACCCGTTCAATTACATATATTTACCCTTTGTCCATTTGTTCTGAATTCTTTTTTTTTTTATCCTCCTATTATACAAATAAGTTGTCCCCTCTTATTTATACGTTGTTTCCCTAATTGCTACTAGTTTTAGGTGGTGCAACATATGTATAAAATATTTTTTCAATTTTGAAAGATCTTGGAGTTTGTCTTTCATAAAATTGTGATTTACCACTCAACTATGACACTTGGTGCACAACAAACTAATTTAGTAGCAATGGTTGGCAATTAAAGTGACTTTCCGACTATGACAACAACAAAACTCTAATACCTTCTTACACTTTCCTATACCAATTCTCGAACTCTTGAAACACCACAATCTAATATCTTCCTTACAATTCATTTACTGAACATCAAGTTCAGAAATTTTATCAAATTTTAACGAAGGTAGATGTAATTAACTCCATTAGATAAAATTGGAGGAATTAAGGATTTTATGGTAATAATCGTTTGCGATGATGAATATATTCTTGTAGCCAGTCTTTGCCACCATACATATGGAGACTCATGACTTGAAGTTGATGGTGAATTGGTGATGAGCAATCAATTCAACATTTGAACTTAAGGAAGAGACACTGAAAAAACTTTTGCATTCCAATGGATGACAAAGCTAATCAAGAAAAAAACAGAAGCTTCTATTGGTGATAAACGTAATCAAGCAGTGACATGTAACAACAGGGATGCTTTTAAATTTTAATTCATGGTGGTATGAAGTAAACATGGAAGCAGCAATGGCACTTTCCAAAATGGTTTGAAACAGAAATATGAATTTCAACACTATTATTATGAAAAAAAAACCTGGGCGGCATTATCAAAGGGGATGCTAGTTTGATTATTTAATTATACACATGGGAGTTTATATACATGGGAGAAAAACCAATTTTTACGTTTTGAAACAAAAATTATAAATAAATTGTAAGTATACTTCACCAATTTTTTGTGAAACCTAATTTATACTATGCGTATATGGAGCTTTTAATTATAGAAATGAATGAATAAGATGAGTGAATCTAGAATGTCTGATCTTAACAGCCATAATAGAAAACTAAAAGCTTGCTGACTGGGAAATCATGATTAGAGAAATTTAGGGAACCATGTAAGAGTACTCAAAGAGGAGGACGCCTATAAAATGCCTGTGTTTCAATCTTAAGAAAACATCGAGTGTCACTTGTGAATCCAAGAAAATAGCAGCACTAGTGACTAAAAATTCAGTGGGATCAGAGATATGGAGAGCAAGCGAACCGTATGTGTAACAGGTGGAACTGGATATTTGGCATCATGGGTGATCAAAAGGCTCCTTCAAAGTGGTTATTCTGTCAATACTACAATTAGGTCCTCTTCTAATCCAGGTTCGTTATGTTATGTTATTTGATTGTTTTCCTGCCTTGTATTGATCTCCCTGTCAAAATACGTTCCACTCGTTATCTTCTCACCAGCTCTGCATGCATTAGCATTGTATCACTGAATAAAAGACAAAATGACAACTGAAAGTATGTGATGAAATCATCACTCTCTCTTTTGGGCTGGAAGTCGATACTAAGTTACATGCATGCATTGCAACATTAGGGTTAACGAAAGGCGGTTCATTTTTTACCCTTGTTTATGTTGGGTATTTAATATAACCCAATTGTATGTTCTAATATAAGCCCAATAGGTAATGCACCTTTGTAGTGGGCCTATATGGGCAAGAGCCCATTAATTGGTTTTAACCCTAGTGTATCCCTATTTATATGCTTGTTGGAGGCGCGTCTTTGGGTTCAAATTAGATACCTAGGGTGTAATGCTTCAAACAACCGCATATACTATTGCTTGACTTTAAACCCTAATAATCTTGAAGCATTAGGTATCAAATTTTTGAGAAAAAAAAAAAAAATCGTGAACAGTACGTGAATAGTGCCGCAGGGGTATTTTAGTCCGATTGAAAGTTGACTTTTTACTCCGGTGACGGATCGAGGCAAAGGAGGAGTCCATCTCGTGTATCTCGACGAGAGGAATCCATTGGTGGTGTCAGTTTTCTGATTTGGAGACCGGAAGACGGCGAAATCGGCGTTTAAAGTCGCGGTGGCCGAAACTTCCAACACAATTTTCGGCGGCTGTGGTGGTCGGCGTCACACGGTGCTTGTTGGGATTTGTTCCTTGTGGTCGTGCGCTTCGTTTTGGTAGTAGCACAGCTCCGATCGGTGACCGGAGGCGGCAAAGACGAAGTGCCGTCGTGAAGCTCCGTCGAAGGTTACGGGTTGAAAAAGAAAATTTTCAGAATTGATTTTGACCCATTTGACCTATTTTGACCCGTTTTGACCGACCCGCTGACCTCTTTGACCCGCTGGATTCTTTGACCCGTTTGACTGCTGGACTTTTGACTTTGACTCACCTGGTTTGACCGTTGACTTTGACCAACACTGACTTTGACCGTTGATCAGAGTTGACTTTTCAAAATTTTGTCGGCTTCTGAAATCAGGTGCACTCATTCTATTTTTTCATTCTTACTTATTAAAAATGGAAAAACGCATGCCAATTGAAATGGTCAAACTTCATACGTTTAGTGGGTCTGAATTTAATTCATGGAAGCAAAAGATTCAGTTTGGTTTAAAATATGAAAATATTTTTTATACTGTTTTGAGTACATTTGTTGATACTACTGAGGAAGTTGATAAGTCTCAATGGAATAAGGATGATGACTTCTGCAAGGACTATTTATTGAACTGTCTTTCAGACCGTCTTGCAGAAGTTTATAGTAAGTTTAAGACTGCTAAAGAAATCTGGGACAATTTAGATGCTCAATTTAAAAAGGAGGAGAAATTGTCAAAAACACATCTTGTTGACAAATTCATGGATTTCAAATTCAAGAAAGATATGGAAATCACTCCTCAAGTAACTGATTTAGAAAATTTGAGATCTAAATTGACCAGTAAAAACATCATCGTTTGTGATCCTTTTCTAGTTGGTGCCATTATTTATAAATTACCATCTGCGTGGCATTCTTTCAAAACTGAGATGTACAGGAAGAAAGTGCAGGTGGGACTGGATGATCTTAAACGATTCATTAGAATCGAGGATGAGAATCGAGTTAGGAATAACTTGGAGATGGTTAGACAGCAACAATCAGCTACTAACGCGGTAACAAATCCTAAGAAATTTCCTAAGAAATCCAAGTCACACAAGAGTGAGTCTCAACAATTGGAGGCCAAAAAGCCTATCTTTAAGAAAAAGAAGGGGAAGTGCCACAATTGTGGGAAGTGGGGCCACTTTACAGCAGATTGTAGGCAATCTAAAAAGGACAAATCTGACACACCAAAGAAGGAATCTAATATGCTAGTACAGAAGACTGAGCCTCAAAAATTTGTTGCTATGGTGGGCAATAATGGAAAAGCCAGTACTTCTTCAGAATGGTGGTTAGATTCTAGGGCAACGTGCCATGTCTGCAAAAAATGAAAAGTTACTTGATGATGTTGCTGAGGCCAACGAAACTATTGTTGTGGCTAGTGGAGCAGCGGAGATGGTGACTCACTGCATCTTGCAAATATGAGCCTCTCTTCAGGTAAACTTCTAACTTTAAAAGATGTTAAAGTAGTTCCTGCTATTCAAAAGAATTTAATTTCTATTAGTCGCTTAGACAATGCTGGCATGAGCATATTTATTTCTGGTGGTAGAGTAACTTTATCTGTTAACTCTCATTATTTTGGTTGTGGATTTTTGATTGGTGGTATGTATAGATTGAGTTACAGAATGAAGCAGTCCAAGTTAGTTCAAATTTAATTGATCCTACAACATTGCATAATCGGTTAGGACATGTGAACTACAAGAAAATGGCTAGACTAGTTAAGACTCATAATATACCTCTAGATACTTGATCGATTTATGAGATGTGAAGTATGTGCTCAAACGAAAATTACTAGAAAACCATTTTATGCGGTCTCTAGGAGCACACAACTTCTTGATTTAATACATTCGACCTCTGTGACTTTAAAAGTTTCACAACTAGAGGTGGTCGGAAGTATTTGGTAACTTTTATAGACGATTTTTCTAGATATTGTCATATTTATCTGTTAAAATCAAAAGATGAAATATTTGATAAATTTAAGATTTTCAAGAATCATGTTGAAAACCAGTTGAACTTGAAAATTAAAAGGTTTAGGAGTGATAGAGGAGGAGAATATACATTGTGGGGTTCAAGGAATTTTGTGCTTGAGAGGGCATAATACTTGAAACTATCGCTCTTACTCACCTCAATCCAATGGCATAGTGAACGTAAACGGGGCGTTAACGAAATGTTAAACTCTATGTTATTGGGTGGCATGCCTTCTTGTTATTAGGGAGAAGCGGTTTTTTGCTAATCACATCTTGAATAGGTTGCCGACTCTAAGTTGTCTTCAACTCCTTATGAGATATGGCATAAACATCCTTGTAGATATGATACTCTTAAGACTTGAAATTGTATTGCTTATGTGAGGATACGGACCTAAAAGACCTAAGGTGGGGCCTAGGACAAACACTTGTGTGTACAGGTAGTGAGAGGATAGTGTTGATCGGTTCTTGGATCTATCAACCAATGTGGTTATAGAATCTAGAGATGCGATTTTCTTTGAAGATAAATTTCTTGAGATCAAGGGTTGTGATGCGGCACTATAGAAATCATTTCAGATTCTCCTAAAGAAACTGAATCAAATTCCTCTGACACTCGAATAATTTCTGAATCTGCACCTTTAAAGGTTTCTACAAGAGAACGAGTTCCCAAAACGTTTGGTGAGGACTTTGTCACTTATCATTTAGAGGATGATCCATCCACTTATAAAGAAGCGATGAGATCTAGGGACTCTTTATTATGGGCAGAAACCATTGATGATGAAATGAGCTCTCTGTTACAAAATCAAACTTGGCAACTGGTCGATTTGCCAAAAGGGGCTAAGACTATAGGTTGCAGGTGGATTTTGAAGAAGAAACTTAATCCTGACGGATCTATAACTCGGTATAAAGCACATTTAGTAGCTAAGGGCTATACTCAAGTAAGTGGGTTAGATTATTTTGATGTTTACTCCCCGGTCTGTCACTTGACTACGATAAGAATTCTTCTTGCTTTGGCATCTATTGAGCACTATGTTGTGCATCAAATGGATGTAAAGACAGCTTCCCTAAATGGAGATCTGACTGAGGAGATCTACATGAACCAACCTGAAGGGTTTGTCATGAAAGGTTTTGAGAACAAAGTTTGTAAGTTAAACAAATCTTTGTACGGTCTAAAACAAGCACCTAAATTGTGGCATCAAAAATTCGACAAGGTAGTAATGAGTTTAGGATTTCGATCCAGTTACTCAGATAAATGCCTTTACTACCGTTCTGTGTCGAATCAGGTTGCGATTATTTGCTTGTATGTAGACGACATGTTGATACTTGGTTCCGATCATTCTGCCGTGAGTGACGTAAAAGCCGAGTTGACAAAAGCATTTAAAATGTCTGATCTTGGTGTGGTAGACATCATTCTTGGTATGAAAGTAAGTTTTACAGAGCACGGTATTACTCTTAGCCAAGCTCACTACATTGAAAAACTACTTTCTACAGGGATACGATGAATGTAAAGTGGTGAGACAGTATGATCCTAATAAGCGGTGAGCCCCATGAGGAGCTAAGCGTGAATCAATTAGATTATTCTAAATTGATTGGTAGTCTCATGTATGTAATGATATGTACGGACGGACATAGCCTTTTACGTAGGCATCGAGTCGTTTCACTAGTAATCCTGGCCCTGAGCATTGGAATGCCCTCACGCGACTTATGCGATATTTGAGGGGTACCTCCAACTATGCTCTATGTTATAATGGCCATCCTCCTATCTTGGAAGGATTTTCTGATGCATCGTGGTGCTCGTAATTAGGAGACAGTAAATCTACTAGTGGTTATATTTTCACACTGGGTGGAGCGGCTGTTGCATGGAAATCCAAGAGACAGACTTATATTGCTTTGTCGTCTATGGAATCGGAACTTTCTGCTCTCGCTTCCGCAGGAGGAGAAGCAGAGTGGATAAGAGAACTGATCCTGGATATTCCATTAACCCGTTTAAAGATTAATTCTTTAAGTATGTTCTGTGATAATCAGGCTACAGTTTCGGTAGTGAAAAACTCACTCTTTAATGGTAAGAGGAGACATATTAGGCTGAAACATGCTCTACTGAATTATCTCATAGAACGTGGTATTATCACTTTGGTCGATGTGAGATCGAAGGATAATATGGCTGATGCTCTCACAAAGGGACTGCCTAAAGATCGAATATTTAAAATTATGGGGGAAATGGGGTTAAAGACTAAGACTCTATAGACATGTCTTAACCTACATTTATGGTATTTTAAATTTTCGAATCTTCCTTTGTTGGCTAAGATAAGCACTTGATAATGTTTCGACGATGTTTATGGTTGTCAATATATCATTCCACATTTGATGATATATCCTTTTTTGGGTGAGTTGTCTCATTCCACATGTGATGAGGTAATTTTACTCATTTTGGATGTTCGGTTTAGAGCGGTTGTATCATTCCATATATGATGATGCTGCTTAACTAAATTTGGACTTGATATTTGTCAGAACATTCCACATAGAAACATGAAACGGTTCTTTTGAAAAGAAACTGTTTAGGTCTTGTTCTTATAAAGAAACTAGACATTGATGCTTATTGGTATGTGACATTGATGCATATTGTTATTGACATTGATGATTATTGTTATTGATATTGATGCTTATTGGCGTTGATATATATTTATTTTCAGTCATTATGGTATTGTGCTAAGTTCTTTAGTAGAACTAGACACTTTAGTTTGTTACACAAATGATTGGATTTACATGAAATTCATATTTGGTAACTTGCAGAAAATGACGGAAATGGAGGAGCTGATTCCAACTGGGATCCTGAAGGGGATGATCTACTTGATGAGTGATTCCTCTTGAGCTCTACACTGTGGGAGACTATTATTTTCTTTGAAGTTGAATAAATAGTTCACTTACATATGAAATTGCCCATTTAGTTTGAGTTTAGAGTATTTCTAAAACTCTTGTATTCGAAGTTTAGAGAATGTCTAAAACTTTGATTTGGTTCACTTATGAGTGAGGCTTGTTGATTGTGTTTGGTTGAGTTTAGATTATTTCTAAAACTCATAATTGTGTTTAAAGAATTCATATTTTTGAGTAATGAATCTTTTTGTGCTATGAATGATTCAAAATTCTGTTTTGAACATTACATTATCTATCTATTGGATTGTGCTATATGTAGAACATAGGAAGAGTTTGTTGGATTTTTAATATAAGCCAAGTGTGTGTTCTAGTATAAGCGGAATAGGTAATGCACTTTTGTCGTGGGCCTAAATGGGCAAGGGCCCATTAATTGGTTTTTACCCTAGTGTATCCCTATTTATACGCTAATTTGGAGCGCGTGCTAGGTATTCCAAATTAGATACCTAGGGTGTAATGCTTCAAGCAACCGCATATACTATTGCTTGACTTTAAACCCTAACAGTTTAATCCTCAAATCAACATTTTGCTGAGTCCCAATAGGTTTCCCACCAGCTGATTCGAGTTATTTTTGTGCCTTCTTTTCCATTCCAAGGTTCTATCTTTATCCACAGGTTCTGGATATCCCTGTTATCGATCCATTAGTCTGTTTCTGCATTTACTCCTTCAGCTGACTAATGCAATTTTTGTTTTGTGAAAATGTCACTGCCAGGGAGGAAAAATATTAGTTATCTCACAGATCTACCCGGTGCATCAGAAAGACTACAGATTTTCAAGGCAGATCTTGACAAACCAGAGAGTTTTGCACCTGCAATTGAAGGATGCATTGGAGTCTTTCATATGGCTCATCCAATTGATTTTGAGGGCGCAGAAACTGAGGAAGCTAAGGTCAAAAAAGCTGTGGCTGGAACGACAGGAATTCTCGAGGCATGTCTGAATTCCAAGACAGTGAAACGAGTCGTATATACTTCAACTGCATTGAATATTGCGATTGATGATAAGAAATTAGTGGACGAAACCACGTGGAGTGATGTAGATTTCATGAGGAAAAATATTGGCTTTCATGGGATTGCAACTTATGCAATCACCAAGGTTTGAACAGAAAAGGCTGCCTTTGAATTTGCCCAAAAAAATAACCTTAATTTTGTGAGCATTCTTCCTCCTATGGTACATGGACCCTTCATCACCCCTTTTGTCCCTGAATCAGTGCGTTTAGCAATGGCCCTGATATACGGTAAGCCTGTGTTTTTCAGAAAAATGGCATGGCTTAATATCATTCTGTTTCTCTCTGAAATTGGCAAAGCACCTCAAACTGGTACATAATAATCAAAGTTTTCTTTTCACTTTGATAAGCCTAGTTGTCTGCATTCTTTTTCTCATTGCGCAGGTGATCAAGAGAACTACGGAGGTCTTTTGAAATCAAGTTTTGTCCACATTGATGATTTGGCCCAGGCACATATCTTTCTTTTCGAGGATCCTGATGTCAAAGGAAGGTACATTTGTTCCGCTGCTGATAGCACAATTGATAAGTTGTCCAAATTTCTGTCGGCTAGGTATCCTGAGTACCCAGTACCATCTGCAGAGTAAGCTATTTTTTTCTTCTCCATCATTTTGTTTACTTTTGTTGATATTCAATGGTGAAGTGAAATTAAATCTGCGCGAAATCACTTCTCTTTTCAGTTCCTTGAAGGACATCAAATGGTTCAAGGAGGCCGATTTTTCTTCAAAGAAACTCTTGGATGCTGGATTCAAGTACAATTATGGCATTGAAGAAATGTTTGATGGAGCAATTGAGTGTTGCAAACAAAAGGGCTTTCTTTGATTGGCATGCACATGTGGTGTGTTTGAGTTATTATTTACCTCTGCTGTAATAATGCATTTACTTTTAAGATGCAATGCCCTTTTATATGGAGGATTCCCTGTAACACCTATCACTCTCTCTCTATATATATATATATAGATTTTAATATTATGCGTTCTTATTTATCTCAGTAATATCCACTTTCACAATAGATATTTTCAGTCTAAAGATTCTTTATTTTCATTAATTTTATATTTGTGGATTAATACAAAGAGAACGCCAAGCAAATATTGATAAAAATTACAATTGAATATGTTTGTTAAAACAGAAGAAGTAATGTATGCATTAAAATAGTTAAAACGCAAGCGGACATAATCAATATATTAAGATCTGAAATATATATATATATATATATATATATATATATATATATATATATATATATATAGATATATATATTTCTGTAACTGGTTCCATTGCGTGTACTCGGCGTTGGTCGGAGACAATACGCTTGACAAATTACTGCCTGATTTAACCATTCTAGGTAGCTTTCATGGGTCCTCTGTGTCTTCTTTTTCCAGGTTTTTTGAGCTTAGAATTGAGGGATTTATTTTTCTTCTCTTCATATCAACTTAGAAAAACTTTTTCAATGCTAATCAACCGTGGTTGTTGACAATTGTATTCTTCATTTAGGAACAAAATGAATTAACGGCATGTGTTTTTTGCCAAAGTACTTGTCGCATATTTTAATTCAAGTTTGCTGAAGCAAATCAATTTTGACCAACTTTCTCCAGTGGCTCCTGAGTTCCATAAAAAAAAAAAGTTGAATCTTGTAGTTACCGCAACTAGAGCCAAACCTAATTTTTTTGGTCGAACTTCCATGTCAAATGGTGCATGTAATAACATTTGTAAGTACTTCATCTTTACTTGTACATATGTAAACTGAGTTATCGGTTACTTGTAAAATATCATATCTTAGTTAACAATATTATTACTAGCTGAAATATATAATTATAATTTCACTTTCGGACTTGGTTATGATACTAGATAACAATATTATGTGTGTGTGTATATATATATTAACAATTAAATTTTTATCCATTATATAAACTCAATTATATGAATTATATGTCGGCATTATTATTTATAAAAGTACATATTTTTGTGAGGTGAAACCACGTGCCGTACTATACCGCTCAGGAAAAGAAAGAAGAACCAGGCTACTCCTCTTCCCCTTTCTAAAAAAACTTGTCCTCTTTATTTTATCATAATTTCCAGTATTCATACTGTGCTTTAGCTATATTCAAATCTGTGGTCACTTAGGTCATGAACCGCAAGCAAGACTGGAGGAGCGAATCCAGAAAGATTGCCTCAGTTCGGATTGTTCCAACCTAGGTGGGTTCGGCCTTCTTAAACAGCTTTGGGCTTACTCCTCTTTCTAGTTCTCTTACAATGAGATAAACTAAAGAAAGCCCTCTCCACTGTGGATCACCCATTTGCCATTCCACCTCCGAACTTTGCTTATTTTTGTTTTTAAGTAATAATGAATCAAATGATATTTATGTTCAAATTTTTGCCTTCTTTTCTCTAATTGAATTAAACCTTTTCTTATCATAGTGATTTAGTTTTTGTTGGTGTCCTTGATATAAGTTGAATTCTAGGTATAGAAATATAGGAAGGCGGGGCTTGACATCGTTCTTGATCAATGAATATGTGTATATGAATCATTCAGGGCACGCTTGGTTCGAATTCCTCAATGAAAATCATAATGGGATTCATTGAGGTGGTTAATCACAATAGAAATCCTTATTGTATTGTTAATGCTTAGTTCAAACTCTATAATGGATATTAATGTGAATGATGGTACTTGGTTCAATTCAATTAAGGGATTAGGAATTAGTTCAAATTCCAATTTTACCCTCATTAATAAATATATTAAAAAACTAACATTATAGAGTGATAAGAGAGAGGAAAAAGAAAATTGATGATAGAGAAAGTAACAGTCGAAAGTGACTCAGTTAACGCAATCAGGTGGCTAAAGAATCCAGACAGCGCCCCCTGGCACCTTAAAAATATCTCAAACCATTTGGACCTACTGAAGAAGAAACTTAAGCACTGGGAGGCTTACCATATTTAGTCCTGGCCACGGTTCGGTTTGGAACCGAAACCGAAGGCTTACCATATTTAGTCCTGGCCACGGTTCGGTTTGGAACCGAAACCGAACCGGAACCGAACCGGTCAAAACCGAAATCGAACCGGTTAAACGGTTTACGGTTTGGAACCTTACGGTTTGGAACCGGAACAGAAACCAGCTATCAGTAGCCGGTTTTGGTTCATAATTATTGGAACCGGAACCGGCGGTTTGGAACCGGCCAAGCCAACATTACATATGCAAAATTTTGTCCATGATGAGGTTTGAACCTATGCCCTCCTTTAACTTCCATCACAGTTTTAACCATTTGGGCGAATCTTCTATTTAGTAAAATTGCTCCAAAAAATATATATATTATATAATATTTATTATTTTAGAATTTAAAAAGTGTAAAGAGCCGTTGGATGCTAAGTTGCTCCAAAAAATATATATATTATATAATATGTAGGCGCTTAATTTGTTAAGTTCAAGCCCCTTTTTTCCTTCTTTTTTTTTTCAAAATATAGTAATTTTAGATTTTTGATGATTTCTGTTTGGAATCGTATAAAATTGTTTTGAACCGTATTAAAATCGGAACTGAAACCGTTTTGAACCGTATTAAAGCAAAGCCGGAATCGCCGTCGGTTTGGGCGAATCTCGAAACCGTCTCTTAAAGGTTCGGTTTCGGTTCCTCATTTTTTTTAAACCGGAACCGTCGGTTCCTGAACCGTGGCCAGGACTAACCATATTCCAAGAGGCATCAATAGTGTGGCCGATAGGTTGGCAAAGTCAGAAGTGTTCAGATCGCAAAACTTGTTGGCAATCATTAAGTAAATAGTGCATGCCTCTATTTCCTATCTCTATAGTAATCTGAGGAGTAGGATTGTTATTGTGCCTCTCTTATTTACTATCTTATGTATTGTAAATTTTTTCTCATCATCTAATAATCAATTTGCCTTCTTGGCTTGTCAAAAAAAAAAGAAAGTAACAGTGGAGATGGATTAGAGAGAATGTAGCAATTCAGAGAGATGAGAGAAAAAGGATTAGAAAGAAAGTAAAGTGAAAAAAATGATGAGAGAGAAAGTAACAGTGAGAGGAATGAGTGGGAAAGTATATTGAAAAAAAGGATAAGAGAAAGTAGAGTGAAAAAAATGATGAGAGAGAAAGTAACAGTGAGAGGGATGAGAGCAAAAGTATATTAAGAAAAATAATGAGAGAAAAAGTAACAATGGAGAGGGTAAGAGAAAAAGTTGAGTGAGAAAATAATAAGAGAAAAAGTAATAATAACTACGGATGACAGAGAAAGAGGAGTGAGTAAGAAGAGAAAGAAAGTAATGTGAAAAAAATGATGAGAGAAAAAGTAGAGTGAGAAAATGATGATAATTTAGTATTGAGAGTAAAATTGGAATAACATAATGAAAATAATTATTGAATTTTAGGTAATCAATAATTATAGGGGGAGGTAGGTAATCAACTATTACCTAATTTTATACAATCATTACTCAATTATATTTATTTTTTCTCCAACTAAACACCAAATAACGGAATGAATCCCATTAACTGATTTTATTCTCCTCAACCAAGCACACCCTCACTTAATGTGTGGACAAAACTACAGAACTCTTATTAAAGAAGAGATGTCATGCTTAACCAAAAACATAGATTTCATAGGATTACTTGCTATGCAAAATTGATTTCGGGGATGAAACAATTGGTTATATATATGTCTCCAGAATACGCCTTAATAGCGTTATCTTTACTAAATTTGGTGTAATTTAGCTTTCGAGTCATGGTGTTGGAGATTACAAGTAGAGAGAACGACGGTTCCTTTTCCAATGCTGATGATCATATAACCTTAACATGCTAGACTTGAAAATCACAATATTTTTTTGTATAATATACTCAATTATATGCTCATTAATGGGAAAGTTTCAAACATTGTCGATCTTTATAATGAAACAATTTTACTAGATGAAATTCTAAGGTCTGTTCATGTTGGATTGTTGTGTCTTGTGTGGTGCAAGAAAATTGCAATAGATCACGTACCTACCATGTCGAATGTGGTGTCCATGCTTGATAATGATTGAATCCTTAACAGCTCTGCCTATTCCAAATCAGCATGTTTTTCTGCCATGCCATTACGGGCTGTATGAAGAACAAATTATTTTGAAATCAAGAACCTTTCTCTGTTAACAAGGCTACCCTTTTTCATTCAAAGGACTGTTCTTTAGATTTCCACAAAGCATGAATCAGTTGACATTCTTCTTGCTCACGGGAAAAAAAAAAAAAAAAAGGATTATTATGCTGATATGGTCTCAAAAGGGCTTGGTCATAATGACGATGCTAGAATTTAAATATGACTTGCTGTTGCAGGAACAAATGGAATGTCAACACCATTAATAAATAATATGATGATTTGGTCAACCAATCGTTGGGAGCAGTTTAGCTTCATCATCAGCTTATTCATAATGTAATATCTCTGGTTTTCTAGTTTATTTTCTAGAATTTCTTATGAACATTCAGAAAATAACCAAACAAACATCTTGTTTCCATCTGGAAAGCCTTTTTGACTATAAAGGTGCAGCATAAATAATAAGCATTTTCACCTATGATCGAAGTATGAATTTCAAGTCATTAGTAGAATAGGGTTGAGATTCATGGGTATATGTAAAAAATTCCACATCAATTTCAAAAAGAAAGATACAAAACACTTAATGAGTAAATTGGATTCAAAACCTATCAGTTTAAACTTTTATGTCTAAGTTAGGTTTCAACTTACTTATTACCACCGCAACTTTTTTCTTCTCGAGAATCCCTAGACCTCTCCTTTTTTCGAGAATTCCTAAACCTCTCCTCTTTTCGAGAGTCTTTACATTTTTTATCTATGTATGGACGGCTATCTCTCGAATACACATTTAGACTCGGCCTTAATAGGAAACATAGGAAAATGGAGCACCTAAAGTTTAGGTTCGGCCTCAATAGGAAGAAAAATGGAGCATATAAAGTCTAGGTTTGAACTAAATAGTATGGATAGCTATCTTTCCAGTACAAGTTTAGGTTTGACATCAATAGGAAAAATAAAGCACCTAAAGTTTAGGTTCGACCTCAACACGAAAAATAGAGCACCTAACAACGCATCTTTACGGACTAAGAACTACGAGATCAGCCCTTTCATCAAGTGGTGTTGGACCTTGGAAAATTAGGTCAAGTCTTCTTGGTAGATTGGGCCGGATATTTGGATGCTAATGCGCATGGGTATTTTCTCCACTGAATAATGCATTTTTACAGACAAAAAACTACAAGATTACCCCTTTCATCAAGTAGTGTTGGATCCTAAGAGATTAGGTCAAGTCTTCTTGGTGGATTGGGTCGGCTATTTGGATACTAGTGTGTATGGGTATGTTCTCCCCGGCACAAATTCCCAACTTTGGTATCAGAGTTGAAGGTTGGGGAACTTAGACCGTTAGTCTAGTCAGTAGCAAGTGTGCATGATGTATGCACAGTTGACATTTTGGTGCTGATTCTGGCTATTTGTCGGCAAAATGGTATTGAACCTTGAGAGATTAGATCAAGTCTTCTTGGTGGATTGGGTAGGATATTTGGGTGCTAGTGTGCATGGTGTATGCACTAATGACTTCCCAGTGTTGATCCGAATTACTCGTTCACAAAATTAAAAAATGACCTTAAAAACAAAATAACTATATAATAATTTTTTGTCTTTTTACATTAAAATTTTTAACATAATTTTACCTTTTCATCTTTAAATTTTATTAATTTTTCATCTTTAAATTTCGTCTTTATAGTTTAAAAAATTTTATTATATAGTTAAAAAAAATTGTGTTATTTTGTGTTTAAATTTTATTAATTTTTCGTCTTTATAGTTTAAAAAATTTTATTATATAGTTTTAAAAAAATATATTAAATTTTTGTCTTTAAATTTTGTCTTTTTAAAAATTTAATAAAAAATTTTAAACTATATCAAATTTTCTAAGGGCTTTTTCGTCTTTTGACCAACTACAGTTAAGTTGACTGTTAGTCAAGGGGACCGATTATTATTTTTTCAAACTATGGGGTTCAATTTGTTATATTACAAAATCTTGATGGACGTAAATGTTATTATCTCTAAAGAAAATTGTTTACTATGACACTATCTCCATGCCCAAAAAAAAAAAAGAATTGAATCCATTTACAAAACAAGGCTTATTTTTTAATAAGATAACCTCCAAAATAGTCCTTCACATATTGACCAATGATCTTTTTAGTCCTTTACTTTTAAAACGGGAACAAATAGTCCTTCACATTTTATGAATGTACTCTTTTGGTCCTCCGTCAGTATTCTATCACTATTTCGTCACTATTCTGACACTATAGTGATAGAATACTGATAGAGGACCAAAAGGGTACATTCATAAAATGTGAATGACCATTTGTTCCCATTTTAAAAGTGAGTAACTAAAAAGATTATTGGCTAATATGTGAGGGATCATTTTAGAAATTATCTCTTTTTAATTGTGCACCATATATATTTACATACCTAAATATAATTAATACAAATAGTTTTAAGAATGTTATTATAAATTAAGTTTTTTTTCAAACAAGTAAAAATTTTAAAATTATATATATTTTGGAACAAAGTATTAGAATCACTTTCAAAAAATATCATTATTATATAAAAAGGAAAAGTTTGTTAGTCGGTTTCATTGTAATTATTATAAATATTAAAAATTAAATTGTCTTTTCATTTTCATGTAATATTAATATTAACATCAATATTTAGTAATTAGTTAAAGTTCTAAATCTTACAAATTCCTAAAAAAGATTATCTATTTACTATCTATTAATTTTTAGAAATTTGAAAATGATTAAAATTCTTATTCCTTTTAATAATTTAATTTTCATTGGTATGTTTTTTTATAATTAGTTAATTATTTTACTCTTTTGATAGTAATTATAGAAGAACTGTGGTACTAATATCTGTATTATTAATTCAAATATTATTATCTACTTTTTTTACTCTTTTTTTTCTTTTATGACTTTATCTACTTTTTCCATCCTCAGTTGATGTGTCTTTTTGTGTTTTGGGTTTTGGAACACTATAAATTGTACTTTTGTAGAATTATTTCACATTTATTTATAAGAGTTTTAGCCATTTGTTTTGTGATTTTTTTTATTGATATTTTTATTTCTAGGGATTTATTATTCACGTTATCTATATATAGAATTTCAAAAGATTATATTGAAATATATAATATAGAATTATGATAAAAGTCAAACTTGTAATTAGTTTTATGATTTTTATGCAAAGAGTTTTGATTTAGAGTTCTACGTTTTATACAATTTTTTTAATTATAATTATTATTTAATAGTTTTATTTTAAAATACTTTTCTTACTATAATTTATGAATTCATATACTTTTATTCAACAAATATTATTTTATATTTTTATTAATTTTAATTATTTAAGAAATTTTCTTTGACATTTTTTAATTTTTATTTCTCTTAAAATTTTAATAATATATATTTAACAAAATTATCCAGAAAATTATTGAACATCCCATGACTTGCATGGGAATCGTAGTTAGGAAGAGGCTAAATCCGTCAGCCAAAAAAACAACAGGGACCAACTGACCAAGTAGGATAAAAGGAAAACATAAACGAGCAAATACGCAATCGATAAAACATAAGGGAGTAAATAAACATTAGTGATAAATATTTTTTAAAAAAACAAGGGACTAAATATGCAAATTTAAGTATGAGAATTAGAAGACGGCGGAACTGAACTGCAGGCTTATCCTTCCTCACCGGCTTAACCACGAAATTCGTTCGTTAAGCTTCCGGCAATGTCTTTTAGTGTGGTTATCTCACTCACTTCTCAAAAACCCAATGCTTTAATTTGTACTTCCCAGATTTCTGGAACTTGTGCTTCGCCATCTTCTGGAAATAACCTCAGGGCATTGCCCCTTTTCCCTTCTTCTGCGTGCCATTTTCGTTTGTCATGGAAAAAGAAAAGAATTAGGCCCTTTTTTTGGAAATGCAAGGAAAGATTTGAAATTTATGCGCTATCTTCGTATTCAGAAGGGGAGAATTGGATAAGGGTTCATGCTGAAAATGATAAGAATTTGGAGGATGGTGATGGGTTTATAGTGGTGAATTTCTACCATTTCGTGTTTATTGAAGAACCTGAAATGGAATTATCTAAACACCTGTCCTTCATACAGGTTCTTGGATGGCCTTTTGTTTCTGTTATTAGTATTTTCTTATTTTTTATGTTCTATTACTATTTTTGCCTTGTTATGTTTTTTGTACTTGTATGAATTTTTTCAAGTAATGATATCTTATGCTGTCCTTTTCTATGTAAAGGGATCAAATTTAATATGAGAATTGAATTCTCGAGAAGTGCTGAACTGGAGCAAATTGATTCGCCTGGAAATTCTGTGACCAAGTAGTTTATTTGAACATCAATTACTGTTTATGTGAATGCTTGATACTCCTTTTAGTAGTCTCATAGGGAATGTCAAATTCAGCTTCTGTACTGCAGGGTTGAAATTTAGTTGCTTTTTTTTCATGATATATCTCTAGAAAGATTTAGTTCACTGATTGCTTTTATATCTGCTGTTCTTTTGAAGATTAATCATGAATATGTTAAGTATAATAACTATTTGCCTTTGCTGTTGATTATCAATTTAGGGTCTTAACATACATGGACGAATATACCTGAACGAACAAGGGATCAATGCTCAGGTGGGCCTATTATCTGCCATTTTATTCTTATCTGATGTCTTGGATTAACAACTTAGTTTGAATATAAATCTTTTTGTACTAATAGGAGAACGCATAAGCTAACAAGTTTCAGTTTGTTTCCGGGCAAACTAGGTTCAGGACTGCTGTAGTTAGGCCTAATGTTAGTTTGTAGTCCATAGCATCCAGAGATGAAGGTCTGTCACTTGTTCTGATGTTTTCATTTGCTTAGGCTGTAAGCATGCATGTGCACGTGCACGCATTAAAATTTTGGTCGATGAGCTTACAAGATTAAACTTGGTTTAGCGACTTATAAAACAATATAATCTGGTTACACTTGATTCAAGTGCGCATTTTTTTACATCTGCACACAGTTTCTTGTTCCCAGATGCATGAGATAATTTTGTAAGTTCAAGTTTGCTGAATTAGCTTTCAAAATAGGCTCTGCGTCCAACCCCTCTTTTCCCCCTCTCATTTTAACCGTTTCTTTTTCTTTTTTCTGCCCTGAGACTTCACCTTGGTGCAGTACAGTGGACCAACCAAAGATGCTATGGCATACGTTAAGTGGGTAAAAGAGGACTATAGATTTTCAGATATACTGGTTCAGATCTCCCCAGCTCCAAATGGCCATGCCTTTCCCAGATTGAAGCTTCGTTATAAGCCTTCACTTGTACAGGCAAGTTAGATTTAGATTGGTCCTCTCTACTTCAGCATTTATTTTCTCCTTTATTCTTTTTTTTGTTTTTGTGTAATTTTTGTGCAACACCTGTATGATGGTATGCTGAACTATGTAAATTCAATGCATTTAAATTTCTTAACTTGGGATATTGTCTTTTCTTCCCTTTTCAGATAGTAGGGTGTTTGCACTAGGAAAAGTAATTCTTTAGCGAACGTTGTGTACTTGTGATAGTAAATTGATACGTTTGTTACTGATATGCTTTATTGAGACTGAATGAAATCTGTTGATGAATCTTCTTAAATTGTCACTGATGGGAAGTTTTCTTGACTCCTTTCTATACAATACATTAACCTTAGCTTCTGCTTTTATGCCCATGTCCATGATTCTAACAGGGTCCTAGGGATAGGACTGTACAATCCTTCTATAATTTTTTTTCCTTCAAATTTTCATTTGGGGAAACTGGCTGCTTTATTGCATTGTATAAAATATGGCTTCTGTCGTGTGTGTCTTTCTGGTAGTCATATACGTATGCAATCTGGCGAACTAATCATCTATTAGTCATCATTCTGCGTACCAAGGAATAGGGGATGAACTTGTTATGTTTTGTCTGCAGTTGGAAGAAGGAATTTCACATCTTCCTTTGCTTGATCCTTCAGTCCGTGCTACACCTCTCACACCTAGCCAGTGGAGAAACAGATTAGAGGCAATAAAGAAGGTTGAGAATTCTTCAAAAGGGAATCAAAACTGTATTCTTCTTGACGTGAGAAACGGTATGTATTGCGATTAGGGGTTGGTTTTTCTTGGGGACACAATTTGTTGCATACAGTCAGTCTAGGAAAGTGGACTAATTCTTAGATTGTACATTTCACCCATTCTAAAGCTGTTTGCACCTATCAGATTAGGCTAAACATCATGGTGCATCTGGTGTGTGGCAAATTCTGTACACTTTCCAAATAGTTGGGGGTGCTGGCGGTAGGTTTCAGTTTGTTTGGTCATGGGATGATTGTTGTAGGTGTATGCAGACTTGTAGCATTGATGTAGATGTTAGGATGACTCTGCAAGAGGTAGGTGAAAATGCTAGTTTCCAAGTGGTTGGTCAGTCAGAGTTAACTGCCTTGTGGGGCATACTCTTGGGGTGCAATGAGATAGATTTTGAGGGTGGATGTGGTATTTGTCTGGTTGCTGCCAATGGTGTGCAGAATGCAGACCTGTGCACAGACATTGGCACATGCTCAGACTACATAGTTACCATTGTTGACTTGGATCTGCCAGATTGTGAGATTCTTCAAGAAAGATCATGAATCAAATCTTAGAGGCAGTAGTGACATATAGATATTCTGTTTGGAGAAAACTAATCTGCAAGGTTTGATTTATTTGAAACTGAGAGGGGGTAGATTGGCTATGAAGGAGAGTTTCAAAACAAGGGGAACCACAGGATGTGTTCTACTTTTGTGGGATAAAAAATATTCCTTTTTGCATTGGATCTTCATATTGATGTATTTGGTGTCTCTCCAGTCCAAGCCTCCCTGTCTTGACATTGAATTTGAGAGTTCATAAATACTGATTAAAAATGAAACTAAATGCAGGCTGCAGCTGAAGTAGAGAAAATCTCCAATCACTGTTTTCTTCTGCACTGAGAAAATGCTGACCCTTGTTAAACACGTCCAACTTGCTCTTCCTATCATTGAGACCTTAATATGCTTTTCATGATTGTAAATCCTACTATTTACTTGTAATTAGGTTATGAATGGGATGTTGGCCACTTTCATGGTGCACAAAGACCTGATGTGGACTGCTTCAGAAGCACTTCTTTTGGGTCATCTGAGTCAGAGGTAAAGCCAACTAACATCTGGTACTTGATCTATTTTTGTGGTCGTTGACCTGCTTTACCATGCAATGGTTAACTCATGGCCGATAGGAGCTCTAATTTTCATTAATCTATTTATGGACTATGTAAAGATGACTTCATTTGATTGGTTAACTTCTGACATAAGCTTACTATGATAATAATTTCTGCATTTTTTCTCGCTCTATATACATTCTGGATGGTGGCAGCAAATGGCTCCTTAATATTTTCTCATAAGATACATTTGTTGCTGTGACACATGCAAGTTTCAAATTTATCTTCTTTGGTTCCAAATATCTCATCTATAGAGTGCATTCATTTTAGTTTGTTATATTCTTTTTTCAATTTTTCCTTTAATTTCTAAACTATAAGCTGAAGAAGTTGTATCTTGCCTTCATTAGCTTTTTCAGTATCGTTTTCCATCTGGCTGATACAAATAATTCTGTTTTGTTGAAATTTTTCCATCAGGTCGGTGCATCAGATCCTTTAGCTACAGTAGACAAAGAGAGAACAGATATCTTAATGTACTGTACCGGAGGTATCCGATGTGATGTATACTCTGTAATCCTTAGGTAGGCCCTATCTGGCTATCCAAGTTCATTTGCTCTTACTCTTTGCTTGTATTGTGTGTATTCCTGTGTGCTTGTTTCCATAACCTTTTTTTTTCTTTTTCTTTTTCTTTTTTTTTTTTTTGGGAAAAGAACATTGCTTCAAGAATGACTAACCTATGGTTTTTTTTTGTTGTTCTGAGTTTGTCAGTATTTGGGGGGAAGGCCATATTACAATGATGATCCAATTATATCATGCTTGAATGATGAGGTTATCATATGTGCCCATGTATTCTCTCTGTCTCATAAATAATTGCTAATCTACTTACAAATAATTGTTAGAGAAAATAATTTGAAATTCTTAGAAATTCTTTTGATAGTATTGGAATAGAAAAAAATTTTAAATTGTTTTCTATTTTTACTGTAGAAATTAAAGCAATAAATATGTCCCCTATAATTAACCAAATGGTCCCAACTCATGCACGCTTTGTAAATAGTGGCAATGATGTTTGAACCTAAGACCTTTCCTGAAGTGGTAATTACCTTGGTGGCAATTAGGATTAGACCCTGGACTTTTGCCTAAGTGAAAAGTTGTTGAATTATTACTTTGGTCTGAAAGTTTAGGCTGTTAGGGTGTATACTAACAGAAAGGTTTCTATGTCCTTACATGCCAGACAAAGAGGTTTCAAAAGATTATATACTCTGATGGGAGGCATTTCTCACTATCTCGAGAACGAAGGATCTGTAGGTTGGGTTGGAAATTTATTTGTTTTCGATTCTCGTCTTGCTCTACCTCCTTCTAAATACAAGCCCAACATAAAGGCCGAAGCAAGAAGCACAGAAATTCCCCAAGATAGTTCATTTGCCAAATGCTATGTATGTGGTTCACTTGTATCGGAATTGAGACATCGGAATTGTGCAAACCTCAATTGCAACCTTCTTTTCCTGTAAGTTTTCCAATTAGGTAAAGATTGTGGCCTGGATTATCATCCAAAGCAAGTTATGAACAACATATTCTATATGGTCTCTATGGTTAAGAAGTGCTGAGAAATATCTGATGTCAATATATAAATAAGCTAATTGTATAAGATATTATTTTTGAGTTGATTGGTATGTTAAATTTCCAAAATGCATTATATATTCATGATAGCATTGGAAGTTGGAGGATCTTGATATTTGGTGCAAGATACGAGCATGTTTGTGCAAACTTTAATATGGCTTGCATATATTTTTTGCTTCTTACTCACAAACCTTGTTTTTCCAGATGCTGTATGGCCTGCGTTAAACAGTTACAAGGATGCTGCTGTCCGAAATGCACATCTGCCCCTCGGCTTAGACCAGTGCTACCAGGGCATGAAAGATACCAGAAATGGCATCAATATCGAGATTTGGAGTTAGAGACCGAGATGAAGGCTCGATAATCTCGACCTTGCAGGAACTTGGAATTGGCTTGGCTTGCTGGCTGTCCAAATTGCTAATGCTTTCTCATTGCGGAACACTGCACATAAGAACAAAAGAAGGACCCTTCAAATTCAAGATAAGTGAGGAGAAGAGTGTGTCAGTTGATTTGAAGAATCACTCGATGTCGTTTCTGGGCAATGGTAGTAGAATTTTGCTTTCTTGTCTGCAGGCTCCAGCCATGGAATGAGATGATCTAAATTACACATTGAGGTGGTAGCACATTGGATGGTGCTGAGTTTATCTGCTCTCAGTTTAGCACCCATATTCAAAACTGAGAATTAATGGGCTGATCGTGAGCTGCTCAAAATATTCTAACTAATGTTCAAATATTGCAAATATTACACATGTTTTTTTGGAACTTATATTCGCGGGCTTTTATGTACAGACATCTTATTTTGTATCTTTATATTTGGAGAGACCACTCTTGGCTTACATTTTTTACTTGGTACATACATTTTATTTTGTATCTTTATATTTTGAGAGACTATTTTTGGCTTACAATTTTTACTCCGAAAACATAAAAATTAGAGATAGCAAGCCAGTCGTGTTTCAGATTCACATGTTGTATTTAGACATAAGTATTATAGGTTTTACACAAATTCAAACACGATCAGTTTAATTATACATGTCAGATAATATAAATTGAATATGACTTATTTATTTCGCTGGTAACACTGACATGATATGAAAACAACATGAAAATATTTATATATATATATATATATATGAAATTTGTAAAAATTTAATTATTTATTTATTTTATGGATAACGCAATACCAAAACAATACTTACATATTTATAAAAGATTAAAACCTTAAAAATATCTAAAAGTATATCTTATACAATGTCTTTCAATTTTATAAAATTATTATTAGATAATTTTTAAAATTATTTTAAACAAGTTAAATGGGTAAACTAGCAAGTTGACCTGAGTAGACTCATTTATTTTGATTTGATTATAACTCAAACCCGTGAAAAGATATACCTATACATATTAAATACATGTTATTAAATTCGTATCGTGTCACGAATTGACACCCTTAATAAAAATGTAAAGAAAATGCAACCCATAGGGAAGAGGGAAGAGGGAAGAGGGAAGATGATTTGGACATAGTAGCATTGTTTTGAACGGTAAAGGCACGCCTTTATATGACCAGGTGATTTGGAGCTCTTTAAAACCACGCCTTCTCCTAGCTCTTGCAGTTAGAACTTCGAAGGCGTTCCAAAACCGACCAGGAATAGGAAATAGGAAATTATATCTCCTCTTTTTCAAGGGTATTTAAAAACTCTGCTCGGAATAAATCGTTTGAGCTTTATTCCAATCTAACGAGCACTGTGTGAGTGTGTGAGAGAGAGAGAGAGAGAGAGAGATGTCAGACGCATACGATAGAGCGAAGGGAGGGAGGCTAAGTTTCAAAGGAGGAGTACTGGCGACGCGGTCCAAAGACATCGACAAGAAGAAAAAAAAGAAGAACAAGAACAAGAATAATAATTTGTCCCTGAACGAGGACAACGTCGAATTCCCCGAGGATCCCAACCAACCGTCCGGTACCGGTTCGGGTGCCGGCGACATTTACACAATCGACGCGGCGAAGAAGATGAAGTACGACGAACTGTTCCCTGTCGAAGCTAAGAAGTTCGGGTATGATCCGAATGCGAAATCCAAATCCGTTGAAGAAGCCCTAGATGATCGCATCAAGAAAAAAGCAGACCGTTACTGCAAATAAATTAGTTCGATTGATTCATACTTCTGTACCAAAACCCTAACTGAGAATTTTTAGTTTTTTATGTACTATTACTTCTGTGTTTTTGGTCTTAGTGTTATAAAGTTCACGTCTTAGATATTTGACAGATTATATTTTATTTTTTTTAATTTCCTTTTTTATAATCACAATATCTATCTTAATTTATGTAGATAATTTACGCAAAATAAATAATTGACTTAAATTTTGCCAGGAACAAAAAATGAGGAGCAAAATATGAACAAGAACCATCCCTGAAATGTACCATCCTTGATCCATCTTTACCAAAAATCACCACATGAACAAGAACCATCCCTGAAATGGTGAAACCTGCTGGAATCTCTGACCGTAATCTCTCTCCCAACTATCTTTGAGATTACCTTGATTGCAGCATGGCAATCTGGGCAAGCTCGCAAGTTCTTCATAACCACAATTGGTGATCCTTCCGGGGTACTCATGAGTGCAAAGGCAATGGCCAACTTTTCACTATGGTATTTCAGAGAATCTATTTTCAGTTCATCAGCCTCATCATGAAGGGCAAAACTTGTGTCAGGTTTATAGCCTTCCTCTTCCATTCGCTTCCACAAATCGTCGATCTTCTTCCAAATCCCTTTTATTTGTGGATGATTTGTATCATTAGCACTGAATGTATGAAGTTTATGCCCAATCTCAACCCAGCTATAGCCGGCCGTTTTCTTTACACCTCGTTGTCTCATAGCCTTCTTTACAGTGGCTACGTTTTCCCAATCACCTGCTTCTGCGTATATGTTGGACATTGAGACAAGGGTACCACCATCTCTAAGAGCTTCGATGTTGAAGAGCTGTTCTGCTGCCTTTTTCGCAAGGTCTTTGTTCTTATGGATCCTGCATGAGATTAGAAACGATGACCACATGATCTCATCAGGCTCAAATGGCATACCAGCCATTATTTTCTCGGCTTCAGTGAATTTGCCCCTTCTACAAAACGTGTTAATCAGAGATGCATAGTGTTCTTTCTTCGGCACAAGATTATACGTTTCGGTCATGGAGTTAAAATACTTCTGTGCTTCTTCAACAAGCCCGCTGTGACTGCAAACTGTTAAGACACTCAGAAAACTGACTGAATCCGGAAGAAGACCAGACTGAATCATCTCTCTGAAGGACCTAAAGGTGGCTTCACCATCCCCATTCTGAGTATAAGCTGAGATCAGGGCATTCCAAGAGACAATGTTCCTAAAAGGCATTTCCTGAAATATTCGAATTGAATCTCTTATGGAACCACATTTCGCATACATGTCAAGAAGTGCACTGCCACAGAAGACATTTGACATGAATCCCAATCTAGTTACGCATGTATGTAATTGGTTCCCAAGTGACAGTGAAGCCAAATTTGCAGCGGCTCTTAGAGTGCTTGCAAAAGTCACCTGGTCACAACACATATTTTCTCTACGCATATCTTTGAACAATTCAACTGCTTCTCCATAGAGTCCTTTCTGAACATTAGCTGATATCATAACCGTCCATGGAACATGGCTTCTGCAAGCCAGATTTCCAAACAAAATATTGGCATCCTCAAATTTGTCACATTTTGCATACATGTCAACAAGTGCATTCCCCACTAGAGTTTCTGATATTGCTGTTGTTACTATGGTCTGCGCATGAATTTGCTTTCCCACTTTCAGGTCTAATGTGTTTGCTGCTATGCTTAAAATTGTTGCAAAAGGAAACTGCCTTCTATCGAACCTAGTGTGCTGCAATTTGCGAAAGAGATTCACTGATTCATCGTACAACTGATCATTTGCATAGCCCGCAATTAGTATATTGTAAGAAACACCATCCAACTCCGGCATCTCAAAAAAGAATTTCTCAACATCATCTAAACAATCATTCTTAGAGTAAAAATCTAGCAATGCATTGCCAACAAACACATTCCAAATGAAGTTGCTCTTGATTGCGAGCCCATGAACCTGTTGACCAAGAATAACCCCATCCAAACCAACAATGGCACACAAAACGGCTGCAAAGGTGAAATCTGAAGGCTTCAACCCCAGATACTGCATTTCTAAGAAAAGCCTTATCGCACTTTCACTCATTCTGTGTTTTGTATACCCAGTTATCATTGCATTATACGTCACAGAATCTCTCTGTAACATCTTATTAAATACTTGTTTTGCCATATAAAGACAACGACACTTGCAATAGGAATCCAACAAACTATTACAAACTACTGTCGTCGAATCAAATCCCATCTTAATTACATGCCCATGAACTTGAACCACCTCCGTCAAAGCCTCCGCATCATCACAGCAACCCGACAACAGAATCGCAAAGGTCACTTGATCTGGCCTTTCTGTCCCAACCTTGCACATTTCAGCATAAACACCAAAAGCAGATAAAAACAGATTTTTCTGCGAGTATGCCCCTATCATTATCGTCCACGAAACAGCCGTCCGAGCAACCATTCCATCGAACAATTCCTTCGCAATACTTATATTGCCTGATTTCACATAGCCCGACAGCATCATGTTCACTGAATATGTATTTTTATTAGGCATTTGGTCGAACAGTTGGCGTGCTTCAGATGCTTTATTCATGTCCACGAGATTCTTCAGCTGGAAATTAGAGCGAAAAATATCTGGGTTGAAACCAGTTTTAATTGTTTGGGCATCTACTACGAGATTTTTACTAAGGGGTTCGATTCTTGAGACCACTCTTGCTATTTTTAACGGAGAGGATGATGATGGTGATGACGAAGTTATGTGGGTTTGAAGAGCTTTTCTGGCTCGGTTAATACTACTGCTACAACCAGCAGCCATAGCCGTTGGAAATGGCGGTTTTTTGTTTGGCGCCTTTGAGGAACCCCGGTGGAAACCTACCTAAATAGTAAATAGGACGAGGAGCGGCCGCCGCTGACGGTGGCGACAATTGAAGGCGTGGTTGTTAGTATGGGCACAATAAAATGTCTTCGTATAAATCAACTAAAGGCGTGTAATATGCTATATATTCAAGGAGTTTTAGTTCACGCCTTCTGATTGTAGGATGAAGGTTGTCTCCTAGAGTTGAAGTCCTAATATTTTTCAAAATTACCTCACAAGCTTTGTCATGAAAGCAATGCCATCACCATCATGAGTATGGAATTATGAATTTCTTTCCTTTTTTTTCTTTTTTCTTTTTTTTTTCTTTTTTTTGGTTATACAAACTATGTACAACACCAATAGTTTGTATAACCAAAAAAAAATTGAAAAGAAATTCATACTCATAATAATATTGATACTATTTTAATGACAAGTTTAGTTTAAAGGATGTAATGTTTACTTATTTAGCTAAATTCAAATTTTTTTAAGAAATTAATTTCCATATAGGATTTAATTATTAAATTCTCATTGTTTTATAGTAACAGTTCTACACTCCATAAATTCATAGAAAATAAAAATCATGCACTTATATAATAGTAGAAAACTTTTTCGCTAGATAATATGAGACAATGCCTTTAAATATGGATGTTCAAAAACAATGATATGATTCGAACTCAATCCAATCCACATTTGAGTGGCTCGTAATCAGATATGAGCCGAATATCCCCATTTGAGTGGCTTGTGATTTGATCTGATCTGAAATATTAGAATCAGATCAGTTTTGATCTTATTTGACTTTTTTTTCATTTGCTTTTCTTTTCATATACAATGTTAAGTAATTTAACTTAAATTTGAAATTAATAGTTTCATATTTAAAAATTATCTATTTTTTATGTAAAGATAATAAATAAATTTTATTTAAATACTTAAATTTTTGTATTTTCATGTAAATATTTTAATTTATTTTTTCACGAATACACTAATTTTAATTAAAAAATTATTTGAATTATCAAAAACAATACTAATTTATATTTTATAACTAATGTTAGCTATTTTGAAGAAAAAAATTATAATTTTTTTTTTCATTTGGATCAAGATCCAAAAAATAAATTGATTAGATCAAATCCGTTTTTTATCCGATCCGATCAGCAGATCAAAATAAACAGCCCTATTTTGAAATCTTTTTAAAATTCTACAAAAAGAACAAACTAATAATATAACAAATATCCTATAAGATTTACCATCGTATCAATGACCTTTCTCAATAGAAGATTCACAACTCACTACTTTGTAAGACAAATATCATCAAATCCTTTTTAAATCCCACAAGAAATTCTAATTGACAAACCAATAATTCAACAAATATCCTTCATGCTTTACCATCGTATTAATATCCTTTCTCAATAGAAGGTTCACAACTCACAATTGTGTGAGTCAAATATCTACAAGTCCCTTTCAAATCCTACAAGGGATTCTCATTGACAAATTAATAATTCCACAAATATCTTAGAGGCTTTACCATCGTATCAACGTCTTTTTTCAATGGAAGACTCACAGCCCACGACTTTGTTGATGTTGCAACTAAAGGCGGGATAGGAAGTGTATTAAAAATAGGTCTCCTTAAGGGAAGTCGTGGTTTCTTTGGTTCAGGAAAAGTGCTGCTTTGCCGAAAGCGTGAGCGATATGGCCTATAAGCTGCAAGTGAATGCTTGAACGTTCGGCTTAGTCCAAGTCAGGTCGCTGACTTTTGAGAGTAGGAAAAAAAAAATGAAGGAAATTTGTAAGTTGAGAAGTAGAGGGTGGAAATTTGGGTGATGTTCGTATTTGTTAAATGCGCCCAAACTTGTTGGACGCATTCAGCAAATGCGTCCAAACCATTTGGGCGCATTTACTGAATGCGAACATCACCTTTTTGTCCACTCTCCAATTCTCAACTTACAAATTTCCTTCATTTTTTTTTTCCAACTTACAAATGGAATTCTTTCAGTCCAAGCATCGCGCCTTTGACAAGAAAAGGTAGAGAAATCAAGAGCCTCAAGCAATTAAGGTAAAATTGCAATAGCATAAATGATTAATGCAATAACAATCCTACAAAACTAGGAAAGTTCCAATGAAGTCAATTTTACACAATAGTAAGCCAAATTCCACGAGAGTACTATCCTAAAGAAATTTAAATTTAAAGTTACTCATTACGCATAGTCATTGGTTTCAAAGGCGTAATTATTTGATAAAAAGACGTATTTATCATTTAACTATATATTATAATAATATATATACCTTAGCATAAAGATTAGATAAAAGTTTATTAGACTAAAGTAAGGGTACTAGAAGAAAGTAACTTGATCTGCTAAAGTTCAATATCTGTGTCACTGGGAACGCAATATGGCTTCTCCCCTTGTTCTTGTTGCTCCAATGTCTCATACAAAGGGGAATTCCTAGTCTCGGGCAACCACCAACTCATGGTTCCACTGAAAATGGAAAGCATCCCAAATATGAAAAAGGCCAGAGAAGAGCTCAACCTGCCCACAGCTACCAAAAGAGGGGCAATGGATGCACCTAACATCAATGCTTGTCTCAACATAGACACAGCAAAGTTTCTCACATTTGTGGGGAAAAGTTCTACGCAATAAATATATAGAACATCAAATGCAGTTGACACAGCCATGAATCCGACGGCTTCGAGGGTCAATTGTGGCCAGCTTCCTCCTGATTTATCCACATTTTCTGAACTTGCAAGTAGTATGCAAAGAATGCTTGAAAATCCAGCTACGTAAGCTGATTGAGAAAAGATTACCCGACGATTCACCATGCTCAGTAGTAAGCTGCCAAAGAACACTGCTGGAACCTCCATCATTGCGTTTGTTGCAACTGTGAAATATAAATTGAAGTTCAGGTTTTCAACATTGAGTTGAAATCCATAATAAACAAAGCCAATTCCAAAGCCTGTTATCATGAGTAAAGCCAGTCTTTTTGCAGCCCATTTTGTATTCCACAAAGTCTTTTTGGGTGAGACTTCTTCACCTCTGCTAGTCTTTTGGGCAGCAAAAAATGGTTCTAATAAGCATAGATTCTCTGGCAGTGCCTTGCCATTGATTCTTGCATATCTTTTCAATACCTCAAGAGCTTCTTTGCTTCTTCCTCGATCAAGAAGCCATCGAGGAGATTCCGAAACAAATGGGAGTAGTATAAAAATGGAATAAACAAAAGGTAGCAATGAGATGACCTTATATATGTTTCTCCAACAAGCTCTAGCAGGATATGCTATCACGGGAAGTGAAAGAAAGCCTGCTGTGAAGAAAAAGAAGCCATATTGGCCTACCTGACCCCGCCATTTTCGATCAACAGCTTCTGTGGAAAATACAAGACAGCATATGCCAATGCCTGATCGGGAAAAACCATTTGCAAAACGAAAAAGGGAATAAATCCATATGTTTGGTGAGAGGGAGCAGACAAAAGTGGTCGCTGAGGTCAGGAGGCATGAAATGAACAAAGCTCTCTTCCTTCCTAAAATTGCATCTGCCCAGCGACCATAGACAGTGGAACCTGGATTGTGGTATATTCATCAGATTTAGCCTAGATTCCTTTTTAATGCAAATATTGGCCACCTTAGTTCGAGCCTGGTAATGCTAATCCATTTCTGATTTTCTGTATGTTAAGCAGGTGTTTCGTGAAGCCTACATCATTTTTAATAGAGACAAATAATCATGTATAAAATTGGTAACAGATATATTTGAAAACGTAAAAGCAATTTTTGTCCAGTAACTTTCTTTTTAAAAAAAAAAAAGAAAAAAAGGAAAGCGATAAGGAAAAGTTTTGCTTTTTATCATCAGAAAGCTGTAACGAAGATGATAATATTGAACACTACTAAAAAGTCATGCATGAAAGCAAAGACATTGCTTCCAACACTTAGTAAAGTTGGAGCAACAAAAAGAGGTCATGAATATCGTAAATGGAGTGAGTCCCTTCACGGCATCAGCCACTAAAGAATGTCAACATCACTAGCTTTATTTCACTGAAGCAATGAAAATGGGTGGTGTCATCTTTCCAAGATGCAAGACAGAAAGAGATGCAGCTGAAATGGGAAATGAATTGTTATATATTTGACTAATTTACCAATGAGAGATCCAAGGAAGTAAAGTGAAGCTGGTATTGCAGCAAGAAATTTATTGTCACAAATCAATCCCCACTCAGCAATAGTAGAGCTTGTATTCCCACCAATCCATTCCCAAGTTCCTGGCTTCAGTCCACAAACTGAAGCAGCGGCACTTCCAGAAGAACTACAAGGTGATGATCTAATGCATCTCCATTCTGCTGGCTGAGCGTCAGTAAATATAGTGACTAAAGTACTATGTGCATCAAAGATCCATGCCAATGACACCAAGAACACATGCAACAACTGTGAAAATCCAAATGATCCCACGTATTCTTCTATAACTTCATCCACTGTTAATTCCAACTTTTCTGCACTCAAACTCTTACTCAAGCACAACCCTTTTTCTGCATTGCTTGATCCTCCTAGTTCTTGCCTCTCTTCTTCCATGATATCTCCACCATGTGAGCTCTTACAACTTTCACTCCACACGCAACTCTACACACTAATGAATGAGTAATGGCACTAGCCACTAAACACCATCTTTCTTGGGTAAAATATTTTTTGTCAATTTCCCCGATTATATATCAAGAAATGAGATTGCGTGAAGGGGTTGCTACACTCTGGAGAAAGTGGATAACACATGGCTATCCGAGTGTCCACCTGATTTTCTTCCTCCTTTTAAGTGTTTCTTGACGTGTTATGCAACTTGCAAATGGCAAAAGTTGCCTCTTCAATCCATTAGGAACAATGACAGTGCAAAACATTTGTCAAGCGTTATGGTTTCCCTTTCACGCATTAAAGTAACATCACAGTGCCTACATTAAATAGATAAATGGATGTATAAAATAAAAATTTGGAGTTAAATGGATGTATGGACATAATTAAATGAATGTATTAAATAAATAAATAAATAATAGAGATAATTTTAATAAATAAGAAAATGAAAAAACATGTACCTAAGAGACCATGAAATTCTTAAACTAGAAGGGATTGAGAAAATTTAAAAAACTTTAAAAAGCTTAATTATTTAAATTTAAACAAAATATATATTTTAATAGAAAACGATAATAAAATATGATAAAATATAATTTATATAATTAATTTGACATGATTAATAAAAACTTAGTCGTTATTGAATATATCTATATTTGGACCAGAAAATCATATTCATGAACAACTAAAAAATTCATTTAGTCGTAATGCCTCAATTTCGTCATTTCACCCTAAGCCATCCTAGATTGGACTCAATATATTTGGAGTCTGATGCAAGACGTACTATTATATATTTGAGATTTTTTATACTAATTAATACGTACAAACTATCTATTAATGCAATAACATAATTTTATTAAAATTAAATTTTATACATTTTATGTTAAAATTTGATATTTATTAAGCTAAAAATGTTATGGAATAACTAAATACACAAAACTATTTCACTATCTCAAGTATTGGGATTTATGTTTTTCCAAAATTAACAAAAAAAAAAAAAAAGAAATTTTTTTTCTCAACTAATGTGATGTTAACTCATAGGAAGTTTATGGGCACATTCTCTATAAGCTAAAACTATTCTTCGAAAGTTCATAAGAATATTACCAAATACTGATAATTTTAAGACTCAATTTTCTAAATCGTTGGTGATATTGATACAAACTTGCAACAAGTAAATTAACTATCAAACAATTATCCATAAAAAAAATTAAAAAAATCAATGGAAATTCAGAGGAAAATTTTAACCAAAGTTTTTTTTTGAAAATTTGACTCTTATTATTATTAACGCTGTCGTTTATCTACTTCTTCTTGTCTTAAGGAAATTTACCAGGCCCATTCTCCTCCGGTTCCCGGCGGCGGCTACTGCTGCAGTGGTGGTGATTGAAAGGGGTAACTATATAATCCCTTTAATCTTATGTTTATCTCTCTCCTTTTTATGGTTACTATAATGCTTATGAACTTGCCTATGCCAAGATACATGCTAATTGCACAAAGTACCAACTGCGTTGTAGAAACTCTGCGGTTTTTGGGGGTTCCCAGAAGCTGAAAAGACTTTAACTTTTTCCGATTCTTGATTCATTTATTTTTCATTGAATGATTGTAACGATGTGAGGTGTTTTGGGTTGGCTGTGATTTGGTTTTTGGTGCGTTCCAAGCATTTGATTATAGGCTTGAGTCATTTGGGGCTAGTAATATGGTAGATTTTGGTAATTCTTGTGTCTCCAAATCAACTCCTCGTTTTTTGCTCGCATACTTTTGCAAGATACAGCATTTGCATGAATCCCATGACATAATACTTAAAATCGACAACTGAAACCACTGCTTCAGTTCGCTAACGTAGAAGTAAACGAGTACAAAATCCTAGGTTGTTCCTGGTTATTTTTCGAATGTTAATGTGCTACTTTTCTCCTTGGCAAATATAGTGGTTTTGGTTGCCATTGAATTTCTAGATTTAATTTATACTGCTTGTTGGTTAACAGAGGTTGTGTTTCAATGAGGGAGTTCGGGTAGTATTTTGGACTCTGAATGTGGAATAGGATTGCAAAACTTGGCAACAGTGGAGTCAGGCACTACTCCAAGTTCAAAATCCAGCCTCCACGGGTGATCCGAGTGACAAACAATGTAGCTCATCTGGGATCCTCGAAACAGGGCCCAAAGCGTCGCCAGCTCCTCTCTCTTCCACCATTCCCAGGTCACCCGTTACCTGGGAAGAACTCATCCACTGGTCATGTCACTGCCATTAGCTGGCTCAAGTATTACTTTGATGACATACCTGGCAACGTTATTCAATCTCACTTCAACAAGGGCCTTGTGAGTATGTTCTCTAGTATTCACTTCTTCTTTTTCCTTCTTTCACCTTGATGATTTCATTTTTTTCATGGTTCTTCTTGCAGGTACAGGTTGAATGCCTTGAGTCTAATGTGCCCTTGGTGAGCGAGGGCATGCAGAAAAAATCTGTGAGAAAGGTACTTATGTTCTTTGACCTATCAGCTCCAACTCATGGCATTTAGAGTCATAAAAGCTGAAATAATCAGCATTCTTCCCCTTTTTTCCGGGCTTCTCCTTCTTGTTTTTCTATTTTCTTGGCTTACAAGAAACCTTATTGTGTAATCATACACAGATTAATCACAATGAGGTCATGGAACAAGAGGCGAGAATTTCTGTGCCTGTTTCTGTTGCTGAAGCTAAAATTTCCAAGAGGTTTGACATCATCCCAAGTGGGACTCTATACCCAAATGCAGATGAGATAAACTATTTACAAAGGCTTGTAATCTACAAGGCACAGTCATCAATTCCTCTTAAAATTTTATATTACCCTACTGCTGTTTGGATTTACCAGTTTTGTTAAGGAACTAAAGATTTATTGCATTTTAGTTATTTTGGAAATTGCAATTATTTTTTGTATGGCTGTTTGTCCTGCAAAAGCTTTGAGACAAACTTTGAAAGATATCTGTGTGAGTGGCTCTGTATTTCATGTATTGTCCATTACCTTGCCTGCTCTTGATTTCTTGTGGACTCTACAGCTATTGCTTAGATAATTTTCGGTGTTTTTGCCTCCTATTGTTTGCTAGCTGGAAACTAATAATTGCTGGATGATTTGCCAGGACTCTGCTATCATTGTCCTAAATAAGCCTCCTAAGCTTCCTGTAAAGGTTAGTATCTCCTGTACCATTTATTACGAGTATGTTTTATCAAATTACTCTTTCCTGGTCCCTGTTTTGATATTAGAAAGTTTGTCATTAGGGGAACCTGCCAATTCATAACAGCATGGATGCCTTGGCTGCTGCTGCATTATCATATGACTATGAAGAAGGTCCTAAATTGGTAAGTTTTCTGTTGTGTAATTGCTGCAAGAGGTTTTCTTCACCAATTTGCAACATACTTGGGTACATGGATGGGAGTAATTGATTTGCAACATGGCAAAACTTTTTCAAACCTCCTTAATGGGGGACAAAAATTTTGACAGTTTTTAAGGTTTTGGATACCGTAAGGCTGCAAATACTTTTCAGAATATTATTTTTGCCAGTTTGCATATGTAGGTGCATCGTCTTGATCGAGAAAGTAGTGGTCTTCTCTTAATGGGCAGAACAGAGGAAAGCATTTCCTATCTCCATTTGTTGTTTAGCGACATAAATAAGTCCAAATCTTTGTCTAAGGTACTTAGCTTAGGATTGATTTTAAATCCTTCTTGTACCTTTTTTTATAGCTTTTTCTGTGTTTTTCTTGTACTTTTCTTGGACTTTACTGCTATGACTTGTATGAGAGTGGTTGCAAAATGAGATAGGAGCCCTTTGAAGTTTCATGCATCTTATGATGTTGCATGCGAGAGCTTCGCTATGCTTGCTTCTTAAAATCATAAAACTTTTGACTTTTGGCTCTAGGCTTGGAGTGATGCTTGTGAGTCAGCATATCAACGGTATTGGGCACTTGTCATTGGTTCCCCTAAGGAAAAGGAAGGTCTCATCTCTGCACCTCTCACAAAGGTTTCCTCTTTTCTATCTGAATGCTCTTATAAACTACATCTGATAATAAAATTGGCAATATCCTTTTGCTAATTGTTGCTTTTAATTGCAGGTACTACTTGATGACGGGAAAACTGAAAGAGTTATATTGGCTAACGGTTCAGGCCTTGAAGCTTCCCAAGAAGCTATAACTGAATATCGAGTGCTTGGTCCTATGATTAATGGCTGCTCGTGGATTGAATTGCGTCCGCATACAAGCAGGAAGCATCAGGTACTGTTTTCCTTTACACCATCCCTCGATCAGTGGATGTCCACAAGTTTCACGGCATCTTTGACAAGCCAGAAATGTTAGTTTCAACAAAATAGTTAAACAGCTCACTCCTGATCCATAAAACATTAGTAATATGCCGGTGCAGTAATGGATACAAATGCTCAAGTGTAAACAATGACAACATTCTTATTATGTCATTAATTTATTCCACACCTTTTGGTGGTCTGCCTCTGCTTATGCTGCCATTAGTTTAATTAATTTGGAAGCAATGCTTTAACAGACTTGGTTGCTTTTGTTTTTTAACAGCTCCGCGTGCACTGTGCCGAAGCTCTTGGTACTCCAATTGTGGGCGACTACAAATATGGCTGGTTTGTTCATCGCAGATGGAAGCAGATGCCCAGGGTTGATTTTGAGCCAAACAGTGGGGAACCCTACAGAATGCGAAGGCCAGAAGGTTTGGATGTTCAGAAAGGGAGTGTGTTATCAAAGGTCCCCTTGCTTCATCTGCATTATCGAGAGTCGGTACTGCCAAACATTGAAAAATTTATCGAGTTTCATAACAGCAAATGGAGCAGTAACTCCCAGTCAAAGCTCAAGTATGGTTCAAAACCTGATCTCCTTCGTTTTGTGGCATCAATGCCCTCTCACATGAAAATTAGTTGGAATCTCATGTCCTCTTACCTAAGATGATAGTCACAAAAATTTGAACCCATTGCTTGCTTCTCTTTGCTTGTATACAAGACATTGTTCAGTGTTTAGCTCAACTTAAATATAAAATCTCATTCCATCATCCAATTTTTTTTCATAAGAGAACGACAAAATTTAATAGAACAGTGATGAGTAAAAACTTGGGGGGTCTCTTAAAAACAAACAAAAGATTCCTCGCTGCACGAATAGTACCCTGGTGAAAAGAATTCATTCCATTTCGCTGCCAACCCATTACTCGAAAATTCATCAATTCTTAATACTTCGAAGTATATTAATCTTTACAAGAAAGCAAAAGAGAATCACCCGAATAATTTCACTTTTCCCCACCTATTGTATAATGCTATGAGCTTCGTATTGAACTTCCTGATACCATCCGTGTGCAACTTCCCCAGAACAGCAGGGAAGAAAAACATTACACGAGTTCCTTTGGTTTGAAATTTCGAATACTCTTCCAGTGAAATACTAGAAGTTTAACAAATCTCTCGTTCAGTCGTTCCTAATGCACTATCCCACGCGGGAATAACGTCTTCAAAATTGATCGCACATGCAGAGGCAGAATTCCAGTAAATGGCGTCATTATCAAGCTCGAAAATCCAAAAAAAGACGTAATTTCTGTGAAAGCAGCTCACGGGTTCCATAAAGAACCTTATTAGCGGATATCCAGTCTTTCTCAAGATTTCCTGCCTTAGCACTGTCGAGCATCTCATCATGGAAAGCAGACACAATGGAGTATATTGAAGTCCTCAGTATATCAGCCATTGCATAAGCCTTGATATAAATAGGGCTTCCTCTTCTTTTCTCAGTAAGCCCTACAGTTGAATCTCTGCTTCCCATCCCCATTTGAGCCCATTTTATTCCAGCAGCACCAATCAGATGATTGGAGGATTGTAAGTTGGTCTTCTTCCCCATTAAATTTTCTGCAGCTAGCAATGCCGACAGCAAAGTTGAAACAACGGCAGCATTACTACCAGAGAGTTGAGCAATACCAAATCGATCCTCCTTGAGAGAGCATGCAGTCAAAGAAGCTACAATCCGAGCACACCAGGCACAAAGCTGCATACAGTTATGAATAACAATTATGAATAACTATTTTCCAGATAATTAGCTCTCTGCTTTAAAACACGAGATTTCATGACATTTAAACAGTTTAATCTGTCAATCATATGCCATACAAAAGTCACCAAAGCAATATAAGCACAGAAAGCATATTAAGAAAAACTAATTAGATTCGCATTTCACGGATGAAGAAACATTACCTGAAAGTCATTGAATAATTCATGTACTCTTGAATCTGCAAGTCTGTCATTTGGCAAGTGTAATTGATCAGATAGTTGGAAGGATTTCTGAACTGAAGAGCTCTCCAGACTTTCACCCAATTTCAAGCTGAGCTGTTCTAGAGGTCTCAAGCATATGGCAATAACTCTTTTGAATGTCTCACTGGTTTCTTCAAAGAATGCAGCTCGGCGCCAGGTATCAACATTCCTCTCACAAACCATACAGAGATCAAGATAAGCCAGATACTGCAAAAGAGATTTTGGAGTGCTCTCCTCCAATGCAGATAAAAGATACTCGCTTGGATTTGTTTCAGCTGCGGCTGATCCTTTTGGAGGTGCAAATGTGAACCTCTTTGTATGTAATACCTGCATAGCCACAAAATTATCATTGCCTGCATTTGTCTTGTAAGAAAACTAGTTGAGATGACACGCACTATAGAATAAATATTACAGTAAAACTGAATGAGTAGTAGCTAAAGTAGAAACTAATTAAAGAGAATATTGATGAGTAAATAACCTGATGTAAGTGATGACTTAATTCGAAGCAGAGAAACACCACAAAACATCCAAAGTAGAAGATAATCTGTCGAGCAATGTAATTGCTCATAGTCACCTTGCCTTCATACTCATCATGGAAGAAAAAAACCATCACCAATGAAAAGAAATAACCAGCAGTTGAGAGTTTTACAGCTCGTCCAATGGCTGAAGGAAGGCCCATCTTGAAACTGAAGAACAAAGGATACTGTGACAGATGGAAAACAGGGTAAAAAGTAGCCATTAGACGACACATTTCCAAGAGAAACTTATTCAACATCAACATAATTCAACTCAGAATGTTATCCACCCAAAGGCAGACAATGATTTATAAAATTAAGCGCACGTCAAAACAGCAAATTTCAAACTCAGACAATGATACAAAACAATATAGATCATATGCCTCCTAAATAAAGCCAAAAATAACTGTTGCAACACAGGTACCAGAGAGGTTATAATGCTAACAACCAATCACATACAGCTCAAGATAACATTTTACTCTGCTTTTATCATCAAGGCACTCCATTATCCTTCTATAGAAGAGTATCAGAGATACAAGATGCTAGATATAATGTATGGCCTCTACAGAAAAGCATAATAGATACAAGATAACATTTTACTCCTTGAGTCCGCTCTGATTTATGGCTTCTACAGGGACATTAAGAAGAAATAAGAACAAGATAATACTTCTACATACATACATGAATTGTCTGTCAACCAAAGATACAACCAATTGCATCAGAGGTTCCACAAGAACTACAGGGGCAAAGTCTAAATAGAAATAACAGTAAATTATGAACCAACAGTAAGTTCCCAGGACAAATCAATTCCAGCAGCCAACAAATTTACCAGAACAAAGCATTCTGGATATCAGTCCAGTTTGACTTAGTATCTACTATCTAGCAAAATTAGAACAGAACAAACAGAGTTGAGCAGAAATTTGACAGGTAAGGACTAGAAAGTCAAACTTTGAAGTCAACTTTCTAAGGCACGCAGCAAAATGAAAAGCTAGCATGTTAAAACGCACTTCGCAGGAAAGCATACAATAACTGTGGAAAGCTTTTCTTAACGACTAAGGTAGAAAACCAGCTAATGCAATGTCCTTGGATCTCTTCAACAACTTGTTCATGTTAAGTAGAATTTCCATTCAATGTAGCTCATAAGTATGCATAAATGCACAATCAACTTTCTTCAATAACTAGATAAATACTTCTTAAGATCCTCCTAAACAAATCACATTCACATTTTGACTTCCTGATTTCATAACAATTATCCATTGATAAAAGCTACACAAGGGAACAAAAATTTCACAAAGATTAATGAATACTAAAACCTTAAACCCCATTATCTCCATTTAGCTCCATTCAATTTGTGCAGTAAACTAATAACATGAAATTTCAAATCATTTCCAGCAATAATATTACCTGAATAATAGGAAATTGCAAAACCCATCTTTCCTTATACACATAACAGACTCCATAGAACAGTCCCACCAGAAACCCTCTAAACCCTAACTTTTCAACCAGCACTTGCCACGGCAGCGTCTGAGCAAACACGCCACAGCTCCAACACATAGAAATCAACGAAACAGATGCCGACAGAGCCGCCACTACCACGAACAGCACAAAAGTTAACGAAAGCATGACTGCGCGCCATTTCTCAGCCGATAAACTGTTACTAGTCGGGAGAAAAACCAGCCGAGCCAAGCGGAGGAGGAGGTCGGGAGGGGAAGCCGGCTTGTGAGGCTGAGGAGAGGAGAGAACGAAGAGAAACGTGGAGAACAAAACGAGGGAGACGTGGAAGGATAGGAAGGCGAGCAAAGAGAGTAGGAAGGAGGGGGACTTGCAATTGAAAGGGAAGAGTAGGAGGGATTTGGTGAAGAGGAGAGTGATGGTGGAGAGTATGGATTGCCAAATGAGGAAGGAGATGAAGCGGTGCTTGATGACGGTGGCGGTGGAGGAAGCGGTGACGCCGCCGTGTTTGTGTTTGAAAAGCGTATTTTGGACGGCGGCGGAGATTGACATGACTAGCGGCGTTAGACAGAGCCACTCTTGGAGGTTTTTCGGGTGGGGTTTGGGTTTTAAATGATTTTTCTTTTTCAAAACTTTAACGTTGTTTCCACTTTCCCGAAGAAGGGGAGAATTCTAGGCGGGAAATAGAGAAAAATAAAATAAAATAAAATTATGGGTTTATCTTTGAGTAGTACAGTATTATTTAAGATATTAAAGAATCATTATTAAAAACAAAAAACAAAAAAAAAAAAAGGAAAAATTAATATGGGTATTTGGTATATAGCACATAATTTTTTTTAATTTTTTTTTGGCATTCAAAATCCAAATTCCACCTTCAATTAATCTATCTATTGAGGAAATTGGTTTATTGATTCTATGAAAATGATTGCACTCCTCTTTTTTTAGAAACCAAATTCAGAGAAGTTCAAATTCAAAGAGAGAGTTGGCTCCTGGTCTGAAAATTAGAAGCCCAAATTCTATGCTTTCTTTTCTCCAGAGATCCAACATTTTCAGTTTCAATACCTAAAAACAAGCTGTGACAATATATACACGACCCTGCAAAACTGGTCTCTTTCTCTTCAAATATGAAAGCCAAAATCCTCTTCAGGTACAAAACCATCGAACGCCGCATTAAAGAATGGAATATCTATGAACCAAAAATTGAATGGCAACAAGGGCGTGGAGTGGGGAGTGGACTTTGCCGCTTTGCTGATTTGATTTCAACAACAGTGTGATTTATAGCAGAATGCTTCACTCAGTGTTATCTCTCCGCTGTGCGATCACAAAACCAAAGAGTCGGTCAAAGGAGCTGCTAAACATCAAAGGGCTTAAATGGACTGAAATTTTTCAATTTGTTAGGGGAAACTCACCATTCTTTTGCTGATATAAGGCTGTAGTTGACTTGTATTATCCATCTGATTCTGATTATATTCAGCTTCGTGCCGTCTCTTGTTCTCCCCCATGAATTCTTTTCTAGATTCTTTCCTACTGCCTGACTGCCAAACTCTGCCGAAGTTGGGAAGCCAATCAGCATCGTAACTGTTGCTTACCAGGTCTCCTCTTTTCTGCAATTCCAGCTCAATCTTCCTTCTCTCTGCCCAAGCAGCTCCAACCCGTTTAGGGTTTAATTTGGAGGACTTCACTAACTCAGTATGACGACGACTCAATCCTGCATTAGAGTTATTATCCAGCTGAATATTCTCAGTCGCACTGAACCAAGGGGGAGGAGCTCCAGTGTGAACATTTCCTCCACTGTCATGTTGAGCTGAAGCAGATACTTGAGTAAGACAAAGCCCACCTAATGAATGAATTAATCTTGTGAAAAATCATTCATAAATATAATACTCCCTCCGTCTCAAAAAAAGAATCTACTTTCAAAATTCTTTTTCATACCAAAAAAAATGAGTACATTTTCAAACCAAATTCTTAAAATATCCTTACTATTAATAATTGCGTATACTTACACTTAAAAAGTAAAGATAAAAATGTAAAATTATACATTTAGTTAACATATTAAATGTAATGTACCTAATAATTAATAAAAAGTTGTACCTAAACCAAATTAGACTATTTTTTTGGAACGGAGGGAGTACAAATAGCAACTACAAAATTTCAACAAAATGGGTATAAATTGATGACCAAGGACAAGAGACATACAACATACACCTGGATTATAGCAGGGATAATGTGTAAAACAAACAAGTAGGAAAGGAACATGCAGAAAGACAAAGAACTACTGGTATACAAGTGTACCCTCTAAACTCATCTCACCAGTTGATATAACTTGAGAAGTTGTCTCTCCAGTTGCAATTCTTTCATAGGGATACACCTGGTACATCAAGGTCAAAGACATTATATTTTATCACTCAGAAACACTTTGAACATGTGACAAATAAACTCAAAAAGAAAAAAGGGAAAAGCAGCTTTATGCATCCACTAGGAATCAAGAAAAGCAAAGTGAATGTGTCAAGGCAGTATAAGGGTCTGACCATATGCTTTGCCAATATGCATTTGCGATATTGGTTCATGTAGTACATAAAGAAATTCAATGAGAGAGAGAGAGAGTGATGCAGCACAAGTGTGGGTTCAAATTGAACGGATTTTATTAACTCGTTTAAGCTATAGGAAGGTAGAAGACTACGGGTTTCCTTGTTTGAAGAAGACTTGAATCTAAAATCAATAATTAAAAAAAAAAATGTAGAACGAGATTAATCTCTAGGAATCACTTCTAGAACTCTTCTGAGTCACACCTAGAGACCTTCAGCTATCACACCTAAGGCAAAGTTGTATCACACAACCTGTGAATAGGACAAATAGTCTTGCTGAAATTTTATTGAACTCAAACTATCAATTTCTCTTCTTGAAGAGGTACATTATTTATAGACTACAAAACTAAAAACAATTTAGATTATGATTTCTAATTTATAGTAAGATTGAAATTAGGATTTCTATGAGTTTAATCCAATCCTCAATAGAAATTAGACTTTAAGAAATTCTTTACCTAACTAGACTCAACTCAACAAAACAAAGACTCAATACAATTTCTAATACCCTTTGACTACTAAAATTCAGAAATACCCTTGACCACCTAAATTTGAAAATAAAATACTGATGAGTAAGGATAACTCAATTATCCAACACATTAGCTTCCTTCATGAATCCTAATGGAATTTGGACACAAATAGGGAAATCATTAAATTTTGATTTCCTTGAGTTTGTTGTTTGCATCAGAGAGAGAGAGAGAGAGAAGCTACAAACCAGTTCCAATTGGTTTGAATACATAACAAATCAAGCATTGAGTATCAAAGGACAAGCGCAATAATTAAGAGAATGTGATACTGTTGCAAGGAGTGGAACCACATTGGAGAATTCATTTACATTGAAAATGACAAAAGCCAATGAAATGCAAACAGTAAATATCAAAATCAGCCAAAAGAATCACATAAAACGATTAAATGAAGAAGTAGACTACCAGTTTTGGACAAACTTACACTTCCATTTACGGGACAACTGTAAGCCGGATGTTCCTTGGGTGGAAAGTGGGAATGTTGATTACCGAAAGAACCTGTCAGGACAAGCAATATTCTCTTTAGTCAATGCGAAATTCTTTCCAAAACTGAAGCCGGAGAACATGATGAGATAACAAACCTGAGAAATTCTTCGGAGCTGCAGCATCTGTGCCCATGTAGGTATGATGTATTTCAGGTCCATAAACTGCAACTCTAGACATTTCTGAATGTAATACCTGAGATCTTTCATTTGTATGATTTTGTAAAGGTACAACACCATTCAGAAATTCATTGTCAAAAGTAAGAGAATGTAAACTATTATTATTTTCAAATCTTTCCACATAGTCAGATTTCAATTTAGTTTGGATATCATTCAAAGGTCCGCTAAAACATCCATGAGAACCTTCACCAGCAGCTTCAGTCTTCAACAACTTGCACTTTTTCTCCCACTACAATTGTAAACAAGTCACAAGGTCAACAACCTACACTAATCTTCAAAAGGAAAAATATTGCTAGTCACTAGAAAAATAATTCGTCTTCATACATAAATAAAGTTTTCTATGCAAGAATAACTCTACAACATCCAGTAGGCAGCATTTCCCTCACCCTAAGGTGAAGTATTTCTACTTCACCACACTTGCAGGAAAAAGAACAAGAGAAATTTCATCCTTTTTCCAGCACTGTTGCATTATTTATTTATATTTTTTGTCATATGAAGAATTCATCCTACCACACATTAAAATGCCAAATGAATACTATTTTTCCTAAATACACAGACATAAAAACAGAAATTCAATCCTTAAACCAAGTGTATAATCCTGCCCAAAGGGAAAACAATAATTTAAGGAAAAAAAAATATGACCTTAGCAATATCAGATTCTGAAATTTGAAAAGAATCCAACCGGTCCATTCCACCTCCATATTTCCACAAGAAGCCCTTCACTTGTTTTATATGCTCTGCACTTGCCAAATGCTGGATAGCATTCCCACTGCATGATTCCACCCACACATTGCTCAATTCGTATTCTTCCATTAACAGAAATTAACTAAAGCAACAACAACTGTAACAAAGGTAGGTTATATTGTATAAACAGTGATTACCGAGCAAAGGAGCTGCTCGATTCGACAATATCGGAGTCGCAGAAGACACACCAAAGGCGGTTGCTGTCGCGGTTGGGAGAGGCGTCCTGTTGCTGTTCGCGCCGAAGGAGAGTAGGGTTTTTGAGGTGGAAAGCAACGTCATTCTTGATCTTGGCTTGGAAACGAGAGAGGAATGAGGAAAGAGCTTTCTTGTGGTTGGGAAAATAATTGTGACGTCGGCCTTGGTTGTGATTCAATCTGCACACCTTGCAATAATCGTATTCAGTCCGTTGCTTTTCCTCATCATCATCTTCTTTATTACCATTTTTGCTATAATTTTTCTTCTTGCCCATGTGTTGTTTCGCCTTAATTGTTTCACTGAAGGGTTAGGGTTTATGCTTATGCGGAGGACGACGGTGGCTGATGGAGTTTTTGGCGGAGCTGGAAAGATGAACGACGGAGAGGATTTTTTTAAAAAATTTATCGTATAGAGGCATGTAGTAGCACCATGTTAGCGTTCAAACCACGATTTCAGTCTCCTGCTCCAAAAGTTAAACCAGACAATCTCAAAGGCGTGGAAATTTTAATGGAAATTTTGATCACGCCTTCTTTTAGCAAAGACAAAAATCATACCACTACTATTGATATTAAAATGTGGTTATTTATGAAAAGCATGGTTATAGACATTTTTATGTTTTCAAGAACAATTCACTAAAATTAATGTTGTCCTTGAAATTCAAATTATATACAAATAAAATCACATATTTTCTTTAAATTTATTTTTTATCAATTAAAATAATAAAGATATCTTTGGGAAAAAAAAAAAAGAAAGAAAGAAAGAAAGAAATTTTAACTAAAATATGCCTACAACAAAGTGAAAAGGAGAATAATTGAACTTATTAATGTTGTTTGATGAGAACAAAAAAAAAATTGAGCATTTAGATATACAAAAATTTACAATATGAAAGAAGTTATGCACAGCATTTCAGAACAAAAGGATTGAACAATTCTGTTGGTGGTATTTAATTCTGAGCGGATGGAATTGGATAAAAAAATTTATTAAATTATATTATTTTTTAAGTATAAATTGGGCTCATATACAATAATTAATTGTAACAATGTTACAAAAATAAAAATCTTTATAATCTTTATAAAATTTAAGATGAACTATTAGGGAACTTCCAAATAAGATTATCAAAGTTACATACTTTTTGATTTTCTTTCTCTTCCTGTTATAGAAAATTGTTGATTCTGAACATTCTCCTCCAAGAGTGATTAAATAAAAGAAAATTTTCTTTGCACCAAGAAATTTTTCTACACACTTATCTTAATTTCCACTCCAAAAAATCCCTTTATATTTTCTAATTTTGCTATTTTCTACGTTCTTAGCTTAATTTCCTTTATAGGATGTGTCTTTTTCTTTTATAATTTTGCACTTTTCTACATTTTTAGTTTAATTTCTTCAATAGAAGGTCCATCTATATTTTCTAATTTTGCTTTTACAATCAATTGAAATTTGTTTGGATTCAATCCAAATTTATTGAGTCAATCTAAAAGGAAACATAAGTTGCTACCAAAATCGCTGACAACTATGGGCAATTTAGGGTGTGATTTTAGAAAAAAAAAAATTTAGAAAATTGAGGGATTGCGCTTATCTTTTTCGCATTGGGTAAGTGCGATTCGTGCTTTTCTTGTATCAGTATGCAATTTGGGTGTCATACCCTCAGGAATTGAGGGATTGTACCTACATTTTGAGGTGCTATTTGTGATTATTCTTTTTAGGTAGTCTTTTGTCTCTATTTATTATGGTATAGTTTCCTATTTATTAGGGTTTGTCATCCATGTTAGAAGTGTTTAGATTTAGTATTTTCTTTTGTGGTTAAGCTCAAATATCACGAAAAGTAATTAGTCTTTTTAGGCTATTTGTTGTACATTTTTATTATTGTAATAAAATTTCCCGTTATTATTAAAAAAAAATCTAAAAGGAAACATATTGGTATTAAGAAGCTGACACAAACAGGGTTTTTGGACGATCTGCAAAATTTTCACCTGTAGTGGGTAGTTTTGTTATCCAATGATAAGAATGGTGGGGATATTAAATCCTTAACTTATCACAACTTCCCCCCACAAGGAAAGCAATTCTTGCCTTTTAAGGTCAGGTAATGCAAGTCCTGTGACTGAGATGTGCTTCCTCTAAGATCAATGGCTTTATGTGGATTGTTATGCAAAACCTATTCTTACCTTTTATGTGGATAAAAATATATTTTAAAAGGTAAAACATGCAAAGGCACAAACACATTGGACCCCTCAGATCCCTAAATCCATTCATATTTGGACCAATTTGTCACGGTTGGCCCTTGGGCTCCGTAGTGTTTGTCTTCCAATCCAATCATCCCCAAGTCAGACAAGAGCACCTTCTCGGCCTTCCTCTCAAATAATGTAAACTCATAAGCACTCGAGTCCAAAACCCCAATGGTCAGTATCAAGTGACTGTTGCGGCCTAAAATGATTTATTTAAATATTTTCAAAATGTGTTTTTATATATTTTTTTAAATAGTAATTATAAGATAAAAAATATTTTTTATTCTAAAAAAAAAACTATTGATTTGATATAATTTTTTTCTTAAATTATATAATACAATACATTTAATATAGGATTAAATGTATTATTTTATAATTTTATTTTTTACTTTTTAATTTGAGTTATACATCATTGTTATTAATAACGGTAATATAATAATTTCTTTTTTGAAAAAAAAATCTTCGAAACTAATTTTTTTTTAAAAAAAAACGGGATTAACATATTGAAATTATAAAAAAAATTATATTGAAAAGTGTAAAAATATAATTTTGAATGCAATCCAAATGCAGTCCCAAAGTGCAATACAAATTACTTTTCAAAATATGATTATATATATTTTAAAATAATATTATATTTTTTTTATTTAAAAAGTTTATTTTCAAATTAAATTATTAAAATATTATTTATAATAATAATTATGTATGTTTAAAATTAAAAAGTAAAAATATAAATATAAAATTATATATTTAATAGTATATTAATTAAATAAATTATGTTTAATAATTAATAAATGATTTTTTTTTAGGAGGAATGGAGTTATGAATAAATGCAAAATATATGTCATGTGTAGTGAGGACAAGGAAAAGACATAAAAACAAAGAATGATGAGAGCCACGTGTCATGCCTGTAAAGAAGTCAGAGTGTTGGCAAAGCGAAATAAATGGGTGGCTGATATCTGCCAACCTTGTCGATGTGGGAAAGATAATAAGTAGCATTAACACTCGTTTCGTAGCCCATCGCCCCAAAACGAAAGGAATATGAGCCTCACAAGTGGATAAGATAATTCTTCAATTTGGTGAGGGAATGAGATTTAATATTATTATATGAATTAGCCATTAATATTCTAAGTTTATAATATTGCTCCCACTAGAGACATTTAAAACAAATTATACACCATGTGACCATAATCTAAAACTAATGATTGATTGATTCCTTGATTCATTTAAGGAAGGAAAAAAACATATTTATTCAAGGCACAAAAATAGAGGAGTCTCTCCACTTGCCCCAAAACCTCCTCCAATCAAACAAAACAAATGAAAAGCAAACATTCAAAAAAAATCTCATATTATTTTAAAAAAAACTTCTCCACAATACATTTATTATTCTATTGGTTGAATGACGAGGTAAGAATAAGATAAAGACTACACAAGTAAATTATAGAATATAATTGAGATCTGAAATTTATATGTTATTCCGTATTAACAATATCGCATTAGCTCCGATGCCACACAAAATTAAGAGCCTTACAAAGTTAAACTTAACAGATAAACTCCTCAACCCACTTGTCTATACGTTCATTTTGGACGAAAAAATATTTCATACACTTATTTTATTCTTATTTTAGTGTAATGAATTAATTACATATATTTAATTTTTTTCCCCTTATTGTGTAAAATTTTTTGTTTTCAAAATAAGCTATTTTTTAAAATAAAAAAATGCAAAATAATAATTCATCCCATTTTAAAAACGTTTTTTAAACAAAAAAAATTTCCATCAAAATCTTCATAATTACTACTATAAAAGTTTTCAAATAAACTCGAAACCAGCCATAGCCTTTAAAAGCAAACAAGATCACTGATCACCAGAACCAAACAAGCAGCCCCACAGATTGAGAGGGACTTATTTGGTGGGACCAAAAATGGGCTGGCTGGTTGAATATCTTCCACAAACACACAAGCACGCAAACACTTGCTATTTTTGCCCTGAGTGGGGGTGTTGCATCTGTGTCTTCAAGTCATAGGAAGTGCCAGAAATTGATTTCGCACAAAGCCAACAATTATTATCCTAATCCAAACATACCCCACTTCCGATCCAAGCACATTGCCTAGCAACACAAAACAGATCTTAAAAATAAACTCCCAATCTCCAGAACTCCCTGTGCTTTCAGACTCAGGAAAAAGATTGAACCCCATAGAAATGTCTGTCTGACACGTAATTGTTGTCCCGTAGCATTTCAGCCACAAGCTCATTTTCCAACCCCTCCCTTCTCGAAATTTCTATGAGTATTTTAATTCCATGGATTGATTTTTTTCTGAAAAAGATTTTTTTTTTTTTTTTTGGGTAGCACAGGTATCCTACTTGGCAAGCTGGCATGTCACAAAAGCCCACCACTGTATTTCTTCCTTTCATATCTGGTCTCTTTTACTCACCACTCATATTCATATTTCAAGATCTCCTTTGTGCCCACTTCAAATTTAGTACTTGTGTTTGGCTTGAATGAGTCTTCTTCTTTGACTTCTTCTTCTTCACCGTGTTCTTTAGTGCATTCTTGAAGAAACAAATGGCTGCTGAAGCTCTTGTGAGTTTTTTTTTTTTTTTTAATTTTATATATGCTGTGTTTTGTTTACATTTTAATTTGTTTCCAAGATTTTGGTTAAACTGCTCTGTCGGTTTTGGCCTTTGAAAGATGGATTTTTCGGATATTGGATATTGATAAGTAAAAGGGGTTCTCAAAAATTGTTACTTGAGGGGCAATAATAAGGATTTGGAAATGCTGAGTTCTGGAAACTTCATACTAGTGTTTATCTGCGATTGGTTAATAACTTGCTGTATGGACAATGGGGGGATTATTTTAGTTGTGAGTGAATTACATTTGGGTTTTAGGTCGGGGGAAAAAGGTACATATTTGTGTTTTAGAGCTTGAATATAATGCTTAATACTAGGAAAAATTGATTCTTGAGATGGATTTTGTTCAAGATTGATATGTTGTACGAGTGAAAAATCTGAGAGACAACTTGCTGGATTTTCGGAAGTCCAATAACTGGTTGGGAACCAATGGTATGAAGTTTATGTAGCTCTATTCAGCTAAACTAGTAAAGCCACGGGATTCTTCTGGCTTTAAATTCTGGTACATTTGACATCTATTTGCCTTTTGAGACTAGGAATTTTGTCTATGAGAAATTAGGATCCTTTAAGACATTAATGAAGTCTATAGCTCAAGTAGGTTATTTAGGTGGTGTTTGCGGCTGTTAAGATCATATAATACGCGTGGATTTATGGTTGAGACTGTTCTCGACTTGTGGATGACTTACTATAGTATATCTTTGGAGATTGCGCGATCTCTTTGGGGTTCAATAATGTTGGGTTTAACAAATCAAAAAGTTCAGTATTGTGGACGGTTCTTAGCCTATGTGATTTGTGCAGATTGGATAATGAAAGGGTAAAAAGAATGGATCATTATGAATCAATTTATTCCCTCAATTTCGTCCCAAAATTGAAGTTGTGCTACCCGATTTGCAGGATGTAATTGAAGGCACTAGTCATGATGTGTCTTTGGGTATGGGGGTCCACTTGGAAACTGCGGCAGCTCAAACTCAGGACCTGACTGGAATGGGAAATTGCTACGCACCAAAGGTCTATTTCCCTTTCCATGGCCTTCTTATTATGCTACTTCCCTCACTTATTTTGGGTTCTAAGATTCTTCTGTTCTGCATAGCTATATAATCAGTGCCTACGTACTTTAGGTCAGGAAACCATATACAATTAAGAAGCAAAGAGAAAAATGGACAGAGGAAGAACACCAGAGGTTTCTTGAAGCTTTGAAGTTATATGGCCGTGGTTGGCGCCAAATAGAAGGTGAGTTCACAACATGCTTTGCTTATTCCAATAAAAGCTCTCATCATATTGTTTACTTGTCCTTTGTAAATGCTTATGAGAATGAAGAAAATTCGCAATGTAGTTGAGTTTGTTGTTCCATGTATCAACTTTAGTGAACTTATTTGCACACTATTTTGGCAAAGCAGAACATGTAGGGACCAAAACTGCCATTCAGATTCGCAGTCATGCACAGAAGTTCTTCGCTAAGGTTTGTGTCTTTCTGAAAAGAACAGTTAGAAGTTATGCATACATGATCTATGATAAGAAAATTGCCCAACTCATTGCCCTTTAGTTAGCAGGAACTTAGTAGGCTTTACTATAGTGATTAAGATTTTTCTCTATACCAGGTTGCACGGGATTCTAATGACAGTGAGGGATCCCTTGATCCAATTGATATCCCTCCTCCTCGGCCCAAGAAGAAACCTATTCATCCTTACCCCCGCAAAGTGGCAGACCCTCCCAAAACATCCTTAGTTGATCCACAACAACCAGAACAGTCCGCTGCTCCAAAGTCTGATGATGAAAGGAACATGTCACCAACTTCAGTTCTGTCTGCAATTGAATCAGATACATGTGGGTCTCCGTTTTCTGGGATGCAGAAATCTCGCCTTTCACCTCTATCATTTACAACTGATGATGCACACTCTGCTAATGTAAATTTCGCTGAAAATGAAAATGAATGCATAGCATCTGAATCTAATGTTGAAGAAGCAAGAGAATGTCTTTACTCATCTCCGGTGGCTGCTTCTACAGCCACAGATGATAAACCCAGGATGGTATGTCAAGTCTTTCCCTCTCCTCACTATGGTTGATTCTTGATTGTCCAAATTATGTCCCCTTTAGTTCTCATTTATTTAGCTGCTTTCAGTCAGCTTGATACCTATTTGATTGGCATGCAGGAACTGGATTTGCAGACTTTAGGTAGAGCATGTCCTGTGGAAGATTCAGCTACTGGAGCCCCTACTATGACTATTAAGCTGTTCGGAAAGACCGTGGAAGTGAAAGAAAACCAAAAATTGTCTTTATCTGCAGCTGAGACCTCTGGAATATCACCTTCTGATTCTATGAAAGGGATTTTTGAAATTAGCCAGCGTACTCTGTGTTCTACAACAGACAATGTAGACTCACAAGCTACTTTTCCTTTGGTTTCTGGTGGCATTACTCCTCTTGCATGCTTGGTACCACATTATGCATTAAGCGAGTCATGTGGCCAAGCGGGTATACCCTTATGGACTTGGTTTCAAGGTCCAGTTTTGCCAACTCTTTCTTTGTGCAACCAAACAGCTGTAGAAACTGTTTTAGATTCTCCATACAAGGGGAGTTCTGAATATAAAGACACTCAAAGGGAAGGTTCTTCAACTGGTTCAAACAGCAGCTCAGTCACAGGTGCCAACAATCACCAAAACCTCGATGTTGATTCTAAGAATCTAACTAGAATGGGGAAACAAAGGTCGGCCAAAGGGTTTGTGCCATACAAAAGATGTTTGGCCCAAAGAGATGCAACATCATCTCTAGTTGCTGCAGAGGAACGGGAAGGACAAAGATCTCGCGTTTGCTCATAGCAACTTCTGAATGGCTGACACATTTTTTCTGGATTGAATACCGAGAATAAGCTAATTGAAGTGAGGCACAGTTATCTTACAATTTTTTCCAAAACCCATTAGAAGTTACCAATCAGTAGACTTTTTTGGGTGAAAATCACAGTTTGCCGATTGAAATATCATCTGAAGGGTATTTGTGACTGCTGCCAAAAAGGGAATGGCATCCTAAATTGTTTCATCAGTGATTTGTCAGAGAATGAAGTTGATTGGATTCATCAAGATTCATTAGCTTCCTTTGTATAATATTTGTAACTTCTTTAGTCCTTTTTATTTTTCTCCCCTCATTCTTAACTGTAACATCAGAAAACATTTCCAATTGTTAATCCATCAGCAAGGTTTCATTCTGGAATTGAGAGCTTCTGTTTTGACCATTCCTATCAGTGTTCTGAATGGTCAGTGAACTCTATAAGGCAAAGCTAGAATGCATAAAAAGGAAATTGATCAGGATATACTACTACCTGCACCTTGTTAATGAGCATCTAGTATTCTTTCGTATAGAACGCTAACTGTTGTTCAGAATATGGCAACCCAAATCGACAAGATTTATAACTAATAAAATGTGATCAAAGCAAGCTCGTACCCGAGACATCTAAGACACGCTGCCACTAGATTCTCCAAGCATCAATTCAATGGTTCGTCATGAATTTCAGGGCTCTGTCTGACAAAAAAGTACTCTTAGAATTGAATCGACGTTGCATGAATTTTTTTTGTAACCTGTGATCATGGAAACTGGAATAAAGGGCAATTTCTGGTACAGGCTATCACAACCAGCATTTGCCGTCGGTATCCACAAATTGAGCGAAAACAAAAATACTTATCCAACCATAGGCTGACTCCCCAATGGCAGATTCTCTGAAGCATGGCTTCCTTAGCAGGTTTACCAGCTGCCATGTTGTGCTTCTGTCGCTTAAAGTCACAATTTAGAACAAGTGCTTCAAAAGAACAGCATGGAACTTTTGAAAGCGATGTTCTTTGGTATACCAAAAACACAATTCTGCTTGATCTTCAATGGAACTCAATGGGATCTCATCTAAAAATTCTAAAAAATCATATTCAAGTAGTAAACTTCTGGTTGACAATCCTTGTGCAATACGTTACAAGAAACAGTCACTGTCTCGTACAGTATGTATAATCATTTAAATCACTTGGAAAGAAACAACGAGGACAAGAATACAAGGATGGTTAATAGTGTGATCACATATAAAACCAAGTCCGAACTCTAGGCTCTCTAGAAATTCCTTAATTCTTCACATGTTGGACATAAATGTTTGTCAGACAAACAAGGAAATTTGATGATCTTCTCTTACTGTTGCCATCCAATCCACATGTGAATGTAGTGAAACGGAATGGCCACGTAGGCAACAATGCAACAAGCCTACAGAGTAGATGGGTTTAGTCACATCCTCATCACAAGTAAGATTTTCCAACAGTATTGCTGTTTACACATCTTGGACTAGGTGAATGCATCTCTTTACGGACTTGAGCCAGGCTTCCAGCAGTTTCTTCAAAATGGATTCACTGTTCTGGAACCCACAATCCAGGAGAATTATACATCCTCTATCTTAAGTTCATTGTGGATTTTGCTTGAGGCCATAGTGAACCCGTGATCTGGGTTTTGCAACTTCAACAAATATTACCCTGCCATCCAGAAACTAGAGAGAGTGTTTTGGTTATATAGCATTTCTAAGTTCCTTTTGCTTCACTAGTTCCACTTTGCAACTTGAAGAGCCAAAAAGTAAATTTGCAGAAAGGAACCATCTCATAATTTCAAAATGGATATTCTCTAAACATGAGAACCATTTAAGTTTAAAATATTGCATAAAATATGAAAAGGATTTATGCTAGTCTGCTAGGAGTTATTTTCCATGCAAGAAGTATTTGAAGACTTGCAATCTAGTGAATGACATTCATGTCATCTTCTAAGATTTAAATTATTTCTGTTCTTGCATTAGCAACAAAAATTGTAAGTGCCAAAAATTTCGACCTGAAAGAGCCAAATGCAAAGGCATATCCAAATTGCTGCCCCGCTCTAAGGGAAGTTACAAGTTGATAGTTTTTATGGTTGCAAGCAGCAGTAAATGTATAAGGTTCCAGCTTCATTGCATCTTAACATGTGAATAACAAGTAATATCTACAGAAAACTTCCCTGCTAGCTATTAAAACACTAATCTATTAGCCTTAAACAGAATAAAGAACTTTACTCCATTATAAAATTTCTGGTAAACTAGAAATCAATTTAGTATAAAGATACAATCCCAAATTTACAACCCATACACTTCCCAACCAAGCTGTGTGGTGCGAGGGCATTATTCACTAAGTATCACCAGAGAATAAGAATCCCCAGAGCACCAAACATAGAAACCACATTTGAAAAGAAACGAAGTTCCATATTCCACAGTAATTGAAATGCTTCAAAGATGTATTTGATGTCAATTACGTAGATCATACACAATATTTTTTCTATTTTGTAATTTGTAAGGGTCAATATAGACAGATTATTTGAGGTAAGGTAGATTAATCCTTATGCAAATAACCATCTACTAAAAGTATCTAGTCGTTCACCTTTAAAATTACCTGAAAATGTTCTACCCTGCCCCTAAATTTTTGTTATTAGTAAACAAAATGTTCAAAAGCACACCAAAACCAGAAGACAAAACATTATTTACAGGAATCAATAACCAAAGATGTGATTTGTTAAACAAAAGCCTCGAGTGACAAAAGAAAATTATAAGTTTAAGTCAAAGCACATTATTTTCCAAAAATGCACAAGTAAGTGATTAGACTTGAAGTACCTTCCCATGCATCCCTTCAATAGCTTTTTGAGACGACTCCACCGTGGCATACCGAACAAATGCAAAACCTTTTGGTCGTTTTGCTATTTTATCCATCACAAGATTCACTGCAAATGTAGTAAACAAGTCGAATATAATAGGAACGCCCCAAAAAATCACCAAAACAAATACAAAAAACAATTGGCACACTTCTTTAATACCCACCTTCTAAAAGCTGACCAAAGATTTTGAAGGCATTCGTCAAGCTCTCTTCTGTGGTACGGAATGACAGCCCTGCAATATATAGATTTGTGAATGGTAAACATCCCTATTTTGTAGGAGAAAAAATAATCATTTTCCCAATAACATACACTTGTACTTCAAAAGTTTTCATCTTGCAATACCAGTGTAACATGAGGTCTTTAAATTTTTGCCATATGAATGAAAACCTTAAACACCAAAGTAAGCACAACTATTTTCAATACTCAAAAGCAAGGAAAAACTAAAAACTGCAATACATAGATATCATTTCCTATAAAATACATGTAAAATCTCTCGAAAATTTTAAAATTGCAATACTTTCGAGAAATTTTTTTAAATCTTTTTCTGCATAAATGTAAATCTTAAACACAACCATTTTCAAGAATTACACAAGCAAGTAAAAACTAAAAATCCCACCAAATTAAAGAGGCAAAAGGGAAATCTTCTTACAAACAACCCAGCAGCCCATTTCGAATTATATGCTCTAATATAAACTCTTCTCAACAAACTCTAAATTTTCCATTCTCAGAGCAAAAATTCAACAGAGTGAGAAAGAGAAAGAAAAAGAACAAACCGCTGATAAAGAGCTTGGTGGAGGGACTGACATCGGTGGTGGAAGGCTGCTGAGAAGGAGGAAGACACGATACGATATGCAGCAATTTACACTTCTGGGTTCGACAAAGCCTGATCAGGGGACTAAGTGAAGTATTCTGGATTTTATTATAACAACCGGCGCTTCGAAGGAACAGCCGAGGAGAGAAGGGAGGAGGGTGAATTGGGCTTTCTATAACAGGAGAGATTCTTGCGGCTGCAACTGGCACTTTGATGATTGTTGTGGTTGTAGAGATTGTAGTTGCCGCCATTATCGACGTTGGATTTTGAGCTGAACTGGTCTGGGCTGGTGACTCTGGTCTGCTAATCGGGTCGACCGGGATGTATTTTTAAGCCGGTCCTTTTTTTGTTTTTTTTAAACAAAAAAAATTATCCCGCCCCAGTATTTCTGAAAATTAACATAGAGGAGGGAGCATTTGTACAAATATAATATTAGTACAATGCTCCTATGTTTAGATACAATTTAAGATTTAATGGTAAAATTTTAACTTTTTGCATCAAAATATATAAAAATAAAGGAGTTAAAAGATTTAGTTTTCTAGTTTGATTACTTTGCTGTGGGAAAAAATTAGAGTTACTAAATGAGTAAAATTATCATCACAATCCATTTGAAAATTGGAACGATAATTAGTGAAAATACCCTCCAGTTGGGGGTATATTTATCAAAATTGGAGAAATTAAGGATGTAAGAAAACCAAGCAAATGTATATAGCATTTGGCTACTTGACTGCCATGCCACCCTATCAAGCAGCCTATTTTTCCTGCATAACAAGTTCATAATTCAATGTTTCTCACAAGCAGCAAAGTGAATGATTTTTTGCCATAGGGCTAAAGAGCAGAAACTCTTTCTCATTCTTTTCATTTTTTCAGTACAAAGATAACACAGACAAATTGGAACCCGGGAAATTGCATTCAGAGCTCTCACTATATACTTCCATAACGCCTGTATGCAATTCCATCATCCCATTCCCAGGCACGATTAGCCAAATAAATTGCATTCATTAGGGGAAGATGTCAAGCCCTTGAAACAACAAAAAAGGCCTCAATATAAAGGTCTTGTTAACTTACAAAAGGTTGTAATAAATAGTAAACAGAAAATAAACAAAATTTGAGGCGCTCAGCCAATGTACAAGTTAACTTGTTTTTCTAACAACTCTCTGGTATGAAATCTAGGTATAAAGTACCAAAAAAATGATGCCAAATGAACTAAACCTTGCAAGTTGAATCTCTTGGATGGAGGATGAGAAAGATCTCTCTGATAACTCCGCTGCAGGTTGATAACTGATAACTGGCAAGAGAAAAACTAATACTAACATAGGTACATCATATCAATTTTCTTATCGCCTCTATTTAGTCATGAAAAGAACCTTGGTATCATGATTCGTCAATTAAAGAATGCAACTGTTTCCGGAATGTAGAAATTTTACTTGCATCAACAGCCTTGACCAAACACATTGGGCGGTAATCTTTTAGCTGCAAGAATAAGAAATGAACCAAATAAAGACCATATAGTCTGTTACGAGAAGAGTTCACATAATAAAATTGTAGGAGCAAAGATGAATGCCAAAGGAAATAAACATAAATAGTTGAATGAGGATCAGATTAGATAAATTGGTTTTATAAAGTAAAAGCAATATTAAACAGCAAAACAATCATGGAAAATCAAATTTTCAATATCCACATCGTGTCAAACATAATCATATTACTAGTAGGAGCTTGTACTGTTTACAGGCACCCTTGACATCATGTTCCAAAAACCAAAAAGAAGTGCAAAACAACATCCTGGGCTACTAAGAATAATAAAATATCACCAAAACAGTAGACACTATTCCCAAGAAACTAGAACTATATACAGCATTACGTAAAGAAAGTTTCAGAAAGAATTAATTAGAAGGAAAAATTTTGCAGGAGAATCAAGATGGTAGGCTTGTGGGATTGCTAACCTCATTTGCTGTAACCTGCTGAGCGTGCAGTGGGAAACTGATGGACCACGAGCTAAGCTGAAGATTCATTTGGTGAAAGAGCCAATGATGTAAGTTTGAAACTCAGAAAAACAAGCCACTTAAAAACACAAAAATAAAAACAGCATAGGCACCTGATGAAAAATTTCATCTTCGGCTTGGCATATACTATAGCTTCTTCTCCATCTGCACTTTTGCCTATTTTCTTGTTTGCATTCTTATGCTACACGTGCCAATCCAAGAAGAAAGCAAACAAGAACATCTGAATCATCTAACAAGCTTTGAATGAATTAAAAACCTGAAGAGCAAAACGCTGTAAGAGCATACCTTGTAGATTTTGCTGATCATTATATAAGTCTTAAAACAAAATGATTTTCGGAGTTCCTCTGTTGGCTTCAAGAATGCAAAGGACACAAAGTTCAAATGATTGCAAAACAAAGAAGCAATCACAGTATCTTCAACCAAGCTCATCCATTTCCACAGTATCTAATCTAACCTCATCTTCTGTTGCCCACGAGACTTCATCGAAAAGAGCATCATAAAGTGGAGGCAGGAGCTGAGGAGGAAGATTTGCAACACGTTGGGAAACCAACAGTCCCACTTCATGTGCCTTTTCCCCCAAGAGTGAACTCAGATTAGTTGGTACATCCTCCTTACATGTCTTACACAAAAATTCCTTTAGCTCCATAATACATTTTTTATCCTGCAGTGTGTGGAATATTGACACTTGAACCATTTAGGAAGACAGTTCCAACATAAAATTAATTATAATCATGCAAACAAATATATCATACAACATTGAGCATACAGTAAAGAAAATTTCAGAACTATAATCTCAGACATCACTATCACCAAAACTGGCAAGAGAAAAACTAATACTAACATAGGTACATCATATCAATTTTCTTATCGCCTCTATTTAGTCATGAAAAGAACCTTGGTATCATGATTCGTCAATTAAAGAATGCAACTGTTTCCGGAATGTAGAAATTTTACTTGCATCAACAGCCTTGACCAAACACATTGGGCGGTAATCTTTTAGCTGCAAGAATAAGAAATGAACCAAATAAAGACCATATAGTCTGTTACGAGAAGAGTTCACATAATAAAATTGTAGGAGCAAAGATGAATGCCAAAGGAAATAAACATAAATAGTTGAATGAGGATCAGATTAGATAAATTGGTTTTATAAAGTAAAAGCAATATTAAACAGCAAAACAATCATGGAAAATCAAATTTTCAATATCCACATCGTGTCAAACATAATCATATTACTAGTAGGAGCTTGTACTGTTTACAGGCACCCTTGACATCATGTTCCAAAAACCAAAAAGAAGTGCAAAACAACATCCTGGGCTACTAAGAATAATAAAATATCACCAAAACAGTAGACACTATTCCCAAGAAACTAGAACTATATACAGCATTACGTAAAGAAAGTTTCAGAAAGAATTAATTAGAAGGAAAAATTTTGCAGGAGAATCAAGATGGTAGGCTTGTGGGATTGCTAACCTCATTTGCTGTAACCTGCTGAGCGTGCAGTGGGAAACTGATGGACCACGAGCTAAGCTGAAGATTCATTTGGTGAAAGAGCCAATGATGTAAGTTTGAAACTCAGAAAAAACAAGCCACTTAAAAAACACAAAAAATAAAAACAGCATAGGCACCTGATGAAAAATTTCATCTTCGGGCTTGGCATATACTATAGCTTCTTCTCCATCTGCACTTTTGCCTATTTTCTTGTTTGCATTCTTATGCTACACGTGCCAATCCAAGAAGAAAGCAAACAAGAACATCTGAATCATCTAACAAGCTTTGAATGAATTAAAAACCTGAAGAGCAAAACGCTGTAAGAGCATACCTTGTAGATTTTGCTGATCATTATATAAGTCTTAAAACAAAATGATTTTCGGAGTTCCTCTGTTGGCTTCAAGAATGCAAAGGACACAAAGTTCAAATGATTGCAAAAACAAAGAAGCAATCACAGTATCTTCAACCAAGCTCATCCATTTCCACAGTATCTAATCTAACCTCATCTTCTGTTGCCCACGAGACTTCATCGAAAAGAGCATCATAAAGTGGAGGCAGGAGCTGAGGAGGAAGATTTGCAACACGTTGGGAAACCAACAGTCCCACTTCATGTGCCTTTTCCCCCAAGAGTGAACTCAGATTAGTTGGTACATCCTCCTTACATGTCTTACACAAAAATTCCTTTAGCTCCATAATACATTTTTTATCCTGCAGTGTGTGGAATATTGACACTTGAACCATTTAGGAAGACAGTTCCAACATAAAATTAATTATAATCATGCAAACAAATATATCATACAACATTGAGCATACAGTAAAGAAAATTTCAGAACTATAATCTCAGACATCACTATCACCAAAACTGGCATAGCATAGCAACAAATTTGTGAACAAAACCAGAGCTTTTATTCAAAATCAGAAATTACCTTATATCTTCCCAAGTTAAGAGCAGTAACAAAAGCATATATTCCTTCATCTTCATCATCCTCAATTTTCACAACTGTTCCCACAGTAGTTTGTTCCAATATCAAATCAACAAAGCCACTCAAATCCCATAACTTATCATCCAGGTAAGTTTGAAGGAGGAGTTTTACTCCATGGAAGTCTTTAGGTTTTGGATCAAAGAATGCAAAATCTGCTCGGACAACTCCCTTACAAACAAACATAACCAAAGACATACACTCAGACAACATACAAGACATTCTTTATGCAGAAACGAAAGAAAGAAAACCCACAATCAACACATCTTGCGTACACAGGCATAGAATATCTTTCAACATCTTAGTAAACCACAGAATAGCTTCTCTGAAACGGTGACTAATATGAATCTTTACACAAACAACGGACAAAATAAGGGATTCAACTAGCATCAATGCATACTAGTAACATTGAAAATGGTAAAATGCTGCTTACTTCAAACTCTCCATCATCATCAGAAGAATCAGAATGCTGGCCATTATTCTCAAAAGCATTATCTTTTACAAATCCATTGCCTGTAAATTAGACAACTGAATCAATAACTAGTCTATTTCTTTGATCACACAATTGAATTCCAGATAAAACGAAGAAAATATAATAAAAAAATACCAACTTTAAACAATAATACAGGAGTTTTTTGAGAACTACCTACCTGAAGTATTAGAAGTACACTTATCCTTCAACTTAGAGTCCAGATTCTGATGCTTAACCTTTTTACTACTTGAAGAGTAAAGAAGGGCCATTGATCGACCAAGTGGAGAGAAGCTTAACGGCGGATATCTCAAATGATGGCGGCACCCCCTCGGTTTTCGTGGCATTATCTGTCGTATCAACCCAAACTGAAAGCTCAGTTTTGTATACATAAATTCTTCGAAGAAAAACAATATTTAAAAAAAAAAAATCCTAACTTGGGATTTCTCACAATATTTAAGACAACACACAGGAATCATCCCCAAGAACAGAAAAGGGTTTTTATTAAAACCAAAAAAAAAAAAAAACCAAACAAATATCCATGGCTAGACATGGCAGATAAGTTAGTTTGGAGGGAAAATGCCACAAAATTTGAGATGGGCAAGATGATAACGAGGAAACGAAATTACACCGAAAAAAAAACTAATGATAAGTAAATGAAGTACGTACTTTTGGGTTTCAAGGACCAGTGATGGTGGAAGCTGCGAAAGAGTGAAGATGACAATGGCGGCGGCGGTGGGAGGCCGAGACTCGGTGGCGCTAACAGGGGTTTTATGGGTTGATGTGTTTAATGAGTTGGTGTACCCGAATTATGGTCCATCGGGGGATACCAATTACCAAGTCTAATTTGGTATTAGGGTTCGATTGTATTTTCATTTTAAACTCTTACGTTTATGAGGTAAATGTTATATAAAAGTTATTTTAAAAATGAAAAAAAATTATTCCTAATTTAAAACATAACCTATATAAACCCTAATTTAAAACAGTTGTCTTGCCTCATATAGTCACATAGGTTGATATTGGACGTTTTCATTATTTGGAAGTTGCTTCTTTATAATGAAGAGAATAGGGAAAGCTTGTGGTTATCTCACTCATCTCAAGGCACAATTTGTTTTATTGTTTTCAAACTCATGGTTTCACCTTTGATGTAATTGTGGAAAGAGTAGTCAATTCTGGAAAGAATATGTGACCAATCTTTTGTAGGCAATGCTAGATTTCCCTTTTCTTAAAGCAATAGCTCTTCAGTCAAAAACTCTGTCCACACTTAAGTAAATGTTCAACAGTTCTTTTATGATGACGTTAATTTCTTTTTTCTTCATCCTTCTCTCGTAATATTACTTGGCTATCTGTGACTCACAAGTATTCTGATTGAATCGCATGCCTCATACTACTTGATCATAGCTTAAGCTAGCAAATTTGAGTAATGTTCCTTTCCCTTGATGATGACTTCATTTTCTTTCAATTTTAGGGAGGCTAATTGTACTTGCCATGCCAGAACCCAGAAAGATGAATAGGTTGCTAGTAAAATGCTAAGCTCAAAGGAATAGAATGAAAAATCTTTGTGATACAACTACTTTTTGCCTGATACAATCCTCGCCAAGTTATCACTTCATCCAAAAATTCAGTCTCATTCGTTGTGTTCATAATTTAAAACGCGTATACTATTACTGAAAGAAATAAGATCACAGTATCCACGGAAGAGAGTGTGAAAAGATCAACTGCAAATGGAAGCATGTATGTACTGCTGGCATTAAACAGATATTTCCTTTACAAATTGAAGACGAAATATGCCATTCATCTTTCGCTTGCATCGGGTGAAAACTTGTCAATTAGACCATAAAACTTTAGTAAGGTATAAATAATGATAGAAGAAGATAAGCATATGCACAGCCATTGACGAGCACTTGATGCACGGTCACTTCTTGGAGAAATGTCAGGCTGCTTCTGCTGCACTTCTTCTTCTTTGGCATCTTCGATGCTGTTATGAGATTAAGCAAGAAGGAAGTATTAGATCATATTCATTTCACTAAACAATGTTGTGGCAGTAAAATTAGTTAATTCATTATCAATAGAAAAAGAGATCCATTTTTCGCAGGCTAAGTTCATTTTAATAAGTCCAACACAAAAAAGCTTCAATTTTGTCACTCTCGGACATTAGGGATGTCATGCAACAGAATTCAAGTACTTGGGAGGTCCATCATGGAACTAGTCATGTTTAGTTCAATGTTTTGAGTCTCTGAAGGTGTTGAAAATAATATAAAATGAAGTGAAAATAGAAGAACATTAACATGCCTTGGTGTTGGCAGGACTTCTGCTGTTACTGGCGGTTTTGTTTCTGGTTGTTTGGGTCCTGCTGCTGCTTTTGGTTGTTGGGCTGGAGCAGTTTCTTTCATTGGAACTTGTTGGAGTTCTTGGCTTTGGCTGGCAAGCTCCTTAGCCTAGTATAACACATTCAAATAAGTTAAAGAATCATTATACATATTTTTTCACCAAGCTGAAAGAATGATAATTCAGTAAACTTGCCATTTTCTTGAACTGGAGATTATAAAATAGATCAATGTATCTTAGTTTTGCATTCTTTTGGTCCTTGTTAAGTTGCCTCCAGAAGCCATAGGTTGATCCAATATCCAGGACTCTCTTCGCGTAGATCTTCCATGTATAACTGCAGCCCAAAGAAAGGAAGTATTAGAAGTGTTTCTAACATAAACTTCTCAGATATTGAACTGCCATCTAGTACCATTCATATATGCGCCTGAGGCCAGCGTCAGACATTCTCTGCCAGTATCCAGAATCTTTCTTGCACTTGTCAAAGAAATTAGCAATCTTGTTACTCGTATCATCACCATTATAAGGATCAATATGGAAGCCTGATACTCCATCCACAATTATTTCTGCTGGTCCTCCTTGATTGGTGGCAAAAGTTGGTAATCCACAATTCATGGCTTCAATTACAGTCAGACCAAAGGCTTCATACAATGCAGGTTGCACAAAAGCTCCTTTTGTGTCAGCAATACATCGATAAAGTTCGCCATTCCTATTTCTATCGGTTTGTGCTGCTATCCATCTTATTTGACCCTGGAGTTGGTATTTTTCAATTAAGGTGTGCATCTTCTTAATTTCTTCCATTTCTTCCCTGTCTCTAGATTTGGAAGGATCCAAGCATCCCCCAACAATAACAAGGTTAACCAAATTCCTCAGCCTCTTGTTTTTTGCATACCATTCTGTCAGTCCTGTAATATTCTTCACCACATCAAGTCTTGACATGGAAAAGATAATTGGTTTATTCCTGTCTGCAAGAAATCCACTGACACAGGAGTACTTCAGGTTTTGTTCAAGAATTATGCAAATGCACTCATTTTATGATGTGGAGAGACTTACATATGCTCATCAGTGTTGTCTTTACTGTATAGTAGTTCCTCAATGGCAGGATGAAATGATGTTAACCGCTTCCTTTTCTCAGCGAAAGGGAAGTAGACAGACTGATCAGCTCCAGGGGCAGCAATGTTGAACTTTGGATCAAACACATTGATGCCTGAAACTACTCTATAAAGCCCAGGCATTGTGAATGCCATATGGCTTTCATATTGTCCAGGTTTATTTTTACTGGCAGGATAAAAGAACAAGAAAATATTCATTACGCCCATCATTAGTCACAGCTCCTTGTGCCTGTTGATCTCCAAGAAAAATATTATATTGTAAGAAACAGACTAACCTTCCTGCAATTTCTTGAAATGTGCTGGTAATGACAAAATCAGCAGCGTTCATTGCTATTATATCAGCAGCGAATTGGCAAGAAAAATGGTGCTTTTGATCAAATTCCTTCCACTTGATATCAGAATCTTCGTACTTGGTTTTCTCAAGTGCATGAGCAATTGTTCCCTAATTCAAGGCATTACATGTTTAGAACTTCCTTTAACTTTTTGGTGAACACATTGTCAAAGACATAAGAGTGTGTAAATAAGAAACAGTAATGACGAACCAAGGTTACTCCAAGCTTTCTGGCCGTTAGAGATGCCACTAAATTTCCATCCGTATAATTCCCAATTATGAGGTCTGGTTTACCCTCCATGAGTTCGAGGACCTTAGCAGTAGCATCCTAGAAATACAAGAGAGGAAAACAACAGAATGTAAGCAACAAGAAGTCAATGCCTGTAAAATAGAGGTCTCCCAATCACATGAAGCACTCGCCTGAGCAAATCTCTCCAAATAAGGATATATGTCAAACCGAGACACCCACTGCTGGAGAACCCCATTCTCAGTCTTAAAAGGGACACGGAGTATATGGGAGTGGGCAGTGTTAAATATAGGCTCAATCTCCTGATTGCATTTTGTACCTTGTGCGTCTGGTATGAGACGAGTCACCTGTATTTATAAGTAGAGAAGATGAAACCGAAACATTTGCCTCAAAGACATGCATCGGTTCGCAGCCATCAGAGATATATCTCAAAGATAGCTCACCACTAGAATCTGAGGCTTGACGTTTAAGCCCTGTTGCTTTATTCTTAAGAGTAATTCTTCCTCTAAAGCTCTTACTTGATCCAGAATGTAGACAACCTGTTCAATTTTGCAGATAAGTGTGGAACCTAAAGTCCCTTTTTTTTTCATTTTGAATAATCAAATCAACTTATGTTGATGGTATTGCACCTGGCCACCTGTGTCTGGCAAACCAAGGACATCTGATTGGCCAAAGTAGCCATGAACTGAGAAGATGACAACATTGAATGTAACTGGAAGCCTGCTGAAAAATGATTCCATGTTTATGGGGTCTGGCGCCTGAAGGATCTCAGATAGCATCCTCATTGTCTCTCTAACCTTATCTGCAGTGTCCCCCCAACCTTTCTCAAAGCCCCACTCTTTAAGCCTGGATTATCCGGTCAAGAAATGATATTAGGAATATAAAAGCTAAAAATTGTCCACAAGTATATATATGGCATGGTTTTGCAGAAGTGATGAAATATTATTACTTCTGTTCAAAATTTTGGTAAGGTGTGTCCTTTGGCATTGCAGAGACAAAAACTTCACCAACGATCAGTGCTGTTCGAAGCTTAGCAACGGTGTTCAGGTTCTCATTGATCATCAGATTCTGCAATTTTGAGACGCCAAAAACACAGCATCCTTGTTAGCTTATCATGCATTCCTTAAAATATTTTGGAACGTGAGTAAAGATTTTTCTGACTCCACAAGTCCAAACCTCTCCTTGATGACTAAGAGTCAGCAAATAGTCAATCAAAGGTTTAGCATTTTCAGGATCATAGCTGAACTTTGAAGCCATGAACTTTGAGATGAAGCTACTTCCTTTGCCAATTGAAGAAGAGAAGGCAAGGCACCGATTACCAAATTCAAATGCTCCAAAATCTATTTCCAGAGCATTTTCATCCGTTGACCTGTTTAAAAATATGCATGATTAACATCTGCAAATTATGACATGATCTGATACTACCTGAAATCATGTACCTGAACCAATTAATCTTAACATGTTATGCAAGTCTTTTATCTCACGCTTACCAGTTCTCGTCAAAAACCATTTCTTTAACTCTCAAGTATTCTGTTGCCGTAATTCTCTTTACTGATAGATCCTCAGCATTCACCTTTACATACTCAAAACATCCAGGACTATGTCTTACTGCAAAAGCAACGTAAGGTGGAACAACAGCTGCCTCCTGCAAAATTAAGAGTAGATCATTTAGACCAGCGAAATATTTCTCCTTCATATCTTTGGCACTCAGCTTTCTTTCTGGCCCTCACCTGTGTAGAACTCAGGATTTGGCCTAATGAACCCTCCAAAACCTTTCCTCTTTCAAGTTTATCCTCTATCGATTTCTCTATCTCTTCCTTCAGATGTTGGTATTTCATCAACCTTGTTCCCATCCCAGTGAACCTACAGGATACATTTCAATTGCAGTTTCACTTGTTCACGAGTGAAAGACAGGAAGAAGTTGGATTGCATGGTAAAATTTTTACTACAATGATATAAAAGACTTGATTGTCACCTGGCAAAACATCTCTTCATATGATATCGACTCTGCCTCAATGCATCAGGCATACTATCTACGACTGCAGAAGCCATTGATGATAGTATATTGCCAACAGATTAATGATATATTCCTTAGCTAACAATGTCTTGGGAATTCAATACCTATATCTTTGTCATACAAATCAGGGACGTATATATAGAATTGGAAGGAGAAGTTTGCACGTGGAAATGAAACCTTTGGCAAGACTTGAGACCATATGAGGAAAAGAAAGAACATTCCTTAGGCCTTGATGTGGAGAACAAAAATATAGAAAGCCAAGAAAAGAATTCGTCTGTGCAAAATCAGCAAATCCTAGACATTGAGGAGAAGTATTGCACTAGAGAAACCCATGCTGTTGTAAAGGGCATATATTCTTTTCTTCAATGGTTTATTTGTTTTCCATTCTGCAAGCTCAGCAACACACTTCTCATTTATTTTTCAACATCAAAATCCTTGCCGTTCAAATATTTCAGGTTCTGCTGTGAAACATCATCAACACGATACTGATACTCCTGCCTAATTAGTCAAATGTATGTAACTAAACATATGAAAATGTTGTAAAATATTTCCAGTCCAAATAAAGACTTTCAATTTCATCCGGCATTGTCATATTTGATACTCCACATCACCATAACCTAGTTATCAGCAGCCAACCTCGTCCTTCATCACAGGATTAGTTCATGACTATGGAACTTCAATAAAACACAACTGAAACACGTTCTCTTCCTTTCCCCATGGCAGTTCCCGCAGGTAACAAAAATGGAGCTAAATCGCCAAACGCTGGAACTCAAAAGGAAACAAATGGCCAGCCGTGTAAAGTTGTTTTAACCTCCGGAGTATTAGAATCCATCTTAAAAGACGTGAATAAAAATTAAAACTAGAGAAGCCAAACTTTGAACTGTCACCACTTTCAAAGTTCTCATCGCCATAGCCAGATGCTTACGGTAGACAGCAAATAATTACAGAATCCAATTTTTTATTTCCAAACAAATTTACATTTAAGGGTAAATTTCTCCAGGTTATGGGACAGATCTATGGCATAAGCAGCCAACTCAAAGGTCTGGAGAGCAATTGACCCTCACCACTATCTATTCAGCCCTACTCATACCCCGCTTCATAAGCAGTATATATACATGGTTTAGGTCATTTTGAGTCCACTTATCCATACACGTCCGACAAGCCACTTTATCAAGCCCCCAAAACGCAATATGTTAAGAAAATATAAATAAGTAAACCACATCCATCCAAACTGATTCAGCCAAATGGAAAAGTATTTAAAGTTGTGCAAGCACACCACAAAACAACAATCTTCGGAAACGCAGACCCAAGTGCGAAACTTTAAACACTAATCAACCACAAAGATGTAGTTGAAATAATTAAAGGTTTTAGCAAAGTTGCTACTTGCAAGCAAAAACCACCACCAAAAGATTAATTTAACATGTTGAAATATGGCTAGAACTCTAGCAATAGAACATGACCCTCTTCACATTCTCCTTTAGGGCAGGAAGAGGCCTCACATTGACATTGGCACCCAGTGCTCGAGTGCTCCTTCCACCAGGCCCAGCACTAACACCGCCACGACCAGTAGCTGCACCACTTGTCACTGACCCACTGTCAGATGTCTCAGGCTCCATGTAAAACCGTGCACGAAAAGCAGCAAGATGGGCATAGTATGCAGGTGGCACTGCAAAAGACAACAGAGGATAAGAACACTAACCTATACAACAAAAAATATTTGTTTTAAATTGAGAAAGAACCGGAACATACCAATGGACACAGAGCGAGTGCACCTTGCATATCTGTAGTACAAGAATGAGATATAGTTAATTTGCCACAAGAAGAAAAGTAATTAATGTAGAAATCAAAAATACAGGTGGTCACATACGTGTAGCAAAGATTGTTTGTGAGGGACTGCAGGCCATCAGCAGAAAAGTTGTTCTCATCCCACAAAACATGGTAATGTGCAGGTCGGCTAGTACCCTGTAACAGGTGTTTAGAAGTGGAACCATGCCCATTATGATTGTAACCGGTTAATTTTGTCTAAAACGGGTAAATTGCATCATTTTCAAATACCTGTATTCCAGCATGGCTGCAAAGGTAGAAATCAAACTCCGTTGGGTGGCAAATCTTTGAATCTACAACTGTACCTATATTTACAGTAAGGAAAAAATGGATGACATCAATTAGCCACTGAAATAACTAAAAACACCAGCAATGCAAAATCAGGTAGATTCCTAACCAGGTAGAATGTTTCCACTTCGATCAACTGCATTACGGTCATGATGGTTGTTGGCAAACAATCTTGTATGATGGCGTTTCTGAACCACAACAAAAGTAACTGGTGGCTGGTAGTTTGATTCCAGCGAAGCACATGCCTATAATAAATACATAAAAAGGTCATCAATTAAAGATGTGAAAAAAAGGTGCTTTCCATTCAATGAATGGCTAAAACTCCATTTAAGGACAAAAAAGCCTTCACCCTTCGGATTGCATCAAGTTCATAAAGCAACACTTGATAGAATTGCCCTTCACTGACACCATCTCTGCAAAGATCAAGTCAATGTCAGGCATGAGAGGTGAGAAAGGAAGTCATTTAACTTAAGGAAATGAATGTCAATGGGATGTCCATCATACCTATAGAAAATAATCCTCTGTGGCTTCTGTCCAGTTGCTTTACGGAAAGAAATTAGCAATTCTCTGACAAATACAAGTATTGCTATCAGCTCAAGGTCCCGAATTGCAAATTGTAAAAAAATGGAGTACATTCAAACTGGAAAGTTATAAATGTGACCCAGGGAGAGGGTTCATACTTGATCATGCCCCCAGTCACAGTTCCTCTGGTAGGATCTTGCCAAGTTTTAAACAAGTCTTGAATGAGCTCTTGTCGATGGGCTTGAGCACTAACCAGACCAGCATATTTGGTAACTTCAGGCCAATCCTGAGATGCAACAACCTACATTCCATTTGAAATTAATGACAAGACACACACATAACTGAGCTTACTCTGGAAGAGAGAGAGAGATTGTGTATGAATGACACATAAGCTGAATTGCATTTAGAAGGATATCATACAGCTGCAATAGATGGGCTTGAGTCCTCGCCAGGGTGGGGATGCGTAACGTCAGCACCAAATATTATAGTTGGCCTGTCACTAACAAGAGGTATACGCCTAGACAGAGCATCAACGAGTACAGTGTTCCTTCCACCAACTTTCACGTTGATCTTCAACGCGACATTGGCAAGATATTGTTTGCTCATCTTAAATACGTGCTTTGTCAGACAGCATTGAGAAACAATTCCAAGATCTGTCTCACAAATCCGTTTCAGATCACCTGTTTAGAAAACAATTAAACAAATGAGCACAACTTAGCAAGCCACCAAGTACGGATAATAGGTTTGCAGCCAGAGATTCACCATAAAGAGAGCCATTGTTGTCTGGTAAAATGACAATCAGCAGGTCAAGTTCTTTCCTTTGAGGCGGCAATTGAGTCATAGCATCATGATATTTGGCTTTCAATGCTCTTTCAACTTGATCAGGACGAGCAGATGTTGGGGCTAGAACAGGATGCGGGTGGAAGTTCTGCACCAAAAAAAAAAACAGAAGACAAAACACTTGTTAACACAACAAATTCAAGATGTCAACCACAGTAAACCAACATTATCTCCTAGCATAGTAAAATAAAACTACCCTTAGAAATGCACGATCAAACTGTCCACATACCATTCCAGAAGTAATACACATCTGCGCTAGCTCCTGACAAAAGCTACGAACTACACTATCTTGAACATTGCGAGAGAAGTTTATGCAAATCCAATTGCTGACTGTTCCCCCATTCACCATTTTCTGTAAGATGTGGGAAAAAGATTAAAAATATAATTGTCAAATTCAAGATTTAGAAATCAAACAATATTTCACCAGGAAAGTACAGCAGGAAATCAAACAACAAATATTTGCACAAAGGAGGAAGAAGAAGTGACTCGAAGCAGCAGCTAGTATAAGCAAAACACTTCCACACAAGAGGAATCAAAACAAATCTCTTACACCAACCATAAAAGAAAATTTTTCAATATTAATTATTTAGATACACATTAACAACTTACTTCTGAATCAGAACAACATTGATATGAACAATTAATCCAATGCAAGGAAGGGTAAACAGTGATCATATCTATTGATTGAACTAACCTTATTCATCATGTTCCATTGTCCGACTTGTGGCAGACAATCCTTCTCCCGACCAGAATCATGGTACTTGAGCTGGGAAAAAAAATTAAGAGTGCACTATCATTAAGTATTCAAACGGCAATGCATCACAGCCAGGAAATATTTCATACCACAGAAGGCAGGAAAAAAAATACACATTATTCACTTACCCATGGAGCAGGCAGAATGCGAGCTTCAACCTGCGCAAGCCTCTCACTAATCTTGATACCAAACTCCTTTGCATATGGGTCCTCAGCATAGGCATTATGGCGAACAGTCTAAAAGGCGAATGCGTAAGATATTTGAGGCACTTTCAAGGGCCAAAAGACCTTGTGAATAAAACCTCCAAAACAAATGATCTAATAAAGTACAGTTATTTTTTATGTGAACCACAGGGAAATGATTATGATGCTATCACAGATATATCAGAAATCGACAACAGAAAAGGATCAAGTGATTTCATACAAAATTATGAGACCATGATAATTGTAATAAACCTAAGCTACATGGATCAAAGTTTTAGAAAACTATTTTAACAGCCCAAAGAGAAATATGGAGACAACATTATCAACCATCTCGAAGGCAGCAACCTCAAAGTTCCTTTCATCATCCCAAGACAAGGGTATCAATGTCAACAATGAAATAATCAAATCATTTGAACTTCATATAACAGCCCCAAACTTCCACAGTTCCACACCAAATATTTGCATTATTATCTGACATTGTTCACATAATTTTAATTTGTGACCGCGAACCTTTTTCATTATATTTTTTTTAAAAATAAATCAAACCTATTTCAACCTTCATATGACTTGCACAAATTCTTTCAACTGCAAAAGGATTTACATAACCAGAGGGAAAAAAAATAAGTTCATCAATATATGGCAACGAATGTACTAGCCCTTACCTGAAGAATATCACGCTCCCTCTCTTGAGGACGCTGACAAGTCACTTTCAAGAGAGCAGTTATCTGTCTCTCATTCAACCTCTTTGAATACCTCTGACCCTCGACAATCTTGCAGACCTAAATTATCAAAGATGCTTTAGAAACATAACAGAACACAAATTTAACTAATAAAAGAATTAGGTACAAGCACTAATAGAAGCATTAACCTCCATTGGCAAATAATTTGGTCTCTGCTGATTTCCAACTTGTAGACAAGGCAGCTGTGTGTGGTGAATCACAAATAAATAGGTCTCTTGGAAATACTCAACAACTGACTTCATAGTCCCCCTTTCATCTACAGGGAAACTAACAAAGGAGCAAAATAAATAGATACAAGAATTAGCAGAAGCCCATCAATAAATAATTATAGGAAAAAATTCCAATAATCATGAACCAGCATCAATTGACAAGTATGATATTAAAGTAAACAGGTAAATAGCCAATGGCAGTATTGCCATCTAAAATACAAGCAGTTCCTATGAAAAATCTGGCCTCATTATCATTAAAGCTTTACCAATTATTGGGTAAAAAATGTGGGTGAATACAAAAAACCATGTGAGGCAATATAAGCTCAAACACAACTTACTTTTGGTATCTAGTGCTCATCTGTGTGCACGCATGAAGCAAATATAGATTTCATTCATGTCAATCGAGTATAAATTCAAAATGTTAATACAAAGGCCAGCCTTTCTCCGTCCTGATTTGTTGTTATGTGCAAGTTTAAGCCCAAGAAAGACCCATCAATAACTTTCACAACCAAGAATGCACTCCCCAAATCCAGTACACATGCTCATTCGAAGGACATAAAGGCATCAAGCAATGATTTCATTCTAGGTATAAGAATTAAGTGGAAAACTTATAGAGATGATTAAGTGCAATAAAGGAAATAATCAATGTACTAGCTCATTCATGGATCAAATGACAAGCTATAAAGAGATCATCAACGATAAAAAACTATCACTGACACATAAAGCTACAAGCAAGCTCATCCTGAAATCCCACTAAGATAAGCTACCACATACATGAAACAAATGATTGATTATCAAAAATCAGGCAATTCTTACGTCAGCTCTCGAGTTGCTTGTGATGTTAAGCCAGATATGCGGTATTTTCGGCGCATGTTCCCACGATGAGTAACCTCCACCTTAACTCCCCTTAGTGCTTTCTTGATCTGTACATTGAACAGGCATCAGTAACAAAAACAACTGTTTATTGACATCATACGTCCAGAAGGCATATGTGCTACAACAAGAAATCCCCCTTCCCCTGCCGAAGGGTAAATCTATTACTTTCCCTATGACTACAAAGTAACAACATGTCTGTAGAAGTAGTTATAATTGTGCAACACATCATGATCAGAAAGGTCTTCCAAATTTAGATAACTTACTGAAAAAAATTTCCATAAACAAGACTCCGATCACATGCAATTGACATTGGCAACATGATTTTAATTTACTTTAAAACCACACACACACAGAGATATCTCAGACATTAGTAACATGATCTTAAAGAATTTAAAATAAAAAAATTTAAGCATCACCCCCCCCCCCCAAAAAAAAAAAGAAAAAGTGTAGAACATGAATTAAACAAAAATGATACCTGATGCTTAAGATTATAATTAACAGAACCAGTAACAGAGCAGACAATAAAGGCAATAAATCTTCAAGTTTCTAAATTCAAACTCTAGCAACTCCAACATCTTTCACAGCTTCAACCTCCTAACTAAAATTATAACCTTTAGCTTTCTTTAAACACATTTCAACAGCTTACAGGCATGTCACAAATGATTGAGCACGAGTCCTTTTCCTTTGTAACAAAAATCACAAAGGGTATGCGTAAATGCTACTGAAATACTAAATATGAGGGCAGAGTTCAAAGTAGGCTTTCTTGTTGTTGAGCCAAATAAAAATGACAAGGACGCCAAACAAATCTCACCTTCACACGATCAGCATCAGACAATGGTCTTGAGGATACATCTCTGTTAAGTAGCTGGTTCACAAACTCAACCACAGGAAGTGGTTCAATGAATGCCGTGGAGGACATATCTGGTACAAAATCACAAGGATTCAAGAATGGGGAAAAAAATGAACCAAGAGAGGATTTTCAAAGGCATAAGACGATTATTAGAGCTACGAGAAAAAGGAAAAAATTATCTCATGATACAATCTCAAAATATTACAGTAGCTACTAAGATACCAACATTCAATGAGTAAAATGCAGTAATGGAAGCCTTCCCAACCAAAATCCAATAGCAATTACTAAGTGGAAAATTTAGAGTAGAATTACAAAGACATTCTCACCAATGTTCAGCGATAAACCCATCTGAGTTGGTCGGATACTTTGATAAAACCCACGCCAACTCTCCAGTCCCTCACCCAAAGGCTGCCTTCTTCCCAAGTCAGGGGCATAAAATGAGCGGCCCACAGGGCAATATCTACGACAAAATCAGGAAATGAGGAATCGGATCCCAAATAAATGTGAATATCAAAAATGATAACACTGCAATACATGAAAGAATTTAAAATTTGAAGCTTACCGAGAGGTGGGCAATTCACGAAGAACAATGTCCAAGACCTGAAGAGCTTCCTGTGGTGCATCTGCCTGTCTGCCCTGTAGAAACATCCCTAAATGGTGCAAATCAGCCCGTGCTGCCAACTTGATCACTACTTTAAATTCCCTTTCTCTCCTATAAAGACGAAAAGACAAATCAAAGCTTATTGCTTGAAAACTAAGCATACAAACATGTAAGCAAAAAAAGAAATTAAATTCAAATAGATTACAACAACCTTGCAGCAGCTCCTTGATTTCCTTCCTCCTCATCAATAAGGGTTATTTTAAACTCTTTGGAGACAAAGGGAAGAGGTCCCGCAGTGTACAAACTTTTTCTTCCATCATAGGCAGGTAGCCTCTTTCCAAGATGAGATTCCCTGTAAAACTTCACCAGTTGCTCCATCACAGCACGGTTGACACCTCGGGATGTGACCTCAGGAGTGATTGATACCTAAAATGCCCATGGACATAAACTCTTTATTCATAGATTAAACAAGGGGCAGGACTACATGAACAAATTGACAGGTATGAGAATAAATGCACGGACAAAAAGAGAAACTAACATCATATTGATGCAAGTCTTTATCTGGAAGTTCAGCAAAGAAGTGATTGGCTTTCACAACACACTTCGTCCCAGTGCTCCCTTTACCAGGACGAAGAGGAAATCTCATAGACTTGCTCGATGCAGGTTGAATTCCCTGACTTGGAGACACTTCAGGCTGGAGGCTAAGTTGTTGGAACGGTTGTGTCACTGGTAACTGTGAATGCTCAGGTGCTCTACTTGACGAACTAGCCTCGCCTTGGGATTCCACAGGACTCCCATAAGGCATAGATTGTGAAGTCACCCCAGGTTGATAAACCTGGGTTGCTTGATGCAGCTCGGGAATTGGTGGCCTAGAAGGCCCACCAGTTAAAGGTACCCCATGGGCTATGCCACCTCGCTGGCGTTGTCCCGTTGCACCTCCTCTTTGATACTGCTGACCTCTTCCTTGCTGATATTCAGGAGGTCCACTTTGATAATGTTGAGGAGGCATCCCACCTCGTGGGGCTCCACCTCCACCACGCCCACCATATCCTCCACGCTGCTGAGGTCCCCAGCCTCTTCCTCCACCCTGAGATCCTCCTTGTTGCTGTGGAGCGTGTTGTTGAACCGGTGGACCTTGTTGCGCCCCACTAACACCACGTCCACCTCCAGTTTCCTGAGTACCAGAACTTTGTCCCTCAGCAGAATGTTCAGTTCGCTTCTTCCTCACCATGGTTACACCTACAAGACAAGGGAATGAAAGTAAGCAATACAAGCAGAATTTCACACGTCTATTATGGTCATTAAATGATAAAGGTAATAACCACAACAAGTATTTAGACGCATTTCGGTAGCAGATATTCTAGCAAATTAAATAGACTAAAATATAAACCAAACTTGAGTACAGACAAAATGATAATTAAACATGACGATCTCAAAGTAACCAACAACCCATTGGAACAAGTATCAGCCACACTAAAATGAACAAATGAAATAAGATGAACATAGCCATATGTTCAGATAAATGTAATAAAACCTCGAGTACTGAAATCCATACACAAATATATCAGTAAATGTACATTGCAAGTATACTTTCTATTAACCGCAGAAAATTAAATTACCAAGAATCCAGAACCTAAAACACAAAAAGAAAAAAGGAAAAGTTTTTTAAAAAATTCCAACGAGTTAAAGATTTTTAAGATAATAAAGAATAAACATGCCATGGATTAACAAACTAGAATGAAATAACGTCGAATTAGCACACCACAAACTCAAATAACCGAGAGATTAACTGTAAGCACCAACAACTCAAAAAAAATTAACGGATACCGAAAATTTACAAACCCACAAAAGCCATAGAAAAAATTCAGTAAAAACAAAATAAAAGAGAAAAAATCGCACTCAAAAAGTTCTCAAGAGTATTCTTAGATCAGATCATTAAAATTTTTCAAAAAAAAAACAAAAGTTCAGACAAAACCATCAAAATGAAGAGTAAACACTCAGATCGAAACAATACTAACAGTTGAAACCACTCAGATCTCAAAAAAGTCACCACAAACCACATCGGATTACACCACGAGAACTGCAATCACAGGACAAAACCCTCGAACGCAGCAACCACGCACAAAAACAAAAACAGAAAAAAAACAAAAGCCCAATCTCTCCACTCCTTCCTTTACCTCAAAATCGCTCCAAAGAAGCCGCCTTCCTATCCTTCTCTTCCCGTCCTCCGCCTCCTCAGCCACTCCAAAGCGCGAAAACCAAAGATTTTCGTAATCCCCTCTCTCTCACAGCAGACCCTTGTTCTCAGAGAAACTGAGAAAGTGGTAAAACGGAGTCCAAGAGCGCACTCTTTTAACTCTCGGACCTCTCTCTATCTATTTATTTATTTATTTAATCCCGAGAAATTAAAAACAAAACAAAAAAAAACGCACACACACAGTGGCGAGGTTTTCGTGATTAGATATATATACAATTCTTTTTTAAGCGGAATCTTCAACTTTGGGTTATTCTGCTATTTAATTGGCTTATGGGGTGCTTGGTGTAAGGGTTTGGGAATGGAGATATGGGTTTGATAGTGTATGAGGGTGAAGGAAATAGAATTCTCTGACCCACTTGATAAGACATTTCATTTATTGATATTCAGGGCTGCCTGGCTGGGGAAGTGGAATGGGAAAGATAATGGAAATAATAGTAGTAGGGAAAGATAGTGGGGTTAATCATTATAATTCTGTTGGTTGATTTGTGTTAGGGAATGGGAATGATTACTAATAATGGTGGTTGGTTTATGTTGAGAAATGAAAATGATTATAAATTAATTGTAATAATTAGTATTAATTAATTAGTTATTATTAGTTAATTATTTATTATAATATTTAATTAATTAATTATTAATAAAAATATTATTAATTAAATTAATCTTAAGTAATTATTTACTATTAATTGTAATAATTAATATTAGTAAATGGGATTAATTAATATTAATTATAATATTAAATTACAATATTAAGTAAATAAATGATTAATTAAATTAATCTTAATTAGTTAATTTATTATTATTTAATAATAATAAATTAATTTATATTAATTATATTAATTAATATTAATTACTTAATTAGTATTATTTAATTAATCAGTATTAATTATAATAAATAATATGAATTAATTAATTAGTTTTAGTTAATTAATTAGTTAGAAATAATTAGTAATTAATTAATATTATCAATTAATTATTTATAAATTATTTATAAATTAATTATAATAATTACTATTTAATAAAAAGAGATTAATTTATTTATTTATTTATAATATTAAGTAAATAAATGATTAATTAAATTAATCTTGATTAAATAATTTATTATTACTTTTAATAATAATAAGTTAATCATAAATTAATTTATATTAATTATAATTAATTAATTAATTAATTAATAATTAATTAATTAGTATTAATTAATTATTAAATTAATTAAAAAATAATTAGCAATCCTCACCTTCCATACCCTCCAATATTGGGGGTATGAGGATTACCCCATATGGGGTAATCAAAAGTGAGAAAAAGTGGGCTATCCCATTCCATTCCCTTGAACCAAACAGCAGAAATGTAATCAAACCCATATACCCTTTAATCAAACCCATGCTCCAAACACCCCCAATATTGGGGGTATGGAAGTTAGGGATATGGGTTTGCTACTTAATTAATTTAATAATTAATTAATACTAATTAATTAATTAATTAATTATTAAATTAATTAAGTAGCAAACTTATATCTCTAATATTAATTATTATAATTAATATAAATTAATTTATTATTAACTTATTATTATTAAAAGTAATAATAAATTAATTAATCAAGATTAATTTAATTAATCATTCATTTATTTAATAATATTAATTAATTAATCTCATTTTATTAATATTAATTATTATAATTAATGTATAATTAATTTATAAATAATTAATTGTTAATATTAATTAATTACTAATTATTACTAACTAATTAAGTAACTAATACTAATTAATTAATTGAATTAATATTAATTAATTACTTAAGATTAATTTAATTAATAATATTTTTATTAATAATTAATTAATTTAATATTATAATAAAAAATGAACTAATACTAATTAATTAATTAATATTAATTATTATAATTAATATAAATTAATTTATTATCAACATATTATTATTAAGTAATAATAAATTAACTAATTAAGATTAATTTACTTAATTATTCATTTAATTAATATTATATTTAATAATTAATTAATCTGATTTACTAATATTAATTAATTTATAATTAATTAATTACTTAAGATTAATTTAATCAATAATATTTTTATTAATAATTAATTAATTTAATATTATAATAAATAATTAACTAATAATAACTAATTAATTAATACTAATTATTACAATTAATTTATAATCATTTCCATTCCCCAACACAAACCAACCACTATTATTAGTAATCATTCCCATTCCCCAGCACAAACCAACCAACAGAATTATAATGAAAGACCCCACTATCATTCCCCACTATTATCATTTCCATTACCTTTCTCATTCTCCCACATGAGCCAGGCGCACCCTTAGTCTATTGTGCTCTTAGCCTACCTTCCAACTAATCATATCTTTGATCTCTCTACATTCGCAGCATAGTATCTATTGTACTCCTAAATCCTAATCCTACCTCGAGGATAAATAAATGTAGAAGATTAGCTACTAAATTATGAGGGAAGGTAATTGGATTAGATTCTATAAAATGAGAAAATAAATATTGTGAGCAATTGTTTGTATTAGCAAAGATGGTACATCCTCCATTATGACAATGTTAATATAAAATGCGGGAGTATATAATTTAATATTTTATTTATTTTTTTCTCATTAGGTTGTTGTAAGTTGTAAGTTGTAAGTTGTAACTATCGTGATGATAAGGAACCTTCAATTGATATATGAGGAAATTCAATTTATCCAATCTAAAGGTTTGGCTTACTCTTGAGTAGAGAAAAAAAATTCAACCAAGTCGATGTTAGAATAAAAGTGTGTTAAATTTAAAATAAATCGTAAACATTTTTAATATTGATGATTTATTTTATTTCTACTTATAAAATTTGAGAAAATCTTGCATGAATATTTTATCATAACAAGTATTCAATAATCCGTAAATAAAATTTTAATGAAGATAATACCGTATTAATAAGTTTTAAGTTGGTATCCATCAATGTAATTAATTTGAGCTTATTAATGGACCAAAATTACGTTTAATAATCGTATATCAAAAATAAACAAAAATTTCAATAATAAATAATGATATTCAATGGAGCATTTGAGGTGAATTTATTATAACTGATGTGATATTAATATGACAAAAATAATATTAAATTATTACAATAATTCTTATTTAATGACTTATGCTGCGTAATTATTATGCAGTTATCTGAGTATTTTACTAAAAAAAGTTACAATATGTATTTTGCTGAATTTGTTTCATAATAAAATTATATGAAATTTCGTAATCTACCCTAAATTGTGGATTACATTCCTATAATATTGGACTTGAAGAGGTATAAATATATTTCAATAAGGTCCTATGTCACTTGCTAAAGCCTTCCAAGGGTCTAAATTAGTAAGGTGCCAAAAAAACGCGTAAAAATATAAAAATATATTTGAAAATTTCCTAAATTCTAGATATATTTGAAAAATATTATTTCCATTTCTTATCTTAGGTTCTATAGGTTTATCTTACTAAATTTATCTATTAAATCTTCTATATTAATACCACTAGCTGAAGGTTTATTATTTAATTCCTTTATCTATTGTTGAATTTTTTTCTATTTGTTCTAAAGTTTTTTTTTTGAGCTACTTTTATTTCTACTAATATTTCTATTATTAAATTTCTTATGCTACAACAACTTTATCTGGAAAAGCTTTAAATTCTTTAGTATTATTATAACCAACTTCTTCATATTAAATGTATGCAATGATGATTATTGTATAAAAAAATTTATGTTATGTAGTTGAAGATATAGCTCAAGATTTAATTTTAGGTTTACCATTTTTACATCAGATTAATCCTATTAAAGTAGATACTGAAGGTATTCATACAAAAATCATAGGTAGGAAGATTTCATTCAATTTTATTTCTCCTAAAAGACAGAAAGAAATAGATTTAATTCAAAAGTGCTCAATATTTAAGCAAATAAATAATATTAGTCATATTAAGAGTCAATTAGGATTTTACAAGAAAAACATTCATATGATAGAATAGACTCTAAGTTTCAGAAAGAAATTTTATCCATTGTTTTATGCATTTCAAAATTTCATGATTTATATTATCAACCATTTCTATTACATATTTTTGCAAAAGATGTTTCAAAACAGATTTTTGCAAGATGGCAAGCTATCCTATCTGTATTCAATTTTGCTATTGAAGATCTAAAAGGTGAGGAGAATTGTTTGCCTAATTTTAAACTTGTGAATTTTAGCAGGAATTTCAAAATGAGTTCAGTCAAGAAAGAAGGTGATTCCGAAAAACTTCCACTTATTCATTTAACTTCACCAAATAGATTTCAATCCCTTTCTGATTATCCTCCATTAAATTTTGCTCACGCTTTAGAAGCCCTTTATCAAAAGACTTCTATTTAAAGGAATACTCCACCCAGTCAAACTCAATCTCCACAAACTGCTTCAAGCTCAAATCTTACCTATTTTACTAAAAAGATAGTTGAACCACTATACCTTACTCGTTTTATTCAAAATCCAGATTTCCAAACCTTTTCAAAATACATTGAACAAACCATTCATCCAGATTGCAACTGGATACCATTCAATGCTGAAAAATATATTTCATTCTATCTTCTGGTTTTGATCGATTCAGGATCAGTAGATATTAAGCATATCTTAGATCCAAAAGATTCCAATAGAGTTGCTTATTCAAAAGCCATTATCAGAAAGATTTGTTCTTTTGATGAGTGGGGAAGTCATTCTCTGCTTAAATCATTTGCAATAGATACTCAATTTAGAAGATACACGTACCAGGACTACTTAGAAGTTTGGTACAAAGCTTTTTACCTTAGACTATTCAATCATTCATAGTTTTTTACTTTCCATAAAACCTTTTCAACTCAAGTACCTTCCATTCCAATTTAGTTTTATAATTGGTGGATATATCTTGGATGCACTGAAGATATTTATCCCCCGGAAACTCAAATGGCTTACAAATTATTCATTCGGAAAACTGAAGGAAGAATTCCAGATTACATGCAACCCATTCAATTTCATATTATGTTCAAAGTCCCATGGATATTTTGTTGGAGTTACAAAATTCATCCATTCCATCCCAAACCATATCCCATGTCCTTGGTTCAGGAATTCAAAATCAAATGGTGGACTCAAGTCTCAATCACTCAAGAAATGGTGGCAGCCCAGTTCTCTGGGGTACATCAGATTCCACAAACAGGACAAAAGATTCAATCACCAACAACTCAAGCAAAGCAGGTTCATGGAACACACTTGGCGGTACCATTAACTGTTGCAAAGGCAAAAGAGACAATTCAAAAACATGAAAAGAAAAAAGGAAAAATTACAGAAAGACAAATTCCATCCGTGGCAGAATTAGTCCAAAAGGATAAAGACATTGCTGACGGCTGGGCACAATATCAAGAATTCATGCAGTTTATGCAATATAAGGAAAAAGCAAAATCAATGTCTATAAATAGCAAGGCCTCATCGGAAGGATCATCCACAGATCTATTCGGCGGTCCCTTGGCTCAAGACCCCTTTGATTTATAAACTCACAAATTTTCTGTTTTGTAGGATTCAATGAAGAAAGTTACTCAAACAGATGTATATTGGGAAATCACAGAATGTTCAGATTTAGAAGAATCTGCAAATTCAAAGATTGGAATACTTGAAAGAGTTCCTAGAATTTCAAGTATTTACAATGTTGCCCAAACCATTCAAAATCGAGAGATTGGATTATTTCAACTGGCCAATTTATCCAAGTGTATTTACCCTTTCGGCGAAGAATCTCAAAAGAAGCAAAATCGAGACTATGTTCAAAGACTAAGAAGGACAATCAAAGAAGATAATCAATGGCAAGAATTTCAAGAATTCATGAAAAACTGGGTTCTAAGGCTTAGCGAAGAACCACCAGTTTACTCTTAATCACCATCAATTCCAGATCAAAAGTTAATCGTCAAATTTACCCCTCAAGAAAGTCATCATTCAGAGATATTTGATGACAAAATTATACAAGAAGCCTCAAGATCTGCTACTCCAGTAGAGCCAACTTCTCCAGCAGCTCAAGAAGCATTTCAAAATAGATTTTACTCAAAGACCTTCATTCCAGAGGACGACTTCTTTGAAAATCAGCTTCCTTCGCCATGAAGCAATCAAGGACAGTCTTTATTCAAAAAGTAGAAAATGGAAAGATGATTAAAGCTATTCAAGCACGTGAAGTAGGGACAGTCAGAAAACTCTGCTTTTCAAAAAGAATAGCAGGTCCTATGTCAACATATAATTTCAAACAACTTTTTAAAAAGAAGATAAGATCAGCTCAAAAGTCTCCAAGAAGATAAGATCAGCTCAAAAATCTCCAAACGGATAAGATCAGCCTCAAAAGTATTCAGACAGGTGTCTTTATTCAAAAAGCCAGAAGTAGATAAGGATTCAAGACTCAAAGACTCAAAGTGATAAAGACAAGTTCAGATAATGCAAAGTGAAGCCAAAGTCAAATTCACTATTCATCCAGTCAAAATCAATTAAAGATTGGCACAAAATGGTCGTGAGAAACAAATGGAGGCAAAAAGTCATTCAATCAATCAAAAGCTATCAAGTAGCCACAATAGTCAAAAAGGCTATCAAGCCTATAAAGTTATCTGTCCAACAAAAGCTCTATAAATACAGACTCAAGCAACGGCAAAAGGCCATCGGCAAATTAGCACTCAACAAAATTTCCTTCCATCGGCAAACATCGGCAAATTACAATCAACAGAATTCCTATCAACCAAATTTCCATCCTAGAATTCCAAAAACCTTCCTTGTATTCCACACTAGCAAAAATCCCATTCCAAAGTTTCAAACTTTTGTAATTTAAGTTTTTCAGGTTTTATTTCAAGGATCTTTTCTGTATCCGAATCTCAATTTCAAAGTTCAATAAAGTAAGTGTTCAATTCATCTTGATTTGCTGATCATTTTGAGTACCATATTCAATATTTTTTACTATTCACGTTTTTACTATTCATCATTACTATTCACGCTGTTACTATTCATAGTTACTATTCACGTCATTACTATTCATTTTTACTGTTCACAAATTTTCAAGAGTTAAAAATCACTGTAATTTAATCAGTATATGACACCGGTCCTGCCCCCTAATGGTATCAGAGCCATACTGTTCATCTGCTTTAGGTGTTCATAAAGCATTAGTTTAAATTAAATTTAAGTGTTTAGCATAACATTAATTTAAGACTTTACCTTTGATTAAGATTAAGATAGGTTTGGCAAGCGGTTTGGTGAGCCTAGTAAGACCGTTGGTAAGCCTGAGTGTGAGGTGTTCCAGGCAGAGTGCTCCCCGTGTTCCCCGATCTTAACCTGACATCAAGAGTAAACGATTAGATTATGTTATATTAAATATAGCAGCGAGATTTAGAAAAATGTTTTTGAATACTCAATATAGAAACGGTAACTCTAACGTCGTGCAGAGTCAAGAGGTGCATATGCCTTTAGATTACTCAAATTGGTCTATTCCAGAACAAAGTATAGAGTCCATATATAAGATAGGTTCTTTAGATTTCAAAACTGCTTTTTCAATTAAAACTCATGAAGAAACAATTTCTTTACAAGAAGAATTTCAAACAATTCCTTTATTAAATAAAGTTTCAATTAAAAAATATATAGACAAAGGTTATGGATATATTCATTATGGTATGATTCAAGTAGTGATTAAACCATTAGTACACATAGGTGTAGATGCTCCAATTTATTTAGCATTAAGAGATAAAAGATTAAAAACATACAAAACTTCTTTATTAAGTATGATTCAAACTAATGTTTGTAATGGTCCAATATATTTCAATTGTTGTCCAAACTTTTCTGTTGATTTAACAGATCCATTAATACTAGATTCATTAGTATTAGATATTCATTTACAAGGTGATGAATTTGAACAATTCTGCAAGAATTTTGCTATTATTTACAGAGTTTATTTTAGATTAATGAATTCTCAATTAAATACTAGATTCAACATGTTACCAACTTCAAAAGAAGAAACGGTCTTATTACATGTAGAAGCTGATAATCCAACAGTCTTTATTTCTAAAAGATTAAAATGTAATGAAATTACAATTCCTGAACAATTTGAAATTCAAAATACTCAACCTTCTAGAAACATAATTAGAAGAGAAATTAATAATATTATAGAAAAAGAAGATGGAACAATTTTCTTAAAATTCAATTCATTCAGAGAAGGAACAAGTTCTTCAAATAATTTCAATTTACCTAGAAGATCATTTTCTGAACAATCACCATCGATAGTATCAGAAAACCCTTCAAAATATGTTTTCAAATCTCCTATTCCAGAAATAGTGATTTCACCCCCTATGTCACTTACAAGGTCACAAATGGGAATTAATGTTATTACTTTTGAAAAGAAAGAATTTCAAATAGATTTTGAATATTTAAATGAGGTTTTTGAAAATGAAAATAGTAAAAGGAAATTTTGGTTTTTAGCACTAAATGAAGGTATTCAAGAAAAATTAGAAGAAGAATGGATTTCATATATGAAAAAGATGAAATGTAATATTCTTTTACTTTCATGGTTAGAATATTAGTTTTCAAGAAATGAAAGTATTTCCAATGTTTTCAAAGAAAGTTATATTAATGTTGAAAGTAATTTGTATAGAAAATGGAAAATTAATGATAGTTAAGTTATTACTTCAATTCATCCATCCTTACAATCTGTAAAAATTCAAGTTGATCAACAAGAAATAGAAGCTAGTCCTTCTAAGATAGGTAGAGAAGATGGAAATTCAAATGTTGTATTAGATGATATTAGAAAAGTTTATCAACAAAATAATTATTCAAATCAGATATTACATACTATAGCTAATCAAGTAAAACATTTGCTTACTAAGATAGAATCAATTCCTAAGGAAACCCCTAGATTTCCAAATGAAATAGCTAGTCCTTATTTCAAAACAAGAAGTGTTTCTCATAAATTAGAAGAAGATTTAATTAGAAATAAAATGCAAAATAGTTTAATAAATAGAATAACTCAAAGCATTCAAGCTGATAAAGCTAGTACTTCAGAAAATAGATAATTTGTTAACTTTAGAAAAAAAAACAACAAATATTAAATCATTCAACGGAAGTAGAAGTAGAGAAAACAAATGCAAATGGAACAAAAACATTTGTTATAGAAAATCAATCAGATGCAGTAGATCAATTGATAGTTACAATTTCAGTTCATTTTATAGGTAACCCAAAAGAGACTTTAGCTAGTTCAAAGATTATGTTAAGTAATTTAAGATGTCCAACTTTGTCAGATTTTAGATGGTATAAAGATGTAAGTATTAAAAAGAAATGATGCTAATTCTCCATTTTGGAAAGAAAAATTCATTACAAGATTACCAACTTTATTTTTGCAAAGAATAATATCTAAATTGCAAAAAGAGGTAGGAAATGATTACATAGATTTCAATACAATATCTTTTGGTCAATTATTTGCTTTTATTAAAAAAGAAGGATTAGAATTATGTACAGAATTAAAGATTCAAAACAAATATGGTAGAGGAAAACAAGAAGTAGGAAACTTTTGTGAAGTCTTTGGTATTAAAGGAATTAAAGCCCCTTCAACTCAAAATAGAAAGTTAGAAAAATATAAAAGACATTCAAGATTTAAGAAACATAAGAATTATGATAATAGTCGATATTATAAAAAATATAAAAAGAAGAAATATAAAGGATATAAAAATAAAGATACTAATGAAAATAATTCAATAACTTGCTAGAAATGTGGTCGCTTTGGTCACAAGACAAATCAATGTAAAATGAAGAAAAAGATAAATGAAATATTTCAAGAAGAAGATTTCAAGAAGAAAATGATAGCTTTATTAATAGAAGAAACAGATATAGATGAAGATAATATTCAAGATGACATAGATTCAGATTCAAGTCTAGAAAGCATAGAAAGATGCAAGTGTATTAATGTGATTTCAAAAAGTAATAAAGAAACATTATTTGAAATGATAGAAAAAATAGATGATAAAGAATGTAGAAAAGAATATTTGAAAAAATTAAGAGATTTAATATTAGAAGAAGAAAGCCCTAAAAAGTTTGAAGAACCATTTAGTATTTCAAAATTATTAGATAAATATCCAAATGAAGGATTATTAGGAATTAGGAAGCCAGATGAAGTCAAAAAAGACATTAAAACATTAAAAGAACAAGTTAGAAAATTACAAAAGAATTTAATAGAATTAAAAACAAAAGATTTAGAATTAGATACAAAGATAAGTTTAATAAAAAATGGAATTACACAAGAAAAATCTTCAAAAGGAAAAGAAGTTATAACTGATACTCAATAATCTGTAAATAAAATCTTAATTATCATGATGATAAGGAACCTTCAATTGATATATGAGGAAATTCAATTTATCCAATCTAAAGGTTTGGCTTACTCTTGAGTAGAGAAAAAAAAAAATTCAACCAGGTCGATATTAGAATAAAAGTGTGTTAAATTTAAAATAAAAAGTAAACATTTTTAATATTGATGATTTATTTTATTTTTACTTATAAAATTTGAGAAAATCTTGCATGAATATTTTATCATAACAAGTATTCAATAATCCGTAAATAAAATCTTAATGAAGATAATACCGTATTAATAAGTTTTAAGTTGGTATCCATCAATGTAATTAATTTGAGCTTATTAACAGACCAAAATTATGTTTAATAATTGCATATTAAAAATAAACAAAAATTTCAATAATAAATAATCATATTCAATGGAGCATTTGAGGTGAATTTATTATAACTGATGTGATATTAATACGACAAAAATAATATTAAATTATTAAAATAATTCTTATTTAATGACTTATGCTGTGTAATTATTATGCAGTTATCTGAGTATTTTACTAAAAAAAGTTACAATATGTATTTTGCTGAATTTGTTTCATAATAAAATTATATGAAATTTCGTAATCTATCCTAACTTGTGGATTACATTCCTATAATATTGGACTTGAAGAGGTATAAATATATTTCAATAAGGTCCTATGTCACTTGCTAAAGCCTTCCAATGGTCTAAATTAGTAAGGTGCCAAAAAAACGCGTAAAATATAAAAATATATTAATAAACGTAAAATTTTATTTTTGAATCTCAATCAATACACACCCCTAATTGTCCCAAAATTTGACCAAAACATTACTCGCAACAAACTTGTTGGCCATGTTTTGATTGTGATTTAGTTGAAATTTTTATATTAAAATGTGTGAAAATTTTGGTAAGAAATTTTTTGGTAAAAAAAGTATTTTAAAGGGAAAATAAAAGGTAATTTTTTAAAAATTATGTAGGAAAAAGTTATAAAGAAAATTTTAAATTTTAAAATAAAAATGTATTTGAATATTTTGTTTTTATTTAAAAAATTAACTTTTTACAAAGAAAACAAAATCCAAACATAGCGAATGTGGTGTTTATTTGGTGGGTTTAAGTGGGAATAGATTGGAATAGGATAAAAAAAACTAGTGTTTGGTTTTGTAAGTTTGGAATGGATTAAAAGTAGTAAGTATAGGTTTTGTTTAAACCAATAGGGGGTGAGTTTAAGTGGGAATGGATTGTCATGGATTAATGAGTTTTATATTTTTTTTTCTTCAACTCTCATTAATTTTTTATTAATAATTAATTAATTAATCATTAAATTACTTAATATTGTAATTTAATATTATAATTAATAATTAATTAATCTCATTCATTATATTTATTATTATTATTAATGTATAATTAATTTTAAGTAATTGATTCATAATATTAATTAATTTAATATTATAATAAATAATTAACTAATAATAATTAAATAGTTTTTTCAAATTTATCCTATTATAAAAAATAATACCAAACAATATAATTATTTTTATTCTATTTTAAATATTTTTTTTTATCAAATTTATTCCATTCCTAAACTCACATATTATACCAAACAAACGACTCCTAAGTCCTAATTCATTTGTAATTTACAATATTGGCTCTCTCCGTTTCCTCCACCTTGGATATTGGGTTTTAGGCATTTAGGAGTTTTGACACTTGCGTTTACACTGGGAAGCTGCTGACCTGGTGATTCCGTAGGGAGGTTGACTGGGTAAGTGCCGAATAGGAGAGATGACGAGGCAGAATCTCGGATGTTGACTGGAGAGTGCCACATCGGATGATTACGTGGAGAATGTAGGGGAGGAGGACTTAGCGTGGGCCCCAAATAAAAAAGTGGGATGGGACTCAGGAGAGCAAAGAAACCAGGCCCAAGGGTCACATGACTGGCCACGACCCGTCTAGGTTTGCAGCAGAAGGAGAAAAGCAACGGCGCAGCAATACGTGGAGTTAATCCACGCGCCGATGAGCGCGGGACCCGACGTACTATCTTCGGAGGACCGGACACGTGGCCCAATGTGAGGCGGTATCTTTGTGGCCAAGGTTACCAGTTTGGGTTTATTAACGAGACTGCCATTACCGCATTTATTATGTTCGTACGAAAGGGAAAGGCGGGTGTGGGGGAGTGTGATTGGGGGAGAGTACGGAAAGGATTCTTTTTCAGTGCGGATTTTTGTCATTTTATCCTCTTTTCTTTCAATAATATTTATTTATATATAACTATAATGTTATTTTTTTTTAACTCCAATTATTTAATTAACTCGGTTCTTTTTCGATTGGACTCATCGACGTTGCTTTGCACTTGGGTTTTCTTGTGGGATTGGGCAGTACTGCCAACTTTGTATTGTTGTAAAATATTTGCATTATTTCAAATAGAAAATTTTTAAGGGACATAAACTCCTAAGCTATAGGCTTGGATATTGATGGTAAATTTATTATATTACAGTAAAAATAAATCCATTTACAATGACATTTTAAAAAAAGGGTTTAACATTCCATTGGTATTAATCCTTTTGTGGTTTATCTCCTTAAATAATTCCATCTTAACTTTGATCTCTTGTACCAAACTTGTTCAAGAAAAAAAATCAAAAAATTATAGTTCTTGTTGTATAGCATATTCCCTTGAAAATTCATCATATAGTCCAGAGTGTTACATTTTTTGAACGTTGTAATACATGTGAGCCATTTATAAATATGATTAATAAATTCGTGAAAATTGAGTTTAATATTCTTTCTACTTTACAATAATTAAAATCAAATGAACATGCTTATTTTGAGAGACAGTATTGGATTGAATGATAAAATAACAAATGTTGTTATTAAGAGATTTCAAATTTTAACTCTTATAACTATTTAAAAGAAGAAAGAAAAAACATATAACAAAAATTTTCAAGCATAATAATAATATAGAACATGTTGGGATCTTTAACGTAGAATTTTAAAACCTAAATGCCAATGGGATCTTTAAACAATTATGGAAATTGATATTATAATTATTGGATAAGGTTGGCAGATTGTTTTTGTTCTTGTCAATATCAATTTTTTTATTGAGTTCAATGAATTAGTCCCTTTCTAGAACTTCCTTTATTCCACTAATCTCCAAGCAACCTTTTGGCTTTAACGCTTTTTATTTGTCAAAGGAATGGTGCAGTGACTGGTGAATTCTTGCACATCAAGTCTAATATTCTTCATACTTAACAATAATCCAAATCAAATAAACATGCACGAGAAATGATATTAGATTCGTATTTTGAGAGACAAGATTAGATTGAATGATAAGACAACAACTATTATTATTAAGAGATTTCATAAATTTTAACTCTTGTAACTGTTAACAAAAAGAAAGAAAAAAAGTATAACAAAAAATTTCAAGCATAATAATAATAATAATATAGAACATGTTGGGATCTTTAACATAGAATTTTAAAATCTAAATGCCAATGGGATCTTTAAGCAATTATGGAAATTGATATTGTAAATATTGTATGAGGTTGGTAGGTTGTTTTTGTTCTTGTTAATATCAATATTTTATTGAGTTCAATGAATTAGTCTCTTCCAGAACTTCCTTTATTCCGCTAATCTCCAAGCAACCTTTTGGCTTTAATGCTTTTGATTTGTCAAGGAATGGTGCAGTGCAGTGACAACCCCGGCATGATTGTCCTTTCTCTGCTATAATTGTTGCACTATTAATTGGACCCATATGGGGCTGTATTGTAGTATAATTGTAGAGTAGGGGATGGGGTGCTGGTCATGGTCAATTAGGGGAGAGGGCAAAGTCCATTTGTGGAATATACTAACCAGCTAACCAAAAGGGCACAAGGGGGTGTCTTGCTGGAGAATTGAAAATGGGGTGGGGTTTGTACTTGGAAGGGTAAAAAGGAATCAAGTTTTGGAATTAGTAAAGTGAGGCATTCTTTAAAGCATCTTTGTGGCTTTTCAATGTGAGAAGATTCCTTGCATTTGAAGTAGTTCATTTGTCAATTCTAGTTTTGTGTTTTTTTTTTGGCTTGTGGAGCTTTTAGCTCCATGTGATGCAAGGTTTGGGTGTGTTTATTGGGGGTCTTGTGGTTGTTTGGAATTAAATGGCATGATTAGCAATCTACATCAAATTTGAGCTTGAAGATTGGAAAGATGTTAAATTAACCAATCTCTATTGAGCCCAAATGAATCATTGTGCATAATTTAGGGCTTGTTCGATAATGTAAATTAATGTTTAAAATTTAATTAGTTAAGTGATTTTATTTTTTAGCATTTTGATGACGAGATATCCATCATTTGAAGTTATTAAGTGTTGCTTAAACTTTATAAACAAATTTGAGCAATAAAATTGAGCTTAATTCTTAACTCTTAAGGATCATCTTAATGATTTTGTCCTCAATATCTGATATAAGGATAAATGGTTTAGTTCATACACTTTTTTTTCTATTCTTCCTCTTACATTTCATAACACATATTTTTCTATAGAGGGAAAGAATTCTCTTGATTTTTATATTCTCCTTCTCGACAAATTACAAGATCTTTTAAACGTTTTTTTTTTAATAACTCGTATGCTACTTTTTTTGTTAAACCACACTCCATTTCATTTTTTGTATAATTGTTTGATTTTTTTTTTCTTTTTTAGCTTTTTCAATCTCACAAGTTGTTTATAATTTCAAATTTGCAACATAGGAGTTGGTTCGATTTAATCTCAAGTTTCGTCTTTGAATAAGAGCTACTTCTACAAGTTCAGTTCTAATAAAACAGGATAAATTTACTTTGGCTTTTTTCATAATATTAAAATTGGATGGTTTTTTCATGGTTTTTTTTTTTTTTTTTGGTGAAATTTTTTTTAGTACTTTTTATTTATGTTCATATTAGGTTTTCCTATGCCCCTATTTTTAAGAAGTATATATTACATTTTTTTTTTCTATTTAGAGGTATATCTACATTCATTAACTTTCAAATTCCATTTCAAACAGTGACTTATTGACCCATTATACCAGTAGGTCCCAACTCATCACCACGGCTAAGTAACCTATATAATTAAATATGGGACTAATTCTCCAAAACTATCAAGATACGCCCCAAACCTTGACAGTCGATAGTCAAGTTCGAACCCTAATCGTCGTTGAAGGAAATCCTCAACGTTACTATTAGATCGGCAAGGAGTATATATCACTTAAAAGTTTAAGTTTTATCAAATTAATCAAAAGCAAATTGTGACCATGCATGATATGAAGTTTGTTGGAAATCCATCTATTATATTGTAAGGGGTTAGAGTTTGCGGGAGCCTCCTATTTCTTAAAGAGAGTTTTGTTTTGTTTTGTTTGAAGGGCATAGGGCTGTGATTGTTTTGTGCCTTGGAACTAAAGCCTTGTGGCATGTTTGTGAAGGAAACAAAACAACTTGGCTTTTGATCATGCAGGCGGCCTCGATTTATTGTATCAATTGTTTTGCCATTATTTTGTACTTTTGGTGGTATTGATTTGGCCATGACTCATGAGTGTCCACTACACATTGAAGCTTTTTGGATCATAAATATTTGTTTGCTCAATTTTAATGTTATTTTCTATTTTGTGCTACGAGTACCTCTATTATATAGAGGGACAAAGTTTGTTAGTTAGTTTTAACGTAATTATCATGATTTTTTTACGATATTGTTGCATTTTTAGTCTTTTTTAATTAATTAAAATATTAATACTACAAGGGGGTATGAAAATTAATTGCTATACAAATTAATATGTAAGAGTTCTATTAAACATTTGATCAAAATTTTTAAACTCGCGATTTTACGTAAAATCGATAGAAAGTTCACAAAATTGTATCGTAAAATCGTAAGATCCTACAAATTATGAAAAATAATATAATAAATATTATATATATTATATGTTAAATTTATAAATTATAAACATTTTCAAACTTATAAAAAATACATAAATTTCAAATCCATTCCATACATATTTTCACAATCACATCTAGAAATTACTAACAATCATAATTCATTGACAACCATGCATAATAAAAGTTAATTTCTAAATGATCACACAATCATTCAATTTACACATAATTAAACAATACCACAGAAAAATAGTTCCATCATTCATGTCCTCATTACACTTATAAGTCACATTTAAAAGTTACAAAAATTAAAACATCAAGTAAACCCGCATTACATGCCTTAACTTAAAAACAATCTCTATACCCTTAATCATTGAAACTAATAGAGCATTGCTCGTCATCATAAGGTATCTATCAAGTAAGCGTAAGGGTGTTTCAATTTGTGGTATGAATATAGTTGGAGAAATGGAACATTTGTTCTCATTTTTAACTAGTGAGTTTTATTGTTTTTGTAGTTTAGAAGGAAGAAAAAAAAGAAAGAAAACAAAAAACAGAGAAAAAGAAAATGAAAGAAAAAATGATGGAAAAAAAGAAGTGAAGCAATGTTATTAAACTTTAGAGTCAGCTCATAAGATTTCACGAGTTTAAGATCCAACTCGCGAGTTCACCACGAGTTTACCATTTTTCGATTCTGAAAATGATCTGAATCGGGCTATTAGTTTTGGCTCTTAAACTTGTGAAATCGTACGAGCTGACTATGTAGTTTAACAACCTTGCATTTGATAGTTATAAAGAGTTCTATTAAACTTCTATCCAATTTTAATTCATATATAGATGAAAATAACATTTATCAGGATCATCCTGATAAATTTCTTGTCAGGCACCCAATAATATAGAGACGCATATAGAAACACTTAGAATTTTTTTTAACTTCCATCTTAGGTTTAGTAGTACTAACCACACAGAAATTCTTAGATTTGTTTCTGATAAACCAAAAGTTTCTCCAAAATTTCCAAACCCAAAGCAAAGCCAAAAGGCGCACAAAATTTGTTGGGACAATTTGAGTTTTAAACTCACGGGGTTTTAACCTTTTCGGCCCTATGCACTTCCAGGTTTCAAATGCACAGTAAAGCGAGCATACACAGTAGAATGAATCTTTTATTCTCTTTTTTGTACGAGCATACACAAATATTGAATTAAGTGAAGCACACTTTTGCCATTTTAATACACATCCTTTTCCTGCAACTTCAACCACCTCATCAACCAGCTAGCGATATTTACCCTCCAACAGTCAATCATAAATGGTCCAATAATTTGTGAGGACTACATGTTTCTATTTTTCTCCATTAGGAAATAAAATATCCCAAAGTCAATGGACTCTTGAGCCTGAGATAGCACCTTTTGAACTTAAACCCTCTTGAACATCTCCCTGGCAGAGAGGCAATACGCTGAAGCATCATAATAAAAATATGTCCAGTAAATCAAATGACAATAAACCCAAGTTGAATAAAAAAGACAAGAAATGAAGGAGGATTAAGAGGAAAATTGATGACTTACCTGCGTATCTCTTTAAGCCATTTATCTACGCATCTGACATGATACTCGTGGTGGTGTGGGAGAATATGTATTTTGTCTCCCTCTATATACTTAGCCAAGCAAATTTATCGATTGGGTAGTTTCAGCCGCTGCCCTTTACTGTGCAATTTTTCTTCCCAAATCAATTTGTCCTGCAGTTGAAATTTTGTCCCTTTTGATTTTAGACTTCGTTCGGCTTTGCTTTCATCCCAACAAATTTTGTGCACCTTTCGGCTTTGGTTTGGAGATTTTGGAGAAACTTTTGATTTATCCAAAAAAAATTAATTATTATAAGTATTCCTGTGTAGTTATAACTAATGAACCTAAGAATAGAAGTTAACAAAAAACCTAGGTGTGTCTATATTATTGGGAGCCTGACAAAGGATTTATCAGGATGGTCCTGATAAATGTTATTCTCTATATAAATATAATTATAATTATTATCTCTATTTAAAATTAATAGTTATCTATTAACATATAATCTTAATATAACTCTAATATTTCGTGATTATAAAATATTAATCATTTTATCAAATTTTACTTTAAGTTCCAAAATTAATTAGTGAATTTGATTGTTAGGAATATTAATGGTGCAAAAGTCTTTACTTATGTTTTTTAAAATTAAAACAGAATATACTTGTGTTTTACTTATATTTTTTTGGATTAAAAATTTGAGATTGCTTTCATTTGGTCTTGTGAATATTTTGAAGACTTGAAATTTTTTATGTCTTTTATTTTAAAAAATATTTTTTTAATATAGTTCTTCGTTCATTCTATTTTCATTTTTGCAATTTCAATCTAGTTCCCTCTTCTTCTTCTTCTTCTTCTTCTTTTTTCTTTTTCATTTGTGTTTTCTTACTTCTACTTTAATTGTGTAAGTTTTTATTTATCTTTTTAACTTTTAACTTGTTGATGGAAATTAATGTAATTCTCAAAATTTATTACAACGATAATTTTTTTTTTATAGCATCAATAGCAACTTTAATTAATATTTTTAGAGTTGTAGTTGTATATTTAAAATGTATCTTAAATTATGTTAAATTAAAATTTAAATTTTTATAAAAGGATGAAACTGATTACTTTATAGATTTAATTTGTCAACATAGTTTTGATTCTGCTGAGCTCTACCAGGTGATTTTACTACAAGAACAACTCTCGAAGAACAGAATAATCATTGATACTGATAAGAAGGGCTGGTAAGCATTACTCTATTCGAGCTATTCTCTTAAAGTTAATTGTTTTTTAAATTCACCATTTGCCTGCTCTATCTCAGCATCTTTAACTCTCTCCTTTCCCCAGTAAAAGAAATATCTTCTCACTCTTGTCATTTCATAATTTCTCTTTCCCTTCTAGTTGAGTCAATTACTTATTTGTTCTTCCTTAGGATGAGCATGGGTGCCTATTTGTAAGACTTTTTGTCTCTTTCTTATTTCCATTTTTTCTGTGATGAAAAAGCTGTACTGAGGAGTATATAATTTAGCACTTGGGGAAAATGAAATCTTAGGAGTATTTTAGACTTAAGACAGATTTATTTATTTTTCTGTTGATTGTTGAGGAGTCAACAAACTCTATCAAATTTGTGTTCTGTACCAACTGGTGTGCATTCCTTTGACTGATTATTTGTCTTTTCTCTGCAGTGTGCAGGCATCTGTTACGAGTAGCACGGCAGCAACAAAAAGCAAAACCGTCATAAGAATGGAGAAGGAGAAGATATATTTGTACCTGAATCAGTTCAAAACTAAGGTTATTTGTGTACCTTAATTTTATCGTATGTTTGGACTGAAGGAAAAGTAATAGGACACATATCATTCAAGTACGAAGATAGGACTAAATAACATCGTCTTAAAAGTGGCAGCAAAGGAAAGACATGAAAGAAGTATCTTTATGATCATCTAAATACCTTTGCACTTTGTTTTCAGGTTCCCATTATGGTGGTTATGAAGGCCATGGGAATGGAGAGTGATCAGGAAGTTGTCCAGATGGTTGGAAGGGATCCTCGTTATAGTGCGCTACTTTTGCCTTCCATTGAGGTGCAACACTTCAACAATTTGATTAGTTTATTGATGTCCAATGCAGATTTATATATTGCAATTCTATTTTGCTCCAATAATTGTTGCATAGGTATTTAGTGCACCAATCTTGGCACATTTAGTGCCCTAAGGATCCTATTTTGGATCTGCTAAAGTGGGTTCACCTTCCAATTATTTATTGTTTTTACTTACTTGGTTAGTATACAATGTCCAGAGAGTATGAAGTCAAAGGTACTCTGACTTATTTAATCTTTGCGGAACTAGTGCTAGTATCCACACAGATTGAACAGTCATAACAACTGACACACAATTGATGTGCATAATCAATAGGATAAAATGTATGCTTGGAGTTGTGCTGCTAGACCAAGGTAACCTTAGTCACCGCTTAAATAGGGAATCCTTTACCTGGTTGCAGATCATGTTATGTACTGAAATGATGCATGAACATGAATGTGCGTTATGGAACTAGAGGGAATGCTTTTACACTTTCAAGCACAAGACTTGAATATAATGAAATTTGAACATGCAAACAATGAAGTTTCTTGCCTCTATGGTCAATTTTTATGTTGTCATTGATAATATGGAAGGTGTATGGTACATTATGTGAAACTTGATGGGTCCGTTTGGATAAGGCATTTCTATTTATAAATGGAAAAAGTTGTATTGGGATGTGTGAAAATTTTGGTGAGTATTTTTTTTATAGAAAAAGTATTTTGGAGGGAAAACATAGGAGGGAAAATTTTTTAAAATTATGTGAGAGGAATTTGAGTGGGAAAATTTGAATTCTAAATTTTGAAATAAAAATGTGTTTGGATAGTTTGTTTTTATTTGAGAATTTTCTTATTTGCAAATGGGAATAGCTTGTCCAAATGCAGCCTTAGATTTCCAAACATGAAAAGTCAACGCTGTTAATGATCAGCGTACTAGTTTGCTTTCTTACATTAATGTTTGGATGGTGTTGTATTTGAAAATTTTAGGTCTCGTTTGGATTTGAGGTTTGTATTTATAAATAAGAAAATTCTTAAATAAAAAATACTATTTAAATATATTTTTATTTTAAAATTTAAAACTAAAATTTTTTCACTCAAATTTTTCTCATATAATTCTAAAAAAATTTCCTCTTATTTTTTTTCTCTAAAATACTTTTTTCTATCAAAAAATGTCCACCAAAATATTCATACATTTCAATACAATTTTTTACAAATAAGAACAATCCAAACGAAGCCTTATATTAGAATATATAAAAGTTTTAGTGAAAAATTTTTGTAAAAGAAATTATTATAAAAGGTAAATTGGAGAGAATTTTTTTGTTTTTAAATAATATGCAAAGAATTTTTACGAGAATTTATATTTTAAATTTTAAAATAAAAAATTGTTTGAATATTTTATTTTTATGATTAAAAAAATTAATTTTTTATAAAACAAAATACAAATCAAACATAGCCTAATAGTTTTGTTTTGCTCTTAGTAGGAATGAATTGTGGATTTCGAACAGAACAATCAGAATCTGATAAAATAGTGATTATAACTCTGAGAATTAATGAGTAGGTAGGTGGATGAATTTGAGTCGTGTAAAAAAATGTTTGTGTATATATTACATTTTAACATGTTTGAATTCACACGGATCATGTTTAAAAAAGTGAAAAAAGTGTTTGTTTATGTATTACATTTTAGTGATTTTGCACCATAGATATGAGATAAAAAATATATATTATAATAGTCAAAGTGCCTTAAAATACATGTTTTAAAATTGCAATCTATACACACCTTGTATGTTTTGGTCTTAAAATGCTTCATGAGATATTTTGAGGTGGATCATCATATTCTGCATTGTGATTTAATTATCTTTAATATATATATATACTGGGTTAAAGAAAAACCAAATTATAGTTGGTGACATTTACATTTTCATGAAGAATTGCTATACATATATCACTGGTTTAAAAAATTTTGAATGATCACTTTTCTTTGTCAATAAAAACCAAAGTAATGGTATTGCATGCCTTATCGAAAACATATTTTAGTTTTTACTCATGTAAAAACAAAGAAGTAGGTTTGATTTTGAAATAGTTTATCAAATTTCAGGCAGTAGGGCAAAGATGATATTGTCACAGAAGGAGATCAACAAACTGTTCGTGATCCGAAGGACAGTAATGGAAATGCTTAAGGACAGGGGATCCTTTGTGGAGGATGAGGAGATAAAGATGGACAAGAAAGGATTTTGGAGAAAGTATGGAGAGAACATAAAGAGAGAAGACCTTGATATCAAAAAGCCAAGCTTAGTGATAGCTCTGATCAGGTTATTCTTCCTCTCTTGTATTTTCAGAGTTTATTCTTGTCCCTTTTCTTTTTCCAAATTTTCTGAGTTTTGGGGTGTCTACTGCTTGAAAACTTGATCATCCTAGAATAACGGACTACTTGATCGTTCCTCCTCTTACTGTCGTAACCACTGATCCATTCTTGTGATTTTCTATGCCATTGTCTGCTCCAGTTTCCTAGTATTGTTTGGCACTCTTTCCTATATATAGCTTGGCTGTGGAGATTTTCTTGCAAATTTAGGAGTCGAAGCTAACCAAGATTGGTTATGTTGTAATCAGCCCCAGATCGTTCGGGGCCTTTACCTTTTGCAGATAAACTGGTGTTACCCTTGAAAGAAAGAATTCGTTATTTTTCTTAACAGAATAAACTAGAGTTTCGCTTTTCTACGGGAGAAAAGAGAACATACTATATTCATATAATTTGCATTAGTTCACTAGATTCAGATTTGAGGCGCCCTCAAAGTTTAGTATCATGCATCTCGAGATTAATTTAGTTTGCAAAACAGATTGGTGTACAAATAGAGGTTGTAAAGGTTTTCCAAGGAGCATGTAATTGTTTGGATGCTGAGTATTTGCGTTTCTCAATATCCCATGATCCAGGGATTCATTGATTGTCCATAAGAAGCAGACTAACTAAGATGGGGAATAATCAAGTAGCAAGACAACTAAGAAGAAGAATGATCAAGGAAAAGCATGTTCTTGCACCAGTTGCACCACTTGATAAACTAACTACTTGCAGTCTCACTTTGATTTGCTTCACATATATATGGATGTTCGTCACTTGAATACTGAAGTTGGAAGAAACTTAACTAGTAAAGTTGTGTTGCTTGTTACAAGAATGACAGAGTTTGTTGAGCTCAATACTCCATTTACATGCAGCTTAAATTAGAGGTAAAGAGAGATCTCTTAAAATTTACTTTCCTTGCTGCCTGATAGTGCCTCTGCTATAGTTGTTCAGTTGTTTCTTAGGAATAGTTCTTACCGGACACCATCATTGATTTACATATGCAACAAAATCGTTTTATCGGACGCCAACCCCATAGTTGATCTCACCTTGTGTTTTGTTAATTGAGAACACTCTACTATCCATAATAGACAGGTCAACATTATTTGCCTATTATTGTGCTTATGGTTGGAAGATGATGTGATACAGATACGTGTCTTCTTTGCAAAGGATAACGTTGGTGTTAGAATTGGAGAGATATGTGGAAGGCATGTAAGCTGACCATGTTTTCCAAGCAGTTTTGCTTGTCCAAGAAAAGATGGCAACTTATTTGGCTAGAAAAGAGATTGAGAAAATGTCAAATTTTCCAGGTGATCACTGATGCTTTATATCAGAGCAAGTCTCAGATTTTCTTTCATCCGATCAATAAAGACAATTGTGTTTTTAGAAGTGCAATGGAAGTTCTCTTCTTTCTGATGAATGGTAAATCAATGCACGAAATCGAAATCTTGTTTTGATTTGTCTTTCGAGATTATTCCACCAATAGTAGGAAAAAAAAATAGTGGGTCTTTTGTGATGCACAATTTTTATTTCACCTCAGCTGCATTCCTACTGAAATAATTGTCAGATAATGATTCCTACCCTTCTTTTCCATAGCCACCCTCTTATCCATTCTGAAGAGTTGGTCTGATTTTGCAGTTCAGTTTCCTACACAATCATAATCAAAGCTGCTACCATGGCATACATTTCATATCATAGTTTGCTTGTCTTGTAAAAAAACAAAAGACTTCAACTTCTGGAAATGAATGGTACTATACAGGAACAAGAGGGATCTACGAAAAACACATGAACACCATACATCTGGAACCAACCTGAGTTTCGGGAGTGATACACTGCCCTACTCGGTCCAACACAGGTTGATTATCGTTTCCTACCTGCTAGATATGTGAGCTCTTTCCAAGTTTTCTTGACAGTTACCAGACAATTCCATTGTATGACTTAAAACTAATGAGTTTAATTGTCTATGACAATGTTTCTTCTTCTCGTAATTTTACCTTAAACAAATGCTGCATCATTTTGCTTTTGTTGGTGGCAGCTCCATAGGATGTTGATGACAGATCGAATTGCCAGATATTATGGTCTAAGGGGGGCAATTTGTGAGAATTGATCCGATCAAGTGAGAATGCAGGCCACGGTCACCGAATTGCTGCCTGAAAACATTCCTCAACATCATAATGAAGAAGCTAAATTTACCAAAAACTGAGAAACTGCAGGGTGGGAAGATGGAACATATGGAAAAATGGTGAACTGAGGCAATTGCTTAAATATTGAAAGCAATCTTTGAAAATACAATTTGGAATGAATGATGTGGTGAACATTGCATGAATTTGCTACTAACAGCACACCTTCAAAGATGGACAAGAGTGGAGATGCAAATAGATGTTAAAATATTATTCATTACACTTAAGGCAGGAGACTAGTCCCAATTAAAGTAATGACAATAGTCGAGAACATCTTTTTAATTAAAGTAGTGCTATTGAATTGCCTTTTTTTTTTCTTTCTGTTTTTTCCTTTTCATAGCAACATAATAGAGTTAGTTATAAAATAGCTAAATTTGCTCAAAGCAGAACTCTACCTCAGGTTTGGGAAACAAACTTTTCTAGACAAAATGGTGCAAATCCAAACTTTCCAGCCTGAATGGTAAAAGCGTTAGGGAATGATGTGTGACTAGTTGGTTGACATACTTTTTTTTTTTTAATAATTACTCCCACACCCTTTCCCCACGCTAGGCGGCAATAGATTTTGGATCATTCCAATTTGTTAGGTGTTTTTCAGATTTTTCTAACGTGAGATACTCAATAAATATTTTCTTTCTTCAATATAGTACCACATTAAATTTTACTCCCTCACAAATTTAATCTATACTTTAACAAGTCAATTTTTTCATCATAAACTTATTTAGTGTTGCGCAAAAGTAATTAGTATCGCATTCTATTTGTCCATATTTTTCCACTAAATTTTTGGTTCAATCAAAAGAAAACGAGTTTAATTAGAAAAAATCATTTACTTTAATTCAATTCTAAACCATTTGTTGGAGAGAATAACATATGAAAAATCTGACTAAAGTGATCTAATAAGTAATAAGTAGTTAGAACTCAATTTAAATTCTAAAATTTGAGTGAATAGGTTTTGAATTTTTTCAATTTAGCAAGTGCTCTAATTCTTTCACTTTTGTAATGTGGGGAAAATCCATGAAATCAAGTATTTTTCTTCCCTATGAGATGCTAGACTACTAATGTGGCTCAGCCTAATTGGTATTTCACTAGGGTAATTATTCGGAAGATTAAAGGTCGAATCCCGAAACTAACATTGTTGGACAGTTTGGGGACGGGTATGTTTGGCAGTGGAGAACTATCCCTAAAGTATATGGCGTTAACCCATGACTGGTTGAATAGGTATATCTTCACATTTAGTTGAATAGGTATATCTCCATGTAAGGAAAAAATTTAATAATAATAATAAAAAAAGATGGTGGACTACCACCGCTACTACTACTTAGCTTTCAATGATAGCGGATTAAGGATGGAATGTTACTTTGTGTCCTTCAATATGGTGGTACATTGGCTTGAGATTGCTTCACACATGAGATTGACTTTGGGCCTTGTCGAACGTAAATAGTATGTGAACAAATTTTATAACATCAAAGGCATGCTTTTTGGCACGAACATTGCTCCTTTCATAGAGGGAGAGGAGTCTTTGTCGCAATCTACCAACTTCAAAATCACGTATTCTATTATTTTTGGCCCATAAACCAAAACTCCTAGCTTTTTTTTTTCCCCAAATAATAGTTATATTACCAAGTCGAATGACAAAAGATACATAACCAAGAAGGCTAAATGAGCCTCATGGTGGTGGATGAAACCAATCCCATGAAGAGATGCACATTCGCTAAGGAGGAATACGCTCGACTAAATCGAGAAAAACAACAATACTACTTAAGACAAAAGAAAGACCCCCAAAAGGGGAAAAAAGAAAACACCTTCAAAGGAGTACAAAAAAAAATAAAACACCCGACGAAATCGGGAAAATGCACCCTACTAAGCAAAGACAACACACTGATACTAAAACTAAAAAAACTAAAACTAAAACTAAAACTAAAACTAAAACTAAAACTAAAACAGCTACCGATTAAGGAGGCTGGCTCGACTGAGAGTGGTCACCACCAATTACATGCGAGGAAAAAAATTGAACACCTGGAACCTAACTCTCTTCTCACACAGCCCGTGATGATCCCGCAAACGTTGAATAACATAGTAACCACACTACTGCCACAAGCGTTGAATAGTTTGATCACCGAACTACTACCTTATGTTTGAAGAGACTGCGTCCAAAACCAAAGCGCAACACGTGTATCTAAAAAAAAAAAATTTTTGCACTGCAGCTGGCCAGCTGCCTGCCTTGATTTTGGAAAATTTTGAACTAAAACAAATATTAAAAAAAAAACCCCAACAGCGCCCAAAAAAAAAAAAGGAAAGGAAAAAAACCTAAATAGAATAGAACCTGGGGAGGGCACAAGTCCAACACGAACACCAACACCTGGACAAGAAACTGTTCGAGAAAATGATTAAGCGGACTTTGTCGACTAGTTCTATGTTGTTGTCCCAGAATGCTGTTACCTCAATAACAACCAAGATTAGGCCTTTTATTGCTACCACAACTGCAACTAGAGCTACAACTACTATCAATAATCTCAAGAACAAAATGATGAGCAAGAAGCCTGCAGTGCTGTACCATTATCCATGCCCTGATGGAGCTTTTGCTGCATTGGTTGCCCATCTTTACTTTTCTTCCACTTCCACTCCAGCCCTCTTCTTCCCCAACACTATCTATTCCCTTCTCAGGTAAACTACTCACTTTTTTTCCTTTTTTATATCAAGTTGGCTTTGTTAATGGACCTTTTCTTTCTGATTGATAATATTATAATTTTTAGTGTTTTTTTTTCAGGGCCGAAGATCTTCCTCTAAATGAAATTGACCAGGTTTACCTGTTGGATTTTGTGGGCCCCTCTGGTTTTGTTGATCAACTTTCCTCAAAAGTTAACCGGTGCATTTTCTTGAATTATTGTTTCCTTTTTAGCCTTTTTTTTTTTTTTTTTTTGTACTTGGGCATGAACTTTTGTATTTCCTCCCTGCTTTTGGCCTGCCAATGAGACTTATGTGTTAAAAGTATCTTTTTTAGGAGCCACTTTGAGGTAGACTTTCATTGGGTTCAACTGGTTTTGACTAATGCAGGAAAAAAATTGGAACTTTATAATTTTACTTAATTTCAGTATAGAATTTGGTCACGCTCTTCATTACGAATTGTGCTTTGGTGTTAACCTGATGAACTTTTTGCAAGCTGAAATGTAGAGTGAGTTGATTAATTTTGTTTCTGTTGCAAATAAGTACTAATTTATGGATTAAAGAACTATTGTTATATTCAAATCAAGTAAATCAAGCAGCAGTTCATACAACTTAAAATCAAAATATCACAATTTTTCTTTTGGTTTCTTGTTTCAAAATGGTTTTTTACTTTGTAGGGTTATTGTTTTAGATCATCACAAGACTGCACTTGAATCGCTAGGTATGGGAATTTCAGTAAATGGTAATAGTAATGTGATCAAAGTGATAGATATGGAGAGGAGTGGTGCCACAATTGCTTATGATTATTTCAAGGAGAAGCTGTTGGCGGAGGCTGGTAGCAATGTTGATGATGATCGCCGAATCAAAGTTGCTGAATTTGAAAGAGTTAAGAAATTTTTTGAATATGTTGAGGATGCAGATCTATGGAGGTGGCACCTTCCTAACAGTAAAGCATTTAGTAGTGGCTTGAAAGATATGAAAATTGAGTTTGACTCTAGAGTTAATCCTGAATTGTTTCAACAGGTAGTTATTACCAAAAGAAGGTAAACATCTTGCTGAGTGAGTATATCCAACGAGTTAGTATAATCTTGACTTGTGTTGGACTCCGAAGTTTGTCTTTGTAACTTCTTGGAGATATTTTTGGGTACAAATAATAGTATAGAGTTAAAAGAGAGGTGAACAAGGGAGGTAGTGAAGAAAGATTTATTGAAACAAAATTCCACATTCATTATATGCTGATTAGATATAAGAATTTTAGTCCACAGTGTGATCATATACTTGCCACTGAAGATGATTAAGAGCCTCCTTGATCCAGGTATACTCCAGGTACAATGAAACAGAACATGAACTTCAAAGCAAAGAAAAAGTGGAATCTTTATCTAAAATTTGAGGAAACAGACACACATTTTGTACATATTAAATTTGATATTTGTTGTGTCTTTTCATTTATGATTGTAAAAATCTTGGCAGTTACTTTTGTTGGATCCTGAGTCTATTATAAGTCAAGGCACCCTGAGTTTGGCTGAGAAACATAAACTAATACATGATGCTGTTGAGCAATCTTATGAGATTGCACTAGGAGGTGGTGCATTTGGTTATTGTCTGGTAAGTTTCTGCAAAGTGATTATTTATGATTTTTCATGGCTTAATTAAATAAAAGTGGTGAAAGTTATGGGCAAGGGCACTTTAGATCTGCTATTTATGTGGATCTTTCTCGATAGGCTGTCAATGCAGATTCTTCTATTGAGCTGAGAAGTGAGCTTGGACATCAGTTGGCTAATAAAAGCCAAAGAAAGAATTTGAGGTTTGCTGTTGCTTGATTCTCATTCATGCCTGACTTGCATAGTCTTCCTAAATATTTTCCTGCTGTATATGCTTGGTTTCTGTAAATTGTTGCTACATTAACAACCCTCAGAAGTAATTGATCAGAAATTGGAAAAAGTAGATCTTCTATTTGTTAGCAATGTATATATAAATAAATCATATGTAGAATCAGCATACACAAAGAGAATGCCAAGAAAATACTTCTAGTTGACTCCATGATCTCATTTCAATGGATAATTTGGGTTTTTTTTTTTGGTAGTGCTTATTTATGAATCAGTATTATGTACCTTTATATTAGTGTGCTGAGGTAATGCTCTGAAAGTTGGCAAACATTTTAAAATTCCTTTAGTTGAATCTAAATTATACCATCTTCTGTTCTATGACTCAGTAATCATGAGAATTCTCATTGTTAGTATTGCTGCTTCTGTCAATTTCTTTTACTTCTAATGTGAGGAAAACTGACCTTGCTTCTATTTGTTGTAGAACTCGGCAACGCTAACATTATCATGATCATTATCATGGTTATTGCTTCTACTTTTCATGTGCTTGATTTTCCTTATTTGACATGACAATTTTTAGTCTTCCTGATGTCCTCCTCTAGGGGAATTGGAGCGATTGTGTACAAGGTACCAGAGCTTGAAAACGATCGCCTACTGAAAATAAGCTTAAGAAGTATTGAGAATGAGGACACAACAGAAATCTCACAGGTTCTTCTATTTGTTCAAGTCAGAGAATTTCCTCAGTTAATAAAATGTACATTCACAGTTAAAGCTAATGAATCATGCAATGACCTGCAGAAATTTGGTGGTGGAGGTCATCGAAATGCTAGCTCATTTATGTTATCCTCTGCTGAGTTTGAGAAGTGGAGAGTTCTTGGTGTTGTCTGACCTAGGTGACACTTCAGTTCCAATCAATATGCATTTGTTGTATGCCTCGATGAACATTTGATCCAGATTGTATATGATGCTTTAGACCATAGATTCGTTGATACATCTAGCTCAAATCCTGTTGCAAATTAGATAGATGTAATAATCTTTTCTGCTGTAAAGAGCTTTTTTTTGTCCTAGTCTCCTAGAGGAATTTATAAAATGAATAAAATATATGTGAGTACTTTCAAGAGTTGATCTACCCAGCATTTCTATGGTTATCAAAGACCTAAAACATGCCCAATGACATCTTGTTCAACAGGTTATAGACATGTAAAGATGTCCCCCTCGCTGGTTAGAGGTGAATTAGATTCTTGTCCGTTTTCACCATAGTGATGAGAACGTTTTCTAGCTATATTCAAATTATGTTGCCATCTACTGCATTTCTGACTACTTTTGTTTTATGATGATGACTAACGTCTACCTTATAGTGCCACTTAGAACTTGTAGGGTATCATTAACTGAGGAACTTGTAAAGTCCGTTTGAACAAGACATTTTTATTTACAAATAAAAAATAGTGTATTAAAACGTGAAAAATTTTGAAAAATATTTTTTAATAAAAAAAAATTTTAGAAGAAAAAAGAAGAGAAATTTTTTTTTAAAATTATGTGAAAGAAATTTAAATAGAAAAATTTTAATTCTAAATTTTGAAATAAAAATGTGTTTGGATAGTTTATTTTTATTTAAAAATTTTCTTATTTGTAAATAAAAACAATGTGACCCATTGAGTCCCAACCGCCATGGAACTTTAGGAACACTTGCAATCGATATTGAACTTAATCAACAATCCTTTTGATGTCCCTCTATATTTCATTAATAGCTTAATCTCAAATTATGTACATGAGATCAAGGATAATAGGTTTGCAGCCAGAGATTCACCATAAAGAGAGCCATTGTTGTCTGGTAAAATGACAATCAGCAGGTCAAGTTCTTTCCTTTGAGGCGGCAATTGAGTCATAGCATCATGATATTTGGCTTTCAATGCTCTTTCAACTTGATCAGGACGAGCAGATGTTGGGGCTAGAACAGGATGCGGGTGGAAGTTCTGCACCAAAAAAAAAAATGAAGACAAAACACTTGTTAACACAACAAATTCAAGATGTCAACCACAGTAAACCAACATTATCTCCTAGCATAGTAAAATAAAACTACGCTTAGAAATGCACGATCAAACTGTCCACATACCATTCCAGAAGTAATACACATCCGCGCTAGCTCCTGACAAAAGCTACGAACCACACTATCTTGAACATTGCGAGAGAAGTTTATGCAAATCCAATTGCTGACTGTTCCCCCATTCACCATTTTCTGTAAGATGTGGGAAAAAGATTAAAAATATAATTGTCAAATTCAAGATTTAGAAATCAAACAATATTTCACCAGGAAAGTACAGCAGGAAATCAAACAACAAATATTGCACAAAGGGGGAAGAACAAGTGACTCGAAGCAGCAGCTAGTATAAGCAAAACACTTCCACACAAGAGGAATCAAAACAAATCTCTTACACCAACCATAAAAGAAAATTTTTCAATATTAATTATTTAGATACACATTAATAACTTACTTCTGAATCAGAACAACATTGATACGAACAATTAATCCAATGCAAGGAAGGGTAAACAGTGATCATATCTATTGATTGAACTAACCTTATTCATCATGTTCCATTGTCCGACTTGTGGCAGACAATCCTTCTCCCGACCAGAATCATGGTGCTTGAGCTGGGAAAAAAAAATTAAGAGTGCACTATCATTAAGTATTCAAACAGCAATGCATCACAGCCAGGAAATATTTCATACCACAGAAGGCAGGAAAATACACATTATTCAATTACCCATGGAGCAGGCAGAATGCGAGCTTCAACCTGCGCAAGCCTCTCGCTAATCTTGATACCAAACTCCTTTGCATATGGATCCTCAGCATAGGCATTATGGCGAACAGTCTAAAAGGCGAATGCGTAAGATATTTGAGGCACTTTCAAGGGCCAAAAGACCTTGTGAATAAAACCTCCAAAACAAATGATCTAATAAAGTACAGTTATTTTTTATGTGAACCACAGGGAAATGATTATGATGCTATCACAGATATATCAGAAATCGACAATAGAAAAGGATCAAGTGATTTCATACAAAATTATGAGACCATGATAATTGTAATAAACCTAAGCTACATGGATCAAAGTTTTAGAAAACTATTTTAACAGCCCAAAGAGAAATATGGAGACAACATTATCAACCAGCTCGAAGGCAGCAACCTCAAAGTTACTTTCATCATCCCAAGACAAGGGTATCAATGTCAACAATGAAATAATCAAATCATTTGAACTTCATATAACAGCCCCAAACTTCCACAGTTCCACCTCAAATATTTGCATTATTATCTGACATTGTTCACATAATTTTAATTTGTGACCGTGAACCTTTTTCATTATATTTTTTTTTAAAAATAAATCAAACCTATTTCAACCTTCATATGACTTGCACAAATTCTTTCAACTGCAAAAGGATTTACATAACCAGAGGGAAAAAAAATAAGTTCATCAATATATGGCAACGAGTGTACTAGCCCTTACCTGAAGAATATCACGCTCTCCCTCTTGAGGACGCTGACAAGTCACTTTCAAGAGAGCAGTTATCTGCCTCTCATTCAACCTCTTTGAATACCTCTGACCCTCGACAATCTTGCAGACCTAAATTATCAAAGATGCTTTAGAAACAAAACAGAACACAAATTTAACTAATAAAAGAATTAGGTACAAGCACTAATAGAAGCATTAACCTCCATTGGCAAATAATTTGGTCTCTGCTGATTTCCAACTTGTAGACAAGGCAGCTGTGTGTGGTGAATCACAAATCCATAGGTCTCTTGGAAATACTCAACAACTGACTTCATAGTCCCCCTTTCATCTACAGGGAAACTAACAAAAGAGCAAGATAAATAGATACAAGAATTAGCAGAAGCCCATCAATAAATAATTATAGGAAAAAATTCCAATAATCATGAACCAGCATCAATTGACAAGTATGATATTAAAGTAAACAGGTAAATAGCCAATGGCAGTATTGGCATCTAAAATACAAGCAGTTCCTATGAAAAATCTGGCCTCATTATCATTAAAGCTTTGCCAATTATTGGGTAAAAAATGTGGGTGAATACAAAAAACCATGTGAGGCAATATAAGCTCAAACACAACTTACTTTTGGTATCTAGTGCTCATCTGTGTGCACGCATGAAGCAAATATAGATTTCATTCATGTCAATCGAGTATAAATTCAAAATGTTAATACAAAGGCCAGCCTTTCTCCGTCCTGATTTGTTGTTATGTGCAAGTTTAAGCCCAAGAAAGACCCATCAATAACTTTCACAACCAAGAATGCACTCCCCAAATCCAGTACACATGCTCATTCGAAGGACATAAAGGCATCAAGCAATGATTTCATTCTAGGTATAAGAATTAAGTGGAAAACTTATAGAGATGATTAAGTGCAATAGAGGAAATAATCAATGTACTAGCTCATTCATGGATCAAATGACAAGCTATAAAAAGATCATCAACGAGAAAAAACTATCACTGACACATAAAGCTACAAGCAAGCTCATCCTGAAATCCCACTAAGATAAGCTACCACATACATGAAACAAATGATTGATTATCAAAAATCAGGCAATTCTTACGTCAGCTCTCGAGTTGCTTGTGATGTTAAGCCAGATATGCGGTATTTTCGGCGCATGTTCCCACGATGAGTAACCTCCACCTTAACTCCCCTTAGAGCTTTCTTGATCTGTACATTGAACAGGCATCAGTAACAAAAACAACTGTTTATTGACATCATACGTCCAGAAGGCATATGTGCTACAACAAGAAATCCCCCTTCCCCTGCCGAAGGGTAAATCTATTACTTTCCCTATGACTACAAAGTAACAACATGTCTGTAGAAGTAGTTATAATTGTGCAACACATCATGATCAGAAAGGTCTTCCAAATTTAGATAACTTACTGAAAAAAATTTCCATAAACAAGACTCCGATCACATGTAATTGACATTGGCAACATGATTTTAATTTACTTTAAAACCACACACACACAGAGATATCTCAGACATTAGTAACATGATCTTAAAGAATTTAAAATAAAAAAATTTAAGCATCACCAACCCCCCCCCCCCCAAAAAAAAGAAAAAGTGTAGAACATGAATTAAACAAAAATGATACCTGATGCTTAAGATTAAAAATAACAGAACCAGTAAAGGAGCAGACAATAAAGGCAATAAATCTTCAAGTTTCTAAATTCAAACTCTAGCAACTCCAACATCTTTCACAGCTTCAACCTCCTAACTAAAATTATAACTTTTAGCTTTCTTTAAACACATTTCAACAGCTTACAGGCATGTCACAAATGATTGAGCACGAGTCCTTTTCCTTTGTAACAAAAATTACAAAGGGTATGGGTAAATGCTACTGAAATACTAAATATGAGGGCAGAGTTCAAAGTAGGCTTTCCTGTTGTTGAGCCAAATAAAAATGACAAGGACGCCAAACAAATCTCACCTTCACACGATCAGCATCAGACAATGGTCTTGAGGATACATCTCTGTTAAGTAGCTGGTTCACAAACTCAACCACAGGAAGTGGTTCAATGAATGCCGTGGAGGACATATCTGGTACAAAATCACAAGGATTCAAGAATGGGGAAAAAAATGAACCAAGAGAGGATTCTCAAAGGCAAAAGACGATTATTAGAGCTACGAGAAAAAGGAAAAAATTATCTCATGATACAATCTCAAAATATTACAGTAGCTACTAAGATACCAACAGTCAATGAGTAAAATGCAGTAATGAAAGCCTTCCCAACCAAAATCCAATAGCAATTACTAAGTGGAAAATTTAGATTAGAATTACAAAGACTTTCTCACCAATGTTTAGCGATAAACCCATCTGAGTTGGTCGGATCCTTTGATAAAACTCACGCCAACTCTCCAGTCCCTCACCCAAAGGCTGCCTTCTTCCCAAGTCAAGGGCATAAAATGAGCGGCACACAGGGCAATATCTACGACAAAATCAGGAAATGAGGAATTGGATCCCAAATAAATGTGAATATCAAAAATGATAACACTGCAAAAAAAGAAATTAAATTCAAATAGATTACAACAACCTTCCAACAGCTTCTTCAGATGCCCTGTAAAGCCTCACCAGTTGCTCCATCACAGCACGGTTGACACCTCGGGATGTAACCTTAGGAGTGATTGATACCTAAAATGCCCATGGACATAAACTCTTTATTCATACATTAAACGAGGGACAGGACTACATGAACAAATTGACAGGTATGAGAATAAATGCACAAACAAAAAGAGAAACTAACATCATATTGATGCAAGTCTTTATCTGGAAGTTCAGCAAAGAAGTGATTGGCTTTCACAACACACTTCGTCCCAGTGCTCCCTTTACCAGGACGAAGAGGAAATCTCATAGACTTGCTCGATGCAGGTTGAATTCCCTGACTTGGAGACACTTCAGGCTGGAGGCTAAGTTGTTGGAACGGTTGTGTCACTGGTAACTGTGAATGCTCAGGTGCTCTACTTGACGAACTAGCCTCGCCTTGGGATTCCACAGGACTCCCATAAGGCATAGATTGTGAAGTCACCCCAGGTTGATAAACCTGGGTTGCTTGATGCAGCTCAGGAATTGGTGGCCTAGAAGGCCCACCAGTTAAAGGTACCTCATGGGCTATGCCACCTCGCTGGCATTGTCCCGTTGCACCTCCTCTTTGATACTGCTGACCTCTTCCTTGCTGATATTCAGGAGGTCCACTTTGATAATGTTGAGGAGGCATCCCACCTCGTGGGGCTCCACCTCCACCACGCCCACCATATCCTCCACGCTGCTGAGGTCCCCAGCCTCTTCCTCCACCGTGAGATCCTCCTTGTTGCCGTGGAGGGTGTTGTTGAACCGGTGGACCTTGTTGCACCCCACCAACACCACATCCACATCCAGTTTCCTGAGTACCAGAACTTTGTCCCTCAGCAGAATGTTCAGTTCGCTTCTTCCTCACCATGGTTACACCTACAAGACAAGGGAATGAAAGTAAGCAATACAAGCAGAAGTTCACACGTATATTATGGTCATTACATGATAAAGGTAATAACCACAACAAGTATTTAGAAGCATTTCGGTAGCAGATATTCTAGCAAATTAAATAGACTAAAATATAAACCAAACTTGAGTACAGACAAAATGATAATTAAACACGACGATCTCAAAGTAACGAACAACCCATTGGAACAAGTATCAGCCACACTAAAATGAACAAATGAAATAAGATGAACATAGCCATATATTCAGATAAATGTAATAAAACCTCGAGTACTGAAATCCATACACAAATATATCAGTAAATGTACATTGCAAGTATACTTTCTATTAACAGCAGAAAATTAAATTACCAAGAATCCAGAACCTAAAACACAAAAAGCAAAAAGGAAAAGTTTTTTAAAAAATTCCAACGAGTTAAAGATTTTTAAGATAATAAAGAGTAAACATGCCATAGATTAACAAACTAGAATGAAATAACGTCGAATTAGCACACCACAAACTCAAATAACCGAGAGATTAACTGTAAACACCAACAACTCAAAAGAAAATAACGGATACCGAAAATTTACAAACCCACAAAAGCCACAGAAAAAATTCAGTAAAAACAAAATAAAAGAAAAAAAATCGCACTCAAAAAGTTCTCAAGAGTATTCTTAGATCAGATCATTAAAATTTTTCAAAAAAAAAAACCAAAAATTCAGACAAAACCATCAAAATGAAGAGTAAACACTCAGATCCAAACAATACTAACAGTTGAAACCACTCAGATCTCAAAAAAGTCACCACAAACCACATCGGATTACACCACGAGAACTGCAATCACAGGACAAAACCCTCGAACGCAGCAACCACGCACAAAAACAAAAAAAGAAAAAAAAAACTCAATCTCTCAACTCCTTCCTGTACCTCAAAATCGCTCCAAAGAAGCCGCCTTCCTACCCTTCTCTTCCCGTCCTCCGTCTCCTCAGCCACTCCGTAGCGCCAAAGCGCGAAAACCGAAGATTTTCGTAATCTCCTCTCTCTCTCACAGCAGACCCCTGTTCTCAGAGAAACAGAGAAAGTGAAAAAGCGGAGTCCAAGAGCGCACTCTTTTAACTCTCGGACCTCTCTCTATCTATTTATTTATTTATTTAATCCCGAGAAATTAAAAACACAAAAAAAAAAAAAAAACAGGGGTCTGCTGTGATTAAATATATATACAATTATTTTTTAAGCGGAATCTTCAACTTTGGATTGATGAGTTATTTTTTCAAATATTGATTAAAAAAAAATTAAATAAATATTAATTTTTTTTTCATTTTCTATAAAAATAGATTTTTGAAAAATTAATTTTAAAGCTAATTTTTTAAAAACTGACATTGAAGTCGATTTTTGAAAAATAGACATTGAAGTCAGTTTTTCAAAAATCGATTTCCTTACAATTATTTTTAATTAATATTTATTTTGATTAAAACTAGTTAATTAGTTTTTGAACTATATTTTATTTTAACAAATTCGAAAAGAATGTTATCCAAAGCTAAATTCCTCATAATCGATATTCTGCATATCCACTTCAATTTAGTATTATTGTTTAAAAGTTTTTGATTAAAATTACTAGTTAATTAATTTTTGTACCATATATTAGTAATTTTTTTTTACATAATGTAACTTTGAACAATAATTTTGTAATAATTTATTGTGGATTATTACAAGTTTTTTCTCAAAAAATTATATAAAAAAATATAAATTAAATTTAACATATTATTGAAAAATTATTTTATTTTTAAAGAAATCGATTTTTGATATATCGACTTTAAAATCGATATTAGGGATATCAACTTTAAAAATTGATATTCCAGATAACCTCTTTGAAGTCGAAATCCTAGATATCGACTTCAGACAATTTATGAAAAAGAAAACTTAGCCATAAACCCTCTAAACTCTAAACCCTAAAAACTTAACCCTCAACCCTCAACCCTCAACCCTAAAACCTAATTCTTAAACCTAAAAACCCTAACCCAAAACCCTAAACCTGTTGCCTCTCCTCCTCCACTGGTATTTAAGTCTTCCATTGATGGATCATCAGGCTTTGTTTTCCCTTATAGCACAGCGTCTGCTTTAATCTCATCTTCACAATCTCTCTTTGGTTCACAACTAGTTTTTGGTAGTTCTGCTCCTTCCTTTACATCTGCAACAGGAAATAATGATAAAGTAAATACAAAAGACAGCATGGCCGAGGATTCCGTCAAGTTATCCATGAAGTTTTTTCCATTGATAATTCCCCAGAGTACATTGGAGATTTTTCCAAAAGTGAAGAATGGAGTTTTCGAGAAACTGCCGAAGCTTTCGCCCAAGTCGTGGAAAGCGTGTGATGGCTGGCTCTTAGAATTTAAAGTGGGGCTCATAGCCTTATAGGCTCTAGTGTTTTGACTCTTTCCCATGCTTGTACAGCTTATTATATGAAATGATGTAAAGAATCTTTGCATGGAAAAGCAAAACCAGTCAAAATAGGTAAAAGTATATGGATAGCAGTAGAGTTAATTTGTATAATATTTTTTTTAATAAAAAATGAAATAAATATTGATTTTTTTTACTTCAAGTCAATATCCATGATAGCAACTGCACTATTTTATGAACGACTCCCAAATTATCAATATTTATTTTTTTTAAATAAACAAATTCAAAAATTTCACTCGTATTAGTACAGATGATTTTATTTATATTTTTTGGAAATGCATAAGAGAATGTTAAATTAAAAATAATATAATTATATCTGTTTATTTCGTAAGAAGACAAATAACATTTTCATATATGCTTTTTACAATTTTGTTGTTTAATAATATTTGGGATCCCACCTTAGACAATTACAAAAGGCATATTTAGGAAATCAACTTCTTATGGCAATTTAGGTTAGATTACCTCTCAAGCCATAACATGTATTTTTTTTCTATAATAACATTTGGAATGAGTGAAGAGATTTCACTTAATTAATAAAGTTATGGGAAAAATCTTTAAGTTTCAACAACTGACAAAAAAGGAAAAAAATTAATCAAGTCTCACAGAGAGGCTGTCTAATATTCCTACATGGCTGTCGCCTAAGGGGTTGGGGTTGGGGCTATGGGTTGTTGTCCGTCTCCAGTGCGTTTAGGTCAAAAAGGAATTGATTCATCCATACATGATTGTGGACGAGAACGCCTTCGACGTTGTTCATAGACCAAATTGTAATGAGACATTTGAGATGACGTACTAGCGTGGCCTTGCGATAAAAGGTCCATCTCAGGTGTCTCTTCATATGGCTCATTGGGCTGATAAAGAAACATACTAGTGGCCAAAATCCGATCATCTTCATCAACATTACGACGGCGAGAAGTAAAACGACATTCGGACATAAATGGACGATCAAAAGTAGATGAATGTCCCGAAGTAGATGGCCGGTCGGACGTTGACAGGCAAGCAGACGTAGAGGGACGCGAATGCGATGGTTGAAATTCACCTTGAAAACTTGCACATGACATCTGCATCTGCGATTGTTGAAATTCACCTTGGAACTTGCGCGTGGCATCTGCATGCAATGATCCTCCCCAACCATTGTCATAGCACGGTTGGACACATCATATACATTTCCCAATTGAGATCTGGTATCTACCTCGACATTGGTGAAATCGCGGGCCAAATCACTCACTTGCTCCCAACGTGATCCCTGCATATAAAAAATGCTTAGCCATAACATTTTCTATATATTGGCGAATATGAACACTTTAAAAGTTATATACATACTCAATACGAGACCATCGATCCGGTTGGGCGCATACCCTGGTCCAGTCGATGCGCGATATTACCGATAAAATTCTGAGTAATCTGTCGATACCATATCATGTATTTTGAGAAATAATGCATATGACGATTCGCCACGCGATCACAATCGATCCATTTGGTGTTCACGCATGAACGTAGTGCATCTTTGTGACATCGATTCCTTCCTACCCCGACGATCCACTCGATACAACCTCATATTCGTGTCTACGGTCGAAGGGATCGTCTGAATATAGTCAAATTGCCGCATAACCAGCCCTGGTAAATGTAGTTCAACTACATTAAAGTTGAGCAGAGGCACGGCTGCACACCAAATAACACGGCCAAATAAGTAGTATTCAGGCAACTCATATAGGCCGTCACCATCTTGATACGGTTGCTAGATAAACTGTGAAAGAGCGAAAGTTAAAAGTCATCATTGTTTGAACTAAACTTAGTTGTAACGAGCTAATAATTTCGAAACAATAATTATTTATCTACTTACGTCCTCATCGGCCATATAGTCCAGCCGATCCCCATACATACGCAACACATGACATCCGACATTTTCAAAACTCGGACCCGTGTTTCATTTGCAATGAATCAATATAGGAGCATATAGAGGATCAGACACAATTTAAAATAAATCAAATATGCCATGGCAAAAATGTGACTGGCAAACATGTACATGCATGCTCTTGGTCCTAAAGGTATGCCGGGGTAGCCATATCGATGAGGGTCTCTGACATTTAGGTGTTAGGGTCTTATTCGCAATAATCTCTTCTAGGCCCACACCTGCAATAAGCCCATGGGTCCACAGATGCCGGCCGTATCTCCCATTGCCGCTAGACATAACGCCCTATATAATGATGCTAGCACGGCGCTACCCCAATTATACCCCGTCGTCATTTATATCCTCCGATGAGGTAGGTACATCAATTTGACCTTCGTACCTGACTTATCTCCCATGATCGACCCTATCATTTGCATGATCCGGCATCTAGCATGCTGTACTATCTGCTTATATGGGGTTTCATCTAGTAGAGGACGTGCCCGGATATGCATTACGATACTCTTTAATTTCAACCGATCTCCGTCGAAATGGTTGGGGGCCGGCATATAACCCAACAGCTCGTAACATATAGTCTGTCACTCCTCAAGCGTATGATTCGGATCTTCCCCAATCACCGGTTCTCCGGCGATCCGTAAACCCCATAGTGCCGCGACATCTTGTAACGTCACAGTGGTTTCACAAATTGGAAGATGGAATATGTGTGTTTCCTGCCGTCATCTCTCCACCAATGCCGTGATCAATACTCAGTCAACTTGTATAAATCCTGCTATGTATACACTATAAAAGTCCACTTTGTAAAACAAATCAACTAACCTAATATCGAGGGACCCAACTTTTCACACGTCCATATCTGCCCTGTACACTTTCAACTGCTCCATTTTTGGATCGTCCTAAACGAGCTCCAATCGATGACTAGCTTGAAGCGTGAGAATATCCCGCCGTTGTGGCCCAAGAAATACATCGGTGAATCTGGATGAAGTGCCCACAAACTTCATAACTTGAACATATGATTCACAATTTTACTACATTATTTGCAAAATCCATTGACGATTGCAAATAGAACATGCGAAAATTTCGTCGCGAGTACCTTTGGCATATGTAAAAAAAGCAACTATATTAACACATAATGTCTTGCCACGTCTATTCAACAACACCCTAAAGAATTAATAATATCAACGGATACATATTGGAGATTGCGTAATTCACATGCGACAACAAGCTTATTAGTCCATTTTGTATCTTTGTACAAACAGACACAACATAAAACACAAAATGATCCAAAGGATAAAATTAAACACCGAATGACTAAAATAATAATAATTGATATATCAATAGCACAAAATAGTTTTTATTACATATTAGCATTCATGGGTTTATAGCTGCCTTATCTCTAAGCCTTTCCATGTTAGGGCTTGCCTTCCTATTATGCTCAAGTACTCCACATACCTTACACCTCTGATTTTTTGCTCGATCCATTTCATTCCTTATACGGGTGGATCTTGAACGGTCTAGACGGTCATTTCATTCCGTATTGGCGACCAGATGAAAAGGTGCTGTGGCCAATAGTCCTCGTGGGGCATAGGGTATAAATAGTTTAAATAGGTTTGCACCATTTTCTCCACTTTATATACACCATCCACGAGTGCCAAAGCAACCCGTCCCATTTGAGTGCAAACTTTTTGTGCGTGGAAGTACGGAATCTTGTAAATTTCAAACTTCCCACACGTGCATGATCGGTTGTTAAGGTGTACCTATGCACGTTCCCTCCTTTGCCACCATGAACCCCTGTCGTGACTTGGTATATGCATTCTTCCCTCACAAAGGCCGTCACCTGGTGATACTTGGACTTGTGCTCGCTTCGAAAGAACTTATCTTGCACGTTTTTTGGTCACGAATTCTGATCAGCAACATGTTTGTGGCCTTCGGTGCGGTGCGAGTCAAAGTATTTAACCAATTGGTAAAAAGTAGCATGCATGCAAGCTGTTATTGGCAATTTTCTGGCACCTTTTAAGACTCCATTGAACGATTCGGAACTGTTCGTAGTCATTATGCCATATCAGAAACCACCATCATAGCATAGTGCCCATTTCTTGAGTGAAATATCCATCAACCATTTATGGGCGTCTTCATCCAATTATCGCAGGGATTCCATTATCTGAGCAAATTTGCGCTGTTAGTGTGCAGTAGCAGTGCGATGCATAATTTCAGTCAAAACATTATTCTTGAATCGCTGACTAAAGGCAAAACCGGTGATGAACCATTGGTGGTTGTAATGCAGGATTGTTCTCAACGGCTCGCAAAATTCTCCGGGCTCAATCTGAAATCAATCAAATTCTCTCGCGGCCACAAATCACATGACGAGATAAATGATACAAAAACCAGGACCAATTTGCTAAACTTTTCTCGTTAACAATTACAAAAGCTAAAGGAAGAATATGGCCAACTGCATTAGCACCTACTGCAATAAGGATCTTTTCCTTATATTTCTCGTATTGAAAAGTACCATCGATATTGATTACGGAACGACAGTGTTGAAAACCATCAATCCAAGGCCTAAATGCCCAAAACATCGAATCAAATATGTTGTAATCCCCAATACTATCTTCCGTGTGCCGCCATTCAACAATGGTGCCAGGATTAGAAGACTGAAGGGCAAGTAAGAACTTCGATAATATGGTGTACGACGTCTCCCAATTACCATATACCAGTTCAATGGCTTTCCTTCTCCCCAACCATGCCTTCTTGTATGAAATGTTCACTCCAAATGAACGCACATCTTCAACTATGTCGAGGACCTTGTATGAAGCATTTTCCTTAATATTGTTCCGAGCCATTCGGCCAACCATCCCATAATCTAAATTCGGGTGGTCTTCTGGCTGTATCTCGGGGATGCATGTATGTTTCAAATGCATCTTTGTGATCTCCCAAAATGAATGTTTCTTTCTCAACGTTGCTCGAACATTCCATAAACAATTCTTGTCCGCATAATAAAGACATCGGACAAACCAGCTAGTAGGAGTACTTTCATACACTTTGAAGTACCTGTGCGCACGAATGGACTAACATTTAACTGCATGTTGCACCCCTTATTTGGTACGGAAAACCTTTCTAACATCTAGTTCTGAAGTTCGATCATAAACCCAAACGGGTCGGCGATAGTCATCGGACTGGTCGATCATAGAAATCTTTGGATCACCGATGTCCGTGTAGAAGGGAATATCATCAACAACGGTATCCAAGTGGGAAACATCAATCGGTGGATGCGAAGTCTCTCCTTCCTGATCGCCACCATCCTTGCCCTTCTCCTCTTCACTATCTTCCAATGACTCTGAACCCTCCTCTATCCATACATGTAGGGGATTATAGGGAATGCTTACATCTTGGCATGTGGTCCCTAGTGTGAACGTATCGACTGCTTGGGCGGTTGGCTCGGGTTTAGGCAGCTCTCCGACGAAAGCTGCACGACTTGGCCTTTCATTATAATTACCCCCACTTGTACCCTCATTAAATTGGCCACAATTTGGGCCTTCATTGTAATTGCCTCCAAATGGTCCAACATTAAAGATAGCATGACTTGGACCTTCTTCCAAATTGGCCCTACTTGGACCCTCGCCAAAGGGGTCACGACTAGGGTCTTCGGGGACAAAATAAGGTTGTGGAAAATGCGCATCATTCGATATGAAAGCACCATAAGTAAACCATTGATCATTAAGAAGCCCTTCTCCCTCTCTACTTTGTAGAAGTTGTGTGAATGACCCAACATTTGTTTGGGGAACCACTGACATATTGTCCTCAGAACAAATGCGATCTGGGTCGGATTCGTTACTTATGTACAATTCAACCGCATTAAGACTCGGACATGTGGTTGGAATGCACAACATCTCCCTCACCGTATCATCATCATCCACTGGAACTGGTATGTATGTTATTGAATTACCAGCGCTGCTAAGAGCATAACGACACATTAATTTCATCCTAACTGGCTTCCATCCCATCCAGTAGCCCAATGCAATTTTCTCAAAAGTTCAGACATGCTAATATTTTGATCAACAGCAATAAACCGTTTTGGCAAATTACTGTATTCGAAGCCGTTCGGGCCACTAACTATTTCTTCATCCCAGTATAACACAAGCCTCACTCGATCCTTGCCCATTTCTATATTGTGTGTGCCATCAATAATAACATAAAACTTACATTCATATAGGGCTCAAAGTTATTAAAGTAATGGGCATAGAAAAATTTATGGAATTACTCCGACGACAAAAAAATTAACCAACTAAAATTTTGACATCCATTCAAAATCAAACATTCTCCCAACAGCACAAAGCCTTATATTCATCAAATCCAACCACAATCTTTTAATCATTATCAGCAACACCCCTATTCACAACTTATCATTCCAACAATAGCAAACTCATTGACTAAAATGCCACATGAATCGAAAACAAGGCAAAAAATCCAAAACAATCCAACTCAATCCAAGTCATTACCTCACAAAAATAACCAACTAACATTTCACATCCATTCATAACCAAACATTTTCCCAACAACATGAACCATTATATTCATCAAATCCAACCACAATCCTTTCATTGTCATCATAAACACCACTATTTGGAACTTATTATTCCAATAAAAGCAAACTCATTGAATCAAATAAAATTTCAAATAAATCCAAAACAATCCAAAACGATCCAAAACAATCTAAAACGATCTAACTCACAACCCAACAAGAGTAACCAACTAACATTTTCACATCCATTCATAACCAAACATTTTCCCAACAACATAACGCATTATATGCGTCAAATCCAACCACAATCCTTTATTCATTACCATGAACACCCCTATTCACAACTTATCCTTCCAATAACAGCAAACTCATTGGCTAAAATCCAAAACGGTCTAAAACAATCCAAAATGATCCAAGACAATCCAAAATGATCCAAGAGTAACCAACTAACATTTTTACATCCATTCATAAGCAAACATTTTCTCAGCAACATAAAGCATTATATTCGTCAAATCCAATCACAACCCTTTCATTATCATCATCAACACCACTATTTGGAACTAATTATTCCAATAAGAGCAAACTCATTGAATAAAATTCCAAATCAATCCAAATAAAGCCAAATCACGCCTAGATTAAAGTAAACAACCAACCATTTTGCTGGTTTGTACGTCCAAACAACATTAACAATTATATTCAACAAATCTAATATAAATTCTTTGTTTGGCATCATAAGCAGTACTATTCACAACGTATTATTCCAATAATAGCAAACTCATTGAATAAAATTCCAAATCAATCCAAATAAAGCCAAATCACGCCTAGACAAAAGTAAATAACCAACCATTTTGCTGGTTTGTACGTCCAAACAATATTAACAATTATATTCAACAAATCTAATATAAATTCTTTGTTCGGCATCATAAGCAGTACTATTCACAACGTATTATTCCAATAATAGCAAACTCAATAAAAATCAGTTCAAATCACCACCTCACACAAGTAAACAACTAATATTTTTCCATACATTTATAACCTAATATTTTCCCAACAACATAAAGCATTATATTCATCAAATCCGACCACCATTCTTTAACTTACAACATCAACTCCACTATTCAACACTTACTATTCCAATAATCGGCAATTCAGTGAATGAAATTAATAATCAATCCCAATCATTCCAAATAAAAAAATCACCATACTTTATTCACAACAAAATTTCCAACATCAATTCAAATAATTCTATCAATAATTAACAACTTTTGAAACAAAATTAACGTCAAATCACAATCATAATATATAAATTGTTTACCTTCGTCGGTTATTTTGATCCTCGAAAATGTTCTTCGCTCAACTTATTTTCCTTTTCACTACAAATAAAGTTTTTATCAATATAGGATAACTAATTAACAGATTTTAAGTCATAAAATTGAACATACAAATTTAACATAAAAGTAAACATACAAATTAAACATAAAATTTAACATATAAAATATAATTTAACTTACAAATGTAACATACAATTTCAAATATAAAAAAAATTGAACATGAAATTTAACATATAAAATAACATACAAATTTAACAAACAAATTAAACATAAAATTGAACATACAAATTTAACATAAAATTAAACATACAAATTAAACACACAAATTAAACATAAAATTTAACATATAAAATATAATTTAAGTTACAAATGTAGCATACAATTTCAAATATAAAAAAAAAATTGAACATAAAATTGAACATACAAAATAACATACAAATTTAACAAACAAATTAAACATAAAATTTAACATACAAATTTAACATAAAATTAAACATATAAAATCTAATTTAACTTACAAATGTAACATCAAATTTAAAATATAAAAAAAATTGAACATAAAATTGAACATATAAAATAACATACAAATTTAACAAACAAATTAAACATAAAATTGAACATACAAATTTAACATCCAAATTTAACATAAAATTAAACATTAAATTTAACATACAAATTTAACATCCAAATTAAACATAAACTTGAACATACAAATTTAACATCCAAATTTAACATAAAATTAAACATTAAATTTAACATACAAATTTAACATCCAAATTAAACATAAAATTGAACATCCAAATTTAACATAAAATTAAACATTAAATTTAACATATAACATATAAAATAACATACAAATGTAACACAAAATTTAACATATAAAGCCACATACAAATTTAACATCAAAATTTAACATATAAAACAATATAAAAACTTAACATATAATAATTTAATATCAAATTTAACATAGAAATTGTAAAAAATAAATGGTAATTCACCTTCTAACAAAAAAATGGAGCAAGAACTTGAGTGTTGTGTATATATATATATATTTGGTTGGAGCCTCCAAGGGAGGGGGAGGGGGGCGGCACTTCTTGGAGGGGGGGGGGGGAGGAAGGAGGAGGTAGATCTAGGAAAACAAAGGAAAAAATTGAAGAATGAAATCGGAGGAGGAAGTCTAGCGGCGGAAATGGGAAGAAAAGAAAGAAGAAGGAAGAAAAGAGGGAAAAAGGAAGAAAAGAAATGAGGTCGGGCGTAATTTTTTTTTGTACTGAAGTCGGGTTTTGAAAAACCGATTTCAAAGTCGTTTTTTCAAAACCTGCTTTTCCGTAAAAAATGAAAAAAAAACCAATATTTATTTAATTTTTTTAACCAATATTTGGGGAAATAACTCTTGGGTTGTTCTGCTATTTAATTGGCTTAGTCTATTGTGCTCTTAGCCTACCTTCCAACTAATCATATCTTTGATCTCTCTACATTCGCAGCATAGTATCTATTGTACTCCTAAATCCTAATCCTACCTCGAGGATAAATAAATGTAGAAGATTAGCTACTAAATTATGAGGGAAGGTAATTGGATTAGATTATATAAAATGAGAAAATAAATATTGTGAGCAATTGTTTGTATTAGCAAAGATGGTACATCCTCCATTATGACAATGTTAATATAAAATGCGGGAGTATATAATTTAATATTTTATTTATTTTTTGCTCATTAGGTTGTTGTAAGTTGTAACTATCATGATGATAAGGAACCTTCAATTGATATATGAGGAAATTCAATTTATCCAATCTAAAGGTTTGGCTTACTCTTGAGTAGAGAAAAAAAAAATTCAACCAGGTCGATGTTAGAATCTATTAAACATTTGATTAAAATTGTTAAACTCGCGATTTTACGTAAAATCGATAGAAAGTCCACAAAATTGTATCGTAAAATTGTAAGATCATACAAATTATGAAAAATAATATAATAAATATTATATATATTATATGTTAAATTTATAAATTATAAACATTTTCAAACTTATAAAAAAATACATAAATTTCAAATCCATTCCATACATGTTTTCACAATCACACCTAGAAATTACTAACAATTATAATTCATTGACAACCATGTATAATAAAAGTTAATTTCTAAATAATCACACAATCATTCAATTTACACATAATTAAACAATACCACAGAAAAATAGTTCCATCATTCATGTCCTCATTACACTTATAAGTCACATTTAAAAGTTACAAAAATTAAAACATCAAGTAAACCGGCATTACATGCCTTAACTTAAAAACAATCTCTATACCCTTAATCGTTGAAACTAATAGAGCATTGCTCATCATCATAAGGTATCTATCAAGTAAGTGTAGGGGTGTTTCAATTTGTGGTATGAATATAGTTGGAGAAATGGAACATATGTTCTCATTTTTAACTTGTGAGTTTTATTGTTTTTGTAGTTTAGAAGGAAGAAAAAAAAGAAAGAAAACAAAAAACAAAGAAAAAGAAAATGAAAGAAAAAATGATGGAAAAAAGGAAGTGAAGCAATGTTGTTAAACTTTAGAGTCGGCTCGTAGGATTTCACGAGTTTAAGATCCAACTTGCGAGTTCACCACAAGTTTACCATTTTTCGATTCTGAAAACGATTTGAATCGTGCTATTAGCTTTGGCTCTTAAACTTGTGAAATCGTACGAGCTGACTATGGAGTTTAACAACCTTGCATTTGATAGTTATAAAGAGTTCTATTAAACTTCTATCCAATTTTAATTCATATATAGATGAGAATAATATTTATCAGGATCATCCTGATAAATTCCTTGTCACGCACCCAATAAATATAGAGATACCTAGGATTTTTTTTAACTTCCATCTTAGGTTTATTAGTACTAACCACACAGAAATACTTCCAACAATTAGATTTCTTTCTAATAAACCAAAAGCCCATCTTAGGTTTATTAGTACTAACCACACAAAACTACTTCTAACAATTAGATTTCTTTCTGATAAACCAAAAGCCCATCTTAGGTTTATTAGTACTAACCACACAAAAATACTTCTAACAATTAGATTTCTTTCTGATAAACCAAAAGTTTCTCCCAATCCAAAGCAAAGCCAAAAGGCGCATAAAATTTGTTGGGACAATTTGAGTTTTAAACTCACGGGGTTTTAGCCATTTCGGCCCTACGCATGCACAGTAAAGCTAGCATACACATCAGTAGAATGAATCTTTTCTTCTCTTTTTTGTATGAGCATACACAAATATTGAATAAAGTGAAGCACACTTTTGCCATTTTAATACACATCCTTTTCCCTCCAACAGTCAATCATAAATGGTCCAATAATTTGTGAGGACTACGTGTTTCTATTTTTCTCCATTAGCAAATAAAATATCCCAAAGTCAATGGACTCTTGAGCATGAGATAGCACCTTTTGAACTTAAACCCTTTTGAACATCTCCCCGGCGGAGAGGCAATACGCTGAAGCATCATAATAAAAATATGTCCAATAAATCAAATGACAATAAACCCAAGTTGAATAAAAAAGACAAGAAATGAAGGAGGATTAAGAGGAAAATTGATGACTTACCTGCATATCTCTTTAAGCCATTTATCTACGCATGTCACATGATACTCGTGGTGATGTGGGAGAATATGTATTTTGTCTCCCTCTATATACTTAGCCAAGCAAATTTATCGATTGGGTAGTTTTAGCCGCTGCCCTTGTACTGTGCAACTTTTCTTCCCAAATCAATTTGTCCTTCAGTTGAAATTTTGTCCTTTTGATTTTAGGTTTCGTTCGGCTTTGCTTTCGTCCTAACAAATTTTGTGCACCTTTCGGCTTTGGTTTGGAGATTTTGGAGAAACTTTTGGTTTATCAAAAAAAATTTAATTGTTATAAGTATTCCTGTGTAGTTAGAACTAATGAACCTAAGAATAGAAGTTAACAAAAATCCTAGGTGTGTCTATATTATTGGGTGCCTGACAAAAGATTTATCAGGATGACCCTGATAAATGTTATTCTCTATATAAATATATTTATAATTATTATCTCTATTTAAAATTAATAGTTATCTATTAACATATAATCTTAATATAACTCTAATATTTCGTGATTATAAAATATTAGTCATTTTATCAAATTTTACTTTAAGTTCCAAAATTAATTAGTGAATTTGATTGTTAGGAATATTAATGCTGCACAAGTCTTTACTCATGTTTTTTAAAATTAAAATAGAATATACTTGTGTTTTACTTATATTTTTTTGGATTAAAAATTTGAGATTGCTTCCATTTGGTCTTGTGAATATTTTGAAGACTTGAAATTTTTTATGTCTTTTATTTTAAAAAATATTTTTTTAATATAGTTCTTCATTCATTCTATTTTCATTTTTGCAATTTCAATCTAGTTCTCTCTTCTTCTTCTTCTTTTTTTTTTTCATTTTTGTTTTCTTACTTCCACTTTAATTGTGTAAGTTTTTATTTATTTTTTTAACTTTTAACTTGTTGATGGAAATTAATGTAATTCTCAAAATTTATTACAACGATAATTTTTTTTTATAGCATCAATAGCAACTTTAATTAATATTTTTAGAGTTGTAGTTGTATATTTAAAATGTATCTTAAATTATGTTAAATTAAAATTTAAATTTTTATAAAAGGATGAAACTGATTACTTTATAGATTTAATTTTTTAATTTATATATAGCATTTTAAATAAGAAAATAATACATTATATTTTATATATATTAGGGCACCCACGCTTTGGATAGGTTATCAAAAACTAGTATAATATTATTGAAAGAGCTTTAAAATCGCTTTTTGATTTTCACAAAATTGACATCGCATCCCTTTCCAACGCAAAGAAATATTGCAATTGCTTATATGACCATGCATAATTATTCGCAAAGAGTTTCAAGAAATGATTTTTATCTTCAATAATTTGTAAATAATGATGCTATTGTTGAGAATGAGGAATATATGGAATATTCCTTACCAAGCTAAGAAGTACAAAAAAAGATTCACATAATGAATTGCACATACTCAATTTATGTGAACAAATTGCAAATCAATTATAAAATTCTTAATTAATCTTAGGCCTTAATAGTAGTTTTTAATTTTTTTTTGCTATTTTATTTTGTGTTTTAAATATTAATTTTGATAGGTTTTATCTTTTATATAGTTTTTATGGACAATATTTGATGCTTTATTACAAAAATTAATATTTTGTACTTCTTCTATTCCACAAAAAGAGTTTACTTTGGTTAAAATATAACATTTTATTAGTTGTTAAGTACAATTTATTTAATGCATCACTAAATGCATAAATTTATATTTTTATCCTTATTTTTTAATTATTAGTATACATAATTATTATTTGTAAAAATATTTTAGAAATTTGATTTCAAAGTAAACTCTTTTTTTTGGGATGGAAGGAGTATACGTATATTTACAAAAAATCAATAAAAAAGGTAAAACAGTATAAGTTGAACAATGTAGCATTCGGATTGTTATATTTATCAAATAAGATTGATTGATTTAATATTTTGATTCAAAAATTCAAAATTAAAATTTTAATCTTCATATTTTAGTAGTTTAATCACTTCATCATTCAACAATAATCATTTAATTTTATCAAATAGACTTATGTGTTTTCAGGTTTATTCCATTGAAAGGGCTGTACTTTGGGAGGCTTTTTATCATCTAAATTATATCATAATTGTTCATGAATAAACAATAAAAGTTCTAGTTCGATCCATTAGCCTAAGACCTTCGCGGCCCAACCTAATCTATTGTTTTGTAACTACCCAGGTATGAAATTGAATCAAACAGATCCAAATTTGGCCCACATCAATATTTAAGATACATAGTCCATGGACATCATTTGAGGCCCAGATAAACGATTTATAATATTTTTTTTAAAACCAATTTAAAAATAAAGAAACAGAGGGAGGTTTTGAGAGGGTTTAAGCGTTAACTTCTGCACAATAAAAGCGTTAGCTTAGATTCCAATTTAATCTCAGCAGTGAAAATTGGAGAATTGCAACCGAAAAATGGTACCGAATGAGGAATTGGTCGATCGACCACAGTGGTAATCTTCATATTTTTTTTAAATTGCAAAATTTTCTACATATGTATATTTTTGGGATTTTTTTAATGTAATTTTCTGTGGTATTTTGATGGAATTCAGGTCAGGGGTTGACAAAGAATTTCTTGCTGCCCCTGTGAAATCAGCTGTGGACAAGTTCCAACTTCTTCCCGAGTTTTTAAAGGTTCGATTACTTAATGTGTTTGTCCTTTTTTTTTTTTTTTTTGAAATGTTGTTTCATCTTGTATTCTTCATGTTTATTTTCTTTGAATTTGTTTCATGTTTCAGAAATAAAGAAAGAAAATGAATGAACAAGTACGAATACACTTGTTCAACTAATGGGCTGTCATTTTTGTTGCAGAAGTTTTAGTTCTTGCAATCGTATGGGCCATGTTTGTAATTTGAATTTTCCTTAAAAGTTTTAGTCCTTGCCTTCCACTAGTCCATCCTTGTTTCAATGAAGTTTTGGGGATTATTTTAGTATTGGAATCTTCCAAAATGGAGCAAAATTTGGTTACTTTCTTCAAATTAGAATGCATATGTGACCAAGCAGTAGAAGGATGTGGACAAAGAAAGAGCTATAGCATTTTTTTTTTTTTTGAAAAGTAATGACTTTTTAGGCAAAAGATGTACGGAATGTTGTTGAATCAAAGTAGAATGATACTATGGTTGTTGTATGTTTCTTGGTGTTGTAGGTGAGAGGATTGGTGAAGCAGCATTTGGACTCCTTCAATTATTTTCTTAGGAAAGAGATAAAAAAGATCGTGGTTGCAAATAACGAGATCAGATCAAAAGTGGACCCAAAGATTTACCTCAAGTAAAACTGCCATTCCCATTATTTATTTTCCTTTACGTATATATTTGTTTATTTTTGGTATCATGAAGTGGCAAGTCCTATCACTTCTTCTTGGCTCTACTTGGAACAATTATCAATTTGTCTTCATCCTTGTTGTCCATGTCTCCTTGTTACGGAAGATACAAAGATGTACGCATTGGGGAGCCCTTGATGGTGTTAATTAGGTGTTTATGCTATTGGGTCTGTGTTAAGGCCCATTAGGGTTACTAGGGTTCCAGACTTATTTAGGGTCATGAAGGTTCTAGACTCTCCTTGTAACCTAGTATATAAACCTATCTAGGTCTCTAATAAGATATGATTGAGACACCAAAAATTCTGCATCGTTTAACATGGTATCAGAGCGTAATCCACCAGAAACCCTAATCCCTTATCTCTTCTAAGCTGTCCAGACACCAGCCGCCCCTGTTCTATGTTCAAAAAAGCGCACTCGCCTCTGTCCCAAAATCGCGCTTGTCGCCATACATTCTCTGTCGAGAAAATAGCCATTCGTAAAATAGCCACTTTCTCGTAAAGCGCAAACAAGCGCCTCTGTCGAGAAAAGCGGTCTTATCTCTCTTTCTCTATCTCACAACTTGGTGAAGATTCTTGGCTATTATACCAGGCTGGAGGCCCTCTTCCTTTGCAGTAGAATTCTTAAACAAACATGGTGTTTCCGGATTTTTCCGTCCCTTCTATGATGTATTGAGTAAGGGCAGAGAGAATTACTGATGATACTTGATTAGATTACTTGAAGTAGAGCCTCTCTAGTGGATCATGGCGGCCGATGGGAACAAAGATGAGGTTGGGGAGCAGTCTAACCCCATAACTGAGATGAATCCTCGAGTGAGCGTTCCTGAGGTTCTTTCGCTCTCCATCACTAAGTTGACAGATCAAAAGTTGGATGGTTCCAACTATTATTTGTGGAAGAAGATAGTGACGATTGCTTTGGTCAGTCTAGACAGAGATGACCACTTGACCGCTGATCCACCTCGAGGCGTTTGCAAGCGACTTTGGTTACGTGATGATGCACGTTTGTTCATGCAATTCTGAATTCAATGGATTCAAAGGTAACTTCCTTAGTAACTCACACTAGTACAGTCAAGGAATTGTGGTCATCTTGGGCAACTTTATATTCGACAAAGATGATCTTTCTAGAGTTTATGATCTTTCTCAAGCATTCTTTAGGGCTGATCAGAAGGATAAGAGTCTTACTGATTATTTTGCTGATTTTAAGAAATGTTATGAAGAGTTGAATGTTTTATTTCCTATATCTATGGATGTGACTGCAATGAGAAAACAATGGGAGGACCTTGCAGTCATGAGTTTCTTAGCTGGTCTTCGGGAGGAGTACGAGGTTGCTCGCTCTCAGGTTTTGACTAGTGACAGTATTACATCGTTGAAAGATGTATTTTCTCGTGCCCTGCGTATTGCAAGATGTAACCACATCTGGCGGGGATAGTGCCGATAGAACAAAGACTACCGCCAAAATGTTCAAGGGGGAATGGTGGCCGTAGTAATAAACGTGGTGGCCGTAATGGTGAGAGAGATGGCGGTGGTCTTGATACTCGTTCTTGTTATCATTGTGGTGTGAAAGGCCATATATAGTAGAATTGTTGGAAGTTGCATGGAAAACCTTCACCACATGGCGGGTATCCTCATTCACTTGGTGTTGCAGCACAAGCAAATGGAACCACAGCCCCAACAGGTCATCAATTGCCTGCTGCAGCGGCTGGCAGTCACCAAGCCAAGTTGAACAGCCTTATTTGCGGCCTCCTAGCTGGCCATCACAGCCTGTGGATGGGGGTATTCCACCACCGGGTCCTGAAGCCCAACTTAGTGATTCAGTGGCCTGTCTTTCTACTGGAAGTTCTCGTTGGATTATTGATTCTGGCGCCACAGATCACATGATAGGAAATATCGATAATTTTAAATGCTTTCAACCTGTTACAAACCTTCCTCCTGTGAAGGTTGCTGATGGTTCATTCGTGTCCGTGTCTGGCCGAGAGTCGGTGGACCTAACTACTTCCATCAATCTACCTTCTGTTTTATATTTACCTAAGCTTCCATTTAATCTATTATCTGTGAGCAAATTCACACGTGCTTTTAACTGTTGTGCTATATTTCGTCCCGATGATTGTGAATTTCAGGATCTTTCGACGAGACGGATTATTGGAAGGGAGCGTGAGGTAGGCGGACTTTATCAGGTTGAGATGGGGTCTTCGGGAGCATACATGAGTTTTGGTTCTGGTTCTCATATGGAGTTGCACTGCCGCTTAGGTCATCCATCTTTGACTGTTTTGAAATCATTATATCCTAGTTTTGCTTCTGTTAATTCCATAAATTGCGAGTCTTGCTAGCTGGGCAAATTACATAGAACTATTTATCCTTCACGAGTTAATAAAAGATCAGATTTTCCCTTTCAACTTGTGCATTCTGATATCTGGGGACCGTGTTCTACAACTTCTGCCCTTGGCTTCCGCTATTTTGTGATTTTTGTGGATGATTTTTCGCGTATGACTTGGTTATATTTGCTTAAGTCCCGTACTGAGTTAATGCGTGTTTACTCTGATTTTTGTGTTGAGATTCGTACCCAATTCTCCGCTACGGTTAAAGTGCTCCGTATGGATAATGCCAAAGAATATGTTTCCACCCAATTCACGGATCTCCTTCGATCCAATGGGACTATTCATCAGACCTCATGTCCATATACTCCGCAACAGAACGGCGTTGCTGAGAGGAAGAATCGTCATCTACTTGAAGTAACGCGCACTCTTTTGTTTCATATGAAAGTTCCCAAGGTCTTCTGGGCTGATGCAGTTCTAACTGCCTGCTATCTCATTAATCGGTTACTGTCTTAAGTTCTTAAGGGGGAGATTCCCGCTCACCTTTTGTTTCCTAAGCAATCCTTGCACTCCTTGCCCTTGAGAACATTTGGTTGTCTTTGCTATGTGAGAGACTCACGTCCTGGTCTCTCCAAGCTTGATGCCCGTGCACTTCGGTGTGTGTTTGTGGGCTATTGTCGAACTCAGAAGGGTTATCGCTGCTATTCTCCAGAGCTTCGTCGTTATCTTGTTTCAGCTGATGTCATCTTCCTTGAGAATGAGTCTTACATTCCCCAATCTTTCCCATCGTCCTCTATATCACCTTCGGCGGATGACGATTTCCTTGTGTATGAGACTTGTGCTACCTTACCGGACTTGCCACTGGTTCGAGATCAGATCACTCAGACTTATTCTCGTCGTCCGTCTCCCCATGTCTCATTGCTCTCTACCTCGCCTACTCCTATCTCTTCGGAAGGTCCCGTTGCAGCACCCCAGCTTGATCTCGATCTTCCTATTGCTCAACTAAAGGGTACTCGTTCGTGTGTGAACCATCCTATTGATCGTTATGTCTCTTATCTTGGCTTGTCCTCTGCCACGTGTGGGTTGGTTTCGACACTTGATTCTATCTCTATTCCTCGAACTGTGTCTGATGCTCTTGCTCATCTTGGCTGGCGTGCTGCGATGCTTGATGAGTTGTCGGCTCTAGATGCCAATAGGACGTGGGATCTTGTGCATCTTCCTCGTGGTAAGTCCCCTATTGGATGTAAATGGGTCTTCACAATCAAGGTCAATCCCGATAGATCCCTTGCCCGCTTGAAGGCTCGCCTGGTGGCCAAAGGCTATGCCCAAACATATGGTGTGGATTACTTTGACACATTTTCACCCGTCGCTAAAATGGTGTCTACTCGTCTTCTTATCTCTCTTGCCGTGAACTTTCAGTGGTCACTTCAGCAGCTTGATGTGAAGAACGCTTTTCTCCATGGTCATTTGGCGGAAGAGGTTTATGTTGAGCAACCCCCTGGGTTTGTTGCTCAGGGGAAGTCTCGTCATTTTGTTTGTCGTCTCAAGAAATCTTTATATGGTTTGAAGCAGTCTCCTCGGGCTTGGTTTGGTCATTTTAGTGAGATGGTTATGAAATTTGGACTTAAGCGATGCTCAAGTGATCATTCCGTATTCTACTCTAGATCCCCAGCAGGTTTGATTTTATTAGTAGTCTATGTTGATGATATTGTGCTAACCGGGAGTGATGCTGATGGTATCTCTCGCTTGAAGCAAGGTTTGCATAAGTACTTTCAGACTAAGGATCTTGGGGAGCTTCATTATTTTCTAGGCATAGAAGTGGCAAGGTGTAGAAAAGGCATCTTTCTCTCGCAAAGAAAGTATGTCCTTGATCTACTTACAGAGACGAGTATGTTAGGTGCTCGACCTTTGGACACTCCTATGGATCCGAATGTTCGTTTGTCACCAAAGGATGGAGACTTGCTTACAGATCCCGAAAGGTATCGTCGCTTAGTTGGGAAACTTAATTATTTGGCAGTAACACGTCCAGACATTGCTTTCTCAGTCAGTATAGTGAGTCAGTTTATGTCCTCTCCTCGGACTACACACTGGGATGCTGTGTGTCGGATTCTTCACTATTTGAAGGGTTCTCTAGGACGTGGTCTGTGGTACCGTAACCATGGACATACTAGAGTGGAGGGATTCTCTGATGCTGATTGGGCTGGATCTCCCAGTGATAGGAGATCTACGACAGGTTACTGTGTTTTTGTTGGTGGCAATCTTGTATCTTGGAAGAGCAAGAAACAGAATGTTGTGGCTCGTTCGAGTGCAGAATCAGAGTATAGAGCTATGTCGCAAACGACAAGTGAGTTAGTTTGGCTCTATCATATGCTGAGTGAGCTTGGTTTCCCAACTACCAATCCCATGAAGTTGTGGTGTGACAACCAAGCTGCTATTCACATTGCAACGAATCCAGTGTTTCATGAGCGAACCAAACACATTGAAATCGACTGCCACTTTATCCGCGAGAAGATACAACAAAAGTTGATATCAACAGAGCATATACGGACGGGAGATCAACTTGCTGATGTCTTCACCAAGTCTCTAAATGCAGGCCGTTTGAATGCTGTTTGTAATAAGCTGGGCATGCATAATATTTATGCTCCAGCTTGAGGGGGAGTGTTAATTAGGTGTTTATGCTATTGGGTCTGTGTTAAGGCCCATTAGGGTTACTAGGGTTCCAGACTTATTTAGGGTCATGAAGGTTCTAGACTCTCCTTGTAACCTAGTATATAAACCTATCTAGGTCTCTAATAAGATATGATTGAGACACCAAAAATTCTGCATCGTTTAACAGATGGTAATTGATTATGTAACTGAAAAGCTCACTCCCCATAAGTGTCGGATCTCTGATATTACGTAAGTATCTCGAATGTGAAGGCATATGCTTCATTTACTCTTTTTTTGATAGACGCAGTTTCACTGAATTAGCTACAAAGATGTTGAGGTCTGGAACCATCTGAATCCTAAATTTCATTATGGTTACAAGGATAGAATAAGTTATGTCTCGTCGTTATGTTCAGCGGGAAACACTTCAGTATAGCATTCAGATGTGTGGAAATTACTGTCAAATATAGATTGAAGTTGCCATAGGAAATTGGTTTGTGGAGAAATGTTAATGCATGGAAAGGACAGTGCAAGAATATCAATCTAGTTGTGAATTCTTTCTTTGACTATTTATTCCTAGGAAACATTCATCAGTATTTTTGTCCATTTTATTTCCTGTTTCTATAAAGAAATATGCATTAGTGGCAGGTTATACATTGCGTGGACCTCGCTAGGATATCGAGTTTGTAAATGAATCCTTTCTTTAGGACCGCAACCAATTGAAGTTGAGGACAATTCCTTGCTGAATTGGCTTGGCAGGACTTTTTTTGACATGCTCTTCCTGTTGAATTTCAAGTTTGAACCTAGCTATTCCTTTATTCATGTTGAGCTTGGCACAATCGTAGTAGCCAAGCTTTGAGCTCCTTTTGCCATTATTTTTAGTTCTTCTTCCATTTTTCCCCCTTTTAAACTGTGTATCTTGCTTTGTCTCAGGCACTGTTTCTTTATTTCCAAAAGTGCAAATCTCCCCAATGTGTAAGGCATGTACATATCTGATCAGTGCTAAAAATTAAAGCAAATCTAATTTCAAACCTAGTTCATAAGAATCATAGCACAACAAATAATTATATTCAGGCTTGAAAAAGAACTAGTCAAACCTTTTATGAGTTTGTTTATAGTTGTTGTTTATGCCATGTCTTCTCTAACTTGAATCTGAATAGTTTGATCAAGGTTCAATTTAATTTGCGTGACTCTATTTGGCATAAAGTTGTGCATGAAAAAATATGGCAGGAATAAAACAGGTGAGAAGAAACCTACAGTTCATCTTCTAAAATGGTCAAGCCAAGTGGAATTATGGCTTGATTTGTATATTGCCTTTTGTAGCCAGAGCAACCGGTTGACCTTCTAAAAAACTGATTGATGGTAGTCCTTATGCAAAAAACCAAGATTTATCTGTGCCAAAATTTGTTAGGTGGTTTTACTCGCAAGAGCGAATTTGTTTATGATTCACAAGGAGGTGCATGGCATGAAAATTCCTTATGAGGTTATGGGGATCCAGAGGATGGAAACATCTTTCTTGTTGAACTTTATATTGTCTTTGGGTGACTTTGGATGTGTAATTGGCTGACCGGTGAGAGAAAGGTTCACAAGTAGGATTATATATATTATCTTAAGGTGGATGTAGGTGGTGTTTTTCTTGTGCGATCACTTGAGGGCACTTTACCCAGCAAACTGTTTGGTCTTTCAATAAATATGTTTATAATTTTTGGCTGTGATTAAGTGGAAGGTCATTAATTTGAATTAGTGTGCGCTACTTGCATTGCTTTGCATCGTATGCTATTAAAATGTGAAGAAGCAAGTTATTTTTGATTGGGAAATAATTTGGGTGGAAAATATGATTGATATAGGTAAATCTTTTAACCTGCTCCTGGCACTTTTCCTTGAAATTGTGTTACATATTTTTTCAAGCCTTCATCTCCTGATGATCTTGTTTGATTTTGAAGTCCATAATCAACTGATCCCTTATATTTTGATTTTCTCCAATTATAGCTATGCTGCTCCAATACTGGTGAATATTGAATACACTACTGGAAGTGGTCTTAGCGTTAAAGAACAAGACAAGGTGCTTTCAGAGTTCAACAATTTTGAATAAAAGTTAAGTAAAATTGTTTGTACTTGATATTAAGTTTTGTGTTTGTAGAGAGATGTTGTTATCGGGAGAATGCCTATCATGTTAAGAAGTTGTTGCTGTGTTTTATACGGAAAGGATGAAGAAGAGTTGGCAAGCCTCGGTGAGTCTTCCCATTTGCTAAGAAAAAGTGTAGCTGTTGTTTGCACAAATATTTTACAATTGAGGGAACAAGCACTATGGACTTACTGCTTTTTCAATTTGCTTTAGGTGAGTGTCCACTTGATCCTGGAGGTTATTTTATTATCAAAGGAACAGAGAAGGTGAAACTTCTATCTCTTTTCACTTATATTGCAATCCCATATATCTCATCGGTTGTCAATTTGTCAACATAGTTCTGATTCTGCTGAGCTCTACCAGGTGATTTTAATACAAGAACAACTCTCGAAGAACAGAATAATCATTGATACTTGTTGAAGGTGCTGACTGTATCTAGACAGGATTAGCTTAATTTAAGGCTTTTCTTTATTAGATTGTGGTCAGAATTCAGCCTAAATTTACTCCTTAATTTAGGGCATTTCCTACTCCTTAATTTAGGGCTTTTCCCTAATTTAAGGCAGTCCTTAAAGTCTGTTTTTTCCACCCTATATAAGGGGTATTTAGTACTGAGAAAAATACATATGAAAAACCTTCTATCCTTTGTTTTTGCCTACTGTGTTTATTCCATTCTATTCATGTTCAGAGCCTCTAATTCAAGATGGTATCAGAGCTTTAGGCTCTGATCATGAATTATAAGGCTGCAGTAATGGTTGGTACTGTCTCATCATCTCCAAGTCAACTTACATCCTCAGAAAGCTCTTCAAGAGCAGATCAATCTAGAGGAAACTTTTTTCCCTCAGCGTCCATGGCTGAAGGATCTTCTCAAACCCTTCAAATCACAAATCATAAACTAAATGGTACCAATTATCTTACATGGTCCCAATCAGCAAAACTAGCCATTGTTGGAAAAGGAAAGTTTGGATATATAACTGGTGCAGAAGAAGCTCCTGCAATCAATGATCCAAAGTTCAATCAATGGAATTGAGAAAATTCCATGGTTATTTCTGGCTAATCAATTCTATGGATCGGGAGATTGGGAGGACATATATGTTTCTTCCTCTGACCCAAAGATGTATGGGAGGAGTCAGGAAACTTATTCGACTTGAAAACCACTCTCAACTCTTTGAGTTGAACTCAAGAATCTGGAAAACACAACAAGGTTTCAAAAATGTCACTTCATACTACAATGAATTGATGGCTTTGTGGCGAATTAGACTTGTTTATGGTGGAGCACTGGAATTGTCCAATCGATGCTGTGAGAATACAAGAAACTTACAGATGCAGTAGAGTTTTTGTTCCTTCTTTGGTTTGAACAAGGAATTGGATGAAGTTAGGGCGAGTTCTTAGCATAAAACCATTTCCTCTCTCGAGGAAGTGTTTGCAGTAAGAAGGGAAGAGGAAGGAGGAAGGTGATGCTTGGTGAGTCCGAACCTAGCGGTGAACCGAAACTTCACTCTAGTTACTCAAGGAAGAAATAATGTGGAAAAAAGGAAAAAGCAGGCCCGGTGTGAACACCGCAAAAAACCGTGCCATGTTATAGATACTTCTTTGGTGATTCATGGTAAACCTACTCACCCAGAAGAAATGCTGGGGTTTTAAGGGGCGATTCACATGCTTTTCGGTAAGTATTTACGATCAAGCGTAAATCAAATCTGGATGATCTTGCTTCATTGAAAGGAGCAGGTGGAGCAACTTTATAGGTGGTCTAACTCTCTAACTACCTCTAACCCTTCAGTAAACGTTGTCCGAGCAGTGTACTTCCTCAAAATTAGCTCTCATTTTGACTAAAAACTATGATATCTGAGCATCCGACTCTGGTGCTACAGACCACATGTCTAGTAACTCTAAAGTTTTCTCCACTTATGCACTTTGCACAGAAAATCTAAGAGTTAAACTGGCTGATGGCTCATATGCCTCGATTGCGGGAAAAGGCGATGAGTCTTAACTCCTTATATCACACTTAAAGATGTTCTTCATGTTCTGTTTTGACCTATAATCTCATATCGATAAAAAAATGGCTAGAGATCATAAGTGTATAGTTATCTTTCTTGAATTTGTTGCATTTTTAGGACAAGAACTCGGGGAAGATGATTGAAATGCTAGAGAACAAGATGGTCTATATGTTCGGAATCAAGCCTGTAATAAATAATAACAAGCAGTTCTTTGATAATTGATTCTGTAGTCAGTCCAGAGAATAAAGAACTAATGCTTTGGCACTCTAGATTAGGTCATCCTAGTTTAGGGTACATGAAACATGTAGTTCCTAATGTTTCTCTGAAAAAAAATTCTGATTTTATGTGTGAAATGTGTGAGTTTGCTAAACAAACCAGAGAAAGTTTTCCTATACAAGGATATAAACCCTCAAAACTGTTTCATTTAATTCATAGTGATGTGTGGGGACCTTCTAGGATTCCTACCCCTACTGGAAAAAAATGGTTTGTAGTTTTTATTGATGACCATTCAAGAGTAACATGGATTTTTTTGATAAAAGAAAAATCTGAGGTTCCTGAAGTGTTCAAAAATTTTTTCAATATGGTTGAAACTCAATTTCAGTCAAAAATTGAAATTTTCAGGAGTGACAATGGTAGGGAATTCATTAATCAGACTCTAGGAGATTTTTTTCAAAGAAAAAGGGATAGTACATCAAAGCTCCTGTTCTTACACTCCTCAGCAGAATGGTCTTGCTGAGAGAAAAAACAGACATCTTTTAGAGATGACTAGAGCTTTGATGTTTACAACTAAAGTGCCTAAGAGGTTCTGGGGTGATGCTGTCCTCCATGCAACTTACCTCATTAACAGACTCCCTTCTAAAGTTTTAAAGTTTAAAACTCCATTACAGATTCTGCACTCTCAGTTTCCTGGGTCAAAATTGTTTAGTAACTTACCTTTAAAAATATTTGGGAGTGTTGTGTTTGTTCATAATCACAGTCCAAATAAGTCCAAACTTGATCCTAAGTCACTTAAAGGTTTCTTTCTTGGGTATTCTGGAAATCAGAAGGGGTTTAAATGTTATATTCCTGATCTCAACAAAACAATTGTATCAATGGATGTTACCTTTCATGAAGGCAAATCCTGTTATGACAGTCATGTTCAGGTGGAGTATTTTACCAATGAACATGGGTATCAACTAGGAGAGGCTGTAAAACCTATTGATGTCAATTTTAGGGGTTCAGAATCTCTTGCAGAACAGGAAGAACCTCCTGTAATGGCAAAATCTCCTGCAGAACAGGAAGAATCTCTTGTAATGCCTCAACCTCCTGCAACTGAAACCAACTCTCCTATGAATAAGAATCAAGGAAGGTTTGGGGTTGTATATTCCGAACTAAAAGGACCAAAGTACCTACATTGAGCAGTCCAGGATCCAACACAGGGGAGAGTCAGAATTATACAAGACTAACTCGGAAGGTAACTCTATTTCTAATGATCCTAACCTACTGACCTTACGAATCTAGCAAAGAGTACTTCCTTCCTATAGCTTTGAGAAAAGGAACTAGAGCACATGCACAATATCCAATGGCCAATTTTGTTTCATATCAAGGTATTTCTCCTTCTTATTGTGCCTTTATCTCACAAAGTTCTAATGTTTACATTCCAAAAACTATAGAAGATGCTCTATTTGTTCTGAATGGAGGCTTCTTTGTTCTAGAAGAGATGAAAGCTTTAGAAAAGAATGCTACTTGGGAAGCGTGTCTTTACCTCTGGTAAGAAGTTAGTAGGATGCAAATGGGTATTTAATGTTAAATACAACTCGGATGGATCACTTGAAAGGAGGAAGGCCAGTGGTGGCCAAAGGTTTTACCAAACTTATGGGATAGATTATTTAGAAACTTTTACTTTGTGGCAAAAGCGAACACCATTAGGGTCTTACTATCTATTCTTTGTAAATCTAAAGCGGCCCTTATTTAGGATGGATGTAAAAATGCCTTTCTTCATGGTGATTTGTTAGAAGAAGTCTATATGAACTCACCTCTGGTTTTTCTAAGGTATTTGGATCACGGTGTGCAAGTTGAAGAAGTCACTTTATGGACTAAAACAGTCCTAGAGCATGGTTTGATAGGTTTACCAAATGCATTAAGAGTTTGGGTTACTCACGGGGTCACTCGGATCACACTCTCTTTGTAAAGTACACTGCAGAAATAAAATTTCTGTTTTAATTGTCTACGTTGATGATATTATTCTCACAGGGAATGATGATTTGGAAACGCAGAAATTAAAGAAGAGATTAGCACAGAATTTGAGATCAAGGATTTAGGTGAGCTAAGATACTTTCTAGGGATGGAAGTGGCGGATCTAAAGCGAGAATTGTATTGTCCCAAAGGAAATACATCTTGGATTTACTCAAAGAGACGAGGATGAGTGGTGCAAACCAGTGAAACTCTGTGGAGTTTAATCGAAGTTGGAAGCTCTTGGGAAGGAGAACCTACAGCAGACAAAGGAGATATCAAAGATTAGTTGGGAAACTGATTTATCTAGCTCATACAAGGCCCGACATTGCATTTGCGGTCGATCTAGTGAGTCGATTCATGCACTCTCCAGGAATGATCATATGGATCTGTGTATAGGATCCAGGTACCTAAAAGGTACACCGGGAAAGGGCTACACTTCAAGAAATCGGAGGATAGAGGAATTATGGCCTATCTGGATGCAGATTATTTGGATCCCTTGTGGGACAGAGATCTACCTCAGTCTTGCACCATTATGCAGGGCAACTTGGTAACTTGGAGAGCAAGAAACAAAGTGTGGTGGCGAGAGTGCTGAGGCGAGTTTAGAGCAATGGCTCATGGAATATGTGAAGTATTGTGGTGGAAAAATTATTGCAGGACTTAAGGTTTGTAACATAGGACCTATGAAGCTCTCTTTGTGATAATAAGGCAGCCATAAAAATATCCGAGAATCTGTTCAACATGATAGAACTAAGCATGTTGAAATTGACACTTCATAAAAGAGAAGATTGAGAAGGGAACAATCTGCATTCCATACTTGCCATCAAGACTGCAAGTAGCAGATGTTCTGACCAAGGGACTATTGAAGCCAACATTTGATCAACATGTTTCCAAGTTGGGAATGATAGATATCTTTGCACCAACTTGAGGGGGAGTGTTGAAGGTGCTGACTGTATCTAGACAGGATTAGCTTAATTTAAGGCTTTTCTTTATTAGATTGTGGTCAGAATTCAGCCTAAATTTACTCCTTAATTTAGGGCATTTCCTATTCCTTAATTTAGGGCTTTTCCCTAATTTAAGGCAGTCCTTAAAGTCTGTTTTTTCCACCCTATATAAGGGGTATTTAGTACTGAGAAAAATACATATGAAAAACCTTCTATCCTTTGTTTTTGCCTACTGTGTTTATTCCATTCTATTCATGTTCAGAGCCTCTAATTCAAGAATACTGATAAGAAGGGCTGGTAAGCATTACTCTATTCGAGCTATTCTCTTAAAGTTAATTTTTTTTTTAAATTCACCATTTGCCTGCTCTATCTCAGCATCTTTATCTCTCTCCTTTCCCCAGTAAAAGAAATATCTTCTCACTCTTGTCATTTCATAATTTCTCTTTCCCTTCTAGTTGAGTCAATTACTTATTTGTTCTTCCTTAGGATGAGCATGGGTGCCTATTTGTAAGACTTTTTGTCTCTTTCTTATTTCCATTTTTTCTGTGATGAAAAAGCTGTACTGAGGAGTATATAATTTAGCACTTGGGGAAAATGAAATCTTAGGAGTATTTTAGACTTAAGACAGATTTATTTATTTTTCTGTTGATTGTTGAGGAGTCAACAAACTCTATCAAATTTGTGTTCTGTACCAACTGGTGTGCATTCCTTTGACTGATTATTTGTCTTTTCTCTGCAGTGTGCAGGCATCTGTTACGAGTAGCACGGCAGCAACAAAAAGCAAAACCGTCATAAGAATGGAGAAGGAGAAGATATATTTGTACCTGAATCAGTTCAAAACTAAGGTTATTTATGTACCTTAATTTTATCGTATGTTTGGACTGAAGGAAAAGTAATAGGACACATATCATTGAAGTACGAAGATAGGACTAAATAACATCGTCTTAAAAGTGGCAGCAAAGGAAAGACATGAAAGAAGTATCTTTATGATCATTTAAATACCTTTGCACTTTGTTTTCAGGTCCCCATTATGGTGGTTATGAAGACCATGGGAATGGAGAGTGATCAGGAAGTTGTCCAGATGGTTGGAAGGGATCCTCGTTATAGTGCGCTACTTTTGCCTTCCATCGAGGTGCAACACTTCAACAATTTGATTAGTTTATTGATGTCCAATGCAGATTTATATATTACAATTCTATTTTGCTCCAATAATTGTTGCATAGGTATTTAGTGCACCAATCTTGGCACATTTAGTGCCCTAAGGATCCTATTTTGGATCTGCTAAAGCGGGTTCACCTTCCAATTATTTATTGTTTTTACTTACTTGGTTAGTATACAATGTCCCGAGAGTATGAAGTCAAAGGTACTCTGACTTATTTAATCTTTGCGGAACTAGTGCTAGTATCCACACAGATTGAACAGTCATAACAACTGACACACAATTGATGTGCATAATCAATAGGATAAAATGTATGCTTGGAGTTGTGCTGCTAGACCAAGGTAACCTAAGTCACCGCTTAAATAGGGAATCCTTTACCTGGTTGCAGATCAAGTTATGTACTGAAATGATGCATGAACATGAATGTGCGTTATGGAACTAGAGGGAATGCTTTTACACTTTCAAGCACAAGACTTGAATATAATGAAATGTGAACATGCAAACAATGAAGTTTCTTGCCTCTATGGTCAATTTTTATGTTGTCATTGATAATATGGAAGGTGTATGGTACGTTATGTGAAACTTGATGGGTAGTTTGTGGGACTTCAGTAGAGTTCTCTTATTTGATTAAATAAATTATTTTGAGGCGCTATGAAATTTTGACTTTCCTCATCTGGATTCTCTTGGGATTTTTAGTGGCTTTGTCTGAATTTGTTTGTTCATTTGCTTTCTGAATTCAGTTTCATTATTCAAATATAAAAATTGATGTTAACAGTATATGAAAAATGTTACTGCTGCTTTCTTTCTAACTTTTTGTTTGTCAGTTACTCAAGATATTTGCTAACGTCTGCTGATGTTTGTGTTTATTTTATGCTAAACTCATCTGCTCCCTGGTATGTCAAATTATCCCCTCAGTTATTTAGGCTACCAAGGAAATGCCTAAAAGTCTAGAATGTAAAAGTAATCTGCTTTTATTTTGTGTTTGAACTGTCATCATGGTTTAGGAAACTCCAAATTCTGAATAGATATCTCTTATTGTTTCTTTGGTTTATAATTATTCTAGAACTTATTATTTGCATTTGTGTGGAATAATTTGGTTTAGGAATGTGCCAAAGCAAATGTATATACACAACATCAGGCCCTTGAATACCTTGAGAAGCAGGTTTGCCTTTGATTAGATTCAAGTTTCTTTGGCATTGTGGTGTTCACTTTTCTTTTTTTGATTGCTTCAAATTCGACTTAAAGTTGAATTGGAAATAAGGAAATTGATCCCATTGTTAACTCCCATTGTTAACTATTTGATTTAAACTAATGAAATTCATGGTGGCTTGTTCATTTTTATTTTGAGAGGATCTGCTGAAGCAGTGGAGTCATTTCTTAAAATGCCTTATTCCAAGGATAACTAGATCAGTTTTGATGAATCAAAGTTTTAGTTAACTGTGGATATATAATGCTGAAAATTGAAAATACCCGGAATGTTATTTGTTCCCTGTTGTAGATATGCAACCAAAAAGGGAAAATATAAAACAAAGAACTTATTTTAGTGGTAGATGAGGCAGTACTCATCCTTGGAATTTATCCTTGCTTGAAGTGTTCATTTGGAAAACTCACTCAGCATGATTCTACTGCCTGCATAAATTGAAACTCTAGACACTTGTGTAGGGAAACAAACCAAACTCTAGAGAAATGAAAATTTGAGGGAAGAAAGAAGGAAGTAGGATTATGGCAGATTGAGAGGAACGGTAATGTGGTTCTTTTTGTGGTTTTATTAATATACAAGAGCAAACAGGTTTCCAGTAAAAACCCAAAGAAAGAGATTCTATGAGCTGAATGTAATCAAAGGAAGAGTGCTTGATAAAAAATAGTATTTACTTTCTTCAACTGAGCATGTATATGTTGATTTACTATAAGATTATCAAGCTACCTTCTAAATGAACCTTTTTTTCATATATTTCCAACCTGATCCTCAAGCCAATGGACTGTCAATGGTGTGGATAAATGTCTTGGTGTAGTGCAGTAGCACTCTACTGGAAAATCTTAGGAAAAAGACACTTATTTGACCCAGAACTTATTGTGGAACCTGAAAGGCAAAATGTGGACCATTGAGAGCTGGGTTGGATTTGCATAGCTTTGGAAAAGTGGAGTTTATTGGTCAGGTCAAGGACTCAAGGGGCTTAAAGATCAGCTGAGCTGATCCTTGTGCATGATCATGAAAAGGGGGAGAGCATTTTGGCAACTAGTCCCTAATTGTGTTCTCTGGTTAATTTTGAGTAAGAGGTCATTAAAGCATTTTATTGCCTGAAACTTTTGAAGTTTTTATATTCTGGCCAAATATTGATGTTACAAGTTTATCTCCTCTTGTTTACTCTATGTTTTATTGTAAACTAGAACACATAGTTTCTGAAATGACTTGTTTGGAGTGTTTTTTATTCTCTCTTGGTGCAATATTTTGCTTTTTCCCCACTTCAGGAGGGATAAAAACGGAAAATATAGGGAATTTTGCACTTCTTGTTTTAATCAAGGCCAATTCTAGGTACTAAATGGGTTCTTTGGTGTGCCTTAAAGAGGTGCATCCTAATGGGATATGTTTGATGTTAATATAGCTAAATACTGTTCGTTCTTTTTATGGAAGAACCCTGACTTCTTGGAGTGTAGGCTAAAGATGTTAAGGTTGGTAAATCCCATCAGGATGCTACAAGAAAATGCTAAAACTGACCTTGTGTGAAAGCTCATCTAATGGTCATAACTGTAAACTGCCACTTATTCCAAGCATATTCTTCAACTTGTTTAAATGCTCGGCTCATTTAAATGGCTGTGCCAACTTTCTTCCCTTCCTTCATTCTCATATTTTTTTCATGGCTTGGCTTTATCGTGTTTTTTTGCTGGAATTTTTTTCCTGAGTTCTTTAGATATTGATATATATTGCAGGTTAAACCACTGCCATATGCTTATGCTCCAATTGTAGGTGGGTTTAATAGTTTTGTCTCCTTTTCAGTTTTCAGAGCGACATTTTTCTTGGTTTTGTTGTTGACCACTACATGACAAAGTTTCTCTTGGTGTGATATTTAGGAAAAAAGAGCTTTCAGTATCCTTCGAGACATATTTATTGCCAACATCCCTGTAAGATAGATTCCTAGTTTGTGAAATTGAAGATAGTTTTAGATATTTGTCTCACCTCTCTTCTCTTTCTGCCTCGCATTCTCTTCTAGGTTCGTAACAATAATTTTCGTGCAAAATGCATTTATGTTGCTGTAATGCTTAGACGTATGGTGGAAGCAATTCTGAACAAGGTAATGTCTTCAATATTTGGCTTTTGCCTTGTAGTTGTTTATGTGGTTGATAGTGGTATTGTTTACTGGCATTATCTAGTTTACTAGTGAATATTGTTTGTACCGGAAGAAGGGCAGCAACATGGATTTGATGTATTTTATATTTACATAAAGATACGTGATAATCTGCAAATTGGTGGCTTTTCCCCAAGTATTAGAACACGTCATGAATATATAGGTTCTGTGGGATATTTATAGGTTGGGTAAATGGTTAACAGCTTTTTTCCCTGCTTTTTTTTTATTTGAGGGGGGACATGTGGAATATACCTTCAGGTGCTTGTTCTAGTAACAAATAACCATAATTTCTCAATGTAATCAAGTTCTTAGTAGCGTTGGAAGCTTGTTGTTTGGGACATATACAAATGATTATATCTGATGGTCTCTTGGTTAAATGCTAAAGTGTTATGATGGAAACTGACTATTATTCTCTGGATATTGTTGTTAAATTGGAAACCAAATTTTTACAGGATTATATGGGGAACAAACGATTGGAGCTATCTGGCCAACTTTTGTCTTTGCTTTTTGAGGTAACTTTCCTGATTTTCTTATATAGATTTGCAGACTGTATGGCTTTCATCATTTGTAGGAGTATGTTTCATTGACCACAAAGCCTTGCAGGATTTGTTCAAGACAATGAATGATGAAGTGAGGAAGGCAATAGATATTATTCTATCCAGGAAGAGCAAGCAGGTCTAGCCGCTTTGACATTTCTCAGGTGCGCTTTCCTAAGAAAGTATTCTGATCTTCTCAGACGAGCTTTCTTGTGTTACCTGATGCTCAAGCTGCCCTTAAATGGTCAGTAAATGTATTTGATAGCAAGAAAACATTGTGCCAGACTAGCATCCATTGGTTGCCTCTACATAAAAAACAGGAATAATTCCTGAAGATATGAGGAGCGATAATAGTTGTGCCCCAGACCTTAATGTGGCAGTACAGCTAAACCATGTCATATTTGCATTTGTACTGGTTGTTTGGAATGTTGGAGCATGCAAATTATCAACACCGTCCTGTGACTCCAAATCATGGATAAATGGATCCACCAATCTGTCTTTTTTTTTTGGTTATGCCAATTAAATTTGAAGTGCCACTAATGAGATATACGAGAGTGAGAGCGTGGTTGGCCATAGGTGAACGTGTTTGGTGAGCCCTTTCTTTTTGGATATGAGGCATACAGGGGACTGGTTAGCCAAGAAGAAGATCATCCTCAAGAGAGAGGCTTAAAGAAGCTTTGTTGTTGTCCTAAATTTTAACCCAAAATGAGATTTGTTTCTGGCAAGAGGCTTTGTGATTTGTTCATCTCTAGAGTTTCATCAACTGTAACTCTGAATGAACTTTTTCACCTTTAATGTATGTGTTATATCATTTCATTTTTTTAATGTGTGTGTTATATCATTTCATTTTTTTATCTCTGATGCTTGTGCTATATTTTTCATGAAATGCCTGTTATCATACAACCAGTGTAAAGGTTTTATTTGAAGATCTTAATCAATTCATACTTCAAAAAGTGAAAGAAATGAGAAAAGTTTACTCAACAAGTAAAGCATGGTCTCGACTGATTAGTGTTTTTTCTTATCTCTTATTCTTCTTACAGTTTATTGTGAAGGATAGCATTACTGTCGGCCTGGAAAGGACTCTTTCTACTGGAAACTGGGATGTGAAGCGATTTAGGATGCATCGGAAAGGCATGTCCCAGGTATTAGTTTTGATATCTAGCCTCAGGGATAATATAGGGGCTCCTTCTTTGGCAGTTTTTCTGTTCATACATTCACTTGCTGCATTGCAAATAGTTGATATAATATAAAGGGACAATTACTCTCTGGCCTGGGAAAAGATATGCAATTCAGAAATAGGTTTCATTGGCATGATATTTCTTAAAAACAAGGTTTCTTTGGTGATGTATAATGAGATCTTTAAACGAATAACTGAAAATAGTTTACGTGCACTTTACATCTAAATGTGTATATTATTAGGGAGATCTTCATCCAACTTGATATTAACATTTTCCTAAAGGTGTACAAAATCAATGTTACACACATGAAAATTCAAAGTGTGCATTAGTAAAATATGAATTTGGTTCCTTTTAGATCTCAAATTTTTTGTCAGCCTGTATAGTAATTTTTGCAAGAAAATTGTGAAACACGATCCTCTCTGTTACAGGTTGTGGCTAGACTTTCCTATATTGGAACATTGGGTCACATGACAAAGATCTCTCCTCAATTTGAAAAGTCTAGGAAAGTTAGTGGACCTAGAGCTTTGCAACCTAGCCAGGTGAGTTTGATGAAGCCATTCATATGTTCTCTTAGTCACATGGTATGAGTGAAGAAGATTTTCAACCACTTACAGCATGTTTGAATTTCTTCCAACCAAATTCTTGACTGAGTTTAATGCATTTGTTTGGTTCAAAGGAATTCACTCCAGCCATGAATTCCAATTCCTTTAAAAGGCTGAATTGCAATTCAGTCAATTTAGTGCTGAATTGCAATTCCTTGCACCAAGGAATTGGCCAAATTTTTTTTTCCAATTTTACCCTTCCAATTTTATTTAAGAATTGCAATTCTCACTCTACTTTCTCTCTCATCATTTTTCTCACTCTACTTCTCTCTCTCATTATTTTCTCACTCTTTTTCTCTCTCATCATTTTTGTCAATCTGCTTTCTCTCTCATCATTTTTCTCTGCTTTCTCTCTCATCATTTTTCTCAATCTACTTTCTCTCTCATCATTTTCTCACTTTACTTTCTCTCTCATCATTTTCTCACTCTTTTTTCTCCCTCATCATTTTCTTACTCTACTTTCTCTCTCATTATTTTTCTCACTCTACTTTCTCTCTCATCATTTTTCTCAATCTACTCTACTTTCTCTCTCTCATCATTTCTCACTCTACTTTCTCTCTTATCATTTTTCTCACTCTACTTTCTCTCTCATCAATTTTCTCTACTTTCTCTCTCTCATCATTTCTCACTCTACTTTCTCTCTCATCATTTTTCTCAATCTGCTTCTCTCTCATCATTTTTCTCAATATACTTTCTCTCTCATCATTTTCTCTCATCGTTTTTTTCTCTCATCATTTTTCTCACTTTACTTTCTCTCTCATCATTTTTCTCACTCTACTTTCTCTCTCTTATCATTTTTCTCACTCTACTTTCTCTCATCATTTTCTCTCTTCTTTCTCTTTTTCATCATTTTGTTACTCAGTAATAAAATGTTTAAAATAAGGGTATTTTAGTCATTGAACACAATTCATTAGTTGTATTCACTCCAACCAAACACAAGAATAATGTTCTAACTTTATTCAATTCCTTTGAACCAAATTCATTTAATTCAATTCCAGCCTAATTCCCACTGAATTGAAATTCAATTACAGCTTTATTCATTACAGCGAACCAAACATGCCATTAGTCTCTACTGTCATTTAAAGACTATTGTATAATTTTTGCTCTAAATCCTTCAATTACAGTGGGGCATGCTTCGCCCCTGTGACACTCCAGAAGGTGAAGCTTGTGGATTGGTGAAAAACTTGGCCTTGATGACACATGTTACGACCGATGAGGAGGAAGGGCCAATTATTTCTCTGGTATGATTTCTGTTTCTCCAAATCATGAGCATCTTTAAACACACAACAAAAAATTATATATATATATATATACTGGGTTAAAGAAAAACTAAATTATAGTTGGTGACATTTACATTTTCATGAAGAATTGCTATACATATATCACTGGTTTAAAAAATTTTGAATGATCACTTTTCTTTGTCAATAAAAACCAAAGTAATGGTATTGCATGCCTTATCGAAAACATATTTTAGTTTTTACTCATGTAAAAACAAAGAAGTAGGTTTGATTTTGAAATAGTTTATCAAATTTCAGGCAGTAGGGCAAAGATGATATTGTCACAGAAGGAGATCAACAAACTGTTCGTGATCCGAAGGACAGTAATGGAAATGCTTAAGGACAGGGGATCCTTTGTGGAGGATGAGGAGATAAAGATGGACAAGAAAGGATTTTGGAGAAAGTATGGAGAGAACATAAAGAGAGAAGACCTTGATATCAAAAAAGCCAAGCTTAGTGATAGCTCTGATCAGGTTATTCTTCCTCTCTTGTATTTTCAGAGTTTATTCTTGTCCCTTTTCTTTTTCCAAATTTTCTGAGTTTTGGGGTGTCTACTGCTTGAAAACTTGATCATCCTAGAATAACGGACTACTTGATCGTTCCTCCTCTTACTGTCGTAACCACTGATCCATTCTTGTGATTTTCTATGCCATTGTCTGCTCCAGTTTCCTAGTATTGTTTGGCACTCTTTCCTATATATAGCTTGGCTGTGGAGATTTTCTTGCAAATTTAGGAGTCGAAGCTAACCAAGATTGGTTATGTTGTAATCAGCCCCAGATCGTTCGGGGCCTTTAACTTTTGCAGATAAACTGGTGTTACCCTTGAAAGAAAGAATTCGTTATTTTTCTTAACAGAATAAACTAGAGTTTCACTTTTCTACGGGAGAAAAGAGAACATACTATATTCATATAATTTGCATGAGTTCACTAGATTCAGATTTGAGGCCCCCTCAAAGTTTAGTATCATGCATCTCGGGATTAATTTAGTTTGCAAAACAGATTGGTGTACAAATAGAGGTTGTGAAGGTCTTCCGAGGATGTAGTTGTTTGGATGCTGAGTATTTGCGTTTCTCAATATCCCATGATCCAGGGATTCATTGATTATCCATAAGAAACAGACTAACTAAGATGGGGAATTAATAATCAAGTGGCAAGACAACTAAGAAGAAGAATGATCAAGGAAAAGCATGTTCTTTCACCAGTTGCACCACTTCATAAACTAACTACTTGCAGTTTCACTTTGATTTGCTTCACATATAGATGGATGTTCGTCACTTGAATACTGCAGTTGGAAGAAACTTAACTAGTAAAGTTGTGCTGTTTGTTACAAGAATGAGAGAGTTTGTTGAGCTCAATACTCCATTTACATGCAGCTTAAATTAGAGGTAAAGAGAGATCTCTTAAAATTTACTTGCCTTGCTGCCTGATAGTGCCTCTGCGATATTTGTTTGGTTGTTTCTTAGGAATACTTCTTACTGGACACCATCATTGATTTACATATGCAACAAAATCATTTAATCGGACGCCAACCCCATAGTTGATCTCACTTTTTGTTTTGTTAATTGAGAACACTCTACTGTCCATAATAGACAGTTCAACATTATTTGCTTATTATAGTGCTTATGGTTAGAAGTTGATGTGATACAGATATATGTCCTCTTTGCAAAGGATATGGTTGGTGTTAGAATTGGAGAGATGTGCGGAAGGCATGTAATCTGACCATGTTTTCCAAGCAGTTTTGCTTGTCCAAGAAAAGATGGTAACTTCTTCGGCTTGAGATTGCTTCACACATGAGATTGACGTTGGGCCTTGACAAAGGTAAATAGTATGTCAACAAATTTTATCACTGGCGTGCTTTTTGGCACGAACATTGCTCCTTCCATTGAGAGAGAGGAGTCTTTGTCGCAATCTACCAACTTCAAAATCACGCCTTCTATTATTTCTGACCCATAAACCAAAACTCTTAGCTTCTTTTTTTTTTTTTCAAATAGTAGTTATATTACCAAGTTGAATGACAAAAGATGCATAGCTAAGAAGGCTAAATGAGTTTTTATGGTGGTAGATGAAACCAACCCAGGAACACATGCACCTCCGCTAAGGAAGAGTACGCCCAACTAAATCGGAAAAAACAACAATATTACCTAAAACAAAAGAAACACCCCTAAAAGGGGACAAAAGAAAACACCTCCAAATGAGTACAAAAGAAAATAAAACACTTAACGAAATCGGGAAAATGCATCCTACCGAGTAGGAACAACACACTGACACTAAAACTAAAAACTAAAATTAAAACAGTTACTAATTAAGAAGGCTAGCTCGATTGGGAGTGATCACCACCAATTGTATGCCAAGAAAGAAACTGAACACCTGAAACTTAATTCTCTTTTCACACAGTCCGTGATGATCCTGTAAACGTTGAATAGCGTAGTAACCAGACTACTGCCGCAAGCGTTGAATAGTTTGGCTATCAAATTATTACCGTATGCTTGAAGAGACTGTACCCAAAACTATAGCGAAACACGTATTTTTTAAAAAAAAAAGATTTTTCACTGTAGCTGACCGCGTTGATTTTGGAAATTTTTGAACTAAAATAAATATTAAAAAACAAACCCCCAACAGGGCCCAAAAAAAAAAAAAGGAAAAAAACCTAAATAGAATAGAACCTGGGGACGACACACGTCCAACGCCAACACCTTGTCAAGAAACTGTTCGAGGAAATGATTAAGCGGACTTTGTGGACTAGTTCTATGCTGTTGTTCCAGAATGCTGTTACCTCAATAACAACCAAGATTAGGCCTTTTATTGCTACCGCAACTGCAACTATAGCTACAACTACTATCAAAAATCTCAAGAACAAAATGATGAGCAAGAAGCCTGCAGTGCTGTACCATTATCCATGCCCTGATGGAGCTTTGCTGCGTTGGCTGCCCATCTTTACTTTTCTTCCACTTCCACTCCAGCCCTCTTCTTCCCCAACACTGTCTATTCCCCTCTCAGGTCAACTACTCACTTTTTTTCCTTTTTTATATCAAGTTGGCTTTGTTAATGGACCTTTTCTTTCTGATTGATAATATTATAATTTTTAGTGTTTTTTTTCAGGGCTGAAGATCTTCCTGTAAATGAAATTGACCAGGTTTACCTATTGGATTTTGTGGGCCCCTCTGGTTTTGTTGATCAACTTTCCTCAAAAGTTAACCGGTGCATTTTCTTGAATTATTGTTTCCTTTTTAGTTTGCAAAACAGATTGGTGTACAAATAGAGGTTGTAAAGGTCTTCCAAGGAGCATGTAATTGTTTGGATGCTGAGTATTTGCGTTTCTCAATATCCCATGATCCAGGGATTCATTGATTGTCCATAAGAAGCAGACTAACTAAGATGGGGAATAATCAAGTGGCAAGACAACTAAGAAGAAGAATGATCAAGGAAAAGCATGTTCTTGCACCAGTTGCACCACTTGATAAACTAACTACTTGCAGTCTCACTTTGATTTGCTTCACATATATATGGATGTTCGTCACTTGAATACTGAAGTTGGAAGAAACTTAACTAGTAAAGTTGTGCTGCTTGTTACAAGAATGAGAGAGTTTGTTGAGCTCAATACTCCATTGACATGCAGCTTAAATTAGAGGTAAAGAGAGATCTCTTAAAATTTACTTTCTTTGCTGCCTGATAGTGCCTCTGCTATATTTGTTCAGTTGTTTCTTAGGAATAGTTCTTACCGGACACCATCACTGATTTACATATGCAACAAAATCGTTTTATCGGACGCCAACCCCATAGTTGATCTCACCTTTTGTTTTGTTAATTGAGAACACTCTACCATCCATAATAGACGGGTCAACATTATTTGCCTATTATAGTGCTTATGGTTGGAAGATGATGTGATACAGATATGTGTGCTCTTTGCAAAGGATATGGTTGGTGTTAGAATTGGAGAGATATGCGGAAGGCATGTAAGCTGACCATGTTTTCCAAGCAGTTTTGGTTGTCCAAGAAAAGATGGTAACTTATTTGGCTAGAAAAGAGATTGAAAAAATGTCAAATTTTCCAGGTGATCACTGATGCTTTATATCAGAGCAAGTCGCAGATTTTCTTTCATCCGATCAATAAAGACAATTGTGTTTTTAGAAGTGCAATGGAAGTTCTCTTCTTTCTGATGAATGGTAAATCACTGCACGAAATCGAAATCTTGTTTTGATTTGTCTTTCGGGATTATTCCACCAATAGTAGTAAAAAAAAATAGTGGGTCTTTTGTGATACACAATCTTTATTTCACCTCTGCTGCATTCCTACTGAAATAATTGTCAGATAATGATTCCTACCCTTCTTTTCCATAGCCACCCTCTTATCCATTCTGAAGAGTTGGTCTGATTTTGCAGTTCAGTTTCCTACACAATCAAAATCAAAGCTGCTACCATGGCATACATTTCATATCATAGTTTGCTTGTCTTGTAAAAAAACAAAAGACTTCAACTTCTGAAATGAATGGTACTATACAGGAACAAGAGGGATCTACGAAAAACACATGAACACCATACATCTGGAACCAACCTGAGTTTCGGGAGTGATACACTGCCCTACTCGGTCCAACACAGGTTGATTATCGTTTCCTACCTGCTAGATATGTGAGCTCTTTCCAAGTTTTCTTGACAGTTACCAGACAATTCCATTGTATGACTTAAAACTAATTAGTTTAATTGTCTATGACAATGTTTCTTCTTCTCGTAATTTTACCTTAAACAAATACTGCATCATTTTGCTTTTGTTGGTGGCAGCTCCATAGGATGTTGATGACAGATCAAATTGCTAGATATTATAGTCTAAGAGGGAGGCAATTTGTGAGAATTGATTCGATCAAGTGAGAATGCAGGCCACGGTCACCGAATTGCTGCTTGAAAACATTCCTCAACATCATAATGAAGAAGCTAAATTTACCAAAAACTGAGAAACTGCAGGGTGGGAAGATGGAACATATGGAAAAATGGTGAACTGAGGCAATTGCTTAAATATTGAAAGCAATCTTTGAAAATACAATTTGGAATGAATGATGTGGTGAACACTGCATGAATTTGCTACTAACAGCACACCTTCAAAGACGGACAAGAGTGGAGATGCAAATAGATGTTAAAATAATATTCATTACTCTTAAGGCAGGAGACTAGTCCCAATTAAAGTAATGACAATAGTCGAGATCTTTTTAATTAAAGTAGTGCTATTGAATTGCCTTTTTTTCTGTTTTTTCCTTTTGATAACAACATAATAGAGTTAGTTATAAAATAGCTAAATTTGCTCAAAGCAGAACTCTACCTCAGGATTGGGAAACAAACTTTTCTAGACAAAATGGTGCAAATCCAAACTTTCCAGACTGAATGGTAAAAGCGTTAGGGAATGATGTGTGACTAGTTGGTTGAAATACTTTTTTTTTTTTAAATATTACTCCCACACCCCTCCCCCACGCTAGGTGGCAATAGATTTTGGATCATTCCAATTTGTTAGGTGTTTTTCAGATTTTTCTAATGTGAGATACTCAATAAATATTTTCTTTCTTCAATATAGTACCACATTAAATTTTACTCCCTCACAAGTTTAATCTATACTTTAACAAGCCAATTTTTTCATCATAAACCTATTTAGTGTTGTGCAAAAGTAATTAGTATCGCATTCTATTTGTCCATATTTTTCCACTAAATTTTTGGTTCAATCAGAAGAAAACGAGTTTAATTAGAAAAAATCATTTACTTTAATTCAATTCTAAACCATTTGTTGGAGAGAATAACATATGAAAAATCTGACTAAAGTGATCTAATAAGTAATAAGTAGTTAGAACTCAATTTAAATTCTAAAATTTGAGTGAATAGGTTTTGAATTTTTTCAATTTAGCAAGTGCTCTAATTCTTTCACTTTTGTAATGTGGGGCAAAATCCATGAAATCTAGTATTTTTCTTCCCTATGAGATGCTAGACTACTAATGTGGCTCAACCTAACTGGTATTTCACCAGGGTAATTATTCGGAAGATTAAAGGTCAAATCCCGAAACTAACATTGTTAGACAGTTTGGGGACGGGCATATCTGGCCGTGGAGAACTATCTCTAAAGTGTATGGCGTTAACCCATGACTGGTTGAATAGGTATATCTCCATGTTTAGTTGAATAGGTATATCTCCATGTAAGGAAAAAATTTAATAATAATAAAAAAAAAGATGGTGGACACTACCACTACTACTTAGCTTTCAATGATAGCGGATTAAGGATGGAATGTTACTTTGTGTCCTTCAATATGGTGGTACATTAGCATGAGATTGCTTCGCGCATGAGATTGACTTTGGGCCTTGTCAAACATAAATAGTATGTGAACAAATTTTATAACATCAAAAGCATGCTTTTTGGCACGAACATTGCTCCTTCCATAGAGGGAGAGGAGTCTTTGTCGCAATCTACCAACTTCAAAATCATGCCTTCTATTATTTCTGGCCCATAAACCAAAACTCCTAGCTTTTTTTTTTTCCAAATAGTAGTTATATTACCAAGTCAAATGGCAAAAGATACATAGCCAATAAGGCTAAATGAGTTTTCACACATGAGATTGACGTTGGGCCTTGACAAAGGTAAATAGTATGTGAACAAATTTTATAACATCAAAGGCGTGCTTTTTGGCACGAACATTGCTCCTTCCATAGAGGGAGAGGAGTCTTTGTCGCAATCTACCAACTTCAAAATCATGCCTTCTATTATTTTTTGCCCAAAACCAAAACTCCTAGCTTTTTTTTTTCCCCAAATAATAGTTATATTACCAAGTCGAATGGCAAAAGATACATAACCAAGAAGGATAAATGAGCCTCATGGTGGATGATGAAACCAACCCCATGAAGACATGCACATTTGCTAAGGAGGAATACGCCTGACTAAATCGAGAAAAACAACAATACTACTTAAGACAAAAAAAAATACCCCCAAAAGGGGGACAAAAGAAAAAACCTCCAAAGGAGTACAAAAGAAAATAAAACACCCGGCAAAATCGGGAAAATGCACCCTACTGAGCAGAGACAACCCACTGACATTAAAACTAAAAAAACTAAAAATAAAACAGCTACCGATTAAGGAGGCTGGCTCGACTGGGAGTGGTCACCACCAATTGCATGCGAGAAAAAAAACTGAACACCTGGAATGTAACTCTATTCCCACACAGTTCGTGATGATCCCACAAACATTGAATAACATGTTAACCACACTACTGTCGCAAGCGTTGAATAGTTTGGCCATCGAACTATTATCTTATGTTTGAAGAGACTGTGCCCAAAACCATAGCGCAACATATGTACCTAAAAAAAAAAATTTTACATTGTAGCTGCCTGCCTTGATTTTGGAAAATTTTGAACTAAAATAAATATTTAAAAAAAAACCCCAACAGGGCCCAAAAAAAAAAAAGGGAAAGGAAAAAAAAACCTAAATAGAATAGAACCTGGGGAGGACACACGTCCAACACGAGCACCAACACCTTGACAAGAAACTGTTCGAGAAAATGATTAAGCGGACTTTGTCGACTAGTTTTATGCTGTTGTACCAGAATGCTGTTACCTCAATAACAACCAAGATTAGGCCTTTTATTGCTACCGCAACTGCAACTAGAGCTACAACTACTATCAATAATCTCAAGAACAAAATGATGAACAAGAAGCCTGCAGTGCTGTACCATTATCCATGCCCTGATGGAGCTTTTGCTGCATTGGCTGCCCATCTTTACTTTTCTTCCACTTCCACTCCAGCCCTCTTCTTCCCCAACACTGTCTATTCCCCTCTCAGGTCAACTACTCACTTTTTTTCCTTTTTTATATCAAGTTGGCTTTGTTAATGGACCTTTTCTTTCTGACTGATAATATTATAATTTTTAGTGTTTTTTTTTCAGAGCTGAAGATCTTCCTCTAAATGAAATTGACCAGGTTTACCTATTGGATTTTGTGGGCCCCTCTGGTTTTGTTGATCAACTTTCCTCAAAAGTTAACCGGTGCATTTTCTTGAATTATTGTTTCCTTTTTAGCCTTTTTTTTTTTTTTTTTTTTTTTTTGTACTTGAGCATCAACTTTTGTATTTCCTCCCTGCTTTTGGCCTGCCAATGAGACTTATGTGTTAAAAGTATCTTTTTTAGGAGCCACTTTGAGGTAGACTTTCATTGGATTCAACTGGTTTTGACTAATGCAGGAAAAAAATTGGAACTTTATAATTTTACTTAATTTCAGTATAGAATTTGGTCAAGCTCTTCATTACGAATTGTGCTTTAGTGTTAACCTGATGAACTTTTTGCAAGCTGAAATGTAGAGTGAGTTGATTAATTTTGTTTCTGTTGCAAATAAGTACTAATTTATGGATTAAAGAACTATTGTTATATTCAAATCAAGTAAATCAAGCAGCAGTTCATACAACTTAAAATCAAAATATCACAATTTTTATTTTGGTTTCTTCCTTCAAAATGGTTTTTTACTTTGTAGGGTTATTGTTTTAGATCATCACAAGACTGCACTTGAATCGCTAGGTATGGGAATTTCAGTAAATGGTAATAGTAATGTGATCAAAGTGATAGATATGGAGAGGAGTGGTGCCACAATTGCTTATGATTATTTCAAGGAGAAGCTGTTGGCGGAGGCTGGTAGCAATGTTGATGATGATCGCCGAATCAAAGTTGCTGAATTTGAAAGAGTTAAGAAATTTTTTGAATATGTTGAGGATGCAGATCTATGGAGGTGGCACCTTCCTAACAGTAAAGCATTTAGTAGTGGCTTGAAAGATATGAAAATTGAGTTTGACTCCAGAGTTAATCCTGAATTGTTTCAACAGGTAGTTATTACCAAAAGACGGTAAACATCTTGCTGAGTGAGTATATCCAATGAGTTAGTATAATCTTGACTTGTGTTGGACTCCGAAGTTTGTCTTTGTAACTTCTTGGAGATATTTTTGGGTACAAATAATAGTATAGAGTTAAAAGAGAGGTGAACAAGGGAGGTAGTGAAGAAAGATTTATTGAAACAAAATTCCACATTCATTATATGCTGATTAGATATAAGAATTTTAGTCCACAATGTGATCATATACTTGCCACTGAAGATGATTAAGAGCCTCCTTGATCCAGGTATACTCTAGGTACAATGAAACAGAACGTGAACTTTAAAGCAAAGAAAAAGTGGAATCTTTATCTAAAATTTGAGGAAACAGACACACATTTTGTACATATTAAATTTGATATTTGTTGTGTCTTTTCATTTATGATTGTAAAAATCTTGGCAGTTTCTTTTGTTGGATCCTGAGTCTATTATAAGTCAAGGCACCCTGAGTTTGGCTGAGAAACATAAACTAATACATGATGCTGTTGAGCAATCTTATGAAATTGCACTAGGAGGTGGTGCATTTGGTTATTGTCTGGTAAGTTTCTGCAAAGTGATTATTTATGATTTTTCATGGCTTAATTAAATAAAAGTGGTGAAAGTTATGGGCAAGGGCACTTTAGATCTGCTATTTATGTGGATCTTTCTCGATAGGCTGTCAATGCAGATTCTTCTATTGAGCTGAGAAGTGAGCTTGGACATCAGTTGGCTAATAAAAGCCGAAGAAAGAATTTGAGGTTTGCTGTTGCTTGATTCTCATTCATGCCTGACTTGCATAGTCTTCCTGAATATTTTCCTGCTGTATATGCTTGGTTTCTGTAAATTGTTGCTACATTAACAACCCTCAGAAGTAATTGATCAGAAATTGGACAAAGTAGATCTTCTATTTGTTAGCAATGTATATATAAATAAATCATATGTAGAATTAGAATACACAAAGAGAATGCCAAGAAAATACTTCTAGTTGACTCCATGATCTCATGTCAATGGATAATTTGGGTTTTTTTTTTGGTAGTGCTTATTTATGAATCAGTATTATGTACCTTTATATTAGTGTGCTGAAGTAATGCTCTGAAAGTTGGCAAACATTTTAAAATTCCTTTAGTTGAAGCTAAATTATACCATCTTCTGTTCTGTGACTCAGTAATCATGAGAATTCTCATTGTTAATATTGCTGCTTCTGTCAATTTCTTTTACTTTTAATGTGAGGAAAACTGACCTTGCTTCTATTTGTTGTAGAACTCAGCAACGCTAACATTATCATGGTTATTGCTTCTACTTTTCATGTGCTTGATTTTCCTTAGTTGACGTGACAATTTTTAGTTTGCCTGATGTCCTCTAGGGGAATTGGAGCGATTGTATACAAGGTACCAGAGCTTGAAAATGATCACCTACTGAAAATAAGCTTGAGAAGTATTGAGAATGAGGACACAACAGAAATCTCACAGGTTCTTCTATTTGTTCAAGTCAGAGAATTTCCTCAGTTAATAAAATGTACATTCACAGTTAAAGCTAATGAATCATGCAATGACCTGCAGAAATTTGGTTGTGGAGGTCATCGAAATGCTAGCTCATTTATGTTATCCTCTGCTGAGTTTGAGAAGTGGAGAGTTCTTGGTGTTGTCTGACCTAGGTGACACTTCAGTTCCAATCAATATGCATTTGTTGTATGCCTTGATGAACATTTGATCCAGATTGTATATGATGCTTTAGACCATAGATTCATTAATACATCTAGCTCAAATCCTGTTGTAAATTAGATAGATGTAATAATCTTTTCTGCTGTAAAGAGCTTTTTTTTGTCCTAGTCTCCTAGAGGAATTTATAAAATGAATAAAATATATGTGAGTGCTTTCAAGAGTTGATCTACCCAGCATGTCTATGGTTATCAAAGACTAAAACATGCCCAATGGTTAGTTCTGTTATCTATGTATGACATCTCGTTTAACAAGTTATAGACATGTAAAGATGTCACCCTCGCTGATAAGAGGTGAATTAGATTCTTGTCTGTTTTCACCATAGTGATGAGAACGTTTTCTGGATATATTCCAATTATGTTATCATCTACCGCATTTCTCACTACTTTTGTTTTATTATGATGACTAATGTCTACCTTGTAGTGCCACTTAGAACTTGTAGGGGAATCATTAACCGAAGAACTTGTAATGTCCAACTTGTAATGTCTGTTTGGATAAAATATTTTTATTTGTAAATAAAAAAAATTATATTGATACGTGTAAAAATTTTAATAAGTATTTTTAAATTAAAAAAAATTTTAATTATGTTAAAAAAATTTAAATTCTAAATTTTGAAATACAAATATGTTTGAATAGTTTTTTTTTTTGAAAATTTTGTTAGTTGTAAATAAAAACAATGTGACCCGTTGAGTCCCAACCGCCATGGAACTTTAGGAACACTTGCAATCGATATTGAACTTAATCAACAATCCTTTTGATGTCCCTCTATATTTCATTAATAGCTTAATCTCAAATTATGTACATGAGATCAAGGATAATAGATTTGCAGCCAGAGATTCACCATAAAGAGAGCCATTGTTGTCTGGTAAAATGACAATCAGCAGGTCAAGTTCTTTCCTTTGAGGCGGCAATTGAGTCATAGCATCATGATATTTGGCTTTCAATGCTCTTTCAACTTGATCAGGACGAGTAGATGTTGGGGCTAGAACAGGTTGCGGGTGGAAGTTCTGCACCAAAAAAAAAAATAAAGACAAAACACTTGTTAACACAACAAATTCAAGATGTCAACCACAGTAAACCAACATTATCTCCTAGCATAGTAAAATAAAACTACCCTTAGAAATGCACGATCAAACTGTCCACATACCATTCCAGAAGTAATACACATCTGCGCTAGCTCCTACGAACCACACTATCTTGAACATTGCGAGAGAAGTTTATGCAAATCCAATTGCTGACTGTTCCCCCATTCACCATTTTCTGTAAGATGTGGGAAAAAGATTAAAAATATAATTGTCAAATTCAAGATTTAGAAATCAAACAATATTTCACCAGGAAAGTACAGCAGGAAATCAAACAACAAATATTTGCACAAAGGGGGAAGAACAAGTGACTCGAAGCAGCAGCTAGTATAAGCAAAACACTTCCACACAAGAGGAATCAAAACAGCAATGCATCACAGCCAGGAAATATTTCATACCGCAGAAGGCAGGAAAATACACATTATTCACTTACCCATGGAGCAGGCAGAATGCGAGCTTCAACCTGCGCAAGCCTCTCACTAATCTTGATACCAAACTCCTTTGCATATGGGTCCTCAGCATAGGCATTATGGCGAACAGTCTAAAAGGCAAATGCGTAAGATATTTGAGGCACTTTCAAGGGCCAAAAGACCTTGTGAATAAAACCTCCAAAACAAATGATCTAATAAAGTACAGTTATTTTTTATGTGAACCACAGGGAAATGATTATGATGCTATCACAGATATATCAGAAATCGACAACAGAAAAGGATCAAGTTATTTCATACAAAATTATGAGACCATGATAATTGTAATAAACCTAAGCTACATGGATCAAAGTTTTAGAAAACTATTTTAACAGCCCAAAGAGAAATATGGAGACAACATTATCAACCATCTCGAATGCAGCAACCTTAAAGTTACTTTCATCATCCCAAGACAAGGGTATGAATGTCAACAATGAAATAATCAAATCATTTGAACTTCATATAACAGCCCCAAACTTCCACAGTTCCACACCAAATATTTGCATTATTATCTGACATTGTTCACATAATTTTAATTTGTGACCGTGAACCTTTTTCATTATATTTTTTTTAAAAGTAAATCAAACCTATTTCAACCTTCATATGACTTGCACAAATTCTTTCAACTGCAAAAGGATTTACATAACCAGGGAAAAAAAATAAGTTCATCAATATATGGCAACGAATGTACTAGCCCTTACCTGAAGAATATCACGCTACGCTGACAAGTCACTTTCAAGAGAGCAGTTATCTGTCTCTCATTCAACCTCTTTGAATACCTCTGACCCTCGACAATCTTGCAGACCTAAATTATCAAAGATGCTTTAGAAACATAACAGAACACAAATTTAACTAATAAAAGAATTAGGTACAAGCACTAATAGAAGCATTAACCTCCATTGGCAAATAATTTGGTCTCTGCTGATTTCCAACTTGTAGACAAGGCAGCTGTGTGTGGTGAATCACAAATCCATAGGTCTCTTGGAAATACTCAACAACTGACTTCATAGTCCCCCTTTCATCTACGGGAAACTAACAAAAGAGCAAGATAAATAGATACAAGAATTAGCAGAAGCCCATCAATATATAATTATAGCGAAAAAATTCCAAGAATCATGAGTTAAAAGATTCCAAGAAAAAGGAAAAGTTTTTTAAAAAATTCCAACGAGTTAAAGATTTTTAAGATAATAAAGAATAAACATGCCAAGGATTAACAAACTAGAATGAAATAACGTCGAATTAGCACACCACAAACTCAAATAACCGAGAGATTAACTGTAAACACCAACAACTCAAAAAAAAATAACGGATACCGAAAATTTACAAACCCACAAAAGCCATAGAAAAAATTCAGTAAAAACAAAATAAAAGAGAAAAAATCGCACTCAAAAAGTTCTCAAGAGTATTCTTAGATCAGATCATTAAAAATTTTCAAAAAAAAAAAAAAAACCAAAAATTCAGACAAAACCATCAAAATGAAGAGTAAACACTTAGATCGAAACAATACTAACAGTTGAAACCACTCAGATCTCAAAAAAGTCACCACAAACCACATCGGATTACACCACGAGAACTGCAATCACAGGACAAAACCCTCGAACGCAGCAACCACGCACAAAAACAAAAAAAGAAAAAAAAAAGCTCAACCTCTCAACTCCTTCCTTTACCTCAAAATCGCTCCAAAGAAGCCGCCTTCCTATCCTTCTCTTCCCGTCCTCTTCCTGCATTTGATTATCCATTGGCATGCCATCAGCAGAACTGGCTGAGCTGCCTGTGCTGGTGATTTCTTGAGTTCTGATTACATATGGTGTGAAGCTCCAATTATTGGAATCTTCAAACATATTATTGATAACTGGCTGCTCAACTTCCAAGTGAAGATCATGATGATGAGAAACTTCAAACCCTAAATGATAATTGTGGTAATTGTCAAACAAGTAATCAGGGGTGGGGTGATAAGGGTTTGGGATGGTAACGCTACCTGGCTTTGGTGGTGGGAGGAAAGTGGAGTTGTACATGGTTTGGGAGAAAGGGGAGGGGATGACTAACAAGACAAGGGAAAAGACTTGGAAATGTACCAAGTAGTTCACTTTGGTTTTTGCTTTGAGAAAGTGGGGATGATCATCTTATATAGTATCACACTTTAAGCTTAAAAGGGATGTCATTGTCTTAGAGAGGCTTCCTAACCAGCATCCAAGCAAAGTGTAGGGGGGTTCTATATGAGAAGTCAATCATTTTTGGTTAGTTAATTACTTTGTGCTAACAGAGAAATTGGTTAAGCGGGGTCCAAGCGCGCACTCTTTGAACTCTCGGACCTCTCTCTATCTATTTATTTATTTATTTAATCCCGAGAAATTAAAAACAAAAAAAAAAAAAACACGCACACACACAGTGGCGAGGTTTTTGTGATTAAATATATATATACAAATTTTTTTAAACGTCAAAATTTGAAGAAAAATTTTAGAATTAAACGTTCTCGCTTATTAAATTTGAAGGACTAAAAGTTTCCGTTTATTTCACAATAGTATCAAAAGTTTCGATTTATGAAATTTGAAGGACTATTTATTCCCGTTTTAAAAGTGGAAGATAAAAAAGATTATTTATTGAAATGTGAATTACGATTTTAGATGTTTCCTCTTAAATATATATACAATTCTTTTTTTGGGTTGTTCTGCTATTTAATTGCCTTAGTCTATTGTGCTCATAACCTACCTTCCAACTAATTATATCTTTGATCTCTCTACATTTGCAGCATATTATCTATTGTACTCCTAAATCCTAATCCTACCTCGAGGATAAATAAATGTAGAAGATTAGCTACTAAATTATGAGGGAAGGTAAATGGATTAGATTATATAAAATGAGAAAATAAATATTGTGAGCAATTGTTTGTTTGTATTAGCAAAGATGGTACATCCTCCATTATGACAATGTTAATATAAAATGCGGGAGTATATAATTTAATATTTTATTTAATTTTTTCTCATTAGGTTGTTGTAAGTTGTAAGTTGTAACTATCATGATGATGATAAGGAACCTTCAATTGATATATGAGGAAATTCAATTTATCCAATCTAAAGGTTTGGCTTACTCTTGAGTAGAGAAAAAAAAATTCAACTAGGTCGATGTTAGAATAAAAGTGTGTTAAATTTAAAATAAATCATAAACGTTTTTAATATTGATGATTTATTTTATTTCTACTTATAAAATTTGAGAAAATCTTGCATGAATATTTTATCATAACAAATATTCAATAATCCGTAAATAAAATCTTAATGAAGATAATACCGTATTAATAAGTTTTAAGTTGGTATCCATCAATGTAATTAATTTGAGCTTATTAACAGACCAAAATTACGTTTAATAATCGTATATTAAAAATAAACAAAAATTTCAATAATAAATAATGATATTCAATAGAGCATTTGAGGTGAATTTATTATAACTGATGTGATATTAATATGACAAAAATAATATTAAATTATTACAATAATTCTTATTGAATGACTTATGCTGCGTAATTATTATGCAGTTATCTGAGTATTTTACTAAAAAAAAGTTACAATATGTATTTTGCTGAATTTGTTTCATAATAAAATTATATGAAATTTCGTAATCTACCCTAACTTGTGGATTACATTCCTATAATATTGGACTTGAAGAGGTATAAATATATTTCAATAAGGTCCTATGTCACTTGCTAAAGCCTTCCAATGGTCTAAATTAGTAAGGTGCCAAAAGAACGCGTAAAAATATAAAAATATATTAATAAACGTAAAATTTTATTTTTGAATCTCAATCAATACACACTCCTAATTGTCCCAAAATTTGACCAAAACATTACTCGCAACAAACTTGCTGGCTATGTTTTGATTGTGATTTAGTTGAAAATTTTATATTAAAATGTGTGAAAATTTTGGTAAGAAATTTTTTGGTAAAAAAATTATTTTAAAGGGAAAATAAAAGGTAATTTTTTAAAAAATTATGTAAGAAAAAGTTATAAAGAAAATTTAAATTTTAAAATAAAAATGTATTTGAATATTTTGTTTTTATTTAAAAAATTAACTTTTTACAAAGAAAACAAAATCCAAACATAGCGAATGTGGTGTTTAGTTGGTGGGTTTAAGCGGGAATAGATTGGATTGGAATGGATTAAAAATAGTAAGTATAGGTTTTGTTCAACCAATAGGGAGTGAGTTTAAGTGGGAATGGATTGCAATGGATTAATGAGTTCTATATTTTTTTTTCTTCAACTCTCCTTAACTTTTTATTAATAATTAATTAATTAATCATTAAATTACTTAATATTGTAATTTAATATTATAATTAATAATTAATTAATCTCATTCATTATATTTATTATTATAATTAATGTATAATTAATTTTAAGTAATTGATTCATAATATTAATTAATTTAATATTATAATAAATAATTAACTAATAATAACTAAATAGTTTTTTTAAATTCATTCTATTATAAAAAATAATACTAAACAACATAATTTTTTTTATTCTATTTAAAAAAAATTATTAAATTTATTTCATTTCTAAACCCACGTATTATACCAAACAAATGACTTTTAATTCATTTGTAATTTACAATATTGGCTCTCTCCGTTTCCTCCACCTTGGATACTGGGTTTTAGGCATTTAGAGCAACGACACCAGCCCCGTCGTGGGGCTGGTTGTTGCAGAACAACCACCACATCAGCATAAAATGCTGATGTGGTGGTTGTTTTGGGACGAACGGTCTTCGATTTCGTCTCAGAAAACGCCACGTGTGGCGTTTTTGCGCCAAATGACGTGAAAAAATGACGTCGTTTGGTCCCAAAGGTTTTTAAAAAAAATATTTGTTGGCTGACAGACGCTTGCGCGCTTGTCCGCCAACTGACGTGACGCACGCCCAATGGGCGCGCGCCACGTCAAAGGGGGGTTGCAAACCTCCCCCTGGTTTGCAACCCCCTTTTGGCCCTCTTTTTTTTTTTTTTAAAAAAAAATTACCAACATGTAGAAAATATTTTTCTCTACAAAATGACATGCACTTTGACTATTTTTGGTGCAATATATGATTTTCTTAAATATAATATAATTAAAAATTATAATATACTTATTAATATTTTATAAATTTTAATATAAAATTATTAATATTTCTATTAATTTTAAGTTTAAGTCTAATAATATTAAATTTTTATTTTAATATTATATAAAATTATTTATACATATTTAATAATTACAAAAATTTTAAAACAATTAATTTGACTATAATATTGTATAAAATTAGTGAATGTGATTATTAAAAATTATATGTATTCATAGTTAAACAACATAAATAATTACAAAATTAAATAAATAATCGGGTTTATCTAAATGAAAAAGAATTTTTTGTAATTAATTGATAAATAATGCTAAATTTATAATTTTGAATTTTATATAAGAATTAAAGAAACAATTTAATTAAGAAACAATTTTTATTAAGAAATTTTACTTTTAATGTAATGTAAAATTATTTTCCATTTTCATGTTTTCAATTATTTAATATATGATAAGCACAATTTATAAGTTATATTATTAATATGTATTGAATTTGATAAATGCAAAATAAATAAATTTAAAATAATACAATTTAAAATAGTGAAGGCCAGGCCATTTCAAGGCTTGGTCTTAACTATTTATACAGCCGCTATAAAAAAATTATGCACGCTTGTAAAAATTTTATGTTTAATTTATCGTATTTATTCAAATGTTTCAAGTATATTATTAAATTTCAATTTTAATATAATATAAATTTATTTTCTATTAATTATTTTAAGTATTTCATATTTAATTGAGAGTATTGATTTTCATATTTTAAATGTATTATCAAAATTTAATTTCAATGTAATGAAAATTATTTTTCATTAATTGTTTAAGTATTAATTGTATTAACGAATTAAAATTATAAGTTGTATTATTAATATATATTGAATTTTTTAAATGAAAAATAAATAATATTTTAGAATTATATATATTGAATTTTATAAATAAAAAATAAATAATATTTTAGAATTATTAATTTAAATAAGAAGAATTAAATATATTAAATAAATGGTGTAAAAGAAGGTAGAGAAGAGAGAAATTTGTTGCGTGAATAGTAAATGCCGTTCATGAGCGTGAGCATTTTTTTGATGATGGTTGTTTGAATAGTAAAGACCGTTCAAAGCTGATGTGGTGCTGATGTGGCGCTGATATGGCTCGGTCTTAGGTTGGCCTTTTTTGGGGCTGCTGTGGATGCCCTTAGGGCATGCACAATAACCCTAAAAACAACCAGCCTAAGACCGGCCACATCAGCGCCACATCAGCACCACATCAGCTTTGAACGGTCTCTACTATTCAGACAACCACCATAAAAAAAAAGTGCCCACGCTCATGAACGGCCTTCACTATTCACGCAACCAATTTCTCTCTCCTCTACCTTCTTTTACACCATTTATTTAATATATTTAATACTTCTTATTTAAATTAATAATTCTAAAATATTATTTAACTTTCATTTATAAAATTCAATAGATATTAATAATACAACTTATAATTTTAATTCGTTAATACAATTAATACTTAAACAATTAATGAAAAATAATTTTCATTATATTAAAATTAAATTTTAATAATACATTTAAAATATGAAAATCAATATTCTCAATTAAATATGAAATACTTAAAACAATTAATAGAAAATAAATTTACATTACATTAAAATTGAAATGTAATAATATACTTGAAACATTCGAATAAATACGATAAATTAAATATAAAATTTTTACTAGCGTGCGTAATTTTTTTATGATGGCTGTATGAATAGTTAAGGCCAGGCCTTGAAATGGCCTGGCCTTCACTATTTTAAATTGTATTATTTAAAATTTATTTATTTTGCATTTATTAAATTCAATATATATTAATAATACAACTTATAAATTGTGCTTATCATATATTAAATAATTGAAAACATGAAAATGGAAAATAATTTTACATTACGTTAAAATTAAAATTTCTTAATACACTTAAAACATGAAAGCAAATACTCGTAATTAAACATAAAATACTTAAACATTAAACATTTAACTCTAAAACATAATAAACTATAGAAATCTTCCGTGATTATATGTCATTTTCACCAAAACGCTGCCATATGTGCTCAATCAAGTCATTTTTCAACGCATTGTGGACATTTCTGTTGCGAACTTGATCCCTATTAATAAAAAAACTTCTCATGTCTGGGAATGTTCCTGTCCGGCCTTGCAATGTAGTATTTTCTCCTCCTGCTCTGTTGCTACTTTCGGGTTGCTCCACAATGAATGCTGAAGGATCAACGTAATGTTGATAGTTAATTCGTTCATCCTCGACAATCATGTTGTGCATTATAATACATGCATTCATGATACGGTGCAAAATATCCTTATCCCATGCTAGTGCCGGATTTTTAATTATATGCCAACGTGCTTGCAGCACTCCAAACGCCCTCTCAACGTCTTTACGAGCAGCTTCTTGACATTGGAAAAACAGTTTATGCTTATTTGATTGTGGGACTGGGATTGATTGGATGAATGCCGCCCATTTTGGATATATACCATCTGTTAGGTAGTATCCCATGTCGTATTGATGACCATTAACCGTATATTGAACAGCCGGTGCCATACCATTCAAGACATCATTAAACACAGGAGAACGATAAAGAACATTAAGATCATTACACGAACCTGGAGTACCAAAAAATGCATGCCAAATCCATAAGTCTTGGGAAGCTACAGCCTCGAGTATCAATGTTGCTACACCATCACGGCCTTGATACATGCCTTTTAACGCCGTTGGACAATTTTTCCATTCCCAGTGCATGCAGTCAATGCTTCCAATCATGCCCGGAAATCCACGGTTTTCTCCAATATGCAATAGCCTTTGCATATCGACTGGGGTTGGCCTCGCCGGTTCAAAGACCGAACACATCAATAACGCCTTGACAAAAATGGAAAATGCACTGTCTAGACGTACTTGCACCAATGCGCAAGTACTCATCAATTGAATCTGCAGAACTTCCGTAGGCTAACATTCGTAATGCAGCAGTGCATTTTTGTAAAGGTGTGAACCCCATTCTACCAGTTGCATCAGGACGTTGTTGAAAATAGTGAATATTTTGCAGCCCTTCCACTATACGTAAGAAGAGACTTTTATCCATTCTGAAACGAATTCTAAATTGCCTGTCGTCATAGATAGGACGTTCGGCAAAATAATCATTCCAAAGGCGGTTATGACCAGCTTCCCGATCCCGATCAGGACGACGATCAGGATTTTCGTTTCGCCTATGCCTTCGTCTGCTCCTCAATGGTCGTTCTGTATTTTCCACATTCACACTATATGCATTCATCATTTGAACATATGTTTCTTCGAACATGCGGTCCATTTCTGCATCGAACCAATCGGGTTCGTCAAATGCATGATACCGATTTCGTGAGGAAGACATTCTTAGTATTTTTGAGTTCAAAGCTTTTTTTGATATGATGCAAAATAATAAAATCTATATGGTTTATATAGACATTTTCATATTGGTCATACATGCATTCATGATTTGACAACACACGAATTATTTGTACTGATTTTTTCGATTATGGAGATTGATATGACAACACATGAATTATTTGTACCGATTTTTTTGATTATTGAGCATGATTTGACAACACATAAATTATTTGTACCGATTTTTTTGATTATGGAGATTGATATGACAACACATGAATTATTTGTACTATTTTTTTTGATAATGGAGTATGATTTGAAAACACACTTATAATTTGTACCGATTTCTTGATAATTGAGCATTGATGTTGAAAATACATGAATTATTTGTACCGATTTCTCGAAAATTGATCATGATGTTGACATCGCACGAATTATTTGTACCGATTTCTTGAAAATCGAGCATGATTTTTAATTTGAACTCAAATTTTACTATATTTAATAATTAACATAATAAAAAATAAATTGTTTCTTTCATTCTTATATAAAATTCAAAATTATAAATTTAGCATTATTTATCAATTAATTACAAAAAATTCTTTTTCATTTAGGAAGAAATTTTATTCAAAATATTATATTTTATTCAAAATATACAATAAAATGCTATATTGAATAATATGATAAGAATAAAATATATAACTATTTATTATTATTTTACATTTTTAAAAATCTATAACCAATGATATTATTTTTTTATATTTTATATGTAAGTTAATATAATTTTTGACTAAAACCATCACCGATTTGATAAATATTATCACTAATTATACTCATTACATGGCCGTAGACGCAAAATTAAATTATTAATAAAAATTGCAAATAAATGGAGTAATAATATACACAGTACCATATTGACTTTACTCAATCATATGATTTTACGTCAAAAATTGCTAGTATTTAGAAAGTATTTATGATAATTACAGGAAAATGTCAAACTAATTAAGCAAAGTCATTATAAATGTAACATTATTCAATGATATGACGTAGGTGTTCATATTTAATAATTAACATAATAAAAAATAAATTGTTTCTTTCATTCTTATATAAAATTTAAAATTATAAATTTAGCATTATTTATCAATTAATTACAAAAAATTCTTTTTCATTTAGATAAACCTGATTATTTATTTAATTTTGTAATTATTTATGTTGTTTAACTATGAATACATATAATTTTTAATAATCACATTCAATAATTTTATACAATATTATAGTCAAATTAATTGTTTTAAAATTTTTGTAATTATAAAAATATGTATAAATAATTTTACATAATATTAAAATAAAAATTTAATATTATTAGACTTAAACTTAAAATTAATAGAAATATTAATAATTTATATTAAAATTTATAAAATATTAATAAGTATATTAATATTCATTCTTATATTATATTTAACAAAATCATATATTGTACCAAAAATAGTCAAAGTGCATGTCATTTTGTAGAGAAAAATATTTTCTACATATTGGTAATTTTTTAAAAAAAAAAATAAAAAAAAAGAGGCCAAAAGGGGGTTGCAAACCAGGGGAGGTTTGCAACCCCCCTTTGACGTGGCGCGCGATCGCGTCGATTGGTAGCGACAGCGCCGCAGCGCTGTCGGCCAACGTTATTTTTGAAAGTTTTTCATGGCCAAACGACGTCGTTTGGCAAACCAAATTTTGCAAAAAAAAATAACGACGACGTCGTTGCCGGATTTTACGGGACGAACGGTCAGAAGACCGTTCGTCCCAGAACAACCACCACATCAGCAATATTTGCTGATGTGGTGGTTGTTGCAGCACAACCAGCCCCACGACGGGGCTGGTGTGTCTGCTCTTAGGGCACCATGACCCTTTTGGGTGGCCGTGGTAAACCACGCCAACTTCGACAAATGTCTTTGAGTTGGCGTGGCTATTGTCGCACTCCTTTTTTCGTCCGGTTTCTGACGGGTTTTTTTTTTGATTTTTTTTTTTCGCCACATAGTTTTGCGTCAAAGACGCATAAAGCGGCGTTAACTTGTCAATGTCGTGTCAGGCGACACCATATTCCAAACTATTACCAAATTCCTTTTATATTAATAATGCAACTTATACATTAAATTAAAATTATCATACATTAAATACTAAAAAATATTTAATCAAAAATTTTTCATTATATTAAAATTAAAATTTACTAATACACTAATAACATGAAAATAAATACGATAAATTAAATATGAAATACTTAAAAAAAATGTGCGTAATTAAAATTAAAATTTAATAAATGTTCATTACACTAAAATTAAAATTGTGTTATATACTTATTTAAAACATTCGAATAAAAACAATTAATTAAACATAAAATTTTTAATAACGTGAATAATTTTAATAATTTCGCTATGCGAATTTATTTCAAAGCCTAACCTTTACTACTCACACGGCCTATATTAATTTTTTTCATATTAATAATACAACTTATAATGTTATTTATCATACATTAAATACTTAAAAATAATTAATAGAAAATTTTTCATTATATTAAAATTAAAATTAAATAATAGACTTAAAACATAAAAATAAATAAGATAAATTAAAAATGAAATACTTAAAACAATTAATAGAAAATAAAATTTTCATTACACAAAAATTAAAATAAAAAATATACTCTAAATTAATAAAAATTTTAATAATAAATTTAATAAATAAAAATAAATACTCCAAAACAAATATGTAATGCTTATTACAATTAATGAAAAATAAAAATATCAGATTTAACTCCAAAAATAGTCAAAGTGCATGTCAATTTGTAGAGAAAAATATTTTCTATTAATTGGTGAATTTTATTTTTTTTTTTGAAAAAAAAAATAGGAGAAATGGCTGTTGCAAATCAATGGCTGATTTGCATGACCATCGACGTGCGCTTAACGACGCCGTTTGGCGTCAAGGGCGTAAGCGGCGTCGTTTTGACACCAAAAAAAAAAATAAATAACAAAGGAGCATGGCTTGGCCATCGTCCGGAAAAAGCGGACGAGCGAAGAAAGCAAATGGAACAAGCAGAAGGCCACGCCAGATCAGCACATTGCTGATCTGGCGTGGCCCAGGCCACCCACGGCCAGCCCCAAAAGGGGCTGCTGTGGGTGCTCTGAGGAGTTTGGACACTTGCGTTTACACTTGGAAGCTGCTGACCTGGTGATTCCGTAGGGAGGTTGACTGGGCAAGTGCCGAATAGGAGAGATGACGCGGCAGAATCTCGGATGTTGACAGGAGAGTGCCACATCGGATGATTACGTGGAGAATGTAGGGGAGGAGGACTTAGCGTGGGCCCCAATAAAAAAGTGGGATGGGACTTCAGGAGAGCAAAGAAACCAGGCCCAAGGGTCACATGACTGGCCACGACCCGTCTCGGTTTGCTGCTGCAGCTGGAGAAAAGCAACGGCGCAGCAATACGTGGAGTTAATCCACGCGCCGATGAGCGCGGGACCCGACGTACTATCTTCGGAGGACCGGACACGTGGCCCAATGTGAGGCGGTATCTTTGTTGCCAAGGTTACCAGTTTGGGTTTATTAACGAGACTGCCATTACCGCATTTATTATGTTCGTACGAAAGGGAAAGGCCGGTGTGGGGGAGTGTGATTGGGGGAGAGTACGGAAAGGATTCTTTTTCAGTGCGGATTTTTGTCATTTTATCCTCCTTTCAATAATATTTATTTATTTATAACTATAATGTTATGTTTTTTTTTTAACACCAATTATTTAATTAACTCGGTTCTTTTTCGATTGGACTCATCGACGTTGCTTTGCACTTGGGTTTTCTTGTGGGATTGGGCAGTACTGCCAACTTTGTATTGTTGTAAAATATTTGCATTATTTCAAATAGAAAATTTTTAAGGGACATAAACTCCTATGCTATAGGCTTGGATATTGATGGTAAAATTATTATATTACATTAAAAATAAATCCATTTACAATGACATTTTAAACCCCCCAAAAAAAGGGTTTTAACATTCCATTGGTATTAATCCTTTTGTGGTTTATCTCCTTAAATAATTCCATCTTAACTTTGATCTCTTATACCAAACTTGTTCAAGAAAAAAAATAAAATAATCATAGTTCTTGTTGTATAGAATATTCCCTTGAAAATTCATCATATAGTCAAGAGTGTTACATTTTTTTGAACATTGTAATACATGTGAGCCATTTATAAATATGATTAATAAATTCGTGAAAATCGAGTTTAATATTCTTTCTACTCTACAATAATTAAAATCAAATAGACATGCGTATTTTGAGAGACAGTATTAGATTGAATGATAAAATAACAAATCTTGTTATTAAGAGATTTCAAATTTTAACTCTTATAACTATTTAAAAAAAGAAAGAAAAACCTATAACAAAAATTTTCAAGCATAATAATAATATAGAACATGTTGGGATCTTTAACGTAGAATTTTAAAACCTAAATGCCAATGGGATCTTTAAACAATTATGGAAATTGATATTATAATTATTGGATAAGGTTGGCAGATTGTTTTTGTTCTTGTTAATATCAATTTTTTTATTGAGTTCAATGAATTAGTCCCTTTCTAGAACTTCCTTTATTCCACTAATCTCCAAGCAACCTTTTGGCTTTTAACGCTTTTGATTTGTCAAGGAATGGTGCCGTGCAGTGCAGTGCAGTGACTGGTGAATTCTTGCACATCAGGTCTAACATTCTTCATACTTTACAATAATCCAAATCAAATAAACATGCACGAGAAATGATATTAGATTCGTATTTTGAGAGACAAGATTAGATTGAATGATAAGACAACAACTATTATTATTAAGAGATTTTATAAATTTTAACTCTTGTAACTGTTAACAAAAAGAAAGAAAAAAAGTATAACAAAAATTTCAAGCATAATAATAATAATAATAATATAGAACATGTTGGGATCTTTAACATAGAATTTTAAAATGGATCTTTAAGCAATTATGGAAATTGATATTGTAAATATTGTATGAGGTTGGTAGGTTGTTTTTGTTCTTGTTAATATCAATATTTTATTGAGTTCAATGAATTAGTCTATTCCAGAACTTCCTTTATTCCACTAATCTCCAAGCAACCTTTTGGCTTTAATGCTTTTGATTTGTCAAGGAATGGTGCAGTGCAGTGACAACCCCAGCATGATTGTCCTTTCTCTGCTATAATTGTTGCACTATTAATTGGACCCATATGGAGCTGTATTGTAGTATAATAGTAGAGTAGGGGAGGGGGGGGTGCTGGTCATGGTCAACTAGGGGAGAGGGCAAAGTCCATTTGTGGAATATACTAACCAGCTAGCCAAAAGGGCACAAGGGGGTGTCTTGCTGGAGAATTGAAAATGGGGTGGGGTTTTGTACTTGGAAGGGTAAAAAGGAATCAAGTTTTGGAATTAGTAAAGTGAGGCATTCTTTAAAGCATCTTTGTGGCTTTTCAATGTGAGAAGATTCCTTGCATTTGAAGTAGTTCATTTGTCAATTCTAGTTTTGTGTTTTTTTTTTGCCTTGTGGAGCTTTTAGCTCCATGTGATGCCAGGTTTGGGTGTGTTTATTGGGGGTCTTGTGGTTGTTTGGAATTAAATGGCATGATTAGCAATCTACATCAAATTTGAGCTTAATTAAATGGCATGATTAGCAATCTACATCAAATTTGAGCTTGAAGATTGGAAAGATGTTAAATTAACCAATCTCTATTGAGCCCAAATGAATCATTGTGCATAATTTAGGGCTTGTTCGATAATGTAAATTAATGTTTAAAATTTAATTAGTTAAGTGATTTTATTTTTTAGCATTTTGATGACGAGATATCCATCATTTGAAGTTATTAAGTGTTGCTTAAACTGTATAAGCAAATTTGAGCAATAAAATTGAGCTTAATTCTTAACTCTTAAGGATCATCTTAATGATTTTGTCCTCAATATCTGATATAAGGATAAATGGTTTAGTTCATACACTTTTTTTTTCTATTCTTCCTCTTACATTTCATTACACATATTTCTCTATAGTGGGAAAGAATTCTCTTGATTTTTATATTCTCCTTCTCGACAAATTACAAGATCTTTTAAATGTTTTTTTTTAAATAACTTGTATGCTACTTTTTTTTATTAAACCACACTCCATTTCATGTTTTTGTATAATTGTTTGATTTTTTTTTCTTTTTTGGCTTTTTCAATCTCACAAGTTGTTTATAATTTCAATTTTGGAACATAGGAGTTGGTTCGATTTAATCTCAAGTTTCGTCTTTGAATAAGAGCTACTTCTACAAGTTCAGTTCTAATAAAACATGATAAATTTACTTTGGCTTTTTTCATAATATTAAAATTGGATGGTTTTTTCATGGTTTTTTTTTTTGGTGAAATTTTTTTTAGTACTTTTTATTTATGTTCATATTAGGTTTTCCTATGCCCCTATTTTTAAGAAGTATATATTACATTTTTTTTTCTATTTAGAGGTATCTCCACATTCATTAGCTTTCAAATTCCATTTTGAACAGTGACTTATTGACCCGTTATACCAGTAAGTCCCAACTCATCACCACGGTTAAGTAACCTATATAATCAAATATGGGACTAATTCTCCAAAATTACCAAGATACGCCCCAAACCTTGACAGTCGATAGTCAAGTTCGAACCCTAATTGTCGCTGAAGGAAGTCCTCAACGTTACTATTAGATCGGCAAGGAGTATCTATCACTTAAAAGTTTAAGTTTTATCAAATTAATCAAAAGCAAATTGTCACCATGCATGATATGAAGTTTGTTGGAAATCCATCTATTATATTGTAAGGGGTTAGAGTTTGCGGGAGCCTCCTATTTCTTGAAGAGAGTTTTGTTTTGTTTTGTTTTGTTTGAAGGGCATACGGCTGTGATTGTTTTGTGCCTTGGAACTAAAGCCTTGTGGTATGTTTGTGAAGGAAACAAAACAACTTGGCTTTTGATCATGCAGGCGGCCTCGATTTATTGTATCAATTGTTTTGCCATTATTTTGTACTTTTGGTGGTATTGATTTGGCCATGACTCATGAGTGTCCACTACACATTGAAGCTTTTTGGATCATAAATATTTGCTTGCTCAATTTTAATGTTATTTTCTATTTTGTGCTTCAAGTACCTCTATTATATAGAGGGGAAAAGTTTGTTGGTTGGTTTTAACGTAATTATCATTATTTTTAACGATATTGTTGCATTTTTAGTCTTTTTTAATTAATTATAATATTAATAATACAAGGGGATATGAAAATTAATTGCTATACAAATTAATATGTAAGAGTTCTATTAAGTATCTGATCAAAGTTGTTAAACTCGCGATTTTACATAAAATCGGTAGAGGTGGAAGGTCCACAAAATCGGATCGTAAAATCGTAAGATCCTACAAATTATGAAAAATAATATAATAAGTATTATATATATTATATGTTAAATTTATAAATTATAAACATGTTCAAACTTATAAAAAATACACAAATTTCAAATCCATTCCATACATGTCTTCACAATCACACATAGAAATTAATAACAATCATAATTCATTGATTCATTGACAACCATGCATAATAAAAGTTAATTTCTAAATGATTACACAACCATTCAATTCACACATAATTAAACAATACCACAGTAAAATAGTTCCATTATTCATGTCCTCATCACACTTTATAAGTCATATTTAAAAGTTACAAAAATTAAAATATCAATTTGTAAACCCACATTACATGCCTTAACTTAAAAACAATCTCTATATCCTTAATCATTGAAACTAATAAAGCATTGCTCAACATCATACGGTATCCATCAAGTATACATAGGGGTGTTTCAATTTGTGGTATGAATGTAGTTGGAGAAATGGAACACATGTTCTCATTTTTAACTTGTGAGTTTTATTGCTTTTGTAGTTTGGAAGGAAGAAAAAAAAAGAAAGAAAACAAAAAACAGAGAAAAAGAAAATGAAAGAAAAAAGGATGGAAAAGAGGAAGTGAAGCAATGCTTTTAAACTAGAGTCACTTTGTAAGATTTCACAAGTTTAAGATTCAACTCGCGAGTTCACCACGAGTTTACCATTTTTTCGATTCTGAAAACGATTTGAATTGAGCTCTTAGTTTTGACTCTTAAACTCGTGAAACTGTAAGAGCTGACTCTAGAGTTTAACAACCATCTCATTGAATCACGGTGGGGGCGAGGGCAAAGCCAAATAGAAAAACTCACATTGGGTTTTGGGATAATTAGGCTCGAACTGATGATTTCCACCACGTCAAGGTGACACTTTACCGCTGAGTTATATCCCTTTCCCTGCCTGCATCGAGAAATAGAACTGACTAATCCTAAGTCAAAGGGTCGAGAAACTCAACGCCACTCTTCTTGAACAACTTGGAGCCGGGCCTTCTTTTTGCACTATTACGGATAGGATATGAAAATAATGGTCAAAATCGGATTCAATTGTCAACTGCCCATATCGGAAATAGGATTGACTACCGATTGCAAAGGAACTGGAGTTACATCTCTTTTCCATTTCCATTCAAGCTTTTGATAGTTATAAAAGAGTTCTATTAAACTTCTATCCAATTTTAATTCATATATAAAAATATTTATAATTATTATCTCTATCTAAAATAAATAGTTATCTATTAACATATAATCTTAATATAACTCTAATATTTTGTGATTATAAAATATTAATTATCTTATCAAATTTTACTTTAAGTTCCAAAATTAATCAGTGAATTTGATTGTTAGGAATATTAATGGTGCAAAGTCCTTACTTATGTTTTTTAAAATTAAAACAGAATATACTCTTGTTTTACTTATATTTTTTTGGATTAAAATTTTGAGATTGCTTCCATTTGGTCTTGTGAATATTTTGAAGACTTGAAAATTTTTATGTTTTTTCTTTAAAAAAATATTTTTTTAATATAGTTCTTCATTCATTCTATTTTCATTTTTGCAATTTCAATATAGTTCCTTTTTTTTTTTCATTTTTGTTTTCTTACTTCCACTTTAATTGTGTAAGTTTTTATTTATCTTTTTAACTTTTAACTTGTTGATGGAAATTAATGTAATTCTCAAAATTTATTACCATGATAATTTTTTTTATAGTATCAATAGCAACTTTAATTAATATTTTTAGAGTTGTAGTTGTATATTTAAAATGTATCTTAAATTATGTTAAATTAAAATTTAAATTTTTATAAAAGGATGAAACTGATTACTTTATAGATTAAATTTTTTAATTTATATATAGCATTTTAAATAAGAAAATAATACATTATATTTTATATATATTAGGGCACTCATGCTTTGGATAGGTTATCAAAAACTAGTATAATATTATTGAAAGAGCTTTAAAATCGCTTTTTGATTTTCACAAATTTGACATCGTATCCCTTTCCAACGCAAAGAAATATTGCAATTGCTTATATGACCATGCATAATTATTTGCAAAGAGTTTCAAGAAATGATTTTTATCTTCAATAATTTGTTAATAATGATGCTATTGTTGAGAATGAGGAATATATGGAATATTCCTTACCAAGCTAAGAAGTACAAAAAAAGATTCACATAATGAATTGCACATACTCAATTTATGTGAACAAATTGCAAATCAATTATAAAATTCTTAATTAATCTTAGACCTTAATAGTAGTATTTAATTTTTTTTTGCTATTTTATTTTGTGTTTTAAATATTAATTTTGATAGGTTTTATCTTTTATATAGTTTTTATGGACAATATTTGATGCTTTATTACAAAAATTAATATTTTGTACTCCTTCCGTCCCACAAACAAAGTTCACTTTGGTTAAAATATAACGTTTTATTAATTATTAAGTACAACTTATTTAATGCATTACTAAATGCATAAATTTATATTTTTATCCTTACTTTTTAATTTTTAGTGTACATAATTATTATTAGTAAAGATATTTTTAAATTTTAATTTAAAAGTGAACTATTTTTTTGGAATGGAAGGGGTATACGTATATTTACAAAAAATCAATAAAAAAGTAAAACAGTATAAGTTGGACAATTTAGCATTCGGATTGTTATATTTATCAAATAAGATTGATTGATTTAGTATTTTGATTCCAACATACAAAATTAAAATTTTAATATTCATATTTTTGTAGTTTAATCAGTTCATCATTCAACAATAATCATTTAATTTTATCAAATAGACTTATGTGTTTTCAGGTTTATTCCATTGAAAGGGCAGTACTTTGGGAGGCTTTTTATCATCTAAATTATATCATAATTGTTCATGAATAAACAATAAAAGTTCTAGTTCGATCCATTAGCCTAAGACCTTCGCGGCCCAACCTAATCTATTGTTTTGTAACTACCCAGGTATGAAATTGCATCAAACAGATCCAAATTAGGCCCACATCAATATTTAAGATACATACTCCATGGGTATCATTTGAGGCCCAGATAAACGATTTTAGTGGGTTTGTCCTTTTTTTTTTGGAAATGTTGTTTCATCTTGTATTCTTCATGTTTATTTTCTTTGAATTTGTTTCATATTTCAGAAATAAAGAAAGAAAATGAATGAACAAGTACGAATACACTTGTTCAACTAATGGGCTGTCATTTTTGTTGCGGACGTTTTAGTTCTTGCAATCGTATGGGCCATGTTTGTAATTTGAATTTTCCTTAAAAGTTTTAGTCCTTGCCTTCCACTAGTCCATCCTTGTTTCAAGGGAAATTATCAAATATAGCAGCGCTGACTGCAGTGTTATCAAAAATAGCAGCCGAAATTTTTTCTTTACAACTATAGCAGCCAAACGGTTTTATGCGACACGAAATGTCTAAAATACCCATATAAGATTTGAAAATCGCGCCCGATCGGTTTCTTCTCCACTGCGTTTGGTTTCAGCAAAGCATACATCCGCACTTTCGCTTCTTTCATCGCAAATACGATTTTCCGTTTCGTCATTTCACTGCATTCTCAGTCGATTACACAAATCTTCGTATCCAATTCAAGCAATAGTATTATTAATAATGGCGAGAACGCGCGGTGGACCGTCATCTCTTGACAAGCAGAAAAAGGAAGAGCACACATCTCGCAAGCGGACAGGCAAGAGTAAGAAGGTTAGTGACAACAAAACTTCGTATTTGATGCGTAAACGTCCCCCCTTTTGCAATATAATCCCGCTTTGCTTATATGACAGAAGGAATTAGAAAGTTAGGGTTTTTTGCATTTCGTCCTATCCCTTTTGCCATTCATTCGGTCCCAGAAAATAGAATGCGCATGCTAAAAATGTTGAAAACTGCGTTGTAGTTAGCATAATGTCGACAAATAGGAGGAAATGTTGAAACATAGGAAGAAATGTCGACAAGTGGCTCAAAATGTCGACAAATGGCGCAAAATGTCGACAAAATATGTCGGCGACAAACACTAGAAATGTGGAATACTACCAAAAAATGTCGACAAACACTAGAAATGTTGAACAATAAACATAAAAGTGGAATGCTAATGAAAATGTGGACAAACACTAGAAATGTGGAATACTACACAAAAACGTCGACAAACACTAGAAATGTGGAAAACTCCAAAAAAATGTGGACAAATACTAGAAATGTGGAATGCTACACAAAAATGTCGACAAACACTAGAAATGTGGAAAACTACCCAAAAATGTCGACAACGACTAGAAATGTGGAATACTACACAAAAATGTCTACAAACACTAGAAATGTGGAACAATGGCATAAATGTGGAATACTACCCACAAACAGATTTTGCAAATTACCAAAAATGGCATGACTGTTTATAGGCAAGGGTATATAGTAAAAAAGGACTATATGTACTTTGTATTTCAAATATAATCAATCATAATGCATCTACTTCTTTTGCTTACATAATTGAATTATGTTCTTTATCGCAAAATATGTCCTAACATAAAGGGTTTATAGTATGTCCTAACATACTTATTTTAGCTATATATAGAAAATGCACTCACTTGTCCAAATTTCTTGTTTGAGTTAATAAAATTTGATAAATGTGAAACATATGTTTGAGCAAAAATAACTAAAAAGACTTGTAAAAAAACATTATGCAACTTAGAGGTGGTAAAAAATATTATGTTACTTTTATTGATGAGAAAGTGTTTATAGTTGCTAAGTTGAAAGGGTCGAGAAGGTGTTTGATTTCCTTGACATCTGATCTTGATTTGCTTCATATCTTGCAGGAACAGCTGAAGGAGGAAATGCTCGTTCAGGGTGACTTTTTCTCGGCCCAGGTTTCGCAGTATTGCTACTACGAAGCCAATATGCGAAGAATCCGGTCAAAATTGAGTGATACGCAAAAAATGGTCCTCCGAAGGGAGAGCAGTCTTGCAGAGATGGCGCTTGACCATGAACATACATTCTGGTGCAAACAAATTATCCATTCTGTTTTGTTGAGGCAACTTAGGCCAGCTGACCAATCACATGTCGACTGTTGGTTAGACTTTAACTTCGTCGGCAAGAAGGTAACATTTGGCCGGAGAGAGTTCGCCCTGATTACAGGCCTCAAGATGGGGGACTTTGCGCTTGCATATTCCAAATACCATGCCCCTGATGGTCCTTCTTCAATCACCAAGTACCTAAAGCATCTTGGCCAAATAGATGAGACGACATACGATGAAGTGTTCAAAGCTTACGACCGTATCAACGCATCGTATGCAGACGATGATGTCGTTTCCCTGACTTTGTTGCTGCTATACACATCCATCAATGGCTTGGCGAAACGAACAAGGATTGAAGATAAATTGCTACATTTGGCCTGTGATTGGAAGAAGTTTGATGAAATGCCGTGGGGTGACCTTTCTTTTAGGGCCACTGTGGATAGTTGTAGAAAGGCCATGATGAATGCCTTGAAACAGACCGATCACCCACAACATCGGACTTACACTGTTGGTGGATTTCCAGTAGCACTCGGGGTAAGGGAAATGCCGCATGTGATTTGTTTTTTATAAATAATAAAATTTTTCCTAACGTAGTTATTGCACAAGGGCACATGTTCTATGGTGATATTGAAACACATTTTTTTATATGAGACAATAACACATACCTTTTTCCAATGTTATAGGTGTTTGCTTATGAGACAATGCCACATCTCCAGCGGTTCAAAATGGTTGAGCCTGTTCAAACTACTGGATGCAAGCCCAGAATGTTTAGATGGAAAGGGCTTAATGCCCAGAGACGAGACCAAGAAAAGAAGAAAGTTTGGTCAAGAAAGACTATTGACGGGGAGGTATGTTATGTTTATTTACTGAATATACCACACTCGAAACTACTTTTACGTGAATATTAATTCTTATCATGTTTCAGAAGGTGAAGGTGACCCGAATGAAGCCCACAGAAGAAGAGAGACAGAAATTCTTGGGTTGGGAAGAAGATGAAGAAGTTGGCGAGCAAGAGGAGTTCGGCAAAGCCGATGACAATACCGATATGTGTTACCATTCGGGAGGTCTCACTGGCCGATGATGAATACGGCGTGAGAACTCCCCACAATGCGATTGAGCTCTGATAGTCCAATTTGGACGAATGATGTAATCCATTCAAGACACTTGGATGCGAACAATGTTAGCATTCCGAATAGAGATCAAGTCGGAAGCAAGGAGGATTATGTGCCGCCGGTACATGAACCAATCATTGTTGACGATGAAGGAATAATTGGCTCAGCAAGAAGCAAGGACCCTGTTCTTGGGCCAAGGCCTCAAGATATTCATTGCCTTGAGGCGACAAAATCTTCTCGTGCGGGAGGGTCGGCTTCTGATAAATTAGACGAAATCGTAGATGTTGCAGTGGGCGATGTTTTTGAGAGTAGGCATCACCTGTTCTTGAGGATGTCAATGCTTGCCGTCAAACATTTTTTCGAATGGAAGGTTCTCAGGGCAAATAGCAAGTTTTGGTACCTAAGGTGTACGGATGTTAATTGCAAATGGAGAATGAATGCATCGGCGATTGGGAATTCAGATGCATGGAAGATTACAAAATATGACAACATCCATACATGCCAATCATCGTTAGTTCATAGTGATAATCGGCAGGCAAGCAGCAAAGTTATTGGTTCATGGATCAAGTGCAAATACCAAGACGTGTGCAGGCCATACAGGCCGAATGAAATAATTTCAGATATTCGGGCGGAGCTTGGGGTTAACATATCCTATCTCAAGGCTTGGAGATCGAGAGAATCCGCACTGCACGAAGTCAGGGGCGATTATGAGGGTTCGTATACAATACTGCCAGCCTATTTACACGTGATGCAAGAAGTAAACCCGGGCACGGTTATTGAGCTGATTCGGGACGAGGCTGGTAGATTCAAGTATTTATTCTTTGCATTTGGTGCGTCAATTCGTGGCTTTCGCAGCCACATGCGACCAGTTATTGCTGTTGACGCTTGCTTCCTTAAAGGAAGATATCCTGGGTCGTTAATTGTTGCGACGTGCATGGATGGTAACAACCAAGTCTATCCTGTCGCTTGGAGAATTGTTGATTCTGAAAACGACGCATCGTGGGAGTGGTTTTTGCAAAGGCTAAAGGCTACTATTGGTAATGAAACCGACGGATTGGTGTTTGTTTCTGATAGACATAAGAGCATTGCAAAAGGCATAGCGAATGTGTTCCCGGATTCTTATCACGGTGCATGTATTTATCATCTAAGCAACAATCTACGAGCAAAGTTCAAAAACAGTGCCGTGATCCCATTGTACTTTAAGGCTGCAAAGGCTTACACCATGGCTGAATTCAATGAGCACTTTGCGCGGATCTCAATGCAGAACTCAAGGGTAAGTGAGTATTTACGAGAAGTCGGGATTGAACGGTGGTCGAGGGCACATTCAGGTAGGAGACGTTATACAATAATGACGACCGACATTGCAGAATGTCTAAATGCATTATTGAGTGATGCCCGGGAGTTACCTATTCACATATTGGTCGATTACATCCGCAACACACTCCAAAGATGGTTTCACGAACGGCGCACCGCGGCTAGTGAAATGAAAACATTGACGACCCCATACATTGAACAGCTAATAGCATCAAGAATGAGAGAAGCACAATCTTATGTGGTTGAACCGGTTGATATACACAGATGGTTTGTACGGGACATTGCAAACCGGACTGCTACGGTTGATTTGCTTCAAAAAACTTGCACGTGTCGAGTGTTTGATATGGATCAAATCCCTTGTGTTCACGCACTAGCTGCATCTCGGCGCAGACAAATTGACCATTACACCTTATGTTCGCGACTGTATCACACTGAAGCACTTGTAGGTGCTTATGCCGATTCTATTATGCCGGTGGGAGACGCTAAGGATTGGAATGTGGCTGCTGATGTTTTGGCAATTCAATTATCACCCCCGGAACCTAGGTGTAAGAGTGGAAGGAGGAAGAAAAAAAGAATTCCTTCTACAGGAGAGGAGAAAGTAAAAAAAAAATGTGGTCGTTGCGGAGGGAGCGGACATAACCGACAAACTTGCTCAAATGCTTTTGTTTCTAGGGACAACATGTAGAGCGAGTTAACTTTATTTAGTATTGGATTTTACTTAGGCAATAGGACATTTTGTATATGCAAATTTTGTGGTCTTCTTTATTGAATATTATTAAATTTAAGAACGTTTGATTTGTATATAACATTACCAAATTACACAACTCATAATACATCTGTTATTAGTACAGTACGACACAATACTAAAATGAATAACTACTAATAAGATTATACATCTAATAGTTGAATATTACCATCATATTAGATTATGTAAAATGAATGTACAACAATCATTGTAGATATTAAATAGCTAAAAAAGAAAATGCAATCAATATTCATTAATGCAAATTATTCTTTACAATTTGCATTCATAATTTTTTCCAATTGTACATTTATATACATGTACCTAAAAAAGTAACATCAAATTATGTTACTAAACTAAAAAGTACTTACACATTAAATTATGTGTCAGTAGTAAATAATTTAATATTTGCAATTCAATATTTAGTATTAGTTGTACAAAAATTTTAGATAATCTAATATGATGTTGTTAATATTCGACTATTAGATGTATAATCTTATTAGTTGTATATTAGATATTCATTTGAGTATTGGTTGAAATTAGTATTAGTTGTACATTTCCGTGGGATAATCTAATATAATGTTACTGTTAGACTATTACATGTATATTAGTTGTATATTAGTTATAGTTCGACATTTTCAATCATTTCGTCGACATATATGTTGACGTTTTAGAGACCAGTGACGACATTTTTGAGGCCTGTGACGACATTTTTTATACCAGTGACAACATATATGTTGACGTTTTAGAGCCCAGTGACGACATTTTAAAGGCCAGTCACGACATATATGTCGACGTTTTAAATCACAATGTCGACATATATTCCTTAATATCGACATTTTATATTTTATCTGTCGACATATATGCATCATTATCGACATATTTTGAACATTCTCGACGTATGGACTACTTACTATCTCGTTCACGTTCAAACCCAATTCGGCCAAAAAATTAACACACACTTGACACCGTACCCGCAAAACAAACACACAACCCACACCCACACACCCTCTCGCGTGATAGCAGATTCAAATTTAAAAGCAGACGAAAATTTCCGCTACTCAATCGGCATTTTTTTCCTTCTTCAACTGCATGCCGTGGTTGAGCCATAGTTGATTTCGGTCATGTGGGTTGTTGAATCAGTGGATGATGAATGCTAATTGGCGATTACAGATGAAGATACGCGGGAATGAATGTTTGTCTAACGTCTTTCTCCACATAGAAGGGCTTTTTAGTCATTTCAGTTGGTCAAACAACTTGACCTGCTATATTTGTGAAGATAAATTACCTGCTGCTATATTTGATAATGGAGAAGACAAAGGTGCTATTTTTGATATTTTCCCTTGTTTCAATGAAGTTTTGGGGATTATTTTAGTATTGGAATCTTCCAAAATGGAGCAAAATTTGGTTACTTTCTTCAAATTAGAATGCATATGTGATCAAGCAGTAGAAGAATGTGGACAAAGAAAGAGCTGTAGCATTTTTTTTTTTTTTTTGAAAAGTAATGACTTTTTAGGCAAAAGATGTACGGAATGTTGTTGAACCAAAGTAGAATGATACTATGGTTGTTGTATGTTTCTTGGTGTTGTAGGTGAGAGGATTGGTGAAGCAGCATTTGGACTCCTTCAATTATTTTGTTAGGAAAGAGATAAAAAAGATCGTGGTTGCAAATAACGAGATCAGATCAAAAGTGGACCCAAAGATTTACCTCAAGTAAACCTGCCATTCCCATTATTTATTTTCCTTTACGTATATATTTGTTTATTTTTGGTATCATGAAGTTGCAAGTCCTATCACTTCTTCTTGGCTCCACTTGGAACAATTATCAATTTGTCTTCATACTTGTTGTCCATGTCTCCTTGTTACGGAAGATACAAAGATGTACGCATTGGGGAGCCCTCGATGGTAATTGATTATGTAACTGAAAAGCTCACTCCCCATAAGTGTCGGATCTCTGATATTACGTAAGTATCTCGAATGTGAAGGCATATGCTTCATTTACTCTTTTTTTGATAGAAGCAGTTTCACTGAATTAGCTACAAAGATGTTGAGGTCTGGAACCATCTGAATCCTAAATTTCAATATGGTTACAAGAATAGAATAAGTTATGTCTCGTCGTTATGTTCAGCGGGAAACACTTCAGTATAGCATTCAGATGTGTGGAAATTACTGTCAAATATAGATTGAAGTTGCCATAGGAAATTGGTTTGTGGAGAAATGTTAATGCATGGAAAGGACAGTGCAAGAATATCAATCTAGTTGTGAATTTTTTCTTTGACTATTTATTCCTAGGAAACATTCATCAGTATTTTTGTCCATTTTATTTCCTGTTTCTATAAAGAAATATGCATTAGTGGCAGGTTATCTGTTCTGTGGACACTGCTAGGATATCGAGTTTGTAAATGAATCCTTTCTTTAGGACCGCAACCAATTGAAGTTGAGGAAAATGGTCAAGCCAAGTGGAATTATTGCTTGATTTGTATATTGCCTTTTGTAACCAGAGCAACCGGTTGACCTTCTAAAAAAGTGATTGATGGTAGTCCTTATGCAAAAAACCAAGATTTATCTGTGCCAAAATTTGTTAGGTGGTTTTACTCGCAAGTGCGAATTTGTTTATGATTCACAAGGAGGTGCATGGCATGAAAATTCCTTATGAGGTTACGGGGATCCAGAGGATGGAAACATCTTTCTTGTTGAACTTTATATTGTCTTTGGGTGACTTTGGATGTGTAATTGGCTGACCGGTGAGAGAAAGGTTCATAAGTAGGATTATATATATTATCTTAAGGTGGATGTAGGTGGTGTTTTTACTGACTGCAGTCACTTGAGGGCACTTTACCCAGCAAACTGTTTGGTCTTTCAATAAATATGTTTATAATTTTTGGCTGTGATTAAGTGGAAGGTCATTAATTTGAATTTGTGTGCGCTACTTGCATTGCTTTGCATTGTATGCTATTAAAATGTGAAGAAGCAAGTTATTTTTGATTGGGAAATAATTTGGGTGGAAAATATGATTGATATAGGTAAATCTTTTAACCTGCTCCTGGCACTTTTCCTTGAAATTGTGTTACATATTTTTTCAAGCCTTCATCTCCTGATGATCTTGTTTGATTTTTAAGTCCATAATCAACTGATTCCTTATATTTTGATTTTCTCCAATTATAGCTATGCTGCTCCAATACTGGTGAATATTGAATACACTACTGGAAGTGGTCTTAGTGTTAAAGAACAAGACAAGGTGCTTTCAGAGATCAACAATTTTGAATAAAAGTTAAGTAAAATTGTTTGTACTTAATATTAAGTTTTGTGTTTGTAGAGAGATGTTGTTATCGGGAGAATGCCTATCATGTTAAGAAGTTGTTGCTGTGTTTTGTACGGAAAGGATGAAGAAGAGTTGGCAAGCCACGGTGAGTCTTCCCATTTGCTAAGAAAAAGTGTAGCTGTTGTTTGCACAAATATTTTGCAATTGAGGGAACAAGCACTATGGACTTACTGCTTTTTCAATTTGCTTTAGGTGAGTGTCCACTTGATCCTGGAGGTTATTTTATTATCAAAGGAACAGAGAAGGTGAAACTTCTATCTCTTTTCACTTATATTGCAATCCCATATATCTCATCGGTTGTCAATTTGTCAACATAGTTCTGATTCTGCTGAGCTCTACCAGGTGATTTTAATACAAGAACAACTCTCGAAGAACAGAATAATCATTGATACTGATAAGAAGGGCTGGTAAGCATTACTCTATTCGAGCAGTTAATTGTTTTTTAAATTCACCATTTGCCTGCTCTATCTCAGCATCTTTATCTCTCTCCTTTACCCAGTAAAAGAAATATCTTCTCACTCTCGTCATTTCATAATTTCTTTTTCCCTTCTAGTTGAGTCAATTACTTATTTGTTCTTCCTTAGGATGAGCATGGGTTCCTATTTGTAAGACTTTTTGTCTCTTTCTTATTTCCATTTTTTCTGTGATGAAAAAGCTGTGCTGAGGAGTATATAATTTAGCACTTGGGGAAAATGAAATCTTCGGAGTATTTTAGACTTAAGACAGATTTATTTATTTTTCTGTTGATTGTTGAGGAGTCAACAAACTCTATCAAATTTGTGTTCTGTACCAACTGGTGTGCATTCCTTTGACTGATTATTTGTCTTTTCTCTGCAGTGTGCAGGCATCTGTTACGAGTAGCACGGCAGCAACAAAAAGCAAAACCGTCATAAGAATGGAGAAGGAGAAGATATATTTGTACCTGAATCAGTTCAAAACTAAGGTTATTTATGTACCTTAATTTTATCGTATGTTTGGACTGAAGGAAAAGTAATAGGACACATATCATTCAAGTACGAAGATAGGACTAAATAACATCGTCTTAAAAGTGGCAGCAAAGGAAAGACATGAAAGAAGTATCTTTATGATCATTTAAATACCTTTGCACTTTGTTTTCAGGTTCCCATTATGGTGGTTATGAAGGCCATGGGAATGGAGAGTGATCAGGAAGTTGTCCAGATGGTTGGAAGGGATCCTCGTTATAGTGCGCTACTTTCGCCTTCCATTGAGGTGCAACACTTCAACAATTTGATTAGTTTATTGATGTCCAATGCAGATTTATATATTGCAATTCTATTTTGCTCCAATAATTGTTGCATAGGTATTTAGTTCACCAATCTTGGCACATTTAGTGCCCTAAGGATCCTATTTTGGATCTGCTAAAGCGGGTTCACCTTCCAATTATTTATTGTTTTTACTTACTTGGTTAGTATACAATGTCCAGAGAGTATGAAGTCAAAGGTACTCTGACTTATTTAATCTTTGCGGAACTAGTGCTAGTATCCACACAGATTGAACAGTCAACAACTGACACACAATTGATGTGCATAATCAATAGGATAAAATGTATGCTTGGAGTTGTGCTGCTAGACCAAGGTAACCTAAGTCACCGCTTAAATAGGGAATCCTTTACCTGGTTGCAGATCAAGTTATGTACTGAAATGATGCATGAACATGAATGTGCGTTATGGAACTAGAGGGAATGCTTTTACACTTTCAAGCACAAGACTTGAATATAATGAAATTTGAACATGCAAACAATGAAGTTTCTTGCCTCTATGGTCAATTTTTATGTTGTCATTGATAATATGGAAGGTGTATGGTACTATGTGAAACTTGATGGGTCCGTTTGGACAAGACATTTCTATTTATAAATGAAAAAAGTTGTATTGGGATGTGTGAAAATTTTGGTGGGTATTTTTTTTATAGAAAAAGTATCTTGGATGGAAAACATAGGTGGAAATTTTTTTTAAAATTATGTGAGAGGAATTTTGAGTGGGAAAATTTGAATTCTAAATTTTGAAATAAAAATGTGTTTGGATAGTTTGTTTTTATTTGAGAATTTTCTTATTTGCAAATGGGAATAGCTTGTCCAAACGCAGCCTTAGATTTCCAAACATGAAAAGTCAACGCTGTTAATGATCAGCGTACTAGTTTGCTTTCTTACGTTAATGTTTGGATGGTGTTGTATTTGAAAATTTTAGGTCTCATTTGGATTTGAGGTTTGTATTTATAAATAAAAAAATTCTTAAATAAAAAATACTATTTAAATATATTTTTATTTTAAAATGTAAAATTAAAATTTTTTCACTCAAATTTTTCTCATATAATTCTAAAAAAAATTTTCTCTTATTTTTTTCTCTAAAATACTTTTTTTTTATCAAAAAATATCCACCAAAAATATTCATACATTTCAATACAATTTTTTACAAATGAGAACAATCCAAACGAAGCCTTATATTAGAATATATAAAAGTTTTAGTGAAAAATTTTTGTAAAAAAAATTATATAAAAAGGTAAATTGGAGAGAATTTTTTTGTTTTTAAATAATATGCAAATAATTTTTATGAGAATTTAAATTTTAAATTTTAAAATAAAAAATTGTTTGAATATTTTATTTTTATGATTAAAAAAATTAATTTTTTATAAAACAAAATACAAATCAAACATAGACTAATAGTTTTGTTTTGTTCTTAGTGGGAATGAATTTTGCTCTTAGTAGGAATGAATTGTGGATTTCGAACAGAACAACTAGAATCTGATAAAATAGTGATTATAACTCTGAGAATTAATGGGTAGGTGGGTGGATGAATTTGAGTCATGTGTAAAAAAATGTTTGTGTATATATTACATTTTAACATGTTTGAATTCACACGGATCATGTTTAAAAAAGTGAAAAAAGTGTTTGTTTATGTATTACATTTTAGTGATTTTGCACCATAGATATGAGATAAAAAATATATATTATAATAGTCAAAGTGCCTTAAAATACATGTTTTAAAATTGCAATCTATACACACCTTGTATGTTTTGGTCTCAAAATGCTTCATGAGATATTTTGAGGTAGATCATCATATTCTGCATTGTGATTTAATTATCTTTAATCTATATATATATAAATATATATACTGGGTTAAAGAAAAACTAAATTATAGTTGGTGACATTTACATTTTCATGAAGAATTGCTATACATATATCACTGGTTTAAAAAATTTTGAATGATCACTTTTCTTTGTCAATAAAAACCAAAGTAATGGTATTGCATGCCTTATCGAAAACATATTTTAGTTTTTACTCATGTAAAAACAAAGAAGTAGGTTTGATTTTGAAATAGTTTATCAAATTTCAGGCAGTAGGGCAAAGATGATATTGTCACAGAAGGAGATCAACAAACTGTTCGTGATCCGAAGGACAGTAATGGAAATGCTTAAGGACAGGGGATCCTTTGTGGAGGATGAGGAGATAAAGATGGACAAGAAAGGATTTTGGAGAAAGTATGGGGAGAACATAAAGAGAGAAGACCTTGATATCAAAAAAGCCAAGCTTAGTGATAGCTCTGATTAGGTTATTCTTCCTCTCTTGTATTTTCAGAGTTTATTCTTGTCCCTTTTCTTTTTCCAAATTTTCTGAGTTTTGGGGTGTCTACTGCTTGAAAACTTGATCATCCTAGAATAACGGACTACTTGATCATTCCTCCTCTTACTGTCGTAACCACTGATCCATTCTTGTGATTTTCTATGCCATTGTCTGCTCCAGTTTCCTAGTATTGTTTGGCACTCTTTCCTATATATAGCTTGGCTGTGGAGATTTTCTTGCAAATTTAGGAGTCGTAGCTAACCAAGATTGGTTATGTTGTAATCACCCCCAGATCGTTCGGGGCCTTTAACTTTTGCAAATAAACTGGTGTTACCCTTGAAAGAAAGAATTCGTTATTTTTCTTAACAGAATAAACTAGAGTTTCAGTTTTCTACGGGAGAAAAGAAAACATACTATATTCATATAATTTGCATGAGTTCACTAGATTCAGATTTGAGGCCCCCTCAAAGTTTAGTATCATGCATCTCGGGATTAATTTAGTTTGCAAAACAGATTGGTGTACAAATAGAGGTTGTGAAGGTCTTCCAAGGAGGATGTAGTTGTTTGGATTCTGAGTATTTGCGTTTCTCAATATCCCGTGATCCAGGGATTCATTGATTATCCATAAGAAACAGACTAACTAAGATGGGGAATTAATAATCAAGTAGCAAGACAACTAAGAAGAAGAATGATCAAGGAAAAGCATGTTCTTTCACCAGTTGCACCAAGTCGAATGACAAAAGATGCATAGCTAAGAAGGCATTTATGGTGGTAAATGAAACCAACCCCATGAACACATGCAGCTCCGTTAAGGAAGAGTACGCCCAACTAAATCGGGAAAAACAACAATATTACCTAAGACAAAAAAAACATCTCTAAAAGGGGACAAAAGAAAACACCTCCAAATGAGTACAAAAGAAAATAAAACACTTAACGAAATCGGGAAAATGCATCCTACTGAGTAGGAACAACACACTGACACTAAAATTAAAAAACTAAAAACTAAAATTAAAACAGTTACTAATTAAGGAGGCTAGCTCGATTGGGAGTGATTACCACCAATTGTATGCCAGGAAATAAACTGAACACTTGGAACCTAATTCTCTTTCCACACTGTCCGTGATGATCCCGTAAACGTTGAATAGCGTAGTAACTAGACTACTGCCGCAAGCGTTGAATAGTTTGGCCACCGAACTATTACCGTATGCTTGAAGAGACTATACCCAAAACTATAGCGAAACACGTACCTTTAAAAAAAAAAGATTTTTCACTGTAGCTGCCCGCCTTGATTTTGGAAATTTTTGAACTAAAATAAATATTAAAAATCAAACCCCCAACAGGGCCCAAAAAAAAAAAAAGAAAGGAAAAAAACGTAAATAGAATAGAACCTGGGAACGACACACGTCCAACACCAACACCTTGTCATGAAAATGTTCGAGAAAATGATTAAGCGGACTTTGTGGACCAGTTCTATGCTGTTGTCCCAGAATGCTGTTACCTCAATAACAGCCAAGATTAGGCCTTTTATTGCTACCGCAACTGCAACTATAGCTACAATTACTATCAAAAATCTCAAGAACAAAATGATGAGCAAGAAGCCTGCAGTGCTGTACCATTATCCATGCCCTGATGGAGCTTTTGCTGCATTGGCTGCCCATCTTTACTTTTCTTCCACTTCCACTCCAGCCCTCTTCTTCCCCAACACTGTCTATTCCCCTCTCAGGTAAACTACTCACTTTTTTTCCTTTTTATATCAAGTTGGCTTTGTTAATGGACCTTTTCTTTCTGATTGATAATATTATAATTTTTAGTGTTTTTTTTTTCAGGGCTGAAGATCTTCCTCTAAATGAAATTGACCAGGTTTACCTATTGGATTTTGTGGGCCCCTCTGGTTTTGTTGATCAACTTTCCTCAAAATTTAACCGGTGCATTTTCTTGAATTATTGTTTCCTTTTTAGTTTGCAAAACAGATTGGTGTACAAATAGAGGTTGTAAAGGTCTTCCAAGGAGCATGTAATTGTTTGGATGCTGAGTATTTGCGTTTCTCAATATCCCATGATCCAGGGATTCATTGATTGTCCATAAGAAGCAGACTAACTAAGATGGGGAATAATCAAGTAATAAGACAACTAAGAAGAAGAATGATCAAGGAAAAGCATGTTCTTGCACCAGTTGCACCACTTGATAAACTAACTACTTGCAGTCTCACTTTGATTTGCTTCACATATATATGGATGTTCGTCACTTGAATACTGAAGTTGAAAGAAACTTAACTAGTAAAGTTGTGCTGCTTGTTACAAGAATGAGAGAGTTTGTTGAGCTCAATACTCCATTTACATGCAGCTTAAATTAGAGGTAAAGAGAGATCTCTTAAAATTTACTTTCCTTGCTGCCTGATAGTGCCTCTGCTATATTTGTTCAGTTGTTTCTTAGGAATAGTTCTTACCGGACACCATCATTGATTTACATATGCAACAAAATCGTTTTATCGGACGCCAACCCCATAGTTGATCTCACCTTTTGTTTTGTTAATTGAGAACACTCTACTATCCATAATAGACAGGTCAACATTATTTGCCTATTATAGTGCTTATGGTTGGAAGATGATATGATACAGATATGTGTCCTCTTTGCAAAGGATAACGTTAGTGTTAGAATTGGAGAGATATGCAGAAGGCATGCAAGCTGACCATGTTTTCCAAGCGGTTTTGCTTGTCCAAGAAAAGATGGTAACTTATTTGGCTAGAAAAGAGATTGAGAAAATGTCAAATTTTCCAGGTGATCACTGATGCTTTATATCAGAGCAAGTCTCAGATTTTCTTTCATCCGATCAATAAAGACAATTGTGTTTTTAGAAGTGCAATGGAAGTTCTCTTCTTTCTGATGAATGGTAAATCACTGCACGAAATCAAAATCTTGTTTTGATTTGTCTTTCGGGATTATTCCACCAATAGTAGGAAAAAAAAATAGTGGGTCTTTTGTGATGCGCAATCTTAATTTCACCTCAGCTGCATTCCTACTGAAATAATTGTCAGATAATGATTCCTACCCTTCTTTTCCATAGCCACCCTCTTATCCATTCTGAAGAGTTGGTCTGATTTTGCAGTTCAGTTTCCTACACAATCATAATCAAAGCTGCTACCATGGCATACATTTCATATCATAGTTTGCTTGTCTCGTAAAATAACAAAAGACTTCAACTTCTGAAATGAATGGTACTATACAGGAACAAGAGGGATCTACGAAAAACACATGAACACCATACATCTGGAACCAACCTGAGTTTCGGGAGTGATACACTGCCCTACTCGGTCCAACACAGGTTGATTATCGTTTCCTACCTGCTAGATATGTGAGCTCTTTCCAAGTTTTCTTGACAGTTACCAGACAATTCCATTGTATGACTTAAAACTAATGAGTTTAATTGTCTATGACAATGTTTCTTCTTCTCGTAATTTTACCTTAAACAAATGCTGCATCATTTTGCTTTTGTTGGTGGCAGCTCCATAGGATGTTGATGACAGATCAAATTGCTAGATATTATGGTCTAAGGGGGGCAATTTGTGAGAATTGATCCGATCAAGTGAGAATGCAGGCCACGGTCACCGAATTGCTGCTTGAAAACATTCCTCAACATCATAATGAAGAAGCTAAATTTACCAAAACTGAGAAACTGCAGGGTGGGAAGATGGAACATATGGAAAAATGGTGAACTGAGGCAATTGCTTAAATATTGAAAGCAATCTTTGAAAATACAATTTGGAATGAATGATGTGGTGAACATTGCATGAATTTGCTACTAACAGCACACCTTCAAAGATGGACAAGAGTGGAGATGCAAATAGATGTTAAAATATTATTCATTACTCTTAAGGCAGGAGACTAGTCCCAATTAAAGTAATGACAATAGTCGAGAACATCTTTTTAATTAAAGTAGTGCTATTGAATTGCCTTTTTTTTTTTTTCTGTTTTTTCCTTTTGATAACAACATAATAGAGTTAGTTATAAAATAGCTAAATTTGCTCAAAGCAGAACTCTACCTCAGGTTTGGGAAACAAACTTTTCTAGACAAAATGGTGCAAATCCAAACTTTCCAGCCTGAATGGTAAAAGCGTTAGGGAATGATGTGTGACTAGTTGGTTGAAATACTTTTTTTTTTTTCAATAATTACTCCCACACCCCTCCCCCATGCTAGGTGGCAATAGATTTTGGATCATTCCAATTTGTTAGGTGTTTTTCAGATTTTTCTTACGTGAGATACTCAATAAATATTTTCTTTCTTCAATATAGTACCACATTAAATTTTACTCCCTCACAAATTTAATCTATACTTTAACAAGCCAATTTTTTCATCGCAAACTTATTTAGTGTTGCGCAAAAGTAATTAGTATCGCATTCTATTTGTCCATATTTTTCCACTAAATTTTTGGTTCAATCAAAAGAAAACGAGTTTAATTAGAAAAAATCATTTACTTTAATTCAATTCTAAACCATTTGTTGGAGAGAATAACATATGAAAAATCTGACTAAAGTGATCTAATAAGTAATAAGTAGTTAGAACTCAATTTAAATTCTAAAATTTGAGTGAATAGGTTTTGAATTTTTTCAACTTAGCAAGTGCTCTAATTCTTTCACTTTTGTAATGTGGGGCAAAATCCATGAAATCAAGTATTTTTCTTCCCTATGAGATGCTAGACTACTAATGTGGCTCAGCCTAATTGGTATTTCACCAGGGTAATTATTCGGAAGATTAAAGGTCGAATCCCGAAACTAACATTGTTGGACAGTTTGGGGACTGGTATGTTTGGCAGTGGAGAACTATCCCTAAAGTGTATGGCGTTAACCCATGACTGGTTGAATAGATATATCTCCACATTTAGTTGAATAGGTATATCTCCATGTAAGGAAAAAATTTAATAATAATAATAAAAAAAAGATGGTGGACTACCACCACTACTACTACTTAGCTTTCAATGATAGCGGATTAAGGATGGAATGTTACTTTGTGTCCTTCAATATGGTGGTACATTGGCTTGAGATTGCTTCACACATGAGACTGACTTTGGGCCTTGTCAAACGTAAATAGTATGTGAACAAATTTTATAACATCAAAAGCGTGCTTTTTGGCACGAACATTGCTCCTTCCATAGAGGGAGAGGAGTCTTTGTCGCAATCTACCAACTTCAAAATCACGCCTTCTATTATTTCTGGCCCATAAACCAAAACTCCTAGCTTTTTTTTTCCCAAATAGTAGTTATATTACCAAGTCAAATGGCAAAAGATACATAGCCAATAAGGCTAAATGAGTTTTCACACATGAGATTGACGTTGGGCCTTGACAAAGGTAAATAGTATGTGAACAAATTTTATAACATCAAAGGCGTGCTTTTTGGCACGAACATTGCTCCTTCCATAGAGGGAGAGGAGTCTTTATCGCAATCTACCAACTTCAAAATCACGCCTTCTATTATTCTGGCCCATAAACCAAAACTCCTAGCTTTTTTTTTTCCCCAACTAATAGTTATATTACCAAGTCGAATGGCAAAAGATACATAACCAAGAAGGCTAAATGAGCCTCATGGTGGTGGATGAAACCAACCCCATGAAGACATGCACATTCGCTAAGGAGGAATACGCTCGACTAAATCGAGAAAAATAACAATACTACTTAAGACAAAAGAAATACCTCCAAAAGGGGGACAAAAGAAAACATCTCCAAAGGAGTACAAAAGAAAATAAAACACCCGACGAAATCGGAAAAATGCACCCTACTAAGCAGAGACAACATACTGACACTAAAACTAAAAAAACTAAAAGTAAAACAGCTACCGATTAAGGAGGCTAGCTCGACTGGGAGTGATCACCACCAATTGCATGCGAGGAAAAAAACTGAACACCTGGAACCTAACTCTCTTCCCACACAGCCTGTGATGATCCCGCAAACGTTGAATAACGTCGCAAGCGTTAAATAGTTTGGCCACCGAGCTATTACCGTATGTTTGAAGAGACTGTACCCAAAACTATAGCGAAACACATACCTTTAGAAAAAAAAAAAAAAAAAAAGATTTTTCACTGTAGCTGGCCGCCTTGATTTTGGAAATTTTTGAACTAAAATAAATATTAAAAAACAAACCCCCAACAGGGCCCAAAAAAAAAAAAAAAGGAAAAAAAACGTAAATAGAATAGAACCTGGGAACGACACACGTCCAACACCAACACCTTGACAAGAAACTGTTCGAGAAAATGATTAAGCGGACTTTGTCGACTAGTTCTATGCTGTTGTCCCAGAATGCTGTTACCTCAATAACAACCAAGATTAGGCCTTTTATTGCTACCGCAACTGCAACTAGAGCTACAACTACTATCAATAATCTCAAGAACAAAATGATGAACAAGAAGCCTGCAGTGCTGTACCATTATCCATGCCCTGATGGAGCTTTTGCTGCATTGGCTGCCCATCTTTACTTTTCTTCCACTTCCACTCCAGCCCTCTTCTTCCCCAACACTGTCTATTCCCCTCTCAGGTCAACTACTCACTTTTTTTCCTTTTTTATATCAAGTTGGCTTTGTTAATGGACCTTTTCTTTCTGATTGATAATATTATAATTTTTAGTGTTTTTTTTTTCAGGGCTGAAGACCTTCCTCTAAATGAAATTGACCAGGTTTACCTGTTGGATTTTGTGGGCCCCTCTGGTTTTGTTGATCAACTTTCCTCACAAGTTAACCGATGCATTTTCTTGAATTATTGTTTCCTTTTTAGCCTTTCCTTTTTCTTTTTTTTTTTTTGTACTTGAGCATCAACTTTTGTATTTCCTCCCTGCTTTTGGCCTGCCAATGAGACTTATGTGTTAAAAGTATCTTTTTTAAGAGCCACTTTGAGGTAGACTTTCATTGGGTTCAACTAGTTTTGACTAATGTAGGAAAAAAATTGGACCTTTATAATTTTACTTAATTTCAGTATAGAATTTGGTCACGCTCTTCATTACGAATTGTGCTTTGGTGTTAACCTGATGAACTTTTTGCAAGCTGAAATGTAGAGTGAGTTGATTAATTTTGTTTCTGTTGCAAATAAGTACTAATTTATGGATTAAAGAACTATTGTTATATTCAAATCAAGTAAATCAAGCAGCAGTTCATACAACTTAAAATCAAAATATCACAATTTTTCTTTTGGTTTCTTGTTTCAAAATGGTTTTTTACTTTGTAGGGTTATTGTTTTAGATCATCACAAGTCTGCACTTGAATCGCTAGGTATGGGAATTTCAGTAAATGGTAATAGTAATGTGATCAAAGTGATAGATATGGAGAGGAGTGGTGCCACAATTGCTTATGATTATTTCAAGAAGAAGCTGTTGGCGGAGGCTGGTAGCAATGTTGATGATGATCGCCGAATCAAATTTGCAGAATTTGAAAGAGTTAAGAAATTTTTTGAATATGTTGAGGATGCAGATCTATGGAGGTGGCACCTTCCTAACAGTAAAGCATTTAGTAGTGGCTTGAAAGATATGAAAATTGAGTTTGACTCCAGAGTTAATCCTGAATTGTTTCAACAGGTAGTTATTACCAAAAGACGGTAAACATCTTGCTGAGTGAGTATATCCAATGAGTTAGTATAATCTTGACTTGTGTTGGACTCCGAAGTTTGTCTTTGTAACTTCTTGGAGATATTTTTGGGTACAAATAATAGTATAGAGTTAAAAGAGAGGTGAACAAGGGAGGTAGTGAAGAAAGATTTATTGAAACAAAATTCCACATTCATTATATGCTGATTAGATGTAAGAATTTTAGTCCACAATGTGATCATATACTTGCCACTGAAGATGATTAAGAGCCTCCTTGATCCAAGTATACTCCAGGTACAATGAAATAGAACATGAACTTCAAAGCAAAGAAAAAGTGGAATCTTTATCTAAAATTTGAGGAAACAGACACACATTTTGTACATATTAAATTTGATATTTGTTGTGTCTTTTCATTTATGATTGTAAAAATCTCGGCAGTTACTTTTGTTGGATCCTGAGTCTATTATAAGTCAAGGCACCCTGAGTTTGGCTGAGAAACATAAACTAATACATGATGCTGTTGAGCAATCTTATGAAATTGCACTAGGAGGTGGTGCATTTGGTTATTGTCTGGTAAGTTTCTGCAAAGTGATTATTTATGATTTTTCATGGCTTAATTAAAAAAAAGTGGTGAAAGTTATGGGCAAGGGCACTTTAGATCTGCTATTTATGTGGATCTTTCTCGATAGGCTGACAATGCAGATTCTTCTATTGAGCTGAGAAGTGAGCTTGGACATCAGTTGGCTAATAAAAGCCAAAGAAAGAATTTGAGGTTTGTTGTTGCTTGATTCTCATTCATGCCTGACTTGCATAGTCTTCCTGAATATTTTCCTGCTGTATATGCTTGGTTTCTGTAAATTGTTGCTACATTAACAACCCTCAGAAGTAATTGATTAGAAATTGGAAAAAGTAGATCTTCTATTTGTTAGCAATGTATATATAAATAAATCAGATGTAGAATCAGCATACACAAAGAGAATGCCAAGAAAATACTTCTAGTTGACTCCATGATCTCATGTCAATGGATAATTTGGGTTTTTTTTTTGGTAGTGCTTATTTATGAATCAGTATTATGTACCTTTATATTAGTGTGCTAAAGTAATGCTCTGAAAGTTGGCAAACATTTTAAAATTCCTTTAGTTGAAGCTAAATTATACCATCTGCTGTTCTATGACTCAGTAATCATGAGAATTCTCATTGTTAATATTGCTGCTTCTGTCAATTTCTTTTACTTTTAATGTGAGGAAAACTGATCTTGCTTCTATTTGTTGTAGAACTCAGCAACGTTAACATTATCATGATCATTATCATGGTTATTGCTTCTACTTTTCATGTGCTTGATTTTCCTTATTTGACGTGACAATTTTTAGTCTGCCTGATGTCCTCTAGGGGAATTGGAGCGATTGTATACAAGGTACCAGAGCTTGAAAACGATCGCCTACTGAAAATAAGCTTAAGAAGTATTGAGAATGAGGACACAACAGAAATCTCACAGGTTCTTCTATTTGTTCAAGTCAGAGAATTTCCTCAGTTAATAAAATGTACATTCACAGTTAAAGCTAATGAATCATGCAATGACCTGCAGAAATTTGGTGGTGGAGGTCATCGAAATGCTAGCTCATTTATGTTATCCTCTGCTGAGTTTGAGAAGTGGAGAGTTCTTGGTGTTGTCTGACCTAGGTGACACTTCGGTTCCAATCAAGATGCATTTGTTGTATGCCTTGATGAACATTTGATCCAGATTGTATATGATGCTTTAGACCATAGATTCATTAATACATCTAGCTCAAATCCTATTGTAAATTAGATAGATGTAATAATCTTTTCTGCTGTAAAGTGCTTTTTTTGGTCCTAGTCTCCTAGAGGAATTTATAAAATGAATAAAACATATGTGAGTACTTTCAAGAGTTGATCTACCCAGCATTTCTATGGTTATCAAAGACCTAAAACATGCCCAATAGTTAGTTCTGTTACCTATGTATGACATCTTGTTCAACAAGTTATAGACATGTAAAGATGTCACCCTCGCAGATAAGAGGTGAATTAGATTCTTGTCTGTTTTCACCATAGTGGTGAGAACGTTTTCTGTATATATTCAAATTATGTTGTCATCTACTGCATTTCTGACTACTTTTGTTTTAGTATGATGACTAATGTCTACCTTATAGTGCCACTTAGAACTTGTAGGGTATACTTGTAAGGTTCATCTCGACAAGACATTTTTATTTGTAAATAAAAAAAAATATATTAAAACGTGTGAAAATTTTAGTAAATATTTTTTAATAGAAAAAATTTTTAAAAGGATAAAAGAAGAGTAAATTTTTTTTTAATGTGTGTAAGAGAAATTAAAATAAGAAAATTTGAATTTTAAATTTTAAAATAAAAATGTGTTTGGATAATTTATTTTTGTTTGAGAATTTTCTTATTTGTAAATAAAAACAATGTGACCCGTTGAGTCCCAACCGCCATGGAACTTTAGGAACACTTGCAATCGATATTGAACTTAATCAACAATCCTTTTGATGTACCTCTATTTCATTAATAGCTTAATCTCAAATTATGTACATGAGATATAATAGGTTTGCGGCCAGAGATTCACCATAAAGAGAGCCATTGTTGTCTGGTAAAATGACAATCAGCAGGTCAAGTTCTTTCCTTTGAGGCGGCAATTGAGTCATAGCATCATGATATTTGGCTTTCAATGCTCTTTCAACTTGATCAGGACGAGCAGATGTTGGGGCTAGAACAGGATGCGGGTGGAAGTTCTGCACCAAAAAAAAAATGAAGACAAAACACTTGTCAACGCAACAAATTCAAGATGTCAACCACAGTAAACCAACATTATCTCCTAGCATAGTAAAATAAAACTACCCTTAGGAATGCACGATCAAACTGTCCACATACCATTCCAGAAGTAATACACATCTGCGCTAGCTCCTGACAAATATAGGTGGTCACATACGTGCAGCAAAGATTGTTTGTGAGGGACTGCAGGCCATCACCAGAAAAGTTGTTCTCATCCCACAAAACATGGTAATGCGCAGGTCGGCTAGTACCCTGCAACAGGTGTTTAGAAGTGAAACCATGCCCATTATGATTGTAACCGGTTAATTTTGTCTAAAACGAGTAAATTGCATCATTTTCAAATACCTGTATTCCAGCATGGCTGCAAAGGTAGAAATCAAACTCCGTTGGGTGGCAGATCTTTGAATCTACAACTGTACCTATATTTACAGTAAGGAAAAAATCGATGACATCAATTAGCCATTGAAATAAGTAAAAACACCAGTAATGCAAAATCAGGTAGATTCCTAACCAGGTAAAATGTTTCCACTTCGATCAACTGCATTACGGTCATGATGGTTGTTGGCGAACAATCTTGTATGATGGCGTTTCTGAACCACAACAAAAGTAACTGGTGGATGGTAGTTTGATTCCAGCGAAGCACATGCCTATAATAAATACATAAAAAGGTCATCAATTAAAGATGTGAAACAAAGAACTCCATTTAAGGACAAAAAAGCCTTCACCCTTCGGATTGCATCAAGTTCATAAAGCAACACTTGATAGAATTGCCCTTCACTGACACCATCTCTGCAAAGATCAAGTCAATGTCAGGCATGAGAGGTGAGAAAAGAAGTCGTTTAACTTGAGGAAATGAATGTCAATGGGATGTCCATCATACCTATAGAAAATAATCCTCTGTGGCTTCTGTTCAGTTGCTTTACGGAAAGAAATTGCAATGCTCTGACAAATACAAGTATTGCTATCAGCTCAAGGTCCCGAATTGCAAATTGTAAAAAAATGGAGTACATTCAAACTGGAAAGCTATAAATGTGACCCATGGAGAGGGTTCATACTTGATCATGCCCCCAGTCACAGTTCTAGGAGGATCTGGAATGAGCCCTAGTTTATGGGGTTTAACACTAACCCGAAAAGCATATTCGGTAACTTCAGGCCAATCCTGAGATGCAACAACCTACATTCCATTTGAAATTAATGACAAGACACACACATAATTGAGCTTACTCTGGAAGAGAGAGAGATTGTGTATGCATGACACATAAGCTGAATTGCATTTAGAAGGATATCATACAGCTGCAATAGATGGGCTTGAGTCCTCGCCAGGGTGGGGATGCGTAACGTCAGCACCAAATGTTATAGTTGGCCTGTCACTAACAAGAGGTATACGCCTAGACAGAGCATCAACAAGTACAGTGTTCCTTCCACCAACTTTCACGTTGATCTTCAACACGACATTGGCAAGATATTGTTTGCTCATCTTAAATACTTGCGCTGTCAGACAGCATTGAGAAACAATTCCAAGATCTGTCTCACAAATCCGTTTCAGATCACCTGTTTAGAAAACAATTAAACAAATGAGCACAACTTAGCAAGCCACCAAGTACGGATAATAGGTTTGCAGCCAGAGATTCACCATAAAGAGAGCCATTGTTGTCTGGTAAAATGACAATCAGCAGGTCAAGTTCTTTCCTTTGAGGCGGCAATTGAGTCATAGCATCATGATATTTGGCTTTCAATGCTCTTTCAACTTGATCAGGACGAGCAGATGTTGGGGCTAGAACAGGATGCGGGTGGAAGTTCTGCACCAAAAAAAAAATGAAGACAAAACACTTGTTAACGCAACAAATTCAAGATGTCAACCACAGTAAACAAACATTATCTCCTAGCATAGTAAAATAAAACTACCCTTAGGAATGCACGATCAAACTGTCCACATACCATTCCAGAAGTAATACACATCTGCGCTAGCTCCTGACAAATATAGGTGGTCACATACGTGCAGCAAAGATTGTTTGTGAGGGACTGCAGGCCATCACCAGAAAAGTTGTTCTCATCCCACAAAACATGGTAATGCGCAGGTCGGCTAGTACCCTGCAACAGGTGTTTAGAAGTGAAACCATGCCCATTATGATTGTAACCGGTTAATTTTGTCTAAAACGAGTAAATTGCATCATTTTCAAATACCTGTATTCCAGCATGGCTGCAAAGGTAGAAATCAAACTCCGTTGGGTGGCAGATCTTTGAATCTACAACTGTACCTATATTTACAGTAAGGAAAAAATCGATGACATCAATTAGCCATTGAAATAAGTAAAAACACCAGTAATGCAAAATCAGGTAGATTCCCAACCAGGTAGAATGTTTCCACTTCGATCAACTGCATTACGGTCATGATGGTTGTTGGCGAACAATCTTGTATGATGGCGTTTCTGAACCACAACAAAAGTAACTGGTGGATGGTAGTTTGATTCCGGCGAAGCACATGCCTATAATAAATACATAAAAAGGTCATCAATTAAAGATGTGAAACAAAGGTGCTTTCCATTCAATGAATGGCAAAAACTCCATTTAAGGACAAAAAAGCCTTCACCCTTCGGAGTGCATCAAGTTCATAAAGCAACACTTGATAGAATTGCCCTTCACTGACACCATCTCTGCAAAGATCAAGTCAATGTCAGGCATGAGAGGTGAGAAAAGAAGTCGTTTAACTTGAGGAAATGAATGTCAATGGGATGTCCATCATACCTATAGAAAATAATCCTCTGTGGCTTCTGTTCAGTTGCTTTACGGAAAGAAATTAGCAATTCTCTGACAAATACAAGTATTGCTATCAGCTCAAGGTCCCGAATTGCAAATTGTAAAAAAATGGAGTACATTCAAACTGGAAAGTTATAAATGTGACCCAGGGAGAGGATTCATACTTGATCATGCCCCCAGTCACAGTTCCTCTAGTAGGATCTTGCCAAGTTTTAAACAAGTCTTGAATGAGCTCTTGTCGATGGGCTTGAGCACTAACCAGACCAGCATATTTGGTAACTTCAGGCCAATCCTGAGATGCAACAACCTACATTCCATTTGAAATTAATGACAAGACACACACATAACTGAGCTTACTCTGGAAGAGAGAGAGATTGTGTATGCATGACACATAAGCTGAATTGCATTTAGAAGGTTATCATACAGCTGCAATAGATGGGCTTGAGTCCTCTCCAGGGTGGGAATGCGTAACGTCAGCACCAAATATTATAGTTGGCTTGTCACTAACAAGAGGTATACGCCTAGACAGAGCATCAACAAGTACAGTGTTCCTTCCACCAACTTTCACGTTGATCTTCAACACGACATTGGCAAGATATTGTTTGCTCATCTTAAATACGTGCTTTCTCAGACAGCATTGAGAAACAATTCCAAGATCTGTCTCACAAATCCGTTTCAGATCACCTGTTTAGAAAACAATTAAACAAATGAGCACAACTTAGCAAGCCACCAAGTACGGATAATAGGTTTGCAGCCAGAGATTCACCATAAAGAAAGCCATTGTTGTCTGGTAAAATGACAATCAGCAGGTCAAGTTCTTTCCTTTGAGGCGGCAATTGAGTCATAGCATCATGATATTTGGCTTTCAATGCTCTTTCAACTTGATCAGGACGAGCAGATGTTGGGGCTAGAACAGGATGCGGGTGGAAGTTCTGCACCAAAAAAAAAAAAAGAAGACAAAACACTTGTTAACACAACAAATTCAAGATGTCAACCACAGTAAACCAACATTATCTCCTAGCATAGTAAAATAAAACTACCCTTAGAAATGCACGATCAAACTGTCCACATACCATTCCAGAAGTAATACACATCTGCAATAGCTCCTGACAAAAGCTACGAACCATACTATCTTGAACATTGCGAGAGAAGTTTATGCAAATCCAATTGCTGACTGTTCCCCCATTCACCATTTTCTGCAAGATGTGGGAAAAAGATTAAAAATATAATTGTCAAATTCAAGATTTAGAAATCAAACAATATTTCACCAGGAAAGTACAGCAGGAAATCAAACAACAAATATTTGCACAAAGAGGGAAGAACAAGTGACTCGAAGCAGCAGCTAGTATAAGCAAAACACTTCCACACAAGAGGAATCAAAACAAATCTCTTACACCAACCATAAAAGAAAATTTTTCAATATTAATTATTTAGATACACATTAATAACTTACTTCTGAATCAGAACAACATTGATATGAACAATTAATCCAATGCAAGGAAGGGTAAACAGTGATCATATCTATTGATTGATCTAACCTTATTCATCATGTTCCATTGTCCGACTTGTGGCAGACAATCCTTCTCCCGACCAGAATCATGGTACTTGAGCTGGGAAAAAAAATTAAGAGTGCACTATCATTAAATATTCAAACAGCAATGCATCACAGCCAGGAAATATTTCATACCGCAGAAGGCAGGAAAATACACATTATTCACTTACCCATGGAGCAGGCAGAATGCAAGCTTCAACCTGCGCAAGCCTCTCACTAATCTTGATACCAAACTCCTTTGCATATGGGTCCTCAGCATAGGCATTATGGCGAACAGTCTAAAAGGCAAATGCGTAAGATATTTGAGGCACTTTCAAGGGCCAAAAGACCTTGTGAATAAAACCTTCAAAACAAATGATCTAATAAAGTACAGTTATTTTTTATGTGAACCACAGGGAAATGATTATGATGCTATCACAGATATATCAGAAATCGACAACAGAAAAGGATCAAGTGATTTCATACAAAATTATGAGACCATGATAATTGTAATAAACCTAAGCTACATGGATCAAAGTTTTAGAAAACTATTTTAACAGCCCAAAGAGAAATATGGAGACAACATTATCAACCATCTCGAAGGCAGCAACCTCAAAGTTACTTTCATCATCCCAAGACAAGGGTATCAATGTCAACAATGAAATAATCAAATCATTTGAACTTCATATAACAGCCCCAAACTTCCACAGTTCCACACCAAATATTTTTTAGATACACTATCAATTAATTATGATTGGGTTTCTTTGGCTAAGAATAATTACTGGACTAAGCATGTTCTCCCGGCCAGCGATGGTCACGGGTGCCCATAATTGAGCAAGTATGACATGTTCGAGTGCTCTTCTGATCTGATTCCTGATGACCATCTGATCGTCGATTCTAGGAGGGGGAGACGGAGATCTGATAACTGAAACACCAAACAAATAATGGTTTAATCAGTGTCCATTTAGTAACAATAATTGGGATGAGAACTAAAATTTTTCAATTTGTAACTCACAGGTAGAATCTATTTCATCATCTTCTTCGTTCCAGAAAAAGAGAAATCTTTTCTGTGATGCCCGGCCGGACACACACAATAAGCTGCCAAAGTAATCTAAGAACTCAGATCCAGTGAAAGTTCCATCAATATCCTCAAACCCTCCACCTGGAAGGACCATCCGTTTACCTTCAGGGGCCATGCCCTTAAACCAGGCTGCAGGCTCGCAGAAGACTGACTGGTATTTTTTTGGAGGACCAACAAACTGTATAGTATACGGAGTATAGTTTATGGAAAGAAATGTTTGATTGGCGAGTAGGAACTTGAAATATTCTAAGTTAAATACTAAAATATTACCGTTCTTGCATTCCATAAGTCCATTGGATGGAGATGGAGGTCAACGAGGTAATCAAAATAACGGTGGCTTCGCAGAAGTTTGATGATGATGAATATTTGTTGTTGTTGTTGTTTGGAGGATTGAAAAAGTTTTTAAACTCGTACTACAATTTAATATAAATTTTTAATGAAAAGTTGTTCTAAACAAACAGAGTTTATACTCCCCCATTCTTAAAAAAAATAAAAATTCATTTATATATTTAATGTATCAACAAATTTTTATTTTTGTTCTTATCTATTAATGATAGGCTATAGATAATACTCCATTCTGTCCCAAATGAAAATTTTAATTTTAATTTTTTTTTAATTTTTAATATAAAATTTTTGTACTATATTTACTAATAATGAAAATATAGAAATTAAATTAAATATAAATATAAAAATATAAAAAAATATATTTATAATACATTAAATGTATTATATTTTATAATTTTAAAAAAATTATGTCAAATCAAAAATGAATTTTTTTAAGACGGGAGAGTATAAGAATTTTATTCAATGTTATTTAAAAGTAAATTTTTGTAGAAAAAAATTAAAAGTATATATATATATATATACATATATTTTTTGGGCGGGATGGAGAAAGTAAGTGGTAGTAAGCAATTGACAATTTTTAACCAAACATAGGAGACTACAAATATGATTTACTTTGAGTACAATAATTTACAATTATCAAATACTCTTTCACAAGACAATTTGATTCGCATGAAATTCGGCCAAAATTTTGTCTAAATAATAGAAAATATTCAGTCAGACAACGGAAATTTACGGTGGTTCTTTAAAAAAATTTCCCTGCATGATATTGATAATGACTTCGTAGATATGACATATATTACTATTTTCGTCTCAAAAAATAGATTTTAATTTTAAAATTTTCTTTATTCCAAACAAAAAGTTTATTTTTTTTATAAAATTTTTATATTATCTTCATTAATAATGATAATATATAAATTAAATTAAAAAATAAAGATAAAAATATAAAATTATATATTTAATTATAAATTAAATGTGTTGTATTTTGTAAATTATATCAAGTGAATTTTTTAATTTTATTTTTTTTGGGAAAAAAAGAGAATATTAATCTGGAGTGGACGCAGTTGCTTCGTGTGAACATACCTAATGGAATCAAAATTCTTTTTTTCTGATTCAGATATTACGTAGATTTTATTAAATTTTAATTTGTTACTAATCAAAACGTGTAACTATCCGACCACATTCTGGAAGACTGAGCAACTAATGAGCCCCCCCCGGGAGACGTCAGACGAGGTGTTCATGTTCATACTTGCAGCGGCAACACGATATTCAGGTTATGTTTAGATTGTGATTTATTTAAAAAAATTTATATTAAATTTGGGTTACTATTTTAATTGATGAGATAAGTACTTTATCTGAACTCTGTGTCAATACGATATTTTGGAATAAAAGAACTAATTAAAAATCATCTTACTCATATTATAATTCAGCAAACCAGATTTTAGCCTAATTTTTATATTTAGTAGAATATTATACTAGTTTGTGTTTTCTCAATTGTAATAGTGATTTGATTTCAAAATACTCTCTTTATCTCAGAAAAAAAAAATCTATTTTTAGTGAAGTATAACTTTTCTTTTTTAGTTATAAGGTAAAATACAATTCATGCACTTTAAATGCAAAAAAAATTTTATTCTTATTTTTAAATGTGAATTATGTATAATTATTATTAATAGAAATAATATACAAATTTATTTCAGAAATGGACATTTTTGGGATAAAATAAAATTTTCAAATATGAACTTTTTTAAAGCTTCTTTTATATACTCCCTTCATCCAAAAAAAAAAAAAGAGAGTTTAATTTTGATTTAGTATTACTCTTTTCTAGTGACAAAATACGACACATTGAGTGTACAAATTAAATGTATAATTTTATATTTTTATTACTATATTTTAATTTTAATTATATATTATGATTATTAGTAACAATAATTTAAGTTCATACCAAAAATCAGACTTTTTTTAGAATAAAGAAAATTTTTGAAACAATTTTTTTTTTAACTGAGATAGTATTAAAAAAAATGTCATTTATAGAGAGGTTCAATTCAATACAACCGAGTGAGAATATTACGCCCAAAAATAAAATATAGCGTACTACTATGGTCGGCAGTCCGAATTTTTTTTTTCTTTTTAAATTTTGTTTATTAATTTTTTTTTTTATTGTAAGGGTCACAGTCTCCATTTCCACTCTTTTCTTTGTGGGGAAATTTCAAAAATAGCAGGCCCAGCTCCTTCATTTACAAATATAGCAGCCCCGCTTTTTTCTTTTGAAACATGGCAGGTCAACTGTGTTTGACCATGTGAAAATACCACAATGTCCTTCAATATAGCAAACTGCATCGTTATTCTTCAGTAATCTTGATTATTGATTCATTATTCTTCATTCTCAAATTGCGAGGATCATCGTTTCATCATCTCATTTGCTGGCTTGAACGGTTTACAATGATGTGTAGTCCATACACTGTTTTCATCCTCATTGTCGCTGTGTAATAAGTTAGGACGAAAAACAAAACCCGATCGACGAACACGGAGTATTTCCTCTGGAAATAGGTTGTTTTATGGACCTGCATCTTATACAAGCTTCAAAGAAAGAAATTATACAGTTGTTTATGTACTCTACGATTTTGTCGACATTTTGGTCGATACGTGTATCGACATTTGTTTATGTATTCTATATATTGGTCGATGTTTTGGTTGACATTTTAGTCGACATTATACTCCACATTTGAGTCGATATATTTGTCGACATTTGAGACGATATTTTGGTAGACATATTTGTCGACATTTTTGTCGACATTTTACTAGAGAGGTTAAAAATATGAAAATGCCACGGCATTTGAAAGTTGCGACCGTTCGTTTTCCCACTCCCATTCAGTTATCCCTCATCATTCGCAGTTACTTCCAAAAAGTTTCAATTCCTTCCAAAAGGCTCCAGACCGATTCAGCACCCTTACCAACCATCCTTTGCCTTAGTTCGAGTTCAGCAAAGTACCTACACCATCAATGGCACGCACGCGAGGTGGATGCCTGTCGTCGGACACAATGGAGGAGAAATCAAAGAATGTGCAAAAGAAAAAGGTCAGTTTTTTCTAAGTGTGATGTTGAATGCATTGTTGTTTTACTTATTTGAAGCTTCCTGTGTTGGTGAGTTAGCAGCTGATTGTTGTTTTGCTTATTTCTGCTTATTTGAACATTATATTTGAACCTTATAAGTTAGGGTTTTATCACATAGTGTTTTTGTTCATATACAACAAACGGTTGAAAGAATACGCGTTTGCAAATGTTAATGTTAGCCATAAACAGTTTGAGGATAAATACATGGAGACCAAATGCCGACATTTCTGTCGACTGTTTACCTTAGACTAAACCCTCGACTAAAGTATCGATTTAAGTGTCGACTAAATTATCGACGAGAGTATGGAGTAAAATCTCGAGTGAAGTGTCGACTGAAGTATCGAGTAAAATATCGAATAATGTGACCAATTAAATCCACACTAAAAACATATTGTAGTTTCATCGAAACATATAAATGCTGACTAATCTGGGTGATAATTGTGTGGAACAAAATGTCAACTGCTTTGTTGAAGCTTCTTGTTATGTGCAGGAACATCTAAAGGATAGAATGGTCGTTCAAGGAGACTTTTTCAACGCCCAAGTTTCGCAGTACTGCTATTACGAAGCAAATATAAAGATGATCCATGAGCAGAAGCAAATACTGCGAAGGGAAAGTAGTCTGGTTGTAATCGCTCTTGACCATGAGCATACATTATGGTGCAAACAGATCATACACTCCGTGCTGATGAGGCAACTGAAGCCCGACGAGAAATCCACTCGGGATAATAGTATATACTTCAACTTCGCAAGAAATAAAGTGAAGTTTGGCAGGAGGGAGTTTGCCATCATCATGGGCCTTAGGATGGGAGATTTTGACACTGCTTTTGGCAAATACCATGCCCCACATGGTCCGACACCAATCGTCAAGTACATTAAACCATTGAGGTCAACCGAGGAAGCCACGTATGATGAAATGTTAAAGGCTTACGATCGCATCAACTCAACTTATCCAGACGCTGATGTCGTTAGCCTTACGCTCTTGCTCTTATACACATCAATCAATGGCCTGGCGAAGAGAACGAAAATCGAAGACAAGATACTTCATTTGGCATGCGATTGGCCTTGGTTTGATGCATTGCCGTGGGGTGAATTATCATACAGGCAGACCGTTGATAGTGCTAGGAAGAGCATGATCAATGCGTTGAAACAAACTAGCCACCCACATCTTAGGACTTACATTCTGGGGGGATTCCCGCCTACATTGGGGGTAAGGCTACCGATGTTGTTTTTAAGTTACGGTTTATGTTGTTATATAAATCCATATTATGCCACATCATCTTCTTATTTATTTTTCAATGTCTCAGATATTTGCATATGAGGTTATGCCACATCTAGAGCGTCTGAAGATAGTGCACAAGGTCTACATCGAAGGTGTAAAGCCTAGGATGTTCAGATGGAAGGCTGTGAACACACAGCGTAGAGAACAAGAAAGAAAGCAAGTGTGGGAGAAACGAACTGCCGACGGGGAGGTAAGATTTGTGTAATTGAAAGTATTACTAAGTTATTTTTTTATTTAAATTATTGTATACCGATGTAATGAAATGATTGGGTTGTCATCATTTTATGTCTTGCTCTGTCTTGCCTGAGTAATATGTTTATGATATGCAAAAAGTGGTAGTTACACGAATAAAGCCAACTGAGGAAGAAGAAGAACATTTTTTGCAGTGGGAAGATGAGACAGATGATGAGGGGGCTGACTAATCAAGAGAAGAAGGAGAAGAAGGAGAAGAAGGAGACGAAGGAGAGTCCTCAACTTTTTATGTCTCATATAGGAAGAGGTCCAGAGAAGAAGAAGTTTCAGGAGGAGAAAAGAGAACAAAGGTTTGCCATGAGGCCGGGGTCGAAGCGCATCCTAGAAATGCCCAAAACACGCAGCTGCTTGAACGTCTGAGGCAGACTGAGCAAAAATTGTTCAATACAAGAGAGGGGCTCAATAGTCTGAGGGCGGATATGGATTCTAAAGTGAATGGCTTGACTATTCAACTCGAGCAGATGTCCGCGAAATTCGAGCAGCTGAGTGCATATGTACAAATACTTATTGGCAATGATGCTTCTCCTCCCCCGGCCAATACTTCGGGCAGTGATAGCAATGAAGGGGGGGTCCAGACAGTGGTTCTGGGGGTAATGAAGAGGGGGGATCAGAATAAGAAGGGTCAAACCACGAGACGGGGTTCGGGGCACGGAGAGGGGATCGGGCCCGGAGAGGGTTACGCTCCCGGAGGGGGCCCCAAGTGAAGGGGGTCTTGATGAAGGCCCCGGTGATGGGGAGAAGGCCCCTGAAGACGAACTGCCGGGTGATGCAGCTGATAAGGAGCAACCATTGGATCAGGCAAACGAAAAGGTCGATATAATGGATATTGTCCAACAGCTAATTGTTGAACACAGTACTCCATCGCCAAAGGCCGCCGACCTTGCCAATAGTGCTCCGCCTCCGCCGATAAAAGAGAAGGGTACAACATCGACGGTAGAGGAAGGCATTGTTGGGCAAAATTTGGGTCCGTCACTTGACCTAGCAGTGGTCAATGAGAGCAAAAATACCTTGTCCACGTTGCCTTTGTCTTTGCCGCCAACCGAGAAACAAGAGAAAGAAATGAAAAAATGGATGACCACCTCGAAAATCCGTTACTTATGGACCCCGCTTTTTTCGGTGGACTCGGAAATGCTCGAGTCAATGTGGACCAATGGTTTTTGGCTGTCGAATCACGTAATATTTCACGTTTGATCTATCGTCCATACTAACTTCGTTTTGTATGATTGTATTCTCTTTCTAATGTTTTTTGTTTTGCAGCAAATTGATTTGTATACTTCCGTGCTGCGTAAACGGATCATGGATAATGGCGGCAGAAGAATCTCGATTATGGAGTCATATTTTGATATAAGTTGGACATTTAAATACTTTAGGCAAAAATTTGTCATATGTTAACTCACTCCTTCCATATGTTAACTGTTTTCCTTATTTTATAGACTAGCATGAAGATGATACACGACACGAATAAGGAGGTGGACGTTGATGACTTGACGCTTAAGCAATTCGTTGGTGATACTCCATTTTCCCACGACCTCAGGATGTTGGATTATATTCTATTCCCCTGCCACATTGATGGCAACCATTGGATGTTGGTGAAGATGGACATATATGAAAAGTCCTTCCATGTGTTCAACCTATCGCCTTAAGGGGACATTGTCGTTGAGAAGTTAGACTATCTAGTGAAGACAATGCCCAAGATATTCGAGGCCTGTGATTTTTATCAACACTACTCCAAATGGATTCCTCTGCGGGATAGATGGAAGGTCGTGGTGGAGCCCAATATGGTGCACCAAGAACCAGCATAAGTTTACATTTGTCGGAAAGAAACGGTTACGTTGTTTAATCACCGTGTCTATATACTAACTTTAATTTCTGGCTTAACGTAAATGCAGGAGGGGCGACAGTGGTATTTATGTTTTAAAATGGGCCGAGTGTATTATCCACGGCCCACCGCTCACCACAATCACACCAACGAATGCTTTGAAGGTGTGTCAACAGATGGCGTACACGCTTTTTGCGCACGCCTCCGAGCAAAATAAATTTCAACCGGATGATAGAAGGAGAGCTAGGGCAGCTAGGCAAGAAGCTAAGAAAAAGGCTGCGCCAAAAGGGCGAAAGAAACCTCCAAAGAAGAAATGACGTACAAAATGTCGTATAGGTTGTGACTACACACATTATACACTGTAAATGAGAAATACACACATTATACAATGTAAATAGATGATTACTTGTAAATATATACATTTACATTATAGGTGTCAAATGTAAAAAAATACATTATACAATGTAACTATATACATTTACACATTATACATTATACAGAAAATACATTTAGAATGCAAATCTGTACATTATACATTATCCAGAGAAATGTGTCATATTCCATGCTTAAATGTGTTAAATTCAATGCAGTGAAGCTTCTGCTTCTAAATTTATTCGCATAATACTACAGATGCATTTTAGTCGATATTTCTGTCGACAAATTGCAAGAGAAATTAAAATGGGGTTATTTAGTCGACATTTTGATCGACATTTTAGTCGATATTTTAGATAGTCGATATTTTAGTCGACATTTTAGTCTATATTTTAGTCGACATTTTAGTCAACATTTTAGTCAATATTTTGATCGACATCGACATTTTGTTGAAAAAATCGCGCGACCTCAACACGCAACGGCGTCGTTGGGTCTGCGTGAGAAAAAAAAAAAGGAAAGGGAAAAGGGCTGGGGAATTTTTATATTACTGCATAGGAACACATCTGTACGCCCTACTGAGTGAAACAATTCTATCAGACTTTGAAACTAGTGTGGATCCAACCAAAAATAAACCTTCTCTAGACCGGAACTTCTCAGACTTTCTCATTACCTTGCAACTTTCTTTTATTGGTGCATAAATCTTTAAGAAATTTTGCATAACGAGGAATTTGATTTATAGCATCAAGCAAGGGAATATTTACCTCAACTTTACGAAATGTCTCAAGAATTCCTTTTTCTTCTTCAAGTTTCTTAGATTGAGACAGTCGTGTGGGAAATGGGGGAGGCGTTACCTTTGGACTTACTAATGGTGGAGGGCGTGCAACGAAAAACTTTCTGTCCAAGCATCTTCCGTCATGAAGTGTGATGCCATGGCACTCAAAATTACATGCCATGGCATTGGCATGATATTTTTCCCAGATCTTGGTTTTCTTTTCTCCAATCCTTATCTTCCTTCAAGAGTTTCCTTCCTACAAAATTGCTAAATACTTAAATTTAATAGAAATCAATTTAAAGCTTTCTAAAACTTGAAATAATCAAAACTTTCCCAATTCTTCCCAATTAGACTCAAATAAAATCAAAATATAATTCTTTCCTTCCTGGAGAATCAACGGCCGAATGAGACAAAAGCTGCACGGGATGGACAAAAACAGCAGCACTCCTTTGATTTTTCTTGTATTTTCCTTAACTATGTCTAGCTAGATTTTACTTTTCAACCAAGGATTATAAGGTTTGATTTCAATTAATTGTGAGATTTCATGTTTTTATCGGATTCTTTGATTTTGAATATTATATATTCTTTGCAAATAAATTTATTATTGTTTTGAATGTTAAACAATTTAGGCCTGTTGTTTAATAGTTAAATACAATAATCAGTCAATTAGAATAAATTCATGTAATTGTTCTGAATTAGTGACAAATAGCAAATTCGAAAGGTAATCAACGCCTAAGATTTATGCTATAGGAATATATATTCTAGCTTAAATAAACTAGGTCGACTTCCGAGTTTACTGGCTAGAGATTGGGTCTCTACAGTTCTTAATGCAATTAACGGATATAATTCATAGATCGTTATCGAAGATTATGTCTGTAATTAGGGAAATAACCTATAGGTCGTATTCCGAAAGTTATCGACAATTTTAGAGATTGGTTGTTATAGGACGGATCCTTAACGACTATAACTAATCTATTTGAAATACAAAGAATTATCTTTTAAATCGATGATCAATTAAGTGAATCAACACCGAAATAATTCTTTGGTTGAAATCTTTTCTTGAATTGAATTTATCTTTTTTTTATTTTCTTGTTTATTGCCATACAATTATTTGTTTAATTAGTTAAAAATCTCCAAACCCCCATTTGTTACTAAGAAACAGGTTTTAACCAATCTCTGTGGATTCGACCCTACTCACCGCTACTACAAGTTCCGATCTAGAGAAGGTTTATTTTTGGTTGGATTCGACACCCACCAAATTTTGGCGCCGCTGCCGGGGATTGGTTCTTAAATTTGTTTCTTTTATTTTTATTTCTTTTTATATATTTTATTTTGTTATTTTTCTTTCCTTTCTTCTCTTCCCGCTATTGTTTGGTTTATGCCACGATCTAACCGTACTGGCAAACTCGTTTTTGATTCAGAAATCGAGAAGACTGCTAGGAGATTAAGGAAAGAAGCCAAGCAACATTCTCAGGGAGTATCTTCTTCTTCTTCTTCACTTACTGATTTTGGTTTAGAAAACTTGTTTACATTTGAAGAAGAAACAATGGCAGAACGAACACTAAAAGATCTGGCCATGCCAAATTTGAACCAACAGCCATTATGTATTGAATACCCAACTCTTGAAGTAGCTTTTGAATTAAAATCCGGTTTAATTCACTTACTCCCGAAATTTCACGGTCTTGCAGGTGAGGATCCACACAAGCATTTAAAAGAATTTCATGTGGTGTGTTCGACAATGAAGCCACAAAATGTGGCTGAGGAGTAAGTGACTCTTTCAAAGTCTTCCGTCTCAAACGCCAAAATTTGGTGGGTGTCGAATCCAACCAAAAATAAACCTTCTCTAGACCGGAACTTGTAGTAGCGGTGAGTAGGGTCGAATCCACAGAGATTGGTTAAAACCTGTTTCTTAGTAACAAATGGGGGTTTGGAGATTTTTAACTAATTAAACAAATAATTGTATGGCAATAAACAAGAAAATAAAAAAAAGATAAATTCAATTCAAGAAAAGATTTCAACCAAGGAATTATTTCGGTGTTGATTCACTTAATTGATTATCGATTTAAAAGATAATTCTTTGTATTTCAAATAGATTAGTTATAGTCGTTAAGGATCCGTCCTATAACAACCAATCTCTAAAATTGTCGATAACTTTCGGAATACGACCTATAGGTTATTTCCCTAATTACAGACATAATCTTCGATAACGATCTATGAATTATATCCGTTAATTGCATTAAGAACTGTAGAGACCCAATCTCTAGCCAGTAAACTCGGAAGTCGACCTAGTTTATTTAAGTTAGAATATATATTCCTATAGCATAAATCTTAGGCGTTGATTACCTTTCGAATTTGCTATTTGTCACTAATTCAGAACAATTACATGAATTTATTCTAATTGACTGATTATTGTATTTAACTATTAAACAACAGGCCTAAATTGTTTAACATTCAAAACAATAATAAATTTATTTGCAAAGAATATATAATATTCAAAATCAAAGAATCCGATAAAAACATGAAATCTCACAATTAATTGAAATCAAACCTTATAATCCTTGGTTGAAAAGTAAAATCTAGCTAGACATAGTTAAGGAAAATACAAGAAAAATCAAAGGAGTGCTGCTGTTTTTGTCCATCCCGTGCAGCTTTTGTCTCCTTCGGCCGTTGATTCTCCAGGAAGGAAAGAATACGGCAGGCTGTCTTTCTCTCCAGGAAGGAACTCCCCTTTCTGTCCAGGAAGAATCGATATATAGGCTGCGTTGTTCTGGTCCCTAAAGACTAGGAGTTTTGTAGTGTGTGAAACTCTTTTGGCTGATCTTGAAGGATATGATTTGATTGCGTAAATCTCACAATTTCCGTAAGTCTGCCAACTACTCAATGCTGTGGATAAAATTCTCTGTCCAACGTTCTTCTTTCCTAAAATGCGTTATGCCATGGCATTGAAAATTACATGCCATGGCATTGGAAAGAAATTTATAGAGAACCGCCGCAGCGCTGAAATAACCGCCGCTGCGCTGAAAACTTTCTGTCCAAGCATCTTCCGTCATAAAGTGTGATGCCATGGCATTGGCATGATATTTTTCCCAGATCTTGGTTTTCTTTTCTCCAATCCTTATCTTCCTCCAAGAGTTTCCTTCCTACAAAATTGCTAAATACTTAAATTTAATAGAAATCAATTTAAAGCTTTCTAAAACTTGAAATAATCAAAACTTTCCCAATTCTTCCCAATTAGACTCAAATAAAATCAAAATATAAGGGAATTAGTCACTAAAAATATGACGAATTAACAACTTAACAACTAGTGATCGATCTACCACATTTCCAATTTCGTAGCAGTTTCATCGGTTGGGATACATTTCAGGTAAGGAGTATTTATATCGTCCTTCTATGAAATTGTTCACCCACATAATTCTTCTATGAGTTTGTTCATCTACATCTACATTGGTCATTTGCATTGGTCATATGCATTGGTCATACATTGGTGACCGACATCCATCTTTCTATTTTCATATTTCAGGAATGGCTCACCTGAACATTTGGACTGTCCATGTGTTAGTTGGTGGCGAATAGATAGTCGATCCCGTCACAAATGAACATAGATTCGTGAACCACCAAAAGCTTGACAGTATTTTGTTGAAAGAGGACGCGAGCTTCTCGGAAGTGGTTGATGAGATCATGGGTATCATGGATCTAGACCCGGCACTAAGGAATAACCAAGTGAGTCAATACCTACCAAAGTATCTATCACACATCGGCGTCTTGCCGATACAGAATGATCGCCAAGTCCAGTGTTTTTTGAATGACATTATAAAACGTTCTGAGGTCTCACAGGTACCATTATATGTTACTGTCAAAGACGTTGGAGCAACGAACCTAGAAAATGGGGCTAGCAACTCGCCGATGAAGCGATTGAGCTCGGATAGTCCAATATGGACTAACAATGTCATTGTTTCAAGACAAATGGATGAGCGAATATTGACCATATCGAACGAAGTTGGTAGAGATAGTGATGAGGAGGAGGATCGGGTTGACCAAACATTTGTTGGGGAGGATCATGAACAACGAGTCCCCACGGAAACAAGACAGAAGGAGAAATTGAAGCAGATTACAGAGAGCGGGCATTGTCTAGACGCAACAAATTCATCACATGCGGATGCTGGTACCTCGTTTGATAGACTATCCACATTGGTGGATGTTGCAGTAAAGGATATGTTTGAGACCAGACGTCATTTGTACATGAGGATGTCCATGCTGGCCGTGAAAAATTTCTTCAAGTGGAAGGTTATAAGGGCAAATAGCCAGTTCTGGTACCTACGGTGTAAGGACAAAAATTGCAAGTGGATATTGAATGCGGCTGCCATTGGGAATTCGGAAGTCTGGAGGATCACTAAATATGACAACACATATACATGTCAATCATCTTTGGTCCGAAGTGATAATCGACAGGCTAACGGCCGTGTACTTGGCTTATGGATCAAGTGTAAGTACACGGACGTGTGTCAGCCGTATAGGCCAAAGGAAATCATTTTTGATGTTCGGACAGAGTTGAGTGTTAACATTACCTACCAAAAGGCGTGGCGATCAAGAGAAACTGCATTGGACGAAATTAGAGGAAATTTTGAGCATTTATATAGGATTCTATCAGCTTATTTACACGTGATGAACGAGGTAAACCCTGGATCATTTATTGAGATAAGTAGAGAAGACGATGGTACATTCAAGTATCTATTTTTCGCATTAGGTGCATCCATCCGGGGATTCCGCACCCACCTGCGGCAAGTCATTGCCGTTGATGCTTGTTTCTTGAAAGGAAAATACCCAGGATCATTACTTGTTGCAACTAGCATGGACGGTAACAACCAAGTCTACCCCGTCGGATGGGGAATTGTTGATTCCGAGAATGACGCATCATGGGACTGGTTTTTACAAAAACTTAAGACTGCAATTGATAACGATATGGATGGGTTGGTGTTTGTTTCCAACCGACATAAGAGCATTGCAAAGGGTATTGCCAATGTTTTTCCAGAATCGTTCCACGGAGCGTGTATTTACCATCTGAGCAACAATCTAAAATCAAAATTCAAAGACCGTTCAGGGATCCAATTATTCTTTAAGGCTGCAAAGGCTTATATGGTGGCTGAATTCAATGAGATGTTTGGAAATCTTTCACTACAAAATCCAAGGGTGAGCGAGTATTTAAGAGATGTTGGGATTGAACGATGGTCAAGGGCGCATTCTGGTGGCCGACGGTATACAATAATGACGAGCAGCATAGCAGAATGTCTAAATGCATTGTTGAAAAATGCCCGGGAATTACCTATCCATTCTTTGGTCGATTACATCCGCAACACTCTTCAGAGGTGGTTCCACAATAGGCGTACCGCAGTGGCCGAAGTGAAAACAATGACAACCCCATATATTGAAGATAAAATCGGCTCTAGGATAAGAGAAGCACAAGCGTACGTTGTGGAGTCGGTCGATATGAACCGATGGTGTGTCCGAGACATTGCAAACCGTGCAGCTACAGTCGATTTGCTTGAGAAAACTTGCACGTGTAGAGTGTTTGATATGGATCAACTCCCGTGTGTGCATGCATTAGCTGCAACTCGGCGCCGACAAATTGACCATTACACCTTATGCTCACCACTTTATCACACATATACACTTTCAGGTGCATATGCAGATCCTATTATGCCCGTTGGTGATCCTAAGGATTGGAATGTGCCCGAAGATATTGTAGCTTTTCAACTATTACCTCCGGAATCGAGGGCTAAGAGTGGTAGGCGCAAGAAAAAGAGAATTCCTTCAACCGGCGAACATGTGGTTCAAAAGAAATGTGGCCGTTGTGGACAACAAGGACATAACCAGCAAACTTGCTCAAATCCACTCGTTAGTAGAGAGAACCATTGATGACGTTATTTTCCTTTCATCTATTGAATATTAAAATGTATTCAGGTTGGCAAGGAAATATGATGTTGTATTACTACAACACAACAATTTGAGGAATAAAATAAATGCAATATTCCATTCTATTAATTTCTATATTCGAACCATTAAATATTGCAATAAAACCCATTTGGATCGCAATGGCCATGTGGTTTTCTTTTTCAATAAGTTTTTTCGACAATTGAGTTGATAATTTGGTCGACAAATTTATAAAAAAAGTTAATCAAGAATGAACAATGTCGATTAAAATGTCGACAAAAATGTAGACAAATATTTCGATTAAAATATCGACCACTATATAGAACGCATAAACAAATGTCGACCAAAATGTGGACAAAAATGTGGACAAAATCGTGAAATACATAAACGAATGTATAATTTTTTACTTTGAAACTTATATCATATGCAAGTCCATAAAACAACCAGTTTTCAGTGAAAATGGCCCATGTTTGTCGATAGGGTTTTGTTTTTCATGCTAACTTACGAAAGCTTATATATACACAACGACGATGACATTCAAACTAAGAAATCGTTCAACTCAGGCAAATGAGATGATGAAACGATGATCCTCGTGAATTCAGAATAATGAATAATGAATAATGAATCAAGAAATGGTGAGTTGCAGTGAAACGATGAGGGACATTGTGATATTTTCACATGGTCAAACACAGTTAATCTGCCATGTTTCAAAAGAAAAAAGCGGGACTGCTATATTTGTAAATGAAGGAGTTGGGAATGTTATTTTTGAAATTTTCCCTTTCTTTGCGCCCTGAACCCCGATCCCAGACCCCTTTATCTTCTCTCTCCCTCTCATTTTGTTGCACGGGTCACTGGTCTCCATTCCCGCTCTTTTGCACCCTGAAATGAACCATGATCCCATTCGCCCTCCATGGATCCCATTAGCTTATTTAAGACCCGTCCCATTAGCATTTTTCTCCCCATTAGCTTATTCAAAACCAATTTGTCTATTGAGATTTCGCACTTCATAGTTAGTCATCAATTGAGATAATGGAGGAAGTTAACGACACCTTGCCGCCGCTTTCACCAATGTCTGCCGCCTTTGATGAACGTGAAATTGACCTTGAAGCTCCACCGGCTCAGCTGCATCATCCTCATCAACCAGTGCTCTCGCAGCTTCCCCTGCCCCAACCTGTAACCAGGAACCATCCGCCGCCCAATCCACACAGACTACATCCCGAATGGCTGAGCTTAATTATGGGTTTCTGCTTTCTGGCCGTCAGCACCGGGTTGCAGTGCCAACATTCCAGCTGCCAGTCCACTGGTTTCCTCACAGCTTCCCTGAGCTTGGTCTTTGCTTTAGCGGCTTTGGTTACCTCCAAATACATCGATGAAAATCTACGAGCGACGGCTCAGACGCTGGAATACGCCGGAGTTTTTTGTGGGTTCACTGCCTTTTTCCACGCAATTACGCCCGCTTTTCCTCTCTGCCTCAAGATCATTTCCTGGACCATCTATGTAGTCTCCATCGTTGCCATCATGCTGTCCCACTCGAACTTCTTTTAAGTGCATGTGGTTTTCTGTATATACTACTTATTTGGAGTTCCGGGAGAAGATGAGCCGGTTTCAGTATTTCTTGCTACTGTTTTACGCACATATTATGTACTGTTTTAACATGCTCCATTTTGTGTATGTAAGAGTAAAATTAATGTTCAGGAGAGATTGTTACTGCATATGATTATTGAGCTTTTAAGTGAAACTGTGTTTTTTCTATGTTGCCATGGGTGTTGCAATCTTCCGATTGGTTCCTTGTTTTATAAAAATAGATCGAAAAGAACCTCAAATTCCACAAGTACGCGGAACATGGCTAAAAACTTTCAAACGGTGAAACCGACTGCAAGTGTGCAATATGGCAGGGCATTAGAGAAAATATTTCATACATGGTAAGGAAGAATAACTTATGATTTAAGAAAATAGTTTATTTATATATACAAGGTAAAAAATAAAATAAAATTTACGTGCTTAACTTAATAAGTTAATATACTAATAGCTTGTTGATAATATCAATTATTACTTAAAATTAACGGATGAAGGAATTTTAATTTTTTATTTGTTTGATAACAAAATTTCATTCCACTTAATTGGTTAAACACTTTATAGAAAAATGTAAGCAATAAAAGTTAGCTTATCACTTAATGTTTTACACAAAAAAAATTAACAAATTTTCTAAATTTACCCTCTTTTATTAGATCATTCAACAAACTAGTTTATTTTTCCTTTGATTATGAATAACCCTTGTTATATGATTCTCTTTCCTTTTTTTTTTTTTCCCATAACACATATATTCAGAAGTGTTTTTTTTATTTTTTTTTATAAAAAAGGTTGAATAAATTTCAATTAATTTATATTTTATTTTATTTTATTTGTTGTATTAAATATGAATTTTGATAGATTGTATCTTTTACATATGTTCATGGATAATATTTCATGTTTAATTTTTTAAAAATTAATATTCTTATAAATAAATAAATAATGAATAGAAGAGCAAAATGGTATAATTTGTGTAATTCAACATTCAAATTGAATGTTTATCAAATAATATTAGTTAGTTCAGCATTATGATTTAGACATTCAAAATTAAATTTTAAACATTCAGATTTTAGTAACTTAATTATTTCAAAATTTAGTTTTATAAAAGAAAAACCCTAAAAAGAAAAATATAATAAATGTATAAAATACGTAATTTTTTTATTTTCTAGGATTGAATATGTGTTCGCTCCCAATCATTTATTCACATTGATTTCATATCTTTTGAGAAATTAGCCCATGAGAAAGCATATATACATACATAAATCCATACATAAAATCAATCCATTTGAGAAATTTCGGGCATTTAATTTACTAAACCATGTAAAACATACCATGCTTGCTAAGTGGAAAAGAAATTTTTATATAATATGATCGACTTGGGTTTCACATTTGATGAGGCATAGGAAGATGATGTGTCGATCGAGGGCAAGGACAAGGGAAGTTCTAGTGAGTTCTTCCAACAATATCAGTGACAAAATATTAATATATAGGCCATTGGTATAATCGAATTAAGGAGAACTTTAGGGTACAAATAATCAGTAAATTAAAAACAATTTTCCATGTATATATCGGAAAAGAAAAACCAACGTACAAGCTATGAATTTCAGTGTAATTGTAACCTAGCGTCTGATTATTTAGTACTTGATTAATTAGTAATGTTTGAAGAAATTCAAGAAGTTCTTATGTTATTGGATTAATATATTAAACTTTCTTACACCAAAGAATTAGTCACTTGGTGACAAAGAATTATTACAATTCACTAACTAAGATACTTTTCTTTTAATGTATTTTTTCGTTTTCATTCTAGTATATATTAAAAGAATCTTTTAGAATATCTTTCAATATCAATTAATTTTTATAAGGAAGCTACTTCTTTATCGACTGGCATATATATATATATATATCTATATATATATATGTAACCAAATCAACTGACTCAACATTGAAATAAGTTCAATAACCAACGAAGTTTTTTAGTTTAGTTGATGTAATGTCAAAAGAGAGAGGGGAATAACAAGGTTCTTGTCTAAAATTTCAAGTTCAGTTCATCATCAAAGTGAGATCACTGGGGATGATAATTAAGTTGAAGGTCCAAATTTAAGTATAAATAGATCAGCTAACTTGGCTTTCTTAATTACACTACTAAATTTAGGCTAATTAACACAGTTTTAGTTACCAACAATATATAAAATTGCCCTAAGCCGCATTAATTGTTGGGTATGTATTGTATAACTTAATTTGAGGAATTGTGTAACTTTAAATTTTTTTTTTATGACTGCCTCTCCAAATTTCATAAAATTTCTTTTACCTTATATTTTGTAAAAATTCTCTTATTTTCTTACAAAGCTTGCTCTCATTTTTTTTAAATGCTTGAAATTGTTTTTTTTTTAAATCCCAACAAAAAAGTATATGATTTCCCTGAACTTCCCTATCTTAAAACAATTGTCTTCTTTCAAACGCAACAAATTAATAGTACTGAAGAACATCAATTTTGTTCTACACTGCCAAATGCCCCCAATAAAGTGGGCGAACGTATGTTCTGGTTTGTCTTCCTCCTTTCAGACAAACATGACACCCTCGATGGAGTTTAATTTGCATCAGGGATATTATCTACTTTCCATGAAAGTAGTTCATGCTATAAATTGCATTTTTATTTTGTGTTTTTATATTTAATTTGTTGAGGAGTATTAAATAAAAACTACAATATTATGATAAATAACACTTGTTTTGAGTTGGAAATTGGGTGACAAAAATTATTTTTAAAATATAAAAATTAATGTAAAATGAAATGCTTACCCAAATAATCCAAAATTTAAGACTCAACACACACGTGGTGATGGTACTCGTAGTCGTAGTGCAGCAAAATATTGCATCATAAAACTAAATAAATAAATACATAAATTTTCTATTTTATAAACGTGGATAAGTGTATTTTCCCCCAAAAAATTAAAGAGTTTAGTCCGAAATAAGTAAGGTTCTACCATCATACGTGGGTTGGATCCATGGACTTTCGTGACGGTTGACAAATTACAGAAAGAAAAGCCAAAAACTTTATTAGGAATAATATTTTGAACTAAAAAATTTATTGTCTACGGTTTTTCATCTCAAAACTTATTATATGTTTTTAAAAAATATTTTTATAATTTTTTTTATTAAAAGATCGATAATTTTATTAACTTTGAAAGTTAAATTATACACGCAAATATCCTAAAAAGGATTTTTCTTAGTTCGAAACGCGGCTAAGACCTAACTAACGCTTAGCGTCAAAACAAATCCGTCCACCTACTATGTACGTAACAACTTTTCCTAACTAAAAAGCTAAGAAAACAAAATTCTAACTTAATGGCCTTTGTTTGCATAGCGTCCCTCAGTCATCCGCAGACATCCGTGTAGTGCGATTCTGCGTAGGTCGGTCCCTCATGTTATAGCCTGACCGCAAACATTTGTGTAGGGCGGCTCTACATAGATCAATTCCACAAGTCATGGCCTTACACTACGGATCATCGTGAGTGCCCCTCCTCCCAAGCTAAAACACCAAAATCCTATAGTAGAGTAAAGTCTTGCCAAGAACAACATGAAATCATGCACCACTAATTTCGAAGTCCAGTAAACGGGCGTCCATGATACGCCTAAAAGCCAACCAAAGCCGGCAACCTAAAAAAAAAAAAAAGGAAAATAGGACAGTTTTCGCACCTTATTGCCCCTACAACTCCTGCTTGAGAGAAAAATGGGAAGGGTGGCCCAGCCAAGTCATTAAAAAGTCCTAATATTTTTATAAATTTTAATATATTTTTTATCTCACAACTATAATGTTAAAAAATATAAAAACATATTTTGAAACGTTATCTATATATCAGCTCTGATATAAACATAGAATTTATTCATAAGTTTGCATCTTTAAAATAATAGCTTTTTTTTATTAGAAAAGAACTTTTTTATTTTTATATATCTCAAAAAAAAGATTTTAGTTAAAATTTTTTTTAATTATTTTAACTAACTATTATGTTTGTAAATATATATGACCTATTAAAAGGTAAAAATAAAAAAAAATTATATATTTAACTATACACTAATTGTTTTAAATCACATAATTAATAAAAAATTATATCAGTCCTTTTTTTTGGGGGTGAGGCGGAAGTATATGTTCTTAATATCATATGATCTAATTAGGGAAGATTCCAAGAAAATTGATCACAATTTATGCACTACGAATTATTACTATATATTTATTTGATCGTGCAATCGGGCACGCGTTGAAGAGTCAAAGTGCCCATGGATTTGTGCCTTTCTTCCTCTCAACTTTGTGTTTACTCGGCATGTATTCTTTAAACTTTTTTGATCACTAAAATACACAAACTGACTTGCATTTTTTTTTTTTAATTCCCTTTTATCGTGGTATTCACTAGAGGAATGTCCAATCAAAACACTTCATAATTAAGGAGTTAGGAATAAAAAATTTCACCCTTTATACATACAGATATATAGTAATTAATGTGATATAATAATATTCTTAGCAATAAATATATATATATATATATATATATATATATATATGAGTAATGCTATTTTTAGTAAATTTTTATAGTGAAAAGTCATAGTAATTGATGTGACACATTTAGAAATACATAATTGTACATTCTTATTTTACACTTTTTTAAAAGTGTGATAAATAATTTTTTCTTATATACTTTTCACATCCACTATTATAATTTTTTATTATAAAAAGTCACTAAAAATATTACTACATTCGTCCCAAAAAAAGGAATCTAGATTCAAAAAAAAAACAAATTTATCCCAAAAATAGAGTCCACATTTAGTGTGAAATTCTTATATTATTTTTACTATAATAATGATATATAAGTTAAATTAAAAAGTAAAAATAAAAATATGAAATTATACAATTATGGATTAAATGTGTTGTATATTGTAATTTAAGGAAATTTTTATCAAATTAAAAGTAAATTTTCTTTTAAGACTAAGGAGTAAGGAGTAAGGAGTAAGGAGTATTACTCAATACGTATATGTGTGCGTGTGAAAAGTCACTAATAGTCACGAAGCAAGCCTATACTAAAGCTGAGCCGTTCTGTATATAATTGGTGGTGGTGGGGTGGGAAGCGAGCGTCCTGGTTCAAAGTAGTGGTGGCAATTATTTCGTGTTTCGAGTTCTGAGTTGTGTATTGACACGGGTATTACAAATTTTACACGAATCCAAACACGACCCGTTTAATTATTCGTGTCAGAAAACGTAAGTTGAACACGACCTATTTAGTTTGCGGGTAAAACAACACGACACGATGCGAAAAGACTTATTTAACACGAAAAGACCTAAAAAAACATAAATAACCTATTTAACACGGTAATGACCTATTTAACAAGACACGAAAATAATGACCTATTAACACAATACGAAAATACTGCTTGTGAAAAATTAACACACCAAAAAATCTAAAAATACATCTAATCATATTTGAAAATTATTTTCAACTAAAATTTAAACTATTACAAGCCAAAAAGTCATAAAAATATTTTTCAAATTACTCCCACGAAAATAATGACCTATTAACAGGATACGAAAATACCTACTTGTGAAAAATTAACACACCAAAAAATCTAAAAATACATCTAATTATATCTGGAAAATATTTTCAACTAAAATTTAAACTATTACAAGCCAAAAAGTCATAAAAATATTTTTCAAATTACTCCCACATTTGTGGGCTTGTTGTTCAAATTCTTATTGTTAGAGGGCAAATTGCAAATCAAAACTACCAATAAACAAAATAATTGAAAAACTTTTGGCAAGTGAGAATGAAAGAAGGGAGCGGCCGAGCGGTGCTTACTGGTGAGTGAAAGAAAGGGAGAGACGAGCCAATTAGGGTTAGTATACTTTCTTTCAATTTTACAAAATTACCCTAACATAATTTTTCAAATTGCTAAATGGATTAAATGGGTTAAACATGTCAACCTGAACACCACCTATTTATTTTGCGTGTTATATGAGTCTGACCTAATTTCAATTTGAACTCGTCAAAAGGTGTACTTGTACTTATTAAAAACATATTAGGTTCATATCGTGTCGTGAATTGCCGCGATTAGTTCAAAGGTTGAGAAAGAGTTTGAAACACGGCTTCATGAGGATGATATGGAAATGGCTGAGAAGGAGCAGCCTCCAGGCCCGCCCATCCCAACTTCAGCAAAGCCAGCAACTGGTAGTGGTGGCTAAGAGGAGAAGAACTACAACTGTATATAATTCTTTATTGCGAGGGGAAATTAAGTGGGAAATTTTTTATATATATTACACTTTCTTCATGTAAAAAAAATATCTACTTTCAAATTAATTTTTATTTTTAATCTTTAATTTTTTATTTTAAGTAATACATGGTTTTTATTAGTAAAAATATTCAAAAGTAGATTTTTTTCTCGATGAAGAAAATTTTCAAAGGTAAATTTTTTTTTTTAAAGACAAAGAAAGTATTTAATAAAAAACTTTAGTGTATTATCATTCCAAGAAAAAAAAATCAACAAACAAAGAATTGACATCTACTCTGATATCTATCAATATGTTTATTATCTTTCCACTGTATCATTACTCTCATTACCCTTTTATTTTGGGTTGGCAATATTTGAAGCATTAGTCTTATTAAATTAAGTCTCGATTACTTCTGCGTTGTTCTTCTTGTGCGGGGCTTTGTTGATATTTGCCCGCAAGAAATTTTTCACAGAACTTGCATGTACAGAAGAGAAGGTACCCTTACAAGTACTAATAATCATAAATTTAGAAATGGTCCGACAAGTAAAGCTTGATTTACTGACAACCAATTATCAATATTAACATCAATAAATTTCACACAATATTACATTCATTCTTGATTTCAACCAATATAACCAGCTATACAATATTAACAACAATCGATCGAGTTTAGCAATTTCCCTGCAAGTATTCATCAATGGATCAAAGGGGTCGTATCCATACTTCAGTTCCGAAACCACTCGGCCATCTCTCTGTTTATCAATCTCCACTTTGACAGTACAACTAAAATTCAACAGAGTTCCACACCATATGTACATATAAATATATACAGATACACAGACTTAGCTGCTTGCTCTGGATAGAGCAACAAGTTATGAAGATCAAACTGTTGGGTATTTAATATAACCTAAGTGTATGTTCTAATATAAGCCCAATAAGTAATGCACATTTGTAGTGGGTTTAAATGGGCAAGAGCCCATTAATTGGTTTTAACCCTAGTGTATCCCTATTTATATGCTAGTTGGAGGCAGCATGCTAGGTATTCCAAATTAGATACCTAGGTAATGCTTCAAGTAATCGCATATACTATTGCTTGACTTTAAACCCTAACAATCTTGAAGCATTAGGTATCAAATATTTGGGGAAAAAGAAAAAAAAATTTTGTGAACAGTACTTGAATAGTGTTGCAGGGGTATTTTAGTCCCGTTCAAATTTGACTTTTTACTCCGGTGACGGATTGAAGCAAATGAGGAGTCCATCTCGTGTATCTCGATGAGAGGAATCCATTGGTGGTATCGGTTTTCTGATTTGGTGACCGGAAGACGGCGAAATCGGCATTTAAAGTCGCGGTAGCCGAAAACTTTCTCTTCAGATCCTCAAAGATCTAGATGGTTTTAGCTTGTAAGGTTACTTGGGTTGTATTTTCCTTGTCAAGACGATTATTTTGAGGGGTTACGGGCTTTAATCTGAGCTCGGACGACAGAGAAACAGCGAATTAAAATTCCGGCAAAGTTTGGGGAAGAAGCACTGTTCATAGGTTGACCGAATGACACTGTTCATCCGTTGACCAAGTGCAGTTGACTAGAGTTGACTTTTTTGGAATTTTTCTGCTTCTGAAATCAGGTGCACTCATTCTAATTTTTCATTTTTTTATTTATTAAAAATGAAAAAACGCATGCTAATTAAGATGGTCAAACTTCATACTTTTAGTGGGTTTGAATTTAATTCATGGAAGCGAAAGATTCAGTTTAGTTTAAAATATGAAAATATTTTTTATACTGTTTTGAGTACATTTGCTGATACTACTGAGGAAGTTGATGAGTCTCAATGGAATAAGGATGATGACTTCTGTAAAGACTATTTATTGAACTGTCTTTCATACCGTCTTGCAGAAGTTTATAGCAAGTTTAAGACTGCTAATAAAAGGCTGAGCCCCAATGAGGGAGCTAGCGTGAATCAGTTAGATTATTCTAAATTGATTGGTAGTCTCATGTATGTAATGATATGTACTAGACCAGACATAGCTTTTTCTATAGGCATGCTGAGTCGTTTCACTAGTAATCCCAGCCCTGAGCATTGGAATGCCCTCACGCGACTTATGCGATATTTGAAGGGTACCTCTAACTATGCTCTATGTTATAATGGCCATCCTCCTATCTTGGAAGGATTTTCTGATGCATCATGGTGCTCGGAATTAGGAGACAGTAAATCTACTAGTGGTTATATTTTCACACTGGGTGGAGCCGCTGTTGCGTGGAAATCCAAGAGACAGACTTATATTGCTTTGTCGTCTATGGAATCGGAACTTTCTGCTCTCGCTTCCGCTGGAGGAGAAGCAGAGTGGATAAGAGAACTGATCCTGGATATTCCATTAACCCATTTAAAGATTAATTCTTTAAGTATGTTCTGTGAAAATCAGGCTACAGTTTCGATAGTGAAAAACTCATTCTTTAATGGTAAGAGGAGACATATTAGGTTGAAACATGCCATACTGAATTATCTCATTAAACACGGTATTATCACTTTGGTCGATGTGAGATCGAAGGATAATATGGGCGATGCTCTCACAAAGGGACTGACCAAAGATCGAATATTCAAAATTGTGGGGGAAATGGGGTTAAAGACTATATAGACAAGTCTTAACCTACATTTATGTTATTTTAAATTTTCGAATCTCCCTTTGTTGGCCAAGATAAGCACTTGATAATGTTTCGACGATATTTATGGTTGTCAATATATCATTCGACATTTGATGATATATCCTTTTTGGGTGAGTTGTCTCATTCCACATGTGATGAGGTAATTTTACTCATTTTGGATGTTCGGTTTAGAGCGATTGTATCATTTCATATCTGATAATGCTGCTTAACTAAATTTGGACTTGACAGTTGTAACATTCCACATAGAAACATGAAATGGTTCTTTTGAAAAGAAACTGTTTAAGTCTTGTTCTTATAAAGAAACTGGACATTAATGCTTATTGGTATGTTACATTGATGCATATTGTTATTGACATTGATGATTATTGTTATTGATATTGATGCTTATTGGCATTGATATATATTTATTTTCAGTCATTGTGGTATTGTGCTAAGTTCTTTTGGTAGAACTAGACACTTTAGTTTGTTACGCAAATGATTGAATTTATATGAAATTCGTATTTGGTAACTTGCAGAAAATGACGGAAATGGAGGAGTTAGATTCCAACTGGGATCCTGAAGGGGATGATCTACTTGATGGATAATTCCTCTAGAGCTCTGCACTGTGAGGAACTATTATTTTCTTTGAAGTTGAATAAATAGTTCACTTACATATGAAATTGCCCATTTAGTTTGAGTTTAGAGTATTTCTAAAACTCTTGTGTTCGAAGTTTAGAGAATTTCTAAAACTTTGATTTGGTTCACTTATGAGTGAGACCTATTGGTTGTGTTTGGTTGAGTTTAGATTGTTTCTAAAACTCATAATTGTGTTTAAAGAATTTATATTTTTGAGTAATGAATCTTTTTGTGCTATGAATGATTCAAAATTCTGTTTTGAACATTACATTATCTATCTATTGGATTATACTATATGTAGAACATAGGAGGAGATTATTGGGTATTTAATATAACCTAAGTGTATGTTCTAATATAAGCCCAATAGGTAATGCACATTTGTAGTGGGCATAAATGGACAAGAGCTCATTAATTGGTTTTAACCCTAGTGTATCCCTATTTATATGCTTTTGGAGAGCGTCTTTAGGTATTCCAAATTAGATACCTAGGGTGTAATGCTTCAAGCGATCGCATATACTATTGCTTGATTTTAAACCCTAACACAAACTTGCTAAGAGCTAGCTGTGGGAGATGAAGATCCCTAAAAGCAAAAGTGCATAGATAATCCAGTAAACTAGCTTAAAGGGAAGAGGGGAAAACATGGACATGGCAAGAAAGAACGTGGTTGTAGCAAAGAAAAGCCCAATCGCATCTAGCCATATACTTAAACCTGATAATCCGCAGAAATATACACTGATAGAGACAAAGTAGCATAGCATAACATCAACGTAAGACAAGCAAAATGGAAGGCCATGGGACTTTGTTTAAGATTCTGGATTTTTAACATAGGAACAGCTAAAGCTGCGAAGCATAATCCCACAACTTGTATTGGTCGTTCTAGAGCCACCTGAGGCAGCTGTACTTCTTGCAACTGCGATTGAACGGGGGAAACATACACTCATCCACTCTTGTTTTTAGTGATTAAAAGAAACTTGCGGTGTAATTTCCTGCCAAAGCTATAGTATCCATGTCTTGTATTCGAAGATCAGTAATATTCTCGAATACATATATATAGTGGAGAAACTCTACCTAACTAAAAAGCTTTGACAGGTGTTGTGCTTGAGAACGAGTATATAAATTTAGTTATTTTGCAACTCAGTCCATCCATATTTGTTCAACTTTTCTGTCTTGCAATCTAGTCTCTTGAATTTCCTAAACGTATATGATTTCCTGAACTTCTCTATCTTAAAACAATAGTGAAGCTGCCACATACTATTATGGAGGCATATTTTAACCAGAATTATGGCTCAAAGATTTTTGTTTCCTTTCCATCGCGTTATATATCTGCAAAGTATTCTATGAGCTATGAGCTATGAGCTGACATTCACTTTCTTGTACTGTTTAGTTTTTTACTTTTTCTAAAGTGATTGTTATTCCCATCCAGGTTACTCTTGTTGAGCTGGTCAGACCATCGCCATCACTGCCAGAAATTTTAGGTGGCATTGGAAACTCTCTCGTCGGAGCTGACAGAATGTTGAACCTATTGGGTGATTTGGCATCTTCTGATGGAATTCAAGGACGCATGCATGGGATAATGTTTCAGCAATTGGATGGGGCTGATTATTCTAGTCCCATATTGAGAATGATGAAGGATTACCTGGGTTCCCTCTGACTTTATACCATACTTAATTGCTTCCCAAATCTTTCAATTTGTCTACTTTTTCTAGTTGTAGGACAGTGTTCTTTGGAGGACTTCGAGGCATTTTGTTGTCGAATGCATCTTTATGTGTAGAATGTAGTACAAGGATACAACTGAGAAGCAGAGGATACACAGTGACCCAAAACAACCCCAAAAAATAAAATAAAATTGCGCTCTTCATTTCTGTTTCTTTTTTGTGGAAAAAATAGGGAGTTACGTTGCTAGATCACGAAAAGTTGACCAGCAACAAATGGGGATTTATATAATTTGATTACCTACAAGTGCTAAAATAATTGTAATATTGGGGGATAGCAATTCATCACCTGTGTTTGAATTTCTAATAATAATCTCCACAAGAACACATCCCATCTCTAAAATGATGAAAGCAGTTTGAATCTCTTATGATATAACGCTCAAACACCTTGGAAATGAATTTCATAGCAGAATGGCAGTCACCACAGACCCTGAGATTCTTGTATATACTGATCGGAAGTCCTTTTGGCACATAGAGAAGGCCAAATGCGACTGCTAACTTCTCACTATGATAGGCAAGTCCTAGTTCCTTGCCCTCATCATTGATGTCATGAAGTGCAAAATTCATGTCTGCTACATATCCAGCTTTCTTGATTCAACTCATGACATCACTAATTTTTGAGTAAATCTGATGTGAATTCTGATGGCTTCTATCTTCAGACATAAAGGTGTGTACTTTGCCATTCATTTCAAGCCAACTATATCCAGCCTCCTTGCTCACACTCTTTGATTTCATTAATCTCCTCACAGCTGCAGCGTCTTCCCACTTGCCAGCTGCAGAATACATATTTGACAACATAACATAAGGGACGGCATTTTGAGGTGTCAATTCAAAGAGTACAGATGCTGCCTTCTTCGCTAGATCTATTTTACCATGTTCTCTAAATGCAGCAAGGAAAGCTTTCCACACAGTTGCATCAGGCTCTCCATTCATTTCGTGGAGTAACTTTTCAGCCTCATGCAGCTTCCCTGCATGTCCCAAAAGCTCGATCATACAGGCATAGTGATCAGGACCTGGAGTTATTCCATAAACACTTACTATGGACTCAAAGTACCGAAGACCCTGATCAACAACCACCGCATGGCTGCAAGCAAATAATAAGCCTATCATATTATCATATAACCCAATAGACTCCTTCCCTTTACCATTCTGAGCATGACCAATTATAAGGGCTGTCCAAGTTCTTACATTCCGAACATCCATCGAGTTGAAAACCTTATTGGCCTCTTCTAGGCAACCACAGTTCGTATACATTGCAACAAGAGAGTTATAGACTGACAGGGATGACCCAGGACTTGATGTTATTAAATTTGCATGAACTTGTTGTCCAAACACTGGCAGAGCCAACTCTGCAGAGGAACTCAAGATGCTAGAAGTGACAACTTGGTCGGGTTCAACCCCAGTATTTCTCATCTCACAGAATAACTTCAGAGCTTCTTCATGGGAGTCATTGCGAGCACAACCAGTGATAACAGAGGTCCAAGAGATCACATCCCTGTCCAGTATACTGTTAAACAACTGAAATGCTGAACATAGATCTCCCTGCTTTGCATACATATCCATAAGAGCATTATTTATGAGCATAAATTATAGTCCTTAAAGCCAGTTTTCACCACCAGACAATGAACAGATTGTCCTATTTTCACATAATTTTTTGAAGCAAGACAGTTCATAATAGATGGGTAAGTAAACTCATCTGGTTTCATATCTTTTTGATGCATCACCTTAAACAATGACAAAGCCTGCTCTTCAAAAACCATTTCTCACATACCCAACAATCATAGAATTCCAAGAAACAATATGATCAATCTCCATTGTCTCCAATGCATTCTTAGCACTGTCCAACTTCCCACATTTAGCATACATGTCAACCAATGCGCTCTGTACAAACACGTTAGCCTCAAAACCTCCATGAACTATACAGCAATGCACCTGCACCCCAAACTTAACGTCACAAACTGCACTACAAGCTGTCAAAACTCCAGGAAATGTATACTGGTTTGCCTCAACTCCTTCCCTCCTCATTCCCTTAAAATAACGAATTGCTTTAAGTGGATCACCATTTAGTGAATACCCATTTATCATGGCTGTCCATGTAACATGATTTCTCCCACTAGGCATCATTTCAAACAGGAACTCTGCTTCCACCACAGATAGGCACTTCGCATACATATCAACAAGACCAGTAATGACATATACAATGTATCAAAATTAGTCTTTGTCGCATATCCATGAATCTGTTTGCCTTGTAAAAGCAAACCCTTTATGGAACAAATCCTAAGAACACTGCCCAATGTGAACTGATTCGGCTTGTGGCCCTCTTTCCGCATTTGCCAAAACAATCCAAAACCTTCACTTTCGTCCCCACATTTGCAATAACCAGAAATAAGGGAAGACCAAGTGATCGAACTCTTATTTGGGTCGCATCAAACACTTTCCTCGCTTCATTTAACCTCCCTGAATCAACATATCCCGAAACCATTGTGTTCCATGTGAACTCATCTCTCTCAGGCGTTAGCTCGAATAGCTCCCGTGCTTCATCGATTTGGCCTGATTTCACCAACTCACTCAAGTATCCATTTGTATCAAACAATGAAGATTTAGCGCGAGCCAAAGTAGCAAAGCTGTAAATCTTACTACTCAGCCTTATTCTCCAATTTTGACAGCAACAACAAGACCTTGGGAATAAAATCAAGTAACGAGAGTACAGTTTATACATAAGCACACTTCTTCACTTCACCTTCAGCAACCTTTGCTTGAAAACGCTGGAAATTTCCATTAGACGATTGTTGGTCTACAAGTCGTGATTTCTTGCATCCTGTTCGATCGCGCTTTCGACTGACTGACTGTATCAAGAACTCTGCAATTTCCTTGTCGCATTTTTCACTCTCTAAACTTTCAACAATATCACGATCCTTCGCGCCAATTAAGTTTTGCAGGGTAGGCGTGGTTTTCAATTGAACCAAAGTTTGACGCCTTTATTTGAAGACTCTGGGATAGTCCTGGCCACGGTTCAGGAACCGACGGTTCGAGAAAGCGATTTCAGAACCGACGGTTCGGTTTAAAAAATGAGGAACCAAACCGAACCTTAAGAGACAGTTACGGGGCGGTTCCAAAACCGACGGTTCCGGTTTTAATACGGTTCAAAACAGTTTTAATTCCGATTTTAATACGGTTCAAAACAATTTTATACGGTTCCAAACAAAAATCATCAAAAATTTAAAATTACTATATTTTGAAAAAAAAAGAAAGGAAAAAAGGGGGCTTGAACTTAACGAATTAAGCGCCTACATATCCTCCGGAGTAGAGGAATCAAAGCCCATGTAGTTCTCTTAGCGTATAGTAATCCCCTACTTACCTCAATCACTGTTTTCTGTTGTTCCCGTGCTGGTGGTGTCTCCGTCGTCCATTGCATCAAATAACTCTAATTCTGCACGATTTATCTCTTGTTGTCGATATTGTGCTTTTGTCCAATCATCAACGCAAACTTGAGCCTCCAATGATTCAGGACTAATACTTGAACGCCTTTCATCTAAAATATGCCCTCCGGCGCTAAATGCTTATTCTACGGCAACTGTCGAACATGGAGTTGCTAAAACTATTTCAGAGTTACTTCCTAATCCCGCCTTATATTTTTTATGCCTATGCATGATAATCTCTAATCCTTTATTCATTTTAATGCCTAAATTCTCATTTTGTCTACTATTAGATTGAGAGGATGGGAGAGTGCCATTATAAGTCTTACAAAATTCTTCATATACATTTACTACTAAGGCTCTAGTACAAGAAATTATTTTTGTAATATCTACATTATCATTTAATCCTAAATATTCATAATAAGCTTGCAAGCAATCATATAAACCATCAATTTTACAACGTGGATCAAAAACACAAGCAACTAAATAAATAGATGGAATATCTCTATAATAGTTTAGCCATTTTAATTCCATTGATTTAATAGTATTTTCTAATAAAATGTCTTTTTTAGTTTCTTCTAAAATCAACGAAATATTAATACATTCTTGCATAAACAAATGAGTAGTAGGATAATAAACACCAGACATAGTATAAGTAGCATCATTAATAAACACTAGACACACCAGAAGGTTAGTCCAAATGGTTAAGACTGAGATGCAAGTTGAAGGTGGTCATAGGTTCAAACCTCACCATGAATAAAATTTTGCAATTTGCTTGGCCGGTTCCAAACCGCCGGTTCCGGTTCGGTTCCGGTTTCGGTTCCGATTCCAAACCGTAACCCGTTTGACCGGTTCGGTTCCGGTTTTGACCGGTTCGGTTCCGGTTTGGTTTCGGTTCCAAACCGAACCGTGGCCAGGACTACTCTGGGAGTCGGGTTTACTACTCCCTCTATCTCTAGTTATGCACAGATGCAACTTTTTCTTTTTCTTTTTTCGAGCTACAAAGTAAAATACTCTTAATATACTGTTAAGTAAATAATTTTCTATTTTTATCATTTCTTTTTTTTATGGACCTAATAATTTAGTAATATACTTTAGGAATTTTATTGAAAAAATGAACTCTTTTTTTAACGAAAAAAATATAAAATATAACACATTTTTGGAATTGGAGGAGTAAAAATTTAATGTTAAAATATGATTGCTAGAATTTGAATATTGTAATAGTTAATTTATTGAAGATAATAGATAAAAATAAAAATAAAAACAGAGATTGTTGAACAAAACAAGGAAAATAAATAGATAAATTTTTTTATAGATAGCATCACATTAAGCATGTTTAAAATATTATATAGAAGTTTTTAGGAAAATTTAATTCTCACTTTCTTCTTCTTATTATTATTATTTTTTTTTGAATTGGTTTACCCCTACATAGAAATGATCCAAATCGTATGCAAGAAAATGGAATGGAAAACTAAAATAGGCACCATTTCTTTTTTTATTTTGAGGACGTCATATTCAACTAGGAGGTAGAAAATGAGACAGTGCATTCTAATATCACAACTGACTCAATTCGATTTTATTATGGAATGAGTCACTAGTTTCTTTCATAGGAAAAAACTATTTCTTACTTTTTCATTTTATGGTAATAAGAATGAAAACTATGAGTCTCAATAGCTAAACCACTGTTCCATCTGCAATAGGCACCTAGATTGATTCCACCGAAGAACTAATGAATTGTCTAGAAGCTGAATCTCTACTTGTGATACACACTCTGATTGTAGACTTCCCCATTGATTCTATAGTTTTCAAGTCCGCATCACAGGTTAGTAAAACGTAGGCACCATTTTCATCTAGATACCAAATTTTGAAATCGCCTATTTCTGGATTGAGCCACGATGCAACTTCCATCTTCATCTATAAGAATGGTGATGAAAATAGAAGTTCAAACGTTATAATTGTATGTGCTCCATATTGAGCTTTTATGGTCATAAAGCCACTCATGGGCAATGCTGCAACTTGTGAGGAGGGGAGTTGGCTAGAAGTTGCATGTGTTGAGAGGAGCTGGCCAAAAGTTGCATGTGCTGGAGGGAGCTGGCTAAAAGTTGCAAATAGGGAGATCCAGTGCCCTCGACAACATTCGAATGGCATTAGAGGAGGTGTGTACGATACACCATTTACCATTTGTTCAGACCTGGACTACCATGGAACAGAAAGCCTTTACAGATACGTCCTGTCAATAAGAAGTGATGAATATTATCAGTCGCAGCTAGCATATTCCATATTTAGAAACACTTGTGAAAGTTTCCATTTAATTTTTGGGATGGGTTGTTTGGAAGGCATTTGGTTCTGGTGGTTCATGCTTCTGCAAAGGGGAGCATGGATTGCAAGTTGTTGTCTTCATATTTCCTCGTTTCATTATCTTTGGCAGAGTCAATACTAGCAGCGAGGCAATTGACATCGTATTTCTTGTGTGGCCAACGTTGGATGCCAAGCTGCCTACATTTCCGCTTGAGTGTAGTTAGGCTCACTGTAAGTACAAATTAAGGACACAAGAATCAATTCTCATATCGACCAGTTTAATTATCATTGTGATATGTGCAAATAAGAGTAATGATGAACACAATGAACGTTTTCAGTGGATTCTTATAGTAATTGACGTGATGTTCATGCGACAGAAGCTATTAAATAACAGTAACTTTAGCTATCCACTGGGTTTTTGCCTCAGGATGCTACTAAGAATTTATCAAGAACTTTCAGCATGAATATTATTACTTTACAAGAAAATCATCCAAATCCATCAGTAGTGCTCTTGTATATGTGCTATGATAATATACAAAAGAGGAGTAAGTATGACTGACCTTGAAGGGAGCTAGCAGTTTCTTTAAGCTTCAACTCAAACTGTTTTTCAATAATTTTGCTGCTAAATTGTTGTTCCCCATCTAATGCTGAACTTTAGGCTTTCTTGGTTTAACAAAATTCTACATCACGATCAACAATGGTCCAATCAATAGCATCTTGATTTTCCAGATGTAATCTTTATCTGGAAACAGTGAAGTTGAAATAGAGTAGGTATTATAACCACTCCTGGCTTCCTTCACTGATCGAGTATCAGAAGAGTGCTCTTCCCTCCATCCCATTGAAACAGGGGTATCTCTCGTGAATAACCATTCGCAATTCAAAGATCCCATACTTTCTTGGAAAACAATATCTGCATTGTCTACAAAAAAAGTTCCAAATCACCTTGTAGATTTAAGGTTGGTTCTCCATGCATTAAGGAATCCTGATCCGGCAATCTGACTGAACCAGTAGCACTACCAGGGAACCATCTAAAAAATTCCAGCTTATCGTTCTCTGAAACTTTTAGAACTTGAACATTCATTTCATTACCAACTTTTTTGCAAAAGAGATAGTTAACTTTTTTGCAAAGGGAATAAATATTTTTTTTATTCATAATTGAACATGAATGAAATTAAAAATAGATGAAAAGTTTCTATATTAGTTTAGATGGAAACTTTGTTATATATTTGAGTACCACTCAGAATTTTTTTCAGAAGAAGTAAGTAGCTGATTTGCTATTTGGTTGCAAGTCTAACTTAAGGTGCCTAACCAATAAATGTTGAATGGCTAGAACAACATAAAATAAAGAAAGCTTTAAGTGGACGGCAATGATCAACATAAGTCATATATTTAGAATATAGCCCCCAGGGGCATAGACGAGTTGGTAAGCCTGAGGTGATGTGGGGAGAAATCCTCCGGCAACGCAGATTCAAACCTCGCTTGGGCAGATTTTCCACTGAAATATTGTGGGAGTCTGTGGTTTGGTCTGTTGGCTCTCTCTCTTAGGCCTCTGCCAATTCGTGCACATTCCTCGATTTACAACCCGCCTACCTCTGGTACAGGTGGGGGAGTTTCGCCTTTGCAAGGAGGACTTTCTCCAAATCAAAGAATATAGACCCATACACGAAATCATATATACAAATTAGAATGTTTCAAAAAATTAGATATAAATTAAGTTGCAAATCCTACTCGTCTCAAGATGTGACTAGTTTCGGGTCTCTGACTTTTGGGGATAGGAAAAAAAAATTGAGGAAATTTATAAGTTAGCAGTGGGACGTGTGCCAAAAAAGGGTTTGGGCGCATTTAACAAATGAGTCCAAATACTTGGGCGCATTCATCAAATGCGCCCAAATCCTTTGGACGCATTTGCTGAATGCGAACATCACTTTTTTGGCACCCATTAATTGTCAACTCACAAATTTCCTCCATTTTTTTCCAACTTACAAGGGGAATTCTTTTAGCCTTTTTGGCAACATGAGAAAAGGAGTCATCAGCTATGCTTAACTGGCCAATGTCTCTGCAGAAGCATGAATCATCAGATGCAAATGCCTTCCAAACAACCCCTTCCCTGAACATTACATAGAAACTTTTACAAGTATCTCTAAATATAGAATATTCTAACTATGATTGATAATATTCATCACTTGTTATTGACAGGACGTAAGGTGTACAGGTTTTGTGTTTCATAGCAGTCCAGATCTAAGCAAATGGTAAATTGTGAATCTTACATGTCTCCTCTAATGCCATCTAAATGTTGTCCAGGGCACTGGATCGCCCTGTTGAGCTCTGTTTAAAATTTTGCATCGTCAAATTTGTTGAACATCTGAGATATTTATTAGAGGAGAAAATTGAATCGGGACTCGAATATGAAATTCAATAAAGTTGGAGGATTCGTCAAAAGTTCTGGATTATCATGCATCTTACGTTTAATAGCACTGAAGAACATCAATTTTGTTCTACACTGCCAAATGCCCCGAATAAAGTGGGCGAACGTACGTTCTGGTTTGTCTTCTGCCTTTCAGACAAACATGAAACTCTCGATGGAGTTTAATTTGCATCTGGGATCTTATCTACTTTCCATGAAAGTAGTTCATGCTATAAATTGCATTTTTATTTTGTGTTTTTATATTTAATTTGTTGAGGAGTATTAAATAAAAACTGCAATATTATGATAAATAACACTTGTTTTGAGTTGGAAATTGGGTGACAAAAATTATTTTTAAAATATAAAAATTAATATACAATGAAATGCTTACCCAAATAATCCAAAATTTAAGACTCAACACACACGTGGTGATTGTACTCGTAGTCGTAGTGCAGCAAAATATTGCATCATAAAACTAAATAAATAAATACATAAATTTTCTATTTTATAAACGTGGATAAGAGTATTTTCCCTCCAAAATTAAAGAGTTTCTTCCGAAATAAGCAAGCTTCTACCATCATACGTGGGTTGGATCCATGGAATTTCGTGACGGTTGACAAATTACAGAAAGAAAAGCCAAAAACTTTATTAGGAATAATATTTTGAACTAAAAAATTTATTGTGTACGGTTTTTTATTTTATATTTTTAAAAATATTTTATTAATTTTAATATATTTTTTATCTTATAACTATAATATTAAAAACTATAAAAATATATTTTGAAACATTATCTTTATACCAACTTTGCTATAAACATAGAATTCATTCGTAAGTTTATATCTTTAAGATAATATTTTTTTTTATTATTAAAGAACTTTTTTATTTTTATATATCTTAAAAAAAGATTTTAGTTTAAAAAAATTTTAAATTATATTTACTAACTATTATGTTTGTAAATATATATGACCTATTAATAGGTAAAAATAAATAAATAAATAAATAAATAATATATATATATATATATATAGATATATATATATATAATTATACACTAATTGTATTAAATCACATTATTAATAAAAAGTTATATCAGTCGATTCAGTCCTGTTTTTCCTGTTTTTTTGGGGTGGGGCGGAAGTATTTGTTATTAATATCGTATGATCTAATTAAGGAAGATTCCAAGAAAATTGATCACAATTTATGGACTACGAATTATTACTATATATTTATTGGATCGTGCAATCGGGCACGCGTTGAAGAGTCAAAGTGCCCATGGATTTGTGCCTTTCGTTTCTTCCTCTCAACTTTGTGTTTACTCGGCATATATTCTTTAAACTTTTTTGATCACTAAAATACACAAATTGACTTGCATTTTTTTTTGTTCCCTTTTATGGTGGTATTCACTACAGGAATGTCCCAATCAAAACACTTCATAATTAAGTAGTTTGGAGTAAAAAATTTCACCCTTTATACACCCAGATATATAGTAATTAATGTGATATAATAATATTCTTAGCAATAAATATATATATGAGTAATGCTATTTTTAGTAAATTTTTATAGTGAAAACTCATATTAATTAATGTGACACATTTAGAAATACATAATTGTGCATTCTTATTTTGCATTTTTTAAAAGTGCGATAAATAATTTTTTCTTTTATACTTTTCACATTCACTATTATAATTTTTTATTATAAAAAGTCACTAAAAATATTACTACATTCGTCCTAAAAAAAGGAATCTAGATTTAAAAAAAAAAATTTATCCCAAAAATAGAGTCCACATTTAGTGTGAAATTGTTATATTATTTTTACTATAATAATGATATATAAGTTAAATTAAAAAGTAAAAATAAAAATATGAAATTATACAATTATGGATTAAATGTGTTGTAAATTGTAATTTAAGGAAATTGTTATCAAATTAAAATTTAATTTTCTTTTAAGACTAAGAAGTAAGGAGTATTACTCAATACGTATATGTGCGTGTGAAAAGTCACTAATAGTCATAAAGCAAGGCTATACTAAAGCTGAGCCGTTCTGTATATAATTGGTGGTGGTGGTGGTGGTGGTGGTGGGGTGGGAAGCGAGCGTCCTGGTTTAAAGTAGTGGTGGCAATCAGTTCGTGTTTCGGGTTCTAGGTCATGTATTGACACAGGTATTAATCATATTATAAAATTTATATGAATTTAAACACGACCCGTTTAATTATTTGTGTCAGAAAACGTAACCTGAACATGACCTGTTTAGTTTGCGAGTAAAATGACACCACACGATGCGAAAAGACCTATTTAACACGAAAAGACCTAAAAAATCTAAAAAACCTATTTAACAAGGTAATGACCTATTAATAAGATACGAAAATAATGACCTATTAACACAATACGAAAATACTGCTTGTGAAAAATTAACACATCAAAAAATCTAAAAATACATCTAATTATATTTGAAAAATATTTTCAACTAAAATTTAAACTATTACAAGTTAAAAAGTCATAAAAATATTTTTCAAATTACTCCCACATTTGTGGGCCTATTGTTCAAATTCTTATTGGTGGAGGGCAAATTGCAAATCAGAACTACTAATTAACAAAATAACTGAAAGAATTTTGGCAAGTGAGAATGAAAGAAGGGAGCGGCCGAGTGGTGCTTACTGGGGAGCAAAAGAAAGGAAGAGATGAGACAATTAGATTTAGTATACTTTCTTTTAATTTTACAAAATTACCTTAACATAAATTTTCAATTTACTGAATGGATTAAATAGGTTAAACATGTCAAACCGAACACCACCTATTTATTTTACATGTTTTACAGGTCTAACCTAATTTCAATATGAACCCATCAAAAGTGTGTTAAGTTCTTGTTGTGTCGTGAATTGCTGCGATTAGTTCAAATGTTGAGGAAGAGTTTGAAACACGGCTTGCTGAGGATCATACGGAAATGGCTGAGAAGGAGCAGCCTCCAAGCCCGGCCCATCCCAGGTACAGCAAAGCCAGCAACTGGTGGCTAAGAGGAGAAGAACTATAACTGTATATAATTATTTATTGCGGGGGGAAATTAAGTGAGAAATTTTTTATATGTATTACACTCTCTTTATATCAAAAAAATATCTATTTTCAAATTAATTTTTATTTTTAATCTTTAATCTTTAATCTTTTATTTTAAGTAATACATGGTTTTTATTAGTAATATTATTCAAAAGTAGATTTTTTCTTGATGAAGAAAATTTTCAAAAGTAAGTTTTTTTTTAAAGACAAAAAAAGTATTTAATAACAAACTTTAGTGTATTATCATTCCAAGAAAAAAAAATCAATAAACAAAGAATTGACATCAACTCAGATATCTATCAATATGTTTATTATCTTTCCACTGTATCATAACTCTCATTACCCTTTTATTTTGGGTTGGCAATATTTGAAGCATTAGTTTTATTAAATTAAGTCTCGATTACCTTGTGCGCTGTTCTTCTTGTGCGGGGCTTTGTTGATATTTGCCCGCAAGAAATTTTTCACAGAACTTGCTTGTCCAGAAGAGAAGGTACCCTTACGGGGAGATGTTCAAGAGGGTTTAAGTTCAAAAAGGGAATTTAAAGTAGTGATCAAGTTGGCAGCACGGGCTGATTTGCACCATTTAGGGATGTTTCTACAGGGCAGACAGGCAGATGCACCACAGGAAGCTCTTCAGGTCTTGGACATTGTTCTTCGTGAATTGCCCACCTCTCGGTAAGCTTCAAATTTTAAATTCTTTCATGTATTGCAGTGTTATCATTTTTGATATTCACATTTATTTGGGATCCGATTCCTCATTTCCTGATTTTGTCGTAGATATTGCCCTGTGGGCCGCTCATTTTATGCCCCTGACTTGGGAAGAAGGCAGCCTTTGGGTGAGGGACTGGAGAGTTGGCGTGGGTTTTATCAAAGTATCCGACCAACTCGGATGGGTTTATCGCTGAACATTGGTGAGAAAGTCTTTGTAATTCTAATCTAAATTTTCCACTTAGTAATTGCTATTTGATTTTGGTTGGGAAGGCTTCCATTACTGCATTTTACTTATTGAATGTTGGTATCTTAGTAGCTACTGTAGTATTTTGAGATTGTATCATGAGATAATTTTTTCCTTTTTCTCGTAGCTCTAATAATCGTCTTATGCCTTTGAGAATCCTCTCTTGGTTCATTTTTTCCCCCATTCTTGAATCCTTGTGATTTTGTACCAGATATGTCCTCCACGGCATTCATTGAACCACGTCCTGTGGTTGAGTTTGTGAACCAGCTAGTTAACAGAGATGTATCCTCAAGACCATTGTCTGATGCTGATCGTGTGAAGGTGAGATTTGTTTGGCGTCCTTGTCATTTTTATTTGGCTCAACAACAAGAAAGCCTACTTTGAACTCTGCCCTCATATTTAGTATTTCAGTAGCATTTACCCATACCCTTTGTAATTTTTGTTACAAAGGAAAAGGAGTCGTGCTCAATCATTTGTGACATGCCTGTAAACTGTTGAAATGTGTTTAAAGAAAGCTAAAAGTTATAATTTTAGTTAGGAGGTTGAAGCTGTGAAAGATGTTGGAGTTGCTAGAGTTTGAATTTAGAAACTTGAAAATTTATTGTCTTTATTGTCTGCTCTGTTACTGGTTCTGTTATTTATAATCTTGAGCATCAGGTATCATTTTTGTTTAATTCATGTTCTACACTTTTTCTTTTTTTTTTGGGGGGGTGGGGGGTGGGTGATGCTTAAATTTTTTTATTTTAAATTCTTTAAGATCATGTTACTAATGTCTGAGATATCTCTGTGTGTGTGTGGTTTTAAAGTAAATTAAAATCATGTTGCCAATGTCAATTACATGTGATCGGAATCTTGTTTATGGAAATTTTTTTCAGTAAGTTATCTAAATTTGGAAGACCTTTCTGATCATGATGTGTCGCACAATGATAACTACTTCTGCACACATGTTGTTACTTTGTGGTCATATGGAAAGTAATAGATTTACCCTTCGGCAGGGGAAGGGGGATTTCTTGTTGTAGCACATATGCCTTCTGGACGTATGATGTCAATAAACAGTTGTTTTTGTTACTGATGCCTGTTCAATGTACAGATCAAGAAAGCTCTAAGGGGAGTTAAGGTGGAGGTTACTCATCGTGGGAACATGCGCCGAAAATACCGCATATCTGGCTTAACATCACAAGCAACTCGAGAGCTGACGTAAGAATTGCCTGTTTTTTGATAATCAATCATTTGTTTCATGTATGTGGTAGCTTATCTTAGTGGGATTTCAGGATGAGCTTGCTTGTAGCTGTATGTGTCAGTGATAGTTTTTTATCGTTGATGATCTCTTTATAGCTTGTCATTTGATCCATGAATGAGCTAGTACATTGATTGTTTCCTCTATTGCACTTAATCATCTCTATAAGTTTTCCACTTAATTCTTATACCTAGAATGAAATCATTGCTTGATGCCTTTATGTCCTTCGAATGAGCATGTGTACTGGATTTGGGGAGTGCATTCTTGGTTGTGAAAGTTATTGATGGGTCTTTCTTGGGCTTAAACTTGCACATAACAACAAATCAGGACGGAGAAAGGCTGGCCTTTGTATTAACATTTTGAATTTATACTCGATTGACATGAATGAAATCTATATTTGCTTCATGCGTGCACACAGATGAGCACTAGATACCAAAAGTAGGTTGTGTTTGAGCTTATATTGCCTCACATTGTTTTTTGTATTCACCCACATTTTTTACCCAATAATTGGCAAAGCTTTAATGATAATGAGGCCAGATTTTTCATGGGAACTGCTTGTATTTTAGATGGCAATACTGCCATTGGCTATTTACCTGTTTACTTTAATATCATACTTGTCAATTGATGCTGGTTCATGATTCTTGGAATTTTTTTCCTATAATTATTTATTGATGGGCTTCTGCTAATTCTTGTATCTATTTATCTTGCTCTTTTGTTAGTTTCCCTGTAGATGAAAGGGGGACTATGAAGTCAGTTGTTGAGTATTTCCAAGAGACCTATGGATTTGTGATTCACCACACACAGCTGCCTTGTCTACAAGTTGGAAATCAGCAGAGACCAAATTATTTGCCAATGGAGGTTAATGCTTCTATTAGTGCTTGTACCTAATTCTTTTATTAGTTAAATTTGTGTTCTGTTATGTTTCTAAAGCATCTTTGATAATTTAGGTCTGCAAGATTGTCGAGGGTCAGAGGTATTCAAAGAGGTTGAATGACAGACAGATAACTGCTCTCTTGAAAGTGACTTGTCAGCGTCCTCAAGAGAGGGAGCGTGATATTCTTCAGGTAAGGGCTAGTACATTCGTTGCCATATATTGATGAACTTATTTTTTTTCCCTCTGGTTATGTAAATCCTTTTGCAGTTGAAAGAATTTGTGCAAGTCATATGAAGGTTGAAATAGGTTTGATTTATTTTTAAAAAAAATATAATGAAAAAGGTTCACGGTCACAAATTAAAATTATGTGAACAATGTCAGATAATAATGCAAATATTTGGTGTGGAACTGTGGAAGTTTGGGGCTGTTATATGAAGTTCAAATGATTTGATTATTTCATTGTTGACATTGATACCCTTGTCTTGGGATGATGAAAGGAACTTTGAGGTTGCTGCCTTCGAGATGGTTGATAATGTTGTCTCCATATTTCTCTTTGGGCTGTTAAAATAGTTTTCTAAAACTTTGATCCATGTAGCTTAGGTTTATTACAATTATCATGGTCTCATAATTTTGTATGAAATCACTTGATCCTTTTCTGTTGTCGATTTCTGATATATCTGTGATAGCATCATAATCATTTCCCTGTGGTTCACATAAAAAATAACTGTACTTTATTAGATCATTTGTTTTGGAGGTTTTATTCACAAGGTCTTTTGGCCCTTGAAAGTGCCTCAAATATCTTACGCATTCGCCTTTTAGACTGTTCGCCATAATGCCTATGCTGAGGACCCATATGCAAAGGAGTTTGGTATCAAGATTAGTGAGAGGCTTGCGCAGGTTGAAGCTCGCATTCTGCCTGCTCCATGGGTAAGTGAATAATGTGTATTTTTTTTCCTGCCTTCTGTGGTATGAAATATTTCCTGGCTGTGATGCATTGCCGTTTGAATACTTAATGATAGTGCACTCTTAATTTTTTTTCCCAGCTCAAGTACCATGATTCTGGTCGGGAGAAGGATTGTCTGCCACAAGTCGGACAATGGAACATGATGAATAAGGTTAGTTCAATCAATAGATATGATCACTGTTTACCCTTCCTTGCATTGGATTAATTGTTCATATCAATGTTGTTCTGATTCAGAAGTAAGTTATTAATGTGTATCTAAATAATTAATATTGAAAAATTTTCTTTTATGGTTGGTGTAAGAGATTTGTTTTGATTCCTCTTGTGTGGAAGTGTTTTGCTTATACTAGCTGCTGCTTCTAGTCACTTGTTCTTCCCCCTTTGTGCAAATATTTGTTGTTTGATTTCCTGCTGTACTTTCCTGGTGAAATATTGTTTGATTTCTAAATCTTGAATTTGACAATTATATTTTTAATCTTTTTCCCACATCTTACAGAAAATGGTGAATGGGGGAACAGTCAGCAATTGGATTTGCATAAACTTCTCTCGCAATGTTCAAGATAGTGTGGTTCGTGGCTTTTGTCAGGAGCTAGTGCAGATGTGTATTACTTGTGGAATGGTATGTGGACAGTTTGATCGTGCATTTCTAAGGGTAGTTTTATTTTACTATGCTAGGAGATAATGTTGGTTTACTGTGGTTGACATCTTGAATTTGTTGTGTTAACAAGTGTTTTGTCTTCTTTTTTTTTTTTTTGGTGCAGAACTTCCACCCGCATCCTGTTCTAGCCCCAACATCTGCTCGTCCTGATCAAGTTGAAAGAGCATTGAAAGCCAAATATCATGATGCTATGACTCAATTACCGCCTCAAAGGAAAGAACTTGACCTGCTGATTGTCATTTTACCAGACAACAATGGCTCTCTTTATGGTGAATTTCTGGCTGCAAACCTATTATCCGTACTTGGTGGCTTGCTAAGTTGTGCTCATTTGTTTAATTGTTTTCTAAACAGGTGATGTGAAACGGATTTGTGAGACAGATCTTGGAATTGTTTCCCAATGCTGTCTGACAAAGCACGTATTTAAGATGAGCAAAAAATATCTTGCCAATGTCGCGTTGAAGATCAACGTGAAAGTTGGTGGAAGGAACAATGTACTTGTTGATGCTCTGTCTAGGCGTATACCTCTTGTTAGTGACAGGCCAACTATAATATTTGGTGCTGACGTTACGCATCCCCACCCTGGCGAGGACTCAAGCCCGTCTATTGCAGCTGTATGATATCCTTCTAAATGCAATTCAGCTTATGTGTCATGCATACACAATCTCTCTTTCTCTTCCAGAGTAAGCTCAGTTATGTGTGTGTCTTGTCATTAATTTCAAATGGAACGTAGGTTGTTGCATCTCAGGATTGGCCTGAAGTTACCAAATATGCTGGTCTGGTTAGTGCTTAAGCCCATCGACAAGAGCTCATTCAAGACTTGTTTAAAACTTGGCAAGATCCTACTAGAGGAACTGTGACTGGGGGCATGATCAAGTATGAACCCTCTCCCTGCGTCACATTTATAACTATCCAGTTTGAATGTACTCCATTTTTTTACAATTTGCAATTCGGGACCTTGAGCTGATAGCAATACTTGTATTTGTCAGAGAATTGCTAATTTCTTTCCGTAAAGCAACTGGACAGAAGCCACAGAGGATTATTTTCTATAGGTATGATGAACATCCCATTGACATTCATTTCCTTAAGTTAAATGACTTCCTTTCTCACCTCTCATACCTGACATTGACTTGATCTTTGCAGAGATGGTGTCAGTGAAGGGCAATTCTATCAAGTGTTGCTTTATGAACTTGATGCAATCCGAAGGGTGAAGGCTTTTTTGTCCTTAAATGGAGTTTTTGCCATTCATTGAATGGAAAGCACCTTTGTTTCACATCTTTAATTGATGACCTTTTTATGTATTTATTATAGGCATGTGCTTCGCTGGAATCAAACTACCAGCCACCAGTTACTTTTGTTGTGGTTCAGAAACGCCATCATACAAGATTGTTTGCCAACAACCATCATGACCGTAATGCAGTTGATCGAAGTGGAAACATTCTACCTGGTTAGGAATCTACCTGATTTTGCATTACTGGTGTTTTTACTTATTTCAGTGGCTAATTGATGTCATCCATTTTTTCCTTACTGTAAATATAGGTACAGTTGTAGATTCAAAGATCTGCCACCCAACGGAGTTTGATTTCTACCTTTGCAGCCATGCTGGAATACAGGTATTTGAAAATGATTCAATTTACCCATTTTAGACAAAATTAACCGGTTACAATCATAATGGGCGTGGTTTCACTTCTAAACACCTGTTACAGGTTACTGGCTGACCTGCGCATTACCATGTTTTGTGGGATGAGAACAACTTTTCTGCTGATGGCCTGCAGTCCCTCACAAACAATCTTTGCTACACGTATGTGACCACCTATATTTTTGATTTCTACATTAATTACTTTTCTTCTTGTGGCAAATTAACTATATCTCATTCTTGTACTACAGATATGCAAGGTGCACTCGCTCTGTGTCCATTGGTATGTTCCGGTTCTTTCTCAATTTAAAACAAATATTTTTTGTTGTATAGGTTAGTGCTCTAATCCTCTGTTGTCTTTTGCAGTGCCACCTGCATACTATGCCCATCTTGCTGCTTTTCGTGCACGGTTTTACATGGAGCCTGAGACATCTGACAGTGGGTCGGTGACAAGTGGTGCAGCTACTGGTTGTGGCGGTGTTAGTGCTGGGCCTGGTGGAAGGAGCACTTGAGCACTGGATGCCAATGTCAATGTGAGGCCTCTTCCTGCCCTAAAGGAGAATGTGAAGAGGGTCATGTTCTATTGCTAGAGTTCTAGCCATATTTCAACATGTTAAATTAATCTTTTGGTGGTGGTTTTTGCTTGCAAGTAGCAACTTTGCTAAAACCTTTAATTATTTCAACTACATCTTTGTGGTTGATTAGTGTTTAAAGTTTCGCATTTGGGTCTGCGTTTCGGAAGATTGTTGTTTTGTGGTGTTTGATTTCCTGCTGTACTTTCCTGGTGAAATATTGTTTGATTTCTGAATCTTGAATTTGACAATTATATTTTTAATCTTTTTCCCACATCTTACAGAAAATGGTGAATGGGGGAACAGTCAGCAATTGGATTTGCATAAACTTCTCTCGCAATGTTCAAGATAGTGTGGTTCGTGGCTTTTGTCAGGAGCTAGCGCAGATGTGTATTACTTGTGGAATGGTATGTGTACAGTTTGATCGTGCATTTCTAAGGGTAGTTTTATTTTACTATGCTAGGAGATAATGTTGGTTTTCTGTGGTTGACATCTTGAATTTGTTGTGTTAACAAGTGTTTTGTCTTCATTTTTTTTTTTGGTGCAGAACTTCCACCCGCATCCTGTTCTAGCCCCAACATCTGCTCGTCCTGATCAAGTTGAAAGAGCATTGAAAGCCAAATATCATGATGCTATGACTCAATTGCCGCCTCAAAGGAAAGAACTTGACCTGCTGATTGTCATTTTACCAGACAACAATGGCTCTCTTTATGGTGAATCTCTGGCTGCAAACCTATTATCCTCGATCTCATGTACATAATTTGAGATTAAGCAATTAATGAAATATAGAGGTACATCAAAAGGATTGTTGATTAAGTTCAATATCGATTGCAAGTGTTCCTAAAGTTCCATGGCGGTTGGGACTCAACGGGTCACATTGTTTTTATTTGCAAGTGTTCCTAAAGTTCAAGTGTTTTTATTTTATTTTTTGGTTTTGTTTTGGGTCACTGTGTATCCTCTGCTTCTCAGTTGTATCCTTGTACTACATTCTACACATAAAGATGCATTCGACAACAAAATGTCTCGAAGTCCTCCAAAGAACACTGTCCTACAACTAGAAAAAGTAGACAAATTGAAAGATTTGGGAAGCAATTAAGTATGGTATAAAGTCAGAGGGAACCCAGGTAATCCTTCATCGTTCTCAATATGGGTCTAGAATAATCAGCCCCATCCAATTGCTGAAACATTATCCCATGCATGCGTCCTTGCATTCCTTCAGAAGATGCCAAATCACCCAATAGGTTCAACATTCTGTCAGCTCCGACAAGAGAGTTTCCAATGCCACCTAAAATTTCTGGCAGTGATGGCGATGGTTTGACCAGCTCAACAAGAGTTACCTGGATGGGAATAACAATCACTTTAGGAAAAGCAAAAAACTAAACAGTACAAGAAAGTGAAGGTCAGCTCATAGCTCATAGAATACTTTGCAGATGTAACGCGACGGAAAGGAAACAAAAATCTTTGAGCCATAATTCTGGATAAAATATGCCTCCATAACATTATGTGGCAGCTTCACTATTGTTTTAAGATAGAGAAGTTCAGGAAATCATATACGTTTAGGAAATTCAGGAGACTAGATTGCAAGACAGAAAAGTTGAACAAATAGGGATCTTCTGAGTTGCAAAATAACTAAACTTATATGCTGGTTCTCAAGCGCAACACCTGTCAAAGCTTTTCAGTTAGGTAGAGTTTCTCCACTATATATATGTATTTGAGAATATTACTGATTTTCGAATACAAGACATGGATACTATAGCATTGGCAGGAAATTACACCGCAAGTTTCTTTTAATCACTAAAAACAAGAGTGGATGAGTGTATATTCCCCCCGTTCAATCGCAGTTGCAAGAAGTACAGCCGCCTCGGGTGGCTCTAGAACGACCAATACAAGTTGTGGGATTAGGCTTCGCAGCTTTAGCTGTTCCTATGTTAAAAATCCAGAATCTTAAACAAAGTCCCATGACCTTCCATTTTGCTTGTCTTACGTTGATGTTATGCAATGCTACTTTGTCTCTATCAGGGTATATTTCTGCGGATTATCGGGCTTTAAGTATATGGCTAGATGAGGTTGGGCTTTTCTTTGCTACAACCACGTTCTTTCTTGCCATGTCCATGTTTTCCCCTCTTCCCTTTAAGCTAGTTTACTGGATTATCTATGCACTTTTGCTTTTAGGGATCTTCATCCCCCACAGCTAGCTCTTAGCAAGTTTGATCTTCATAACTCTTTGCTCTATCGCAGAGCAAGCAGCTAAGTCTGTGTATCTGTATATATTTATATGTACATATGGTGTGGAACTCTGTTGAATTTTAGTTGTACTGTCAAAGTGGAGATTGATAAACAGAGAGATGGCCGAGTGGTTTCGGAACTGAAGTATGGATACGACCCCTTTGATCCATTGATGAATACTTGCAGGGAAATTGCTAAACTCGATCGATTGTTGTTAATATTGGATAGCTGGTTATATTGGTTGAAATCAAGAACGAATGTAATATTGTGTGAAATTTATTGATGTTAATATTGATAATTGGTTATCATTAAATCAAGCTTTACTTGTCGAACCATTTCTAAATTTATGATTATTAGTACTTGTAAGGGCGGGGGCAGAGAGGCAATACGCTGAAGCATCATAATAAAAATATGTCCAGTAAATCAAATGACAATAAACCCAAGTTGAATAAAAAAGACAAGAAATGAAGGAGGATTAAGAGGAAAATTGATGACTTACCTGCGTATCTCTTTAAGCCATTTATCTACGCATGTCACATGATACTCGTGGTGGTGTGGGAGAATATGTATTTTGTCTCCCTCTACATACTTAGCCAAGCAAATTTATCGATTGGGTAGTTTCAGCCGCTGCCCTTGTACTGTGCAACTTTTCTTCCCAAATCAATTTGTCCTTCAGTTGAAATTTTCTCCTTTTGATTTTAGATTTTGTTCGGCTTTGCTTTCGTCCCAACAAATTTGGTGCACCTTTCGGCTTTGGTTTGGAGATTTTGGAGAAACTTTTGGTTTATCAAAAAAATTTTAATTGTTACAAGTATTCCTGTGTAGTTAGAACTAATGAACCTAAGAATAGAAGTTAACAAAAATCCTAGGTATGTCTATATTATTGGGTGACTGACAAAGGACTTATTCTCTATATAAATATATTTATAATTATTATCTCTATTTAAAATTAATAGTTATCTATTAACATATAATCTTAATATAACTTTAATGTTTCGTGATTATAAAATATTAATCATTTTATCAAATTTTACTTTAAGTTCCAAAATTAATTAGTGAATTTGATTGTTAGGAATATTAATGGTGCACAAGTCTTTACTTATGTTTTTTAAAATTAAAACAGAATATACTTGTGTTTTACTTATATTTTTTTGGATTAAAAATTGAGATTGCTTCCATTTGGTCTTGTGAATATTTTGAAGACTTGAAATTTTTTATGTCTTTTATTTTAAAAAATATTTTTTTAATATAGTTCTTCATTCATTCTATTCTCATTTTTGCAATTTCAATCTAGTTCTCTCTTCTTCTTCTTCTTCTTTTTTTTTTTCATTTTTGTTTTCTTACTTCCACTTTAATTGTGTAAGTTTTTATTTATTTTTTTAACTTTTAACTTGTTGATGGAAATTAATGTAATTCTCAAAATTTATTACAACGATAAATTTTTTTTATAGCATCAATAGCAACTTTAATTAATATTTTTAGAGTTGTAGTTGTATATTTAAAATGTATCTTAAATTATGTTAAATTAAAATTTAAATTTTTATAAAAAGATGAAACTGATTACTTTATAGATTTAATTTTTTAATTTATATATAGCATTTTAAATAAGAAAATAATACATTATATTTTATATATATTAGGGCACCCACGCTTTGGATAGGTTATCAAAAACTAGTATAATATTATTGAAAGAGCTTTAAAATCGCTTTTTGATTTTCACAAAATTGACATCGCATCCCTTTCCAACGCAAAGAAATATTGCAATTGCTTATATGACCATGCATAATTATTTGCAAAGATTTTCAAGAAATGATTTTTATCTTCAATAATTTGTTAATGATGATGCTATTGTTGAGAATGAGGAATATATGGAATATTCCTTACCAAGCTAAGAAGTAAAAAAAAAGGATTCACATAATAAATTGCACATACTCAATTTATGTGAACAAATTGCAAATCAATTATAAAATTCTTAATTAATCTTAGACCTCAATAGTAGTTTTTTATTTTTTTGAATTTATTTTGCTATTTTATTTTGCTTTTTAAATATTAATTTTGATAGGTTTTATCTTTTATATAGTTTTTATGGACAATATTTGATGCTTTATTACAAAAATTAATATTTTGTACTCCTTCCGTCCCACAAACAAAGTTCACTTTGGTTAAAATATAACATTTTATTAATTATTAAGTACAATTTATTTAATGCACCACTAAATGCATAAATTTATATTTTTATTCTTACTTTTTAATTTTTAGTGTACATAATTATTATTAGTAAAAATATTTTTAAATTTTAATTTAAAAGTGAACTTATTTTTTGGAATAGAAGGATGATACGTATATTTACAAAAAATCAATAAAAAAGCAAAACAGTATAAGTTGAACAATGTAGCATTCGGATTGTTATATTTATCAAATAAGATTGATCGATTTAATATTTTGATTCAAAAATTCAAAATTAAAATTTTAATATTCATATTTAAGTAGTTTAATCACTTCATCATTCAACAATAATCATTTAATTTTATCAAATAGACTTATGTGTTTTCAGGTTTATTCCATTGAAAGGGCAGTAGTACTTTGGGAGGCTTTTTATCATCTAAATTATATCATAATTGTTCATGAATAAACAATAAAAGTTATAGTTCGATCCATTAGCCTAAGACCTTCGCGGCCCAACCTAATCTATTGTTTTGTAACTACCCACGTATGAAATTGTATCAAACAGATACAAATTAGGCCCACATCAATATTTAAGATACATAGTCTATGGGTATCATTTGAGGCCCAGATAAACGATTTATAATATTTTTTTTAAAACCAATTTAAAAATAAAGAAACAGAGGGAGGTTTTGAGAGGGTTTAAGCGTTAACTTCTGCACAATAAAAGCGTTAGCTTAGATTCCAATTTAATCTCAGCAGTGAAAATTGGAGAATTGCAACCGAAAAATGGTACCGAATGAGGAATTGCTCGATCGACCACAGTGGTAATCTTCATTTTTTTTTTTAAATTGCAAAATTTTCTACATATGTATATTTTTGGGATTTTTTTAATGTAATTTTCTGTGGTATTTTGATGGAATTCAGGTCAGGGGTTGACAAAGAATTTCTTGCTGCCCCTGTGAAATCAGCTGTGGACAAGTTCCAACTTCTTCCCGAGTTTTTAAAGGTCCGATTATTTAATGGGTTTGTCCTTTTTTTTTTTTTTGGAAATGTTGTTTCATCGTGTATTCTTCATGTTTATTTTCTTTGAATGTGTTTCATATTTCAGAAATAAAGAAAGAAAATGAATGAACAAGTACGAATACACTTGTTCAACTAATGGGCTGTCATTTTTGTTGCGGACGTTTTAGTTCTTGCAATCGTATGGGCCATGTTTGTAATTTGAATTTTCCTTAAAAGTTTTCGTCCTTGCCTTCCACTAGTCCATCCTTGTTTCAATAAAGTTTTGGGGATTATTTTAGTATTGGAATCTTCCAAAATCGAGCAAAATTTGGTTACTTTCTTCAAATTAGAATGCATATGTGACCAAGCAGTAGAAGAATGTGGACAAAGAAAGAGCTATAGCATTTTTTTTTTTTGGAAAAGTAATGACTTTTTAGGTAAAAGATGTACGGAATGTTGTTGAATCAAAGTAGAATGATACTATGGTTGTTGTATGTTTCTTGGTGTTGTAGGTGAGAGGATTGGTGAAGCAGCATTTGGACTCCTTCAATTATTTTGTTAGGAAAGAGATAAAAAAGATCGGGGTTGCAAATAACGAGATCAGATCAAAAGTGGACCCAAAGATTTACCTCAAGTAAAACTGCCATTCCCATTATTTATTTTCCTTTATGTATATATTTGTTTATTTTTGGTATCATGAAGTTGCAAGTCCTATCTCTTCTTCTTGGCTCCACTTGGAACAATTATCAATTGGTCTTCATCCTTGTTGTCCATGTCTCCTTGTTACGGAAGATACATAGATGTACGCATTGGGGAGCACTCGATGGTAATTGATTATGTAACTGAAAAGCTCACTCCCCATAAGTGTCGGATCTCTGATATTACGTAAGTATCTCAAATGTGAAGGCATATGCTTCATTTACTCTTTTTTTGATAGACGCAGTTTCACTGAATTAGCTACAAAGATGTTGAGGTCTGGAACCATCTGAATCCTAAATTTCATTATGGTTACAAGAATAGAATAAGTTATGTCTCGTCATTATGTTCAGCTGGAAACACTTCAGTATAGCGTTCAGATGTGTGGAAATTACGGTCAAATATAGATTGAAGTTGCCATATGAAATTGGTTTGTGGAGAAATGTTAATGAATGGAAAGGACAGTGCAAGAATATCAATCTAGTTGTGAATTTTTTCTTTGACTATTTATTCCTAGGAAACACTCATCAGTATTTTTGTCCATTTTATTTCCTGTTTCTATAAAGAAATATGCATTAGTGGCAGGTTATCTGTTCTGTGGACACTGTTAGGATATCGAGTTTGTAAATGAATCCTTTCTTTAGGACCGCAACTAATTGAAGTTGAGGACAATTCCTTGCTGAATTGGCTTTGTAAATGAATACTTTCTTTAGGACTTTTTTTTGACATGCTCTTCCTGTTGAATTTCAAGTTTGAACCTAGCTATTCCTTTATTCATGTTGAGCTTGGCACAATCGTAGTAGCCAAGCTTTGAGCTCCTTTTGCCATTATTTTTTGTTCTTCTTCCATTTTCCCCCCTTTTAAACAGTGTATCTTACTTGTCTCAGGCACTGTTCCCTTATTTCCAAAAGTGCAAATCTCCCCATTGTGTAAGGCATGTACATATCTGATCAGTGCTAAAAATTAAAGCAAATCTAATTTCAAACCTAGTTCGTAAGAATCATAGCACAACAAATAATTATATTCAGGCTTGAAAAAGAACTAGTCAAACCTTTTATGAGTTTGTTTATAGTTGTTGTTTATGCCATGTCTTCTCTAACCTGAATCTGAATAGTTTGATCAAGGGTCAATTTAATTTGAGTGACTCTATTTGGCATAAAGTTGTGCATGAAAGAATATGGCAGGAATAAAACATGTGAGAAGAAACCTACAGTTCATCTTCTAAAATTGTCAAGCCAAGTAGAATTATTGCTTGATTTGTATATTGCCTTTTGTAGCCAGAGCAACCGGTTGACCTTCTAAAAAACTGATTGATGGTAGTCCTTATGCAAAAAACCAAGATTTATTTGTGCCAAAATTTGTTAGGTGGTTTTACTCGCAAGAGCGAATTTGTTTATGATTCACAAGGAGGTGCATGGCATGAAAATTCCTTATGAGGTTATGGGGATCCAGAGGATGGAAACATCTTTCTTGTTGAACTTTATATTGTCTTTGGGTGACTTTGGATGTGTAATTGGCTGACCGGTGAGAGAAAGGTTCATAAGTAGGATTATATATATTATCTTAAGGTGGATGTAGGTGGTGTTTTTACTGACTGCAGTCACTTGAGGGCACTTTACCCAGTAAACAGTTTGGTCTTTCAATAAATATGTTTATAATTTTTGGCTGTGATTAAGTGGAAGGTCATTACTTTGAATTAGTGTGCGCTGCTTGCTTTGCTTTGCATCATATGCTATTAAAATGTGAAGAAGCAAGTTATTTTTGATTGGGAAATAATTTGGGTGGAAAATATGATTGATATGGGTAAATCTTTTAACCTGCTCCTGGCACTTTTCCTTGAAATTGTGTTACATATTTTTTCAAGCCTTCATCTCCTGATGATCTTGTTCGATTTTTAAGTCCATAATCAACTGATTCCTTATATTTTGATTTTCTCCAATTATAGCTATGCTGCTCCAATACTGGTGAATATTGAATACACTACTGGAAGTGGTCTTAGTGTTAAAGAACAAGACAAGGTGCTTTCAGAGATCAAAAATTTTGAATAAAAGTTAAGTAAAATTGTTTGTACTTGATATTAAGTTTTGTGTTTGTAGAGAGATGTTGTTATCGGGAGAATGCCTATCATGTTAAGAAGTTGTTGCTGTGTTTTGTACGGAAAGGATGAAGAAGAGTTGGCAAGCCTCGGTGAGTCTTCCCATTTGCTAAGAAAAAGTGTAGCTGTTGTTTGCACAAATATTCTACAAGTAAGGGAACAAGCACTATGGACTTACTGCTTTTTCAATTTGCTTTAGGTGAGTGTCCACTTGATCCTGGAGGTTATTTTATTATCAAAGGAACAGAGAAGGTGAAACTTCTATCTCTTTTCGCTTATATTGCAATCCCATATATCTCATCGGTTGTCAATTTGTCAACATAGTTCTGATTCTGCTGAGCTCTACCAGGTGATTTTAATACAAGAACAACTCTCGAAGAACAGAATAATCATTGATACTGATAAGAAGGGCTGGTAAGCATTACTCTATTCAAGCTATTCTCTTAAAGTTAATTGTTTTTTAAATTCACCATTTGCCTGCTCTATCTCAGCATCTTTATCTCTCTCCTTTCCCCAGTAAAAGAAATATCTTCTCACTCTTGTCATTTCATAATTTCTCTTTCCCTTCTAGTTGAGTCAATTACTTATTTGTTCTTCCTTAGGATGAGCATGGGTGCCTATTTGTAAGACTTTTTGTCTCTTTCTTATTTCCATTTTTTCTGTGATGAAAAAGCTGTACTGAGGAGTATATAATTTAGCACTTGGGGAAAATGAAATCTTAGGAGTATTTTAGACTTAAGACAGATTTATTTATTTTTCTGTTGATTGTTGAGGAGTAAACAAACTCTATCAAATTTGTGTTCTGTACCAACTGGTGTGCATTCCTTTGACTGATTATTTGTCTTTTCTCTGCAGTGTGCAGGCATCTGTTACGAGTAGCACGGCAGCAACAAAAAGCAAAACCGTCATAAGAATGGAGAAGGAGAAGATATATTTGTACCTGAATCAGTTCAAAACTAAGGTTATTTGTGTACCTTAATTTTATGGTATGTTTGGACTGAAGGAAAAGTAATAGGACACATCATTCAAGTACGAAGATAGGACTAAATAACATCGTCTTAAAAGTGGCAGCAAAGGAAAGACATGAAAGAAGTATCTTTATGATCATTTAAATACCTTTGCACTTTGTTTTCAGGTTCCCATTATGGTGGTTATGAAGGCCATGGGAATGGAGAGTGATCAGGAAGTTGTCCAGATGGTTGGAAGGGATCCTCGTTATAGTGCGCTACTTTTGCCTTCCATTGAGGTGCAACACTTCAACAATTTGATTAGTTTATTGATGTACAATGCAGATTTATATATTGCAATTCTATTTTGCTCCAATAATTGTTGGATAGGTATTTAGTGCACCAATCTTGGCACATTTAGTGCCCTAAGGATCTATTTTGGATCTGCTAAAGCGGGTTCACCTTCCAATTATTTATTGTTTTTACTTACTTGGTTAGTATACAATGTCCAGAGAGTATGAAGTCAAAGGTACTCTGACTTATTTAATCTTTGCGGAACTGGTGCTAGTATCCACACAGATTGAACAGTCATAACAACTGACACACAATTGATGTGCATAATCAATAGGATAAAATGTATGCTTGGAGTTGTGCTGCTAGACCAAGGTATCCTAAGTCACCGCTTAAATAGGGAATCCTTTACCTGGTTGCAGATCAAGTTATGTACTGAAATGATGCATGAACATGAATGTGTGTTATGGAACTAGAGGGAATGCTTTTACACTTTCAAGCACAAAACTTGAATATAATGAAATTTGAACATGCAAACAATGAAGTTTCACGCCCCTATGGTCAATTTTTATGTTGTCATTGATAATATGGAAGGTGTATGGTACATTATGTGAAACTTGATGGGTCCGTTTGGACAAGGCATTTCTATTTGTAAATGGAAAAAGTTGTATTGGGATGTGTGAAAATTTTGGTGGGCATTTTTTTTATAGAAAAAGTATTTTGGAGGGAAAACATAGGAGGGAAAATTTTTTAAAATTATGTGAGAGGATTTTTGAGTGGGAAAATTTGAATTCTAAATTTTGAAATAAAAATGTGTTTGGATAGTTTGTTTTTATTTGAGAATTTTCTTATTTGCAAATGGGAATAGCTTGTCCAAACGCAGCCTTAGATTTCCAAACATGAAAAGTCAACTCTGTTAATGATCAGCGTACTAGTTTGTTTTCTTACGTTAATGTTTGGATGGTGTTGTATTTGAAAATTTTAGGTCTCATTTGGATTTGAGGTTTGTATTTATAAATAAGAAAATTCTTAAATAAAAAATACTATTTAAATATATTTTTATTTTAAAATTTAAAATTAAAATTTTTTCACTCAAATTTTTTTCATATAATTCTAAAAAAAATTTCCTCTTATTTTTTTCTCTAAAATACTTTTTTTATCAAAAAATATCCACCAAAATTTTCATACATTTCAATACAATTTTTTACAAATAAGAACAATCCAAACGAAGTCTTATATTAGAATATATAAAAGTTTTAGTGAAAAATTTTTGTAAAAAAAATTATATAAAAAGGTAAATTGGAGAGAATTTTTTTGTTTTTAAATAATATGCAAAGAATTTTTGTGAGAATTTAAATTTTAAATTTTAAAATAAAAAATTGTTTGAATATTTTATTTTTATGATTAAAAAAATTATTTTTTTATAAAACAAAATACAAATCAAACATAGCCTAATAGTTTTGTTTTGTTCTTAGTGGGAATGAATTTTGCTCTTAGTAGGAATGAATTGTGGATTTCGAACAGAACAACCAGAATCTGATAAAATAGTGATTATAACTCTGAGAATTAATGAGTAGGTGGGTGGATGAATTTGAGTCATGTGTAAAAAAAATGTTTGTGTATATATTACATTTTAACATGTTTGAATTCACACGGATCATGTTTAAAAAAGTGAAAAAAGTGTTTGTTTATGTATTACATTTTAGTGATTTTGCACCATAGATATGAGATAAAAAATATATATTATAATAGTCAAAGTGCCTTAAAATACATGTTTTAAAATTGCAATCTATACACACCTTGTATGTTTTGGTCTTAAAATGCTTCATGAGATATTTTGAGGTAGATCATCATATTCTGCATTGTGATTTAATTATCTTTAATATATATATATATATATATATATATATATATACTGGGTTAAAGAAAAACTAAATTATAGTTGGTGACATTTACATTTTCATGAAGAATTGCTATACATATATCACTGGTTTAAAAAAATTTGAATGATCACTTTTCTTTGTCAATAAAAACCAAAGTAATGGTATTGCATGCCTTATAGAAAACATATTTTAGTTTTTACTCATGTAAAAACAAAGAAGTAGGTTTGATTTTGAAATAGTTTATCAAATTTCAGGCAGTAGGGCAAAGATGATATTGTCACAGAAGGAGATCAACAAACTGTTCGTGATCCGAAGGACAGTAGTGGAAATGCTTAAGGACAGGGGATCCTTTGTGGAGGATGAGGAGATAAATATGGACAAGAAAGGATTTTGGAGAAAGTATGGGGAGAACATAAAGAGAGAAGACCTTGATATCAAAAAAGCCAAGCTTAGTGATAGCTCTGATCAGGTTATTCTTCCTCTCTTGTATTTTCAGAGTTTATTCTTGTCCCTTTTCTTTTTCCAAATTTTCTGAGTTTTGGGGTGTCTACTGCTTGAAAACTTGATCATCCTAGAATAACGGACTACTTGATCATTCCTCCTCTTACTGTCGTAACCACTGATCCATTCTTGTGATTTTCTATGCCATTGTCTGCTCCAGTTTCCTAGTATTGTTTGGCACTCTTTCCTATATATAGCTTCGCTGTGGAGATTTTCTTGCAAATTTAGGAGTCGAAGCTAACCAAGATTGGTTATGTTGTAATCAGCCCCAGATCGTTCGGGGCCTTAACTTTTGCAGATAAACTGGTGTTACCCTTGAAAGAAAGAATTCGTTATTTTTCTTAACAGAATAAACTAGAGTTTCACTTTTCTACGGGAGAAAAGAGAACATACTATATTCATATAATTTGCATGAGTTCACTAGATTCAGATTTGAGGCCCTCTCAAAGTTTAGTATCATGCATCTTGGGATTAATTTAGTTTGCAAAACAGATTGGTGTACAAATAGAGGTTGTGAAGGTCTTCCAAGGAGGATGTAGTTGTTTGGATGCTGAGTATTTGCGTTTCTCAATATCCCATGATCCAGGGATTCATTGATTATCCATAAGAAACAGACTAACTAATATGGGGAATTAATAATCAAGTAGCAAGACAACTAAGAAGAAGAATGATCAAGGAAAAGCATGTTCTTTCACCAGTTGCACCACTTCATAAACTAACTACTTGCAGTTTCACTTTGATTTGCTTCACATATAGATGGATGTTCGTCACTTGAATACTGAAGTTGGAAGAAACTTAACTAGTAAAGTTGTGCTGTTTGTTACAACAATGAGAGAGTTTGTCGAGCTCAATACTCCATTTACATGCAGCTTAAATTAGAGGTAAAGAGAGATCTCTTAAAATTTACTTGCCTTGCTGCCTGATAGTGCCTCTGCGATATTTGTTCAGTTGTTTCTTAGGAATACTTCTTACCGGACACCATCATTGATTTACATGTGCAACAAAATCATTTAATCGGACGCCAACCCCATAGTTGATCTCACTTTTTGTTTTGTTAATTGAGAACACTCTACTGTCCATAATAGACAGTTCAACATTATTTGCTTATTATAGTGCTTATGGTTAGAAGTTGATGTGATACAGATATATGTCCTCTTTGCAAAGGATATGGTTGGTGTTAGAATTGGAGAGATATGCGGAAGGCATGTAATCTGACCATGTTTTCCAAGCAGTTTTGCTTGTCCAAGAAAAGATGGTAGCTTCTTCGGCCAGAAAAGAGATTGAGAAAATGTCAAAGTTTTCCAGGTGATCACTGATGCTTTATATCAGAGCAAGTCTCAGATTTTCTTTCATCCGATCAATAAAGACAATTGTGTTTTTAGAAGTGCAATGGAAGTTCTCTTCTTTCTGATGAATGGTATATCACTGCACGAAATCGAAATCTTGTTTTGATTTGTCTTTCGGGATTATTCCACCAATAGTAGGAAAAAAAAATAGTGGGTCTTTTGTGATGCACAATCTTTATTTCACCTCAGCTGTATTCCTACTGAAATAATTGTCAGATAATGATTCCTACCCTTCTTTTCCATAGCCACCCTCTTATCCATGCTGAAGAGTTGGTCTGATTTTGCAGTTCAGTTTCCTACACAATCATAATCAAAGCTGCTACCATGGCATACATTTCATATCATAGTTTGCTTGTCTTGTAAAAAAACAAAAGACTTCAACTTCTGAAATGAATGGTACTATACAGGAACAAGAGGGATCTACGAAAAACACATGAACACCATACATCTGGAACCAACCTGAGTTTCGGGAGTGATACACTGCCCTACTCGGTCCAACACAGGTTGATTATCGTTTCCTACCTGCTAGATATGTGAGCTCTTTCCAAGTTTTCTTGACAGTTACCAGACAATTCCATTGTATGACTTAAAACTAATGAGTTTAATTGTCTATGACAATGTTTCTTCTTCTCGTAATTTTACCTTAAACAAATGCTGCATCATTTTGCTTTTGTTGGTGGCAGCTCCATAGGATGTTGATGACAGATCAAATTGCTAGATATTATGGTCTAAGAGGGGGGCAATTTGTGAGAATTGATCCGATCAAGTGAGAATGCAGGCCACGGTCACCGAATTGCTGCTTGAAAACATTCCTCAACATCATAATGAAGAAGCTAAATTTACCAAAAACTGAGAAACTGCAGGGTGGGAAGATGGAACATATGGAAAAACGGTGAACTGAGGCAATTGCTTAAATATTGAAAGCAATCTTTGAAAATACAATTTGGAATGAATGATGTGGTGAACATTGCATGAATTTGCTACTAACAGCACACCTTCAAAGATGGACAAGGGTGGAGATGCAAATAGATGTTAAAATATTATTCATTACTCTTAAGGCAGGAGACTAGTCCCAATTAAAGTAATGACAATAGTCGAGAACATCTTTTTAATTAAAGTAGTGCTATTGAATTGCCTTTTTTTCTGTTTTTTCCTTTTGATAACAACATAATAGAGTTAGTTATAAAATAGCTAAATTTGCTCAAAGCAGAACTCTACCTCAGGTTTGGGAAACAAACTTCTCTAGACAAAATGGTGCAAATCCAAACTTTCCAGACTGAATGGTAAAAGCGTTAGGGAATGATGTGTGACTAGTTGGTTGAAATACGTTTTTTTTTTTTTTAATAATTACTCCCACACCCCTCCCCCACGCTAGGTGGCAATAGATTTTGGATCATTCCAATTCGTTAGGTGTTTTCAGATTTTTCTAACGTGAGATACTCAATAAATATTTTCTTTCTTCAATATAGTACCACATTAAATTTTACTCCCTCACAAGTTTAATCTATACTTTAACAAGCCAATTTTTTCATCGTGAACCTATTTAGTGTTGCGCAAAAGTAATTAGTATCGCATTCTATTTGTCCATATTTTTCCACTAAATTTTTGGTTCAATCAGAAGAAAACGAGTTTAATTAGAAAAAATAATTTACTTTAATTCAATTCTAAACCATTTGTTGGAGAGAATAACATATGAAAAATCTGACTAAAGTGATCTAATAAGTAATAAGTAGTTAGAACTCAATTTAAATTCTAAAATTTGAGTGAATAGGTTTTGAATTTTTTTCAATTTAGCAAGTGCTCTAATTCTTTCACTTTTGTAATGTGGGGCAAAATCCATGAAATCAAGTATTTTTCTTCCCTATGAGATGCTAGACTACTAATGTGGCTCAACCTAACTGGTATTTCACCAGGGTAATTATTTGAAGATTAAAGGTCGAATCCCGAAACTAACATTGTTGGACAGTTTGGGGAAGAGTATGTCTGGCCGTGGAGAACTATCCCTAAAGTGTGTGGCGTTAACCCATGACTGGTTGAATAGATATATCTCCATGTAAGGAAAAAATTTAATAATAATAATAAAAAAAAAGATGGTGGACTACCACCTCTACTACTACTTAGCTTTCAATGATAGCGGATTAAGGATGGAATGTTACTTTGTGTCCTTCAATATGGTGGTACATTGGCTTGAGATTGCTTCACACATGAGATTGGCTTTGGGCTTGTCAAACGTAAATAGTATGTGAACAAATTTTATAACATCAAAAGCGTGCTTTTTGGCACGAACATTGCTCCTTCCATAGAGGGAGAGGTGTCTTTGTCGCAATCTACCAACTTCAAAATCACGCCTTCTATTATTTCTGGCCCATAAACCAAAACTCCTAGCTTTTTTTTTTCCCCAAATAATAGTAATATTGCCAAGTCGAATGGCAAAAGATACATAACCAAGAAGGCTAAATGAGTTTTATGGTGGTAAATGAAACCAACCCCATGAACACATGCACCTCCGCTAAGGAAGAGTACGCCCAACTAAATCGGGAAAAACAACAATATTACCTAAGACAAAAGAAACACCCCTAAAAGGGGACAAAAGAAAACATTTCCAAATGAGTACAAAAGAAAATAAAACACCCGACGAAATCGGGAAAATGCACCCAACTAAGCAGAGATAACACACTGACACTAAAACTAAAAAAACTAAAACTAAAATAGTTACCGATTAAGGAGGCTGGCTCGACTGGGAGTGGTCACCACCAATTGCATGCGAGGAAAAAAACTGAACACCTGGAATCTAACTCTCTTCCCACACAGTCCGTGATGATCCCGCAAACGTTGAATAACGTAGTAACCACACTACTGCTGCAAGCGTTAAATAGTTTGGCCACCGAACTACTATCTTATGCTTGAAGAAACTGCGCCCAAAACCATAGCGCAACACGTGTACCTAAAAAAAAAAAAAATTGCACTGTAGCTGCCTGCCTTGATTTTGGAAAATTTTGAACTAAAACAAATATTAAAAAAAAACCCCAACAGGGCCCCAAAAAAAAAAAGGAAAGGAAAAAAACCTAAATAGAATAGAACCTGGGGAGGACACATGTCCAACACGAACACCAACACCTTGACAAGAAACTGTTCGAGAAAATGATTAAGCGGACTTTGTCGACTAGTTCTATGCTGTTGTCCCAGAATGCTGTTACCTCAATAACAACCAAGATTAGGCCTTTTATTGCTACCGCAACTGCAACTAGAGCTACAACTACTATCAATAATCTCAAGAACAAAATGATGAACAAGAAGCCTGCAGTGCTGTACCATTATCCATGCCCTGATGGAGCTTTTGCTGCATTGGCTGCCCATCTTTACTTTTCTTCCACTTCCACTCCAGCCCTCTTCTTCCCCAACACTGTCTATTCCCCTCTCAGGTCAACTACTCACTTTTTTTCCTTTTTTATATCAAGTTGGCTTTGTTAATGGAACTTTTCTTTCTGATTGATAGTATTATAAATTTTAGTGTTTTTTTTTCAGGGCTGAAGATCTTCCTCTAAATGAAACTGACTAGGTTTACCTATTGGATTTTGTGGGCCCCTCTGGTTTTGTTGATCAACTTTCCTCAAAAGTTAACCGGTGCATTTTCTTGAATTATTGTTTCCTTTTTAGCCTCTTTTTTTTTTTTTGTACTTGAGCATCAACTTTTGTATTTCCTCCCTGCTTTTGGCCTGCCAATGAGACTTATGTGTTAAAAGTATCTTTTTTAGGAGCCACTTTGAGGTAGACTTTCATTGGGTTCAACTGGTTTTGACTAATGCGGGAAAAAAATTGGAACTTTATAATTTTACTTAATTTCAGTATAGAATTTGGTCAAGCTCTTCATTACGAATTGTGCTTTGGTGTTAACCTGATGAACTTTTTGCAAGCTGAAATGTAGAGTGAGTTGATTAATTTTGTTTCTGTTGCAAATAAGTACTAATTTATGGATTAAAGAACTATTGTTATATTCAAATCAAGCAGCACTTCATACAACTTAAAATCAAAATATCACAATTTTTCTTTTGGTTTCTTGTTTCAAAATGGTTTTTTACTTTGTAGGGTTATTGTTTTAGATCATCACAAGACTGCACTTGAATCGCTAGGTATGGGAATTTCAGTAAATGGTAATAGTAATGTGATCAAAGTGATAGATATGGAGAGGAGTGGTGCCACAATTGCTTATGATTATTTCAAGGAGAAGCTGTTGGCGGAGGCTGGTAGCAATGTTGATGATGATCGCCGAATCAAAGTTGCTGAATTTGAAAGAGTTAAGAAATTTTTTGAATATGTTGAGGATGCAGATCTATGGAGGTGGCACCTTCCTAACAGTAAAGCATTTAGTAGTGGCTTGAAAGATATGAACATTGAGTTTGACTCCAGAGTTAATCCTGAATTGTTTCAACAGGTAGTTATTACCAAAAGACGGTAAACATCTTGCTGAGTGAGTATATCTAATGAGTTAGTATAATCTTGACTTGTGTTGGACTCCGAAGTTTGTCTTTGTAACTTCTTGGAGATATTTTTGGGTACAAATAATAGTATAGAGTTAAAAGAGAGGTGAACAAGGGAGGTAGTGAAGAAAGATTTATTGAAACAAAATTCCACATTCATTATATGCTGATTAGATATAAGAATTTTAGTCCACAGTGTGATCATATACTTGCCACTGAAGATGATTAAGAGCCTCCTTGATCCAGGTATACTCCAGGTACAATGAAACAGAACATGAACTTTAAAGCAAAGAAAAAGTGGAATCTTTATCTAAAATTGTTGCTACATTAACAACCCTCAGAAGTAATTGATCAGAAATTGGAAAAAGTAGATCTTCTATTTGTTAGCAATGTATATATAAATAAATCATATGTAGAATCAGCATACACAAAGAGAATGCCAAGAAAATACTTCTAGTTGACTCCATGATCTCATGTCAATGGATAATTTGGGTTTTTTTTTTTGGTAGTGCTTATTTATGAATCAGTATTATGTACCTTTATATTAGTGTGCTGAAGTAATGCTCTGAAAGTTGGCAAACATTTTAAAATTCCTTTAGTTGAAGCTAAATTATACCATCTTCTGTTCTATGACTCAGTAATCATGAGAATTCTCATTGTTAATATTGCTGCTTCTGTCAATTTCTTTTACTTTTAATGTGAGGAAAACTAGCCTTGCTTCTATTTGTTGTAGAACTCAGCAACGCTAACATTATCATGATCATTATCATGGTTATTGCTTCTACTTTTCATGTGCTTGATTTTCCTTATTTGACGTGACAATTTTTAGTCTGCCTGATGTCCTCTAGGGGAATTGGAGCGATTGTATACAAGGTACCAGAGCTTGAAAATGATCGCCTACTGAAAATAAGCTTAAGAAGTATTGAGAATGAGGACACAATAGAAATCTCACAGGTTCTTCTATTTGTTCAAGTCAGAGAATTTCCTCAGTTAATAAAATGTATATTCACAGTTAAAGCTAATGAATCATGCAATGACCTGCAGAAATTTGGTGGTGGAGGTCATCGAAATGCTAGCTCATTTATGTTATCCTTTGCTGAGTTTGAGAAGTGGAGAGTTCTTGGTGTTGTCTGACCTAGGTGACACTTCAGTTCCAATAAATATGCATTTGTTGTATGCCTTGATGAACATTTGATCCAGATTGTATATGATGCTTTAGACCATAGATTAATTAATACATCTAGCTCAAATCCTGTTGTAAATTAGATAGATGTAATAATTTTTCCTGCTGTAAAGAGCCTTTTTGGTCCTAGTCCCCTAGAGGAATTTATAAAATGAATAAAATATATGAGTACTTTCAAGAGTTGATCTACCCAGCATTTCTATGGTTATCAAAGACCTAAAACATGCCCAATGGTTAGTTCTGTTATCTATGTATGACATCTTGTTCAACAAGTTACAGACATGTAAAGATGTCACCCTCGCTGATAAGAGGTGAATTAGATTCTTGTCTGTTTTAACCATAGTGATGAGAACGTTTTCTGGATATATTCAAATTATGTTGTCATCTACTGCATTTCCGACTACTTTGGTTTTATTATGATGACGAATGTCTACCTTATGGTGCCACTTAGAACTTGTAAGGTATCATTAACTGAAGAACTTGTACAATCCGTTTAGACAAGACATTTTTATTTGCAAATATGTTTAGACAAGACATTTTTATTTGCAAATAGAAAACGTTGTATTGGAATGTGTGAAAATTTTAGTGAATATTTTTTTATTGAAAAAATTTTTAGTAGGAAAAAAGAAGATTTTTTTTTTTTAAATTATGTGAGAGAAATTTAAGTGAGAAAATTTAAATTCTAAATTTTCAAATAAAAATATTTTTGGATAGTTTATTTTTGTTTGAGAATTTTCTTATTTGTAAATAAAAACAATGTGACCCGTGGAGTCCCAACCGCCATGGAACTTTAGGAACACTTGCAATCGACATTGAACTCAATAAACAATCCTTTTGATGTACCTCTATATTTCATTAATAGCTTAATCTCAAATTATGTACATGAGATATGATAGGTTTGCAGCCAGAGATTCACCATAAAGGGAGCCATTGTTGTCTGGTAAAATGACAATCAGCAAGTCAAGTTCTTTCCTTTGAGGCGGCAATTGAGTCATAGCATCATGATATTTGGCTTTCAATGCTCTTTCAACCTGATCAGGACGAGCAGATGTTGGGGCTAGAACAGGATGCGGGTGGAAGTTCTGCACCAAAAAAAAAAAATGAAGACAAAACACTTGTTAACACAACAAATTCAAGATGTCAACCACAGTAAACCAACATTATCTCCTAGCATAGTAAAATAAAACTAACCTTAGAAATGCACGATCAAACTGTCCACATACCATTCCAGAAGTAATACACATCTGCGCTAGCTCCTGACAAATATAGGTGGTCACATACGTGTAGCAAAGATTGTTTGTGAGGGACTGCAGACCACCAGCAGAAAAGTTGTTCTCATCCCACAAAACATGGTAATGCGCAGGTCGGCTAGTACCCTGTAACAGGTGTTTAGAAGTGAAACCATGCCCATTATGATTGCAACCGGTTAATTTTGTCTAAAACGGGTAAATTGCATCATTTTCAAATACCTGTATTCCAGCATGGCTGCAAAGGTAGAAATCAAACTCCGTTGCGTGGCAGATCTTTGAATCTACAACTGTACCTATATTTACAGTAAGGAAAAAATGGATGACATCAATTAGCCACTGAAATAAGTAAAAACACCAGTAATGCAAAAGCAGGTAGATTCCTAACCAGGTAGAATGTTTCCACTTCGATCAACTGCATTACGGTCATGATGGTTGTTGGCAAACAATCTTGTATGATGGCGTTTCTGAACCATGAAAATTATGAGACCATGATAATTGTAATAAACCTAAGCTACTTGGATCAAAGTTTTAGAAAACTATTTTAACAGCCCAAAGAGAAATATGGAGACAACATTATCAACCATCTCGAAGGCAGCAACCTCAAAGTTACTTTCATCATCCCAAGACAAGGGTATCAATGTCAACAATGAAATAATCAAATCATTTGAACTTCATATAACAGCCCCAAACTTCCACAGTTCCGCACCAAATATTTGCATTATTATCTGACATTGTTCACATAATTTTAATTTGTGACCGTGAACCTTTTTCATTATATATTTTTTTAAAAATAAATCAAACCTATTTCAACCTTCATATGACTTGCACAAATTCTTTCAACTGCAAAAGGATTTACATAACCAGAGGGAAAAAAAATAAGTTCATCAATATATGGCAACGAATGTACTAGCCCTCACCTGAAGAATATCACGCTCCCTCTCTTGAGAACGCTGACAAGTCACTTTCAAGAGAGCAGTTATCTGTCTCTCATTCAACCTCTTTGAATACCTCTGACCCTCGACAATCTTGCAGACCTAAATTATCAAAGATGCTTTAGAAACATAACAGAACACAAATTTAACTAATAAAAGAATTAGGTACAAGCACTAATACAAGCATTAACCTCCATTGGCAAATAATTTGGTCTCTGCTGATTTCCAACTTGTAGACAAGGCAGCTGTGTGTGGTGAAATGTAAAGTTTTCTCTAGCAGCAAGTGGCCTTACATTAGGGCCCTGAAGCAACCTTTCCAGGACCCCAAGTTGGCCTTTAACTGCCGCAACATGAACAGGGTTTCTCCCATCTCGATCAAGGGCAAAGCACATATCAGGATTAGCATTTAACAATGCGTCCACAATGCCCAAATGCCCTTCTGCTGATGCCAAATGAAGGGGGGACGATTTCTGAGCCGACTCTAGCTCTGCAGATAGATCTGGATTTCGAGTCAGAATTGCTCTGACAAAGACTTCAGGTTCTTGAATTACTGCAATATGGATAGGGCTGTAAAGGGAACAATTTAAACGAACTCTACGAAGAATGGATTCATCTTCTTGGAGCAATAGATTCAAAGCATTAAGGTTGCCTTCAAAGGCCGCCTCATACAGACCCTTCACTGTTTCTACTTTCAACATTTCTCGCCTCAATCAAGTTCTTAATTTGTTCTCACAACAATTTAATCCCAGTATTCGTAGCTATATATAGTTGACTTCATGGAAGACTTCATTGTTTCTTAACTCTTAATTTATTGGTTTTCCTCAGACTTGACTAAAACATTGGTTTAATTTCCGGGCAACTTCTTCGAATTTATGCTGGTAGAAATGACAATGAAGAATTGGTTATATTTTTATTAAATGAACTATGGGATTGTATTAGCTGGATATAAGATTCTTAAGGTTGAAAATTGAGCGTAATTAAAACTATACATGAGGAAGTAATGACCTGAGGATGGCAAATTTGCGTTTGAGAGTCAGCCATGATCCCTGTTGTGGTCCAATTTGATGTGACTATGTAGAATTCCAGACACTTTCTTGGTGTGAACGATTGAAAAGTTGCATGATGTTAACTGAATATGCTGAGCTTCTCAGTTTGTGCTCTGATTCAGAGAATATATAATTTCCTGTTTTGTGTTAATGATGGTTTCAACTACCACATTAATGTAACTTAGGACATGTTCGGTAATATCAATTATTATTTAAGAATTTTTTTATTTGTAAATAAAAACAATGTGACCTTTGAGTACCAACCGCCATGGAACTTTAGGAACACTTGCAATCCATATTGAACTTAATCAACAATCCTTTTGATGTACCTCTATATTTCATTAATAGCTTAATCTCAAATTATGTATTCGAATGGACTGAACATCTTTTAAAAGGAAGCGGAGGAATATGCGACGATTTTTTTCAGAAAATCCCCAACGAAAAATACACACTAGGCCCTCTCCTCTTTCAAATTGATCATAACCACTGCCTACATTCCAGAAAATTGTACACCACAAATAAGAGCTAATAAAGAGACCCGAGATTCCAAAATTCCGTAAAAAGACATCACGATCCCCTGTGGAAAAAAAGTACAATATTTTCGATAAATGTAAATAGAGAATAAAAATGTAAATAAAGAATAAAGAAAAAACTCCCTATTTACATTTTTTATTTTAATTATATCCGTACAATAAGAAAAAATTCGTTTTGTTTTCCTAATTTGAAGAATTCACCCTTTTTTAGAGAAAGACTTCTTAATTAGTAATCGACAATATAGGTAAAAAAAAAAAAAGAATTCTCTGAACCTTTTGATACTTTCTAAGTTAGTTCTTACGAAACCAACAAAAACAAATTGTTGAAATTCCTAAAGTAATACACTCCCGTAGGGTCGTATATTCTTCGTGCTGATCAACGATAATTACAATATCAAGTAGCCGTGTCATATATTTAATCCCGCCCAGATATCTTTGCAAATGAGATAATTGTCTTTTTAACATAGCTGCATCTCTTTTTGGAAGACGATTAAGTATCCCGATTTTTTGTTCCATTCTCAAGTCCTTGAACTTCTGCAGTCTCGTTTCTGTAGTGGACCAATTAGTTAACATACCGCCGAGCCATTTTTTATTAACATAATGACATCGAGACCTTATATAATAGGTTTGCAGCCAGAGATTCACCATAAAGAGAGCCACGGTTGTCTGGTAAAATAACAATCACCAGGTCAAGTTCTTTCCTCTGAGGCGGCAATTGAGTCATAGCATCATGATATTTGGTTTTCAATGCTCTTTCAACTTGATCAGGACGAGCAGATGTTGGCGCTAGAACAGGATGCGGGTGGAAGTTCTGCACCAAAAAAAAAATGAAGACAAAACACTTGTTAACACAACAAATTCAAGATGTCAACCACAGTAAACCAACATTATCTCCTAGCATAGTAAAATAAAACTACCCTTAGAAATGCACGATCAAACTGTCCACATACCATTCCAGAAGTAATACACATTTGCGCTAGCTCCTGACAAATATAGGTGGTCACATACGTGTAGCAAAGATTGTTTGTGAGGGACTGCAGGCCACCAGCAGAAAAGTTGTTCTCATCCCACAAAACATGGTAATGCGCAGGTCGGCTAGTACCCTGCAACAGGTGTTTAGAAGTGAAACCATGCCCATTATGATTGTAACCGGCTAATTTTGTCTAAAACGGGTAAATTGCATCATTTTCAAGTACCTGTATTCCAGCATGGCTGCAAAGGTAGAAATCAAACTCCGTTGGGTGGCAGATCTTTGAATCTACAACTGTACCTATATTTACAGTAAGGAAAAAATGGATGACATCAATTTAGCCACTGAAATAAGTAAAAACACCAGTAATGCAAAATCAGGTAGATTCCTAACCAGGTAGAATGTTTCCACTTCGATCAACTGCATTACGGTCATTATGGTTGTTGGCAAACAATCTTGTATGATGGCGTTTCTGAACCATGAAAATTATGAGACCATGATAATTGTAATAAACCTAAGCTACATGGATCAAAGTTTTAGAAAACTATTTTAACAGCCCAAAGAGAAATATGGAGACAACATTATCAACCATCTCGAAGGCAGCAACCTCAAAGTTACTTTCATCATCCCAAGACAAGGGTATCAATGTCAACAATGAAATAATCAAATCATTTGAACTTCATATAACAGCCCCAAACTTCCACAGTTCTGCACCAAATATTTGCATTATTATCTGACATTGTTCACATAATTTTAATTTGTGACCGTGAACCTTTTTCATTATATATTTTTTTAAAAATAAATCAAACCTATTTCAACCTTCATATGACTTGCACAAATTCTTTCAACTGCAAAAGGATTTACATAACCAGAGGGAAAAAAAATAAGTTCATCAATATATGGCAACGAATGTACTAGCCCTCACCTGAAGAATATCACGCTCCCTCTCTTGAGAACGCTGACAAGTCACTTTCAAGAGAGCAGTTATCTGTCTCTCATTCAACCTCTTTGAATACCTCTGACCCTCGACAATCCTGCAGACCTAAATTATCAAAGATGCTTTAGAAACTTAACAGAACACAAATTTAACTAATAAAAGAATTAGGTACAAGCACTAATACAAGCATTAACCTCCATTGGCAAATAATTTGGTCTCTGCTGATTTCCAACTTGTAGACAAGGCAGCTGTGTGTGGTCAATCACAAATCCATAGGTCTCTTGGAAATACTCAACAACTGACTTCATAATCCCCCTTTCATCTACAGGGAAACTAACAAAAGAGCAAGATAAATAGATACAAGAATTAGCAGAAGCCCATCAATAAATAATTATAGGAAAAAAATTCCAAGAATCATGAACCAGCATCAATTGACAAGTATGATATTAAAGTAAACAGGTAAATAGCCAATGGCAGTATTGCCATCTAAAATACAAGCAGTTCCGATGAAAAATCTGGCCTCATTATCATTAAAGCTTTGCCAATTATTGGGTAAAAAATGTGGGTGAATACAAAAAACCATGTGAGGCAATATAAGCTCAAACACAACTTACTTTTGGTATCTAGTGCTCATCTGTGTGCACGCATGAAGCAAATATAGATTTCATTCATGTCAATCGAGTATAAATTCAAAATGTTAATACAAAGGCCAGCCTTTCTCCGTCCTGATTTGTTGTTATGTGCAAGTTTAAGCCCAAGAAAGACCCATCAATAACTTTCACAACCAAGAATGCACTCCCCAAATCCAGTACACATGCTCATTCGAAGGACATAAAGGCATCAAGCAATGATTTCATTCTAGGTATAAGAATTAAGTGGAAAACTTGTAGAGATGATTAAGTGCAATAGAGGAAACAATCAATGTACTAGCTCATTCATGGATCAAATGACAAGCTATAAAGAGATCATCAATGATAAAAAACCATCACTGACACATAAAGCTACAAGCAAGCTCATCCTGAAATCCCACTAAGATAAGCTACCACATACATGAAACAAATGATTGATTATCAAAAAACAGGCAATTCTTACGTCAGCTCTCGAGTTGCTTGTGATGTTAAGCCAGATATGCGGTATTTTCGGTGCATGTTCCCATGATGAGTAACCTCCACCTTAACTCCCCTTGGAGCTTTCTTGATCTGTACATTGAACAGGCATCAGTAACAAAAACAACTGTTTATTGACATCATACGTCCAGAAGGCATATGTGCTACAACAAGAAATCCCCCTTCCCCTGACGAAGGGTAAATCTATTACTTTCCATATGACTACGAAGTAACAACATGTGTGTAGAAGTAGTTATCATTGTGCAACACATCATGATCAGAAAGGTCTTCCAAATTTAGATAACTTACTGAAAAAAATTTCCATAAACAAGACTCCGATCACATGTAATTGACATTGGCAACATGATTTTTAATTTACTTTAAAACCACACACACACAGAGATATCTCAGACATTAGTAACATGATCTTAAAGAATTTAAAATAAAAAAATTTAAGCATCACCCCCCCCCCCCCCCAAAAAAAAAAAGAAAAAGTGTAGAACATGAATTAAACAAAAATGATACCTGATGCTCAAGATTATAAATAACAGAACCAGTAACAGAGCAGACAATAAAGGCAATAAATCTTCAAGTTTCTAAATTCAAACTCTAGCAACTCCAACATCTTTCACAGCTTCAACCTCCTAACTAAAATTATAACTTTTAGCTTTCTTTAAACACATTTCAACAGCTTACAGGCATGTCACAAATGATTGAGCACGAGTCCTTTTCCTTTGTAACAAAAATTACAAAGGGTATGGGTAAATGCTACTGAAATACTAAATATGAGGGCAGAGTTCAAAGTAGGCTTTCTTGTTGTTGAGCCAAATAAAAATGACAAGGACGCCAAACAAATCTCACCTTCACACGATCAGCATCAGACAATGGTCTTGAGGATACATAACTGTTAAGTAGCTGTTTCAAACACTGCTCCATAGGAAGTAGTTCAGTGAATGCCGTGGAGAACATATCTGGTACAAAATCACAAGGATTCAAGAACGGGGAAAAAATTGAACCAAGAGAGGATTCTCAAAGGCATAAGACGATTATTAGAGCTACGAGAAAAAGGAAAAAATTATCTCATGATACAATCTCAAAATATTACAGTAGCTACTAAGATACCAACATTCAATAAGTAAAATGCAGTAATGGAAGCCTTCCCAACCAAAATCCAATAGCAATTACTAAGTGGAAAATTTAGATTAGAATTACAAAGACTTTCTCACCAATGTACAGCGATAAACCCATCTGAGTTGGTCGGATACTTTGATAAAACCCACACCAACTCTCCAGTCCCTCACCCAAAGGCTGCCTTCTTCCCAAGTCAGGGGCATAAAATGAGCAGATATTCTAGCAAATTAAATAGACTAAAATATAAACCAAACTTGAGTACAGACAAAATGATAATTAAACATGACGATCTCAAAGTAACCAACAACCCATTGGAACAAGTATCAGCCACACTGAAATGAACAAATGAAATAAGATGAGCATAGCCATATATTCAGATAAATGTAATAAAACCTCGAGTACTGAAATCCGTACACAAATATATCAGTAAATGTACATTGCAAGTATACTTTCTATTAACAGCAGAAAATTAAATTACCAAGAATCCAGAACCTAAAACACAAAAAGAAAAAAGGAAAAGTTTTTTAAAAAATTCCAACGACTTAAAGATTTTTAAGATAATAAAGAATAAACATGCCATGGATTAACAAACTAGAATGAAATAACGTCGAATTAGCACACCACAAACTCAAATAACCGAGAGATTAACTGTAAACACCAACAACTCAAAAAAAATAACGGATACCGAAAATTTACAAACCCACAAAAGCCATAGAAAAAATTCAGTAAAAACAAAATAAAAGAGAAAAAATCGCACTCAAAAAGTTCTCAAGAGTATTCTTAGATCAGATCATTAAAAATTTTCAAAAAAAAAAAAAAACAAAAAATTCAGACAAAACCATCAAAATGAAGAGTAAACACTCAGATCCAAACAATACTAACAGTTGAAACCACTCAGACCTCAAAAAAGTCACCACAAACCACATCGGATTACACCACGAGAACTGCAATCACGGGACAAAACCCTCGAACGCAGCAACCACGCACAAAAACAAAAAAAGAAAAAAAAAAGCTCAATCTCTCAACTCCTTCCTTTACCTCAAAATCGCTCCAAAGAAGCCGCCTTCCTATCCTTCTCTTCCCGTCCTCCGCCTCCTCAGCCACTCCAAAGCGCGAAAACCGAAGATTTTCGTAATCTCCACTCTCTCTCACAGCAGACACTTGTTCTCAGAGAAACAGAGAAATTGGTAAAGCGGAGTCCAAGCGCGCACTATTTTAACTCTCGGATCTCTCTCTATCTATTTATTTATTTATTTAATCCCGATAAATTAAAAACAAAAACAAAAAAAAAAACACGCACACACACAGTGGCGAGGTTTTCGTGATTAAATATATATATACAATTCTTTTTTAAGCGGAATCTTCAACTTTGGGTTGTTCTGCTATTTAATTGGCTTAGTCTATTGTGCTCTTAGCCTACCTTCCAACTAATCATATCTTTGATCTCTCTACATTCGCAGCATAGTATCTATTGTACTCCTAAATCCTAATCCTACCTCGATGATAAATAAATGTAGAAGATTAGCTACTAAATTATGAGGGAAGGTAATTGGATTAGATTATATAAAATGAGAAAATAAATATTGTGAGCAATTGTTTGTAGGGGCGGCAATTTCTGACACGACACGAAAACTTGACACGAAATTGTGAGACAAAATGTGACCCGAACCTAACACAAAAATTTGACACGAAAATAATTGTATTTGTCTAACTTTTATTGCCTTCTTTTTTTTTTTTGCAATCTTGTTACTTTTTCAAAACACGACAAGCGAACCCGAAAGCTGATTCCTAATTGTTTGTATTAACAAAGATGGTACATCCTCCATTATGACAATGTTAATATAAAATGCGGGAGTATATAATTTAATATTTTATTTATTTTTTTCTCATTAGGTTGTTGTAAGTTGTAAGTTGTAAGTTGTAAGTAGTAACTATCATGATGATAAGGAACCTTCAATTGATATATGAGGAAATTCAATTTATCCAATCTAAAGGTTTGGCTTACTCTTGAGTAGAGAAAAAAAAAATTCAACCAGGTCAGGTCGATGTTAGAATAAAAGTGTGTTAAATTTAAAATAAATCGTAAACGTTTTTAATATTGATGATTTATTTTATTTCTACTTATAAAATTTGAGAAAATCTTGCATGAATATTTTATCATAACAAGTATTCAATAATTCGTAAATAAAATCTTAATGAAGATAATACCGTATTAATAAGTTTTAAGTTGGTATCCATCAATGTAATTAATTTGAGCTTATTAGCAGACCAAAATTACGTTTAATAATCGTATATTAAAAATAAACAAAATTTTCAATAATAAATAATGATATTCAATGGAGCATTTGAGGTGAATTTATTATAACTGATATGATATTAATATGACAAAAATAATATTAAATTATTACAATAATTCTTATTTAATGACTTATGCTGTGTAATTATTATGCAGTTATCTGAGTATTTTACTAAAAAAAGTTACAATATGTATTTTGCTGAATTTGTTTCATAATAAAATTATATGAAATTTCGTAATCTACCCTAACTTGTGGATTACATTCCTATAATATTGGACTTGAAGAGGTATAAATGTATTTCAATAAGGTCCTATGTCACTTGCTAAAGCCTTCCAATGGGTCTAAATTAGTAAGGTGCCAAAAATATAAAAATATATTAATAAACGTAAAATTTTATTTTTGAATCTCAATCAATACACACTCCTAGTTGTCCCAAAATTTGACCAAAACATTACTCGCAACAAACTTGTTGGCTATGCTTTGATTGTGATTTAGTTGAAAATTTTATATTAAAATATGTGAAAATTTTGATAAGAAATTTTTTGGTAAAAAAAGTATTTTGAAGGGAAAATAAAAGGTAATTTTTTAAAAAATTATGTAAGAAAAAGTTATAAAGAAAATTTTAAATTTTAAAATAAAAATGTATTTGAATATTTTATTTTTATTTAAAAAATTAACTTTTTACAAAGAAAACAAAATCCAAACATAGCAAATGTGGTGTTTAGTTGGTGGGTTTAAGTGGGAACAAATTGGAATAGGATAAAAAAACTAGTGTTTGGTTTTATAAGTTTGGAATGGATTAAAAGTAGTAAGTGTAAGTTTTGTTCAAATCAATAGGGGGTGAGTTTAAGTGGGAATGGATTGTAATGGATTAATGAGTTTTATATTTTTTTTCCTTCAACTCTCATTAACTTTTTATTAATAATTAATTAATTATTAATATTATAACGAATAATTAATTAACCTCATTCATTAATATTAATTATTATAATTAATATATAAGTAATTTTAAGTAATTGATTCATAATATTAATTAATTTAATATTATAATAAATAATTAACTAATAATAACTAAATAATTTTTTAAAATTTATTTTATTATAAAAAATAATACTAAATAACATAATTATTTTATTTTATTTTAAATATTTTTTTATCAAATTTATTCCATTCCTAAATCCACATATCATACCTACCAAATAAACGACTCCTAATTCATTTGTAATTTACAATATTGGCTCTCTCCGTTTCCTCCACCTTGGATATTGGGTTTTAGCCATTTAGGAGTTTGGACACTTGCGTTTACACTTGGAAGCTGCTGACCTGGTGATTCCGTAGGGAGGTTGACTGGGTAAGTGCCGAATAGGAGAGATGACGGGGCAGAATCTCGGATGTTGACTGGAGAGTGCCACATCGGATGATTACGTGGAGAATGTAGGGAGAAGGACTTAGCGTGGGCCCCAATAAAAAAGTGGGATGGGACTCAGGAGAGCAAAGAAACCAGGCCCAAGGGTCACATGACTGGCCACGACCCGTCTCGGTTTGCTGCTGCAGATGGAGAAAAGCAACGGCGCAGCAATACGTGGAGTTAATCCACGCGCCGATGAGCGCGGGACCCGACGTACTATCTTAGGAGGACCGGACACGTGGCCCAATGTGAGGCGGTATCTTTGTTGCCAAGGTTAGCAGTTTGGGTTTATTAACGAGACTGCCATTACCGCATTTATTATGTTCGTACGAAAGGGAAAGGCGGGTGTGGGGGAGTGTGATTGGGGGAGAGTACGGAAAGGATTCTTTTTCAGTGCGGATTTTTGTCATTTTATCCTCCTTCCTTTCAATAATATTTATTTATTTATAACTATAATGTTATGTTTTTTTTAACTCCAATTATTTAATTAACTCGGTACTTTTTCGATTGGACTCATCGACGTTGCTTTGCGCTTGGGTTTTCTTGTGGGATTGGGCAGTACTGCCAACTTTGTATTGTTGTAAATTATTTGCATTATTTCAAATAGAAAATTTTTAAGGGACATAAACTCCTAAGCTATAGGCTTGGATATTGATGGTAAATTTATTATATTACAGTAAAAATAAATCCATTTACAATGACATTTTAAAAAAAGGGTTTAACATTCCATTGGTATTAATCCTTTTGTGGTTTATCTCCTTAAATAATTCCATCTTAACTTTGATCTCTTGTACCAAACTTGTTCAAGAAAAAAAATCAAAAAATTATAGTTCTTGTTGTATAGCATATTCCCTTGAAAATTCATCATATAGTCCAGAGTGTTACATTTTTTGAACGTTGTAATACATGTGAGCCATTTATAAATATCATTAATAAATTCGTGAAAATCGAGTTTAATATTCTTTCTACTTTACAATAATTAAAATCAAATGAACATGCTTATTTTGAGAGACAGTATTAGATTGAATGATAAAATAACAAATGTTGTTATTAAGAGATTTCAAATTTTAACTCTTATAACTATTTAAAAAAAGAAAGAAAAAACATATAACAAAAATTTTCAAGCATAATAATAATATAGAACATGTTGGGATCTTTAACGCAGAATTTTAAAACCTAAATGCCAATGGGATCTTTAAACAATTATGGAAATTGATATTATAATTATTGGATAAGGTTGGCAGATTGTTTTTGTTCTTGTTAATATCAATTTTTTTATTGAGTTCAATGAATTAGTCCCTTTCTAGAACTTCCTTTATTCCACTAATCTCCAAGCAACCTTTTGGCTTTAACGCTTTTGATTTGTCAAGGAATGGTGCCGTGCAGTGCAGTGCAGTGACTGGTGAATTCTTGCACATCAAGTCTAACATTCTTCATACTTTACAATAATCCAAATCAAATAAACATGCACGAGAAATGATATTAGATTCGTATTTTGAGAGACAAGATTAGATTGAATGATAAGACAACAACTATTATTATTAAGAGATTTCATAAATTTTAACTCTTGTAACTGTTAAAAAAAAGAAAGAAAAAAAGTATAACAAAAAATTTCAAGCATAATAATAATAATAATATAGAACATGTTGGGATCTTTAACATAGAATTTTAAAATCTAAATGCCAATGGGATCTTTAAGCAATTATGGAAATTGATATTGTAAATATTGTATGAGGTTGGTAGGTTGTTTTTGTTCTTGTTAATATCAATATTTTATTGAGTTCAATGAATTAGTCTCTTCCAGAACTTCCTTTATTCCACTAATCTCCAAGCAACCTTTTGGCTTTAATGCTTTTGATTTGTCAAGGAATGGTGCAGTGCAGTGCAGTGACAACCCCAGCATGATTGTCCTTTCTCTGCTATAATTGTTGCACTATTAATTGGACCCATATGGAGCTGTATTGTAGTATAATAGTAGAGTAGGGGAGGGGGGTGCTGGTCATGGTCAATTAGGGGAGAGGGCAAAGTCCATTTGTGGAATATACTAACCAGCTAACCAAAAGGGCACAAGGGGGTGTCTTGCTGGAGAATTGAAAATGGGGTGGGGTTTTGTACTTGGAAGGGTAAAAAGGAATCAAGTTTTTGAATTAGTAAAGTGAGGCATTCTTTAAAGCATCTTTGTGGCTTTTCAATGTGAGAAGATTCCTTGCATTTGAAGTAGTTCATTTGTCAATTCTAGTTTTGTGTTTTTTTTTTGCCTTGTGGAGCTTTTAGCTCCATGTGATGCCAGGTTTGGGTGTGTTTATTGGGGGTCTTGTGGTTGTTTGGAATTAAATGGCATGATTAGCAATCTACATCAAATTTGAGCTTAATTAAATGGCATGATTAGCAATCTACATCAAATTTGAGCTTGAAGATTGGAAAGATGTTAAATTAACCAATCTCTATTGAGCCCAAATGAATCATTGTGCATAATTTAGGGCTTGTTCGATAATGTAAATTAATGTTTAAAATTTAATTAGTTAAGTGATTTTATTTTTTAGCATTTTGATGACGAGATATCCATCATTTGAAGTTATTAAGTGTTGCTTAAACTGTATAAACAAATTTGAGCAATAAAATTGAGCTTAATTCTTAACTCTTAAGGATCATCTTAATGATTTTGTCCTCAATATCTGATATAAGGATAAATGGTTTAGTTCATACACTTTTTTTTCTATTCTTCCTCTTACATTTCATAATACATATTTTTCTATAGTGGGAAAGAATTCTCTTGATTTTTATATTCTCCTTCTCGACAAATTACAAGATCTTTTAAACGTTTTTTTTTTAATAACTTGTATGCTACTTTTTTTATTAAACCACACTCCATTTCATGTTTTTGTATAATTGTTTGATTTTTTTTCTTTTTTGGCTTTTTCAATCTCACAAGTTGTTTATAATTTCAATTTTGCAACATAGGAGTTGGTTCGATTTAATCTCAAGTTTCGTCTTTGAATAAGAGCTACTTCTACAAGTTCAGTTCTAATAAAACATGATAAATTTACTTTTGCTTTTTTCATAATATTAAAATTGGATGGTTTTTTCATGGTTTTTTTTTTGGTGAAATTTTTTTTAGTACTTTTTATTTATGTTCATATTAGGTTTTCCTATGCCCCTATTTTTAAGAAGTATATATTACATTTTTTTTTCTACTTAGAGGTATCTCCACATTCATTAGCTTTCAAATTCTATTTTGAACAGTGACTTATTGACCCGTTATACCAGTAGGTCCCAACTCATCACCACGGTTAAGTAACCTATATAATCAAATATGGGACTAATTCTCCAAAACTACCAAAATACGCCCCAAATCTTGACAGTCGATAGTCAAGTTCGAACCCTAATTGTCGCTGAAGGAAGTCCTCAACGTTACTATTAGATCGGCAAGGAGTATCTATCACTTAAAAGTTTAAGTTTTATCAAATTAATCAAAAGCAAATTGTCACCATGCATGATATGAAGTTTGTTGGAAATCCATCTATTATATTGTAAGGGGTTAGAGTTTGCGGGAGCCTCCTATTTCTTGAAGAGAGTTTTGTTTTGTTTGAAGGGCATACGGCTGTGATTGTTTTGTGCCTTGGAACTAAAGCCTTGTGGTATGTTTGTGAAGGAAACAAAACAACTTGGCTTTTGATCATGCAGGCGGCCTCGATTTATTGTATCAATTGTTTTGCCATTATTTTGTACTTTTGGTGGTATTGATTTGGCCATGACTCATGAGTGTCCACTACACATTGAAGCTTTTTGGATCATAAATATTTGCTTGCTCAATTTTAATGTTATTTTCTATTTTGTGCTACGAGTACCTCTATTATATAGAGGGACAAAGTTTGTTAGTTAGTTTTAACGTAATTATCATGATTTTTTATGATATTGTTGTATTTTTAGTCTTTTTTAATTAATTAAAATATTAATAATACAAGGGGGTATGAAAATTAATTGCTATACAAATTAATATGTAAGAGTTCTATTAAACGTTTGATCAAAATTGTTAAACTCGCGATTTTACGTAAAATCGATAGAAAGTCTACAAAATTGTATCGTAAAATCGTAAGATCCTACAAATTATGAAAAATAATATAATAAATATTATATATATTATATGTTAAATTTATAAATTATAAACATTTTCAAACTTATAAAAAATACATAAATTTCAAATCCATTCCATACATATTTTTCACAATCACACCTAGAAATTACTAACAATCATGATTCATTGACAACCATGCATAATAAAAGTTAATTTCTAAATGATCACACAATCATTCAATTTACACATAATTAAACAATACCACAGAAAAATAGTTCTATCATTCATGTCCTCATTACACTTATAAGTCACATTTAAAAGTTACAAAAATTAAAACATCAAGTAAACCCGCATTACATGCCTTAACTTAAAAACAATCTCTATACCCTTAATCGTTGAAACTAATAGAGCATTGCTCATCATCATAAGGTATCTATCAAGTAAGCGTAGGGGTGTTTCAATTTGTGGTATGAATATAGTTGGAGAAATGGAACATGTGTTCTCATTTTTAACCAGTGAGTTTTATTATTTTTGTAGTTTAGAAGGAATAAAAAAAAGAAAGAAAACAAAAAACAGAGAAAAAGAAAATGAAAGAAAAAATGATGGAAAAAAAGAAGTGAAGCAATGTTGTTAAACTTTAGAGTCAACTCGTAAGATTTCATGAGTTTAAGATCCAACTCGCGAATTCACCACGAGTTTATCATTTTTCGATTCTGAAAATGACCTGAATAGTTTTGGCTCTTAAACTTGTGAAATCGTACGAGCTGACTATGGAGTTTAACAACCTACAACCTTGCATTTGATAGTTATAAAGAGTTCTATTAAACTTCTATCCAATTTTAACTAATATATAGATGAGAATAACATTTATCATGATCAATCTTGATAAATTCCTTATCAAGTACTCAATAATATAGAGACACCTAGGATTTTTTTTAACTTCCATCTTAGGCTTAGTAGTACTAACCACGCAGAAATACTTCTAACAATTAGATTTATTTTTGATAAACCAAAAATTTCTCCAAAATCTCCAAACCCAGCCAAAAGGCGCACAAAATTTATTGGGACAATTTGAGTTTTAAACTCATGGGGTTTTAGCCATTTCGGCCCTATGCACTTCCGGTTTCAAATGCACAGTAAAGCGAGCATACGCGGTAGAATGAATCTTTTCTTCTCTTTTTTGTATGAGCATACACAAATATTGAATACACAAATATTGAATAAAGTGAAGCACACTTTTGCCATTTTAATACACATCCTTTTCCTGCAACTTCAACCACCTCATCAACCAGCTAGCGATATTTACCCTCAGTCAATCATAAATGGTCCAATAATTTGTGAGGACTACATGTAGGACTACATGTTTCTATTTTTCTCCATTAGGAAATAAAATATCCCAAAGTCAATGGACTCTTGAGCCTGAGATAGCACCTTTTGAACTTAAACCCTCTTGAACATCTCCCTGGCAGAGAGGCAATACGCTGAAGCATCATAATAAAAATATGTCCAGTAAATCAAATGACAATAAACCCAAGTTGAATAAAAAAGACATGAAATGAAGGAGGATTAAGAGGAAAATTGATGACTTACCTGCGTATCTCTTTAAGCCATTTATCTACATGATACTCGTGGTGGCGTGGGAGAATATGTATTTTGTCTCCCTCTATATACTTAGCCAAGCAAATTCATCGATTGGGTAGTTTCAGCCGCTACCCTTGTACTGTGCAACTTTTCTTCCCAAATCAATTTGTCCTTTGAAATTTTGTCCATTTTGATTTTAGGTTTCGTTCGGCTTTACTTTCGTCCCAACAAATTTTGTGCACCTTTCGGCTTTGGTTTGGAGATTTTGGAGAAACTTTTAGTTTATCAAAAAAAATTTAATTGTTATAAGTATTCCTGTGTAATTAGAACTAATGAACCTAAGAATAGAAATTAACAAAAATCCTATGTGTGTCTATATTATTGGGTGTCTGACAAAGGATTTATGAGGATGATCCTGATAAATGTTATTTTCTATATAAATATATTTATAATTATTATCTCTATTTAAAATTAATAGTTATCTATTAACATATAATCTTAATATAACTCTAATATTTTGTGATTATAAAATATTAATCATTTTATCAAATTTTACTTTAAGTTCCAAAATTAATTAGTGAATTTGATTGTTAGGAATATTAATGGTGCACAAATCTTTACTTATGTTTTTTAAAATTAAAACAGAATATACTTGTGTTTTACTTATATTTTTTTGGATTAAAAATTTGAGATTGCTTCCATTTGGTCTTGTGAATATTTTGAAGACTTGAAATTTTTTATGTCTTTTATTTTAAAAAATATTTTTTTAATATAGTTCTTCGTTCATTCTATTTTCATTTTTGCAATTTCAATCTAGTTCTCTCTTCTTCTTCTTCTTCTTTTTTTTTTTTTCATTTTTGTTTTCTTACTTCCACTTTAATTGTGTAAGTTTTTATTTATCTTTTTAACTTTTAACTTGTTGATGGAAATTAATGTAATTCTCAAAATTTATTACAAAGATAATTTTTTTTTATAGCATCAATAGCAACGTTAATTAATATTTTTAGAGTTGTAGTTGTATATTTAAAATGTATCTTAAATTATGTTAAATTAAAATTTAAATTTTTATAAAAGGATGAAACTGATTACTTTATAGATTAAATTTTTTAATTTATATATAGCATTTTAAATAAGAAAATAATACATTATATTTTATATATATTAGGGCACCCACGCTTTGGATAGGTTATCAAAAACTAGTATAATATTATTGAAAGAGCTTTAAAATCGCTTTTTGATTTTCACAAAATTGACATCGTATCCCTTTCCAACGCAAAGAAATATTGCAATTGCTTATATGACCATGCATAATTATTTGCAAAGATTTTCAAGAAATGATTTTTATCTTCAATAATTTGTTAATAATGATGCTATTGTTGAGAATGAGGAATATATGGAATATTCCTTACCAAGCTAAGAAGTACAAAAAAAGATTCACATAATAAATTGCACATACTCAATTTATGCGAACAAATTGCAAATCAATTATAAAATTCTTAATTAATCTTAGACGTAGTTTTTAATTTTTTTTGCTATTTTATTTTGTGTTTTAAATATTAATTTTGATAGGTTTTATCTTTTATATAGTTTTTATGGACAATATTTGATGCTTTATTACAAAAATTAATATTTTGTACTCCTTCCGTTCGACGAACAAAGTTCACTTTGGTTAAAATATAACGTTTTATTAATTATTAAGTACAATTTATTTAATGCACCACTAAATGCATAAATTTATATTTTTATCCTTACTTTTTAATTTTTAGTGTACATAATTATTATTAGTAAAAATATTTTTAAATTTTAATTTAAAAGTGAACTTATTTTTTGGAATAGAAGGATGATACGTATATTTACAAAAAATCAATAAAAAAGCAAAACAGTATAAGTTGAACAATGTAGCATTCGGATTGTTATATTTATCAAATAAGATTGATCGATTTAATATTTTGATTCAAAAATTCAAAATTAAAATTTTAATATTCATATTTTTGTAGTTTAATCAGTTCATCATTCAACAATAATCATTTAATTTTATCAAATAGACTTATGTGTTTTCAGGTTTATTCCATTGAAAGGGCAGTACTTTGGGAGGCTTTTTATCATCTAAATTATATCATAATTGTTCATGAATAAACAATAAAAGTTCTAGTTCGATCCATTAGCCTAAGACCTTCGCGGCCCAACCTAATCTATTGTTTTGTAACTACCCAGGTATGAAATTGAATCAAACAGATCCAAATTTGGCCCACATCAATATTTAAGATACATAGTCCATGGACATCATTTGAGGCCCAGATAAACGATTTATAATATTTTTTTTAAAACCAATTTAAAAATAAAGAAACAGAGGGAGGTTTTGAGAGGGTTTAAGCGTTAACTTCTGCACAATAAAAGCGTTAGCTTAGATTCCAATTTAATCTCAGCAGTGAAAATTGGAGAATTGCAACCGAAAAATGGTACCGAATGAGGAATTGGTCGATCGACCACAGTGGTAATCTTCATTTTTTTTTTAAATTGCAAAATTTTCTACATATGTATATTTTTGGGATTTTTTTAATGTAATTTTCTGTGGTATTTTGATGGAATTCAGGTCAGGGGTTGACAAAGAATTTCTTGCTGCCCCTGTGAAATCAGCTGTGGACAAGTTCCAACTTCTTCCCGAGTTTTTAAAGGTCCGATTATTTAATGGGTTTGTCCTTCTTTTTTTTTTGAAATGTTGTTTCATCTTGTATTCTTCATGTTTATTTTCTTTGAATTTGTTTCATATTTCAGAAATAAAGAAAGAAAATGAATGAACAAGTACGAATACACTTGTTCAACTAATGGGCTGTCATTTTTGTTGCCGAAGTTTTAGTTCTTGCAATCGTATGGGCCATGTTTGTAATTTGAATTTTCCTTAAAAGTTTTAGTCCTTGCCTTCCACTAGTCCATCCTTGTTTCAATGAAGTTTTGGGGATTATTTTAGTATTGGAATCTTCCAAAATGGAGCAAAATTTGGTTACTTTCTTCAAATTAGAATGCTTATGTGACCAAGCAGTAGAAGAATGTGGACAAAGAAAGAGCTATAGCATTTTTTTTTTCTTTGAAAAGTAATGACTTTTTAGGCAAAAGATGTACGGAATGTTGTTGAATCAAAGTAGAATGATACTATGGTTGTTGTATGTTGCTTGGTGTTGTAGGTGAGAGGATTGGTGAAGCAGCATTTGGACTCCTTCAATTATTTTGTTAGGAAAGAGATAAAAAAGATCGTGGTTGCAAATAACGAGATCAGATCAAAAGTGGACCCAAAGATTTACCTCAAGTAAAACTGCCATTCCCATTATTTATTTTCCTTTACGTATATATTTGTTTATTTTTGGTATCATGAAGTTGCAAGTCCTATTACTTCTTCTTGGCTCCACTTGGAACAATTATCAATTTGTCTTCATCCTTGTTGTCCATGTCTCCTTGTTACGGAAGATACAAAGATGTACGCATTGGGGAGCCCTCGATGGTAATTGATTATGTAACTGAAAAGCTCACTCCCCATAAGTGTCGGATCTCTGATATTACGTAAGTATCTCGAATGTGAAGGCATATGCTTCATTTACTCTTTTTTTGATAGACGGAGTTTCACTGAATTAGCTACAAAGATGTTGAGGTCTGGAACCATCTGAATCCTAAATTTCATTATGGTTACAAGAATAGAATAAGTTATGTCTCGTCGTTATGTTCAGCGGGAAACACTTCAGTATAGCATTCAGATGTGTGGAAATTACTGTCAAATATAGATTGAAGTTGCCATAGGAAATTGGTTTGTGGAGAAATGTCAATGCATGGAAAGGACAGTGCAAGAATATCAATCCAGTTGTGAATTTTTTCTTTGACTATTTATTCCTAGGAAACATTCATCAGTATTTTTGTCCATTTTATTTCCTGTTTCTATAAAGAAATATTCATTAGTTGGCAGGTTATCTGTTCTGTGGACACTGCTAGGATATCGAGTTTGTAAATGAATCCTTTCTTTAGGACCGCAACCAATTGAAGTTGAGGACAATTCCTTGCTGAATTGGCTTGGCAGGACTTTTTTTGACATGCTCTTCCTGTTGATTTTCAAGTTTGAACCTAGCTATTCCTTTATTCATGTTGAGCTTGGCACAATCGTAGTAGCCAAGCTTTGGGCTCCTTTTGCCATTATTTTTTGTTCTTCTTCCATTTTCCCCCCTTTTAAAAGGTGTATCTTGCTTTGTCTCAGGCACTGTTTCTTTATTTCCAAAAGTGCAAATCTCCCCATTGTGTAAGGCATGTACATATCTGATCAGTGCTAAAAATTAAAGCAAATCTAATTTCAAACCTAGTTCGTAAGAATCATAGCACAACAAATAATTATATTCAGGCTTGAAAAAGAACTAGTCAAACCTTTTATGAGTTTGTTCATAGTTGTTGTTTATGCCATGTCTTCTCTAACTTGAATCTGAATAGTTTGATCAAGGTTCAATTTAATTTGAGTGACTCTATTTGGCATAAAGTTGTGCATGAAAAAATATGGCAGGAATAAAACATGTGAGAAGAAACCTACAGTTCATCTTCTAAAATGGTCAAGCCAAGTGGAATTATTGCTTGATTTGTATATTGCCTTTTGTAGCCAGAGCAACCGGTTGACCTTCTAAAAAACTGATTGATGGTAGTCCTTATGCAAAAAACCAAGATTTATCTGTGCCAAAATTTGTTAGGTGGTTTTACTCGCAAGAGCGAATTTGTTTATGATTCACAAGGAGGTGCATGGCATGAAAATTCCTTATGAGGTTATGGGGATCCAGAGGATGGAAACATCTTTCTTGTTGAACTTTATATTGTCTTTGGGTGACTTTGGATGTGTAATTGGCTGACCGGTGAGAGAAAGGTTCATTAGTAGGATTATATATATTATCTTAAGGTGGATGTAGGTGGTGTTTTTACTGACTGCAGTCACTTGAGGGCACTTTACCCAGCAAACTGTTTGGTCTTTCAATAAATATGTTTATAATTTTTGGCTGTGATTAAGTGGAAGGTCATTAATTTGAATTAGTGTGCGCTACTTGCATTGCTTTGCATTGTATGCTATTAAAATGTGAAGAAGCAAGTTATTTTTGATTGGGAAATAATTTGGGTGGAAAATATGATTGATATAGGTAAATCTTTTAACCTGCTCCTGGCACTTTTCCTTGAAATTGTGTTACATATTTTTTCAAGCCTTCATCTCCTGATGATCTTGTTTGATTTTTAAGTCCATAATCAACTGATTCCTTATATTTTGATTTTCTCCAATTATAGCTATGCTGCTCCAATACTGGTGAATATTGAATACACTACTGGAAGTGGTCTTAGTGTTAAAGAACAAGACAAGGTGCTTTCAGAGATCAACAATTTTGAATAAAAGTTAAGTAAAATTGTTTGTACTTGATATTAAGTTTTGTGTTTGTAGAGAGATGTTGTTATCGGGAGAATGCCTATCATGTTAAGAAGTTGTTGCTGTGTTTTGTACGGAAAGGATGAAGAAGAGTTGGCAAGCCTCAGTGAGTCTTCCCATTTGCTAAGAAAAAGTGTAGCTGTTGTTTGCACAAATATTTTGCAATGGCTTAATATACAAAAATAGCCTGAATTTTACCTCTTGTAACAATTATAGCCTGAACTTTACCCCACCATTAGACATTATCTCACTATGCAATCATGAAGCTATACTTTTACCTTGTGATAACTCGGAAATACACTCCATGAACCACAAAAGGCTACAAACTTATCACAAACTGCATTTAAAAGGGCTTTTTAGGGAGCTTATTTCACATTCCTCCCCCAAGGTTGCTGAAATAATTCATAATGGAGGTATCTTTAGTTATATTTGAGCTCCCATATGAAACATTTCAAAATCCTCTGGGACAAATTTAATATACTAGCAAGAACGTTGAATTTTATGCAATTTGTTGCTAAGTACAGTCTAGTATCCAGCAAATGCTGCAACCCACTTGTCTGCGCCTTACTTTCTTTTCTGGAGAAAAACTGGGGCTCTTCTTTAGAGCAGTTTTGCTGAATTTTGGGGCGGCAAATGCAGAACTAAGGAAGGTCACCGAGAGCTGAGCTGCGCGCGACGGAACCCTTGAACCCTGCGCGCGACGCGACGGAGCTGAGCGGCTAACGGCGGGCGGCGACGGATCTGAGCGGCTGGTGGTGACGGATCTGAGCGGGAGGCGGCGACGGAGAGGCTACGGAGAGGATGAGAGAAATAGAGGAAGAAGAGAAATAGAGGCCACGTCTGTTTTGAGAGAACGAAAAGAGCCAAAAAAATTTAAATTTTTTTTATGACTTGGTGCTGACTGGACTATGACGTGTCGTTGACGTGGTAGCTATGTCAGCAATTTAACGGAAGTTTTAACGACGGACTAACTGAGGCTATAATTGTTACAAATTGAAAAGGTTAGGTACTGTATTGTTAAAATTGAAAGGTCGGGCTATAATTGTTACGAGAGACAAAGTTCAGGCTATTTCTGTATATTAGGCCTTTTGCAATTGAGGGAACAAGCACTATGGACTTACTGCTTTTTCAATTTGCTTTAGGTGAGTGTCCACTTGATCCTGGAGGTTATTTTATTATCAAAGGAACAGAGAAGGTGAAACTTCTATCTCTTTTCACTTATATTGCAATCCCATATATCTCATCGGTTGTCAATTTGTCAACATAGTTCTGATTCTGCTGAGCTCTACCGGGTAATTTTAATACAAGAACAACCCTCGAAGAACAGAATAATCATTGATACTGATAAGAAGGGCTGGTAAGCATTACTCTATTCGAGCTATTCTCTTAAAGTTAATTGTTTTTTAAATTCACCATTTGCCTGCTCTATCTCAGCATCTTTATCTCTCTCCTTTCCCCAGTAAAAGAAATATCTTCTCACTCTCGTCATTTCATAATTTCTTTTTCCCTTCTAGTTGAGTCAATTACTTATTTGTTCTTCCTTAGGATGAGCATGGGTGCCTATTTGTAAGACTTTTTGTCTCTTTCTTATTTCCATTTTTTCTGTGATGAAAAAGCTGTACTGAGGAGTATATAATTTAGCACTTGGGGAAAATGAAATCTTCGGAGTATTTTTGACTTAAGACAGATTTATTTATTTTTCTGTTGATTGTTGAGGAGTCAACAAACTCTATCAAATTTGTGTTCTGTACCAACTGGTGTGCATTCCTTTGACTGATTATTTGTCTTTTCTCTGCAGTGTGCAGGCATCTGTTACGAGTAGCATGGCAGCAACAAAAAGCAAAACCGTCATAAGAATGGAGAAGGAGAAGATATATTTGTACCTGAATCAGTTCAAAACTAAGGTTATTTATGTACCTTAATTTTATCGTATGTTTGGACTGAAGGAAAAGTAATAGGACACATATCATTCAAGTACGAAGATAGGACTAAATAACATCGTCTTAAAAGTGGCAGCAAAGGAAAGACATGAAAGAAGTATCTTTATGATCATTTAAATACCTTTGCACTTTGTTTTCAGGTTCCCATTATGGTGGTTATGAAGGCCATGGGAATGGAGAGTGATCAGGAAGTTGTCCAGATGGTTGGAAGGGATCCTCGTTATAGTGCGCTACTTTTGCCTTCCATTGAGGTGCAACACTTCAACAATTTGATTAGTTTATTGATGTCCAATGCAGATTTATATATTGCAATTCTATTTTGCTCCAATAATTGTTGCATAGGTATTTAGTTCACCAATCTTGGCACATTTAGTGCCCTAAGGATCCTATTTTGGATCTGCTAAAGCGGGTTCACCTTCCAATTATTTATTGTTTTTACTTACTTGGTTAGTATACAATGTCCAGAGAGTATGAAGTCAAAGGTACTCTGACTTATTTAATCTTCTTGGAACTAGTGCTAGTATCCACACAGATTGAACAGTCATAACAACTGACACACAATTGATGTGCATAATCAATAGGATAAAATGTATGCTTGGAGTTGTGCTGCTAGACCAAGGTAACCTAAGTCACCGCTTAAATAGGGAATCCTTTACCTGGTTGCAGATCATGTTATGTACTGAAATGATGCATGAACATGAATGTGCGTTATGGAACTAGAGGGAATGCTTTTACACTTTCAAGCACAAGACTTGAATATAATGAAATTTGAACATGCAAACAATGAAGTTTCTTGCCTCTATGGTCAATTTTTATGTTGTCATTGATAATATGGAAGGTGTATGGTACATTATGTGAAACTTGATGGGTCCGTTTGAACAAGGCATTTCTATTTGTAAATAGAAAAAGTTGTATTGGGATGTGTGAAAATTTTGGTGGGTATTTTTTTTTATAGAAAAAGTATTTTGGAGATAAAACATAAGAGGGAAAATTTTTTAAAATTACGTGAGAGGAATTTGAGTGGGAATATTTGAATTCTAAATTTTGAAATAAAAATGTATTTGGATAGTTTGTTTTTATTTGAGAATTTTCTTATTTGCAAATGGGAATAGCTTGTCCAAACGCAGCCTTAGATTTCCAAACATGAAAAGTCAACGCTGTTAATGATCAGCGTACTAGTTTGCTTTCTTACGTTAATGTTTGGATGGTGTTGTATTTGAAAATTTTAGGTCTTGTTTGGATTTGAGGTTTGTATTTATAAATAATAAAATTCTTAACTAAAAAATACTATTTAAATCTATTTTTATTTTAAAATGTAAAATTAAAATTTTTTCACTCAAATTTTTCTCATATAATTCTAAAAAAAATTTCCTTTTATTTTTTTTCTCTAAAATACTTTTTTTATCAAAAAATATCCACCAAAATTTTCATACATTTCAATACAATTTTTTACAAATAAGAACAATCCAAACGAAGCCTTATATTAGAATATATAAAAGTTTTAGTGAAAAATTTTTGTAAAAAAATTATATAAAAAGGTAAATTGGAGAGAATTTTTTTGTTTTTAAATAATATGCAAAGAATTTTTATGAAAATTTAAATTTTAAACTTTAAAATAAAAAATTGTTTGAATATTTTATTTTTATGATTAAAAAAAATAATTTTTTGTAAAACAAAATACAAATCAAACATAGCCTAATAGTTTTGTTTTGTTCTTAGTGGGAATGAATTTTGCTCTTAGTAGGAATGAATTGTGGATTTCGAACAGAACAACCAGAATCTGATAAAATAGTGTTTATAACTCTGAGAATTAATGAGTAGGTGGGTGGATGAATTTGAGTCATGTGTAAAAAAATGTTTGTGTATATATTACATTTTAACATGTTTGAATTCACACGGATCATGTTTAAAAAAGTGAAAAAAGTGTTTGTTTATGTATTACATTTTAGTGATTTTGCACCATAGATATGAGATAAAAAATATATATTATAATAGTCAAAGTGCCTTAAAATACATGTTTTAAAATTGCAATCTATACACACCTTGTATGTTTTGGTCTTAAAATGCTTCATGAGATATTTTGAGGTAGATCATCATATTCTGCATTGTGATTTAATTATCTTTAATATATATATATATATATATACACACTGGGTTAAAGAAAAACTAAATTATAGTTGGTGACATTTACATTTTCATGAAGAATTGCTATACATATATCACTGGTTTAAAAAATTTTGAATGATCACTTTTCTTTGTCAATAAAAACCAAAGTAATGGTATTGCATGCCTTATGGAAAACATATTTTAGTTTTTACTCATGTAAAAACAAAGAAGTAGGTTTGATTTTGAAATAGTTTATCAAATTTCAGGCAGTTGGGCAAAGATGATATTGTCACAGAAGGAGATCAACAAACTGTTCGTGATCCGAAGGACAGTAATGGAAATGCTGAAGGACAGGGGATCCTTTGTGGAGGATGAGGAGATAAAGATGGACAAGAAAGGATTTTGGAGAAAGTATGGGGAGAACATAAAGAGAGAAGACCTTGATATCAAAAAAGCCAAGCTTAGTGATAGCTCTGATCAGGTTATTCTTCCTCTCTTGTATTTTCAGAGTTTATTCTTGTCCCTTTTCTTTTTCCAAATTTTCTGAGTTTTGGGGTGTCTACTGCTTGAAAACTTGATCATCCTAGAATAACGGACTACTTGATCATTCCTCCTCTTACTGTCGTAACCACTGATCCATTCTTGTGATTTTCTATGCCATTGTCTGCTCCAGTTTCCTAGTATTGTTTGGCACTCTTTCCTATATATAGCTTGGCTGTGGAGAATTTCTTGCAAATTTAGGAGTCGTAGCTAACCAAGATTGGTTATGTTGTAATCAGCCCCAGATCGTTCGGGGCCTTTAACTTTTGCAAATAAACTGGTGTTACCCTTGAAAGAAAGAATTCGTTATTTTTCTTAACAGAATAAACTAGAGTTTCACTTTTCTACGGGAGAAAAGAGAACATACTATATTCATATAATTTGCATGAGTTCACTAGATTCAGATTTGAGGCCCCCTCAAAGTTTAGTATCATGCATCTCGGGATTAATTTAGTTTGCAAAACAGATTGGTGTACAAATAGAGGTTGTGAAGGTCTTCCAAGGAGGATGTAGTTGTTTGGATGCTGAGTATTTGCGTTTCTCAATATCCCATGATCCAGGGATTCATTGATTATCCATAAGAAACAGACTAACTAATATGGGGAATTAATAATCAAGTAGCAAGACAACTAAGAAGAAGAATGATCAAGGAAAAGCATGTTCTTTCACCAGTTGCACCACTTCATAAACTAACTACTTGCAGTTTCACTTTGATTTGCTTCACATATAGATGGATGTTCGTCACTTGAATACTGAAGTTGGAAGAAACTTAACGAGTAAAGTTGTGCTGTTTGTTACAAGAATGACAGAGTTTGTTGAGCTCAATACTCCATTTACATGCAGCTTAAATTAGAGGTAAAGAGAGATCTCTTAAAATTTACTTGCCTTGCTGCCTGATAGTGCCTCTGCGATATTTGTTCAGTTGTTTCTTAGGAATACTTGTTACCGGACACCATCATTGATTTACATATGCAACAAAATCATTTAATCGGATGCCAACCCATAGTTGATCTCACTTTTTGTTTTGTTAATTGAGAACACTCTGCTGTCCATAATAGACAGTTCAACATTATTTGCTTATTATAGTGCTTATGGTTAGAAGTTGATGTGATACAGATATATGTCCTCTTTGCAAAGGATATGGTTGGTGTTAGAATTGGAGAGATATGCGGAAGGCATGTAATCTGACCATGTTTTCCAAGCAGTTTTGCTTGTCCAAGAAAAGATGGTAACTTCTTCGGCCAGAAAAGAGATTGAGAAAATGTCAAAGTTTTCCAGGTGATCACTGATGCTTTATATCAGAGCAAGTTTCAGATTTTCTTTCATTCGACCAATAAAGACAATTGGTTCTCTTCTTTCTGATGAATGGTAAATCACCACACGAAAGCGAATCTTCTTGTGATTTGTCTTTCGGGATTATTCCACCAATAGTAGGAAAAAAAAATAGTGGGTCTTTTGTAATGCACAATCTTTATTTCACCTCAGCTCCATTCCTACTGAAATAATTGTCAGATAATGATTCCTACCCTTCTTCCCCATAGCCACCCTCTTATCCATTCTGAAGAGTCATCTGATTTTGCAGTTCAGTCTCCTACAGAATCATAATCACAGCTGCTACCATGGCATACATTTCATATCATAGTTTGTTTGTCTTTAAAAAAAAAAAATTCAACTTCCGAAAAGCGTTTGGGAATGATGTGTGACTAGTTGGTTGAAATACTTTTTTTTTTCTTAATAATTACTCCCACACTCCTCTCCCACGCCCCCCTAAAAAGGTGGCAATAGATTTTGGATCATTCCAATTTGTTAGGTGTTTTTAAGATTTGTAAGGTGGCAATAGATATTCAACAAATGTTTTCTTTTTTCAATGCGGTATCACATTAAATTTTACTCCTTCACAAGTTTAATTTATACTTTAACAAGCCAATTTTTTCATCGTGAACCTATTTAGTGTTGCGCAAAAGTAATTAGTATCGCATTCTATTTGTCCATAAGTCTCCACTAAATTTTTGATTCAATCAGAAGAAAACAAGTCTAATTAGAAAAAAAAAATCATTTACTTTAATTCAATTCTAAGCTATTTGTTGGAGAGAATAACATATAAAAAATCTAACTAAAATGATTTAATAAATAATTAGAATTTAATTTAAATTCCAAAATTTGAGTGAATAGGCTTTGGATTTTTTCAATTTAGCAAGTGTTCTAATTCTTTTGCTTTTGTAATGTGGGCAAAATCCTTGAAATCAAGTATTTTTCTTCCCTATGAGATTCAAGACTACAACTGTGGCTCAACCTAACTAGTATTTCACCAGGGTAATTATTCAAAAGATTAAAGGTCAAATCCCGAAACTAACATTGTTGGACAGTTTGGAGATATGTATGTCTGGTCGTGGAGGACTATTCCTAAAGTGTGTGGCATTAACCCATAACTAGTTGAATAGGTATATCTTCATGTTTAGTTGAATAGGTATATCTCCATGTAAGGAAAAAATTAAAAAAAAAAAAGAAGAAAGATGCTGGACTACTGCTACTACTACTAAGCTTTCAATGATAGCGGATTAAGGATGGAATGTTACTCTGTGTCCTTCAATATGGTGGTACATTGGCTTGAGATTGCTTCACACATGAGATTGACGTTGGGCCTTGACAAAGGTAAATTGTATGTGAACAAATTTTATAACTGGCGTGCTTTTTGGCATGAACATTGCTCTTTCCATCAAGGGAGAGGAGTCTTTGTTGCAATCTACCAACTTCAAAATCACGCCTTCTATTATTTCTGGCCCATAAACCAAAACTCCTAGCTTTTTTTTTTTTTTTTCAAATAGTAGTTATATTACCAAGTGGAATGACAAAAGATGCATAGCTAAGAAGGCTAAATGAGTTTTATGGTGGTAAATGAAACCAACCCCATGAACACATGCACCTTCGCTAAAGAAGAGTACACCTAACTAAATCGGGAAAAACAACAATATTACCTAAGACAAAAGAAACACCCCTAAAAGGGGACAAAAGAAAACACCTCCAAATGAGTACAAAAGAAAATAAAACACTTAACGAAATCGGGAAAATGCATCCTACCGAGTAGGAACAACACACTGACACTAAAACTAAACAAACTACAAACTAAAATTAAAACAGTTACTAATTAAGGAGGCTAGGTCGATTGGGAGTGATCACCATCAATTGTATGCCAGGAAAGAAATTGAACACTTGCAACCTAATTCTCTTTCCACACAGTCCGTGATGATTCGTAAACGTTGAATAGCGTATTAACCAGACTACTGCCACAAGCGTTGAATAGTTTGACCACCGAACAATTACCGTATGCTTGAAAAAATTGTACCCAAAATTATAACGAAACACGAACCTTTAAAAAAAAAAAAGATTTTTCACTATAGCTGCCTGCCTTGATTTTGGAAATTTTTGAACTAAAATAAATATTAAAAAACAAACCCCCAACAGGGCCCAAAAAAAAAAAAGAAAGGAAAAAAACGTAAATAGAATAGAACCTGGGAACGACACACGTCCAACACCAACACCTTGTCAAGAAAATGTTCGAGAAAATGATTAAGCGGGCTTTGTCGACAAGTTCTATGCTGTTGTCCCAGAATGCTGTTACCTCAATAACAACCAAGATTAGGCCTTTTATTGCAACCGCAACTGCAACTATAGCTACAACTACTATCAAAAATCTCAAGAACAAAATGATGAGCAAGAAGCCTGCAGTGCTGTACCATTTTCCATGCCCTGATGGAGCTTTTGCTGCATTGGCTGCCCATCTTTACTTTTCTTCCACTTCCACTCCAGCCCTTTTCTTCCCCAACACTGTCTATTCCCCTCTCAGGTCAACTACTCACTTTTTTTCCTTTTTTATATCAAGTTGGCTTTGTTAATGGACCTTTTCTTTCTGATTAATAATATTATAATTTTTAGTGTTTTTTTTTTCAGGGCTGAAGATCTTCCTCTAAATGAAATTGACCAAGTTTACCTATTGGATTTTGTGGGCCCCTCGGGTTCTGTTGATTAACTTTCCTCAAAAGTTAACCGGTGCATTTTCTTGAATTATTGTTTCCTTTTTAGTTTGCAAAACAGATTGGTGTACAAATAGAGATTGTAAAGGTCTTCCAAGGAGCATGTAATTGTTTGGATGCTGAGTATTTGCGTTTCTCAATATCCCATGATCCAGGGATTCATTGATTGTCCATAAGAAGCAGACTAACTAAGATGGGGAATAATCAAGTAGCAAGACTACTAAGAAGAAGAATGATCAAGGAAAAGCATGTTCTTGCACCAGTTGCACCACTTGATAAACTAACTACTTGCAGTCTCACTTTGATTTGCTTCACATATATATGGATGTTCGTCACTTGAATACTGAAGTTGGAAGAAACTTAACTAGTAAAGTTGTGCTGCTTGTTACAAGAATGAGAGAGTTTGTTGAGCTCAATACTCCATTTACATGCAGCTTAAATTAGAGGTAAAGAGAGATCTCTTAAAATTTACTTTCCTTGCTGCCTGATAGTGCCTCTGCTATATTTGTTCAGTTGTTTCTTAGGAATAGTTCTTACCGGACACCATCATTGATTTACATATGCAACAAAATCGTTTTATCGGACGCCAACCCCATAGTTGATCTCACCTTTTGTTTTGTTAATTGAGAACACTCTACTATCAATAATAGACAGGTCAACATTATTTGCCTATTATAGTGGTTATGGTTGGAAGATGATGTGATACAGATATGTGTCTTCTTTGCAAAGGATAACGTTGGTGTTGTAAGCTGACGATGTTTTCCAAGCAGTTTCGCTTGTTCAAGAAAAGATGGTAACTTATTTGGCTAGAAAAGAGATTGAGAAAATGTCAAATTTTCCAGGTGATCGCTGATGCTTTATATTAGAGCAAGTCTCAGATTTTCTTTCATCCGATCAATAAAGACAATTGTGTTTTTAGAAGTGCAATGGAAGTTCTCTTCTTTCTGATGAATGGTAAATCACTGAACGAAATCGAAATCTTGTTTTGATTTGTCTTTCGGGATTATTCCACAAATAGTAGGAAAAAAAAATAGTGGGTCTTTTCTGATGCACAATCTTTATTTCACCTCAGCTGCATTCCTACTGAAATAATTGTCAGATAATGATTCCTACCCTTCTTTTCCATAGCCACCCTCTTATCCATTCTGAAGAGTTGGTCTGATTTTGCAGTTCAATTTCCTACACAATCATAATCAAAAGCTGCTACCATGGCATACATTTCATATCATAGTTTGCTTGTCTTGTAAAAAAACAAAAGACTTCAACTTCTGAAATGAATGGTACTATACAGGAACAAGAGGGATCTACGAAAAACACATGAACACCATACATCTGGAACCAACCTGACTTTCGGGAGTGATACACTGCCCTGCTCGGTCCAACACAGGTTGATTATCGTTTCCTACCTGCTAGATATGTGAGCTCTTTCCAAGTTTTCCTGACAGTTACCAGACAATTCCATTGTATGACTTAAAACTAATGAGTTTAATTGTCTATGACAATGTTTCTTCTTCTCGTAATGTTACCTTAAACAAAGCTGCATCATTTTGCTTTCGTTGGTGGCAGCTCCATAGGATGTTGATGACAGATTAAATTGCTAAATATTATGGTCTAAGAGGGGGGCAATTTGTGAGAATTGATCCGATCAAGTGAGAATGCAGGCCACGGTCACCGAATTGCTGCTTGAAAACATTCCTCAACATCATAATGAAGAAGCTAAATTTACCAAAAACTGAGAAACTGCAGGGTGGGAAGATGGAACATATGGAAAAATGGTGAACTGAGGCAACTGCTTAAATATTGAAAGCAATCTTTGAAAATACAATTTGGAATGAATGATGTGGTGAACATTGCATGAATTTGCTACTAACAGCACACCTTCAAAGATGGACAAGAGTGGAGATGCAAATAGATGTTAAAATATTATTCATTACTCTCAAGGCAGGAGACTAGTCCCAATTAAAGTAATGACAATAGTCGAGAACATCTTTTTAATTAAAGTAGTGCTATTGAATTGCCTTTTTTTCTGTTTTTTCCTTTTGATAACAACATAATAGAGGTAGTAATAAAATAGCTAAATTTGCTCAAAGCAGAACTCTACCTCAGGTTTGGGAAACAAACTTTTCTAGACAAAATGGTGCAAAACCAAACTTTCCAGACTGAATGGTAAAAGCGTTAGGGAATGATGTGTGACTAGTTAGTTGAAATACTTTTTTTTTTTTTAATAATTACTCCCACACCTCTCCCCCACGCTAAGTGGCAATAGATTTTGGAACATTCCAATTTGTTAGGTGTTTTTTAGATTTTTCTAACGTGAGATACTTAATAAATATTTTCTTTCTTCAATATAGTACCACATTAAATTTTACTCCCTCACAAGTTTAATCTATACTTTAACAAGTCAATTTTTTCATCGTAAACCTATTTAGTGTTGCGCAAAAGTAATTAGTATCGCATTCTATTTGTTCATATTTTTTCACTAAATTTTTGGTTCAATCAGAAGAAAGCGAGTTTAATTAGAAAAAAATCATTTACTTTAATTCAATTCTAAACCATTTGTTGGAGAGAATAACATATGAAAAATCTGACTAAAGTGATCTAATAAGTAATAAGTAGTTAGAACTCAATTTAAATTGTAAAATTTGAGTGAATAGGTTTTGAATTTTTTCAATTTAGCAAGTGCTCTAATTCTTTCACTTTTGTAATGTGGGGCAAAATCCATGAAATCAAGTATTTTTCTTCCTTATGAGATGCTAGACTACTAATGTGGCTCAGCCTAACTGGTATTTCACCAGGGTAATTATTCAGAAGATTAAATGTCGAATCCCAAAACTAACATTGCTGGATAGTTTGGAGACGGGTATGTTTGGCCGTGGAGAACTATCCCTAAAGTGTATGACGTTAACCCATGACTGGTTAAATAGGCATATCTCCACGTTTAGTTAAATAGGTATATCTCCATGTAAGGAAAAAATTTAATAATAATAAAAAAAAAAGATGGTGGACTACCACCACTACCACTACTTAGCTTTCAATGATAGCGGATTAAGGATGGAATGTTACTTTGTGTCCTTCAATATGGTGGTACATTGGCTTGAGATTGCTTCACACATGAGATTGACTTTGGGCCTTGTTAAACGTAAACGGTATGTGAACAAATTTTATAACATCAAAAGCGTGCTTTTTGGCACGAACATTGCTCCTTCCATAGAGGGAGAGGAGTCTTTATCGCAATCTACCAACTTCAAAATCACGCCTTCTATTATTTCTGGCCCATAAACCAAAATTCCTAACTTTTTTTTCCCAAATAGTAGTTATGTTACCAAGTCAAATGGCAAAAGATACATAGCCAATAAGGCTAACTGAGTTTTCACACATGAGCTTGACGTTGGGCCATGACAAAGGTAAATATTATGTGAACAAATTTTATAACATCAAAGGCGTGCTTTTTGGCACGAACATTGCTCCTTCCATAGAGGGAGAGGAGTCTTTGTCGCAATCTACCAACTTCAAAATCACACCTTCTATTATTTTTGGCCTATAAACCAAAACTCCTAGCTTTTTTTTTTCCCCAAATAATAGTTATATTACCAAGTCGAATGGCAAAAGATACATAACCAAGAAGGCTAAGTGAGCCTCTTAGTGGTGGATGAAACCAACCCCACGAAGACATGCACATTCGCTAAGGAGGAATACGTCCGACTAAATCGACAAAAACAATAATACTACTTATGACAAAAGAAATACCCCCAAAAAGAGGACAAAAGAAAACACCTCTAAAGGAGTATAAAAGAAAATAAAACATCCGACGAAATCGGGAAAATGCACCTTACCAAGCAGAGACAACACACTGTCACTAAAACTAAAAAAACTAAAACTAAAACAGTTACCGAATAAGGAGACTGGGTCAACTGGGAGGGGTCACCACCAATTGCATGCGAGGCAAAAAAACTGATCCCGTAACGTTGGATAACGTAGTAACCACACTACTGCCGCAAGCGTTGAAAAGTTTGACCACCGAACTACTACTTTATGCTTGAAGAGACTGCACCCAAAACCATATCGCAACACGTGTACTTAAAAAGAAAAAATAATTTTCCACTGTAACTGCCTGCCTTGCTTTTGGAAATTTTTGAACTAAAACAAATATTAAAAAAAAAACCCCAACAGGGCCCAAAAAAAAAAGGAGAGGAAAAAACCTAAATAGAATAGAACCTGGGGAGGACACACGTCCAGCGCGAACACCAACACCTTGACAAGAAACTGTTCGAGAAAATGATTAAGCGGACTTTGTCGACTAGTTCTATGCTGTTGTCCCAGAATGCTGTTACCTCAATAACAACCAAGATTAGGCCTTTTATTGCTACCGCAACTGCAACTATAGCTACAACTACTATCAAAAATCTCAAGAACAAAATGATGAGCAAGAAGCCTGCAGTGCTGTACCATTATCCATGCCCTGATGGAGCTTTTGCTGCATTGGCTGCCCATCTTTACTTTTCTTCCACTTCCACTCCAGCCCTCTTCTTTCCCAACACTGTCTATTCCCCTCTCAGGTCAACTACTCACTTTTTTTCCTTTTTTATATCAAGTTGGCTTTGTTAATGGACCTTTTCTTTCTGATTGATAATATTATAATTTTTAGTGTTTTTTTTTTCAGGTCTGAAGATCTTCCTCTAAATGAAATTGATTAGGTTTACCTATTGGATTTTGTGGGCCCCTCGGGTTTTGTTGATTAACTTTCCTCAAAAGTTAACCGGCGCATTTTCTTGAATTATTGTTTCCTTTTTAGCCTTTTTTTTTTTTTTTTTTTTTTTGTATTCGAGCATCAACTTTTGTATTTCATCCCTGCTTTTGGCCTGCCAATGAGACTTATGTGTTAATAGTATCTTTTCTAGGAGCCACATTGAGGTAGACTTTCATTGGGTTCAACTGGTTTTGACTAATGCAGGAAAACAATTGGAACTTTATAATTTTACTTAATTTCAGTATAAAATTTGGTCAAGCTCTTCATTACGAATTGTGCTTTGGTGTTAACCTGATGAACTTTTTGCAAACTGAAATGTAGAGTGAGTTCATTAATTTTGTTTCGGTTGCAAATAAGTACTAATTTATAGATTAAAGAACTTGTATGTTCCGTTTGGACAAGATATTTTTATTTGCAAATAGAAAAAATTATATTAAAACGTGTGAAAATTTTAGTGAGTATTTTTTAATAGAAAAATTTTTTGGAAGAAAAAAAAAGATGAAATTTTTTTTAAAATTATGTTATAAAAATTTAAGTGGAAAAATTTAAATTCTAAATTTTAAAATAAAATTGTGTTTGGATAGTTTATTTTTGTTTGATAATTCTCTTATTTGTAAATAAAAACAATGTGACCGGTGAGTCCTGGTGAGTCCCAATCGCCATGGAACTTTAGGAACACTTGCAATCGATATTGAACTTAATCAACAATCCTTTCGATGTACCTCTATATTTCATTAATAGCTTAATCTCAAATTAAGTACATGAGATCAAGGATACTAGGCCCTTCACTAGGTCAGTCCAGCCAAACCTCATCCTGGGGAGAGAGATCCATAATTAGTCTACTCTTACATAGTTCATGCCTCGTTCATATATTAGTAATAGGGGTGACAATTTCGGGTTCGCGGGTTACAAATTACTCTTTAAATGGGTTAAGTTGGTCAACCTATCAACCCGTCAGGTTGACCCAAATTCAACCCGTTTATTTTTTGAGTTAATTATATTCAACTTAATTTCAACCCGAATTTGTTAATTTTGTATTTTTGTGTCGTGTCAATTTCGTGTTAGGTTCGTGTCGTGTTATCGTGTCGTGTCGGCCATTGCCGCCCCTAATTAATAATGGTTGACTAGCACTTCCGTAAGCTAAATCCAAGCAAACTTAATCTAGAATTAGACAGTTGCTAGAGTTGTATGAGAGGTTAACTAATCGTACATTATAAATATTGTGCAGGTCTGAGAAACAAAATTCATATATGTAATTAAACCGAAAAGAACCGAAACATACCAATGGACACAGAGCGACTGCAACTTGCATATCTGTAGTACAAGAATGACATATAGTTAATTTGCCACAAGAAGAAAAGTAATTAATGTAGAAATCAAAAATATCGGTGGTCACATACGTGTAGCAAAGATTGTTTGTGAGGAACAACAGGCCACCAGCAGAAAGGTTGTTCTCATCCCACAAAACATGGTAATGCGCAGGTCGGCTAGTACCCTGTAACAGGCGTTTAGAAGTGAAACCATACCCATTATGATTGTAACCGGTTAATTTTGTCTAAAATGGGTAAATTGCATCATTTTCAAATACCTGTATTCGAGCACGCTGCAAAGGTAGAAATCAAACTCCGTTGGGTGGCAGATCTTTGAATCTACAACTGTACCTATATTTACAGAAAAGAAAAAATGGATGACATCAATTAGCTACTGAAATAAGTAAAAACACCAGTAATGCAAAATCAGGTAGATTCCTAACCAGGTAGAATGTTTCCACTTCGATCAACTACATTACGGTCATGATGGTTGTTGGCAAACAATCTTGTATGATGGCGTTTCTGAACCACAACAAAAGTAACTGGTGGCTGGTAGTTTGATTCTATAATAAATACCATTATGATTGTAACCGGTTAATTTTGTCTCAAACGGGTAAATTGCATCATTTTCAAATACCTGTATTCCAGCATGGCTGCAAAGGTAGAGATCAAACTCCGCTGGGTGGCAGATCTTTGAATCTACAACTGTACCTATATTTACAGTAAGGAAAAAATGGATGACATCAATTAGCCACTAAAATAAGTAAAAACACCATTAATGCAAAATCAGGTAGATTCCTAACCAGGTAGAATGTTTCCACTTCGATCAACTGCATTACGGTCATGATGGTTGTTGGCAAACAATCTTGTATGATGGCGTTTCTCAACCACAACAAAAGTAACTGGTGGCTGGTAGTTTGATTCCAGCGAAGCACATGCCTATAATAAATACTTAAAAAGGTCATCAATTAAAGATGTGAAACAAAGGTGCTTTCCATTCAATGAATGGCAAAAACTCCATTTAAGGACAAAAAAGCCTTCACCCTTCGGATTGCATCAAGTTCATAAAGCAACACTTGATAGAATTGCCCTTCACTGACGCCATCTCTGCAAAGATCAAGTCAATGTCAGGCATGAGAGGTGAGAAAGGAAGTCGTTTAACTTGAGGAAATGAATGTCAATGGGATGTACATCATACCTATAGAAAATAATCCTCTGTGGCTTCTGTCCAGTTGCTTTCCGGAAAGAAATTAGCAATTCTCAGGCATGAGAGGTGAGAAAGGAAGTCGTTTAACTTGAGGAAATGAATGTCAATGGGATGTACATCATACCTATAGAAAATAATCCTCTGTGGCTTCTGTCCAGTTGCTTTCCGGAAAGAAATTAGCAATTCTCTAACAAATACAAGTATTGCTATCAGCTCAAGGTCCCGAATTGCAAATTGTAAAAAAATGGAGTACATTCAAACTGGAAAATTATAAATGTGACCCAGGGAGAGGGTTCATACTTGATCAAGCCCCCAGTCACAGTTCCTCTGGTAGGATCTTGCCAAGTTTTAAACAAGTCTTGAATGAGCTCTTGTCGATGGGCTTGAGCACTAACCAGACCAGCATATTTGGTAACTTCAGGCCAATCCTGAGATGCAACAACCTACATTCCATTTAAAATTAATGACAAGACACACACATAACTGAGCTTACGCTAGCTCCTGACAAAAGCTACGAACCACACTATCTTTAACATTGCGAGAGCAGTTTATGCAAATCCAATTGCTGACTGCTCCCCCATTCACCATTTTCTGTAAGATGTGGGAAAAAGATTAAAAATATAATTGTCAAATTCAAGATTTAGAAATCAAACAATATTTCACCAGGAAAGTACAGCAGGAAATCAAACAACAAATATTTGCACAAAGGGGGAAGAACAAGTGACTCGAAGCAGCAGCTAGTATAAGCAAAACACTTCCACACAAGAGGAATCAAAACAAATCTCTTACACCAACCATAAAAGAAAATTTTTCAATATTAATTATTTAGATACACATTAATAACTTACTTCTGAATCAGAACAACATTGATATGAACAATTAATCCAGTGCAAGGAAGGGTAAACAGTGATCATATCTATTGATTGAACTAACCTTATTCATCATGTTCCATTGTCCGACTTGTCGCAGACAATCCATCTCCGGCCTAGAAACATGGTACTTGAGGTGGGAAAAAAAATTAAGAGTGCACTATCATTAAGTATTCAAACAGCAATGCATCACAGCCAAGAAATATTTCATACCGCAGAAGGCAGGAAAATACACATTATTCACTTACCCATGGAGCACGCAGAATGCGAGCTTCAAGCTGCGCAAGCCTCTCACTAATCTTGATACCAAACTCCTTTGCATATGGGTCCTCAGCATAGGCATTATGGCGAAATGTCTAAAAGGCGAATGCGTAAGATATTTGAGGCACTTTCAAGGGCCAAAAGACCTTGTGAATAAAACCTCCAAAACAAATGATCTAATAAAGTACAGTTATTTTTTATGTGAACCACAGGGAAATGATTATGATGCTATCACAGATATATCAGAAATCGACAACAGAAAAGGATCAAGTGATTTCATACAAAATTATGAGACCATGATAATTGTAATAAACCTAAGCTACATGGATCAAAGTTTTAGAAAACTATTTTAACAGCCCAAAGAGAAATACGGAGACAACATTATCAACCATCTCGAAGGCAGCAACCTCAAAGTTACTTTCATCATCCCAAGACAAGGGTATCAATGTCAACAATGAAATAATCAAATCATTTGAACTTCATATAACAGCCCCAAACTTCCACAGTTCCACACCAAATATTTGCATTATTATCTGACATTGTTCACATAATTTTAATTTGTGACCGTGAACCTTTTTCATTATATTTTTTTCAAAAATAAATCAAACCTATTTCAACCTTCATATGACTTGCACAGATTCTTTCAACTGCAAAAGGATTTACATAGCCAGAGGGAAAAAAAATAAGTTCATCAATATACGGCAAACAAATCTCACCTTCACACGATCAGCATCAGACAATGGTCTTGAGGATACATCTCTGTTAAGTAGCTGGTTCACAAACTCAACCACAGGAAGTGGTTCAATGAATGCCGTGGAGGACATATCTGGTACAAAATCACAAGGATTCAAGAATGGGGAAAAAAATGAACCAAGAGAGGATTCTCAAAGGCATAAGACGATTATTAGAGCTACGAGAAAAAGGAAAGAATTATCTCATGATACAATCTCAAAATATTACAGTAGCTACTAAGATACCAACATTCAATGAGTAAAATGCAGTAATGGAAGCCTTCCCAACCAAAATTCAATAGCAATTACTAAGTGGAAAATTTAGATTAGAATTACAAAGACTTTCTCACCAATGTTCAGCGATAAACCCATCTGAGTTGGTCGGATACTTTGATAAAACCCACGCCAACTCTCCAGTCCCTCACCCAAAGGCTGCCTTCTTCCCAAGTCAGGGGCATAAAATGAGTGGCCCACAGGGCAGTATCTACGACAAAATCAGGAAATGAGGAATTGGATCCCAAATAAATGTGAATATCAAAAATGATAACACTGCAATACATGAAAGAATTTAAAATTTGAAGCTTACCGAGAGGTGGGCAATTCACGAAGAACAATGTCCAAGACCTGAAGAGCTTCCTGTGGTGCATCTGCCTGTCTGCCCTGTAGAAACATCCCTAAATGGTGCAAATCAGCCCGTGCTGCCAACTTGATAACTACTTTAAATTCCCTTTCTCTCCTATAAAGACGAAAAGACAAATCAAAGCTTATTGCTTGAAAACTAAGCATACAAACATGTAAGCAAAAAAAGAAATTAAATTCAAATAGATTACAACAACCTTGCAGCAGCTCCTTGATTTCCTTCCTCCTCATCAATAAGGGTTATTTTAAACTCTTTGGAGACAAAGGGAAGAGGTCCCGCAGTGTACAAACTTTTTCTTCCATCACAGGCAGGTAGCCTCTTTCCAAGATGAGATTCCCTGTAAAACCTCACCAGTTGCTCCATCACAGCACGGTTGACACCTCGGGATGTGACCTCAAGACTGATTGATACCTAAAATGCCCATGCACATAAACTCTTTATTCATAGATTAAACGAGGGGCAGGACTATATGAACAAATTGACAGGTATGAGAATAAATGCACGGACAAAAAGAGAAACTAACATCATATTGATGCGAGTCTTTATCTGGAAGGTCAGCAAAGAAGTGATTGGCTTTCACAACACACTTCGTCCCAGTGCTCCCTTTACCAGGACGAAGAGGAAATCTCATAGACTTGCTCGATGCAGGTTGAATTCCCTGACTTGGAGACACTTCAGGCTGGAGGCTAAGTTGTTGGAACGGTTGTGTCACTGGTAACTGTGAATGCTCAGGTGCTCTACTTGACGAACTAGCCTCGCCTTGGGATTCCACAGGACTCCCATAAGGCATAGATTGTGAAGTCATCCCAGGTTGATAAACCTGGGTTGCTTGATGCAGCTCGGGAATTGGTGGCCTAGAAGGTCCACCAGTTAAAGGTACCCCATGGGCTATGCCACCTCGCTGGCGTTGTCCCGTTGCACCTCCTCTTTGATACTGCTGACCTCTTCCTTGCTGATATTCAGGAGGTCCACTTTGATAATGTTGAGGAGGCATCCCACCTCGTGGGGCTCCACCTCCACCACGCCCACCATATCCTCCACGCTGCTGAGGTCCCCAGCCTCTTCCTCCACCCTGAGATCCTCCTTGTTGCTGTGGAGGGTGTTGTTGAACCGGTGGACCTTGTTGCGCCCCACCAACACCACGTCCACCTCCAGTTTCCTGAGTACCAGAACTTTGTCCCTCAGCAGAATGTTCAGTTCGCTTCTTCCTCACCATGGTTACACCTACAAGACAAGGGAATGAAAGTAAGCAATACAAGCAGAAGTTCACACGTATATTATGGTCATTACATGATAAAGGTAATAACCACAACAAGTATTTAGAAGCATTTCGGTGGCAGATATTCTAGCAAATTAAATAGACTAAAATATAAACCAAACTTGAGTACAGACAAAATGATAATTAAACATGACGATCTCAAAGTAACCAACAACCCATTGGAACAAGAATTAGCCACACTAAAATGAACAAATGAAATAAGATGAACATAGCCATATATTCAGATAAATGTAATAAAACCTCGAATACTGAAATCCATACACAAATATATCAGTAAAAGTACATTGCAAGTATACTTTCTATTAACAGCAGAAAATTAAATTACCAAGAATCCAGAACCTAAAACACAAAAAGAAAAAAGGAAAAGTTTTTTAAAAAATTCCAACGAGTTAAAGATTTTTAAGATAATAAAGAATAAACATGCCATGGATTAACAAACTAGAATGAAATAACGTCGAATTAGCACACCACAAACTCAAATAACCGAGAGATTAACTGTAAACACCAACAACTAAAAAAAAAAATACCGGATACCGAAAATTTACAAACCCACAAAAGCCATAGAAAAAATTCAGTAAAAACAAAATAAAAAATAAAAAATCGCACTCAAAAAGTTCTCAACAGTATTCTTAGATCAGATCATTAAAAATTTTCAAAAATAAAAAAAAAACCAAAAATTCAGACAAAACCATCAAAATGAAGAGTAAACACTCAGATCCAAACAATACTAACAGTTGAAACCACTCAGATCTCAAAAAAGTCACCACAAACCACATCGGATTACACCACGAGAACTGCAATCACAGGACAAAACCCTCGAACGCAGCAACCACGCACAAAAACAAAAACAGGAAAAAAATAAAAGCCCAATCTCTCCACTCCTTCCTTTACCTCAAAATCGCTCCAAAGAAGCCGCCTTCTTACCCTTCTCTTCCCGTCCTCCGCCTCCTCAGCCACTCCAAAGCGCGAAAACCGAAGATTTTCGTAATCTCCTCTCTCTCTCACAGCAGACCCTTGTTCTCAGAGAAAGTGGTAAAGCGGAGTCCAAGAGCGCACTTTTTTAACTCTCGGACCTCTCTCTATCTATTTATCGCCTGAGGACCGGACACGTGGCCCAATGTGAGGCGGTATCTTTGTTGCCAAGGTTACCAGTTTGGGTTTATTAACGAGACTGCCATTACCGCATTTATTATGTTCGTACGAAAGGGAAAGGCGGGTGTGGGGGAGTGTGATTGGGGGAGAGTACGGAAAGGATTCTTTTTCAGTGCGGATTTTTGTCATTTTATCCTCCTTTCAATAATATTTATTTATTTATAACTATAATGTTATGATTTTTTTTAACTCCAATTATTTAATTAACTCGGTTCTTTTTCGATTGGACTCATCGACGTTGCTTTGCACTTGGGTTTTCTTGTGGGATTGGGCAGTAGCAGTACTGCCAACTTTGTATTGTTGTAAAATATTTGCATTATTTCAAATAGAAAATTTTTAAGGGACATAAACTCCTATGCTATAGGCTTGGATATTGATGGTAAAATTATTATATTACATTAAAAATAAATCCATTTACAATGACATTTTAAACCCCCCAAAAAAAGGGTTTTAACATTCCATTGGTATTAATCCTTTTGTGGTTTATCTCCTTAAATAATTCCATCTTAACTTTGATCTCTTATACCAAACTTGTTCAAGAAAAAAAATAAAATAATCATAGTTCTTGTTGTATAGAATATTCCCTTGAAAATTCATCATATAGTCAAGAGTGTTACATTTTTTTGAACATTGTAATACATGTGAGCCATTTATAAATATGATTAATAAATTCGTGAAAATCGAGTTTAATATTCTTTCTACTCTACAATAATTAAAATCAAATAGACATGCGTATTTTGAGAGACAGTATTAGATTGAATGATAAAATAACAAATCTTGTTATTAAGAGATTTCAAATTTTAACTCTTATAACTATTTAAAAAAAGAAAGAAAAACCTATAACAAAAATTTTCAAGCATAATAATAATATAGAACATGTTGGGATCTTTAACGTAGAATTTTAAAACCTAAATGCCAATGGGATCTTTAAACAATTATGGAAATTGATATTATAATTATTGGATAAGGTTGGCAGATTGTTTTTGTTCTTGTTAATATCAATTTTTTTATTGAGTTCAATGAATTAGTCCCTTTCTAGAACTTCCTTTATTCCACTAATCTCCAAGCAACCTTTTGGCTTTTAACGCTTTTGATTTGTCAAGGAATGGTGCCGTGCAGTGCAGTGCAGTGACTGGTGAATTCTTGCACATCAGGTCTAACATTCTTCATACTTTACAATAATCCAAATCAAATAAACATGCACGAGAAATGATATTAGATTCGTATTTTGAGAGACAAGATTAGATTGAATGATAAGACAACAACTATTATTATTAAGAGATTTTATAAATTTTAACTCTTGTAACTGTTAACAAAAAGAAAGAAAAAAAGTATAACAAAAAATTTCAAGCATAATAATAATAATAATAATATAGAACATGTTGGGATCTTTAACATAGAATTTTAAAATGGATCTTTAAGCAATTATGGAAATTGATATTGTAAATATTGTATGAGGTTGGTAGGTTGTTTTTGTTCTTGTTAATATCAATATTTTATTGAGTTCAATGAATTAGTCTATTCCAGAACTTCCTTTATTCCACTAATCTCCAAGCAACCTTTTGGCTTTAATGCTTTTGATTTGTCAAGGAATGGTGCAGTGCAGTGACAACCCCAGCATGATTGTCCTTTCTCTGCTATAATTGTTGCACTATTAATTGGACCCATATGGAGCTGTATTGTAGTATAATAGTAGAGTAGGGGAGGGGGGGGTGCTGGTCATGGTCAACTAGGGGAGAGGGCAAAGTCCATTTGTGGAATATACTAACCAGCTAGCCAAAAGGGCACAAGGGGGTGTCTTGCTGGAGAATTGAAAATGGGGTGGGGTTTTGTACTTGGAAGGGTAAAAAGGAATCAAGTTTTGGAATTAGTAAAGTGAGGCATTCTTTAAAGCATCTTTGTGGCTTTTCAATGTGAGAAGATTCCTTGCATTTGAAGTAGTTCATTTGTCAATTCTAGTTTTGTGTTTTTTTTTTGCCTTGTGGAGCTTTTAGCTCCATGTGATGCCAGGTTTGGGTGTGTTTATTGGGGGTCTTGTGGTTGTTTGGAATTAAATGGCATGATTAGCAATCTACATCAAATTTGAGCTTAATTAAATGGCATGATTAGCAATCTACATCAAATTTGAGCTTGAAGATTGGAAAGATGTTAAATTAACCAATCTCTATTGAGCCCAAATGAATCATTGTGCATAATTTAGGGCTTGTTCGATAATGTAAATTAATGTTTAAAATTTAATTAGTTAAGTGATTTTATTTTTTAGCATTTTGATGACGAGATATCCATCATTTGAAGTTATTAAGTGTTGCTTAAACTGTATAAGCAAATTTGAGCAATAAAATTGAGCTTAATTCTTAACTCTTAAGGATCATCTTAATGATTTTGTCCTCAATATCTGATATAAGGATAAATGGTTTAGTTCATACACTTTTTTTTCTATTCTTCCTCTTACATTTCATTACACATATTTCTCTATAGTGGGAAAGAATTCTCTTGATTTTTATATTCTCCTTCTCGACAAATTACAAGATCTTTTAAATGTTTTTTTTTAAATAACTTGTATGCTACTTTTTTTTATTAAACCACACTCCATTTCATGTTTTTGTATAATTGTTTGATTTTTTTTTTCTTTTTTGGCTTTTTCAATCTCACAAGTTGTTTATAATTTCAATTTTGGAACATAGGAGTTGGTTCGATTTAATCTCAAGTTTCGTCTTTGAATAAGAGCTACTTCTACAAGTTCAGTTCTAATAAAACATGATAAATTTACTTTGGCTTTTTTCATAATATTAAAATTGGATGGTTTTTTCATGGTTTTTTTTTTGGTGAAATTTTTTTTAGTACTTTTTATTTATGTTCATATTAGGTTTTCCTATGCCCCTATTTTTAAGAAGTATATATTACATTTTTTTTTCTATTTAGAGGTATCTCCACATTCATTAGCTTTCAAATTCCATTTTGAGCAGTGACTTATTGACCGTTATACCATGAAGTCCCAACTCATCACCACGGTTAAGTAACCTATATAATCAAATATGGGACTAATTCTCCAAAATTACCAAGATACGCCCCAAACCTTGACAGTCGATAGTCAAGTTCGAACCCTAATTGTCGCTGAAGGAAGTCCTCAACGTTACTATTAGATCGGCAAGGAGTATCTATCACTTAAAAGTTTAAGTTTTATCAAATTAATCAAAAGCAAATTGTCACCATGCATGATATGAAGTTTGTTGGAAATCCATCTATTATATTGTAAGGGGTTAGAGTTTGCGGGAGCCTCCTATTTCTTGAAGAGAGTTTTGTTTTGTTTTGTTTTGTTTGAAGGGCATACGGCTGTGATTGTTTTGTGCCTTGGAACTAAAGCCTTGTGGTATGTTTGTGAAGGAAACAAAACAACTTGGCTTTTGATCATGCAGGCGGCCTCGATTTATTGTATCAATTGTTTTGCCATTATTTTGTACTTTTGGTGGTATTGATTTGGCCATGACTCATGAGTGTCCACTACACATTGAAGCTTTTTGGATCATAAATATTTGCTTGCTCAATTTTAATGTTATTTTCTATTTTGTGCTTCAAGTACCTCTATTATATAGAGGGGAAAAGTTTGTTGGTTGGTTTTAACGTAATTATCATTATTTTTAACGATATTGTTGCATTTTTAGTCTTTTTTAATTAATTATAATATTAATAATACAAGGGGATATGAAAATTAATTGCTATACAAATTAATATGTAAGAGTTCTATTAAGTATCTGATCAAAGTTGTTAAACTCGCGATTTTACATAAAATCGGTAGAGGTGGAAGGTCCACAAAATCGGATCGTAAAATCGTAAGATCCTACAAATTATGAAAAATAATATAATAAGTATTATATATATTATATGTTAAATTTATAAATTATAAACATGTTCAAACTTATAAAAAATACACAAATTTCAAATCCATTCCATACATGTCTTCACAATCACACATAGAAATTAATAACAATCATAATTCATTGATTCATTGACAACCATGCATAATAAAAGTTAATTTCTAAATGATTACACAACCATTCAATTCACACATAATTAAACAATACCACAGTAAAATAGTTCCATTATTCATGTCCTCATCACACTTTATAAGTCATATTTAAAAGTTACAAAAATTAAAACATCAATTTGTAAACCCACATTACATGCCTTAACTTAAAAACAATCTCTATATCCTTAATCATTGAAACTAATAAAGCATTGCTCAACATCATACGGTATCCATCAAGTATACATAGGGGTGTTTCAATTTGTGGTATGAATGTAGTTGGAGAAATGGAACACATGTTCTCATTTTTAACTTGTGAGTTTTATTGCTTTTGTAGTTTGGAAGGAAGAAAAAAAAAGAAAGAAAACAAAAAACAGAGAAAAAGAAAATGAAAGAAAAAAGGATGGAAAAGAGGAAGTGAAGCAATGCTTTTAAACTAGAGTCACTTTGTAAGATTTCACAAGTTTAAGATTCAACTCGCGAGTTCACCACGAGTTTACCATTTTTTCGATTCTGAAAACGATTTGAATTGAGCTCTTAGTTTTGACTCTTAAACTCGTGAAACTGTAAGAGCTGACTCTAGAGTTTAACAACCATCTCATTGAATCACGGTGGGGGCGAGGGCAAAGCCAAATAGAAAAACTCACATTGGGTTTAGGGATAATTAGGCTCGAACTGATGATTTCCACCACGTCAAGGTGACACTTTACCGCTGAGTTATATCCCTTTCCTTGCCTGCATCGAGAAATAGAACTGACTAATCCTAAGTCAAAGGGTCGAGAAACTCAACGCCACTCTTCTTGAACAACTTGGAGCCGGGCCTTCTTTTTGCACTATTACGGATAGGATATGAAAATAATGGTCAAAATCGGATTCAATTGTCAACTGCCCATATCGGAAATAGGATTGACTACCGATTGCAAAGGAACTGGAGTTACATCTCTTTTCCATTTCCATTCAAGCTTTTGATAGTTATAAAAGAGTTCTATTAAACTTCTATCCAATTTTAATTCATATATAAAAATATTTATAATTATTATCTCTATCTAAAATAAATAGTTATCTATTAACATATAATCTTAATATAACTCTAATATTTTGTGATTATAAAATATTAATTATCTTATCAAATTTTACTTTAAGTTCCAAAATTAATCAGTGAATTTGATTGTTAGGAATATTAATGGTGCAAAGTCCTTACTTATGTTTTTTAAAATTAAAACAGAATATACTCTTGTTTTACTTATATTTTTTTGGATTAAAATTTTGAGATTGCTTCCATTTGGTCTTGTGAATATTTTGAAGACTTGAAAATTTTTATGTTTTTTCTTTAAAAAAATATTTTTTTAATATAGTTCTTCATTCATTCTATTTTCATTTTTGCAATTTCAATATAGTTCCTTTTTTTTTTTCATTTTTGTTTTCTTACTTCCACTTTAATTGTGTAAGTTTTTATTTATCTTTTTAACTTTTAACTTGTTGATGGAAATTAATGTAATTCTCAAAATTTATTACCATGATAATTTTTTTTATAGCATCAATAGCAACTTTAATTAATATTTTTAGAGTTGTAGTTGTATATTTAAAATGTATCTTAAATTATGTTAAATTAAAATTTAAATTTTTATAAAAGGATGAAACTGATTACTTTATAGATTAAATTTTTTAATTTATATATAGCATTTTAAATAAGAAAATAATACATTATATTTTATATATATTAGGGCACTCACGCTTTGGATAGGTTATCAAAAACTAGTATAATATTATTGAAAGAGCTTTAAAATCGCTTTTTGATTTTCACAAATTTGACATCGTATCCCTTTCCAACGCAAAGAAATATTGCAATTGCTTATATGACCATGCATAATTATTTGCAAAGAGTTTCAAGAAATGATTTTTATCTTCAATAATTTGTTAATAATGATGCTATTGTTGAGAATGAGGAATATATGGAATATTCCTTACCAAGCTAAGAAGTACAAAAAAAGATTCACATAATGAATTGCACATACTCAATTTATGTGAACAAATTGCAAATCAATTATAAAATTCTTAATTAATCTTAGACCTTAATAGTAGTATTTAATTTTTTTTTGCTATTTTATTTTGTGTTTTAAATATTAATTTTGATAGGTTTTATCTTTTATATAGTTTTTATGGACAATATTTGATGCTTTATTACAAAAATTAATATTTTGTACTCCTTCCGTCCCACAAACAAAGTTCACTTTGGTTAAAATATAACGTTTTATTAATTATTAAGTACAACTTATTTAATGCATTACTAAATGCATAAATTTATATTTTTATCCTTACTTTTTAATTTTTAGTGTACATAATTATTATTAGTAAAGATATTTTTAAATTTTAATTTAAAAGTGAACTATTTTTTTGGAATGAAAGGGGTATACGTATATTTACAAAAAATCAATAAAAAAGTAAAACAGTATAAGTTGGACAATTTAGCATTCGGATTGTTATATTTATCAAATAAGATTGATTGATTTAATATTTTGATTCAAAAATTCAAAATTAAAATTTTAATATTCATATTTTTGTAGTTTAATCAGTTCATCATTCAACAATAATCATTTAATTTTATCAAATAGACTTATGTGTTTTCAGGTTTATTCCATTGAAAGGGCAGTACTTTGGGAGGCTTTTTATCATCTAAATTATATCATAATTGTTCATGAATAAACAATAAAAGTTCTAGTTCGATCCATTAGCCTAAGACCTTCGCGGCCCAACCTAATCTATTGTTTTGTAACTACCCAGGTATGAAATTGTATCAAACAGATCCAAATTAGGCCCACATCAATATTTAAGATACATACTCCATGGGTATCATTTGAGGCCCAGATAAACGATTTTAGTGGGTTTGTCCTTTTTTTTTTGGAAATGTTGTTTCATCTTGTATTCTTCATGTTTATTTTCTTTGAATTTGTTTCATATTTCAGAAATAAAGAAAGAAAATGAATGAACAAGTACGAATACACTTGTTCAACTAATGGGCTGTCATTTTTGTTGCGGACGTTTTAGTTCTTGCAATCGTATGGGCCATGTTTGTAATTTGAATTTTCCTTAAAAGTTTTAGTCCTTGCCTTCCACTAGTCCATCCTTGTTTCAAGGGAAATTATCAAATATAGCGTCATTGCGATGTTATCAAAAATAGCAGCCGAAATTTTTTCTTTACAACTATAACAGCCAAACGGTTTTATGCGACACGAAATGTCTAAAATACCCATATAAGATTTGAAAATCGCGCCCGATCGGTTTCTTCTCCACTGCGTTTGGTTTCAGCAAAGCATACATCCGCACTTTCGCTTCTTTCATCGCAAATACGATTTTCCGTTTCGTCATTTCACTGCATTCTCAGTCGATTACACAAATCTTCGTATCCAATTCAAGCAATAGTATTATTAATAATGGCGAGAACGCGCGGTGGGCCGTAATCTCTTGACAAGCGAGAAAAAGGAAGAGCACACATCTATGGCGGACGGGCAAGAGTAAGAAGGTTAGTGACAACAAAGCCAGTATTTGATGCGTCGCGTCCCCCTTTTGCAATATAATCCCGCTTTGCTTATATGACAGAAGGAATTAGAAAGTTAGGGTTTTTTGCATTTCGTCCTATCCCTTTTGCCATTCATTCGGTCCCAGAAAATAGAATGCGCATGCTAAAAATGTTGAAAACTGCGTTGTAGTTAGCATAATGTCGACAAATAGGAGGAAATGTTGAAACATAGGAAATGTTGAAACATAGGAAGAAATGTCGACAAGTGGCTCAAAATGTCGACAAATGGCGCAAAATGTCGACAAAATATGTCGGCGACAAACACTAGAAATGTGGAATACTACCAAAAAATGTCGACAAACACTAGAAATGTTGAACAATAAACATAAAAGTGGAATGCTAATGAAAATGTGGACAAACACTAGAAATGTGGAATACTACACAAAAACGTCGACAAACACTAGAAATGTGGAAAACTCCAAAAAAATGTGGACAAACACTAGAAATGTGGAATGCTACACAAAAATGTCGACAAACACTAGAAATGTGGAAAACTACCCAAAAATGTCGACAACGACTAGAAATGTGGAATACTACACAAAAATGTCTACAAACACTAGAAATGTGGAACAATGGCATAAATGTGGAATACTGCCCACAAACAGATTTTGCAAATTACCAAAAATGGCATGACTGTTTATAGGCAAGGGTATATAGTAAAAAAAGACTATATGTACTTTGTATTTCAAATATAATCAATCATAATGCATCTACTTCTTTTGCTTACATAATTGAATTATGTTCTTTATCGCAAAATATGTCCTAACATAAAGGGTTTATAGTATGTCCTAACATACTTATTTTAGCTATATATAGAAAATGCACTCACTTGTCCAAATTTCTTGTTTGAGTTAATAAAATTTGATAAATGTGAAACATATGTTTGAGCAAAAATAACTAAAAAGACTTGTAAAAAAACATTATGCAACTTAGAGGTGGTAAAAAATATTATGTTACTTTTATTGATGAGAAAGTGTTTATAGTTGCTAAGTTGAAAATTAGAAGGTGTTTGATTTCCTTGACATCGATCTTGATTTGCTTCATATCTTGCGAGCAATTTGAAGGAGGAAATGCTCGTTCGGGGTGACTTTTCTCGGCCTGGTTTCGCAGATGTGCTACTCTGAAGCCAATATGCGAAGAATCCGGTCAAAATTGAGTGATACGCAAAAATGGTCCTCGAAGGAGAGCGATCTTGCGAGAGATGGCGCTTGACCATGAACATACATTCAGTGCAAACAAATTATCCATTACATTTTGTTGAGGCAACTTAGGCCAGCTGACCAATCACATGTCGACTGTTGGTTAGACTTTAACTTCGTCGGCAAGAAGGTAACATTTGGCCGGAGAGAGTTCGCCCTGATTACAGGCCTCAAGATGGGGGACTTTGCGCTTGCATATTCCAAATACCATGCCCCTGATGGTCCTTCTTCAATCACCAAGTACCTAAAGCATCTTGGCCAAATAGATTAGACGACATACGATGAAGTGTTCAAAGCTTACGACCGTATCAACGCATCGTATGCAGACGATGATGTCGTTTCCCTGACTTTGTTGCTGCTATACACATCCATCAATGGCTTGGCGAAGCGAACAAGGATTGAAGATAAATTGCTACATTTGGCCTGTGATTGGAAGAAGTTTGATGAAATGCCGTGGGGTGACCTTTCTTTTAGGGCCACTGTGGATAGTTGTAGAAAGGCCATGATGAATGCCTTGAAACAGACCGATCACCCACAACATCGGACTTACACTGTTGGTGGATTTCCAGTAGCACTCGGGGTAAGGGAAATGCCGCATGTGATTTGTTTTTTATAAATAATAAAATTTTTCCTAACGTAGTTATTACACAAGGGCACATGTTCTATGGTGATATTGGAACACATTTTTTTATATGAGACAATAACACATACCTTTTTCCAATGTTATAGGTGTTTGCTTATGAGACAATGCCACATCTCCAGCGGTTCAAAATGGTTGAGCCTGTTCAAACTACTGGATGCAAGCCCAGAATGTTTAGATGGAAATGGCTTAATGCCCAGAGACGAGACCAAGAAAAGAAGAAAGTTTGGTCAAGAAAGACTATTGACGGGGAGGTATGTTATGTTTATTTACTGAATATACCACACTCGAAACTACTTTTACGTGAATATTAATTCTTATCATGTTTCAGAAGGTGAAGGTGACCCGAATGAAGCCCACAGAAGAAGAGAGACAGAAATTCTTGGGTTGGGAAGAAGATGAAGAAGTTGGCGAGCAAGAGGAGTTCGGCAAAGCCGATGACAATACCGATATGTGTTACCATTCGGGAGGTCTCACCTGCTGATGATGAATACGGTGGCAGTAACTCCCCCACAAAACGATTGAGCTCTGATAGTCCAATTTGGACGAATGATGTAATCCATTCAAGACACTTGGATGCGAACAATGTTAGCATTCCGAATAGAGATCAAGTCGGAAGCAAGGAGGATTATGTGCCGCCGGTACATGAACCAATCATTGTTGACGATGAAGGAATAATTGGCTCGGCAAGAAGCAAGGACCCTGTTCTTGGGCCAAGGCCTCAAGATATTCATTGCCTTGAGGCGACAAAATCTTCTCGTGCGGGAGGGTCGGCTTCTGATAAATTAGACGAAGTCGTAGATGTTGCAGTGGGCGATGTTTTTGAGAGTAGGCATCACCTGTTCTTGAGGATGTCAATGCTTGCCGTCAAACATTTTTTCGAATGGAAGGTTCTCAGGGCAAATAGCAAGTTTTGGTACCTAAGGTGTACGGATGTTAATTGCAAATGGAGAATGAATGCATCGGCGATTGGGAATTCAGATGCATGGAAGATTACAAAATATGACAACATCCATACATGCCAATCATCGTTAGTTCATAGTGATAATCGGCAGGCAAGCAGCAAAGTTATTGGTTCATGGATCAAGTGCAAATACCAAGACGTGTGCAGGCCATACAGGCCGAATGAAATAATTTCAGATATTCGGGCGGAGCTTGGGGTTAACATATCCTATCTCAAGGCTTGGAGATCGAGAGAATCCGCACTGCACGAAGTCAGGGGCGATTATGAGGGTTCGTATACAATACTGCCAGCCTATTTACACGTGATGCAAGAAGTAAACCGCACACGGTTATTGGTGATTCGGGGCGAATTTGGTAGATTCAAGTATTTATTCTTTGCATTTGGTGCGTCAATTCGTGGCTTTCGCGACCACATGCGACCGATTATTCTTTGTTGACGCTTGCTTCCTTAAAGGAAGATATCCTGGGTCGTTAATTGTTGCGACGTGCATGGATGGTAACAACCAAGTCTATCCTGTCGCTTGGAGAATTGTTGATTCTGAAAACGACGCATCGTGGGAGTGGTTTTTGCAAAGGCTAAAGGCTACTATTGGTAATGAAAAGCGGATTGGTGTTTGTTTCTGATAGACATAAGAGCATTGCAAAAGGCATAGCGAATGTGTTCCCGGATTCTTATCACGGTGCATGTATTTATCATCTAAGCAACAATCTACGAGCAAAGTTCAAAAACAGTGCCGTGATCCCATTGTACTTTAAGGCTGCAAAGGCTTACACCATGGCTGAATTCAATGAGCACTTTGCGCGGATCTCAATGCAGAACTCAAGGGTAAGTGAGTATTTACGAGAAGTCGGGATTGAACGGTGGTCGAGGGCACATTCAGGTAGGAGACGTTATACAATAATGACGACCGACATTGCAGAATGTCTAAATGCATTATTGAGTGATGCGGGAGTTACCTATTCACATATTGGTCGATTACATCCGCAACACACTCCAAAGATGGTTTCACGAGCGGCGCGCGCTAGTGAAATGAAAACATTGCGACCCATACATTGAGCGACTAATAGCATCAAGAATGAGAGAAGCACAATCTTATGTGGTTGAACCGGTTGATATACACAGATGGTTTGTACGGGACATTGCAAACCGGACTGCTACGGTTGATTTGCTTCAAAAAACTTGCACGTGTCGAGTGTTTGATATGGATCAAATCCCTTGTGTTCACGCACTAGCTGCATCTCGGCGCAGACAAATTGACCATTACACCTTATTTTCGCGACTGTATCACACTGAAGCACTTGTAGGTGCTTATGCCGATTCTATTATGCCGGTGGGAGACGCTAAGGATTGGAATGTGGCTGCTGATGTTTTGGCAATTCAATTATCACCCCCGGAACCTAGGTGTAAGAGTGGAAGGAGGAAGAAAAAAAGAATTCCTTCTACAGGAGAGGAGAAAGTAAAAAAAAAATGTGGTCGTTGCGGAGGGAGCGGACATAACCGACAAACTTGCTCAAATGCTTTTGTTTCTAGGGACAACATGTAGAGCGAGTTAACTTTATTTAGTATTGGATTTTACTTAGGCAATAGGACATTTTGTATATGCAAATTTTGTGGTCTTCTTTATTGAATATTATTAAATTTAAGAACGTTTGATTTGTATATAACATTACCAAATTACACAACTCATAATACATCTGTTATTAGTACGATGCGACACAATACTAAAATGAATAACTACTAATAAGATTATACATCTAATAGTTGAATATTACCATCATATTAGATTATGTAAAATGAATGTACAACAATCATTGTAGATATTAAATAGCTAAAAAAGAAAATGCAATCAATATTCATTAATGCAAATTATTCTTTCCATTTTGCATTCATACTTTTTCCAATTGTACATTTATATACATGTACCTAAAAAGTAACATCAAATTATGTTACTAAACTAAAAGTACTTACACATTAAATTATGTGTCGTAGTAAATAATTTAATATTTGCAATTCAATATTTAGTATTAGTTGTACAAAAATTTTAGATAATCTAATATGATGTTGTTAATATTCGACTATTAGATGTATAATCTTATTAGTTGTATATTAGATATTCATTTGAGTATTGGTTGAAATTAGTATTAGTTGTACATTTCCGTGGGATAATCTAATATAATGTTACTGTTAGACTATTACATGTATATTAGTTGTATATTAGTTATAGTTCGACATTTTCAATCATTTAAATGCGACATATATGTTGACGTTTTAGAGACCAGTGACGACATTTTTGAGGCCTGTGACGACATTTTTTATACCAGTGACAACATATATGTTGACGTTTTAGAGCCCAGTGACGACATTTTAAAGGCCAGTCACGACATATATGTCGACGTTTTAAATCACAATGTCGACATATATTCCTTAATATCGACATTTTATATTTTATCTGTCGACATATATGCATCATTATCGACATATTTTGAACATTCTCGACGTATGGACTACTTACTATCTCGTTCACGTTCAAACCCAATTCGGCCAAAAAATTAACACACACTTGACACCGTACCCGCAAAACAAACACACAACCCACACCCACACACCCTCTCGCGTGATAGCAGATTCAAATCTAAAAGCAGACGAAAATTTCCGCTACTCAATCGGCATTTTTTTCCTTCTTCAACTGCATGCCGTGGTTGAGCCATAGTTGATTTCGGTCATGTGGGTTGTTGAATCAGTGGATGATGAATGCTAATTGGCGATTACAGATGAAGATACGCGGGAATGAATGTTTGTCTAACGTCTTTCTCCACATAGAAGGGCTTTTTAGTCATTTCAGTTGGTCAAACACCTTGACCTGCTATATTTGTGAAGATAAATTACCTGCTGCTATATTTGATAATGGAGAAGACAAAGGTGCTATTTTTGATATTTTCCCTTGTTTCAATGAAGTTTTGGGGATTATTTTAGTATTGGAATCTTCCAAAATGGAGCAAAATTTGGTTACTTTCTTCAAATTAGAATGCATATGTGATCAAGCAGTAGAAGAATGTGGACAAAGAAAGAGCTGTAGCATTTTTTTTTTTTTTTGAAAAGTAATGACTTTTTAGGCAAAAGATGTACGGAATGTTGTTGAACCAAAGTAGAATGATACTATGGTTGTTGTATGTTTCTTGGTGTTGTAGGTGAGAGGATTGGTGAAGCAGCATTTGGACTCCTTCAATTATTTTGTTAGGAAAGAGATAAAAAAGATCGTGGTTGCAAATAACGAGATCAGATCAAAAGTGGACCCAAAGATTTACCTCAAGTAAACCTGCCATTCCCATTATTTATTTTCCTTTACGTATATATTTGTTTATTTTTGGTATCATGAAGTTGCAAGTCCTATCACTTCTTCTTGGCTCCACTTGGAACAATTATCAATTTGTCTTCATACTTGTTGTCCATGTCTCCTTGTTACGGAAGATACAAAGATGTACGCATTGGGGAGCCCTCGATGGTAATTGATTATGTAACTGAAAAGCTCACTCCCCATAAGTGTCGGATCTCTGATATTACGTAAGTATCTCGAATGTGAAGGCATATGCTTCATTTACTCTTTTTTTGATAGAAGCAGTTTCACTGAATTAGCTACAAAGATGTTGAGGTCTGGAACCATCTGAATCCTAAATTTCAATATGGTTACAAGAATAGAATAAGTTATGTCTCGTCGTTATGTTCAGCGGGAAACACTTCAGTATAGCATTCAGATGTGTGGAAATTACTGTCAAATATAGATTGAAGTTGCCATAGGAAATTGGTTAATTTGTGGAGAAATGTTAATGCATGGAAAGGACAGTGCAAGAATATCAATCTAGTTGTGAATTTTTTCTTTGACTATTTATTCCTAGGAAACATTCATCAGTATTTTTGTCCATTTTATTTCCTGTTTCTATAAAGAAATATGCATTAGTGGCAGGTTATCTGTTCTGTGGACACTGCTAGGATATCGAGTTTGTAAATGAATCCTTTCTTTAGGACCGCAACCAATTGAAGTTGAGGAAAATGGTCAAGCCAAGTGGAATTATTGCTTGATTTGTATATTGCCTTTTGTAACCAGAGCAACCGGTTGACCTTCTAAAAAAGTGATTGATGGTAGTCCTTATGCAAAAAACCAAGATTTATCTGTGCCAAAATTTGTTAGGTGGTTTTACTCGCAAGTGCGAATTTGTTTATGATTCACAAGGAGGTGCATGGCATGAAAATTCCTTATGAGGTTACGGGGATCCAGAGGATGGAAACATCTTTCTTGTTGAACTTTATATTGTCTTTGGGTGACTTTGGATGTGTAATTGGCTGACCGGTGAGAGAAAGGTTCATAAGTAGGATTATATATATTATCTTAAGGTGGATGTAGGTGGTGTTTTTACTGACTGCAGTCACTTGAGGGCACTTTACCCAGCAAACTGTTTGGTCTTTCAATAAATATGTTTATAATTTTTGGCTGTGATTAAGTGGAAGGTCATTAATTTGAATTTGTGTGCGCTACTTGCATTGCTTTGCATTGTATGCTATTAAAATGTGAAGAAGCAAGTTATTTTTGATTGGGAAATAATTTGGGTGGAAAATATGATTGATATAGGTAAATCTTTTAACCTGCTCCTGGCACTTTTCCTTGAAATTGTGTTACATATTTTTTCAAGCCTTCATCTCCTGATGATCTTGTTTGATTTTTAAGTCCATAATCAACTGATTCCTTATATTTTGATTTTCTCCAATTATAGCTATGCTGCTCCAATACTGGTGAATATTGAATACACTACTGGAAGTGGTCTTAGTGTTAAAGAACAAGACAAGGTGCTTTCAGAGATCAACAATTTTGAATAAAAGTTAAGTAAAATTGTTTGTACTTAATATTAAGTTTTGTGTTTGTAGAGAGATGTTGTTATCGGGAGAATGCCTATCATGTTAAGAAGTTGTTGCTGTGTTTTGTACGGAAAGGATGAAGAAGAGTTGGCAAGCCACGGTGAGTCTTCCCATTTGCTAAGAAAAAGTGTAGCTGTTGTTTGCACAAATATTTTGCAATTGAGGGAACAAGCACTATGGACTTACTGCTTTTTCAATTTGCTTTAGGTGAGTGTCCACTTGATCCTGGAGGTTATTTTATTATCAAAGGAACAGAGAAGGTGAAACTTCTATCTCTTTTCACTTATATTGCAATCCCATATATCTCATCGGTTGTCAATTTGTCAACATAGTTCTGATTCTGCTGAGCTCTACCAGGTGATTTTAATACAAGAACAACTCTCGAAGAACAGAATAATCATTGATACTGATAAGAAGGGCTGGTAAGCATTACTCTATTCGAGCAGTTAATTGTTTTTTAAATTCACCATTTGCCTGCTCTATCTCAGCATCTTTATCTCTCTCCTTTACCCAGTAAAAGAAATATCTTCTCACTCTCGTCATTTCATAATTTCTTTTTCCCTTCTAGTTGAGTCAATTACTTATTTGTTCTTCCTTAGGATGAGCATGGGTTCCTATTTGTAAGACTTTTTGTCTCTTTCTTATTTCCATTTTTTCTGTGATGAAAAAGCTGTGCTGAGGAGTATATAATTTAGCACTTGGGGAAAATGAAATCTTCGGAGTATTTTAGACTTAAGACAGATTTATTTATTTTTCTGTTGATTGTTGAGGAGTCAACAAACTCTATCAAATTTGTGTTCTGTACCAACTGGTGTGCATTCCTTTGACTGATTATTTGTCTTTTCTCTGCATTGTGCAGGCATCTGTTACGAGTAGCACGGCAGCAACAAAAAGCAAAACTGTCATAAGAATGGAGAAGGAGAAGATATATTTGTACCTGAATCAGTTCAAAACTAAGGTTATTTATGTACCTTAATTTTATCGTATTTTTGGACTGAAGGAAAAGTAATAGGACACATATCATTCAAGTACGAAGATAGGACTAAATAACATCGTCTTAAAAGTGGCAGCAAAGGAAAGACATGAAAGAAGTATCTTTATGATCATTTAAATACCTTTGCACTTTGTTTTCAGGTTCCCATTATGGTGGTTATGAAGGCCATGGGAATGGAGAGTGATCAGGAAGTTGTCCAGGTGGTTGGAAGGGATCCTCGTTATAGTGCGCTACTTTTGCCTTCCATTGAGGTGCAACACTTCAACAATTTGATTAGTTTATTGATGTCCAATGCAGATTTATATATTGCAATTCTATTTTGCTCCAATAATTGTTGCATAGGTATTTAGTGCACCAATCTTGGCACATTTAGTGCCCTAAGGATCCTATTTTGGATCTGCTAAAGCGGGTTCACCTTCCAATTATTTATTGTTTTTACTTACTTGGTTAGTATACAATGTCCAGAGAGTATGAAGTCAAAGGTACTCTGACTTATTTAATCTTTGCGGAACTAGTGCTAGTATCCACACAGATTGAACAGTCAGAACAACTGACACACAATTGATGTGCATAATCAATAGGATAAAATGTATGCTTGGAGTTGTGCTGCTAGACCAAGGTAACCTAAGTCACCGCTTAAATAGGGAATCCTTTACCTGGTTGCAGATCAAGTTATGTACTGAAATGATGCATGAACATGAATGTGCGTTATGGAACTAGAGGGAATGCTTTTACACTTTCAAGCACAAGACTTGAATATAATGAAATTTGAACATGCAAACAATGAAGTTTCTTGCCTCTATGGTCAATTTTTATGTTGTCATTGATAATATGGAAGATGTATGGTACATTACGTGAAACTTGATGGGTCCGTTTGGACAAGGCATTTCTATGTGTAAATGGAAAAAGTTGTATTGGGATGTGTGAAAATTTTGGTGGGTATTTTTTTTATAGAAAAAGTTTTTTGGAGGAAAAACATAGGAGGGAAAATTTTTTAAAATTATGTGAGAGGAATTTGAGTGGGAAAATTTGAATTCTAAATTTTGAAATAAAAATGTGTTTGGATAGTTTGTTTTTATTTGAGAATTTTCTTATTTGCAAATGGGAATAGCTTGTCTAAACGCAGCCTTAGATTTCCAAACATGAAAAGTCAACGCTGTTAATGATCAGCGTACTAGTTTGCTTTCTTACGTTAATGTTTGGATGGTGTTGTATTTGAAAATTTTAGGTCTTGTTTGGATTTGAGGTTTGTATTTATAAATAAGAAAATTATTAAATAAAAAAAACTATTTAAATATATTTTTATTTTAAAATGTAAAATTAAAATTTTTTCACTCAAATTTTTCTCATATAATTCTAAAAAAAATATTCTCTTATTTTTTTCTCTAAAATACTTTTTTTTTATCAAAAAATATCCACCAAAATTTTCATACATTTCAATACAATTTTTTACAAATAAGAACAATCCAAACGAAGCCTTATATTAGAATATATAAAAGTTTTAGTGAAAAATTTTTGCAAAAAAAATTATATAAAAAGGTAAATTGGAGAGAATTTTTTTGTTTTTAAATAATATGCAAAGAATTTTTACGTGAATTTAAATTTTAAATTTTAAAATAAAAAATTGTTTGGATATTTTATTTTTATGATTAAAAAAATTAATTTTTTATAAAACAAAATACAAATCAAACATAGCCTAATAGTTTTGTTTTGTTCTTAGTGGGAATGAATTTTGCTCTTAGTAGGAATGAATTGTGGATTTCGAACAGAACAACCAGAATCTGATAAAATAGTGATTATAACTCTGAGAATTAATGAGTAGGTGGGTGGATGAATTTGAGTCATGTGTAAAAAAATGTTTGTGTATATATTACATTTTAACATGTTTGAATTCACACGGATCATGTTTAAAAAAGTGAAAAAAGTGTTTGTTTATGTATTACATTTTAGTGATTTTGCACCATAGATATGAGATAAAAAATATATATTATAATAGTCAAAGTGCCTTAAAATACATGTTTTAAAATTGCAATCTATACACACCTTGTATGTTTTGGTCTTAAAATGCTTCATGAGATATTTTGAGGTAGATCATCATATTCTGCATTGTGATTTAGTTATCTTTAATATATATATATATATATATATATATATATATATATACTGGGTTAAAGAAAAACTAAATTATAGTTGGTGACATTTACATTTTCATGAAGAATTGCTATACATATATCACTGGTTTAAAAAAATTTGAATGATCTCTTTTCTTTGTCAATAAAAACCAAAGTAATGGTATTGCATGCCTTATCGAAAACATATTTTAGTTTTTACTCATGTAAAAACAAAGAAGTAGGTTTGATTTTGAAATAGTTTATCAAATTTAAGGCAGTAGGGCAAAGATGATATTGTCGCAGAAGGAGATCAACAAACTGTTCGTGATCCGAAGGACAGTAATGGAAATGCTTAAGGACAGGGGATCCTTTGTGGTGGATGAGGAGATAAAGATGGACAAGAAAGGATTTTGGAGAAAGTATGGGGAGAACATAAAAGAGAGAAGACCTTGATATCAAAAAAGCCAAGCTTAGTGATAGCTCTGATCAGGTAATTCTTCCTTTCTTGTATTTTCAGAGTTTATTCTTGTCCCTTTTCTTCTTCCAAATTTTCTGAGTTTTGGTGTGTCTACTACTTGAAAACTTGATCATCCTAGAATAACAGACTACTTGATCATTCCTCCTCTTACTGTCGTAACCACTGATCCATTCTTGTGATTTTCTATGCCATTGTCTGCTCCAGTTTCCTAGTATTGTTTGGCACGCTTTCCTATATATAGCCTGGCTGTGGAGATTTTCTTGCAAATTTAGGAGTCGAAGTTAACCAAGATTGGTTATGTTGTAATCAGCCCCAGATCATTTGGGGCCTTTACCTTTTGCAGATAAACTGGTGTTACCCTTGAAAGAAAGAATTCGTTATTTTTCTTAACAGAATAAACTAGAGTTTCGCTTTTCTACGGGAGAAAAGAGAACATACTATATTCATATAATTTGCATTAGTTCACTAGATTCAGATTTGAGGCCCCCTCAAAGTTTAGTATCATGCATCTCGGGATTAATTTAGTTTGCAAAACAGATTGGTGTACAAATAGAGGTTGTAAAGGTCTTCCAAGGAGCATGTAATTGTTTGGATGCTGAGTATTTGCGTTTCTCAATATCCCATGATCCAGGGATTCATTGATTGTCCATAAGAAGCAGACTAACTAAGATGGGGAATAATCAAGTAGCAAGACAACTAAGAAGAAGAATGATCAAGGAAAAGCATGTTCTTGCACCAGTTGCACCACTTGATAAACCAACTACTTGCAGTCTCACTTTGATTTGCTTCAAATATATATGGATGTTCGTCACTTGAATACTGAAGTTGGAAGAAACTTAACTAGTAAAGTTGTGCTGCTTGTTACAAGAATGAGAGAGTTTGTTGAGCTCAATACTCCATTTACATGCAGCTTAAATTAGAGGTAAAGAGAGATCTCTTAAAATTTACTTTCCTTGCTGCCTGATAGTGCCTCTGCTATATTTGTTCAGTTGTTTCTTAGGAATACTTCTTACCGGATACCATCATTGATTTACATATGCAACAAAATTGTTTTATCGGACGCCAACCCCATAGTTGATCTCACCTTTTGTTTTGTTAATTGAGAACACTCTACTATCGATAATAGACAGGTCAACATTATTTGCCTATTATAGTGCTTATGGTTGGAAGATGATGTGATACAGATATGTGTCCTCTTTGCAAAGGATAACGTTGGTGTTAGAATTAGAGAGATATGCGGAAGGCATGTAAGCTGACCATGTTTTCCAAGCAGTTTTGCTATGGTAACTTATTTGGCTAGAAAAGAGATTGAGAAAATGTCAAATTTTCCAGGTGATCATTGATGCTTTATATCAGAGCAAGTCTCAGATTTTCTTTCATCCGATCAATAAAGACAATTGTGTTTTTAGAAGTGCAATGGAAGTTCTCTTCTTTCTGATGAATGGTAAATCACTGCACGAAATCGAAATCTTGTTTTGATTTGTCTTTCGGGATTATTCCACCAATAGTAGGAAAAAAAATAGTGGGTCTTTTGTGATGCACAATCTTTATTTCACCTCAGCTGCATTCCTACTGAAATAATTGTCAGATAATGATTCCTACCCTTCTTTTCCATAGCCACCCTCTTATCCATTCTGAAGAGTTGGTCTGATTTTGCAGTTCAGTTTCCCACACAATCATAATCAAAGCTGCTACCATGGCATACATTTCATATCATAGTTTGCTTGTCTCGTAAAATAACAAAAAACTTCAACTTCTGAAATGAATGGTACTATACAGGAACAAGAGGGATCTACGAAAAACACATGAACACCATACATCTGGAACCAACCTGAGTTTCGGGAGTGATACACTGCCCTACTCGGTCCAACACAGGTTGATTATCGTTTCCTACCTGCTAGATATGTGAGCTCTTTCCAAGTTTTCTTGACAGTTACCAGACAATTCCATTGTATGACTTAAAACTAATGAGTTTAATTGTCTATGACAATGTTTCTTCTTCTCGTAATTTTACCTTAAACAAATGCTGCATCATTTTGCTTTTGGATGTTGATGACAGATCAAATTGCTAGATATTATGGTCTAAGGGGGGCAATTTGTGAGAATTGATCCGATCAAGTGAGAATGCAGGCCACGGTCACCGAATTGCTGCTCGAAAACATTCCTCAACATCATAATGAAGAAGCTAAATTTACCAAAAACTGAGAAACTGCAGGGTGGGAAGATGGAACATATGGAAAAATGGTGAACTGAGGCAATTGCTTAAATATTGAAAGCAATCTTTGAAAATACAATTTGGAATGAATGATGTGGTGAACATTGCATGAATTTTCTACTAACAGCACACCTTCAAAGATGGACAAGAGTGGAGATGCAAATAGATGTTAAAATATTATTCATTACTCTTAAGGCAGGAGACTAGTCCCAATTAAAGTAATGACAATAGTCGAGAACATCTTTTTAATTAAAGTAGTGCTATTGAATTGCCTTTTTTTTGTTTTTTTTTTCTGTTTTTTCCTTTTGATAACAACATAATAGAGTTAGTTATAAAATAGCTAAATTTGCTCAAAGCAGAACTCTACCTCAGGTTTGGGAAACAAACTTTTCTAGACAAAATGGTGCAAATCCAAACTTTCCAGCCTGAATGGTAAAAGCGTTAGGGAATGATGTGTGACTAGTTGGTTGAAATACTTTTTTTTTTCAATAATTACTCCACACCCCTCCCCCACGCTAGGCGGCAATAGATTTTGGATCATTCCAATTTGTTAGGTGTTTTTCAGATTTTTCTAACGTGAGATACTCAATAAATATTTTCTTTCTTCAATATAGTACCACATTAAATTTTACTCCCTCACAAATTTAATCTATACTTTAACAAGCCAATTTTTTCATCGTAAACTTATTTAGTGTTGCGCAAAAGTAATTAGTATCGCATTCTATTTGTCCATATTTTTCCACCAAATTTTTGGTTCAATCAGAAGAAAACGAGTTTAATTAGAAAAAATCAGTTACTTTAATTCAATTCTAAACCATTTGTTGGAGAGAATAACATATGAAAAATCTGACTAAAGTGATCTAATAAGTAATAAGTAGTTAGAACTCAATTTAAATTCTAAAATTTGAGTGAATAGGTTTTGAATTTTTTCAATTTAGCAAGTGCTCTAATTCTCTCACTTTTGTAATGTGGGGCAAAATCCATGAAATCAAGTATTTTTCTTCCTTATGAGATGCTAGACTACTAATGTGGTTCAGCCTAATTGGTATTTCACCAGGGTAATTATTCGGAAGATTAAAGGTCGAATCCCGAAACTAACATTGTTGGACAGTTTGGGGACGGGTATGTCTGGCAGTGGAGAACTATCCCTAAAGTGTATGGCGTTAACCCATGACTGGTTGAATAGGTATATCTCCATGTAAGGAAAAAATTTAATAATAATAATAAAAAAAAGATGGTGGACTACCACCACTACTACTACTTAGCTTTCAATGATAGCGGAATAAGGATGGAATGTTACTTTGTGTCCTTCAATATGGTGGTACATTGGCTTGAGATTGCTTCACACATGAGACTGACTTTGGGCCTTGTCAAACGTAAATAGTATGTGAACAAATTTTATAACATCAAAAGCGTGCTTTTTGGCACGAACATTGCTCCTTCCATAGAGGGAGAGGAGTCTTTGTCGCAATCTACCAACTTCAAAATCACGCCTTCTATTATTTCTGGCCCATAAACCAAACCTCCTAGCTTTTTTTTTCCCAAATAGTAGTTATATTACCAAGTCAAATGGCAAAAGATACATAGCCAATAAGGTTAAATGAGTTTTCACACATGAGATTGACGTTGGGCCTCAACAAAGGTAAATAGTATGTGAACAAATTTTATAACATCAAAGGCCTGCTTTTTGGCACGAACATTGCTCCTTCCATAGAGAGAGAGGAGTCTTTGTCGCAATCTACCAACTTCAAAATCACGCCTTCTATTATTTCTGGCCCATAAACCAAAACTCCTAGCTTTTTTTTTTCCCCAAATAATAGTTATATTGCCAAGTCGAATGGCAAAAGATACATAACCAAGAATGCTAAATGAGTTTTATGGTGGTAAATGAAACCAATCCCATGAACACATGCACCTCCGCTAAGGTAGAGTACGCCCAACTAAATCGGAAAAAACAACAATATTACCTAAGACAAAAGAAACACCCCTAAAAGGGGACAAAAGAAAACACTTCCAAATGAGTACAAAAGAAAATAAAACACCAGACGAAATCGGGAAAATGCACCCTACTAAGCAGAGATAACACACTGACACTAAAACTAAAAAAACTAAAACTAAAATAGTTACCGATTAAGGAGGCTGGCTCGACTGGGAGTGGTCACCACCAATTGCATGCGAGGAAAAAAACTGAACACCTGGAACCTAACTCTCTTCCCACACAGTCCGTGATGATCCCGCAAACGTTGAATAACGTAGTAACCACACTACTGCCGCAAGCGTTGAATAGTTTGGCCATCGAACTACTACCTTATGCTTGAAGAGACTGCACCCAAAACCATAGCGCAACACATGTACCTAAAAAAAAAAAAAATTGCACTGTAGCTGCCTGCCTTGATTTTGGGAAATTTTGAACTAAAACAAATATTAAAAAAAAAACCCCAACAGGGCCCAAAAAAAAAAGGAAAGGAAAAAAACCTAAATAGAATAGAACCTGGGGAGGACACATGTCCAACACGAACACCAACACCTTGACAAGAAGCTGTTCAAGAAAATGATTAAGCGGACTTTGTCGACTAGTTCTATGCTGTTGTCCCAGAATGCTGTTACCTCAATAACAACCAAGATTAGGCCTTTTATTGCTACCGCAACTGCAACTAGAGCTACAACTACTATCAATAATCTCAAGAACAAAATGATGAACAAGAAGCCTGCAGTGCTGTACCATTATCCATGCCCTGATAGAGCTTTTGCTGCATTGGCTGCCCATCTTTACTTTTCTTCCACTTCCACTCCAGCCCTCTTCTTCCCCAACACTGTCTATTCCCCTCTCAGGTCAACTACTCACTTTTTTTCCTTTTTTATATCAAGTTGGCTTTGTTAATGGACCTTTTCTTTCTGATTGATAGTATTATAATTTTTAGTGTTTTTTTTTCAGGGCTGAAGATCTTCCTCTAAATGAAACTGACTAGGTTTACCTATTGGATTTTGTGGGCCCCTCTGGTTTTGTTGATCAACTTTCCTCAAAAGTTAACCGGTGCATTTTCTTGAATTATTGTTTCCTTTTTAGCCTTTTTTTTTTTTTTTTGAACTTGAGCATCAACTTTTGTATTTCCTCCCTGCTTTTGGCCTGCCAATGAGACTTATGTGTTAAAAGTATCTTTTTTAGGAGCCACTTTGAGGTAGACTTTCATTGGGTTCAACTGGTTTTGACTAATGCAGGAAAAAAATTGGAACTTTATAATTTTACTTAATTTCAGTATAGAATTTGGTCAAGCTCTTCATTACGAATTGTGCTTTGGTGTTAACCTGATGAACTTTTTGCAAGGAGCCACTTTGAGGTAGACTTTCATTGGGTTCAACTGGTTTTGACTAATGCAGGAAAAAAATTGGAACTTTATAATTTTACTTAATTTCAGTATAGAATTTGGTCAAGCTCTTCATTACGAATTGTGCTTTGGTGTTAACCTGATGAACTTTTTGCAAGCTGAAATGTAGAGTGAGTTGATTAATTTTGTTTCTGTTGCAAATAAGTACTAATTTATGGATTAAAGAACTATTGTTATATTCAAATCAAGTAAATCAAGCAGCAGTTCATACAACTTAAAATGAAAATATCACAATTTTTCTTTTGGTTTCTTGTTTCAAAATGGTTTTTTACTTTGTAAGGTTATTGTTTTAGATCATCACAAGACTGCACTTGAATCGCTAGGTATGGAAATTTCAGTAAATGGTAATAGTAATGTGATCAAAGTGATAGATATGGAGAGGAGTGGTGCCACAATTGCTTATGATTATTTCAAGGAGAAGCTGTTGGCGGAGGCTGGTAGCAATGTTGATGATGATCGCCGAATCAAAGTTGCTGAATTTGAAAGAGTTAAGAAATTTTTTGAATATGTTGAGGATGCAGATCTATGGAGGTGGCACCTTCCTAACAGTAAAGCATTTAGTAGTGGCCTGAAAGATATGAACATTGAGTTTGACTCCAGAGTTAATCCTGAATTGTTTCAACAGGTAGTTATTACCAAAAGACGGTAAACATCTTGCTGAGTGAGTATATCCAATGAGTTAGTATAATCTTGACTTGTGTTGGACTCCGAAGTTTGTCTTTGTAACTTCTTGGAGATATTTTTGGGTACAAATAATAGTATAGAGTTAAAAGAGAGGTGAACAAGGGAGGTAGTGAAGAAAGATTTATTGAAACAAAATTCCACATTCATTATATGCTGATTAGATATAAGAATTTTAGTCCACAATGTGATCATATACTTGCCACTGAAGATGATTAAGAGCCTCCTTGATCCAGGTATACTCTAGGTACAATGAAACAGAACATGAACTTTAAAGCAAAGAAAAAGTGGAATCTTTATCTAAAATTTGAGGAAACAGACACACATTTTGTACATATTAAATTTGATATTTGTTGTGTCTTTTCATTTAGGATTGTAAAAATCTTGGCAGTTTCTTTTGTTGGATCCTGAGTCTATTATAAGTCAAGGCACCCTGAGTTTGGCTGAGAAACATAAACTAATACATGATACTGTTGAGCAATCTTATGAAATTGCACTAGGAGGTGGTGCATTTGGTTATTGTCTGGTAAGTTTCTGCAAAGTGATTATTTATGATTTTTCATGGCTTAATTAAATAAAACTGGTGAAAGTTATAGGCAAGGGCACTTTAGATCTGCTATTTATGTGGATCTTTCTCGATAGGCTGTCAATGCAGATTCTTCTATTGAGCTGAGAAGTGAGCTTGGACATCAGTTGGCTAATAAAAGCCGAAGAAAGAATTTGAGGTTTGCTGTTGCTTGATTCTCATTCACGCCTGACTTGCATAGTCTTCCTGAATATTTTCCTGCTGTATATGCTTGGTTTCTGTAAATTGTTGCTACATTAACAACCCTCAGAAGTAATTGATCAGAAATTGGAAAAAGTAGATCTTCTATTTGTTAGCAATGTATATTTAAATAAATCATATGTAGAATTAGAATACACAAAGAGAATGCCAAGAAAATACTTCTAGTTGACTCCATGATCTCATGTCAATGGATAATTTGGGTTTTTTTTTTGGTAGTGCTTATTTATGAATCAGTATTATGTACCTTTATATTAGTGTGCTGAAGTAATGCTCTGAAAGTTGGCAAACATTTTAAAATTCCTTTAGTTGAAGCTAAATTATACCATTTTCTGTTCTATGACTCAGTAATCATGAGAATTCTCATTGTTAATATTGCTGCTTCTGTCAATTTCTTTTACTTTTAATGTGAGGAAAACTGACCTTGCTTCTATTTGTTGTAGAACTCAGCAACGCTAACATTATCATGATCATTATCCTGGTTATTGCTTCTACTTTTCATGTGCTTGATTTTCCTTATTTGACGTGACAATTTTTAGTCTGCCTGATGTCCTCTAGGGGAATTGGAGCGATTGTATACAAGGTACCAGAGCTTGAAAATGATCGCCTACTGAAAATAAGCTTAAGAAGTATTGAGAATGAGGACACAACAGAAATCTCACAGGTTCTTCTATTTGTTCAAGTCAGAGAATTTCCTCAGTTAATAAAATGTACATTCACAGTTAAAGCTAATGAATCATGCAATGACCTGCAGAAATTTGGTGGAGGTCATCGAAATGCTAGCTCATTTATGTTATCCTCTGCTGAGTTTGAGAAGTGGAGAGTTCTTGGTGTTGTCTGACCTAGGTGACACTTCAGTTCCAATCAATATGCATTTGTTGTATGCCTTGATGAACATTTGATCCAGATTGTATATGATGCTTTAGACCATAGATTCATTAATACATCTAGCTCAAATCCTGTTGTAAATTAGATAGATGTAATAATCTTTTCTGCTGTAAAGAGCTTTTTTTGGTCCTAGTCTCCTAGAGTAATTTATAAAATGAATAAAATATATGTGAGTACTTTCAAGAGTTGATCTACCTAGCATTTCTATGGTTATCAAAGACCTAAAACATGCCCAATAGTTAGTTCTGTTACCTATGTATGACATCTTGTTCAACAAGTTATAGACATGTAAAGATATAACCCTCGCAGATAAGAGGTGAATTAGATTCTTGTCTGTTTTCACCATAGTGGTGTGAACGTTTTCTGTATATATTCAAATTATGTTGTCAACTACTGCATTTCTGACTACTTTTATTTTATTATGATGACTAATGTCTATCTTATAGTGCCACTTAGAACTTGTAGGGTATCATTAACTGAAGAACTTGTAAGGTTCGTCTCGACAAGATATTTTTATTTGTAAATAAAAAAAATTATATTAAAACGTTTGAAAATTTTAATAAATAATTTTTAATAAAAAAAAATTTTAAAAGGAAAAAAAAAGAGTAAATTTTTTTTTAACGTGTGTAAGAGAAATTAAAGTAAGAAAATTTAAATTTTAAATTTTGAAATAAAAATGTGTTTAGATAGTTTATCTTTGTTTGAGAATTTTCTTATTTGTAAATAAAAACAATGTGACCCGTTGAGTCCCAACCGCCATGGAACTTTAGGAACACTTGCAATCGATATTGAACTTAATCAACAATCCTTTTGATGTACCTCTATATTTCATTAATAGCTTAATCTCAAATTATGTACATGAGATATAATAGGTTTGCAGCCAGAGATTCACCATAAAGAGAGCCATTGTTGTCTGGTAAAATGACAATCAGCAGGTCAAGTTCTTTCCTTTGAGGCGGCAATTGAGTCATAGCATCATGATATTTGGCTTTCAATGCTCTTTTAACTTGATCAGGACGAGCAGATGTTGGGGCTAGAACAGGATGCGGGTGGAAGTTCTGCACCAAAAAAAAAAATGAAGACAAAACACTTGTCAACGCAACAAATTCAAGATGTCAACCACAGTAAACCAACATTATCTCCTAGCATAGTAAAATAAAACTACCCTTAGAAATGCACGATCAAACTGTCCACATACCATTCCAGAAGTAATGCACATCTGCGCTAGCTCCTGACAAATATAGGTGGTCACATACGTGTAGCAAAGATTGTTTGTGAGGGACTGCAGGCCATCAGCAGAAAAGTTGTTCTCATCCCACAAAACATGGTAATGCGCAGGTCGGCTAGTACCCTGCAACAGGTGTTTAGAAGTGAAACCATGCCCATTATGATTGTAACCGGTTAATTTTGTCTAAAACGAGTAAATTGTTTTCAAATACCTGTATTCCAGCATGGCTGCAAAGGTAGAAATCAAACTCCGTTGGGTGGAAGATCTTTGAATCTACAACTGTACCTATATTTACAGTAAGGAAAAAATCGATGACATCAATTAGCCATTGAAATAAGTAAAAACACCAGTAATGCAAAATCAGGTAGATTGCTAACCAGGTAGAATGTTTCCACTTCGATCAACTGCATTACGGTCATGATGGTTGTTGGCGAACAATCTTGTATGATGGCGTTTCTGAACCACAACAAAAATAACTGGTGGATGGTAGTTTGATTCCAGCGAAGCACATGCCTATAATAAATACATAAAAAGGTCATCAATTAAAGATGTGAAACAAAGGTGCTTTCCATTCAATGAATGGCAAAAACTCCATTTAAGGACAAAAAAGCCTTCACCTTTTGGATTGCATCAAGTTCATAAAGCAACACTTGATATAATTGCCCTTCACTGACACCATCTCTGCAAAGATCAAGTCAATGTCAGGCATGAGAGGTGAGAAAAGAAGTCGTTTAACTTGAGGAAATGAATGTCAATGGGATGTCCATCATACCTATAGAAAATAATCCTCTGTGGCTTCTGTTCAGTTGCTTTACGGAAAGAAATTGCAATGCTCTGACAAATACAAGTATTGCTATCAGCTCAAGGTCCCGAATTGCAAATTGTAAAAAAATGGAGTACATTCAAACTGGAAAGCTATAAATGTGACCCATGGAGAGGATTCATACTTGATCATGCCCCCAGTCACAGTTCTAGGAGGATTTGGAATGATCCGTAGTTGATGGGCTTTAACACTAACCCGAAAAGCATATTTGGTAACTTCAGGCCAATCCTGAGATGCAACAACCTACATTCCATTTGAAATTAATGACAAGACACACACATAACTGAGCTTACTCTGGAAGAGAGAGATATTGTGTATGCATGACACATAAGCTGAATTGCATTTAGAAGGATATCATACAGCTGCAATAGATGGGCTTGAGTCCTCGCCAGGGTGGGGATGCGTAACGTCAGCACCAAATATTATAGTTGGCCTGTCACTAACAAGAGGTATACGCCTAGACAGAGCATCAACAAGTACAGTGTTCCTTCCACCAACTTTCACGTTGATCTTCAACGCAACATTGGCAAGATATTGTTTGCTCATCTTAAATACATGCGTTGTCAGACAGCATTGAGAAACAATTCCAAGATCTGTCTCACAAATCCGTTTCAGATCACCTGTTTAGAAAACAATTAAACAAATGAGCACAACTTAGCAAGCCACCAAGTATGGATAATAGGTTTGCAGCCAGAGATTCACCATAAAGAGAGCCATTGTTGTCTGGTAAAATGACAATCAGCAGGTCAAGTTCTTTCCTTTGAGGCGGCAATTGAGTCATAGCATCATGATATTTGGCTTTCAATGCTCTTTCAACTTGATCAGGACGAGCAGATGTTGGGGCTAGAACAGGATGCGGGTGGAAGTTCTGCTCCAAAAAAAAAATGAAGACAAAACACTTGTTAACGCAACAAATTCAAGATGTCAACCACAGTAAACCAACATTATCTCCTAGCATAGTAAAATAAAACTACCCTTAGAAATGCACGATCAAACTGTCCACATACCATTCCAGAAGTAATACACATCTGCGCTAGCTCCTGACAAATATAGGTGGTCACATACTTGTAGCAAAGATTGTTTGTGAGGGACTGCAGGCCATCAGCAGAAAAGTTGTTCTCATCCCACAAAACATGGTAATGCGCAGGTCGGCTAGTACCCTGCAACAGGTGTTTAGAAGTGAAACCATGCCCATTATGATTGTAACCGGTTAATTTTGTCTAAAACGAGTAAATTGCATCATTTTCAAATACCTGTATTTCAGCATGGCTGCATAGGTAGAAATCAAACTCCGTTGGGTGGCAGATCTTTGAATCTACAACTGTACCTATATTTACAGTAAGGAAAAAATCGATGACATCAATTAGCCATTGAAATAAGTAAAAACACCAGTAATGCAAAATCAGGTAGATTCCTAACCAGGTAGAATGTTTCCACTTCGATCAACTGCATTACGGTCATGATGGTTGTTGGCGAACAATCTTGTATGATGGCGTTTCTGAACCACAACAAAAGTAACTGGTGGATGGTAGTTTGATTCCAGCGAAGCACATGCCTATAATAAATACATAAAAAGGTCATCAATTAAAGATGTGAAACAAAGGTGCTTTCCATTCAATGAATGGCAAAAACTCCATTTAAGGACAAAAAAGCCTTCACCCTTCGGATTGCATCAAGTTCATAACGCAACACTTGATAGAATTGCCCTTCACTGACACCATCTCTGCAAAGATCAAGTCAATGTCAGGCATGAGAGGTGAGAAAAGAAGTCGTTTAACTTGAGGAAATGAATGTCAATGGGATGTCCATCATACCTATAGAAAATAATCCTCTGTGGCTTCTGTTCAGTTGCTTTACGGAAAGAAATTAGCAATTCTCTGACAAATACAAGTATTGCTATCGACTCAAGGTCCCGAATTGCAAATTGTAAAAAAATGGAGTACATTCAAACTGGAAAGTTATAAATGTGACCCAGGGAGAGGGTTCATACTTGATCATGCCCCCAGTCACAGTTCCTCTAGTAGGATCTTGCCAAGTTTTAAACAAGTATTGAATGAGCTCTTGTCGATTGGCTTGAGCACTAACCAGACCAGCATATTTGGTAACTTCAGGCCAATCCTGAGATGCAACAACCTACATTCCATTTGAAATTAATGACAAGACACACACATAACTGAGCTTACTCTGGAAGAGAGAGAGAGATATTGTGTATGCATGACACACAAGCTGAATTGCATTTAGAAGGTTATCATACAGCTGCAATAGATGGGCTTGAGTCCTCGCCAGGGTGGGGATGCGTAACGTCAGCACCAAATATTATAGTTGGCTTGTCACTAACAAGAGGTATACGCCTAGACAGAGCATCAACAAGTACAGTGTTCCTTCCACCAACTTTCACGTTGATCTTCAACGCGACATTGGCAAGATATTGTTTGCTCATCTTAAATACGTGATTTATCAGACAGCATTGAGAAACAATTCCAAGATCTGTCTCACAAATCCGTTTCAGATCACCTGTTTAGAAAACAATTAAACAAATGAGCACAACTTAGCAAGCCACCAAGTACGGATGATAGGTTTGCAGCCAGAGATTCACCATAAAGAGAGCCATTGTTGTCTGGTAAAATGACAATCAGCAGGTCAAGTTCTTTCCTTTGAGGCGGCAATTGAGTCATAGCATCATGATATTTGGCTTTCAATGCTCTTTCAACTTGATCAGGACGAGCAGATGTTGGGGCTAGAACAGGATGCGGGTGGAAGTTCTGCACCAAAAAAAAAAAGAAGACAAAACACTTGTTAACGCAACAAATTCAAGATGTCAACCACAGTAAACCAGCATTATCTCCTAGCATAGTAAAATAAAACTACCCTTAGAAATGCACGATCAAACTGTCCACATACCATTCCAGAAGTAGTACACATCTGCGCTAGCTCCTGACAAAAGCTACGAACCATACTATCTTGAACATTGTGAGAGAAGTTTATGCAAATCCAATTGCTGACTGTTCCCCCATTCACCATTTTCTGCAAGATGTGGGAAAAAGATTAAAAATATAATTGTCAAATTCAAGATTTAGAAATCAAACAATATTTCACCAGGAAAGTACAGCAGGAAATCAAACAACAAATATTTGCACAAAGGGGGAAGAACAAGTGACTCGAAGCAGCAGCTAGTATAAGCAAAACACTTCCACACAAGAGGAATCAAAACAAATCTCTTACACCAACCATAAAAGAAAATTTTTCAATATTAATTATTTAGACACACATTAATAACTTACTTCTGAATCAGAACAACATTGATATGAACAATTAATCCAATGCAAGGAAGGGTAAACAGAGATCATATCTATTGATTGAACTAACCTTATTCATCATGTTCCATTGTCCGACTTGTGGCAGACAATCCTTCTCCCGACCAGAATCATGGTACTTGAGCTGGGAAAAAAAATTAAGAGTGCACTATCATTAAGTATTCAAACAGCAATGCATCACAGCCAGGAAATATTTCATACCACAGAAGCCAGGAAAATACACATTATTCAATTACCCATGGAGCAGGCAGAATGCGAGCTTCAACCCGCGCAAGCCTCTCACTAATCTTGATACCAAACTCCTTTGCATATGGGTCCTCAGCATAGGCATTATGGCGAACAGTCTAAAAGGCGAATGCGTAAGATATTTGAGGCACTTTCAAGGGCCAAAAGACCTTGTGAATAAAACCTCCAAAACAAATGATCTAATAAGGTACAGTTATTTTTTATGTGAACCACAGGGAAATGATTATGATGCTATCACAGATGTATCAGAAATCGACAACAGAAAAGGATCAAGTGATTTCATACAAAATTATGAGACCATGATAATTGTAATAAACCTAAGCTACATGGATCAAAGTTTTAGAAAACTATTTTAACAGCCCAAAGAGAAATATGGAGACAACATTATCAACCATCTCGAAGGCAGCAACCTCAAAGTTACTTTCATCATCCCAAGACAAGGGTATCAATGTCAACAATGAAATAATCAAATCATTTGAACTTCATATAACAGCCCCAAACTTCCACAGTTCCACACCAAATATTTGCATTATTATCTGACATTGTTCACATAACTTTAATTTGTGACCGTGAACCTTTTTCATTATATTTTTTTTAAAAATAAATCAAACCTATTTCAACCTTCATATGACTTGCACAAATTCTTTCAACTGCAAAAGGATTTACATAACCAGAGGGGAAAAAAATAAGTTCAACAATATATGGCAACGAATGTACTAGCCCTAACCTGAAGACGCTGACAAGTCACTTTCAAGAGAGCAGTTATCTGTCTCTCATTCAACCTCTTTGAATACCTCTGACCCTCGACAATCTTGCAGACCTAAATTATCAAAGATGCTTTAGAAACATAACAGAACACAAATTGAACTAATAAAAGAATTAGGTACAAGCACTAATAGAAGCATTAACCTCCATTGGCAAATAATTTGGTCTCTGCTGATTTCCAACTTGTAGACAAGGCAGCTGTGTGTGGTGAATCACAAATCCATAGGTCTCTTGGAAATACTCAACAACTGACTTCATAGTCCCCCTTTCATCTACAGGGAAACTAACAAAAGAGCAAGATAAATAGATACAAGAATTAACAGAAGCCCATCAATAAATAATTATAGGAAAAAAATTCCAAGAATCATGAACCAGCATCAATTGACAAGTATGATATTAAAGTAAACAGGTAAATAGCCAATGGCAGTATTGCCATCTAAAATACAAGCAGTTCCTATGAAAAATCTGGCCTTATTATCATTAAAGCTTTGCCAATTATTGGGTTAAAAATGTGGGTGAATACAAAAAACCATGTGAGGCAATATAAGCTCAAACACAACTTACTTTTGGTATCTAGTGCTCATCTGTGTGCACGCATGAAGCAAATAAAGATTTCATTCATGTCAATCGAGTATAAATTCAAAATGTTAATACAAAGGCCAGCCTTTCTCCGTCCTGATTTGTTGTTATGTGCAAGTTTAAGCCCAAGAAAGACCCATCAATAACTTTCACAACCAAGAATGCACTCCCCAAATCCAGTACACATGCTCATTTGAAGGACATAAAGGCATCAAGCAATGATTTCATTCTAGGTATAAGAATTAAGTGGAAAACTTATAGAGATGATTAAGTGCAATAGAGGAAACAATCAATGTACTAGCTCATTCATGGATCAAATGACAAGCTATAAAGAGATCATCAACGATAAAAAACTATCACTGACACATAAAGCTACAAGCAAGCTCATCCTGATATCCCACTAAGATAAGCTACCACATGCATGAAACAAATGATTGATTATCAAAAAACAGGCAATTCTTACGTCAATTCTCGAGTTGCTTGTGAGGTTAAGCCAGATATGCGGTATTTTCGGCGCATGTTCCCACGATGAGTAACCTCCACCTTAACTCCCCTTAGAGCTTTCTTGATCTGTACATTGAACAGGCATCAGTAACAAAAACAACTGTTTATTGACATCATACGTCCAGAAGGCATATGTGCTACAACAAGAAATCCCCCTTCCCCTGCCGAAGGGTAAATCTATTACTTTCCGTATGACTACAAAGTAACAACATGTGTGTAGAAGTAGTTATCATTGTGCAACACATCATGATCACAAAGGTCTTCCAAATTTAGATAACTTACTGAAAAACATTTCCATAAACAAGACTCCGATCACATGTAATTGACATTGGCAACATGATTTTTAATTTACTTTAGTGGGATATCAGGATCTCAGACACACACAGAGATATCTCAGACATTAGTAACATGATCTTAAAGAATTTAAAATAAAAAAATTTAAGCACCACCCCCCCCCCCCAAAAAAAAAAAAGTGTAGAACATGAATTAAACAAAAATGATACCTGATGCTTAAGATTATAAATAACAGAACCAGTAACAGAGCAGACAATAAAGGCAATAAATCTTCAAGTTTCTAAATTCAAACTCTAGCAACTCCAACATCTTTCACAGCTTCAACCTCCTAACTAAAATTATAACTTTTAGCTTTCTTTAAACACATTTCAACAGCTTACAGGCATGTCACAAATGATTGAGCACGAGTCCTTTTCCTTTGTAACAAAAATTACAAAGTGTATGGGTAAATACTACTGAAATACTAAATATGAGGGCAGAGTTCAAAGTAGGCTTTCTTCTTGTTGAGCCAATAAAAATGACAAGGACGCCAAACAAATTTCACCTTCACACGATCAGCATCAGACAATGGTCTTGAGGATACATCTCTGTTAAGTAGCTGGTTCACAAACTCAACCACAGGAAGTGGTTCAATGAATGCCGTGGAGGACATATCTGGTACAAAATCACAAGGATTCAAGAATGGGGAAAAAATGAACCAAGAGAGGATTCTCAAAGGCATAAGACGATTATTAGAGCTACGAGAAAAAGGAAAAAATTATCTCATGATACAATCTCAAAATATTACAGTAGCTACTAAGATACCAACATTCAATAAGTAAAATGCAGTAATGGAAGCCTTCCCAACCAAAATCCAATAGCAATTACTAAGTGGAAAATTTAGATTAGAATTACAAAGACTTTCTCACCAATGTTCAGCGATAAACCCATCTGAGTTGGTCGGATACTTTGATAAAACCCAAACCAACTCTCCAGTCCCTCACCCAAAGGCTGCCTTCTTCCCAAGTCAGGGGCATAAAATGAGCGGCCCACAGGGCGATATCTGCGACAAAATCAGGAAATGAGGAATCGGATCCCAAATAAATGTGAATATCAAAAATGATAACACTGCAATACATGAAAGAATTTAAAATTTGAAGCTTACTGAAAGGTGGACAATTCATGAGGAACAATGTCTGTATCTGGAAGTTCAGCAAAGAAGTGATTGGCTTTCACAACACACTTCGTCCCAGTGCTCCCTTTACCAGGACGAAGAGGAAATCTCATAGACTTGCTCGATGCAGGTTGAATTCCCTGACTTGGAGACACTTCAGGCTGGAGGCTAAGTTGTTGGAACGGTTGTGTCACTGGTAACTGTGAATGCTCAGGTGCTCTACTTGACGAACTAGCCTCGCCTTGGGATTCCACAGGACTCCCATAAGGCATAGATTGTGAAGTCACCCCAGGTTGATAAACCTGGGTTGCTTGATGCAGCTCGGGAATTGGTGGCCTAGAAGGCCCACCAGTTAAAGGTACCCCATGGGCTATGCCACCTCGCTGGCGTTGTCCCGTTGCACCTCCTCTTTGATACTGCTGACCTCTTCCTTGCTGATATTCAGGAGGTCCACTTTGATAATGTTGAGGAGGCATCCCACCTCGTGGGGCTCCACCTCCACCACGCCCACCATATCCTCCACGCTGCTGAGGTCCCCAGCCTCTTCCTCCACCCTGAGATCCTCCTTGTTGCTGTGGAGGGTGTTGTTGAACCGGTGGAGTGGGTGGACCTTGTTGCGCCCCACCAACACCACGTCCACCTCCAGTTTCCTGAGTACCAGAACTTTGTCCCTCAGCAGAATGTTCAGGAAGTAAGATGTTGAAGAGTTGGCTGAGATAGTCACAAATTTTCTCCACATCACTGGTATCACTGGTATCAACATGTATATTCCAGATGCAAGTGGTAGTATTTTGGCCGAGATAGTCACAAATTTTCTTCACACCACTGGTATCACTAACATGTATATTCCAGATGCAAGTGGTAGTATTTTGGCCGAGATAGTCACAAATTTCCTTCACATCACTGGTATAGCTATCGAAATCGTGAGCATCAGCATGTATATTGCAGATGCAAGTGGTAGTATTTTCCTTCACATCACTGGTATAGCTATCGAAATCGAAAGCAGCATCTATATCCCAGATGCGAGAGATGCGAGTGGTAGTATCAAGTCCTTTTGCTATTGTTCTTGAGAAATGACCTGGTTTAGCCCTCACCATGGTTACACCTACAAGACAAGGGAATGAAAGTAAGCAATACAAGCAGAAGTTCACACGTATATTATGGTCATTACATGATAAAGGTAATAACCACAACAAGTATTTAGAAGCATTTCGGTAGCAGATATTCTAGCAAATTAAATAGACTAAAATATAAACCAAACTTGAGTACAGACAAAATGATAATTAAACACGACGATCTCAAAGTAACCAACAACCCTAAAATGAACAAATGAAATAAGATGAACATAGCCATATATTCAGATAAATGTAATAAAGCCTCGAGTACTGAAATCCATACACAAAAATATCAGTAAATGTACATTGCAAGTATACTTTCTATTAACAGCAGAAAATTAAATTACCAAGAATCCAGAACCTAAAACACAAAAAGAAAAAAGGAAAAGTTTTTTAAAAAATTCCAACGAGTTAAAGATTTTTAAGATAATAAAGAATAAACATGCCATAGATTAACAAACTAGAATGAAATAACGTCGAATTAGCACACCACAAACTCAAATAACCGAGAGATTAACTGTAAACACCAACAACTCAAAAGAAAATAACGGATACCGAAAATTTACAAACCCACAAAAGTCATAGAAAAAATTCAGTAAAAACAAAATAAAAGAGAAAAAATCGCACTCAAAAAGTTCTCAAGAGTATTCTTAGATCAGATCATTAAAATTTTTCAAAAAAAAAAACCAAAAATTCAGACAAAACCATCAAAATGAAGAGTAAACACTCAGATCCAAACAATACTAACAGTTGAAACCACTCAGATCTCAAAAAAGTCACCACAAACCACATCGGATTACACCACGAGAACTGCAATCACAGGACAAAACCCTCGAACGCAGCAACCACGCACAAAAACAAAAAAAAAAAAGAAAAAAAAAAGCTCAATCTCTCAACTCCTTCCTGTACCTCAAAATCGCTCCAAAGAAGCCGCCTTCCTACCCTTCTCTTCCCGTCCTCCGCCTCCTCAGCCACTCCGAAGCACCAAAGCGCGAAAACCGAAGATTTTCGTAATCTCCTCTCTCTCTCACAGCAAACCCTTGTTCTCAGAGAAACAGAAAAAGTGATAAAGCGGAGTCCACTCGTTTAACCCTCGGACCTCTCTCTATCTATTTATTTATTTATTTAATCCCGACAAATTAAAAACACAAAAAAAAAAAAAACACGCACACACACAGTGGCGAGGTTTTTGTGATTAAATATATATACAATTATTTTTTAAGCGGAATCTTCAACTCTGGGTTGTTGAGTTATTTCTTCAAATATTGATTAAAAAAAAATTAAATAAATATTAATCTTTTTTCATTTTTTATGAAAATTAATTTTTAAAAAATTGACTTTAAAATTGGTCTTTTAAAAACTGATATTAAAGTCGATTTTTGAAAAAACGACTTTGAAGTCGATTTTTTAAAAATCGATTTTCTTACAATTATTTTTAATTAACATTTATTTTGATTAAAATTAGTTAATTAGTTTTTGAACTATATTTTATTTTAACAAATTCAAAAAAAATATTATCCAGAGCTAAATTCTTCATAATCGATATTCTGCATATCCACTTCAATTTAGTATTATTGTTTAAAAGTTTTTTAATTAAAATTACTAATTAATTAGTTTTTGTACCATATATTAGTAATTTTTTTTTAAATAATGTAACTTTGAACAATAATTTTGCAATAATTTATTGTGTATTATTACGAGTTTTTTCCCAAAAAATTATATAAAAAATATAAATTAAATTTAACATATTATTGAAAAATTATTTTATTTTTAAAGAAATCGATTTTTTGAAATATCGACTTTAAAATCGAGATTAAAAATATCAACTTTAAAAATTGCTATTCCAAATAACCACTTTGAAGTCGAAATTCTAGACATCGATTTCAAACAATTTATGAAAAAGAAAACTTAGCCCTAAACCCTCTAAACTCTAAACCCTAAAAACTTAACTCTCAACCCTCAACCCTCAACCTTCGACCCTCGACCTTCAACCCTAAACCTTAAAACCTAATCTTTAAACCTAAAAACCCTAACCCAAAACCCTAAACCTGTCGCCCCTCCCCCTCCACTGGTATTTAAGTCTTCCACTAGTGGATCATCAGGCTCTGTTTTCCCTTATAGCACAGTGTCTGCTTCAATCTCATATTCACAATCTCTCTTTGGTTCACAACTAGTTTTTGGTAGTCCTACTCCTTCCTTTACATCTGCAGCAGGAAATAATGATAAAGTAAACACAAAAGACAGTATGGCCGAGGATTCCGTCAAGTTATCCATGAAGTTTTTTCCATTGATAATTCCCCAGAGTACACTGGAGGTTTTTCCAAAAGTGAAGAATGGAATTTTCGAGAAATCGCCGAAGCTTTCGCCCAAGTTGTGGAAAGCATGTGATGGCTGGCTCTCAGAATTTAAAGTGGGGCTTATAGCCTCATAGGCCGACTATTTCCCATGCTTGTACGGCTTACTATATGAAATGATGTAAGGAATCTTTGCATGGAAAAGCAAAACCAGTCAACATAGGTAAAAGTATATGGATAGCAGTAGAGTTAATTTGCATAATATTGTTTTTTTAATAAAAAATGAAATAAATATTATTTTTTTTACTTCAACTCGATATCCATGATAGCAACTGCATTATTTTATGAACGACTCCCAAATTATCAATATTTATTTTTTTAAAATAAACAATATTCAAAAATTTCACTCGTATTAGTACAGATGATTTTATTTATATTTTTTGGAAATGCATAAAAGAATGTTAAATTAAAAATAATATAATTACATCTGTTTATTTCGTAAGAAGACATATAAAATTTTCGTATATGCTTTTTACAATTTTGTTGTTTAATAATATTTGAGATCCCACCTTAAACCATTACAAATGGCATATTTAGGAAATCAACTTCTTATGGCAATTTAGGTTAGATTACCTCTCAAGTCGTAACATGTATTTTTTTCTATAATAACATTTAGAGTGAGTGAGGAAATTTCACTTAATTAACAAAGTTATGGGAAAAATCTTTAAGTTTCAACAAGTGACAAAAAAGGAAAAAAAATTAATCAAGTTCCACAGGGAGGCTGTCTAATATTCCTACGTGGCTGTCACCTAGGGGGTTGGGGTTGGGGTTGGGGTTGTGGGTTGTCGTCCGTTTCCAGTGCGTTTAGGTTAAAAAGGAATTGATTCATCCATACGTGATGGTGGACGAGAACGCCTTCGACGTTGTTCATAGACCAAATTGTAATAAGACATTTGAGATGACATACTAGCGCGGCCTTGCGATAAAAGGTCCATCTCAGGTGTCTCTTCATATGGCTCATCGGGCTGATGAAGAAATATACTAGCGGCCAAAATCCGATCATTTTCATCAACATTGCGACCGCGGGAAGTAGACGGGCGTTCGGACATAGATGGACGATCAGAAGTAGATGAATGTCCCGAAGTAGATGGCCGGCCGGACGTCGACGAGCGAGCAGACGTAAAGGGACGCGAATGCGATGGTTGAAATTCACCTTGAAAATTTGCACGTGGCATCTACATTTGCGATTGTTGAAATTCACCTTAGAAACTTGCACGTGGCATCTGCATGCGGCGATCCTCCCCAACCATTGTCATAGCACGATTGGACACGTCATATACATTTCCCAATTGAGATCTGGTATCTACCTCGACATTGGTGAAATCGCAGGCCAAATCATTCACTTGCTCCCAACATGATCCCTGCATATAAAAAAGTGCTTAGCGAATATGAACACTTTAAAAGTTATATACATACTCAATACGAGACCATCGATCTGGTTGGGCGCATACCCTGGTTCAGTCGATGCGCGGGATTACCGATAAGATTCCGAGTAATCTGTCGATACCATATCATGTATTCTGAGAAATAATGCATATGACCAGTTGTAGGCCTACCAGTCACAATTCGGTCTATTCAACTGTTCCACGCATGAACGTAAGCTGCATGCCGTGACATCCAGTTCACTCCCCTCCTACCCCAATGATCCACTCGATGCAACCTCATATCCGTGTCTACGGTCGAAGGGATCGTCTGAATATAGCCAAACTGCCGCATAACCCGCCCTGATAAATGTAGTTCAACTACATCAAAGTTGAGCAAAGGCACGGCTGCACACCAAATAGCACGACCAAATAAGCAGTATTCAGACAACTCATACATGCCGTCACCATCTTGATACGGTTGCCAAATAAACTGTGAAAGAGCGAAAGTTAACCATCATCATTGTTTGAGCTAAATTTAGTTGTAACGAGCCAATAATTTCGAAACAGTAATTATTTATCTACTTACGTCCTCCTCGGCCATATAGTCCAGCCGATCCCCATACATACGCAACACATGACATCCGATATTTCCAAAACTCAGACCCGTGTTTCATCTGCAATAAATCAATATAGGAGCATATAGAGGATCAGACACAATTTAAAATAAATCAAATATGCCATGGCAAAAATGTGACCGGTAAACACGTACACGCATGCTCTTGGTCCTAAAGGCATACCGGGATAACCATATCAATGAGGGTCTCTGACATTTAGGTGTTGGGGTCTTATTCGCGGTAATCTCTCCCAGGCCCACACCTGCAATAAGCTCATGGGTCCACATATGCCGGCCGTATCTCCCATTGCCGCTCGACATAACGCCCTATATAATGATGCTAGCACGGCGCTACCCCAACTATACCCCGATGCCGTCGCTATATCCCTCAGTAGAGGTAGGTACATCAATTTGACCTTCGTACCTGACTTATCCCCCATTATCGACCCTATCATTTGCATGATCCGGCATCTAGCATGCTGTACCATTTGCTCATATGGGGTTTCATCTAATAGAGGACGTGCTTGGATATGCATTGCGATACTCTTTAATTTCAATCGATCTCCGTTGAAATGGTTGGGGGCCGGCATGTAACCCAACAGCTCGTAACATATAGTCTGTCACTCCTCAAGCGTATGATTCGGATCTTCCTCAATCACCGGTTATTCGTCGATCCGTAAACCCCATAGTGCCGCGACATCTTGTAACGTCACGGTGGCTTCACCAACTGGAAGGTGGAATGTGTGCGTCTCCTGCTGCCATCTCTCCACCAATGCCGTGCCCAGTCAACTTGTATATATCCTGCCATGTATACACCATAAAAGTCCACTTCGTAAAATAAATCAACTACCCTAATATCGAGTGAACCAACTTTCCACACGTTCACATCTGTCCTGTACACTTTCAGCTGCTCCATTTCTGGATCGTCTCAAACGAGCTCCGATCGATGACTAGTTTGAAGCGTGAGAACATCCTGCCGTTGTGGCCCAGGAGATACATCGGCGAATCTAGATGAAGTGCCCACAAACTCCATAACCTGAACATATGATTCACAGTTTTACTACATTATTTGCAAAATCCATTGGTGATTGCAAATAGAACATGCGAAAATTTCGTCGCGAGTACCTTTGGCATATGTAAAAAAAACAACTACATTAACACATAACGTCTTGCCACGTCCATTTAACAACACCCTAAAGAATTAATAATATCAATGGACACATATTGGAGATTGCGTAATTCACATGCGACAACAAGCTCATGAGTCCATTTTGTATCTTTGTACAAACAGACACAACACAAAACACAAAATGATCCAAAGGATAAAATTAAACACCGAATGACTAAAATAATAATAATTGATATACTAATAGCACAAAATAGTTTTTATTACATATTAGCATTCATGGGTTCATAGCTGCCTTATCTCTAAACCTCTCCATGTTAGGGCATGCCTTCCTATTATGCCCAAGTACTCCACATACCTTACACCTCTGATTTTTTGCTCGATCCATTTCATTCCTTATATGGGTGGATCTTGGACGGCCCAGACGGTCATTGAGTCTTGCCGTATTGGCGACTAGATGAAAAGGTGCCGGTGGCCAATAGTCCTCGTAGGGCATAGGGTAGAAATAGTTTGAATAAATTTGCACCATTTTCTCCACTTTATATACACCATCCACGAGTGCCAAAGCTACCCATCCCATTTGAGAGCAAACCTTTTGTACGTGGGAGTACGGAATCTTGTAAATTTCAAACTTCCCACACGTGTATGATCGGTTGTTAAGGTGTACCGTATGCACGTTCCCTCCTTTGTCACCATGAACCCCTGTCGTGACTTGGTATAAGCCTTCTTCCCTCACAAAAGCTGTCACTTGGTGATACTTGGACTTTTGCTCGCTCCGAAGGAACTTATCTTGCACGTTTATCGCCCACGGATTCTGATTAGCAATATGTTTGTGGTCTTCGGTGCGGTGCGAGTCAAAGTATTTAACCAATCGATAAAAAGTCGCACGCACGCAAGCTGTTATTGGCAATTTCCTGGCACCTTTCAAGACTCCACTGAACGATTCGGAACTGTTCGTTGTCATTATGCCATATCGGAAACTACCATTATAGCATAGTGCCCATTTCTCGAGTGGAATATCCATTAATCATTTATGGGCGTCTTCATCCAATGACCGCAGGGATTCCATTATTTAAGCAAATTTGCGCTGTTGGTGTGTAGTAGCAGTGCGATGCATCATTTCAGTCAAAACATTATTCTTGAATCGCTGACTAAAGGCAAAATCAGTGGTGAACCATTGGTGGTTGTAATGCAGGGTTGTTCTCAACAGCTCGCAAAATTCCCCGGGCTCAATCCGAAATCAAACAAATTCCCTCGCGGCCACGAATCACATGACGAGATAAATGATACAAAAACCAGGACCAATTTGCTAAACTTTCCTCGTCAACAATTGCAAAAGCTAAAGGAAGAATATGGCGATTCGCCAAGACTCATTGCAATAAGGATCTTTTCCTTGTATTTCCCGTATTGAAAAGTGCCATCGATACTGATTACGGGACGACAGTGTTGAAAACCATCAATACAAGACCTAAATGCCCAAAACACCGAACCAAATATGTTGTAATCCCCAATACTATCTTCCGTGTGCCGTCATTCAACAACGGTGCTAGAATTAGAAAACTGAAGGGCAAGTAAGAACTTCGGTAATATGGTGTACGACGTCTCCCAATTATCATATACCAGTTCAATGGCTTTCCTTCTCCCCAACCATGCCTTCTTGTATGAAATGTTCACTCCAAATGAACGCACATCTTCAACTATGTTGAGGACCTTGTATAAAGCATTTTCCTTAATATTGTTCCGAGCCATTCGGCCAACCATCCCATAATCTAAATTCGGGTGGTCCTCTGGCTGTATCTTGGGGATGCATGTATGTATCAAATGCATCTTTGTGATCTCCCAAAATGTATGTTTCTTTCTCAACGTTGCTCGAACCTTCCATAAACAATACTTGCCCGCACAATAAAGACATCAGACAAACCAGCTAGTAAGAGTACTTTCATACACTTTGAAATACCTGTGCGCACGAATAAACCAACATTTAACTGCATATTGCATCCCTTCTTTGGTACGGAAAACCATTCCAACCTCTAGTTCTGAAATTCGATCATCAACCCAAACGGGTCGGCGATAGTCATCGGACTGGTCGATCATAGAAATCTTTGGATCACCGATGTTCGTGTAGAAGGGAATATCATCGACAACGGTATCCAAGTGGGAAACATCAATCGGTAGATGCGAAGTCTCTCCTTCCTGATCGCCACCACCCTTGCCCTTCTCCTCTTCACTATCTTCCAATGACTCTGAACCCTCCTCTATCCATACATGTAGGGGATCATAGGGAATGCTTACATCTTGGCATGTGGTCTCTAGTGTGAACGTATCGGTTGCTTGGGCGGTTGGCTCGGGCTTAGGCAGCTCTCCGACGAAAGCTGCACGACTTGGCCCCTCATTATAATTACCTCCACTTGTACTCTCCTTAAATTGGTCACAACTTAGGCCTTCATTGTAATTACCCCCAAATGGTCCAACATTAAAAATAGCATGACTTGGACCTTCTTCCAAATTGGCCCTACTTGGACCCTTGCCAAAGGGGCCACGATTAGGGTCTTCGGGGACAAAATAAGGTTGTGAAAAATGCGCATCATTCGATATGAAAACACCATAAGTAAACCATTGATCATTAAGAAGCCCTTCTCCCTCTCTACTTTGTAGAAGTTGTGTGAATGACCCAACATTTGTTTGGGAAACCACTAACATATTGTCCTCAGAACAAATGCGATCTGGGCCGGATTCGTAACTTATATACAATTCAACCGCATTAAGACTCGGACATGTGGTTGGAATGCACAACATCTCCCTCACTGTATCATCATCATCCACTAGAACTGGTATGTATGTTATTGAATTACCAATACTGCTAAGAGGATAACGGCACATTAATTTCATCCTAACTTGGCTTCCATCCCATCCAGTAGCCCGATGCAATTTTCTCAAAAGTTTGGACATGCTAATATTTTGATCAACAGCAATAAACCATTTTGGCAAATTACTGTATTCGGAGCCGTTCGGGCCACTAACTATTTCTCCATCCCAGTATAACACAAGCCTCACTCGATCCTTGCCCATTTCTATATTGTGTGTGCCATTAATAATAACATAAAACTTACATTCATATAAGGCTCAAAGTTATTGAAGTAATGGGCATAGAAAAATTTATAGAATTACTCCGACAACAAAAAAATTAACCAACTAAAATTTTGACATCCATTCAAAACCAAACATTCTCCCAACAGTACAAAGTCTTATATTCATCAAATCCAACCACAATCCTTTAATCATTATCAACAACACCCCTATTCACAACTTATCATTCCAACAATAGCAAACTCATTGACTAAAATACCACATGAATCCAAAACAAGGCAAACAATCCAACTCAATCCAAGTAATCACCTCACAAAAATAACCAATTAACATTTTACATCCATTCATAATCAAACATTTTCCCAACAACATGAACCATTATATTCATCAAATCCAACCACAATCCTTTCATTGTCATCATAAACACCACTATTTAGAACTTATTATTCCAATAAGAGCAAACTCATTGAATCAAATAAAATTTCAAAACAATCCAAAACAATCCAAAACGATCTAACTCACAACCCAACAAGAGTAACCAACTAACATTTTCACATCTATTCATAACCAAACATTTTCCCAATAACATAACGCATTATATGCGTCAAATCCAACCACAATCCTTTATTCATTACCATGAACACCTCTATTCACAACTTATCATTCCAAAAACAGCAAACTCATTGGCTAAAATCCAAAATGATCTAAAACAATCCAAAACGATCCAAGACAATCCAAAATGATCCAAGAGTAACCAACTAACATTTTCACATCCATTCATAAACAAACATTTTTTCAGCAACATAAAGCATTATATTCGTCAAATCCAACCACAATCCTTTCATTATCATCATCAACACCACTATTTGGAACTAATTATTCCAATAAGAGCAAACTCATTGAATAAAATTCCAAATCAATCCAAATAAAGCCAAATCACGCCTAGACAAAAGTAAACAACCAACCATTTTGTTGGTTTGTACGTCCAAACAACATTCACAATTATATTCAACAAATCTAATATAAATTCTTTGTTCGGCATCATAAGAAGTACTATTCACAACGTATTATTCCAATAATAACAAACTCAATAAAAATCAGTCCAAATCACCACCTCACACAAATAAACAACTAATATTTTTCCACACATTCATAACCTAATATTTTCCCAACAACATAAAGCATTATATTCATCAAATCTGACCACCATTCTTTAACTTACAGCATCAACTCCACTATTCAACACTTACTATTCCAATAATCGGCAATTCAGTGAATGAAATTAATAATCAATCCCAATCATTCCAAATAAAAAAATCACCATACTTTATTCACAACAAAATTTCCAACATCAATTCAAATAATTCTATCAATAATTAACAACTTTTGAAACAAAATTAACGTCAAATCACAATCATAATATATAAATTGTTTACCTTCGTCGGTTATTTCGATCCTCGAAAATGTTCTTTGTTCAACTTATTTTCCTTTTCACTACAAATAAAGTTTTTATCAATATAGGATAACTAATTAACAGATTTTAAGTCATAAAATTGAACATACAAATTTAACATAAAAGTAAACATACAAATTAAACATAAAATTTAACATATAAAATATAATTTAACTTACAAATGTAACATACAATTTCAAATATAAAAAAAATTGAACATGAAATTTAACATATAAAATAACATACAAATTTAACAAACAAATTAAACATAAAATTGAACATACAAATTTAACATAAAATTAAACATACAAATTAAACACACAAATAAAACATAAAATTTAACATATAAAATATAATTTAACTTACAAATGTAACATACAATTTCAAATATAAAAAAAAATTGAACATAAAATTTAACATATAAAATAACATACAAATTTAACAAACAAATTAAACATAAAATTGAACATACAAATTTAACATAAAATTAAACATACAAATTAAACATATAAAATCTAATTTAACTTACAAATGTAACATCAAATTTAAAATATAAAAAACAATTGAACATAAAATTTAACATATAAAATAACATACAAATTTAGCAAACAAATTAAACATAAAATTGAACATACAAATTTAACATCCAAATTTAACATAAAATTAAACATTAAATTTAACGTACAAATTTAACATCCAAATTAAACATAAACTTAAACATACAAATTTAACATCCAAATTTAACATAAAATTAAACATTAAATTTAACATACAAATTTAACATACAAATTTAACATCCAAATTAAACATAAAATTGAACATACAAATTTAACATCCAAATTTAACATAAAATTAAACATTAAATTTAACATACAAATTTAACATCCAAATTTAACATAAAATTAAACATTAAATTTAACATACAAATTTAACATCCAAATTTAACATAAAATTAAACATTAAATTTAACATACAAATTTAACATATAAAATAAATTTTAACATATAACATATAAAATAACATACAAATGTAACACAAAATTTAACATATAAGCCGCATACAAATTTAACATCAAAATTTAACATATAAAACAACATAAAAATTTAACATATAATAATTTAATATCAAATTTAACATAGAAATTGTAAAAAATAAATAGTAATTCACCTTCTAACAAAAAAATGGAGCAAGAATTTGAGTGTTGTATAGATATATATATATATATATATATATATATATATATTTTTTTTTTTTTCGGTTGGAGCCTCCAAAGGAGAGAGAGGGCGGCGGCACTTCTTGGAGGAGGGGGGGGGGGAGGGTGCAAGGTGGCTAGATTTGGGGTTGGGGAGGGAGGAGGAGGTAGATCTAGGAAAACAAAGGAAAAAATTGAAGAATGAAATCGGAGAAGGAAGTCTGGCGGTGGAAATGAGAAGAAAAGAAAGAAGAAGGAAAAAAAGAGGGAAGGAAGAAGAAAAGAAAGGAGGTCGGGCGTAATTTTTTTTAGTACTGAAGTCGGGTTTTGAAAAACCGACTTCAAAGTCGATTATTCAAAACCCGCTTTCAGTAGAAAATGAAAAAAAAACCAATATTTATTTAATTTTTTTAACCAATATTTGGGGAAATAACTCTTGGGTTGTTCTGCTATTTAATTGGCTTAGTCTATTGTGCTCTTAGCCTACCTTCCAACTAATCATATCTTTGATCTCTCTACATTCGCAACATAGTATCTATTGTACTCCTAAATCCTAATCCTACCTCGAGGATAAATAAATGTAGAAGATTAGCTACTAAATTATGAGGGAAGGTAATTGGATTAGATTATATAAAATGAGAAAATAAATATTGTGAGCAATTGTTTGTATTAGCAAAGATGGTACATCCTCCATTATGATAATGTTGATATAAAATGCGGGAGTATATAATTTAATATTTTATTTATTTTTTTCTCATTAGGTTGTTGTAAGTTGTAACTATCATGATGATAAGGAACCTTCAATTGATATATGAGGAAATTCAATTTATCCAATCTAAAGGTTTGGCTTACTCTTGAGTAGAGAAAAAAAAATTCGACCAGGTCGATGTTAGAATCTATTAAACATTTGATCAAAATTGTTAAACTCGCGATTTTACGTAAAATCGATAGAAAGTCCACAAAATTGTATCGTAAAATCGTAAGATCATACAAATTATGAAAAATAATATAATAAATATTATATATATTATATGTTAAATTTATAAATTATAAACATTTTCAAACTTATAAAAAATACATAAATTTCAAATCCATTCCATACATGTTTTCACAATCACACTTAGAAATTACTAACAATCATAATTCATTGACAACCATGTATAATAAAAGTTAATTTCTAAATGATCACACAATCATTCAATTTACACATAATTAAACAATACCACAGAAAAATAGTTCCATCATTCATATCCTCATTACACTTATAAGTCACATTTAAAAGTTACAAAAATTAAAACATCAAGTAAACCCGCATTACATGCCTTAACTTAAAAACAATCTCTATACCCTCAATCGTTGAAACTAATAGAGCATTGCTCATCATCATAAGGTATCTATCAAGTAAGCGTAGGGGTGTTTCAATTTGTGGTATGAATATAGTTGGAGAAATGGAACATATGTTCTCATTTTTAACTAGTGAGTTTTATTGTTTTTGTAGTTTAGAAGGAAGAAAAAAAAGAAAGAAAACAAAAAATAGAGAAAAAGAAAATGAAAGAAAAAATGATGGAAAAAAAAGAAGTGAAGCAATGTTGTTAAACTTTAAAGTCAGCTTGTAAGATTTCACGAGTTTAAGATCCAACTCGTGAGTTCACCACGAGTTTACCATTTTTCGATTCTGAAAACTATCTGAATCGGGCTATTAGTTTTGGCTCTTAAACTTGTGAAATCGTACGAGCTGACTATGGAGTTTAACAACCTTGCATTTGATAGTTATAAAGAGTTCTATTAACTCTTATATACTTAGCCAAGCAAATTTATCGATTGGGTAGTTTCAGCCGCTGCCCTTGTACTGTGCAACTTTTCTTCCCAAATCAATTTGTCCTTTAGTTGAAATTTTGTCCTTTTGATTTTAGGTTTCGTTTGACTTTGCTTTCGTCCCAACAAATTTTGTGCACCTTTCGGCTTTGGTTTGGAGATTTTGGAGAAACTTTTGGTTTATCAAAAAAAAATTAATTGTTATAAGTATTCCTGTATAGTTAGAACTAATGAACTTAAGAATAGAAGTTAACAAAAATCCTATGTGTGTCTATATTATTGGGTGCCTGACAAAGGATTTATCAGGATGATTCTGATAAATGTTATTCTCTATATAAATATATTTATAATTATTATCTCTATTTAAAATTAATAGTTATCTATTAACATATAATCTTAATATAACTGTAATATTTCGTGATTATAAAATATTAATCATTTTATCAAATTTTACTTTAAGTTCCAAAATTAATTAGTGAATTTGATTGTTAGGAATATTAATGGTGCACAAGTCTTTACTTATGTTTTTTAAAATTAAAACAGAATATACTTGTGTTTTGCTTATATTTTTTTGGATTAAAAATTTGAGATTGCTTCCATTTGGTCTTGTGAATATTTTGAAGACTTGAAATTTTTTATGTCTTTTATTTTAAAAAATATTTTTTTAATATAGTTCTTGATTCATTCTATTTTCATTTTTGCAATTTCAATCTAGTTCTCTCTTTTTCTTCTTTTTTTTTTTCATTTTTGTTTTCTTACTTCCACTTTAATTGTGTAAGTTTTTATTTATTTTTTTAACTTTTAACTTGTTGATGGAAATTAATGTAATTGTCAAAATTTATTACCACGATATTTTTTTTATAGCATCAATAGCAACTTTAATTAATATTTTTAGAGTTGTAGTTGTATATTTAAAATGTATCTTAAATTATGTTAAATTAAAATTTAAATTTTTATAAAAGGATGAAACTGATTACTTTATATATTTAATTTTTAATTTATATATAGCATTTTAAATAAGAAAATAATACATTATATTTTATATATATTAGGGCACCCACGCTTTGGATAGGTTATCAAAAACTAGTATAATATTATTGAAAGAGCTTTAAAATCGCCTTTTGATTTTCACAAAATTGACATCGCATCCCTTTCCAATGCAAAGAAATAGGGAAATTTACAAAAATAGCACATTTGACCGTTGACTTTACAAAAATAACACCCTCCTTTTTTTCTTTATGGTTATAACACTTCAAGACTGTAAAAGACCACAATACCCCTCAAGGCTTCACCTCATCTTCTTCTTTTTTTTCTCTGAACCCATTTCATTGATTCATCAAAACTTGTTCTTACATCGCTCGTACACCTGTTAGTCTATCATCTAGAAGCAAGAGAGCCGCAACCATAGAGAAGAAATTGGATAAGAAATTAGAAAGTTGAAATGTGCACTTTTACGATTTTGAACTGGGTTTGTGAATTTAAAGAAGCGAATGGTCGAGCTCTAGGTCGAATTCTAGGTCGAGCACAAGGTTAGGTTAATATTGCTAGGTCAACTTTTAGGTCGAGCACTAAATTTGGTCGAGTTTTAGGTCGAACATGTCAAATTTAGGTCGAGCTCGACCTAATACTCGACCTACTATAAGGTCGAGTTAAATTTAAAAAAAAAAAAGAAAAAAATTGATTTTTTTTTAAAAAAACAAGTTTTAGGGTTAAGCTCGACCTAATGCTCGACCTAATACTCGACTTAAATTTTTAAAATTTTTTTTTTTTTTAAATTTTTTTTTTTTTTGAAAAAAAAATTTGGTCGAGCATAAGGTCGAGCATATGGTCGAGCTTGACCATAAGACTTGTTTTTTTAAAAAAAAAAGAAAAAATTTGATTTTTTTTTAAAAAAACAAGTTTTAGGGTCAAGCTCGACTACATGCTCGACCCTATGCTCGACCAAATTTTTTTTAAAAAAAAAAATTAATTTAACCCTAAAACTTGTTTAGGTCGAGTATTAGGTCGAGCATTAAGTCGAACTTAACCCTAAAACTTGTTTTTTTTTAAAAAAAAAATTCAATTTTTTCTTTTTTTTTTTAAAATTTAACTCGACCTAGTAGTAGGTTGAGTTTTAGGTCCAGTATTAGGTCGAGCTCGACCTAAATTTGACATATTCGACCTAAAACTCGACCAAATTTAGTGCTCGACCTAAAAGTTGACCTAGCAATATTGACCTAACCTTGTGCTCGACCTAAAACTCGACCTAGAGCTCGACCATTTGCTTCTTTAAATTCACAAACCCAGTTCAACTACTGCAAATTTCAACTAACATCAAATTTATGCGATTTCTTCTCTACGATTGAGGCCTTTTTGCTTGGAGATGATAGTCCAATAAGGTGTACGAACAATGAAGTGTGCAAACAATGGGGTGTGAGAACAAATTTTGTTGAATCCATCAAATGGGTTTTGAGAACAAAGAAGAAGAAGATGGAGTGAAGTCTGCCGAAGGGTGTTGTAGTCTTTTTTTGTGTGAAAGTGCTATAATAGAGAACAAAAAAATGAGGTTGTTATTTTTGTAAAGTCAACGGTCAAAGGTGTTATATTTGTAAATTTACCAAAGAAATATTGCAATTGCTTATATGACCATGCATAATTATTCGCAAAGAGTTTCAAGAAATGATTTTTATCTTCAATAATTTGTTAATAATGATGCTATTGTTGAGAATGAGGAATATATGGAATATTCCTTACCAAGCTAAGAAGTACAAAAAAAGATTCACATAATGAATTGCACATACTCAATTTATGTGAACAAATTGCAAATCAATTATAAAATTCTTAATTAATCTTAGACCTTAATAGTAGTTTTTAATTTTTTTTTGCTATTTTATTTTGTGTTTTAAATATTAATTTTGATAGGTTTTATCTTTTATATAGTTTTTATGGACAATATTTGATGCTTGATTACAAAAATTAATATTTTGTACTCCTTCCGTTCGACGAACAAAGTTCACTTTGGTTAAAATATAACGTTTTATTAATTATTAAGTACAATTTATTTAATGCACCACTAAATGCATAAATTTATATTTTTATCCTTACTTTTTAATTTTTAGTGTACATAATTATTATTAGTAAAAATATTTTTAAATTTTAATTTAAAAGTGAACTTATTTTTTGGAATAGAAGGATGATACGTATATTTACAAAAAATCAATAAAAAAGCAAAACAGTATAAGCTGAACAATGTAGCATTCGGGTTGTTATATTTATCAAATAAGATTGATCGATTTAATATTTTGATTCAAAAATTCAAAATTAAAATTTTAATATTCATATTTTAGTAGTTTAATCACTTCATCATTCAACAATAATCATTTAATTTTATCAAATAGACTTATGTGTTTTCAGGTTTATTCCATTGAAAGGGCAGTACTTTGGGAGGCTTTTTATCATCTAAATTATATCATAATTGTTCATGAATAAACAATAAAAGTTCTAGTTCGATCCATTAGCCTAAGATCTTCGCGGCCCAACCTAATCTATTGTTTTGTAACTACCCAGGTATGAAATTGTATCAAACAGATCCAAATTAGGCCCACATCAATATTTAAGATACATAGTCCATGGGTATCATTTGAGGCCCACATAAACGATTTATAATATTTTTTTTAAAACCAATTTAAAAATAAAGAAACAGAGGGAGGTTTTGAGAGGGTTTAGCGTTAACTTCTACACAATAAAAGCGTTAGCTTAGATTCCAATTTAATCTCAGCAGTGAAAATTGGAGAATTGCAACCGAAAAATGGTACCGAATGAGGAATTGGTCGATCGACCACAGTGGTAATCTTCATTTTTTTTTTGAAATTGCAAAATTTTCTACATATGTATATTTTTGGGATTTTTTTAATGTAATTTTCTGTGGTATTTTGATGGAATTCAGGTCAGGGGTTGACAAAGAATTTCTTGCTGCCCCTGTGAAATCAGCTGTGGACAAGTTCCAACTTCTTCCCGAGTTTTTAAAGGTCCGATTATTTAATGGGTTTGTCCTTTTTTTTTTGAAATGTTGTTTCATCTTGTATTCTTCATGTTTATTTTCTTTGAATTTGTTTCATATTTCAGAAATAAAGAAAGAAAATGAATGAACAAGTACGAATACACTTGTTCAACTAATGGGCTGTCATTTTTGTTGCAGAAGTTTTAGTTCTTGCAATCGTATGGGCCATGTTTGTAATTTGAATTTTCCTTAAAAGTTTTAGTCCTTGCCTTCCACTAGTCCATCCTTTTTTCAATGAAGTTTTGGGGATTATTTTAGTATTGGAATCTTCCAAAATGGAGCAAAATTTGGTTACTTTCTTCAAATTAGAATGCATATGTGACCAAGCAGTAGAAGAATGTGGACAAAGAAGGAGCTATAGCATTTTTTTTTTTTTGAAAAGTAATGACTTTTTAGGCAAAAGATGTACGGAATGTTGTTGAATCAAAGTAGAATGATACTATGGTTGTTGTATGTTTGTTGGTGTTGTAGGTGAGAGGATTGGTGAAGCAGCATTTGGACTCCTTCAATTATTTTGTTAGGAAAGAGATAAAAAAGATCGTGGTTGCAAATAACGAGATCAGATCAAAAGTGGACCCAAAGATTTACCTCAAGTAAAACTGCCATTCCCATTATTTATTTTCCTTTACGTATATATTTGTTTATTTTTGGTATCATGAAGTTGCAAGTCCTATCACTTCTTCTTGGCTCCACTTGGAACAATTATCAATTTGTCTTCATCCTTGTTGTCCATGTCTCCTTGTTACGGAAGATACAAAGATGTACGCATTGGGGAGCCCTCGATGGTAATTGATTATGTAACTGAAAAGCTCACTCCCCATAAGTGTCGGATCTCTGATATTACGTAAGTATCTCGAATGTGAAGGCATATGCTTCATTTACTCTTTTTTGATAGACGCAGTTTCACTGAATTAGCTACAAAGATGTTGAGGTCTTGAACCATCTGAATCCTAAATTTCATTATGGTTACAAGAATAGAATAAGTTATGTCTCGTCGTTATGTTCAGCGGGAAACACTTCAGTATAGCATTCAGATGTGTGGAAATTACTGTCAAATATAGATTGAAGTTGCCATAGGAAATTGGTTTGTGGAGAATGTTAATGCATGGAAAGGACAGTGCAAGAATATCAATCTAGTTGTGAATTTTTTCTTTGACTATTTATTCCTAGGAAACATTCATCAGTATTTTTGTCCATTTTATTTCCTGTTTCTATAAAGAAATATGCATTAGTGGCAGGTTATCTGTTCTGTGGACACTGCTAGGATATCGAGTTTGTAAATGAATCCTTTCTTTAGGACCGCAACCAATTGAAGTTGAGGACAATTCCTGGCTTGGCAGGACTTTTTTTGACATGCTCTTCCTGTTGAATTTCAAGTTTGAACCTAGCTATTCCTTTATTCGTGTTGAGCTTGGCACAATTGTAGTAGCCAAGCTTTGAGCTCCTTTTGCCATTATTTTTTGTTCTTCTTCCATTTTTCCCCCTTTTAAACGGTGTATCTTGCTTTGTCTCAGGCAGTGTTTCTTTATTTCCAAAAGTGCAAATCTCCCCATTGTGTAAGGCATGTACATATCTGATCAGTGCTAAAAATTAAAGCAAATCTAATTTCAAACCTAGTTCGTAAGAATCATAGCACAACAAATAATTATATTCAGGCTTGAAAAAGAACTAGTCAAACCTTTTATGAGTTTGTTTATAGTTGTTGTTTATGCCATGTCTTCTCTAACTTGAATCTGAATAATTTGATCAAGGTTCAATTTAATTTGAGTGACTCTATTTGGCATAAAGTTGTGCATGAAAAAATATGGCAGGAATAAAACATGTGAGAAGAAACCTACAGTTCATCTTCTAAAATGATCAAGCCAAGTGGAATTATTGCTTGATTTGTATATTGCCTTTTGTAGCCAGAGCAACCGGTTGACCTTCTAAAAAACTGATTGATGGTAGTCCTTATGCAAAAAACCAAGATTTATCTGTGCCAAAATTTGTTAGGTGGTTTTACTCGCAAGAGCGAATTTGTTTATGATTCACAAGGAGGTGCATGGCATGAAAATTCCTTATGAGGTTATGGGGATCCAGAGGATGGAAACATCTTTCTTGTTGAACTTTATATTGTCTTTGGGTGACTTTGGATGTGTAATTGGCTGACCGGTGAGAGAAAGGTTCATAAGTAGGATTATATATATTATCTTAAGGTGGATGTAGGTGGTGTTTTTACTGACTGCAGTCACTTGAGGGCACTTTACCCAGTAAACAGTTTGGTCTTTCAATAAATATGTTTATAATTTTTGGCTGTGATTAAGTGGAAGGTCATTAATTTGAATTAGTGTGCGCTACTTGCATTGCTTTGCATCGTATGCTATTAAAATGTGAAGAAGCAAGTTATTTTTTATTGGGAAATAATTTGGGTGGAAAATATGATTGATATGGGTAAATCTTTTAACCTGCTCCTGGCACTTTTCCTTGAAATTGTGTTACATATTTTTTCAAGCCTTCATCTCCTGATGATCTTGTTTGATTTTTAAGTCCATAATCAACTGATTCCTTATATTTTGATTTTCTCCAATTATAGCTATGCTGCTCCAATACTGGTGAATATTGAATACACTACTGGAAGTGGTCTTAGTGTTAAAGAACAAGACAAGGTGCTTTCAGAGATCAACAATTTTGAATAAAAGTTAAGTAAAATTGTTTGTACTTGATATTAAGTTTTGTGTTTGCAGAGAGATGTTGTTATCGGGAGAATGCCTATCATGTTAAGAAGTTGTTGCTGTGTTTTGTACGGAAAGGATGAAGAAGAGTTGGCAAGCCTCGGTGAGTCTTCCCATTTGCGAAGAAAAAGTGTAGCTGTTGTTTGCACAAATATTTTGCAATTGAGGGAACAAGCACTATGGACTTACTGCTTTTTCAATTTGCTTTAGGTGAGTGTCCACTTGATCCTGGAGGTTATTTTATTATCAAAGGAACAGAGAAGGTGAAACTTCTATCTCTTTTCACTTATATTGCAATCCCATATATCTCATCGGTTGTCAATTTGTCAACATAGTTCTGATTCTGCTGAGCTCTACCAGGTGATTTTAATACAAGAACAACTCTCGAAGAACAGAATAATCATTGATACTGATAAGAAGGGCTGGTAAGCATTACTCTATTCGAGCTATTCTCTTAAAGTTAATTGTTTTTTAAATTCACCATTTGCCTGCTTTATCTCAGCATCTTTATCTCTCTCCTTTCCCCAGTAAAAGAAATATCTTCTCACTCTCGTCATTTCATAATTTCTCTTTCCCTTCTAGTTGAGTCAATTACTTATTTGTTCTTCCTTTGGATGAGCATGGGTGCCTATTTGTAAGACTTTTTGTCTCTTTCTTATTTCCATTTTTTCTGTGATGAAAAAGCTGTACTGAGGAGTATATAATTTAGCAGTTGGGGAAAATGAAATCTTAGGAGTATTTTAGACTTAAGACAGATTTATTTATTTTTCTGTTGATTGTTGAGGAGTTAACAAACTCTATCAAATTTGTGTTCTGTACCAACTGGTGTGCATTCCTTTGACTGATTATTTGTCTTTTCTCTGCAGTGTGCAGGCATCTGTTACGAGTAGCACGGCAGCAACAAAAAGCAAAACCGTCATAAGAATGGAGAAGGAGAAGATATATTTGTACCTGAATCAGTTCAAAACTAAGGTTATTTATGTACCTTAATTTTATCGTATGTTTGGACTGAAGGAAAAGTAATAGGACACATATCATTCAAGTACGAAGATAGGACTAAATAACATCGTCTTAAAAGTGGCAGCAAAAGAAAGACATGAAAGAAGTATCTTTATGATCATTTAAATACCTTTGCACTTTGTTTTCAGGTTCCCATTATGGTGGTTATGAAGGCCATGGGAATGGAGAGTGATCAGGAAGTTGTCCAGATGGTTGGAAGGGATCCTCGTTATAGTGCGCTACTTTTGCCTTCCATTGAGGTGCAACACTTCAACAATTTGATTAGTTTATTGATGTCCAATGCAGATTTATATATTGCAATTCTATTTTGCTCCAATAATTGTTGCATAGGTATTTAGTGCACCAATCTTGGCACATTTAGTGCCCTAAGGATCCTATTTTGGATCTGCTAAAGCGGGTTCACCTTCCAATTATTTATTGTTTTTGCTTACTTGGTTAGTATACAATGTCCAGAGAGTATGAAGTCAAAGGTACTCTGACTTATTTAATCTTTGCGGAACTAGTGCTAGTATCCACACAGATTGAACAGTCATAACAACTGACACACAATTGATGTGCATAATCAATAGGATAAAATGCATGCTTGGAGTTGTGCTGCTAGACCAAGGTAACCTAAGTCACCGCTTAAATAGGGAATCCTTTACCTGGTTGCAGATCAAGTTATGTACTGAAATGATGCATGAACATGAATGTGCGTTATGGAACTAGAGGGAATGCTTTTACACTTTCAAGCACAAGACTTGAATATAATGAAATGTGAACATGCAAACAATGAAGTTTCTTGCCTCTATGGTCAATTTTTATGTTGTCATTGATAATATGGAAGGTGTATGGTACGTTATGTGAAACTTGATGGGTAGTTTGTGGGACTTCAGCATAGTTCTCTTATTTGATTAAATAAATTATTTTGAGGCGCTATGAAATTTTGACTTTCCTCATCTGGATTCTCTTGGGATTTTTAGTGGCTTTGTCTGAATTTGTTTGTTCATTTGCTTTCTGAATTCAGTTTCATTATTCGAATATAAAAATTGATGTTAACAGTATATGAAAAATGTTACTGCTGCTTTCTTTCTAACTTTTTGTTTGTCAGTTACTCAAGATATTTGCTAACGTCTGCTGATGTTTGTGTTTATTTTATGCTAAACTCATCTGCTCCCTGGTATGTCAAATTATCCCCTCAGTTATTTAGGCTACCAAGGAAATGCCTAAAAGTCTAGAATGTGAAAGTAATCTGCTTTTATTTTGTGTTTGAACTGTCATCATGGTTTAGGAAACTCCAAATTCTGAATAGATATCTCTTATTGTTTCTTTGGTTTATAATTATTCTAGAACTTATTGTTTGCATTTGTGTGGAATAATTTGGTTCAGGAATGTGCCAAAGCAAATGTATATACACAACATCAGGCCCTTGAATACCTTGAGAAGCAGGTTTGCCTTTGATTAGATTCAAGTTTCTTTGGCATTGTGGTGTTCACTTTTCTTTTTTTGATTGCTTCAAATTCGACTTAAAAGTTGAATTGGAAATAAGGAAATTGATCCCATTGTTAACTCCCACTGTTAACTATTTGATTTAAACTAATGAAATTCATGGTGGCTTGTTCATTTTTATTTTGAGAGAGGATCTGCTGAAGCAGTGGAGTCATTTCTTAAAATGCCTTATTCCAAGGATAACTAGATCAGTTTTGATGAATCAAAGTTTGAGTTAACTGTGGATATATAATGTTGAAAATTGAAAATACCTGGAATGTTATTTGTTCCCTGTTGTAGATATGCAACCAAAAAGGAAAAATAGAAAATACCTGGAATGTTATTTGTTCCCTGTTGTAGATATGCAACCAAAAAGGGAAAATAGAAAACAAAGAACTTATTTTAGTGGTAGATGAGGCAGTACTCATCTTTGGAATTTATCCTTGCTTGAAATGTTCATTTGGAAAACTCACTCAGCATGATTCTACTGCCTGCATAAATTGAAACTCTAGACACTTGTGTAGGGAAACAAACCAAACTCTAGAGAAATGAAAATTTGAGGGACGAAAGAAGGAAGTAGGAGTATGGCAGATTGAGAGGAACGGTAATGTGGTTCTTTTTGTGGTTTTATTAATATACAAGAGCAAACAGGTTTCCAGTAAAAACCCAAAGAAAGAGATTCTATGAGCTGAATGTAATCAAAGGAAGAGTGCTTGGTAAAAAATAGTATTTACTTTCTTCAACTGAGCATGTATATGTTGATTTACTATAAGATTATCAAGCTACCTTCTAAATGAACCTTTTTTTCATATATTTCCAACCTGATCCTCAAGCCAATGGACTGTCATTGGTGTGGATAAATGTCTTGGTGTAGTGCAGTAGCACTCTACTGGAAAATCTTAGGAAAAAAACACTTATTTGACCCAGAACTTATTCTGGAACCTGAAAGGCAAAATGTGGACCATTGAGAGCTGGGTTGGATTTGCATAGCTTTGGAAAAGTGGAGTTTATTGGTCAGGTCAAGGGGCTTAAAGATCAGCTGAGCTGATCCTTGTGCATGATCATGAAAAGGGGGAGAGCAATTTGGCAACTAGTCCCTAATTGTGTTCTCTGGTTAATTTTGAGTAAGAAGGTCATTAAAGCATTTTATTGCCTGAAACTTTTGAAGTTTTTATATTCTGGCCAAATATTGATGTTACAAGTTTATCTCCTCTTGTTTACTCTGTGTTTTATTGTAAAACTAGAACACATAGTTTCTCAAATGACTTGTTTGGAGTGTTTTTTATTCTCCCTTGGTGCAATATTTTGCTTTTTCCCCACTTCAGGAGGGATAAAAACAGAAAATATAGGGAATTTTGCACTTCTTTTTTTAATCAAGGCCAATTCTAGGTACTAAATGCGTTCTTTGGTGTGCCTTAAAGGGGTGCATCCTAATGGGATATGTTTGATGTTAATATAGCTAAATACTGTTCGTTCTTTTTATGGAAGAACCCTGACTTCTTTGAGTGTAGGCTAAAAATGTTAAGGTTGGTAAATCCCATCAGGATGCTACAAGAAAATGCTAAAACTGACCTTGTGTGAAAGCTCATCTAATGGTCATAACTGTAAACTGCTACTTATTCCAAGCATATTCTTCAACTTGTTTAAATGCTCGGCTCATTTAAATGGCTGTGCCAACTTTCTTCCCTTCCTTCATTCTCATATTTTTTTCATGGCTTGGCTTTATCGTGTTTTTTGCTGGAATTTTTTCCTGAGTTCTTTAGATATTGATATATATTGCAGGTTAAACCACTGCCATATGCTTATGCTCCAATTGTAAGTGGATTTAATATTTTTGTCTCCTTTTCAGTTTTCAGAGCGACATTTTTCTTGGTTTTGTTGTTGACCACTACATGACAAAGTTTCTCTTGGTGTGATATTTAGGAAAAAAGAGCTTTCAGTATCCTTCGAGACATATTTATTGCCAACATCCCTGTAAGATAGATTCCTAGTTTGTGAAATTGAAGATAGTTTTAGATATTTGTCTCACCTCTCTTCTCTCTCTGCCTCGCATTCTCTTCTAGGTTCGTAACAATAATTTTCGTGCAAAATGCATTTATGTTGCTGTAATGCTTAGACGTATGGTGGAAGCAATTCTGAATAAGGATGCGATGGATGACAAGGTAATATGTCTTCAATATTTGGCTTTTGCCTTGTAGTTGTTTATGTGGTTGATAGTGGTATTGTTTACTGGCATTATCTAGTTTACTAGTGAACATTGTTTGTACCGGAAGAAGGGCAGCAACATGGGTTTGATGAATTTTATATTTACATAAAGATACGTGATAATCTGCAAATTGGTGGCTTTTCCCCAAGTATTAGAACACGTCATGAATATATAGGTTCTGTGGGATATTTATAGGTTGGGTAAATGGTTAACAGCTTTTTTCCCTGCTTTTTTTTTTTTGAGGGGGGACATGTGGAATATACCTTCAGGTGCTTGTTCTAGTAACAAATAACCATAATTTCTCAATGTAATCAAGTTCTTAGTACCGTTGGAAGCTTGTTGTTTGGGACATATACAAATGATTATATCTGATGGTCTCTTGGTTAAATGCTAAAGTGTTATGATGGAAACTGACTATTATTCTCTGGATATTGTTGTTAAATTGGAAACCAAATTTTTACAGGATTATGTGGGGAACAAACGATTGGAGCTATCTGGCCAACTTTTGTCTTTGCTTTTTGAGGTAACTTTCCTGATTTTCTTATATAGATTTGCAGACTGTATGGCTTTTATCATTTGTAGGAGTATGTTTCATTGACCACAAAGCCTTGCAGGATTTGTTCAAGACAATGAATGATGAAGTGAGGAAGGCAATAGATATTGTTCTATCCAGGAAGAGCAGGTCTAGCCGCTTTGACATTTCTCAGGTGCGCTTTCCTAAGAAAGTATTCTGATCTTCTCAGAGGAGCTTTCTTGTGTTACCTGATGCTCAAGCTGCCCTTCAATGGTCAGTAAATGTATTTGATAGCAAGAAAACATTGTGCCAGACTAGCATCCATTGGCTGCCTCTACATAAAAAACAGGAATAATTCCTGAAGATATGAGGAGCGATAATAGTTGTGCCCCAGACCTTAATGTGGCAGTACAGCTAAACCATGTCATATTTGCATTTGTACTGGTTGTTTGGAATGTTGGAGCATGTAAATAATCAACACAGTCCTGTGACTCCAAATCATGGATAAATGGATCCACCAATCTCTCTTTTTTTTTTTTTTTTGGTTATGCCAATTAAATTTGAAGTGCCACTAATGAGATATACGAGAGTGAGAGCGTGGTTGGCCATGGGTGAACATGTTTGGTGAGCCCTTTCTTTTTGGATATGAGGCATACAGGGGACTGGTTAGCCAAGAAGAAGATCATCCTCAAGAGAGAGGCTTAAAGAAGCTTTGTTGTTGTCCTAAATTTTAACCCAAAATGAGATTTGTTTCTGGCAAGAGGCTTTGTGATTTGTTCATCTCTAGAGTTTCATCAACTGTAACTCTGAATGAACTTTTTCACCTTTAATGTATGTGTTATATCATTTCATTTTTTTAATGTGTGTGTTATATCATTTCATTTTTTTATCTCTGATGCTTGTGCTATATTTTTCATGAAATGCCTGTTATCATACAACCAGTGTAAAGGTTTTATTTGAAGATCTTAATCAATTCATACTTCAAAAAGTGAAAGAAATGAGAAAAGTTTACTCAACGAGTAAAGCATGGTCTCGACTGATTAGTGTTTTTTCTTATCTCTTATTCTTCTTACAGTTTATTGTGAAAGATAGCATTACTGTCGGCCTGGAAAGGACTCTTTCTACTGGAAACTGGGATGTGAAGCGATTTAGGATGCATCGGAAAGGCATGACCCAGGTATTAGTTTTGATATCTAGCCTCAGGGATAATATAGGGGCTCCTTCTTTGGCAGTTTTTCTGTTCATACATTCACTTGCCTGCATTGCAAATAGTTGATATAATATAAAGGGACAATTACTCTCTGGCTGGGAAAAGATATGCAATTCAGAAATAGGTTTCATTGGCATGATATTTCTTAAAAACAAGGTTTCTTTGGTGATGTATAATGAGATCTTTAAATGAATAACTGAAAATAGTTTACGTGCACTTTACATCTAAATGTGTATATTATTAGGGAGATCTTCATCCAACTTGATATTAACATTTTCCTAAAGGTGTACAAAATCAATGTTACACACATGAAAATTCAAAGTGTGCATTAGTAAAATATGAATTTGGTTCCTTTTAGATCTCAAATTTTTTGTCAGCCTGTATAGTAATTATTGCAAGAAAATTGTGAAACACGATCCTCTCTGTTACAGGTTGTGGCTAGACTTTCCTATATTGGAACATTGGGTCACATGACAAAGATCTCTCCTCAATTTGAAAAGTCTAGGAAAGTTAGTGGACCTAGAGCTTTGCAACCTAGCCAGGTGAGTTTGATGAAGCCATTCATATGTTCTCTTAGTCACATGGTATAAGTGAAGAAGATTTTCAACCACTTAGTCTCTGCTGTCATTTGAAGACTATTGTATAATTTTTGCTCTAAATCCTTCAATTACAGTGGGGCATGCTTTGCCCCTGTGACACTCCAGAAGGTGAAGCTTGTGGATTGGTGAAAAACTTGGCCTTGATGACACATGTTACGACCGATGAGGAGGAAGGGCCAATTATTTCTCTGGTATGATTTCTGTTTCTCCAAATCATGAGCATCTTTAAACACACAACATTTTCTAGGGGATGCATTTACAATTGGATATGTCAGTGCCTGTGTATGTGTACAATCAGAGTCCCCTTTTTGAAACTTTCTTTTTTTTGGGATATTATTTTGAGTTGCCTATGATACAGTATGTCTTTTTGTTTCTATGAGGTTGCTACTATAGAGTGTTGGGGCACTAACTTTGAACATGAACAGAAAATGATGGTAGCAAAAATGAGAATGTTGAGATTATGTGTGGACACATTAGACTAAATAGAATAAGTAATGAATGCATTAGAAAAAAAGTAGAGGTAGCCCCAATATATGAGAAAATGAGAGAAATATGCATAAGGTTGTTTGGACGTGTGTAGGAGACCCTTAGATGCACTAGTACAGCATCCAGAAAATAGAGAATTATTAACTGAAATTAAAAGGGGAAGGAGAAGACCTAAAAAGAGTTGGAAAGAATCATTCAAAAAAGACATGAATGATCAAATGAAAATGTGTTGCAATAGAAAGTGAGGGAGAGATATGATCCATTAGACGAGCCCACGTAGTGGAATAAAGGTTTTGTTGTTGTTGTTGTTGTTGTTGAGTTTGCTACTATAGAAGCATTCTAACTATATCTAACTTGAACGTTGTAAATACTTGTTAATAGAATTGCCAGGTCTTTGAAAAGGACATGAGGTCTATCTGTAGTTCTGTTATGCCAAAAAAAAGAAAAAAGTTTGTCAATCTATAATTGTAGAATATATGGAAACACTCCTGACTTTTTTAATTGGCTTTTTGTGCACAAGATTTTTCTTGTGCATAATCAACGTTGTTCAATTTCATTTGTGTTTCAAATCTTCATGGGCAACCACAATTTTTTTATTATTGAAAATTGCAGTGATCTAAATCTGAGATTACAGCTGTCATTTCATCAATTTTTACTGACTTAGCATTCTCTCAGTAGCCTAGAAGAGCTGAATTGGTCTGGTTTCAGCTAACTTACGAGCCTCAGAGTACTAAATCCTTAATCACTTAATTATTGCTTTGGTATCTTGGTTATCCTCAAGTATTGGAGCAGTGAATCCTTAATAAGTGGAACTATGGGGAGTTGCCATGAGGTGCCATCTACGTTATTTCTGATATCTGAAATGTGTCTTTTCGGTCTCTAATCTTGGCTGAGTATATGTGACTTCAACATATCAAAAAGATGGAGAATCAAACCTATTTCTTGATTAACATCCAAAAGAAAACTGTTATAGAAGCTCAAAAGGGTGAAAATGGGGTCCCAAATAAGTAAAGATGTGTTAAAAAGCAGTTTCGTTTAATCCTATTCCTAATCCTAAACTGGATAGAACAAGGGATCCATATGTAAATATAGTATCTATATAAATATGCTCGAATGACCGCTCACTGCAATGAGAATGTATAAAGCTCTAGTCCATCAGTTTATATTCATGCTGATTCCCACCATCTTATTTGGGGTGATTTATCCTAAACAAGATGTAAGGAAACTAGAAATTCTTTTAAAGAATTCAATGCGGCAGTTCCATTTGTAAGCACAGATTTAATTGGTTTTTATATCACTTTGTTGTCAGCAAAATTGGAAGAAAGAAACGAGTTGCAACTGATAATATTTGCTAGCAATCAAACTTCTGGATAGCTATATAAGCATGTGGATCCCTATTTTCTTTGAATGTCCTATGCTATATGTGCAATTCTCTCTCTCTCTCTCTCTCTCTCTCTCTTTCAAGTTCCAGTAAAAGTTTGGCATTCTTTGTGCATTAGTGCTACTGTTTGGGGGTTGAAGACTTGGAACTACTGTCAGGGGAAGAACTTCACATGCCGAACTCCTTTCTGATCATACTGAATGGGCTTATTCTTGGAAAGCACAGGAGGCCACAGGTAGGGTCATACATATACTGGGGAAATTGTATTTACAATGAGAAAATAGCTACTACATATGGATATGACTCAAAATATGTCGATAGGCTTTGTGTTCTTAAATCTAAGGGTGTGATGAGTTCTGGTACCTCCAATCAAATGGTAAGCATATGATTGCAAAATTAAGGCTGGACAAAAGTGTGAAGATAATAAGGGCAATCTTGTCAATTGCACTAGTATTCAGTCACCCATGTTGGGTAGGCATAGTTTTTCTCTCAGAATACATTGATACAAAGTGCTCTAAGTCATCATTCTTATGGTACTGTTATATTTCTTTGTTGGTTTTACTCAGTGTTTTGCTAATGCCATGAGAAAATTAAGGAGGGCTGGTAAAATTGGTGAGTTCGTGAGCATTTTCGTGAACGAGAAGCAGGTAATTTGATGCTATCCTGTGCTATGTTCTGCTATGCATAAAATGATATTGCTAGAATTAAATTGAAATAAGGAAATCTTTTGCAGCACTCTGTTTACATTGCATCAGATGGAGGCCGTGTATGTCGTCCCCTTGTTATTGCTGATAAAGGTGTATCTAGAATTAAGGAACACCATATGAAGGAGTTGAAGGTAACTCTCTTCACTGTGTGTATTATCTACTAGCATTGGTTACACCACTTAGAAAAATTTGTTTGATCGGCAGGATGGAGTCCGCAATTTTGACAGCTTTCTTAGGGAGGGCTTGATAGAGTATCTTGACGTTAATGAGGAGAACAATGCTCTGGTTTGCAGCTCCACCATATTTTCTGAATTCTTTTAAAACCAGAAAGATTAAGTATTATCATACTTACTGCTGCAGAACCATGCATTTAACAGATTGCTTTGTATGAAGGAGAGGCTACGAAAGAAACAACACATATTGAAATAGAGCCTTTTACCATCTTAGGTGTTTGTGCTGGGTTGATTCCTTACCCGCATCATAACCAGTCCCCAAGAAATACCTATCAGGTTAGTTGTTTTCTCTGCCACCAGTCATATTTAATCAAAGCCCAAAAACGAATTTAACTGACTGGTTTCATTCATTTGGTAGTGTGCAATGGGAAAGCAAGCTATGGGGAACATCGCTTATAACCAGGCAAGTGGCTGCAAGTCAGATTGGCTATCTAGATTGTCCAAGATCGGTTATAAAATTTTTTTTATTGATTTTTCATGTGTTGAAATTTATTTGGTCAATTAGTTTTTGGAACTTGGAAATTTTTGCATTGAAATTTAATTATCCTTGGCAGCTATGATTAGTGTATGACAATATACACACTCAAACACATGCAACTTGAATGAGTTTTATTCCATTTGAAATCTATTATCCAGACCTCAAGGCATGTTATTAGCATTGGAGGTATACATTTTTCTTTTTTTTTCCCAATCTTCTCTCTTTGGATCTGGACGGGGAGCCACCATTTAGGCATTTTTTTTTTGACTTCCAATTATTGCAATAGTTCCATATATCTGAAGTTTTCTTCAAAATCATGCACTAAAAACATGAAGCAGCTGCAATTTTTTGCTGACATTTTTTGAGGACACAATCCTTGTTTGAGTTTCTCGAAGTTACTTAAGTCTATCATCCGTTGTCCTTTAATCCGCCACGATTACCCTAAGACTATTATTTGACTATATCGTTGGATTTGTAAATGATCCAACTAGCATACTACTGATTTTGTGTACTTGCAGTTATGTCGGATGGATACATTAATCTACCTTTTGGTATATCCTCAACGACCATTATTAACAACCAGAACTATAGAGCTGGTACGTAGGCATCCTCTCATATGTAGTATGCCACTATTCCATGAAAATAACAGTTTCAGTTGCAGGTTAGATATGATAAGCTAGGTGCTGGGCAGAATGCAACAGTAGCAGTGATGAGTTATAGTGGATATGACATAGAGGATGCAATAGTTATGAACAAATCATCCCTTGATCGTGGTTTTGGGCGTTGCATTGTGATGAAAAAGTATATACCATTTTCAACTTTGACCTAATTTACTTTTCTATGTCAATACTTAATTTTTTCAGTTATCATTCCCTGTTGTTGCTACTGACCCCTCTCTCTCTCTCTCTCTCTCTGTGGCTCTCACTCCCCCTTTCTTGAAACCAGGATGGTTGCTGTGAGTCAAAAATACGAGAATGGTGCATCTGATAGGATAATTAGACCTCAACGTGAGGGATATGAAGCAGACAGGATGCAGGTTTGTATCCATGAATGTTTAACTCCATCAGAAGAATTACTTAGTCAAATTGCTGTCTTGTCACATCATGTTCCCTTCGAAGTTCCAAATGTGGTGGAGGCTGATTATGCTGCTAGTCTTATTATTAAATAAGACAGTCTTATGGCCTGCTAGATGCCTTATTTTGGTTATATTATAGCTCAGCTCTCTGCTGCTCAGAAAGCAATAAAGATTAATGAGCAACCTTCAAAACACCCCTTATCCTTGAATTGTCCAAATTTCTTTTCATGGATTCATTTTTTAACCATTGTGTGATTCTGAAAATGGGTAAATATACTAAACAGATGTCAATGTTATTTTTTCAAGACCTCATACCTTCATTTCAATATATTAATTTTTTTATTTTTTTTGGGGTCTAGGATTTACTTATTGAAAATTAACATTGATTCTGTGTTCTCAACCTGTAATGTTGCATGCAGATTTTGGATGATGATGGAATAGCTGCTCCAGGAGAAATAATCAGACCCCATGATATCTATATCAATAAGCAGTCTCCTGTAGTTACGAGAGGAACCCTCTTGAAAACGGCACTGCCTGATAGGTTTATTACTCAAAAGAAGATGCAATATTGATATCCCCTTTGTCGTTCTGGATTTTGTGGCTAACATGCTCTTCTATTACTGTTACATCAGTGCATACAAGCCAAGCAGGCAGACATACAAAGGTCCTGAAGGGGAGACAGCAGTTATAGACAGAGTAGCTCTCTGTACTGATAAGAATAACAATTTATGCATTAAATTTATGGTTCGTCATACTCGTAGGCCTGAGGTATGATAATTTAGTTCAGCTTCAAGCTGGCTCACAAACTTTTTCCTGAGAATAAAAATCCTTTTCTAAGTCTGGGAAGTTATGAGTTTGTGTTTCAACCAGGTTGGTGACAAGTTCAGTAGCAGACACGGGCAAAAAGGTGTTTGTGGTACCATTATTCAACAGGAAGATTTCCCATTTTCAGAACGTGGCATATGTCCTGATCTTATTATGAATCCTCATGGATTTCCAAGGTAGCCAAACGACTTGTATTTAGTTGGATTGTATTAATCACTCTTCTGTTCATATGTTCTATTTGATGTCTTAAGGAGAGCTTCAGAATAGGTGGATCTATTCATTGAATGGATGTCAATATTTTCCGCAGTGATTAAAATCTGTCATGCTTTTGCTGTATATGTTTTTTTCTGGTGTTATTTGCTCAGAAGTAATTACTAAAGTAGAATGGTGGAATATAAAGTGGGAAACAAAGTGATTTCAGTATTATAGTTGATTGGGCGCCAGTGATTTATTCCTAAGTTTACATGTCATAGTCTTAAATTGCTGCTTATAAGTCAGATTGCATCTCTTATCGGAGTAGATCTTCTCATTTTCCTATTTGGCAAGTTTTGTGGTCTTCCATCATTACACTGTCTTATTATATTGTGTGTGTGTCTGAATAGTACAATCCCCCCTTGGATTACCTCACAAGTAATTTTTAATGTGTAAACCAGCCGTATGACAGTTGGAAAGATGATAGAGCTTCTTGGGAGTAAAGCTGGAGTTTCAAGTGGAAGGTTTCACTATGGAAGTGCATTTGGAGAACCCAGTGGTCATGCGGACAAAGTTGAGGCTATAAGGTTCTGTTTTTCTCCTAGACAGTCACTTTATGTTTCCTAATTTAGGAATTCTGATTCAACCTTTCCAGTAGATTCTTTATAGTCTATTTCTTTTATTATCTCATTCAAAATCATGGAAAGGAAATTCCTATTTGATATAGCTATTTGTGAGTTTCTCATGAGGAATTCTCATCTTTACCTCAGTGAAACCCTTGTGAAGCACGGCTTCAGTTATGGTGGCAAAGACTTCATTTATTCTGGTCTGTGTTCTTTCCTCTTTACTCTTACATATTTTTATCTGCTAGAAGCATATTTGGTGAAGCATCACATACACAACAGAGATATCATTGTAATCTGGACTGCCATGTTTTAAGAGTTTATGCATATCGTAGCGTATATTAGTTTTGAAGCAGGAGGTTACCTGATGAAGTAACTCAATTCAGTCACCGTGATTCCAAGGAAATCCATCATTCTAGATCTAGAGGTTTGCCTTTAAGGGTATATCGGGCAATTGGTATACTTTGAAAATATTCCTTATGCCAAGTTAATTTTCATATGTGACATGTTCATGAGTTAGTTTTGATTGGATTCAGATACTAGTAAGTGTTTTTGTTTAAATTATATATAGTACGGACATAACACTATAGTGTGCTAATCAAAATTGAATTTTTTCTGCACGGATTTATAGAGTCCATCTATAATTACTGGAACGAATAATATTGTTGCCCAATATAGAATGGATAAAGGAAAAATTTTCTTTTGATAAGTGATTCTCTGCAGAAATTAGGATGTAGGCAAAGTATCAGTTAAATGCTTGGATGAGGAAACTTAAAAAATGCTACTTATTATTTCTGTATTGAACTGAAGTTTGGTCATTTAGAACTGGTACAAAACTTTGTCATCCCACTTAATTCCAAATGTTATGCATAAGAAAGTGGATAGTGACAGTAGAGTGAGTTTGATACTTGGGGATGGATGCATACTACAACACTACTACTAAGCCATAGAAGCATTCTTCAAATTTTAATCCAAAAAAAAGAAAGTAAAACACGAGTATATTTTGTTTTAAATATTAAGAAAACATAATAAAATTCATAAAAAATTATAGTATTATTTACTGATTAATAATAATACACCAATCAAATTTACTGATTAATTTTAGAATTTAGAGTAAAATTTGATAAAATAATTAATATTTTATAATTACGAAATATTAGAGCTATACTAGAATTATCTTACCATCCATATTATATACTACATCATTGCTAAATCATACGCATAAAAAGGGTGCTATCTTATGTTGCTGGGTAAAGAATTAGTTTTTAAGTACCAGTGAATTTCTTGATGTAGCATTCACATGGTAAATACGAATGAATATTTATGAGCACTCTTATTTAGTAACTTCTGTCATAAAAATGTCACATCAATTACTAAAAAATTCATTGTGATTTTTTCACTATGTATATTATTGTTACATTCTGAATATGTAGAAATTCAATGATGCATAGTGAAATATATTTGACCTGTCTTTTTTTGATTTATAGGTCTTGATAATTTGTTTACCAATCAAATTTTAGAATTTACTGATTAATTTTGGAATTTAGAGTAAAATTTGATAAAATAATTAATATTTTATAATCACTAAATATTAGAGCTATATTAGAATTATATATTAATAGATGGCTATTCATTTTAAATAAAGATAATAATTGTAAGTATATTTATACATGAATTAAAATTACATAGAAGTTTAATAGAATTCTTATATTACTATCCAAGGTCTAATGGAACTCTTACATTATTAATTTTTATAGCAATTAATTTTCATACCACTCTTGTATTACTAATATTTTTAATTAATTAAAAGAGTAAAAAGACAACAATATCCTTAAAAAAATATGATAATTACATTGAAACCGACTGACAAACTTTTCCCTTTTTTATAATAGAGATATAACTTGGATACAATCTCAAAGTGGGATTATGCTTTTAATACTGCCTTGGTCATGAATTTTATATCCCATGCTAAGCCATATCAAGGGAAATTTACAACCACATGAATGAATTGAAATGTATCATTGCCCAGTATGTTGTCAAACTCAAAATCACTCTCCTTTTGCAGGTATTACTGGGTTACCCCTGCAAGCTTATATTTTCATGGGCCCAATTTATTACCAGAAGCTGAAACACATGGTGAGACTAGAATTATTTTCAGCTTTCCGTTTTTCATGTTTAATGCTTTGTGAAGTTGCGGTGACATTTTCACCTTTGCTTCCAGGATTATGCTCAAGTTTTTTCTACGAAGTTGATGTAAATGTCTACCAATGGTTTGACCATGTGTACTTTTTTTTTTTGGCACTACATTGAAACTAATATTCAAGTGACCTAGGAAGGAACACGCAGATAAACATTATTTGTCCTGCCTTCATTTTCGTATTATGGAAAATTGAAAAGCAAAAAAAATTAGAAACTGACTCTAATTGCTTGCAAAGAGAAACGTGTATAAGTCAGTGTTTTTAAGATTGGGTGAGTCTGTCCGTCCAGTTGACCAGTTTGAGAGAAGACAGCTACCATTCTGGTCCCATTGGTACTGAAAATGAAGAAACATTGAAGATTGGTAAAACTGCAGAATCCCGAAGAGCATGAGGTAATTTGAACCAGTAAAAGCCTGGCTTTCTGCAAACAACTTATGCAAGCCAGGGAAACTTGTCAAGTCTTTTGTCACTCAACTATCAGTTTGTTGCTTACCTTTCATATTTTGCTCTTCTTTCTAATCATCTCTGTGGTTTTAGTTTTTACTAACAACCTCATGTGTCAAATCCTTCTTTCATATATTCGTCAGAAACTTCAGTAGCAGATATATGACTATTCTTCTACATACCTTGAGGAGATAAGAAAATCACGGACTTTATTTTCTCCTCCAAGGAACCAAAAGCACTTACTTATGGATGGCTGCTACTCATGATTTTGCTACCTCCTACATTTCCACCACTAGCAAGTGTTGTTTGCTTCATAATGAGATTTTACTTCTTAAGTTTGATTTGGACAAATCTGTTAAAATCTAGAGTGATTGTTGTAAACTGGTTGTTGATGTCAGGTTTTGTGTACTATATTTTGCATATATACGTTCAGTTGTAGGTGTTGAACATGTATTTAAATGGAGATTTTTTTATTGAATTGTATCTCTAATGGAAGGTAATTGAAATTAATTTATTCGTTGTGCATGTGATAACATTTATTGATTGATTGAGAGAGAGAGATTTCTTGATTTACTTGCATCTCCAATTAAAAGTAATTGATTTGCCAAGGCTGTTGTGCATGGGCTTATTGTTCCGATAAAAATAAGTGCTAAGAACTTAAATTGACATGTAAAATCCAAGTGTTGTTTTGGTTGGCATAGAAGTTTACTGTGGTTCTGCTGAAGACTTACAGCTATTCTGAGCATTGTGATTTCGGCATATCCTATGACTGCTTGTCATTTTTTTTTTCTCTGCATGATGCATTCGTTTGCAATTATGTAATTTCTTTTGGCGCAGGTGTTTCTGTTTTAGCCCTAGTTGGTAAATAAGCAATGATATTGGATTGTGTTTGTGTGCTTTATACTTTCCTTACAGAAAATGCATGCGTAAAAGAATCTTATTCTTAAAGGTGCCAATGTTGTATTGCACTTTAGGTTTTGGATAAAATGCATGCTCGAGGCAGTGGCCCACGAGTGATGATCACGAGACAGCCCACAGAAGGGAGAAGTAGAAATGGAGGTCCGAAATTTTGTTCAACTCAAATGATATGAAGTTATTTTGAAATATAAAAACATGTGACCTGATTGTCACAATTCTTCAGGGCTTCGTGTGGGAGAAATGGAACGCGATTGTTTGATTGCTTATGGTGCTAGTATGCTGATATATGAGCGCTTAATGATTTCCAGTGATCCTTTTGAGGTTCAGGTGTGTAAAATCTATGCAGAACTCTTTCTTCTTGTTGTGACTGCTCGGTATATCATTATTTTCAAGTAAATAAGTGGATAAAAGCTATTTTGCCATATGAAAGCTAAAAGATATTATTTCAGGCCATAGTTTTTATCTGGTTTGACTTGTATTGAATGAGCATGCTAGTGTGTCACTCCTTATGTTCATGATCCATTTTCCATCTTGATATTTACTTACAGCAGCCTTTTCATGTTTGTATTCACACCTTTAAATATATGGTCATTTTGAGTCATGATTTGTGGTACAGGTCTGCAGAAAATGTGGTCTATTAGGATATTACAATTATAAGCTGAAGACTGGTGTCTGCGCAACATGTAAGAATGGAGACAACATATCTACCATGAAACTGCCATATGCATGCAAACTCTTAATCCAGGTAAAGCTGTGAATATTATGTGGGTGGTAGCTGATTGTAACTAATGAGCTTATCCACTATCTGGTAGCTTTCCTTTGTTGTAGGTCTTTTAAGTGAAGTTGTTTATGTTCTTTTTCTTGGTCTAGGTTGCCTCATGCAAAGACATATTTCAATGTCCTATAGGGTTATTAATTCCTGTTATAATTATTTTATTATTGTTACTGATTGTTTAAACTGTCCAGACATCCTCGTGTGACTTCCAATGGATTTTCTCCTTGGCATTTATATTTTTTCAGATTTTTTGGTTTCTCTGTTGCATTAATCAGTTTCATTAATTTCATCATTTTCATTTTCAGTTTCTTTATTTTCTTTCCTGTTTTATATTGTTTTTTTTTCTTTTTTGAGGGGTGACATACAAGTAAATTTCATTACTTCCAATGTGGGTGCCTTTTCTTTATTTCTTCATGGCTTGGTTTGGATGGTTTTCACTCCTTTATGTTGTTTGTGTCTTGTGAATGTCTTGAATATTTTCTCTAGTGGTGGAGCTGAATTTCCCTCAACAAACTCCTTTGTCGAAACAATAACTTCCCTGTTCTTAAACATGTTTAGTTTGTTACTTCAATGCTGAAATTACTGACTTCGACCTTGAATCCTTGCTTGTCTGCCAGGAACTCCAATCAATGAATATTGTTCCCCGGTTAAAACTCACTGAGGCTTAGATTCCATTCTTTCTTGGAGAATACTTCGAAAGGAAATGCCCATTATGATCAAGGAATTGCAGCCTTTAGTGCTTGCTGAGGCTGAGATTGCATTATGCTCCTCGAGCCATGGGAATTCTTCCAAAGGAAATGCATACTGTGATCAGGGAACTGCAGCTTAATACTGCTCTCATATTCCTGGGTTACTTATGATGGCATGTACAAAGACAACTGCGGGTTGGTAAAGCGTATTCTGTCTTGTAAGGATCCGAAAGGAAATGATCGTAATTTTGTACGAACGGCTCTAGCCCCACCTTTATTCTATTTTGTGCAGGAAAGTACAGAGAAAAGACAAACTGGTATTATGTGACTATCGTTTTAGTAAACATTTCTAATGATTAGACCTACCCCAACACAACACTGCAAAGCTCCGACGTTGTTTGGGATGGTGTTCTCTGACAATAATCGACACGGCTATCGGAATATACATATGTAGTCTGCAACAATTTGTGCTACACAAGCAGGACTTGGATTTAAAGATACACAAGGAGATAAAGGAACATTAACTACATTTTCTTCCTAAATGTCCTTAGTTCCTCCTTTTGCACCCTCCTTTACTCCGAAATCAAATGAGACGATTTTAACACCTCAAAACCAAGTGTATGCCTGAGCGCCCTACCAGGAAGGATGAAGTCAAAATTGCGGTGGTTTCTTATAACAGATTTGAATTACAAATATAATTTAGATAAAGTACACTTAAATACCTACCGCATACCTAATTTACAGCTAGTTAATAACAATGTGTCGTTACATCTACAGCAAGAAGTCTTAACATCCTAATCTGAACTGATTAGTTGGTTTTTCTACTTCAACTTTACTATACATATAAAGTAAGCATGAAGTCATAAGACCCGGAACAACAAAGCCACAAAAATCTGGATAACCACAGTACTCAGCTCTGCTCCTTGTATGGGGTCCATATTAGTTTACTAACATCAACTTCCAGACCACCTCTGCCAGCAGCTTTCAGATGACGATCCAAGACCTTAGGATCTGCACATATGACATGCTGTCCCTTTCGGTATTGGATCAATTCTAAAGTTTGAAGAGTGGTCAAGATATCCTCAGCCTTGATGGCAGTCATGTCGCTAAGCTCCTGCATGAGGAAATGGATGGGAGGAAACATGTTAAAAGGATTACTAAAAATGTATTGTGGCGGCCAGACTGGCAGAAAAGGGTTAAGAGATGATGTAATGTAATCTCATGTAAATTTATGACAAGCAACTTTTCCAGTTCTAGAGAAATTAACCTTCACTCAACAACTTGAGCTAAAACACACACACACACACAGAGAAACCAGATCCTTTAAGGTCAATAAAAGAGTGTGTACATCTGTTCAACTTACATGAAGAACAAATTCTGTATCACATAATAAGGTCCTAGCCTATTGTAGTATGCCATTGACTAGGGGAAACATACACCTTTAAATGAAAACTCATGACTGAATACCCTGAAAGCAACTTCTAGATTTGCCAGCATTCACTCCTGTTTTGCATTTGTGACCATGCAATCTAGATCAATTCACAAATCCAAGCAACAATACATGCTTTAACATTGAAATTACTGATCAGACATTCAAGATGTAACTTGAAATCACATGTTTTTTTGTCATCATGCTTGTGCTCCAAGGAGATGAGTAAATAAGATATACATTTTTATGCATGCAAAAGATTCATAAGCATTTAACAATTTAGAGATGGTCAATGGCAAGTGTATACAGTACAACAAGGACTGCAGATTCAGACCTTGATAGAAATGTTGCCCTTGTGCTTTTTCAATATGTCCAGAAGAACGCGAGTCCAATATCCTCGATAGCTCAAGAGTCCTAGGTCAGAAAGTGGCCTTTCTGGTGTTCCAACTTTGTTTTCTTTTTTTGACAGTTCATATGCTGCATCATAGTTAGACAAAGTTTAGCATTACTAGCATGTGAAAGTCAGGTGCTGCAATATCACCACACAATAAGAGCAGCAATAAACAGCAGAAATGGAAATATTACAGTGATAGAGCACCCTTTTAACTATTTCTGGAATTCAATCATAAAAACTCATAAATGATTACAGGACCGGGTGGATATTTTCTTCTAGATCTCTGTTACAGCCACTGAAAAAGACTCTAAAGAGTAAATATAAAAAGCTTTTCTTGTTTGAGCCCGAAAGTCAAATATGATAGAACTGTTATTAACTAACTTTCAAACTCTTCAATTTGCAATCACTACATATTCAAAGTTGTAATGAAAGCAGAATAGAGGATAAAGTCCTAGTCATGTAGATGTGTTGCTTTCTGAATTGTGATAATCAATTTATGCTGATAAACTCAAACTTAGCTACCATAAAAGAGAACCAGAATCAACAGAAACCAAAACCTAAGCCAGGCATATGTGTATGATAAGAATTGTTAATACAAGCTTTCCTTTCTCTCCACCCAATATTCAATTTCCCTCTTTTCCACAGAGACACAGAGGAAGCATTTGCTTAGCTGCATTTAACATACAATATAAATAGGAAGAGAAGGAAAGCAAGATATCAGAATTAGAGACTTACAAAAAGCAATTAAAAATTTCCCGTAACCTTTCCTCTGATATGGAGGAAGAGTCAAAATGCAGGCCAAATTATAGGACTCCTCAGAATGCTTTTCCTGTATCGAGAGTCAAGATACACCTTTATTGTTATGCTCTAAAAAATAATCTCCTATAACATCAAAATACTGTTTAAATGTGTTATTTCATAAATTGCAAGTAACATCACTGGCACACATAATCCATTCAAGTAAACGGAACTTTTGACGAGTGTGTGCCAATCACAATGAGCAAAGGAAGATGATGAGGAAATAAAGAAACTGTGATAACAGGTTTATTATCACAGTTTATTAATTCTCACAAGCCAAACTTTTTGATAGGATATATCACATAAAGTTGTGGTTTCCATAGTTGAACGTGCATTTCCTTCTTTCCGCATCACATATAATCACAATCAAAAGGAAGACATCCAATAAAACACTCATTCAAGTCACCCTTCCCGTATCCTGGTTACCCTTCAACCCCACAAATCTTCTATTCAATTTCAGAGCTTAAGATATTCTCCTAATTGGATCTGCAAGTGTAAGGTAATTAATCAAAAGACCAACCAGAAGATACTGCACTGCAAAGATACTCCCACCTTTTTAAAATAGAACAATTTTCAAATATGTTTACTTCAATAATTAGGTGGACATCTAATGAGGCAGGTGGACATCTACTGACGCAACAACGTAATTATTACAGAACACCAGCAACTAAATCAAGTCAGTTACAATTCATCAACCGGAAGTGTTGGATTGAGGTTTCATACGTTCAAGACACCAATGTTGATTCAAGCACACATTGGTGCAATTAAGACCAATGAACATATCTGTGTATGCCCCCAAATTCCCAATGGCCAAGTAGCAGTGAGTCCCCAAACACAAAAATAAGTTTCAGGTACATCATAAAGTCATAGTCAAAAGAATGATTCGTAAAGTCTTGTAGGACAGAAAAACAATAGAGTTGCTACTGACACAAACTCCTTAAAGTAGAGTATTACCTTTGAAAAATAGCCAACCATGTGGCACCCTCGTTCATCGCACTCACACAGCACATAAAACAGAAACAAGTCCACATCATAGTAAAGCGTCTTATGGTCAAGAAACAATTTAGCAAGATAGCACAGATTCTGTCCATAAACCTTGTTCTTTTTCCCATCAACCTGTTTCAAAGCACAAATCCAACTTTAAACTTAAGGACAACAAGGGAAGAATATCTTATCCTAATAACTCTAGAAATCCAAAGGACATTGATAAAAGACTAATTTCTCAAATCCTTGGTCAGACACTGGAAAACCTCAGAGCAATGAGGTAAAAGGTCATAGGCAGCACAAGGTGATGGTAAGTAAATTAAAATATACCTCAAACATTGACAAGGTGCCACATCGATATATTTCATCACCAGGAGGATGCTTGAGATCACATTTCCTCTGCATGTATTAAAAAAAATAAAAATCAGAACATGCTAAACCACATCATAGGTCAATTTGATAAGATGCATTGTAAATAATCATCTGTTCAGCATTACAGTGAACCATAAATAGCTAAGAAAAGGACAACTAACAGTCTTAAAAAGATGACAGTTCTCATAAAGAACATCTTGTAATGCATCATACAACATCAAAAAATGAATAGCTCTCCCCGCAACATGGAATTAGACAAAACACTAGCAAATAAGGATGACTAGTTGGTTGCTATTATAGACACATCTACAAGTATTGAAATGGTACAAACAACCTGTGTAACACGAGATCATTTCTCTGACCAAAATGGAAACATAAACATCTGTTCAAAGATGTCTGCAAATAGGAAGAAGGTATGAAAAAGACAAAGAAGGTGGCTAACTGGAAGAATTCAAGGCAAGCTCACCATATGCCTCTGAAGCTGTTCTTTGCGCTTCATGAAATTGAGGCAAAATTCACAAAAGTAGAGCTTCACACAGTCATTGTATTCTGGTGGAAAAGGGGAGAAGTACCATGTCTCAATCTCGTATCTTCCAAGCTCTATTGTGGCAATATTTTTTACTTTTGTGAATTCTTCATGTTCACGCAAGCTGGCAGCATCAAGCTCTTCATGCCCCTACACATAAATATTATTTAGTTAACCACTGAAGAAAAGCCAAGCAATTCAGCAGACAAACAAAACAGAAAGGCCATCAAGAAATGCTTGCTCTAACAAGAACATTTAAGAACATGCTATTCCATACAAGCGTGTCCTATTTAAGAACTCTAAACCATCTCTATAATGAGAGAATGGACTACATGTGAATCTAAACTAGTTTGTTGCTTATCGACATGAAGTACATGTGTGTAAAAGCTGTGTAAACATGCACGCATGCTGGTTCCGGATGCACTAACCAGTTTTTTAATGTCACAGGCAATTAAAACAGTAAGCTTCCAAATGATTTGGAGAAAGGGGAAAAAATGTAACAGTGCACTCCAATCAATTTTAGTGGGCAATCAGACTGAATAAAACAGTACTTCACTACTTGCATAATGAAAGGCAAGTGCACAATCTTAATTCATACTACAAAGTGACACCAGTTGACACAATAACTACTGTAACTGTGACCCATCATATTGTGCTATACTAAGCCTTGACATAGTAGTGGCAGAACCTATTGAGGCATGTGGATTAAGCTGGAAACTTTACAAAAGACAACACAAAAACAGTTAGAATCATAAAAAAATCTCAGCAAAGATAAATATTAAAAGAACTTCATTTCTCTAATTTGTTTCCCTAGGAAAACATGAGATCAAAGAGAATAAGTGGCCTTAGTCTTTAGAAACCTTTAAACCAATTAATTCTTTAAGATAAGAGTTATATTTGTGAGGCATTAAGGGAACCCCACACAAAAATGCTAGCCTTTTACAACTCTCTCACCAAACTAGAAACTAAATGAATTCACAATAGCCAAATAATTCAAAGAAACTGCAAAAAGTAATCTCTCTACCAACTAACAAATATAGAACTAAGACAATATATAAGAGCAGTCTTCATCAACATCTACATCACCACTATGCCATGGTATAACATCAAGTATCAACGAAAGCTATATAGTTGATGATCGTAACAATAAGTATCATATGCTGCACAAAAAGAAAATAATTTGATCAAAGACTACCTCCACATGTGTCTCATCAATCTTACGTTTCTGATGGCGTGTCATTTTCAAGCTTGTTACCTGAATACATGAACAATGTGATTGAGTTAATTAATTGAAGCAGATCAATAAGTAATCAATGCATACTGATATTAAATATGACAATAAGAATTAAAAAAAGAAATGTAAGCTACAGAAGCAGACAAGAGATTTGAAACCTATATATAATTCAAGTTTTATTTTGAAACTTAAATTAATATGAGAACCAAAAAGACATTACATCATTCTGAAGACAAATACTCCAGATGAAAGTAAACAAAAGTGAGACTTGTCAACCACAAATGTCATGCTTTTTAACAATGACCACCATGCCTAACACCACAAGAACATATCTAAATACGCTCATGTCATGTATAAAGATCAAGTGAAAGAATTCCACTAGTTAAGAATTACTCAATAACAAAGAAAAAACAAATTCAGCAAGCTCAAGACTCAGAAAGTAACCAAAACTAAACTTGATCATACTGCATTTTTGCCATTTATAGAAAACTATGGGCAGTGACGATGAGTTAAAGAAAATCTCTCTTTGATATCTTCCAACAATATCACAATTTGGATGATGCTTTGAAATGATAAATGGGACAAAAGCAGCATTTGATAGTGATAGAAGCAAGTGCTCATGAATGGTTAAAACGAGGAAGGAAAGAATTGGAATGCTTGAAGAGGTATCATACAGTACAAAATGTCACCAAGGATGAAAATCAAAAGATGAGTTTAAGTGACAATTACTCTCTTGCCTTTGTGACCAAAAGCAATGCGGCAAAGAGAATCTAACAACTATGAGGTAAGATAGTTTGACAAGCTCAAACTTTTCAAACATAATGTCGACAAAACTTCACTAGCGACAAATTCCTACTTAAAAGGAATATAAACAACTAGGTGATTAGAGAAAAGTGCAGCACCTTATCCTCCACCTTTTCATCCACAACAGTCTCTACTGAATCAAGATCAAGTTGTTCAAGTTTCACCCATTCATCAAGCCTCCTATTAACTGTCCAAGGAGCAAAGAAAAAAATGCGGGAAAAAACCGTAACTGTTAGTTGTGGTGCAGCATAATTGTACATCAAATGATGAGAATTAAATGCATAATGGTCTTAAAAAAACAAGTAAAGCAGCAAAGAAACCAAAAGACAGAAGATCATCAGAAAGCAACAATTCATACATAATAGCCAGTAAATATTTAGTCGCGAACTCCATTACCAGTTGAAGAAGAGCATTTCAATCTGACAAATTGGTGAAGTTTTTTCTAATGCAAAAATCTCCCTAAAAAGTGAAATGACTACATGAAACTATCAATACAATCTAATACTATGCCCTACCGCCCTAGTAATTGTTACAGGGGGAAACCCCTCTTCTATGTTAGTTCTTCATAGTCTAATCCAAGAAAAAAAAAAGCAGCTTTTACTTTTGAAAAAAAAAAAGTTAAAAGTACAGAGAAAAGAAAGCTTAAGCACCATATTGAGCTATAAAGCCGCATATATAAGCTCATATTATCTGCTAAAAATTTAATCTTTTTAGATTTCTGAACTTTGTACCGTTTTCACTATATTAATAATACATGAGAAAAATTCAGGGCAAAACTATTCTGTTATTGAGTTTCATGGATTCAATAAACCATGAAAAACAACTGAATACAAAATTCCATAAAAATTTAAGAAAAAAGGCGAAAAAAATTCCGACAACAGACAACGAAACCCTAACCCTAATCGCAAAATTCTTTCCAAACGTCAAAAATAATTGAATTTTTACTAATACTCACATTCGGTGTAGTGAACATAGTATTCATAGTCATTAGGTCCACCGAACGGCAACTTCCGGCGTTCGATGACTTTGACAGGATGATATTTGTTGTCCCTCCACCGGCATAAAACGCGTGTTCCGACTTCCAGAGGAAGTATGCTGGCCTTCCTCTTTCTCGACGCGTCGTTTTCGTCAGCCAGAATTCCGTTTGATACAGACGGCAGAAGGCCTCCGTCGGTGACGGTGGCGTTGAGTGTCGCAACTGAGCCGTTCTCGGCATTTGTCGGTGGCTCTATTGAACCCATGTTGTAATAATTTGTTTTTTTTCCCCGTCCGATGGGAGTAAACCCGACAAGATAGATAAACTTATCGCAGCATATATTGAATATGGGATAGATAAAGGACTAATATTAAATTAAACTAAATTGCTAATAAACCCAAAATAAGAATTTAACGAATTGATTGATCACAAGTGTATCCAGCTAGTTCACAAATTATTCCAATTAAGATTTAGATTTAGATTTAGATTTAGGGTCCATTTGCACAACGGATTTCTATTTGTAAATGGAAAAAATTGTATTAGAATGTGTAAAAATTTTAATGGGTATTTTTTTTTATAGAAAAAGTATTTTGGAGGGAAAACATAAGAGGGAAAATTTTTTAAAATTATATTAGAGGAATTTGAGTGGAAAAATTTAAATTCTAAATTTTGAAATAAAAATGTGTTTGGATAGTTTATTTTTATTTGAGAATTTTTTTATTTACAAATGGGAATAGCTTGTCCAAATGCAGCCTTAAATTTCCAAACATGAAAAGTCAATGCTGTTAATGATCAACGTACTAGTTTGCTTTCTTACGTTAATGTTTGGATGGTGTTGTATTTGAAAATTTTAAATCTCGTTTGGATTTGGGGTTTGTATTTATAAATAAAAAAATTCTTAAATAAAAAATACGATTTAAATATATTTTTATTTTAAAATTTAAAATTAAATTTTTTTCACTCAAATTTTTCTCATATAATTCTAAAAAATTTTTCCTCTTATTTTTTTCTCTAAAATACTTTTTATCAAAAAATATCCACCAAAATTTTCATACATTTCAATACAATTTTTTACAAATAAGAACAATCCAAACGAAGCCTTATATTAGAATATATAAAAGTTTTAGTGAAATTTTTTTTAAAAAAAATTATATAAAAAGGTAAATTGGAGAGAATTTTTTTGTTTTTAAATAATATGCAAAGAATTTTTGTGAGAATTTAAATTTTAAATTTTAAAATAAAAAATTATTTGAATATTTTATTTTTATGATTAAAAAATTAGTTTTTTATAAAACAAAATACAAATCAAACATAGCCTAATAGTTTTGTTTTGTTCTTAGTGGGAATGAATTTTGCTCTTAGTAGGAATGAGTTGTGGATTTCGGACAGAACAATCAGAATCTGATAAAATAGTGATTATAACTCTGAAAATTAATGAGTAGGTGGGTGGATGAATTTGAGTCATGTGTAAAAAAATGTTTGTGTATATATTACATTTTAACATGTTTGAATTCACACGGATCATGTTTAAAAAAGTGAAAAAAGTGTTTGTTTATGTATTACATTTTAGTGATTTTGCACCATAGATATGAGATAAAAAATATATATTATAATAGTCAAAGTGCCTTAAAATACATGTTTTAAAATTGCAATCTACACACACCTTGTATGTTTTGGTCTTAAAATGCTTCATGAGATATTTTGAGGTAGATCATCATATTCTGCATTGTGATTTAATTATCTTTAATATATATATATATATATATATACTGGGTTAAAGAAAAACTAAATTATAGTTGGTGACATTTACATTTTCATGAAGAATTGCTATACATATATCACTGGTTTAAAAAAATTTGAATGATCTCTTTTCTTTGTCAATAAAAACCAAAGTAATGGTATTGCATGCCTTATCGAAAACATATTTTAGTTTTTACTCATGTAAAAACAAAGAAGTAGGTTTGATTTTGAAATAGTTTATCAAATTTAAGGCAGTAGGGCAAAGATGATATTGTCGCAGAAGGAGATCAACAAACTGTTCGTGATCCGAAGGACAGTAATGGAAATGCTTAAGGACAGGGGATCCTTTGTGGTGGATGAGGAGATAAAGATGGACAAGAAAGGATTTTGGAGAAAGTATGGGGAGAACATAAAAGAGAGAAGACCTTGATATCAAAAAAGCCAAGCTTAGTGATAGCTCTGATCAGGTAATTCTTCCTTTCTTGTATTTTCAGAGTTTATTCTTGTCCCTTTTCTTCTTCCAAATTTTCTGAGTTTTGGTGTGTCTACTACTTAAAAACTTGATCATCCTAGAATAACAGACTACTTGATCATTCCTCCTCTTACTGTCGTAACCACTGATCCATTCTTGTGATTTTCTATGCCATTGTCTGCTCGGGTTTCCTAGTATTGTTTGGCACTCTTTCCTATATATAGCCTGGCTGTGGAGATTTTCTTGCAAATTTAGGAGTCGAAGTTAACCAAGATTGGTTATGTTGTAATCAGCCCCAGATCATTTGGGGCCTTTACCTTTTGCAGATAAACTGGTGTTACCCTTGAAAGAAAGAATTCGTTATTTTTCTTAACAGAATAAACTAGAGTTTCGCTTTTCTACGGGAGAAAAGAGAACATACTATATTCATATAATTTGCATTAGTTCACTAGATTCAGATTTGAGGCCCCCTCAAAGTTTAGTATCATGCATCTCGGGATTAATTTACTTTGCAAAACAGATTGGTGTACAAATAGAGGTTGTAAAGGTCTTCCAAGGAGCATGTAATTGTTTGGATGCTGAGTATTTGCGTTTCTCAATATCCCATGATCCAGGGATTCATTGATTGTCCATAAGAAGCAGACTAACTAAGATGGGGAATAATCAAGTAGCAAGACAACTAAGAAGAAGAATGATCAAGGAAAAGCATCTTCTTGCACCAGTTGCACCACTTGATAAACCAACTACTTGCAGTCTCACTTTGATTTGCTTCACATATATATGGATGTTCGTCACTTGAATACTGAAGTTGGAAGAAACTTAACTAGTAAAGTTGTGCTGCTTGTTACAAGAATGAGAAGTTTGTTGAGCTCAATACTCCATTTACATGCAGCTTAAATTAGAGGTAAAGAGAGATCTCTTAAAATTTACTTTCCTTGCTGCCTGATAGTGCCTCTGCTATATTTGTTCAGTTGTTTCTTAGGAATAGTTCTTACCGGACACCATCATTGATTTACATATGCAACAAAATCGTTTTATCGGACGCCAACCCCATAGTTGATCTCACCTTTTGTTTTGTTAATTGAGAACACTCTACTATCCATAATAGACAGGTCAACATTATTTGCCTATTATAGTGCTTATGGTTGGAAGATGATGTGATACAGATATGTGTCCTCTTTGCAAAGGATAACGTTGGTGTTAGAATTGGAGAGATATGCGGAAGGCATGTAAGCTGACCATGTTTTCCAAGCAGTTTTGCTTGTCCAAGAAAAGATGGTAACTTATTTGGCTAGAAAAGAGATTGAGAAAATGTCAAATTTTCCAGGTGATCACTGATGCTTTATATCAGAGCTAGTCTCAGATTTTCTTTCATCCGATTAATAAAGACAATTGTGTTTTTAGAAGTGCAATGGAAGTTCTCTTCTTTCTGATCAATGGTAAATCACTGCACGAAATCGAAATCTTGTTTTGATTTGTCTTTCGGGATTATCCCACCAATAGTAGGAAAAAAAAATAGTGGGTCTTTTGTGATGCACAATCTTTATTTCACCTCAGCTGCATTCCTACTGAAATAATTGTCAGATAATGATTCCTACCCTTCTTTTCCATAGCCACCCTCTTATCCATTCTGAAGAGTTGGTCTGATTTTGTAGTTCTGTTTCCTACACAATCATAATCAAAGCTGCTACCATGGCATACATTTCATATCATAGTTTGCTTGTCTTGTAAAAAAACAAAAGACTTCAACTTCTGAAATGAATGGTACTATACGGGAACAAGAGGGATCTACGAAAAACACATGAACACCATACATCTGGAACCAACCTGAGTTTCGAGAGTGATACACTGCCCTACTCGGTCCAACACAGGTTGATTATCGTTTCCTACCTGCTAGATATGTGAGCTCTTTCCAAGTTTTCTTGACAGTTACCAGACAATTCCATTGTATGACTTAAAACTAATGAGTTTAATTGTCTATGACAATGTTTCTTCTTCTCGTAATTTTACCTTAAACAAATGCTGCATCATTTTGCTTTTGTTGGTGGCAGCTCCATAGGATGTTGATGACAGATCAAATTGCTAGATATTATGGTCTAAGAGGGGGGCAATTTGTGAGAATTGATCCGATCAAGTGAGAATGCAGGCCACGGTCACCGAATTGCTGCTTGAAAACATTCCTCAACATCATAATGAAGAAGCTAAATTTACCAAAAACTGAGAAACTGCAGGGTGGGAAGATGGAACATATGGAAAAATGGTGAACTGAGGCAATTGCTTAAATATTGAAAGCAATCTTTGAAAATACAATTTGGAATGAATGATGTGGTGAACATTGCATGAATTTGCTACTAACAGCACACCTTCAAAGATGGACAAGAGTGGAGATGCAAATAGATGTTAAAATATTATTCATTACTCTTAAGGCAGGAGACTAGTTTCAATTAAAGTAATGACAATAGTCGAGAACATCTTTTTAATTAAAGTAGTGCTATTGAATTGTCTTTTTTTCTGTTTTTTCCTTTTGATAACAACATAACAGAGTTAGTTATAAAATAGCTAAATTTGCTCAAAGCAGAACTCTACCTCAGGTTTGGGAAACAAACTTTTCTAGACAAAATGGTGCAAATCCAAACTTTCCAGACTGAATGGTAAAAGCGTAAGGGAATGATGTGTGACTAGTTGGTTGAAATACCTTTTTTTTTTTTAATAATTACTCCCACACCCCTCCTCCACGCTAGGTGGCAATAGATTTGGGAAATTTACAAATATAGCACATTTGACCGTTGACTTTACAAAAATAACACCCTCCTTTTTTTGTTCTCTGTTATAGCACTTCCACTAAAAAAAGACTACAACACCCCTCGGCAGACTTCACTCCATCTTCTTCTTTCTCAAAACCCATTTGATGGATTCAACAAAATTTGTTCTCACACCCCGTTGTTTGCACACCTCATTGTTCGTACACCTTATTGGACTATCATCTCCAAGCAAAAAGGCCGCAATCGTAGAGAAGAAATCGCATAAATTTGATGTTAGTTGAAATTTGCAGTAGTTGAACTGGGTTTGTGAATTTAAAGAAGCGAATGGTCGAGCTTTAGGTCGAGTTTTAGGTCGAGCACAAGGTTAGGTCAATGTTACTAGGTCAACTTTTAGGTCGAGCACTAAATTTGGTCGAGTTTTAGGTCGAATATGTCAAATTTAGGTCGAGTTCGACCTAATGCTCGACCTAATGCTTGACCAAATTTAGGTCGAGTGAATTTTTATTTTTTTTAAAAAAAATTTTAATAAAAAAAATTCATTCGACCTAAATTTGATCGAGCATTAGGTTGAGCTCGACCTAGTATTAGGTCGAGTGAATTTTTTTTAATAATAAAAAAAAAAAATTCACTCAACCTAAATTTGGTCGAGCATTAGGTCGAGTATTAGGTCGAGCACAAGGTTAAGTTGACCTAGCAACATTGGCCTAACCTTATGCTCGACCTAATGCTTGACCAAATTTAGGTTGAGTGAATTTTTATTTTTTTTAATTTTTTTTATTAAAAAAAAATCACTCGATCTAATACTAGGTCGAACTCGACCTAATGCTTGATCAAATTTAGGTCGAGTGAATTTTTTTTATTAAAATTTTTTTTTAAAAAAATAAAAATTCACTCGACCTAAATTTGGTCAAGCATTAGGTCGAGTTCGACCTAAATTTGACATATTCGACCTAAAACTCGACCAAATTTAGTGCTCGACCTAAAAGTTGACCTAGTAACATTGACCTAACCTTGTGCTCGACCTAAAACTCGACCTAGAGCTCGACAATTCGCTTCTTTAAATTCACAAACCCAGTTCAACTACTGCAAATTTCAACTAACATCAAATTTATGCGATTTCTTCTCTACGATTGCGGCCTTTTTGCTTGGAGATGATAGTCCAATAAAGTGTACGAACAATGAGGTGTGCAAACAACGAGGTGTGAGAACAAATTTTGTTGAATCCATCAAATGGGTTTTGAGAACAAAGAAGAAGAAGATGGAGTGAAGTCTGCCGAGGGGTGTTGTAGTCTTTTTTTTGTAGAAGTGCTATAACAGAGAACAAAAAAAGGAGGGTGTTATTTTTGTAAAGTTAACGGTCAAAGGTGTTATATTTGTAAATTTCCCAATAGATTTTGGATCATTCCAATTTGTTAGGTGTTTTTCAGATTTTTCTAATGTGAGATACTCAATAAATATTTTCTTTCTTCAATATAGTACCACATTAAATTTTACCCCCTCACAAGTTTAATCTATACTTTAACAAGCCAATTTTTTCATCGTAAACCTATTTAGTGTTGCGCAAAAGTAATTAGTATCGCATTCTATTTGTCCATATTTTTCCACTAAATTTTTGGTTCAATCAGAAGAAAACGAGTTTAATTAGAAAAAATCATTTACTTTAATTCAATTCTAAACCATTTGTTGGAGAGAAAAACATATGAAAAATCTGACTAAAGTGATCTAATAAGTAATAAGTAGTTAGAACTCAATTTAAATTCTAAAATTTGAGTGAATAGGTTTTGAATTTTTTCAATTTCGCAAGTGCTCTAGTTCTTTCACTTTTGTAATGTGGGGCAAAATCCATGAAATCAAGTATTTTTCTTCCCTATGAGATGCTAGACTACTAATGTGGCTCAGCCTAACTAGTATTTCACCAGGGTAATTATTCGGAAGATTAAAGGTCGAATCCCGAAACTAACATTGTTGGACAATTTGGGGACGGGTATGTCTGGCCGTGGAGAACTATCCCTAAAGTGTATGGCGTTAACCCATGACTGGTTGAATAAGTATATCTCCATGTTTAGTTGAATAGGTATATCTCCATGTAAGGAAAAAATTTAATAATAATAATAAAAAAAGATGGTGGACTACCACTACTACTACTACTTAGCTTTCAATGATAGCGGATTAAGGATGGAATGTTACTTTGTGTCCTTCAATATGGTGGTACATTGGCTTGAGATTGCTTCACACATGAGATTGACTTTGGGCCTTGTCAAACGTAAATAGTATGTAAACAAATTTTATAACATCAAAAGCTTGCCTTTTGGCACGAACATTGCTCCTTCCATAGAGGGAGAGGAGTCTTTGTCGCAATCTACCAACTTCAAAATCACGCCTTCTATTATTTCTGGCCCATAAACCAAAACTCCTAGCTTTTTTTTTCCCCAAATAGTAGTTATATTACTAAGTCAAATGGCAAAAGATACATAGCCAATAAGGCTAAATGAGTTTTCACACACGAGATTGACATTGGGCCTTGACAAAGGTAAATAGTATGTGAACAAATTTTATAACATCAAAGGCGTGCATTTTGGCACGAACATTGCTCCTTCCATAGAGGGGGAGGAGTCTTTGTTGCAATCTACCAACTTCAAAATCACACCTTCTATTATTTCTAGCCCATAAACCAAAACTCCTAGCTTTTTTTTTTCCCCAAATAATAGTTATATTACCAAGTCGAATGGCAAAAGATACATAACCAAGAAGGCTAAATGAGTCTCATGGTGGTGGATGAAACCAACCCCATGAAGACATGCACATTCGCTAAGGAGGAATACGGCGGACTAAATCGAAAAAAACAACAATACTACTTAAGACAAAAGAAATACCCCTAAAAGGAGGACAAAAGAAAATACCTCCAAAGGAGTACAAAAGAAAATAAAACACCCGACGAAATCGGGAAAATGCACCCTACCGAGTAAAGACAACACACTGACACTAAAACTAAAAAAACTAAAACTAAAACAGTTACCGATTAAGGAGGCTAGCACGACTGGGAGTGGTCATCACCAATTGCATGCGAGGAAAAAAACTGAACACCTGGAACCTAACTCTCTTCCCACATAGTCCGTGATGATTCCGCAAACGTTGAATAACGTAGTAACCACACTACTGCCGCAAGCGTTGAATAGTTTGGCCACCGAACTACTACCTTATGCTTGAAGAGATTGCGCCCAAAACCATAGCGCAACACGTTTACCTTTAAAAAAAAAATTTGCACTGTAGCTGCTTACCTTGATTTTGGAAAATTTAGAACTAAAACAAATATTAAAAAAAAACCCCAACAGGGCCCAAAAAAAAAAAAAAGGAAAGGGAAAAAACCTAAATAGAATAGAGCCTGGGGAGGACACACGTCCAACACGAACACCAACACCTTGACAAGAAACTGTTCGAGAAAATGATTAAGCGGACTTTGTCGACTAGTTCTATGCTGTTGTCCCAGAATGCTGTTACCTCAATAACAACCAAGATTAGGCCTTTTATTGCTACCGCAACTGCAACTAGAGCTACAACTACTATCAATAATCTCAAGAACAAAATGATGAACAAGAAGCCTGCAGTGCTGTACCATTATCCATGCCCTGATGGAGCTTTTGCTGCATTGGCTGCCCATCTTTACTTTTCTTCCACTTCCACTCCAGCCCTCTTCTTCCCCAACACTGTCTATTCCCCTCTCAGGTCAACTACTCACTTTTTTTCCTTTTTTATATCAAGTTGGCTTTGTTAATGGACCTTTTCTTTCTGATTGATAATATTATAATTTTTAGTGTTTTTTTTTCAGGGCTGAAGATCTTCCTCTAAATGAAATTGACCAGGTTTACCTATTGGATTTTGTGGGCCCCTCTGGTTTTGTTGATCAACTTTCCTCAAAAGTTAACCGGTGCATTTTCTTGAATTATTGTTTCCTTTTTAGCCTTTTTTTTTTTTTTTTTTTTGTACTTGAGCATCAACTTTTGTATTTCCTCCCTGCTTTTGGCCTGCCAATGAGACTTATGTGTTAAAAGTATCTTTTTTAGGAGCCACTTTGAGGTAGACTTTCATTGGGTTCAACTGGTTTTGACTAATGCAGGAAAAAAATTGGAACTTTATAATTTTACTTAATTTCAGTATAGAATTTGGTCAAGCTCTTCATTACGAATTGTGCTTTGGTGTTAACCTGATGAACTTTTTGCAAGCTGAAATGTAGAGTGAGTTGATTAATTTTGTTTCTGTTGCAAATAAGTACTAATTTATGGATTAAAGAACTATTGTTATATTCAAATCAAGTAAATCAAGCAGCAGTTCATACAACTTAAAATCAAAATATCACAATTTTTCTTTTGGTTTCTTGTTTCAAAATGGTTTTTTACTTTGTAGGGTTATTGTTTTAGATCATCACAAGACTGCACTTGAATCGCTAGGTATGGGAATTTCAGTAAATGGTAATAGTAATGTGATCAAAGTGATAGATATGGAGAGGAGTGGTGCCACAATTGCTTATGATTATTTCAAGGAGAAGCTGTTGGCGGAGGCTGGTAGCAATGTTGATGATGATCGCCGAATCAAAGTTGCTGAATTTGAAAGAGTTAAGAAATTTTTTGAATATGTTGAGGATGCAGATCTATGGAGGTGGCACCTTCCTAACAGTAAAGCATTTAGTAGTGGCTTGAAAGATATGAACATTGAGTTTGACTCCAGAGTTAATCCTGAATTGTTTCAACAGGTAGTTATTACCAAAAGACGGTAAACATCTTGCTGAGTGAGTATATCCAATGAGTTAGTATAATCTTGACTTCTGTTGGACTCCGAAGTTTGTCTTTGTAACTTCTTGGAGATATTTTTGGGTACAAATAATAGTATAGAGTTAAAAGAGAGGTGAACAAGGGAGGTAGTGAAGAAAGATTTATTGAAACAAAATTCCACATTCATTATATGTTGATTAGATATAAGAATTTTAGTCCACAATGTGATCATATACTTGCCACTGAAAATGATTAAGAGCCTCCTTGATCCAGGTATACTCCAGGTACAATGAAACAGAACATGAACTTTAAAGCAAAGAAAAAGTGGAATCTTTATCTAAAATTTGAGGAAACAGACACACATTTTGTACATATTAAATTTGATATTTGTTGTGTCTTTTCATTTATGATTGTAAAAATCTTGGCAGTTACTTTTGTTGGATCCTGAGTTTATTATAAGTCAAGGCACCCTGAGTTTGGCTGAGAAACATAAACTAATACATGATGCTGTTGAGCAATCTTATGAAATTGCACTAGGAGGTGGTGCATTTGGTTATTGTCTGGTAAGTTTCTGCAAAGTGATTATTTATGATTTTTCATGGCTTAATTAAATAAAACTGGTGAAAGTTATGGGCAAGGGCACTTTAGATCTGCTATTTATGTGGATCTTTCTCGATAGGCTGTCAATGCAGATTCTTCTATTGAGCTGAGAAGTGAGCTTGGACATCAGTTGGCTAATAAAAGCCGAAGAAAGAATTTGAGGTTTGCTGTTGCTTGATTCTCATTCATGCCTGACTTGCATAGTCTTCCTGAATATTTTCCTGCTGTATATGCTTGGTTTCTGTAAATTGTTGCTACATTAACAACCCTCAGAAGTAATTGATCAGAAATTGGAAAAAGTAGATCTTCTATTTGTTAGCAATGTATATATAAATAAATCATATGTAGAATCAGCATACACAAAGAGAATGCCAAGAAAATACTTCTAGTTGACTCCATGATCTCATGTCAATGGATAATTTGGGTTTTTTTTTTGGTAGTGCTTATTTATGAATCAGTATTATGTACCTTTATATTAGTGTGCTGCAGTAATGCTCTGAAAGTTGGCAAACATTTTAAAATTCCTTTAGTTGAAGCTAAATTATACCATCTTCTATTCTATGACTCAGTAATCATGAGAATTCTCATTGTTAATATTGCTGCTTGTCAATTTCTTTTACTTTTAATGTGAGGAAAACTGACCTTGCTTCTATTTGTTGTAGAACTCAGCAACGCTAACATTATCATGATCATTATCATGGTTATTGCTTCTACTTTTCATGTGCTTGATTTTCCTTATTTGACGTGACAATTTTTAGTCTGCCTGATGTCCTCTAGGGGAATTGGAGCGATTGTATACAAGGTACCAGAGCTTGAAAATGATCGCCTACTGAAAATAAGCTTAAGAAGTATTGAGAATGAGGACACAACAGAAATCTCACAGGTTCTTCTATTTGTTCAAGTCAGAGAATTTCCTCAGTTAATAAAATGTACATTCACAGTTAAAGCTAATGAATCATGCAATGACCTGCAGAAATTTGGTGGTGGAGGTCATCGAAATGCTAGCTCATTTATGTTATCCTCTGCTGAGTTTGAGAAGTGGAGAGTTCTTGGTGTTGTCTGACCTAGGTGACACTTCAGTTCCAATCAATATGCATTTGTTGTATGCCTTGATGAACATTTGATCCAGATTGTATATGATGCTTTAGACATAGATTCATTAATACATCTAGCTCAAATCCTGTTGTAAATTAGATAGATGTAATAATCTTTTCTGCTGTAAAGAGCTTTTTTTGGTCCTAGTCTCCTAGAGTAATTTATAAAATGAATAAAATATATGTGAGTACTTTCAAGAGTTGATCTACCCAGCATTTCTATGGTTATCAAAGACCTAAAACATGCCCAATGGTTAGTTCTGTTATCTATGTATGACATCTTGTTCAACAAGTTTGTTCAACAAGTTATAGACATGTAAAGATGTCACCCTCGCTGATAAGAGGTGAATTAGATTCTTGTCTGTTTTCACCATAGTGATGAGAACGTTTTCTGGATATATTCAAATTATGTTGTCATCTACTGCATTTCTGACGACTTTTGTTTTATTATGATGACTAATGTCTACCTTATAGTGCCACTTAGAACTTGTAGGGTATCATTAACTGAAGACTTGTAGGGTTCGTTTGGACAAGGCATTTTTATTTACAAATAGAAAAAATTGTATTAGAATGTGTGAAAATTTTGATAAGTATTTTTTGATAGAAAAATTTTTTTGAAGGAAAAAAGAAGAGGAAATTTTTTTTTTAAATTATGTGAGGGGAATTTAAGTAGGAAAATTTGAATTCTAAATTTTGAAATAAAAATGTGTTTGAATAGTTTATTTTTATTTGAGAATTTTCTTATTTGTAAATAAAAACAATGTGACCGGTGAGTCCCAACCGCCATGGAACTTTAGGAACACTTGCAATCGATATTGAACTTAATCAACAATCCTTTTGATGTACCTCTATATTTCATTAATAGCTTAATCTCAAATTATGTACATGAGATCAAGGATACTAGGCCCTTCACTAGGTCAGTCCAGCCAAACCTTATCCTGGGGAGAGAGATCCATAATTAGTCTACTCTTACATAGTTCATGCCTCGTTCGTATATTAGTTATGGTTGACTAGCACTTCAGTAAGCTAAATCCAAGCAAACTTAATCTAGAATTAGACAGTTGCTAGAGTGGTATGAGAGGTTAACTAATCGTACATTATAAATATTGTGCAGGTCTGAGAAACAAAATTCATATGTGTAATTAAACCGAAAAGCAACACAAGATTAAAATAAAACCTCCCTTAATTCTGCAGGTTACACCATGTAACCTCAGTATAAAAGAGGTCAAAACTTGAACTTCTGTAGAGCCATAAAGAAACAGGCTACAACTGACATATCAATCCACATCAATTGAGCAAGACCTAAATACAGTTAGAGATGATCACCATGAATGAGATAAAAGCATAACTCCAAAAGAAATTTAATCCCAAAAAAAGAAAGTTACAGATAAAACTGATGATGAAGAGGTTTCATAATCTTCTTCGAACAGTATGTAATGCATTATTGTTTTTGTGAGAAGTATGAGACTCAAGATTTGAATTTATGTTGTTTGTATGACCTCCCAATCCAATTAGTTTGTGAATGCTACTTGAGATGATTCTCCATGACCAACGAATGGAGTGCTGGATGAACACCATGCATCATCTTTAATGAACGCCATCCATGAATCATCTTCTTCCATGCATGAGGTTGATGATGCTAAGGGAACATCAGGCGACGTTGTTTCATATTCATTCACGACGCTCTGGGAGTAATCCAGTATGGATAAGCTTGACTGTCCTTGTTGTTCTTCTATGTCAGAGCATACTCCATTCTTCTTGAACACACGACACAATGCATATGAATCCTGCAATGAGAAGTTATGGTAAAGACTGAATTAAATCGATCATTCTTTCTCCATTTATATGCATACAGAAACCATGTTGTCTCACTAACAGAGTTTCAATCAGTGACTATGACAATTGTTTTTCATCAATTCAAATGCTTATTGCTCTCAACTGTTCACTAATCCTATAGAGGAGGATAAAAATCAGGCTTTCGGTAACCATCATTTGCTGACGCTGTAATGTTTTCTCTCTCTCTCTCTCTCTCTGTGGGCCCCATTTCTTTTCTTCTCTTTCTCTCTTTGGAGGACAGCAAAATCCCAAGTCAGAGATGTTTCTTACAGTCAATAATTGTGACTCCTGGATTAGACCTCAGAAGGGAGAAAAGAATGATGCGATGCAAAAAATGGAAAGGCTGAAAGGCAGCATCTTATGTCTATCTCACTTAGAAGCTTTTGAAGTACAAGAAAATCTACGTAGCAAATCACAAAAAGAGAACTAGAAAAAAGAATTATGAGAACACTAAGAAGCAAATTTTGTTGTACTACTGTACCAATGGTCAGTTTTCGCAGTCACTGCCTTATTTCAATTTATCAGGCTATATGTTTCTTTCCTCTCTATCCCACTGGAGTATTCCCTCCCCTCACCCCACAAAAGGGATTGACAGATGAAAAGAAAAATGACTACAATTCTCCATACAATTTTAACGAAAACATGATAACATGATAACATTATATTTTATTTTCTTTTCTTTTCTTGTGCCTTTGCGTGATACTTTAATGAGATCAGCATTGCAAAAGGAAATTTAAAAACAAAACAAAACAAAAAGAAAATCATTAACCATATCAATGACAGACATCAAGTTGGTGGACATTCTCAAGAAGGCAGGAACCATATGATGATCTCAATGGCTTATTCAGGTATTTGGAATAAAGTGAAAAGTGACCCTAATGAAAGTGAAGAGTGGAAAACATAATAAAAGAAAAGAAAGCAAAGAGGGCCTAGCTGCTTTTAGGCGACTATATTTTATCTACAGAAAATACATCTTAGATCAGCTGATTTCGTTTGTTGTTGCACGACAAGAATCTTCTATTCCCTGGATTAGATTTAGATCATCATATGATTACCAAACTAAACAGATCAAAAGAAGAATTGACAGAGCTGTCATAGATTCAGTCATATGAGGGGATAGTACTTTTGTCTCATTTCAGAAAGACAAAGTGATGCCAAGCTTTGTCACTCAAGAGATCTTGGCCAATGCAAGAAACGAATATATGTCAGCCATTCTTTTATTTATTTATTTATTTATTTTACTTTGGTTGTTTGTAATACTTGAAAGCTATATAATAAGAAAAAGGAAAAGGAAAAGGGATAAAGTCGGAGTGTCCCCTGTTAGAGAAATGACAAATTCTAAAGCCCTAACTTTTCATGCACGCCATGCAAACCACGTTATCTCCTATATTCTCCGATTCATCTTTCAGTACAAGGGCTGGTCTTTATATATATATATATATATATAACTTTAGTTTTCTTGAAGAGAGTAAATTGAACAAAATGTTTGATAAAAACATGGGGGCACATGTTAAAGTTAAATCATCTTGCTTTCTATCCATCTCCTTTTTGTGTAAAAGAGGGAAGTGAAAAAAATCACGAAATGATGCTTTGATTGCTTTCCAACTTCAAGACTGGAAAATTCATGCTCTGAGTCAAATGGTGAAATCCAGCAAGATGATTAAAGACTTATCTACAGCATTATGACAGTCATTTTTTGAGGGAAAAGTTTGGAATCATGAACCAGTAACAAGGGAAAAAGGAAAGCATTATATATACAAACATTTGAAAAAAAAAATAAAAGAACTTCAGATTGGTGTCTTTTCCAAGAAAACTGAATTTTAAGTGTGCAATGAACACTTGACACCTCTAACTGGCATCATCAGGATCCTAATCACTATGATCATGGCGTCGAAAGGGAATCTGGGCAAACTTTGGGAGAAAATTATTAGAATTTCGTTCTGAAAATGGTTGCATTTTCTTTAAATAATTCTTGATAATAACCAACTACATGATGACAATCTATATATATATATAGTTCAAACACACAAGATCAGGTATTAAATTATACCCAGAAAAGCATGCAAGTTTGAAAAGCTATGGTTTCAGAAAACATATCATGACTTAATTTGTGGAACACAAAAACAAGGATTAGTGGATGTTGAGTGACTTCTCTTTGGCAGAGCTATAATATTTTAAACCATGAAGGACGTCAGCAACAATGTACTGATACAGAAAGACTAACCGTGAGCATGATGATAATGATGATTATGCTAAGACTGCAACTTCTATGCAGAATCCATAGAAGATACGACCAGCATACCTCTATTAATTACGAGTAATCATGAGTGGAAAATCAATGTGGGCTTACCAAAAAACCAGCAATGTTGGCTAGGGTCCTTCCCTTTAAATTCTGTTTTGATTATAATTGTTTTTTCCCATGAATTTGAATAAGTTTACAACTACCTGAATCCCAGAAATTTCCTGATCACATTCCTTGTCGTCCAGGCGATATTCATGCATCACCCAATCAGTCCTGATTCCCTGAGGAGCTCGGCCCCTATAGTAAACTAATGTCTTCTTCATCCCAATAGGCCGACTCTGACTGGAGACCCTCCTGTCTTTCCCTGTGGACTTCCAATATCCAGCTCTGGTTGCTCTATTAGTCCTAAATCCATTTGGGTACTTTCTGTCCCTTGGTCCAAAAAAGTACCACTCCGGATCTCTACTAGGCAAGAACGATTTCTCTGCAATAACAATTCATGCAAAATATCAGATTACAGCGAACAGTGTGCAGAAAAGAGAATTAAACCTTGCTTAATTACTGTATTAATTCGATCATTGACTACAATATTATATCATGGGAGAAATCTGCAAATAAAAATGGGATTTATATATTTTTAGACTAGAAATGGAATGAAATGATCAATTTTCCAGACTCAAACTATGCACATTTGAAATAATTTCAAGAACTAATGGGGATGGCCATTGATCCCTTTCGAGCCATTTCAGAATTGGGATGTGCAGGTGATGTTGTTTTAAAAAAAAAAATCACAAAAACAACTTGAAGAAGGTGATGAAGAAGAAATTAAAGACCTGCCAATTCCCAAGGCTCACATTTGTAGAGATCAACCTCAGGGATGATGTCAAGCTCAATTTCTTCGCCATGAATCTTCCTCTTGAGATAATAATTCACAAGCTCTTCATCAGTCGGATGGAACCTAAAACCAGGAGGCAATCCGACTGGGGCCATTGTCAATTTCCTCCTCTCCTCTCTCCGCCTGTGGAGTACCCTTTGATCAAGATGGTATTTAGAGATGAGGATGAGTTTCCTATAGCATTTATACTAGTGCCACATACATAGATGAAGCTTGTCCTATATGCATGCATCGTATGCATAATTAATAAAGGATTCAAAGTCCTTTGTCTTTGAGTGTACCATCTTTAACTTTTTTGTCTTTTACAGATTCTCAGAAACGTTTCCTGCAAGCCCTTGTCTTATTACATCATTCTTATACTCTCACCTGATCATTCTCCCCTCTTTGCAAATGCATTTAAGTCATATTATATGCATACGATAGGACTGGCATATAATATATAGGTTGGCCATTGCTTTTGCCTCGTGAAATTTTGGGCTAAAAGCCATAGGAGGAACATGGCAATGGAAGTGGTGCTTGATGAAGGCCAGATCATTTCAAAAGTATTTGCATGAGTTGATCATATATATGGTTTGAGGGAAACCCAAGTTGTAAAGGTCGTTTCATACAAAGATTTATATAGAAATTTCCAAAAACCTTTCCATAGTATTTAAAAAAAAAAAAGACCACTTAATTATAAGATCGTCCACTTCTTATAAGACTAATTACTAATTAATATTTGTTCCCAAAAAAAAATTATCTGTACACTAAATTTGTGAATAATTAATTGTTTGGTCAGACCCTAGAGATTTTTCATTATGTGTCAATAAAAAAAAAATCGTAATGTGTAATCACAATTGCATTATAAAATTACACGACTTTATTAAGTACTACCTCCGTCCAAAAAAAATTCACTGTTTAAATGATATAATTTTTTTAAATTATAAAATATAAAGCATTTAATGCACTATTAAATGTATATTTTTATATTAAATAATGGTATTCACAATAATTTTTTATAGTGGCTGATGTGTCAAATATGAAAAAACAAAATTATCCCTTATTATTTTTAATTTTAAATAGTAGATGAACATTAGTGTGGGTTGTATAAAAGGACTTTTATTTAAAAGTGAAATTTTTAAAGAATAAAGAAAATTTAGATATTAATATTTTTTTGACATAGAAATAGTATATAATAATAATATTTTTGTAAGACTTATAAATGCATAAAGGCATCACAACAGTCCTTTTTGGGGCTAGCCGTGAATGCCAACGACCTGGCCTAGGCCAGGAAATTAATGATGTAGCGTGGTCTTGGAGTTGGGAGGTTGTGAGGAGCAGCCTTTGAGTTGCTATTTTTCACGACCTAACCGTTCTTTTTTTTCTTTAATTCTTTTTTTAACAAAAATGACGCCATTTGGCGTAAAAATGACACTAAACATGTCATTTTTTTTATTTTTATTGTTTTTTTAATGATTAGGCATGCGCCACGTCATATGACCGTTGCAAACAAAACACCGGTTTGCCATAGTCATTTCCCCCATTTAAAAAAAAATAAAATTTCTAACGTAAGAAATATTTTTCTTTATAAATTGACATGCATTTTGCCTATTTTTGGTACAAAATATAATATTCTTATCTCCTAAACTCTCTCAAAATTTCTCTATCTAAAAAATGGATCCCTCAATATTTTTAATTTTAATGTAATGTAAAATTATTATGTGTTAATTGTTTTTAATTATTTAATATATGATAATTAAAATTATAAGTTGTATTATTAATATATATAAAATTTGATAAATGAAAAATAGATAATATTTTAATAATTATTAATTTAAATAAGAAGTATTAAATATATTAAATAAATAGTGAAAAAGTAGATAGAGCAGAGAGAAATTGGTAATGTAAAAAAAAAGGCCAAATAATTAGTATGAATAATTTTTTAATAATAACTGTGTGAATAGCAAAAACATGATTTTAGGCTGATATAGCGTGGCCTGAATCAGGTCTGAGCCAAGACCTGTTGTGGATGCCTTAAGACACAGGACTAGCACATAAAACTTATTATGATATGGACCATAATTGTACCATGAACTGAATTTTCAGACATTGTAAAAGCCGGCCCGATTATAATGTATGCCTCAAATCCATGTCTTTACGTACGTAGTACTCGGAGTCTCGGACAATAATATGGACCTATCTCCTACTAAAGCCCAAACTACTCGTCAGGTAAGAATTAGCAAGATTGGTTTAGGGGCGGAAGTCCAAAATTGGACAACCCATTAAATCCCTTTCCCATGAAGTTTATCTTCCGAAAATAATTTGAACCCCAAAAATATATGTATACACACTTTCGGTAATGATACACATATATTATAAAAGAGTAATTATATATATAATGAAATTTTTTAATGAAATACCATAGTAAGCGACATGGGATCTAATAATCATTTTAACTATCTAATACTTTTTTACCACATGTATGTACCCGAAAGTTAAGAAAAATAGTAATTTGACAATAGAGAAGTCAGTTATCAAAGTTCGGTGAACGGCGGTTGTAATTATAATAGTTTTAAAATAACAAAATTCCTTATTAGATAAGTTCTAAATTTGCTCGAAATCGAAACGATCTAAGTACTATTTCAAAAAAAGATTCGATGAAACAGATATATTTTTGAAAATGCAAACTACTTGTATTAGAACAGAAAGATCCTATAAAGATTCATTATTTTTGGGATTGGTTTTGGACCTTTCTCGGGGGAAAGAATTCATTAACATATAAATATCATTACTTTTTTTATGAAAATATAGATTAGATGATATGCGAATTTGCTTATTTTTCACTTAATTTTATTTAATGCGGCAAATTGCTTTCATAAATTCTTTTGAATTCGATATTTTAGAATACATAGGGTGGGTGCGTGAGAGTTAAAATAAAATTACACAATTAAAATAAACATGGATGCAATCTAGATTTTTATGAAGCAAAATAATGCCGACATCACAACCATGGACGAAGTCCAACCTTGCTTTATTACAGGAATTAATATTAGCATTGGCATGGGCAAATTAAATCATGTCCCCAAAAAAAAAAAAAATCACAAAAAAGTGAGACATTCAATGCCAAATGCAAGCTTTGCCTTAATGGTTTTCTCACACTATACTATTACTTGTCAAGTCCAATCACTCCAAGAGTACAGGCAAGTCTCCCAAAATAAGCAAATGACTAAATTCTATCACACAAAAGTTTACAAAACAAAAAAAAATCATAAAATATTGTGGAGTTGGCCACTGTAGGAAAAGAAAAAGAGTAATAAAACTTTCAGCGTAAAATTATAGTAAAAGTTATCGTGACTAATGTAGTAATGATAAGAATACAAATTTATTTATCACAATAAAAAATTAATTCTTGTTACATCAGTAATTTAATTTTTTTTTTATTTATTAAAAGCATCATTACTCGCAAAAAAATTAGTCCTCTTAGTCCCCTAGTGTAAGTTTTGATATAAACTTTGGGAATAAAATTACGATTACCTTATTGGTATAATGGTTAAGTTAATATCCTACATTTCTTTCCTCCTTTTCCATCAAATTATAAAGATAAAATAAGTATTCAAAGAGAATAAAAAATTCATCTGATCACCAAAACTATCCAATTACAAGAGCCAAACTTTATTGAACTATATCTCGTGAACCAAATCAAATGAGGCATATATTCATGAGTAATCATTGCTTATTCTATTCTTTTCCTAACGAAATTGAAATCATGCTAAACTTGAACTAGAGACATCGTCTAAAATTTCAAAAACAAACCCTAAAACACACACACATATATTACACATTTCCCAAAATCTGCATGCATTATTATTATTAGTTATTACTACTACTATTTCAGGGGAAAAAAAATAGGTTGGGTAAGGATTGAGAAAAATATAAAATAAGAGCATTAAGTACCGTAAACATGAACCATGGAGGAATAAGAGGAAATTAAGAACAGAGAGAAGAGCAGAATAACCGTTATGGTCCTCAATGGGATAGATGGGAAGGCGGGGTGCTAAATTTTGGGATAACGGTAACAAAAGTCAAGGCATCAAGCAAACCATACAAATATGTATTTTTATATATTTTTTTTTCATTGCAATAACAATAATAATAATAATAATAATAATATCCTGAGTTGTTTTATTTTCAATTTTTCATCCTACCCTAAAGAGGCAACCACCTCTTTTCCCTTTCTCTCCTATGCATTTTTCCTCTCTTTTCTCTTCTTCTGCTTCTTCATTTACACCTCTTCATCATCATGTGATACACCCCAGAATCAATCTCTGACCTACCTCTGAAGAGGAGTATAGTATGCAATAGTTTCGTGTAGGAAAAATTATGGGCTTAGCTGGCTTGGAAGAGGAGTTGTGTGATCAATATAATACTAATAGTTGGTTGTTTTGGGAGTGTGAGTTTGGTGGTTTTGTGTTGTTCTTGTTGTGAGGATTGGAGTATTTGGGAGTGAGATGATGGAGTACGGGAGTGGTGGCAGTGGGTCGGGTGACCACCATCACCATCATGATGCCTGTTCTGATCCTCAAGCCCGTAGGAAGAAGCGTTACCATCGCCACACTGCTCATCAGATTCAAAGACTAGAATCGTAAGGAGTAACATGCATTAAGTTTTGATAGGGGATGATTTTTTGAATTTTTTTTTAGTATTAGTACTTAATGGGGTTTGGTTTTGTTTTGTTTGTTATTTTATGCTGTTGATGATCATGAAATGAACTGAAGGATGTTCAAGGAATGTCCTCATCCAGACGAAAAGACAAGGTTGCAGTTGAGTAGAGAGTTGGGTTTGGCGCCTCGACAGATTAAGTTTTGGTTCCAAAACCGAAGGACTCAAATGAAGGTCTTTTTTTTTCATATGGTCATTTGATGTTTGTTCTTTTCTTGCTGTATTATACTTGGTCTAATACGTTTTTTGGTGAATTGTTGTGGCTCAGGCACAACATGAGCGAGCAGATAACTGTGCACTGAGAGTAGAAAATGATAAGATTCGGTGTGAAAATATAGCAATCAGAGAGGCATTAAAGAATGTGATTTGCCCTTCTTGTGGAGGTCCTCCTGTTGGTGAAGATTCATATTTTGATGAGCAGAAACTTAGAATGGAAAATGCCCAGTTGAAAGAAGAGGTTTTTTTTTTCGTCCACTTTTGAATTTGATTAATCTTCATGGCTTCTTGAATCACAAAAGGTATTATCGTCTGGTTATTGTTTTTTTTTGGTTTTGTTTTTGGTAGCTTGATAGAGTTTCAAGCATTGCGGCAAAGTACATTGGGAGGCCTATTTCACAATTGCCACCAGTGCAGCCTATTCATATATCTACGCTAGACTTATCCATGTCTAGTTTTGGAGGCCATGGAATGGTTGGTCCCTCACTTGATCTTGATCTTCTTCCGGGAAATTCATCCGCTATCCCAAGTTTACCCTTCCCAGCAATGACCATTTCAGACATGGATAAATCCCTTATGGCTGATATTGCTGGGAATGCCTTGGATGAATTGATTAGGCTATTGCAATCCAATGAGCCCTTATGGATGAAATCATCAGTCGATGGGAGGGAAGTACTTAATCTTGAAAGCTATGAGAGGATTTTTCCAAGGTCTAATACTCGTTTGAAAAATCCCAATACTCGAATTGAAGCTTCAAGAGATTCAGGTGTCGTGATCATGAATGGTTTAGCATTGGTAGATATGTTTATGGATGTGGTAATTAGCAGCAAACTTTTTCTCTATTTTCATTATTTTTTTGATTCTATTAACTTTTCAATGTAATTAGCAGCAAACTTTTTTTTTTATTCTATTTTTTTGGTGGAAATTAATTATGCCCATAAATCTTGCAGAATAAGTGGGCGGAGTTATTTCCTACTATAGTTTCAAGGGCGAGAACAGTCGAAGTGATATCATCTGGAATATTGGGGAGCCAAAGCGGTACACTGCAATTGGTAAATATCTTGTTTTATCGTACTTGTTTGCCTTTTGATGCTCATGGTACTCAATTACCGTTTTCCCATATTTTTGGCGGTGCAGATGTATGAAGAATTACAAGTTCTTTCACCTTTTGTGCCACCAAGGCAGCTCTACTTCCTTCGTTTCTGCCAGCAAATTGAGCAAGGGTCTTGGGCAATAGTTGATGTTTCATATGAACTTCCTCAAGAAAACCAGTTTGCTTCTCCATGTAAGACTTACAGACTTCCTTCAGGATGCTTGATACAAGACATGCCCAATGGCTACTCAAAAGTAAGACAATTAATGATATTAATATGATAGCACCAACTTTCTCGGTTTTAGTTTCATCCCACTAAATTTGATTCATAAATGTCTTTAATATTTGCTATGCCATCTTTAGGTTACTTGGGTGGAACACCTAGAAATAGAAGAAAAAGCTCCTGTCCATAGGCTCTTTAGAGATCTTATTCAGAGTGGGTTGTCATTTGGTGCTGAAAGATGGCTTTCCAATCTTCAAAGGATGTGTGAAAGATTTGCTTGTCTCATGGTAACTGGCAATTCAACTCGTGACCTTGAAGGAGGTAAATATTCTACGTACAATTAATTACACTATTTCATGATTGGAAAAATTATTTCCTATCATATGTTTGAGCTCCATTTAAGTAATTAGTTGATTTTTATGCATGTTCTACTTATGCATGAAATTTGTGACATGCATTTATTTTCATGTGAAGTGATTCCATCAGCTGAGGGGAAAAGAAGCATGATGAAACTTTCGCAAAGAATGGTGAGCAGTTTCTGCTCAAGTATCAATCCTTCAAATGGCCATCAATGGACAACACTTTCGGGATTGAATGAATATGAAGTCCGAGCCACCCTTCACAGAAGCACTGATGCTGGACAGCCTAATGGTGTAGTTCTTAGTGCAGCCACTACAATATGGCTCCCAATTCCTCCTCAACATGTCTTCAATTTTTTTCGGGACGAAAGGACAAGGCCTCAGGTAATAAGGGTACCATTATTTCATGCCATGTCCTAATAACAATGCATGGTAGCTTTTATTTATTTATGATCAATGTCTACAGTGGGATGTTCTTTCCAATCAAAATCCTGTGCAAGAAGTTGCACACATAGCAAATGGCTCTCATCCTGGAAATTGCATTTCTGTTCTAAGGGTAATTTAACTGATCGTATGACTCTTAATTGTTGATGATGATAGTTTACACGATTGATGATAATCATATGAAGAATAACTTTTTTGATGGAGCAGGCATTCAACACAAGCCAAAACAACATGTTGATCCTTCAAGAAAGCTGCACAGATTCATCAGGTTCATTGGTGGTATACGGTCCAGTTGATCTTCCAGCTATAAACATAGCAATGAGTGGAGAGGATCCTTCGTACATACCATTATTGCCATCAGGTTTCACCATATCACCTGATGGCAGGGCAGAAACCACTCATACAGCTGGAGGTAGTGATGGAGCATCCACAAGTTCAAATGTAGCAGCAGCACTGGGAGGTGGTAATGGTAATGGTGGCAATGGTAGAAATGGTGGTGGGGATGTTGGTAGGTCTGCCTCAGGATCACTTATTACAGTAGTACTTCAAATACTAGTGAGCAACTTACCCTCAGCCAAAATGAGCCCAGAGTCAGTAAACACTGTTAATAATCTTATCGGTGCCACTGTCCACCAAATTAAAGCTGCCTTGAATTGCACTACTTCTTGATGATCCATCTATATTCATTCAATTCATCATCAGATCAGCCAGCCCTTTGCTTCTTTTGATGATACACTGCATGATGCTCTACTACTTACAAAAGTACAACTGTCCCTCTTTTTTTTTTTTTTTTTGTTTGGGTTGGGGGGTTGGGAGAGAGGGGTGTGGTATTGAAGTGGTTGATTAATTTTCTCTACCATCTTTAAATACTAGTAGTACAGCCAGAAAAAACATTTTTCAGACGGGGACTGGCTAGCCCTTAGCTGCTGCTTCTCTCTATCTCTCTCATTTGCGTGGATGGATGGTGTATTAATTTAATTCAATGAAGGGGAGAGAAGGAAAGAACTCTTTTGGGGGGTTAGTTGGGAATTATGAATGCTACATCATCAATAGCTGAAGCTGACAAAATTGCTGCGTCTGCTGCTGGTGCTGTTTTTGCTGCCAAGATTCATTACGGTTCACAACTACTTTAATTATTTGTATCCATTTTTTTTTGGTTTTTGGATTGTAATTTTTTTTTTTTTTTTGGTTGGGGTTTGGGTGGATTTTGATTTTCAGCTTTCATTTCACTTGAAAGATGGAGTCAAGAACGCACCACACTAGTATTTCTTGCTGTGGACCTCTCTTTCTTTCCATATTTCTTTGATCTTTTACCCTCTTAGGTGTTCATAAAACACAGCAAGAATATTGTATGGTTCGGGTATTGACTTCTCAATTCACAGACTTTATTTCTATTCAAAGCAATGCAATGAAGGTTTCCCTTTAGATTTTGTCAACCATTATGACACATTGACGTTGCACCAACCATTTCCATTGTGCACCTCACATTTTCAACCCATCACGTCCATCAATGCTTAAACTTGGTGATTCTAGACTTTAACATCCACAAAATTTTATTATCTTATACACACACACTAAAATTACCAATGTAGTTACATCTCCAAACATGTTCATATTGTTGGTTTTATGTCCTAAATCCAACCAATATTAGAATTAGAATTTATATTTATTGTCAATGTAATTAAAAATAAATAGGCCACACAATGATTTTTCGGGTTAAAATAATATATGGTTATGTGATAATTATGAAATTAATTTATGAAATAAATTAATTTTGAACATTTATTAATTAAGAAGCTGATAGATTATTTGGTCTAAGAAAAAGTTTTAACCATGAGTTTTGGATATGACTGGAATTGTTTATGTATCATAAGCATAAGACAATAGAGTTTCCAAAAATCTTAATTTCTATTTAGGCTCAAAAGAATTAGACGTCAATTCTAATAAGGCATAAACATTTCATTATTAGTTAATTTTGTAAAAATCCCAAGAGATTGTACATGTAGATAAGATTAGAGGACACAATCAAAATTCAAAAGATTGTCCATATAGATATTATTAGAAGTCGGATAATTGTGCAACTTGTAATGAATCTCACTTATATGATCAATTATTAATGAATGCGTTGCATCTCAAATACTATACATGAATTACAAATTACTATTTATAAATTACAGAAAAATTGTGTGTAAATGGATTGATTTCCTAACACATATCAATCCCCCCAAATTGTGTATTGTGCATGTTGCAAGTACACTATTCATACATTAATCTAGAGAGTACAATGTCAATTCAAAGTTAGCAAATTTTCAACCAACATCAATTGTCAATAGTTTGTGTACATGGGATCTAGATTTTTGTGGAGAGATTACTTGTGTTTTATATTATTGGAGTTTAAGAGGGTGCATGTCCTGTAAGGGAAGAAAAGACCAGTAATGCAGTATCCCTTCTTAATCCCAGCAGCTAGCACCCATTCTCACACTGTTGATGTGGTCCTGGTGGGCTGTGTCTGTGTGAGAATAGTAGAATACCAAAGTCATTTTGAAACTTTGAGAATTCCAGAGGCGGCCAAGAGTTCAAAGTCATTGTAGTAGGACCAAAAAAATGACAGATTGGATAGCTTTTTCGTTAACATCAATTCAAGGCCACCACCACAACAACATTGGCCTTTATTGTCTGAAAAACATTAACCATCAAACCGTGTACCTCAACACAGACATGCAAAAATATTAAAGGGATTAATTTTCATGTTAGATGAAAAACAGATGTATCCTTTTTAAAGCTAAGGAAATGGAGGGGATGGATGGGTTCCATCAATCTCGGGAAGAAATTGATGTGAGGGCCATCCCAAATTAAATCTTTGATTGTGCCCACTTCAAATGTGGAATGGTCAGATTCACACAGGTTCTTCCAAGAAATGTGGTGAACAATTTAGCCACTTTCAGTCACTCCCTTGATGACATTGATATTTGCTCCTTTTTTTTCATGTTTTATTTATTTATATATTTATTTTCGGAAGAAGAATTATTGGGTTTGCATTTGTGAGGGGGGATATGAAATCGGGGAAATTAAAGATTAGAAGTAAATATCCATTGACCATGGTGGAGTTAAATGCATATTGTATATGTTGGATTTTGAAATTCATGGGATTTATAACCTTATGAATCATTGATTCATTTAATTGTATTGAATTACGTTAAAATTATGAATTCCATGGTACTGAAACTTGTGTAACCCTTTATTATGTTGGTAGCTTTAATTCTAAAGGTTTGAATCTCATTGTGCTCAAATTCTTTAATCCAATGTGCACTCTCAATTTCTCACCTTGGCTTAATTAGTGCCAATAATGTTATGATGAAAGCTCAGTGGGTAGGTTTTGAATTGAAGTCTTTGTGGTCAATCTGTATTTTTCCCTTCTTCATTTGAAAAGCTTTAGTCTATCTATCTTCAAGTTGGTTCATATGTACTATTTCACTCTGAAAACTATTGAAGGGATCCAATCTACTTTTAGTATGATTTTGTACATGGAATGAAATCATTCTTCTTCTTTTTTCCAAACTTCAGCTATTCATAGTTCCCAATTTCTTGTCAAAGATAAATATTTCATCATCCAACATCATAATCTTTGATCTATTGGGATAGGATTGCTTTTAAGGAACATTATATTTATAATTTATCAACACAATGAGTTCTGTTTTGTTTTCTTTGGGACAATAAATGGCCTACTTATCAGTTAGAATTTTGCTTTCATATGGCAATATTCAATTAATTGGTCAAGTCTAATGATTAATTCTAACTTGGTACTCCCTTTATTTATTTATTTTTTTTAAAAAAGTATTATTTTGAATTGAATATAATATTTTTTTTAAATTATTTAGTATAACACATTTAACGCATATTTTAGTATATAATTTTACATTTTAAATCTTATTTTTTAAGCATGTTCATACATAATCATTATTAATAAGGAAATTATACAATTTTTATTTTAAAAGTAAATTTTCTTTGTTTTTTAAACAAAGAAAAACTTTAAAAGCAAATTATTTTTTAAGACGAAGAGAGTATTAGAAACAGAAAAGATATTATCAAAGCTAATCTCTAAAGTCTAAACCATACACTCTGATTCAAGTAACATAGGACATGCAAACTCCATGTGACAAATACATTGGTTACATTCTTACTAGTGGCTAACTAGGCATTAGTTGATCAATTTTATTTGCAAAAAACTTTGCCCAAAAAAAAAAATTAGAATAAAAATAATAAAAGGAAATAACCCTACAAGGGGCGAACTTGACATTAGATAGATCATTCTATTTGGCAGGTGAATTTCCCCAAAAAGATCAAATGGGCAACTGCTGCCATACTAATTGCAGGAGGGGTGGGAGGGCCATTTGATTTCTGAAAATTAAAGTCATCCACCTCTTTACTTTATAGGCTAGACTGGGCTACTTAGTTGTGGCGCAAATATGGGGCAATTAATTTCTAGTGTGACAAATCCGTCAATCGCTTTACTAAGCCAAAATAGATGAAGAAAAAAAAATCTCCATAGCATCAATCACTATCACTAGATGGCAAAATAAAACAACAATAATTAAGACTTTATTTGGCTCATATCTCGTATCGCTTTCTATTAAAATACATATTTTAAATGGTAAAAATAAAAATTTTAAAAAATAATTCTATCAAAACAGATTTTTTTTCAAACAAAATCCCAGTGAAAGAGAGAACCATACAATACTTTAAATGATTTTGGCACTGCAATGAGGTGAATACAGGACATGAGTACACTACACCATGAACTTTGAACTCTTAGAGGGGAAAAATGCAGATTGATGTCAAGAAATGAGACTATTCGCCCCAGATGACTCCTTCCCTCTCCATATCGCTAGCACTTCATCGGTTCTAAACCGCTGCGTGAAAGTTGATTCCTCCAGTGGAGTAGAACTAGAAGTGCCATGAGCATATGCCAGGAGGCCAGTGTAAGCAATCATTGCTCCATTATCAATGCAATACCTGTCATCAGTGGCATATAAAGTCCCGCCTCTCTCGGAGCACATGATGCGCATCATCTCCTGCAAACGCTCGTTGCAACCCACACCACCTACAATTAACACATCCTTCTTGTCACAGTGTGCCATTGCCCGTTCGGTGATCTCCACAAGCATTGCAAACACAGTTTCCTGAACAAATTACAGACACATGAGAAACTCTGCCTGTACTTTTCGTTTTTGTTTAATGCAAACAAGCAAAAGCAACTGAATAATCTTTTGAGATGGCTGCATAGGATATACAATGTTATGCATTGCAGAAAAGCTGCAGTAATTACCTGAAGGGAGTAACACAAATCAGCAGGCGTGCACTCATTGTTATTGAGCTTCTCTTCAGCAGTGCCTTCAATACAGCTCAGTAATCCACTGAACGAAACATCCATTCCTTTTACAACATATGGAAGCTCGATAAACTTATCTCCTTTCTTAGCAAGCTGATGCAAATTATAACACAATCCATTATCATTAGGAGCAGTTTGTTCTAAATCAAATGTCATCGTTAGAAATCAGGGGTAATGAGAGTGTGTTTAATGTCTGCCCAGAACAAAAAAACTAGCTTAGTAACCATGTCGGCATTAAAAAATGATGCATGTGAAATGTTCAGAGGGCAAAACATTTTGCATTCATAGACCAAGTGAAGAAGGACAACCAAAATTGAAAGTACGAAATATACAGGAAGCACAAAATACAAGTGGTTACATACTTGTTCAATATTGTATCCAGGACTTGGATCGTTGGACAACTTAAGCACTCTTGCAAACCTATCCAGACAATTTCCAACTGCAATGTCAATGGTCTCCCCAAAAATCCTGTACCTTCCCTCACTATAGGCAATTACCTGCAAGACTTGGGAAATTCTAGTATTAGTAGTAACAGTACTTCCAATATTATTATAGCAGTTCTGACATAAATAAAGTACCAATATGAGAAACTAAACACTTCAGTGTGTAATATTTGCTGCATGGTGGTCAATCGGTTCTTAGCTAAAACGAGATTTGACAGGCATATGAACTATTACATACAACAGTCTAGTCATGTACATTACACTAGCTGGCTCTACCTTAGGTCAGGTCATTGTTAAAATTCCCATCAATCAACACAGAATCACCACAAAATTGTCCACTTGTGCATGCAAAAGGATTACTTACTGATAGTACCACCTCAGCTCACAGCAGTAATACCAACTTTCCAAACAAGATGCATCATGTAAAAATCAGGAATCTCATTTTCAGTTGCCACATTGATATTTTTTCTCCCGCATGGTTTCTCTGTTTATTAATATTATACACATAAATCATACCAAAATGGATCTTTAACCCAACAAATCACAAACTCAATGTATTAATTAGTGCATAATGACCCCTGTGCTTCTTTTTTCCTATGTAAAAATAGGTGGAAAGAACAATTCCACACTAGTGCTAGTACATCAAATATAGTTACATAAAAGTAATAATTGAACTAAAGAAAGTTACACAAGGCACATGCAATATACAAACATTGGCACATGTAAACCACCAATAATTTAACAAAATTAAGGAAAAACAAGTACCTGAGTATTGCCTCCACTAACATAGAGCACAACTGGATCATCTGCTCCAGTAACAACACGACCCATTTCAATATGGGCAACACAATGATTAACAGCTATGATAGGCTTATTCCAGAGCTGGGAGAGGATGCGGACAACCACAGCAGAGACCTGGAGGGGAGCACCCATTCCTGGGCCTTTAGTGTAGCACAGGCAATCAACAGCATCAGGTGTAATTTTGGCAGTTTCCAAGGCAGATTTTACAAGTGGGAGGACATGCTCAAGGTGGTGTTGAGCTGTTTCTCTTGGTAAGAAGCCTTGACCTGGAGGTGTGATGTAAGTATGACGTGGATTGGATAAAATTGAGCCATCGAGTGTGACAACTCCAACAGCAATTTTGTTCGCTGACCCCTCAAAACCTAGTGCTATTAGTGTCTTTTTGCCTTCCATGTCCAATGAAGGATCCAAATTGGGAATGAGAAAAGCAGAAAGGTTTAGGAGAAGAACGCAAAGTAGCCGCTATATGCCTACACAACACAAAACTTGTTTACATCGATTTTAAAAAGGGGCCACAAATCAAACGCATAAATGCACCCACAACAAAAACATTTATGATTACTAAAATTGAAGATAGTGAATAAAGAATAGAAATATCACATTGTTCAACATTAAAGAAGTTATAAAGAGGGCTAACTGCAGTATTCCAACATCCCTCTCAGAACTTTTTTGTGTCACTTAACCCACGTCTACATTACTCATCTGCTTAGTTTCTTTTGTTTCTCTATCTCTCTCTCTCACTTTCTTTTCCTTTACTTTCCTTCATTTCTTTCCTGTCTCCTTCCTACATTCACCAAAAAACCTACTTCTGATCCCCTTATCATCCCCTCCCTATATCCTCATTCATATCCTGTTCTAGTCAAAAGTTCTGCTGAAAGCATTACAACTACTGTTCATTGCGTACCACAAATGCTCTTAAGTTAATATCAAAATCCAGCACAAAAAAGGAAGCAGGCCTCAAGATGAGCTGACAAGTATGCTGCTAACTACACGTCAGGGCCATGTGTGCAACCAACAGCCACAAATCACCAATTAACATCCTTTTTGCCAAAACCTTCCTACAACACGAACTCTACAGTGATCACCAAAAAGCTAGATTCCAGCAATAATAAATCACCCAGTCATACACACGATTCCCTAAAATCTCCATTTCTCCTCTACTAGCATAGCCTTAGCAGGGCACCCTTTTTACTACCTGAATACCATAACCTTTCTGCTCAGGCGGGTGCATTAAGGTAAAATCCTCAAGCTGCAACTGCCATAACATGATAATTGTCAAAAGATCATGTTGCGGCCAAGTCTTTTCCAGCCTCTCCCCTCAACCCCTTCCAAAGAAAATCATCCACGGACCACAGCAGCCAGACTAGGGCCAAATTTGGTTAAATTATATAAATTCCTGTCTAAAAATAAAGGTCGCCCTAAAAGCTTTGGTATTTAATTATTGGTCCTAAGGATGTCAACTCTGCCTCAAAAGTAAAACTTTTAGAGGCAATCAATCCATACATTCCTTCCCACCTCAACTTATGTAGCTATATCAAACTCTGAACTTTAGGTCAGTATAAATTAGCAGAAAATGTTCTTCCATTCAAACAAAAGAAAACATATTCGATCCAACTCATGTAACTCCACTAAATAACTAAATATGTTATTGAAAATAAAATTTTTGCAGGCCCAAAAATCTCTCCAAAGTTTAGTCAAGCAGTCAGAGACGTAAAGTAAATTACATAACAAGGGATAGCTACCGCGAATTAGAACTTTGTCATACCTCAAACCCTCGTACTTTTTGTTGATGCCGGTTCCTTGTGTAGTACTCCTGGACGGCGCTACGGCGGTGGTTGAGTGGGCTGTAGAGGAAGCGGCGGGAGGGGGGTTTATACGGGTAACGGCTTAAACCGTTGAAAGATAGAGCAACAATTTCAAAGGAGATTAAATTACTATGAAACTCCCTATATTTTAGAGATTATTTTTTCTTTGCCTCCTTAGTTTCCATATCAGCCGTTACGCCCCTTGGATTTTTTTTTTCTTTTCTTTTTATGTTTTTTCCATTATTTCATGTCACCGTCAAACTAAATATGGACAATTTTTTAAAATATATTTTTGTACTTTTCAAAATATTTTTATAATTTTTAATATACTTTTTATTTCAATCATTATTTTAAAAAATTTAAACATACATTTTGAAATACTGTTCATACAAACTTTTGTGTATGGATTCTAGAGTAAAAGCTTTTTTGGAAAAAAAAAAATAAGTCAGAAACTAATTAAAATCAAATTGATTAATTTAGTGATTAAATTGAAAAAGACAAAATAGAATCAAACCACCAAGGATCATTGATGCTAAGTTTTTCATCTAATCTGAATTGATCTTTGTTTATTTCATATCTTCACATTTTCAGGGTGCATCACATTGGGTGAAGTTTGAACTCAATAACAATGACTATTCAGTTTGAGATGTCTATTGATTATATTATAAATCATATTTCATTTTTGAAATCCTACTAACTACAATCCAAATGACATCAAAATTTATAAATGAAAAATTTTTAAAATGCGTATGCATATCTAATTCTGCAAATATGTTTTTGAGTTTCGCTGTCATTTTAATTATTCATTTACCTTTTTTTAAAAAAATTTCTCAATTAGTTTATAGCCAATCAAATTACCATTATTAAACATATATTAGTTATCAATATACTATTTTATTAATAATCAAATTAAATCAATTTAAAACTTTGGTCGAGTCAACGAAATATTTATTTATTTTAATTATCTCTAGATAATTATCAAACTGAATGTATCACTAAATTATTTGTTTAGATGATTGCCACTACACATTGTTAATATAATAGCTAAACCTCTACTTTTTAATCATTTGCATTTTATTTGTAGTTGTATATGTTTTTATTGGTTATTGTTGAGTCTAATGGTTGATAACAATTCTAATTTTGATTATTAACTAATCTCATATGGATTCTACCGGTGGGATGTTACCAATTTTTTTAATTTACTTTTACTGATTTTATTCTATTTTTTAAAACACATTATTGTATTCCAATTCAAAAAATTATGAATTAGAAGGCACGGTATGTATTATGTTATTATATGTTAAATGTAAAATATGTGTTTAATCTAATTCATTCGGGTACAAACTAATTCAATTGAATATAAAATGTAGCTCCTCAATCTTAATTCTCATCCATTGTTATCAGTGCCGTGTAAGATGACCCAAAATGTGTAAAGAGGATTTCTTATCTAGAAATTATTATATCATTTTTTTTTATTTTATCAATACTCAAACATTTTAATATTAGAGAAAATTTCATTTTCTTAATGCCCCAAATAGTATAGGCAGTGGTTCTCTATTCTAATTTCCTATACTTATTTTCTGACTCACTTTTTAATAGTTTGACACCTGTCAATTATTTAATCTAATAAATCAAACTTATATTCACATTTTTTAATAAAAATAAAAATGAAAAGCAAATGGCCAACCAGAAACATAGGAATTTGAGGCAAGCACTTTGCGTACTTTACCATAGGAAGTTGGGCATTTTTAGCCACTAAAATCTTTTTTTTTTTTTTTGAAAGGTACTAATATTTCTTATTTTTATTCGTTATCCAAACCAAAAACATTTTTCGGATATAAAATTTAATTTCCAGAAAAATATAATATGAATTTAATTCTTAAATTTCTTGGTATCAAAATAGTTATTCCTTTTTAAATACACGATGATCCCAATCATCAATAAAAATATATAATCTTTTAAAATTTGTAAATGCACAACTCTAATTCTTATAATTTCATCCACATAAAAAGTTCGAACAAAAAATCAAGATATCAAATCCTCCTCCCCATACCATGTACCATGAAAACAATATCATTTTATTAAATAAAAAGGCATCTTTTTGTTGAAATGAGACACCATTAGTGCACATTAGTATTACCAATTATCATTTTTCTTATACATAGGAGTGTATTCAAAATTCTGAGTTTGTTAATACTAATAACCCATCAAAATAAATAAACAAGGACTTGACTCTGCAATACTTCCAAACATTTGAAATGATGATGTAACTATAATCTTTGTAATTTTTCCCTTCCCCCCAAAATTTGGGAACATGTATCCTCAGCATCAGATTATATACAACTATCATCGATGATTAAATATGTTACACTATTACAAAAGAATTATTCTTGTGAACTGCAGCTGTTTAGTAACATTAACTAAACAAGATACTATATCTTTCCCTCTTTTCTGTAGTTAACTAAGCAACATACAAGCATACAAAACAAAGTTTACAGGGTCAATCTCAGTAGTTAGCATCAAAAAGTTCATGCTGTGGGCTGGAAGACTCTCCATGGGGGTGATGCCGCTTCTTCCAGTACCTCCATGCAACCTGAATGCGCCTTGCAGCAAGGGTTCTCCAGTAAGGAGATTGATACCTACATGTGAAAAGAATACCAGAATGCAAGTTGTGAGGCCAAAAAGTGAACATCAAATGCAATTAATCCTACAGGACTTCTATCCCTGGTTGCTGAAGTATGCAACATTTGATAGTTGTCCATAATGAGATTCTGAATATGGATCAGATTGTATTCAGTTCACAAATTGATGTATTCTACAATCTACATGGCATTTGAGGGTGGCACTTATTGCATTCTTGGTGAATAGACCATGTATGCATGATGAGATATAGTCATTGTATATTAGGGAGAAAATACTAACAGACAGTTCCATCTAGGGTCATCAAATATCAAGCATCCTTCAGAGCTCGTTTGGAATTTCCATAGACCAAAAATGGATGCCATTAAGAAAAAATGAAGGAAAGCTCTTCATCCGTTTCTCCTTTTTCTGATTCTGTTTTAACATTTAGATGAGCAGACAAGCACACAATGGACGTCCACATAAATATACAAATGACGAATTCTTAGAAATGCCTGGAGAACCTATTATCACATGTTTTACCTTAAAGCTCCTTGAACACGCGGATTCCTTAAGAATCTTGCAAAAAGATTAGTAACTTCTTGCAGATCAGCAGCTCGCAACACAAATACTTCTACATTGGTCAAGCATCTGACTTCTCTATTGCTCACAGTGTTGGGTCCTGGAATCCTGATCTTTCTTCCATCTGAAAGGTGACATAAAATGATCTATCGGTACAGTCAAAAAAATAAAATTAAAAATAAATTCTCTTCATTCTTTTTCAGGCCTTGAGAGGTACATTGAGTGTTAAAAAAAAAAAAAAAGGTACAGTTTTCATTCTTTGCCAGGCCTTATAGGCTAAAAACATAATTTACAGAGCAGTCTATTCGTCATATGCATGACGAATAACAAGTTAGAGAGAGGTGGAGGGTTGTGCGCCAACAACTGGAACAACAATCTTTATCAATCTGTATGCGAGTCCTACCAAAATGCTTTCTTGTATGATGGATAAAAACAATAGTGGACAGGACAAGTAGTAGGTCATATTTTTCATGTAAAAACTTCAAATAAGGATTTGGAGTTCAATTTAAATTAAGACCCCAGAGAAAAAAATTATGAAATAATTAGCATGTAATGATCCTTTCAAGAGACAAAGGAGTTTTCTGTGTAATTTGACACCTCAGAAAAACTCATTGATTAAAGATAAAAAATCAGAATGTACCCTTATTCACAGAAGAATGCTCAAGGCACCATGTCAGAAGTTCTTCCCCAGTAACATCACCTTCACCCAATGGCATTTTAATTCCATCTTCTCCAATGTTTTCAATTTTTCCACGGATTATGAAGACCATTTTATCAACAAGGCCACCTCGATACAAAATCTTGCTTCCCTTTATGTAAGTTTTCTGGCGCAGCCTCTCACAAATGGCATCTAAAATTGGTTCATCCATAAGAGTGAAAATTTGGACCTGCAAATAAAAAAGATTAAAACACTCATCAGGAGAAGCAATCAGCAGCTTGAATGCGTGCATTGTACATTATAAGCAGATTAAGAAGTTGTCTACTACTTAAAAATAAACAGATAAAGGTTTTTCTTTTTCAAGCAGATAAAGTTTTTTTCTTTTTCAAGTGAATCTCAAAAATAAAGATGAATAGTTGAAGATGAATGGAGCCTAATGAGTAAAACTATAGTTTTTTCACCTATCACATACGGCCCAATCTCCTACAACCATGATAATGAGAGAGAAACCTTTCTTTCTAAAAGCAGAGGATAGTTGTTCTCTATAGAAAGAAGAAACCACTTCTTTTGTTTGGAACAACTCAATCAAGGGAGATATCAAAAGTTGATTGCAGCATCACAGCAAAACTAATTCATACCAACTAAAAAAAATGGGGAGACTGGATTTTTTTTTTAATTTATAAATGCATAATAACAACGTGCACAAAGATTGATTCCACCTTTAGAAATTTTCAGTTTTTTAGACAGATTTTTGGAATGTATGATGAATTGTTCACATGCACCAGCAATGAACCAAAAACTTTACGCAAACTATTGCTTACATGTTATAAAGCAAATTTGAGACCTAGGGAACTGAGCAGCTAGTAAATGAGATAGATTTACCAACACAAACACACAAAAGGAAAATAAAACCAGAAACTCAAAGCTCACTTTCTTGACAAATTTAAAGAGATGACGTCGTATATATCTTTGGAGATCTTCAGGCAGGTTCTCCATTAACATTTCCTCATTTACACCTCTAGTTGCAGCCCAATTATAACGTTCTGCTTCTCGAACTTTTCTGCACATTTAAGCAGTACAGAATAAGCTTCAACAATACAACCATTTGTATGTAGATATCAACATGTACGTTTGAAACTACAACTTCACTGAATGCCACAGGTAAAAAGGATGGAGAGAAGCCAAATGAGGATAAGCTAGAAAGCAACAGAAAAGAGAAAATTTTAAGCTGTTACCATGTGTGCAATGCAAGGTTTTTAACACTGAATTCAGAGAAACAGTAGAAAACTAAGGAAACCTAAACCAACCAGTACAGATAAACCAAAATTCTATTGCCAAGCAAGTGTAAGAAACTTGCATGGTCAGTTTTGCAACTACTTTCTGAGATCAAATTACTCACCACGACTCCAGGACCATCTCTCATAACACTTGAAAACCAAATAACCAAAATAGCAGTTAATCCAGCTAAAGAAAATGCTTTCACAGATTCCTTGAAGACCTCAATGTTTAGGATAAAAAATGGCACGTCATAAGTCTCAGTGAGTGCCCAAATGAACATAAAGACCATATGTATAGCTTTAGAAAGCCATAAACTCAAAAATCAAAAGAGACACGAGCAATTTCCAGTAAATCAGATGCTACTTTTAAATAATGTGTGTGCCTCGAAGAAAATCCAAGAGCTGTATCTGCTCTAACATGCATCACTTATCAGATATCTTTCTAAACTAGAACCACCAAACTGGAACTGATGCATCCTGTATTCTCACATTTAACTACATCCAACAGATTATGTGAAATAATGTTATTCTCTATGTGCACCAAGTATATCTAAATAAATTTTGTCTAATTACCAAAGGAGAGTTACTAATGCAGTTCCTGACTTAACACATGTGCTGACAATCTACATATACCTAATAAATGCACAAAGTTGACAGCACTATGGCAAAAAATTTGTCAACATCTAAAAATAAATAAATAAATTTGTCAACGGCAGGAGATTGTTGGGATAACACACCGCCATTTACAAAGCCATTCTATATCAAGATCCCCCATCTAACTCAGATTAATTGATGTGACTCACTTGCAAGGCAAATGGAAAATGGCAAAGAGATGCACTAGAAATATTTAAGTATGCAGAATTTTAGCATTTGAGTAGTGAATAACATAATATTAGAATAAGTCATTTATTGTTGGTCAAATATGAAAACAGAAGGAAGATGGGAAGGAGTAAAACACCAAGGGAGAAATATGAAGCACCTTCTCAATTCCTCTGGCAAGCGCCGGTGGCTCATCCACTGCTCAACATCACGACGTCTAAGAGACATTTCTAGCCTCCTAAACATCAATATGTTATTTAGGTCAGTGCAATCCCTTGTTAATATAAGAAATGGAATACAAAGTCATGGTATCCTATCTTATTTGGAAAAAAAAGGGCAAAAACAAGCAACTAGATAAAACTGTGAAATAAAATCTGCAGCCTTTGAAATTTTGCAACAAGGACTCAATCATCCAATGTTCCTATATTCGTTGAATATTCAGAACAACTTCATTTTCTCAGTTTGTCACTGAATAATTCCTTTAGTTTCTCGTGTTATTGCCTTTCCACCTAGAGCCCAGGCATAAACTCCAAGCAAGCAAAGAGAAAATTTACAACATCCACTGAATAATTCTTGACCTACAATTGCAATGCAGTGTTTCTTTCTTCAACCTTGTACTAATGGATTCTCATAGAAGTAAAGTATGAAGAAGCTGTAAAACTTTTAGCAAAAACCCACCAACAAAAAAAAAAAAAGAGTTTCTAGGAAATCAATTCAAAAAGTTGATGAGCAATGATGGATTAGCACCAATGACAGTTGTATCTACCTGCGCCCAAGAGACTGAAGAAAGTTCTGCATATTTCCAATCAGCAAAGCAAAAAGTAGAAGACCAAGTCCTATGATCAACATTGTGAAAAGAACTTCCCACACGAAATAACTCGGAACTTGATTGCCAGCCAGTGTACTTATTTGCTTCAAAGAGACAAATAAATACCAGATGAATGCGCACATTCAAAAGATCCAGTAAAACACAATCACATCATGAGAGGAATATTCTTAGAGAAATTAATTCTCTGCATGAGGATCAAACTGAGGTATATCATGCCAAAGCAATCATAATAAAAAAGACTGGCACAGATCTTTTGTTTTCATCAAGATGAGCAAACTTTGTTAAAAAGCTTCTAGGTTTTTTACAGGAAATTAACTGAAATTTCCAAGGGTAAAGATAGACAAATTGTAGATAAGTAAAGGAACACTATACATTCTGAAGAAAAGTTCTTCATTTTACTAAAATTGACATAGAAAGAAAAACTAATGAATCTAAGATTGCACAAAAAGGTAGAACTTCCCACAGGGCAAAGAAACTTAATTGAATATCAGCAACAAGAAAGGGAACCAATATTAATCAATCTGAGAAGCGAAAGCAATTATTGCTCACATTAACTAACTTTCGTTGAGAAGGAGGCAGTAAACTTCATGCAGAGATGCTTGAATTTTATTCATACAGTTTACAGCATAAATTGGTATTAAGATAGAAGATTTACTTGAGCTCTTCTAGTTTTCACCTTTCAGGAGGTAGTTGAATATTTTTTTGAAACATTAATTCTCTCTAAGTTCTTTCTATAAAGTGGAGGAAAAAGACAATTGAGCTTTTAAAGGAAATGGCAAATTCTATTCAGAAGTTAAAATGGATATTTTCAAAAACCAAAATTTGTTTATAAAATAGTCTCAGACCAGAAACTTTTCTTGAGTAGCTCTGGATGATGTGATTACACACAATACTGATGTTGTCTGGCATCAGAAATTCTTGCCAAATAATATAATTTTCACGCCCCAAAAGAAAAAGAAATAACAGAAGCTAGGACACAATACCTGGAATCCCCAAAATAATGAGTAGATATATCTTGCTATAAAACTTTCTTCAGAAGTGAGGCTTACAGCTTGATTATAAATTCCATAGGAGAAATTTCCACCTCCAAAACAAGCTGTAGCATTAACATTGTTCTGCCACTGCGCCCATGTTGGCTCTGAAGCAAAACGTCCATTGTCTGTTCCATGCCCACAATCAAGGAATTCCGTGCACTTTTGAATTCCAGAGTCATGACAGGCATCTCGAAGACATTGATTCACCCTCTAAAAGCAGAAGTCAAACCGATCAGGCCAAACTCCCAAAGTTGAATATAGAAATAAGGATAATACAAAAAACCAATGGCAAATAAACATCTACATAGATGAGAAATTTCTACTGAGGGAGACACAAACACACACAGAAAGAAAAAGGGACAGCAGATTCATGCAAATTGGTATGCAATCATTGAAAATAAAAATTAAAAGGAAAAGGATGAAAGTAGTGATTTCTTTGCTGCCTTCCTCTTTCGTAATTTCTTCTATGTTGTCTTTCTCCTTTATTAATGAATTCCAACCGAATATCGTTTAAAATTTTGACCATTATTGAGGAGTTAACAGTCTTTTCCAAGTGTAATTTATGCTGACGTAAAGCTCTTAATTTTTTTTTATAAGAAGAAATTTACTAGCAGCTTTAGAAATTAAAAATGGAAATGACTAGTTCTCAGTTGTAAGAAGCTATTACAATAAATTTCACTAGCTGAAAATATTGAATGGAACCTATTTTTTTCACCAACCTGCAAGCCAAAGAGATACCAACATGATCCCACCACATGACTAGATAGCAGAAAAGTTAGAAGATTTATGATGAAGCTCGCCCATGCTGATTCAAACACAAGGCCAATTGGAGACTGCCCCGCCAGCAAAGGCAGGAACCTGTACAGCCGTGGAATATACTGAACCAGAATTGCTGCCCGCAGAAGGTTCTTAGCATAATTTGCACCACTTGTTCCCAAAGAATTTGGTAAGATCAGCAATATAATGATCTACACAAAGCAAATTATATTGAGTAGTACTCCAAAATTCATTTCAGCTCGAGGTAACTCTGATTATCAGTCAACAAATTTTCTCAATAAAAAGAAAAGGGAACAAAAAGCAGCAGACTTTGACAATTGAGATAACTCCGGCAAATGTAAGTCCATGAATTAAAAAGGAGGAATTAGTCCATTATAAATAATTGATGACTGAAAATCTTTGAAGCCAATGAAATGGGGTTAAGCTGTCACAAAATCCCAATGTTCTATCATTACTTTTTTCTGAGTGTGGACCAAAGTTTATCAAGTACATTGACACTAGAGTATGAGACTATTCCCTTCCTCCAAGTGCAATTTAGCTTAATGTCAAATAACCTCTCCGTCTCAAAATCTAAGCTGTTAGAGAGGAGTGGATTTTTTGTGTTTTATATGCTCTTCAACATGCCTTCTCGCTTGTGTGTTGAAGTTCTTTTTTCAAGGCCTCAGCAGTGCACTGATTATAATAAGTGGCGGTGTTAAGAAATGAAAATCAACTTGTGCATAAACTGGTAGCGTGTTAAATCACAACTTTGTTGATTGGCAAACACCATGGGTAGAAAGAAAATCAGAAGAAACAGCAGAATCATCTAGTAAAGAGGAGTTGGTGGAACTGGATTCTTACTTGAGGGAGTGGTAAAACAACAAAAATGTCAACAAGGAAGTATCCAGAAAGATAATGAAGTGCAATTTTTTTTGGATCATCAACCAGATCTCCAGCTCCCACCACTCTAGATTCAGGAGCAACATAAGCCAGTCTAAACTGCAAACACAGCCTTGGAAACGTCATATCGTGATATCATATAAATTAGCATAACATCACTCAACATGATTAAGAATTGTAAGTCCCCCAGTACACTAATACATGCTAATTGAAGTCGGCTATATGGATTATTTCTCGCCATCGCTTTCTATTAAAATACATATTTTCATTTACATTTAGATAATTCATGTCTTTTTCAATAGTTCTTTCCAAGTCTTTTTAGGTCTTTCCCTTTCTCTTTTAGTTTGAGTTAATAATTTTACAGTCTCTAGACGTCGTACTAGTGCATCTAAGGATCCCTTATGCATATGTTCAAACCATCTTAAAAGTGTTTCTCTCATTTTCTCATCTATTGGAACTACCCCTACTTTCTTTCTAATGTAGTCATTACTTATTCTATATAGTCTAGAGTGTCTACGCATTCATCTCAATATTCTCACTTTTGCACCCTCATTTTCTGTTCATGCTCATAATTAGTGCCCCAAAACTCTTATCCATAAAGTTTAATGTGTCTTACGGCTACTTTATAAAATTTTCCTTCCAATTTCAGTGGTATTTTAAGATAAAAAGGGCAGTCCAGTGTGTACAAACTCCCACATATGTAGGGTCTGGGGAGAAAGGTTGGGCCATTCAGCAGTATTATATGATCCTAATTGACAAGCTACAAACAAGCAAAATTTCATTTGGATGTGCAACACTCCATATAAAATTGTCTTTAATTATGGAAAACTAGTATCATACAATGGGAATAACATATAAAATAAAACAAAAGAACATAATGTAAAAAGAAAGTGACCATAGCTCCACTCTCACTGCTTAAAGAGAGAATGTTATAGCCATAGCAAAATTCTGACAAAGAACATTATTGAAATTCATGCGCATTCCTCAAAGGGCAAACCCAGTAGAAAATCAGTTACCACCAAAAGTTATAATGTGAGAGAGAGAGAGACAGAGAGACAAAGAACATTTTTGCTTGTGCTATAGATAATATCATGATATAATATTAATGAACACTACTTTATTTCACTCCCTTTTCGTACCACAAAGGTGTTTTATTCCCCCTTCTCAAAGTGACCTATCATTAAAATTATAGTTTGCCCTTCTTTAAATGGATCAGTTCATAAATATGTATTCCATATGCATGAATCGCTACCCTCATTAAGAACTAATACCTCTTCTCAATCACCAACATCTAAATGAGCATTCTTTCATCACAAGATTGAGACAATAAGTGTGAAAACATGACACCATTGAAATCACTCTAGTCAGTAATTGAACCTTTACATGCATTCTTTTTCATACTCTCTCTCTCTGTGCATTTGCCATCTTCAATAATTTTGACTGCATGTCGTTAAATCAGTATGACCAAACATGAAAAAACATGTATCAAAAATCAAATTTTGAAGTGAGTATAGCTACCTGAAGAAGGATGTGAATTAAGTACACGAAATCGGTGAGACTCCTCAAAAGCACAAGAGTTGTTGTCATGGGCCAATTAAGAATTATACAATTGTTATTCTGGTTCCAAACAGACATCAGGTGAGTTGCAGGATAAATAATTGCTCAGATAATCTAAAGAAAGCAACAGCTGTTGAGATAATTATACAACATGTAAAACATACTCATCCCTCCCATGCTGGGAGCAAGTAAGTACTAAACTTCCCTTCGATGAAATCATCCATATTTTTGAAGAACTTAAATGCAATTACAAACTTTTTTCCAATGTGTATTGACCCCCTGAACATCTCACTATATCCATCAAGTTGAACCAGCAATACTTTATTTCCCAAGACCCTTTGAAAATGCTAACAGAACATTCTCTTTCATAACATTCAGCATAAGAACCACATAATTCCCATAAAAATTAGTTTAAGAGTTTTGACAAGGCATTTAAACAATTTCAATACTACACCTGTGGTGGACATTTTTCTTTGGATCAGGATTACAAAAACTATATCCCTAAATGAAATGATAAATGGATGCAAGTAATAGAAAATTCTGATAGTAGATGAGCCTGGTAATTCTTGGGCAAATAGCACCATACTAACAGGACAAATCTAGATATGTACGGCATATGAAGAATTTATATGGCATAGGGAAAAACTGAATGCGCACTTAAGAGTATTCCCAAAGTCGCAAGAAAGTTACAAAAGTTACATCTTTGCAGATTTTTCAAAGCAATTCCAAAATTCAAAAAGATTATATACCTGCTGCGTATAAAGCAAAAAGAAGAACAAAGGATCCAGGAAAATTGCAAACAAGCAACAAATGACAAAGAATTTGTTCAACCGTTGAACAAGTTTTGTATGAGGATTCATGATGGGTGGAATATAGGGTTCAAGATAAGAAGCCGTTTTCTTCACCCAACCTTTTGCATCTCCATAGAGCACATAACGGAACTGCAAACAACAAGCAGGCAAACTGCATGAGTACATCAAGAAGCTTCACTATAATGCTAATAGGAAGGAAATTGAAAAAAAATAAAAAAATACCAACAATCAATGATGAGTGAGTTTGACCGGTGATATATTATTTGCAACATTTAATAAAGAGACAAACACAAAAAGTCATGCATTGTGGTTCATTTCTTGCATCACCACTAAGCCAATGTTAAAGAAATATAGATCAACATTATATAAAATGGTATATAATTGCAAAAGAAGAGAAATTCCGCCCAGTTGGAGTCCTTAAAAGTATATGCAGTTGATGAACAAGTAAAGATAGTATTTAATTGCAAAAGAAGATAGTAGATGGAGCTGATGAACAGAAACAGTCATAGATGTAAGGTAGTCCAAAGTGGTGATAATAACATTCATGGTGATTACAAAAAGTTTGTCCTAAAAGGGTTGAAATTAACATAACATCATGCAGCTTTCTTGCTAAGTACAGAAAGTAAAAGAATGATCTTTTTTCAAACCCAAAAAAATAAAATAAAACTAAAATAAAATTGTCAGAGTACACACTAAGTATATGATGAAGTCCATCCATAGGTGGATATAATATTCTGGGAAAGCTATTTGAAACTGAAACTCTTTTATAAAGGAAGATTAAGAATTAACATTGAATTAATTGGTCAAGGAAAAAACCAAATTTAAAGTGCAAAAGAATCTTCTTCATTGCTCAACTGTTCGACAGAAGGGGGGAAAAAGAGTCAACCTCATGAGAATTATGCTACCTTTTGATCCATGAAGTCAGATGATTTAGACTTCTTCTGGTATCCTTCTAGATGGTAATAGCTTGGGCATGTTGTGCAGTAAGGATTATTGCACATCCCCAGTTGCCCAGACTTGAGAAGATTATCATTTTTCTCAGTATAACTGTTATCCGACCAAGGAGTTCGGTCCATGCCATCCAACGAAGGGTATCTTTCTACTGTAGGTTCAGACGTTTTCTGCCCTCTGGCACCTTCTGCTTGCCAGATAGAACTTCCATTCTTACGATTGACGTATAATGGACCACTCATCTGTACAACTGAAGTTAATTTTTCATTTCTCAAAGGACCAGTATGGCCTACAAAATTATTTTCACTACCATAGTATTCTACAGAGTGCATGGGGATAGATATGGATGCACTCCTTGTCATAGATGTAAAGCTTTGAAATTGAGAGTCATAATGTTCATCCACTTGTGAGTCAGTGGAAGATAGCATTGGGGTCATGTCTCTTTCAGATGCAGCCATCTCTTAAATATTGCTCCTGTAGAAGATCATACAAACAATCTACTTTCACTAATGGGAAATGAACAATGCATATTTCTGCACTCAAGAACAATTCAGTCAAACAAAGTCATAAAAATATCTATTTTCAGACCATGGATGAGTGAGAATGAATAACCTGACTTGAGAAATAACAAATTACAACTTTTGGAGCCCAAATACTAGCAAATTACGTGCTTAAATTTTTCAATCAAGCAGGAATTATGATGAAACTCTTTCTACTAAGGATCTACACACTACTAAAATGACTGAAGCTTCAAGGTCATGCAGTTACCAGTTATGTGCCCTTTTGTTTTCTTTTGAACTACCTCAAAGGAACCAAATTTGCTGAATATAAATCTGTAATAGCTTGAAAGAATATTCAGTTTCCAGTGGCTTCTTATTAACGCTGTACAATTTACACCAATTTTTTGCTTTGCTGACCAACAAACCTCCAACTCATCGTAGACTACTCAAGCACACTAAAGCCAACAAAAAGAATTTGAATGTTTATTAACAAAAATAAAAAACTCAATACTTCACAATCATTATTTAAGCTTAAACCATGGTTCTCATATATCAAATGGCCTAATCATGTACTAAAGCATTTATATGGAGCTTTTTTCAGCTTGATGCCTGTAAAAATGCTCACATCTTCTCATGTTTTTAATGCTTGTTCGTTATATAGCATACTACTCGTATTACTTCTTCCACTTCCACTTGTGAATTTGTTTCCCTTTTCAATCTAAAACATACACCTTGCCTCTGTTTTGCAACAAAAACATGATTCTCCCTCTGTCCCAAAAAAAGAGTCCGCTTTCAAATCAAATTCCTAAAATATCCTTACTAATAATAATTATATATACTTAAAATGAAAAAGTAAGGATGAAAATATAAAATTATACATTTAGTGGTTCATTAAATGAGTTGTACCTAATAACTAATAAAAAATTGTACCTCACTCGCAGTATAATTCATATCAAAATTCTTGATAAAATCGTTGAAAATTATGCAATGATTGCAAAATTTCAGTCTCAATATATCGACACCAAAATGCGGGAAGAGAAAGTAAACTTTCTCTGGGACAAATTATGCTTATGACTAAACTGATGAGTAATATAATTAAGATCACACATACAACGTTAGCTAAAGCTAAATTTTAAGGACACATATGGCCATTTAGAAGCCAAAAACTAAACTTGATGTTCAGAGGGCTGAAAGCTCCGTTTGGTGACAACGATTGTGTCAAATCCACCTCCCCCACCCCCCCCCCCCCCCCCTTCCCCTGCTCTTTTCCCTTGGAACCATATACAAACATTAAATTTCTTTAATTGTTACAAGTCCCAGAACGATTAAATTTTTTACCATATGAAACCAAATGCAGATTATTTAATATTCATTACACGAAAATACTTCCACAATTTAACATAATATTCTATCTTTGTTCTAAGAGAGATATTACACAGAGTTTGACTTCTGCTCTTCAATCCCCCAATTTCACAAAAAGAAAACGTCTCCATTATCTTCTCCCGCCAACAGCAAAGAAAAAATATCTCTTGATAGATAGTCAGTAACATAACCAATCATAATCCAACTACAAAAAAAAAAAAAACAGAAAAAAATAAACTAATGACAGCTTAATTACTTAAAACCAAAAAACAAGCCCAAAAAAAAAAAAAAAAAACCAAAAGCGAGCTTTCCAAAAACACAACAAAAAAAAAAAAGACAAATAAAAAGTACAGTATAAAAAAAAAAGAAAGAAAGAAAGAAAGAAGAACCAACCTGGAAAGAAAGAAGCTTTTTCAAAGCAGACAACCTGCGATTTAGATGAATGATGGATTATGCATATTAATCACCATCAAGAAACCCGACCCAGCATTCAAAATCGAGCAACCAGTGGGAAATTTCGAAAGAATTGAGGAAATGGCCTGGGGAGGATGAAGGGGAGGTGACGACTGGAACTTGAAAGCTTGAAGTATACTTTACAGACTTTAGTACCTTGAAGCGAGAGAGAAAGAACAGTCGTTGGTTGTACACGTTGTAGAAGTGACAATTGATAAATATATATTCTTTACGACTTTGACCAGCCAAAGGCGCTGACTTGGATCCATATTATAACTCCGATTGTCCTCCGTGGACGGTGGACCGAGTCGTCGGTTCGGGTTTTCTTTTTGCCTTTTGGGTTAAATTTTTTATTTCATTATTATTTCATAACACCGTGTTTGTTTGTTGGGAAATTGTTTTGCAGGTTTTTTAACCGTAATTGTTATGAAGGTCTTCGGGAGAGGAAATATCGAAAGAGCCACGATATGCTAAGTGAATTGATTAAGGGTCTATTTGGTTTTTAAGTTCGATTTAAATATATTTTATTTAGATTTTGAATTTGAATTTTATAGAAATTTTAATATTTTAAAAATATTATGAAATATATATTATGAATGATTTTGAACGTGGAAAAATTATAAAATTTAATTAAATATAATAAAATAATTCTAATTTTCAAATAATTCTAATTTTAATGCGGAATCAAACACACTCTTGGAAAAGTTTTAAGGATTAATATTTTGTCTTTTAATCAATATTATATAATTCATTATAACATTTTGTTGAATAAATTCTTTGATAATATCATTATTTATCATTTTTAACAAGGCATTACTCAGTGTGACCATAGTACCTCTTAAAAGCTTTTAATACATACAATTTAATTTAGTGATAAAGTACAATATGACTTTAGAAAAAAAATTAATCTCATTTTATAATCAATCCTCCCATATATTGAGTAAATGTGACTAAAACAATTGATTATGTGTGCCAACTCAGGCATGTAGGCATTTTTCTGAGTTATGAAGTTGGCCAAAAATTTTCATTTTTTTGTTGGCAATAATTAAATGGAATTTATGAAGCTTTATTGACTCACTAAAACTAATTATTAGATAATAGCTACTGATGCATAAGAGTTTAGAAACTATAAATGTGAATTTCACCTCATGTTGGAGAAAATATTTAATGCATCTATGGTGTCTAACAACATTATGCAAATAGAAATAATTAGAAAGTTAACTTATAATTTAAGGTGCGATAGTTTAGGTAAAAATATAATTGACTTATTTCACATATGTATGAAATATTTTTTTATTTACCAAGAGAGAAGTATAAATTTTTGTACCGAGGCATCAAGAAATTAGAAATCATTTAAACTATCAATGTACAATATATTTTAAAACACCAAAATTATTCTTATCGGGTTGAATATATCATTACTTAAATATTATTAACAAGTTTCAATACAATGATTAATATGAGATGATTCATATTTATTTTAAAAAATTACTTATTTTAGTATTTTATATAAAAATTATGATAACAAGTATAAAATGAATTCAACTTAAAATTTTCAAAATGATCTTACAAAAAAAAAAAAGGCTATTTAGAAAGAAAGAACATTATGTTTGATTATTTATTATTTTACAATATTAAGAAAGATAATAATTATTAAAAATTAAAAGATAACAATGCAGAATATAAATTTTACATAGAAACCAACATTCGTTCTTTTAGATAAAGAAAACAATTACTTGAAAGGTAAGTAAAAGATAAGAGTGGATAACGTTAGAATTACTACACAAAAACAATTTACAAAAGAAAGGAATGTGAGGCAATAAAGAATTGCTTATTTTAAAATTATTAAATACTAGTTATTATTAAAATAAAAAAGCTTTGTATTAGTGTCTATTTATTATTTTTGTATGATGCTTTTTTTCCTAAGATTTGTTTAGTAAACTTTTTTTTCCACAAATTCTTACACATAATTAGTAAAATGATAAAATCTTTTCGATCTTTTTCTTTCTTTCTCATTTTTAGCCTTCCAAACACAGCCCAGAGATACCCGTAAAAGACGCAAGATGGGGCGCTAACCCTAAACTTCCGATCCGCGAATCTTAGGCGTCAAGTAATTCGGGTCTTTTTGGGTTATTTGCACTACGGAAAATAGGGGGGAAATTCGTTTGAATTGTGTTTTATTGGAGAAAAGTTGTATTGGAATGTGTAAAAATTTTAATGCGTATTTTTTAATAAAAAAAGTATTTTTGAGGATAAAACAAGGGGGGGATTTTTTTTTTAAATTATGTGAGAGAAACTTGAATGAAAAAATTTTAATTTTAAAAATAAAAATAAAAATAAAAATATATTTAGATATTTTATTTTTATTTTAAAAAAAATTTTGTAAATAGAAATTTTGTCCAAACGCAGCCAAAATATCGTAAGTGTGTGGATTCGTATTTTTATTTTTTATTTTTATATTATTGAAACAATTTTTTATATTTAAAATAATTTTATCTCGTAATTTTTATTTTCTAAATGTAAAAATCTAAAATAAAAATGCAGTCTTTGCAGATGAGACAATACATTGTGTGATAATAAAATATTGACCAATTGGGTTTGTCAGAAATAAATAATAATTCATCTTTATTAAAAAAAAGGTTTATTTTCCATTTAATACATCTTTTTTTAAATTACTAGATATAACAAATTTAATACAAAATTAAATATATAATTTTTTATTTTTATGTACTTTTTAATTGAGTTATACACTGTCATTATTAATAAAAATAATACAAAAATTTTATGTCAAAAATTAAAAAAAAATTATACAAACAAATATTGTATTTAAATTGCATATTTGGGCTTTATGAAATAATGATGGTAAGATAGAATATGTATTAAAAAAGTAAAACATTATATTAAAAAATATAAAAATACATTTTTAAAATGCAATTTAAATAATTAAAAATTTTAAAATAAAACTTTTTTTTTAATTTAAACTAAACAAGTATTAATGGTAGGTGTAGAAAAATGCCAGTTTGATACGAGTGGTTGAATCTAAATCGGTGTCCTCGATAAAACAGTTAAGAAATATGTAATATTTTATTTTTTGTCATCCATATAAACCTAACGCTTCTGACGCTCATTATATTTTAATCAACATTGTACCATTTCACGGGCGGAATATGTACAGTTCAATAGTGAAAGTTTTAAATTAATAAAACCATATAAATATGCTCCAATAGAATCAGTCTAGATAATCACCTCACCACAAGTAACACTACGAATATATATATACATAGAGAGAGAGATTAATTATATATATATATATACATGTACATATATTAAATTTAGCTTGAATTAATGTTATTTACATAGAAAAATTAAACTAAATTCTCTTAATAATTAACATGATATTTACATAGTTTTTAATTATTAGATATTCCGATTAGATATTCTGATTAATCTGCTCATAATTTTCGAGTAATTAACTATGACTTCCAAAGCCGTTTTAGATGGGTGATCTAAGGATTAGCTTGTAAATTAATTCCTCTCTATTTTTTTTTCTTAGGATTAAGAAAGAGGTTAAACCACTACTTAATCAATTAGTTGTGGAATATTATTTCCTCTCCCTCTCTTTTTTTCTTAGCTTTAAGAAAAATTGAAAAAAAGATTAAACTGTTAGTCAATCAATTAGTTATAAAATACTGTTAGTTATATGTGTATTATTTTGTCTCTATTTTTTTTTTATTAGGCATAACAAAAAGGTGAAGTGTAGTTTTTAAGTAGTGACTTTCATGCTGTTTTTATTAGTGGATGATATTCTCTCCTCTTTGTAATTAAATTCTATTCTCTTTGTACTTTTCTTATTAGCAGATAATCTAATTCTCTAATTGAGTAAGGTTTTTACTTAGAGATAATTGATTAACATTTTTTTTTGACACTGTTCGTACGATGTGAAATATGATTAATCATATTAGTCAACATTTATATGTTTAATGCAACAACATGTTATTTGTAACAAATAGTTTTGTTATTTGGTTAATTATTCACATTTTTATCCAAGAAATGACTTGGATTGGTATTAGTTTGTAGATGACAAAATTATTCTATCCAATAAATACCTTGTATTAGAATTGATAAATTTTAAATTTTAGTGTTCGAATATTTAATAAACTCTTTTATTTATTATTTGTGTCTAAAACATACTGTCCCTATTCTTTTATTGACTAAGGAACCTGCTGCCTCTTTTATTGACTAAGAAACCTGCTGCCTTTACCAAGGGTGCGTACCAGGTAAATTTCACCCTGTGTAATAGCTCGTAAATTACAGAGGAGATGTAAACCGTATTTGGCAAGTTTTATGCAACGGGTTCAACTGAAAAAGTATTAACAAAGGAATTTAAACTCGCAACGGGTTCAACTGAAAAAATATTAACAAAGGAATTTAAACTCGTGACTTTATAATTCTGTACTCGCTGCCACACCAACTCGACCACCCCTGAAAGTCCCGTCCCCATTCTAAGAAACTCGTATGACATTAAACATGATGATATTTGGGTATTGTGTTGTTGATCAGAAATGGAATTGGAGGGCTATTATCAACCGTTCAGCCAGGCCTTCCCGCGACGTATCGCAACACTACTCCAAAGCCCGAAAAGCCATCGGCGGTGCAGCTCCAACCCATGCCAGAAACTGCTTGAAATCAAATTGATTTCATCATCACCCCCACCCATGCCAGCTTAGTTCCCCCTCTCCATAGCTCCCCTCCCCAGCAAAAGCAATATGTACTCATTTAATTCATATATAGTTAGGTTTAGGAATCATTTATTAGGTAAAATGTCAAACTCAACGCACTAATTAGTAGGGTTTTTTTTCCCCTAAAACTTAGGATTTTAAGTGATATATATATATATATATATATATATATATATATATATATATATATATATATATATAGCCCGTTGGGATTATGTTTTATGGGTTTAGTTTTGATTATTTATCTTTGTTTTATTACTTGGATTATGTTTTTGAGTTTCGTTGTCTTTTAATTCTTCATGTACTTTTTTTTAATTTTTAATTTCTCAATTAGTTTATAGCGAATCAATTTCCCATTATTAAACACATATGAATTATCAATATACTATTTTATTAATAATCTAATTAAATCCATTTAAGACTTTGGTCTGTTTAATATCAATGCTGTCAACAAAATACTTATTTATTTTAATTATCTCTAGATAATTATCAAACTAAATGTATCACTAAATTATTTTGTTAGATGATTGCTACTGAAGATCGTTAATATAACTACTAAACCTCCACTTTTTAATTTGGTTAATATACTACTAAACCTCCACTTTTTAATCTGGCATGTTCAGCATTTTATTTGTAGTTGTATATGTTTTTATCAATTGTTTTTCCCTTAATATGCTAATTGTTAATTCTAATTTTGATTATTAACTAATAGTTCAACCTTATTTTGATTCTACCTATTGGATGTTACCAATTTTTAAAAATTACTTTTACTAATTTTATTCTATTTTTTAAAACACATTATTGTATTCCAATTCAAAAAATTATGAATTGGAAGGGTTGGTATGTATTATCTTATTATATGTTGAATGTGAAATATGTGTTTAATCTAATTCATTCGGGTACAAACTAATTCAATTGAATATAAAATGTAGTTGCTCAATCTTAATTCTCATCGTTGTTATCAATGACATGTAAGATGACCCAAAATGTTGAAAGAGGATTTCTTATGAAGAAATTATTATATTTAATTTTTTATTTCATCAATACTCAAACATTTTAATATTAGAGAAAAATTTATTTTCTTATCACATAAGAAATGCCCCAAATATGATAGGCAATAATCCTCCATTCTAATTTCCTACACTTATTTTTTGACTCACTTTTTAATAGTTTGACACTTGTCAATTATTTAATCTAATAACTCAAACTTATATTCACATTTTTTAACAAAAATAAAAATGAAAATGAAAAGCAAATGGCCAACTAGAAAACCCTCCCCAACCTCGGCCGTCGTTTCCTTTTCATGTAAGAGTTTTTCTATATATAGGTTTATATTAATTAATGTTGTTTTAGACTTGGTGTAATAAAAGCATATATAAAGGTTTTTCATTAGTCTAATGTGAGATTAACTTGTGTAGGCTGCAGTTAGCCTGCCTCGTGATGAGGGAGTTAGTTAGGGTTTAGCTATAGATATCAGTTACGTTCCCTTCTCTAACCATAATTTTTTCAGAAATACTTTCTGCTCATAAAATTTATGAGAGAAAGAGGCACTCATCAAAGCCATTTCATATAGGGGTCATAGAGGGGAAGAATTTAGCCAAAATCAATCCTATTTCCGCATTCAGTTATGAATCAGAAAATTGATACACGATTCTTCACTTTTATCTTTATATTCTAATCATTTATATGTTTGATATATGGGGTTTGTGCTATTTAGGCTAACATTTGGTGTTAGAACCACACATAGATCATGATTGGAATATTTTATGCTCTATTTCGTTGTTTGACCCCATGTTTGGAACGATCTCATCGAGACGAGTTTGACGGTGACCTTGATGCCTTGATGCTCTATCACACCCTTATGCACTTGGCAGCGCGTTTGATTGAATTCTTTTAAAAAAAAATGGTGTCAGAGACGACCATCAGGCACGTGTGTCAGGCATACATTGCAGCGTGCGTCAAAACCTGTTTTTCTTTTTAGGGCCTGTGCAGGCGCATCTAGAGCCTAGTTTGGGGGAATTTGGTGTCGTTGGTTTCAATTTTTCATGATCTACATTTTGACATATAATTTGCATATTTTTTGACACTATTATACTTGTGAAAATCTTGACAGAATATGATTTTATACTTTTAGTATAAAATTTAAATATTTTTCACTTATATTTTTATGATTTTTTAAGTATGTCAAGTATGTCAATATGCAAATATTTAATTTATATTATTGTAGAACATGATTACATGCAATTAAATGACGTATTGCCCTTGTCATTTATATGGTTTAAAATTGCATATAAAGTTTTTATGTAAGAAATAAAGTTTAGTATCATTGGTATAAGAGAATTTCATAAATTCAATTGGGTAGTGATCGCCAAAGTGACACACTCACTTGATTTTATGAAATATCGATCTCATACTGTGGGGGATGTCTCCTTTTCTAATATCCAATCACACTTCCAATGGGGGTGATTGGGTATTAATTCATGGAGGGATACATGTACAACATGTGCTTGAGGAATGACTTATCTTAGTGGCTCATATACCCAAATGTAGTGAATTCACGAGGGTTGGAATAAGTCCTCATGACCGCTGTTCATGTAAAAAATTTACAATTGTATGTTATGCATTCTGCCCAAATGTGATTGTATGATAATACATATGACTTTTTGTAGAGTGTACTTATACGGTTTATATTAAGTTGCACTGTTCTTACATATTTTATATTTTTCTTATTATCATTCACCTTTTCTGTCAATGAAAACTCACTCATTATTAAGATTTTCACTAGTTCCAATTTTAAGAACTGAAAAGATGATATAATGTTTGGAATGATTTTGGTGGATGTGTCTGATGCTCTTTGTAAGGACAAGTCTGTAAATCTCACTACAGAAAGTACCAATGTTAAAAAGAAGAGATTTGCAACTTGGGAAAAGAGTAATTGAATTTGCTTACTGTCCATAAAGCGATCCATTCAGGATCATCTTAAGGGCAACTTGCCAGTCAACTGCACTATTAGACAAATGATAGAACATTTGTCATACATGTATCAGGTTTCATCCAATACTAAGATAGGTGTCCTTCTATAAACACTTTTCAACATAAGGTCTGATGGTACTAGCGGAGTTAGAGATTATGTTTTAAATATGGTAGATTTACAGAGTAAGGTTGAGGCACTTAAGATCATTATTCCTACTGCTGTGATTGTCCATCAGCTCTCAATACCCTTCTACCTGATTTCGGGATTATAAAGACAAATTATAATTCCCAAAATGAGATATGGTCTATAAGTGATCTCATAGTTAGGGTGGTGATAGAGGAAATGAAATTGAGATATGAAAAGGGATATCAGGTTATGTATGTTTCTAGTGCTAGTGGTAAGAGAGGTAAGAAGTTCAAAACTTATACCCATAAAGGTACTTTTGAAACCACTGACAGCACTCAAAAGATGGGTCCAAAGAAGGCATCATTTAAAAAATCTGATTATTGCTTCTTCTGAAAAAAGAAAAGTCATGTAAAGAAAAATTGTGACAAATACAATGTTTGGTTAGCCAAGCGTGAGGCTACATGTAATAATTTTTTGACTTTGGTTTTTGAATTTTGTCTATCTAAAGCCCCATCCAGTTCTTGTTGGCTAGATAACGGTGCAACTAATCATGTTGCGTTGACCATGCAGGAGTTCATAAACTGGAGAAAGCCAAATCAGGATGAATCAAGACTAATAGTGGGAAACAACGAAAAAGTTGACATTGAGTTTGTGGGAGATGTCACTTAATATTAGATTCTGACTATAATTTAATGTTAAGAAACACTTTCTATGTACCTTATTTTAGAAAGAATTTAATTTCTGTTTCAAGTTTGGACCAATGTGGCTATTCTTTTGAAATAAAAAACAATATGATTTCTATGTTTTTTAAGTCAAATAAAATTGGTAGTTGCATTATATCTTATGGATTGTATAGATTGTGTTTATCTCCCAATGATATATACATTGTTTGTATGGCTGAAAAAGTTGTTTCCAAAAGGCCTCTACCTAAGGAACAATCTTATACATTATAGTATAAGAGACTAGACCACATCTCTAAGGAAAGAGCAGAAAGGTTGATAAAAACTCATATCCTATCTACTTTTAGAGGTGACTTAGAGGATTTTGTAAACTGCTGTAAGGGTAAGATGACTAAAATTAAGAAAAAGATAATAGTCAGGTGTTCTGATCTCTTGGAGATCATTCATACTAACATTAGTGGTCTCTATACAGCGACTTTGTGTAGAAATTTGTATTTCATCACTTTTATTGATGACTATTCTCGATATGGATATCTATAATTGATTAAGGACAAGTTTGAGTCTCTTGACAAATTCAAAATATTTCAACTGAAGTCGAGAAACAGTTAGGAAAAGTTATCAAAGTCGTTAAGTCTGATAGAGGTGGTGAATATTATGATAGGCATGATAATACTGGACAGCTTAAAGAGCCATTTACCAAAAACCTAGAGAATTCTAGGACTATAGTTCAATTCACCATGCCTGATAATCTTGAACCAAACGGTGTGGCCGAAAGGTGAAATCGCACCCTTATGGATGTGATGAGAAATATGGTAAATAGGCGTAATTTGCCTGAGTTTTTATAGGAAGAAGCCTTAAAAAACGGTTATCTACATTCTGAATAGAGTTTCTACCAAAGAGGTTCTATCAACACATTTTGAGTTATGGATGGATGTAAACCTAGTTTAAACCATTTCAGGGTTTGAGAGTGTCCAGCAGAGGTAAGGTTGTATAATCCGACATTAAGTAAGTTGAAACCCAGAACAACCAAGTATTATTTTGTATCATTTCCAAATTATTCAAAAGGATACAAGTTTTATAACTCAAATGGAGGCACAAGAATTATAGAATCACAAACAGCTAAGTTCTTGGAATTAGATGTGGCCAAAGAATGCTTGTTCATAGACCATCAGGGATGATAGTGTGGTGGAGACTATTGTGTCACATTCTCTACTTGTACAAACTATTATGGAGCCTTCTACATCACAATCTAATTCAGTGGGAATTGAGGATAATGTCATTGAGCCTGTGTCTGATTATATTCCTTAACCTCATCAAAAACAGAATGAAGTTGTGATAGCTCCAATCAGGAGGTCTACTAGGGACAGACGGTCTGCTACACCACCAGACTACATGGCCTATCTTGAAGAGCATGATTAGGATATTGGCTACGTGATAGATCCAGTGACTTATAAAGAGGTTATTATTTGTCCTCAATCAAATATGTGAATGAATGCCATGAATGATGAGATGCAATCTATTAAAAATAATAATATTTGGGAGCTTGTTGAGTTACATAAAGAATGCAAGCACATTGGCTGCAAATGGATATATAAGACCAAATAGGACTCTAAAAGAAAGATAGAGAAGTTTAAAGCCAAATTGGTAGCCAAGGGATTCACTTAGAGAGAAGGAATAGACTATGAAGTGATTTTTTCTCTAATCTCTTCTAAGGATTCTTTTAGAGTGATCATGGCATTAATTGCCCATTTGGATTTGGAGTGACACCAAATGGATGTTAAAACACTTTTTTCTAAATGGAGACCTTGATGAGAATGTCTATATGGTTCAACTTGAAACTTTGTAGCTAATGATTCGAGAAAACTTGTGTGTAGACTTAAAAAGTCAATATGTGGATTTAAACAGATTTCTAGACAATGGTACTTAAAGTTTCATAGACTTGTACATCATCTAATTTTGTTGAAAACAAAGTAGATCAATATGTATATAGCAAGGTCGGTGGGAGGAGTTTTATTCTTCTCATATTATATGTTGATGATATTTTGCTTGCCAGTAATGATCTCAACTTATTGCATGAGACAAAGCAAATGTTATCACATAGTTTTGATATGAAAGACCTTGATAAAACGTCATTTGTCCTCGGCATAAAGATCCATAGGGATCATTCTCGTCGTTTTTTAGGCTTATCTTAGAGGGCTTACATAGACTATGTTCTAGAACGATTCAGTATGCATGAATGCAAGTTGAGAATTGCTCCTGTCGTCAAGGGTGATAAATTGAATAAGATCTAGTGCCCTCAAACAGATTTTGAGAAAGCCCAAATAAAAGACGTACCTTATGCTAGTGCATTTGGGTACATTATATATGCTCAAGTATGTACTAAACCAGACATTGCTTTTGCAACTAGTATTCTAGGCAGATATTAGGCAAACTTAAGACATGACTATTAGGTAGCTGTCAAGAAGGTTTTAAGGTATTTAAAGATGATAAAAGACTACATGTTGACATATAGACGTATTCAAGACCGTGAGCTAGTAAAGTATACGGATGCAGACTTTGCTGGATGTGAGGATGAAATAAAATCAACATCCAGTTATGTTTTTAAGTTAGCAGGAGTTGCAGTATCTTGGAAAACTGAAAAACATAAGACAATTTCATCTTCCACTATGCAAGCGGAGTTGATAGCATGCTTTACAGCTGCTACTCAAGCTATTTGACTTTGTAATCTCATAAAGGAGTTGGTTGTATTTTCTTTTGTATATAGACCCATACAACTGTATTGTGACAATAATTCAACGGTATTATTTATTAATAATCATAAAGGTCTCAAGGGATCTAAAAACATGGAGATCAAGTTCTTGACCATCAAAAAGAAATAGTACAAAATGATGACATAACAATAGAGCATATTTTTACAGATGATATGATCACAAATCCACTAACAAAAGGGCTTCGCCCATGTGTGTTAGAAAAGCACGTTGAAAGTATGAGCTTAGTTGCATCACTAGATGCTATAGTTTAGTAGGAGTTGATCATTATTTGTACTCAATAAAGTTTTCATCTATTCTTTGTTGTATTCAGTGACATTTTTTTTATATGTATATTGGCATTTTAATTTAATAAAGTTTGATGAATTTTCATGTTATATGCTGAATACATATATAAACATAAAGTGCAAGTCTCAAGGCATTGTGTAAACTTTGAGCACAAACTAAAAAGGTATACAGTTATTAGTCTGGGACATATGTCTTATACACATAAAACTCAGTTAACAATAACGATGAGACATATGAAAGTTCATTGGAACAATAAAGTCATTCTTTACTGGCACATAAAGATTTTGTGGCACTAAAGGAGAGAGAATATGAACTAACAAAAGGGATAACACATAAAGTTTGACTCTATATGAGGTGTTATCTAGTTTGCCACACTTCCACATTGAGTCCATATCAGTAGAGTTAACAGCACTTGTGATCATGGATGGTTTTGTGAGATTACATACAGTTACTGCTATGGTTCGGTGTTGAAGGCTCTATGAGATAGGATTGACAATTAAAAGTAATATATAAATCAGCATAAAGGTGTGCACATTAAAGTACAACTTTAATTAATATTCGCCCAAGTGGGAGAATGTAAGAAGTTTTCTATATGTGGGTTTATATTAATTAATGTTGTTTTAGGCTTGGTTTAATAAAGTCATATATAAAGGCTTTTAATTAATTTAATGTGGGATTGGCTTGTGTGAGTTGCAATTAGCCTGGCCTGTGGTAAGAGGGTTAGGATTTAGCTATAAATATAAGTTACGTTCCCTCCTCTAACCCTAATTTTTTCAAAAACACTGTCTGCTCACAAAGTTTACGAGAGAAAGATGTACTCATCAAAGCCATTTCATACATGATGGGGAAAATTTTAGCCAGGATTAATGTTATTTCCGCATTCAGTTATGGATCAGAAAACTATACACGATTTTTTACTTCTATCTTTATATTCTAATCATGTATATGTTTGATTTATGGGGTTTGTGCTGTTTAGGCTAATATTTCAGGCAAGCACTTTGCGTACTTTACCATAGGAATCTGGGCATTTTTAGCCCCCTAAAATCTTATTTTTATTCGTTGTCCAAGCCAAACACATCCTTCGAATATAAAATTTAATTTGTAGAAAGATATAGTGTGACTTTAATTCTTAAATTTATTGGTATCAAGATGCATGACGATCCCAATCATCGACGAAAAAACATATAATCTTTCAAAATTTCTAAATGCATTGCTCTAATTCTCATAACTTCATCCACAGAAAAAGTTCAAATAAAAAATCAAGATATCAAATCCTCCACACCATACCATGTACCATGAAAAAGATATCATTAAATAAAATGACATCGTTGTGTTAAGATGAGACACCATTAGTACATATTAGGATTACCAATTATCATTTTTCTTATGCATAGGAGTGTATTCAAAATTCTGAGTTTGTTAATAATAACAACCCATCAAAATAAATAAACAAGGACTTGATTGTGCAATACTTCCAAACATTTGAAATGATGATGTAACTATAATCTTTGTAATTTTTCCCTTCCCCCCAAAATTTGGGAACATATATCCTCAGCATCAGATTATATACAACTATCATCGATGATTAAATATGTTACACTATTACAAAAGAATTATTCTTGTGAGCTGCAGCTTTTTAGTAACATTAACTAAACAAGATACTATATATTTCCCTCTTTTCTGTAGTTAACGAAGCAACATACAAGCATACAAAACAAAGTTTAAAGGGTCAAAGTCAGTAGTTAGCATCAAAAAGTTCATGCTGTGGGCTGGAGGACTCTCCATGGTGGTGATGCCGCTTCTTCCAGTACCTCCATGCAACCTGAATGCGCCTTGCAGCAAGGGTTCTCCAGTAAGGAGATTGATACCTACATGTGCGAAGAGTACCAGAATGCAAGTTATGAGGCCAAAAAGTGAACATCAAATGCAATTAATCCTACAGGACTTCTATCCCTGGTTGCTGAAGTATGTAACATTTGATAGTTGTCCATAATGAGATTCTGAATATGGATCAGATTGTATTCAGTTCACAAATTGATGTATTCTACAATCTACATGGCATTTGAAGGTGGCACTTATTGCTTTCTTGGTGAATAGACCATGTATGCATAATGCGATGTAGCCATTATATATTAGGAAGAAAGAACTAACACAGTTCCATCTAGGGTCATCAAATATCAAGCATGCTTCAAAGCTCGTTTGGAATTTCCATACATCAAAAATGGATGCCATTAAGAAAAAATGAAGGAAAGCTCTTCATCCGTTTCTCCTTTTTCTGATTCTGTTTAAACATTTAGATGAGCAGACAAGCACACAATGGACGTGCACATAAATATACAAATGACGAATTCTTAGAAATGCCTGGAGAACCTATTATCACATGTTTTACCTTAAAGCTCCTTGAACACGCGGATTCCTTAAGAATCTTGCAAAAAGATTAGTAACTTCTTGCAGATCTGCAGCCCGCAACACAAATACTTCTACATTGGTCAAGCATCTGACTTCTCTATTGCTCACAGTGTTGGGTCCTGGAATCCTGATCTTTCCTCCATCTGAAAATGACAGAAAATGATATATTGGTACAGTCAACATCAACATCACCTTTATCCCAAATTAGTTGGGGTCGGCGATCAATGAACCCCAAGAAAAATGCGAGGAGAAGAAATAGTTATAAAATGAAATAGAAAAATAAAGGGAAAAGGGCTAGGACTAGAAATGGCAGTCGGGAACATAAGAATTTTGCTCTTCCACCACATTAATAGCTTTCCTCCAGTCCGTCCTAAGACAAACTATACGCCAATCTATTTCCCACTCCCTTAAATCTTGTTTTACTACTTTCCCCCACGTAAGTTTCGGCCAACCTCTCCCTTTCTTCCTGTCATGTTCTTTATAACAACTTCTGTTCTTACCAGAGCATCTAGAGGTCTTTGAAAAATATGTCCAAATCATCTCAATCTATGTTCTCTCATCTTTTCTTCCACCGGTGCTACTCCAACTTTTCGTCGAATATCCTCATTTCTTATCTTATTCATCATTGTCTTACCACACATCCACCTTAACATCCTCATTTCTGCTACTCCCAACTTATGCTCATGTTGCCTTTGTGCTGGCCTTGAGATCAATTCAAAATAAATTCTCTTCATTCTTTTTCAGGCCTTGAGAGGTACATTTAGTGTTAAAAAAGAAAAGAGGTCCATTCTTCATTCTTTGCCAGGCCTTATAGGCCAAAGACATAATTTACAGAGCAGTCTATTCATCATATGCATGACGAATAACAAGTTAGAGAGATGTGGACGGTTGTGCACCAACAACTGGAACAACAATCTTCATCAATCTGTATGCGAGTCCTACCAAAATGCTTTCTTGTATGATGGATAAAAACAATAGTGGACAGGACAAGTAGTAGGTCATATTTTTCATGTAAAAACTTCAAATAAGGATTTGGAGTTCAATTTAAATTAAGACCCCAGAGAATAAAATTATGAAATAATTAGCCTGTAATGATCCTTTAAAGAGACAAAGAAGTTTTCTGTGTAATTTGACACCTCAGAAAAACCCATTAATTAAAGATAAAAAATCAGAATGTACCCTTATTCACAGAAGAATGCTCGAGGCACCACGTCAGAAGTTCTTCCCCAGTAACATCACCTTCACCCAATGGCATTTTAATTCCATCTTCTCCAATGTTTTCAATTTTTCCACGAATTATGAAGACCATTTTGTCAACAAGGCCACCTCGATACAAAATCTTGCTTCCCTTTATGTAAGTTTTCTGGCGCAGCCTCTCACAAATGGCATCTAAAATTGGTTCATCCATAAGAGTGAAAATTTGGACCTGCAAATAAAACAGATTAAAACACTCAAAGGAGAAGCAATCGGCAGCTTGAATGCATGCATTGTACATTATAAGCAGATTAAGAAGTTGTCTACTACTTAAAAATAAACAGCTAAAGGTTTTTCTTTTTCAAGCAGAGAAAGTTTTTTCTTTTCCAAGTGAATCTCAAAAATAAAGATGAATAGTTGAAGATGAATGGAGCCTAATGAGTAAAACTATAGTTTTTTCACCTGCCACATACGGCCCAATATCCTACAACCATGATAATGAGAGAGAAACCTTTCTTTCTAAAAGCATAGGATAGTTGTTCTCTATAGAAAAAAGAAACCACTTATATTGTTTGGAACAACTCAATCAAGAGAGATATCAAAGTTGATATAACGACGTGCACAAAGATTGATTCCATCTTTAGAAATTTTCAGTTATTTAGACAGATTTTTGGAATGGATGACGAATTGTTCACATGCACCACCAATGAACCAAAACTTTACTGCAAACTATTGCTTACATGTTATAAAGCAAATTTGAGGCCTAGGGAACTGAGCAGCTAGTAAATGAGAGATTCACCAACACACACACACAAAAGGAAAATAAAACCAGAAACTCAAAGCTCACTTTCTTGACAAATTTAAAGAGATGACGTCGTATATCTCTTTGGAGATCCTCAGGCAGGTTTTCCATTAACATTTCCTCATTTACACCTCTAGTTGCAGCCCAATTATAACGTTCTGCTTCTCGAACTTTTCTGCACATTTAAGCAGTACAGAACAAGCTTCAACAATACAACCATTTGCATGCAGATATCAACATGTACGTTTGAAACTACAACTTCACTGAATGCCACAGGTAAAAAGGATGGAGAGAAGCCAAATGAGGATAAGCTAGAAAGCAACAGAAAAGAGAAATTGTAAGCTGTTACCACGTGTGCAATGCAAGATTTTTAACACTGAATTCAGAGAAACAGTAGAAAACTAAGGAAAGCAAACATGCAAAAGAAACCTAAACCAACCAGTACAGATAAACCAAAATTCTACTGCCAAGCAAGTGTAAGAAACTTTCATGATCAGTTTTGCAACCACTTTCTGAGATCAAATTACTCACCACGACTCCAGGACCATCTCTCATAACACTTGAAAACCAAATAACCAAAATAGCAGTTAATCCAGCTAAAGAAAATGCTTTCACAGATTCCTTGAAGACCTCAATGTTTAGGATAAAAAATGGCACGTCATAAGTCTCAGTGAGCGCCCAAATGAACATAAAGACCATATGTATAGCTTTAGAAAGCCATAAACTCAAAAATCAAAAGAGACACGAGCAATTTCCAGTAAAGCAGATGCTACTTTTAAATAATGTGTGTGCCTCGAAGAGAATCCAAGAGCTGTATCTGCTCTAACATGCATCATTTATCAGATATCTTTCCAAACTAGAACCACCAAACTGGAACTGATGCATCCTGTATTCTCACATTTAACTACATCCAACAGATTATGTGAAATAATGTTATTCTCTATGTGCACCAAGTATATCTAAATATATTTTGTCTAATTACCAAAGGACAGTTACTAATGCAGTTCCTGACTTAATACATGTGCTGACAATCTACATATACCTAATAAATGCACAAAGTTGACAGCACTATGGCAAAAATTTGTCAACATCTAAAAATAAATAAATTTGTCAATGGCGGGAGATTGTTGGGATAACACACCACCATTTACAAAGCCATTCTATATCAAGATCCTCCATCTAACTCAGATTAATTGATGATGACTCACTTGCAAGGCAAATGGAAAATGGCAAAGAGATGCACTAGAAATATTTAAGTATGCTGAATTTTAGCATTTGAGTAGTGAATAACATAATATTAGAATAATGGAATGAAGTCATTTATTGTTAGTCAAATATGAAAACAGAAGGAAAATGGGAAAGAGTAAAACGCCAAGGGGGAAATATGAAGCACCTTCTCAATTCCTCTGGCAAGCGCCGGTGGCTCATCCACTGCTCAACATCACGACGTCTAAGAGACATTTCTAGCCTCCTAAACATCAATATGTTATTTAGGTCAGTGCAATCCCTTGTTAATATAAGAAATGGAATACAAAGTCATGGTATCCTATCTTATTTGGAAAAAAAAGGGCAAAAACAAGCAACTAGATAAAACTGTGAAATAAAATCTGCAGCCTATGAAATTTTGCAACAAGGACTCAATCATCCAATGTTCCTATATTCGTTGAATATTCAGAACAATTCATTTTCTCAGTTTGTCACTGAATAATTCCTTTAGTTTCTCATGTTATTGCCTTTCCACCTAGAGCCCAAGCATAAACTCCAAGCAAGCAAAGAGAAAATTTACAACATCCACTGAATAATTCTTGACCTACAATTGCAATGCAGTGTTTCTTTCTTCAACCTTGTACTAAGGGATTCTCATAGAAGTAAAGTATGAAGAAGCTGTAAAACCATGCCACCATAAACCTTAAGCAAAAACCCACCAAAAAAAAAAAAAAAAAAAGTTTCTAGGAAATCAATTCAAAAAGTTGATGAGCAATGATGGATTAGCACCAATGACAGTTGTATCTACCTGCGCCCAAGAGACTGAAGAAAGTTCTGCATATTTCCAATCAGCATAGCAAAAAGTAGAAGACCAAGTCCTATGATCAACATTGTGAAAAGAACTTCCCACACGAAATAACTCGGAACTTGATTTCCAGCCAGTGTACATATTTGCTTCAAAGAGACAAAAATAAATACCAGATGAATACACACATTCAAAAGATCCAGTAAACCACAATCACATCATGAGAGGAATATTCTTAGAGAAATTAATTCTCTGCGTGAGGACCAAACTGAGGTATATCATGCCAAAGCAATCATAATGAAAAAGACTGGCACAGATCTTTTGTTTTCATCAAGATGAGCAAACTTTGTTAAAAAGCTTCTAGGTCTTTTACAGCAAATTAAGACAAATTGTAGATAAGTAAAGGAAAACTATACATTCTGAAGAAAAGTTCTTCATTTTACTAAAATTGACATAGAAAGAAAAACTAATGAATCTAAGATTGCACAAAAAGGCTTCCCACAGGGCAAAGAAACTTAATTGAATATCAGCAACAAGAAAGGGAACCAATATTAGTCAATCTGAGAAGCGTAAGCAATTATTGCTCACATTAACGAACTTTCGTTGAGAAGGAGGGAGTAAACTTCATGCAGAGACACTTGAATTTTATTCATACATTTTACAGCACAAATTGGTATTAAGATAGAAGATTTAATTGAGCTCTTCTAGTTTTCACCTTTTAGGAGGTAGTTGAATATTTTTCTGAAACATTAATTCTCTCTAAGTTCTGTTTTTAAAGTGGAGGAAAAAGACAATTGAGCTTTTAAAGGAAATGGCAAATTCTATTCGGAAGTTAAAATGGATATTTTCAAAAACCAAAATTTGTTTATAAAATAGTCTCAGACCAGAAACTTTTCTCAAGTGGCTCTGGATGATGTGATTACACACAATACTGATGTTGTCTGGCATCAGAAATTCTTGCCAAATAATAAATTTTTCATGCCCCAAAAGAAAAAGAAATAACAGAAGCTAGGACACGATACCAGGAATCCCCAAAATAATGAGTAGATATATCTTGTTGTAAAACTTCCTTCAGAAGTGAGGCCTACAGTTTGATTATAAATTCCATAGTGGAAATTTCCACCACTAAAACAAGCCGTAGCATTAGCATTGTTCTGCCACTGCACCCACGTTGGCTCTGAAGCAAAATGTCCATAGTCTCTTCCATGCCCACAATCAATGAATTCCATGCACTTTTGAATTCCAGAGTCATGACAGGCCTCTCGAAGACATTGATTCACCCTCTAAAAGCAGAAGTCAAACCAATCAGGCCAACCTCCCAAAGTTGAATATAGAAATAAGGACAATACAAAAAACCAACGGCAGATAAACATCTACATAGATGAGAAATTTCTACTGAGGGAGACACAAACACACACAGAAAGAAAAAGGGACCGCAGATTCATGCAAATTAAGATGGTATGCAATCATTGAAAATAAAAATTAAAAAAAAGAAAGAATGAAAGTTTTGATTTCTTTGCTGCCTTCCTCTTTCGTAATTTCTTCTATGTTGTCTTTCTCCTTTATTAATTAATTCCAACCGAACATCGTTTAAAATATTGACCATTATTGAGGGGTTAACAGTCTTTGCCAAGTGTAATTTCTGCTGACTTAAAGCTCTTAAATTTTTTTTTTTATAAGAAGAAATTTACTAGCAACTTTAGAAATTAAAAATGAAAATGACTAGTTCTCAGTTGTAAGAAGCTATTACAATAAATTTCACTAGCTGAAAATATTGAATGGAAGCATCAAAATCATTAGCTGCTTATATTACTTTTGTTTTCAGTAAATTCAAGAAACCTATTTTTTTCACCAACCTGCAAGCCAAAGAGATACCAACATGACCCCACCACATGACTAGTTAACACAAAAGTTAGAAGATTTGTGATGAAGCTCGCCCATGCTGATTCAAACACAAGGCCAATTGGAGACTGACCCGCCAGCAAAGGCAGGAACCTGTACAGCCTTGGAATATACTGAACCAGAATTGCTGCCCGCAGAAGGTTCTTAGCATAATTTGCACCACTTGTTCCCAAAGACTTTGGTAAGATCAGCAATACAATGATCTACACAAAGCAAATTATATTGAGTAGTACTCCAAAATTCATTCAGCTCGAGGTAACTCTGATTATCAGTCAACAAATTTTCTCAATAAAAAGAAAAGGGAACAAAAAGCAGCAGACTTTGACAATTGAGATAACTTTGGCAAATGTAAGTCCATGAATTAAAAAGGAGGAACTAGTCCATTATAAATAATTGACGACTGAAAATCTTTGAAGCCAATGAAATGGGGTTAAGCTGTCACAAAATCCCAATGTTCTATCATTACTATTTTCTGAGTGTGGACCAAAGTTTATCAAGTACATTGACACTAGAGTATGAGACTATTCCCTTCCTCCAAATGCAATTTAGCTTAATGTCAAATAACCTCTCCGTCTCAAAATCTAAGCTGCTAGAGAGGAGTGGATTTTTTGTGTTTTATATGCTCTTCAACATGCCTTCTCGCTTGTGTGTTGAAGTTCTTTTTTCAAGGCCTCAGCAGTGCACTGATTATAATAAGTGGCGGTGTTAAGAAATGAAAATCAACTTGTGCATAAACTGGTAGCGTGTTAAATCACAACTTTGTTGATTGGCAAACACCATGGGTAGAAAGAAAATCAGAAGAAACAGCAGAATCATCTAGTAAAGAGGGGTTGGTGGAACTGGATTCTTACTTGAGGGAGTGGTAAAACAACAAAAATATCAACAAGGACGTATCCAGAAAGATAATGAAGCGCAATTTTTTTTGGATCATCAACCAGATCTCCAGCTCCCACCACTCTAGATTCAGGAGCAACATAAGCCAGTCTAAACTGCAAACACAGCCTTGGAAACGTCATAACGTGATATCATATAAATTAGCATAACATCACTCAACATGATTAAGAACTGTAAGTCCCCCAGTACACTAATACATGCTAATTGAAAAACTATAACAACAACAACTAACCCTTTATCCTAATGTGTGAAGTCGGCCATATGGATTATTTCTCACCATCGCTTTCTATTGAAACACATATTTTCATTTACGTTTAGATAATTCATGTCTTTTTCAATAGTTCTTTCCAAGTCTTTTTAGGTCTTTCCCTTTCTCTTTTAGTTTGAGTTAATAATTCTACAGTCTCTAGACGTCATACTGGTGCACCTAAGGATCTCTTATGCATATGTTCAAACCACCTTAAATGTGTTTCTCTCATTTTCTCATCTATTGGAACTACCCCTACTTGCTTTCTAATGTAGTCATTACTTATTCTATATAGTCTAGTGTGTCTACGCGTTCATCTCAATATTCTCACTTTTGCACCCTCATTTCCATTCATGTTCATAATTAGTTCCCCAAAACTCTGATCCATAAAGTTTCATGTGTCTTACGGCTATTTTATAAAATTTTCCTTCCAATTTCAGTGGTATTTAATGATAAAAAGGGCAGTCTAGTGAGTAGAAACTCCCACATATGTGGGGTCTAGGGAAAGTTTGGGCCATTCGGCAGTATTATATGATCCTAATTGAAAAGCTACAAACAAGAAAAATTTTATTTCGACGTGCAACACGTCATATAAAATTGTCTTTAATTATGGAAAACTAGTATCATACAATGGGAATAACACATAAAATAAAACAAAAGAACTTGATGTAAAAAGAAAGTGACCATAGCTCCACTCTCACTGCTTAAAGAGAAAATGAGCACAATTCTGACAAAGAACATTATTGAAATTCATGCACATTCCTCAAAGGGCAAACCCACGAGAAAATCAGTTGCCACCAAAAGTTATAGTGAGAGAGACAGAGACAGAGAGAGAGAGAACCATATTTTTAATTGTGCTATAGATAATATCATGATATAATATTAATGAACACTACTTTATTTCACCCCCTTTTTGTACCACAAAGGTGCTTTTTTTACCCCATCTCAAAGTGACCTATCATTAAAATTATAGTTTGCCCCTTTTGTAAATGGATCAGTTCATAAATATGTACTCCATATGCATGAATCTCTACCCTCATTAAGAACTAATACCTCTTCTCAATCACCAACATCTAAATGAGCATTCTTTCATCACAAGATTGAGACATTAAGTGTGAAAACATGACACCATTGAAATCACTCTAGTCAATAATTGAACCTTTACATGCATTCTTTTTCATACTCTCCCTCTCTCATTTGCCATCTTCAATAATTTGAACTGCACGTTGTTAAATCAGTATGACCAAACACGAAAAAACATGTATCAAAAATCAAGTTTTGAAGTGAGAATAGCTACCTGAAGAAGGATATGAATTAAGCACACGAAATCAGTGAGACTCCTCAAAACCACAAGAGTCATTGTCGTGGGCCAATTAAGAATTATACAATTGTTATTCTGGTTCCAAACAAACATCAAGTGAGTTGCAGGATAAATAATTGCTCAGATAATCTAAAGAAAGCAACAGCTATTGAGATAATTATACAACATGCAAAACATACACATCCCTCCCATGCTGGGAGCAAGTAAATACTAAACTTCCCTTTGATGAAATCATCCATATTTTTGAAGAACTTAAATGCAATTACAAACTTTTTTCCAATGGATATCGACCCCCTGAACATCTCACTATTTCCATCAAGTTGAACCAGCAATACTTTATTTCCCAAGACCCTTTGAAAATGCTAACAGAACATTCTCTTTCATAACATTCAGCATAAAAACCACATAATTCTTATAAAAATTAGTTTAAGAGTTTTGACAATGCATTTAAACAATTTCAATACTACACCTGTGCTGGACATTTTTCTTTGGATCAGGATTACAAAAACTATATCCCTATATGAAATGATAAATGGATGCAAGTAATAGAAAATTCTGATAGTAGATGAGCCTGGTAATTCTTGGGCAAATAGCAGCATACTAACAGGACAAATCTAGATATGCATGGTATATGAAGAATTTATATGGCATAGGGAAAAACTGAATGCCACTTATGAGTATTCCCAAAGTGACAAGAAAGTTACAGAAGTTACATCTTTGTAGATTTTTCAAAGCAATTCCAAAATTCAAAAAGATAATATACCTGCTGCGTATAAAGCGAAAAGAAGAACAAAGGATCCAGGAAAATTGCAAACAAGCAACAAATGACAAAGAATTTGTTCCACCGTTGAACAAGTTTTGTATGAGGATTCATGATGGGTGGAATATAGGGTTCAAGAGAAGAAGCCGTTTTCTTCACCCAACCTTTTGCATCTCCATAGAGCACATAACGGAACTGCAAACAACAAGCAGGCTAACTGCATGAGTACATCAAGAGGCTTCATTATAATGCTTATAGGAAGGAAATTGAAAAAAAATTTTAAAAAAATACCAACAACCAATGATGAGTGAGTTTGAACACTGATATATTATTTGCAACATTTAATAAAGAGACAAACACAAAAAGTCATGCATTGTGGCTGATCTCTTGCATTGCCACTAAGCCAATGTTAAAGAAATAAAGATCAACATTAGATAAACATGGTATATAATTGGAAAAGAAGAGAAATTCCACACAGTTGGAGTCCTTAAAAGTATAGGCAGTTGATGAACAAGTAAAGATAGTATTTAATTGCAAAAGAAGCTAGTAGATGGAACTGATGAACAGAAACAGTCATAGCTGTAAGGTAGTCGGTAGTCCAAAGTGGTGATAATAACATTTATGGTGATTACAAAAGGTTTGTCCTAAAAGGGTTAAAATTAACGTAACATCATGCAGCTTTCTTGCTAAGTACAGAAAGTAAAAGATTGATCTCTTTTCAAACCAAAAAAAAAAAAAATAAATAAAACTAAAATAAAATTGTCAGAGTACACACTAAGTATATGATGAAGTCCATCCATAGGCGGATATAATATTCTGGGAAAGCTATTTGAAACTGAAACTCTTTTACTAAGGAAGATTAAGAATTAACATTGAATTAACAGGTCAAGGAGAAAACCAAATTTAAAGTGCAAAAGAATCTTCTTCATTGCTCAACTGCTGGACAGAAGGGAGGAAAAAGAGTCAACCTCATGAGAATTATGATACCTTTTGATCCATGAAGTCAGATGATTTAGACTTCTTCTGGTATCCTTCTACATGGTAATAGCTTGGGCATGTTGTGCAGTAAGGATTATTGCACATCCCCAGTTGCCCAGACTTGAGAAGATTATCATTTTTCTCAGTATAACTATTATCCGACCAAGGAGTTCGTTCCATGCCATCCAATGAAGGGTATTTTTCTGCTGTAGGTTCAGATGTTTTCTGCCCTCTGGCACCTTCTGCTTGCCAGATAGAACTTCCATTCTTATGATTGACATATAATGGACCACTCATCTGTATAACTGAAGTTAATTTTTCATTTCTCAAAGGACCAGTATGGCCTACAAAATTATTTTCACTACCATAGTATTCTACAGAGTGCATGGGGATAGATATGGATGCACTCCTTGTCATAGATGTAAAGCTTTGAAATTGAGAGTCATAATGTTCATCCACTTGTGAGTCAGTGGAAGATAGCATTGGCGTCACGTCTCTTTCAGATACAGCCATCTCTTAAATGTTGCTCATGTAGAAGATCATACAAACGATCTGCTTTGACTAATGAAAAATGAACAATGCATATTTCTGCACTCAAGAACAATTCAGTCAAACAAAGTCATAAAAAATATCTATGTTAACACCATGGACGAGTGAGAATGAATAGCCTGACTTGAGAAATAACAAATTACAACTTTTGGAGCCCCAATACTAGCAAATTACGTGCCTAAACTTTTCAATCAAGAAGGAATTATGATGAAACTCTTTCTGCTAAGGATCTGCACACTACTAAAATGACTGAAGCTTCAAGGTCATGCAGTTACCAGTTATGTGCCCCTTTGTTTTCTTTTGAACTACCGCAAAGGAACCAAATTTGCTGAATATAAATCTGTAATAGCTTGAAAGAATATTCAGTTTCCAGTGGCTTCTTATTAACGCTGTACAATTTACACCAATTTTTCGCTTTGATGACCAACAAACCTCCAACTCATCGGAGACTACTCAAGCACACTAAAGCCAACAAAAAGAATTCTAATGTTTACTAACAAAAATAAAAAAACTCAATACTTCACAATCATTATTTAAGCTTAAACCACGGTTCTCATATATCAAATGGCCTAATCATGTACTAAAGCATGTATATGGAGCTTTTTTCAGCTTGATGCCTGTAAAAATGCTCACATCTTCTCATGTTTTTAATGCTTGTTCGTTATATAGCACATTACTCGTATTACTTCTTCCACTTCCACTTACACTTGTGAATTTGTTTCCCTTTTCAATCTCAAACATACACCTTGCCTCTGTTTTGCAACAAAAACAGATACTCCCTCCGTCCCAAAAAAGAGTCCACTTTCAAATCAAATTACTAAAATATCCTTACTGATAATAATTATATATATTTAAAATGAAAAATGAAGGATAAAAATGTAAAATTATACATTTAGCGGTGCATTAAATGAGTTGTACCTAATCACTAATAAAAAATTGTATCTTAACCAAAGTGAACTCTTCTTTTGAGACGGACCGGATATAGCTCACTCGAGTATAATTCATATAAAAATTCTTGATAAAATAGTTGAAAATTATGCAATGATGGCAAAATTTCAGTCTCAATATATCGACACCAAAATGCGGGAAGAGAAAATAAACTTTCTCTGGGACAAATTATGCTTATTACTAAACTGATGAGTAATATAATTAAGATCATCACACATAGAAAGTTAGCTAAAGCTAAATTTTAAGTACACATATGGCCATTTAGAAGCCAAAAACTAAACTTGATGTTCAGAGGGCTGAAAGCTCCGTTTGGTGACAACGATAGTGTCAAACCGACCTTCCCCTTCCCCTTCTCTTTTCCCTTGGAACCATATACAAACATTAAATTTCTTTAATTGTTACAAGTCCCAGAACGATTAAATTTTTTACCATATGAAACCAAACGCAGATTATTAAATATTCATTACATGAAAATACTTCCACAATTTAACATAATATTCTATCTTTGTTCTAAGAGAGATATTACACAGAGTTTGACTTCTGCCCTTCAATCCCCCCAATTTTACAAAAAGAAAACGTCTCCGTTATCTTCTCCCGCCAACAGCAAAGAAAAACAATTTCTTGATAGATAGTCAGTAACATAAACCATCATAATCCAAGTACAAAAAAATCAGAAAAAAAATAAACTAATGACAGCGATATTACTTAAAATACCAACTTAAAACCAAAAAAAAACCCAAAAGCGAGCTTTCCAAAAACACACCCAAAAAAAAAAAAGACAAATAAAAAGTACAGTATAAAGAAAAAAAAAAAAAGAAAGAAAGAAAGAAAGAAGAACCAACCTGGAAAGAAAGAAGCTTTTTCAAAGCAGAGAACCTGCAATTTAGATGAATGATGGATTGTACATATTAATCAACATCAAGAAACGCGACCCAGCATTCAAAATCGAGCAACCAGTGGGAAATTTCGAAAGAATTGAAGAAATGGCGTGGGGAGGATGCAGGGGAGGTGACGACTGGAACTTGAAAGCGTGAAAGCCACTTTAGAGACTTTATTTGTACCTTGAAGCGATAGATAAAGTTGGACACTTGTATTGTCGTAGAAGTAGAAGTGGACAAATATATATTCTTTATGAGTTTGACCAGCCAATATCTCTGACTTGGACGCATATAGTAACTCTGATTTTCTTTTTCTTTTTGGGTTAAAATTTTTATTTCATAACACCGTGTTTGTTTGTTGGAAATTGTTTTGCAGGTTTTTTCACCGTAAGTGTGATGAAGGTCCTCGGGAGAGGGAATATCAAAAAAGTGACTATATGCTAAGTGAGTAAGTGAATTGATTAAGGGTCTATTTGGTTTTTAACTTAGATTTAAATATATTTTATTTAGATTTTGAGTTTGAATTTTATAGAAATTTTAATATTTTAAAAATATTATAAAATAGATATTATGAATGAGTTTGAACATGGAAAAAAATTAAAAATTTTAATTAAATATAATAAAAAAAATTCTAATTTTCAAATAATTCTAATTTTAATGTGGAATCAAACATTTTGCGAAAAGTTTTAAGGATTAATATTTTATCTTGTAATCAATATTATATAATTCATTATAACATTTGGTTGAATAAATTCTTTGATTATATCATTATTTATTATTTTTAACATGGCATTACTCAGTGTGACCAGAGTATTTCTTAAAAGTTTTTACTACATACAATTTAATTCAGTGAGAAGGTACAATATGACTTTAGAAAAAAAAAATATTGATCTCATTTTATAATCAATTCTCCCATATATTGAGTAAATGTGACTAAAACAATTGATTATGTAATTTAAATACATTTTTGAGTAAAAGCTTAAAAATACATTTTTAAAATGTAATTTAAATATAAATAAAAATTTTAAAACTGATTTTTTTTAATATATATATTTAAACAGAACAAGTATTAGTGGTAGGTGTAGAAAGATGCCAGTTTGATACGAATGGTTGAATCTAAATCGGGTTGCTCGATAAAACCGTTTAAGGAATTGTCATCCATATGAACCTGACGCTTTTGACCCTCATTATATTTTAATCAACATTGGAGTCTTGTACTGTATCCTTCAATCCGGGGAGGCAAGATTCAAGAACGACCATTTCACGTGCGGAAGATGTCCAATACAGAAAGTTTTAAATTAATAAAACCATACAAATATGCTCCAATAGAATCAGTCTAGATAATCACCTCACTACAAGTTACATCTAGGAATGAATATATATATATATATATATATATAGAGTGAATTAATTTTTTTGGGATTGAATTATATGCATGACAGAGATTAATTCTTGGAGAACAGAGTGAAATTGTATCTCTAAAAGAAGTAGATAAGATTTTAGATACCATCAACAGTGTTATACTCAAAACCTACTTCATTCCATCAATCCTTAGAAATCATCACAATTCACTCAACTAATTTTCTGTTTTGTGTTTGCTCTCTTCGTACGCATATATATAATTCGTGTTCTTCATTTTATTTGCTAACTTTTTTTTTTTCTTCGTTGAGTTAACCTTTATTGCAGAGATGAATTCCAAGGTAAAACTGATTAGGAGTGTTATTTTGATCTGCAAATCCGTAATTTCGAATCAAATCCGATCAAATTAGATCCATGTATTTTCAGACCATCTTTGGTATCTTCCGTATGTTTTTCTACATAAAAATTAACCCTACTCGATCAGTTCGATTGATTTCGTGCCATGGATTAGCCTTCAAGATTAAGTTTGTAGTGTTTTGAAATTACATGCACGCACGCATGCATGTTCACGTTTATGTTTTTGATCCTATAATTAATTAAATAACGACTATTAGTGTATATACGTTGTCGAATGAATTTTTGTTTCTTTCTAATTATTATTTTTTTTCCGATTTTCTATTTGTTTGTACTTTGTTTGCAGGACAATTTACCTCCGGGGCTTTGTTCGTCTCTTCGGTGCAATCCTTCTTTATCTTAGTTTTTATTTTTATTCTTTTACACACAATCTTTCTCGTTTCATTTGTGTTTTGCATATTTTGCTAGAAGACATAGCAATCAGCTATAATTTAGTAACGCACCTATTTTCATGTAGTCAACCCATTAATTTTAAGAAGTTATTCATTTGTGTTTTGCATATTTTGCTAGAAGACATAGCAATCAGCTATAATTTAGTAACGCACCTATTTTCATGTAGTCAACCCATTAATTTTAAGAAGTTATTCGTAAAAGTGATATATTATTAATTTTTGTACGACATGTAACCCTATGCCACATAATGGCGGTTGACATCCAAAAAACAGCGTGATTGAATAATTTTCAAGAAAAACAGCATTTTCATAAACTATTTTAGAAAAGTCATGCTAATTTTAGAGTACTTTATTTCTATTGGCAACTACTCTATTGATTTTGAGAGACTTGTTAGTTTACAAGGAATAGTTCTATGCAATACTAACATTGCGTAGGTATGTCAAGTAATTCTGGTCTTTTTATGTTAATTGTAGTACCGAAAATAGAGTATCGTTAGTACGTATGGATTTGTATTTTTGTTTTGCATTTTTATATCATTAAAATAACTTTTTATATTTTTTAAAAAATAATTTTTATTTTGTAAATGTGAAAATTTAAAATAAAAAAGCAATCTATGCAATCAATACATTGTGAGATAATAAAATATTGACCAATTGGGTTTGTCAAAAGCAAATAACACTCCATCTGTTTTAAAAGAACAACTATTTTCTAATTTGGTATAACTTTTAAAGTTATTAGATACAACACATTTAATGTACCCATCAAATATATAATTTTCTAATTTTATTCTTACTTTTTAATTGAGTTATACCTTGCATTATTAATAAAAAAAATACAAAAATTTTACAAAAGTGAATCCTCTTTCTTTTTGAACTCATTCGCCACCATATGAATCTGAAGTGTTTGATGTTGGAAATTCATCATTATTTGAAGCTTCTATGTTTTCAGGTAGTAGTTGAAAATTCCCTTGATCACTAGCACGAATAGCTTCTTGATAATAAGATGATACTTCATCAAAAACAACATCCCTAGAAGTGAGATACTTCTTTGTTTCTGGATCCATACACTCCACCCTTTCTTACAAGGATCATAGCCAACAAAAATACACTTCTTTGCTTTCGGGTCAAGTTTAGTTTTGTTAGCCTTTGGAATATAGACATAACAGACTGAAACAAATACCCGACAATAATTTACATTTGGCTTAACATTATACAAAAGTTCAAACGAGGACTTCTCTTTACCTAGCCATGGAGGTAAACGGTTTATCACATGACACGCGCATTGCACAGCTTCTGCCCAAAGTTCTTGAGGCAGATTTTTATCATGCAACCATAAAAGACTTACTTAGGCAAGATGAGCTATTTTCCTTTCAGAAACACCATTCTACTGAGGGGTATTTGGACATGCCATCTGCCTTGAAATGCCATGCTTGTCACAATATTGAAGGAAATCATCCGACATGTATTCTCCTCCATTGTCACTTCGCAAACATTTAATCTTTATCCCAAATTCTTTCTCTACAGCATCTCTGAATTCAGCAAACATTGATAATGCTTCACACTTTTCCTTTAAGAATTTCACCCAAGTGTACCTTGAAAAATCATCTACCAATACCATAACATAGCGATACCCACTATAACTTGGTGTTTTTGTTGGTCCCATCAAATCTGTATAAACCAACTCAAACATGGTAGATCTCCGGTTTGATGACTTCATGAAAGGAATGCGATGTGACTTACCAAATTGACATCCTTGACAAATTACATCTTCATGGATATTTTGTAGAGTTGGGATGCCATCGACCAATTTCTTTGAGGAAATTTGCTGCAGTAGTTGATAGCCTAAGTGACCCATTCGGGCATGCCAAATTGCTGCACTCTTAATTTGGCTTATCTTCTTCACATAAGCTTCTCCCCTGACATAACAAACAAGGAGCCTTTCCTTTCACCAGAAGTAACAACATCAGCAGATATAGTTTTCACATTATCCAAAACTTTGACATCTTGAGGCCCAAACAAAATATATTTTCCAGAATCTGTAATTTGAGAAACTGAAATTAAATTTCTCTTCAAACTTGGAACATGAAAGACATCATTCAGTTTGACTGTATTTCTATCATCTGTACCAATCTTCACAACTCCTTCTTTAGCCACTGGATAAGTTGAATTATTAGCTATAACAATAACTCACTCTCCTTTGTGTTGACGCATTTCGGAGGGTAGTGAATCATTTCAGGTTCCATGATAAGAGCAACCAGAGTCAATGATCCATTCATCCTTGCAAATGTCATTATTAAAAAGAGCTTGATCTTTTGTTGATTCAACAACATTCTTCCTTCCTTCAACTACTTCTATGGTGAAACACTACTCCCATTTAAGCTGATCCCCATCTTCTTTTTCAGTTGCAACGTTTGCTTTTGAAAGCTTCACTCTACAATTTCTCTTGATATGCCCAATTTTGCCACATCTATAGCACTTGACAGCGTTTTGGGTCTATGAACCCTCACTAGCAGCTTTTTCTACATTTGGCCCTTCATTGTTGTTTGTGCTTCTGGCTAATGTATTTTTCCTGTTAAGTTTTCCTTTAGAGAAGAGGACAGAGCCTGAAATAGAATTCTTTGCTATTTGCTTTGCCAAAGCTTCTTGATTGGAAAGCACATTTTTGAATTCTTCAACTGAAGGTTGATTTGCCCATCCTCGAATAGAGATGATGAATGACACGTATTCCTTCCTTAATCCTCAAATAAGAAAACGTCACAATCTTGCTTTACTGATCTTCTCATTCACATCCAATTTTGAAATACTTTTGACCCGCAAGAAATATTCGGAAATAGACATACCACTTTGTGTGAGTATTGCCAATTCTTTCTCCAACAACTGTAACCTTGCTGTATTTTTTTTTTGAAAAATAGCCTCTCAAGTGTCTCCCACACTTCTTTTGGTGAACTGACATCACGAACATATTCGATAAACTCCTTGCTAATTGAAGTCCTCAAAGCAAAGAGAGCTTTACCACACTTGATCTATTTCCTTCGTGGTTCAGCATTTTCTGGAAAGTCTACTGGAATCTCTGCATCAGCACCAGCAACTAGTTCCCACAGATCTTGACCTTGAAGATAAGCCTCCATACACATTGTAGTTTGTTCCTACAAGCTTCTCAACACCACACTGAGTGTTTGAACTGTTACTCCCATTTGCAAACTCCATCTCGCCTCACAACTTTCAATCTTCTTCACAAGATTATCAAACTTGCTAGACAAGAAGAAAGAAACTCAAAAAATGCTTCAACGAAGCTCTGATACCATAAAACAAAAGAGAACTACTGAACCAAAAGAACAATTCAACAGTATAAAATAAAATTGAATGAGTCCTGGAGAAAGTATTCTTTAATGCTTATTGCTTGAGTGACCAATGCATCAACAGAACACATTTATAGGCATAAATCTACCCACTTCATTCCTAAAAATCTACTACCACTCACTACATGTTCTACCTAACTTCACTAACAAATTCCCCATAAAACAAGAAACTAACTTATTTGACTCAGTAAATAAATAAAGCAGTAAAAATAAATTCAAATAAGATACACTAATTTTTAACAAAATGTGTATTAAAAAAATGCAAAAATATGTTTTAGAATTTCAAATGCAACCAAAATTTTTTAAAGTCAACTTTTTTTTTTCTTTCAGACGAAAGAATACTAATAATAAGTGTAGCAAAATGCCAATTTGATACTAGTGGTTGAATCTAAATTGGTTACCTCCCCACGTTCTCAGTCAAAATGGAATATTTTGAAATTATATATCATTATATTGTTCGATTTGTCTATATGTGTTTTTTTGGGTTGTAACTACCCGAACGGCAACGGAAATGACCTCGTGGAAATTATTGTTCAAAGGTTTCATGAAATTTTATTTTTGTCATTCAGACAAACCTGACGCTTATAACCCTCATCATATTTTAATCATCGGGGAAGTAAGAACGACTCCCATTTAACGTGCGGAAGATGTCCAATAGAGAAAGTTTTAAATTAATAAAACTATATAACTCTGGTCCAATAGAATCAGTCTAGATAATCACCTCACTACAAGTTACACCACGAATATATGTATATAAATACATGTACATATATGTAAATTTAGCTTGAATTAATGTTATTTACATAGAAAAATTAAACTAAATTCTCTTAATAAATGACATGATATTTACATAGTTTTTAATTATTAGATATTCTGATTAGATATTCTAATTAATCTGTTCATAGTTTTTAAGTAATTAACTATGATTTCCACATCCGTTTTAGATGGGTGATCTAAGAATTAGCTTGTAAATTAATTCCTCTCTATTTTTTTCCCCTTAGGATTAAGAAAGAGGTTAAACCACTACCGAATCAATTAGTTGTGGAATATTATTTCCTCTCCCTCTCTTTTTTTCTTAGGTTTAAGAAAAAAGGTTAAATTTCTATTCAATCAATTAGTTATGAAATATCATTAGCTATATGTGTATTATTTTGTCTCTATTTTTTCTTTTTCTTAGGCTTAACAAATGGGTAAAATTTAGTTTTTAATTAGCGACTTTCATATTGTTTTTATTAGTGGATATTCTCTCCTCTTTGTAATTAAATTCTATGCTCTTTGTACTTTTCTTATTAGCAGATAATCTAATTCTCTAATTGAGTAAGATTTTTACTTAGAGATAATTGATTAACATTTTTTTTGACACTTTCATGGCATATAAAATATGATTAGCCATATTAGTCAATATTTATATGTTTAATTTAACAACATGTTATTTTTAACGAATAGTTTTGTTATTTCGTTAATTGTTCATATTTTTATCCAAGAAATGACTTGGATTAGTAATTTAGTATTAGTTTGAAGACGACAAAATTATTCTATTCAATAAATACCTTGTATTAGAATTGATAAATTTTAAATTTTAGGGATCGAATATTTAGTGAACTCTTTTATTTGTTACTTGTGCCAATTGGGATTATGTTTTATGAGTTTGGTTTTGATTATTTATCTTTGTTTTATTACTTGGATTGTCTTTTATCTTTTGTCCTCGATGTAGTAATCTCTTGAATTTATTCAATCGATAACCAACTTAAACCTGTCTTGGGGAGACAGCAAACAAAAAATGAAGTAATCTTTTTTTTTTCCCTTAATTATCTTATTGTCAGAGGAATTTTTAATAATTGACATATTTAATTAATAATTTTTGTTCTTAATCAATCGTTTTTATCTGCCACGCACTACATATATTTCTAATCTTTTTAGCAAATTGAATTCTAAATTTATTTGAAGAAAAGTTGGCTATATTTGGTTTGTGTTTTTACTTGCAAAAAGTTAACTTTTTTCAACCACAAAATAAAACATCCAAATAATTTTTTAATTTAAAATTTAAAATTTAAATTTCTCCCAAAATTCTTCTCACATTATTTCAAAAAAGTTTTCCCTCCAATCTACTTTTTCTTACAAAAAATTCTCACCAAAACTTTCACATACTCTAATACAAAATTCTGAAATATAGCACATTCCAAACATCGCCATGTTTCCCCATTAAATAGGAGCTTCTAGCTTTTCCCAAAAAATTTTCATAAGAAAAGTTTTCTTTCCCATCTAATAGGAGCCCAAATTTTTTTAAGGTAGTAGCAATCAAGGATTGGGCAAGGAGATTTGTACTCACAATTCACACCCCAAGTTTTGGATATTTGCAATTTACACCTCATTGGTTTGTATTCTACTTGCAAAAGTTAACTTTTTCCTTTTTAAAAAAAATGCAAATAACCTTTTTATTTTATTTCAAGATTTAAATTTAAAATTCCAACCAAAATTATATCACATTGTTTTAAATAAATTTTGCTTCAATACATCTTTTATTATCTATTCCAAATATTTTTTTAAAAAAATTCCTACTAAAATTTTCAAACTTACCAATACAAAAAACTTGAAACAAACATGTGAAGAATGAGTTCATCAACTCCATGAACACTGCGGCCCATATAAGATTGTTTCTGTTTGACTTGGCTTCCTTTTCTTTTCTCTTTTCTTTTTTTCTAGATACGAGATTTTTTGTCTCATGATAACCTGCTCCAGTCCCTTATTGGATTAGCCACACACTTCATATGTTTCTAGCGATTCACATGGCATCATCAAATGATACAAGTTTTGGATAATAATCTACAAGGCACTATAGGAAGGTTTCTTATTCCACAACAACGAAAACATTTTTTCACTCTTTCATATACTTGGGGATTTCAATTGGAAACAAAAATGTTCCATACTAATGCATTCGAGTTCATAATCATGAGTTCCAATGTACGAGATCTTGTAGATCCGAGCTTCCAGAATTCAATGGGATCTTTGTAAAGTTAGCCCCCAACTGGGTTGTACAAGAGCTGGAGACTGAACCACTAAACCTAAATGGTGTATGACACTAATCAAGGATTTTTTAAGTCAGTCTCGGGGATTGAACCCTAGCCCAACCCAACACCAAGCCTTAGGCCTTTGGTTGGTGGCCAACTTGGCTTTCTAATAAGCTAGAATTATTCTTCCTCGACCCAAGGATTATCCATCGTGTCAGTTCTTATTTTTTGGACCATCTCCGCCTGTGGGTCTCCGTAGAACCCAAATTTGGCCCAAACGTAGAAACGCACAACTCCGGGAAAAGAGTCCTACATGAATCAAATCAGATTTTGGTTATGTTTAGATTGTGATTTATTTGATAATTTTTGTATTGGAATATGTAAAAAAAAATTTAGAAAAAAAATATTTTGGATAGAAAATAAAAAGTATGTTAGATAGAAAAAATTTTAAAATTATGTAAGGAGAATTTTGTAATAAAAAAATATTGGAATATTTTATTTTTGTTTGAAATTTTTTTGTTTGGCACATCTTTGATATGCGTGCCATAATTTGCCAAGTACATCAAAATCATCTCGTACACAACTTTTTTCATTTTTTTTCGTATGTGTGCTATAATTTCCTGTAATAATTTAGTTACATCACAAGAAACTCTTCTTATATTCAATGAATTTTCTTTTGAAAATTGTAATTTCATCACATCAACAATCTTGCCTGAAGAAACTAAATTTGTACAGAGAGAAATCTCTCTACAACTAGAACTCAATGTTATCTTACAAAAATAATTTTGTCTTTTTTAATAGGTTTTTAAAAATTCTTTTAGGTTGTCTCTTTCTCTTTTTACTTTTACTTTGAGTTAATAATTTTCTATTTTCTACACTCTATACTGGTGTAAGGGTTTTTTTACGTATATGTCTAAACCATTTTTAACTTAATTTTCTTATTTTTCTCATATATTGGAGTTATCCTTTTTTTTTTAATGTATTTGTTTATGCATCTACCTTTACTTTCTTTCTAATACTCTGATCCATGGTTGGTGCCCCAGAGCTAGTCATCTGGTTATTTTGTAAATTTTTTTCTTCCAATTTTAATGATACTTTACAATCGCAAAATATAGAGGAGGTATTTTTTCATTTGTTCCAACTTGTTTAAATTCTATGTGTAATACATTGATCAAGTTCCCCATTTTTCATTGATAATAGATACTAAATATTTAAAACTTTTATGTACATCTAATTCATACATGCCAAGTTTCACACTTATCCCATCTATGGTTACTAAAGTGATATTAAATATATTCAATTTGCATCTATTTATTTTTAAAATTTTCTATTCTAATGTCTCTGTCAAAGCTTCTAATTTAAGTAGTGGATGTCAAAGCTTCTAATTTAAGTAGTGGAAAACCATAGTGGAGTGTGTATAGCAAAATAATTGTGAAGATGATATATATATATATATATTATAATCTAAGGATGTCATAAATTTGTCTAGTTTAACTTTATTTTTTAGATAACAAGTCACCATTCTGTAAGAATGAGTTAACTTTAAAAATCCGTTTTTAATTTGAATTACAAGATACAACTCTCTTTATGAAACCAATATTATTAATAATTGCTGGTCAACATACTAATAGGGATATGGTGTTATTAACTATGAAATGGAGTCTTAATAAGAAATGACATAAAAAAAATAAAATTACAGATAATATGTTACCATTTGAAAAAAAAAAAAGGGTTTCCTCTAAATAATTTTATGGGACTCAATTAACCCATGGTTTCGTAATTGTGTATATAAATCATTAGACTACCAAATCTAATGTGCCTATAAATAAATCTTACGTTATTTTTTTCTTGTGCCTCACCTCTTCACAAATCACAAGCCTCAATTACTTTCTCCATTTTTTACACTTGCATGATAAAATAAATTGAAGAAAGCCATGGAAGGTGGAGAAAGGACTAATCCATCTCATGGAAATGGTAATTAAATAAAAAAATTTCTCTTGTTACAAGTGTTTCATGCATATTTTCTTAATTGGAAATTCTCATTTATAGTTCTTTCTTTTATATATATCGTGTAAACTTTATTTTTTTTTTTTAAGAATGACAAATTTTATTTTGCATTTTAAATGCTACTTGTTAACTACGATGTGATTTTTTATGATACCTGTTTATAATATACATGGCTTGGAACGACTAGTTATCCCTTTTTCTCTTTTTTTTTTTTTTGGAAATCATTTATATATGATAGAAATAAATATTTACACCTACAAAACACTAAATAATAATAAATTTTCTTTTTTTTTTAATGAATATCTTTTAGTGTTGTCATCGCATTAAATAATAATAATGCATTTTTTTCATTTCATGAATATTTTTAAGCGTTATCGTCTAGTTTAAAAATAATCATAAAAAATAATTATCTAATGAAAGTGTAACGGATGTACGAATAAAGTTATTAAGTTATGCAATTCTAAAGCTCGAATCATGAAATACTTTTAGTTATTCAAACTTTCAATTCGGGTAATAATTTTCATTATTCAAACCTTCAACTAGTGAAATGATTTTGGTTTTACAAAATGATTATTTTGTTGAATTGTATCTAAGTAGCGCCAATTAAATGTAATATTTAAACTATATATATGTGTGTATATATTATATCACTTACAGAATTAGAAATAAAAATTGGTTTATGATGAGAAAATTAAACATATGCATGTTAGTAGATATTATGCACACTAAAAATTTGTAGCATCATCCTTAAATATTCAAAGATTCGGGTGCGTTTGCACAAGGGATTTTTATTTGCAGATGGAAAAAGTTGTATTGGAATGTGTGAAAATTTTGGTGGGTATTTGCTAATAGAAAAAGTATTTTGGAGGGAAAAAATAAGAGGAAATTTTTTTAAAAATTATGTGAGAAGAATTTGAGTGGAAAAATTTTAATTCTAAATTTTGAAATAAAAATTTGTTTGGATAGTTTGTTTTTGTTTGAGAATTTTTTTATTTGCAAATAAGAAGGGGTTGTCCAAACGCACGATGGCTTATGAAATGAAAATGGAAGAAAATCTTTTTTTTCTTAAGTTTCCATTTCTATGTCATTTCCAAAAAATAGGTGAACACAAAATTTTTCTCAAAATGCAATTGTTCAAAGATTTTAATTTAGTAAATTCTTACTTGTTAAAAGATGAAAATGGAAGAAAAACCTTATTTATTTATTAGTTTGCATTCCTATTTGATCACCTAGCATTAGGAAGTTCTCTAGTACTAGAAATGAACGCTAGACCAAATTTGGAAAGCTTTTGAGTCCCAAGTTGGACTTCTTTTGCTTTGGTTCACGTGATTAACCTTGTCGTTACTGTAAGTCACGTTTTACTCCAACAAAAGTACAACAACTGCTACTACAGTACTACTACTTCAAATTGTTGGATTTTTCATTTGACTCGTGTTAAACTATTTATCCGAGGTAACTGTTACCGTTACCGTTACTGTTACTGACTGTATATGGACACATTTGCCTATATTTTCAATCCTTGGATTTTTTTTTTTTTTGTCCCTGATTAGAGTGTCCTACTCTTAATTCAAACCATCAATGTAACGATGGTATTTGGACATATTAGGGCGGTTGCTTGGTTTAAAGGAATGTGAAAGATAATAAAAATAATAGTAATAGGGAATGATGGTAGGTTTTTTCATTATAATTATGTTGGTTGGTTTATACTAGGGAATAATTATAATTACCAATATTGATGGTTAGTTAATTATTTATTATAATATTAAATTAATTAATATTAAGTAATTAATATTAATTATAATAATTAATATTAATGAATTAGATTAATTAATTATTAAGTATAATACTAAATTATAATATTAAGTAAATAAATGATTAATTAAATTAAATTTATAATAAATAAATAAATTAATCTTAATTTATTTATTTATTATAAATTAATAATAATAAGTTGGTTATAAATTAATTTATATTAATTAATTAGTTAGTATTAGTTAATTATTCATTATAATATTAAACTAATTAATTATTAATTAAAATCAAGATTGTTAAACTCGAGTTTTTACGTAAAATCGGTTGAGGGTCCACAAAATCGAATTGTAAAATCGGATCGTAAAATCGTAAGAGTTTACAAATTATGAAAAATAATATAATAAATATATTATATATAATATATGTTAAATTTATAAATTACAAACCTGTTTAAACTTATAAAAAATACACAAATTTAAAAAAAATTATCAATCACACCTAAAAATTAATAATAATCATAATTCATTAACAACCATGCATAATAAAAGTTACAACTTACAAAAAGTAAAACAAAGGGAGAAAGAGCAATGAAAAAAAAGGGAAACAAAACATAAGTCCTTAATCATCGAAGTTTAAGCTAATGGCAATGAAGAGGATCGGTGAAAAGCGGAGTGAAGAGGAAGTTGATGATGCTTTTGGCGGGGGATGAGAACAGAAAATACTTGGAGAAAATGAGGGTAATGAAGGAAGGAAGGAAGGAAAGGAAAAGAAGGAGAAGTAGAAGGAGAAAAGACTTCAGCTGGTCGGCGGAGAGGGAGAGCTGCAAGCGGTAGGGACTGGGGAGGTAGAGCTGCGGCAAAAAGAAATTGAAGAAGACGGAAAAAAACCCTAAGTAAAATAAAATTCAATTGTTTGTCTTGCATTTTTGTAGAAACGGATCGTTGGCCGATTTTAAGATTCAAAGTGTTAAACTCGCGAGTTTACCCGATTTTACCCATTTTCTTTTTTATCTATAAATTGAATCAGACACTTGGTTTTGAATCGTAAACGAGTAAAAACGTGCTAGTAAAATTGAGAGTTTAACAACATTGATTAAAATCATTATTAATCATGGGAAGGGGAAAGAATTTTTATTTTTTTTGGTTTAATTATCCCCCAATATTGGGGGTATGAAAATACCCCCAAATGAGATAATCAAAATTTACTATACATTATTCATTTCCTCCAACTAGACAGGTGGAATTCTTTCATTCCCATTCTCTCTCTCCCATTCTTCCAATCACACATGCTAATTTACTTTTAAATTAAAATTTTAAAATATCTTTACTAATAATTATTATTTATATTTATAATTAGAAAAATAAAAGTAAAAATATAAAATTATGTATTTAATTAATGTATTATGTGTATTACACGTAAATAATAATTAATTAAAAATTATATTTAAAATAAAATGCACTCGTTTTTTGGAACGGGGAATTCTTAGTTTTATCACTAATTGGTGGGTGTCGAATCCAACCAAAAATAAACCTCCTCTAAACTGGAACTTGTAATAGCAGTGAGTAGGGTCGAATCCACAGAAATTGGTTAAAACCTGTTTCTTAGTAACAAACGGGGGTTTGAGGATTTTTTAACTAATTAAACAAATAATTCTTCGGTAATAAACGAGAAAATAAATAAAAGAAAAATTCAATTCAAGAAAAGCTTTCAACCAAGGATTTATTTTGGTGTTGATTCTCTTAATTGATCATCGATTTAAAAGATAATTCTTTGTATTTCAAATAGATTAGTTATAGTCGTTAAGGATCCGTCCTATAACAACCAATCTTTAAAATTGTCGATAACTTTCGGAATACGACCTCTAGGTTATTTCCCTAATTAACAGATATAATCTTCGATAACGATCTATAAATTATATCCGTTAATTGCATTAAGAACTGTAAAGACCCAATCTCTAGCCAATAAACTCGGAAGTCGACCTAGTTTATTTAAGCTAGAATATATATTCCCATAGCATAAATCTTAGGATTGATTACCTTTCGAAATTGCTATTTGTCACTAATTTAGAACAATTACATGAATAGCATGAATTTATTCTAATTGACTGATTATTGTATTTAACTATTAAACAATAGGCCTTATTTGTTTAACATTCAAAACAATAATAAATTTATTTGCAAAGAATATATAATATTCAAAATCAAAGAAACCAATGAAAAACATGAAATCTCACAATTAATTGAAATCAAACCTTATAATCCTTGGTTGAAAAGAAATATTTAGCTAGACATAGTAAAAGAGAATACAAACAAAATCAAAGGAGTGCTGCTGTTGTCCATCCCGTGGCCGTGCTCTCCAGACAAAATGAATTGCCACTCTCTGTCCCAAGAAGAATGAAATTCGGCTCCAGGGAGAATGAAATGAATTAATGAAATGCGGACCCAGGGAGAATTCTCCTAATTGAAAGTGGAAATTCTAGAGAAAAATGGGATGACTCTCTCAATTGCAATTGAGAAGTCTCCAAAAATGGATGCTTCATCCGTTCCAATGCTTTGCCCATTTATAGGCAAGCCTTGATTTGTTTTTTCCTTTTAAAATTGATTGTACCCATAATTTGTGTTTGTGGCCAACAAGCTTGTGGAATTCGGTGGCTTCCACATTTGATGGGTCCAATTAGCACAATTATTAATTGATGTAGCCATTTCTTTTCAAATGAAAAAGCGAAGCCTTGCTTTTGAAGTTGGCAATTCATGTGCGACCTTGTGTTTTGTTGTCTTCCACGTTGGTGGGTTTTTACAACAAGGAAAAGCAGCCAAGCCTTGCTTTTGAAGTTGGCAATTCATGTGAAAAGAATGTGATCATGGGATCACGAATCCGATAACGTGCATCATCTACGTTCTTGTTTCTAAGCCTCATAATCCTCCATTTGGTTCTATAATTGCATAAAACTTGAAATAAACAAAACTTTCCCAATTCTTTCCAATTAAACTCAAATAAAATCAAAATATAAGAGAATTAGTAACTAAAAATATGATGAATTAACGACTTATCAAATTCCCCCACACTTAAATCAAAGCTTGTCCTCAAGTTTGCATTAGATCAACATCTTCCTCTCTATTCCATACCCCTTTTCAACCCATCCACAAATAACTCAAAGTCATTACACATTAAAGATCTAAATTGGAATAACAAATCAAAGAATAAGTATTCATAGCTTGATTTTTCAAAACAAAACATATGCATCTTATCAATCCCAATAATTTCATCGAAATCAAATGCAACAAAATTTGATAACCTCTCACAGGTTGCACTCTAATCACTCAAGTGTTTAGGGTTCATTCAGCACTCAAATCAAACATAGCATGTCATTATTATAGGCTTGCTTATATATCACATCTCCACCACTTATAATATGAACTCATACAAAAATCAAAGGGTCTTTAAAAGGGTTGTAACGGGGTTTAGGTAAAGGTAGGTAAAAAGAAAGGAAAATATAGGCTACAAATATATAGGAATTTCCTTGCATGACTCAAAAGTAACAAATAGCATAGTAGAACCACTTTCTTTATTCCACATAACATACATTCCCCTTTTTGGCAATTTCACCATACAACTGGACCATTTTGTACACAATGAATTTACTTTGTCCAATACTTGTAGGGAATACTTTTCACTTTTTTTTTATTTTTTTTCAGTGGTTCTTTCTTTTGAATCAACAGAAATTTTATCATACAATTCATTCCCACATACTCTTGACCAAGGGTTCAACGATGGTAAACAAAGACAAGGATTTAAGGCTAAACAATGTGGTGTTATAACAAAGAAAGGCTAAGGCTCAAAATTGGCTGACTAGGGGTATATGTAATATAAGGTTAAGCTTTTTTAGAAAGTTTAAAATGGGTAATCCTAAATGCCCTTATCATTTTTCAACATGAATTCACAATGTGATCTCAACATGCATAACAAAGCAAGTTCTAGAATGATTATACCATATTTGTCAATCTCAACAAAGAAATATGTGAGCATGAAAAAGAAAATGCTCTTAGGCTCAAATACTCACAATGGTTTCAATGTATCAAATATTGTACATTCTCATTCAATTCAATTATTAAAATTAACAAGATGCTTTAAAAATTTCCAAACAAAGGCTAATCATACTCATCTCATTCATACATTCCAATCTAAATCACTAATGCATATAACTCAAAATTATTCTAAATGAGCATCAAAAGAGTAAGAAATTTCAAAGAAGATATCAAAATGTCAAACCTACTTGAAAGGACTTTCTTCATTTTTTTTTTTTTACATGAAAAATTTAGAAATAATCAATGAAGCACAAGACACCCCCCACACCTAAATCATACGTTGTCCTCAATGTATGGAAAATATGTGCACGCGGACAAGAAAGAAAATAAAATAAAGACAAGGGAACAAGACACTTCCCTGAACCGCGGTAGACAACTGGAGCTGTGGTGAATGTGAAGTAAATCCTATATGAGTGAAGAAAGCATGAAGGATCCGAAGATGTTATGGCATGGCTGAGCATTGGTTGGTAGGAGAAACTGTAAAAAGAAAAATGAAAAGGAAAAGGAAAAACCAAAATAGAATTTCAAATCTCTTTTTTTTTTTCGAACATAATAAGATAACTAAATAAAAATAACAAGAAAAAAAAATAAATTAATTAAAAATTAACGTCTTCATTAAAATTAAAAAAAAAATTAAAAATTTTGGGTTGCCTCCCAAAAGCGCCTTCATTTAACGTCTTTGGCTAGACGTCTCCACTTCTCTTTAAACTTGATAATGCATGGCGATTCAATGTCAATGTTATGAACCGAAAAACCTTCATAAAACGGCTTCAATCGATGCCCATTAACCTTAAAAATTTTTCCAGAATCTAAACTTTCAATTTCAACTGCACCATGAGGAAAAACATTAGTAATAACAAAAGGTCCTAACCATCTAGAACGCAATTTTCCTGGAAATAATTTTAGTCTAGAGTGGTAAAGTAAAACTTTTTGACCAATCGTGAAGTGCTTACCTCTCAATTGTCGATCATGAAATTCCTTTGTCTTCTCTTTGTAAATCCTTGAGTTCTCATAGGCATCATTCGAATCTCTTCTAATTCTTGCAATCAAGCTTTCGTTCTTTGTCCTCGCCTCCATTTCCATATTACATTGCTTCACACATTGTCGCCTTGTGTTCCAACTCTACAGTAAATGACAAGCTTTACCAAACACCAAGCAGTAAGGAGACATACCTAGGGGTGTTTTATAAGTGTACATTACGCCGTAATGCATCATGAAGTCTCAAACTCCAATCCTTTCGCGACGGATTGGCGGTTTTTTCAAGTATGGATTTCACTTCACGGTTTGACACCTCGCTTGCCCACTTGTGCATGGGTGATATGCGATGGAAATCGATGAATGACATTGTACTTTGAAACAATGCTTCAATCTTTTTATTGCAAAAATGAGTCCTCGGTCACTAATGATTGCCCTTGGTATGCCAAACCTAGTAAAAATGTGAGATTGGAGAAAATGCAACAACTTTGGAATCATTAGTACGAGTGGCTTTAGCTTCCACCCATTTCGATACATAATCTACAAGAAGTATATAAGCGTAATTGCAAGATGTAGGAAATGGACCCATAAAATCTATGCCCCAAATATCAAAAATTTCACAAACAAGTATAGGCATGAGAGCCATTTGATCTCTAGACCCTAAATTCGATCCTTTGACAACGTTCACATGACTTACAAAATAAATATGCATCACGAAATCTGATCGGCCAAAATAACCCACATTCTAATACCTTTCGAGATGTTCTCTTTGGACCGAAATGTCCACCACAAGCATGTGAATGACAAAATGATAAGATGGATGAAATTTCTTGTTGATGAACACACTACGGATTATAGAATCGAACAATGCTTCCATAGATATGGATCATCCACACATAATATTTGGCATCACTTTTAATTTTATCTTTCTGGCTCTGGTCAATTCCTTAGGTCTGATTCTAGTAACTAGATAGTTAACTATATCAGCATACCAAGGAGTAGAATCATGAATAGAAAAGAGATGCTCATCTGGAAAGTTGTCTTGCAAAGGAGATGGGTCCTCACCCGTAGTCAATCTACTCAAGTGATCGGCAACTAGATTCTCGGACCTTTCTTGTCACGAATTTCCAAGTTGAATTCTTGAAGCAAGAGTATCCAACGAATTAGTCTAGGTTTCGCATCCTTCTTCGAAAGCAAGTATTTCAAAGCTGCATGATCAGAGTAGACAACAAATTTAGTGCCCAATAAATAAGACTGAAATTTTTCTAATGCAAAAACAACGACTAAAGCTCTTTCTCTGTAGTGGTGTAATGGCATTGTGCATTATCAAGTTCGCGAAGCATAGTAAATGACATGAGATTCTCGTCCAATCTTACGCCCAGAAACGACCCTGGCGTGATTCTGGCATCACACATGATCTCAAACTCGTGGTTCCAATCCGGTGCTCGATGATGGGGCTGAAGTTAACTTGTCTTTCAATGTATCAAAAGCTTCCTTACACGCTCCATCAAATTCAAAGGCCACATCCTTTTGTAACAATTTACACAAGGGTTGCGTAACTTTAGAAGTCTTTAATAAAGCGACGGTAAAATCTGCATGGCCAAGAAAAGAGCGAATCTCCCGTCTGATTCTGAGGTAAGGCAAAGATTTAATAACGTCAATCTTAGACTTATCTACCTCTATACCATTAGCGAAACAATATGCCCAAGTACAAGTCCTTGATCCACCATGAAATGACATTTTTCATAGTTTAGGACCAGGTTAACTTCAAGACATCTCTGTAGCACCTTAGTAAGGTTAGTCAAACACATGTCAAAAGAGTCACCATATACTGTAAAGTCATCCATTAATACCTCTATGATGTTCTCTACATAATCGGAAAAATACTAACCATACATCTTTGAAATGTAGCGGGGGCATTACAAAGTCGAGCGGCATTCTTTGATAAGCAAATGTCAGAAGGGGCAAGTGAAGGTTGTTTTCTCACGATCATCCGGTGCAATTGGAATTTGATGAAAACTGAATAGCCATCCAAACAACAATAATGAGATTTGCACGCTAAGCGTTCAAGCAATCGTCAATGAAAGGAAGGGAAAGTGGTCCTTAGAGTTAATGCATTCAATTTACGATAGTCAATACAAACCCTCCATCCGTTTTGCACTCGGGTGGGTATCGACTCACCTTTTTCATTTTGAACTACAGTGATACCAGTTTTCTTTGGAACAACATGGATTGGACTTACCCATTTACTATCTGAGATGGGATAGATAATACCTGCATCAAGGAGTTTAAGAATCTCCTTTTTCACTACCTCCATCATGGGCGGGTTTAGTCGGCGCTGAGCTTGCCTAGTGGGTTTGCTACTATCTTCAAGTAGGATCTTATGCATACAAGTGGAGGGACTTAACCCTTTGATGTCAGCAATGGTCCATCCTATGGCCTCTTTATGCGCCCGAAGTACGCCAAGCAATTTCTCTTCTTCCTCAACACTGAGCTTACTAGAAATTATTACTGGGAGTGTGTTACCATCACCCAAAAATACATATTTTAGGTGATCTGGTAATGTCTTGATTCAATTGGGAACTGTACAATGAGCGGTAAAAGTGTTGTATCGAAGCGGGCAATCTGAAGCAGGCATCATACTTCGTCGATGCAAGTTTCTCTAGTTCAAAATCAAATTCTTGCAATTCATTATCAATCTCAAGTTCTGGATAGGCAACTTGGACTTCTGTATCGATCAAGCTATGAGCAATTGCAACTTTAAGCTTATCCTCATGAGAAAAATCAAAAGTATGCTGGGCTATAGTGTCAACAACATCAAATGCATAAACAGCACATACATCATTAGGAAATTTCATGGCATCATAAATATTGAATTTAATTATTTCACCATCAAATTCCATTGTTAATGTACCATCATGCACATCAATCTTTGTTCTAGATGTTTTTAGGAAAGGTCTCCCTAATAAAATTATACTTGAATTAGGTGAATAATCATCCTCCATGTCAAGTATATAAAAATCTGCAGGAAAAACTAATCCATTTACCTGCACCAAAACATCTTCCAACACTCCCTCAGGATATGCATTAGATCGATCAGCTAATTGAATGATTATGCCAGTATCTTTCAATGGTCCAGCATTCAAAGATTTATAAATAGATAAAGGCATAACATTAATTGATGCACCCAAATCACACATAGCTTTTCCAACATTTTTATTACCTATCTTACAAGGAATGAGGAACATACCTGGATCCTTGCATTTTGAAGGTAACTTCTTTTGTAGTATCGCCGAAACATTCTTCCCCACACTTATTTTCTCATTACCATTCAACTTCCTTTTGTTGGTGCATAAATCTTTAAGAAATTTTGCATAACGAGGAATTTGATTTATAGCATCAAGCAAGGGAATATTTACCTCAACTTTACGAAATGTCTCAAAAATTCCTTTTTCTTCTTCAATTTTCTTAGATTGAGACAATCGTGTGGGAAATGGGGGAGGTGTTACCTTTGGACTTACTGATGGTGGAGGGCGTGCAACTTCTTTTCCTTTTCTTTTTAGATCTATCTCACGAGAGCAGGTTCTTCCAATACCTTTCCACTTCTCAAGGTAATTGCACTCACATTTTCATTTGGATTTACCACTGTTTGTGAGGGCAATTTTCCTTGGTTCTCAAACTTGCTAAGTGAAGATGCAAGCTGACTAACTTGGTTCTCCAGATTTCGAATGCTCGACCTGGTTTCCTGTTGAAATTGAATAGAACTATTAGCAAGAGATTCAACTAATGCTCAAGAGATTTACCTTGTTTAGGAGGTTGATGAAATTGTTGACTTATCGGCTTAGGTTGGTACTGTGGTTGGTACTGTGGTTGGGAATTATTCGGTCTAGGCCCATAGCTGAAGTTTGGATGATCTCTCCACCCTTGATTGTATGTATTAGAATAGGGATCATATTTCCCTTGTGGTGCCCCTACGAATCCACCAACCGCATTGGCTTGCTCAGTTGATTCCTCTTGAAGTGTCGGGCACATATTAGTAGTATGATCCGTTTGGGTACATATCCCACAAGCCTTCACTTGTTGAATGTCCCCTGTAACCAATTTTTCGACAAGAGTAGTGAGATTATTTAATCGTTGGTCAATAGAAAACACATTCACCTCATTCACTCTTCTTGGTGGATCATCACGTCGCACACCAAACTGTTGTGTATTGGCAGCCATATTTGAAATCAAGGTCCTAGCCTCAGTTGGGGTTTTATGTACTAGAGCACCTCCACTAGCAGCATCAACCATGTTCCTATCCATGTTGGATAGCCCTTCATAGAAATATTGAATTAATAGCTGGTCAGGAATCTGATGTTCGGGGCAACTGGAACACAACTGCTTGAACCTCTCCCAGTACTCATGGAGAGTTTCTCCATTATATTGTCGGATTCCACAAATGTCCTTAGAATGTTAGCGGCTCGGGATGCGGAAAAAATTTCTCGAGGAATTGTCTTTTCATCTCATTCCACGTGGTCACCGAGCGGAAGGTAGGTAGTCTGACCAATCCTTCGCTTTATCAGCTAATGAAAACGGAAAGGCTCGCAACTTTACTTGCTCCTCAGCCACATTTTGTGGCTTCATTGTCGAACACACCACGTGAAATTCTTTTAAATGCTTGTGTGGATCCTCACCTGTAAGACCGTGAAATTTCGGGAGTAAGTGAATTAAACCGGATTTTAATTCAAAAGCCACGTCAAGAGCTGGGTATTCAATACATAATGGCTGTTGGTTCAAATTTGGCATGGCCAATTCCTTTAAAGTTCGTTCATTATTTCTAGCCATGTTTTCTTCTTTACTATTAAATAATTCAGACAAATTATATTCAAAAGATGAAGAAGATGATACTCCCTGAGATCGTTGTTTGGTTTCTTTTCTAAGCCTACGTCTTTGTCTTCTATCTCTGGATCGTATGTGAGTTGACCTGTGTGAGAAGAACGTGGCATAAAAGAACCAAACAATTATAAAGGCAAAAATAAAAAATAAAAATAAAAATAAAAATAGAAATAGAAATGAAAATAAATAAACAGATAAAAGGAATGAATTCTAAAAAAAAAAAAAAAAAAAAAAACCAAGCACAATTCTAAAAGAGTCGATTTCAGTTTATACTACCCAAGCACAACTTCAAAACAAAACCACTCACTGATTGAAAATACTAAATCAAAAATAAATTTAAGAACAAAAATAAAATAAAATAAAAATAAAAGAAACATAAAAATAAAAGAAACAAATTTAAGAACCAATCCCCGGCAGCGGCGCCAAAATTTGGTGGGTGTCGAATCCAACCAAAAATAAACCTCCTCTAAACTGGAACTTGTAATAGCAGTGAGTAGGGTCGAATCCACAGAAATTGGTTAAAACCTGTTTCTTAGTAACAAACGGGGGTTTGAGGATTTTTTAACTAATTAAACAAATAATTCTTCGGTAATAAACGAGAAAATAAATAAAAGAAAAATTCAATTCAAGAAAAGCTTTCAACCAAGGATTTATTTTGGTGTTGATTCTCTTAATTGATCATCGATTTAAAAGATAATTCTTTGTATTTCAAATAGATTAGTTATAGTCGTTAAGGATCCGTCCTATAACAACCAATCTTTAAAATTGTCGATAACTTTGAATCGACCTCTAGGTTATTTCCTAATTAATGAGATATAATCTTCGATAACGATCTATAAATTATATCCGTTAATTGCATTAAGAATCAGAAAGACCCAATCTCTAGCCAATAAACTCGGAAGTCGACCTAGTTTATTTAAGCTAGAATATATATTCCCATAGCATAAATCTTAGGATTGATTACCTTTCGAAATTGCTATTTGTCACTAATTTAGAACAATTACATGAATAGCATGAATTTATTCTAATTGACTGATTATTGTATTTAACTATTAAACAATAGGCCTTATTTGTTTAACATTCAAAACAATAATAAATTTATTTGCAAAGAATATATAATATTCAAAATCAAAGAAACCAATGAAAAACATGAAATCTCACAAATAATTGAAATCAAACCTTATGATCCTTGGTTGAAAAGAAATATTTAGCTAGACATAGTAAAAGAGAATACAAACAAAATCAAAGGAGTGCTGCTGTTGTCCATCCCGTGGCCGTGCTCTCCAGACAAAATGAATTGCCACTCTCTGTCCCAAGAAGAATGAAATTCGGCTCCAGGGAGAATGAAATGAATTAATGAAATGCGGACCCAGGGAGAATTCTCCTAATTGAAAGTGGAAATTCTAGAGAAAAATGGGATGACTCTCTCAATTGCAATTGAGAAGTCTCCAAAAATGGGATGCTTCATCCGTTCCAATGCTTTGCCCATTTATAGGCAAGCCTTGATTTGTTTTTTCCTTTTTAAAATTGATTGTACCCATAATTTGTGTTTGTGGCCAACAAGCTTGTGGAATTCGGTGGCTTCCACATTTGATGGGTCCAATTAGCACAATTATTAATTGATGTAGCCATTTCTTTTCAAATGAAAAAGCAGCCAAGCCTTGCTTTTGAAGTTGGCAATTCATGTGCAGCCTTGTGTTTTGTTGTCTTCCACGTTAGTGGGTTTTTTACAACAAGGAAAAGCAGCCAAGCCTTGCTTTTGAAGTTGGCAATTCATGTGAAAAGAATGTGATCATGGGATCACAGAATCCAGCCAACGTGCATCATCTACGTTCTTGTTTTCGGAAGCCTCATAATCCTCCATTTGGTTCTATAATTGCATAAAACTTGAAATAAACAAAACTTTCCCAATTCTTTCCAATTAAACTCAAATAAAATCAAAATATAAGAGAATTAGTAACTAAAAATATGATGAATTAACGACTTATCACTAATGCTAAAATGGACAAATGGCGAGCCAAAAGTTGGTCTTCTCTCCCTGTTTTTTTTTTTCTTTTTTTGAAGGTGAAGGTGAACTATGTTCGATTGATTTGTTGTATTAATTATACTACTGATCAAACATCAAGGATCCAAGAAGAAGATTCTTTTGCTATATTGAGAATTTGAATATAGTGAATTATGATTATATTCAGAATGCTTGGCTTTGAGGAATAATTATTGCCTTATTTGATCTCATAAAATTAAGAAACACTACTACTTCAACTTCAACTTTATAAGTTATTTTTGTTTAAATCTATTCTAATACATCTATTTTAACTTGTGTGAATAACTTCTTCACACACAATGATATAATAATCACATCTTTAATAAAAAAAAAACAAGGTAATTTCTCTATATATATAGTTTCAAAATTTTCATATATGGCTATTATGTTTTTAAATGAATTATTGGCCAATTTGACGTATATAAATCTAGTGATATATAAATCATGTTTTATTTATTACGTGCATTAAAAATATGAACACTTAGCTGATCATCTTTTTTTTTTTAATTTACACTGATATTATTTTTGTTTTGTTTTTATTTAAGCATTGTTGGTTACAGATGGACCTGTGAACAATGAAAACAACGTCAATGTTAACAACGTTATCATCATCAACAACAACAACAACAATGTGATCCCATATAGGCGAGATCCTAATCAGTTGATGCCCGTAGCTAATATTAATAGAATTATGAGGCGTATCCTTCCATCGCATGCTAAAGTTTCTGAAGATGCCAAAGAACTACTCCAAGAATGCACCTCTGAGTTCATAAGCTTTATCACTACCGAAGCAAATGAACACTGCCATCACGAACATCGAAAGACTATCAGTGCTGAGGACATCCTTTATGCATTTTCGAGGTTGGGATTTGATAATTATGTTGGCCCTCTCACTTTGTTCTTGAACCGATATCGCCAAAATGAAGCTTCTCAAACTGTTGTGCATGGAGATCGACCCTTCTGTGAGGCGCACAACATATTTCCCGGATACTCTGCAACCTCTTCCATTGCCTCCCCATCATGTCATGTCTCGTAATTTTGTTGCTGTAGATCCACCTTATGATAACTATCATAATCAAGTTGTTGTTCAGGATCAAGAATTGCTTGACCAAACAACATTAATAAACCAGTACTACTAGTTTCAAAGTGCTTTATTATCTTCCCTACCTCCTCTATTTTCGCAAGGGCGAGTTCCCTCTGCTAATGATCAGAGATGGTTGAAGTGATGGACGGGTCAATCTAGCTAAGCATTTTGGCTTTATATGTTGAACTCTCATATCTGTAATAGCTAAAAGGAATTAATTCACTTGCTTAATTTGGTTTTGTTGGCAAATTTTGCCTTTGTACTGTTTTAGTAATCAATCAATGTATCATTGGAACAATCAAATAGGGGTTGGAAAAGGATCTCAATGATCTCCTTTACCAACTTAGTGTGAGATGGAAATTGTTTAGATATTTATATTAACAGGTTGCCATCATAAGATCTGAATCTTGCCAAATTCCAAATGAATTGGGGGCAATATAAATTGCTAATTTACTATCTTATTTTGTATTTTTACATCTTTGAAACAAAATTTGTAAGTTAAAAATTATAGGGAAAGTGTAAAAATACATGACAAAATACATATGGAGCCTTATTTATTTTATTCAACTCACAAATTAATCTCTTAAAATTGGAAGGAGAAGCCCCAAATTAAATCCAATATGGCACAGGAACCTAGCTATTGTGTGCCTTGTGGGCATTATAATTTTTGTATAAATGTGGTAATTAAATAAAACCTAAAGTTACACTATAATAAGTATAAAATACCCAAAAAATGATATTCCGAAAAAATAAGAAAAGGGAAGTTTGAAAATATTTTTGAAATAAAAATGATCACTTTAAATTTTAAGGAGTTAGATTTTACTTCACACATAGAACAGAATTAAAAAGAAAAGAAGGTTATGGCATGCCAATTTTTTTACAAATTTATTCCATCCAACTGTTGCACTGAGAATGGTATAGCTTAACATATTTAGAATAAAAAGATTTACTCCTAATTTTTCGTCAAAGTTATGCATATATAAGAGGCTAGAAAAAATATTTTCTTTTGGGATGGGTTTATGGCAATAAAATTTACAAGTATAACAATTGTATACCATATTTATTCTCTAAAACATTTAGGATAAAATTTTATTTTTTTAAAGAAATTATGCACGTGCAATGAGAAAAATAAAATAAAATGTTGTTGTTGTTGTTGTTATTATTGGACCATTATACAAATAGTAGGATAGTATATACTCTAGATGAGGTTGGCCATGCAATGCACCTCCCATGCCTAAGTTGTAGGATATTAAGAAATATGTGAAAATTGGGGTGCTACATAAATTTTTTTTTATTGGAAACTAGAATGTTGTGTAGTATGAAATAATTAAACATTTGAATTAACACTGATTATATAGGATTTAAGTAGAACTTGGAAACCAAGAAAATACAAATACTTATGTGTTGATTTTGTAATTTCTTGTACTCCTGCAAGGTTTTTAAGTACTATCTTGTGTAATAGGATTATGATCCTCAATTAAAAGGGTTTTCTTATCTTTAGTTTTTTAGAGAACCTCAAGGCTTTCTTCTAGTAAGACATCCCAGTAAATTTGAGGGGCATGCACTTGTAAGCAAGGCCACAAATTTTGGGACAGACTATTTGTGATGCCCTAATTCCTCTCAATCTCACATAAAAAAGTTAAGAAAAGTAAAAAATGCACATACAACCTTAGATAATAAACTACTAAATATATAGCTTAACTATTTTGAGCTGAAAAAAAAAAGTTAAACAATCATTGCACTAGTTCATTGGCCTTGGGTATTACTCTATCATTGCTATCTACATGGGAACATAAACAAGTTTAGTACATGAGAAGTGTTTTATGAATTTCAATATTTTATGACAATTTTTTGTACCCTAACAATTTGTTCGCAAGTGAGAATTACTTCAAATTGGATATAGTTACGTAGAATAAAGCTTATTCACCTAACTTAGAGCAAACAAAATTTCGTCCATATGTCTAATTCTTCTTTCAAAAAAGAGAATTTACAAAATATCAACTCCAATTAAAACATACCACTATAGATAATATTCAAAATGGGGAAAGAAAAGGAGGGGCTCATAGTAAAAAGTGTATAAACACAAACTATCTTACACAAGGGGAAAGAAATCAATGTAGCCATAATGAAACCACAAATTAAAGAATATTAATGTATAGACACAAACTAACTTACACTACCAAATCCAAAATGCATGCAAGTTGTACTATGCAAGACTCAGGGTAGGGTGGGGGCAAATTTATTTTCTCTAAGAAATAAAGGAACCACCTGTATTATACTCTCTTCATTTAAAATAAAAAAGTTTACTTTCCAAGTCTTTCATTGTCCCAAAAAAAAGTCTATTTTCATAATGAAATTTCACTAATGCTTTTACTAATAATACTTATATATGACCATAATTAAAAAGTAAAGATCAATATATAAACTAGTACATTTAATGATGCATTAAATGTATTGTACATAATAATTACAAAAAAGTTATATAAAACCAAAAGTGAATTATTTTTTTAGATGGAGGGAGAATTTAAAATAACAACAATTATAATAACTATATGATGAGTAGAAGGAGATCAATGTAGCCATAATGAAACCATGGACAAAGAATATTAATGCTACATGAATCTTGAATTAAAAATAAATTATTATAGTTGCCTGTAGTTTGCAATGGTACGAAGAAGTTGTTGTGCAATTCTAAAATAGAATGTTGATTAGTCTAAATTTGTATAGTGAGAAATTTAATATCATCAATTCATTGGAGATGATTACTCATCATTTTGGTTTTTTATGAGGATTTCTATAAAATCTAAATATAGTATAATTTAGTACAAGGGTCGTGAGAGTGAAAAATCATGATGTGAACCGTAAGAAATTTGTTCTAAAAACCCATAGTTTGAATGAATGGCCCAAGAACAACTCGCCGAATAATTGAATTTTGTTTCAAGGTTGGAAAAACTTTGACCCTAATCCAACAATGTGGATTAAAATCTTGGTATCAGTATGGATTGAAGTAATGCCACATATTAAGGGAAAGAGTCTTAACTTTAGTCCCAAAAGTAGCAGAAGAACAATTTTAATGTACTCAAAAAGTTTTTAAAAGAACTTGAATTGTGGATTCCTCACAAAATAAAAATTTTATTATCTCAAAATTGTATGTATAACGAGCGGCCCTCTTGTCTTTTTTATGGGACAAGAGTTGTCTAATCCTTACAAGAATTGGATTCTAAAAATATCTTATCATTGGTTGGATTAAATGTTCTACAAGAATCTAAGCTTTAAACCTAAATAAACTAGTTCTAAATGAAAAGTTTGGCCTTAATACAACTTGAAAATCTTCTAGGAAAATTCTTAAAAATTCAGCCACAACTAATTGGATTAGATTAGAAAAACCATTACACGTTGAATTAGGGTTAAACTCTAGTTAATATTCGCCCATAACTATTTTAGGGGGACTAGTTAATATTCGCCCATAACTATTTTAGGGGGACTAAATTCGGCCATAGGCCAAATAAGGGCTTATTTACAAAAGCTGTTGGTAATTACATTTAAAATATTAATGATCTTAGTCTTGTAATCACCAATTTTAGACTTTTCTTTAAGTTGAGTTTCTTGAATGAGCCCATTAAAAGTATCTTTAAGACTTTTGGCTCTAACACTTGTCATTAGCTCAAGGGCTTATTTGAGTGGATCTTTAAGCACGTCTTTTATTCCTTGATTTCCATCAAATTACAAGACAAGCAATCAAACTAATTTAAGTACAAGAACAAGATTCTGATAAGAATTAAAATAGAGAGCAAAATAAAGAAAAATTTATAAAGATAAAGATCAATCTTGTAACATAATTAAGAAGATTTACAAAAGAATAATGATACTATTAGTGACTTTTTATAATGACTAATTATAGTGACTGATGTGATATATAAGTATGAAAAGACAAAATTTAATTATTTCAATTTTTTAAAATGTAAAATAATAAGGGATAGTTATATCTGTCACATAAATCATTATGACTTTTCATTATAAAAAGTCATTAAAAATATCATTATTCTTTAAAAATTGTGCTCTTCAAAGTTGAGAACAAAACTTTTCTCTTGTAAAATCTAGATTCAATCCGGTGCCTCTGGGAAAAAATGGCCAGAAACATATATTTTTATCACCATTAGATAAGATATAAACACCATGAATTTTAGCACGTATTAAGTGGTAGAACTAGTTCCAACTTTAAGAAAAAAATACAGCAAAAGTAGCAGTGTTATGATTTTTATTCCTAATTTTTTGTCAAAGTTATGCATATATAAGAGGTTAGGAAAAAAAGAAAAAATACTCCTTTCGTCCCAAAAAAAGAGTTAACTTTCAAAAAAAATTTCTTACCCCCAAAAAAAGGATCCACTTTCAAACCAAAATTTTAAAATATCCTTACTAATAAATAATGGTGTATACTCATAATTAAAAAATAAGGATAAAAATGTAAAATCATATATTTAATTGGTGTATTAAATGTGTTGTACTTAATAATTAATAAAAAATTATATCTAAATCAAAGTTGACTTTTTTTTGTTGGAACGGATGGAGTATTCTTTTTGGAATGGGCTTGTGACAATAAAAATTACAAGTATAACAAGTGTATACCATATTTATCCCTTACACATTTAGGACAAAAATTTTAATTTTTATTTACAGTTATGCATGTGCAATGAAAAAAAAAGTTTTTATTTTTGTTATTGGACCATTACACATATGGTTGGATAGTATATACACTAGATGGGGTTGGCCACACAATGCATGTCCACACCTAGGTTGTAGGAATTAAGAAATATGTGAAAATTGAGGTGCTACATAATTTTTTAGATTGAAAACTAGCATGTTCTGTAGTATGAAATAGTTAAACATATGAATTAATGCTGAATATATAGGATTCAAATAGAACTTCGAAACCAAGAAAATACAAATACTTATGTGTTCATTTGTATCTTCTTGTACTCCTGCAAGGTTTTCAAACACGAGATATGTTGTATAATATGATTGTGATCATCAATTAGAAGGGTTTTTTTTTTAATCCTTATTTCTTAGAGAATCTCAAGGCTTTCTTTCAAATAGACATCCTAATTTGAGGTGCTTGCATCACTATCTGTGATATTTCAATCTTACATCGAAAAGTTAAATATATATATATATATATATAAAACCTTGGTTAATAAACTATTAAAATTTTAATTTAAACATTTTGAGTTAGAAAAGATAAAATTCAAAAATTATTGTGTCAGTCCATTGGCTTGGCGGGCGTTATACTATCATTGCTATCTACATGGGAATATAAAAAAGTAGAATGAAGCGAAATATTTCCCATGTTAGTCTATGAGAAGTGTCTCTATGAATTTCAATATTTCATGGCAATTTTTGTACCCTAAACCGTATGTCTAATTCTGCTTTCAAGAGCAATTGGAAAACCTAATTGCCTAAAAAGAGAATTTACAAAATATCAACTCCAATTAAAACATAATCTATAGATAATGTTCAAAATGGAGAAAAAGTAGGGGTTCATGGCAAGAAGTGCATAAATACAAACTATCTTATACGACCAAATCCGATATGCATACGCAAGTTTTACTATACAAGAGTAGTAGGATTGGGGGTAACTTTATGTTTTCTACGAAGTGAAGGAACTGCCTATATATTCTATTTAAAATAGCAATGGTTATAATACTTGTACCATGAGGAGAAAGAAATCAATGTAGCCATAATGAAACCATAAACTAAAAAATATTAATGTATAAACACGAACTAACTTGCACAATCAAATCCAAAATGCAAATGCAAGGTTTAACATGCAAGAATAAGAGTAGGATGGGGGAAAATTTTTAATTTTTTTTTTATGAAGTGAAAGAACTACCTGAATTATACTTTTTTTGTCTAAAAAAAGAGTCTATTTTTAAATCTTTTTTTTTAGTGAAAAAAAGTATATTTTAGAATAAAATTCCTCTAATATCTTTACTAATTATAATTATATATGAAAATAATTAAAAATTAAGGATAAATATATAAAATAATGCATTTAATGATACATTAAATGTATTATATTTAATATTTGAAGTGAACTCTTTTTTTTTTTTCTTTTGAGACGAAAGAGTATTTAAAATAGCAACAATTAGAGACTATCTAATAACTATAACATAATTTTGATCATCATTTAAAACATAAACTTTAAAACAATCTCACAAGTCACAACACAATCACATTTCAAACTATGCAATGCAAATATAGAGTGTTCTTTATGCTCTTTGTCATCAATTCAACTTTGTTAGGCGGATGGGAGTTGTGATGGGATAGCGCATGCTTTTGGTCAGCGGCCTACATTTGTTAATAGTCAAAAAGTTTGGATTAGTTTTCCAGAATTTGTTTCTTAATTGGGTGCTGAGCTCATTCTAGCTTTTGGGGGGTCTAATTTATGCATTTTTCGAATTTTTTTTAAAACTATGCAATTCAAATTGGAAAATTAAAACAGAAAACTGAAAACTATGCAATTCTACGATTTAAGATTCGATTTTGAAATTGAAAATTTTTTACGCACCCAAAAATTACAATAAAAACAAAAAAACAATGCCAGCAACATTTTTGTAAATTAAAACCAACGAGGAGTACCTGTAATTATGATAAAATTGGAAAATTGGAAAATTCATCCGTTTTTAAAAAAATATTTTTTAACTTAATATAATTCTTTTTTAAAAAAATTATAAATTATAATATATTTAAAATGTAAATTTTCACATTTTTATTCCTATTTTTAATATAATTTATGTACTATTATTATTAATAATAAAAATATATAATAATTCAATAAAAAAAGTGATTTTTTTTTTTAAAAACAGAGGACTACGTAAGGAGAAGGATAATGAAGTAAAATAAGAAATGAAGAAGGTTAATTTCGTAATTTAACACACATAACAAGCAAAAGTATTGGTAAAGCCAGTGCGCACCGGCAGGCAACTAGGGCATCGAAGGTATGTGGGTATCAGCGGCCGCTTTAAACTCCACCTCTCATTTCCACCGTTCGATCATCAAATCCAACGGCCCACGAAAAACCCTAACCTGAGAACGCATTTCGAATCCATTTATAAGCCACTCTTCGCCTCACTCCTCTCATTCTCTCTCGCCACTGCGCTGTTGCTCTCTCTCTTAAAGCTCTGAGACATCCTTCGAGCGAGAGTGAGATCTTTCCTGCTTTCCTCTGCTTCGGGTTCAGGTCAATCTCCTCCTCTGTTTCTCTTCTACTTTCACACACTCACACACTAAAACTGACGTGCAATCTGAGTATTTGATTGTATAAGCATGCATATCTACGAATTTGTTGTTTTGTTTTATGTTGGCTTAGATCGGTTAGTTTTTCGAAGAATTGGTGGTATGTATGTTTAAATTTGCTAACTTTATGGTGATTGATCGGTTGAATATTGTACGGTGTAGTTGCTCTATTAGATTGTTGTGATGTGTTGAAGGTTAGGAAAGAATTGATCTTTGCGTTTGTATGGTGTATGTCTGTGTCTTATTCTTATGTTTATGACTTTATTTGATTGTTTTGATGCACTGAAAGTTATGAAAGAATCGATCTTTTCGTTTGTATGGTGTATATGTGTGTCTTCTTTTTATGCCTATGTATCTGTATTTCTCTTTTGATTTGTAGAAATAATCGGTTGGCATTTTAGGTTTTTGTCGTTTGGTTTTGGTTGATGGAAATGGATTTGAAATCTTCTGATGAAGTTTTGATTTATAGAAATGTTAATTTTTAATGTTTTTCAGAAAAATTTGTTCTAGTTGGGAATGGGTTCAGATCTGTGTTATTCATTAGTGATTTATGAGAATTTGTCACTCAGGATGCGTTCTCATTGAAAAAATGTTTTCTTTTACAGAACTAAATGATTGAAATAACGGTTTTATGTGTATTTTAGATCTTTTCTGGTGTTGACGTTTTTTGGTTAACGTTAAAAGTTCTATTGGCAGCTGCATCTATTTTGAAAATGATGCCGTTAATGTTCTGTGGTCTCAGTTTAAGATGCTAATATGCTTTTTGAATTTAATGATTTTTTCATAAAACTTTGACGTATTTTCTGTTGTAATTGTTATGAGAATAATTCATGTTGTTTTAGCTTGGCAAATTATCTTAATTCCGTTCACTGTTTGAAGTAGCTTCTTTTTCTTTAGTCTATTTTCATGTCATTCATGATGTCCATATGTTGCTGAAATTGTAAACTGATTATTGAATGTATTCTGATTGTTTATTTTTGTTATGGCAGTGTCATTTGTTGAAATTCCAGAATGGGTAAGGAAAAGACTCACATTAACATTGTGGTTATTGGACATGTCGACTCTGGCAAGTCCACCACCACTGGTCACTTGATCTACAAGTTGGGTGGTATTGACAAGCGTGTTATTGAGAGGTTTGAGAAGGAGGCTGCCGAGATGAACAAGAGGTCATTCAAGTATGCCTGGGTGCTTGACAAGCTCAAGGCAGAACGTGAGCGTGGTATTACAATTGATATTGCCTTGTGGAAGTTTGAGACCACCAAATACTACTGCACAGTCATTGATGCTCCTGGACATCGTGACTTTATCAAGAACATGATCACTGGTACTTCACAGGCTGATTGTGCCGTCCTCATTATTGACTCAACTACTGGTGGTTTTGAAGCTGGTATTTCAAAGGATGGTCAGACCCGTGAGCATGCTTTGCTTGCCTTCACCCTTGGTGTCAAGCAAATGATCTGCTGCTGCAACAAGGTGATCTCTTTTATCTGAGTCTTTAGCTAGTGTAGCTGATATATTTTGATCGGAGTTTTGTGATTATGATTTCTAATTCTTTTTAATATTTGATTTCTGCAGATGGATGCCACCACCCCTAAGTACTCTAAGGCAAGGTTTGATGAAATTGTCAAGGAAGTCTCTTCATACCTGAAGAAGGTTGGTTACAACCCTGACAAGATCAACTTCGTACCCATCTCTGGGTTTGAGGGAGACAACATGATTGAGAGGTCCACCAACCTTGACTGGTACAAGGGTCCAACCCTTCTTGAGGCACTTGACCTGATCCTGGAGCCCAAGAGACCTACTGACAAGCCACTCCGTCTTCCACTTCAGGACGTCTACAAGATTGGTGGTATTGGAACTGTACCTGTTGGTCGTGTTGAAACTGGCGTTCTAAAGCCTGGTATGGTAGTCACTTTTGGGCCAACTGGCTTGACAACTGAAGTTAAGTCTGTTGAGATGCACCATGAGGCTCTCCAAGAGGCACTTCCTGGGGACAATGTTGGGTTCAACGTGAAGAACGTTGCCGTGAAGGATCTCAAGCGTGGTTTTGTTGCTTCAAACTCCAAGGATGACCCTGCCAAGGAAGCTTCCAGCTTTACCTCTCAGGTCATCATTATGAATCACCCTGGCCAGATTGGAAATGGATATGCCCCCGTCCTTGATTGCCACACCTCCCACATTGCTGTCAAGTTTGCTGAGCTGTTGACCAAGATTGACAGGCGATCTGGTAAGGAACTTGAGAAGGAGCCCAAGTTCTTGAAGAATGGTGATGCTGGTATGGTTAAGATGATTCCGACCAAGCCCATGGTTGTGGAGACTTTCTCAGAGTACCCTCCTCTTGGTCGTTTTGCTGTGAGGGACATGCGTCAAACTGTTGCTGTTGGTGTCATCAAGAGTGTTGACAAGAAGGAACCATCTGGTGCCAAGGTCACCAAGGCAGCAGTCAAGAAGGGTGCCAAGTGAAATGTTTTAATTATGTTGAGACTAATTCCTGTTATTTGCTTAAGTAATTTTGGAATTTGTTTTGGACATCTTCTTAGCAGTTTTGGATATTTGGGTAGAGTTTCACCAAGGTTCTCTAGCCTCACTTGTGAGGATAGTGGAGAAATTGAGCAATCTGGGTGTGAACTTGGTTTGCTTGGTGACACTGGTGGAATTCATATCCCTTCTGTTTATGTTTTGGTTTTATAGGGGATCAAACATATGATGAGTTTTAGTCATGGTCGGTAAAACATTTTTACGAACTATGTGTTTCGTCACTCGTGCATCTTCATTTGAAATTTTCGTTCTGTTATCTCATTATTGGTTGTGAATTTCTTTGTTAGATTTTGAGCTGACGGGTGAATGCTTCTGACAACATATGGGCATGCTTGCTGGTTATTGGGTTGGAATGTGTTTATCCATATGATTTCACAGCATAATTTTTCCACTTCATTTGCATCCTAATAACAAGATATCTGTGAAATCTTATTATTAGGATGTATGTCCTTAATTCGCGTTTGTAGTTTTAGAAACTTGTAAATTTGAAATAATTTTTGGATAGAAGAGATTTGAATAGATGCAACTGGTTGAAAATCAAAACCTGCAAACCGGGTAAGAGGTCATGACTCATGAGTAGTATGGGGTAATTATTCACTTGCTGTACTGAATTGACTGAAATGGGACGATTATATATAAAAGCGTTCCCAAAAATTAAAAATAGCTCCTTAATATCTTTACAAATAATTTTTCATACATGATTCAAATTGGTTATGATTAATGATCAACTGAGGAGGAAATATTACAGACAGCCCATGAGATGACTGAATTTTTGTGCTATTATTTTTTTGACGTTGGTTTTGGTTCAAATGTCGATTTAAAATTTTTGGCTTTAACATAAACAACTCATCATCCATGTCGCTCAAGAAAGCTAGTTGAGCAACAATATCAAGTTATATTCATCATTTTTTAAAAAATTTTATTTCAAAATATAATTAAACCAAATGAAACTTAGAGGGCGCTTGGTATAAATGGTGAGTTTAGGAATGGAATGGATTTAATTAATGGAAAGGTTTGGAATAGAATGGAATGATAGTAATTATGTTATTTGGTATTATTTTGTAATGGAATGGAATATATTTTATATTAAAATTAAAATTTAATATTAATATTAATAAATTTATTAATAAATTTTATATTAAAATTATAATAAAAATATTATTATTTTACATTATATGATATTTAACAAATTATATTTTGTTCAAAAAATAGTCAAAGTGTATGTCAATTTATAAAGAAAAATATTTTCTATAATTTAGTGAAATTTGTTTTTTTTCTTTTTTAAAAAAAATGTAAAATGGAGGTTGCAAACTATTGGGGAGTTTGCAACCCCCATGACATGTGACGTGAGCCATTAGCACTGGAAATTTTTTTTTTTTTTTTAACTTTTGGCTCAAACGATGCCGTTTTGAGTTTTTTTGACCCAAAACAACATCGTTTTGGCCTTCTCCAAAACCTTTTCGGCCCAAAAACCACCGGTGGGGTGGGTTTTGTTTTCAAAACCCATCCCTCTCAAGTCTCAACCAAACACTCATTTTTCCCCTATTCCATTCCAAATGTTAGGATTGATAAGTGGAACGATGTCGTTCAGTTTTAGAGCTTAGCAGTCGGTAGGTTGATTGGAGGTTAAGCAACTGCATTAACCGCCTTAAACTCTATTAATATGCTGTAATGTTGCTAAAGGATTCAGGCTGGAAAATGATGATCTTTCTTTCTTTCTAATTCTTGATTCTCTCTCTATTCTCTCTGTTCTCCTTATTCTCTCACAACTCTCTGTTCTTTTCTCTTTTTCTTTCCTTTCTTCTTTGAAGTTCTCTCTAAACTACTACTGAAGCGGTTGCAGAAACTGAATTGCAGAGGGCAGCACTATCCCGTCCTTGACAAATTGGTATCAGAGCAGCGATCGAAGTGGGAAACCGATGGCAGAGGCTACTCGAGGCAAAGCTTGGGAAGAACAACTCAAGAAACAAGATAGCCGGATCTACGAGCGCAGAGCGGATGATAGAAAACCACAAGAAAATGGAAGGAGAAATTGTGATTTGCGAGTAAAGATGGATCTTGTAATTAAACTCCTTACCAAGAAAAAGCAGATAGGCGAAATGACGACAGTGGACAAGACTCCATTGCTACCTCGCCGGACACAAATACAAGAATGGAGTGCGATGATAGGGCATTTGTGGTGCAGAATGACAAGTGGGGAGAGCGAGAATTTTATAAACTGTACACCCGAGGGTTGAGCTTCCTTTCTTTGAGGAGAAAACCTAAGGAGTGGGTTAGGAAATGTGAAAAATCCTTCCTAATCTACTGGTGGAGGAGCACCAAAAATTGGAGGTAATGAAGATGTATTTGACGGAAAGCCGACGTGTGGTTCCAGAGTATAAAAATGGCGAAGGTAGGGTCAAATGGGAAGAATTCGTGAGTTGTTGTACAGGGAGATTTGCAGGCAAAGGGGTGAAGGATGAGATCGAAGCCTTCAACAAATTAAAACAAGCCGAGCTGTTAATGACTACCAAGAACAGTTTGAAGAACTACGAACCTTGATGTTGATACGCAATCCTCGACTTCACGAAGACTATTTCATCTCAAGTTTCATAAGTGGACTTAAGGATGAAATTAAACCAAGCGTGAGAATGATGAAGCCGATGACATTGATCGAAGCATTCGAAGTAGCGACTCTGCGAGAGTTATCTATTGAAATGAACGAAAAGAATGTTGACCGAAGCAAGATCTCATTTCAACCCTATACGGAAACACCTTCTGGACAAAGTGATGCAAAAGTACAGATTTGTGCAGCCACCAAAGGCCCTATGGAAAATGATTTTCAAGAAAAGGAAAGTCAATTTTTTGCTAGTCCTTCTAAGATGGAAATTAATAAACGCAAGCTGTTCGACAAAATCCTGGCTCAAAATTTTGATTTTGGCTATCATCACCAAAGGAGAATTTCTTGTTTGATGGTTGAGAATTCTTTAGAAAGTATTCAGGAAATGCAATTTATAAGCCTTGAAATAGATGGCTTGAAGTTGAGGATGGAAGAACGCTGCTTCATTACACATTTCTGTTTGGGAATTCAGAGGAGAACAAAGCCAAGTATTCAAAGGGAGAACCTTGATGTTGTGGATGAGTATTTTGAAATTTCTATAAGTATATTCAATAAGGATGTGAATAAATCTTGGCCTGTAAGAGTATCTGGATTTAAAGGAGGTACATACCAACTAGTAACAGCCTTTTGGAGATTATGGAAGCATACTGTCCTCAAAGGCTACGTGTTCATTGATGATCTTGATGGGAATGCTCACAAAATCTTAGTAGTTTTCAATATCATCAATTTGGTCATGGATGCAAAAAGCAGAAGAACAATGAAGCATCATTATGCGATTCTATATTCCACTGCAGCAAACCTTCAAGGGAAAATAAAGAAGTTGAGTTACAAGTGGATCTTCTGTAAGGTTTAATCAATCCATTTGCCAAGGCAAGAACAGCTGTAAGAATTAAACAGGTTGCCACAACAGAGAATTCAGTTTTTGAGTTGCCACAAAGTTCATAAGGAGCCACAAAATTCCAGCACCACAATGGCTTGTCAAATATAAGCATTTCAGCAATCAGTAGATTGCTGTTTGTAGCCATTTTTTTTTTTCATTTTTTCATTCTTGAGGACAAGACTGGTTTCATGGAGGGGCATATGTTAGGATTGATAAGTGGAACGATGTCGTTCAGTTTTAGCTTAGCAGTCGGTAGGTTGATTAGAGGTTAAGCAACTGCATTAACCGCCTTAAACTCTATTAATATGCTGTAATGTTGCTAAAGGATTCAGGCTGGAAAATGATGATCTTTCTTTCTTTCTAATTCTTGATTCTCTCTCTATTCTCTCCGTTCTCCTTATTCTCTCACAACTCTCTGTTCTTTTCTCTTTTTCTTTCCTTTCTTCTCTAAAGTTCTCTCTAAACTACTACTGAAGCAGTTGCAGAAACTGAATTGCAGAGGGCAGCACTATCCCGTCCCTGACACCAAACCCCTCCCAAACCCACTAAACAAATGGCCTGTTAATGTATCCCCTTCAACTTACCCTTTAAAAATTGTGTAATTTTTGTGATTAAATGCATTACTTTCCTTTTGAGTTAATTCTATTAAAATGATTAATTAAAATTAAAAATTAAAAATAAAAAAACTAAATTAAATTTTTTTAAACATGAAAAACTAAATCTTACTAAAATTTTAAACTGAGACACGAGTAGTGCTATTTAACCTTTATTGCAAGACTCCAACGTATAACAATGCAATAGTTGATTTACCTGATGGGTAATTCGCTAGGTGATACACTGATACTAACCGCCAAAATAATGTATTTACGTCAGTGAAAACCTCATTATTTGGTTGTGGACCCGACCCGACCCAACATACCATGGCTTGTCGGCCAAGACAAAACCCAAATAAAGACTTTGGGTTTAAGAATCCACGACAAACATATAATAATTATCCGAGAGAAAAACCGATATTCCAGAGAAATACACATCTGAGGTCCTTCAGGATTTTGAAAGATTTTGTATGGTAATTTTTCTAGCTTTGCTCAAAGTTATGTTGTGTCTGTGCAGATAATTCTTATTTGTTTGTTTTGTCCCTTTTCCATTCATGTCCCCTAGATGTAGATGTTGATGAGGGGAAAAAAAAGTTTTGTAAAGTTTTAATCTTTGACTTCCATCAATTTTTCTTTTAAGATTAATTCTGCTGCTTCTCAAAAGGGATTTTTTTTTTTTTTTTTAAAAAAACACAGAAAGAAAGTTTAATTTATTTGGAATTTAGGTTGTTCCATCGATAACCTAGACGTTGTAGTTTTTGGGAGAAATTGTTGTTTGCTTTGTTTTTTGTTCTTGTTATTGTGTGCTTATTGAGACTGCTGGCACTCTTTTGTACTGTTAGTAAGAGGTAATGATTTCGTGGATGTTTATTTTTTTGTTTCTTTGTTTTGGGGTTAGGCTTCTCCGCTGGTTGTGGGTACTGCTGTTGGGGCTGCTGCGTTAGGGGCTAGACATTTGATTAAATTTTGGCAAGCATTTAGAGCTGCACCCCGAGTTCGGAAGTTTTATCCTGGTGGATTTCAACCCACTATGACAAGAAGAGAAGCTGCCCAGATTCTGGGGGTTAGGTAAATTTTTACTAATCCATAATGTTACCCCTTTTTTTTTAACAAATAAAAAGCCCATATTGTTACAATCTTGGTGTCATGAAAATAGTTTTGGCTGATTATGGATGTCATTGCCCTGATTTTTTTCCGGGTATTATTGTGTTTCAGGGAGAGTGTTGCTGTTGACAAGGTGAGGGAAGCTCATAGGCGAGTGATGGTGGCCAACCATCCTGATGCTGGTGGCAGCCATTATCTTGCTTCAAAAATTAATGAGGCTAAGGACCTTCTGCTGGGAAGGACATAGGGGTCTCATTCTGCATTCTAGTTACTGATTCTCACAAGAGTTATATTGCCCTTGTCTGAAAGTTTTGATCTTATTCAGACGAAGTGCAGTAGTGTAATGGTTTGGTTTATACATCAATTTTTTTTGTGTATATTTGCAGCTTATCTGAGTTCTCATCTTTTACAAAAAAAGAAAAGTTGTACTGACAATGGATGAATAAGAGTTGATGGCAGTATAATTTGTCAATGGGATGCTATATTATTCTCCATTTTTTTATGGTTACTTTCCTCGATATTTCTGTTCTTCAATTGAATTTGTGGCACAACTCTGACTGATTTTGTTAAACAAAGGGTTGGGCTATGAAGTTGTCTTTTTTTCCTCGTAACGCTTGGGAGATGGGGATTTGGGAAATTGGGAGAGTCTCATTTTGGATGACATGAACTTGAATAAAATTTGATGCTCGTCAAATTACAAAGCGCTGCCCAAGAATTTTTTTAGTAACTGTTACAGCAACTAGGCAGTTTTCTTTACAGGGTAAGTAGGCATCCATGAAAGTAAGCAGAACTCCGTTACTCGTGAGCATTTGGAAGTAATTTTAAAACGTGGGGGTTTAGTGTAATGTGCAGAACACAATTTGACAAATGATAATCTTTTTTAGTGAAAAATCATAAGAAAAATCCATAATTTGCATGGACTAATTTGTATTTTGACCATTACCAGAAGAGGCTGGCAACAAGAATTTTTGGGGCAGAAACAATAAATACAGAGTGAAAGACAATGGTTGATGAGAGCAACGTGGAAAAAACCCAATACGTCAAAAAATAGCATCACTTGCACATCAGTGCACTACGTTATCAAATTTACTGTACAAGTGAGATGAATTCAGAAATGATTTGCCACGTTAGGAGCCAAACTAGAGTGCCCTTGATAAATAACTTCATCACCCCCTTTCCGCCACTCCGACCGCTGCTATCAACACAACTATTTCCTCCGTCCACTACCACCGCCGCAGCCCGTGTAATTTATTTTTACGGGTACAAGAAAGAACTGAAATATTACTGCGTAAAGTCAGATATGGAAACAGAGAAGAAAGGTCAAGAATCAGTCTTCAATTTTGGCTTTCTAACAAAGAAGCCCTATGTGCCCCCTTCATGGGCATCCCATCTCAGTCCTCTTCCTTCTCATGTCTACTCCCTCGGCCATGTAAGCAAAAGTTTAGATTTTTAATAAAATTTGTTCATTTTTCAGCTCTTGTCTTTATTATGGTTTTCATGAAGGAGTTTGATTGTCATTTAGTTTCCCACTCCAATTCACAAGTGGAACCTTCCCAATTTGCCCAGGAACACTGAAGTTTGGTTAAAGGTATTGTTTTTTGATTCCTTGTTTTCCTTGCTTGGGAGTATAGTTCGCCGAGTTGACAATTGTTTTTAATGATTTGGATCTGATAATGTTGTTGGCTGTAGTTGTGTCAAATTTGTCTTACCAATTGAGTTAATATAGCACCATGTAATCATTTACTAAGGTGCGTGACTGAGACTTTTAAGTTTTAACAGCTGAATTTGCCTATCTTGAGATGCTAATAATGCATTGCGAGGAGAACTCTCTCTAGGAGATGGGCCGTGATTCCACTGTAATAATAAGTTGGTTAGAATCCGTGTCATAATTTTTGTTCTGACGTATAACAAGTTAATCCCTTTTATGTTTTAATCCTTTGAAACTGATCCAAATTAGTTAAATGTCATGGTTCTGACGAGGCCATGATGGTTCATTGTTAATATCAAAGGAATAATATGATATTGAGTTGGAAAGAGAGTAAAATGCATTTCTAGTAAGGGATTAATTTTCTAATTTTAAGTTTAGTTGGACTCAACTTGTGTTTTTCGCTTAAATATTTCTGAATTGGCACCTTAAAGAAGGTTCAATGCAGGTAGAGTTTGGTTCTGGAATACTTTACTCCAAAAACATGATAGTCTTAGCTATAGGCATCTGTTGATAATCCTTAAGACAGGTCCATGCTTGGTAGCTGAGTGGCTTTTTCATAGGCAATGTGAAAGTTAGTAGAAACATCAACTTCTTCAACTGGAGAATGGTGGAGACCTTGCAAGAATTAAAAAGTCTAAACCTTCAACAAAGGACAGTCTTAGTTGCTTATTGAACTGTATGATAACATAGATATCGTCTGCAGAATCTGCAATTTTTATGAGCTGGCGAATTGATATGTATGTTTTTGTATGCATTTGTTGAATTATTTCTTGAAAGCTGATGGAGAAAAATTTGCCATTTTATAGCGGGACGATCTTTCAGGAATGCAATTAAGCGGCAACAAGGTTAGGAAACTTGAATTTCTGCTGGCAGATGCTGTGGCACAGGGAGCAGACTGCGTTATTACTATAGGAGGCATCCAAAGTAACCATTGCCGAGCTACTGCTGTAGCCGCCAAGTACTTAAATCTTGACTGCTATCTTATATTACGTACTTCCAAGGTGAAGAGCTGTACATTCTTTCTCTCTTTTTTCTTTTTCAGCTGGGAGCCTGCTTGGAAGTATTTTTGGATTTCACAATAACATCATTTAGGTGCTGTAGGTTTTTATAGACAAAGATCCTGGGTTGACAGGAAATCTCCTGGTTGAGCGTTTAGTTGGAGCACACATTGATCTTGTTACAAAAGAAGATTATGCAAAAGTTGGGAGTGTGGTATGACCACTTCTTTTAGCTTTTAGTTCCTCCTGTGTTAGGATACTGTGTTGCATAGTAACCTCAGTATTTTACTGTTTTTCTGGCTTAATGAATTACAAAAAAAATGTGGGAAAAGGAAGACAGAAATATGTTATACATTTGACGAGTAATATGATTAAAATATCATCATGTACTATATCAAATGTGAGTTAGTGTTCTTAAGAGTTATGATGCTATAACGCTTCATATTTACATTAAATATTATTTTAAGTGACCTTTTTATTTAATGAATACGTCTACAAGAACATTTATTACTTGGAATTTGGAAAGAGTGGCAGTGTATACTTTTTTTCACCATAAATTTACTCAACTATTTTCTTTAGCATATCTTCAACATTTTTTTTTTCAATTCATGTGCTGTTACTTATTAGTAAATTTCAGCATTTTGACTTTTAAAATTGTTCCACATTATTATTTGTTTGATACTTTTGGTATGGCTGGTGGAAGTATTGAATCCTTAAAACATGATTGCTGAGGTTTTGATTGAACTTCATGGATATGCATATGGAGGATAAAAACTCATTCTCTTGCTACTTACTCAGCAATTGATTTTAATCATTCCTGTAACCTTGTTTTCTATTTTATACCATTCTCTTTATGTTATTCTATTCCCAGGCACTTGGTAATGTTTTGAAAGAAAAGTTAATAAGTGAGGGGAGAAGGCCATATGTCATTCCTGTTGGTGGATCCAATTCTTTGGGAACCTGGTGAGGCCTATTCCTATGCATTTATTCTTAGTGTCCTGCTAAGTTTGGATTCATAAGGGATAGTATAGGTAAACGGATATTTGGAATGGAAATTTTAAACTCTCTTGTTTGTCTTAAACAAGTTTTGCATTTACTTTGTGCCCTTCAAGGTGTCCTATGCTTCTGCAATAAGTAAGATGTGATAAGATATTTATTCTTGCTCCACATATTTTCTTTCGTAGTTTCCTCTTACCACTTGTATGTAATGGTTGCTATGTATTATGGCTTGCGTGCATGCATCTACTTTTCTTTTTCCATATGAGACCACTTGTTGGGAATGTAATGGTAGTAGAGCTAACAAAGAATCTTTCTCTTTTTTATTCTTAGATTTCATTCATGAATCTAGTTGAAGCACTCTGGTTTCTGTTCATGAATTTGGCTTTACTATCTTGAATTTTCAGGGGCTATATTGAAGCAATTCGGGAGATAGAGCAGCAGCTTCAGACTGGAGCAGGTGGATTAGGATTTGATGACATTGTTGTTGCATGTGGCAGGTTTTTTCTTTTTCTGTTTATGAAATTTATACCCGTACAGTTACTTCTATTTATGATTCACATGAAGTGTACATGAGCATTTTGTTACTAGGGATCTAACAATTTTATATCTAGTGATATCACAAAGTCTAAAATGATACTTCCTTTGTGACAAAAAAGATCAAGGGAAAAAAGATAGGTAACAGATGGAACAGAAGAAAACAAGCAGTAGATATAAATCTTAATACAGTAGTTGTTTTGTCACGATCATCATAGGGAGATGGAGGGAAAAGAAGTTGCACTACAAAAATTCATTCTTTCTGTGACATTGACCATAATACTTGTAGCAGAGTCTTAGAGCTGTAAACTTCAGGAATCTGGAATGTGGCTTGATATATTGAATATAAGGGTTCTTGCTAAGATTTCAAAATTTTCATGATGAGTTTGCGTAGCATGATTTTATGAGAAGCTGTTGTATGATAATCTAGCTACTTTGATGAACATTGACATATTTTATTTACGGTTTCAGTGGGGCTACAGTTGCTGGTTTGTCAATAGGATCCTTACTGAGCAACTTGAAAGCGAAAGTACAATTTCTCTCCTACACTTTTCTGATCTGCCCAATCACTTTAAAAGTTAGCTGTTAAGTGTGGTTCTGGTTTAGGTTCGTGCATTCTGTGTTTGTGATGATCCTGAGTACTTCTACGATTATGTCCAAGGGCTTCTTGATGGACTTGATGCAGGAGTAGTCTCACATGATATTGTTGATATTCAAAACGTGAGTAGTTCTTTCAACTTCTTGAGATTGATTTAGTAAATTCCATTTAATAATTAATTTTATGTCTGGGCAATTTGTTAATTATAAATTTAAGACCTGATGAAGACAGTATGGGCTGCATAGTACTTGAGTGATGTTCTTGGATGATTTTACTTCCATTCTTTTATGCCATCAACCTCAGATTGCTGTCATATCTGAGCTCATATAAAGCCCAGAACTCAAAATAAAGTAATCCCTGCTTACAGAGCTTAATGATAGAGGCCTGCTTGATGTTTTCTGTAGAGCACTGCTTCCAACAAATGCTGACAATAATTATCTGAATTAGATGAATTCTTAAATCAAAATTTCTTGTTTCATGTGCTATGTTTATCTTGTTGCAGTTTTCTTTTGGGCTGGTGAATGAATGATCTTCATTGATGTATGTGGCTGATCATATTCTGTTTTTTGCAGGCCAAAGGCCTCGGATATGCTATTAATACGACTGAGGAGCTCAAATTTGTCAAGGAAATTGCGGAAACTACTGGTGTTGTTCTTGATCCTGTGTACAGGTATAGTATTTTCCTTCTCAAGAGATATAGAAATGTTTGGGAGGGTTTTCGAGGATGGTGCCAGGCTTAGCCATGCCTTGTTCTGAATCCTCCCGTTCTGTGGGTGGGCAAACCGGTTAATAAAACTACATTGCATAATTCTTTGGATATGGTTGTGGTATGCTCTAGAATATTCCTCAGACAGAGCTAGTGTTCACGGATATCTTGTATGAAGTTTAAGGCTGTATATATTGTGTCCTGGTAAAGTTGTTGGTTCGGAAACATTTTATTGCTTTTGTTTTTCTCCAAAGACAAAGTTGCTAGTGATGACAATTCGTATATGCAGCGCCTGAGTTGTGCTGACGGGAATTTTATGCCTGACATGGTTATATGACTTGGTATTCTCCAGTGGAAAAGCAGCTTATAAAATGATGAAAGATATGGCTGAGAATCCAGCAAAGTGGGAAGGAAGAAAGATCCTTTTCATACACACAGGTGGACTTCTGGGCCTCTATGACAAGGTTGAGCAGATGTCCTCAACGGTGGGCAACTGGCGCCAGATGGATATCCATGAATCTATTCCCAGGAAGGAGGGAACTGGAAAGATGTTCTGAGATGGCAAAAGGGAAGCTTCTCCCATCACGCTAAGCATTATTTGTAAGATTAGAAATTCAGAAGGCAGTCAAGATGTATGCATGTGCATGCTCTTCCTTTGCTTCCCTGGGAAAAGGATGTTTTGCATTTTATGGACGAAACTGAACTTTTGTTCTCAGCATTCCTTGTTTGGCCTATCGACTTCTTAATGAAATAAAAATGAAAAATATGTTCTCATTGTTGCAAATTGCAATCGTGTGTACATCTATCATTCATTTGTTCTCTACTTCATATGTTCTTCTCCCTATTTCAGACAAATCAACTTCCCCAGGTGAACACACTCCGCATGCATAAATGAAAAATATGAGCCCCTTATGGTGCTAAATTATAGTCAATGGCTGCATTTTAGAGAAGCTATAAATGATCTCTTGCAGGGAATGCAATGAAGATTAGAGAAGTGTCTATGGTGAGGTGGGTTAATTTAAGCTTCGAAGTTAGAATTGAAAAATTAAACATTAAGAACTCTTTCTTTTCTACTTGAAGAAAATAGTTCCAAAGTATTATTGTTTACCAAACAATAATGTCATATATAAAAGAAATTAATAAACTTTTATACTTTATGATCTTAAGTTTATAAATAAAAAAGCAGTCTATTAATTACTATAAAAAGGCCGTTTGGCCCCTTTAAAATTCTTGCAACTCACTGATTTTTTTAAATTTTTTTTTCCAATTTTCTTACACGGAATTGGAGACAAAATATGTGGTTTTTGATTTAGCCATGTTACTTCTATATTTGAGTTTTTATTTTTTTATTTTTTTATTTTTATTTTTATTTATTTTTATTTTTTTTAGGTAATGCATACGACTTGGGTTGCGGTTTCCTAAAGCACGATCGTCGGCGGTCGGATGTCGTTGGGACCACCAACGCGTCGTTGATTTTGCTCATCTTATGCCATTTGAGGTACCCCATGGAGCCACCTGCTTTAGTCGTCAGCAGTAATAGTAGTATTAGTCCTACGTTGTAGGTGCTGTCTCTTGGAGGATTTTGTTTTAGTTAGTATTGTTCTGTTTTCCGATTTAATCGGATGTACTTCTCTTTCAAAGAGATACTTGTTTTCATGGGTTCGGTATCATCCAACGCCATGAAACTCATTTAGCCTTTTGGCTATCTTTGTACAGTCTCATTTTGCACTTTCAATAAAATTACTATCGTTTCAGAAAAAAAAAAGAAACAGGTAATATCAAATGGCATCACTTAGAGGTGATAATGGTTCCAATTTGAATTGGCGGTTTTCGTGTGATTTTTTTTTGAAATTAAATATGTAATTAAAATATAAATATAAATAAAATATACTTATTTCTAACTTTTATTTTTAATTCGTGTAAGTTATATATATATATATATACTTTTTAAAGTTTAAATTATAATTTATTCATAAGTTTTAAATTAAAATTATTTTTTTTCATAATTGAAAGAAGAATCATAACTAAAATTAAAACAGAATTAGAATCAAATATGGATTATAATCAAATCGTGAATTGGTGGTTTCAAAATCGAATCAGAATATTTGGTTTCAATTTTATTTTTAAAAAAATTAAAAATTTATAATTTTAAAACTGTAATTGTTGATTTTACAATTTGTAATCACCTCTAATAGGCATCACTATTTATGATTAAATGACTATTTTTATTGATTGTATTTTAAAATATATTTTTATATATATATATATTTTTTAAATAAAACTTATCGTAATAAAATTATTGAATATAAAATATAAATTATATTTTAAAACATAATTCATATGCTTACAGGCTATTGACTACATTCATTTCCATGTTTTGAGGGTGAAACTGCAGTATTGTTTATGGTGGTGGAGCCTAAAAGATATGGTGGATATCTCAACTTCATGGGATCTAATCATCAAACTATGGTAGTCAGATAAACAAATGTTTGCAATGATTAAGGTAATACTAGTGCATGTTAAATCATCATCATTCCCAAGTCACACAAATCATTCCCATTTGAAATTTCTAAATCTTTAACAGTTTGCACTTCATCCTTTGCTCGCTTATCTCTGTATTTAAAGATTGGGATTTTAAAAATTTTGGCAATGTGTAATGCCTAGCTCATCATAATTAAGTTAAAATGATAGGACTAAATATTCAATCTGTTGCTTTCCTATTTTATATATGCAATAACTAAGGGTTTGTTTGCACAGTCTCTTTGTATTTGTAAATAAGTATTTTTGTGAACAAGTAACTGTTTGGAGTTCATTTTCTGATTCAAATGTGGAAAAAAATAATTACTTATTTGGAGAAGTTTAACGTCCATAATCAACAGTAATTCCTAAAAAGGCAAATGAATCTTTACTGTACTTAACGTTCAAAAATTAACAGTAACTTCTGAAAAGGCAATGAATCTTTACTGTGCTTCTTTTCAGCCTTTCAGCCTTTTCAACCTTTCAATCCACGCTCTGTTCCCAACCTACTCACAACTGCCTTTTCATTACTTTACTACTCACATTACATCTGAAACATTAAACAATATCAACAACCCGTAAAATTGTTTTCCCCACTCACTCCCTCACTATTTGTAGATCTAGATTTGAACTAATCTTTTATCCCTTGGTGCACAACATCTTCTATAGTAGAATATAACATTTTAACGAATGATACACTTAAAACGACTTTTCTTTAATAGTTTTATCAGATTTTTTTTCATTGGAAGTCATAAACAATTGTGTTAAAATCCAATTGGAAATGCTTGTCATTAGTTTTGATGAAATAAAATTGTCTTTTTCTTGAACATCTTGAGTATTTAAGAATTTGCTTTTTGATTTTTTCACAATCCACAACACTTTATAATTCTATATCTAATTATTGTGTGAAAAAGAAAAAGAGCCTAAATCATGAGATTGTATAAACAGCCAAGTTACCTACAATATTGTGTTATGGGTTGTGGGGAATTATTCAACTAGGAGGAAAATTTGATTGAAATGGGAAAGAAAAAGAGAAGAATTGAGAGAAGAGGGAGCTCAAACTTTTATTCAATCTTCTAGAATTGAGTACAAAAGTGTTACTTCTGCCTTTTTATACCTTTCTTCAGTAACCGTTCATTAAATCTCACCCCTCCAATTGCAACTGAAAAATCAAGTTTCATCTGAGCCGTTCATTTTTCTTTTTATTCCCTCTCTTTATGAAACGACGTCGTTCTATTAACTGGAACGCTGCAATTTTGCGGCTTCTTCTTCAAACGTCGTCGTTGCACCAACTCCTTTCCAAAAACGCTGCCGTTCCCATTTCCTCCTCTTTAACATAGGAGATAACTCTAAAATAGTGTTTCGCGTATTGATAAATGAGTTTTTTAGTTCATCACTTCTAAAATGAAAAAAAAAATAGTCCATCACAACTCGTGAATTTATTTTTTTGGTTCTCCGTCACTATTTCGTTTGTTTTTCGTCACTATTTCATAAATATTTTTTGGCTCATTTGACCAAAAAAAAAAAAAACCAAATATTGATAAATGACCAAAAAGTACATTCATGAAATGTGAAAAATTATTTTTTTTTGTTTTAAAAGTGAGAAATTACAATACTCATCCGTGATTATGTGACGGACCATTTTGGGGTTATCTCTCAAGATATTGTTGAATTTAGGAGAGGGTGAGTCATTTGCATGAGTTTGTTAAATGGGACTATTTCTTGTGTTACGGTGGTTCAGTTGCAGTAGGAGTCATCCTCTCTCTAGTAATGCCGAAACCCCTACTTCTCTGGCAGAATTACAGGAGTACACATGTAATCATCTGTTCTTGCCATATTGATTACTGGTGATTACTTATTTCATTTCATTCTCCCAAAACAACACATCCCACTTCTCTATAGATCACTCTCTCAGACTCGCTCATTCTGTTATAAGCGAAAAGAGTGAAGCAGCATAAAAATGGCGATCACAACCACCGCAACAGACTACAAGGAGCACTTGCACTCCACCTTTGCTTCCAGATATGTCCGTGCACCACTTCCCAGGTTCCCTAAATTTCTCTCACTTTCTTGTTAAGATAACAGTATTCTTTTCTGGGCTAATCATGGATTTTAATATAATTGCCTCCAGGTTAAGACCTTAAACATGATAGTGAATAAAGGACGATGGATGTTAAGCTTTTGTTGGGATTTTCAGTTTACTAAATGGGATGGATGTTTGATTGCAGTTTATGATTTATTTTGATGTTTTTTCCCTGACTTGAATAGGTTTAAGATGCCAGAGAATTCCATGCCAAAGGATGCAGCGTATCAGATAGTGAATGATGAGCTGATGTTGGACGGTAATCCAAGATTGAATCTTGCATCATTTGTCACCACTTGGATGGAGCCTGAGTGTGATAAACTCATCATGTCGGCCATCAACAAGAATTATGTTGACATGGATGAGTACCCTGTCACCACTGAACTCCAGGTCCATGATCCAACTTTGTCCTTGATTAGTTATGACATTGATTCGATTAATTATCTAGCACTATGATGCTTTCTCCAGGTCCATGATCCAACTTTGTCCTTTATTAGTTATGACATTGATTCGATTAATTATCTAGCACTATGATGCTTTCTCCAGGTCCATGATCCAACTTTGTCCTTCATTAGTTATGACATTGATTCGATTAATTATCTAGCACTATGATGCTTTATTACTTCTAAACAAGATTTCATTTTTCTGCCTTCTTTATCAAAAGAATTGCAAACAAGATAGTGTTTTTTGCCAATAATTAATCGTAGAGGGCCCTGCAAGTAATGAGTTTGGATACATACAATAGTCACTATTCAACTACTAGTCTTTCATATTTTCTGTGGCCATCCTGACTCCGAAATTTAATGACAATGGTCGCTGTGTTTGATGGAAATTTTGTTGAATGAACAAATAGGATGACCTTCTACAAATTCAGTTCATTCCTTCACCTGCACCATTTATTACTGGCTGTTTTAAACAATAACCATGGACACTGTTACTGCTTTACTAGTTCTTGAACTATATTTGATTACGTATTTGGAAGTCTCACCACCAATATTGTGCCATATCATTTGCTTTCCTAATACTTCAGAAATGGAATAAATTTTTTAGGAAATGAAGGAAATTTAGTGCTCTTGAATACTTAGTTTTAACATCCATATCATTTTGGCCAAATGCAGAACTTGAAGAGATGACACTATACAATTAAATCACGCAGTTACATCTTTGTTCTTTTAACTTGCCCTAAGTTGGGCATGTTAATTAATGAATATTGTGGAGATTCATAAAAATGGCTCCATATTCAACATATTGCGTCCAAAAACATGGTGCTTTATCGCCAACTTTAATGTGATTATTATTTTCATCTTACATGACATCAATCAAGTTTTTTTGTTTTCGCAACTTTTTTGAGTATTCTTTGATGGGTGATCTTGCAGAACCGGTGTGTCAATATGATAGCGCATATGTTTAATGCACCTGTTGGTGATGATGAGGCTGCAGTTGGTGTTGGGACAGTTGGATCATCGGAGGCAATAATGCTTGCTGGTCTTGCTTTCAAAAGAAAGTGGCAAGCAACGAGAAAGGCAGAAGGCAAACCCTACAATAATCCTAATATTGTCACTGGAGCTAATGTTCAGGTAATGTTATCACTTTCACAAAAATCTATAGTATAGTTGATACTCATGGAGGATTCTCCGTTTTTCACTGCCAAATACAAAACTTTACATGTTTCCTGTGCCCAATAATGTCATGTTTTTCAATGCACTTGATTGAAGTTGAACTTATTCAACCTGAAGAAAAACTACCTCAATTGTTACACATACGCTCATAGCTTACTGAAAATAATTTTCTTGTTCTGTCTGGTTCAAAACTCGTCGTTCCAAGCTCTCCCAATTATGAGCAGGAGACAGCAGTGTCTTGGCCTTTTGAATTGGAAAATATCTGTACACTGATCACTCTCATTCCCTCCATGGTGATTTTTTCTTTCCCAGGCATAAAACTAGAACTCTTGCTAAAGTTGAACGTGTGAGTATGAGTTCCCCCATTGCAAGATCTTGCTGATGGCAGAAGCTAGTTATTTCATTTTTTTTATGTTGGTACTTTTACATATCATGGAGATCAAGGGATGCCCTTTCTTTTTTTTTTTCTGTGTAAATAAGGTAAGGGCCGTCTTATCTGCTCCAAGAGAAGAACATGATAACAATCATAGAAGAGCTGTGCATATGAGTGACGGACCAGTCTACAAATGATGCTATCTTAATTATCTGATAAAATATATGCTTCTTAGGTTTGCTGGGAGAAATTTGCAAGATACTTTGAGGTGGAACTGAAGGAGGTGAAATTGCGGGAAGGATATTATGTAATGGATCCTGCTGAAGCAGTGGAGATGGTGGATGAGAACACTATATGTGTTGCAGCTATTTTAGGATCTACCTTGACAGGAGAATTTGAGGATGTTAAACTCCTTAACACACTTCTTACAGAAAAAAACAATGAAACAGGGTGGAATACACCAATTCATGTTGATGCTGCCAGTGGAGGGTTTATTGCTCCGTTCCTTTACCCAGATCTTGAGTGGGATTTCCGTTTACCTCTGGTGAAAAGCATCAATGTCAGTGGTCACAAGTATGGCCTCGTATATGCAGGTGTTGGGTGGGTAATATGGCGAAGCAACGACGACTTGCCAGAAGAACTTGTCTTTCATATCAACTACCTCGGATCTGATCAACCTACATTCACTCTCAATTTCTCCAAAGGTAACATCTCTGTTTAATAAATTTTCTCATTAATGAAAAATGTATTCTCTTATCACTTTCTTTGCTCCTTAAGGAAGAACTGAAAACTTTAGTAGTTCACAGATATGCATTTGATAGTGTTGCAGTTACACTTGAATTGAAAGGTCTCTTAAACATGACTTTAGTCGTCAGAATGTGGACATAATTTAATTATGTCATTAAAGAAATGCTTTCTTGCCATGGTTGTAATCTATCCTGTCTATTCCAAGGGAAACTATGATTTTGCAATTTTTATTCTTTCGTTTCACTTTGGCAGGCTCCAGTCAAATAATTGCTCAGTACTATCAATTTATAAGGCTTGGCTTTGAGGTAATGTCCCTAATGACAATGGATTACTATTTTTTTGATGTATAGAAAATCATCTAGGGCCATAAGAATAAGAATAAGTGCTCTGCGAAAACAACAAAAGGTTTATACTGCTTTAACCGCCCATTTAGAGATTCACTTTGAACTTTTACAAGTTATTGAAATATATTTGCTTCAAGAAAACTGTTTATCTGCAATAGATTGCTCCATAAAAGCTGTGTAGCTTTTAAGTTGTGAGTCAGCAGTTTTCTTCCTAAACAAGTATGCAACATGATATCTCTATCTGGGGCTTTGGTTTAAATGATGAGATAACATGCTGCTTGCCTATAATGTTGGTCCAACTTAAGATTGGACATCTTTAATTTTATTTGATCATTATGCTTGACCAATTTCTCCATTAGGGCTACAAGAACATCATGGACAACTGTATGGAGAATGCAAAGGTACTGAAAAATGGAATAGAACAGAGTGGGCACTTTGATATCCTCTCTAAAGATGTTGGGGTACCATTAGTGGCCTTCTCTCTAAAAGACAGCAGCAAATACACAGTTTTTCAGGTAGCAGAGTCACTGAGAAGGTTCGGATGGATCATTCCTGCATATACAATGCCAGCAAATGCAGAACACATTGCTGTACTGCGTGTTGTTATTCGTGAGGATTTCAGTCACAGCCTTGCACAGAGACTTGTTTCAGACATGGAAAAGGTTCTCAAGGAGTTAGACGCTCTACCGCCTCGAGTACTAGCTAAATCCATTCATGTTGCTGCTGTTGCTGATGAAACTGAAAGAGCGGAGGCAAATGATGGTCGCTTGAAAAAGAGCACTTTAGAGACTCAAAGAGAAATAGCCAGTTACTGGAGAAGGTTAGCAAAAAAATACACCAATGGAGTTTGCTAGTTCCTAGGATTTCTCACCAGTTCCCACCATTTTTCACCTCTTGTTTGTTTAGTATTCAGAGTTGGGGCCTTGTATGGATTGAGAATGAGAATAATTGGTTTGCTTTGGACATACAAGAATTGCTGTTGAAACTCCCCATTACAGATGTAAGCTCTTTTCATGAATTTTACACATTTACATTATATGTGTGAACTGTGAAGTTCCAACTTTATGCATCCCATCGATTCCAAAGTTTTGATAACATGTAATATATACATTGCTTGAGAATTTGCCAACGCCAATCAAGCCATAGTAACGCCTTTGGAATTCACAGAGAACATGACATGTGACTGTTGTACATAAAACAATGCTTGAGACTTCCATAGGTTTGGCAAATTGTTCAATGTTGTATGGGAAAAGTCTTGCACATTATATGAATATTGTCTCAAACAATATCCAATTTTTTAATGATTAATGTAGTTATTTAGAGAAGAAATATCAAATTTGTAAAAATAGTTATTTAGAAACACTTTAGTCACTATGGTTTTTAAGAAAAAAAGTTTACGGTCTAATTTTAATTTTAATTTCTTACTATTACATCTATTATATCATAAGGATCATGATCTAACTTTCATTTTCAATTTTTTTTTTTGGAAAAATTTATACTATTATGTCCATTATATCATGATACTAATAAAGTTCAAAACTTTAATAAAATTCAAAATTTCAACTATTCGAATGAATGCGTGAAACTCTATCATCCCATGGCTTCAATTTTGTTTTTATTTAAAATTGAAGCATTTTAATTCGAAGGTTTATATTTTCATCCAATACAAGAATGAATTTAATAATTAAAATGTCTAAAATCAAAAGAATTTAACTTTTTTCTATTTAGTTATAGACTATTATACAATACACTTTTAAAATATATTTTTGCACATTTTAAAATAATTATATATTTTTTTATTTTACAATTATTATATCAAAAATATAAAAAATATTTTGAAACACAATTTATAGGCACCCTTAAAATGTCACGAGATCAGGTGATTAAAATGTTACCGTGTTATCATGAGTTTTTTTTCCAAAATATTGCTTAAATAAATGTAAATTAAATAAATATTAGTGTTTTAAAAATTATTCAATTTCTATTGAAATCGACATTACGGATGTCGACTTTGAAGTCGACTTCAGGCAATTTTTTTTTTAAAAAAACCTAACTCTACTTGCGCATTTTTCCTTCCTTCCTTTCCCATTTGTCTGTTGCCCAACTCTCAATTTTTTCTCCCAGCCGCAACCCCCCATTGTAGCCCTTCAATTTTTTTTTCTCCTCTTCCCTGCCGCCCCACATCCCTCCCTCCCCCACCTCCTTCCATTGTTGCCCCCTCCTCCCTCTTCCCCCTGCCATAAAATGGACTTCATAAAATGAGATGCACTATATGGAAAATGGACTTCGAAGTCGATTTTCTAAAAATCGACTTTAGAATAATCGACTTTGAGGTTGATTTTTTAAAATTAGACTTCAAAGTTACCGTTGAACAAATCACCTTCAAAGTCGGTTTCACCTTAATTGACTTCTTCATGCGATTTGGTTGAATTGAAAGTGAGAGGACAAGGGTTTGTGATGGAAAGGGCTGAGGTGGGATGTATCAAGGCGAGGGGGGAAGGGCAGCACATGGCACTCCTAAACCCTAAATCTTACTAAATATTTAAGAAAAAATTCGTAAAAATCATGTGCGAAAAATTAATATACAAACATTTATTAAACAAATATCTGGTGTACAGTTTTTCTTATGTCTTGTTACGAAATAAAAATATATAATTATAATTTTCAAAAATAAATTTTTTCTTATGCATATAAAAATATATTTATGGTTTGTTACGAAATAGAGTGCAGAAAAAAAATTATACAAAAGTTATGTATAACAATGATTATAGAACAAAATATTCAATTCATTTATTCTGGTTAGAAATTGAAGTATTACACTTTTTTTTCCTTCAAAAAATTAGTACGGAATATCAATATACAAAAAAATCAATGCAAAAATATTGTTTAAAGTTTAATTATTTTCGTAATTTTTTTAATAACTAAAGTATTCAAATATTAACAAAATAAGGTATAAAAATAATTGACTAATTTTACTGAATTCTTTTTTAAAAAAAAAACACTGGAGTGGATATCATAATATCTCTGCATTTTGGGAATCATTCCTATACCATCAATATTTATTTAATTTTTTAAAAAAACAATATTTCATTAATGTTATCATTGTTGTTTTCCAAAATATTTCTTTAAACCAAAAATAATAAAAAATAAAGGAGTTATTTTGTTTCCCGCCAATTTCACCTCATTCCAGGCGGCCGACCAACGAAATCTAAAAGACTAGCGCCATTTCTGTCGCCTTAGTCCTCAGTAGCTACCCTCTCTCTCACACACTCACACACTGAAAATTTCTCAGTTTCAGAGCAAAAATCGATAATTAAAAGAAGAAGAAGAAAAAAGGTACCACGAAAAGGATGAGCAGTTCAGTGAGAAACAAAGTTCAGAGAAAATTCAAGATGAGAGGCTACACATTGAAAGTAGAAGCCCTAACCGAAGTCCTCTCCTTCGTCAACCGCTTCCCGGATGCCCAAGACGACGCCGTTGACCTCCTCCTCGACGAGCTCCACCATCTGTCCTGTAAGTCGCTATCATACCATTATTTACTTCACCATTTTTCTTTTCCAATTGATGCTTTTTTTCTCCGAGTAATTGAAGTTTTGCCAGTCGTTATTTCTGTCTTAATTTGTCAAATTTGGCAGTGAAATCTTCGATATTGGATAAGGAGGCGGTGAGTAAAGTGGTGAGCCTGTTATTAGAAGCTGAGGCTGCTGTTGAGGAAAACCCTAATAATGCTATTCCGGGTGTTGGAGGCTCTGCTCTTCGAATTATAAATGCTTTTGATGTTCCGAAATTACGTTATGATCCTATAAAGAAAATTTTCTACGAGTAAGAAATTAGCTCCTTTTTTTTTTCCATTGATTATTGGTTGAATTTTTATGTGTTTGGATTGGCTTTCATTTCTCGCTTTTTAAAGATGAAATTGAGGATATGAATGTTGTAAAATTGGATAACTTGGGTGAAGGAGTGGCAAAAGTTTACATTTTTATCAGCACCTGCCGTTGAAGATTGAATTTTTGTACAGATGTTTTGAGCTGTACTTCTGATTTTGCTGAGTTTTAATTGCATATTTTGTACAGGTACCAAATAGTAGTAGTTTGTCTTGAGGAAATGTGATGGAAATTAATTTCTTGTCATTTGTGTTTCTTTCACTAGTAGTGTTGATAATTTGTGGTTTTGCTTCATATTCTTTTTCAAGACATACAGGTAGAAACCCAATTCATGGTGATGCTTCTGCTAAAGCTGCACTTTATAGGGATAGGTTTCTTTTGTTGTTTCAGAGGCTTTCTCGTGATCCTCATTTTTCGAGGCCCACTTTTACTTCTGATATCTCTGAATATGGGAGCTGTGAGGTACATGCTCTTTTATCTCTGATAGAAATGCACGCAGATGCTGGTGTAGAATATGTGTAACTACAGAATTCAATAATGTTCAAATGTTACTTATAAAGTTATTTGTTGTGGTCAGATATCTCCTATTCAATCTTTGGTTGGGCGTATGGGGAGAAGGTGGATCATGGGTTTAATATCTCAGCTTGAAGATGGGCATTTCTACCTTGAAGATCTGACAGCTGCTGTTGAAGTTGATTTGTCTAATGCAATATCCTTTATACCCTACTGATGCTTACATCAAAAAGTTTTAGGAACAAATTAATTTTAGTTGCTCTGATACAACTATGTGATATGGTCAAAAAGGGTTCTCTGGTAACAGTTTGCAAGTTTGATTTTGTCCTTTTTCTGTTTTTTTTGGTATTCTAGCTTATTTTATATTTTCGGTAGTAATTTTCCTAGTTTTATCATGAAGCAGTTCTTCCAGAGAATCTGAGTGGTAGTATGGAATTTTGTTTTTATGGCGTTATCATCCTCCATGAATGTTCTGTAATCAATTTCTTATACTAATAATCTACTTCTTTCCTAAATACTCTGTTTTTACTACTCTCTCTGAGTAAATTGAGAAGAATTTCAAGGTTCCTCTATCTGGTTCTGGGGTAGGTCTCTTCAAACACAGTACAACTATAGTACATCTATTAACTTGGTTGTGTTCTCTGATTCCTTGTACTTTTGTTATCTGTGCATAAAGTTACTTAGTAACTAATTATTTCCTAAATTTATAAAAGTGGATATATAGAAGCATTTTTCCTTGATAGACATTACAAGATAACCACTGGATTCTTTTCAGAGAACACAATAGTTTTGGCAGAAGGAGAGATGCTCTTGGATGGTATTTTTCAGGTACATAGTTAACCATCTTCTCTTCACCATGATACTCGTATATTATTTGTTATCCATGAAAGCATTTGCTTGGTCTGCTTTAAATTTTTTGGTACTTTGATGGAGTTCCTGTTTCCATAAATATAACCTGATCAATCCTTTGAATGATATTTGGCAGGTCAAAACATGTGGATTTCCTCCGTTGGAGGACAGAGAAAAGTCTCTAAATTTTTTTACTGATGTAGACTTTTTCGGTGGCAATACACTAACAAAAGAAGAAACTGTATCCTTTGGATTTTGTTAGACTAGATTATAGTTGATAAAAATTTTGAGATAAATCTATAATTGTACTTCCCTAACTTTTGCAACAGCTGAGACTTGCAGAGTTGGAAATGAGGGCTGTAAATGACATGTTTGTGATACTTTCTGACATTTGGCTGGACAATGAGGAGGTACATGACTTCAATCTATTTTAATTGCTGTCTCCTGAATGTCACTGCTTAATCTCACTATTTTATCTTATCTTAGAAAAGACTATGGGAAATTTGGAGACTGTCCTCAATGGTTATGAGAATGTAGATGTGGTTCCTTCTCTTTTTGTTTTCATGGGAAATTTCTGCTCCCGTCCCTGTAACCTGTCTTTCAGCTCTTTTTCAAATCTCAGGTGGGAGACCAGCTTTGAGTTGTGTGGTTAAATTTTTCTTTTTATTGTGGTTACTTTAGTGAGCCTGAAAAAACAATAAACAACCATCTCTGCAGGTTGCAGTTTGGAAAGCTAGGACAAATAATTGCCAGCCACCAAAGACTAATAGAACATAGTAGATTTCTTTTTATTCCTGGTCCTGATGATGTAGGTGAGTAGAATAGATCTTTACAAACTAACCTCCTAGAATATATATATATATATATTGGTTTGGAGAGCTTTTTGCATCTTGAGGATGTCGCTCTGCTTTTCTCAGGTCCCTCAACTGTTTTACCTAGATGTGCTTTACCCAACTACATAACCGAAGAACTTCTCAAGCATATTCCAAATGCAATCTTCTCCAGTAACCCTTGCAGGTAAATTCAAGGATAGGTTCTCTTGATGACATCCCTCAGCTTTTTCACTGCTTCTTGTGTTCCATTCATATTTGAGGGTTGCCTCTTGAGGTTTTACTAATGTGGCATGAGATTCAAGGCATATATGGAGCTAACATTTGCATTGACACATTCTTTTGTCTCATTTATGTACAGAATCAAGTTCTATACACAAGAAATTGTATTTTTCCGTCAGGATTTGCTTTACAGGATGCGTAGATCTTGTCTTATGCCCCCTTCAACAGAGGAAACAAGTGATCCTTTTGAGCATGTAAGTTTAACGCTGATCATAACTTTGAAGTAGGTTAATGTGTAATGCGCTCCATAAGCTCCAACATGTGCCTTAAATGTGAAACTTGGTTGAAGTCAGAGTGCAATTTGGAGTCTCCTTTGCACAGGTTGTAGACTGACATAGTTGTCCATAGAAGCTGAAGATTCTTTATTCACTTTTGCAGCTAGTTGCTACAATCACGCATCAAAGTCATCTTTGTCCCCTGCCTCTGAGCATACAACCCATTATCTGGAATTATGATCACAGTCTCCATCTCTATCCTGCCCCGCATACGGTATGCTGATTATTTCCACCGCAACTTCTGGACGTGTTTTATTTACAAATATTTCCAGTATGATTGGTGAAGATAAGTTGTCTGAATTGGACTAGGGTCTTGCCCAGTTGTGAGGGGTTGGGGATCTGTCTGTTCTTCCATTGGGAGGGAGGTAGAGAGGGAGGGACACACACACACACACACATTATAGATTTCTTTGAATGAAGGAAAAGTGAACAAGAGTCTAAATATTGCTCAACCATGTTTCATCATTAGGGTTTAAAATCCATAAAATTACATTTAAGCTCTGTCAAGTTTGTTCAGAGGGTTCATGAAAATATTGAAACAGAATATAATTTTATTGGCATATCTTGTATCATTAAAGACACCAAAGATATGACGTTAAATTCTTTGGTTGTATCACCTCACAGATAGTCCTGGGGGACAGAAGTGAGCAGAAGGCGTTCAAGTATACAGGCATCACATGTTTTAATCCAGGTTCTTTCTCAAATGACAATACATTCGTTGCATATCGGCCTTGCACTCGTGAAGTTGAGTTTTCAGCTTTGTGAGTGTTTCAAAAATTATTTTATTATCATTTTTGTAGTCTTTTAGCGATCAATACACCTTGATTAAACGCTAGTTTAACTGTTTACTAGCCTTTGTATTTTGTAGCTTGAAGGATAGTTTCCATGTAAATGATTTAATTGCTAATGAGTTGTAATGGCTGAAAATAATTGACTTTTTGTGATTAATATTAGTAGTTTAAATAACATCCACTTGAAAGATTCTATGCTGGTTTCTGATTAAAATTGATATTGAACTTACGCCATTATGTTGTGATACATACGGTTGTATTGGAGATTGGATAACTTGTATGAGAGATTGTTAATGGGATGTATGTGCTTGAGCTGGCTAGTTGATGATGTGATTCCTGATCAAAATCACCTTTCATAGGCATTAACACCTGGTGTGTATTGTGAACTTCTGAAGCGAGGGCAAACATGAATATTTTCATTCTTATTTGTAGGTTATTTACAGATGAAAACGTTGCATATCTGGTTTATATAAGATGATTATGATTTGGCCTTTTTCCATTTTCGTTAGTAACGAATGCCATGTCTTTGGAATTTTTAAGCATGTTTGAATTCATCGTTTTCTTCCCTTCCCTTACTGCTAGAGAAGAGGCTACATTGAAGCCGAATTTTGGCAGTAGTTTAGTTACGGTTTATCTTGGCAGAAATTTTTTCTCAAAGATCACGCCTTCAAACTGGAAAAAAATTTGCTTCACCATGGCCTTTGGTGACAGCTCCTCCACGCAACCAAAGAACCTCTAGAAATCCCTCACAAACAACTAGCGATACAGACCCTTATATTCGGAAAACGAAATTTCTGCTTGGTTTTATTAATTAATTTGTTATCATTATTATTATTATTATTCAATTTTTTGGCCTCCTTATTGGTCTCTCATGCCTACCGAATCGTCTTCCAGGTAGGATGTACATATAACAGGAGTAGAGTAGTTGGCTATCCTACCTACCAACAAAAAGGGCAATACAAAGTTTGTTATTAACTCATAGGTTAAATACCATCTTCCCTTATATATAACGTCTTACAAGAATGACCGATCTAACATGATCCTGACCAAAACTAAATGGTACTTTTGTCTAAAACAACTATTCAAAATTTGATCAAATCGTTCTACATCTTGTACTATGTAAAAAGTTTGGTTGTTCTTTTAATCTACAAATACCCAAGTCAGCCTTTTTTTTTTTTTGGCTTAAATGAGGAACAAGGAAATCTCTATGCGTATGATTTGACATTTAAAAATATTTTTTTATACTTTTCAATATATATTTACACTTGTTAATATATATATATTTTATCTCATAATTATTTTTTCGATATGATTACTATTATGAAAAGTGTAAAAGTTTTTTAAACATATAATTCATATTTGATCAAGTCAAATGTCTTATTTTGTCACAATGAAAGTATAGCCCAATTGGTAAGTAAGTAGGGTCGGTTGCGACCTATAAAGGCAGATTAGATCATGGAGGAGAAGATTAGGGTCCAACGATTGATGATATGCACTGATACATGGCAAGTGACCATTGAAAAGTAGAAGGCTATTCATGTTAGTGGTGGATTTTCTTTAGTGCTGGTCACAATCGTTTATCTTGAGAGTAATGTGAAAGAATTTTCAACAGGACATGAATTTCCTACTCCCATTTATCCCAGTTGTGATTCTTATTTTGTATACGTGCTCAATCAGTCAATTCTTGCATAAGACAACAAAATGTAACTATCAATATCTTAGACTTACGACATTCTTGGCCTTAAGATCTACCCTTGAGCCGAAAGAAACGGACCTTTGTGCCTTTTTCTCTCCCTCAGTGCTGCAAAAAGAGAAACTAAATCACGTGCCATTAGTTCAAACATTTTCTCAATTTCAGCTTTTGATAGTAACAATGGTATGTATAAGTTGGGCATATACATGAACTTGCCCTATTTACGGCTTGAAAATTCAGCAAGATTTTTCTTCATGCATCTTCTCTTTCACAAGTATGAATGCTCTTTCATGCACCATAATGGTCAATAAAGCTCATTATTTGCCACTTTTTTCTTTCCCGAATCCACAAGCCGATACAAGGGATGTCATTTTCTCCACAGAAAAACAGTGGGAAGCTGTAACCTAACAAATTAAAGGTGTTAAATGCCATCAAGGGAAGTACAAATGTGATACAAACGAAAGTGTATATCAATGTCAACAATGACATTAACATCTTAATTCGTTACCTAATTTCCACAAACGTTAAAGTAATTTATACTCCAAAGGCATGTACTTGTTCGTTAGTATATATTATATATTATTATTTTGATATATTGACAGTTTTCCTGTCTCGAAGTTTCGACTTGGAATATCATTCATAATTTTTTTTATATTTCAGAGAACATGAAAACAGAATTTTACCAAATGATGATATTTTGACCAATGTCATCAAGCTTCAAAGAATAGGTGAATTAGCCTCTATATATGGCGCTATTAGGTCAGGTAGGTATACACATTAAGGGTAGGTGTGTGCTTAATATGATCCTACGAAAACCAAAGCCTTAACTTCAGATGGTTAGGCTGTTAGCTTTCAGCAGTTTTGCAGTTGAGAAGTTCAGAAACTTCTTGACTCAGGAACCTAGTATCCAAGTTTAGGAAATTAACTAACAGTTCCAACAGTTTAAACAAAACTATGTCCTACTATAAATTAATCGAAAAATTATTATTAGCAAGCTGAATTTATCAAAGGAATTAGAAAGGTCCTCTTGGCACCAAAACACAAAAAAAAAAGAAAAGAAAAAAAGGTGTTGATAAATTTGATTCCAACAGTTAGTTCAATGCAATCACTTCTGTTCTCCCTTTTCTTTGGAAGATTCACTTTACCCCTAATCAAGATATCCAACACACTTCAATTTCTAGTTGACATGCAAAGTTGGAAAAATGGTCAATCATAGGAAGAGAATTAGGTAAAGCTGTTCAACAGTCAGGCATGCTGCACCTGATAATGCACATATGAACCAATGCTAGTGTGTGACATATATGTCAATCAATAAATAATCACCCCTCATGGAGTATATGCCTCTTTAATTTAAGCAAAAATTCAACCATGCAAGCATGTAAGATCTATTTTGTCGAAGAATGTCCTTGCTGATGCATGCCATTAATTAAGTATAATTGGTAGTCAGACCAAAATCACTAACACCACACACACATTGAGGGAGTGGAGTCTGTTAGTTGAAGAAAATAGCTAAGTTAGCAAAGATAGTTACCAATATTATACGAGGTGCAATCCTTAGGATTGTACAAATGGTGGGTGAATGATGAAAGAAGACTATGGTCATCTCTTTTCATACAAGCAAATAATTTATCTAAGGAAGGGAAAAGGGAAAATGGTAGGCCAACAGTCAATACACTGAGAAACTCTTGTCCATTTTCAAACTTAAGAGAGCAAAGGAAAAAAAAATTGGAATGTTTTCTTAGATTTTACAGCAACCTTTATTATTAATTGTTCTGCTCCATTGCGAGTCAACAACAGAAGATATGTTTGTTATTGTTTGTTCATTGTGTATTGCATCTTTTATTGTTTTCTTTTTCCAGTTCTTAGGGGAAGTCTCAACAACGTAATTAACCGGCCTCAAGATATTAAAATGGATGCTCGTTCTCATGATGACAATTCACTTTCGACCTCTTTATTCAATTATTTTCCTTTCCAATCTTGATTTTGTTAGAGTAAATAGCATAATTCATCTCTTAAATTAGGATTTTAGTTCAATTTGGTTTCTCATATTTAAAAAGTTTTAATTTATTCCTTTAAATTATGATTTCGATTCGCAATGATCATTCTAATAAGGGTAATTAGCGTAAATAGTCTCTTATTTTAGAGCCTCTATTTAGTTTTGTCCCTTAAGTTGAGAAAGTTTTAATTTTATCTCTCAACTTAAAAATTGGATTATATTGGATCCTCAACCAACATTCTGGCGAGTGGAGTGCAAATTCTGACAAACATGTGCACAACATGTGAAGCTGGCAAGGGCAAATTTGGAAAGAAATTTTTTATCCAACTTCTATTTAATTAATTTATTTATTTCAGAGGTAACTGACAATATGGTCCCTCATAATTCCTCAATAATTTTTTTTATCACTCACATTTAAAATGATAAAAAAAAGTGTATAACATTTTATTAGTGTACTTTTTTAGTTATTCATCATAATTCCATCAAATTTTCCGTCATAATGACAGTGTTATTATGACCAAAATTTGAGAAAAATTGAATGAAATTGTGACGGATGACTAAAAAAATATATTAATAAAATGTTAGAGACATATTTTCATTGTTTTAAATGTGAGTGATAAAAAAGATTATTCGCCAATTTGTGATGGACCATTTTGTCGGTTACCTCTTTATTAATTTAGTTAATTTATTTATTTGCATGGCATGTTGTAATTAATTAATTAATTTATCTATTTAATTTTTTTTCCAGGGTTTTGTCCAGTAGTGTATGAGTTGCTTCCAAGGGTTCAACATCGACATTGTGTGGAGCATCTTTATAACAATTTCTGTGTAGCATCTTTATATATAACATTGACATTGTGTGCAACATCTTTATAACAATTAAATAAATAGATTAATTAATTAATTAATTAAATAGAAGCTGGTTAAGGTCTGCCAAAAATTTCTTTCTAAATTTGCCATTGCCAACTTCACTTGCTGTGCACATATTTGTCAGAATTTGCACTCCACTCACTAGAATGTTGGTTAGAGACACAATAGAACCCAATTTTTAAGTTGAGGGATAAAATTGAAACTTTTTCAACTTAGAGCACAAAACCAAATAGAGACTCCAAGATAAGAGACTATTTACGCTAATTACCCTTCTAATAAAACTTAATATTGTCAATCATGTGACTTACACACGGGAAAGGGCTGCGGAAGAAAGTAAAATAAAAGAGCAAGTTGCAAACAATTATTCCAAACCTTCATTTTTTTCACAGATTGCTTACTAAAATTTTTATTTGCCATTTTGTCACCCCCAACTATGCAACTTTCATAATATACACCAATTTTTATTAGTTGTCAAAAATATATTATGAATAGATAAAATTACTTCATCTAAATTGCAAAATGTTAAAATTGGAAGTGATTTAAATAATTAAAAATATAATTTAAATAAAATAAGTATAAATTACGCAAATCGGTGATATATATTGTGATAGAATGCATTAAGTTTCAATTGACTTAATTTTATATGAAAGACTAACTAGAATCAAATTTACAAATTAAGTGACCAAATTGAAACTTTTTAAACATAAGAGACGCAATCGAGTTAACAACTTAAGTTAAGAGACGAATGAATGAAGCTATTTATATCTATTTTAATTTTTTGAAATGCCAAAAAGAAAAAAAGGAAAAATGAGCAACATAGAGTAAGTGATTGAACCCACAACTTGAGAGGTTCAAAGCTACAACAATGTGAATTAATTAATTAATTAATTAATTAATCAAAAGTTAAATCAGGAAGTATAAAAGATAGGAAACTAAAATTTACTACTACTATATATAATGGTTTACATACAATGCAGGCTGATTTGCTAATTCAAATTGAGAAAGATTTAGATAGAATCCAAACAATGCGAGGGGAAAAAAAAAAAAACCTCTTTTGTAATATCACTTTGTTTTTTAAGGTTAACTTTTTGCTTTTTTTAACCAAAAGTAACTGATTGTATTAACTGTTAAAATTACAAAACTAATACAGTACAGGAGAGGGTCATTTAAGACCTCATCTTAACACAGCTAACCTAACCCAGTAGATCGCGATTAAGATATGGCACCCTGATAAAATGGGACTGCATCTTCTCGCTAACCTAACTAAGAGCAACAAAATTCCTAACTTGTTGGCCTTTACTTGCACAGCTCCCCTTAGCAACAACCGAAGCAACGAACCAGGTAGATTTACCCAGCGTGGCACAAGCTAGCCCTAGGCCCCTAACTCCTGTTTTTGCGAGGACTTACGTTGCGTATCATCATGTGCTTACCCCTCCTCCTAAGCTAGTATCCCAAAACTCTTAGTAGGGAAGCCTCGCTGATACCTGCATGAAATGACCACTAGCTTCGAAGTCCAGCTTGATGGCTTCCATGAGACTACTCAACTCTAACTTCCTAAACTAGGGACTCAACCCCAATGACCTAAGGCTAGAAACCCTAAGACAGAGAGACCGCCATATAAAAAAAAAAAATACTGTGGCTACAGTAAAAAAACTATAGCCACAATCACACCTTTTAGGCCAGTACTTTTTTTTTTTTATTTTCCCTCAGCCTGGCGGCTCACACCACTTTTTTATGGTTAACGTTGGTGGCATGTTTCACAAGAAGAATTCATAAAATACTAATTACTTAGGCAAATTCTTTTATGAAAATTTCGTGTAAAATTTTTTTACTTGCATTTAAATGCTAATCCAACAGAAAAGTTTTGATATAGTAATCTACGAAATTTGGAGAAATTTTACATACTTTTAAAAGAAAAGTTTTTTTACTTATATTATCTCTGTCTTCTGGGAAAAAAAAAATCTCTGTCTTCTTAAAATTTTGTTAATGATAATAAATTAATGTAAAATTAACATACAAGCAAGTGTGATTTTGAGTTTGTATATGCGTGTATATATGGCAAAATCCTTATTTCTGCAAATTATTTGTCAGAATTTTCTATTATAAACTGAAAATTCTATTATTGCTTGTAGTAGAAAACTAACTAGTATAACTCTAGACGCAAATAAAAATCCCAAAATTTTCAAAAACATAAATTATACTATTTCTATATCTCGTTATTGTTAAAATCTTATCTTAAATTTATGTGTACAATGAACAGTATAAAGTATTTTTAAAAAAAACTTACGCCTTTATATAATATTACAAGATAAAACATAAAGAATGATTATCATACTTCAGTTGAATGTGAAAAATGCAAACTGCTCCTAATAATACAATATTCTAGCTGACTTTGGTTAGATTTTTTGAATATAAATATGTGCATACTACTGTATAAATAAATATCAAGGCCATTGAATTCATGCCAACGACACCCTACATGTTGAAATATATATTTGAATCAATTCAATTAAATTTAATCTTCATCTTAATATAAATGTATTTAGAAAAAAATAATAGAATAACATAACTTGCATGGGTACATATTTATTTGTTGGGAGTTGATCAATAAACTAAAATAATTAATTGTATTCTAATTTTTCAAAAAATTTATTTGATGTTTTACTTTATATTCACTCTTGTATAAAGTTTGGAAAACCTCTTCATTATTCAACTAAGTACTTATTTTCACAAAATCATTTGCTAGTATATTTAACTAACATGTACCGTTTATCCTTCCATGCTTACTGTTTAACTAATTTACTTATGTAAATTATTTTTTAATATCTTTCATACACATAAATATAATTATCTTACTATTTATTTAAAACGCTAATAAAGCATCTTATAATATGTTTGATATAAACCCAAGATTAATTAGCAACAAAAAAAAATTATACTAGACCATATATGTTAACATCATATGCTATATAAAAACGAAGGTTTCTTGAAGTAGTCTCCACATGCAGTTCTGAGGTTGTAAACCAATTAGTTAGTTAGGTCTGAAAAGGTGATGAGGACCTAAAACTTCCATGCCTACAGCCTTCACAAGGTCTAACAAGCATACCAACCATCTCTTCAACTATAAATATATACTATAGTATTAGGCAGAACATAATTAACATACTAAGAAAAGTCTCATTTAACATCTATGAACAAAAGAAAGATTAACAAACTCTAATCCATATTTGGAATTCAAGGTTGAAGTAGGGTTACAGTTAGCTTCTTTTAGGTTGGAACATTCCAAAGTGTAATCCATAAAATGCCTCTTATGTTGTTACAACTATATACACATAAATGAAATTAGAGAAGCAATTTTTTAATATATATATATATTGCATGATGATGATGTAGTGCAAGTTTTGTTGTACAGTTAGAAAGAAAAGAAAAATCTTAGGTGGGTTATTAGTAGACATTGTAGGTTAGAATTTTACAAGGGAGACGTTGAAAGCATAACCAAATTCACCCCACCAAGCAACCCTTTCTTTCCCTCTTTCTCTTTCATACATATTAACAAGTAGTTTTGGTATATGTTGTAGACTTGTAGTACTTATTGGAGGGATGAGTTTAGTTTTAGTTTAGTTTAGTTTAGTTAGCCTAGACGTTTGCATCAGTCGCTGGTGAAGGTCTGTCCAAAGATCCCCCCTCCCTAACGGAAAACACATCTCATCTTCTCATCTTTCTCCATATATTCTTGGTGGGATCTCGATCACGTTCTCCATCATTTATTCCCTTTCCCTTTTCTTCTTTTTGTTTTAACCAATCCCTTTTCGGCTTTAGAGTTGTAAGATTTGTTTTCCTTGTGTGAAGAAGTTGAATTTCTTGGGGTGAAGTGAGGTGGGGTGTTGTTGAAATTTGTTGGTTTAGTATCAAAGAGAGCAAGAAAGAAATACTAAAGGTGATATTTTTTTCCCTTAATTTTTGTTGGAGCTAGATTTTTGAAATTAAACTAGGTGATGATGGTGATGATCTTGTTGCCGTGCTTTTGAATGAATATAGATATACAAAGATTTGTTATTGATTATTGGATAGTGAATTAAGCAGATGTGCAGCAGAGGCCATTGGAGGCCTGCTGAGGATGAGAAGCTACGAGAGTTGGTGGAGAAATATGGACCTCATAATTGGAACGCCATTGCTGAAAAGCTACAAGGGAGATCAGGTGATGATGATGATCACAAATTTAAGATTTATTATCACTTTTTCATGTATATATTAGTTCAGTAGCACATCCCGGTTTTCCCACGAATCATGATCACCAAAATTCTAGAAGGAAAGAAGAAAAGGAGAATGAAACAGTAACATAAAATTCATTTCATGAACAGTGATTAGGGTTTGGAAATTGATGGTGAAACTGTAGTGTTCTGTCTGAAGTTGCGGACAGCAAAGTAAGAAAGATTGTTTAAAACTCCGATTGAAGATATATACATTATTATTTAGATCTATATATGAAAGGTGCCTATAAATTTTGTAAATTTGGTGAAGCTTCAAATCTCCATCCCCAACTATATATCCCCATGCAAACAAATTTGGTGGGTCTCATTTACTAAATACAAAACTTGTAAAAGCAAGATAAATAAATAAATCGAAATGCTTATTAGACTGTCTTTGGTCACAAGACTTGAAATTAAATGAAGTATGGAATTTTTTCTGCTCACAATAAAACCTCAAAATTATCAATTACTAATTTATCATGAGGTGTATTTAAATTAGGTAGTAAATATATCATTAGGTAGTAAATATATAACTAATATTATTGTGTATTGAACAGGAAAGAGTTGTAGGTTGCGATGGTTTAATCAGTTAGATCCAAGGATTAATCGAAGTCCCTTCACAGAAGAGGAAGAAGAACGTCTTATTGGTTTTCACAATGTTCATGGGAATCGATGGGCTATAATTGCTAGGCATTTTCCCGGCCGGACTGATAATGCAGTCAAGAATCATTGGCATGTTATTATGGCGAGAAGATGTAGAGAGAGGTCAAAGATGCATGCTAAAAAAGCAGCTCAAGCATCAAGAAATGATCATCATCAGCAAAAACCCGAGTCATTAAAGCAAGATAATCAAGTAATTACAAGTAGTCGTGATCATGAGATCAAATGTTGCATCAATCCATTCTTTGAGAATAATTATTCTCAAAGCCTTGATCTGTGCCCTATAAAATTTGGCAGTTGTTCTCCATATCTAAAGCTGCTATTGTCTCAAAATCATACTCAGCACATGAATATAGATGAAAATTATAAAGGTAGTCGACTTCTAGATGAATCTCTAATGATTATTATTGAATTTTGTCTTCATTTTTAGTTTAATCATAATGCTGATATTTTTGTTGATGATATCTATTAACTAATTGCAGATAGGCATGAACCAAAGGAGTTTTACAATTTTCTCCAAGTGAATGCTGACTCTAACGGAAGTGAAGTGATAGACAATGCAAGAAAAGATGATGAGGAAGTGGAACAAAAATCAAACATGGAGCATTATAAGTCAAAAACTGATCCGCCATTAATCGATTTCCTCTCAATGGGACATCATGACCACTCTTCCTCACTCTCTTGAACTTTTAGTTCAGAGAATTCAATATTCTTCTTCAAGTTAAGGTCTACGGATGAAGAAGGACATGAAGATAACAACAGCTAAGTTCTGACTAGGTAAATGTAGTTGTAGCTAAGTTCTTCAATATCCATGCATGCACATGTAGTTGCAAATGAGTTATGCGCGTTCAAGTTCAGATGACAAATTAAAAAAGAAGGAGAATGATAGAATCATCAAAAGTTAGAGTTAAGTAAACCATGACTTTCTGCTGTAATGCAGGTGAAAATGTAACTGAATATATGGAAAATGCAACAAGGGTTTTTATACTTGATTTGCATGATTGCTTGCGTGCATGGTTATTGTTATTCTGGAGCATAATGTTAAGCCGGGCAACGTCCATTAGCACTAATGAAGGTTTGCAACTTCGATCTGAAGTTCGTGTGACATCGTTATTTTTGTCCTTTCCAATTGACGACGAGATGATTATGTTGATCAGGAAGTGGCTATATATTACAAGAACCCTAAAATGTATACTATAAAATACATTGCTCATGTTTTCATGTCTAAACCTGAAAAGAAGAAACTAATTGCATTAACCTCGGACTGCATAGAATTCGATTTCTTTCATTTTAAAACTTGAAATTGAATGCAGAACTCTTTGAGATTTATAACATAAATAAACAAAATACACAGACATACATCTTAGAAAGATACTGGTTTAAATGTCATGGTGTGCATGGATATGATTACTGGGAAGCCTATTTTGCTAATACAGTTGATTTTTGGAAGGATGAATGCATGGTGCTTAATTATATGTCTTATGATCATGCATTGAGTATTAAAGTGTATGTATGCCCCCGCATAAGTAATAAGATATTGCCTCTATTCCTCATTCTTCAGGCTCCAATTTCATTCACACAAAAAAAATTGAAAACTAACGAAAAATTCATTCCAAATGTCATTTAAAATTTTTTCCATTTATTTACCTTTCAAGTAATATATTGATGGGCGTTGTGTTATTTACCACATCAGATCAAGAAGTTTTATGTAGTTTTTTTTTTTTTTGGTGCGTATATATATGTTATGAGATGGATTAATGCATCTCTAGATTAAATCAAAGGGACTGATAAGAAAATTCAATTCATGAATATCAAATGAAAGGCAATCAAATTAATTAATGGTCGTCTGGTTTCCTGTTAGAATTGAGATGGGTTAGAATTAAACATATTTTTTTATTACATAATCTGAAAATATTATAAATTAGATACTGTAAATGAGTTTGATCAAGGAAAAAAATTATAAAACTCAAGTAAATATAATTAAAAAAAATTAATTTTAAACCAATTCTGATTCTGATAAGGAATCAAACAGACCTTAATTTCTGTCACGCAAGTAGAAAATCAATGGTGCCATGAAGTTCATATAAGAGATCATTCAACTTGTAAAGTCCCAAATGATATCATCCCATTGAATTTTCTTGTACCATTATTGGAATTCCGTATAATTCAATTATGGCAGTGAAGATATATATGTTGAATTAACGTGGGATAAATAATTAGGACAAAACCCCACGAGTTTGACAAGGACTAGTAACCACCAATGCATCTCTCCACACGAATTCTTCCAAGTATTAATCAAATTCAAAAGTAAAAAGCTCTTTTGGAATTGTTTGTCTCACAAAGAATTATGACTTTGTTAGTCAACATTCAAAATCATATATGCATCATCATTCAATTTATTAAACAGTTTTTTTTTTGGGTCATTATTGGCATCTATTTATGTAAGGGATTAATTGGTGTTTATGGATTGAAATTAGGTGAGTTGGGATGCCATCATGAGAGTTCATGTTGTGATTTTGATGCCCAAAAACTAAAGAGCGAAAAGTGAAAATTAAATATAGATTGCACATTCCAAATTCTTTGCCTCTATGGTGAACCTCTTTATTAACAAGAAACTAAAGGTTATTTTTTTTCTTTTTATGGTTTGATAATGGCCACTGAACAGCTTGAGAGTTTGGTTACTTTTTCATTAATTTTATACAAAAATACAAAAGAGAGGGGACTGAATTGTACCTCTCTCGAAGGCTAGAAAAATAATAAATTTTCAAAATTAGAAAACTCTATCTAAATCTAAAAGAGCAAACATGATTTTTGTCCAAACTCAAAATGCCTTAATTAAGAAACTAAAAGTGGTTGATTTTATGCTTAAAACACTTTCTCTGAAAATTGGTATAATTGACCTTGATTATCAAGTCGAATTCAAATGGTGAAAAAAGAAATTGAAATTCATTTTCTGCTCTTTTTTTTTTTAATTTTTTCTTCATTTATTAGAATGATCTGAATTACACACACACACACATATTGATTTAAAAGATATTTATATTATTAGTATCATCTTAATAATTAGAATTTTCGCTGAAATTTGAATGTAATGTCGAATTAATCAACTATTGCATTAAAGATTGAAAATTCATAAACCACGGCTGCCATTTTAGTGGAATTTTGAAAGTTACTTTTATGTTTTTCCAACAAAAAAAAAAAGAAAACAGCGTTAGAAGGAAGAAATTCCAAAGGAAGAAAGAAAAAAAAAAGTCTTAAATAGTTTTAAGATTTTTGTCAGGTTGAAACCACATACATAATCCTTGTAACGGTATTTTCTTTTTTTTTTTTAGGTTAATAGACTTTTCATACATAATCCTTTTCATAAAAATAGACTTTTCATACATAATTCTTGTAATTTTTTTTTAATTATGTTAACTAGGAAAAAAACAAATAAAATAACGAAAATAGAATCTCCACCATGTTGATTGTCTTAACAAATTTCAATTCTTATAAACTAAAATCATTAATTTTTAAAGGTAAATAGCACAATTCGTCCTTCAACTTCGGTCCTGTTTGAAACTTCGTATTTAAAAAGTTTTAATTTGGTTTGTTTAAGTAATAATTTGGATTCTAATTATTGTTTCTAATGAAATTAGGCCAAATGGGATTTAATATATTCAATCATTTGGTTTACACATATCTCTGTCAAAGGGAAGTAGAAGAAATCAAAATAAAATTAATAAATTGTAAACATCCATTTCAAACTTTTATTCTTTTTAAAATACTCCCTAAAAGGTTTATTTTGTATTTTATCACCTCCAAGTTTGTAATTTTCACAATGTACATCAATTTTTATTAGTTGTCAAAAATATATTATAAATAGATAAAATTATCTTTAACTATTTTAGTTGCAAAATATCAAGACTCAGGTAATTAAAATAATTAAGAAAACAATTTAAATAAAATATTTATAAATTGTGCAAGTCAATCTTATTTAGTTTAATTCTATTAAAAAGACCAATAAGAACTAAATTTGCAAGGAACCAAATTAGAACTTTTTTAATATGAAACGAAATCAAAATTTAGAGACTAATAACGCTATTTGCCCATCTTTTAATATTATTCATTCAAGATTGTGCTTGGTTTTTGCAAAAAAAATTAATTTACCTTAGAATTAGAAGCAATTTCTGTTAAGTTAGTTTGAATTTTATAAAATTTATCTCTAAATTCAACTCATGTTTAATGTGTTAAAATTATTGAGAATTTTTATTAAAATTTGCCTCCAACCTTAGACAAACCGTATTAGGAAATTCCAACACAATTCTAATTCTTAGAAATAAGAAACATAGACATACAATATTTGAAGTAGTTTTTCTCGTTAACAAGGCACAGATAATAGCCAACCACAGATTTCTCAAACCTTCTAAACATCTTAAACATTCCACAAGATCTGTACATGATCATGTGTGACATGACATGACTAAACAAACTACTATTCAAAAAGTTTTCTTGAGCGGAACATCCCATCAAGGGCCAAATGAGGTTGTGGCCAAAATTGCCTCGCCTTCCCCCACATCCCATATCTAAAAACTCAAAACAGCATTCTGCACAGCAGCACAGAGAATTGCCATACTGGTTTTCATTGGAGATCCAACGCAATCATTAATAAGATAAACTCACATTTCCATCCCATCTTGTAAAAGGATCTCATAGATATCTGTTCTCAAGTTGAGTTCCTTATCCCGCATGACTTCTTGGAGGTCTGAGAGCTCCTTCGCAGTTAGCGCAGAGTTAAGGCTGACAAAGCCATCCAGCCATAGTATTTTTGACCTGAGAAAATCATGAACATGTTACATAAGAGGCAAAGAGACAGAATTGGTCCTACAATCTACAGACACCAAGCATGTCATCCCAGTAGCTTCGGTAGTTACAGGTGTATCTGTGATGTTCGTGATATATGGTAACCCATTATCAGGTGCTATAACCAAATGAAAATGGTCAGTCAACTATTCTTAGATGTACAGTATATGTTGAATGAGATACTAGAAATCTTCAGGGAAAAACATATGAATGAGGCATACTTAATTGACCCAAGTAACATGTTCAATAGGTGGTTTAGAACTGCGATTTGGAACAAGAATTTTTTCCATCCACCAAGAAATATAGATGTTTGCATTTAACTTGATGTATTTGAAAAAAGGTGTATTGGAATGTGTAAAAATTTTAGTGGGTATTTTTTAATAGAAAAAATATTTTAGAGAGAAAAATAAGAGAGAAATTTTTTTAAATTATGAGAGAGGAATTTGAGTGGAAAAATTTGAATTTTAAATTTTGAAATAAAAATGTGTTTGGATAGTTTGTTTTTGTTTGAGAATTTACTTATTTGCAAATAAAAATCTTCTATCCAAACGGCCTTTTCTTTTTGGTTATATTTCCTTTTGTCATATTCCCGTGATTCCTTTTTGCAACAACTCCAGTCCATAGCTGATAGATTAATAATTATGTGAAAAACTAAAGAATCCATAAGCTTAGCATAGGCAAAGCTTTCAGCCTTAATGGTAATACTTAATGTGGAGCTAGGAAGAAAGAATCTTACCAAGGGCAAGCATGAATAGCTCGAAAGAAAACTCTTCTAGCAGCAGACAAGTCACATGTTATGTTGCTTTCATAAGCAATGTACCAGCGCCAGAGTACCACAGAGTCACGAAACTTATCACTATCTAATGCCCTTTCAAATATTGCACGTGTTCTATGCTTTGAAACTCCTTTGCTCATCTCAAATGCCAATGAGAAGAAACAAGCAACCAAAGATGGTTTCCTGCGTGATATGAACACCATTAAACAGAAAGTACAAAGTTAGAATAACTCAAACCCCTATCCCATGAAAATGCATTATATAGTGGTCATCTCAAAAGAAGAGAAGCAGCAAGCAGCTAGACTTGAGTATTCATCCTAGTAAAGATACATATTTGGCAAAAAAATATGACTTCAGAATAAAGAGTTAAGTAACTTACTTGCCACAAAATTCGTCGAGAATCCGTCGTAGTTTATTAGGTGAAGTGTGAAGATAGGAGAATTCAACTAAGACACTGTACAGATGAGGACTTAATGGATACATCTGCAAACCTTTGACAATAGCCTCCCACGTATTTGCAAGCCTCATTTCCTGGTGGTATTGGCAAAGGATCTTTAGATAATAGTTGAGTAAAAGTTCAAGTTGATTACTATTCCGCCTCCTTTCTGCAATGAAATCAATCACCATGGTTTATTTCAGCCCAAAAAACAAAAATGGAAACAAATGATAGTTAACCCAATTACTAAAAAGAGTATTTTATTGATATTGCATGGCAGTTTAAGTATGTAAATGTGAGCTCTTCTGCTTAACATCAACAAGGACAAGAACAGAAGAGCAAGGGCATAGAGGCTAAGTAACACCTTCCATAAGGCTAAGATGTCAACCTTTCAGCACAAAAAGAACACCAAACTGGGACCAACAAACAAACAAACCCAAATATAGAAAGAAAAAATACGAGATAAGTTTTAGAATCTTGACTATTAACCAGATTTAATGGAAAATAAAAACCAAAAAATAAATAAATAAAAATAGAACCATAGAGCATCTAAATCAATATGCTCCTACTCCATTCATTGATCTTTATGTGTACCATAAGGTTCAAAACAATCAAAATGTACAGTCAAACAACACTTTCACACTATCAAATTGGAAGTTCATTGTTCCTGGAGCTGCATTAAGATATAAACTTGCTTCCGAATCATAGTTGTTAAAGGCGCTAGGCTCACAGAGTGCAACCTCCTGCGCCTTGCAACCTCAAAGGCGGGCGCTGTCACTGAGGCGCGCGCCTTTTACAGAAGGTGCACGCTCAGTTATAGGCGCACGCCTGTTGGACAATTTCCAAGACTCTATAAAGTAAAATAAAAACACACTGTTTCTAGGGTATTCTATAAAATTAAAAAAAGGAGACAAAAGACGGCTAAAAAGGTACGCTCTCTGACGGCTAAAAAGATACTCTCTTTCTTTTCTCCTACGGTATCGTTTCTCCTCTTATTCTTCTCAGAGACAAAAGACAGCTATTTCTTTTCTCCTCCTTTTCTTTTTCTGCTATTTTCTCACTGCCCTTTCTGCTCTCTCTTCTCCTTTTTTTTCTTTTTTTCTTCTTTTCTTCTCCTTTTTCTTTGCTACCATCAGACGGCACCCTCCTCTTCTTCTTTTTTTTAATTTTTCTTCTTTTTCTTCCTGCTCCCGGCTATTTCTTTTTATTTTTCTTCTTCTTTTTCTTCCTGCTCCATCAGACGGAGCTTGATTTTGAAGACTATAATGAGGAGGATGAAGAAGAGAACCTTGAAGATGAATATGATGATGATGATGATAATGATGATGATGGTGATGGTGATGGTGATGGTGATGGAGATGATGCTACTCTTGATGTAGAGTAGATTTTAGTGGATTTAGGAAATTAGGATTATATTGAGACTTTTAAGTTTTGATACTTTTAGTTGGCTTTTTTTTGAACTTTTAAGTTTTTAGAATTTTAAGTTTTGGAGATGATGCTACTTAGTTGGCTCATATTGAGACTTTTAAGTTTTTAGAATTTTTAAATAGTTTATTTTAGGAAGTAATGAAGTATGAATGACTAAAATATTATTTGAAAGTATTTTTTTCATAGTGCGCCTCATGTCGCTTAGGCGCGCGCCTGCGCCTTGTGCCTAGGCTCCAGGACCCTTATGCGCCTAAGTGCGCCTTGAGCCTTTAATAACTATGTTCTGAATATATATGATAACTCAAACTTTCTAAATCTTCAGGAGACAGTCCCAAATCTCAATATAACCCTTGGAAAATAATTTACCAAATCAACTGTTAACAAAATCATCAAGTTTTCTCATGAATCATCTGATATTATGTGCTATGAAACATATTACGTCAAACCAAGAATTTAGAACCAAAATTGGTCATGCGAGAAGGGGGAAGGGAAAGTTAAAGTACCCGGAAGCACCATAGAGAAAGCTTGGTCCAAAATTTCAATGGCAGCAGCTGGACCAGTTGTCAGGTCTTCAAATAAAACAGCAGAACAAATGAGAGCATTAGAAAAATCATCTATTCTACCACGTGTCCACCGTGGACCCAACATTCTTATTCGTTCTTTGAACCCTTGTCGTGCTCTTAGCTGTTGTAAACTGGATATTTGACTTCTATAAGGACTGTACTTGACCCCACAGCCCAAGCAAGAGAGAATGTGCACAGCCCGCGATGATGATTCTGATTTATCAACTGAATTATTCATAATCTCCACTTCAGCATACCAGAGATACAAAAGAAAAGCATTTGACAGAGCATCCTGATCAATCACATCCAAAGAAGCACATTAAATATACGGAAGGCTTGATGAACTAGACAAGAACATCAATCACAATAGATAATGACTTAAATCCTCATATACACAATTGATAAGATGATGAAAACACTAAACAATGATCGAAATAAAGGTCAATGACACCAAATTGGGAAACACTATAGTTTACTTGGACTCCAAGCTATTTTTCTCTCCTCCAAGAAGCAACTTTCAAGTTCTATAACTTTAGATCAATACAGAAGAGAGATGAAATAACATCTATCAATTTGTCTGAAAGGGGAATATATCCAGTTCTCAACTTGGGAGTCTACTACTCGTATTAAGGTATTCTAAAAATCTGACCTGCAGCACACCAACCCAAGGAAATATTTTGAACCATTGAGAGAGAATAATGCAGTCCAAAAAGCTTTAAACAAATAAAAAATTACAAGACAAGACTTAATGCAACAGCTGCTTCAAAACAAAATCATGTGATGAGTTAAAATTGTAAAGCATGTCAAAACTCAATGAAAGCATGAATTCCTACCAATGGAAGCTCTTCAATAGATGATAATGCCATGTCAAAGATCTTTCTGGCATGGACAAGGTTCCCATAGGCTGCCTCTCTTCGTGCATAGACACCACATAGTAATACATCCTGATAAAATCAAAATTAATGGCTCGTCAAATTCAAAGAAAATTGTACAATCTACAGTATCAATTTTACTCTCCAAATTGCCAAAATTTACAATCAATGCAAGTGAAACTGAAAATTAAATATATATGTCAATTCAGATAATTTTTTTAAAAAATTGCAATGTTAATAATATTTCGTATAATTCTATATAACACATTGATTATTACTCATGTTTTGTCGTATATAGATTTCACTTATATATGAACATACTGAGAAACTTCTTTACACTATTTTCTTTAAGTAGCAGTTCAATTACCAACATGTGAAACTTGTCCTCAAATGGACAAAGAATGTGCACAAACACCCAATCAAAATTAGTTTGATGAGTAAGGGGAATACCTGCCGATTATTTTTTAGAAGACTTTTTGCTAAAGCTCTACATGGAGTGACAGAAGAAATGGATGAATTCATTTGTGTGTTTGAAAGCTCTTCAGCAACAAGAATAGCTTCTTCCAACAAATAATTTTGGGGAAAAACAGTCAAACAGAGCAAGGCAACATTCCGAATAAATTTCATCATACTAGTTCTCATGGAGATGTCATCCAAACTGCTTTCAAGATATTCTGAAGGTGTTCTGATTGGCCAGCTTTCCTTTTCAGACATCAAACCATGTACTTTTCTCAACTTATCAAGGATAGTGTCTGAAAATGCTTCTAAACCTCGTACGCTCTCATACCAACTATTACCATTCGTGCAAGCCCTAGAACACAACAAACAATACCATCATCAACAATACCCATCTTTTCAACAATGACCTAATAAAGCAATGTACCTTAAAAAAAGAAAGCAATGAAAAAAGAGAATAAAAAATGCTTAGAAATTGGAAAAACTCAGGAATCCAAATTCTTGATCTTCTAGGGGCATCAAAGACCTAATGTTGTCAGCATGCAAGTCTTCCCTCATTAAATACTGATGGGTTTATATTTCTTATACAGGTGTTGTAGAGCTAGCCTTGCTTTTATTTTAACTCTTGCCAACTGCTATTCATATATAGTTAAGGATACTTTATTTTATAAAACCTTATGAAGAACAAATAGGAAAAAGGTTAAACAGACATTTAAATTGCATTTTCCTTTGTGAGCAATTCAATTATCACGAAAAGATAACACTGTAAACCCACATTAAAGAAGCAAAAGTGAAGAGGTTTGAATATTTTATGCTTTAATGGATCATCATTTTCGTGAACAGAATTGAGAACCACATCACTAAAGCTAAATGCTAAAACCAAAAGCAAAACACAGAAAGACCAAGGAATGAAAGAATACTTTGTACTACAAACCATTGAGGTATTCTTCCACCAAAGAATTCAATGAACTGTGAGACTAGAGATAAACGAGCTTCCTCAGAAATCAATGAGAATGCATAATCAGTCACATCTTCATACACTATTACTCTATGGAGTTGCTCATCACCTTCTGCATCGACACCATGAGTAGCCCCAGCTGCTCCTGCCATAATCATGGAATAAAATTTACATTCACACAGATTATACCCAGGAAAGTAATTATACTTACAACATTGATGGTAGTTCAAGCTTAAGTACAAACAACACCAAAGAAGATAATGCAATAGTGAGATCCCCTTGCAAATGCATCAACAGAAATCCTATATGAAGAGTATGTAAAAAATAACAATTCAGTCTCAAGGCTGCCCTTTGCTATCAACCAGGCTATGAGAAAACCATAAAAATTAACCATGAAGCCCATGAAAAATTTTGATGTGGCAGAAAGGAGTTAAATCATGCGCTTTCCAACCAAAGATAATATCCAGCAGAGGTACTGGGTAAAGTGAAATTGATAAAACAATGAGAGAGTGAACAGGAAATAAAGGAATACCAGCAAATATTAAATTCCTATGACCATTATACTCCAACAAAAGAATAGCAGACCTTTTTTGCGGTCTCTAATTGTTGAATCAAGCACTAGCACTAATGTTTCTATTTTTTATTTTCACCCACAAATGACTGTCATAATTCAAGAAGAATCTCAAATCCGCATAATCAAAGAAGCCGTAGATTTTCTAAAATTATAAGAGATACACAACGAGTTTCATAAAACATATCTTGCTTCTTTCACAAACAGCAACATAAGCAGTCCTCACTCTTACTGATGTCCACTTCATAGGGCCAGTTACTTCAAATATTCTGTACTTTGACAAAATTCCAATAACCCAACAGGAAAGAAAAGAACAAGCAGGTGAAACTAATTTAATATTTCCAGCTTTTGGGGGATTTTTGTGTGTACATAAGCCCTGAAAAAAAAATCGGTATTTACATATGAATGTACGTGTATTATACATAAGAGAGAGAGAGAGGTCAACCAGACTCACCATGAACAGGCATCCACTGATTGCAGTCCCTTGCTAACTCTTCTCTTGACCACTCAGTCCATGTTTTAACGTCTCTAACATCAATATTAGCATCAGCTGTAGTATCAATGCCAAGTTTCTTCAACCAAGTCTCAGTATCATCATTATGCTCATCATCTAATGGCAAGACATCATCAGAATCCTCAATAGCCATATCAGTAGTGACATCATTCTCCAGTGTTTCTCCTACTTCCTCAGTTTTAGATGGTGGTTCTGACCAACCCGTCCAACCACCTTGTTCAGCTTCATGAGATGATTCCTCATTTTTCACCTTCTGCCTTTGTTCTTCCTCTTTTTCAAGCCATGTGGACCAGCCAAGAGCACCATCTTCCCCAACTCTTGCACCATTGCTGTTCCAAAAGTCTTCAAAGAGTCTTCGCTTACTTTGTTCACTGAGAAGTAAAGATGGGCAAAACAAAGTGTACTCAATCTCGGCCTGAAACAAAGCAGTAGCCAACTCACGGTAGCCGGCTTGCCATTCAAATCGGCAAAGGCACAGAAATATATCAACTAAACCAAGTTCTAAAGCAACAAGTTCTGGATCAACAGAAGGTCCAGTAGCATTTCGTTGAACCTGAAATGAACCAAATAAACTAATTAGGGCTTCAAAAAAAGGCAATAGAACAATTTGTTAAAAAGAGTGCAATGCCAAGGCAAACGAACAAAATAGAAGAGCAAAATATTGAAAGGGCAGCTTACTTATGAGGTGAATCAGAAAAGGCCAAATTAGTTAACTATACAGAGAAAACAAAATTTCTGAATTTCACATTGCTAAATATCTAAATATAGATGAGCCACTGATTTAACATTTTCCAATATTCAACTCGTGGTGGCTACAACTAGTTTTTCTCATTTAGAAAATACTTAAAACATCTGTGATTATTTTTAGCTGTTAGTTAGCAAGATTAGCCAATAGAGGCTGCTTTCCAACCCCATAATCCAAATAGGCACCAGAATACATGAAGAGAATTCTCATGTTCAAAAACAAGGTCAAGCTTGGAGAGAAGCAAGCAGCAAATAGTTTTCAGTCTTTTCATTTTAAAACTTCACAGATAAATTTTGATCAATACTTCTTCCACTGTAAACAGTAAAAAGAAATTAAACTCTCTTGCAAAGTACACGCTAAAAAATCTGTTAAAAATTCTAAATCTAAAACAGCTATCCTTTTGTTTAATTAATGAGAGAAATTAAACAGTATTTAGAGCTATAAAATCATGAACAGCATTAGTTCTTCAATTTGCTCAACGAAAAATTCCAGTATGATTTCATATGGAATAAGAGGAAGATAAGGTCTCAATTTAATCTCAACCATATAACACTGACACAAGAAAGCTGACCTGCAGACCATAATGAATGGAAATCATATCCTTGTTCATTTACAGAACCAACATGGACATACAAATTTTAAAGGACTAAATCACAATTACAAGCAAGTAAGCTTTGAAAAAGACTATACACAAGAAACAAAGAACATAAATTTGAAAAGTAAATGATAACCTAGAATCGACAGTCAAATATGAATAAAGACCCACATAATGACAAGTCACAAACAGCATGTACTATGAAAAAGGGGTAAAAGACATGAGATGCGTAAAAAAGAGAGAACCTGCCTATGCTGCTTGCTGCATGCACCAGATAAAGCTTGGACAGCATTAGCATAAAATTTTCTCATCTCAGATATCTTAAATCTAGAGAATTCACCCTGAAAAACCCGTAAAAATTCCCTCCATAACCTGTAACTCCCGGAATTCTGCACAAGTATCCTTTCCCACCTACCAATCAAAATGTCGGTGCTATCTCGACTCTGATAAGCCTTCATTAGAGAAAGTAGCAAATCTTCATTATCTGGATTTATTTCAGTTGCCTTTTCCAATATACTGATTTTCTTTTCAAGCGTTTGCAAACGAGCACCCTTTTGTGGCTGCATACTGGCAACTTTGTCTTGGAATTCAGCAAAAGCTAACCAAACTTTCTCGTCATGCGGCTTTTCTCTAGTCAACTTATTAAATTCCTTGGTTTGACGAAATATCTCATCTTCCCATGACTCCTCAACAAATTTAGCCCCTGAATGTGATTTGCCATCAGGCTCTGCATCATCCAATAAAGAGATGAAATCAGCAGAAGCACTTGAAACAGTCTTTTCAAGAGGAAGAACTCTGTTTCGCTTCAAGTTCCTATGGCGCTCTAGTGCAGCATATTGTGCAGACCAATACCTTCCCCCCAACCTAAGTTTAGCATCCAATCGATCAATGTCATCATCCTCATCAAAAACCGAAATCTTCTGATTCCATCTATAAAAACCAAGATCAGATAATTTCTTAGAATTGTGAAGCTTGTAGCGGGCAACATCCATCCTGCATAATGCAGCGCATTAGTCCCATCAGTAGCCAATCATTATAATCATCCACCGTCTTCCGTCCATATTAAAAGTAAATATAGCATTTCATGCTCAAACATGTTTCTGACAGTAATATATCAAATTCATTGCGTGTTCTAGCAAAAAAACAATTATAGTAATGATGGTCTTTAAAATCAACAAATTCAATGTGAAGCTGCAGTAAAAATCCACCGAATCCAAAGCAAACTCTTTACCTAAATATGTCAGCTTTATAACCTGACATGGCGGAAGAAAGTATAAAAGCATAAATATCTCAAAACTCTAGGAAGCTAAAACCCAACAGCCAAAAATAAATAAACAAAAGCAAGAAGAAGGAAAAAAGAATCTTTTCCTTCTACATTGCCTACTATATATGAATCACACAGTAGAAAACTTCACAAAGAACCATGTAATCACATAATATAAATCAATAAATTAAAAATAAAAAAAAAAACCAAGAGGAACTAAAGCCCACTAGACCAAGAAGTAGGAATTATATAACACCCATTTTCCAAAGTAATACTAAACTCTCAAGCTATAATATTTGCCTTCATTATTGAAAGCCCAATTCTTTCAGTAATTCCTTACACTACAAATTACCCATTCCAACTAAAAAGTAATTCAATGAAATATGAATAAAATAGAACGGAAAAAATTAATCTAAACAAAAAAAGAGAAACCAATTAATGTTACAAATACCTATAGAGACAACCGAAGGCTAAATTATCGCGGTCGCCGCGGGAATCGAAGTAGTATTCTTTAGTATTAGTAGTACCAGTTGCAGAAGAAGAAGCCCAGGTTCGAACATCAGGCTTTCTAGAGGCGATTGTATAGTCAGGAAATGAGGACGTAGTACTGGATAATTCCCTCTTCCTCCTCTTCTTTTTCTTCTTGTTCTTATTTTTCCTCCTCTCTTTCGTTTCTTCATCATCACTGTAAGAGCCTCGATCCGAAGCGGACGAATTCACCAGCTCATACTGCGGACCGGCTACTTTCTCCTTGTCTTTCTCTGCCCTATCCTCTTCTTCGGAAGATGGTTCTTCGAGCTGAGGTTGCTGGTACTGAGAAGGAACGGCGTTGTTTATGACGGAGTCGTCGGCGGTAAAGCTCGAATTTTGTAGCCATCCGGAGACGTTATCGTTATTGGTGGACGAGGGTTGAGGGAAAACGGGAAATAGCGACGTCGTTTGCGGAGGTTTAGTGGTGGTTCCGGCGTCTTCTTCCGCCATGCGTGTGTCGTTCTGTTCACTTTCAGTTCGCGCAGAGAAACTTATTCAAAACAGCACCGTTTGGATTTTATTTTTATTTTTTTGAAAATCAAAATTACATTAAACTCCTTGAAGTTTGGCCATTTATTATCTTAGGCAAGAAAATTTTGTTTGATATTTTTCCAAATCCAAGAAGCCAAATTATTATTATTATTTTTAAAAGTAAATAAGTAATGGTAAAAAATAAGCAATAAGTAATTTCTTGTTTCTACCAAACCTAGAAATGCAACCCTAATGAATTTCAACTCCATTAAGATAATGGATTTACAAGCCTTTTTTTTGGCAAATTTTTTGTATATGTGCTCTTTTGTGTGAAAAAATTATGGTTTTCATAATTATCAATAGAACATTTGATAACTACACAGAACATTCAAGCCCATTTGCAATGAATTGAAATAAAATTGGTTAGGGTCACATAGTGAAACTTGTAACGTTAGTAAAACTTGAATAAATGTACCTATAAGATATAAGAAATGTTTTTTTATTGTTTTCGACAAATAATATTTTTGCACGTCAAATCTTATATGTATTCAAATACTTCGAACAAGTAAATAATGCTTTTAGAAAAATGAACAATTAAAAAGCATTAATAAATGTTCATATGTTATGAATCATGCAAATTGTGGATATCCATTTATATTTCTTCACATTATTCTATATAACTCTCAACTTGTTCATGATTTATTTGTCTTAAACACATGTAACTCTCACTACCTTATAACCTATGTAACACCTTATCTTGTAACTTATGTAACACCCCTAATTGATGTACATTATGTAACTTACATTTAGGTTCTTATAACCTCCAAGACTATTATGTGGGAGGATGAACCATAAATTTATATAAATAGAGATTTAGTAAAGGTATGGAGAAGAGAGAAAAAAGATAAAAAAATTTCACTACAATTTGTGTTCTTTACATTTCTTCTTTACTATTATTCTATTTACTAGTTTACTACATTTTAGAACCGGAGTAGTAATACTACTTACTAGTATTTTCATAATACGTTATCAGCACGAAGCTCTAACCAATTTCCATTCCTTCGGGTAAGTTAGGTGAGATTTTTTTTTTCTATTAGTTATATTTATCACTATGGCTAACCTTGCAAAACTTGAGTTTGTTGCGCTTGATATTACTGGAAAGAATTATTTGTCATGGGTGCTAGATGTTGAAATTCATCTAGATGCAAATGGTCTTGAAGAAACTATCAAAGAAGGGAGTAAAACCACAAGTCAAGAAAATGCCAAAGCGATGATTTTTCTCCATCACCACCTTGACGAAGGGTTGAAAAGTGAATATCTGACGATTAAGAATCCCTTCATTTTGTGGAGTGGTTTGAAAGAAATGTATGAATACCAAAAAACGGTCATTCTTCCAAAAGCTCGTTATAATTGGATGCACTTGCACTTACACTTACAAGATTTCAAAACTATAAGTGAGTATAATTTAGCAATTTTCAGAATCAGTTCACAATTGAAATTATGTGTAGAACAAGTTACTGATGAGGATATGTTAGAGAAAACCTTCTCCACCTTTCATGTATCTAATGTGCTCTTGCAGCAGCAATATCGTGAAAAGGGTTTTAGAAAATACTTTGAACTGATTTCTTGTCTTCTTGTTGCTGAACAAAATAATGAGCTTTTGTTGAAAAATCATGAAGCCCTCCCAACTGGTGCTGCTCCACTTCTTGAAGCAAATATGACAACCCTGCAATCTAATTGAAAGTGTGACTGTGGCCTTGGATGTGGTCGTGGTCGTAATAATTATGGTGGTCATACCAAAAATGCTACTAACCACCAGAAGTAGGCAAGTAATGATGAGAAAGGTGGAGACCAAAACAAAAAGAAAGTGGATAATAAGTGCTATTACTGTGGCATAAAAGGCCATTGGTCTCGTACCTATCGTACGCCAAAATATCTTGCTGATCTCTATCAAGAAACATTGAAAAATAAAGAAAAGAAGATAGAGACGAATTTCATTAGTGATGATTTTAATTATGACCATGGTCTTAGTGACAATGGCTTTACTGATTTTACTTCTTTTGATGTTGCTGATTTCTTTGTCAATCACCCTGAAGGTGATACTAATCACTAGTGATTGTACAAGAATAACTTTTATTTAAATAATTTGATGCAATAAATTTTTAATTTGATGTTTTAAATCTTTATTATTGAATATTTACTTTAATGCCTTTCTTTTGTGTTTTACAAAATTGTATACTCATTTGGAATTTTTATTTTTTTGGTGAAGAAAATGGACATTCCAAAAGTAAATAACAAAGAATTATGTCTTGCAGATAATGCAACAACACATTCCATTTTTAAGGATAAGAAATATTTTTCTTGTCTAATTATGAAAAAAGCCCATGTTAGTACTATATGTGGTAGTGCAAAACTAATTGAAGGCTCCGGAAGTGCAATTATAATTTTGCTTGGAGGAACAAATTTTTGCATTGATGATGCATTATATTCATAAAAGTCACAAAGGAATTTGTTGAACTTTAAAGATATCCGCCGAAATGGATATCATACTGAGACTACAAATGAAGGTAATAATGAATACTTGTATACTACAAGTATTTCTCCTCAAAAGAAAGTTGTATTGGAAAAATTACCTTCTTATTCCTCTGAGTTGTACTACACATATATTACTGCGGTTGAAATATATGTAACAGTAAATCAGAAGTTTACTAATTATGATGATTTTGTTGTTTGACATGATCGGTTGGGCCATCCTAGTTCTATAATGATGCGAAAAATAATAGAGAATTCATGTGGTCATTCTTTGAAGAGTCAGAAGATTCTTCAATCCCATGAATTCTTAAGTGCTGCTTGTTCTCAAGCATAGTTCGTAGAATCAAGATTTTACGTAGAATCGATTTGGGATAGTAGAATCGGATCGGTAGAATCGGATCGTAGAATCGTAAGATTCTATAAAAAATGACCAAAATAATTATAATTATTCATATTTTATCACCTACACTAATTTTTTCACAAAAATAAGTTATGTACTTGTGCTAAATTGTAGAAAATCAACATTATAAAATATTAGATGTATATGCGTTCTGAATTTTGTCCAAATCCTGTTTAACAACAACATATATCATTCAACCACATTCTACACAAAATAATAATAGCACTAACTAAAAAAACAGAAAAACGGCGCAATGTGCTTCAGTTCAGAAAAAAAATCAGAAAAAAATAAAATAGAAAAATGATTCTACTAACAATTTTGTACAATTCTGACTGATTTTGACTGATTCTACCTTTCTACTAACGATTCTACTTGCTGAACGATTTTGTGTGATCCAAGATCGATTTTGTTAGGTGGGATCGTAGAATCGTGCGATTCTATGATCCGGATCGCGATTTTAACAACTATGTTCTCAAGGCAAGTTAATTGTAAGGCCATCACCAATGAAAATTAAAATCGAATCTCCTGTATTTTTGGAACGCATACATGGAGATATATATGGACCTATTCAGCCACCTTGTTGACCATTTCAATATTTTATGGTTTTAATTGACGCATCAACGAGATGGTCACATGTATGTTTATTATCAACTCGCAACCTGGCGTTTGCGAGATTGTTGGGAGAATTAATTCGGTTAGATGCTTATTTTTCTAATTATCCCATTAAGACAATACATCTTGACAATGCTAGTGAATTTACTTCACAAGCTTTTAATGATTATTGCATGTCTGTTGGGGTATGTGTTGAACATTCTGTAACTTATGTTCATACACAAAACGGTCTAGCAGAATCGTTTATAAAGTGCTTGCAATCAAATTGCTTGACCATTACTTATGAGAACTAATCTTCCAACTTCTGCTTGGGAACATGCTATTTTGCATGCAACAGCATTGATTCGCATAAGGCCAATGAATTATAATGAAGTCTCCCTATTACAATTGGTTCATGATCAGGAACCAAATATTTCTCATCTGAGAATTTTTGGAAGTGCGGTTTATGTTCCTATTGCTCCACCACAACACACTAAGATGGGACCTCAAATGAGGTTGGGTATATATGTTGGGTATGAATTTCCATCAATAATTAAATATCTTTAGCCAATGACTGGAGATTTATTTACAACTCGATTTGCCGATTGTCATTTTGATGAGTCAATTTTCCCAACATTAGGGGGCGGCAAAATAAAGCCGGACAAGAAAATTGGTTGGAATGAATTATCATTGTCTCATTTTGATCCTTATACAAAGCCATGTGAACTAGAAGTTCAAAAGATAATTTATTTACAAAATTTAGCAAATCAATTGTTAGACACTTTTATTGGCCTAAAGAGAGTTACTAATTATGTTCCGACTGTAAATGCTCTTATTAGATTTGATGTCCCTGAAAGACAAATGACCACCGCAAATGAGTCTAAGGTACGCCTGAAGTGTGATTGACCAATCGGTTCCAAAGATAAAATTGCTCGCAAAAGAAAATGAGCAAATGATTCTGATGGTCAAAACGAGGAAATTACAACTTTTGAAGAATTTCCCAACATGGCTAGTAAAAAATTTTCAGACGAAATTCAGGTACCTGAAAATGCTGATAATTATGATATCTCAATTAATTATGCCATGACTGGGGAAAGATGGAACCAATCGATAATTAACATCGACGATAAATTTGTCTATGCTGCAGCTATTGCCATTATGAATAACAATGAGGATCATGAGCCAAGATCTATAGAAGAATGTAGATGTAGAAATGATTGGCAAAAATGGAAAGAAGCAATTCAGGCTGAATTAAATTCACTGGTTAAACGTAAAGTTTTTGAATCAGTGATACGCACACCAGAAGATGTGCAACCCACTGGATATAAATGGGTTTTTATGCGTAAGGGAAATGAAAAAAAAATGAAATTGTGTGATATAAGGCACGTTTTGTTGCACAAGGTTTTTTACAAAAATTTGGTATTGATTATGATAAGACATATTCTCCTGTGGTGGATGCAACTACTTTTCGATATTTACTTAGTCTGGCATCATATGAAAAAGTTGAACTGCGTCTCATGGATGTCTTTACTGCCTATTTATATGGCTCACTTGATAACGATATCTATATGAAAATACCTGAAAGATTTAAATTGCCTAAAGGGCATGAACATAGTTCTCAAAATCTTTACTCGATTAAATTATGTAGATCTCTTTATGGCTTGAAACAAGCTGGACATATGTGGTATAATCGTCTCAATAAATATTTGTTGAAAGAAGTCTATAAAAATGATTTGGCATGTCCATGCGTTTTTAGAAAGAGATCTAATTCAGGATTTGTCATTATTGCTATTTATGTTGATGATTTAAATCTTATTGGGACTCCTGAAGAGCTCCAAAAAGCTGCTGATTGTTTAAATAAAAATTTGAAATGAAAGATCTTGGGAAGACAAAATTTTGTCTTGGTTTGCAAATTGAACGTTTGAAAAATGGTATCTTCCTACATCAGTTAGCTTATATAGTTAAAGTGCTTAAAAGATTTTAGATGGATAAAGCACACCCTTAAACACACCTATGGTTGGAAGGTCACTTGATGTGCATAAAGATCCTTTTCGACATTGTGAAGGTGATGAAGAACTACTTGGTTCAGAAGTACCATATCTTAGTGCTATTAGAGTATTAATGTATCTTGCTAGTTATACACGACCAGATATATCATTTGTTGTAAATCTACTAGCAAGATATAGTTCTTCACCTACACGAAGGCATTGTAATGATGTTAAACATATATTTCATTACCTTCAAGGTACAATTAATATGGGTCTTTATTATCCTAAAGCACTCAAGTCTAATCTTATAGGTTATACAAATGCTGGATATCTATCAGATCCCCATAATGTCCAGTCACAAACAGATTATATTTTCACATGTGGTGGTACTGCTATTTCTTGGCGTTCTATGAAGCAAACTATAATTGCCACTTCTTCTAATCATGCTAAAATATTGGCCATCCATGAAGTAAGTCGGGAGTGTTTTTGGTTAAGATCTATGACTCACCATATTCGAGAGTCATGTGGTTTGCATTTGGACAAGGAAGGTCCTACTATTTTATTTAAAGATAATGCTACATGTATTGCTCAATTAACGGAGGAATATATCAAAGGTGAAAGAACAAAACACATCTATCTAAAGTTCTTCTTCACACATGATCTCCAAAAGAATTATGATATTAATGTTCAACAGATTTGTTCAAGTGATAATCTAGCAGATTTATTTACAAAGTTATTACCAACTTCAACATTTGAAAAGCTGGTTCATAGGATTGGGTTGCGTCGACGGAAAGATATCCAATGATGTGCTCAAGAGAGGGAGTAATTGTACACTGTGCTCTTTTTCCCTTAGCCAAGGTTTTTTCCCACTAGATTTTTCTTAGCAAAGTTTTTAACGAAGTAGTGTTACATTTTAATGTATTCTTTTTCCTTCACTAAGTTTTTTCTAGTAAGATTTTAATGAGGCATTTTTCTCAAATACGAACATCCAAAGGGGAGTGTTATGAATCATGCAAATTGTGAATGTCCATCTATATTCCTCCACATTACTCTATATAACTCTCCACCTGCCCATGATTTATTTGTCTTGAAGACATGTAACTCTCACTACTTTATAACCCATGTAACACCTCATCTTGTAACTTATGTAACACCCCTAATTGATGTACATTATGTAACCTACATTTAAATTCTTGTAACCTACAAAACTATTATGTGGGAGGATGAACCCTAAACCTATATAAATAGAGGTTTAGCAAAGGTATGGAGAGTAAAGAAAAAAGAAAAAAAAATTCACTACAATTTGTGTTTAGTACATTTTTTCTTTACTATTATTCTATTTACTAGTTTACTACATTTTAGAATTGAAGTAGTAATACTATTTAGTTGTATTTTCATAATATCATAGTGTTAAAAGTTTAAATGAAAGTTTTTATATATTATTTAAAAGGAAAAATTACAAAAATAGTCAAGTATTTAAAAGGTTGTGATAACAAATAGAAAAGCCTGCCGAGAATAAAAATGTAAAGCAAAGGATCACTTTGCCAAAGTATCAATGATTCATTGTCTAGATTTTGTTTCTAACAAATGAACTACCATATGAGAGATATTGGACACAGTTGCCATATTAGGTAGAATGGTATAGCACGCATAATTTTATGGGAAAAAATTAAAATTTAGCGGACAAATTATACACATTTTAGAAATCAAAATTATTATTTTTTTATTAATTTACTGCACTGCATAAATCTAACGATGCAGCTATTGTATTCAATATTTGTTCCTACTATATAACTTCCCCTCACATAGCTTAGTCTCTTGTACAAAATGAAAAGAATCAGCAAAACTGATGAGTATATTAACAAAAAGACGATGAGGGTGGGGGGTATGCAAAAATTTTCAACACTGCTAACAGCAAACCAATGGTTTCTTGAGATCCTATACTATTAGTTATACACTACTCTTGAGGACTAACTAATTACCCATGCACAAAACACACCAGACTTGATCTGCAACGAGTTTAGTTGAGCTGGAGCTGATGCGGAGCAGAGCTCGAGAATATTTAGAACGTATATACTTGGCTTTGCTATGTATCAGTTGAGCTCAACCACACGTAGCTTGTTCCAATTCTGAAGGGCCATGGCATGAGCTTTTTGCAGACGCCTGCCTTCTTGATGCCGTCATGCAAACTTTTGCAGCCTACGTTGAAGGGCACAACTCGAAACTAAGTGAGATGAGAGGTGCCAAAGCATCAGGAACTGGAAATGAATGACGATCCATACATTTGATCAAGGATGATGACTAGGGCCATAGCCGAAGCGGACTCAATTCCAGGCTCATGTACTATAAGATGGAAAACATCCAACCCAAATCTCATCCCTCCAACGGCTTCCTTCCTCTTGATCTCTGCCACACGCCGCCGTCTATCATCATACACCGCGCAACAGCGTCGCGAATAAGACCCCTCTATCTCATACATCACCCTCTTCTCTGCAGACGTTCTATTACCATTCTCATCATTTCCACAGAAAGAGATGGAAGTCACTTGAGCTAAAGACTTAGAATTGAAGATGTTCACAAGCTTCCTAACAGAATACCGAGGATTAACCGCTTCCTCGCCCTCAAACACCAGCCAATTCTCCGCAAGGCTCAATCTCTGCAGGCAATATTCATCAGATTATAGCCCATATGGTATGAATATAGTCCAATCACGACTGTAAATAAAAATGATCATGCAACAGATTCATCAAGCTATTGACACTCATCCAAATAAAGTCCAAACCTACTTCATAAACATGTGTATGAAATCCAAAAATAGTACAGTCAACCATTCCCTATCGGAGATGAACGCAAAAGGGCTACTTAATCTCTCCCGGACGACAGATGTTGAGGTCGAAAGTGTGTGAATTGAGACGATTACAAATGGAGAAAACAAAATGGCCCATATCAAGTGAATAGGTGTTCACTATGTATAAGATTGACCCACAAACCATTCCACCAAACTACAAAATTAGAGCAAAAGCAAATAAAGAAAAAAGAATCCATAGATACCTTGCGACGGATGGTTAGCAGAGACTTGCCAGAGGCATCCATAAGAAAAATCTCTCCTCTACCACCAGCCATGTAGTTGTCAACACGAAACACCAGGTTCCCCTTGGCATCAAACACGGTAAAACCATCACAATTCAGGAGGAGGGATTTTTTCCAAACTGTAAGCACTACTGATTCCGAAGGCTTTGTCAGATGATCATCACGATGATGATCATCTGAAGAGGCAGCTGCATTTGGATATACCTTTGTTCTTGCCATTGCTTTGGAATTCAGGCTCTTTCTTAGTACTATATATTTACCCTGAAAACGAAACTCAGGAAGTGAAGATGGAGAGAGCGTTCTTCTATTTCTTCACCCTTTGTATCTGAAAATTGCAGTAATATATAGAAGTGGGATGTCATGTCAATGACTCCACGGATGGATGGATGGATGGATGGAATCATAGAATGGCATGGTTTATATGTCGGCCATCCACAGAATCATGATTAAAATTTGTCATGGAATATAATAAGAGAGTCCACTCAAACTTCTTTTGGTTGGATGGTATAAAGATTCATTTTATGTCAACTTCTTTGGCCAGCAAATGATGTGTGTATTGTTTACTATTTGTTTGCTTGGGATTGAAGCAGGGATGAATGGATGATGATGAATTTGGTGACAATAAAATACGCATAAGCAATTTGAACCGGACTATTCTTGTGGCTGAGAATGAATTCGCGGCAGAGATATTTTGTTCTAAAAATGGATGGGTTTGGACTTTTTTACGCTGGCCTGCCAAGCCGGTGCAGCCCTGACCCAAAAAAAAAAAACCTCCTCCAGCAAATTATGACTTTTCCAAAAAACAATTCATTTTAAATAAATATAAGTACAACATACTTAATATATAATTATATTTCTAATTTTCTTTTCTCAATTTTTATATTAATAAAAATAATATAAAATTTTGGTCTAAAAATGAACTTTTCTTGCAAGATAAAGAAAATTTTTAAAAATAGACTTTTTTTTAGAACAAAAGGAGTATAATTTAATTAAGAGTAATAATATTTTTAATGAAAAATAATAATAATTGATATTATAAGTATAAAAAGATAAAATCATATTTCATTATTTTATATTTTTTAAAAAGTAATAATTAAATTTTGTCTTTTTATACTTGTTAAATTTATCACTATAATTTGTCACTGCAAAAAATTATCAAAAATATCATTAGTCTATGCTTCATTTGTATTGATATTTAGTGAGCAAAAAAGAATAGGCAGATTTGACCTAGTCATTTATTAAATAAATTGATAGATTAAGCAGTTTCAAACCACCAAGCAAAATTTATAGTTTTTTTTTATGACACTAAAACTATGTAATAAAACTTTCTCTAGAATACAAAGTTTGCAAGGATAATTCAAAAAAAAAAAAAAAAACTAGTTTCATTACAAAAGTACTTTTACATAATAAAATCGTTTCAAAACATATCCAATTTGTAAAAACATTAATAAATTAAAATTAAATACTATCATCGATGAATACTTCTAAAATTTATTTTGGTTTTCATATGGTAGAATCTCCTAAGGAAATATAAAATTTTTAAGGACATTAATGAATCAAACTAAATATCTCTTAAGTACCCCTAGAGCTAACTTAATCGTAATGGGATGCATAATATTGCTAGCTTGTCTGCCATTTTAGCATTTTCCTCTGCTACATACATTTTGCATGTTCACTTGTTCAGTATAACTTTAGAAACCACTTCCCCTGTCCCCAACATCCCACCTTATGGCCGGTTGTTCAATGGACTCCTGCGTAGGGTCCTCCTAGCTTGTGAAGTTCAGAACATACTTCAGGTTTCACACAACAATATGCCAACAAAAGTGACAACACTCAGTCCCTCCCAATGAATGCAAAAAGTGATTGTGTTTTGTTTGGTAGTTATGGTCATCCTTGCATTTGAGCAATGGCACTTGCAATGTTTGAATGGCACCAGCAACCCCAAGCAATCCAACAAGCTCTATGATACAATCAATATCATGGAGAAAAATGCAACTTTCTGCACACAGGAAAGTGTGATAGATATGAAGGCAATTCAATGATCTTCCATTACCCTAAAGGCTAAAACAATTTGCTCTATATACCCATAAAGATAACTCCAGCAAATTCTGCAGTGCATACCAGATTATGTTCTTGTGTAAGGAAAGTGGGACTGGGAAACAGAGCAGGAGCTATGCTATTGGGATTCAGTTACAGCTCAACTACATGAAAATGATGAAAAAAAATCTTCAACCATTTCAAGTGATGAAATAGTTCCGCAAGGGCTGCTTTCGTACTAATACAGAGCTGCCAAAAAGTTATAGGCAAGCCAAAATTGGATAAGCCAGAGCCAGCTATTGCACAAGCTTTTACTAGATAGCCTAAAAAATTATCACACATCATGTACAACAAGATTGAAGAGTTCCCTTCCACTAAGTAAGGTAAACCAAAAAGAAACCTACTGTTACATATGACCCATCCAACCTCACATCCTTGGTTGAGATAAATCAGAATACAACTCAATAGAGGGGAAGGAAAACTAAACACTAACTGTTCACACCTTCGATTGTGCAAGCACAGGGAGTGGAGTCCAGTAAGAATCAATTAAATCAACACAACCTGGACCTTTCTTAGGGGTTTCCACCCTGGCAAAAAAGCACATGAATTCAGGAACAACTCCTGCAGATTGAATCAACAAAGCAATTCCAATTCATTCAAGATGATATTGGCTCATAAGGGTATGATAGCCATGGGTGTTTCAGAGCCTCTGACGCTGAAGGACGCTTCTTTGGATTTATTTCAAGCAGATGAGCTACAAAGTCAATGAAACCTTGATCACCCATTGGTAACCGGTGCCTCAAGGATGTCTTTTTGGGGATCAAGTATTCCAATCTGTTGGTCTCCTGTAAACACGAACCAAAATGAATGAATGCAAAACACAAATACCCAGTACCAATATACTGTTGACTATGTATACTCTGCAAAAACTGAGATGGGGTAACTTACCTGATTCCGTTCATAAAGCATGTGATTTTTGGTAAAATACTTGTATGTATCCCGTCCTTTGGCAAGCATTTCTTGGTCAATGGATCCTATGATTCCTATAACGCGAGCAAGTAGAGTTGCAGGAGAATCATTTTGGAAGAGGACCTAAAACATGGCAAAAAAACGTTAAACATTTCTGCAATATCGGCCCACACATTCAAGACACAAATCTAATGATGTGAACAATAACCATACAAGTCAGTTGTTAAAAAAATAAAATAAATAATAAAAATAAAAACCAACAAGAAATTTGACATGGAATTTTGCCCCAAATAAGACCTAAACAATATAAGTTTAAGGAAAAAAAAACTTTAAAAATATCCAAAGGGACCCCAGACAGTACTGGCATTGTTCACATATAACAACCAACATGAAAATTGATCATAACACACTTCACAAGAAAGCTTTTCATTTACATGATAGATACAGGAATGAGGAATGGGAGAAAGCACCAAACTTCAGTTCACATAACCAAGAAACAAGGTCATAATATTCTCCAATTCCACCATTTAAGAACTTATCTCATTCAATAAAATGCCCCATAATTCTTTCATTTGCGAGCTAGTCTTTTACTGAGTGTGTAGGACTTCTATTTATTTTATTTTTCGTCATTTGGAAAAAGGCTATTCCTGAGATTTGATCCCGAGACTAAACTCACTATAAGCCTTCAAGGGTCTTGTTGGTGGCCAACTTGGCCTGGTTGAGTGTGTAGGACATGTAGGAGAATGGGATTTTAGGCAAGAATGAGTGTGCAGGACAATGGGAGGCAAATTCCCAGGCTTTGATTTTCAGAGAGGTAGTTAGAAGCCGAAGGCAACAAAAAGAACAATGTAGAGTCTCTTTAGGTTTTGTTAAATAGCTTCCCTTTTCCATGCAAGTTTTAATTTTAAGTACCAGAATCTAATTCTCATGTGAAGACATACTTTTGGTTTTGCAAGTCTATTTCATTAACTCCATTTCCAAATCATCATTGAGAAGGTATGTAGACACAGCAGTCAAAACTGAAGCCCTCTAAACTCAGTCTGGCAAAAACACATGGGATTGGAAGGCAAATGTATCCATGGGACACAAATTTTCCAGCCTATTAAATTCAAATTCATACATAAAAGCACATATTGGAAAATGTAGAATGGACGAAATAAGGTGTTGGCACAATCATATGTGGACCTGACAGATCTTGTTTTGCATTAACTTCAACTTCATTTTCCCACATGAACTACCATGTTATTATACTCTCAAGAGATTAATGGTTCCAAACAGGTGGCAGCCAAACCATCTTTTTGATGAGAAATATTAACCAAAGAATTCAAGTTACCATTAATTACTTGGCCAAAACCATCCTTGAAGAATTTTCCAGTTACGATCAATTTACATAATCAGGTTAAACTAAAGAATAAAAGTCATAACAATTCCAGTGAAGTTGATATCAAATTTTCTTGGTCTTTTGGATTGACTATAAAACTTTATGATTCTGGATAGCAAGTATTTTCCTACAGTCCTCTAAAGTTTCTGAGAAGAAAAGGGGAGCCTTGGCGCAGCACTAAAGCTGTTGCCGTGTGACCGTGAGGTCACGGGTTCGAGTCATGGAAACAACCTCTTATAGAAATATATGGTAAGGCTACGCACGTATGCAGAAGCTTCTGTGCACTGGACTGCCCTTCTAAAGTTTCTGATAAGAGAGATCTTATAACAATAATTTGCAGAACTTTAACCAGTCTTAGAGACTGGCCATCTTTTAAACAAAATAAATTGTCCATTTTATATTTTTTAGGACTAGCTAACCTTTCATTTTAATTTTTTTAAAAGAAACCAAAGTAACTCTAGGAGATTTCACAAGATTACCTGCCAGTTACAGCGTTGAGTTTCAACTAGACTTACTTCAAAACAATTATAGAAATGTTCTTGATAATGTAATCTATAGAACTTACATTTCCAGTGCAAAGTTCAGCCAAAATGCAGCCAAGGGACCAGATATCAATCTTTTTATCATATGGAAGGCCCAAAATGACTTCAGGTGCACGATATGACCTAGATTGCACATAGGAACAAAGATGATCTGTTTCAAAACAACTGCTTCCCAGATCAATGACCTTCACCTCACACCGACTGTAGCTTTTGACAAGAATATTCTCAGGCTTCAAGTCGCAATGTATAAGGCCAAGACCATGCAAAAATTGAAGTGCCTCCAAGCATTGAATAGTAATCGACTGCAAAGTTGATTCACATGCACATGAGTTAACAAGCATATCAATATTGCGCAAACCCTCAAAAATTCAGGATACCACAAACCTGGAGTCTTGGCATTGTAAAGTAAACCTCCCCTCCAGATTCTCTATTAAATTTATGAAACTCGTATAAATTAGCCTTGAGGAGTTCACACACAATTAACAAATGCTCCTGAAAATACAATCAAATGGTCTCAGTAATTAATTCCACCACGCAACAATATTTCATCAAAACCTTTTTCAACATTCAGCTATCACAAGAGGGAATTGGAATAGAAAAAAGTAAATCTATGCACAAGCATCATACAGATCCACTTACTCGATAGTAAAAATAATCATACAAACGAAGAATATGGTATTTGTCACCAGGGTCATGCTTGTTAACATACTTGAGAAGCTTTATCTCATCAAGGCTCTGATCAAAAAAATCTTTATTGTTCTTTATAATTTTAACACAGACATCCATGCCAGTGTGAAGATCATGTGCTTGAATAGCTTTACTAAATGCTGCAGATCCAAGATACTCTGTAACATGATAACGCCCAGCAATGACTGAATTTAAAACAACATGAAAGTTTTTGTCCTCTTCAAAGCCCGTTCTGCGCAACAAAAAGACAGTTACAAAAGAGAAGAAAATCAATCCAAACACAAAAAGAATCTCCAATATCATAGCAAACATAGAAGGATCCAGAAGAGCTAAAATTTCAGTAATCATCATAGTGACTAACAGCTTGACACATACTGCGAAGTGCACATGGTAGTCAGAATATAATTTAATTTCAGTTTAAAGGAAGGATACTAAAGTTAGCAACAGCAAAAGAATACAATTATCTCCTTATTAACTTTACTACTATAGGACTTGCAATATCTACAAATATTTTACAGTAATGGAAAGGAAAAAGAAAACATTTATACAAACCCTTGACACTCAGCAAGAATTCAGCAGAAACTCAGTCCCAAAGAATGTACTTGATACTCATCAAATTATCATTCTCAATCTTCAGGCTGCCAATCATTTAGTACATATGAACCCCTGAGAGCAATTTTTAGGCTGACAAGAATAACCTAGCAGCCTGAAAGCCGGGATTTCTTGCCAAGGGCAAGCTTCTTCTATCCTTAGACAAACTTAAAGTGGGAGCAAGAATTTTGAGAGACCATCTTGAAGGCCATTCTATGTCCATTTCGAGCTTGGTGGGGGGACAGCATTGGCAGTCAGATAGGCATAACCTCTTTTTTGTTTAAAACAGTTGGTTATTGGAAACAAAATGGAACATTTGGTATCCACCTAAGGTAAATACTATTAGTTACTACATCCCATCTCATTATGGAAATCATTAATTTTCAAGAATGCACTCAATATGGAAAGGGAAAGAACATCAACTAAAAGTTTATCAATGCTGAATGATCTATCAATTGTTGCACTACCACATGTATCCTACAAAAAATCAAACATGTGACAGATGCCAGGACGACAACATAACAGCCAATTTGCTATTTCTTTGTCCTTTGGATGCTAAAATTCCTTTATATAAATTGATTTAATTGTCGTAGTTCCAGTTGTGAATTCAGTTCTTCTGTATGGAAGCAGAAAAGGGTTAGGGAATAACATGTTTGAGGTTTCACATATCAAAAACGCCCCTCAAGATGTTTAAAACAAAACAAAAACGACTGCTTAAAACACAAGCAATAAATGTATGTCCTGAAGCCCAAATATCATGCATAACAACTTGTACACATTCAGCATCCTAAAGCTCACCACAAGCCAAAAATTTTATAAGAGAAAAGCAATAGAAAGACAAAAGAGCACAAAACATGTGCAGTGCAGTTATGGTCATAAAACGTAAACTCTTATTAGCTTGTAATACATTCAGCGGTACCAGGATTATGCCCACAGAATCTGAAATTCACAATCTAATATAGCTCCAAATGTTCAGATATCCAACCCAGAGCAACAATAAGAAAACCATAGCATATTAAACATCTAAGACAGAAAAGAAAATTAAAACTAAGACTAGTATTCAGGAAAAACAATAACCTGTTTTTCCGGTGCACAATCTTAAGATCAAAGGTTTCAAATTCTTCCTCCTGTGCCTTTATCTGTTTTACTTGTTCTTGCACAGCAACAGTCTCCTCATCCTCAAGTAATGCCCCTGGATCTTCTTCTGTTGCCCTTGCTCTGGCTATAATATCATCTTGTTTCTTTGCGTTCTCTGTTTCAGTGTAAGCATAATTTGAAAGTGATGAAGGACTAGAATTTGCAGATCCTGCCGCATGAGCATTGTTTCCATCCCTTGAACTCTTCACAGGTGAAGACTCACTGCTTTTACGCCTCCAAGGAGCAAGCATGTCATCATTTGTCACCAAACAATCGTCAGCTTCTTCACTCAAAACAGCATTGCCTTTATTTGACCACAAAGACTTTCCTGTGCTTTCCTGGACCAACTCTTTATCTCTAGGAGGAGGAAAAGAAAACCCACCATCTAGGTGATTCTTGGCCTGCGAATATGCATCTTTATCATTTACACCCACAAAATTATCCAAATTGCATTTGTTTGACTTCCTTTTTTCACTTTTTGGTACTTCACAGTAGTTCTTATCTGAGTCACGCTGCACGCGTCGGGACACTCCAATACCAATTTCTGTATCAGGGTAGTACTCTAAATCCCCCTCACTGCTACCACCAACCAAACTCTCTCGGACTTCACTGCCTATATCAGCGGCATCACTATTAATCCCTACTCCGATAGATCTGACTGAACCATGCAGCTCATCATCCATGCAAATATCATCTAATCGAGGCCTTCCACAATCATTCACAACCTTCCCATCACCCAACATGATAAGTTCATTAGTCTGAGTGACAAAACCCCGCCAAACAGGTTCTGCGCGCATCAAATTTAATTCCTCTTCATCCATCAGCTGTCCATCATAGTGAGCAATCAAATCATTTTCATCATTTCTCCTATACATTTCAGTCACTGACATCCCTATGGGATCATCAGAAGGACCAGCTGGGTCAACATTTTTTGACTGGAAATACCGCTCACCAGAAAAGTAGGAATCCTCTTCAGCAAATGACTGGTCATCCCCATCATTTTTGTTTTGTCCTCTATCTTGAGGATCTGGAACACTCCCATGTCCTGTCCCCTTCTCGTTGTCACTTGGATAATCAATTTCATGGGCCAAAAACCAGGTCTCATCTTCAATAGGCTGTCTCATGTAGCCAACATCATCATCATCCTCATATTCATCAGAGTCCCAATACTCATTTGGGTAGTCAATGGATTCACTCAATCCATCACCAATAGTTGCAAAACCAGATACTAGATCAGAAGTATCTTCAGCAATGCCCTGACTTACAGATAGCCAACTACCTCCAACAGGCCGTTTGCTTCCTATATCATATGAGAGGAAACTCATTTTTCCAAAAATTAACAACTTAAAATAACACCAAAATTAACATGCCAAGAGTAAGTGCTCAGAATACAAGACAAGTAGAAACAGCAATGCATCAATTCCAACACCAATAGTAGGAATCAATTTAGAACTAAAACATATAATACTTCAGATCCTCTCATCAATATACAAATATATTATACCGAAGTCTTACATGTAGCACTACCTTAAGCAGGCTGTCAAATAACAGTTAGTTGAATCCAAACCCCTTAGGTTTATCTCTCATGCTTTTTCACTGTCACAGGCATTTTAAGCCATCTCTCTGTTGTTTCTTTTACGTTTTAGGAACTGTTTTGCAATCTCATCATACGTGATGGAGAAAGATGTATGCACCAAGACAAGCCTAACCAATTTCTATCTTTTGCTTTTTTCCTTTTCTTCTTCTTCTTCTCTTCTTTATTTATTCATTTTTTTAAATTTTTTGTCATTCCTTCTTCACTGGAGACTAAACAAAGACTATCCATTTAACGCTTAGACCATTGAAAGATCAGGTAAATGATGACTCTCCTCAGATATGGCTATCGGTTCTCATAGAAAAGAAACTAAGCATTTCATAGTAAGCTAACTTAACAAGTAAACCTCAACTAGGAACCCAAAACATAAAGTAAATTTAAGAACATAGCTAATGATCATCAAAAGTTTGAACTTCCTCGGAACATACAGCTCCTTTCCACAAGAAAAGAAGGGGAAAAAATGTGGATGTTGCACTACAGACATTACGATAGATGAATTCCTACAATGGCAGTAAATTGGGAGAGGAAAACAGCAAACTATTATGAATCAAACAATTACGGTCTTACGAAATAGACACTGGCAGTCAATGGTAAAATTGCATATTGTAGTTCAAAAGAAAAGTATTTTTAAAAAAAACAAAAGAAAACAAAATGAATGGGGGAAATATCAGATGAGCAAACCTGAAGCATTAATTTCTTGTCCAATTGGAACATCCAAAAATGACCCTATAAGGTAAGCATTTTCTGAAGTTGTACACTTCGGGCCAATTCCATCAACTTGGAAATTCCCCTCCCAATTATTGAAGGGCTTGTCTTCTGACTTGAGCTTAACAGGGGGGAGCCTAGGAAACTCTTCCTTGTGGCTTTCAGGAGTATGAGGAAAGTACAAGGCATTAAAATCTTTTGGCTCACTTCCTTGAGTCTTCCCAAAGTATAAAGCTCTTCCTACCTCATCTACCTGTTCTTTTATTGCTGACCGCATATCATTCATCTCAGTCTTTCTTTTAACTTCCTTTTTGTCACCAGTGACAGAACTGTCATAACTGGTTGATGTATCACTTTTCGAAAATGGGAGAATAGTTTTCACTGAACAATCTTTCCACAATTCAGAAGATGGGTGTGAGAGTTCATCATTCCTGGACCATGGGTAATCCCCCAAGTCATTTTTAGCAGACCCTTCAGTTTGCTTGTTTGCAGGATCAACTTCCTTAAGGTCAGCATCTTGAGTTCTGTCGGGCTTCAGTTCCAGGGTTAACTTGCTTGAACCTCCAGGAAATGTTATTCTCTTTTCACCAGAAGAGCTTTCATCATCCCCACATTTCGCATTAGCCTTACCACTGTCCATAACCTCACCCAGACTCAGCTTTGATCTCCCAGAAACCTGAAACCCTGAAAAATTGTTTGCACTCACACTTCCAACATCATTCTGATAGGATCCCGTTGGGCCATTACTGTGAGCATATTTCCATGAATACAAATCAAGCACCATATCATCTGAACCCTTTGAAAATGTGAAATTCTTGCCACTTGCCCCAATTGGTTCATTAACTTTGCCCTTCTCCCCAGAGTTGGTCATACTCTTCCACTTGCTCTCAGACCCATTTTTCTCTGTCCCACACTCTATTTCTTTAACAATAAGTTCCTTTGAAACTTCACCACTGCTCCGTGAAGTAGACTCCTGCAAAACCTCCCCACTTCCCCGAGAACTAAAAGATATATTTTCCACAGCGGGTTTTCCCCCATTTGCTTCTTCAAATGGAGTACTCATTCCCTTGTCCTCAAGGGTAAGCTTCTGAAAAACCCCATTTAAATCAGGACGGTTACTCAGCTCACTACGCAATGCAGCCTCAGCCCTACTAAAATTGTTCCTTCTCAGAAATTCCAAGATCACATCAACTTTGCTCGAGTCCGCCATTAATAAAATTAATCAACACAAAGCTCCCAACTCAAAAGGAAGAAAAAAAAACCCCCAACAACTAAAAGCAACTCTCCACGGTACCTGAAAACAAGGTTTAAAACAAATCAAACCTTACTTTAAACTCAAAACCAAGAAAAACATTAATTCCTCATCTTTTCAACATACATTTCATCACAACCGTGTTTAAAATGCAGAACACCAATATGTAGGATATTAAGGCAATCTATCTAACCCAAAAGCACAACCCAAAATCCCATTTTTTTCATCGCATAATAAAGAAGGAAACTGAAGAGGAACAATCTGAAAGGAAAACTACTAAATCGTCCTCATAAAACTAAAATCCAGCAAGAACTAAAGTAAGCATTATACAAGGGACTAATAACAAAAGGCAATTAAAACCACACAAATCCCCAACGAAAAGAGAGAAAAATCGAACTTTTCCTCCCGGGATTTTCCCACATTTCCTCGGTAACAGAACGGTAAGAGAAAAAACCCTAGCCAAAAATTTCCCACTTCAGAAATTTCAAGATCTGGGGACGGCCAATAACTCGAACCCTAGAACCCATTACATTTACTCCGAAAACATGAGAAAACAAAAGAAAGATTGAGAAATGCAAATACAATTTCAGTAAAATTACTCAGAAAGAAAATTTAAAAGAAAAATAACTTACAGATCGAAGAATACGTTATCTCCGTAACCAAACACACATTTTCTTTGCAGAGTGATATTGATTCCATCGCCATAACCTCTCTGGGAGGGGAAACAAGAAACAATAAATTTGTTTTCCTTGTAGTATTCAACCAAACATTGCTTTACGTTTTTTAAGTGAGGAAGTGAACGTGATGAGTAGTTTTGGCCCTTTTGGGTATTGAAATTTATTTTTTTTATTTTCCATTTTTAGGAAATTTAAACTTTTCATTGTGATCAGTGAGAATTTATTTATTGTTGTTGTGGCTCGATATGTTTCTCCTAAAACTTTTTGAAATTTCACTGTGTCCCTTTGAATTTTCTTTGCATTGACCCCCCCAAATTTCTATTAAACTTTTCACTTTGCTTTGTATTTCACTTATTTACCCACTTGACATTGTGCTCATGTGTTTAAGGGTGAAAGAAATACTATGTGTTTTTTGGAGTGAGTTTTGCACTTGTAAGAGTTTTTTCTTTCCTAAATTTGGTACAACTTCATAAAGGAAAAATGGAGTGAAGAGAACTAAAAAAATTTTAACATTTAAAAGTATTAATTAAGTTATAATACTTATCGTATTGCTCATTCATAACTAAAAATAAGAATAAATTATTAACATTTAAAAGTGTAAAATTTTCACCTCGAATGATAAATTAAAAATGTCGAATAAAATCATTGAAATAAAACAACCAATAATTTTGACAAAATTTTTGCTTAATGAATTTTTCTTCTTCCACACTGAATGTAAGGCTATGCTTGAATAGTAGTTTTTTGAAAAACTTTTATTGAAAAGTGTAAAAATTTTGCTTGTAATCTTTTATAAGAAAAATCATTTTGAAAGAAAAATTAAAAAATGTGTTGGTGGAAGAAATGTTTTAAATAATGTGAGAAAAAATTTAGTGAGAATTTTAAATTTGAATTTTGAAATGAAGTAAAATGTCATTTAGAAGGTTTATTTTTTTTTTTGAAAAAAAAATAACTTTTCTTATTTAAGTTAATTCCTAAACATAGCCTTAAATCTCTTAAAGAGAATGTATGTTTATGTTATCATTTGCTCATTTTCAAATGATCTGGTTAAACCTATGCTATATAGTATTTCTAAACAAGGTTTCCATAGCATACACATGATACTAAGGCATAATAGCTTCTATTTTTAGGACTAAATTGATAGATTTTAAAAGTATTAGTACCTAAAACTGAGTTGTTTCCCAACTTCAAGAGACCAAACTGAAATTTCATAAAACTTTTGAAAACTACTGCAAATTTGGCTCAATTCTCTTTATTTATTTATGTCTCACTTCATACTTGATTTAGATGAGTAGTGGGGGCCATTTGGCCTACTGAGTACTGGCTCCTCCTGCATTGTTTGTTTTGGCCTTCATTATTTTTCAGGCCTGCCAGAAAAAAATAAATCATTGAATGAATAAAATTTTGATAAAAATGAAATAAAGACAATTTACGTGCATAGGTTTCCTCAGTTTGCCCATATGGGGTATTGCCCAGGTGAGCTTTGTCTTCTTGACTTGGACAGATCTTAGGATTGAATTTTTTTTTTTAATCAAAAACAATAGTTATACATTGATACTAAAAAATAATACATATACAAATATGCCTACTGTCATACATTGATACTAAAAAATAATACATATACAAATATGTCTACTGTCATGATAAAACTTTAGTTTTCACAGTGAAATTAAGGAAAACTATCGAAGAACAACAGCGATACAAATAAAATACCTAACTACTGTCTAAATTAGTTAAGCGACTGAAAACCTCATTTTTTGATTTCTACGGAAGCACCGCAATCAACATGTAAAGTTGCCTGAAAAAAAATGGAATGCATCCGCCGCCATGTATTTATCTGCTTTTAACACCAAATACTCCAATCACCCAAGTTCGGTCCACAAAGTCTCCATGAAGGAAGACAAAACCTTCCAAAAGGAGGACAAAATTCTAAAAAAGATGGACTACGATCCCTCTTAATATACAATCACACACTAGATCGCTCCTAACTACAATAATTTTGTGGAGACAATAGCCTTCCGGCTATTAGTTTAAAAAAAATAGTTTGAATTAATTAAATTGATCTTCGGATTGATGGAAGGGATAAATTTTGAGGGTTGAGATTAGGATTTGTAGTATTATAGGTATCAGTAACAATAGTGTACTTGGTACTTTAAGTGAATTAATTATTTAGGACTACGCATCTACTTTTCTCGATATTTGACTTTATTACTATTTTCATCCAAAAAAATTAATTTTAAAAATTCTTTTTTATTTTACAAAAATAGTTTACTTTCAGTGTAAAATTATTGTATTATTTTTACTAATAATGACAATATATGATTTAAATTTTAAAAAATGATAAAAATATACATTTAATTGTACATTAAGCAATTTATATTTTTTAATTAAAAAAAATTATATCAAATCAAAAGTGAATTTTTTTTTATAACAGAGGAAGTATCAATTACCTTATAAGATTTGAAAATATTATGATCTCTTGTTTTGACTATTCTTCGTGAAATGATAGAAAAACTAAACAAAAATATGATTTAATTCGTATTTTTCATATTAAATTTGCATTATAGTATTACTTATATTGACGTTTAACGTATATTCTTTACAAATAAATGTTTTTAACTAATTTCTTATTTATTTTAAAATCACTTATTACTTATGATGACTTTTAACATATATTTTTTTGAGTAAATATTTTTAATTTATTTTAAAAATACTTATTACTTATTAATTACGTTTAACATATATTTATTTTAAATGAATAATTTTAATTTATTTTTTATTTACTTTAGAAACATTTTTTTCTTATATTTTTGTATGATTTTTTTGTCATTTCATGAATTTTATACCAAAAACTAATTTTTTAATGATCGAAGAGGAAGATTGTAATATTTTGAAACATTAGGGAGAATTGGTAATAAAGTCAAATTTTAAGGAGGGTAAAAGTAATTTACTCTATTATTTAAAAAGTACTGAGGCCTTTCTGCAACGTCCATCCTGGGATTATAATATACTAGTAAATTTAAACTTCTTCAGGGGCACACGTGTGAACGTGTGATCACTATCTTTTTTATCATTTATTAATGAAACAGCCAATCACAATAATCGGGCGGCTGATAATAAATACAGAACAACTATTTTATATTTAGAGCAAATTTTCATTTAATGCTATCAAAATATCTTTCGTATGTCAAATATCAAACTATCCATGAGCATGACATATGTGTACCTCTTTCGCCAAGTTCTTATGTCCGTTAAAAAACAAAAAAAAAAAGAAGATCATTTGTAATTTGATATTTTTTAAAAAAAATTTATAAAGCACAATATACTTAATATATCATTAAATATATAATTTAATATTTATATTTTTACTTTTTAATTTAGATCGTACATTATAATTATTAATAAGCATATGACAAAAATTTCACACTTAAATTGGACTATTTTTCTTAAAACTAAACTTTTTTTTTATGACAAATGGAGTAAATATACTTTAGTCAAAATTGTTAAAATTTTAAAGATTAACCTAAAGAGTTGCATAACTCTTAATTTAAATTGAACTAGTTTTCAAATTTGATTCAAAATCAATATGTTAAATAAGTTTGAAAACTTTTTCTTTTTTTCTTTTTTTTCCAAATTGATATGTAATGTTATTATTCACAAATCAACATGTACAATATTGTCAAATGGCAAAAATCACCTTAGTACTCTATGGTAATCTAAGGCATACACCAAAAACATATGAAAATAGCCAACAAACCTAACAGCATTTAGGCTGGGCTAGTAACAGCCTAGAACTCCAGTCACTCAGACATAGCTAAATCGATAATCACTCTTTTCTCCTGCCACTCCTTTTGAAATATCCAGAGATTTCTGGATTTCCATAGCTGTCAAAGAATAAAAATCGTCACTTGAACTCGTTCATGCTAAGTACTACCCTGGAGTCCTATGCATATATGTTTCCACCAGTCTTGAAACGTGTGATGTGGTCTACTCAACAACTCCCATTGTACCAGAGCCAATTGCCACACTAATCTTACTCATGGACAATGGAACAAAATATGTTTTAAAGATTCTGCATACTCACCACACATATGACAAATCGGATCCACACTGATACAACGCCTAATAAGCCAAAGGACTTTCATTGAACACCTTGCGCTACTGGTTTCTGCTATCATTGGACTACGCATCTGTGCCCTGACTAACGTTTGGTATGCTGATTTAACCGTATAATTTCCTTGCTTAGCTAGCTGCTATATTAGCTTATCCCTACTACCACTCTGATCAATAGGGATAGAAAGGATTAATGCAGCTTCCGTACGAGGGAAAATTGTTCCAATAACTTGTTCATTCTACTCCCAACGCTCTGTGTGCATTAACTGACTCACCCATATAACCTGTGTCTGGGAAGGTGGTGATTTTGTAAGTGTCCGTCCTGGCCAGCTTGGAATCCAGGGATGCTCCCAAATCTGAATAGATCTGACATCTCCCATTTGAAAAAATGCCCTAATTTGTAAAACATACTTTGCCCCAAGCAAACTCTTCCACAGCCAAGATGTACTTGATGAACACTCAATTTGCCAAATCTATTAAAATAAGGAAAGGAATGAAGCCCTCTATTACTTATACTCGAATTCATGATTAAAAATTTCATGTAGTCTTTGTATTTACTTCTTCTTTTTTTTTGCATAGTAAACTAATTATGATCTTGGTCCACAAAAAAGAGTTAACTTTTAATTTGGTATAATTTTTTTTAATTATAGAATATAGTACACTTAATACACTATTAAATTATCAATTTTTTATTTTTATTGTTACTTTTTCATTTGGATCAATTTTTCATATTAGTGAAGATAATACAATAATTTCATGCAAAAGTTGACTTTTTTTTCGACAAAAAGAATTTTAAAACAGTTTTTTTTTGGAATAAAATGAGTTAAAAAAATTAAATTTTTGGTCAATGATTTGGTGCATTTTTTGGCCAACAAATTTACGTCTCTAGTTACACCATTTTATATGATGTAACGGATATGTGAAATATTTCTTCCCTTTTTATTTTCATACCAACACTAAAAGGCATTAAATAAAAAAACATATTTTTTATGACTTCTCCAAGAATTTGAATAAATAAAGGTAAATAAACCAATTGATATAGGCTGACCAAATTTCTTAATAAGTCCAATACATGCTCCAAAAATTTTCACCCCTCACACTTAAAATATAAAAATTCCAGAATGTGAAGTTTAGGTCTTACAAGAATGCTATTCTTCTTATTTGTAAGCATGCAAATAAGCATACCTAGAACTCTCTACCGAGTTATTTAAATAAATATTACCTTTTTTCTCAAAATTAAAAAAAATATATTATTGTTTTAAATTTTATTCAAAAAGTGCTTAAATTGATTTTTGAGAAATCAAATTTGAAATCGATTTCTCAAAAATCGACTTTGAAGTCGACATTTGGGATGTTGACTACAAGCAAAATTAAAAAAAATTCTTCTCCCATTTTTCCCCTTCATCCACAAACCTTATTTTTCATTCTCTATAATACAAAAATAATTCACCATTATCAAATTTTTTTGCCTGTTACACTTGTTTTTTTTTCCTCAAAATGTAAGGGGTTTTTTTTTTTTCCTTACAAAACTAAGATTTTGGAGAATAAGGGAAAAGATGAGGGAAGGGGGGGAGGGGCGGGACTGGAGGCTCTACCCAGAGGGGTGGGGGTGCGGGGCGGAAAGGGGTGGGTGGGATTCAATAGGGAGAGGGGAAGGGCTAGGGTGGGATGCGAGAGAGGGAGGAGAGGCAATAGATGGGGGTGAGGTGTGCAGGGGCAGGGGTGAGGGGTGGGGTTACTGTGGCAATTGGGGAGTTGGGCAGGGGAGTGTCGACGGATGGGAAAAACATGAAGGAGATTAAGGTTTGTTGGGTGAGGGGAGAAGGAAATAAGGGGGTGAATTTTTTTAAAAAAATTTTTGAAGTTGATATTTGTGATATCGATTTCAATATTTATGGAATCATTTTTTAAAATAGCAATATTTATTTAATTAGTTATAAAAAATAAATATTCAAGGAAAAAACTCCTCTCTACCTATTCCAACTCTAATTCCATACTACAAAATCTTTACCAATTTAGTTTTTCAGCCATTAAAAAAAGAAAAAAGAAAACCTAACATCCACAGTCATTCTCTCTTTTACCTAATCCAACAAATTTGATTAGTAAGTTAATCCAAATGTAATTTGTGGAGGTAAAAAAGGCTTTCAAGTGTTTGTTATAAAAATACTCGAAAGTTATGAGAGTAAATCAACTTGTTTTTTTTTTTTAAAAAGTAATTTTTAGCTTTTCACAAAAATCTTTTTGAATGACCAATTTTTTCATTTTTTTTTGACTTTAGTTCTCTGGGAGCAAAATACGTGTTGAGGTGGTTTTACATATGAAGAGATCAACTAGAGAGATCTAATAAATAATAGGAGTTTACTTGAACTCAAAAGTTTAACTAGTAGGTCTTGGGTAATTGTCACTTAATGAACACAACAAATCTTTCATTTCATGGATGTGCTATCACATTAAAGCTCACTAACCCACAAGCCTAATCCCTACTATAGCAAACTCATCTTTTTCACTATGGACCCATTTAGTGCCCGTACAAGTAGTAAACCATCAAATTTACTTATTCATGAGTCCTCACTAAGCTCTGGTCTAATGCTTCATTGATTAGTCTAACATTGCAGCTCTGATATTGCTTGTTAGGGAGGTTTTACACATTGAAAACTCAACTAGAGCGGCCCAATAAGTAGTAGGAACCCACTTGAGTTCAAAAACTTGAGGTAGTAGATTTTGGATCTCTGCCACTTATTAGGTATTCCAGTTCTTAATTTTTCAATGTAAGATAATATCCATGACAACAACAATAAGTAAAAAAGATTCAGAAATAGAACTATGTGATTTAATTTCTTTTTAATAACCATGATATTATCCTTTTCTTTTTATGATAAAAGAGAAGAGAAAATGTCTCAAACCGACATTTTAATAACATATAATATGACGTTGAAATAAACTATATTAGATATTCATTGGGTTGCTATTATTAAATGAGATCGAGTACCTTACGAAATAACCAGAGTAACAGAAAATATAGCTAGACGGTTTATCAGTTAAAACTAAGTGAAGACGTTGAGCTAAGCTGTTTCAAATCACATGCCTTTGAAGTTTCTCATCCTCAAAAATAAAAGTTGCATGCTTTTTTAAGCAATGATGAAAGATCACAAGCATAGTTTTCAAAATTCTGATACGATCTTATCGATCTTATGATTATACAATCAAAATTTACTAAAATGATTGTGATTCTACCTTTATTAAGTGAATAAAATATAGTTAAATTTATTAAAGAAAAAATTTTCATATTTAAATAAAATTAAGATTTATCATCATATAAATAATTTAATTAGTTTAATCATACTTTTATTAACTTTTAATAATAAATAAATAAATAAGACATAAATAACTTTCGAGTGCAATAACAACTAAAATATTGAAAAAATCATATAAAATATTACAAGAAATAAAAATTGAAATAAAATTATTAAATTATAAATTATATATAAATTTTTTACATATCTATTTATATATTAATTAATAATTTTTTAAAAAATAAATTATAAATTATATTTTTTTATTTTTTCTTCTGATCAATTCCTAATACTATAACATATGATCATGAGTAGGGGTGCAATTCGGTTTGGTTTATCGGTTTTCAATTTGTTCAATTTGGACATTTTTAGAATTCAAATCGAAAACTAAGCCGAATTCGGCCGAATTCGAATTCGGTTAATTTGGCCGAATGTGAAATTTGATTTTCAGTTCGAATTTGAATTCGGCCACAGTTTTTTTCCATGTTTTAAGAGTAATTTTTAAATAATAAAATCAATTTTTCAATGTTCAAATTATCACAATAACAAACCACATAATATAAAAATTTTACAACAAAAGTCCAAATATATACTATAAAGTTCCACCAAATATACTATCAAGTTCCACCAAATTTGTAATAATCCAATTCACCACAAATTACATGTCCAAATTCTAAATTTCATGATAAAAATATAAGGAATGTCCAAGTTCAACTTCAGCATCTCCATAAATAAAAAATAGCAACAAACATATTTCCGTAGTTCCCACCTTTTAACTCCCAAAGTACCCACTTTAGCTTAAAAATATAACAATTCAAAAGGTTAAAAATGTTCTACCATAAAGACTGAATCCACATTTTTTACTTATTTAACAATTCAATAAAACTAAAATCACAAGAATTATATATATCTTTTTACTATATGGCAATTATATATATATATATATATATTATTGTAAACCAAGTAGTTTTGTAAATAAATAAATAATTACATTATATATATGCACATTATTTGTATATAATTTATAAATATGTGTTGTATATAATAAAATGCAAATTAATAAGTTAAAGTACACATTTTGACAAATTATTTTAATTTTTAAAGTTTCACACGCACATATATAATAAATCAAATCTAATCAAACATATTTTTGAAATTATATATATTCTATTATATTATAGAATTATACATATAAATAATATATATTTAAATATACTACAATACATAATAAAATTATACATAAATTAAGTTATATATATTTATAACTTTTAATTTGATTTTTCAAATTTAATTTGAACTGAACCAAATTTTAATTTTGATTTCGATTTGATTCGATTCGGTTTTCAAACCGAAAATCAAATTTGGTTTTTTGGGTTGAAAATTGAACTAAAATTCTAAATTCAAAAATTGACTCCAAAATTAAATTTAAAATTTAATTTAAATCAAAATAAAAATAAAAAATTAAATTCAAAATCCATAGAGTTAATTTGAAATTTTCACCCCTCTAATCACACGAGCCTCTCTTTTTTCAACAATCACCCACATACCCCAGGAAAGTCCCATCGACTCGTTGCCTCCTAATTTCCAACACATCTTAAGGGAATCAATCATTATTTAAAATTTAAAATTTAAAATTTTCTACTTAAATTTTTTTTACATAATTTTTTTTATAAAAAAAATATTCATAAAATTTTTTATATATTTCAATATAACTTTTTTTTCAAATATATCATAATGCAAACAAACTCTAAGGGTTCGTTTAGATAAGGTAATTTTTTTTATAAATGAAAAAAATTATATTAGAATGTGTGAAAATTTTAGTGAGTATTTATTAATTAAAAAAGTATTTTAAAGAGAAAAAAATAAATTTTTTTTTTTAAAATATATGTGAAAAATTTAAATAAAAAAATTTAAAATTTAAAACTTAAATTTTAAAATAAAAATATATTTAAATAATTTATTTTTATTTAAATTTTTTTTTATTTACAAATAAAATTTTTTGTCCAAACGTAACTCTAGATATTCAAATTAATTAAAAAATTATCCATCCCTACATTCGGGAGCGTTTCTCTTTCCATCGATCACCCACAGAAGTCCCCATCGACTCATTATCCTCCCAATTTCCAACACGTTCTTCAAGGAATCAACCATCATTTAGCCCCCCGGCCCCACGCCCCCATTCTCCTTCTCTTTCTCCCCTATAAATTGAACGCGCACAGAAAAAAAAAACGCACCGACACTTTCAGAAAATGGGATCTCTCCCACCACAGTTGTTTCCCAATTCAGATCCCAATTGCAGCAGCAGCAATGGCTACAAAGATTTGATAAACCCAGAAAATTTACTGGACCTTTTCAGGACCCAACAGAAGTACCTCAATCATTTCTTCCAAAACCTCGATCTTTCGCAGACCCTTTTGTTCACTCAAACTCTCCTCAATTCCAGAGGCACCATTTTCTTCACGGGTGTGGGCAAGTCCGGATTTGTAGCTCAAAAGATTTCTCAAACCCTTGTTTCCCTCGGGATAAAGTCTGGGTTTTTATCCCCTGTGGATGCGCTCCATGGGGACATTGGCATTTTGTCGTCTGTTGATGTTTTGGTTATGTTTAGCAAGAGTGGTAATACGGAGGAGTTAGTAAAGCTGGCTCCTTGCGCTAAGGCGAAAGGGGCGTATTTGATCTCGGTTACATCCGTGGAGCCCAATGTGTTGATGGGTTTGTGTGATCTTAATGTGAATTTGCCTCTGGAGAGGGAATTGTGTCCGTTTAATTTGGCACCCGTGACGTCCACAGCGATTCAGATGGTTTTTGGGGACACCGTGGCTATTGCGTTGATGAGTGCCAAGAATTTAAGTAAAGAAATGTATGCAGCTAATCATCCAGCTGGGAGGATCGGGAAAAGCTTGATCTTTAAGGTATGTAAAAAAGTTAGAAATTTCTTATTCATGTGGAGTTAAGTTAAAGTTCTTGGACTATAATTTGGTGAGTGGAGCTGACATTTTGGACTTCTGTTAGATTTCCTTCGTGGTGTATTGGGGCTGAAATTTTGTATGTGGGTTACTGTGGTATTTGGTAATTTGGGTAACCGTGTGAAAGAAAATCAGTGTAGGCTGGGGGCTTCGAATTGATTTTTATGCTTTAAAGGTGTTAATCATTCCTGTCAATGTATTAGTTACTTGGATTCTGCTAATATTTGAGACTTATTCTATGTCTAAAATAAGGTCAGATATGTTCTTACGTTTAAGAATTATGATGGTCACACAATGGATTTTGCCTTGAAAGTACATTTATCAATTGATAGATGCAGTTAGGTAATTTTTTTCCCTTTTTGATGGTTATTATTCTTATTATTTTTTAACAATATTGCTCACTGCTGCTCCACATTGTTAGTTTTTGAAGCTTCTGGTAAAGTGGGCTAATATTTGGTATTTATAGAGCTTTTATTTCTGGTGGATTACATTAGATTGGCTGTTTTTGACTTAGGAATAGAATGGATATTTTATTCGGACTGGATGGTTTTCATTTTCAGGTGAAGGATGTTATGAAGAAGAAGGAGGAACTTCCAGTTTGCAAGGAAGGAGATTTGATCATGGATCAACTAGTAGAGCTAACCAGTAAAGGATGTGGTTGCCTGCTTGTTGTTGATGATGATTACCATTTGCTTGGGACATTCACTGATGGTGATCTGAGGCGCACTTTGAAAGCTAGTGGGGAAGGAATCTTCAAGCTGACCGTGGGAGAAATGTGTAACAGGTATCAGTCTTGTGGACGTGTCTGTTGATAAATAGGAAATTGAACAATGTAGGAAATTAAACAATTTTCTGTCTGATTGTGTGTGTCCCATGGTGGGGATAGGCAAGTGGATGGGAACTTGTATAGCATTGTTTCATCTGGATGCTGTGATTGTGATAGTGCTTTGGTGCTTCTTCCATCTTTGATAAGTTGTTGTTGTTGTCTCTCTCTCTGAGTTACCTCTAAGCTATCTTTGATAGAAATTTTGAAATTTACAATTTTAGTGCCATTTGAGTCCACGAAAGCATGTAAAATGGATTTCAAAATTATAAAAGGGAGCAATGTAAATATAGTTGGGGTATGAATGATTGGAAAGAAGCAGTTTCATTGAGAGTTGCTTTTAATGAACACCATTAGAACTAGAATACAATCTCATTCACCATCATTCATCTTATGTAATTTGCCTGTCATGATTGTTACGATCTTGGAACTAAACAATCCACTGCCAATGAGTTCTTTAGACAATCTTTTCAATATTGTTTCTACATAGTGGAATAAAGGCTTAGTTGTTGTTGTTATATAGCCTGCTGATGATTTTTTCTTTCTTAAATGACCTTCTTTAGAAAGTTAGTAGTGAAGTTTATTCACTTTTATTCCTGATCAAGAGATTAAGTGCCAATGAGAGACGATTTTTATCTTCCTTGGATTTTCTCTGCCATATTGTTATATTTCTGTATTATTTGCAGTCTCAGTCAATCAGATTTGGGCTGAGTCCTAGCCTAAGGTAGTTTAAGCTTGGACTAGCAATATTCTGTCTTCAGCATAGAAAGATATCCAACTTTTGAAATGCAAATATGAAGGCTAAATATAGATAAAGGAAATTAGACAAAAGGGAAAGGTTGGGGGGGAGGGAGGAGGAATATGTTTAGGACTTAATGGTTGTGTGAACCTTTGAACAATGTGTTTTGCATTTCTGTAAGTTTCAATTTCTCAACATTCTTGAATGGAGGGATCTGTGAAATATAATATGTATGCCCTTTCTTCTCAGTGATGGTTAGTATAAGCCTACAAGGGTATTTTTGCAGATGTTTTTGAAACATCTCATCCAAATTGAAGTTCATGGTTTAATATTATGAACAGTCTGGTTGGTCCTAGTTCACGTTGTTTCATGTCCTTTATTGTTTCTTGAACTAGATAACTGTTAGTGTGCGATTCAATGAGATCTAAAATTAATGAGCTTCTCAGATTATAAAATTGCGTTTACATGACTCATATTGCTGCATTTCAGGCAACCAAGAACAATTGATCCTGATGCTATGGCAGTTGATGCAATGAAGAAGATGGAATCTCCTCCATCTCCCGTACAATTCTTACCTGTGGTTGATCAAGATAATCTCTTGATTGGCATTGTAACATTGCATGGATTGGTATCAGCTGGGTTGTGATTTGTGAATGTTGCTGTATAGTCTGGTTTTGGGGATCCTTTCTGTTGTGCTATTAGCATCACATTGTCATTCTTTGTATTCTTTTCTCATCACCTCCAGGTGAGGTCATAATTCAATCTATCATGGAGACGATTAATATTGTACCATTACATGTCATCATGCTGGTCGTGTACCAGTTGAAGTAAATGAATGCTAGTATTGTACTCTTGTTACCTCTTCTTGAACCAAATTATTTCAACCCATCTGTTTAAAAAAGTACCTTTGAATAGCAAAGTAGTGCAAAATTTACTTCTGTGAAAATTTTTCTGCATTGAACAAGAATTTGGAAAATGAACTAAAAGATGGGGGTTTGTGTGATGGGATGAAACAAATGAACTCAAGCAGCCAGAAAATCCCAAATATCAACAGAACTTTCTCGTTTTTGTCTATAGATGCAGAAGTTAAACCTATAGACAACCCAAGACAAGTTTTCTTCACGTTTAGGACAAAAAAAAAAAAAAAATTGAATTCGATGAAGAAATTGTCGTACGGAAGTGAATTTGTAGAAATTGTGATTTCCATGCAAGAACTTCTAAATTGGAAACCAAAAAAAAAAAAAGAAAAAGGAAAAGTCCCTAATACATCGTCAAATCCATTGTTTCTTCTCAGTACGAGTGGTAAGTTATCACCTGAGTGGCTGACCAATTCTCGACCAAGAAAAGCAAGACAATCGACAAAAGGAAAAGGATGACAAGCGTGACAACGAAGTTCTGGGGTCAGCTTCTTCTTCCTTCTTACCCGAGATTTCCAAAGCAATATCAGTCACTCATCAGCAGCTCTTGTTCTGCTCCAAATCCAAACCAAAAACTAGTTTCAGAGTACCCAAGCAAAACAAATAAACCATTTTTATTAACAAATGTGCTCTCAGTAGCCATTGCTTTAAGTCTATCCACTTCTCAGTCTCCACCACTTTCATTAGCAATCCCTTCTGTGAGTGGCTCTCAAACTTCTCAGTCTCCTTCGTTCCCTCCAGCAACCCCATTTTCTCAAGCAAAGAACTTTCCAACTGGGCTCGAAAATGGGTAAATCTGTTGGAAATTTAATATGTTTTTAGATTCAGATATGGTGGTCTTCAACATTGCTTCTTTTTGGTCTTATATATTCCGAGCACAGCTTTAGTACTATATATGGCAAATCTGAGATGTTTCAATGTGGTTAAGTGATTTGCTAAAGTAAGTGTTGCATAATTAAGAAGCTTGAATCGTGATTATTTTCAAATCATGCCTGTTACAGGAACTAAAGATGAATGCATTGGTTATTTAGTGGTTACTGGAATATAGTCTTCCTCAGTTGATTCTCTTTCTTGCTCACTTAGCTTCCAATGACCGGTTTTTCTTTCTTGTGTCCCCTTATGTGCTGGTTTTGTATGCACTTTCTGATGAAAGTTTCTAATCTCAATTTGATTAGTTTAATCGTAGCTTATTGTTAGTTATACACCCTTTTCGCAGAAAAATCAGGCCTTGTCCCTCAATAAATCCAGGATGTGTATCAACTAATCCGACTTCAGCTTCTTTTGCATTCCCATGGATGATCCCTGAAACTTCTGCAGATGATGCTATTAAGGTAACCTAGTTAGATAAGCTGTCTTTTAACTGCAAATTTGAGCCTTGTACATGTTGCTACAGTTGCTTCAAATGTCTCTTTCGATTGCAGCAATTAGAGAATGCAATTCTAACGACACAGAAGAACGTGAAGATTCAGAGTGTGGAAGACACCCCCTATGGTAAGTAGAACCTGCACTCTAACCAGCTCATGGCGTTGCTGAATTATGATACTGTTTCTTGCTTGTATAATCCAACACTACATCCTTGTAACCGGATATACCTTTATTTAAGTTGAGAAATGAGTTGCAAATTGTTCTTAGAGCACATTTAGATATATAAATAGATAATTTGAAAATGACAGGTAAAATCTTCTGACAAAAATATTAATTTGTAATTGGCCTTCTATTATATCACAAAATACTAATTTGTGAAACACTTTTGTGTGTGAGGACAACAAGGTGGGCTATAATGTAACTTGAGTATATCTTTATGTAAATGGAGCCCCAACATAGTTTGAGAAGTTCCAATCTTTGTTATCTGTTGCATATCAGAGCCTTTTTATGGTGAGATCTTCACTAATGATGGGAACCAATCCAGGTAAGTACCTGCAGGCTGAGGTTGATGGAGGATTCGGGCGTGATGTGCTGGAATTTTTAGTGAATGGAGACAGAGTTTCCTATAGAGCTATGGCCACAAAAGTTGTATATGTCTATCCATTCACTACAGCTTTCGGGAATTCAAAAGGACAAGAAGAAAGAATGAAGAAAATTGTGGAACATTTAAGATGGTATGCTCCAAGTCTCGATTTTACAGAGTAGAAATTTGTAGTACATTGTCCCTAAGCAGTATTTGATGATCGAACATGTGTAACTGTATTCTTTGATTCATGAACTCCGTTTAATGGAAACTGGGGTCCCTATATTGCTTCGCTTCTGGTTGTTAGTACCTGAGATTTATAATTGCATTTCTTGTATGATAGTACTTGAGAGTTTATGCAAGTTGGAACCCTTTATTGTCCTGTACACAGGAAGATTCTATCACAATTTGACATGAAAAAATTAACTGAAACTTGTCTCCAAAACCATCCTTTTTTTCGGGAAGTTTCTTTGGCAACAGTGTAAATTGATTCTTTCTAAAACATATCATATATACCAAAGATGACAAAAGAAAAACGTGACTAAGTTTGCAGGCACTCTATATGTAATTGTGAGCCTCCAAGTAGCATACTTTATATTCCTGCAATCAGTGGAGAAGGCCGAATGGTTCTTGAACTAAGAATCTGATCCTATCTTGGAACTCACCATTGTTTCACACAAGAAAGGAACTGAGTCTAGCTTATTCAGCTCTCAGAACCATAAGGGTTGATCATTTGGAGCAAGGATTCGTCTGCTTCAAGCTTGAAAGTCCTTTCTAGCTTGACTGTCAAAGATGGGAGCTTTACTTCTTCTGCCATTCCTAACTTAATGGATATTACAAGGGGTCCTGTGTTTTGGATGTGCTAATTTTGTGTTTTTCAACTGCAATATTTGGTGATGATTGGGAGATCATGGCTAGATTATTAGGCCAAGAGGGAGGTCATTTTCGGATTCTTTCTTGATGCAAGGAAGAATTGACGACGAGCACTGACATAAACAATGACAACGAACAATGTGGATATCATTTGAAAATTAAGTGTACGTTTGGACAGGATAGTTTTATTTGCAAAGAAGTAAATTTTTAAATAAAAACAAACTATTCAAACATATTTTTATTTTAAAATTTAAAATTAAAATTTTTCTACTTAAATTCCTCTTACATAATTTTAAAAAATTTTCTCTCTTATTTTTCCTTCCAAAATACTTTTTCTATAAAAAAATACTCACAAAATTTTTTACACATTTTAATATAATTTTTTTCAAATACATCAGTGTCCAAAAGGATCCTAAAATTTCAAATAGAATTGAATTTTTTATCAATCCCAAATGAAGGGATTCTATGGTTTGTTTATTTAGAACTAGTTAAGAGAGTGTGTAAATTGTGTTCTAAAATTGTAATTTTGTAAATTTTGAAATAGTAATAGTGCAATAAAAAATATATTAAAAAATATAAAAATATTTTAAAAAACACAAAAAATATATTTTATACGCTCTGCCTATACAACGGGCTAAATTTCTAGGGGAGTAAAAAAAATCTTCCATAGACCTAGGTTCCAAATCTACTACCAGCAAAAATGCTACCCCTTGCCAGCATGTTTGTCTTACCATCTTTATTTAATTAGTTACTAATCAAAATTTTATTTATTTAATAATTACAATTAGATGGGATATGTAACTTAGAACCATAAAATAAAAATTCATTTATTTGCGTGGAACTTTCAGAAAAGCTATTCAAGACTCACTTTTGGAATGCATATTTATTGTATTTTAAAATAAATTTTTATGTTTTTTGAAATAATAATTATACAAAAATATATTTAAAAACTTAAAAGTATATAAAAAAGTATAAAAATATATTTTAAAATTATAATTTATAGTCCTTGCGTGGGTATCCAATAGTAAGGACGTGTTATAAGTCCTGAGTTGTAGTTTTATGATCTTGTGAACCCTCTTATGCACTTGCTTCTGGGGATATTCGTAATTTACATATTTCACTAACTATAGGACTAAGGATGGTTCCTCTTGCATCTGCTATTGGGGACATCCGTAATTTATATATCTCACTAACTATAGGACTAGCGAATAAAATTGGTATTTTATGGAATCCGAAAATAAGAGACCCTTCAAAATAGAATTGAGGTTTAACCTTTTTTAAAATTACAATTTATAAATTGTGGGATCGGCGCGAATAAGAGCTCCATAATTGGGGTTCAACCTTTTTTAAAATTACAATTTATAATTTCAACTCAGCCGGATGAGTACAAGTACAAAAGGAGTGGTTTCTAGGAAATTAGAAAAGAGCCCCTTCAAATTTTCTTAACCTCAAAAAAGTGAGCAATAATGGACCACTGTCCACTGATGGAAAAACCCCGCCAACATGATCGAAGGCGTGGTTTTTTATCTCAGATTGTAATCACGCTTTTAGATATTTTGTCTCTCAGCTTTAACTTTAAGTGGGCGAGTGGAGGAGACTGGTGAGTTGATCCAGTGGCGACCCACCTCATTCCTCAGTCCTCCGCCAGTCAAATTGGATTACCAAAACCTCCGCCCGCCACCTTCCACAGCCGTCCCGACGCCGTAACCGGTGGCTTCGTATCATGTCTCCTCCAGTAGGTACCGCCATAACCCACCATACTCTCTTTTCCATCTTCATCTCCCAATCCCCTGAATTCCATAAAAAACCATCACTTCACCATTGTCCTTTTTCTAAACCCCTTATTCCTCGTCGTCCTCCTCCTCCTCCTCACTCTGATCCAACAGTAAGCATCTTTCTCTCTCACACACTCACACACTCACTCCACATTTTTTAAAATTACTTTTTTAAAAAAGTTAACTTTCAAAAATTTCACAATGCTGCAGGCTTTTCTGAAGTCACGGTTCAGTCACTATTATGATTCTTCAAGGGCTTCATTCGGGCGTGTTCATTATTCCCTTTCAGCAAACCCCCGAGGTATAGATGTAAATATGTAAATATAAAATCATATTTTTATTGCAAAGTTTTCGTCTTTCCTTATCACATTGTATTTTGTTTTGGATTTTTTCCCTAAAATATTGGTATTAGTGCTCGGAAGGAATATATAGTAGTAAATTTCTTATGAACTTGTTTCTATTAGAACATCATTTTGTGCTGCAATAACTAAAATTTTGTAGAGATTGTGAAATTCGTTATATGTTTACTTTGCCGATTTAGTGTTAGTATAGATGATCTTATTTTTCATAAATTTGTGTCCTCTATAGTTATAGTTATGTGCTGCATTACTTCAAATCTTTAAGGGGTGGTGAAATTTGTTTGTTGTGCAGGAATTAGTGAAAATAGAAATGGTCTTTTTTCTGATAAAGATTGGACCATCGATCCGGAGCTTCGAACAGTGCTCGAACTTGCCACTGATTCTGAATTATTTGAGCTTGAGCATATTTTATTTGGTACAAGGTGGTTTTGATTTTAATATGGGTTAAAGAAATGTTTAGAGAAGCCATGAAATTTTATTGGTTTCTCATATTGTTTAAATGTTGCAGCTATTTTAGCCCACTGTTGAAGTCAATATCAAAAAGGGATGACGTTGATTACTACATGATTGGAGTGGATCCAGAGGAAAGGGAGCATTATATCTGCATGTTGGCAAAGAGATTCTTGTACCTTGCTGCCGATGCCTATTCCATATTGAGGTTATTCTACACCTTTGCTATTTCAAATGATTAAGTTTAGTAGACTTTGATTCTGTGATAAATTAGATAGTGGGAGGAAAATAACTAACTGTAGTAATTAAGCTTCAATTCTCATTCAACTGTCTCCTGTGATCCCTATTCTATTGCAGATTAAGTTGTGGCGAGAGAAAAAGGTTTTGAAATGCCTTTTATGGTTGACAAAGGTACAGGCATGAATGAATGTGCACTCCATCTACCTTAAACCTGAAGAACACTAAAACAGACAAACACATGGCAGCCAACTTGTTTTTGGCATTTTCCCCTGAAAATTTTCATACCTTGAAAAATGACAAGTGCTTCTTCTTCTGGGAAGCTGGTATGCTAGTGCCTGATTTGGGTTGAGTAATATAATGAAAGGCAAAATAACTATCTTCTTTTGTAGGGCAAACATCTGAAAGCCTTTTAGGGGAATAGAGGACTAGTTAAAGAGAGTTATAATATACTAAGTGAACATCGTCTTATAATGGTGCAGTCTAAGATGAACATGACTCAGTATTCACTATTTTTTTTACCATTGTTCCCCTTTATTGTTCTCCGTAGGAGGGAACCACCTGTGTGCTCTGCAAGTATCTAGGGCATCATAGCAAACAGCTGACTATCTTGAGTTTTGATATAATTTGGCATCATTACTTTATGTTTTCTCTCAGATGATAATGTAAAGTTTATACAAATATAAAATTTTTCCAGTCAATAGTTAACTATTTTTTCCATTGGGAAGTTAAGTATTTTCCTTGATTAGTGGGCAAAATACTTTAAATAGTGGAGTGTTTTTGGAGTTCATCCACATTGCAGTTTTATGATGTTTGACTGGACTTAGTCTTCTGGTGAATTTGGGATGATGCTATATTTAAGTCTGTAATCTAGCTGGATATTATCTTGAGCTCTTGTGACTCGAATTGGCCTATGCCTCTAGGTTTCAGAGACCTTCGTATAGGAATGTACTGCTTGGTGTAAGAAAGAAGTTACATGTACATTGTTCGTCTAAATTATCCACCGAGGATCTAGAAGCAGAGATTTTTCTTCATATGCTACAGGAGTATGCAAGGTATAATATGATGCAATTTTGTTGTCGTTTTAGTAGATATTGACGGTCTAAGTGAATGATATCATTTACAGCTGATGGGACATGCTATTTGACAAGCAAACTTCGGCTATTCTACAATTGCCTGTTTTTGCCTTTTCATACAAGTGAATTGTTGTAATCATTGCTGGCTGCTATCTTTTCCAGAAGGAAAAACTTTAGAAGATCAACAATCTGACTACGGTTATAAAAACTTGATGTTAGCCTATAAACTAAAGTTTCTTGTTAGTGGCCTAACTATTTCTTAGAAATACTGTTGTAATTAAGGAAAGACTGTACATGCCTAACATTTTACTGAAAGATTTGATCTTACTAATCACTCTCAATTGTACTGCTTAGAAGCAAGGACCTATAGTGTGGAAGGGTTTTTAATCATATATTTGATTCTGGTACTTTTTGAATCTCAATAGTTCCTGAATTCTTGTTCTTTTCTCATTATAGTGTGAATAAGAGTGGTACTTTGGTGCAAACCTGTGATTATGTGACTGAATTCAAATGTCTGTGAACTTTACCATAATACTGTCTATGTTCTGTTTGGATTTCTAGGACTAACCCAAAAAAAGCTTTCCCATTAATGGTTTCTGATGTAACTTTCTCAGTTCTCAATTGCTAGAACAATCCTGTGATAACCGAAACACAATCACTCCCCTCCCCCCCCCCCCCCCCCCCCATCTTGTCCTGAAATCCCCATCCAACTCCAACTCATAATGAGCATCGTCTTTGTTAGCAATGTGATAAAACTGAGAAGCTGTTTATTGTTTTGCCCTTGGGACATAAAGTGGTTTATTAATTCGTCAAATTTAAATTTAGGTACAAATGACATTAGTTTTTTGTAGGTACTAATATAATATTTGTTTGTAGATATTGGTTTATTCTTACTTTCTGCTTATGTGCTGAAATCTAAACATTAGATAAGATCCTTCACTTCCTCAATAGAATTATGATTATGAATCTGATAATCACATTTATGGCCCTTACCAGAGAAGAATGTAAAAGATTCTATAGCACAGAGGATGATGTAAAGGTTTGTGATGGCAATGGTTCTTTAGAACGTGGACTTAACCAATGGAAGGTACAAACAGCTACCACTTTAAGGGTTGGGGCTGCGGAGCTGCAATCTATGATCCTGAAGGTTTTGGCTACTAACATTGGATTTATGTGGTTTGTTTATTTGCCTTTTGGTATCCCTCCTTTTCTAATTAGGATCTTTCATTTTAGGGAGGCGGAATGCTTACGTTGGGCAAGATAGGTGAAATGGTGAGATATATTATTGCATTGCTGCGATTCTTTTTGTTATTAATAACAATGAGATAGTTTGTTTTGTAGCTAGGAAGGAAATTTTCTGGGGTGATGTTCCGGGAAGCTGCTAAGTATCAGCTAAAGAAGGGAGTAATTAAAAAGGTACTCTCTTCTAGTGGTTTTCAAATGGCTTTGTAACTTTTGCTGGGATAGATGCCTAAAACTTTATCATTCTCTAAATTGTGTTGTATGCAGTAATTTGGTTAGGCTAGCTAACCAACTTTTGCAGATATATGGCTAATCTGGTTTTGACATCTTATCTCCTAATTTAATTTGCACATGAATAAGTTTTTTTTGTCCCCATGTAGTTACCGAATGAAACACAAATAAAAGTGGTGAGTGGCTTGCTGGGTTAACTGTTATGCTGCATTTCATCCTTCCTGTCTTATCATCTTTTATCTTCAATGGTCTGTTTGATAATATTTCTGATGGCTTTATTGCCATTGAGATGGAGAAGAATTACCTCCTTTACTTGGCTCTATCTAATAAAATAATCATACTAATGAAGGGAAATCCAACATTTGTGTATAAGATTGATAAGTATTGTGGATGTTTGTTTGACAAGCTTTTCTTGATCAAAGTATTACATGGTTCCTGTTATTCCTGGTCTACAGGGAGCACAATTTGCAGCTACTAGTCTAGAATCCAGAGTGGCTTTGCTTGCTGCAGAGGAGGTGATTGTGTCATTATCATCATCAATTCTTTGATGAATTAAATTATGATTTAAAATTTTTGAACTGCACTATTTTGGTGGTTTCTCTATAATGGGCCAGAATATATTGCTGTTAGAGTATGCATGAGTCAGATTTTTGATCATTTTTAGCATGGTATATGAAATGAAATGTATTAAGATCCCTCTCTGTTTCTCCCCCTTTCCCTCATTCTCAACAACATAGATGCACTGTTTCATATCAATCTATTAAGTTGGAACACTTGATTTTCTGGGGACATAATTGGATGAAGATACATATCTATGTAGCTTTGTTAGTATGGAGTATACATTGACAGGGACATTAGAAAACTTCTATAATTTGGTGGAAGATTATGACCTCTGTGAGAAAATTCAGAATATGCTTCGTTTTCTGGACTCTTTGCATGTTGGAAACCTGATGCATCTTTGCTAAAGTTTCCCTTTGTGGTGTTGTTCTTAACAGGCTCTGGCAGTTGCTTCCTTCCAGTATCTTGGGCTGAGGGCGGTGACGACAATTTTTGGCTCTATGTATTCTCCTTTTACCTGGATGAATTACTTACATTTTTGTTATTTGAAACTAAATATCAACATCTTGCACCCATATCAATGTCTTTCATACAAATTTATTGAACTACTACCACCATCTAGGCTAAGGTTCATCCAAAAAGACAAGGGACATATAAGAATTGTATTTTGATGCCAGCGGCATTTACTTTTTGGTCATAAATCTTGATCTGTGAAGTCTCACATGTCACTTGCAATGGCATCAAACTATGATCTGCCAAGGTTCAGTAGAAATTAAAATTGATTATCGTTTAAAGCCTTATAAGTGATAATAATGGGAGTGGAGGGAATGTTGTGGAACTTATTCACAATTTTGGGACTGTACAAAGAAACAAAATTCATAACGTGCTACTGAGATTATTAGTATAATATGTTTCTATGGAGAATAACAGTGCTCATATCTGAGTCATTTTGTGTTTAATATAACAATCCAAATGATTAGAATCTAAATGTCTCAGTAAGGCTTCCTAAGTATTCCAGTATGTTGAGATTGGATATAATTTCCAGAGTTATTTTGTATAATCAAAGAATTGAAAATGCCTCAGTTGCCTCTAGTTGTTAATTGATTTAATCTTCTTTTCAGTATTATGCATGTGCTGGGTTCATAAGCACCTTTCACTGCAAAGATGGAATCTTGTGTCACTGTGTAAACAATAGCATGATAGCTTTTTTTTTGATCGAATGATTGTATCTTGGCCTTATTTATGTATAATTCTGTGCAATGTAGAAATTCTTTATGAAGAAAACAAAATAAATTCCAAAGGATCAGGACTTTGTTAATTCCATGGGATAATTGAGTAGCTCAAGTGACAACTGCAAACTCAGTTCTGCACATAGAGAAACTATAAAATGCAATGATAGTTTGGTGTGTGGACCGTTGTTCTCTTAAGGGTTATTTTATTTTATATATGTGTGTGCGCGTAATGTCTAAATTTTTATGCTTGATTACTGATATTTTAAGTGCATCATTTGACAGGCTTTGGGGTTTTATGGTAGCAGATGTTTTCAAGCAAATGGCTGGAACCGACTATGCTAGAATTTTGAGGGCCATATACGTATTAGCACAGGTATTTTCAGACATATTGGCATAGACATATATGCCAGACTAATTCATTCGGTCTTTGTTTCTTAATGCATGATAGTCAAATGAATAGTATGGTAATATCATAGAGGATGAGGCACTCTAATCCTTGATATCACACTTTCAGAACTTCTGTGCTTCATGGATGTTTTAATAACCTATTCAGGCATTTACTTTTTTAGTCTATTTAAATAAACCCTGTCCTTGAGCACGCATTTGGATTCAATGTTTCTTTCTTTTATCATCCCACACTATTTACGGTTTTCCCTTTTCAACACGCCCCCAAGATTTAGTAGTAAAGCTAAAAATATTTGTACAAATTTTTAACTCTTGCACTGGACTTTGGTTTAGCTTATTAAATCTAGACTCTTGGGAGAAGGTTATGTCTAGATCACAATGCGGCTTTTGGTGTTCCACTTTTACCACAATATAACTGCTGGGTAGTTACAAGTTATTTTACTGTCTAGACTCTTGAGTCTTCAATTTGAGAAGTGGGTTTCAGTCCTTACGAGATGGTTTTTACACATGTTTACATAACTTTGTTTGATATTAATATTTTCTTTGTTCACTTGTCTTCAGATCCGTATATTGCGCACGTATAGGTCGCCATCCGATTCAGACTAACAGTGGAACTTTAAAGATTGTACTGTTTCTTTCTTTTCAGAATTCATGTAGTGTTTCTGCATTGCAGTTCATTGAACTTATGTGGGCAAAGTGGTGCAAAAGTGGTGCCATGGTTGTTTGTAGGTTCTTCTTCTTCTTCTTCTTCTTTTTTCGGTTTTATGTTTGTTTTATGGATTATAAACAGCTCTAACGTTGTTCATGATAACATTTTGTATTAGAGCTGGTTGTATATATAAAGTTTTTTTTACCTCTAGTACATCTTTAATCTTTTAAGTCCGTGCATTAATTTAATCGAGGAAGAAAACTTTACATGAATTCTCTAGCAAATTGCCGCTCTAAACTTTATAATTTACTCTTTCCAATATGCTTGAATTGCTACCTCTTATTTATGTGTTCTATGTAGGACTCTGTAAACATTCATCCCCGGTATAGATAGGTTATACTTTGCCGTCTGCAAGTATGTGAATCAAATGGTAAAGATGCTTGGTTTATGGGTCCTCTATATGTTTATTTATGTGCAACATCTCAAAAGTTGTTTTCTCTAGCCACAGCAGCTTTGTTTAGGTTTGTCTCTTGCGCTGAGTTTGATGTTGTGCTGTAAACTTAACTGCGTTTGCTGGTTGAGAACGACCCTTGTTTATTCAGGAAGCTGTAGAGCGGCTGCCATGCCGGTCTATTAAGATATTCAAGGTTAGGTCTCTCATCGTAGTTGTAACTTGTGAAAAGGATCATGGTCCCTGTCTTTCGCAGGCCAGAGATTGACATGAAAATTGACGCTAAAACGTATTATTCTATGATGTTTTTGCTAAAGCAATTGTTAACATAGGACAAACGGTCTTGCATTGCTATGAAATTGCCTGCTATAGAGTTGAAGGAAAAGGTAAAAGAAAGAAAGAAACTGTCATATGTCCCCATCCCAGAGTTCTTCGACAGTTTTGATTGGCCCATTTGGCTGGATGAAATTTTCTCCTCTAAATTCTCTACGTTGAGGGATCTGCAAAATTTGATCATTTTCTTCTTTGGTGAGTTCCCAATCGAATATTTGGAGGTTTTGCTTCATCCTTTCCTTGTTGAAGCTCTTCACAACGAAGCTCGCTCCTTGTTCATATATCCATCTCAGTGCAACCTATTCACGTAACCATGTTTTAAAGGGATGTAGCAGTTTAGTCTGCCAAATATCTTCATTCATGCATGCATGCATGCAGAGACTTACGTTGATGTTAAACATTTTTCATCTTAAAAAAAAAAATTCACATTTAATTTGATAAGTTGTATACTTTTCAGTATTCCCAGTTATTTTGTATAAGTTCATATGCAAAATTATGTAAACTATGCATGAAAAAATAGCACACACTAATACCTGCTCCCATATTTTTTTTTTCCAGAAACGAAACATTTCGCAACATTTTCATCAAAGACTTTGTATCTCTATTCACATATAAATTTATTTGAAGATTTATTCTGTCACGATTTTATACCTCTACTGGTATATATGAATTTATTTGACATATAATTTTCCGTAACACTAACCAGAAAAGAAAAGGTTTCTGCTTTTCATTTTTGTAGGTTTCACTACTTTTTTTTTTTTTTTTATGAGTATCGTGCTACCTTCGTGTTAAAATTCACTCGCCAATTCTTCATCCATATTTTTTTGTTTGTACGTTCACTATATGTACCAAAATATCACACGTATCTTTGCAATTATGTTTAATTTGTTGCGAAGAGCAGACATATAAAACATAATTTGGGATGGGGTTTTTGTCATTAGAACCTGAGGAACAGTCTTGCTCTTTGAGGCTGCAATATCTTTGAGGATTTGGTTCTCCATCACTGTATTGGAGCCCCATAAAGTACCATAAGCTCCAAGAGGAGACCATGCACATACAAGAATTCCTTTCTCTTTGCAAAATGGAAGCAATTTTCTCTGCTGCCAACCAACATTCATTTCCACCTGAACAAACATTGATTCAGCTACATATATTCTATCATCCCACGCATATATTTCGTGCATAAATCGAGAACCAGATTTACCTGATTAATTGCAGGTGGGATGGTGGCATTTTGTAGGAGTTTTGAGATTTTTTCACTAGTAAAGTTACTCAGACCAATGGATTTTGTCAAACCCAAATTGCAGCAATCTTCCATGGCCTTCCAGGTGCCATGGATATCAAAAGGCAGGACTTCACCTTCTGCAAGATTGAAAACATTTGCACCTTGCTTTACCCTCACTGGCCAGTGAATTAGATAAAGATCCAGATACTCCAGCCCCATTTTCCTATTGAAAGTTGAAATAAAGCAGGAAAATGAAAATGAGTAGACCCAATGGTAAGTTTTTTTAAAAAAAGAAAAATAAACAGGACGCTGCATATGGTTGATATATTTATCAATTCTATAAACAAAAAACGAGAAAATTTATGATTTAATGGTTAAATTTTTAATCTTTTTAATAGTTCAGTTTGGCTTCTTTCATTCTTGTAAAGTAGGTAAGAGTAAGTTAAATATTCCCGATTGACAAAAAAAAAAAGAAAAGAAAAAGAAAGTAAGTTAAGTTTTCAACTTTGATTATTAATTTCTTGCATAATGAGACAATAAGATACAGACAACTTCCATGATTTAGGGTCTTCAGAATAAAAATTTATGATACTGATTTCACTCTATTCATCCATCAATCATGCCCAGTTTACACGAATTTTCCAAAGGTCCAAAGTTGAGAGACCTTGCTTCTTGTATCTAAATGTGGAAGGATATATTCTATACATTTGATGTATTACATAAACCGATATAATTATAAATAATTGGACAATCTATCCACACTTAAAAATAAATAAAAAAGCAAAAAAATTATTTTAATCTTTTATGATTAAATTGCTACATTAAAAATAAGAATAGAGCACATATATAGAATATTTTTCCTTTTAAGTACTATGATGATCAAGACTTCAATGGTTTTGCATAAATTCAATTTGATTATACTGCAAATGTATTTTGGTCCCAATCTTAGGCTATGTTTGTATTGAGTTTTATTTGTAAAAAATTAACTTTTCTCAAACAAAAATAAAACATCCAAATATCTTTTTATTTCAAAATTTAAAATTCAAAATTTACTTCCCAAATTCTCCTCATATAATTTAAAAAAAATTTCCTTTTATTTTCCCTCCAAAATACTTTTTCTACCAAAAATTCTCACTAAAATTTTCACACATTCCAATACAATTCCAAAGCACAATTCACTCATCACTCTCCTTAAAAAATATAAAATAAAAAGAGATGATTTTGTTTTTTTATATTTACCATATCAATAACTATGAAAAATAACTATAAAAAGTCATTATAAATATCATTACTTTTATTTTCTTCGATTTAAACGTTTTGAAGGTGCAAACATGTCGTGGTTTGCACTCTTGCATTTTTCGTATCGCACAAGCGAAATGTGTCATTTTGTAATGGAAACAAAAATTTTCATAATAAACAACAAACATTAGATTTTGTAATGTTATGGTATAATAAAATATGGGATTTTTGAGCCTACTTGTCATGTCTTTGTTGTGTTTTATTATCCCCTTCAGACGTTGTCGAATGTTTATGAAAGTAGCTTACAGCTTCCTTTTCCAAAGAATTGGTAACTAATTATAACTCATGTTCTTAAAATTTATGCAAAATGGAACAATATTCATTCATTCCTACCATTTTAACGAGAGAGAAGAAGTCGAACTAAGCTAACTAGGCTCGAGTAAATCATGTTTTGACACTTTTGCTAAATTTTAAATATGCTAATCATAAAATTTAATTTTAGACTACGCATGAAGACACATTTTGTAATAGATAATATTAATAACAATAAAATAACTTGAGTCGTTTAATATTTGCACTGTTTTAAAGAAACTATTTCAGTAATTTATGAAATGTTTCTCCAAAATTAAATAAGTCTTTCTTGTATCAGAGGGCAAGCAGGCACAACAAAAATCAAAATAATTCTAACAGAATAATGAGAAGGAGAGAAAGGAAGTTTGAAGGAGAAAACTTGAGGGAAGTTAGCTTGCTAAAAATTTGTGCGTATGGAGGCTTGGCAACAGCATTATTTATTTATTTATAGTATTGTACGCAACAAAAAAATGAAAAAAATATGCTGAACTTTGGGGTCATGCAAGCATATCCGTTGGTACGTGGTTAATACCATGCATATAAGGCTAGTACATGGTCAACCCATGTGGTCAACTCTACGGGTCAAAGGGCTTACATGGTATGGTGGTTGCTAACTTGATGAAATGGTAAATCAGTAAAATACCCTGTCAACCGGTAAGACAATTGTAAAAAATAATTCTAAATAAATTATTTTTGGGACAACTATAAAAAAATAATTTCGAATAAATTCAGTCAACCGATAAGACAATTGTAAAAAATAATTCTAAATAAATTATTTTTGGGACAACTGTAAAAAACTAATTCTGAATAAAATATTTATACCTAGTCATAAGACAATTGTAAAAAATAATTATGAAAAGATTATTTTAGTAGGCCCAAAAAGAGAATAAACAAAACTTGGACTGGGTTGTGCATTTAACATGCGCAAGGGGCAAGGTGGCTAATACACCGTTTTGAATTGGATTGGCCCAATTTGGCATCCTTTCATGCACACGAACCCAATATTTTTTCTTTTTGGTCACAAGCTCACTCACAAAAAATTCAATATAAAATGCTAAAATGTTTTGTAATCTTGGGATTTTGTCTTTTGAAATATGCAAAGTAATGATAGAGATAGTGACAAATCTTAGTGATTTTGTATAATGACTGACGTGGTAATCATGAAAAGACAAAATTATCCCTCATTATTTTGTGTTCTGTAATGAAGATGAATGGATAATTTTGTCTTTTCATGGTTGCCACGTCAGTCACTATACAAAGTTTCTATGATTTGTCACTATCTCTATCATTATTCTTATTATTTATACTGTGTGTAAATATTAAGCTGAATAAATATTGAGTGCATTTAGTGCATGCGAATTTTCGTGTGATTAGATGGGAAAATAAAATTTGTGTATACTTTTAGTTTGACTATTGATGATGACAATTGACTATCTATTTTAAATAAAAAGTGAGAAAAATTAGAAGGGAACTCTATTCTCATTCTCCTTCGACTAATAAGTTCTTGAAAAGATTTATCAAACTATGGAGTAAATTTTTTGATCAATGAGTATTCGCTTATTTATTCAATATAAAATCTATTCATACTAATCCTTTCGCGTTACATTTTTATCATTGAATTACGAAAGTTGTACTATTTTACGTTCTATAATCCTTGAATAAAATATCCTCTTTCTTATTAAGTCCATCAAGAATTTCAGAGAAAAACTTAATAAAGGGGACAATTAAAACGTGTGATAGGACCAGAAAAAATTAAGTACCCGAGAGTTTTCTTGAGGGCAGGAAGAACGAGGTCATGATCAACATCAAAAGTCCAGAGTTTAGAAGTGATGAACAATTCATCCCTGTTCTGAATCAAACCAATCTCCAAAGCTTTAGCCACAGCTCTCCCAAGGGCCTCCTCTGTTTCGTAGCATGATGCTGTGTCAAAATGCCTGTAACCATTCTCCATTGCCTGAATGAAAATTGTTACTTGTTCCTCTAATGGTGGACGAGGATAAGCAGCGCATCCAAACCCCATCACTGGCATTTTGTGACCTGAATTCAGCACAATTCCTGGGACTTTTGCTTCCAAATCTTCCATCCTTTCTGGCAAAGTTATTACAATGGTTGCAAGAAGAAAACAAGAATTTTGTGATGAAAAAGATTGAGATGAGAAATGGGATTTGTGTTGTTCTGTGAATGGAGTTGGAGGGCTTATATATAGGGAGGTATCTTCCATTGTTTAATTTCACTGGAACTTTAATTAATGGTGGTAACGCAGGCCATCGATTGGGCAAAGATGGTAAAAAAAATAAAAATCTTAAAACACAAATGGTTATAAAAAAATGAACTTTTCTTTACAAAATGGCAGCAAGGAGAAGGAAATATACGATCAGGAAGAGATTTTGTAATTATTGTTTTGATTTTAATGCGATTTTGAACTTTGGGGAATTGATCATTATTCATTAAGAATTAATGGCAGTTATTGTCTTGTGGGATCTTATGGCAAATCGCAACCATTTAGCTGCTCTTACCAACTTCAATTCTTTCTTAGTTTCTTTTCATTTGCTATACTCTTTTGTTTTTATTAGTTTTTATTTATATATTTGGATTTGAGTGAAGTGTTCGTTTTTGGATTTATTTGTGTGGGTTTTGGATTTTTGTTACTCCCTCCGTCTCAAAAAAAGATTCCACTTGGGTTAAAGTATAACTTTTTATAAATTATTAGATACAACTTATTTAATGCACCATTAAATGCATAATTGTATATTTTTATTTTTACTTTTTAATTTTGAATACACATAATTGTTATTACTAAGGAAATTTTAAAAATTTGATTTAAGAGTGGACTCTTTTATGAGACATGAAAATGTTTTCAAAATGGATTTTTTTTTGGGAGGGTGGGAGTATTTGCTCATACATTTGAACTTTTGATGAAATTTTGGCTGAAGAAGTGAAAAGTTTTGGAAAGGGGAAAAAAAATCAAGGGCAAATATTCAATACTTCATTTCCAAGTTTTACTAAAATCAATTAAGATTTTATCTACACAATTTATTTTTCTTAACTTTTTGATGTGAAACTGAAACATTATCGAAATAGTCACTTTTATCAATGTTAGTAATTCTTACCATGTTGATATTGGCATTAATTTTTTTTTTTCCCATCCAACTTTCTTTATTGAGAGAATTTGAGCTACACATCAATTACTCAAAAAATTTGAACTTCAAATATCATTACTGCCAAATATCTATAGTATTTAGTATTTAATGACATTAATTATGCTTAATAATTTTGATCAATAAATTAATCAGTAGAGAATGAACACTTAATCCACTAAATTCAATAGAATATTAAAATTTCATCAATAGTTAGAACTTAAAACCATAAAAGGATAAATTCGTTTTAAATTATATTACAAAAATACAGCCTATAGCAAAAAAAAAAACAGTTCATATGTCCCCGTCCCAGAGTTCTTCAACAGATTTGATCGGTCCACTTTCCTGAACTAAAAAATCTGCTCTCAGTACTCTACGCTGAGGGATCTGCAGAATTTGATCATTTTCTTCGTTGGTGAGTTCCCATCCAAATATTTGGAGATTTTGCTTCATCCTTTCCTTGTTGAAGCTCTTCACAATTGGGGTTGCTTCTTGCTCGTATATCCATCTCAGTGCCACCTGTGTATACATTTGTATCAACATTTTTCAGGGACAAGAAAAGCATGTGATGGAATTCATGAAATCATATTTGAAATTTATTCTCAATTTTTAAGATTTTAATTGGGTGATTCAATCTCAGATTTGGGTTCCTTTCACAAAAATGCATGTGGAAAAAACAATTTCAACAAGATAGTTGTAATGATAACCTGTGAAATTGTCTTGCTTTTGGAAGCTGCAATGTCTTTAAGAATTGGATTCTCCATCACAGCGTAAGAGCCCCAAGAATTACCATAAGCTCCAAGGGGAGACCATGCACATACATGAATTCCTTTCTCTTTGCAAAATGGCAATAATTTTCTCTGCTGCCAACCAACGTTCATCTCCACCTGAAGAACTTCCAGTCATTTTATCAAATTCATCAAGCTTGGATATTTTTTGTGAGTCTAATATATCACTAAGATGATATATCATATACGGTGAAATCGGAGGATTATTACAAACTAATGTTGCTACATAATGAGTAACTTTATACCTGATTAACTGCTGGTGGAATGGTGGCTTTTTCCAAGAGTTTCGAGGTTTTCTCACAGGTGAAGTTGCTCAAGCCTATAGATTTCGTCAAACCTAATTTGCTGCATTCTTCCATGGCTTTCCACGTCCCATGCACATCAAAGGGCAGGATTTCACCTTCTGCAAAATTGAACATATGAGCATCTGGCTTTACCCTCACTGGCCAGTGAATTAGATATAGATCCAAATACTCCAATCCCATGGTCCTGACAAAAGTTAACCCAAAAAAAAAAAAAATTCTAAGTCCAGTCATGCCTTTGATAACACTTTAAAACAAAAAAGCTTAATTGCCATTTTTTTTTTTGAATTTTAATTAGTTTTTGCTTTCACTTTTATGCAATTCTTTTAGCTCAAACGACAACATCTATCTCAATATTTTAGGAACAAAGGGAGTCCAATTGAGTCCAAATGCTATGGCATCTTTAATTCCAGAAATGCAGGGTATGTGTAAATTGTACATTCAAAACACATATTTTACACTTTTTAAAACAATTTTGTACAAAAAAGTGTTTTGAAACATAATATATACATATCCGTAATTCTTCTTAATGTCATGCTAGAGTTATTATGCATCGGATTGTCTCTCTTTTTTTTTTGGTCCTTGGAAATAAAAGATGAAAGTAAATAAACTAAGGAAAAAAAATTGAGAATTTTGGTAAGAAATTTACTCGAGAGATTGCTTGAGGGCTGGAAGAACGAGGTCATGATCAGTATGAGCAATCCACAGCTTAGAAGTGATGAACAATTCATCCCTATTCTTAATCAAACCAAGGTCTAACGCCTTAGCCACGGCTTTACCAAGGGCCTCTTCTGAGCCATAAAATTCTGCAGTGTCAAAGTGCCTGTACCCAATCTCCATTGCATCAATCAAAATTGATACCAATTCCTCCAATGGTGGAAATTTAGCTGCTGCACATCCCAATCCCACCACTGGCATCTTGTGGCCTGAGTTCAACAGTATTTCTGGGATTTTGGGTACAACATTTTCTTGTTTTGCCATTTCAAGAAAAATAAGGATATTATGATAGATGTATGTTTTTATGGAGTGTAGGCCTCCTTTATATATGTATAAAGAGAGAGAGATATGTATTTCAATGATTTTTTTGCAACCATAATAAAAAGAATCATAGACGCCAAAAGTTGGGCAAGGAAAGAAATACTGTCCACTCGTAATTATAAAGCAAACAAATAAGGAAAATGACTATACATCAATTATCAAATTGATGCTTGTTTAGTCGGTTTCAGACTTGGAAATTGCACAGGATTATCTATAATATTTTTCTGTATTATTTTCTATAACAACGTTTTACATAATCGTTGTTGTTTTTATTAAAAATTATACTATATATTAGTGGCTTCTTTCGTTCTAATATATTGTAGCGTGAAAATTTATTTTGTCTCTACTAACTTTACATTTTAATTTTTTTTAGGTACAAAAAATATAATAAAAAAATATATACATAAAACAAAAAATAAATCTTCACACTAAAATATATTAAAATGAAAATAGTCACCAATAATATAATTTTTAACAAAAATGATAATAGTTGAAAATATTAAGTTATATGAGAGAGAATGATACAAGAAAGTGTTATAAAAGATTTTGCACTTGAAAATGGGCGAGTGAGACCTACTACAGTACAAATTGGATGAAGAACCAAGAATTTAGCCCACAAGTTGAATGAAAGAGTGATAATGTGGTGGGCTCGCCCAAATTGTTGCCAAATTCGCTGACAACTGTGGACGAATTTGGTGTGATTGAATCCTTCGCGCTTTTTTTTCTCTTTATTAGGATTTTTTCCCCAATTTATTAGGGCTTTTTTTTTCTTTATGTTGAGGACTTTTTGTTATTAGTTTGATTGCAGAGCTATTTAACAAATACGGTAGTAGTTGGTCACCGGACTATTCAACATATGCAGTAGAGTTATGAAAGACATGGAGTAAGCGTTAAGGACAAGGGTCAGGGTTCCCGTTCAGTGGTGTATAGCTTTTATGTATTTTTGTGATTCTCTAGTAGAGGTCAACCAATTAGTTTGTATGGGTGTTTAGGATTGCTATTGATGTCATGTGCACTACTCACATTATTTTTTTGCGTAATCTTCTTTCATTTGTTTTGTTTAATTGTGTACTTTCCTTCATAGTTCAGTTGTCCACTGTAAATCCATGAAAATCATTTAGGTTTCTTTGGCTAAGTCTTGTAAATCTTTTGTCATTGGCAATCAATAAAAATTTACCGTTTAAAAGAAAAAAATAAGTTGAATGAAAGAGTCAATTGGTTATAATAGACTATTTTCGCAAATTCTGATATTTTTTTAACAGTAACAAAATTTGTCCTTTTTTAATTTATCACGCAAACAGAGCCCATTTAATTGAGTATTATAAAGAATTAAATTGATGAACTATTAGACAAAGAAAGTCCAATTAGAAATCTTTAGTGATTTCAAAGTATTAATTGATTCTCAAATTTAGTTTTTAATCCAACAATTCATCATGAATTCATACTCTTTTGTTGGTGACCAACCTAACAGAGTGAGTTTCTCAGTTATCACAATTTTTATATGAGTTCGAATACGTGATTAATATGACTCGCGGGATAGTTAGATGGTTCAAAACTGATGTACAAATTGCTTGTTCTATTGTAAGAGAGTTGAGTGATAACTTATTATGTATGCATCTCAAGTTAATGATCCAATTGAAACATATATATTTTTTTTTATTAAGCGAAAGCATTGGCTTTAAAAACTGAAAAGTAAAACATGAGGAAATTGACGGAGTCTATCATCACCATTCTATTTGTCTGTATAGCGAGCGATTGTGGTAGATAAGATCATGAAAATTTTTACCATGACTATCGTTAGATGAGTAATAATATTCATAATAAAAAATTTTAGTAAATTTTAATAGTTACTAACATGACATTTAAATGACAAAATAATATTAGATACTTTGATGATTGTTATTTGGTGACTATTATCTAACTATTTCATGCATGCTCCATTTGACTCGACTCGGCTATATAGTTTAGTTGGTAGAGCTCTGATCTTGCAATTGGGTCGTTGCGATTACAAATTAGATGTCTAATTGTCTAAACGGTAATGATAGTATCTTGTAACTGAACCGATAGTTCACTAAGTAATGGGAAAACGAACCAAAACATGTCACTAGAAGACTTTATTGAGTCAAAAGAGGTTGTCAAGAATGTAAGGGAGGTAAGAAAACACCATTCTAGTTATTAAGGGATTTCATTGAAAATTTGCACTTTATGTATGATCGCTCTATTATTATTTTTATAAGTTACTCAAAATTAGATAGCCAAAATATAATTATTTTTCTTATTTTTTAATTTACTTGCTATAATTAACAAATGAATGCATGAAGTACACTCAATTGCTCTCAGGTTGGCACTTCGTAACACGATACAGAAATATGATACGAAACTAATACGTGTTTAGTAGGTATAAATATACTCCATTACGAGTTCAAGTTGAAATCAGATCATACTCGTATAACATGAAAAATGAATAAATCTAATCAGGCCAATCCACAAGTCAACCTGTTTAACCTATTTAACTAGTTTAAAATAATTTGAGAAATTATCTGAGAATAATTTTATAAAATTGAAAAGCATTGCATAACATGTACTTTTAGGTATTTTTAGTGTTTTAATTTTTCACAAGTATATAAGTGTTTTTTTTTAATTGTGTTATCTATAAAATGAATAGGTCATTAAATTTTCTTAAATTTCACATGTATATAGTTATTGTTGTGTCGTGTGTGTTATTCGCAAAATAAATGGGTTATGTTTAGATTATGTTTTGCATCAGATATATTTCTTTCGAAAGTGTGCTGGATGTGAGAAAGAGAATTTCATTTAGAGTTTCCTATATTTTAATTTCATTGAATTTAAGAAAAATAAAAAAGAAAATTTCCCTTTGTCTTTTTTTTTAAAAGGAGTTTTAGATTTATACAAAGGAAAGAAAAAGTCATGTTCAAATTCGTGTAAAACTTATAATACTTATATTTTAACACAATACGTGAACCCGTGATACAACCTGATTCCCACCCTTAATTGCTCCCTCCATTTCCAAAAGAAGTACATTTGAGTTGAGTACAACTTTATTAATTAATTTTACAAATTCATAATAATGGGAATCACATTTCCCATTCCCAATAAGTCATTATCCATTTAAAGCCCACCCAATTCCTTCCCATTGCCTCTCAATTGCCACCCCTAAAACACATGCAAAACATACACCTTTGGTTAGGATTGAGATCAGATCCTCTGTTTCCAAATTTCTATTCCACTTATATGCCACAATTAAAATAATATAGTTTTGAGGACTGAGATAAGATCCTTTGTCCCCAAATTTCAATTTTACTTACATGTCACAATTTAAATGACATAGTTTTGAATTCAAAACTGTATCGTTTTAATAAAAATTATATTCAAAATTACGTCGTTTTAATTGTGACACAAATAAACAGAGACTTGGGAATAGAGGATCTAATCTGGACTTTTAGTAACAATATTTCATGTCGATCAAGCTTTTGTTTCTATTTCTGTTTCAATTTTCCCAATTTATAAACACGGTTTAGAAGACATTGCTTTTGTTGCCTGGTTAAAATCCCTTGTTTTCCACTAAATTTTAATCTATTTTTTTTCTTCCTTGTAGTGATTTTTTGGATAACTTTTAAAATGTATGATTATTGATTAGTTTTTCCGTCAATCATCTTATATTTAATTTGCTGGATTTTCTGTGGTAAGCGTGATTTTTCTAGTCGCTTACGGGCTTAATACGTGAATATTTGAATTAAGTAGTCTACTTAACCTCCGCAGCAACCGCTCAGCCCATAGAAAGCGTGTTTACCTGTGCAAAAACAAGACATCGCAATTGCTCAGCACAGAGAAGGCGTGATTTCGGACACAACATCATGAATAGGAGTCCCTTCTCCCCCCTCCCCCCTCCCCAAAAAAAAACACTATTTTGGTTTAGGTACAATTTTTATTTAATTACTCAGTACAACACACTTAATGCATCACAAAATGTATAATTTTACATTTTTATTTTGTAATTGTAAACATACATAATTATCAATAGTAAAGATATTTTAATAATTTAGTTCAAAACTAAACTATTTTTAATTAATTATTTATTTATTTTAAAAGTGGTGAAGTCTTTTTTTTGAACAAGGGGAATAGTAAATTAAGGGATTTGACAAATTTCTTGGTCCAATTTTATTCAAAATTAGACAAAAAGATTCAAAATTTGTTTGAAATGGAAATTTGATTAAGGAGATCCTAGATAATTACCAAAAGATAATTTGACAAGCAGAAACAATAAAATGGTGAGCCACAGAACCAAGCTGTACTTGGCTCTATAAAAATGGTGAGCCAGGCTTGAGCTGCATTACAAACTCAATCTCAAGTTTGTTAAGCTCGCATGGGTTGCCTTTAAATTTTATTAAATTTTCATCTTTAAATTTTTTCTTTTTAATTTAAAAAATTTTATTATAGAGTTTAAAGAATTTTATGAAATTTTTGTATTTAAATTTTGTTTTTTTTTGTTTTTGTTTTTTTAAATTTAATAAAAAATTTTAAACTATATCAAATTTTCTGAAATTTTTTTCGTCTTTTTATACTCTCCAGTTAGGTTGATTGGTAGTTAAGGGGGGCGATTGATATTTTTTCAAACTATGAGATTTAATTTGATATATTACAAAATTACGAGGGTGATAAATGATATTATCTCAAAAAAATATTACGTGCTTCAGATTTATTCTTATTTTTAATAGAGTGAATTAATTATACGATTATATATATATATATATATTATTATGTAAATAGATTATTATTTTTAAAATTATAAACTATGATACTTAATTGTTGCTAATGGAATACATAAAATATTTTCTCCTATTGTGCATCTTAGATTATGATGTTGCTGAAAATATCAATGTTATTTAAATTCAGTACCAAAACTTTCTAACACTGTGTTACTTCTTGTAGTGATTAAGGTTTTCGATAAATTACGTTTTAAAATATATTTTTATATTTTTTAATATAAAAATTATGAAATTAATTTAAAATATATAAAAAATTATTTTTGAAAAGGGTTTTGAAATGCAATATCCAGATGAGATAAGGTGAAATGTTGACTTACAATCCTCCGACGGTAAGCGCAAGACCGACAGCGAAAACAGTCCCTCCTTTAGCTCCATGGTACATCACTAATCTGCTACCATAATAAGTTGAGAAAGACCAAATTGAGAAGGCTGTGCCGGTGCTTCCAATGGCCAAACCCTTTGCCCGACCTTGTCGTAGTCCTAATTTAAGGGCCGTTGGGTTTAGGAATAGAATGAATTTTATAAAAAGAAAAATTTGGAATAGAATAGAATGATAGTAATTATGTTGTTTGGTATTATTTTGTAATGGAATGGAATATATTTTATATTAAAATTAAAATTTAATATTAATATTAATAAATTTATTAATAAATTTTATATTAAAATTATAATAAGAATATTATTATTTTACATTATATGATATTTTAAAAATTATATCTTGTTCAAAAAATAGTCAAAATGCATGTCAATTTGTAGAGAAAAATATTTCTACAAGTTAGTGATTTTTTTTTTTTAAAAAAAATGAGGAAAAATGAGAGTTGCAAACCATTAGGGGATTTGCAAGTTGCAATACATGAGCGTTGATAGGTGCTGGGCGATCCGCATTGCTTTTTTTTTTTTAGTTTGAGCTAAAATTACGTCGTTTTGAATCCTCTTCAAAACCTTTCCCCCTCCAAACCCACCGGTGTACTTTTCCAAAACCTATCTCTCTCTACCAAACATCCTTTTTACCTCCATACCATTCCAAACCCATCCCAAACCCTTTACACAAACGCTACCTAAGTGTTCTCCGAAGAGCTGCAGAGTACTCTGCGATGGTTTTTGCCTCGCCAACAGAGGAGTAAACTGTTCGGATGGAAGAAATGGCTTGCTCCACGATTGCATCGGCCTTACCATATTTTTACCTGATCTTTCTAGCAATGCCCATGAGAACTCTACCATACACCAGCCCTGGTATTACAAGAAACACCACGAATGGAAATATCACGATGGCCAGCCTCCAGAGAATGAAAAACGATACAAGATAGGCTCCAAGAAAAGTCGACAGATACATCACCAACACTGGTGCCTGTTTCATCAATCCCCCAGAACAGATTGTTTTTTTTTTGAAAGAAAATGATGAAATGAAACGAGACAAGCCTTACCTTTTCACTGATGAAATCCTGGATTACAAGACTATCACTGGAAAAGCTTGCAATGACATCGGCGGTGCTTGTAATGTTTAAGTCAAAGCACTTCTTGCCTTAGCACTGCCTTCAAATACGAAGTCCTTAATGTCGCTGCTTGCCTTTCTGCTGTTCTCGTCCAGCAATAACCCTCTGAAAATAAATAACGAAGCAGAAAATTCATCACTAAGAATTACTACACAGAAACTTACCAAGAAAACAGGCAATCCATTGCCCGCATGCCATGTAGCAGAAAATCAAAACATTCTGAGTTCCAAGGATTCAGTATTGTTAGAGTTTTGTCAGTTCAATCGCATGATAAAGAACAGAGAGAAATGGAATTCAATTTAGTTTTAAAAGGTGCAGACGACAGGGCGAGACAGGGGAAGAGAGGGAAAGAAAGACTCACCTTGTTAATATGACTACATCCTTGAGAGGCACCAATGCCATTCATGATTTGCCAGTCATGAACAGCATCGCCGGAAATAAGACCCCATCAACGACTGCTCCTAGGAAGCCGATCGCCATCAACAGTTTATCAACGGCATCAGCGTGCATGAAAATTGAGCGCAATGATCCTTTCTCCTTTGCCACCATTGCACCTTTGATTGTTCCCACCTTGTCTTTATTTAATTGTATCAGAACTGAGAGCCGTTTTTTGCTTCTTGTTTCTTTCTATATAATGCTGTTCTGTAATTCTACTAGAGTCTTCATAGCTAGTAGCATGTCATATCTATTCTCATATCTCACCTCATCATTGGAATAATTTTGAATTAAAAATAGAAAACTCTCTTCACCTCAAAAAACATAAAAAATAAAAAATATATTCTGATTTAATTATTACTTTTTTTTTAATTTAAATGTATAATTTTATATATATTTATTGTTACTTTTTAATTATAGTCATATATAATTATTATTAGTAAGAACATTATAGAAGTTTTGTTTAAAAGTAAACTTTTTTTTAGACAAAAAAAGAGTTTATTTTCACAAATTTTCTTTGACCTTATAAATATAAATAGAGTATACTTTTAAATAAGATATAAATAAAGTATTTTTCTTTAACCGTTATAGATGAAAAAAATCCATGTAGAGTTTGGAACTATAAACAAGCTTAAAATGGAAAGTCAGTTTTCCCGTGCATCCATTACAAGCCAATTATTTACTTTTGTATTATTGTATTCATATTTTTTAAAATTAATTTATTAAGATATTTTATTTATTTAATATAATTATGTGACTCTCAATGAATTGTCATACTACTATTAAATAAATAGTAACCAATACATTAGATTTGATTACGAATCGAAACTGACTAATAGATTTGTTATTAGACATTTTGGTTCTTAAAAATGCATTATTAAATCGAAACTGACGACGTGGTTCTCATTCTTTGCGGAGGGAACTAAAAACATTCCTTGCATTGTAGGTTGTGAGTCCGAATCTTCTTGACTACATTGCTAAAAGGATTAGGAGCAAGTTTGATTAGCGTGGAAGATTAGTCTCACCCCTGAATTTGTAGAGTGTGTGTAAGTCACACACACCCCATAACCTTTCAACAGGAGTGTGGGGGTGTGTGCAGGTCACATAAGTTCAATAAATATGGGATTGAATGAATGACTAATAGAGGATCTACTGATATTAATCTAATTAGAGCGTTTGTTACTTTGTAGTTCTATCTAAATAAAGCATTAAAAATCGGGCTTACGCTTTTAGATTCAGGCTAAACTCGAACCATCAACATAAACTATTGTGAGTGTACGGCATGTACTTATGTATACTACTACATGTACTTACGCAATTGATCATCGGATTAGATAGATATCCCTTCAACACATCATACGTCATCAAAAGGATCTCGGAGACCCACCAAAGTACGAAAGCCAAGATGTTTCAGAAAACGGATTCCTATTCGAAGAGTGCATAACCACATGGATAAGCTCAAACTAACTCGTCACTTTGGGATCCAATTCGAGATTTTCCTTGGGAGGTATCAGGAAGGAATTGGAATGGTGTGGGGTATGCGCGGGTCACATAAGTTCAGTGAATATGAGAATACCTTCAATGTCAAAAAAAAGAAAAAAAGACTATGTGGTTCTCATTAACCACTGAGAACTGTCCGAAAAAAGAAAAGTGGGGTTGGGGAATAACTCACTAGTTAGTTGACGGATTGACCAAATTATGTTGAGTTATTACCATTGCTATCGACATGAACCCTACAAAATTGGATTAGGTGTTGATTGGATTGGACCATAGCCATGGCGTGATGAAGTGATTTGGGGATGCCAACGTCGAAAGAGACAGAGCTACTTGTGTAATTCCCATTCAATCAAGTGTATGAGCTAACCAAGTTGGCCACCCAATTCTGTAAAAGCAATTGGGGCCAAGAAGGGCAGGGTTCGAATCCCCTAATTTGTCATCCCCTTCCTCTCGATTTTCCTCCCTCTTGGTCTAGTGAGGCATAGATAGGGATACATCTACTCATACACTTCACTTAGATAGGAACACACCTACTCATACCCCTTTAGTGAGGCATAAATAGGGACACACTTACTCATGTAATAAATAGGAAGATTGTAATAAAATAGGAATTTGTTCAAGAAAAAGGAAAAAAGTGTATGAGCTTAGTTTGGATGTTGTAGATTGTTTAGAGATATTTCATCAAGTTGATAATATACTGAGTTTTTTTATGAACGGTCAATTCAGCAGTACATTTATCATGGCACTATTATTAGTCCAACTTGCTTGTGACGGAGTGTATGTGTGTGATTTTTTTTTTTTTTGCTTCTCTAAAAAATCTATCACTTTAAATATTAACACGAATTAGTTCGATCCAATTGTCAATTACATGTAATTGAGATTGATATCAATTCGTGTTAATATTTAAACAAAATATTTCCCCCTTTTTTTTTCTTTCAAATGAATTGGAATGATTAAAGTTTTTCTGTTTAAAATTACGTTAGATCTAATTTCTATTACTTTTAATACATTATTTGTAATTATATATATTCACAATACACAAATAGTGATGAGTTAGACTTTTGATCAATAATGAATTCTGAGGCAATACATTATGAGTCCATATAATGGATAATTCTAAATAAACGACAACTGACTTTCTTACCTTTGAGGTCCATAATTAAAAAAAAAAGAATAATTTTAAATATTAAAGAACTTGAATAGGTAGAAAATATGTTGTGATATAGATAATGAATAAATAGGAGTTAATATCATTTCAAAATTGTCATTACAAACAGTAACTAGTATTTTTGGTATTAAAAGAAAGTTTTGGTTAATAATTATTTCAAAAAATACTATTAATTCAGAACAAAATCACCCATGCAGGTTCAAATTTATTGATTCTTATAAATCATGGGTGGTATTTAAAATACCATTTTAGTCCTAGTTCACGGCCAAACTATCATTCCACATATATATATCCAATAATTTTTGTGGAATAGTTTGAATAATTTACCAACAATTTATGTTGAAGGTAATTTATAGCCAATTTAACATTAATTTAGATAGTTTTGACTATCCAATAATTTGTTAATTAGCGGGATTAGAGGAGGGCATTGCTTGAAGGCTAACAAGAGAAAAGTAGGCTCCATTCGGACCTTTACCTAGCAAAGAAGAATGCGTCCCTTTCTCTATCACTTTGCCTTTCTCCAAAACCGCAATGCTATCACAGTTCTGAATTGTACTCAACCTATGCGCCACAACCACACTAGTCCTTCGCATCATCACTCTATCAAGTGCATCTTGTACCACTTTTTCTAATTGACTATCCAGTGCACTTGTTGCCTCATCCAACAATAAAATTGCTGGATTTTTTAGCACTGCTCGAGCTATGGCAATGCGCTGCTTTTGGCCTCCAGAAAGTTGCAATCCCTTATCCCCACACCATGTATCATATCCATCCTTCAAACCTGCAATAAAGTCATGAACATTGGCTGCCTTGGCTGCCTCAATTATTTCGGATTCATCAGTGTCCACTGACACACCATATGTAATATTTTGGCGTATGGTACCGGCAAATAATGCCGGCTCTTGGCTTACAAGCGCAATCTGTTTCCGTAGTTCTCTCAACTGGTAGGATTTTATATCTCTACCATCAATCTTCACTACCCCTTTTAGTGGATCATAGAACCTCTCAATCAAGCCAATTATGGTTGATTTTCCTGACCCGCTTTGCCCTACTAGTGCTGTCGATTTTGCTACCTCAATTTGGAGTGAAAATTCTCTGAAGATCATGACATCCGGACGGGAAGGGTATGCAAAATCCACATCAAGTAGCTCAACATGGCCTATTATCTTATCAGGTTTGTGGCCCTCGGGATTTTCAGGATCAATTGAAGAGTGTCGATCTAGGACAGCAAAAACCGAGCTCACAGCATTGGACCCTTTGGCTATATCATTTGTCATTGTTCCTGCATCAGCAATAATACGCCCAATGCTGACTAAAATAATGAAAACTTGGAAAAATGCTTCTACTTCGAGAGAACCAGAAGCCACAAGCTTGCCACCCTGCCATAAGCTAAGAGCATAAACTAATATCAGGAGGCTAATGGAAATGCCTAGACCGATACCAGCAAACCATGACTGGCGGATATTCTCTCGTAGTGGGCCTTGTTGGGCATTTTGGAGCATTTGGAGTATTCGAACTTGGGAGTTGAAGGCAGTGACAGTTCGAATATTTGAGACAGCTTCAGCTGCAATCTTACTACTTGCATCTTGGGATTTGATGGCCTTTTTGGACATGGTTTTGAGAAGCATGCGCCTACAGTAAAAGGAACCGATGATAAGGGGTTGAATGGCTATCATGACTAATGCTAGCCTCCATGAAAGAATCAAGCCCATTGTGCAGGCAATGGTCACTGTTGAAATAGTTTGGATGAGAAGTCACATTCGATCACCCACTAGCGACCTCATCTCTTTTATCAACAACAGTGACATAAATTGTGAATTAGAGGCATTCGTTGGTAAATATAGCTAAACGTGTTCAATTAAGCACATGATTTGATCGATTAGAAAGCTTACCACATTGGCATCTTTCGCCAGTCAAGAGCATAAAGCACCGGTTGCATTTTCATCCTGATCAAACCATCCGATTTCGAAAGTGAGGATTTTTGAAAGCATTCTTTCTCTAACCCTCTTTGTCAAGTGCTCCCCCATAGCTGCAAAGGTATAATGCTGGCATATGTTTATCAAGAGTGAGAACAAACCAAACCCCACAAAACACAGAGAATATATTTCTATCTTCTTCTTAATCTCTCTATGATCTGGCAAGAAATACGTCCATATCACCTTGCCCATTACGTAAGCATGCGTTGGTTGGATTGCTCCAAACAGTATAGCACCTATGCAACCTGCGAGCGCTTGCCTCCATTCAGGAAAATTCATGGCAAATAGTCTTCTAAATGATGGAACTGGAATCAGTACTTGATCATCTGAAATTATTCTATTAATGTCTGGCTTATGGCTTCGAGCAGCTGAGTTAGCTGAACTAGACCTGCCAAAATTTGATACTTCCCCAATATTACTCGTGCTGTTTAGAATGACTGATGAATCTAATGCAACATTGGTTTCAGTTTGTTGCAGGCGGATGAACGATGTGTATAAACCATTTTCATCTTCAATAAGTTCATCATGCGAACCAGTCTCCATGACCTGGCCATTTTGGACCACGGCAATGAGGCCAACTTTTCGGATGGTAGAGAGACGGTGGGCGATGATGATGGTGGTAACCCCAACAACTACCTTGTCCAGAGCTTCTTGAACAACTCTCTCTGATTCTGAATTCAGTGCACTTGTGGCCTCGTCAAGAAGGAGAATTTTGGGTTCTTTAATTATTGCTCTTGCAATTGCTATTCTCTGCTTCTGCCCTCCGGACATCTGAACACCCCTCTCCCCCACCTGGATTATTAAGTTACATGTAATTGATTGCATATACAAATTTATATGATTTGTTAGCCAATAAAATCTGAGAATGCATGTATACGTAATGGGCAGGGTATTGCTTAAACCAATTTGTTATAATCCACTGTTCAAGATCTCATGCATACATTACTCATATCTTAAGTGTTTGATGTAGGATTGAAATATCATATTCTTCTTCTTAGGATTTAATTCATTACAACTTTGGCACGGTCTATTTTGACAATGGATCCTTTATCCCGCTTTTATATACCACCTTTTGTACCACCTGATAAATCCTAACATTATAATTTTTAACAGGTAAATCTTTGGTTGAAAAAAGGGTTAATTAAAAAAACTAGGGTAAATTACATTTAATACCCCTGTGGTTCGTGTAAATTACCAATCGAATTCTGAAATTTGCTAAAATTACCAATACCCTCTTAAGGGGGCTAAATGTTATGAATTTAAGGGGACTAAATGTTATGAATTTATCAAATTTAGGGAAGTATTGGTAATAAATCAAATCTTGGGGTTTGATTAGCAGTTTTTACAAACTACAAGAGTAGTAGATATAATTTACCCAAAAAATTATTGGATAAAATAGAATTCTACTAGAAGATCGATAGTCTTTTTCCCTACCGATTCCAGACTGTTTTTTTTTTTTAAACTTTATCTCAAACACCCATAACTAAACACAATTTTGTTATATCATGTTGAAGAATAAGATATTTTGACCTTTTTTTAGAAGATTTGATTTAGTTGTAGATAGCTAATTGATAACTAGGATTCTAATTTACTAATTTAGGTTGATTGTAATCCTTTTTTAATCAATGACTGATTTGTAGGAATTAGATTTCCTAAAATAGGACAATGACTTTGTATATATTAGTGTATTCAGCATATGAAAAGGTGAAGAAGATTTCTAGTTTATTTTCATATCACTTAGGGTATAAACACTTTCGGATTCTTTTGATACAATTCATTATATCTAAATTATATTTCTTACACCCTACTTTATAAGGTATTACAATTTTTTAATTGTATTTATAGTTTGAATTGCTTTTGCTATTTTTGTTGTAAAATAAATTCTGATTTTAAAAATAGTAATTTAGTCAAAATTTGATCTCGGAAGAAGGTTTGTTTGATAAATGTTTGTTTAGTTTCACTTTGTGTATGACCATATGAGAAATGAGAATTTGCTTATCTTGATTTGAATATTATGTTGGACTAACATCAAATAACTCTTTCAGATAATGTATTATTTGATTTTGTGTATTTGAGATAGAGTTAAAAATAAAATAAAATAGATTTTGCAATCGATTGGTTTTAGGTGTTTGAGATGGAGTTGAAAAAAAATAGTCTAAAATTGATAGGAAGGAGAGGAAAAAGATTTGTGTTCCAATAAAATTCTATTTTACCCAATAATTTTTTTTAACTAAATGTTTACTTTTGAACTAAAAGTTATCGTATATGTAAGGATTAATGGGGACAGATGAGAGAGAGTGATAAAGACAATGGTATATAAAAATGTGATAGAAGATCCATTGCCCTCTATTTCCAACAAGATTTTAAAGGTGATTCCTGTATATGTTGTAATACTTAATGGGGTTTGGTATAATATGTGGGTTTAGAAATGGAATAAATTTGATAGAAGGAAAGGGTTGGAATGGAATGTAATGATAGTAATTATGCTATTTGGTATTATTTCTGATAATGTAATGAAATATTATTGAATGAATTTGAAAAAATCTGTTTAATTATTATTAGTTAATTATTCATTATAATATTAAATTAATTAATTACTAATAAAAATATTATTGATTAAATTAATTTTAAGTAATTAATTAATTATAAATTAATTAATATTAATTATAATAATTAATATTAATGAATGATATTAATTAATCATTAATTATAATATTAAATTACAATATTAAGTAAATGAATGATTAATTAATTAATTATAAATAAAAATATTATTGATTAAATTAATTTTAAGTAATTAATTAATTAATTATAAATTAATTACTATTATAAATTAATTAATATTAATTATAATAATTAATATTAATGAATGAGATTAATTAATTATTAATTATAATATTAAATTACAATATTAAGTAAATGAATGATTAATTAAATTAATCTTAATTAATTAAATTAATTATTAATAATAATAAGTTAATGAGAATTAGAAAAAAAAGTGTGGAATTCATTAATCCATTCTAATCCATTCTCACCTAAACCCACCCCTCATGGGTTTGAACAAAATCCACACTTACTACTTTTAATCCATTCCAAACCTACAAATCAAATACTAGTTTTTTATCCCATTCCAATCCATTCCCACCCAAACCCACCAAACAAACACTATCTCAGTTTTGAGATTAAATTAGTTTTGATATTTTGATTTAATCCATTATAGGAAGGTTAAATAATTTCGAACTAATTCAAAATATTGAAATCAAAGTTATTAGGTGGCAATTGATGCATCTTTCCTATACGCTTGTCACTTTTTGCTCAAACACTAATTCAAACCATTGCATTATGGTCCAATAATTAGAAAAAGAAGTAGTATTTAATTCAGAAAATTAAATAACATAACTCACAAGACTAATAAGTAAGAAAATATTGCATTAGTTTATTGATCAATTGATAAATTCACGAATTAAACTAGCAAATAGTGAACAATTTGACTCTTGTTCATAAATAAGTACAAAAACATTTATTACATGGATATTGATTTATTCAAATATAGGAAAAAAACAAAAATATCCTTACTTCTATGGAGAAGAAATAAGCCAAGAATTATGAATTAAACTAATCTACTTTCATACTAAGACATTTATATACATATACAGGATGCGTGCCAAATCATTGACGTGAAAAAATGTGTGTAAAAAGTTATTGAGAATAAATGAAAATATTGGATTTTTCATATCCATTAAAAATACTTATTGAGAATAAATGAGAAAAATGTTATTGGATTAAGTGAGTTATGGGATATTCATGAGTTTCTATAGAAAAAGTTAAATGGGTAACTATTAAATAATATTAAATAATTAATGGGTAATAATAATTTTATTTAATTTTAAATTTTTAATACATTATACATATTATTAATAAATAATTTTTTTATTTTAAAAATATGACAGTTGCAAATGGCCAGGCCGCCACCAGATCACCCTCTGACTGAATTTTGGCCAAATTCAGGGAGGCCGGTCAATTGGTAGTCTGACCATGGACGACTATCATTTAATTTAAAAATTAAAAAATTTTAATCCCATTAAATTCCACTATTACCCACCTTCAAAATTTAATAAAAATTATATTTCCTATTCCAATAATTCTCAGCAATTTAAATTCTACCCGATTTCCACATATTTCCACATGTAAATCTGTTGGGAAATGGAGAAATGTAGTTTGCCATCTTTTATTAACTTAATTGCCTTTCCCAAAGATTCCTATTCTCAAATAGATAAGTTTAGATGAAATTAATTTTTTACTTTATAAATAACTTTTTTTTTCTACAACTAGTTGATAAAATTGGTTGATTAACTTTTACCAGTCTTATACTAATTCACAAATAGCCCTTTAAAATAATTTTGGAGTATTTATTATTATTATTATTATTATTTTTGTGGTAGCAGATTGTATAGGGAAATATTGATATGTATGGGGTGAATTGAAAATTAGTTTTGTCTAGGGAAATATTGATATGTTTGGATTCATTTTCATTTACAAAAAAATTTACTTTTTTTAAACAAAAATAAAATATTCAAACACATTTTTATTTTAAAATTTAAAATTTTTCACTTAAATTCCTCCCACATAATTTAAAAAAATTTTCTCTGTCATTTTTTCTCTCACTTAAATTTTTCACTTAAATTCTTCTCACATAATTTTAAAAAATTTTCTCTCACTTAAATTTTCTCTCTCATTTTTCCCTTTAAAATATTTTTTTTATTAAAAAAATATCCATAAAAAATTTTAAGCACTCCAATACAATTTTTTTTTTCAAATAAATCACAATCCCTACGAAGCCTTATATTATAAGAATTTACAGGATGCATATTTTTATAATCGTCTGACAGTCAGGAGGAGCCTAGAACAGCTCAACTCAAAGATCTCAGATGTACTTAAACTCAAATACGCTCACAAACCGAAAAATCATGCATGTCTATTCTTTATATTTTCAGCTGAACAAAATTACCAACCGACATGATTCAGATCTCAATGCACATGCTATATTAATTTCAACTTTACAAGTAGCAATTTGATTAGTTCAGTGAAATATCAAAAATAAAAGATTGAAGATTGAGAGAATGACCTATGTTATTGTGCTAGAGATGACAAATTAATTAATTAACCAACCGGGGTGTCATAGCCCTGAGGCAACTGAGAAATGAAGCCATGAGCATTAGCCGCTTTTGCAGCCTCAATAACCTCTTCAAGGGACGCATCCTCCTTGCCAAAGAGTATGTTTTCTTTAATGGTGGTTGCAAAAAGTGCAGGTTCTTGACTTACTAGCCCCATCTGGGACCTCAACCATTTGAGCTGTAGCTTATCAATGGCCACCCCATCAAGAAGAACTTCCCCTCCAAGCGGGTCGTAAAATCTCTGCAGCAGAGCAATTGCTGTTGATTTTCCAGCACCACTTCCACCTACAAGTGCAACCGTGCTTCCTGCTGGGAATTTGAGGTTAAAATCCTTGAATATTATGCTTTCGGGTCTTGAAGGGTAGGCAAATTCAACGTGCCTAAATTCAACTTTTCCTGAAACATTTGGTAAAATTTCCCATTCCATGTTTTCGGAATCAATTTTTGGGACTCTTTTTATGATTTCCATGATCCGTTCGCCTGCTGCACTGGCTTCTGAGAAATATCTTACGTTTGATAAAGCAGAACCCAATGATCTGTTCACAAAAATCACATTGAAAAAAGAAAAGAAAAGAAAAGTGGAAGAAGACATATTTGGTCCAAAATTAAGGTTAGGGGAGAAAAATTACGTACAATCCTCCGATGGCAAGGGAAAGACCAACAGCATGGATAGTCCCTCCTTTGGCACCATGGTACATAACTAATCTGCTACCATAATAAGTGGAGAAAGACCAAATTGCGTAGACTATGCCGGTGCTCCCAACGGCCAAACCTTTTGCTAGACCTTGTCTTCTTCCCAAATTAAATGTCCCTTGAAGAGCAGCAGAGTACTCTGCGATGGTTTTTGTCTCGCCGACAAAGGAGTAAACTGTTCGAATGGAAGAAATGGCTTGCTCTACAATTGCGTCCGCCTTGCTATATTCTTGCCTGATCTTTCCGGCAATGCCCATAAGAATTCTGCCATACACCAGCCCTGGTATTACAAGAAGTATCATGAACGGGAATGCCACAATAGCTAGCCTCCAGAGCATTAAAAAAGATACAACATTGGCCCCAACAAAAGCCGATAGATGCATCAAGAACCAGGGTAACTGTTTTTAGATTCCAGCACATTTGAATATCAGATTATTGCACAAGAAATAAAAAAAAGAAACAGAAAATGTAGAACAGTTAAGCTAGCCTAGCCTACCTTATCGCTGATAAAATCTTGAATTACAAAACTATCACTTGTAACGCTAGTAATAGCCTCAGCAGTGCTCGTAACATGCAAGTCAAAGTAGTTCACTTCTTGCCTAAGCACGGCCTTCAAATAAGTTGCCCTTAATGTAGCCGCTTGCCTCTCAGCTGTTCTCGTCCAGCAATAGCCCTCTGGAGATATGGGAAGTTAGAATTTTAAATAAAAAAGCGGAAAACTCCTCATCAAGAACTACCCAAAAGCTTACCAAGAAAACAAGCAATGAATTGCCAGCATGCCATGTAGCACATAATCAAGGCATTGTGAATTCCAAGAAATTCAGTTCAGTAAGAATGTAATCCAATCTCATGATAAAAACAGAGAAATGTTGAACTTAATTATGAAGGGTGCACGGCGGGAGACAGCAGAAGAGAAAGAAAGACTGACCTTGTTAATGCTATGAGTAAAATTTTGGGTAGAGGAAGTTTTCACACTACCAATATTGTTCATGATCTTGCTAGACACGACCAGCAGCGTCGGAATTGAGAACCCATCAACAACGGCTCCTAGGAAGCCGATTGTCATCAACAATTTATCAATACCATCCGCGTGCATGAAAACTGAACAAAACGATCCCTTCTTCTTTGTCATTATTGTTGCTTGTGTTGTTCCCAGTTCCCACTCTCTCCTATTTATCTGGACAACATTTAAACTATAAAAGTTCTTCTGCTTATTGTTTCTTTCTTTATTCTGTTTAATGTGAGTCATGAGGACTTTGAGATACTTGCACTTTTCAATTCCTGTTTGAATTCTTGTGTGTGGGATACTTTTGTTTTTGGTGGGATCAGTCCCAAAAAGTATCCCATCTTAATTTTTCTCATGGGTAATATTCAATTAGAAATTCTGGCTGTCACCTTATCTCACCTCATTATCTAATGACACATGTGAATTTTATAATGACTGTGTTGTATTTCAAATTCTCAACGGAAGTTTTGCCTCAAATTTTTGGCCAGAGGCCGGTTTTTTTGTCAATTTTACGATTTAAAGCGGTGCGAAAAATTTATCGATGAGCATTCATCGCACAGTAAAATTTTCAAAAATTTCAACGTTCATGAACAATAATGAATTAGAGATTTAGAAAGAATTTGTGTGTTTAGTTGGTCATTGTACCTCTTTCTAATACATTGTCGTTTCGAAAAAAAAAAAAATTTCAAGGTCAAGCATTGGAAACAGCAATTGAATTGGTGGGATTTAAGTGGCAAAAGGGTGTCCGAGAATTATAATGACTATTTTACGTTAATTCTAATGACTATTCTCGTTGTAAAAACAGCAGGAACTAAAGCATTTAATAAATTAGAATAATGAAAATCTATTAACTTAAATGGATTAGGGATGAATTGCATGAACACAAAATGGATATAGTAAAAAGAAGAACTTGTTGGAGTAGAGATTAATTAGACTAGAAGTTTTGACGTGGAAGTATATCAATGAAAAGGAAACTGGGAATAGGGAATAGGGTATACACTTTGATGTGGTAGTATATTAGTGAAGAGGGAAACGTGTCTCACATTAAAAAAGTAAAAAAAAATAAAATTGTAGAATTTAATAAATTGAACAAATTTAAGACAAGCAAGTGGTTTTACTTTTAATTGAACCGTGTTTAGTGACAAGTGACCTAACCACTAAATGGGTCTATAATAAAGAGATATATTGTTGAAATAAGGATTGAGCTCGTAAAGGAATAGGCTTTGATATAATAGTATATTCATGAAGGGAAAAACTATCCCATATTAAAAAAATAAGAGGAATTAGAGTACTTAATAAGCTCAAAAAAATTCAAAACTCTTTGATTTAAACTTTTGAAATAGGTGTCGAGCGGGGAGTAGGTTTTAATATCATCCTATATTGATGAAGGAAGAGAATTATTGTATTTATAAATGTTATCCCAAGCAAGATGAACAAATACACTTAAAAAGTTACAAAGACAAAAAAATATATTAGTTTAAACTTTTTGATTTAAATTGTGTTTCAATTACATATTGGGTCGCTCTAATTAGTCTTTTTGTGTTTTTTTCCCAACAAATTTCCACTTTTTTAGGAAAATCAATTACATCCAATTTGAGATTTTTTAATTCAATTTATTTATAATCAAAATTAATAGTGAATTTATTCAATAATTGACGTGCTATTTATATAACAAATAATTAATAAATATTTAAATGTAACTATCATTTAGTAACTTTAATTATATGAACACCAAAAGTAATCACTGAATAAATTTATTAAGAATACGTTTGATTCATTATTGGAATATGACTTAGTTTAAGATTAAATATATTTTCTATAAATTTTAGTTTGAATTTTATAGTTTATTTGCAGAATTTGAAAATATTATAAAATAAACATTAAAAACGAGTTGAAATAAGAATTTTTTTTTATAAAACCCAACTAATTACAATAAAAAAAATCTTCAATTCTAAATCTAACAAGCAACCAAATACATCGTAAGAGTTTTCACACTGAATCTTACTATTCTTTCTTATAGTGTATCACTTTCTAAGTTCCAAAGTAAACTATGGCTGATTGTAGGACTGTAATTGATCCCAAATGATCCATCCCAGACAGCCTTGATAAAAGCTTTCAAAAAGAGAAAAAAGAAAGAATATACTGATGGATCCACTCATTTCAGAATCTTAATTAACACGGCACCAAGCCAATAATTTCTCCATAAAGGCATTACGAAAGTCTGGCAATCTGCTCCAACTTTATTTTTTAGAGCACTTTATTAATTTCAGCTTCTTGATTAATCCCATCTCCTAAGGAATACAGCTCAACTATGCTAATGAATAAGATTATGGATTCTATCAATCGTGTTTTAAAATGTATTTTTATATTTTTAAAAATAACTTTTGTCATCTAATTCTTACTTTAAACACAAAATGTATTTTCAAACGCAATTTATACGGACTTTATATATATACATGAGCCCGAGAGTGAAAATTGATGGTTTTCTATATTTTTATTTTGTGGTAAAAATAGTACTCCAATTTAGTGTTGACATAATCAAGAGAAAGTAATTTAATGAAACTTCGCCAGAAACAACTTAAAATAACGATGATTTTGGTTTAATCTTTATGGCCATGTTTGGTTATTCATGGAGAAGATTTTCACTAAATCTTTATGACTAAATGATAGAGATGCGAAACTCATAAATGACCAATGCCTAAGTTCAAATGATCTATTTTTAAATTGATTCTTACTAGATGCATAACAATGAGAATTATGAGATTGTCCAATAGGTCCATCTCGTATGAATGCTTCCTTCAAATTGGTTGCAATAAAATTTTCACTTATTTTAATTTAATAATAAAATAAAAAAAAAAAAAAATAAAAAAAAATTTTAAAAATTTGCTTTAGCTTGATTATTTTTTAAAAAAAAAATTATATATTAAAATATAATTATATTAAATATTTTTATTATAATAATTTTGTAAAAAAATTAAAAAAATTTATTTTTTTAAAATAATAAATTTTAATATTAAATAATAAAAATAACTTTAAATTCTCAATTTATTAAAACACAATTGATTTAATTTAAATAAAATATAAAAAAAAAAAATAAAATAAAAAAAATCCAAAAATATGCTTTTATAAAAATATTTGATAAATATTTTTATATTAATTAAATAAATATAAATAAAAAAAAAAAAAAAAAAAAAAAAAAAAAAAAAAAATAAAAAAAAAATAATATAATAATAAAAAAAAAAAAAAAAAAAAAAAAAAAAAAAAAAAAAAAAATTTTCATATTAAAAAAAAAATTCTTATTAGAAATCCATCCAAGCTAAAAAAAAAAAAATGAAATAAAAAAAAAAAAAAAATATGTAAATGATTGATGTTATTTTATGTTTAATTTAAAAAAAAAAAAAATATAAAAAAAAAAAAAAACTTTTTTTTTAAAAAAATTAATTTTTTAAATATAAACATAAAAAAAAAAAAAAAAAAAAAAAAAAAAAAAAAAAAAAAATTTTTTTTAATTTCTTTTTTTTTTTTTGAATAAATAAATTATAAAATAATTAAAAAAATAAAAAATAAATAAATAATATATTTTAAATTTATATAATTTAAATATATTATTTATATTAATATTAAAATATATATTTAAATAAACTTTTTTTTTTTTTTGATTTTGATTAAAAAAGAAGGAAAAAAGGAAAAAAAAAAAAAAAATTGATTTAATAAAAACAAAAAGAAAAAAAGAATTTTTTTTTTTTTATAAGATTTATTAATTGATTTGAATTTTATTTTATTTTTTTATTTTTTATATTTTTTTTTTTTTAGTTTAATTTTTAATTATAATAATTTAATTATTGTTTGTTTATTTTTGTTGTTTTTAGAAGGAAGAAGAAGAGGAGGAGGAAAGGAAGAAGGAAGATCTCTTTTTTTCTTTTTTTTCTTTTTTTTTATTTATTTATTATAAGAAGAATAAAAAGATATTCTAGATTTTATATTTTATTTTAATGATAATTATTTTTTTTTTTATTTTTTTTTTTTGAGAGAATTTTTTATTAATAATTAAATTAATTGTAATTTTTGTTATAGTTGGAAGGGAAGATTAGAAGAGTCTATTAGATTATACAATAAGAGGGTTAGAGTTCATAATGAGAATGATTTTTTTTATTTTTTTGGTTTTTTTATGAAATTGAAAAATGGGAAGAATTTTTTTTTTATTTTTATTCTATAATTACTAAATAAATAAAAAATATTATATAAATTTCTTTTAATTACTAATAAAATAATAATAAAAAAATAATAAATATTAATTAATAAAAAATAAATTATTATATTATTAATATATATATTTTTATTTATTTATTATAATCAGATTGATATTGGTGGTTTTCAAAATATTATGAATGAAAAATAGGAATTTTTTTTTTTATTTTATTCTATAATTACATAAATATTCTATAAAATATTCTATAAATATTCTTTAATAACTAATAAATTACTAATTATAGAATAATAAATATTCTGTAATTACTAATAAATTATGTTATTAATAATGTAATACGTTAATTTTATTATTTTTTATTCTTATGCCTAATGTAGTATAAATTTTTCATTAATTATGTTTAATTATGATATTTTAATTATCATGCAATTATGAAGCCAGGCAGCCCCTGAATTTTCTATGATGAGTAATTCAATTATGAAGTCAATTCATAAAAAGGCTATGCAACTATAGAAAAATAAATGCTGCACCAATATTTTTTTCATTTGCACCAAATATAAACAGAGCAAGGCAGCACGGTCGAATACAAATAGACCGGCCAACCAAATTTCAGCGCAAGTAGAATAAGCCCCTCACATAATTTAACAACAAATCAAGACACAACAATGGAAAAGGACACCAAACACAAATTGCATACAATCATCAATGCACTTAGCAATTATTCAGTGGACAACATGTCACCTTCCACAAATCAACTAGTCCTCATCTTCATGGCGGCCCTTCCTGTTGTTCTTTTCAGACCTCTTCTTGTCCCTGCCAACCCGAGGATCATCAGAAAGAAACCAGGAAAAAAATAGATCAGAAAATGGATGAAGATGCATCTATCCAGCACTCTCAGCTTGCTTGATTAAATAGCAATTGAGTTGCACACATCTCTATATAGAGATGCTTTTCAATGTTTTGACAATTTATGCAGCACAAATATATTGAATGATAGAATTCCATAAAAACTCTTTACTGGATGGGTTAGAATAAGGACGAGACACGACTGTAATGTCCAAAATGAGAAGTTCATGCTCAATAATGAACTAAAACTTCAAACTGTTCATGCACACATGTATCACTAACATTCAGCTAAATATAATGTGCCATCTTTTGGTTTTATTGGTTAAAAAACAAATATCAGAGAGACAATTACAGATATAAACCAGATTTCAAACCCAACTCTGAATCAATTAGACTGTATTTTTATGTTGACCATTTGTTTCGTGAAATTATGACTGCTTCTGATCAAGTGTCCTGAAAGAGCTGATCAGTAAGAATGGGAAGGCAAATAAAACAAACAAACACATTATTGCAAAGTCGTAATCAACAAAATGCTAGCAAAAGGAATGTGCAATAGAGCTGCTTCTGATAGTTACAAAGAAATTTAGCAAACCCAAATCCAAATCCAAATCCATTTATCCAGCCTCTTTTTTCCCTCCATTTATGAGTAAAATTGAAAATGGATAGATAAGTGACAAATTGATTTATGTGAAATAAATTCATTCAAGTCTACGAACACCACAAAGCAGATAAAACTTGTCGAAGCCAAAGAAAAGTATCAATTGAACTCAAAACAACACAAAAGGCTCAAACAGTAACCCAATTCGACTACTAAAAAGGCCAAGTTGCAACTCATTCAAGCCCTATAAAACAGCATATCATCAAATTTTAGTCATGAAATGAGCAACTTGGCCTAAGATTGAAAGGGACGGAGACTAAGAAAAGCATACATAAGTGTTTAACTGGCGAACGAAGCTAGAGAAGTTATTGTGCTAAAAGAACTTAAGAAGAAGATCACGTGCAAACTCCGGCGGGTCCCACACGACGAAGCTATTGTTCGTAGCGCTCCAAGACATGATCTTATCCGTGCTCGGGTCATCCACCTTGTCGTATATCTTCACTAGGAACGGCGGCGGCGCATTCGCATTCGCAATCTGCATCGAAGTCGGACCACCACCATCCACCGCCTTTCCCTTGTCGTTCAACGACGTTGACACCATTAACATCAACAATAAATCCCAACGGCAGCTTCAACAACCATTGAGCAAAAAAACAATCGTCGCAAGTTCAAAATTTCGAACGCAAAGGGCACCTAATACACACTGATTTCAGGGCTTTTGAGGCATTTTCTTGTGTGCCTTAGGACAACGCTGCTTTTCTGTGCTTGTGGGGACGGGGAGTGTGCGATTGTGTGTAAGACTCGAGAGAGAAAAAGGAAGTGTGTGACTGGCGTAAATGAAGAAATGAAATGGAAGATCAAAATGCCGACAATGGAGAAACGAAATGGAAAACGAAAATGGCGATTGGTGAAAATGGAAGACAAAGTTGAAGAACAAAATGGCAAATGGAGGAGGAAAGTTGAGGGATTTGATCGAAACCCTTGCCCAACAAAGGGGAATGCGCAAGGAAAATGGAGAAATTTTTTTGGATATCCGGCGCTCAAAACCCCCAATTATGGGGGGTATGCGGATTTCCCAAAATTAGGAAATGAAAATTACTGTATGCATAGTATTCCTTTGCACCAGGCAGCAATAATGAAATCAAACCCATATCCTCTATTATCAAACCCACACTCTAGGCACCCCCTTATTGTTTTCAATGTTCTTATAAATGTATGGGTATTTGTTTATTTCCTGTAATTTATTATTTATGATTGTGTTGTTAAAATTGATAATTGGTGCCATTATTTGATTGACAATATAATATACTGCTAACTACGACGTCAGTGTTTGATTGTTTTAGTGAAGTAGCAATTGGCATAATTATTACTTGGTAACTGATTTAATTATGTCAAGGGATAAACAATCTAATTGAAACAACTATGGTATGAGTATGTTGGTTAGAATTGGGTTTTTCTAATTTTTAATGCTATGAGTAAATTAAATTTTATGGTGGTACCTGGGTTATTTACCGACAAGGGAAGTGATTAATGAGGCCTCTTAATTGCCAACAAAATAAGGAGAAATTGATTGCTTGATGGCACTAAGTGATTATAACCAATTTATTTGTGAATTTGTGAGATTAATCTTGTATCAATGACTAATTGAATGAACCAGTTCTAAAATTATTCTTTTGACTAGAGCTTGTAAATTATTAAATTTTACCAATTTAAATTCTGCATTAATTATTACATTTAATCTTAATTTGTTATTTTGCATTTTTTTTTGCATTTTTAGTATTGTCACTCAACAATTCCCAATTATTCTATTCAGAGATAAATCCACCATTCCCTGATGAGACAACTTGACTCCAGCTATACTTTGGAAGGTTTGAAAGTTGGAATTTATTCTTGGTGGTTTAACGACATGCTTTGAATATATAACAAATATTAATTATAATGCACAAATTTTCACAATGTAGCATAATGTATAAACAAGAGCCAATAATTTGATACAAATTAGTGAGTTTAAAAATTAAAATATTTAAAAGTATATTATTAGTGGCGGTATTTAACAAATTAATGATGCAAAACACTACATAGAACTAAGATTGATAACTCTAGAAAATATATAAGCAATAATATAATTCTATTAAAGTCTTTTGGGGCATTTCATTTATTTGTTGACTTAATGGGGGCAAATTCTATAAGTAAATGGAGGCATAAATGAAAAGTCCTTCACATTCTTAGGCCTCTAGTATAATTTACCAAAATTAATGGGGTCCGTGACCCTGGCCCCTCCTATAAATCCGCCACTAGTTCTTATTGATATATTAAACAATATTTTAAATTGAGGTGACCAAAAAAAAATTATAATTTGATAGTTTTAAAAAATTTTGTGTTGTAAACTTAATAAATCAGAAGAATGAATTGTTTGAAAATTTTAAAACTTATAAAGCTCAAGTTGAAAATCAACTAAGAAAAAAAAAACCAAATTTTAATTTCTAATAATGGAGGAGATATTTCAATTAAAATGGAAGAATTTTTTGAAATAAATGGAGTAATTCATCTACAATTCTACAACCTCAATCTAATGTAGTGGCAAAAAATAAAAAGTAAAACTTTAATATATATGGTTAATGAAATGTTAACTAGTTTGGGTTTATCTAAAAATTTACGAGAAGAGAATTTATATTCAACATGTCATATACTTAATCGATTCACTATAAAAATTCTGATAAAACTCCTAATAAACTATGAAAAAAAATAAAAGACCTAGTTTGAATTACCTTAAAGTGTGGGGTGTTTGGCAAAGTAGTAATTCCATTCAAAAAGTAAAGAACATTAGGTCTTAGAAGTTAAAACTATTGATTGTGCGTTTTTATTAGTTATTGTTTGGATAGTGTTGGTTATTAATTATGAAAATTGGAAAATTGCAATTAATACTCTTATAGAGTTAATAAAGAGATATGGTATTTTATAATTTTTTTATTTTTTTTATAATTTGGGTTATATATTGTCGTTAATAGTTAGATAATACAAGAATTTTATACAAAAAATGGATTCTCTTTTGAGAGAAGAAATTTTTTTAAATTAGGCTCTTTTTTGGGACGAAGGGAGTAATAAGGTAAGTTGGAGAAACATTTAATCTAAATAAGAATCAAGCAAATAAAAAAAAGTTGAATATAGAAAAGTAAACAAAAAAATAAAGAAAATAAACTTTGGTAATGAATTTAATGTATACTTAATTGAGCAAAAAAAAAAAAAAACGAATAACGGCTAAACTATTTGAATCGTATACTCTGACAACTGAATTATTTGTTTGAAATGTTTGACCATTGAACTATTACATTTGAAAAGGACAAAGTTTATAGTAAATAATATTTTGGAAATCGATTAATTAATTTAGTGACTTCCTGTATATATATTTTGCTTGAGACTTTATTACATAGAAATTAAACTTGACAAGGACAGAAAAAAGTTCAAATATCTCCATCCCATAGTTCTTCCACGGATTTGATTGGCCCATTTTTCTGGATAAAGAAATTTGCTCTGAATAATCTGCTCTGAGGGATTTGCAGAATTTGATGTTTTTCTTCGTTGGTGAGTTCCCATCCAAATATTTGGAGATTTTGCTTAATCCTTTCTTTGTTGAAGCTCTTCACAATTGGGGTTGCTCCTTGCTCATTTATCCATCTCAGTGCCACCTTCATATTTACATATAAACATTTTTCAGTGGCAAACCAAATCAGCCATGTCTTTATATATATATATAGATATATATATATTCAATGGTTATTGAGTAGTATTTATTTACACATGCATGTAATGGTATAACTAGTTAAATTTTGATAATTTTCGTGCAATGTTGTCTTCCTAATTTGTCATTAACTTTCATCCCATTTTGAACATGTTATCATCTCTTCGTGGTTGATATTTATTGCCTTTCAAATCAACCAATTTATGCATGTGATTTATTTACATAAGATCACATTTTAAAAAAATAAAAATAAAAATACCTATAGAGGTGGTTTCCATAATATGAATTGTGAGAGTACATGGTTTATATCTCAAAATGCATTTTTTATAATTTTTAAAATATTTTTTACATTCTTGAGAGAACTTATATTTCACAATCTTTATTTCGACAAGCGTAAAAATAGATTTTGAAACGCAATCTATACATGTTTCCATAATGGTAATAAATTTATAAGTTTTTAGTACTCTTCTAAATTAATAAAAAATATGCAAAAAAAAAAAGGTAGAAGAAAGTCATGATAACCTGTGCAATCGTCTTGTTTCTTGAAGCTGCGATGTCTCTTAAAATTGGATTCTCCATCACAACGTTGGTGCCCCAAAACTTGCCATAAGCCCCGAGGGGAGACCATGCGCACACATGAATTCCTTTCTCTTTGCAAAACGGTAATAATTTTCGTTGTTGCCAACCAACATTCATCTCCACCTGCAAAAATTTCCTCATTTTGTCTTCTATTTGAAAGTGTATGATTCTACAATAATGTGTAGTTTAAAGATACAAAGAAAAGTTTTCATAATATCTATCGGTGATTGATGTAGCCTTTACACTATACAAAACTATTCAATACTCATAAAAATATATATATGTACATACTCTTCGGATTAGTTTGGTGCACTATAAATATTAGCATGGTGTTTACACTCAACATTTTTGCAAATATATATTTGGAAGAAGCTATAGTATATCAAACAATTAATGTGCCCTAAAAGCTATTGGAACTCAAATTAGTTTAGGCATTATCAATTAATGGATAATATATATCATTAATTAAAATGAGACATGATGAGAAAGGGATTGCATATTAATCTGTACCTGATTAATTGCTGGTGTTATGGTGACATTTTGTAGGATCGAGTTTAGAGATTTTTTCACAAGAGAAGTTGCTCAAACCAATAGATTTGGTCAACCCCAAACTGCAGCATTCTTCCATGGCCTACCATGTCCCATGCATATCAAAAGGCTGAACATCACCATCAACAAGATTGCGGAAATCTGCATCTTGCCTCAATCTCACTGGGAAGTGAATTAGATAAAGATCCAAATATTCAAGCCCCATGGTCCTAACAAATGTCATTAGAAAACAATAAAAATTACACATATTAAAACCCAATAAAGAAAAAGATTGAGAAGGATGATCAAAATAAAGTACCCAAGAGTTTTCTTGAGAGCAGGAAGAACAAGGTCATGATCAGCATGAGTAATCCAGAGCTTAGAAGTGATGAACAATTCATCCCTATTCTTAATCAAACCAATCTCCAAAGCCTTAGCCACGGCTTTGCCAAGGGCCTCCTCTGAGCCATAGAACGCGGCAGTGTCAAAGTGCCTGTACCCAATCTCCATTGCGTCAATCAAAATCGAAACTAATTCCTCTAGTGGTGGCATTTTGTCACTTGCCAACCCCAACCCCAAAACCGGCATCTTGTGGCCTGAGTTCAACAATATTTCTGGGATTCTGGGTTCACAATTTGCCTGTTTTTCTGCCATGATTTTGTAATGGTGAGATGGGAAATGAGGGTGTCATTTGTGTGTTTATGGAGTGACAGGCCGGCATTTATATTGAGCAAGATGATAGAAAACTCATATATATTTTTTTTTTCACTGAAACGATAATAGATTGATAACAGGGCACAATGGCCATATTAATCCGTCTAAAATTGACCCTCGAAAACTTGACAAATTAATTTGGCTGTCTGATGGAAAGGGAATTCATCTTGAGTCATACTTGTCTTTGTCCTAAGAATTAAGAACATGACAAATTGGTGTGTCCAAATAGTACTCATTGACAATGAGACAGGTAATTTGTGTGCCACCAAGTATGGTTTCCCATCCGCAGCCAATCACGCACTCTCCATTTTGTCTTTGCAGCAGGAAAATTCTCAACCGGCACGCTACCAGGATCCAGCCACCATTGTCTGTCTCACCAATTCAACTTATTTGTATACTAATTTTAATGTTTTTATAATTATTTTATATTTATTACATCATAATAACATTATCAAATTTTTTACCACCGGTTTGACCAATCAAATCAGTTAATCCCTGACCCATTGACTTGACCGTCTCACTCCTGTCTGATTTTAACAGCATTGATACTAATTAATTATCAAAGGAGTTTCCAAATTGGCTCCTTCATAGGTTTATTTTATTTTACACACAAAAATGGGCAAATTAAAATTGAAATACTTCATATGTCTCCATCCCAAAGTTCTTCCACCGATTTGATTGCCCCGTTTGTCTGGATGAATTCATTTCCTCTAACGACTCTCCGCTGAGGGATCTGTAGAATCTGATCATTTTCTTCCTTAGTGAGTTCCCAATCAAATATTTGGAGGTTTTGATTCATCCTTTCCTTGTTGAAGCTTTTCACAATTGGGGTTGCTCCTTGCTCATATATCCATCTCAGCGCCACCTATACATATATTTGTATCAACACTTTTTAGGGACAAGCGAATTTAGTTTTGTTTAATTACTCATGTGCATACATATGCAACCGTGAATAAATTTATAACAACCCCTAAAAGTGTCTAAATTTTGAGAAAGAGTAATATAATTTTAGTGAATTTTTATACTGACAAATCATAATAACTAATATCGTAAGAATAAAAAAACAAAATTCACTATTATACTTTTTAAAAAATGCAAAATAATAAGGGATAATTTTAGTTTTTCATACTTAACACATCAGTTAGTATGATTTTCTGCTATAAGAAGTCACTATCAATATCATTACTTTTTGATAAAATATTTTATACATCCATTGCATCATATAAGATTGCACAATATATGTTGAAGAAATTACAATTTCAACAAAATATTTGAAATTTCAACCTGTGGAATCGTCTTGTTCTTGGAAGCTGCAATATCTTTTAGAATTGGACTCTCCATCACAGCATTAGAGCCATAAGAATGGCCATAAGCTCCAAGGGGAGACCATGCACACGCATGAATTCCTTTCACTTTGCAAAATGGTAATAATTTTCTCTGCTGCCAAACAACATTCATCTCCACCTGAAATCTTTTGGTCACTTCTTCCGTTCAAAAAAAAACAAAAAAGTTCTATGTTTAAAATTTTCCTTTTTAATTTTAAAAAGTTGTATTAAATTTGAAGTAGTTTTTTTTTTAAACGAAAGAAAATAATATCAATTTTCCCTTCATTTTATGCATGCACTTATAGACTAAAATTTTCAAATCTAGTTACTAAGCACTTAATTACCTGATTGACTGCAGGTGGGATGGAGGCATTCTGAAGGAGTATGGAGATTTTTTCACAAGAAAAATTGCTCACGCCAATGGATTTGGTCAAACCCAATCTGCAGCAATCTTCCATGGCCTTCCACGTCCCTTGTATATCAAAAGGCACAATATCACCTTCTGCAAGATTGGGTAGGTCAGCGCCTTGCCTTAGCCTTGCAGGCCAGTGAATCAGATAAAGATCCAAATACTCCAACCCCATTGTCCTAAAACAAGTAAATCCAGGGATGCCTTGTTAATGTAAAATAAAAATGCCTATCACATGGTTTTGAATTGATCTATGTATAGTTTTTGTGTCTTCACAGTGACAGTTGACTCAATCTTGCTTCTTCGTGCTTGTTTTTAACCATTTAAAGAAAGTTCCAATTCTAGCTTCCCTTTGTTCTTTGTTAACGAAAAAAAAAAAAATGGAAGAAGAAGAGCAAACACCAAGTTGAGAAAACATTGAAATATCACATAAGTAATTAAAAATACTGTAAAAGGATTGAATAAAAATTCTAAATAATTCCTTGCTCTAGTTTTAGTTTGGAGTGACAAAACTAACCTAACTGAAAGAGTCAGAATAGACTCTAAGTTGAATAAACTTCAGACATTTTACATATGTCAAATGACAAATTAATCAATTGAATAGTATTAGTCAATGCTAAAACTGTTAAGAGCAAATATGAAAAAAAAACACAACTAAAGTTAGAACTACTACTGTTTTGTCCTGCACAAGTATTTCTAATTTTCTAATTGGTAGATTATATAATAACTACAATTAAAAAGAACTCTCCCCAATAACTATGTTGTTAAAATTGGAGCAAATTTCTTCCTAACAGCTACTTAAATGCCAGTAAAAGGCTAATTTTTAGATAGTCATAGGGAGAAATTGTAATATTTCTAAACTTCAGGAAACAATAGTGTAAAACTAAATTTATGGAGAGGAAGATGTAACTTACCCAAAGAAATTGAAGGATCAAGATTTAAGAAGGGTGATGAGAAAAGTACCGCAGAGTTTTGTTGATGGCAGGAAGAACGAGGTCAGGGTGAGCATCAATAATCCAGAGTTTGGAAGTGATGAACAGTTCACCCCTGTTCTTAATTAATCCAATCTCCAAAGCTTTTGCCACGGCTTTACCAAGAGCCTCTTCTGACCCATACAGTGCTGCAGTGTCAAAGTGCCTGTACCCAATCTCCATTGCACACATTAAAATCGATACCAACTCCTCTAACGGTGGCAGGCTGGGAGCCGAACATCCAAACCCCACCATGGGCATCCTGTTCCCCGAATTCAACACTGTTTTTGGGATTTTGGCCTCAACAATATTTCCCTGCTTTTCTGCCATGATGAACAAGGACGATGTAACTGGAAGAAAATGAATTCAAAAACGAACCCAAGAATCCTTTTAGATATGACAATGACAGATTTCTTGCAAGAGGAATGAAGTACTTTGAACAGATCTAAAGCTTTAAGATGATGCTGCAAGGAATATTTATGAAGAAATTTAAAGCAGACCCCACTGCAACACGAATGACACAAAATGGTTGATTTCTTTCACTCCAAGTGGCGCCTTGTGTTCAGGGCATGCACAACAGCCCTGGCCCAGGCCATGGTCTTTTCTGTCACATTAGTTTCACATCAGCTTATGGCCAACCTTATACTATTTACACAGTCATCATAAAAAAAAAATACCCACATCAGCCCTTTGCCTTTTCTGCCAGATCACTAATTCTTTCTCCTTCACCATATTCCAAACTATTATCAAATTTCTTTTATATTAATAACACAACTTATATATTAAATTAAAATTATCATACATTAAATACTAAAAAATATTTAATCGAAAATTTTTCATTACATTAAAATTAAAATTTACTAATACACTTAAAACATAAAAATAAATACGATAAATTAAATATGAAATACTTAAAAAAAAGTGCGTAATTAAAATTAAAATTTAATAAATGTTCATTTCACTAAAATTAAAATTTAATAATACACTTAAAACATTCGGATAAATACGATAAATTAAACATAAAATTTTTTATATTAAAATTTAATAATATACTTAAAACATTCGGATAAATAAACTAAATTAAACATAAAATTTTTCATAAGGTGAGTAATTTTAATAATTTCGCTATGCGAATAGTGAATGCCAGGCCTTTATTTTAAAGCCTAGCCTTTACTATTCACACGGCCTATATTAATTTTTTTCATATTAATAATACAACTTTTAATCTTATTTATCATACATTAAATACTTAAAAATAATTAATATAAATTTTTTCATTATATTAAAATTAAAATTTAATAATAAACTTAAAACATAAAAATAAATACGATAAATTAAATATGAAATACTTAAAACAATTAATAGAAAATAAAATTTTCATTACACAAAAATTAAAATAAAAAATATACTCTAAATTAATAAAAATTGTAATAAAATTTTAATAATAAATTTAATAAATAAAAATAAATACTCTAAATCAAATATGTAATGCTTATTACAATTAATGAAAAATAAAAATATCAGATTTAACTCCAAAAATAGTCAAAGTGCATGTCAATTTGTAGAGAAAAATATTTTTTATTAATTGGTGATTTTTATTTTTTTTTTTGAAAAAAAAATAGTAGAAATGACTGTTGTAAATCAATGGCTAATTTGCAACAGCCATCGACGCGCATACGATCGATAAGCGAGCGCACAGCGCTGCCGATTGCTGAATAACACCGTTTGGCGTCCTTTGGACGCCAAACGGCGTCGTTTTGACACCAAAACAAAAAAAAATAAAATAAAAGAGATGCATGGCCTGGCCATGCTCCGGTTTTTCCGGACGGCCAAAACCAAAGAATGAAACAAAGAAACGGCCACGCCACCCAAAGAATGAAAACCAAAGATTGCTGATCTGGCGTGGCCTAGGCCACCCACGACCAGCCCCAAAAGGGGCTGCTGTGGGTGCCCTTAAAGCCAATTGGATCTGTAAACAAATTGGAGGGACTTGAACTATTACTATCTCAATATACTTCTAAAGAAAAATCACTTTTATAATTCATTTAAAAAAAAATCAATCTTAAATAAAAAATTTATATTATTTTTATTAATAATTAACAAAAATCAATCTTAAATCAAATTTTATATTATTTTTATTAATAATTACTATATATGATTTAAAATAAAAAAATAAAAAAATTAATTATATTTTCTAATTAAAAAATTGATACCTACCTAAAATAAATCGTGATTTGAAAGCCGCCACGCTTGACAGCAGCAAATAAGGACTAAAATACTTGGACCCAAAGCCAAGTAATAAAAGTCAGCATCATTCCCTGCCATGAATTTCCTTCCGACAACAGCCACGCATTTTCGTGGAGCCAAAGCTTTCCATAGGCAAATCAAGGCTAAACTTTGTGGTTCGGGCTTTAGATGACAGAGGATTTTGAAACGCTCACAAACAAACTTTTTCGCACAAGGATAGATGGGGTTTTGATTAATTTGCTATACTATAAATATGAGTGCAGTAATCATACTTCATAATTTTTGCAAGTATGTATTTGGAAAGCTATAGTAGATTTTAAAAAATTAATGTGTCCTGAAAATTATAGGAATTTAAATTAGGATATGCATTATCAAAAAAAGGATTAATATATGTCATTAATTAAAATAAGATATGATGACAAAGGGATTGAAGATTAGTCAAAAGTAATTAATTGCTGGTTGGATGGTGATGTTTTGAAGGAGGTCAGGTATTTCATAGCTCCACCTCAGGAAGATGCCGTAATACTTTATGTAGGAATTATATTTTAAAATATATTTTTTTTTATTTCGATTGGAAAATTATGAAATAGAAAAGTATCTCGAAACGATAAAGTATCTCGAAACGATAAAAAGTTACTTCAATAATCACAAAAAAGGGTTTTGAAATCGTACAAACAGCCAATTAGTCTCTTACTAAAAACTTTTTCTATTCCTAATGCTCCACAACCTATAGATGATAGAGGCAAAAACGAGTTTAAATGGTTGATTCTATGGATGGCAGCAAGGCAGTTATGAGGCGGGGAAAGCCACTCCTGTCCCCTGCCTCTCCTCCCCCCCTCGCCCCATTCTCCGTACCAACGGGCCGTTTTAAATAAAAAAAATAAATTTTAATATTTTTAATTATATAATAATAATTAAAATCAATCAAAAAATATTATAACATACAAATGTAATAATTAACAAATTATAAAGTCCAAATCAAGCATACAAATAAAATATAATAAAATATTTTAAAATATTATAACATAAAAATGTCAAATATAATTTGGATTAAAATAACAAATCAAAATCTTATACAATAATGAAAATATTTTTGTACTTCTTTAATTGTAATTTTGTTTAATTCAATTGTAGGAGTAACATGAAGGTTCATTCACTTCCTTATTATTATTTTTTGCATAATAAACTTAAAATAATAGGATACTATATATATATATATATAATTAACACTAATTTATAAATATAAATACTTAACAATAAACTAGTGGTATTAATAATATGTTATAATGAAAAAGATAAGAGTCAATATATAATAACTCATAACTAATAGAGAAATACTAATAAATTAATAGTAACTAATACTAAAGTATGATATTTAAAATTTAATTAATATAATCTTAATATGAATATAATGTACTAATAATTAAGAAATATTAATAATAAATTAAAAGTCTAACTACTGTAATATCATTATATATATAATTATATAAATAATATATTTACTAATATACATAGATAATATATTTATTAAAATTCAAATATTATATATATTAATATATATTTTCAAAAAAAGAAAACGGGGAAACGGGGTTGGGGAATGAAACACTTCTTATTCACTTGGCTTTGAACTTGAAGGTTCAGGGGATTTTTTTTGGAGTCACAAAATTACTCAATATCTAAGAAAATCACTACTAATGTTGCTCATTTGAAAGTTTAAAATTAAATGGTAGATAAGATTTTCAATTAAACAATGTTCTCAGTCAAATGTGTTTCATTATTCAAACACAGGAGAAAAATTCAAACAACAATCCAACAAATTAGTAAAAAAACAAAGATACAATATAGATAGCATGGTTATCAAAATCAGGATCCAGATTGTAAAATCGTATGATCTTATGATCCAAATACACAGAATCGATCATTGATTGCATAAAATCGTTTTTAATGTAGGATCACTGGTAGAATCGGGTAGGATCAGACAGAATCACACGATCTTAGCGATTCTGTGCGATCCCAGCAAAAAAACCAAAACGGCATTGTTTTAACCAAAACAATGTTGTTTTATCTTTTATATATAAGGAACAAAGGGGTAGTCCCAAAAACCCTCAAGCGGAGAACCACAGAAAGTTCACCGAATGACCTCCTTTCTACTTCCTTTGCCCTCCTCCACTTATTCGATAATCTCCTGGTTTTTCACCAAGTAATATTGTACTCTTGTTTCCTTCTGTTTTTGCACTCCAATATTTGCACCCATGTACCCATGTTCTTGAATTCATCTGTTTCTTGATTTATCATGCTAACTTAGAGCCTTCTCTTGGCATTGTCATAGGGTTATAAACGAACCGAACATAAACGAACGAACCTGGTTCGTCAACTGTTCGTTTATTTTTTAACCTATTCGTGTTCGTTTATATTCATTTATTAATATAAAATATGTGTTTGTGTTCGTTTATGTTCATTTATTAGTGTTTGATAAGTGTTCATAAACATATTTGTAAACACATTAAATAAACATATTAACGAACAAATAAACACACAAGTAAACAAATACATTCACAAACATTAAACGAACACGTAAACAAACTCATTTATTATAATACATTAATACAAATTAAATGAACAATATAATAATATTTAATAATATATTTGTTATATTACATTAATATTTTAATATAATAAAATTTAAATTATAAAAAAAATCGAGTCGTGCAATACGTAAGCGAAGCTCAAACCCTCAAGCTAGGAGTGGTCTCTTCCCTTTTTATTCTTGCATCAGCCTTCCCTTATTCCATCTGAAACCGATGTGGGATTCCAACCCTCTTTCATCTGAAACCAATCTGGGATTCCAATTGGGAATAGTGAAATTGCAAAATAATGACCTTCACGTTTTTCGAACCTGAGTCACCAGGTGGGAAGCAAAATATTTATCACTGTGCTGGAACAAATATGTTTGCATAAAATGAACAAACATTATTATTATTATTATTATATATAATATTATAAATGAACAACAAACAAACATTAACTGAACTTTAAACGAACACTAATCGAACTTGTTTGTGAATATAAACGAACCAAACACATGTATGTTTGTGTACGTATTCGTTTATTAAATAAATGGTAAAATGTGTTCGTTTATCTTAACAAACGAACGTAACCGAACTTGTTCACTAACAGTTCATTGAACGTACTAGTTCGTTTATACTCTAGGCGTTGCAGCCTTATTTCTGGGAGTGTTCTGTATGCTTGTGCAAGAAAATAAGTTGTATTGGCCTTGTGAAGAAATATCACTTTTAACTTTATGGGTGTTATATTTTTTGCTTATTGTGTTACTTTTTTAGGTTCTTGGGGAGTTGACAGCTGGAGAAAGGGGACTGTGTAGAAAGAACAAGAAGGCCGCTCTGGAATCAAAGCTTAAGGGCAATGACTGCTTCTTCAGAGGTAGTGAAATTTTACACCAAGGTATTGTCCATTTTTTCTTCTTATTTTTTTTCCTTTGGGCCAATAAATTGTCTTTGGTTAGGAAATATACGTTGTCTATATCTTTGTTGTCCAAGATTAAAAAGGCATTTTTTTTTGGAAAATAAAATTTTGTACATCTTTATGGACATCACTTTAACTGAATAGGCCTTGCGCTTTGCTCCAACAGATGTGGATGACATGGATAAAGATGTAGTGCCAGAGCTATATGTTAATCGGGCTTTTGCATTTTATGTGAGTTTTGCTTGCATTATATGTTAATTGGGCTTTTGGTTACGTTTCCAATCAATTGAAGCTTGTGAATTTGGCGACTCATATTACTGAGTTTATTTCCTTTGTTCTGTTTCTTTGTTTTTATTTTTTTTATCTCTTTAAATTGTTTGGTTGATGACCATTTTCTGCGTTGGTATACAAATCTTAGAATTTTTTGGATATGGATAAACAAAAGGAGAATTTTTCTAATTTGCATTTGTGATTATGCTCATTAATTATGATTGTGGCTAATCTTATTTGCATATGTTGGTCGCTAAAGTGGTTGTAAATTCAGCTTGTTGAGAAAGCATGTGCTGAGGCTACTTTAAAATGCTTGCTGAAATTTTAATGGATTTATTTACATTGTCTATTTGAATGTGAAATTGTTCATGTTTTGATAATTTAAGATGCATTATATATTTTATTTGGTGCTATTACTATTTTTGTGTAGAGTGTGGTTAAATTATTGAATGATTGAATGATAGATGTTTGTTGTTAAACAAGATTTTGATAAAATTCAGAACGTATATACATCGTATATTTTATAATGCTAATTTTTTATAATTTAGCACAAGTACACAACTTATTTTTGTGAAAAAAATTAGCATAAGTGATAAATATGAATAATTATAATTATTTTGGTCATTTTTTATAGGATCTTACAATCCGATCCCACCGATTCAATCTACTAGCCCAAATCAATCATATATAGAATCCCGATCCTACAAACTATGATAGATAGGATATCAACAACAAAAAGCCTGATTTTCCTTTAATCTCATGCTCTTATATGTACTATACTTATCAAGAAGAGCTGCACTTTTTAAAAGAGTGACTGCTTTCAGTATGCATACCGAGCCGAGCCGAGCCGATCCAATTCGAATAGTTCGGAACGAATTAGAATAAATTTTGAATTGGATCCATTTTTATTTTTTAGCCTCAGTCGGCAATTATACATAATTAAAACCTCTAATCTTAAAGACCCCAATTTATTGTATTGGGTTCCGTGTTCAGATTAGATTAGTGGATCGATCTAATCCGCAGATATTTTTGAACAGCCATACTAATTTTGACTTTATTTTTTTTAATTATTAATTAAAATCAAACTAAAAGCCTTCGTAATAAAATTCAAGCCTCTTAGGGTTCGTTTGGACAAGCTATTTTTATTTGCAAATAAGAAAATTCTCAAACAAAAAAAAACTATCCAAACACATTTTTATTTCAAAATTTGGAATTCAAAATTTCTCACTCAAATTCCTCTCACATAATTTTAAAAAATTTTCCCTCTTATTTTTCCCTCCAAATACTGTCTCTATCAAAAAATACCCACCAAAATTTTCGCACATTCTAATATAATTTTTTCCATTTGTAAATAGAAATACCTTATCCAAACAGATCCTTAGAAATCTTTAGACGAAATCAAATTGAATGGCATTGTTTACCCTTGATTAATACTCCCTCCCTTAAAAAAAAAGAAAAGAAAAAAAGAATATAGTTTTGATTTGGTATAATTTTTCTTTTTAAATTGTAAGATAAGCCCATTTAAATTTATATTCTTAATTTTAAATTTGAATTATACAATGTTATTACTAGGGTGTACTCTTTTTTGTAGGACAAATTAAAATTTTAAAACCAAAATCTTTTTTTTTTTTGGACAAAAGGAGTATTCCTCTATCATAAAATTGTTGTGTTTATAGATATTCTCTCACATTGAAAAATTAAGAAGAATTAGAATACCTAATAAGGGGCAATGATCCAAGATGCACTAGTTTAACCTTTTGGGTCGGGATAGGCTTTTACTGCTTATTGGACTACTTTAGTTGGGCTTCCCATGTATGAAACATCTCCAACAAGTGGTATCAAATTCAGAATGTTGGGCTACTCGGGGAAGCAAATGGTTTCTCTTGTTGTTGGACCGAGTTTAGTGGGTGACTCGTGAACAAGTAGATTTGTAATACTAGTTTACTATTTGCACAGATACTAAATAGGTCCATGGTAAAGAAATTGGCTTGTGGGGGTGGGAGTGAGCTTCGTGAAAAAATGGGTTTTTTAGAGTAGGGATTGGGCTTAATAGGTCAATGGTGAAGAAATGAGCTTGTTAGAGTAGGGATTGGGTTTATATACTGTGTCCTACATTAGAAAATTAAGAAAAACTAGAGTACCTAATAAGTGGTAACAACTCAAAACCCACTACTTTAAACTTTTGAATTCAAGTTGACTCCTATATTAGACTGCTCTAGTTAGGCTCTCGAAGTATAAAATTTCCCCAACAAAAATCATCCCCCGTTCTCCAACCTTGCTTCTCCTTTCTAATCACTTCTCCTCTTTTCACTCCACAAGATCAAGATGCATGAGGAAATCCTAGAATTTTAGGGGGTGTTTGGAATGGGGGTTTGGGATGGGTTTGAGGATAAAATGATGTTTGGAATGAGGGTTTGGGTTTAAAAAAACCCATGGGGGTGGGTTTTAACAAAACCCACCTCCCACCTGGGTTTTGCAGAAACCCACATGCAAGGGTTTGATGATGTGACTGGGCGCGCCACGTGTCAAGGGGGTTGCAAACCCCCAAAAGTTTGTAACCCCCATTTTATTTTTATTTTTTTAAAAAAATAATAATAAATTTCACTAAATTATAGAAAATATTTTTCTCTACAAATTGACATGCACTTTGACTATTTTTTGAATAATATATAATTTGTTAAATATTATATAATGTAAAATACTATTTTTATTATAATTTTAATATAAAATCTATTCCATTCCATTACAAAATAATATCAAACAACATAATTACTATCATTCCATTATATTCCAAACCTTTCCATTCCACAAATCCATTCCATTCCTAAACCCACCATTTATACCAAGCGGCACCTTATAGTACTCCTTCCTCTGTTTCAAAAAAAAAAAGAAAAAGAAAAAAGTTTCAAACATTTCTTTCACCCTCCAAAAAGTATTTACTTCTTGTGTAAAACTTTTATATTACTTTATTAATAATAATTATAACACAAATTAAAAAATAAAAATAAAAATTTAACATTTAACAATATATTAATTATATTATATTTTATAATTTTTTAAAAAAAATTATATCAATTTTTTTGGAAGAATTATCAATATTTCCCTATGGTTTAGGTTTATTACCAATCACACCCTATAGTTTGTCAAAACTCCCCCATAGCTGCAAAGTTATAATGCTGGCATATGTTTGTCGCGAGTGAGAACAAGGCCAACCCGAGAAAGCACAAGGAATATATTTCTGTCTTCTTCTTAATCTCTTTATGATCGGGTAAGAAATAAGTCCATATCACTGATCCCATTATATATGCATACGCTGGTTGGACTGCACCAAACAGCAGAGTGTTGGGGAGGATTTACACCTGGGGAGCCCAACTAAAGCAGCCCAATAAGCAGTAGGAGCCCACCTGAACCCAAAAGCTTAAGCTAGTGAGTTCTGGATCCTTACCACTTATTAAGTGCTCTAGTTTCTCTTACTTTTCCAATGTGGGATAGTATCCATGAACACAACAAACCTCCCCCTTCATGGATACACTACCACTCTAAAGCCCACTCCCCCACAAGCCCATTCCCTACTCTAAAGCCCACTCCCCCACAAGCCCATTCCCTACTCCAGCAAGCCCATCTCTTCACCATGGACCCATTTAGTGCCCGTACAAGTAGTAAAGTACACTACCACATTAAAGCCCACTCCCCCACAAGCCCATTCCCTACTCTAAAGCCCACTCCCCCACAAGCCCATTCCCTACTCCAGCAAGCCCATCTCTTCACCATGGACCCATTTAGTTTAGTGCCCGTACAAGTAGTAAAGCATCAAACCTACTTGTCCACGAGTTACCCACTAACAAACCTCCCCCTTCATGGATACACTACTACATTAAAGCCCACTCCCCCACAAGCCCATTCCCTACTCTAAAGCCCACTCCCCCACAAGCCCATTCCCTACTCCAAAGAAGTTCCATCTCTTCACCACACCCATTTAGTGCCGTGCAAGTAGTAAGTCTACCACATTAAAGCCCACTCCCCCACAAGCCCATTCCCTACTCTAAAGCCCACTCCCCCACAAGCCCATTCCCTACTCCAGCAAGCCCATCTCTTCACCATGTACCCATTTAGTTTAGTGCCCGTACAAGTAGTAAAGCATCAAACCTACTTGTCCACGAGTTACCCACTGGGCTTACCCAACCGAAGAGGAACCACTCATTGTCCACGAGTTACCCACTGGGCCCGGTCCAAACTGTAAGAGGAACCACTGGCTTCCCCGAAGAGCCAACATTTCGGCTCGACACTCACTGGGAGGTTTTAAACACAGGGCCAACCTGAGTCAAATAAATTTTGAAATTAATTTAGTACAAACATAGTTGATGCAGTTGTTGTTCCGACAAGTATCTTACGTTTGATAAACCAGAACAACAACTGCATCAACTATGTTTGTACTAAATTAATTTCAAAATTTATTTGACTCAACAGTAGAACCGTTTAATCCATTACTCCCTCTACCATATGTAAAAATTTGAAGGCTATTAACGCTGGTAAAATTCATTAATCCCGAAATGATTTATAAGTGTTATTTTCGCTCATATTTTCAACAATTTAGTTAGACAACCAATCAAATGGGCGGGAATGACGCATTAGATTTTCTTATAATTTCTTACTACTCTAATAAAAAATATATATATATTATTACTACCTATTTTTATCTTAGTTAATTTTATTATGGTTGGGCAGATTTTAACATGTAGAGGTTATTTATAGGGGTTCAATGAGTAGTAAGACTTTAATTTGAATGCAAAAGTTTAGTTCTTCTTACTTTTTTTAATATAGGACCGTATCAATTTCATTTAGATTCAGCATTAAAACTTTCCAATGCAGTATTACTTGTTACAGTAATTAAAGTTTCAAATAAATTGTGTTTCAAAATATATTTTTATAATTTTTTATTTAAAAATTAAAAAAATTACTTTAATAAATATATTTTTAAAAAGTGTAAAAATATTTTTTAAAATGTAATTCATTCACATGTAATTTAGATAAGGTGAAACGTTGACTTACAATCCTCCGATGGTGAGGGCAAGACCAACTGCGTAAACAGTCCCTCCTTTGGTTCCATGGTACATGACTAATCTGCTACCATAATAAGCTGAGAAAGACCAAATTGCGAAGGATATGGCGGTGCTCCCAATGGCCAAACCCTTTGCCAGACCTTGTCGTAGTCCCAATTTAAGTGTTCTCCGAAGAGCAGCAGAGTACTCTGCGATTGTTTTTGCCTCGCCGACAATTACTGTTGGGTCTAAAAAATCAATAAATTATTAAACAAATTGAACAAAGCAATTCGGTCAAGAGCAGAGGATGGAATTCGTTCAACTCAAGAATGCGTTGATTATGTGAAAATGCCACCATCTGTGGTACCAGCATAAGGACCCCTACCCAAAAAATCAAAAGTAATAGATCCATGAGACGCCACATTCAGTGGGATATCGAGTTTTATAAATTCTGTGAAATCAATGTTATCCTGAGGGGATGAAACCAGAACATCAATGTAAAAGACCAAAGAAAGAAACGCAGACAAGAGCAGAAAGGAGGGGAAGGAGGATGCCATTTTGTTTAGTGCTGCAAATGGTTAATTTGCAGCTATTTTGGATGAGCAAATCATATGTTATAGTGCCAGGATAAGCTGAATCTCAATATTTCTTGGTAGAAGGAAAAACTTTTATAAATGCCAAGCGCAACATTCGTTGTATACGGCATTAAATTCTTTGTCCCAATTATAATATACTAATATCGTAGTATTGAAATATAGTATGCAATTGATACATAATCATTAGGTTGGAGAATTCATGTCTGCTTTATATCCATGCATTACGCATTGAAATGTTTTCTGTAGGTGCTTATTAAAATATATAACCTCAGTTAGAGCTGTTTCCACGTGTCCCCCCTTGGGGCGATACCCAACAATAACTGATGCAATTAGTATCAAATGGGTGCATACCTAATCATGAAATTTTGATTTGTAGTAGGCATGGATAACATTTAGCTAACTCTTCCTTCACAACACAATGATATTTTGTGGTTCCTTCTCTTGCGAGTGACATGATCTCACTGACATAAACCATGGGACAACCCCAAAAAAATAAACATCTTCCTAAATTTCTTGTTCCCTTTTCCATAACCAAAATGCTGGAAAAAATATGGCGTACACAGGTTCGGTTACATGCTGTAAGGTACAGCAATTTCAACTCTTTTTACTTGGACTCCTGTAGACAAAGTAAAGAAAGGAAATCGAATTGATGCAATGAAAAAAATACGATGAATTGCACACAATATCTTTAGTTTTCTCGCCACAACCCTAAGATAGTAGAGAACAAAACTCACATATTTACGAAAAGATTTTGTGGCTTGTTGCCAGAAATTTCGGAACCAAAATCTATTATCTCTGACCATGCGCAGTCTACCATGATGCAGAAACAGGTATGATATCAAAATCTGAGTATTCAGTTGAATGTCCTAGAGCAAATCCACCAACCACCACAGCAGTAATATGAACAGCAACTGATGGCAGTTCAGTTCAGTCTCCCTACGGCATGCAAGTAAGAGAAGTAAAAGGGGGCCATATCCCAACAGGCAAGTTCTGTTCCAAAGAAAGAAACGCAGACAAGAGCCTCACTTAGTGCTGTTTCCACGTGTCCCCCATTGGGGCGATACCCAACAATAACTGATGCAATTAGTATCAAATTAATTAAGTGCTCAATTCATCACTCAGCAGAAAACAAGGAAACAGAAAGACGGAACCTTCTTCATCACTTACTTCTACAGAACAGTACCACCACAGAATTCAGAAAGAAACGAGAAGCATAACTATTCTAGTTCTGATGTTGTCCAGATAATAAAAGTAAGAGATGGGAACAAGAAAAGCTGCAACGATGACAAAGAGGAAGGGATCATTACGCTCAATTTTCATGCACGCGGATGGGGTTGACTTATTGTTGATGTTGATCGGCTTCCTAGGAGCCGTCGGTGATGGAGTCTCATTTCCGGTAATGCTGCACGTGACTGGCGAAATCATGAATGGTATTGGTAGCGCGATTACTTCGCCCTCTCAAAGTTTCCGTCGTATAAACGAGGTCCGTCTTTTCTTTCTCTTCCGTTGTTATTTCTATCATGGGATGAACTAAATTATTGCTGAACTGAAGTTTTTGGAATTCAGAATGTGTTGATTCACTGCTACTTGGCATGCGGGTAAGGGATTGCTTGCTTTCTTGGTAAATTTCTGTATAATTCTTAACGACGAGTTTTCTGCTAAGTGGCAAGCGTTTTCTGCTTTGTTTTCTGTATAATTCAACTTCCCGATTCTCCAGAGGGCTATTGCTGGACTAGAACAGCAGAGAGGCAAGCGGCTGCATTAAGGGCAACATATTTGAAGGCAGTGCTTAGGCAAGAAGTGGGCTACTTTGACTTAAATGCTGTAAGCACCGCGGATGTCATTGCAAGCGTTTCCAGTGATAGTCTTGTAATCCAAGATTTTATCAGTGAAAAGGTGCGTTAAGCTAGTTTCATCCTTTGTCTTTCTTTTCAAACAAATAATCTGATATGGATTTACAAAACAGGTACCAGTTTTCGTGATGGACATATCGACTTTTGTTGGAGCCTATTTTGTATCCTTTATCATCCTCTGGAGGCTGGCCATTGCGGCATTCCCATTCGTGGTATTTCTTGTAATACCGGGGCTGGTGTATGGTAGAGTTCTTATGGGCATTGCCAGAAAGATCAGGCAAGAATATGGTCAGGCCGATGCAATCGTAGAGCAAGCCATTTCTTCCATCCGAACAGTTTACTCCTTTGTCGGCGAGGCAAAAACCATCGCAGACTACTCTGCTGCTCTTCGAAGAACACTTAAATTAGGACTACGACAAGGTCTGGCAAAGGGTTTGGCCATTGGGAGCACCGCCCTATCCTTCGCAATTTGGTCTTTCTCAGCTTATTATGGTAGCAGATTAGTCATGTACCATGGAGCCAAAGGAGGGACTGTTTACGCAGTTGGTATTGCCCTCTCCATCGGAGGATTGTAAGTCAACGTTTCACCTTATCTAAATTACGTGTGAATGAATTATATTTTAAAAAATATATTTACACTTTTTAAGAATATATTTATTAAAGTAATTTTTTAATTTTTAGATAAAAAATCATAATCGTAAAAATATATTTTGAAACACAATTTATTAAAAACTTTAACTGTTGTAACAAGTAATACTGCATTGGAAAATATTGTGAATGAAATGGATACAGTCCTATATTAGAAAAGCATGCGCAGTAAGAACTATACTTTTGCATTCAAATTAAAATCTTAATATTTATTGGAACGCTATAATTAATCTCTACATGTTAAAATATGCCCAACAATAATAAAATTAACTAAGATAAAAATAGGTAGTAATAATAATATATATATATATATATATATTTTATTAAAGTAGTAGGAAATTATAAGAAAATCTAATGCGTCATTCCCGCCCATTTGATTGGTTGTCTAACTAACTAAATTGTTGAAAATATGAGGGAAAATAACACTTATAAATCATTTCGGGATTAATGAATTTTACCAGCGTTAATAGCTTTTAAATTTTTGAGATAACACCTAAAATAGTCATTCACATTTGCATGAATAATCTTTTTAGTTTCTTATTTTTAAAACGGAAAAAAATAGCACATTTATGAAAGTCACATGCAGTGTAGGGTCATTTAACAAAAACAAAAAAAACAAAATAGTGACGGTTAATCAAAATAGAACATTTATGAAATTTGCACCCTAAATGGATTAAACGGTTCTACTGCAAGTCAAATAAATTTTGAAATTAATTTAGCACAAAGATAGCTGATGCAGTTGTTGTTCTTGCGTTTCCATCGTTTGGAACAGATCATTGGGTTCTGGTTTATCAAACTTAAGATACTTGTCGGAAGCCAGTGCAGCAGGCGAACGAATCATGGAAACCATGAAAAGGTTGCCCAAGATTGATTCCGACAACATGGAAGAAGAAATCTTGCCGAATGTCAGAGGGGAAGTTGAGTTTAAGCACATTGAATTCGCGTACCCATCCAGACCCGAGAGCATAGTTTTCAAGGATTTCAACCTCAGAGTCCCAGCAGGAAGGACTGTTGCGCTCGTGGGTGGAAGCGGTGCTGGAAAATCGACAGTGATTGCTCTACTGCAGAGATTTTACGACCCGCTTGGAGGGGAAGTTGTTCTTGATGGGCTGGCCATTGATAAGTTGCAGCTCAGATGGTTGAGGTCCCAGATGGGGCTAGTAAGTCAAGAGCCTGCACTTTTTGCAACCACCATTAAAGAAAACATACTATTTGGGAGGGAGGATGCGTCCCTTGAAGAGGTTATTGAGGCTGCAAAAGCTGCGAATGCTCATGCCCTCATTTCTCAGTTGCCTCTGGGTTATGATACTCAGGTTACTTCATTTTTGTCTTCATTAGCATGAAAGTGGACTCTTTTTTTTTTTTTTTTAAATTAAAAAAAAAATTGAAGCAAACTCTTATTCAGATGAAGTAAAATAAAAAATTGTCTGCATATATTTTTTTAAGAAAATTAACTTTTCCTAAATTAACCACCACCCAAACATATGTCAATCCATCCTAAAAAAATCTCTTTTTCTACTTGTAAAGGAAATAAAAAAAGTATTAAAACAGGTTTTCATCTCAAAATAACCTTAAAAAAAATTGAAGATATAAGCATTAACATATGGATTTATATGTGTCCCTATAAAACATTTATTTCCTCCTCCGTCCTTTTTCAGAAAACAAGTATTTTATATATAGTGATATTAGTTAAAAAAAATTATTTTCCTTTTATATCTTCACTTCAGTGATGGACTATTTTTTATTTTATATTGGTAATGGTGAGAAATGAGTGACGAGTCAGATAAAAAGTAAAAATAAAATTTCATTAAAAAAATAAGTTGACCCTTTTAAAATGACAATTAATTTGAAGCAATAAAAAAATAACAAATGTGACCTAGATTTATCTGCAAATTAATCATATATATTTGCATATATAAACTTATGTAAATTAATAATCCAGGTGGGCGAGAGGGGCGTTCAGATGTCCGGAGGGCAGAAGCTGAGAATAGCCTTAGCAAGAGCAGTAATCAGAGCACCCAAAATTCTCCTGCTCGATGAGGCCACAAGTGCACTGGATTCGGAATCGGAGAGAGTTGTTCAAGAAGCTATGGACAAGGTAGCTGTTGGGTGCACCACCATCATCATAGCCCACCGTCTCTCCACCATTCGAAACGCTCATCTCATTGCCGTCGTCCAAAATGGACAAGTCATGGAGACTGGTTCACATGATGAACTCATCGAAGATGAAAATGGATTATACGCATCGCTCATCCGCCTACAACAAGCCGAAACCAGCGCTGATACAGTAGCTTCACCATCCATTCTAAACAGCACCAATGGTAGACAAGTATCAAACCTTGGCGGGTCTAGCTCAGCTGACTCAACTGCTCCAGGCCATAAAGCAGATACTAATGGAAAAATTTCGGGTGATAAAGTACTGATTCCAGTTTCATCGTTTAGAAGACTGTTGGCCATGAATTTGCCTGAATGGAAGCAAGCACTAGCAGGTTGCATAAGTGCTCTGCTGCTTGGCGCAGTCCAACCAGCTTATGCATATACAATGGGATCAGTGATATGGACTTATTTTGTGCCCGATCATGAAGAGATTAAGAAGAAGACAAATATATTCCTTGTGCTTTCTCGGGTTGGCCTTGTTCTCACTCGTGACAAACATATGCCAGCATTATAACTGTGCAGCAATGGGGGAGTTCTTGACACAGAGGTTCAGGGAAAGAAAGCTTTCAAAGATTTTCACGTTTGAAATCGGATGGTTTGATCAGGATGAAAATGCAACTGGTGCTATTTGCTCTAGACTGGCAAAAGATGCCAATGTGGTAAGATTTCTAATCGATCAAATGATGTGCTTTTTTATAACCACTTATCTTTACAGTATTTTACAGACTTTCCCACGATCATAATAATATTCTGACATTATTATAGTTTACACGATCTAGTTTATTGGAAAATCCAGGTTGTAATAACAATAAATACAGTTCTCTACTCAAATGTATGAATAAAATGATTTTAGTATTTTAGCTTCTGAATCGAAGAAAAATCAATTTTTCGGTCGGAACAGGAATTTCTACCCACAAAGGATTGCTTAATCTGCGTACTTTAGCTAAATACATCTGATTAACAATTTATGTTATTGTTATTGATAAATTAGGTGAGGTCATTAGTGGGTGATCGGATGTCACTTCTCATCCAAACTATTTCAGCACTGACCATTTCCTGCACTTTGAGCTTGATTATTTCATGGAGGACAGCATTGGTCCTGATAGCCGTTCAACCCCTTATCATTGGTGGTTATTATTTCAGGCGAATCCTTCTCAAAAGTATGACAGAAAAAGCCATCAAATCCCAAGATGCAAGCAGTAAGATCGCAGCCGAAGCTGTCTCAAATGTTCGAACCATCACCGCATTCAGCTCCCAATTTCGGATATTCCAAATGCTCCAACAAGCCCAAGAAGGCCCACGGCAAGAAAGTATTCGGCAATCCTGGTTTGCTGGTATAGGTCTTGGCATGTCGAACTGTCTCTTAAGATTAACTTGGGCTCTCAGCTTTTGGTATGCTGGCAGGCTCATAGCTGCAGGTTCTGTTGGACCAGAAGCTCTTTTCCAGATTTTCATGATTGCGGTATGTAGTGTTCGCATCATTGCTGAAGCAGGAACACTGACAACTGACATAGCCAAAGGGTCAGATGCCGTGGTCTCTGTTTTTGCTGTCCTAGATCGACACTCCTCAATTGAGCCTGAAAATCCAAAGGGCCACAAACCGGATAGGATAATAGGCCATGTTGAGTTACTTGATGTTGATTTCGCATACCCCTCCCGCCCGGATGTCATCATCTTTAGAGAATTTTGTCTCGAAATTGAGCAAGCAAAATCAACAGCACTGGTAGGTCAAAGCGGGTCTGGAAAATCAACCATAATTAGCTTGATTGAGAGGTTCTATGATCCGCTAAAAGGGGCAGTGAAGATTGATGGCAGAGACATAAAAACTTATCAGTTAAGAGCTCTGCGAAAACACATTGCGCTTGTAAGCCAGGAGCCAGCATTATTTGCTGGCACCATACGCCAAAACATTACATAGGGGATGTCAGTAGACATTGATGAATCAGAAGTAATAGAAGCAGCCAAGGCAGCAAATGCTCATGATTTCATTGTGGGGTTGAAGGACGGATATGATACATGGTGCGGTGATAAGGGATTGCAACTTTCTAGAGGCCAAAAGCAGCGCATTGCCATAGCTCGGGCAGTGCTAAAAAATCCAGCAATATTGTTGTTGGGTAAGGCAACAAGTGCACTGGATAGTCAATCGGAAAGAGTGGTACAGGATGCACTTGATAGGGTGATGATGGGAAGGACTAGCGTGATTGTGGCACATAGGCTAAGCACAATTCGGATCTTTGATAGCATTGCGGTTTTGGACAAAGGCAAAGTGGTAGAGAAAGGAACGCATTCTTCTTTGCTTGCTAAAGGTCCGAGTGGAGCATACTTTTCTCTTGTTAGCCTTCAACAACACCCAAATGATACAAGCCCATAGAAATCGTCATATACTTGTGTTCAATTTTCGTTAAAAACAATATTAAATTACTTAAAATTACGAATGATAAGTGAATTGAATGATAACTCCTAAGTTAAGATATTCATGTTATCTTATCCAATTATTGGGGAATTTAGCCTTATCTAGCTTGATTTGCAATTTTGTAGGAAGGAAACTGCTTGGAGAAAGATAAGGACCGAAAAGATTAGTTTGCATAAAAAAGGTCACGATTTTGTTGGAGAAAAGAAAGGGACGTTGGTTGATAATGTCATGGCGTGTAACTTGTAATGCCACAGCATGGAGTAAGTTGGCAGAATTACGGAAAAAGAAAAGATTATGCAAATCAGACCAGTCAGATCAGACGAACGAGTTCTACACGATATTGACTTCTAGTCTTTATGGACCAGAACAAGTATAAATAGAGGAGACTAGCATTAGTTGAAAAAGATATACGATAGAATAGAGAAAGCGTAATTTAATTTGTACTTTTCATGCAAGCCATGTTGAGTGGCTGAATTTATTTTCTTTAGGACATGGATGTAACCATCATTACGTAATTTTCATTTATATAATTGTGGTATTATCCAACATCTGATTTATTTGGTATTATTTCTTGTAAGTGCTTGATCACCATTTGCATGTTTAAGGTATTGGTGAAGAGGCGACAGCTGACATCAATATTAGTTCATGAATTCTTCAGACTTAAATTGTGAATTGCGATAGTAAATTCTCAATTTCTGCAACATAGTATTCTTTTGTTCATCATGCATCCATAGTAATTTTGAAGTCATGAAAGTAATCCCATAATTATTATTTGAATAGTAATATTATACCAAGGGATAATGTTTTAATTATGTGAATAGTTGTGAGGATGTTTATCACAAAATAATTATGTGAATGGAATTTACAGTTAATGATTGGTGAAATCCCAAGTCCTAAAGTTTATTTACCTGAATTCTTTTAGTTGAACTGTTTAATATTGCATTTACTTGATTATTGTTATTATTACATCCACTTTCTCTTTTGCATATTGATCTAGATAATAGGTATAAATATTTCTCAACCGGTAATTGTTCACCTCCCTGTGGGACGATACTCGTAATTATACTACGATTACAGGACTTGTAATTATATGATTACACCAGTCTGGTGTATTATTTGCTCAGGAGTTGGGATCAATTAAGAAGCTGGAATTAATTATTTTAAAGTTAAGCCTTGCATGGCTTGGTGCTTTGTGAAAATTGCTTATGAATTGAATTTTTTTTTTTTATAATGAGTTTTAGTGAAAGCTCATATAATGAGTTATTAGTTCACTAATAAAATACAATCTTGATAATTGCGTTGTTATGTTTGAGTTGCGAGGACTCTCAATGAGAGTCGTACAAATACTATTTTAGTCATTATAAAATTTTATTGAAAATTTTCTTTGTGAAAATGATTATTTAATTAAAATTAGGCTAGTGTTATTATCAGAGGAGGAATTAATTGCCACGACAATCTTCACTCTAAACCTTGTTGTATATTTCAAAAGAAAAAAGGCAATCCCACATTGGAAGTGTATGACAATGTAGAAGCAATTTATATTGATTTGTCTTTGAGTGGGCTTGTGACCAAGAGAAAGAGTGGTGGGCTCGCGCGCATGAGAGTGGGACAAATTGGGCCAATGCAGGCCAAAACGATGGATTTGCCCCCCCCCCCTGCGCGTGGGTTACACACGGTCCAGTCCAAGTTTTACTTCCTCTAATTTTAACCTTTATTTTTACAGCCTATCTGTAAAACCAACAATTACCCATTTTTACTTAGTCAAAACCCTATCCTTCATTTGACCGAGTAATTCTGAAGCCATCCGCACGCTGCGTTGTTGACCACGTTCTGCTCCAACGACCTCAACGTGCGTCTAATTTTTCTCAGACTTCGTTGGCTGCAGCATTATAAATACTGCTGATCCCCGAGCCTCAACGTATATAGAAAATTACAGAAGCCTTTCATCACTTCCCCACTCAAACGCTGTTCTGCTGGTTTGAAGCTTCCTTTACTGCTCCTGCCACCCTCAGATAGAGGAAGCCTTGTTTTATCCTGTGGAAAAATTCCTAACAACACAGAAATTGTTTCTTTAGGTCAGTGCATATTTTGCACGACTCAAGTGTCCCTTTCCATTTTTCTGAATATTAGCCATCTTCCCCAACAATCTAAAGAAACAATATGGCTACTGTTACCAACACAGATGCTGCCAACCCTTCTTCCGCCGCCGCAAATGCTACAAATCCCGTAGCTATCAATCCTGCTTCCGGTACAAATCCTACAAACTCCACAACCGGCAATCAAACTAGCCAATCCGAAGTTCAGATCACACAAACCATGCCTGTCCATCTACCCTATGCCAAACCATTCCCAGATGTCTCAAACATTGAGATCTTTGCGAGTGAAAACTTCAAACAATGGCAAGAAAGGATTTTCTCCTTACTGGATGTCCATGGTGTTGCACATGCCTTACAAGAATCCAAACCTGCCCCAACTACTCCTGACAACGTTCAACAATCATGGCTACATGCAAACAAAGTATGTCGTCACACAATTTTGCAGACTCTATCCAACGAACTCTTCGATGTGTTACAAAGCTAAGGCAATATGGGAAGCCTTAACTAAAAGGTTCACTGCTGAAGATGCCACCAAGCAGAAGTTTGTTGTTGGAAAATTTTATCAATGGCAAATGGTAGAAGAAAAAGAAATCAAAAGTCAGATCAATGAGTATCAAACGCTTCTCGAAGACTTGAAAGTAGAAGACATCATCCTTCCGTAAAAGTTTTCACCGCTTATTGATTGAAAAACTGCCAAACTCGAGCGACTACAAAAATAGTCTCAAGCACAAAAAAGTCTTTCACCATCGAGAGTTGGTCACCCACATCCTCATTGAACATACCAACAGAAGGAAACAAATCGCCAAAGCTAAAGAATTAGCATTAAAGGCAAATTTGGTGCAAGGAAGTAGCTCCAATAAAGGTACGAAGTCTAACTCTAAATCTAAGGATTTCAAGCCTAAGAGTACTAACTTTAAGAAAAAGAAAGGCTCTTGTTTTGTGTGTGGTAAGCCAGGACACCATGCTCCTCAATGTCGCAAGAGAATGAAAAATGAAAATCCTCCTAAGGCTAATTTAGCCGAAGGAGATGAAGTTATAGTTGCATTTGTCTCTCAAGTGAACATGGTAGTCAATGCCAATGAGTGGGTGGTAGATTCGGGGGCCACTCGACACGTTTGTGGTAATCGAGAGGCTTTTTTCTCTTACACTTCGGTAGGGGATGAAAATCAAGTAATCTACCTTGGAGACTCTACCACTGCAAAAGTGCATGGAAATGGCAAAGTCCTTCTCAAACTCTCATCGGGAAAGACATTGGCTCTTAACAATGTGTTGCATGTTCCAACTATTAGAGCTAATTTGGTGTCTGTGCGATTACTTGACAAAGCTGGGATAAAAATTTTCTTTGAATCCGGGAAAATTGTTATGACTAGAAATAACATGTTTGTAGGCAAGGGCTATAGCAATCAGGATTTATATGTACTCTCTATTTCCAATGTTATCAATGAAAATGCATCTTACATTTATTTGATTGAGTCATTTTCTTTATGGCATGCAAGATTAGGACATACTAATTTTAGCTATATTAAGAAAATGCAATCACTTGGCTTAATTTCTGGCTTGAGTTCAACCAACATAGATAAATGTGAAATTTGTGCTGAAGCAAAAATCACTAAAAAGACTTGTATTTCTGTTGATAGAGAAACAGAATTATTGGCGTTAATACACACTGATTTAGGTGACTTGAAACAAACTATGACTAGAGGTGGTAAAAGATACTATGTTACTTTTATTGATGATTTCTCTAGATTTACTAAGTTATATTTACTTAGAAATAAAGATGATGCATATGAGGCCTTTATTTCTTATAAAACTGAAGTAGAAAATCAACTTAGTAGAAAAATTAAAAGAATTAGATCGGATAGAGGGGGTGAATATCTATCACTAAATACGGCATGTTTGGTTGAAGGGAATTGGCAATTACTTACAGCCTTATTCCTTAGTCAATTTAGTCAACCAGAATTCCTTTGTTTGGTTCAAAGGAATTTCAATTCCTTTAGAAGGGTGAATTGCAATTCATTTTAGTCTTGAATTGCAATTCTGCCAAGGAATTTGCCAAATTTTTTTCCAATTTTGTCCTTCTAATTTTATTTAAAATTACAATTCTCTACTCTCTTTCATCATTTTCTCTCTCTCATCATTTTTTCACTCTACTTTCTCTCATCATCATTTTTCTCACTCTACTTTCTCTCTCATCATTTTCTCCTCTACTTTCTCTCTCATCATTTTTCTCACTCTATTTTCTCTTTTATCATTTTTTCTCACTCTACTTTCTCTCTCATTATTTTCTCACTCTACTCTCTCTCATCATTTTCTCACTACTTTCTCTCTCATTTTCTCACTACTTTCTCTCATCATTTTTCTCACTCTTTCTTTCTCTCATCATTTTCTCACTCTACTTTCTCTCTCATCATTTTCTCTACTTCTCTCTCATCTCTCACTTTCTCTCTCATTTTCTCACTCTCTCATCATTTTCTCTCTCTCTTTCTCTCTCATCATTTTCTCAACTTTTCTCTTCATCATTTCTTCTCACTCTACTTTCTCTCATCATTTTCTCACTCTTCTTTCTCTCTCATTTTCTCACTCTTCTCTCTCTCATCATTTCTTCTCACTCTACTTTCTCTCATCATTTTTCTCATCTACTTTCTCTCTCATCATTCTCTCATCATTTCTCTCATCATTTTTCTCACTCTACTTTCTCTCTCATCATTTTCTCACTCTACTTTCTCTCTCATCATTTTTCTCTACTTTCTCTCTCATCATTTTCTCACTCTACTTTCTCTCTCATCATTTTCTCACTCTACTTTCTCTCTCATCATTTTCACTCTACTTTCTCTCTCATCATTTCTCCTCTCACTCTTTCTCTCTCTCATCATTTTCTCACTCTTCTTTCTCTCTAAATCATTTTCTTACTTAGTAATAAAATATTTAAGATAAATTATTTTAGTCATTTAACACAATTCATTAGTTCTATTCATCCCAACCAAACACAAGAATAATGATTCCAACCTTATTCAATTCCTTTGAACCAAACTCATTCATTTCAATTCCATTTAATTCATTACCTAATTCATGAATTGAAATTCAATTCTGACCTTATTCATTCTGATAACCAAACATGTCAGTAAATGAATATTGTGAAAAGAAGGATAATTCATGAAGTAACTCCCTATTCACTGAATCTAATGGTGTAATGAAAAGGAAAAATAGAACACTCAAAGAAATGATGAACTCTATGTTAATTAGTTCTAAAGCACCTCAAAATCAGGGTGAAGCTATTTTATCAAGATGTCACTTGCAAAATAGAATTCCACATAAAAACGAAAAAACACCATATGAGTTGTGGAAAGGTTATGCACCTAACTTAAAATATTTAAAAGTGTGGGGTGTTTAGCTAAGGTTATGTTGCAGACAAAGAAAAGAAAAATAGGTTCAAAACATCCGATTGTATGTTTATTGGATATCTTTGAACATAGTCTTTGCATATAGATTTCTTGTGTTAAAAAGTGATGTGCTTGATTGTAACACTATAATGGAAACAAAGAATGCTGAATTCTTTGAACACATTTTCCACTTTCTAGAAATTTCTCATGCATCTATTGAAAATAATAAAGAAATCAATTCTGATGAGGGATTGAGAAGGAGCAAAAGGCCTAGAAAGGAATCCTCTTATGGAAATGATTTTTATACTTATCTTATTGATAATGATCCGTCAACTTTTGTGACGATTTCTTCTTCCGATTCAAAATTTTGGAAAGAAGCTATTAATGATGAAATGAACTCAATTTTGAAAAATAAAACTTGGATTTTAGTTGATTTACCTACTGGTGCAAAACCTATTGGTTGTAAATGGATTTTCAAAAGAAAATATCATCCTGATGGCACTATTGACAAATATAAAGCTCGGTTAGTAGCAAAGGTTTTTCTCAAAAACAAAATATTGATTACTTTGATACTTTTGCACCGATTATCAAGGATTTCATCTATTAGAGTTTTATTTGCTTTAAACTATTCACAAACTTTTATTCATCAAATGGATGTTAAAACAAGATTTTGAATGGAGATTTAGAAGAAATTTACATGACACAACCCGAGGTTGTGCTATTTCCGACAAGAAAATAAAGTTTGTAAGTTACTAAAATCACTCTATGGCCTAAAACAAGCTCCTAAGTGGCATGAGAAATTTGATCAAATATTATTGAGTGATGGTTTTTCATCAATTGAAGTGGACAAATGTGTATATACAAAAACTATAAATAGTGATTATGTGATTCTTTCTTTGTATGTAGATGACATACTCATATTTGGTACTAGTTTGAATGTTATAAATAGTACTAAATGTTTCTTATCCTCAAACTTTGATATGAAAGATTTGGGTGAAATAACGTTATTTTGGGTGTTAAAATCATAAGAAGCGATGGAATTATGTTGTCACAAAATCATTAGATTTGATAAAAGGAAAGGTTTGGAATAGAATGGAATAATAATAATTATGTTGTTTGGTATTATTTTGTAATGGAATGGAATAGATTTTATATTAAAATTAAAATTTGATATTAATATTAATAAATTTATTAATAATTTTATATTAAAATTTTAATAAGAATATTATTATTTTACATTATATGATATTTTGAAAATTATATCTTGTTCAAAAAATAGTCAAAGTGCATGTCAATTTGTAGAGAAAATTTATTTTTACAAATTAGTGAAATTTAAAAAAAAAAAGAAGTGAAATGGGGGTTGCAAACTATTGGGGGGTTTGCAACCCCTGGACATGTGACGCGCGTCACATCAGCACTGACAGGTGTTGGGCGTTCCTGTCAACGTTGTAATTTTTTTTTTTTTGAGTTTGAGCCAAAACAACGTCGTTTTGAGTTTTATTTGATTTCATTCCCTTGAAACCCAGGGGGAGGGATGGGTTTCAACAAAACCCACCCCCAAGGGTTTCATTAAACCCAAACCAACATACCAAACACTCTTTTTTTGTTCATACCTTCCATTCCCTTCCCAAACCCTATAACCAAATGGCCTCTAAGTCTCTCTCTTGAATTGGGGGGAAAAATTAATTTGCAAAAAACCTATTTTCTTGAATTGGGGAAAAATGGATTTCTATTCAAATAATTGTGTAAATTCCTGTTAGGAAATGAACCCCACTATTTGCTGATAGCGCATAAAGACAATAATAAAGACAGTAAAAGAGAGAAAATAAATAAGACAGAAGACACAGAAATTTACGTGGTTCGGACAATATGACCTATATCCACAACCGGAGAAGAAACTAAATTCACTAATATGTGGAGAAATTGACAAAGTATCTTTCCGATCACCAATAGGAATTATATTGGAAAGGATTACTAAAGAGAAGAGAAAATTAGGAAGAAGATTTGTGTGTTGTGATGCTTTTCTGCGTGTGTCAATTGTGAATGTTAAGTCCTATTTATAGGATTTAACAAAACCTCACACCTATTGGATTTGGTAATTACTAAATCTAAAACTCAATATGATTAATAATTCTAAACCTAATAAAATTATCAAACTACAAAATCACAAACTCAATGGGGGAAGGCCACCTAACAATTCCACATAGAATGATGATATTTTTAACAATTTCTTATAATGAAGAGTCATAAGGACTGACATTATATGTTTAAAAAAACAAAATCATTCATTATTGTTTTGTACTTTTTAAATAATGTGATAAATGATTTTTTCTTTCCAATCTTAACACATAAATCACTATAACTTTTCATTATAAAATAGTTACTAAAAATATCATTATACTTCTACATATACCACTAATTGAGAATTGTGTTACATAACTAGGTTGATGGTTGCCTATATATCTTAGTGTACTTATTCTCGAGTGTTTTTATTTTCCTTTGACATTTGTAGCTGGCCAGCTACCTTTTGGCAAATCGAGTTGGGGTTGGATTTGGTGTTTCCCAGGATCACAAAGCACCAAGCCATTTTTCACTGCCTTTGTAGTAGTGGGTGACAGAGACATTCTTGAAGAAAAATCCAAAACATTGAAGTTCTTTGACAGAGGCAACATTGCATCTTCTGGCATTTTTTACCACGGCCATAACCTCTGTTCTTACATCAATTCAGAAGCCAGCAGTTAAGGCAGGAGGAAGAAAGAAGGGATTCTTTGGGTGAAAGATTTTTTTTTTATAAAATTTTTAACTCACCATGTACGAGAGCATGCAGTATTAATAATTCCCTTTACAGCACAGGATCTGCTGTATTATTTGCTCAGGAGTTGGGATCAATTAAGAAGCTGGAATTAATTATTTTAAAGTTAAGCATTGCATGGCTTAGTGCTTTGTGCAAGTGCGTTTGCTTTGTTAAATTAAAATGCGTGATGATATAACCTCAGTTGGTGCGGTTTCGTCGTGTCCCACCTTGGGCCGATACCATTCGAAAAAGGAAAAGGGAGAAATAATATATATTTTTAGTGAACTAATAAAATACAATCTTGATAATTGCGTGTTATGTTTGAGTTGTGAGGACTTCAATGAGAGTCGGTAAATAATAATTATTTTAATTATTTAATATTATTTTATCGTACAAATACTATTTCAGTCATTATAAAATTTTATTGAAATTTTTCATTGTGAAAAAAATTATTTAATTAAAATTAGGCTAGTGTTATTATCAGAGGAGGAATTAATTGCCACGACAATCTTCACTCTAAACCTCACATTGATCCTTAAGAAGTTAAACTTATTGTCTCTTATTTTTCCATATCTTCTCTCTTCTAAATCTGGTTCACCACCCCTTATTGAAACAGATTCATATTCTCTCTTAAATCGCTAAAAATCCCACCGCCTAATGTTATATATTTATTGAATTTCACTAATAATGGCGTGTTTGGTTCTAGTTAGAATTGAAATAAGTATAAAATTAAATATATTTTTAAATAGATTCTAATTTGAATTTTACAGAAAATTTCAGCAACTTCAATTATTTCTTTTTTTAATGGAAGGAGTACAAAATAAAACTAGCATTGTGTATAAAATAACATTACCAAAGAGTAATAATAAAGAACAAAAAAAACCAGAAATTCAACCAAATATAATAGAACTGGCATTGTGTACAAATTAAGTCTGAATCTTTGATATCTGAAGATACAGATTCGTATTCAGCATTTGGGATCAATTACAGTTGTTCTGTCATCATCTCCATTTCACCTTAGAAATAGACATCTGTCACAAGTGATTTGGTCAGCAGCATATCTTCAAACACATGCAAATTAATTGCAGTGTGGGATATAACTTCAAAAAGAATAGTAGAATATATTGTGTTTTCTCCTAAAAATAAAGAATAATAGTAGAATATTGATCATATATCAATTGTATCATAAAAATTTAAGCTTGAACGTATACCTGTAATCGAGTTGATTAATAGATGCAATGAATATCAAATTATTTAAGTGCACAGTTCATCACTCAGCAGAAAACAAAGAAAAAGAGAAGGCACAACCTTCTTCATCACTTACTTCTACAGAACAGTATACTACCACAGAATACAGAAAGAAACGAGAAGCATAACTGTTCTAGTTCTGATGTTGTCCGGATAAATAAAAAGGAAGAGATAGGAACAAGAAAAGCTGCAAGGATGACAAAGAGGAAGGGATCATTCCGCTCAATTTTCATGCACGCGGATGGGATTGATAAATTGTTGATGTTGATCGGATTCGTGGGAGCCGTCGGTGATGGAGTCTCATTTCCAGTATTGCTGCTCGTGACTAGCAAAATCATGAATAGTATTGGTAGCGTGATTACTTCACCCTCTCAAAGTTTCAGTCATATTAACGAGGCAAGTGTTTTCTTTCTCTTCCCCTGTCTTCTGCCCTGCACTCTTTTGTAACTAAATTAGTATTTCTATCATGGGATGAACTAAATTTATAGCTGAACTGAGTTTTTTGGAATTCAGAATGCGTTGAATCTCTGCTACGTAGCATGCGGTCAAGGGATTGCTTGCTTTCTCGGTAAAATTCTGTATGATTCTTAATCAGGAGTTTTCTGCTTCGTTTTCTAATTCAACTTCCCGATTCTCCAGAGGGTTATTGCTGGACGAGAACGGCCGAGAGGCAAGCGGCTGCACTAAGGGCAACATATTTGAAGGCAGTGCTTAGGCAAGAAGTGGGCTACTTCGACTTAAACGTTATAAGCACCGCCGATGTCATTGCAAGCGTTTCCAGTGATAGTCTTGTAATCCAAGATGTTATCAGTGAAAAGGTCTGGTAAGCTAGCTTCATCGTTTGTCTTTCTTTTCAAACAGATCATCTGATATGGATTTTCAAAACAGTTACCAGTGTTCGTAATGAATATATCGACTTTTATTGGAGCCTATTTTGTATCCTTTATTATCCTCTGGAGGCTGGCTATTGTGGCATTCCCGTTCGCGGCTTTTCTTGTAATACCAGGGCTGGTGTATGGCAAAGTTCTTATGGGCATTGCCAGAAAGATCAGGCAAGAATATAGCAAGGCGGACGCAATCGTAGAGCAAGCCATTTCTTCCATCCGAACAGTTTATTCCTTTGTCGGGGAGAATAGAACTTCTGCAGAGTATTCTGTTGCTCTTGAGGGAATTCTTAAACTAGGACTACGACAAGGTTTAGCAAAAGGTTTGGCCGTTGGCAGTACCGGCATCACGTTCGCAATTTGGTCTTTATTGTCTTATTACGGTAGCAGACTGGTCATCTACCATGGTGCTAAAGGAGGGTCTATTTTTGCAGTTGGTCATGTCCTCAACGTCGGAGGAATGTAATCAATTTTTTTCCCCAAACATTAATTTAGATCAAAACATTTGCCTTCTTTTTAATTTCATTGTTTTGAACAGGTCATTGGGTTCTGGTTTATCAAACGTGAGATACTTCTCGGAAGCCAGTGCAGCAGCCGAACGAATCATGGAAATCATAAAAAAAGTGCCAAAAATTGATTCCGACAGCATGGAAGGGGAAATTTTACTAAATGTTTCAGGAGGAGTTGAATTTAAGCACATTGAATTCGCGTACCCATCAAGACCCGAAAGCATAATATTCATGGATTTTAACCTTAAAGTCCCAGCAGGAAGCACGGTTGCACTTGTAGGCGGAAGTGGTTCTGGAAAATCAACAGTAATTGCTCTGCTGCAGAGATTTTACGACCCGCTTGGAGGGGAAGTTCTTCTTGATGGGGTGGCCATTGATAAGCTGCAGCTCAAATGGTTGAGGTCCCAGATGGGGCTAGTAAGTCAAGAGCCTTCACTTTTTGCAACCACCATTAAAGAAAACATACTCTTTGGCAAGGAGGATGCGTCCCTTGAAGAGGTTATTGAGGCTGCAAAAGCTTCTAATGCTCGTGGCTTCATTTCTCAGTTTCCTCAGGGCTATGACACTCAGGTTGGTTAATTAATTAATTTGTCATCTCTAGCACAATAACATAGGTCATGCTCTCAATCTTCAATCTTCAATCTTTTCTTTTAGACATTTCACTGAACTAATGAAATTGCTACTTGTAAAGTTGAAATTAATATAGCATATGCATTGAGATCTGCATCATGTTGGTTGGTAATTTTGTTCAGTTGAAAATATAAAGAATAGACATCTAATTATCTCACTGGCTGTATTTGATTTTAAGTACGACTGAGATATTTGAGTTGAGCTGTACTAGGCTCCTCCTGGCTGTCACACGATTATAATTACATGTCATTTCCATTTCAAAAAAAAAAAAATGCCTGTTACTTAGAGTTGAGTGTATTACATGTCAGTAAAATTTCTACAAAACTAATTTCAATTACATGTTACAAAATTTTGTTACATGATCACTAAAAAACTTTGAGTTGAGCACTATAATTACATGTTAATAAAATTGGAAGCTAATTATTATAAGAATTGGCTTCTTCTTGAATTCGGACTTTCTCAATCAATCCATGAATAACTTCTTTCGGTTTTAAAGTTCTAACCCATGCAATTAATCTATTCATCAACAATAAATAGTAGATCAAATGACAATTTTCATGCATTCTAAATTTCATCATAGAGAATGGGGCTAGTAGAGAATTTTGATGTGACTGTAGATTTATGAAAGAAGAAATTTATTGAGTTCACAAATATTGTTCTACATGGAAAAACTATGAAGAGCTAAATTATCCAACTGAGTTAAGTGGATCTCTCCCTACCAACAATATTTTATTAATGAAACAATTTTATTTTATTAATGAATATTAAACTCTAACATAAAATGAATAAATTATCGTGAGTTTAGTTTTAATAAAACTATGAGAGAATTACACTTTTAGTCCTTAATGTTTTATCTAATATTACTTTTAATCTCAATATTTTAAATTTGACATATTTAGTTCTCAAACTTTCATATTTTGACGAATTTGGCGCAATTGATAACTATTAAAGTAGAAAATGACAAAATTTGTTACAAAATTTGCTATCAAATTTTTTAATATACAAATTTTGAAAATTACCTTCTTTATCGTTTATTTTTCATTCAAAACCCTCATTCTTTAATTAATTTATCTCACAAACCTTTAATATTTGAACATTAAAGATATTGGTTTTGAACAAAAAAATAAAAGGAACTAATTAAATTTATGAAATAAAAATTTTGATAAAAATTATGACTAAAAAGAATGTAATTTTCAAAATTTGTAAATTAAAAAATTTTGATAGCTAATTTTGTAATAAATTTTGTCATTTTCTAATTTAATAACCATCAATTATACCAAATTCATCAAAATATAAAAGTTTGAAGACTAAATGTGTTATATTTAAAATATTAGAGATAAAAATGATACTGAATAAAACATTAGGAAATAAAAGTGTAATTCTCTTTAAAACTATATAGTTTCATTAATAAGACGCAATTGGTAGATTGATAGACAAAGCATTTCAAGTAAATATCAAAACCCATTAGTTCAAATTTTTGAATTTAGATTAAACACATGTTATTTTGGACAATTCTAATTATGTCGTCCATATGTTATCTCCTAATAGTTCTGGTCTCCTCCTAATAGTAAGATTATTACAAAATTCTACTCTGTTGCTTTTGCAATATTAGTCGTTTTTCGAATGTGTACTCTATATATAGTGAATTTAATAGGAAATACATCGTTAGTGGTTGATTATCTTGATATTATTAATTATAAAGAATAAATAATGGACCACTTAAACAATAAAAAAAATTCATTAAAAAATGTAGGTTGATTGCTCTAAAATAACAATTAATTTAAGACAAGAAAAAGTGACAAACAGGACAAATTTGATGAGGTAGTTAGAATATAAATAACATTTGTCATATTTTTATTCTTACAACTTCCAAGTCAACTAAAGAATGCCTCTAGGCAAGTAGAGAGGATAGCAAATTGATAAATTTGGGAAAAAAGAAAAAAAAAAAAAAAAAGTTGCGTAAAAAGCAAAAAGCAATTTTTTTTCATTTGATCTGTGAAGGCACTTTGTTTCATTGCTTTCTCTTCTCTCTCTCATGCCAACTAACTCGCGCACATCCTTTTACACATTTACATGGACTTTTCAGGGGAGAGTTTTCCGTTCGTATGGGGACTTTTTCTTAAAAACAATGAATGCCTCTTAGAAGCTATTTTCTTTCCATACACACATATACCAAGCATGCATTATCTTAACTTCTCGTGAATATTTTTTAATTTTTATATTCTGGTAATTAGCTAACATATATATTTTTATGAGTTTGGAGACTTCACTGTATTATTATCAATCCTTTACAAACTAAATCACCTCGCTAAAGAATTAAATATGCTTAGATTTGAAAGTTGGTTTTCGAATCTCAAAACCATACTCTTAGTAAAATTCTTAAAAAACTCTGCTTTGTAGCCAATTCCTCAACAGGAATTGGTTAGTTTCTTTCTTATTTCAATACAGATATAACTTACAGATTTCATGGGCTAGTTAATCATGTACATTTGTATGATTATGGTGTAAATTCATAATCCAGGTGGGCGAAGGGGGTATTCAGATGTCTGGGGGGCAGAGGCAGAGAATTGCCATAGCTAGAGCCATAATAAAAGCTCCCAAAATTCTCCTTCTTGACGAGGCAACAAGTGCACTAGATTTGGAATCAGAGAGAGTTGTTCAAGAAGCTCTGGACAAGGTGGCTGTTGGGTGCACCACCATCATCATAGCCCACCGTCTCTCCACCGTCCGAAACGCAGACCTCATTACCGTCATCCAAAATGGACAGATAATAGAGACGGGCTCACATGATGAACTCATTGAAGATGAAAATGGTGCATACACATCGCTTGTCAGCCAACAGCAAACTGAAACCAATGATGTATTAGCTTCAAGGTCCATTCTAAATAGCACGAGTTATAGTGGAAGAGTATCATCAGTTTTAGGCAAGTTTAGTTCAGATAACTCAGCTCCTTCAAGCCAAAATGCAGATATTAATGAAACAATTTTGGGTGATAAAGTTCACTTCTCAGTTCCCTCATTTAGAAGACTATTTGCCATGAATTTCCCTGAATGGAGGCAAGCACTCGCGGGTTGTATAAGTGCAATCCTGTTTGGCGCAATACAACCAACGTATGCATATACAATGGCAAAGATGATATGGCTGTTTTTCTTGCCGGATCATAAAGAGATTCAGAAAAAGACAAATATTTTCGTTGTGTTTTTTGGGGTTTGCCTTGTTCTCACTTTTGGTAAACATATGCCAGCATTATAACTTTGCATCTATGGGGGAGTACTTGACAAAGAGGATTAGAGAAAAAATGCTTTCAAAACTTTTCACTTTTGAAATTGGATGGTTTGATAGGGAGGAAAATGCAACCGGTTCTATTTGCTCTAGACTGGCGAAAGATGCCAATGTGGTAAGCTTTCTAATCAATCAAATATGTCTTGTCTATATCCACTTATCTTTCAGAGTATATGTGACTTTCTCATGATAATAGCTTATACCGATTTGTTTGTTGAAAATCTAGGCTATAATGACCATATATACAGTTTCCTATTTGTTGGAAAGAGAATTTCCACCCTTACATTTAGCTAATTTATGTTATTGTTGTTGGTAAATTAGGCAAGGTCATTAGTGGGTGATCGAATGTCACTCATCATCCAAACTATGTCAACAATGGCCTTCGCCTACACTTTGAGCTTGATAGTTTCATGGAAGCTAGCATTGGTCGTGATAGCTGTTCAACCTTTTATCATTGGTGGCTTTTATGTCAAGCATATGCTTCTCAAAACCATGTCAGACAAAGCCATCAAATCTCAAGATGCAAGCAGTAAGATTGCATCTGAAGCTGTCTCAAATATTCGAACCATCACCGCCTTCGGCTCCCAACTTCGGATACTCCAAATGTTCCAACAAGCCCAAAAAGGCCCACGGCAAAACAGTATTCGGCAATCCTGGATTGCTGGTACTGTTCTTGGCCTGTCAAACTGTCTCTTAAGATTACCTTGGGCTCTCAGTTTTTGGTATGGTAGCAGGCTCATGGCCGCTGGTTATCTTAGACCCGAAGCTGTTTTCCAAGTTTCCATGATTGTGTTAAGTAGTGGTCGTATCATTGCCGAAGCAGGAACAATGACAACTGATATAGCCAAAGGGTCCAATGCAGTGGTCTCTGTTTTTGCTGTCCTAGATCGACACTCCTCAATTGAGCCTGAAAATCCAAAGGGTTACAAACCCGATAAGATAATGGGCCTTGTTGAGTTGCTTGATGTTGATTTCGTCTACCCCACCCGACCAGATGTCATGATCTTTAGAGAATTTTCGCTAGAAATTGAGCCAGCAAAATCAACGGCACTGGTAGGGCAAAGCGGGTCAGGAAAATCAACCATAGTTGGCTTGATTGAGAGGTTCTATGATCCACTAAAAGGGGTAGTGAAGATTGATGGCATAGATATAAAATCTTATCAGTTGAGAGAACTACGAAAGTACATTGCACTTGTAAGCCAGGAGCCAGCATTATTTTCTGGTTCCATTCGCCAAAATATTGCATATGGTATGTCAGTAGACATTGATGAATCCGAGGTGATTGAAGCAGCCAAGGCAGCAAATGCTCATGATTTCATTGTGGGGTTAAAGGACGGATATGATACATGGTGCGGAGACAAGGGATTGCAACTTTCTGGAGGTCAAAAGCAGCGCATTGCCATAGCTCGGGCAGTGCTAAAAAATCCAGCAATATTGTTGTTGGATGAGGCAACTAGTGCCCTGGATAATCAATCGGAAAAAGTGGTACAAGATGCACTTGATAGAGTGATGATGGGAAGGACTAGTGTGGTTGTGGCACACAGGCTAAGTACAATCCAAAACTGTGATATGATTGCAGTTTTGGACAAAGGTAAAATAGTGGAGAAAGGAACGCATTCTTCTTTACTGGCTAAAGGTCCGAATGGAACCTATTTCTCTCTTGTTAGTCTTCAAACAAAGCACAAGTGACCTATTATAGGGAGTTCCAAATTCTGTGAGTAAATGTTGAGATGGACAAGTGTTGTTCATTTACTGAATTCAAAATTAAATAATTTTTCAAGTGAGAATCTTGTTGGTGTATAATTGCTAATGGAATAATATAATAACTCTTAAAGTGTCCACATGTACCTCTTTGTATCATCTTTTAGAGTTTGTGTCGTAGTGTAATTGCAATAACGTCTTAATCCATGTTGTTAAATTTGGATCGGCCTGATTGGTCAGACCAATCTGACTATGAACTGGGTTTGGGCCAGGTTTAGGTTTATTAAAAAATCTCTTTTAAAACAATCGATTAAAATTCAATCAAACTTCAATTTGACTGGTCAAAACCGAGTTGGATAGAATTTTTAACTCTTTTTAAAACAAAATTTTAACTTTTAAAAATTAGAATTTAACCCTATATTTTTATAAGATTTATTTTTTAATGTTTTTTATATGAATATTTTGAATTTTCACCCATAAAGTATTTAAATTTTTTAAAATTTAATACCTAAAAAAATTATATAAGAGATTTCTTATCATTTTTAACACATTCTTTACTTAAAACATGTTTTATACTATTTTGCATGAAATTATTCAATCATACATTTAGAATTTCTTGTAATTTATACTTAATTTAAATTTAACTACTTTAAAAAAAACTAAAGAACTTATTTCTAATATATTTATATACTAATATGAATATTTTTATAATTACTTTATATATATTACATCATAATGAAGTTATTCGATTTTTTATCACTGTTTCGATATGACTAACCAGTTGACCCCTAACCCATTAACTTGACTTGTTCGCATTCCGATCCAATTTTGACAACATTGTTCTTAATTGGGGGATTTTTGGAGAGCATGTCTCTTGATTCCTCGAATTGACGTTATGTCATATCATAAATAAATAAAAAATTGACTGCTTAAATTAGTGATTTGTATAAAAAAAAATTAGGCACCGGGCTAATTTGGTAACTTTTGGATTTCCTCTTTGTCAAGCTAAAATGGTTATTAGTAATCCACTAATTAAAATCTTATTTTCATATAATTCATCTTTTAACTCTGGAAGATAAGATTAGGTACCATAATTTAAGAATGAATATCTCACTTAACTGAAAGGAAAAGATGTTCACTAATTAGTATGGTATTGGCAATTCAATTTTTTTTTTTCAGAAACGATAGTGTATTAACAAAGTATAAATTGCCAATTTACATAGTCACAAGGGCTAAGTAATCCTTATGGTGTTGCAACTGGATACCAGCGCGATAACCTATGAGGCCAAAGGCCCACAAGGGGCGGAAAAAGTCCACGAGGGGCAACCCGACGAGCGAGAAAAAGAATCATTGAAACCCGACTAGTGGGAAGACACCCGACGAGTGGGAAGAGTTGAAAATCTAGACGACCTAGGAACAACCCGAAATTACAAAAATACAAAAGCCTGGTTATATCAGGTCACTAATACTATACAAAATGGATGCTACTCATCTCAATGGGCCCACTACGAAGGGCATTGGATGAAAGAAACTAAAACTCAATCTCTAACTCGCACCGCACGCCATTGCGTGAATTCAACCTGCAGACGTTGAATAGCGTCGCCCCCTAACTACTGCCGCAAGCGTCAAATAGTTAGACAACTCCGCTACTACCGTATGGAAAGACCGCAGCACAAAAAAAACTGTTCATAAACAGTAAACACTGTTCATGATCGTTAAAATTCAAAAAAATTTACTGTTCCATAAACAGTAAAATACTGTTCGTGAAACAGTAAAAAATCGCACTGTTTTCGCACATTAGTCACCTCTAAAAACAGTAAAGTTGTGCTCTCCAAAAGCCTTCAGGCTGAAATTAATCTTTTATTGGCAATCCATTCAAAACCATTTTGTTAATTTGTAGCCTCAACAAGCCAATTCGAGCTGCCATCAGGTAGTATTTCTCACCAACGCTGACTGGCTGGCCGGCCGGCCGGCTTCCGGGATCCAACACATAATCTAGAGCTAAATCCAACGTCCCATTTGCTAATAGATATAGTGGTGATCAAGAGAAGGAATCACTAGAGGAGAATGCTCAAAGTTGTCATTTTTGGTGTTGATGGATGTCTACACAATTTGTTTTAATTTATAGTCATTGGATATGAAGTGATCCAATGTGAAACATTAATAATTTTCCGGATTTATGAACATCAGAGTAGGATTTATGGGAGAATTGATTGTGGGTTTAAACATTGAAACTTGGAAATATGATGGTTTCATTTCATGGAATATAAATATTTCTCTATCTTTTTTTTTTTTCCTCCTGCTACAATCTTTGTCAAATTATGAACATTTCTAAATTATATGCTGAATATTACTGAAAATGGGAAGCTATGGTGAAGACATGCTACCACAACGATATAACTTTTGAGCGATTAACGCAAACATTGTTTAGTAAGTGAAAGCAAATTCATTTCTCCAATAATTTGCGTCTTGCAATTAAATTTCATTGTCTATATGTATGCCATCTAACTAAATTCGAATTAACAAAAACAATGTCTCCTTCCATAATTTCGATTTTGGCTCCTACACATGATGCTACCATAGTAGAAGTCCCCATTTTATTTATCCAGTTTATGCTCACTATAATTAGTAAGAATGAGTTCAAGTCCTTTTTGGGCACTCCGAAGTAATTGTTCACGGTCATTGTGGAGAAATCCTTTCCATTGATCCCGCCCTGTATAATCCCCCATTGTGGAGAAGCCATTCGCCTTACCCTTGATAAAAAAAATAAAAATAAATAAAAACTAATAAAGCCATAGCAAAGGCTCCATCCCAAAAATCCAATGAAATTTCACAGTTCACAGCACAAAATACAATAGAAATCAATAAAATTATTAAAACATGAATAACTCTTTTCTGCTCCAGAAAAACGTCTTTTTAAAGGCTAAAATCTGCAAAAGCTTCACGACATATTTTTTGAGAGCAACTACGAAATAATATATTTTTTAGAGTAATTATGTGACAAAAATGACCTAGGTCATTTATTCATTATTAATGCCATTTTGAAAATATGATTATACAATGTTAAAATCTGGATGAAAAAGTTTTCGCATAGAGATTTGAAACTTTAAGAAATTTTCAAAAAAATATACAAAATTTTAAAAAATCATAAAATTAGAAGGTTTAACCCAAATAATTAACGAACAAAAAGTGACAATTTCATAAAGACAGAAATAAAAATACGTCTACATAAGTGATTTATGTACAAATACAAATAAGCAAATTGTTGTATGGACAAAGGTCAAGCAATATCTTTTAATGATCCGTGTACTTTGCATCAATTAGCAAACAAGAACTTCGATTATACAAATGAAAATCCAAACATGAATGCATTTCATTACTTTAGGACAAGAGAAGCAAAATAAGGTCATATGAATTGCATTTTAAAACATGTGCTTATATTTTTTGATAGGGTTAATTGCGTGAATAGTTCTTTTTCTTAGGGTCTCTATTCGATTTCGTCCCTTAAGTTGAAAAAGTTTCAATTGAATCCCTTAACTTACAAATTGGTTCTATTAAGTCCCAGAGTCAAAATTGTAACAAACACGTGCGGTCAAACAAAAGTTGTCAGGGGCAAAATTGAAAAAAAAAATTGGCAGACCTTGAAAAAATTCCAATTGAATCCCTAAACGTACAAATTGAGTTCTATTAAGTTATGGAGTTCAAATTCTATCAAACACGTGCTGTGCACTTGAAACTAGTAATGGAAATTTTAAAAAGAAATTTTTGACAAATCTTGATGGTTTCTATTTAATTTTTGACAAACCAAGAATTCAATGTCGACGTTTTGTGTAACATCTTTACAACAATTTTTGGAAATGAATTATATTTTAGTTATTATTCTTTTAATTTGTCTTAACTCTAATTACTATATTTTTTTATCTCACTATTAAATCACTAAATTATTAAAAATGCTCTAAAATTAATCATTCTATTTATTCCCCGTGAAGTGCAACGAACACCAATTTTCATCACACAAAATTATTATTTCTTGTTAAAAAATTATTTATTTTCTTTTATTTTCTCTTTTATTTCTCGTCTTCTCCCTCTCTTTTCTTTCCTTTTCTTTCTTCCTCCTTTTATTTTCTTTCCCAAACCCGGCAACCCTAAAGTCTTCTTTGACATCATCAGCAGCAAGAATTGCCCAATTGCCCAATTAAACAGCCTTTTGCCTTGGAAAAAACCTTGGGCAATTGGGCAACTGCTTCACCTCTAGACCCCATCTGTGAACGCGAATCTGAGTTTGGCGGTTATGGGTCGATGTCCCGTTAAAGTGAACAAGTAAACCGTAGAATGATATTTTTGTGTGATGAAAATAAATTATTTTTTAACAAGAAATGATATTTTTGTGTGATAAAAATTGGTATTCGTTGCACTTAATGGGGAATAAATAGAGTGATTGATTTTAGAGCATTTTTAATAATTTAGTGATTTAATAGTGAGATAAAAAAGTATAGTAATTAGAGTTAAGACAAATTAAAAAATAATAACTAAAATATAATTTATTTCCAAAAATTGTTGTAAAGATATTACACAAAATGTTGATATTGAACTCTTGGTCTGTCAAAAATTAAATAGAAACTCATCAAAATCTGCCAAAAATTTCCTTTTAAATTTTCCCTTACTAGCTTTAAATGCACAGCACGTGTTTGTCAAAATTTATATTCCGGGACTCAATAGAACTTAATTTGTACGTTTAGAGATTCAATTGGAACTTTTTCAAAATCTGCCATTTTTTTTCCCAATTTTGCCCTTACCAACTTTTGTTTGGCCACACGTGTTTGTCACAATTTTGACTCCGAAACTCAATAGAACCAATTTGTAAGTTAAGGGGTTTAATTGAAACTTTTTGAACTTAAGGGACGAAATCGAACAGAGGCCCCAAGATAGAGGACTATTCACGCAATTAACCCTTTTTGATATAGTGATTTTAAAATAAAAGATATATTAAAAAATATAAAAATATATTTTAAAATGCATAACTAAATGAATAAAGAATTTCCCAATTTCTGTGCATGGTTAGCCTGCAATTCCACTTGGAGGGACTTGTCAACTATCCTGCTGGACTAAATGAACCAAAACCACAAAGTTTAAGATTTAAGACAGAAAATTAGGGGTGCACCAATTTTAAATTTGTGTATAAAGGGCAATTGAGCCATGAATTTGGATGCCAAAAAACATAGCATCCAAATTATAGGGGTGAGACTTACCAAGAAGCTAATCAACAATTAATGGCTACAAAGAAGCAGATAATCAATTCAATCCTGGTCTTGAGGGTTATCACTCTTACAGTTCTAGGTGCCTCAATTGTGGTGATGGGTACTAACAACTTCAAGCTCAAGGATGGGACTAACACTTATTTTTATGATCTCCATGCCTATAGGTGACACTCTACATTTTTTGAAGCTGCACAACTCAAGAACTTTGTAGGTGATCTCCATTGTTGTTCATTTTTCCATTTTTGACTTCAATTTTCACAATTCATATTGTTCTGGTGTTGGCCAAGTTTAATTGCACTTGATCTTGTTTTTGCATTCATTTTTTCTCTCTAGCTAATAAATTTAGTAGTTTCATACTATTATTGTGTTATTTAGGAGGACCCTTGTGGTGCTTCCAAAAAAATGTTCAAATGTTATTTGGTAGAAGTCACTTTGCGTATCATAAAAAAAAAAACAAAAAGATCTCTTAGAAAATTATATACATCTTCTAATTTTAATCATTTTAAGTCGATTGCACAAGATAAAAAAAAAACATAGAGAGTTGTGATGATCTTTTTCTTTTTTCAGAAAAGAAAAATTAGCAGAAATTAATGCGAAATAATTTTTTTTTTTTTGCAAATATAAACATGCACATTAAAAGTTGTTACTGCCATCAAAATGGTTCGAAAATGTTTTAGTTGTTAGATCGGTAATTTAAATCTGACCTACTTCACAAAGTTTTACAATAATGTGTACCTTTTTTCTCCAAGCAAAGAGAAAAAAAATTGGTTAGACTACTCACTCCATCCCAAAGAAAAAGAATTCATTTTTTGTTATATATAATATTTTATTATTATTGGGTATCATACATTTAATATATTAGTACTAAATGTATAATTTCACATTTTTATTCTTACTGTTTAATTATGGGTATATGTACTTATTATTAGTGAAAATAATTTAAAATTTTGGTTAAAAATGGACACTTTTTTAGAATAAAAAAAGATTTTGAAAGTGTTTTTTTTTTTAGAGTAAAATTTTCCCCAAACAAAAGTTTATAGAACGAGTCATAATCTTTTATTTTTTTTAAATAAATTGTGGCTGGTACGTGTTTGCTGTGGCTGTATTGTCTTCATATACACATTGATTCAACTCCCATTCGCCATATATTATTCTGCCACGGAGAAGAGGTGGATTAAGGCTCGCTGCCTGCCTTATTTTGATTTTTATGGAGATAAGGTTCCAAAATTTCCTACCTTGATTTACTAATTGCAATTTCAAATGTTTGATCCATCTAAAATTTTTCTAGTTTGGAAAATTGTAGTATGATCTCATGGTACTAGATAAAAATATATAATTTTCTAATATTTGATTGCATGAATTATTCATAGACGGCTGTAACTCTATGACTCATACAATCGATTAAATACCGTGAGATTTCATATTCGACTTTCAAATCATTTCTTTTCCCCTTTCTTTGGTACACATTTAAGGGGCGCTTGGTATAAATGGTGGGTTTAGGAATGGAATAGATTTGATAAAAGGAAAGGTTTGGAATAGAATGGAATAATAATAATTATGTTGTTTGGTATTATTTTGTAATGGAATGGAATAGATTTTATATTAAAATTAAAATTTGATATTAATATTAATAAATTTATTAATAATTTTATATTAAAATTTTAATAAGAATATTATTATTTTACATTATATGATATTTTGAAAATTATATCTTGTTCAAAAAAATAGTCAAAGTGCATGTCAATTTGTAGAGAAATTTTTTTTTACAAATTAGTGAAATTTAAAAAAAAAAAAAAAAGAGGCAAAATGGGGGTTGCAAACTATTGGGGGGTTTGCAACCCCTGGACATGTGGCGCGCGTCACATCAGCGCTAATAAGCTGTAATTTTTTTTTTTTCTAGTTTGAGCCAAAACAATGTCGTTTTGAGTCTTATTTGATTCCATTCCCTGGAAACCCAGGGGGAAGGGTGGGTTTCAACAAAACCCACCCCCAAGGGTTTCATTAAACCCAAACCAACATACCAAACACTCTTTTTTTGTTCATACCTTCTATTCCCTTCCCAAACCTTGTAACCAAATGGCCTCTAAGTCTCTCTCTTGAATTGGGGGGAAAAAATTAATTTGCAAAAAACCTATTTTCTTGAATTGGGGAAAAATGGATTTCTATTCAAATAATTGTGTAAATTCCTGTTAGGAAACGAACCCCACTATTTGCTGATAGCCCATAAAGACAATAATAAAGACAGTAAAAGAGAGAAAATAAATGGGACAGAAGACACAGAAATTTACGTGGTTCGGTCAATATGACCTATATTCACAACCGGAGAAGAAACTAAATTCACTAATATGTGGAGAAATTTACAGAGTATCTTTCCGATCACCAATAGGAATTATATTGGAAAGGATTACTAAAGAGAAGAGAAAATTAGGAAGAAGATTTGTGTGTTGTGATGCTTTTCTGTGTGTGTCAATTGTGAATGTTAAGTCCTATTTATAGGATTTAACAAAACCCCACACCTATTGGATTTGGTAATTACTAAATCTAAAACTCAATATGATTAATAATTCTAAACCTAATAAAATTATCAAACTACAAAATCACAAACTCAATGGGGGAAGGCCACCTAACAATTCCACATAGAATGATGATATTTTTAACAATTTCTTATAATGAAGAGTCATAAGGACTGACATTATATGTTTAAAAAAACAAAATCATTCATTATTGTTTTGTACTTTTTAAATAATGTGATAAATGATTTTTTCTTTCCAATCTTAACACATAAATCATTATAACTTTTCATTATAAAATAGTAACTAAAAATATCATTATACTTCTACATATACCACTAATTGAGAATTGTGTTGCATAACTAGTTTGTTGGTTGCCTATATATCTTAGTGTACTTATTCTCGAGTGTTTTTATTTTCTTTTGACATTTGTAGCTGGCCAGCCACCTTTTGGCAAATGGAGTTGGGGTTGGATTTGGTGTTTCCCTTAGCTCACAAAGCACCAAGCCATTTTTCACTGCCTTTGTAGTAGTGGGTGACAGAGACATTCTTGAAGAAAAATCCAAAACATTCAAGTTCTTTGACAGAGGCAACATTGCATCTTCTGGCATTTTTTACCACGGCCATAACCTCTGTTCTTACATCAATTCAGAAGCCAGCAGTTAGGGCAAGAGGAAGAAAGAAGGGATTCTTTGGGTGAAAGATTTTTTTTTTTTTATAAATTTTTTAACTCACCATGTGCGAGAGCATGCAGTATTAATAATTCCCTTTACAGCACAGGATCTGCTGTATTATTTGCTCAGGAGTTGGGATCAATTAAGAAGCTGGAATGAATTATTTTAAAGTTAAGCATTGCATGGCTTAGTGCTTTGTGCAAGTGCGTTTGCTTTGTTAAATTAAAATGCGTGATGATATAACCTCAGTTGGTGCTGTTTCGTCGTGTCCCACCTTGGGGCGATACCACTCGAAAAAGGAAAAGGGAGAAATAATATATATTTTTAGTGAACTAATAAAATACAATCTTGATAATTGCGTGTTATGTTTGAGTTGTGAGGACTTCAATGAGAGTCGGTAAATAATAATTATTTTAATTGTTTAATATTATTTTATCGTACAAATACTATTTCAGTCATTATAAAATTTTATTGAAATTTTTCATTGTGAAAAAAATTATTTAATTAAAATTAGGCTAATGTTATTATCAGAGTAGGAATCAATTGCCACGACAATCTTCACTCTAAAGCTCACATTGATCCTTAAGAAGTTAAACTTATTGTCTCTTATTTTTCCTTATCTTCTCTCTTCTAAATCTGTTTCACCACCCCTTATTGAAATAGATTCATAATCTCTATTAAATCGCTAAAAATCCCACAGCCTAATGTTATATATTTATTGAATTTCACTAATAATGGCAAGTTTGGTTCTAGTTATAATTGAAATTAGTCTAAAATTAAATATATTTTATATAGATTCTAATTTGAATCTTAAAATTTCAACAACTTCAATGATTTATTTTTTTAATGGAAGGAGTACAAAATAAAGCTAGCATTGTGTATAAAATAACATTACCAATAAGTAATAATAAAGAAAAAAATAACAACATGAAATTCAACCAAATATAATAAAACTACCATTGCGTACAAATTAAGTCTGAATCTTTGATATCTGAAGATACATATTCCTATTCCCAGATTTTATGAAATGGTTCAATACTTTAAAGGTATACCTACAAACATTTCAGCATTTGGGATCAAGTACAGTTGTTCTGTCATAATCTCCATTTCGCCTTAGAAATAGCGATCTGTCACAAGTTATTTGGTCAGCAGCATATCTTCAAACACATGCAAATTAATTCCCGTGTGGGATATAACTTCAAAAAGAATAATCGTAGAATATTGATCATACATCAATTCTATAATAAAAATTTAAGCTTGAACGTATACCTGTAATCGAGCTGAATAATAGATGCAATGAATATCAAATTATTATGCAATCGAGTTCAATAATAGATGCAATTATAAATATTTTAATAAGCACCTACAGAAAACATTTCAATGCGTAATGCATGGATATAAAACAGACATGAATTCTCCATCCTAATTATACTATCACAGAATACAGAAAGAAACGAGAAGCATAACTGTTCTAGTTCTGATGTTGTCCGGATAAATACAAAGGAAGAGATGGGAACAAGAAAAGCTGCAATGATGACAAAGAGGAAGGGATCATTCCGCTCAATTTTCATGCACGCGGATGGGATTGATATATTGTTGATGTTGATCGGATTCCTGGGAGCCGTCGGTGATGGAGTCTCATTTCCACTACTGCTGCTCGTGGTAAGCAAAATCATGAATAGTATTGGTAGCGTGATTACTTCACCCTCTCAAAGTTTCAGTCATATTAACGAGGTAAGTGTTTTCTTTCTCTTCCCGTCTTCTGCCCTGCACTCTTTCGTAATTAAATTAATATTTCTATCATGGGATGAACTAAATTTTATAGCTGAACTGAGTTTTTGGAATTCAGAATGCGTTGAATCTCTGCTACGTAGCATGCGGTCAAGGGATTGCTTGCTTTCTCGGTAAAATTCTGTATAATTCTTAATCACGAGTTTTCTGCTTCGTTTTCAAATTCAACTTCCCGATTCTCCAGAGGGTTATTGCTGGACGAGAACGGCCGAGAGGCAAGCGGCTGCACTAAGGGCAACATATTTGAAGGCAGTGCTTAGGCAAGAAGTGGGCTACTTTGACTTAAACGTTATAAGCACCGCCGATGTCATTGCAAGCGTTTCCAGTGATAGTCTTGTAATCGAAGATGTTATCAGTGAAAAGGTCGGGTAAGCTAGCTTCATCGTTTGTCTTTCTTTTCAAACACATCATCTGATATGGATTTTCAGAACAGTTACCAGTGTTCGTGATGAATATATCGACTTTTATTGGAGCCTATTTTGTATCCTTTATTATCCTCTGGAGGCTGGCTATTGTGGCCTTCCCGTTCGCGGTATTTCTTGTAATACCAGGGATGGTGTATGGCAGAGTTCTTATGGGCATTACCAGAAAGATCAGGCAAGAATATAGCAAGGCGGACGCAATCGTAGAGCAAGCCATTTCTTCCATCCGAACAGTTTATTCCTTCGTCGGGGAGAATAGAACTTCTGCAGAGTATTCTGTTGCTCTTGAGGGAATTCTTAAACTAGGACTACGACAAGGTTTAGCAAAAGGTTTGGCCGTTGGCAGTACCGGCATCACGTTCGCAATTTGGTCTTTATTGTCTTATTACGGTAGCAGACTGGTCATCTACCATGGTGCTAAAGGAGGGTCTATTTTTGCAGTTGGTCATGTCCTCAACACCGGAGGAATGTAATCAATTTTTTTCCCCAAACATTAATTTGGATTTAAACATTGGCCTTCTTTTTAATTTCATTGTTTTGAACAGGTCATTGGGTTCTGGTTTATCAAACGTGAGATACTTCTCGGAAGCCAGTGCAGCAGCCGAACGAATCATGGAAATCATAAAAAGAGTGCCAAAAATTGATTCCAACAACATGAAAGGGGAAATTTTACTAAATGTTTCAGGAGGAGTTGAATTTAAGCACATTGAATTCGCGTACCCATCAAGACCCGAGAGCATAATATTCATGGATTTTAACCTTAAAGTCCCAGCAGGAAGCACGGTTGCACTTGTAGGCGGAAGTGGTTCTGGAAAATCAACGGTAATTGCTCTGCTGCAGAGATTTTATGAACCGGTTGGAGGGGAAATTCTTCTTGATGGGGTGGCCATTGAAAAGCTGCAGCTCAAATGGTTGAGGTCCCAGATGGGGCTAGTAAGTCAAGAGCCTGCGCTTTTTGCAACCTCCATTAAAGAAAATATACTTTTGGGCAAGGAGGATGCGTCCCTTGAAGAGGTTATTGAGGCTGCAAAAGCTGCTAATGCTCATGACTTCATTTCTCAGTTGCCTCTGGGTTATGATACTCAGGTTATTTACTTTGTCCTGCTTAATTTGTGTTCTATACAAAATCCTGCTCTCAATCTTTCATTTGTTCATTTTGATTTTTCACAGAACCAATAAATCAATAATCACTACAAACGTTCGAATTGGTAAGCAGTGGCCAAATCAAGCATATCTAATTATCTCACTGCCTGTCTTTTATTTTTGGTTCTAAGAGCACTATAATTCCATGTAATTTCCATTTCAAAAAAAAAAAAAAAGAGTTACTTAGAGTTGAGTGTATTACATGTCATTAAAATTTAAAACTAATAATTACATGTTACTAAAATTTGTTACATGATTACTAAAATACTTTGAGTTGGACACTATAATTACATGTTACTGAAATTGAAAACTAATTATTATAAGAATTGGCTTCTTCTTGAATTCAGACTTTCTCAATTAATCCATGAATAGCTTCTTTCGGTTTTAGAGTTCTAACCCATGTAATTGATCTATTCATCAACAATAAATAGTAGATCAAACGACAATTTTCATGCATTCTAAATTTGATCATAGAGAATGGGGCTAGGAGAGAATTTTGATGTGACAGTAGATTTATTAAAGAAGAAATTTATTGAGTTCACAAATATTGTTCATGGAAAAACTAGGAAGAGCTGAAATATCCAATTAAGAGGATCTCTCCTTACCAATAATATTTTATTAATGAAACAATTTTATTCTATTAATGAATATTAAACTCTAACATAAAATGCATAAATTTTCGTGAGTTTAGTTTTAATAAAACTATGAGAGAATTACACTTTTAGTCCCCAATGTTTTATCTAATATTACTTTTAGTCTCAATATTTTAAATTTGACATATTTAGTTCTCAAACTTTCATATTTTGACGAATTTGGTGCAGTTGATAACTATTAAAGTAGAAAATGACAAAATTTGTTACAAAATTTGCTATCAATTTTTTTAATTTACAAATTTTGAAAATTACCTTCTTTTTCGTTTATTTTTCATTCAAAACCCTCATTCTTTAATTAATTTATCTCACAAACCTTTAATATTTGAACATTAAAGATATTGGTTTTGAACAAAAAAATAAAAGGAACTAATTAAATTTATGAAATAAAAATTTTGATAAAAATTATGACTAAAAAGAATGTAATTTTCAAAATTTGTAAATTAAAAAATTTTGATAGCTAATTTTGTAATAAATTTTGTCATTTTCTAATTTAATAACCATCAATTATACCAAATTCATCAAAATATAAAAGTTTGAAGACTAAATGTGTTATATTTAAAATATTAGAGATAAAAATGATACTGAATAAAACATTAGGAAATAAAAGTGTAATTCTCTTTAAAACTATATAGTTTCGTTAATAAGACACCCTTGGTAGATTGGTAGACAGAGAATCTCAAGTAAATATCAAAACCCATTAGTTCAAATTTTTGAATTTAGACTCAACGCATGTTATTTTGGACCATTCTAATTATCTCCTAGTAGTAAGATTATTACAAAATTCTACTCTGTTGCTTTTGCAATATTTGTCGTTTTTCGAATGTGTACTTTATATATAGTGAATTTAATAGGAAATATATCGTTAGTGGTGGATTATCTTGATATTGTTAATTATAAAGAATAAATAATGGACCACATAAACAATGAAAAAAATTCATTCAAAAATGTAGTTTGATTGTTCTAAAATAACAATTAATTTAAGACAAGAAAAAGTGACAAACATGACAAATTTAATGGGGGAGATAGAATATAAATAACATTTGTCATATTTTTATTCTTACAACTTCCCAGTCAACTATAGAATGCCTCCTTCCATACACACACATATCAAGCCTGCATTATCTTCTATTTTCGTGAATTTTTTTTTTTAATTTTTATATTTCGATAATTAGCTAACATATATATTCTTATGAGTTTGGAGACTTCACTGTATCATTATCAATCCGTTAGAAACTTAATCACCTCGCTAAAGAATTACATATGCTTAGATTTGAAAGTTGGTTTTCCAATCTCAAAACCATACTCTTAGTAAAATTCTTAAAAAACTCTGCTTTGTAGCCAATTCCTCAACAGGTATTGGTTAGTTTCTTTCTTATTTCAATACAGATGTAATTTACAGATTTTAGGGGCTAGTTAATCATGTACATTTGAATGATTATGGTGTAAATTCATAATCCAGGTGGGCGAGGGGGGTATTCAGATGTCTGGGGGGCAGAGGCAGAGAATAGCCATAGCAAGAGCCATAATAAGAGCTCCTAAAATTCTCCTTCTTGATGAGGCAACAAGTGCACTAGATTTGGAATCAGAAAGAGTTGTTCAAGAAGCTCTGGACAAGGTGGCTGTTGGGTGCACCACCATCATCATAGCCCACCGTCTCTCCACCATCCGAAACGCAGACCTCATTACCGTCATCCAAAATGGACAGATAATAGAGACGGGCTCACATGATGAACTCGTTGAAGATGAAAATGGTGTATACACATCGCTTGTCAGCCTACAGCAAACTGAAACCAATTATGTATTAGCTTCAAGGACCATTGTAAATAGCACGAGTAATAGTGGAAGAGTATCATCAGTTTTAGGCAAGTCTAGTTCAGATAACTCAGCTCCTTCAAGCCAAACTGCAGATATTAATGGAACAATTTTGGGTGATAAAGTTCACTTCCCAGTTCCCTCATTTAGAAGACTATTTGCCATGAATTTCCCTGAATGGAGGCAAGCACTCGCGGGTTGTATAAGTGCTATCCTGTTTGGCGCAATACAACCAACGTATGCATATACAATGGCAAAGATGATATGGCTGTTTTTCTTGACGGATCATAAAGAGATTCAGAAAAAGACAGAAATATTTTCTTTGTGTTTTTTGGGGTTTGCCTTGTTCTCACTTTTGGTGAACATATGCCAGCATTATAACTTTGCATCTATGGGGGAGTACTTGACAAAGAGGATTAGAGAAAGAATGCTTTCAAAAATTTTCACTTTTGAAATTGGATGGTTTGATCGGGAGGAAAATGCAACCGGTTCTATTTGCTCTAGACTGGCGAAAGATGCCAATCTGGTAAGCTTTCTAATCAATCAAATATGTGCTTGTCTATATCCACTTATCTTTCAGAGTATATGTGACTTTCTCATGATTATAGCTTATACCGATTTGTTTGTTGAAAATCTAGGCTATAATGACCATAAATACAGTTTCCTATTTGTTGGAAAGAGAATTTCCACCCTTACATTTAGCTAATTTATGTTATTGTTGTTGGTAAATTAGGCAAGGTCAGTAGTGGGTGATCGAATGTCACTTATCATCCAAACTATTTCAACAATGGCCTTCGCCTACACTTTGAGCTTGATAGTTTCATGGAAGCTAGCATTGGTCGTGATAGCTGTTCAACCTTTTATCATCGGTGGCTTTTATGTCAAGCATATCCTTCTCAAAACCATGTCAGACAAAGCCATCAAATCTCAAGATGCAAGCAGTAAGATTGCATCTGAAGCTGTCTCAAATATTCGAGCCATCACCGCCTTCGGCTCCCAACTTCGGATACTCCAAATGTTCCAACAAGCCCAAGAAGGCCCACGGCAAAACAGTATTCGGCAATCCTGGATTGCTGGTATTGTTCTTGGCCTGTCAAACTGTCTCTTAAGATTACCTTGGGCTATCAGTTTTTGGTATGGTGGCAGGCTCATGGCCGCTGGTTATCTTAGACCAGAAGCTCTTATCCAAGTTTCCATGATTGTGTTAAGTAGTGGTCGTATCATTGCTGAAGCAGGAACAATGACAACTGATATAGCCAAAGGGTCCAATGCGGTGGCCTCTGTTTTTGCTGTCCTAGATCGACACTCCTCAATTGAGCCTGAAAATCCAAATGGTCACAAACCCGATAAGATAATGGGCCATGTTGAGTTACTTGATGTTGATTTCGTGTACCCCACCCGACCAGATGTCATGATCTTTAGAGAATTTTCGCTAGAAATTGAGCCAGCAAAATCAACGGCACTGGTAGGGCAAAGCGGGTCAGGAAAATCAACCATAGTTGGCTTGATTGAGAGGTTCTACGATCCACTAAAAGGGGTAGTGAAGATTGATGGTATAGATATAAAATCTTATCAGTTGAGAGAACTACGAAAGTACATTGCACTTGTAAGCCAGGAGCCAGCATTATTTTCTGGTTCCATTCGCCAAAATATTGCATATGGTATGTCAGTAGACATTGATGAATCCGAGGTGATTGAAGCAGCCAAGGCAGCAAATGCTCATGATTTCATTGTGGGGTTAAAGGACGGATATGATACATGGTGCGGAGACAAGGGATTGCAACTTTCTGGAGGTCAAAAGCAGCGCATTGCCATAGCTCGGGCAGTGCTAAAAAATCCAGCAATATTGTTGTTGGATGAGGCAACAAGTGCCCTGGATAATCAATCGGAAAAAGTGGTACAAGATGCACTTGATAGAGTGATGATGGGAAGGACTAGTGTGGTTGTGGCACACAGGCTAAGAACAATCCAAAACTGTGATATGATTGCAGTTTTGGACAAAGGTAAAATAGTGGAGAAAGGAATGCATTCTTCTTTACTGGCTAAAGGTCCGAATGGAACCTATTTCTCTCTTGTTAGTCTTCAAACAAAGCACAAGTGAACTATTATAGGGAGTTCCAAATTCTGTGAGTAAATGTTGAGATGGACAAGTGTTGTTCATTTACTGAATTCAAAATTAAATAATTATTCAAGTGAGAATCTTGTTGGTGTATAATTGCTAATGGAATAATATAATAACTCTTAAAGTGTCCACATGTTCCTCTTTGTATCATCTTTTAGAGTTTGTGTGATTGCAATAACGTTCTTAATCCATGTTGTTAAATCTGGATCGGCTTGGCTGGTCGGACCAATCTGACTATGAACTGGGTTTGGGCTGGATTCAGGTTTATTAAAAAATCTCTTTTAAAACAATCGATTAAAATTCAATCAAACTTCAATTTGACTGGTCAAAACCGGGTTGGACAGAATTTTTAACTCTTTTTAAAACAAATTTTAACTTTTAAAAATTAGAATTTAACCCTATATTTTTATAAGATTTATTTTTTAATGTTTTTTATATGAATATTTTGAATTTTCACCCATAAAGTATTTAAATTTTTTAAAATTTAATACCTAAAAAAATTATATAAGAGAGTTCTTATCATTTTTAACACATTCTTTACTTAAAATATGTTTTATACTATTTTGCATGAAATTATTCAATCATACATTTAGAATTTCTTGCAATTTATACTTAATTTAAATTTAACTACATTAAAAAAAAAACTAAATAACTTTTTTCTAATATATTTATATACTAATATGAATATTTTTATAATTATTTTATATCTATTACATCATAATGACATTATCTGATTTTTTATCACCGCTTTGATAAACCTAACTGGTTGACCCCTGACTCATTAATTTGACTTGTTCGTATTCCTATCCAATTTTGACAACATTGTTCTTAACTAGGGGATTTTTGGAGTGCATATCTCTTGATTCTTCGAATTGACTTTATGTCATATCATAAATTTAAAAAAAAAATAATTTTTGACTGCTTAAATTAGTGATTTGTATTAAAAAATTAGGCACTGGGCTAATTTGGTAACTTTTGGATTTCCTCTTGGTCAAGCTAAAATGGTTTTAGGAATCCACTAATTAAAATCTTATTTTCATATAATTCATCTTTAACTCTGGAAGATAAGATTAGGTACCATAATTTAAGAATGAATATCTCACTTAACTGAATGGAAAAGATGTTCACTAATTAGTATGGTATTGGCAATCCATTTTTTTTTTCAGAAGCAATAGTGTATTAACAAAGCATAAATTGCCAATTTACATAGTCACAAGGGCTAAGGAATCTTCATGGTGTTGCAATTGGATACCAGCGCAATAACCTATGAGGCCAAAGGCCCACAAGGGACAAAAAAAGCCCACGAGGGGCAACCCGACGAGCGAGAAAAAGAACCATTGAAACCCGACTAGCCGGAAGAGTTGAAAACCTAGACGATCTAGGAACAACCCGAAAGTACAAAAATACAAAAATCTGGTTATATTAGGTCACTAATACTATACAAAATGGATGCTACTTATCTCAATGGGCCCACTACGAAAGGCACTGAATGAAAGAAACTAGAACTCAATCTCTAACTTGCACCGCACGCCGTTGCGTGAATCTAACCTGCAGACGTTGAATAGCGTCGCCCCCTAACTATGGCCGCAAGCGTCAAATAGTCAGACAACTCCACTACTACCGTATGGAGAGACAGCAGCACAAAAAAAAAACTGTTCATGATCGTTAAAATTCAAAAAATTTTACTGTTCCATAAACAGTAAAATACTGTTCATGAAACAGTAAAAAATCGCACTATTTTCACACATTAGTCACCCCTAAGAACAGTAAAGTTGTGCTCTCCAAAAGCCTTCCGGCTGAAATTAATCTTTTATTGGCAATCCATTCAAAACCATTTTGTTAATTTGTAGCCTCAACAAGCCAATTCGAGCTGCCATCAGGTAGTATTTCTCACCAGCGCTGACTGGCTGGCCGGCCGGCCAGCTTCCGGGATCCAACACATAATCTAGAGCTAAATCCAACGTCCCATTTGCTAATAGATATAGTGGTGATCAAGAGAAGGAATCACTAGAGGAGAATGCTCAAAGTTGTCATTTTTGGTGTTGATGGATGTCTACACAATTTGTTTTAATTTATAGGCATTGAATATGAATGTGAAACATTAATAATTTTCCGGATTTATGAACATCAGAGTAGGATTTATGGAAGAATTGATTGTGGGTTTAAACATTGAAACTTGGAAATATGATGGTTTCATTTCATGGAATATAAATATTTCTCTATCTTTTTTTTTTTCCTCCTGCTACAATCTTTGTCAAATTATGAATATTTCTAAATTATATGCTGAATATTACTGAAAATGGGAAGCTATGGTGAAGACATGCTACCACAACGATATAACTTTTGAGCGATTAACGCAAACATTGTTTAGTAAGTGAAAGCAAATTCATTTCTCCAATAATTTGCGTCTTGCAATTAAATTTCATTGTCTATATGTATGTCAACTAACTAAATTCGAATTAACAAAAACAATGTCTCCTTCCATAATTTCGATTTTGGCTCCTACACATGATGCTACCATAGTAGAAGTCCCCATTTTATTTATCCAGTTTATGCTCACTATAATTAGTAAGAATGAGTTCAAGTCCTTTTTGGGCACTCCGAAGTAATTGTTCACGGTCATTGTGGAGAAATCCTTTCCATTGATCCCGCCCTGTATAATCCCCCCATTGTGGAGAAGCCATTCGCCTTACCCTTGATAAAAAATAAATAAATAAATAAAAACTAATAAAGCCATAGCAAAGGCTCCATCCCAAAAATCCAATGAAATTTCATAGTTCACAGTTCACAGTTTACAGCACAAAATACAATAGAAATCAATAAAATTATTAAAACAAGAATAACTCTTTTCTGCTCCAGAAAAACGTCTTTTTAAAGGCTAAAATCTGCAAAAGCTTCACGACATATTTTTTGAGAGCAACTACGAAATAATATATTTTTTTAGAGTAATTATGTGACAAAAATGACCTAGGTCATTTATTCATTATTAATGCCATTTTCAAAATATGATTATACAATGTTAAAATCTGGATGAAAAAGTTTTCGCATAGAGATTTGAAACTTTAAGAAATTTTCAAAAAAATATACAAAATTTTAAAAAATCATAAAATTAGAAGGTTTAACCCAAATAATTAACGAACAAAAAGTGACAATTTCATAAAGACAGAAATAGCAATACGTCTACATAAGTGATTTATGTACAAATACAAATAAGCAAATTGCTGTATGGACAACGGTAAAGCAATATCTTTTAATGATCCGTGTACTTTGCATCAATTAGCAAACAAGAACTTCGATTATACAAATGAAAATCCAAACATGAATGCATTTCATTACTTTAGGACAAGAGAAGCAAAATAAGGTCGCATATGAATTGCATTTTAAAACATGCGCTTATATTTTTTGATAGGGTTAATTGCGTGAATAGTTCTTTTTCTTGGGGTCTCTATTCGATTTTGTCCCTTAAGTTGAAAAAGTTTCAATTGAGTCCCTTAACTTACAAATTGGTTCTATTGAGTCCCGGAGTCAAAATTGTAACAAACACGTACGGTCAAACAAAAGTTGTCAAGGGAAAAATTGAAAAAAAAAATTGGCAGACCTTGAAAAAATTCCAATTGAATCCCTAAACGTACAAATTGAGTTCTATTAAGTTATGGAATACAAATTCTATCAAACACGTGCTGTGCACTTGAAACTGGTAATGGAAATTTTAAAAAGAAACTTTTGACAAATCTTGATGAGTTTCTATTTAATTTTTGACAGACCAAGAATTCAATGCCGACGTTTTGTGTAACATCTTTACAACAATTTTTGGGAATGAATTATATTTTAGTTATTATTCTTTTAATTTGTCTTAACTCTAATTACTATATTTTTTTATCTCACTATTAAATCACTAAATTATTAAAAATGCTCTAAAATTAATCTTTCTATTTATTCCCCGTGAAGTGCAACGAATACCAATTTTCATCACACAAAATTATTATTTCTTGTTAAAAAATTATTTATTTTCTCTTTTATTTCTCGTCTTCTCCCTCTCTTTTCTTTCCTTTTCTTTCTTCCTCCTTTTATTTTCTTTCCCAAACCCGACAACCCTAAAGTCTTCTTCGACATCATCAGCAGCAAGAATTGCCCAATTGCCCAATCAGACAGCCTTTTGCCTTGGGAAAAACATTGGGCAATTGGGCAACTGCTTCACCTCTAGACCCCATCCGTGAACGCGAATCTGAACTTGGCGGTTATGGGTCGATGTACCGATAAAGTGGACAGGTAAACCATATAATGATATTTTTGTGTGATGAAAATAAATTATTTTTTTAACAAGAAATGATATTTTTGTGTGATAAAAATTGGTATTTGTTGCACTTAATGGGGAATAAATAGAGTGATTGATTTTAGAGCATTTTTAATAATTTAGTGATTTAATAGTGAGATAAAAAAGTATAGTAATTAGAGTTAAGACAAATTAAAAAATAATAACTAAAATATAATTTATTTCCAAAAATTGTTGTAAAGATTTTACACAAAATGTTGATATTGAACTTTTGGTCTGTCAAAAATTAAATAGAAACTCATCAAAATTTGCCAAAAATTTCCTTTTAAATTTTCCCTTACCAACTTTAAATGCACAGCATATATTTGTCAAAATTTATATTTCGAAACTCAATAGAACTTAATTTGTACGTTTAGATATTCAATTGGAACTTTTTCAAGATCTGCCATTTTTTTTCCCAATTTTGCCTTTGCCAACTTTTGTTTGACCGCACGTGTTTGTCACAATTTTGACTCCGAAACTCAATAGAACCAATTTGTAAGTTAAGGGATTTAATTGAAACTTTTTGAACTTAAGGGACGAAATCGAACAGAGACCCCAAGATAGGGGACTATTCACGCAATTAACCCTTTTTGATATAGTGATTTTGAAATAAAAGATATATTAAAAAACATAAAAATATTTTTTAAAATGCATAACTAAATGAATAAAGAATTTCCCAATTTCTGTGCATGGTTAGCCTGCAATTCCACTTAGAGGGACTTGTCAACTCTCCTGCTGGACTAGATGAACCAAAACCACAAAGTTGAAGATTTAAGACAGAAAATTAGGGGTGCACCATTTTTAAATTTGTGTATAAAGGGCAATTGAGCCATGAATTTGGATGCCAAAAAACATAGCATCCAAATTATAGGGGTGAGACTTACCAAGAAGCTAATCAACAATGGCTACAAAGAAGCAGATAATCAAATTCAATCCTGGTCTTGAGGGTTATCACTCTTACAGTTCTAGGTGCCTCAATTGTGGTGATGGGTACTAACAACTTCAAGCTCAAGGATGGGACTAACACTTATTTTTATGATCTCCATGCCTATAGGTGAGACTCTACATTTTTTGAAGCTGCACAACTCAAGAACTTTGTAGGTGATCTCCATTGTTGTTCATTTTTCCATTTTTTACTTCAATTTTCACAATTCATATTGTTCTGGTGTTGGCCAAGTTTAATTGCACTTGATCTTGTTTTTGCATTCATTTTTTCTCTCTAGCTAAAAAATTTAGTAGTTTCATACTATTATAGTGTTACTTAGGAGGACCTTTGTGGTGCTTCCAAAAAAATGTTCAAATGTTATTTGGTAGAAGTCACTTTGCGTATCATAAAAAAAAAACAAAAAGATCTCTTAGAAAATTATATACATCTTCTAATTTTAATCATTTTAAGTCGATTGCACAAGATAAAAAAACATAGAGAGTTGTGATGATCTTTTTCTTTTTTCAGAAAAGAAAAATTAGCAGAAATTAATGCGAAATAAATTTTTTTTTTTTTGCAAATATAAACATGCACATTAAAAGTTGTTACTGCCATCAAAATGGTTCGAAAATGTTTTAGTTGTTAGATCGGTAATTTAAATCTCACCTACTTCACAAAGTTTTACAATAATGTGTACCTTTTTTCTCCAAGCAAAGAGAAAAAAAATTGGTTAGACTACTCACTCCATCCCAAAGAAAAAGAATTCATTTTTGGTTATATATAATATTTTATTATTATTGGGTATCATACATTTAATATATTAGTACTAAATGTATAATTTCACATTTTTATTCTTACTGTTTAATTATGGGTATATGTACTTATTATTAGTGAAGATAATTTAAAATTTTGGTTAAAAATGGACACTTTTTTAGAATAAAAAAAGGTTTTGAAAGTGTTTTTTTTTTTTAATTGAGAGGGAAAGAGTAAAATTTTCCCCAAACGAAAGTTTATAGAACGAGTCATAATCTTTTTTTTTTTTAAATAAATTGTGGCCGGTACGTGTTTGCTGTGGCTGGTATTGGCTTCATATACACATTGATTCAACTCCCATTCGGCATATATTATTCTGCCACGGAGAAGAGGTGGATTAAGGCTCGCTGCCTGCCTTATTTTTATTTTTATGGAGATAAGGTTCCAAAATTTCCTACCTTGATTTTCTAATTGCAATTTCAAATGTTTGATCCATCTAAAATTTTTCTAGTTTGGAAAATTATAGTATGATCTCATGGTACTAGATAAAAATATATAATTTTCTAATATTTGATTGAATGAATTATTTATAGACGGCTGTAACTCTATGACTCATACAATCGATTAAATACCGTGAGATTTCATATTCGACTTTCAAATCATTTCTTTTCCCCTTTCTTTGGTACACATTTAAGGGGGCGCTTGGTATAAATGGTGGGTTTAGGAATAGAATATATTTGATAAAAGGAAAGGTTTGGAATAGAATGGAATAATAATAATTATGTTGTTTGGTATTATTTTGTAATGGAATTGAATAAATTTTATATTAAAATTAAAATTTAATATTAATATTAATAAATTTATTAATAATTTTATATTAAAATTTTAATAAGAATATTATTATTTTACATTATATGATATTTTGAAAATTATATCTTGTTCAAAAAATAGTCAAAGTGCATGTCAATTTGTAGAGAAAATTTGTTTTTACAAATTAGTGAAATTTAAAAAAAAAAAAAAAGAAGTGAAATGGGGGTTGCAAACTATTGGGGGGTTTGCAACCCCTGGACATGTGGCGCGCGTCACATCAGCACTGACAGGCGTTGGGCGCTCCTGTCAACGTTGTAATTTTTTTTTTTTTTTTTTGAGTTTGAGCCAAAACAACGTCGTTTTGAGTTTAATTTGATTTCATTCCCTTGAAACCCAAGGAGAGGGATGGGTTTCAACAAAACCCACCCCCAATGGTTTCATTAAACCCAAACCAACATACCAAACACTCTTTTTTTGTTCATACCTTCGATTCCCTTCCCAAACCCTGTAACCAAATGGCCTCTATGTCTCTCTCTTGAATTGGGGGGAAAAAATTAATTTGCAAAAAACCTATTTTCTTGAATTGGGGAAAAATGGATTTCTATTCAAATAATTGTGTAAATTCCTGTTAGGAAACGAACCCCACTATTTGCTGATAGCGCATAAAGACAATAATAAAGACAGTAAAAGAGAGAAAATAAATGAGACAGAAGACACAGAAATTTACGTGGTTCGGTCAATATGACCTATATTCACAACCGGAGAAGAATTAAATTCACTAATATGTGGAGAAATTGACAAAGTATCTTTCCGATCACCAATAGGAATTATATTGGAAAGGATTACTAAAGAGAAGAGAAAATTAGAAAGAAGATTTGTGTGTTGTGATGCTTTTCTGCGTGTGTCAATTGTGAATGTTAAGTCCTATTTATAGGAGTTAACAAAACCCCACATCTATTGGATTTGGTAATTACTAAATCTAAAACTCAATATGATTAATAATTCTAAACCTAATAAAATTATCAAACTACAAAATCACAAACTCAATGGGAGAAGACCACCTAACAATTCCACATAGAATGATGATATTTTTAACAATTTCTTATAATGAAGAGTCATAAGGACTGACATTATATGTTTAAAAAAAAAAATCATTCATTATTGTTTTGTACTTTTTAAATAATATGATAAATAATTTTTTCTTTCTAATCTTAACACATAAATCACTATAACTTTTCATTATAAAATAGTTACTAAAAATATCATTATACTTCTACATATACCACTAATTGAGAATTGTGTTACATAACTAGGTTGATGGTTGCCTATATATCTTAGTGTAGTTATTCTCGAGTGTTTTTATTTTCTTTTGACATTTGTAGCTGGCCAGCTACCTTTTGGCAAATGGAGTTGGGGTTGGATTTGGTGTTTCCCACGATCACAAAGCACCAATCCATTTTTCACTGCCTTTGTAGTAGTGGGTGACAGAGACATTCTTGAAGAAAAATCCAAAACATTGAAGTTCTTTGACAGAGGCAACATTGCATCTTCTGGCATTTTTTACCACGGCCATAACCTCTGTTCTTACATCAATTCAGAAGCCAGCAGTTAAGGCAGGAGGAAGAAAGAAGGGATTCTTTGGGTGAAAGATTTTTTTTTTATAAATTTTTTAACTCACCATGAACGAGAGCATGCAGTATTAATAATTCCCTTTACAGCACAGGATCTGCTGTATTATTTGCTCAGGAGTTGGGATCAATTAAGAAGCTGGAATTAATTATTTTAAAGTTAAGCATTGCATGGCTTAGTGCTTTGTGCAAGTGCGTTTGCTTTGTTAAATTAAAATGCGTGATGATATAACCTCAGTTGGTGCTGTTTCGTCGTGTCCCACCTTGGGGCGATACCATTCGAAAAAGGAAAAGGGCGAAATAATATATATTTTTAGTGAACTAATAAAATACAATCTTGATAATTGCGTGTTATGTTTGAGTTGTGAGGACTTCAATGAGAGTCGGTAAATAATAATTATTTTAATTGTTTAATATTATTTTATCGTATAAATACTATTTCAGTCATTATAAAATTTTATTGAAAATTTTCGTTGTGAAAATAATTATTTAATTAAAATTAGGCTAATGTTATTATCAGAGTAGGAATCAATTGCCAAGACAATCTTCACTCTAAAGCTCACATTGATCCTTAAGAAGTTAAACTTATTGTCTCTTATTTTTCCTTATCTTCTCTCTTCTAAATCTGTTTCACCACCCCTTATTGAAATAGATTCATAATCTCTCTTAAATCGCTAAAAATCCCACAGCCTAATGTTATATATTTATTGAATTTCACTAATAATGGCAAGTTTGGTTCTAGTTATAATTGAAATTAGTCTAAAATTAAATATATTTTATATAGATTCTAATTTGAATTTTACAGAAAATTTCAACAACTTCAATAATTTATTTTTGTAATGGAAGGAGTACAAAATAAAGCTAGCATTGTGTATAAAATAACATTACCAATAAGTAATAATAAAGAAAAAAAAACATGAAATTCAACCAAATATAATAAAACTAGCATTGCGTACAAATTAAGTCTGAATCTTTGATATCTGAAGATACATATTCCTATTCCCAGATTTTATGAAATGGTTCAATACTTTAAAGGTATACCTACAAACATTTCAGCATTTGGGATCAAGTACAGTTGTTCTGTCATCATCCCCATTTCGCCTTAGAAATAGCGATCTGTCACAAGTTATTTGGTCAGCAGCATATCTTCAAACACATGCAAATTAATTCCCGTGTGGGATATAACTTCAAAAAGAATAATCGTAGAATATTGATCATACATCAATTCTATCATAAAAATTTAAGCTCGAACGTATACCTGTAATCGAGTTGAATAATAGATGCAATGAATATCAAATTATTATGCAATCGAGTTCAATAATAGATGCAATTATATATATTTTAATAAGCACCTACAGAAAACATTTCAATGCGTAATGCATGGATATAAAACAGACATGAATTCTCCATCCTAATTATACTATCACAGAATACAGAAAGAAACGAGAAGCATAACTGTTCTAGTTTTGATGTTGTCCGGATAAATAAAAAGGAAGAAATGGTGTAGTTGAATTAAACTAAGGGGGTGTTTGGTATGGGGGGTTTGGATTGGTTTGGATTGGTTTTGGCCATTTATTGATGTTTGGTACATGGGTTTGCATTTGTGTAATACCTTGGGGCTGGGTTTAACGTAAACCCAGCCCCCCCCTCCTTTTGGACAACCATTCCTCATGGGTTTTAAAAAGACTCCAAAACGACGTCGTTTTGGAGCAAAACAAAAAAAAAAAAAATTTTGGGCACTAACAGGCGCGTCAGCGCCTGTCAGCGCCCAATGTGACGCGCGCCCAATGGGCACGCGCCACATGGCAAGGGGGTTGCAAACCCCCCAAAGGTTTGCAACCCCCATTTTACCCTTTTTTTTTAAAAAAAAAAACAAATTTCACTAAATTATAGAAAATATTTTTCTCTACAAAATGACATGCACTTTGACTATTTTTTGAACAAGATATAATTTATTGAATATCATATAATGTAAAATACTAATATTTTTATTATAATTTTAATATAAAATTTTAATATAAAATTTATTTATAAATTTATTATTATTAATATTAAATTTTAATTTTAATATAAAATCTATTCCATTCCATTACAAAATAATACCAAACAGCATAATTATTATCATTCCATTCTATTCCAAACCTTTCCATTTCACAAATCCATTCCATTCCTAAACCCACCATTTATACCAAGCGGCACCTAAGTATCCTAGTATCCTATTGGGTTTATAATTTGTAATTTAATAATTCTATTAGATTTAGAATTATGAATCATATTGGGTTTTGGTTTAGTAGTTACCAAATCCAATAGGTATTGGGTTTAGTTGAGTCGACATGTTATTCATAATTTTAATATAGAGAGAAAAACATATAAAAATTTCGCCAGCAATTTTTCAAGAAATTGGCTGCACGGTTTTTCCCAGCCGAAGTCTTCTTTCTTGCTTGCTTATTGGCCTTAGTTTTTTGTACTATTCAAGCAAATTGCTTTGCTTGTTTTTTTCCTTGGCCGAAAGTCAATTCAACAAATTCAAATTCAACCAAATTGTTTACTTGTGTGGGTCCATCGTAAATTGGCTTCTGTTATCAAATTTTCTTAAAACTTGAACTTCGTGGACCACCCTCATTAAATTGTGAGTTTTGCTTTGTTGGAAATTTGGTTCTTCCTTGACCGAAGTCCACCTTCAAAATTAAAGGAAATTTGTTGTGCTTCTTCCTTGTGTTCGGCTATCTTGTTACCCGCACAGTTTTGGGTGGTTGGTTTTTGGGATTTATTATTTTTAATCCCAACATCTGGTATCAGAGTTTTAGTTAGTGTTTGAAAGTTATGGCGGATCGGAATATTAATTGTTCCGTACCCAAATTAAAGTGTGAACAATATTACAATTTTTGGAAGATTTAGATAGAAACGCATCTCAACGCGTTTCATTTGTTAACCCATATTCAAGAAAATTTAGCAGAGGATGCTACTAAGGTGACGAAACAAAACGATAGTTTGGCGTTGTCTCAAATACACTAGGCAATTGATGTTTCCGTATTTGGAAAAATATCCACCGCTAAAACCGCAAAACAGGCGTGGGATATTTTGGCCAAAACATATCGAGGCTTTGACAAAGTCCAACAAAATAATTTGTTAACGTTGAAAGGAAAGTTCGAGCTATGCAGCATAGAAAAAAATGAGACTATTGAGTCTTATTTTTCTCATTTGAATGATATAAAAAACGAGATGCAGTTGAATGGGTATGATCTTACTAATCAACACATTGTAAAAAAGGTCTTGAATGCTTTGCCATTAAAGTTTGACCATGTCGTTGCCGTGATGCAAGAGACAAAAGAAATGTCAACCTTGTCAGTTGATGAATTGCAAGGGTTATTGCTGCTACATGAACAACGAATTAATGGCAAATTGGATGAATCCCATGAAAAAGAGCCTGTGGAGAAGGCATTGCAAGCTATGAAAATTCAGACTGTTAAAGAGAAAAGCAGTGAAGATTCATCAAACGATGCTGCTTCTAGTGGTCGTGGCCAGAATTTCAAAGGTCGTGTATTGAAAGAGGTAACTCTCGTGGTCGCGGTAGAGGTAACAATTCCTCTCAACAAAGAGGCAATTTTTATAATTCCAACAATAATCAACAAAAAGGGCCTAAATGTTTTAATTGTGGTAAAGTATGTCACATTCAAAAGAATTGTTGGCATAATAAATCAGAAAACAAAAATATCAATGCTAATGTTGCTGAAGATTCTGGTGAAAAGCATGAGACAATCTTATTTTCTGCTGGTGTAGCTAGGGAGTCTAAAAATAACACGTGATATGTTGACTCTGGATGTAGTAACCACATGACTGGAAAGAAGGAATTATTTAAAAATTTGGATGAGTCATTTAAATCCACTATTAGTTTTGGTAATAATCATGAAGTGCCTGTATGTGGTAAATGAGATATTCCTATTACCTTGAAGAATGGCGCAAAAAATGCTGTTGCTGATGTGTTTTATGTGCCTACTTTGCATCAAAATCTCTTGAGTTTGGGTCAACTTCAAGAGAAGAATTATGATTTGCGTTTTCGAAAACGCGTCTGCACCATCACTAATGATAGATTGGGTTTGATTGCAAAGGTGAATATGACAAATAGCAGATTGTTTCCTATTATTTTGAATTGTGGTGATTCACCTTGCTTTAACTCGATTGAGGTTGATGACACTTGATTGTGGCACATGAGATTTGGGCACTTTCACTTCTGTGGATTGTAGTTTTTGGCTAAGAATAATATTGTTTTTGGGCTGCCTTCCATCAACTTTCATCATAGACAGTGTGAGTATTGTATTTTGAGCAAGAAGCATCGAGACCCGTTTCCTAAAGGTGAGTCTTGGAGGGCAAAAGAACATTTACAGCTCATTCACTTTGATCTATGTACAGTGGATGTTCCTTCTAATGGAGGTAATAAGTATTTTATTACTTTCATTGATGATTTCAGCAGAAAGGCTTGGGTTTATTTTCTGAAGAATAAGTCTGATACTTGCGACACTTTTAAAAATTTTAAAGTGTATGTTGAGAAACAAAGTGATTACTTCATCAAAACTTTGAGAACTGATAGAGCCACAGAGTATACAGTCTGTGATGATTTTTTGGCACAGCATGGGATTAAGCATCAAATGACAACAAAGTACACTCCTCAACAGAATGGTGTTGTAGAAAGAAAAAATAGAACTGTGATGGACATGGTGCAATCAATGATGGTTGCCAAACAAGGGTTTCTGGGCAGAAGCAGTTTCATGTGGTATCTATTTGTTAAGTAGATGTTCTACTAGATGTAATGGTGGGGAAGACCCCTTATGAGGTTTGGTGTGGTAAAAAGCCAACTATCTCTCATATTAAGGTATTTGGTTGTTTGGCATATGCACATGTTCCAGATGCTCTCAGGAAGAAACTTGATGATAAGGCAGAGAATTGTATTTTTATTGGCTATAGTTCTGAGACTAAAGGGTACAAGTTATACAACCCTGTGACAAAAAAGATCACCTTTAGTAGAGATGTAAATTTTGATGAGAAAGATGTTTGGGACTGGTCAGAAAAAGGGTCAGATGTGACGGTGAGTCATCCTCCACAATCTTCATACTTTGATGACAATGATGATGAGGTTAATCAGCCCGAAGTACCGAACGCAACAAGTTTCTACTCAACACACTCCTGCACAGTCTTGTCGACCACAAAGACAAATGCGTCTACTAGCTCGTTTGCAGGATTATGTTGTTGATGGTCACTCTCAAAATTTATCTGACGAAGATGTTGTTAATTTTGCTCTCTTTGCAGATTGTGACCTAGTTAATTTTGAAGATGTTGTTCGTGAGGATCACTAGAAGAAAGCAATGGCTAATGAAATTCATGCCATTGAAAAGAATGATACTTGGGAGCTCACAAATTTTCCAAGTGGCAAGAAACCCATTAGTGTCAAGTGGGTTTACAAGACAAAGTACAAGCCCGATAGAGAAGTAGACAGATTCAAGGCGCGATTGGTTGCTAAAGGTTATAAACAAAAACCTGGCATTGATTATTTTGAGGTATTTGCACTTGTTGCTCGACTTGATACTGTTCGTTTAATTATTTCCTTAGCTGCCCAAAATGGTTGGAAAATATATCAAATGGATGTAAAGTTTGCGTTTTTGAATGGTATACTTGAGGAAGAAGTGTATGTTGAACAACTTGCAGGATTTATGAAGAAAGGTTAAGAAAATAAGGTGTACCGTTTAAAAAAAGCCCTTTACGGCTTGAAGCAAGCTCCAAGAGCGTGGTATACCTGTATTGATTCTTTCTTCGTTGACAGTGGTTTTCAACGCTGTCCATTTGATCATGCTTCATATGTAAAGACATTTACTCATGGTGCAGTTGTTATCGTATGCTTATATGTGGATGATCTAATATTTACTGGGAATAATCTCAAGATGATTGCAGAATTCAGGGAGGCTATGATTCAACAGTTCGAGATAACAGACATGGGTCTTATGTCATACTTCATTGGAATTGAGATTTCGCAGACTGATCAAGGTATTTTTATTTGCCAAAAGAAGTATGCTAGAGATATTTTGAAAAAATTCAAGATGGATGGTGTAAAACCAATCTTGACCCCAGCTGAAGAACGGTTACGTTTGACCAAAGATGGGACTGGCACATGTGTGGATCCTACTTATTTTAAAAGTTTGGTAGGGAGTTTGAGATACTTGACAGCTACAAGACCTGATATCAATTTCAGTGTCGGCTTAATAAGTAGATTTATGGAGAATCCACGTCAGTCTCACTTACAGACAATTAAGAGAATTTTGAGGTACATTAAAGGTACTCAAGGTGATGGAATTTTTTATGCAAAAAGTGATCCTGTTGATCTTCTTGGATTCACTGATAGTGATTGGGCTGGTGACACTGTGGAGAGAAAGAGTACTTCTGGATTCTGGTTATGCTTTTTTTATTGGTTCTGGGATATTTTCGTGGAGTTCAAAGAAGCAACCAGTTATCGCGTTATCTACAGTGGAGGCAGAATACATTACAACAGCTAACAGTACTACTCAAGCATTGTGGCTTAGAAGGATGCTAGATTTTCTTCAACATAAACAAGATGGAGCAACTACTATCTTGTGCGATAGTACGTTAGCAATAAAGATGACGAAGAATCCAGTGTTTCATGGTCGAAGCAAGTATATCGATATCAAATTTCATTTCATTCGTGATTTGGTTCAACGAAAGGAAATTGTGATCAACTATTGCAAGACCGAAAAGTAAGTAGCTGATATTTTCACGAAAGCATTGAAGATGAATTCGTTTATAAAGTTGAAGAAAATGCTAGGCATGATAAGTTACGAAAACTTAGTTTAAGGGAGGCAATGTAGTTGAAGGGTTTAGTTGAGTTCTATAAATAAAACATGTTATTCATGATTTTAATGTAGAGAGAAAAACATATAAAAATTTCGCCAGTAATTTTTCAAGAAATTGGCTGCACGGTTTTTTCCAGCCGAAGTCTTCTTTCTTGCTTGCTTATTGGCCTTAGTTTTCTGTACTATTCAAGCAAATTGCTTTGCTTGTTTTTTTTCCTTGGCCGAAAGTCAATTCAACAAATTCAAATTCAACCAAATTGTTTGCTTGTGTGGGTCCATCGTAAATTGGCTTCTTATCAAATTTTCTTAAACTTGAACTTCGTGGGCCACCCTCATTAAATTGTGAGTTTTGTTGGAAATTTGGTTCTTCCTTGACCGAAGTCCACCTTCAAAATTAAAGGAAATTTGTTGTGCTTCTTCCTTGTGTTCGGCTATCTTGTTACCCGCACGGTTTTGGGTGGTTGGTTTTTGGGATTTATTATTTTTTATCCCAACAGATGGGAACAAGAAAAGCTGCAATGATGGCAAAGAGGAAGGGATCATTCCGCTCAATTTTCATGCACGCGGATGGGATTGATATATTGTTGATGTTGATCGGATTCCTGGGAGCCGTCGGTGATGGAGTCTCATTTCCACTACTACTGCTCGTGGTTAGCAAAATCATGAATAGTATTGGTAGCGTGATTACTTCACCCTCTCAAAGTTTCAGTCATATTAACGAGGTAAGTGTTTTCTTTCTCTTCCCGTCTTCTGCCCTGCACTCTTTCGTGATTAAATTAGTATTTCTATCATGGGATGAACTAAATTTTATAACTGAACTGAGTTTTTGGAATTCAGAATGCGTTGAATCTCTGCTACGTAGCATGCGGTCAAGGGATTGCTTGCTTTCTCGGTAAAATTCTGTATAATTCTTAATCACGAGTTTTCTGCTTCGTTTTCCAATTCAACTTCCCGATTCTCCAGAGGGTTATTGCTGGACGAGAACGGCCGAGAGGCAAGCGGCTGCACTAAGGGCTACATATTTGAAGGCAGTGCTTAGACAAGAAGTGGGCTACTTTGACTTAAACGTTATAAGCACCGCCGATGTCATTGCAAGCGTTTCCAGTGATAGTCTTGTAATCGAAGATGTACTCAGTGAAAAGGTCTGGTAAGCTAGCTTCATCGTTTGTCTTTCTTTTCAAACAGATCATCTGATATGGATTTTCAGAACAGTTACCAGTGTTCGTGATGAATATATCCACTTTTATTGGAGCCTATTTTGTATCCTTTATTATCCTCTGGAGGCTGGCTATTGTGGCATTCCCGTTCGCGGTATTTCTTGTAATACCAGGGATGGTGTATGGCAGAGTTCTTATGGGCATTGCCAGAAAGATCAGGCAAGAATATAGCAAGGCGGACGCAATCGTAGAGCAAGCCATTTCTTCCATCCGAACAGTTTATTCCTTTGTCGGGGAGAATAGAACTTCTGCAGAGTATTCTGTTGCTCTTGAGGGAATTCTTAAACTAGGACTACGACAAGGTTTAGCAAAAGGTTTGGCCGTTGGCAGTACCGGCATCACGTTCGCAATTTGGTCTTTATTGTCTTATTACGGTAGCAGACTGGTCATCTACCATGGTGCTAAAGGAGGGTCTATTTTTGCAGTTGGTCATGTCCTCAACATCGGAGGAATGTAATCAATTTTTTTCCCCAAACATTAATTTGGATCTAAACATTGGCCTTCTTTTTAATTTCATTGTTTTGAACAGGTCATTGGGTTCTGGTTTATCAAACGTGAGATACTTCTCGGAAGCCAGTGCAGCAGCCGAACGAATCATGGAAATCATAAAAAGAGTGCCAAAAATTGATTCCGACAACATCGAAGGGGAAATTTTACTAAATGTTTCAGGAGGAGTTGAATTTAAGCACATTGAATTCGCGTACCCATCAAGACCCGAGAGCATAATATTCATGGATTTTAACCTTAAAGTCCCAGCAGGAAGCACGGTTGCACTTGTAGGCGGAAGTGGTTCTGGAAAATCAACGGTAATTGCTCTGCTGCAGAGATTTTATGACCCGGTTGGAGGGGAAATTCTTCTTGATGGGGTGGCCATTGAAAAGCTGCAGCTCAAATGGTTGAGGTCCCAGATGGGGCTAGTAAGTCAAGAGCCTGCGCTTTTTGCAACCTCCATTAAAGAAAATATACTTTTGGGCAAGGAGGATGCGTCCCTTGAAGAGGTTATTGAGGCTGCAATAGCTGCTAATGCTCATGACTTCATTTCTCAGTTGCCTCTGGGTTATGATACTCAGGTTAGTTACTTTGTCCTGCTTAATTTGTGTTCTATACAAAATCCTGCTCTCAATCTTTCATTTGTTCATTTTGATTTTTCACAGAACCAATAAATCAATAATCAATAATCACTACAAACGTTCGAATTGGTAAGCAGTGGCCAAATCAAGCATATCTAATTATCTCACTGGCTGTCTTTTATTTTTGGTTCTAAGAGCACTATAATTACATGTCATTTCCATTTCAAAAAAAAAAAAAAAGTGTTACTTAGAGTTGAGTGTATTACATGTCAGTAAAATTTAAAACTAATAATTACATGTTACAAAATTTTGTTACATGATCACTAAAAAACTTTGAGTTGAGCACTATAATTACATGTTAATAAAATTGGAAGCTAATTATTATAAGAATTGGCTTCTTCTTGAATTCGGACTTTCTCAATCAATCCATGAATAACTTCTTTCGGCTTTAAAGTTCTAACCCATGCAATTAATCTATTCATCAACAATAAATAGTAGATCAAATGACAATTTTCATGCATTCTAAATTTCATCATAGAGAATGGGGCTAGTAGAGAATTTTGATGTGACTGTAGATTTATGAAAGAAGAAATTTATTGAGTTCACAAATATTGTTCTACATGGAAAAACTATGAAGAGCTAAATTATCCAACTGAGTTAAGTGGATCTCTCACTACCAACTATATTTTATTAATGAAACAATTTTATTTTATTAATGAATATTAAACTCTAACATAAAATGAATAAATTATCGTGAGTTTAGTTTTAATAAAACTATGAGAGAATTACACTTTTAGTCCCCAATGCTTTATCTAATACTACTTTTAGTCTCAATATTTTAAATTTGACATATTTAGTTCTCAAACTTTCATATTTTGACGAATTTGGTGCAGTTGATAACTATTAAAGTAGAAAATAACAAAATTTGTTACAAAATTTGCTATCAATTTTTTTAATTTACAAATTTTGAAAATTACCTTCTTTTTCGTTTATTTTTCATTCAAAACCCTCATTCTTTAATTAATTTATCTCACAAACCTTTAATATTTGAACATTAAAGATATTGGTTTTGAACAAAAAAATAAAAGGAACTAATTAAATTTATGAAATAAAAAATTTGATAAAAATTATGACTAAAAAGAATGTAATTTTCAAAATTTGTAAATTAAAAAATTTTGATAGCTAATTTTGTAATAAATTTTGTCATTTCCTAATTTAATAGCCATCAATTATACCAAATTCATCAAAATATAAAAGTTTGAAGACTAAATGTATTATATTTAAAATATTAGAGACTAAATATGATACTGAATAAAACATTAGGAACTATAAGTGTGATTCTCTTTAAAACTATATAGTTTCGTTAATAAGACACCCTTGGTAGATTGGTAGATATAGAATCTCAAGTAAATATCAAAACTCATTAGTTCAAATTTTTGAATTTAGATTCAACGCATGTTATTTTGGACCATTCTAATTATCTCCTAATAGTTCTGGTCTCTTCCTTATAGTAAGATTATTACAAAATTCTACTCTGTTGCTTTTGCAATATTTGTCGTTTTTCGAATGTGTACTTTATATATAGTGAATTTAATAGGAAATATATCGTTAGTGGTGGATTATCTTGATATTGTTAATTATAAAGAATAAATAATGGACCACATAAACAATGAAAAAAATTCATTCAAAAATGTAGTTTGATTGTTCTAAAATAACAATTAATTTAAGACAAGAAAAAGTGACAAACATGACAAATTTAATGGGGGAGATAGAATATAAATAACATTTGTCATATTTTTATTCTTACAACTTCCCAGTCAACTATAGAATGCCTCCTTCCATACACACACATATCAAGCCTGCATTATCTTCTATTTTCGTGAATTTTTTTTTTAATTTTTATATTTCGATAATTAGCTAACATATATATTCTTATGAGTTTGGAGACTTCACTGTATCATTATCAATCCGTTAGAAACTTAATCACCTCGCTAAAGAATTACATATGCTTAGATTTGAAAGTTGGTTTTCCAATCTCAAAACCATACTCTTAGTAAAATTCTTAAAAAACTCTGCTTTGTAGCCAATTCCTCAACAGGTATTGGTTAGTTTCTTTCTTATTTCAATACAGATGTAATTTACAGATTTTAGGGGCTAGTTAATCATGTACATTTGAATGATTATGGTGTAAATTCATAATCCAGGTGGGCGAGGGGGGTATTCAGATGTCTGGGGGGCAGAGGCAGAGAATAGCCATAGCAAGAGCCATAATAAGAGCTCCTAAAATTCTCCTTCTTGATGAGGCAACAAGTGCACTAGATTTGGAATCAGAAAGAGTTGTTCAAGAAGCTCTGGACAAGGTGGCTGTTGGGTGCACCACCATCATCATAGCCCACCGTCTCTCCACCATCCGAAACGCAGACCTCATTACCGTCATCCAAAATGGACAGATAATAGAGACGGGCTCACATGATGAACTCGTTGAAGATGAAAATGGTGTATACACATCGCTTGTCAGCCTACAGCAAACTGAAACCAATTATGTATTAGCTTCAAGGACCATTGTAAATAGCACGAGTAATAGTGGAAGAGTATCATCAGTTTTAGGCAAGTCTAGTTCAGATAACTCAGCTCCTTCAAGCCAAACTGCAGATATTAATGGAACAATTTTGGGTGATAAAGTTCACTTCCCAGTTCCCTCATTTAGAAGACTATTTGCCATGAATTTCCCTGAATGGAGGCAAGCACTCGCGGGTTGTATAAGTGCTATCCTGTTTGGCGCAATACAACCAACGTATGCATATACAATGGCAAAGATGATATGGCTGTTTTTCTTGACGGATCATAAAGAGATTCAGAAAAAGACAGAAATATTTTCTTTGTGTTTTTTGGGGTTTGCCTTGTTCTCACTTTTGGTGAACATATGCCAGCATTATAACTTTGCATCTATGGGGGAGTACTTGACAAAGAGGATTAGAGAAAGAATGCTTTCAAAAATTTTCACTTTTGAAATTGGATGGTTTGATCGGGAGGAAAATGCAACCGGTTCTATTTGCTCTAGACTGGCGAAAGATGCCAATGTGGTAAGCTTTCTAATCAATCAAATATGTGCTTGTCTATATCCACTTATCTTTCAGAGTATATGTGACTTTCTCATGATTATAGCTTATACCGATTTGTTTGTTGAAAATCTAGGCTATAATGACCATAAATACAGTTTCCTATTTGTTGGAAAGAGAATTTCCACCCTTACATTTAGCTAATTTATGTTATTGTTGTTGGTAAATTAGGCAAGGTCAGTAGTGGGTGATCGAATGTCACTTATCATCCAAACTATTTCAACAATGACCTTCGCCTACACTTTGAGCTTGATAGTTTCATGGAAGCTAGCATTGGTCGTGATAGCTGTTCAACCTTTTATCATTGGTGGCTTTTATGTCAAGCATATCCTTCTCAAAACCATGTCAGACAAAGCCATCAAATCTCAAGATGCTAGCAGTAAGATTGCATCTGAAGCTGTCTCAAATATTCGAGCCATCACCGCCTTCGGCTCCCAACTTCGGATACTCCAAATGTTCCAACAAGCCCAAGAAGGCCCACGGCAAAACAGTATTCGGCAATCCTGGATTGCTGGTATTGTTCTTGGCCTGTCAAACTGTCTCTTAAGATTACCGTGGGCTATCAGTTTTTGGTATGGTGGCAGGCTCATGGCCGCTGGTTATCTTAGACCCGAAGCTCTTATCCAAGTTTCCATGATTGTGTTAAGTAGTGGTCGTATCATTGCCGAAGCAGGGACAATGACAACTGATATAGCCAAAGGGTCCAATGCCGTGGCCTCTGTTTTAGCTGTCCTAGATCGACACTCCTCAATTGAGCCTGAAAATCCAAATGGTCACAAACCCGATAAGATAATGGGCCTTGTTGAGTTGCTTGATGTTGATTTCGTGTACCCCACCCGACCAGATGTCATGATCTTTAGAGAATTTTCGCTAGAAATTGAGCCAGCAAAATCAACGGCACTGGTAGGGCAAAGCGGGTCAGGAAAATCAACCATAGTTGGCTTGATTGAGAGGTTCTATGATCCACTAAAAGGGGTAGTGAAGATTGATGGCATAGATATAAAATCTTATCAGTTGAGAGAACTACGAAAGTACATTGCACTTGTAAGCCAGGAGCCAGCATTATTTTCTGGTTCCATTCGCCAAAATATTGCATATGGTATGTCAGTAGACATTGATGAATCCGAGGTGATTGAAGCAGCCAAGGCAGCAAATGCTCATGATTTCATTGTGGGGTTAAAGGACGGATATGATACATGGTGCGGAGACAAGGGATTGCAACTTTCTGGAGGTCAAAAGCAGCGCATTGCCATAGCTCGGGCAGTGCTAAAAAATCCAGCAATATTGTTGTTGGATGAGGCAACAAGTGCCCTGGATAATCAATCGGAAAAAGTGGTACAAGATGCACTTGATAGAGTGATGATGGGAAGGACTAGTGTGGTTGTGGCACACAGGCTAAGTACAATCCAAAACTGTGATATGATTGCAGTTTTGGACAAAGGTAAAATAGTGGAGAAAGGAACGCATTCTTCTTTACTGGCTAAAGGTCCGAATGGAACCTATTTCTCTCTTGTTAGTCTTCAAACAAAGCACAAGTGACCTATTATAGGGAGTTCCAAATTCTGTGAGTAAATGTTGAGATGGACAAGTGTTGCTCATTTACTGAATTCAAAATTAAATAATTTTTCAAGTGAGAATCTTGTTGGTGTATAATTGCTAATGGAATAATATAATACCTCTTAAAGTGTCCACATGTTCCTCTTTATATCATCTTTTAGAGTTTGTGTCGTAGTGTAATTGCAATAACGTTCTTAATCCATGTTGTTAAATTTGGATCGGCTTGGTTGGTCAGACCAATCTGACTATGAACTGGGTTTGGGCCAGGTTTAGGTTTATTAAAAAAATCTTTTTTAAAAAAATCGATTAAAATTCAGACAAACTCCGATTTGACTGGTTAAAATCGGGTTGGACAGAATTTTTAACTCTTTTTAAAACAAATTTTTAATTTTTAAAAATTATAAGTCAACCCTATATTTTTATAAGATTTATTTTTAAATGTTTTTTATATGAATATTTTGAATTTTCACCCATAAAGTTTTTAAATTTTTTAAAATTTAATACCTAAAAAAATTATATAAGAGATTTCTTATCATTTTTAACACATTCTTTACTTAAAACATGTTTTATACTATTTTGCATGAAATTATTCAATCATACATTTAAAATTTCTAGCAATTTATACTTAATTTAAATTTAACTACATTAAAAAAAAACTAAAGAACTTATTTCTAATATATTTATATACTAATATGAATATTTTTATAATTACGTTATATATATTACATCATAATGACGTTATTCGATTTTTTATCACCGTTTCGATATGACTAACCGGTTGACCCCTGACCCATTAACTTGACTTGTTCACATTCCGATCCAATTTTGACAACATTGTTCTTAATTAGGGGATTTTTGGAGAGCATGTCTCTTGATTCCTCGAATTGACTTTATTTTTTTTTCCGAAACGATATTATATTAAAAAGGGGCCAATGGCCAGTGTACAGAGCCGCAAGGGCTTTTGAGTTTCGTGGTGTCGCCATCAGATACAACAGTAACCCACGAAAACAATTACCCACAGAGGGGCAAGTAGACCCGACAAAGCGGGAAAATCCCACTAGGGGAAAAGGGACCCGACAAAGCGGGAAGGCTGACAAGCAGCCGAAAATACAAAATCCCGGTTATATCGGGACACTAGTACTATACAAAATGATACTACACTACACTCAAGTGGACCACTACAAATGGCCTATGGTGAAAGAAACTACAACTTAATGTCTATCTATCACCGCATGCCGTTGCGTGAAAGCCAATCTGCAGACGTTGAATAGCACCACCGACGAACTACTGCCGCAACGCGTTGAATAGCTAGACGGTGCATCTACTACCGGCTGGAGATAGTGCAATACCTAAAAAAAAAAAAAAAAAAAACCCTATTATTTCTTGCCCCCAACCTTAGTCCGCCGCCACCCATCGACCCAGCCAGCTCTTTCCCATCAAAGCCAATCTCCTTCACCAACATGGGAGGAACCAAGGCAAAACAAACATGACAGTCCCATGCTTCTTACCATCATCTGACTGCATCATCTTCTTCTTTGGCTGAAGTGGGTTTGTTTTTTCCCCTGATTTGCTGCCAATTGCTGGAAGCATCAGAAACCAAATCAAAAGAGAACCCAACAGAAGCCTTGAGAGGAAGCAAAGGTGAGCAACTCCCAAGGAACGTTTGTCTAAGTTTGCTTAGCCATCGAGATCGGAAAACATTGAAGAACATCGGACCAACAAAATAAGAGGAAGGAACTTCTAAAACTAGGGATTTAAAACTACGAAGAAACTAAAATGAAAAACAGGGAAAAGAAAACAGGGTAGCTCCCCCATTCTCCAACAAGGAGAATGGGGGAGGTAAGAAAAAATTTCTCGGCGGAAGTTGTTGCAGGAAAGTTGGAGAAGACAGAGGGAGTTGTTGACTTCAGAGACCCGTGTGTTTGATTAAAGTTGAAACTGGTGGACAAGGAGATTGAGCTGTGCAAAATTGCGATTTTTGGAGCTTCCTTTGATGGTGTCTGTTGCAGAGATCGGAGCTGTGTGAGGAGGAGATCGAATTGACTTTATGTCATATGATAAATAAATAAAAAATTGACTGCTTAAATTAGTGATTTGTATAAAAAAAATTAGGCACCTGGCTAATTTGGTAACTTTTGGATTTCCTCTTGGTCAAGCTAAAATGGTTATTAGTAATCCACTAATTAAAATCTTATTTTCATATAATTCATCTTTTAACTCTGGAATATAAGATTAGGTATCATAATTTAAGAATGAATATCTCAAGTAACTCAAAGGAAAAAATGTTCACTAATTAGTATGGTATAGACAATCCATTCAAAACCATTTTGTTAATTTGTAGCCTCAGCAAGCCAATTCGAGCTGCCATCAGGTAGTATTTCTCACCAGCGCTGACTGGCCGGCCGGCCGGCCGGTTTCCGGGATCCAACACATAATCTAGAGCTAAATCCAACGTCCCATTTGCTAATAGATATAGTGGTGATCAAGAGAAGGAATCACCAGAGGAGAATGCTCAAAGTTGTCATTTTTGGTGTTGATGAATGTCTACACAATTTGGTTTAATTTATAGTCATTGCATATGAAGTGATCAAATGTGAAACATTAATAATTTTCCGGATTTATGAACATCAGAGTAGGATTTATGGGAGAATAGATTGTGGGTTTAAACATTGAAACTTGGAAATATGATGGTTTCATTTCATGGAATATAAATATTTCTCTATCTATTTATTTTTTTTCTCCTGCTACAATCTTTGTTCAAATTATAAACATTTCGAAATTATATGCTGAATATTACTGAAAATGGGAAGATATGGTGGAGACATGCAACCACAACAATATAACTTTTGAGTGATTAACGCCAACATTGTTTAGTAAGCGAAAGCAAATTCATTTCTCCAATAATTTGCATCTTACAATTAAATTTCATTGTCTATATGTATACCATCTAACTAAATTCAAACTAGCAAAAACAATATCTCCTTACATAATTTTCTCTTCGTGCATGATTAACTGATACCATGGACGGGCTCACTTCCATTTTTGCTCCTACACGTGATGCTAGCCATAGTAGTAGTCCCCATTTTATTTATCCAATTAATGCTTACTATAAGTAGTAGGAATGAGCACAAGTCCTTTTTGGGCTCTCCGAAGTAATTGTTCACGGTAGAAATCCTTTCCATTGATCCCGCCCTGTATAATCCTCCATTGTGGAGAAGCCATTCGCCTTACCCTTGACAAAAAAAACATAAAAATAAAAATAAAAAATCTAATAAAGCCAAAGCAAAGGCACCATCCCAAAATCCAATGAAATTTTACGAGATAACTGATAAAATAGTTTTTCACATATTGACGAATAAATTTTTTTATTCTTCACATTTAAAACGAAAAAAAAATAATCTATCACATTTAATTAATGTATTTTTTTTTATCATTCGTCATACTTTCATTTCTTTTTCCGTCAAATTGTGTTGAAATGTGTTGTATATACAGATAAGAATAGATGTAGGCTTGTAGCTATCCCTTTTCTGTTAACTTAATTATAGGATTGCTTGGTTGTTGGGATCAAGTTAGTTTAGTAAGATAGGGATCAAGTTAGTTTAGTAAGATAGGGATCAAGTTAGTTTAGTAGGATATTTTCTTTTTATATAAAGCCTTGTAAAGCACAGTGATTCAATAGAAGAAAAATATTCTCCATTCTCTATTTCTTTACATGGTATCAGAGCAAGGCTGACGATTGTGCTACCTTACATGCCATAGCATGGACGCCCATTTTTATTTTTTCTTCTCAACCAATTCGCCATAGCATTGATATTTACATGCCATAGCATGGACGGTTGGCAATTGTGATACCTTACATGCCATAGCACTGATGTCCAGTCCATTTTTATTTTTTCTTCTCGACCAAATCGCCCATAGCATTGACAAATCTGTGGCATTTTTTTTCCCAACTATATTTGCTCATGGCTTCTCAAGACAATCCTCTATACTCTCTTCACCATTCTGATCATCCTGGTATGATCCTTTTCTCCAAACCTCTTAACGGAGATAACTATTCAACATGGAGCAGAGCCATGGTGATTTCTCTAAATGCAAAGTCCAAGATCGGCTTTGTTAATGGTATTGCCATCTCTCCAGCCGGTAGTAGCTGAATTGTCTGGCTATTCAACGCTTTGCGGCAGTAGTTCGGCGGCGGTGCTATTCAACGTCTACAGTTTGGCTTTCACGCATCGGCATGAGGTTGTCTAGGTTTTCAACCTGTGCCGTTTTGCGGCTTTTGTCCCGCTTGCGGGTGGCTTTTGCCCCTTTGAGGGCCTTTGTTTTCGTGAATTATAGCACTGTTTTTCAGTAGCGACACCACGAAACTCTCTAAGCCGAAGCTTTCACAACAATGAAACGCAAGTTGGGAGTTCTTGATATCCACTCTCCAACTTGAGGGGGGTGTTGAAATGTGTTGTATATACAGATAAGAATAGATGTAGGCTTGTAGCTATCCCTTTTCTGTTAACTTAATTATAGGATTGCTTGGTTGTTGGGATCAAGTTAGTTTAGTAAGATAGGGATCAAGTTAGTTTAGTAAGATAGGGATCAAGTTAGTTTAGTAGGATATTTTCTTTTTATATAAAACCTTGTAAAGCACAGTGATTCAATAGAAGAAAAATATTCTCCACTCTCTATTTCTTTACAAATTGACGCTCGAGTGCTACACGTGCTATATCACTTTCCATTTTTCTCCTACACGTGATGCTAGCCATAGTAGTGTGGTCAGTTAATGTTTACTATAATTAGTAAGAATGAGTTCAAGTTCTTTTTGGGCACTCCGAAGTAATTGTTCACGGTCATTGTGGAGAAATCCTTTCCATTGATCCCGCCCTGTATAATCCCCCATTGTGGAGTCGCCATTCGCCATACCCTTGATATAATAATTAAAAAAAAATCAAAATCTAATAAAGCCAAAGCAAAGGCACCATCCCAAAATTCCAATGAAATTTCACAGTTCACAGTTCGCCGCACAAAATAGTGAAATACAATAGAAATCAATCAAATTATTAAAACATGAATAACTCTTTTCTGCTCCAGAAAAACGTCTTTTTAAAGGCTAAAATCTGACAAAAGCTTCACGACATATTTTTTGAGAGTAACTACGAAATAATATATTTTTTTAGAGTAATTATGTGACAAAAATGACCTAGGTCATTTATTCATTATTAATGCCATTTTGAAAATATGATTATGCAATGTTAAAATCTGGATGACAAAGTTTTCGGATAGAGATTTGAAACTTTAAGAAATTTTCAAAAATATATACAAATTTTTAAAAAAATCATAAAATTGGTAGGTTTAACCCAAATAATTAAAGAACAAAAAGTGACAAATTTCAGCAAGACAGAAACAGCAATACGTCTATATAAGTGATTTTTGTACAAATACAAATAAGCAAATTGTTGTATGGACAAAGGTCATGCAATATCTTTTAATGATCCTTGTACTTTGCATCAATGAGCAAACAAGAAGTTCGATTATACAAATGAAAATCTAAACATGAATGCATTTCATTACTTTAGGACAAGAGGAGCAAAATAAGGACGCATATGAATTGCATTTTAAAACTTGTGCCTATATTTTTTTGATATAATAATTGTGAAATAAAAGATATATTAAAAGTGCAAAAGTATATTAAAAAACATAAAAATGTATTTTAAAATACATAACTAAATGAATAAAGAATTTCCCAAATTCTGTGCATGGTTAGCCTGCAATTAAACTAAGAGGGACTTGTCAACTATCCGGCTGGACTTGATGAACCAAAACCACAAGAGTTTAAGATTTAAGACAGAAAATTAGGGGGCCTCCATTTTTAAATTTGTATATAAAGGGCAATTGAGCCATGAATTTGGATGCCAAAAAAAAAAAAAATAGCATGCAAATTATAGGGGTAAGACTTACCAAGAAGCTAATCAACAATGGCTACAAAGAAGCAGATAATCAATTCAATCCTGGTCTTGAGGGTTATCACTCTTATAGTTCTAGGTGCCTCAATTGTGGTGATGGGTACTAACAACTTCAAGCTCAAGGATGGAACTAATACTTATTTCTATGATCTCCATGCCTATAGGTGAGACTCTACATTTTTTGAAGCTGCACAACTCAAGAACTTTGTAGGCGATCTCCATTGTTGTTCATTTTTCCATTTTTTACTTCAATTTTCACAATTCATATTGTTCTGGTGTTGGCCAAGTTTAATTGCAGTTGATCTTGTTTTTGCATTCATTTTTTCTCTCTTGCTAATAAATTTAGTAGTTTCATACTATTATTGTGTTATTTAGGAGAACCCTTGTGGTGCTTCCAAAAAATGTTCTCTGTTAGAAGTCACTCTGCGTATCATAAAAAAAACAAAAAGATCTCTTAGAAAATTATATACATTTTCTAATTTTAATCATTTTAAGTGGATTGCACAAGATAAAAAATCATAGAGAGTTGTGATGATCTTTTTCTTTTTTTAGAAAAAAAAATATTAGCAGAAATTAATGCGAAATAAATTTTTTTTTCCAAATATAAACATGCACATTAGAAGTTGTTAGTGCCATCAAAATGGTTAGAAAATGTTTTAGTTGCTAGATCGGAAATTTAAATCTGACCAATTTCAAAAAGTTCCACTATAATGTGTACCTTTTTTCTCCAAGTAAAGAGAAAAAAATTGGTTAGACTACTCACTCCATCCCAAAGAAAAAGAATTCATTTTTGGTTATATATAATATTTTATTATTATTAGGTATCATACATTTAATATACTAGTATTAAATATATAATTTCACATTTTTATTTTTACTATTTAATTATGGGTATACATATTTATTATTAGTGAAGATAATTTAAAATTTTGATTAAAAGTGGACACTTTTTTAGAATAAAAAAAAGGTTTTGAAAGTGTTTTGTTTTGTTTTTTTAATTGGGAGGGAAAGAGTAAAATTTTCCCCAAACAAAAGTTTATAGAAGGAGTCATGATCTTTTTTTAAAATAAATTTTGGCAGGTACGTGTTTGCCGTGGCTGGTATTGTCTTCATATACACATTGATTCAACTCCCATTCGCCATATATTATTCTGCCACGGAGAAGAGGTGGATTAAGGCCCGCTGCCTGCCTTCTTTTGATTTTTATGGAGATAAGGTTCCTAAATTTCCTACCTTAGATTTGCTAATTGCTATTTCAAATGTTGGATCCATCTAAAACTTTTCTAGTTTGGAAAATTATAGTATGAACTCATGCTACTAGATAAAAATATATAATTTTCTAATATTTGATTGAATGAAACGACTGTAACTCTTTGACTCGTACAATCGATTAAATAGCGTGAGATTTCATATTCAACTTTCAAATAATTTCTTTTCACCTTTCTTTGGTACACATTTAAGTCTCTCACTTGAATTGGGGAAAAAAATTAATTTGCAATAAACCTACTTTCTTGAATTGGGGAAAAATGGATTTCTATTCAAATAATTGTGTAAATTCCATATAAAGTAATGATATTTTTAATAACTTTTTACGATAAGAAGCCTTAATGACTGACATAATATGTTTAAAAAGACAAAATCATTTATTATTGTTTTGGACTTTTTAAGTAATGTAATAAATGATTTTATTTTTCCATTCTTAACACATGAATTACTATGACTTTTCATTATAAAAAAAAAGTCATTAAAAATATAATTATACTTCTATATATACCAATAATTGAGAATTGTGTTGCATAACTAGTTTGATGGATGCCAATACATCTTAGTCTACTTATTCTGGAGTGTTTTTATTTTCTTTTGATATTTGCATCTGGCCAGCTACCTTTTGGCAACTGGAGTTGGGGTTGGATTTGGTGTTTCCCTTGAGCTCAAAAGATTGGCAAAGCCATTTTTCGCTGCCTTTGTAGCAGTGGGTGACAGAGACATCCTTGAAGAAAAATCCAAAGCATTCAAGTTCTTTGACAGAGGCAACATTGCAACTGGCCTTCTGCTTCTGGGATTTTTTACCACGGCCATAACCTCTGTTCTTACATCAATTCAGAAGCCAGCAGTTAAGGCAGGAGGAAGAAGGAAGGGATTCTTTGGGTGAAAGATTTTGATTTTTCAATGGTAATGGGATATATATACTACAAGATCAATTAGACAAATGTCAGTGAATTTTAGATCAATGAATGATGTTTAGGTATTTGGAAAAAATAGTCATAATTATTGAAGTAATTTTCTAGAAAAATTAAATAGTTTACTTCATTACCTATGTATTTTCATCATGCTCTCAACAGTTTTTGGTTGATGAGTAAGAAATCATCAAATTTGAAGTCTAGAATTTTCATGCTCTAGTTCTGGAATGTTTTGTAATTCAAATCCACTCACTAATCACCATCCACGAGAGCAAATCTACTTTAGTAAGGGGGTTATCTTTTGGCTTTTATTCCTATTCATCACCATACTAAAAATAAAATAAAAGAGAAAGAAGGAAGAAGAAGGGAGAAAAGAAGATAGGATCAGGATTTATGTAGATTTTTGCTCTAATGAAAATTGCTATAAAAGTTAAAGTTACTGGAGATTTTTTTCTAGTTTAGTTTTAACTTTAACAAATATAAATACGTACAATAATTCTTATCTTCTTTTACGTATTTTTTTTCCTTTTCTAGATTTAAGGATCATTGTATCTTTCAATCTCCTGTTTTAGATCCTTCTTAAACTTTTCTTGTTGGATTTTGAATACATTTAGAGAGGCCTAGCCCTTCTGACAGAATAATATAAACTATGTTTCTGTTATTTAAAAAAAAAAGAAAAAGGATGATTCTTCAAAAGTATTGCTGTTACAATTTTCAAAATAAAATTTGTGAGTTAAAAATTATTTCAAAAACGTAAAAAAATATGTTAAAAAAATATATATTTTTTGAAATACAATTTAGAAACTTTTCAACATCAAAATCAATAATCACTATCAAGATAGGACGGAGAAACAATTAATGGAGAATGAAAGCTGCATAATGTATATGTTACAAGATAATGGAGCCGTTAACGTATATATTAATTGCCTATTTTAGCTCACTATAAAATTTTATTCCATTCATTTGGAAAAATTGACCCAACCTTTTATTCAGTACCGACAAATATAAACTTCAGAATTTAGGAAGTATGAGAAATGTTAATTAATTAGGAAAACTAGGGATGCTTTGCTAATTAGGCAATACCTTAATAAAGAAAACAAGAAACAACATCATAATAAGGACGAAGGAGAAACCAAAAGTTGTGATTAAGACTTTCTAAAGTTTTTCGAAACCAAAATTTCTGATGAGGGCTTTTCTCTCTTAATCAAATTTTGGGCCAAATCAATATAGAATCGTAGATAGACATATAAAAGGAATAGGTAATTAAACTTTACGTCTGCAACACAAGCAAAGCTTGTGATTGAATTGAATTGGATTAGATTAGATTAAAATTCTCATGATAAAAAGTTTTTGACCATTTTTATTATTTAGTTAGCCGGTATTGGATTGGATTGGATTGGATTTAGGAGGTAGAATTATTGTAGATTACATCAATCACAACCAAGTACCAACCCCTACACTTGAGATATACAACTCCGATGTAGCTGCTGCTCTTAGCTTGCTTTGAACTATGTATAAGACTCACCTTTTTTGCATAATTGGTATTGGGGATTTGTTGTCATTCGTTGTCACATTTAGTATGGATGAAAGTAGGGATGAAAGTCAACCTAAATAATTTAATAACTTAATAGTGGATGAAAGTCCACCTTAATAACTTATCAAATAAAAATCGTCACTTAACAAATAAAAATTACTTTAAAGGTACGTACAAACCCTTCCCAAAAGCTCATATAGATGGGAAAACTTGGCATTGAATCAATGTTATCTTTTTACCACTTGAGACTATAATATAGTTTACGAGTTGGATCTTTCATCTATTAAAGTGGTACACGAGTTTGATTTAAAACATTGGAATGATACTTTCCTAAAACAAGAGAAACGTCCAAGAAAGTCACAATATATACTTTATTCGATACAAACTCTTTTTTTTTTCTTTTTTTTTTTGAAAACCCATTATGATAATAAGGTTTCTGCATATATACCCAAAGCAATCAATCATATCAAAATTTGATAAATCAGTCCAAATTGGCTTACTAACAAGATGTCCTAATAAGTTACAAAATTTCACTTTAGCCAATGATCTAATAAGAGGAATAATTAAAACAATACATTCTGGATTTTTTTCCAATACAAAATTATCAGAAATAATGCACCTCTAGTAAATCAGTTATTATGCCCACGAACAACCAAGTATAGTGTAGAGCTTGAGTTGATGGGCTTTGGAAATGTTGGTTACAAATCCACATTAATGAACTCACATTGTATTTAATGGTTTTTTAAGTGGTGGACTTGCCCAAACCATTACCCAATAATGTTTGGAACCAAAATGGTAGGGGCTCAATCTCTCTCTCTAATGTGCCCTTTCTCCATCGTCTTGGTTAGAAAGTGAAAGTTTTACCTATATTGTTTGTTATTTAAAATTGTAATTATAGCTGCTGGACTTGTCCCAATGATTACCCAAACAATATTGGGGCTAGGAGGAGAGAATCGAACCCTCTCTCCGACATTCCCCTTTCCCATTCTAATAGAATTGGATTGTCCAAAAAATTGTAATTATAATTGTATGAGCCAAAAAAAAAAAAAACCCTCCAATGTCTGTGTTCCAATCCAATTGGGCCTTTTAATGTTGGACCTAGTAAAGACTGACGGAAGGATCAGAATCCGGCTGACCGACACATTCCCAGGTTGTGGACTGGTCAGTTGCAAGAGTAATTGCCAGTGATTTTGTGGACAATTTTGGTTGACCAGGCTACTTGACGTCCATATGGGGCAAGTTCTCCTGAGATCACATCCTTAATCCGCGACATGAACAATGGTCAAATGATTGATTCTCAAACCTCGTCGCGTGTCAATGTCTCCAGTAAGGATGTAATAGTTAAGAGTGATGCCCACAAAACCCAATCAACAATGTTAGGGGCCAACATGTGTTGGGTTCCATTGCATTGAATTGACATGAATCTCCAAGCACATTTTCCAACTCTGATAGGGGCTGTAGCCTGTATGATTGGGCCTGATGATAACAGTGTGTTTCGCTTTTGAGTTAGAAGATTCTGTTACCACACATAATACAACTATTACTGCCACTGTGTTATTGTATTTGCATTTCTGGTAAGATATTTCTTTTGTTATTTATTTCCATAACCAGTACAACTGTACAAGGGCTCGAATGGATTTTTCAGTACCTTGGCTAAATCTATTTTTAAGGCCCCAGAGAAAAACAATATTCCAATTTTAAGGTAATTCACATATATAATGTTTCATATATTAATATGTATTTTATTGTTTCTGACATAATAATAATAATAATAACATGCACACTTCTCTTTTGACAAAGTCTTGGGTTGCGACTTGCGAATGTAATTTCTTGCCCCATTTTGTACCAAGCATATTGACATATGAAGGTGCAACACATATAAAGTACAAAAGATTACTCTCATAATCTTCCCCTGCGAAGGGAAGGATTTTCTATTTATTGAAATTGGAAATTCCTTTTTCATGCACTGAAATTGGAAATTCCTTTCTATGAGTTGATAGATAGAAGTTCAAGTGAATTTCCCTTTATTTTTTAATTAAATTTTATTTATTTCCCTTTTTTGCCCTAATCGGTCATGGAGTTCTATGTCCTAATTGGTTTATTGTCTAATCGGTCATGGAATTACCCGACAATTTTGGCAATTCACCGGTGTTGGTGATTGTCCTGGCCCACAACCAGTTCCATGGCTGCCTGCCGGCTAGTACGGGGAACATGACTAATTTGAATGAGGTGATTTTTTTTAACAATAGTTTCATTTTTTTTTTTTTTGGAAGACGATAGATTATATTGAAATAATAAATGTTGTAATATTTACAAAACTTAACCAAAAGATGGGTTAAATTGATCATCTTGGCGTAGAGCAATCATAGAGACAAATGTACTTTTAAAAAAAAAATACAACTAAAATTGTTGCGCAAAATATTAATATGGTTAGTGCACTTTAACCATTATATTAAAGCAATCTATTTCTCTACACCACCTAACTAGTTTACATGAAAATTTCTCAACTGTAAAATCTCAAAACTGCATACGTCTAACACCACTGAACAGAAATTCGGTGACAAGCTTCATCCCTGACGCCGTCTTCATGCCTTTCGTGGCTCTATCTGAAAACATGGAAAAATTATGCAACCAAACTAGAAACAAAAGCCTCCTCAAAGAGAGGATAAAACCCTAATTGTATAGTAATACAATAGGGAATAAGAGGAAAGAATCACAAATTGTACCGTAATACAATCCACAATTCTTTCTACCAAAAAAAAAAAAAAAGATCACACTCAGTATCGCACCCTCAATCACCCACACTAGCCGATTGAGGGCCGAATTGTGGCTGCCCGTTTTTAACAAATTGCACCTTCACCTAGTGAAGGTGTAAAAATCCGCACATTGGTGGAAACATAGTTTCAGATCTTTTATTTTTTTCTCTAAAAACGATAATATATTAATAGGACAAATTGCCAAAATACGTAGCTACAAAAAGGCTAAAAGAGTTTCGTGGTGTTAGTGTTTGACCGAACCCACGAAAACAAATGACCACTAAAGTCAAAGAGGACCACTAAGGGTCATAAAGCTAGACAAGTGGGAAAAAGACAACACAATATGGCAAACAGAAGCGACCACTAGACAAACTAAGATGCCAAAATTACAACAAACTACTAACTAAAGTATTGTCTTCAGTGGAAATCCCAAAACTATACGTGTTAAAAGAAACTGAACGCCAGCATTCCTACCTCTCGCTTTATGCCTTTTGTGATAATTCCGAAAAATTGACAAACGTTAAATAGCTTGAACCAAACTACTACCGCTTGTAGACGTTAAATAATTTAAACCAAGTTACTGTAGTATGTTGAGAAGAACACGCTATCAAAGTTATAACAGATACCTAAAAAAATAAAAACAGTGTGAAATCGCACCGTTTTCAAACTTTTTTTCGCCCCTAGTACTGTAGCTTCTTTCTCTTTACTCCAGCCTGGCGGACCAGGCTCCTCTTACCACGAATCTAAGCAATTGAACGTTTGAGATCCTTTGTGGCCGAAGAAATTGGGTTGCTCAAGAATTGGACTGTGCTTGATGTGAGCTTCAACGAATTGATGGGGCCATTACCGAATTCAATTGGTGGTGCGGCGAGTTTGGATTTTGGAAGTGCTTAATGTGGCTCACAACATACTCGGAGGGAGTATTCCGGACAGCTCCGAAGTTTCAGAATTTCACATATTCTGAACAGGAATGGTGGGAGGAGAGGAAGGAAAGAAATAATTTTTTTAACCCAATGAAAGTGGACATCGGTCAATACTTAACGGTCATACTGACGGAAGTATTTTGAGGAGATCAGTAATTTTTTTGAGAAAAAAAATATATATAGTGATCAAATTGGGACTAAATAAAAGTATAATAATTAGAAAATATATTTACCCTTTTTAAATAAATATAAAGAAATGGATTCATAAGATATTCAATAAAACATTACTCTAAACCACTCTTGTATTCTATCTTAACATGTTTTCAAAAGCTAAAGGATTCTTAAGGTTCATATATGTAAGTATGCTAATTCTACATTGATTTAAAAAGGAAAGGTATAAAATATTTAATAAGTAAAATAAATTAAAAGCCTAAGAAATAAATTTTAAATTCAAATTCGGTTTCAGAAGTTTGAGTCGGTGATAATCCAAATAAATTACTTTACTAATATCACTTGCCAGAAGATCTAAACAAACGTAATTGACTTCCCATTTACAGAAAATGAAACTAGCATCTTCAAGGAAAACAAAGCCATGTCAAAGCTCATCCATGTATTTTAGCCCTACAGCTTTGGTCATCTAGTGGCTAGCGACTGAGTAATGAAGCTTGAGACGATTCTGATGGATAAACTAAATCTTGAAAAAGATATATATGAGGAACAATTTGGAATATTCACTGGAAGTATTAGTTTAGTTTTGAGTGGTTTGCATGTATTTTAGATTTTGGATTTCTTCAAATTTGAATTAGTCTCAGATTTAAGATTCAATTCTTGGTGGTAGGATGGTTCACATTATGAAATCTTATTAATTAATCCAGGAATTTTAAGAAATCGATGTAGAATATTAGTTTTAACAAGAAACAATTAATGGTAATTAAAATGAATTTTGACATGCGATTCCAATTACAATTTCAATTCCTAGTCATAAACATGAATATCAAAATATATACAATAGTAAATAATCACCTCATGTCGTTCAGATATATTCATTCCGAAACCTAGTACTAATTAAACATGTGTTTAATTATAAGATTAGATCTTATAGATGTAATAAATTACTTATTAAACTTACTTTATAGGATTGAAGTTTTGTTATCAAGTCAAGTTAGATGATAGAGATAGATATCAGTAGGAAGTAGGAGATAGTTAGTTTTTTTTTTAGTTTATTAGGATATTTTCTATAAATATTATTTATTTATAAATGATTCATTAGAAGAAAAAATTCTATTCTCCATTCTCTATTTCCCAATTCATTATAAAGGCACCAAGGTTAGCATTGATATTGATATGCCATAGCAGCATACCATACATATTATTTCCACCATTTTTATTTTTTTTTTTTTTTTTTTTTTTATTTATTTCATATTTACACATAGCATTGATAATTGCAGCATTTTTTTTTCATTTTTATTTTTTTATTTTTTCTCAAGGCTATCTGCTCTCTTCTTCTCACTTTCTTCTCCATTCACTTCCGATCCATCTCTCTCTCCTCTCCAAACCTCTTAAGTCTAAAAAATCTCACATGAGCCATGGTGGATTGATTTCTCTTCATGGTGATAAGAAAATCAAAAAGAAAAAAAAATTTTTTATTTTTTAATTTTTTATTTATCTATCTTTTTTTACATTGCTTCGTAAATAAATCGGTATTCAGCTATTAGGTCGGTCTATGCTGCAGTAGCGTGTTTGGCTTTGCTTTTTTTCTTTAGTCGCTTTTTGGTGCTTGATGATGATTAGATTTCATTTCATCATTTCATTCATGCACCATTTGCCAGAGTTATTTATTGTATTTTTATTGATATATATTTTATATTTATTATTGATTTTTTTATTTTTTTTTTTTTTTTTTTTTATTTTTCGATTTAGCTTGTTGTTTTTTTTTTGCTTTTTGTTGCTTTTGCGCTTTTCTTTTGTGGCTTTTTTTTTTTTTTTTTTTTTCCCTTTGGCTTTTTTTTTTATTTTTTTTTTTTCTTTTTTTTTGTTTTGTTAAACAACAAACTAGCTCTCTCTCAGCAACAAATGAAAATAGGGTTGGAGGTGTTTCTCTCTCACTCTCCAACTTGGGGGGTTGATGTTGTATATGTATATAAGAATAATATATGTATGTGTATATGTATCCTATTCATTTTTACTTAATTATTAACTTTTTTTTTTTGGGGGATCATAGATAGAGAGAAGATAGGGAGAGATTAGTTTATAGAGATTTTTTTTTTTTTATTATAAATAAAAAAAAGATGATGATTGATGAAGAAAAATATTCTCCATTCTCTATTTCTCAACAAAACATGCATAAGTGATCGAAGTGAACGTTCTTCAGTAAGAATTATCAGCTTCGGTTAAAACAATTGATGAAATAATGTGTTTTCTTAGTTTTTAAATGGCATAGAATTTATGGAATTAATAGTCAAAAATATGAGATCTAAAAAGGGTTTTAGCCCTCATCAAATCAACATTAAATTTTACACGACAATCATGAATTAATTTGAAACTTCAGGCCTTAGGTATAATACCATTTTTGTTTGTCAATTTTCATTGATCCCTAAATCATTTATTTTTGGACCTATATTTGTTCGAAAAAGAGTTCCAAACGGAAGAAAAGTGTCACAATTGAATACAATACGAGGTAGAAGGCGTGGTTCGAGAATTCTCTTTTTCCCATGCAAAATAAAAAAAAAATGTTCTATTTGTCTAAAAAAAAATAGTTTATTTTGGGTTAAATATAATTTTTTTTAATTATTAGATACAACACAATTAATACATAATTAAATGTATAATTTTATATTTTTCTCCTTATTTTTTAAGTATGACTATACATAATCATTATTGGTAAGAGTATTATAAAAATTTCATTTTTAAAGTAACTCTTTGTTGTTTTTGAAAAAAAGAAATGTTTTAAAAATCAACATTTTTGGGGGACAAAAGGAGTACTAGGTTCATCATGGAACAATTAAATTTTTATGAAAGAAACAAAGAAAATAAAAAAATTTCTGAACAATTTACAATGACCTCTACTAGTGGGACTCACAATCTCGTCCCTCCTCTAATACACAATTAGTCCTAGATTCATCACCGAATCTATTTTGAGTGTTTCTTTAGTATTCATACGTACTTAAGTAACAAAAATTAACAACATATATAAATCATGGAATTAAATCCAATTTTCAATTTGAGTAATTATATTTATAGTAAAAATTGTTAATGAATTCTTATAGTGACTATTATAATGATATTCACGTGATAAAAAAAAGAGGTAGTGTCTCAATTTCAACTAAATTAATCACTTCAAACTTATAAAATCTGATATAAGAATACAAGTAAGGATATTCAATTACTAGAGTTATCATTATTGAGTGACTTTTTGATAAATAATTATTATGTTACTTATTGAAAGATTTCATTTTGTGTCTCGTAGTGCTTTCCAACAGTCATGATTAGACTATTCCTTTAAAATAACCTCTACAACTATTAGATTTTATTATTACTTTCTTTTTTTTAAATTTTTTTGCCAATCAAATATCGTACGATCCTTGATTATAATTAACTCATCCTTAAACTTGAAATCATCGAGCCAATTGGATAGTATAATATGAGCACGTATTCGGCAACCAAAAGTATTTCCCCCAGTTGAAGAGGTCAAAGTAATATCTCCATCAACATTCTGGTTTTACGATGTTAATGATCAGGCTGGAATAGGCAACAAGAAATTATTCTGCAGGCATAGATGTTGGCATTATCGACAGTTCGAAGGGGTACCTCTATTGTGTATAAATTAAGGATACTTCTCCCCCATGAAAGAGTAAGATTCAAGAGCTCAAATTTAACATCACTTGTGTCATTTTGAAGAGAAATTCATCACCAATAATGGCTTCTAAGATGGTAGTTAAATCAATCCTAGCCTTGAGGGTTATCACTGTTTTGGTGCTAGCTGCATCTGTGGTGGTTATGGCCACCAACAATTTCAAGCTTAGCGATAGTTCTAAGGCATATTTTAGTGATATTCATGGTTACAGGTTAGGCCTTTTTTGTTTTTTCAGTCTTCTTCAAAAGAAGGGTAAATAATTCAAGGATTTTTAATTTTTTTTCATCACATATTTGCTTCTTTTTTTTTTCTTTTTTTCTTTTTTTGGAAATGTTTTACTTTCGATCGCTCTTTAAAATCGAAAGTTCAATTTTGGTGTAATTATTTCAGATGTTTTCTCGACTACAAAATTAAGGGAAACAAAAACCAAGGAATATTAAAGGGATATTTTTTTCATTTGATTTTTATTTTTGTTTACTCAATGAATCAAGAACATTAATTACGCTTAATATATATATATTTCACAGGTATGTTGTGGCTGTGGCGGGTGTGGGCTTTGTATACACACTCATTCAACTTCCCTTTGCTATATATTATGCAGCCACGGACAAGAGGTGGATTAAAAATGTCTGTCTGCCGGAGTTCGATTTCTATGGAGATCAGGTTCATTAATTTAGTACTGCTTATCAACTATTCCTTACAACCTAGTAATTGCACGAATCGAATGCATTAAAAAAATGTAATTACAGTTTTTCATACATTTTTTCATGTATTTTAAAGAAAAATCCGGGCACGTTTTTAAGTAAATACCAAAATTACATAGAAACAAGTTCATCAATAATCAACTATAATGTGATGGATCTGGAAATATTAGTGTTACTGAATTACAAATGAGACTCATTTTTGTGAGCATATCACTCCACTAATTTCCTTTACACCAAAAATAAGACAACTTACACTTCCAAAACCAACTCATCATCTCCCTTTTTCTTAAGATAAGATTAAAGTGAGTTGCAGAAACTTATGATTGAAAGTAAAACATCGGTTCACTCATTAAAATTTAATTATATTTTCGTAGATTTTTCAAAAAATCTTCTTACGAAACTTTGTTATAGCCTCCATAACTGCTTCTGAATTAGGCGGATAGCTTGGCAAATAGATATCTACAGGAATTAGTTTATCTCACATTTCATTTAGTTAAAAAAAGTTTCATAAAAATAAAAAATAAAAAATAGAAGTTACTTTTTCTTCTTTTTCCTACTCTGGTCAATGAAGTCATGAAATATTTCAATTTATATATTTTTATAAATGAATTTATTGGGACCAATATATGGTTTTCTTTTAGTCTTTATAGAATCGGGTCTAATTTTAATAGGTCAGGAGGTGGTATTATGTCAGTATTTTTGAATAAATAAGGTTGCTAGATGTCTATATCTCCAACGAATGCAAACCTTGCTTTTGTCACGAAAATTGTTGCGTGTCGAATGGTAAATTTTAGTGATTGCTGCATATAAAAATTGATGAAACAAAAACTATATTTTTGAAGCACTCTTATTGAACATATTTGTTTTGTTGTGATATATGCAGTTGGTCAGCTGGCTTTTGGCAACAGGAGTTGGAGTAGGGTTTGGTGTTACCGTTGAGCTTAAAAGGTTCCTGAAACCAACATTTGCTGCGTTTGCACAATTGGGTGCCCAAGAGGTAGATGAAGCGATGTCAAAAACGTTTAAGTTCTTTGACAGGGCTAACATTGCAACTGGCATTCTTCTTGTTGGATTTGCTACCATGGCAGTCACCTCTGTCCTTACATCCATTAAGATGTTAGAAAAGAGAGGTTTCTTTAGGTAAAAAATTCTCATTTTGCATGGATGGAACTATGGCAGCTGCTGCAAGAAAGGAAAAAAAATTTTTTGAGGGGGAAAAGAAATATTGTTTGAAATAGTGGATGCTGTTGGTGGATGTCTATTGAATTTGAGCATCACTCATTTTATGCATTAATATTTTTAATTGTTTCTTGACAAGAAATCAAAAAATATATATTCTTTTTGATCGTCATGTTTTCATCAATCGATTTGTTATCCATTTGTACTTTTATTTTTAGTGAAAATTCTATTTCGGGTGTAATTATTCTTGTGAAAGACTTATTTTGTTCATTCTTACTTAATTCCTCACATCTATAAAGAACTATAGAACTTAAATTCTAATAAATCACTGTTACAATAAAGAAATTGAAGGTTGTGAGATAAAAGTTGCATTTCGTTGTTATTATATATCTCCCTCATTTTCCAATTCCTTCCCTCCCTTCAACATCTTAATATACATATTGGAGGAAGTCTAATTCCACAATATTGAAAGCAATTCATTCCATAAAATTTAACTGCAATCGCACTATTATCCAAAAAAAAAATTCTTTCTGTCAAAAAAATAGTTTAATTTTAAAATTTTATTTTACCTTAAAAAGAATTTACTTTTAGTTTAAAATTGTTATATTATCCTTATTAATAATAATAGTGTATAATAAAAATAAAAATAGAAAAATACATTAAATTTACTACGTTTTATAATATAAAAAATATTATATTAAATTAAAAGTGAACTAGAAAAAAAAAAAGTATATCTCCGCTAATATGAAAGCAAATATATATCTCTATGGACCAAAAGCCCATATCTTTTCAGTCAACCGGACAACGTAATCAACATTCACATTCTCAAGCGGAGGCCCATTTATTACGGATTCATTAGAGAGAAAATAAGACATCATAGCATGGTCCAGCAACATGTTGGTGTTGTGATCCAGATTATGTCCTTTGAAATAATACATCCTCCAGCTATTACCCACTTGTAGAATGGGCCAGAAAACAATTGAAAAATGTACCATGAGCTATAAAAATCCCTCTATGCTTATGCTCATTTCAGATTTCGAACACCAATTTAAATTCAAGATGCATTTAATCATTGTCTTTCCTTAATCCGAGTAAAAAATTGAGAGTCTCACCCCATATTACACGAGTCAAAAGAAAAAGAGATTTAATTGATTTCTTCTAGTAGACCCAACACAAATTAGTTTTTGCATTTTTATATATTGATAGCATATTATAATAAATTCATAATCTAATTACATCTCCAACTTACATAAGTTGGAGCATATGTACTTTTAAGGGCAAAGTTTTTCACTTGCTTGCAAAAAATCCAATACTACAGAACTTTTCCTTCAACTCAAGCATGCATGGAAAGTTGTGCTTAGTTTCAGTCATTGTGCTTGACTTGTTTTGTTTCTTCTGCAACTTCACATGTCCTCTCCTTTTCTCAAGCATACATACAGCGTACAATATATGCAGCACACCCAATGCTTCTTTTATTCTTCACCAACTAGGGAGGGAAATTAAATGACACAGAAATCACAATAGACTATAATTTAGTACAAAGGGATGAAAGTACTTTGATTTATACACATTAGGACAATGAACTCTAGCATGGGCTCTTCCCCTTTTTCTCAATACTTTTCATCTCCTTTCTCTTTTGTCTTTTTGGTTTCAATATGTTCCAACTTTTCTTGGAAAAGGGTGCCTTCCAGTGTACAACTGTACATGTGCTCCCATGCATTTATCTCAAATTTTTGTAGTGGATCAACTCATCTCATACACCAAAGACAAATAGTGCTTTCAGGAAAGTAGGGAATGAGTATTTCCACAAGAAAATGTTGCATACAACTGCCTAATTTGGGTATAAAACCTCAAAAGTCTATATATGCTAGGTAATGTTCATTACACCATCATGCTCCTCTTATAACTTTAATAGATGGAAAACAATAAATTTGGTACCAAGACCCTTTTTTTTAACCTCTCTACATACCAAAAATGCCTATACTACTCATATTCCAAATTTGTAACTAAGTGAAAAGTTCCAAAACTTTCACTCTAGCTATTTTCTTTCGTATTTCAAATATATTTTCATCACATATTTGTGGCTCTCTTTCTAGTATATCTCTTATATGTGTAAGCCATGTTATAAGATTCAGACCAGCCCGGCCAGTTCAACTGGTGAACCAGTCCTTAGACCAGTCCGAGTCACTCATTAATCCAGTTGGTTTTATTTTTTTTTTACCTTGTTTCTTCTTTGAAAGTATACAATTGATAACTTGAATGAGAATTTTATGCAAAAACTTTTTTAAAGGTCGAAATTATAATCCTATCGAAATTAAGGCCAGTAAGATGTGTGTTGTTCATTGTTTTTCTTATTATTTTACTTAGGGTATGTTTGGAGTGTGATGTATTTGAGAAAAATTGTATTGAAATGTGTGAAAATTTTGGTGGGTATTTTTTTTTATAGAAAAAGTATTTTAGAGGGAAAAATGAGAGGGAAGATTTTTTAAAATTATGTGAGAGCAATTTGAATGGGAAAATTTAAATTTTGAAATAAAAATGTGTTTGGAGTGTGATATTTTTATTTGAAAAAATGGCCTACTTTTTCTATTTGCAAATAAAAATGCCTTGTCCCAACATACCCTTAGATGACATTTCTATATCAATTTTTATGAGTGTGGATTTTGGATTTTGTTATGCTATTATGACAATATCAATTGTTTAGTTGCTTGTAAGTTAATATTTTATATTTTCTCTATATTTTGATATTATTTTTATTTTTTATTAATTTTATAATTGACCCACCAGTTGAACCATTGACTCACCAGTTAAACTATTGACTCATTGACCCGAAACCTCGACCGGTTCAATGACCGGTCCGAGTCTGATAACTATGTATGTAAGTATATAATTAAGATTGTTAGCCCAGAAATTTTTTAAATTAATTAAGTATAAGTTTTTGAGCCATAAAAAATGTTTATGGGCCTAAATTTCAATTGTAACAATTATCTTGTAAGAAGAGGAGTTAAAGTCAGAAATATTCTGTTGATTTACAACTCTGTAAGTCAATTTTTACAATCACAAAAATGATAGTAGAAAAATGGAAGTAAATTAGCCTGCTAGATTCTTTTGGTTTATCTAAAAATTTGCTCAATATGGAAAATGTGTGCAGCTTCACAGTACACTATGGTATCATATTTTCAGGGTGAATTTTAATTTTCTTAGCACAGAAATATATGTGATTGTAATGTAAATTTTTATAATTTTCAAACTTATATTTATATGACAACTTGTTCTGCTTTAATTAAACTATTTTACTAATCTTTGAAGTAATTAGCTTTCAATAATAAGCATGATATGCGCATGTGAAAGGTCTATGCAGGATATTCAGACCAACTATTCAAAATCCTATATTCAAATATATATGAAACAAATAATATATCACAAATTAAAAGAATGGATACGTAGGCTCACGCAATTTGTATTAATCTTTGATAAAATGAATAAATAGCATATGGAATAAACATTTTAAAATGTTTAGAATAAGGCTGAGAAATGAATAAATGTTTGGTGAGAAACCTTGGGGAAAAAAATGTCCTACGTTCTTGAGTATTACTACATCAAATAAAACAGGAACTTGTGTATTTTTGTTGTCAATGAATAAATATTCATGAGTAGAATATTATTAGGCATTATGAATATTCGGTTTGATATTTTTATTGTTTATTCTTCATATTTAATATATTTTTTTTTTTATTGTGTTTCAAATTAAATGATCTCTGGATTGTTGATTGTGGTTCAAATTAAAGGGTCTCCAAATGCCACTGATGAGCTGTTTGGATTCTACATCATTACTAGTATGTCAATCCAATACATAAATCATTCTCATATTATTATCAATTTTAGCAAACCAGATGCATATGGAAAATTATTCAAAATACTTTGCACCTATTAAATTCACGAAATATAACTATAGATGCTCTTTTCATTGATTATCATTATTTTAATAAATGCAACTATGATAAAATACAAAATGAATGAACTCTTCTGATTATTTAAAAAAAAAATAGTTAAGCCATAACAACTAACTATTAAGTGTTCAAAAAAAAATTAACTGTTTAATATTCAGACATTTAACTCTGCGATAAATTGTGATCAACCACTTCCTATTGGTACATTAGCATTATTGGTCTAGCTCGGGTTCGAATTCCATAGAATAGATGATATAGATGAGATTGTCTATAATGGTAAACAAATGAAAAGCTTTCTCAAGATTCTTATACTTGAAATTCTAAAATTTTGAAATAATAAGTTGATTGACTTTTCAAATTCATTGTTTCTTTATTGAAACAATTGAATTATATTCCGATTCAATTCAATGGTACCAACGAAATCCCTTAAGAAATGATAGTTTTTTTATTTATTATGAAATAGTAATATCAATTGCTTTTTTGGTTACACCATTTTATGTAAACTTATTCATCACAACTTTATTTTCACGTATATAAAATAGAATACTGTTTATACTATCTCACAAAACACATCAAAACCAAAGAAAAAAAATTATTACCACAATTGATGATCGCATGTCACATTTTAATAATAACAAATTCTTTTCAATTTTTAAGCCATATATGAAAGTCACTCATAATTGTCACATTAATTAACAAAGAGAAAGACATGGGAGTGTTAGTTTATGTGGATCTTTTAATTGTTGTGGTCACAAACAAATAATGACAGTAAGGAATATATAATTAAGAAGAAAAAAAAAGGTTAAAATGATGAATGGAAGGCGACTGATTTATTTTGTTGAAAGAATGGGGACATGATGGGAGTTGGATTCTCACACATGCAGCCTCCAGAAGAGAATGTCTTTTGCAATCATCGCACCCAGTAGTTCCCCATCCAAAAATCTAATCATACTCTCAAAAGAGCTAATCTCTACTTAACTCATCAATTAAACAAATCTCTCAATCTCTTTGCTTTTCTTTTGTACTAATTAACAACTTGTTTTATGCATGCCTCCTCCCCCCCTTTCTGCACTATTCATGAACAGGATCTTTGTCTTCCTTTTTCCTTTGTAGAAAACTAATCCAAGTTTCATTTTTAATTTTTTTTTAATATTAATCTTGACCCGTGATATCAAAGAAGATTCGGTTTGAGTTCGACTAGATTATTTAATACGTAACGAATGTTGATAATTAATTTTAGAACCAACAACCTGACGTAAGACTAAAACTATGTAACGAATGTTAATAATTAATTTTAGGACCAACAACTTGACGTAAGACTAAAACTATGTAAAAATTACATTTTAAAATATTATTACGATTTTTTACGTTTTTCAAAATTATTTCTATTTTGCAATTATTAATTCAAAAAGTGTAAAGCTCAGTTTTGAAATTCAATTCAAGCATCAATTCTTCACGAGTAAGTAAATCACACTTTTGTGGAGTCGATTATTGATTTAGAATTAATTAACTTGGATAAATTAACACAAAATTGAGCAAATTTAGATAAGGGTCAAGTGGGGCATTGATGTGATGAAAAAAAAATAAAAATAAAAATTTATGGTACGTAGGGTGAAATAAGGAGCCCACATCCTTTGAGAAAACAGGCGGCCACATTTTAGGTGTCGGAAGGGGCATCCTTTTCTTGAGATTCCTTTTATTTTATCTCTGGGGAATAATCGGCTGCTACTCCAAGCCTTTTATTTTATTTTATTTTATTGTTTTTGTATTTGCTGTATTGTCTCATTGTATTGCCAACCCAACCAAGAGCGCATCCGTACAAAAAGAACAAACACAAAAATAGCCATAAGAATGTAGTATAAATCATATTTTATTCTATACGTACACACATTTATAGAAACTCAATTATATAGTAAAAATTGAAAAAAAAAATTATCCAGAGTGTGTATAAATTATATTTTAATATATTATTTTATTCTTTTTAAAACAGTGATTGTGAGATAAAAATATATTAAAATAATATAAAAATACTTTTTAAACTACCAAACCACACACTCCAAGTAATGTCAATTTACACGATAACAAAGTTATTAGCTTAGTGTTGCAAAAAATACGACCAATAATCGTTCAATACTTTTACTTTCAAAAATCTCTTTTCCAACATGATGATATGACATGCAAGTAAAATGTTGTCACTTTCATTAGTGAAATTTTTTTATATAAGATAAAGTTACGTATATTATGTCCTAATAATTTGATTCTTTTTCTAATTTTGTACATATAAAAATTTCTATGCATTAAATTGTCCTTTATTTTTATATAAAATTCATTTGCAATAAATCAAATCAAAATGAAAAAAATATATATCATATTACTTGTTCAATACGAAAAAAAAAATAGTCGATCATGCATGTGCTATGTTGACAACTGCCACGTAGGTTTTCCCTCAAAATCATGTAAGATTGAAAACAAAACATTAATGCGTACAAAATCAAAACATATAAGCAGAATATTGAGGACAGGTGGCCTTATTTAGTCCTTTTCAGAGTCTGGTAAAGCAGCGGTGGCCAATAATAATATAAGGTCCGTTCCATTTAATAAGGGGCATATAATGCATGCATATATACAAAATTTAATATGAAAAAATCTGTAAAATGTTGACTAAAATGGAGATTAATTGGTTGAATCAATCTTCCATAAGATTCGTTTGGAGTAATGATATTCATAGTGACTGATGTAGTAAGTATGAAAAGATAAAATTATCCCTTATTATTTTGTATTTTTTAAGGAGGGTAATGAGTGAATTTTGTCTTTTCATACTTTTCACATCAATCACTATGAAAAGTCACTGTAATTAATCACTAAAAGTATAATTACTTCATGTTTTGTTCCAAAACCCAAAAAAAAAAAAAAATGCCTCCACCTTTTGATAAAATCCAATGATAAAAAACATTTGTGTATTGATTTTCTTGAGTCAGTTATATCCACCTTGCTCGAAATATGATAAAATAACAAAATAAATTCTATTATTTGAGAAAATTATAAATACTTTCATTAATTGATTGGTCAAGCTTATAACATTTAGCTTTTCGAAATTTGGTAAAATTATACTACCTTTATTCTAAAAAAAAAAAATTCTACTTTTGATTTAGTATAATTTGTTTTTAAAATTATAAGGTATAACACACTTAATGCATAATTAAATATATACTTTTATATTTTTATTCTTACTTTTTAATTTGAGTCGTACATTGTCATTATTAGTAAAGTTAATATAAGAATTTCTCACTAAAAGTGAACTCTTGTTTTGGGATAAAGAAAATTTTAGAATTGGACTTTTGTTTTAGGACTGATTGAGTAAAACAAACCAAACTAGTAAAAAAAAATTATATGTGTTGACAAATTTATCTCTTAGTCTTTTTTCAATAAGTATTTTATATAAAGTTACACTTGTAACTTTTATTAAAAAAAAATAAAAAAAATTCTTTATATATCGTTAATTAAGTAGATATATTTTTTGTATATTTAAATTTGAGTTTGATGGTTAAAAAAATTGATAAATAAGAAAATTATCAATAAAAATTCTAATTTAAGAAAAGAGTCTACAATTTTAATTAAAATTTAAAATTGTAACATCATATAATACTTATGATCGAATATTATCTATTTTTTCACTTTTAATAGTATATTATTTTTATTTATAATTTTAGTTCAGTAAATTGATTAGTATTTTAATCTTTTCCTACTTTTCAATAGTTAACTTCAGTCAAAGGAGGTGTTTATAATTTTCTTTTCAAACTATGGGGTTTATTTTGAAGTTTACTAAACCTTAAGCGAGATGAATGTAATTAACTCAAATTCTTTTAACATTAATCAAAATTAAATTATTCAAATTATTTAGTTATAGTAAAACATGAGCAAAAACGTTACTAAAAAAAGTATAATAGAAAGATAAGCATAGTGCAAACGCAATCTTTGTGAAGTTTTCAGATTCACTAAAAGAAAAAAGAAAGAAAAACAGGTGCTGTTCATGTGGTAATCTTCCTCTTAATTCAAAGTCATTAATTCGGAATTTTAAATGAATTCCATTTTGATTCAAATGATTTGTCAAACAGAAAAATTCAAATAATTTAAAATTCAAATGTAATAAATTTAATTATACATAATTATAATTCCAATTCAATTTTAATTTCAAAACACCAAACGAACCAAAAAAAAGAGAAAAGAAAAGGATGATATGAACATTGCTATTCAACACAAGGTTTCGAGATGAAAATATGGAGCATTCAGATTGTGTCCAGTCTGCATTCAAGTGAAAACAATCCATAAAACTACTTGATAACAAAACCAAGATTAGCGAAAAAAAAATTGTTTAACATTTTCTAAACTATATATTTAAACTATAATATATATATATATATATATATATATATATGTGGGGTACTGTCTCTCAGATTTAATTAATTTTTTTCCAACTTATTTAAGTGTCCGTTTCTTGATTTGGAAACAAGAATTCGGAAATTTCCTGCCTTGATCTTTTATGAAGCTGGAATAAGGTATATATTGGCTGCATCTCATGTCATATTCTATGATATGGTACAATTTAGTATTATGTGATTAATTGTCACACCCCAGAAAAGAGAGAGAGAGAGAAAGCATGTGCTATATAATTTAACACATAGATTAATAAGCTGCTAATTATAATGACTCACAATGAATACATTTTTTTCTCCACTATATAAACCCTTTTGTCTCTCATTTCGGAATTTACTTAGATGTGTTTAGTTACTCATTTGAATTGGAATTATTTTAAAATCAAAAAAATTCTTTTTACTATATTTGGTTGAATTTTTTTTTAATGATTTCGTTTCTCAATTCATCTCATTCATAATGTCTATTTTGTAATATTTTTAATTTATTAAAATAATTTTATGAAATTCAAACTAAACTTTATGTAAAATATTTTTAATTTTAAACTAATTTTGATTCTGACTAGGAACCAAGCATACCCTTAAAAATTAAAGCAAATTTTGAGCAATTCTTCTAACAGTTTATTGTAGGGGTGGCAATAGATCGTGTTTCGGTTTGCGAGTCATGTTTTGATATGAGCATTACAAATTAATTATGAATCCGAACAGGACCCGCGAACCTTACTTATTTTTATTTTTATGTCTAGTTTTCGTACTAAATTCGGGTCACATTTTGTGAGAGGATTTCGTGTCGTGTCATGAATTGACACCCATAATTTATTACATAAATTATGAAGGATTTGGGGGAAGAAAATTCCCATGATTGATTTTGTCCGTCCACATCATTAGAATTATTGGACTGAATTTCATTACTTTATGGTTTAAATATGCATTTAATATCAAACCCACTTTAATCTCCAAGAAATTTAAATCAGCAGATCATTGCTCAACAGCTTTCCCTCTTAATGCTCTAGCTCTACTCTGCCTTGGCATCTATTTTTCAACAACAAATTTAACTAGGGTGATACATGAAAGGAAATGTTTAGATTTTAAAGTCAGCATTTACAAATTTTTTCATAAAAATAGAGTGTTTTTTTAATTATTAATTATCATTAATGTCACAACAATATTAATTCTATCATGCAACATTTCACAAAATAATATATGCTCAGAGTAATAAAATTTATAATGAAAATTTTTAATAAATTATTATCGAAAAAATATACGATAACTAAAATGACTATTGTTTAAAGATTTTTATCACATAAAGTGTTTACGTCAATCACTTAGAAATTTTATTAAAATTTTCACTTTCTGTATTATTACTCGTACATCTAATAACGTTACATAAATGACATTGAGTAGAAAGCAAAAAATAAGCAGAATATTCCTTAAAACCAAAAAGCCAGAATTCAAGGTAAATAGGACCTGTCGATGAGATGGAAATTTTTGTTGTTGATTTTGAAAATGATATTTGCCTGCATTATTAACTTCTTCATCTACAGTCAAGCCATTATCTCCATGTAAAAAACAAAACCAAAAAAAAAAAAAAAACCCTTTAATATTTAAGTTGGATTCTAAAACGATGCACAAGAAGTCAGATATTTGGGGTCATAAATAAATTCGTCCAAATTTCCAAGTAGTCTCTTTTTATTACAGAATTGTAATTAATAATTAATGGAACTTTGGCAGACAGTCCAGATAATATATGGCCCACGGTACCTCCCAATTCCATCCCAAAACGTCATTAGTAAAAGACAATTCCGCCATTGATCCCTTCTTTTTTTCTTTCTTCTTCTTCTTCTTCTTCTTCTTCCTTCACTGTTTTATTGATGCATGTGTTTACCAAAAAGTCATGAAATGGTGAGAAGAAACCTTTGCTTTATCATAATTACTAAAATGGCCTTCTCTGTTGTTGACCTTGACCAGATCATTACAGTTCACAGCCAAAAAGCTGCTCCATTTTACTCAGAAAATCATTACCATTGGCCTCAGTTGTTGTCAGAGAAGATGGACAAAGTTGTCATTCTACCGGCGTTGGGTTGCCTTAAAAGGAGTTCAAAATTCAAATATAAGAAGAAAAGAGATAACGCTTGCGTGTTCAAGTTTAAAACCTTTTTTAGAGGGGGAGAATTTTTGGAGTGACTTTATATGAAGTAGCATATAAAGTGGAGTAATAATTCCCTTTTCTTTCTTATAAAAGGAATTTACTTTTAGAATTGTTATTTTTATTTTAAAAAATCAATAAAAAAATTGTTATATTATCCACATAACTAAAAAGAATTATATCAACTCAAAAAGTACTCTTTTTTTTTCTTTTAGAACGAAAAAGTAATATTTCGAGCGAGTTTATATCAAAACGTGGAATTAGTTTGTATTTGTAATTTCACCAAAATTAGTGCAAAATTCTTAAGATACCATAATATTGTTTGCAAGACAAGACTCACTCTAAGTATGGCCTTGTGAGAAAGAATCATTACTATACGATGCTATACTATACTAAATACCTAACTTTTCAAGAAAATTATTGAAAATTAAGGGTATATTTTAAATTCTCTTAAAACTTGAATAGTGTCACCCAAATTTGGACATCCACTCAAGTAAAAAAAGGAAAAAAATACCATCAATAGAATTGAAATATAAATGTAATAGATCATATACTTTGGCTAAACCGTATTTATATGCATGCAAAATTTACAGTGACAATTGACAAAGAATAATGAATGCTTTGTTTCTTTGTGGGAAGATGTTTTCTTTTGGTCTAATTGATAGTTGCTGGATCAAGTTTGGAGCGTTATGATTGGATCAAGGATTTCAAGCCTCCACACAACAAATATATAACAAAAAAACCCCTTCTACTCTCTCCCCACTCTCTCCAATCTTCATCTTTCCATATCCACACCCTACCCAAAATCCTCTACTGCTTCTTCGCCCACAAGGATATATACCTGATCGTGATGATGATGAAGAAGGCAGCCAAGGTTTAAGACCTGATCAAGAGGGATGCAAAAGCAAGTTGAGATGATGATTAAAAAAATAAAGCTGAAAAAACCTCATCAAAAGCTTTGAAAGAAAGCTGATCACAACCGAAAGAAAGTTATCAATCCCCTTTTTTCTACTACCATATCCCCTAATTCCTCCTCATGGTTGCTGCTGTATCTGTATCTGCATCTTCTTTTATTATCCCTTCATCCATAGTTCATAATATTCATCATCAAGAGCTACTACAGTTCAAGGGTCGAGGAAAATAAAAAAGAAAAAATTGATCAAGAACCAATATGTTTGGCGCTAGTACTATTAATCCATCCTCATCTTCCGAGCCATTTTCTTGTGGGGAAAATGGAAATATCAGCAAAAGGAAAAGGCGACCAGCAGGAACTCCAGGTACGAATACATATAGAGAGTTTGATATTGAATAACACTAGAATTCAAATTGAATGATGGATTTTGTAGCTAAAGATTTTTTTTTATTACATAATTAGATCCTGATGCTGAAGTGGTGTCTTTATCGCCAAAGACTTTGTTGGAATCGGATCGATACGTTTGCGAGATCTGCAACCAAGGATTTCAACGGGACCAGAACTTGCAGATGCATAGGAGGAGGCATAAGGTGCCGTGGAAATTGCTGAAGAGGGAGACTCCGGTGGTGAGAAAGCGTGTTTTTGTGTGCCCGGAACCGAGCTGCCTTCACCATGACCCTTGTCACGCTTTAGGTGATCTTGTTGGGATAAAGAAGCATTTTAGGAGGAAGCACAGTAATCAGAAACAATGGGTTTGTGAGAAATGTTCAAAAGGCTATGCCGTTCAGTCTGACTATAAAGCCCACCTCAAAACTTGCGGTACTCGAGGCCATTCTTGTGACTGTGGCCGTGTTTTCTCAAGGTTTTCTATATTCTTTGCTTTTTTCTTGTGCGTGTATATGTGTGTGTGAATTCTTCTCCTTCTCCTTCTTCTTCAATGGGGTGTTGTTGGTGGGATGCTGCTTAATTTCTTCTCTTCAATTCCTACGGCCCCCCACATCAATTCATACAAAGGTGATTGAGAGAGAGATTAATTTATTTTGATTTCTCAAAATTTTTAGCAATCAATTAATCCCTTTTCTTTTTAACGTAATTTCTTCCCAACAAAATGTAATATTATCCTAAATTTTGAATATTTTTTTGTCCTATACAACTTTTAGTACATCTAGATTTCCTTGAACTAATATGTTAATGTTGCCAAGTGATCCTATATTAGTTTTTAATGAATAAAACATAGTTAAAAGTAGTGTTGAACACAAGAAAGAGGAGCAGGAGAATTTGGGATTTTCGACTTATGGCGGCCAAATAATTTATTTCGGGTAAGTCGTAATAGTTTGCTGACGGTTAAGTTAACCAAGTTTTGAACGCTCAAGTCCTGATAGGTCAGTGTTCATACTTTGTTTAAGTAATAAAAAAAAATTGATCATCTCTAAGTGTCTAAATCCAAATCCAATTATTTAATTTATTCCATGTGTAATTGATTCCTTGTTTATTAGTATCATATTCTTTTCAAATCCACTAAATTGACTTCTTCTAAGATATTCCTTTCTTAATAAAGGACGTGATTAAGATGTCAAAAGTTTTAACTTGTATATTCCAAGATTGCTATATTTAACACATTAAGAATGTTTAGTTATTCAAACTATTTTGTTCATTTGTTGATCATTTTGTGGCTTGTTTGCATATATCCCTACTTCTTTTAATGTCTTGATCTTTCTTTTTTATCTTGTTTTCTAGCTGGTACCCATCTTCATCAATGAATCATATCATTCCATTTGAACATGTCCTTGCTCAACTTTTCCAGTACACGTAGAATCATTACATTTTTTTAAAATCTTCCTATCATAAATTCAGAACATAAATTATTTTCTAAAAATGGTTCTTTTGATAATTTTTTCCTAGGGTGGAGAGCTTCATCGAGCATCAAGATGCTTGTAACATGGGTAGAATCCGATCAGAATCAAATTCTTTACAGCCTCCAACAGCTTGTCTTTCTCGAACAGCTTCAAGCCCAAGTCCCTCGAGTGATACAAATCTGAGTGCTTCTCCATGGCCGGTTTTAATGGCAAAACCAGTACTTATGGATGCCAAATTCCTCAACCCCTCAAGGGATTCAAATAAAGCTCCAAAAAATTCCAATCCCCATAATCTGGAGCTTCAACTCTTGACCACCTCATCAGGAGGTCCTTTGGATATCTCCATTTCTAAAAAAGATGAAGATCATTCAGCTTTGCTGCAGTTGTCGATCGGTTCGTCTGATTTCAGTGACAAAAATGATCAGATGGAGAGTGCAAATGCAAGCAGAAGTATAAACAGATATTCACCAAGGGAAAGTATAAGTAACAGTGAGAAAACTAATAACATGGCTGCGTCAAGACTTAAAGAAGAAGCAAGAGAACAGTTGGGAATGGCCATGGCTGAAAAGGCTTATGCTGAGGAGGCAAGAAGACAAGCCAAGAGGCAGATTGAATTGGCTGAGCAGGAATTTGCTAATGCTAAGAGAATAAGGCAACAGGCTCAAGCAGAATTGGAGAGAGCTTTGGCCTTGAAAGAGCAAGCCACAAAGCAAATCAACGCCACTATTTCGCAAATCACTTGCCAAGCTTGTAAAGAAAAGTTTCAAGCTTCAAAAATTGCAAGAGGACATGGTGGTGGTGTTCCAAATGAGATGACAATTAGCTACATATCTTCTGCTTTGACAGATGATGAAGTTGCCAAAGTTGACAGGATTGTTCATCCCAAATATTTACTACATTGAGCCAAATCAATCTCTCTCCATAAACAAAGGGGAAGTTAAGAAATAATTATTAAAGTTTGTTTAATTTTAGATATAATTTTTTTTATCAATGAATACACCAACAAAGACTAGTGAGTGTTATGATAAGAGCCTAGTTGATGTGATTAAGGGTTATTGTAATTTGTATCTAAATTAAACTTGATGATATTATTTGTTGATTCAATCAGCACATGCATGGGAAATATCATATGCTTGTAATATTTAAGTAGTAATCTTTAATTACCAAACTATTATATATACTAATTTTTTGAAAGATTCATTATCATAACTTCTATATTTCTTCCATTGTACAATTTTAATCATTGAGTGGGCTACTAGCTAGCCTAATGTATTAGTTCCAGAAGTACTAAATGAAACTAATTAATTAGTTCAAGGTGAATAAATTATATGGTCTTTCTCTAGCTTTTGGTAGTGTTATTATAATTTGTGATTGGACTATTTGGAGATCTTTGTTGGCTGTGGTGGTCAGAAAATGGGGGTGACCAACTGACCAAGTGCCCAGCACTAGAGGACAGTGCCGGTATTGCCGTAAGGGAAAAAATATTTGAATGAATCAAAGAGGGGGCTCACAGTCTCACCAAGGGAGAGAACTACAGCCTGCCTGACTGTGTGAGTGCGTGAGAGAGAGAGTAAAGGAATCAGATAATGGTCCTTTTGCTCTGCAGTTTCTGAACCCCATATAAATGTTAATGAAAAATTTGTCATGCCATGTTTTTCAGTGCCGAGGTTGTAATGGTTGATGCCAGTCTCGTCGCTCTCAAACATCTATAGCACACAGACACAAACAAACTCCATTCATCACACTTCATCAGAATCAGTGGGGGGCGGGAACGCAGCAGCAGCACTGAGTGAGTGAGCAGTTATCAGCGCAGAACGCAGCATCTTTTCCATGTATGCAGAGACCATTGCAAAGCTTCAACTTTGAGTTTAGGGAAAAGTCTAAACTAACTATTACGTAAGGTTGCTGTTGTCCTTCCTTCCTGTGATCACCAAACTCAAAAACCATGAGTGGGGAGGTCAATTATTAGCCAAAAGTTCTTCCCCATTCATTTTCCCTTTGACCACTTGGCCCTCCTCACTTGTGAGAATCCAACAAGGATAGGTTAATTTACAGGTCCGAATTTCAAGGAAAAAAATTAATGAAGGATAATAAGGAAGATGAAAACACGAAATTTTTTTAATATAACACAAGTGATTTTAACCACTTAAGCTCATCTTTAATTCTTACACAATCAAAGAAGCGTTTCATGAGTGTGAATTGGTGTTTATAATAAGGTAAGTTTGCTTTATATGTGTTCTCCATACCCAACACTAACAAGAAGTAAAAAGTGCATTCGCTTTGGAAAAGTTTTCTATGTGACCCTTTTCCATTACTTAGGTACACATTCTCCATCACCTAGAATAAATAAAGTTAAAAGTATAAGGAGGCACTGATAGTGAAAAACAAAAGAAACTATTACATCAAATCTGGGTTCAAATCACATTTTATCACAAATGTCTCATGATTCTAATCACACAATAATTATGACAAATTAAGAGCTTGTAACATAAATTCTCATCTTATTTTGGGACGTCTAAATTTTGTGCATGAATATTGATAGTGAGGATGTGTGTGTGGACATCACCTTCAAAGGGTACGTAGATTAATTAGGAGCCATGGATCTCATCTTTACAACTGTTCTAATGAGTTCAATCACTTGTGGCCGATCATACCTGTCCCTTCTGTTAATTGTTTAACAAGGAAAATGAAATGAAAACAAAAACCCTATATGGGTACAATCAATTGCAAAAAGACAATGAAGAAAATGCCAACTTTTGTTGATCCTTGATTAGACTTGCGCCCCATGACATCCTTTATTGTACATAAGAACTTTAGAAAAACAACTAGAAGGTGCTCGCAATGAGAGTCATTTAATGTAGAAAATTTTCATACCTTTCCCAGTATAGTGATGTCTTTTTACTATTCTTGTCTGCTAAGATGTCCTACGTTATAATCTATATATTAGCCTTCCATTTTCTCATCCGTGTTTGATTTTTTTCTCCTCCTTCCATGCATTGTTATTATTTCAAAATTGCCTCAAAAAGAGAAGAAAAGGAACATGCGATAGGCCCATTCAGATGGCAGTGTTCTTTTTAAGTTCATATCAACTGAAAAGCTTGATTATTAACTGGTTAAATGTATGTACTTCTTTTTGACCTTCAAAAATGATTTGTTTTGTTTTTTTTACAGCATGCAATGTTTGTCAAAAACAATTCTTCACTACATCTCATTTTTACAGTCACATTTAATCGACTTTCTGATTAAGGAATTCATTATTGGCTCAATCATATATTTTTATTAATTTACTTAATTTATGTTAGATGAAAACTTGAAATATTTTTAAAACTTAGACACATTGAAAATAAAAATAAACATAAAAATTTTCCAAATTCAGAAAGTTTAACTAAAATGTCGAGTAAAAATGACCGTTTTAGTGGGACAGAGGGAATAGTAATATGCGTTTACATAGAGTAAAAAGTATGTTGTTTGAGCAAAAATCTTGATGATGCAGTTGATTCCAACGACTACATTAGATTTTGGTCGCTCAAGTGTACTACCAAAGTAGGTATATGTCCTAGGCAGTGGCATTAAGTCTAGCCACGGAGGCAAATTTATCTTAGATTTCCTATTTGCTTTAAGAATTTTTCGACAGTACGTACCACATTACTATCAAACAAAGGGCGGCTTACGTTGAAGGGCCTGCAAATTGTGGCAGGCCTTCCTGATCAAGCTTCAGCAAAGGTGACCCCATTTTCACAGTGTTTTTGTCTTAATTCTGTGGAAGGCTTTAAGCAAGCAACATTCCCATGTTACTATTTTGTTAGAGAAAAGACTATAGCGTGTGTAAGCTAGGTGCATGTTTTTATTTGATTGAGTTAAAATTTAGGCTCTTGTAAGAGGAATAACATTATTTTTGTTACAAAACAGAAATTTCTTAGATGCTTACCTAAATTTGTTTATCCCTACTAAAAAGAACCAAAAAAATGCCATGTTCTTGAGACTCCCTTGTCATTGTTCCTATTTCTTTTTCTACTTCAAAAAGAAAAGAATAATGAAACCAAACTCTGTCGTTTATAAAGAGAATAAATTCGAATTAAGCAAAATTCAACCCTTATCTTATTAAGAAAAAATAATTATTCTTGACGATCAAGTTGCGTTCAATTCTCGAACCCCTTTAACATCATGAAGTATATTCTAAACATAAACTTTTATCCAACTTTACTTCCCAAAAAAAAAAAGAAAAAAAGAAAAGACACGTTCATTCAAATTAACAATGTATCACAAAATGCTCTCTAAAGAGGCAAAATTCGAAGTGGAAAGGTCAAAATATAGTATGACAAAAGTGGCATTCGAGTGGGGGCGTAAGTGATGAGTAGGGTTTTCCACAACTATTGGGGAAAATTCACTTTTACAAAAACAAAAAAGTATAACAAGGGAAGACGAATTAATCTGCCCTCTGTAACAGCAAAGGGCTCATTGAAAACACTGTGGATAACGTTAAAAAAGAGTTACCTTACCTGGCTAGCTAGTCATGTGATGGGATGATGACCTTTTATTGTTTGACTCTATGCCTACCTGATTGATGTGTGTCCCATTATTTCTGGGGCAGATGCCTTTCAAAAACTGCCAGTGCCAGCAGCATATATATCTATAGAGAATCTTATTCAATTCCTGGAGGAATTCATTTCTTTCAGGGAATTTATGGCGTGCATGTGTAAATTCTTCTTGATGTTTGTTTCTTGCTACATTTTTCCATGTAGTATTTTCTTTTTCTTTTTTTAGAGGAGAGCTAGGCTTGTTTTTATTTTATTTTATTTACTACATCCGTTTTGAAAAAAGAGTTAAATTTTAATTTGATATAAGTTTTAAAGTTATAAAATATAATATATCTCATGTATTATTAAATTTATATTTTTTATAATTTTATTTTTACTTTTTAATTTAGGTTATATATTATTATTATTAATAAGTGTAGTACAAGAATTTCATGTCAAAAATAATTTTTTTTTTTGTTAATTTTTGGACAAACAAAACTTTTAAAACTGATTTTTTTTTGTTTAGAATGGAGGGAGTATTTTTTTAAAAAAAAATTTGTATTTTCACATCCTATGCAATTGGCAACAGAAGGACATGATGCATTGTTTGAAGATTGCTTCTTTAGATTAGTAATTTGTAGGCATTTAGCGTATGTATGGATTACGTTTCAAAATATATTTTACATTTTTTGAAATAGTAATTGTGAAATATAAAATATATTAAAAATAAAAAATATATATATTTAGAATTACAATTCACACACACTCTTAGTAAAATATGATTTTGCTTTTATATTATTGAGATGGAATTAAAAAAAAAATTCCCAATTACTTAATTAGGCGTTGTGTAATTTCTTCATTTTTCTGAAGTTCTTGATACTCCTGTCACAAGCTACAAGCCTACAAATAATTGAATTTTCTTTCTTTTTTATTGAATAATTTTTAACATCTCTCTCTACTTATATTACTATTATAAGATAGGAAGAAGGTCCAATCATACTATCATTGACATATTCTGACACACCTTTATTGAAATTTATACACCATAAATTGTACACTTTTGGTAGAAATTACTTAGCATAAACCTTAAGGATAAGACTCCATTCCAGAAGAATATCCTAGTTCTCCCTAGAATTTCTAGAACTCAAGACACCTGGATGATACTATATTAAATCACTTCCATGTACTAATGTTCTATTTGTGGTCCTTGTGGAAGTTGGTCATTTAAGCTTCACCAAATTTCCTCAAAATTCTTTTCGATGTTGATATATAGAAGAGCAATTTCTTTGGCTAATTTCACGTTTTTTTTCACGTTTTAAAATCTATAATAAGTACAAATTTTCTTTTCTTGATAGAAGAACTATGATTTTTGCCAAATAAAGGATACATGTATTAAGATTGTGACAATTTGGTCCTATTAAAAAATTATCCATTTTCAAGGGCGTAAAATGATTATTTACCAAATAAAGGATACATGTATTAAGAATTATTTGCCATAATTCCATAATTTTCAGGGGCGTAAAATAATGTTAGTCCAAGGAAACTGCCAAACTGTAAACATTATTAACTAAAACTGTTAAAAACATTAAATAAAGGTAAATCTCATATGTTTTAACCATTATATTCTTAAAATTTTCCATCAATTATTTTTAAATTATTATAAATTGAAACTATAAATATTAAATTTGCCGATCTAAATGCTTTGAAAGCTAAAACTATTGAATCCCTAAAAATTGAAAACTAAAACTATCTGAAAACTCAAAATAAAAATATATGTGTGTGTTTGAAAATTGTTTTTCCAGCAAAAAGAAGGTTTGAGTGTGAAATCAATATTGTCCAACATGGTATATATGTCCTCACATGTGGGACCTTTTTTCCCATGCTTCTAATTCTAATTTAATTCAATTCTTAAACTTTCAACCAATCAACAAAGCTAAAATTAGTGAACAAATTAATTCTTTTAGTACTAATTTTCCAGTCTCTAACAGTGATATATTTTATTGCAGATTATCAGGTCCTTTTGATGGACTTAAGGATCCACTTAATTAAACAAAACCATAAGTAGAAGATAAATCCAAACTTTTTCTATTCTTGAGGTGTACTGGGATGGAATATATTGTTCCATGGAAGTCAGTGAAAGTGAGCTAGCCAGAAACAGATGTAATGCTGGCTATTTAATGTGACAGTAAAATGACACTACATACTTTTGTTGTCTATCCTCCATTGATGCCAATATTCTATGGAATGTCTATGTTCACTGCGTCGGCCTGTTGATGTTGCTAGAGAGGATATGATGATGCAAGAGGAGAATCCAACTTTTCTTTTTCCCCTGTTTTTTTTTGTTTTAGTGAAATGGGATTCATTTTATTTATTTATCTATTGTTAATTTTTGGGAAAATGAAGATGATGAAAATCAGACTTTCATTTACAAAAGTAAAATAAAATGAAAACAAAAAAATCAAACTCAGAAGATGTTCTTTTAATCTCTTATGAAACTCAAAAATTCATAATTCAACTCTTCGAATAACACTGTTTGCTCCCTCCATGGGGCTATTATTTTGGTAAAGAGGACTTGATGTTGCACCACAGGAATCCAACTCTTTTGAAGACCACTTATCCTCACAATGAATTTACTTCTTGTCTCTTTAGCTGTAGTTTTTTGTGTTGTGATTATGAGTATGCGTGCTAGTGCAGAATGGAATCCAAATAAAAAGTGCCAACATTTAACATTTCATTTCCAATTTCACAAATTTGGAAAATATTCTATAAATTAAGAGGTAATAATAATTGATATTTATATTAAAAAGGTATAACTTCGAATTATGTATTATTAATTAAAGGCCTAAAAGTGTACATCTTATACTATATAAAATTGTATATTTTTAACAAAATAATATGATATGCTATGTTTTTGATAATCAATTTATATCCTCATTGATCATATCAATTCCAAGCTCTCTTAAGGAAAAAAAAAATTCTCAAAAATGTGTTATAGGGAATTTATACATGTATGCTTAGTTAAAAATCATCTGGATGAATTAGAAGGATTGCAAATATTGAAGCAATGGATTATGGACACCTATAACTGTGTTAAATTAGGGACCATTTTGCTAAGTATTATTATCTGTATTGTTGGGAGTGACACTCATTTATATCTGACTTTGGTAACGGCTGGTTTCTACCTTAAAGAGTTCACAGGTTATTGAAATTATTATTGCCGATGTCCTTCCTCGTGTGCTCATATTATGTACTTTTACCTTCCCAATTACACAACGAATCATTGATTAAAAAATAATAATAATAATAATAATTCATACGCACGTAAAGTCCACATGCAACATATCTTTTATATTCATTTAATAATGTATGAACGGTAAAAACTAGCGTATTTATTTAGACTCGAACTTATAGGGAAAAAAAGTCTATTTATATATGATGGAATTATTATACATTATTTATTGACCAAAATATTAGGTTATTAGGGAAAATCAATATACTTTTAATGTACTGTCAAATCACGATAGAAATAAAATATTGGATCTAACTCGGTTTTGAAATCAAAGGTAATAGTTATGAATTTTAATTTTGACTAATGATATTCACAATTTACCTTTTGTTATTAACACTTTTTCTCATTAAAGATATAAAATGTTTTACAGATTATATTTTTTGCGACGAAATTAGTAAAATAGTAATATTATCACTTTTTTTTAACTTTTTGCCAATTTGATTCAATTATATAACTAAATGGGATCTAAGAGTACAATAAAAATTTATTACTACTTTAAAGCTTTCAATTCATTCCCCGATTGACTTCTCAACAAGAAACATATCTATTTTTGATGAGATATACATTGCACCTGCTTTCAATTATGCACAGATTCTTTCCACGTTTAGAAACCATTATAAACAGCAAAAGAAGAATACATCACTATGCATAAAAATTACTACGATTCCTTGATAAATATAATATAATGGGATCAAGAGTGGCTAGGGTTGAGGTTTTACTGGGCAGAGCTTACGTGAACCAAAGGTTCTTTCAGTTGTCTTGGGCACAAAAAATTGAAGCCCTTTAAGCTTTAGAGAGCGAGGCTGCAAACGTATAATTGCACGTTTTGGCTCTTTTCTAAAGGAGCTTTTTGATCTTTTAGATTTGATGCTTTGACTTATGGACTTGTCCAGGGAAACTTCTCTTTTTGGATTTTAAAGGTATGTCGCCCCACCCACATGGTCTGTTTCTTGACTTATCACAAATCAATATTATTATTATTATTATTTTTTTTTTTGGGATACTTTCAATGGTCATTGTAAGATATGGTATAAACTAGGGTACTTGCAAGGGGAAGGGGGGGATTATGAATTATGTACATAAATGATCAAAGATTCCCAAAATCAATGAACCCCATCATTCTTCATGCATTGATGATTGGGGTTTGTTGGGACTAACTTTATCTTCTTTTTTTCTCAATAAACATACGTATAATCACTCATGCATGTCTACTTTATATATAATAGATAAGATTTTTTTTGAGGGGAAAAAAACAAAAGAAAAGAAAAAGAAAGAAACTATTGGACTAGTACTATACTGCTGCTTCTGTTTTTCCATCTTTTTCTCTTTTTCTCTCTATCTTTTTCTTTAGATCCTTCTTCACAAAGTATATGTCATTTCAAAGAAAGCTTTTTGGTTGTAAATAATACTTTTGTTATCTTTATTCTTTCCAACGTGTGTGACATGTTAGTTGTTACCCCCTACGAAAACTCTTTTTGGGTGTCACTTTTTGTTTGTTTTATACATTGATATAAATCCCATAATAAGCATCGGCCATTACATTTTTTTTTTTAATTATTGTTCACCACTTATTCTCAAATTTGTGACATATCCCATTAATTACGAGGGTATGTATGCATATCCAACAAGAAGAAAGATCCAAAATTTTCATTAAGGTCCATCAAATCATCCATTCACCATCAACCTAGCTATCAAGAAATAGTGTTCAAATCTCAAACAAAATTTCCAGAAAATTATGCAAATGAACTATACTACATATCATGCATGGGATGGATGTCAAAATTTGTGACTCATTCCCTTAATTATTGGGGTATATATATCCAACAAGAAACAAGGATACAAAATTTCCATTGAGTCCCCATCAAGGCATCATTCATCATCAAAATATCAAGAAATATTGTTCAAAAGGAATCCTAAATAAAATGTTCATTAATGAATTCCATGTAACACTATATCATGGGATGCTTTTTGTGTAGTATTTGTCTTTGATGTATGATGAGATGAGAATGAGACGATCCACTAGCGTGGTTTTAGATTGATGGTGGCAGCACATGGATCTAAAAGAGTCTTTCTTCCCAGAAAAGGTTAACAAATTGCAACCATAAAGAAAAAGAGAAAGGAGATGAAAAGAAGAGAGGAGGGGAAAAAGAAGGAAAAAAGGAGAACAACCCATGCTACCCCCTCAGTCCTAATGAATGGGGTAAATGTACTTTCAACCCTTTTAAATTGTTATTTTAGTTTTCCCCTCGTTGGAGAAGAATAAAGGTAACATTGAGTGTGTTGTTTGTGTGTGCAGTGTCCATTGTACATATATAGTGTGTGACTATGTCAGAGAGAGAAATGTTAAAAAAAAATAAAATTCTGAATTGTAGAAGAAACAAGAATTCCAAAAGCACATGATATGATGGAACTAAATACAACTTTCTATGGTTGGGATGAAGGAATTTCAAAGGAAAAAAAAAGAAAAAGGAAAAGGGTTTAGCTTTTTTGGCTTGCAAATGACAAAATGTATCCTAAATAGCTTAAATTCACTAGAGGAATAGAGGGCTGGTTCTCCATCTGTCTCTTTCTAGTTTGGCTTATGTCCACTGAAAAACCATTGAGGAAGTCATGCAATAGTGGGCTTCTTTGCCCATATCTATCACTATGATTGCTAATTCTTTTCTGAGCTGTTTGGAAAATGTCTTTCTACTAATATGGTACAATACAATGAATAAAGATATACAGAGAATAAATAGTGGTTTCACTATAGTTGAATGACCAAAGGATTGGATAACCTTCTCTATCACATTTACTGCAAAGTCAAATTGCAAAAATAATTACTCCTTAAAAAAAAATCCAATTTTTGTGTGAATTTTTTTATTACCTTTGTTAATAATGTACAAATTAAATTAAAAAGTAAATATAAAAATAAAAAATTATGCATTTAATGGTGCATCAAACATGTTGTAATTTAAAATTTAAAAACATTATACCAAATCAAAAGTGAATTTTATTTTTTTCGGACGGGGGGAGTGTGAAATACACAATGTCGTAGTTCTCGTGTATGTAAAAAGGGATAGGTGAAAATCAAACCCTCATGAAAATAAAGATATTTAACCTCTAATTTTGGAGGTATTTGTATTTGTCACGAATAATAACACAATAAGGAAATGAGTATTAACATTTTCCCAAATACAACATTCCTAGTTACTTTACTTTCATTTAGAGAAGTGGCATCAGTATCCATTTGGTTCCTAATTAGGATTGGAATTAATTTGGCATTAAATATATTTAATATAAATTTTGGTTTGAATTCTATAAAAAAAAAATTAACAATTTAAAAATATTATAAAATAGACATTATCAATGAGTTCGAAACTTGGAATAAATTAAAAAAAAATCATAAAATTCAACTAAATATACAAAAAGAAATTCTCTACTTCCAAAGATAATTTCAATTCTAATAACAAACCAAACACACCCTCAATGAAGTTACAATTGAATCAAAACCAGGCAAAAAGATGAATCATACATACATAACTATATTTGTGGTAATTCCATTGGAAGACAAATAAAATGTCTAGAATTAATGACTATTTGCCTTTAAATTGTGTTGTCATAATTGATGAGATAATTAATTTGTGTGACAACTTTGTTTTGGCTAAGTTTCATTAATGGTTTAAAACTCCCCTCTTTTGGATCCAATGCAAAATTTCTCAACAGAATATTAAAGCCCGGAGCCAATCTCTTCACATTGAGATATGGGCCATTTTCGTGAAATCCAACGCAAGTAAAAATCGCTATTAAGAGGACTGAAGTCCTTTACAATGCTTTTGGACTGGGCCTTTCTCGAAACCCAATCATTTGTCATTGTTTCCAAGATAAACTTAAATAACGGGAATCAATATTATTATCTATAAAGAGAATAAATTTATTGTTGTCTATAAAATAGTGGGAGTCATTTATTTTTACCTATTTCTATAAAGAGAATAAATTTTAAACTAGAGAGTGTAAGAGTGAACCTCTTATTAGCCAGATGTTTTAAAAAAAATATTTTATACATCCGTTACACCATATGAGATAGTATATTTAGAAGAAATTAGGCAATAAAAATATAATTTTATTGGTTAAAGGATGCATAAAATAGGGGATTAAGATTCTAATTATTTATCAAAATTAGTTTACTTTATAAAAAAAAAAGAGTGAATATAACTATTGCAAAAAATATTTAGTATGTTTGCTGAAGTTTTAAATGATAATGTCATGTTTTAGATTCAAAACCAACATCCAATGATTTTAGTTTGTACATCTATTGGCCTCCCCATTATGATTTTAGTGCAATTTAAACTAATAGTTTTTTTTTTTAAAAAAAAAGATGTTTGAAATAATATGACCAATTTTGTGTAATTAATTTTTGTCAACAAAATTATAAACTCATCACTGAATTATAAGAAAAATGTTACCCTTGCAACTAGGAATTTATGTATAACTCAATAGAGTACATTAATGGTATTACAAGCAATTTGAATGATTTATTGTAAGATTGTAGCTTACATTAAATTAGTTTCCAATTAAGTTATTATAATTTCGAAGTGACATTAAGCATTTGTTTCCTCTTGGATACAATTATATATGGTATGGTTTGAACTTTGATAAAATGAAGTTACATTTTTTTGTTTACTCCCATTTGGTTCAATAGAGATGGGTACAGTTGTTATTTACCTCTAATTCAAATCAGAATAGAAACAGAAATCCTTAAATCAATCACTTGGTCCATCCAAAAAAAAAAGAGTTCAATTTTAAAATCTTTTCTTGTAAAAAAAAATTACTTTTGAAATGAAATTCTTTTGTATGGTTATAATTAAAAAGTAAGAATAAAAATATATAATTATCTATTTAATAATGCATTAAATATATTGTAAATTTTTTAAAAAAATTTATACCAACCCAAAATAGACGCTTTTTTTTTTTGGGACGGAAGAGTATTTATTTTTAACGTGGAAGGATCTACAATATTGTTGCCTAAAAGAAAAAAAAAATTAGAGTATTGTTCCCGCATGTTCATAAGTCGAAGTTTAATAAAAATAAATATGCTACACTAAATTATTTTATAATATTAGGAAATTAAATGTTGCTAAATTAAAAACATTTATGCACCTCCCTAATTCTAAGAGAGTATATAATAGTGATGTTTGACAATTTCCATTATGATTGCTTCTCCAATTTTTTGCTAGGTTGTGGAAAAAACATGTGCAATTAATAAGCCAACACATAATCAGAGATGTTATTGGTACCCCTTTTAAATAGAAAACTTTGCATGTGCTTTATCACAAGAAATTACGTGCACATATGATAAAATAGTAACCAAGAACTAAAGCCCTCCAAAACTGAACTGGAGCCAACACACTTTCTTAACTTTAGGCAACAATTGTACAAGTAAAGAAGAATAGCATTGGGTTGGCCAGGATGAGATGACATAAAATTCTTGCAAGTTCTAGATTGGATCTTCAAGACATGAAATGTGCATGTAGAAAGTGGCAGAAAAAAATTAGAAAGATTTTGGATGGATTGCATTTTAAAATATGTTTTTGTACTTTTTGAAATAAAAATTTTAAGATAAAAATTATTTTAAAAGACTTAAATATATTTTGAAACGCAATTTATGTCTACCTTTACATTATCTTTTAAGTTGAATGTCATGCAATTCATGCAAAGAATGGCACGACTTCTCAAATGTGAGATCCTGTTGCACAAATAGCATAATATTACAAGGATTGACTCACTTAAAATATCATAACACTGGGAGCCAGTATATATTTAATTATTTCCTTTAATCCAGTGAATGAACTATACATATTTCTATAATTTTCCCAGAAATTAATGAATTTATCGAATCAGTTTCAACAAGAAACAAAAGGGGAAAAGTAATTATATGTGGAAGGCAGCATTGTAAACTGTGAAAAAAATCTATGAGACCATGTTAGTTATTCTTCTTCATTAGTCCTGCCAAAAAAGTTTCCAATTCCATTCACAATGTAATCTAAAGATCGAAAAATCGGACCAAAACAAGAACGTAATGGAATCCTAAAAAAAACATGCCAACATGAGGGAGAAGCAGTATAATTGTTGAGTTTCTCACAAAGTTCAGAAAGCCAATCTTGATCTCTGCTGGCAGTAATCGTTGCAGACTGAATATAAGCTGAAGCTGCATGCTTGACCAGCTCATTTCGGATTGAAATGGTGGAAGAATCAAATATGCTGCCCTCAGTGGATCCTAGGAACTTTGGTGATGAAGTCAGAAGTAAATCTTTCAAGCTTGTGTATCTAGGATCATCAATGTCTGAATCTTCTTCTCTAGAAATGATGGAATGAGTCGAATCAAATCTAGGTCTAAACGAAGGTAATTTTTTCAGCATCGGAAGTTCAGTCTCCATTTCTCAAATACCATTAATTCAAGGTTGTGAAAATGTTTCATGGAAAATTTCTTTCATGGGACTTTGACAAAAGCCTTGGCTGGACATGGCATAATTTGTTGTTCATGAATACTTTTATCAATCTATGATCATTCATGTCTCATACTTCTATGTTTGATGTCTCCAGGGAAAAGAAAGAAACCTTCTCATCATCATTCAACTTTTTGCAAGATTGAAATCTTTTACAGTCACATACTTTTTTGGTTCTAACATATGGCTCATACTTTTGTAAGTTTACCTATTGTTAAGGGAGGAATTGAACACTTGAGAAACGCTCATTTCTTGGCTATCCTGTGAAATAGGATGATGCTGTTTTTACTTTATATAAGTGTGATACAATTTCCTCGTTAAGATCATGACCCTATACACATGGGATTTTTTCCTTTGTACATGAATTCATCATGTGGTGTTGTGACGGAACATTCCGAGTTTTTCTAACATCTGCTAGTGTGAGTTATATACGTATTAGGGAAATTTTGTTTGGGTTCAATTCAACTTGTACATATGAACTGGTAAATAAATCTTGAAAGAGTTGTCTTTAAAAAAAAAAGAGAATGCTTTCATACAACTAGCCAGGAAAGTAAGAATTAGAATTGAATCAAAAACTACCCACGTTCATCCGTTTGTAAATGAGATTTGGAAATATACAAGTCATAATCAATTTAGTGATTTCCAATTTTCACAATTATGCAGTGAAAAAATTGAGAGTAGAAATAGAGAAATATATTGTGACGTGAATGAACTTCATAAAAAGATTAAGTGAATATCCCAAGAAGAAGGGAAATTTATACTCCATTCATTCTTGATCTAGTAGTACTTGTTAATACAAAATGAGTGTCTTATCACTCGAAACTTCATGCTGTTTTACAAACAACTGGTTCACTTGAAACCATACAAAAGATCAGCTTGAATGAGCAGCTGAAAACGATCTGGTACGAGGTCAACTAAATCAAACACATCCACTGGATGCGCATTGTTTCAAGGAAGAGTTATCGATACTAAACTATTGATCAGTTACAATTACGTTAGCTGGACTGCAATCTTCTGGTAGAAATGGATTCAGAAAGAGCTGTTCCATTGCGAAAGAGTTACAGGGGAATGGAGTTCCAAGCTTTTGAAATGATTCTGAGACACTCGTGGCCATACGACTTAAAGATTATACAGCTTTTTCAAATCCACCAAGGGTTAAATTATTCAGGCAACACTGAAACATAATATCGTCATTCTCAGTCCATTCAAAAATCAATTCTTGCATTAAAATGTGACTGAGCTCACCTAAAGCTTTCACACAATGAGCAATTCATGCCACTAATCATTACACATGCATTTACGTTTCAGAAGTCACGTACAACGGCGAAAATTTGTATCTACTTCGGATGGGTATGCATGCGTCAATAGAGAGAGATATTGATAAACATTACAGGTAATTTTAGGCAGAGGCCTGAGGATGGCACTCATAGATTTAGAAGACAAAGGAAAATTAAAGAACAACAAAGTCCAGAATAAATTCATCCTACCAAAGAGAATGCGCTTGATCAACAATTCAATAGAAATGATGATGCCGCATGTATGAATAACCTCTGAAATGTTATTCAGAAGGAGATCAAGTATTGCTATCATATATTTGGATCTTCTAAGGAACTATTTCAAGTCAAGCTTCTTGCAGATATGCTTCTAACTCACACAAGCAAGTTTGAACCTGCTGATGCAAACTTTTAGATTTGGATGTAACTCAAAAAACCAATCCATCCATGGAGAAGTTAGAAACTCCAGTTTCAAATCATGTTGACAATTTTTTAGATCTATCCAACAATGAAAAATGCACACACTCACTCTCATCAAAATGAATAAGTTAGTAAACTTGTACCAACTCATGTTGGGGATAGAGGAGGGGAACTCTCCCACGCCCCAAGTCAGTTGTTCAAAACTTGTGGTGATGGGAGGAAAGAAAAGAAAAATAACAGAAAAGGGGCAAAAAAAAAAAGGCAAAAAACAAAAAACAAAAAACACTTGTATGCAGATTTAAAGTGTTGCTAGTGTTACTACTTTGCCAAAGTTCTAGAAAGGGAAAAAGATCTTGCTGCTCATCAGAACATATTCTTTCATTTCTTTAAGCTCATGATATTACAGCTTTATCCAGCATCACATGTCATGTATTTACATTTCTTCACAACTTCAACCTTTCTATGTAAAACAAACAATGCTATGCCACAGATTCCTTTTTTAGCAAAAATTTGAAAGTCCTGTTTCTATAATATAAGCCTCATTCATTGCACATTCAGATGTGAGCCCTATTTGTCATATTCTGACCAACACCGAGAGTTTTCAAACTCATTGCCTCTTATCATCAAAGACAACTACCTTGTCAGTCAAGACAAGTCAGAGAACTTCGTACAAAGATCAACAACATCACTTATTGAATGCATATAAATAACTAATCCCCCAACACAAAAAAAAAAACATACCTAAATGAACAATACCTAGTTGATTGACTAGTACTTAGCAAGATTTTCTTTCCTATATGAAAACTTGCCTACTTCTTATCATTTCTAAAGACTCCAGTACTAACTCATCTCGATACTCGAAAATGTATAGCAAGCAGTCATCAAAAAAACTTAAGAACAACTATATATGTCAACATCCTCATTTAGGTCTTGAAATCCTATTATCCTTCCATTTTCAACCTATGTTCCATTAAGCAAATTGATATTGGCTTCCAACTCCAACCCTTTGTCTCCACCACCCCCTGCTATGCCCTCCACCAAACAGCCACTAAGGATGCAATAGAATTTCTTTGATTTTGCTTACCTTTTTTAACTTTTTCTTTCTCTTTCTGTTTTTACTTGTGGAAGGTTGAAAAAGCCATTAGAAGATCTGAACTTGCTAAGCAAAAGAAACAAATTTGTCCAAGTCCTGATACTACTTTTCTTCCTTCCACTAATTAACATCAAACAGAGTTCAATACTTACCAGTCATAGATTGACATCATTCAGCATGCAAATGAGGTAATAACTAATCCTTTTTAATGATTTTCACTGCCTTAAAATAAACTCACGACCATCTCACAACCTATCCAGAAGATTACTCACAAACTCATTATGGCATATACATTTCAGCATTATTATTAGACAATAACTTCAACCACATTCTGTGATTACATCAAACCACTTTGAATAAACTTTTTTGCCTTTAAACTCTCAAAAGTAGAATGATGAATGCAGGTCAAAATGAAGAGCAATCCACAATGCCATAGATGATAATAGTGCTGTAGATGATAGTAGTGACAAAGTTACAGTCTTTCATGTCTGAGAAACTTTAAAGATTAGCTTTTTCTTTCAATCCAAGCCCGGAAAGCTATATTTCAGTGGGACTGGAATAACAAGGACTAGGCAGAGATCAATCTCATTAAGCGATTAAAAAGTAATATGGAAATATGATACCAAGTTTCCAACCACTAAGATTTGATTGTGAAACCCAAGAACATAATTAAATGAATCTTAACAAAAGATTGTCATACCTTGTTTCCAGTAACCAGAAAAAGAAAATGAAAAAGAACATTTTTTCCCCTAAGGACCTCAAAAGGAATAACAAAGAACAAGGAATGCTACTCCAAAATTTCGCCCCAGTTAGACACTATCTGTGAAGCCTCTACTTCAGGTCATACTCATGTATGTACAGCAGAAATGGACTGCATGCATTTTGGAATCCAAGCGCAGCAGTTCCACCATACATTTATCGGATTGTGACAAATTTATTCGTTCCATGCTTTGCCCAGTGATTCTTCAAGTCAATGGGATTAGAGAAGTTAAAACCTTCAGAAGCAAGTTTCTCCAGAACCTTCCTAAATGCTCCCAGACTCATCTTCCGTCCAGCAATCCTTGCGCCACGTCTTTTAGTACTCATAGGCAAGGGATATACAGACATACCAGTAGTACAACAAGCAGACTGCCATCCACCAGCACCCCACCTATAGCAATGCTGAGCAGTTCCAGTGCATGTGCAAACTGGAATTGGAATCCCTGAAATATCCATACTGATTCCATTAATGACAACCTCTGCACTTTTCTTGGGAGCCCTAGGACGATGTAATGATCGCCCGCCACAATCTTCTCTAGGAGGCTTAGGAGCTCTCTTAGGTTTCTTGGCTTTGGGAGATTTTGGGAGTTTGCCACCTCCTCTCTTCTTAACAATCCCAACATCTCTTGCCTCACAATTTTCATCCTCCTGAGGACAAACATTGTCACCATCCACAAAATTAGGCTGCTGAATTATTTCAACAGAATGAGCTGAAGAAGTCTCAGGAAAGACCCCATAACTTAATTGGGGATGGTGCTGGTGGTTATTTGTTAAGACATTCATGTACTTTTCCCTATTATGGTTAAGCCAAGCATCCCTCATGTAGTCCATGGGAGCAGAGGACTCTGAAAACCCACCAACCCGATGGTGATACGGCCCCCCATTGGTGGAAGGTCCCATAGCCGATGCATGAGCCGGATAGGGATGATGATACTGATAATGGTGATGGTCCCTTCCCCCGCCAAAAAGGGATTTTTCATTCATGGTGGACATGAGTTGCAGGCCTAAATGGCCCTTGAAGGCCGTGGCCTCCGGCTCAAAAAAACCACCCCAATTTCTCATATTTATACTGCCGTTTCCATCCATCACAACAACAGCAACGGCAGAATAGTACAAAAAAATATCAAATCTTTGAATATCCCAGTTATTAGTTTAAGCTTATTTCACCACCAATCATAAATTCTGTCATCCTTACAAAACCTACAAAAACCAGAAACCAAAAAATCAATCTATAAAGACCATTTCCAACTTTGAAGCAAAAAATTATAGATGCATACGCGCATACTAACAACAATGTCAATCAATCTGTATGTATGATTGTGAATGTGGGATTCTGAAACATTCATAAAATGGTCCTGCGAAATTAAAAATCCAAACTTTTTTACCTGACTTTCCAATCTGAGATCTCTGCACAAATTCAAAACAAATGCATACAATCAGGTGGGATGCTAAAAGGGATACCAACGAATCGACATTTACACAGAAAAAAGAGAGCTTACTGAGGACTGAGGTAGATTGAAGAGGAAGAGCAGGCTAGTTAGGGTTCGTGATTTGTGCCTGTGACTGAGGGCTCAAGAGTGTGTGTGGAAGAATTGGCAACCGAATAAGAGTAACAATGACAAAGGAATTAGGGAATGGATTAAAATGCAAGTTTAAGAATATGCCTCTTCCATCATAATAATAATGATAATAATGATAATATAAAAAATTGCATTTACAAATATCCAAAAAAATAATTAAAGTAAAAAAAAAAAGAATATAATAACATGGCCTTTTCTTCTTTTATTTTTTTATTTTTTTTCATATCTGATTTTTGTTGGGGTTGTCTTGTGTAAATGACAAATATTTTTTATTGGATTGAGAAAAAAGAAATATAATATATTGGATGCCAACAAATTTTGCTTCAAAAGCATTCATTTTTGTCTTATTTCCTTAAAGATGTTGTTTCGCATTTATCGCAATTAATGATCTTGATCCATTTTGTGAAAATTTTCGTGTCGGAGTTAAAAGGCATTTAAAGACATTCAAGTTTTTTTCAAAATTAGCTCAAGTTCAAATACTATTTTAAAAATATATATTTTTTTAAAAATATTTCTTTGTTTTTAAAAAATTTAACTTTTTTATGTATTTTTCTTATTAATCATTACAATGTATGATTTAAAATAAAAAGGAAAAACTATGTATTCCAGTAATACATTAATGTGTTATATTTTATAAATAAAAAAGTTAGCACATTAACTAAAAGTTTACACTTGTTTTGAGACTGAAAAAATATTTAAGAGTCACTATTTATGAATACAATGTTTCAAAACATGACTTTAAATTTGAAACTTATTTTTCTATTTTTAATAAATAAGAAAAATCTTAAAAAGTGGAGAAAAATATAACTAGTGCATTGAGATATCAATAATTATTTTTCCCTTTTAATCTATATAGAGTATAAAACAATATTTAAGAGTTTAAAATTTAAATTGTCACTTGTATATTTGTGGTTGCCGACATTTAAACTTTTGAATATTTGGTTAATTGAAATATTAGGTTAGCAATGTGTAATGCAATATTTTTAAATAAAATTTTATAATTTCAGTTGTTTCTTTGTTGTAATTACTTAATTAGATTTGTAGAATTCTTGTTATTTGTATATTAATTGAAAGTATTCTTACTGGAATTCTTTTGACACCAAATTAATTTATTAATTAATTCAATGAATCAATGCCTAATTTAGATAACAATTTTTTACTTATATTCGATATGTGATAGTATTAGTGTAAAATTTAGTGAATTCCAATTACTTTTAATAAATTAAATGTAAAATGTAAATGTTATTTTACTTTTTATAAAACAATTAATATTTCATTTAAGTAATCCTGCAAAAGTTAACGAGTTGTAAGAACCGAAACTGACCACGTAATCGCATAGAAGCTATTTTTGGAAACCAGTGTAAGAACCGAAACTGACCACGTAATCCCAAAGAAGCTATTTTTGGAAACCAATTGTAGGATATATATTTGTAAGCTTTGTTTCGTGAGAATGTCCCCGTGTGAAGTTGAAACTCCTCTCATTTATCAAAAGTAAAAAATGTGCACGAGTTAACAGAGATATGAGGAATAAAGTTAACAGGCTAAAACTTCAGGACAAATCTCAATAATATTTTAGTGAAAAACTGTCTCATACGAGGTTTGAATTTGTATTGTTAAAAAAAAAATTTTTACGACACCTCAAACTTATCAACTCGCCTATGTCCTGAGGACAGCTTTCTCAGTTGTTTGAGAGAGAAATTTTTGTAGTTACTAACTTTTCAATTGCTTTGAGGTCGATTGATAAGTCTACTTTACAAATAAATAATAAAACGTGATGTGACTAGGATTTGTTGTTGTTTATGCCAATTAGGATGACTTTGCTTGGAAGCCTATACGAAGCTTTTGCTTGTAGTTGTGTATCAGTAATTATAAATTAAACAATACAAGCAGTAATCCAATGAGCGAAAACGTAAACCACAAAAAAAATATCACCAATTGGTTTTGCAGAAGTTAAACAATAGTTGTTGGTATACATAAATAGAATAGGATTGAAAAAGTATGCAATTGAAAAATTAGCAGCATAAAATTGTTATTTTTTCATCAAACTTATACATAACAGTTTGTCACACTACAGCTACACTATGTATATTTTCATATATAGTATACAAATACTAGTAATGAATTACTCCCCCTGTTTCCAAAAAAAAATTCAGTTAAAAAATTTTCTTTATTTAAAAAAAAGAGTAAATATAAAATTCTCATATTATACTTACTAATTATAATAATGTATATCACAAATTAAAGATTATAAAATTATAAAATTATATATTTAATTATGCATTAAGTGTATTGTACTCTGTAATTTTAAAAAAAAATTATATCAAATCAAAAGTAAATTTTTTTTAGAATTAAGGAAATATTAAAAATTTTATGACCAAAATAATATTATATCTATATAATAGGTGTTAGTTATAATATATATACACACACATTGAAACAACACTATCATGAATCATGCAATAATTTGCCATTCATTTCGAATATTGCATGCCTTAGATTTTGAGGTAATTAGTTTAGAACTTACGATAATTGATATAAAAAAGTAGTTGGTGATTCAAGACTAATCGATATTCTATGTTTGGTAGGGTGGTAATGGGGCAGGTATGGAGCAAGAAAAGCCTCACCCACGACCCGCCCCGTTTGGTTTCCCTTGACCCCTATCCCCTCCTCCTATCCCTCTTTTATCCACCCTTTGCCCAACCCCATTTTCATCGCGGGTGCCCAATGGAGCCCATTTTTAAATAAAAGATATATAAAAATTAAATTTTTAATATTTTTAATTATACAATAATAATTAAAATCAATCAATAACTTGGAAAGAATTGAGAAAATATTTTTTAAAAAAAAAAGTTTAAAAAATATTAATGAGTTAGGAAAAGTTCTCAAAATATTGAAATCGATATTCTGGATATCGACTTTAACCTTTTAAAAAAAAATTAGCTTCGTCCAAAGTTGTAGAAGTGTAGAACCAAAGTATCTTATCCAAATCGACAAAGATGACAAAACATCGTTCCAGTCATATTATTATGCACAACATATGATTAACAATTTACCCGTTTTATCGGATTGCTCTTCGTAGGATTGTTCTTGATTGGGAAAATCAGTAGTGGGAGAACCTGCTATATTTGCTGCAAGGCCAATTTCCAAGTCAAATGTCCCAAGATTGGATCATCTGGTGAGGGGTCCCGAATGGTATGTGTTTCACTTCTTCTTTTTACAAATCTATGTTGCAACCCCAAAGGCAAGGGGAAGTAATCTGGAACCTAGTATGAAATGAGTATGGTCCACCTAAAGTGGAAGTCTTTGTCTAGCAACTAATTCATCAAAAGCTTCTTGTCAGAAGCTGTCTGCTTAGGAAGGGTATTATTAGAGCGGAGCTTGCTATGTGTCCTTTTTGCAACTCTGAGCTGGAATCTGTCCAGCATTTGTTTTTCGACTATCGGTGTAGCTGGTTGGTGTGGACTAGGTGTTTGGATATTTGGGGTATTACTTGGGTTTGCCCGGGAGATCCTTCCATCTTTCTGAATAGCTGGCAGCAAACCTCCCTGAATTTCAAAGGAAGGCAGCCTTAGATTCTTCTATTCTATGTTATTACTTGGTCGATCTAGCTATGCAAGAATCAAGTTACCTTTAACAATAAGAACTTTGATTTCTCGCATCTCTTGGATTTGATCTTCATTAGGTTTGCTACTTGGTTTAAGGCGAGATGGCCTTCTTTTTCAGCATCTATTATAGACATATTCCGACAGCCGAATAGCGCATAAGTGAGGTAGGAACTGGGGTGCAGGAAGGAAAGTGCTACTTTGTCTCGACCCCAATTAGGTCCAATGAAATTTAATGTAGATGGTTCAGCTATCGGAAGACTAGGTAAGGCAGGAATTGGGGGAATTCTTAGGGATGATTTGGGTAAAACAAAGACCGTGTTCTCGAAGCACGTTGGGATTCTGGATTCGAATTAGGCGGAGTTTTATGCTATTTGTGAGGCTTTTCGAGTGTTTGCTGAGTCTATTTGGAGGAGTTCTCATGTTCTTGTAGTCGAAAGTGACTCTATTAATGCAATCAGTTGGCTAAAGAATCCAGACAGAGCCCCCTAGCATCTTAAAAATGTCTCAAACCACTTAGATCTGCTGAAGAAGAAACTTAAGCACTGGGAGGCTTACCATATTCCAAGAGGCATCAATAGTGTGGCAGATAGGTTGGCAAAGTCAGAAGTGTCCAGATCGCAAAACTTGTCGCAATCATTGAGTAATTAGTGCATGCCTCTATTTCCTATCTATATAGTAGTCTGTGGAGTAGGATTGCTATTGTGCCACTCTTATTTACTGTCTTTTTATTGTAAACTTTTCTCTCATCATCTAATAATAAATTTGCCTTCTTGGCTTGTCAAAAAAAAAAAAAAACATTTTACCAGTTGAGTTGCAGGCCACAATCAAATTTCTTCTCCAAGGAAGAAAACACTATCCAACAAACAGAGAGACAAATTGTGAGTGAAAATGCAGAGTTACTGCTAGTGAGCAGAAATCAAACTATTACAAGAGGAAGAGGAAGAGTATTGCATAGAAAGAAATCTTGTCAATTTGAAAAAAAGAAAAAGTTATAGAGTGAGTAATTCTGATTGCAGTTTTTTTCATCACTACCCCCGAACTCCATAAAAACCAATGAATCATTTGCACCACCGCAATTTTGATGGAGAAATTCAATCGAGAGTCATAGAGATAGACATGCACCATGGCCCTTGAGCGGTTGGTTGAGAATTGGATTTTGTGAAAATTCTGGAAGTTGGCTTGGCAGGAAAAAGAGCATCCTTTGGGAAGTAAAGGGTATGAATTTGGTGTTGGAAGTTGTTTGAGCTAGTTGATGAGAATTTCCTTTGTGATTGCATAAAAAAGAAGGCTGGGATTGCCTCACTACCGGCGGGGGGAAGGGGGCGGCGGTGGGCTAGGGCAACTAGGGGCTGGGATGAGGGCAAAAAACTAAGCCACAAATTTTGAGGGGTGGGGAAGAGGGAATGCAGGGGAGGGGAGATGCGGCAAGGGGGTGGGATTGATGTGGCAAGGGGCTGGGGAGATGTAGGCCGGTGAGGGGAAATTTAGGAGGGGAGATGCAGCAAGAAAAAAACATAAGGAGAAGAAGAAGAAAAAAAGCAAGGAGATGCATAGGTTTATATATATATATATATAATTATATAGGAAGGCTAAAGTCGATATGCCCAGTATCGACTTCAGCAAAATTGGCACTCTATTTAAAAAATATATATTTATTTAATTTTTATTTTAATAATTAATTTTTTTGAAAAAAACTCAATAACTTGAGTAAAAAATTAACAAAATTTCAATATAATAACTAAAAAAATATAAAATTTAAATTCAAGCATACAAATAAAATATGACAAAAAATTTTAAAAAATTACAATATACAAACGTCAAATATAATTTGATTTAAAACAACAAATCATAATCATAAACTTAATATAAATATAATGTACTAATAATTTAAAAACATTAAAAATAAAGTAAAATTATAGCTAATGTTAATCACATAATATATATAAGTATATGAGTAATATATTTACTAATATTCACAATTAATATATTTATTAAAATTCAAATATAATATATATATTAATATATTTAAAAAATAATGCAAGTAAAAGGGACAGGTGACAAGGCGAGGAGAGGTGGGGTTCCACCTGCCTCATTTAGATAAGGGGGGAGTTTATCTCCTCTCGCCACCTACTCCACAAGCCCCTGCTAAGATTAAATGGGACGGGTATTCGCAAGTGATGGGTATCTTAACTATTCCTAATGTTTGGAGTATCTCTTACTTGCAAAAAGTTATATTTTCTCACAAAATAAATAAAAATATTCAAATATATTTTTATTTCATTATTTAAAATTCAAAATTTCCTTCCCAAATTCTCTTCACGTAATTTTTTAAAAAAAATTTCCTCCAATAAAAATTTTATTCTCCCCCCAAAATACTTTTTCTTATAAAAAAATCCCACCAAAATTTTCATACATTCCAATATAAAAATTTTCAAATAAACTTTCCAATATAAATTTTTTCAAAAAAACTACAATCCAAACACAGCCAATGTTTTCAGGGAAGGAAGGTTGGAATGTTGGAATTCAATGGTCACTCGAGGATCGATAGATGACGTCGTGATTGTAGTGTTTGAATAAATCTAATGCAAAATAAATTAATCTAATGTAGAGCCATTTAGCATAAGTATAAAATAATTCTGAATATATTGTCGAGCCATTTAGCATAAGTATAAAATAATTTTGAATATATTGTCCTCATTAATTATGAGATGGTTTGGATCCCACGCCAAAAATATATACTCTTGACTAATTTACAAAAAAATTGGTTCAAGGGTGGTGGAACTCCCAAAATTTATAAAGAGGGCAAAAGTTTGCTTCTAATTTTCAATAAAGGCAAAATCCTCCAAATAGAAATCGAAAAACAACTGTATTATGATAAGAAAACAAATTATTCCTTAATGATAGTTTTTTTTTGGATTAAGATTCAATTAATAAAGTTGAAGATACCTACCATTTTTATATTGTCTTTTTTTTTTTCTACAATGTGATGAATAATTAAATAATATGCAAAAGACGTATAAAATCTCTATGTAAACTTAATACTTTTAAAATTAAATTGCATCAGTTTATATATCGTGTCACTCAACTTATCAATATTCAAGCAATATTTCTTGTTTATATATAGCTTGAGATTGATATTTTTTTTAGAAAGTTAATTAATGAAAAGATTTTATAAGGTTCATTTATTGATCATTGAAGAAAGTAGAGTAAATTTACATTAACAAGCTTAGAAAAATAACTAAAAAACTTTTGTTCTTCATTGGGAACATGAAATATGTGTATGGTAACATGAATCTTATATGCATGCATGATAGGGGTTTTTATACTTTAATTTTCAAAGCTATTAATACGTTTTATTGTTAGTGTACATTACAAATATGTTTTGAAAAATAACTCCTAATTGGGTAACAGAGCAATTCAGCCTTTATTAAAGAGTTACTAAAGCCTTTCATCTTCTTTGTTAATCTTGGAACTTTCACACCCTTAGGGAAATTTTTTTCTAAAAATAATGTGTGCGAATAAATTGCAATTATAAAAACGTACTTTTATACTTTTTATTTCATAATTATTACTTTAAAAAACACAAAAATTTATTTTGAAATGCAATTCATAACCTAACCAAGCAAAAAGACATCTCCAATCTACATATACCAGCAAAAGTATTGAAGCCCGTATTTAGATGCAATCCAATAATGCTTCTTATAATTTTCTCTCCTCTTCGTCGCCACATATTCCTAGGTTACTACTACGGGGAAATCTTTCCACTCTATATTTTTAATTCTAAGAGAAATACTCCCACCGTTCAAAAGAAAAAAAAGAATTTTTTTTCTTAAAAAAGAGTTTATTTTTATAGTGAAATTTCTCTAATATCATCCCTAAAAATATAATTAAAAAATAAGAATAAAAATATAAAATTATACATCTAATGATATATTATATGTGTTGTATTTAATAACTAAAAAAATATATATATATATTTAATTAAAGTGAATTTTTTTTTTGAGATAAAGGGAGTAAAAATTCCAGCAAGAAAATGATTATTTACTTTTTTGGAGAGAATATTATGGTTCATGAACTAGGACAAGCTGACTACTCGATCTGGAAATGCATTCATCTATGAAAATAATTCCCAGATTCACTCATCTTGCAGCATGACTATATTGACTTGCTCATGTGCTTTGCCTAATTAACCAAATAGGGGAGAAAAAAAAAATCACTGTAGAATAACATGCCAATAGATATAATACAAGTAGAAGGAAGTTCCCCTAGAGTATATTCTACTACTTGAATTGTTTAATTTTGCATGTTACAAGCTAGCATGAAATTTTGACCCAAGGTGACAATATAAGTTTACTCAAATCCCGAGGATGAAAATAGGGTGATGATCAAAACGTACAAAAAACACTTTAGAGTTCATTTTAAAATTAAGGGTTTAAACTTCAAACTTCACTAGTTACAAAAAAAAATTCATTTCTTTCCTCCATTTATCTCTTAAAATAAATAAATATAGTTGGGAGAAAAAAAATTAGTACAAGATGGATTAATCAAGAAGTAACCGACAAAATGGTCCATCATAAATTGACGAATAATCTTTTTTATCCTTTATATTTAAAACGATAAAAAAAGTTTTAAATATTTTATTAGTATATTTTTTTAATTTTTCGTCACAATTTCATCTAATTTTTCATTATATTTTTGTTATAGTAATACTGCCATTTTAACATAAAATTGGATAGAATTATGACGGAAAACTAAAAAAGTACACTAATAAATGTTAGGGATATTTTTTCATCGTTTTAAATATGAGGGATAAAAATGATTATTAGATGAATTGTTAGAAACTATTTTGTCGGTTATCTCATTAATCAATTCATTTACGAGCACGAGCAAATTTTTATTGTTACGAGTGAAGACAAATTGTTTATACGAGGCATGAATGTACTAATTACTCAGGTAGAATTTCATACAAGTAAAAAAATATTTTATCCATAATTATGAATTGTTCAAATGTTAACTTTACAATCTAAATCTTTATACGCCCTTGAACTTTAAATTTGTACTACAATGAAATTTTTTTTTTTTTTGGCCAATTCTCAAATAGATAAAGTTTGTCACATCCAGTGGTGGATGATATTTTGGTGAAAACTAATGACGTTTTCAACTTTTATTAATTTGTTTTGATTGGTTTAGATGATTAGTTTAGAGGCAAGTAGATAAGTGTTTCCAAGATTAATTAAAACAAGATTTTTGGCAAGGGCTATATTTAACAGTTTGCCATTTTGATATATAAACTTCCTTTCTTTTTTCACAGCATACTTACTATTTCCTCCCCCCCAATATTTGTGTACATTTCGGAAATTCGTCTCATTAATTAAATAGATATGTAATAATTGTTTTTAGATGAGTTAGATATGTATGAATTTATAATAAAACTTTTAAAAAGTATGTTAGTATTGCCTTATTGGTTGAAACTTACCTTTTTAAATAGTATTATGAGAAAGTTTATTTAAATAGAATAAATGTGAAACTTATTTTGCGATAATGAAAAATGTGACAATAACAATAAGACCGAAACAGTATTTAGTTGGAATCCCAAATTCATCATCTTAAAAATCTAGCAAATATGCCAAACATCTCACTAATCAAATTCTTCAATGAAGCCTCTGAAAAAACTAAGGGGGTGTTTGGTACAAGGGTGTAGGGGGGAATGGAATGCATTGGAATAAAAATAAGTGTTTGGTATAAGGGATTGGGTTTAGTGAAACTCGTGAGGGTGAGTTTTGTTGAAATCCAATTCCCCTCCCCCCCTCTTTAGGTTTGGTGGGAATTGAATAAAAATGAATTCAAAATGACGTCGTTTTGAGTATATTTAAAAAAAAATTCAACACTAACACGTGCATAAGCACCTGTCAGCTCTGATATGACGCGGGCCCAATGGGCACGCACCACCATTTTACCTTTTTTTTTTAAAATAAATTTCACTAACTTATAGAAAATATTTTTCACTACAAATTGACATGTACTTTGACTATTTTTTGAACAAGATATGATTTTCTTAAATATCATATAATGTAAAATAATGATATCTTTATTATAATAATAATATTAAATATTAATATAAAATTTATTAATAAATTTATTAATATTAATATTAAATTTTAATTTTAATATAAAATCTATTCCATTCCATTACAAAATAATAACAAACAACATAATTACTATCATTCCATTCCATTCTAAACCTTTCCTAAGTAGTTGAGTTGAACTTACTTTCATAATTGATAAAAGGTAGTACATATAACCAAAACTAGTGGTATGCTATACCTTCATAATTGATAAAAAACCGGGATCCATAGTTCAACAAAAACTAAAAACCTTCATATAACAATGTATGAACATCTTCACAATCTAGTGGTATGCTGTAAGAATAAATCTTGATTAGTCTATTTTTTTTTTAAAAAAAAAAGACCTTACACATAATTTTATTGACCACATTCTGAACAAACCTTTGTTCAACCAAGATTGTTGCCTCACCAAGTTTCATACATTGCTGATACAAAATTATTGGTTCGTGTGTCCTTGCTTGTATAGGATTATTGGCATGCGTGCCCCCAATTAGACCAACTGCAAGGATGCTTATCAGTGCCAGATTGCTTGGAAAGTTCGAATGTTTTTCATATCATTTGTGATGAACTTTTAGGAGCACCTACCTTAAAAACTAGTTAATGAAATGGAATAGCCCAAACTCATACATATTTTTTATGTGAAATACAGAATCAATATCATTAAATCTAATAAAATTTAGAGCCCATCTCAACAATCTAATTCAATGCGAAATAACATAAGAATGGACTCTATCTTTTTTTCAAAAAAAAAAAAAAACCAATTGCAATAATATAAAACAATACAAAATAGTTAAAACAACGCTAACAAAGTACAATAACAAAATAACAACATGAAAACACTAACAAATTTTTACTACTAATAATCTATAGAGTAATGATAGAGATAGTGACAAATCATAGTGACTTTGTGTAGTGACTGATGTGGTAATCATGAAAAGACAAAATCATCCATTCATCCTCATTACAAAATACAAATAATGAGGGATAATTTTGTCTTTTTATGATTGCCACGTCAGTCACTATACAAAGTCACTATAATTTGTCACTATCTCAATCATTACTCTAATATATATTCCTTTCGCCCAAAAACAAAAGTCTATTTAAAACTTTTTTTCTCTCCAAAAAAATAGTTCACTTTTAAATTAAATTTTAAAAATATCATTATTAATAATAATTACATATAACCTATAATTAAAAATAAAAATAAAAATATAAAATTATAATACTGCATTAAGGTGTTATTTAATAACTAAAAACAATTGTGCTCAACCCAAAATAACTATTTTTTTAAGACGGAAGACATATATTACATCACCTATTCACACACTACAGTAATAAAATGTAGAAAGTTATAACTACGAAATTTGTTATTAACAAGACATATCTACGCTGCAAGAGAAGGTAGAGTATTAACTAGAGTTTCGTCAAGAATGTCACATTTAGTTGATATTGCAGGGAGAAAGTCTGCCCATAATGCAGTCCTCAGAGACATAGTGATGCTTGAAAATCAAATTCCATTATTTTTGTTGATGAAAATGATGGAATTTCAGCAGCTGCAATAATGAACTTAAAGATTGGTCCAGCAGGAAGCCAAGACCAACTCATATGGCAAGGCAATGTGGAACTTTAGCTGGAAACTAAACACAAAAGCCAAACTAAAACACTTCATTTGGCGGTGTTGTCATGACATCTTGCCCGCTTAGAACATGTATTTACAATGGCATGATGTTGGAGAAGAAATTCAGAGCTTTGAAAGATGGTGAATCATCAGAATGGATGATGGAAAAGATGGTGAATGGAAGAATGGCTAGAATTCAATAAAGTAAATACATAGGTAGGAAATATGTAACAGGAAGAGGGAAGAAACTAGGGAGGTTATTAAATCCACTAGTATGTCCCCTAGATTTTCTGGAAAATTCTGGACACTAGTTTGGTAGGAGGATGAGGAAATGATGAGCTTTGGCCAACTTTGAGTGCCAAAGAGGGTTCAAAACACAGGGAACTAATGTTGTATCTTCACTTTGTTTTCAACAAAGTCTTATATATAAAGTCTATCTTTTGAAAAAAAAAAAGAAAAGAAAATGATGGAATTTCAGTTCCCATCAATGGAGGTGGCAGATGACGTTTTATCATCGATGTTAGTGGGATTCTGCAAGGAACTTTTACCATTCAAGATGATGGAAGAATTGCCAAATGTTCAAGGGACAGATTGTGTCCATTTGCTAGATGTTCTGTACCATGTGATCGTGCCGAAACCAGAGGAATCATTAGAAATTTAGAACCGACTGAAATTGATGAAGATGGTGAAATAACTAAAGAAACTGAATAAAGTTATTTTGGGAAGTCATGCCACATTAAACAAATTCTTCCTCTTCCCTGGAAAATCTTGTCCAAATTGAACAAAGCCCCGGTACGTTTCCTCAAGAGAATATTGTTCTCAAAATTTATTAAAGTCGCATTAAAAATACCTTGGAAAATTATCTCTAATATTCCCGGACTTAAACTCATAAAAGCCCCCATTGAATACTTGTGTTTCTCTGAAGTTGAAGAAGAGAAAAAACAACAAAATCAAACCTCAAATACAACTAGCGTCAATGAACCTCCATTGGTGGAGGAAATTACAATCCCATCTGTAACAGACCTCTGCAAAGCCGGTGTACAATTTTTACCCACAAACGAAGCCATTTTGAGCATAAATTTTGATAACAAAATGGTCAGATTTTATCTCCCCACAATTAGTTTATATGTGAACACAGAGATTGTCATCAGAAATTTAGTTGCATACGAAGCATGCGGCGCATCAGGGTCATTGTTTTTCACTCGTTACACAGAATTAATGAATGGGATTATTCACACTGAGGAGGATGCAAGGTTTCTCAGAGAAAAAGGGATCATTCTGAACCGTTTGAAGAGTGATGAAGAGGTGGCAAAACTGTGGAACGGAATGACTAAGCCGGTAAGATTGACGAAGGTGCCATTTCTGGATAAAGTGATTGAAGATGTGAATCAGCACTACAATGGAAGATGGAAGGTTAAGATTGGGAAATTCTTGAAGCTTTATGTGTTTGGATCATGGCAGTTTCTCACATTAATGGCTGCAAATTATTCTCCTGCTCTTGATGACATTACAAGCATTCTGCTCAGTTTATAGCTGTTGACGCATTTTTCATATTAAACGAGGTCACTAATGTCGGTTTAAATGGCAGGGAGAAAAGTTTTCAGGTGGGACGAGATTGATTGTCTTACTTTATGCTCGTATATTCAAAGGATGTATTTTTCATTTTCCTCATATCTTACAGTAATTTCTGTTGAGAGTTAAAATTTCACTATTATTTTACCAATGTAAATTTACCTTGAACAAATAAACCTATTTTAAAATTTTTGAACTTCTATTTATGATCATTCGAGATAAAACTATCATTTTATACATAATATATATTGTGTAATTATTTAAAATATACATGACACATAATAATGAATTCTCTAGATATGTAATTAGCAGCTAACAACTCACTATTCTTTGTTTGAATTTCTGTTGTTGGAGGCAAGGATGAGAGAATTATCATAGTTTTTTATAATTTATAAAAGCATTAATAGTCCAAGTTAACTAAGAATATACTGGCATAAATTATAAAATTTATTAGAAAAATGTTTGTTTAGATAGCTTTGTTGGATCAATGGTAATAACAGAAGTAGTCCACCAATGGCTCAGTCTTTGCATGATTAATGAGAATGAACTACGAAGCCCACCATTTTATTGTTGATATCAACATGCCTAATATTTAATTGTGAAAAGAAGGCAAAACATGAGAATTAAGAAACCTACAATTCTAATATAATATTGCAATGTGGTGGCAAGCGTCAATCAAAAGCATCAAATCTCACTTTCTTCATTCATCCTCACCTATGTGGACCAAAAATCCAAAACAAGAACTTCCCAATTCATTCCTGGCCATCGACATTACCCCAGAATAAAAACCAATCTCATTTTTCTGGAGGGAATACCTCTCCATGAAGCAATTGACTCTTGACAATGGCAGCAGAATAGGATAAATATTTGTTTGTCTTCCCTTCTCCATATGCCAACGCCTCAAAATGTGACAGTAGAGCATTCAACCAGAACACTTATAAATATTAGTTCTACTACTGATTTGTATGCACAACTAAAGCCCGCTATGGTAGCCGTTACATGCGGGATAAGGGTCAACCCAGTTTAGATAGGACATGGAGGCTAGACAATTCTTGACATTTTTTGCCTCTCACCTTCACCATGAGAATCCAAAACGCGGAAGTGGCAGAACCCCGCTTCCGCACTACACGTGTATCGATGTTTACTATGTTGTACTGCTAAGTTGTAGTAACATGCAAAATCCTCTGCATTGTCGGCCCCTAGAAATCCCAGACCCACTCTCCTCTCTTGATTTTCTCTGTGTGATTTTAAAATATTTTCTTTGTTTTTGTAGTCTGTTATAAATCAGCTTTATAAAGGGAATCCCTATTTATTATTACCCACGATCTTCAATTGTTCAGAAACTGTCTTTCAAATCGAATTTGGTAACTGTTTCAGAGTGAGAGCATCATGTTTTCTGGAAGATCATTTTCTTGCATCTTTCTGGCTCTACCAGCCTTTATATTGATTTCTATAACTTGCTTTGCAACATCAACTTCTGGGCTTGTGCATAGCTTTCCAGTCACCGATATTACTGGTAAAAGATAGGGTCTTTTTGTTTTTTTGGGACTCGCAAAAAATGGAGTCTTTATCAGTTCATTTTTTGTGTGATTTAAGCCTTTGTTTTCCCTTTTTTGCATGGTTACTTTGTTTATTTGTTTGTTCTGAATATGAAGGTTCTGATTTTTGTTGGTGTTTGCCATGATTAGGTGAACTTTTGGAGGTTAAGTACGATGTTAATCCATGGGGAAGTAAGACTGAGAGGTCTGTTTTGGAGGGAAGCAATGCGGGAAACTCATCCCTGATATTGGCTGCTGAGAGAACACGTAGAAAAGATCCACTAGATAACTTGAAATACTATACTGGTGGATGGAATATCAGTAACAAACATTACTTTGCTGTAAGTTTTTACTCCCGGCACTTTTTCCCTTTGGTTACCCTCATATGCCTGTTTCTAATTTTGGTTTGTGGGATGAGATGTGGATGTTTAAGTAATAGTTCTTCCAACTTTGGCATGAATTTTAACAATTTGAGGTTCCAGTGTTGTTTGATATGTATGAATTTTGATCATAGGTGCTCTTCGGTGACATAGTTTATAATATCAATTTGTCATTTTCTCTCTTCGGTTCTGTCTGATTGCAAATGTTCTAATAAAGAAATTATTAAAAGTGAAGGTACAAGTTGAGCGGCAAAGCCTTTACCAGTCCCTTTTCAAATCCATTTCCATTTTTTGCTTTTCAGTGAATTCTTAACAATGTCAGGAGATTTCTTCACTGGTGTCTAAAAAGGAGAATGGAAGTATGTTAGGTCTTGAGTCAACTATATTGTTCATCAATAACTGTAAATAGTACTTCATTTTTGTTTGACTGGATTTACTATCTCTTTGCTACACAATTTGGAATTCTGCATAAAATTGATGGTCATTTAACTTTTTAGATTTTGCATATTAAATATTCAATTAATGTTAATGGAGAAATTCTTACTATAAGTTTCTTTCTCCAAATATTTTTGAAACTGCCCTTATCATTGAGTTTGCTTCAATTAGCCAATTTAGTCATACTGCGAGTTCTGAATCTTTCTTCTTGTCTTCGTCTGTAGCTAATTTTTGAGGTTTTTCTGGTGCTACTATTACTATTTTCATTCATGACAAACTTGCTTTTCTTTCAGTCGGTGGGTTTCTCTGCTGCTCCCCTATTGGTAGTAGCCGCAATCTGGTTTCTGGGAGCTGGCCTCTGCTTGCTTTTAACTTGTCTGTGTTTCTGCTGCTGCTGCTGTCAAGGACGAAGCTATGGCTATTCTCGGACTGCTTATGCACTTTCGCTCATCTTACTCTCATTGTTTACAATTGCTGCCATGTAAATTCTCCTTTCTCTGCTCTTAGTACCTGCTGTTATCTCAAAATTGATATTGGATTGTTTACCTGTACTTATTATGATATTCCCTTTCCTGCATCAGTGTTGGTTCTATTGTTCTTTATACTGGACAAGGAAAATTTCATGACAGCACAACAGAAGTATTGAAATATGTCGTGGGGCAATCAGATTCAACAGTCAGCAACCTGAGGAATGTGTCAGATTACCTTGTTGCTGCTAAGCAGGTTGATATAGATGACATTTCTCTACCTTCAGATGTCCAAAAACACATTGACCAGGTTGACACAAAGATTAACTCTGCTGCAAACACTCTTCAAAGTGAAACTGAAAAAAATAGAAATCATATAGTGGACATTTTGGATAATGTGTGAGTATGCTCTTTCACGCCTGTGATTAACTTAGTACATTAATCACTTATCATCCAATATGGCTTCATGACATACACTCTGCAGGAGGAAGATTCTCATAATAGTTGCTGCCGTAATGCTTGCTGTGGCACTCTTTGGATTTCGTAAGCTTGCTGAGCTTCTCAATTATATTTAAATTTTCAAGTTGCTAATCATGATGATGCCTCACTCCAACTTTGCTAATACTTGGTGCAGTATTCTCCATCCTTGGCTTGGGGTTTCTTGTGCACATGTAAGTTTGATCTGACAGACATATTCCCTCCACTACATGAATAGCCTGAAATTCTCACTTTAACGCATTTGTCTCCTTGCAGCCTCGTCTTCCTTGGGTGGATTTTGGTCACAGGCACATTTATCTTGTCTGGTGTCTTTCTTGCCCTGTATAAGTAAGCTTTATGGGATTTCGATGTCTTTCTGTTTTTAGTTTCTTATTCCATCTTGAAAACATATGGGGGTTGTCATATGGCTGGAACAGTTTTCAAGAACTGGGATATTATTTTCCTATTCTCTGGATTGTTTTATACATAGTACGCTGCCTTAAACATGTTCCATTTCCATGTTAGCACTAGCCACTCAAAAATGAGTTATCCAAATCTAAATGTGGTATTTAGAGTTTGTGAACGTAACTTCTTGAATCATGTACTTAAGATATTTTCCACTTGAATATTTCTACTGCCATGTTTCTGCAATTGTTATTTTGTCCACCATTATCAGCCATAGAACTTACATATAATCCTTCCATTTCAAGTGTTACTGGTGACACATGCGTTGCAATGAATCAGTGGGTTCAGAACCCCACCGCTCATACAGCATTAGACGATGTCCTTCCCTGTGTGGATGTGTCAACGGCCCAAGAAACATTGTCCCAGAGCAAAAACGTCACCTTTCAATTGGTTGGGGTGGTTAATGGAATTATCAACAATGTGTCCAATGTGAATTTACCACCATCTGCTGGACCTTTATCTTATAATCAATCTGGCCCTTTAGTTCCTGTACTTTGCAATCCCTTCAATTCAGACAGTACAGACCGAAAATGCGCAGCTGGTGAGGTGGACTTAACCAATGCCACCCAGGTAACTTGATTTTCACATTCAAGTTATATAATTCAAGGTTTAACTGAATGCATATTGACAATATTATAGCATCTCTCTTCGCCATGTCAATCTAATAGTGTCATTTTTGTTGCAGGTTTGGAAGAATTATGTGTGCCAAGTCTTAAGAAACAATGTATGCACCACTGTTGGCCGCTTAACGCCTTCAATGTTCCAGCAGATGTCTTCTGTAGTTAATGTCAGCTATGGTCTGTATCACTATGGCCCCTTCCTCACTGACCTATTGGACTGCGCATTTGTTCGGGACACCTTCAGAACCATAGAGAAAGATCATTGTGATGATCTCAAGCGGTTTAGTAAATGGGTTCACATTGGTTTGGCATTGGTCGCATCTGCAGTAGCAATGTCATTGATCTTTTGGATAGTTTATGCAAGGGAAAGGAGTCATCGAAAATACACTAAACTGGCTGATGCAAGATCTGGTGAAGAATCATTTGTAAGCAAAGGGCAACGGTGAATTTGCTCTTGTGTGAGTTATTAATGTGATAGTAGTACATTTATTGTTTAATTTCTTATGTACATAGTCCAGACTGTCCAGTAGTGATTCATGGTCTCAGATATTTGAGATTAGTGCTTGGCGCCAAGGTATTTGCTAGTTTCTTCCTCTTTTCTCAAATAACCCACAATTTTTTCCGAACTAATTCTTTTTGAAGAAAAAAACCCCAGTAAAATTGTTTTTTAAACTCTAATGGGCAATAGCATTTCTACCAAATTATAGAAACCTAAATTAAAAAACAAGGGCATTTACGTTTTGCATGAAACTTGTAGTGAGGCTTGAAAATATTCATATGATAGTGACATATACCACATATTTGTGGCAAAAAGAGCATTGTCATTACAATTAAGAACAACACCAAAACACTGCATTATGACACTAATTTCACACAAAATCCCAACTAACCTACCCCATGGTCAAAATGCAAGTTGCACGCCCCTGTACAACTACAAATTGCAATCTGAATCTGAAGCATCTTCTGACTCATTTAGCTGGCTCAATCCAACAACACTCTAGTTGCTCCATAGTGTTGTCAAGATTTACACTAGAGAAATTATTTTCAAAAGTTTGATAAGGATAGGAAGGTTATTGCAAAATGATTTGGATAGGAAGGTTATTGCAAAATGATTAAAATATTAAAGGCAATTTTGTGCCCTTTATAAGAATTAAGAAATTTTTACAATCTTATATAAGAATTTAGAATCATAGCACGCTTTACGGGGAATTTTTCCTAAAAAATATTGAAATTTTGTACACTTGTGTCTTAAGTAAAGATACCACATGCTAAGCGGGGAAAAAAAGTATTCAATGACAGTTTATTAAGTTAGGAGTAATGATAGAGATATTGACAAATTATAGTGATTTTGTATAGTAACTAACGTAGTAATCATAAAAATACAAAATTATCCTTAATTATTTTGTATTTTGTAATTAAGATGAATAAATAATTTTGACTTTTTATGATTGTCACGTCAATCACTATACAAACTTTTTATGATTTGTCACTATCTCTTTCATTACTTTTAATTTAATATACCGAACATGGAAAACATAAGTGTTAACCAATCAAGAACATTTTAAGCCAATTGCCTTGGTTGTACTATTTGTCTTAGATTCATAAGTTATCATTTTTGGCCAAAAAAAATTGATAAATTTGCTATAAATATTCAAAAATACTAAATGATACTTATATGCAAAATGGAGAAAATCTAACAAGATTTGGAAAAAATTATTAAAAAATATTTAAATTATTTAAATTTAAATAAAGATACGTGTTGCAATAGAACATGATGATGAGTTATAATCAATATAACTGATCTCGTATACTCATATAAAGTTTAATTGTTATTATAAACAAAATGATAATGCTCTCCAAATTTTCTTCTTTATGCATGAAATCTCTCATATTTAACCCCAAAAAAAAGGAAAAAAAAATCCTATTCAAAATTAGGGTGAACTCGACCCCAGATCCAACGGATATCACTATAAACACCAATATTGTCAAACTCAGACATCTCACCGAGAACAAAGCATAGGTCTAAATAGAGAAAAGAATTAGTATAAATGAGATTATTTATAATTAAAAGAAAAATAAATGAGTTTGTCGAGTGACTTACATATGAACATAAATTTGGAAGTCGAGTATAAATTGTTAAAAAAAAAATTACTAATATCATTAAATGATAAACATACTTAAATTTTTCTATAAACATTAAACAATACTTAATAATTAAATTAATTAAAATTTCATTATCCAACAAAACTTGGAACTTCTTAGTCCATTAATTTTAAACTATAATTCATGTATCAATAAGGTCCTACCTAACATAGGCCGACCAAGGTCAACATCTGGGGTATTTACTTTCATTTATTTATTTACTTAGGTCAAAGATCAGGGATATTCTTTACTTTCTTTTTTGTGTTTATTTATTCATTGAATAAAATGAATACTAATAAGGACAAAGTTCATACTTTCTTGGCCAGAACAGAAAGAAAGGAGGACAAAATAATTATTATCATAGTTTTTTTTTTTGCCAAATGACTTAGTATAACAGGCGAAAAATTCCATGTTTGAGCAAGTGTAATGGCTTTGAGAAATTATTTACTTGGTAATAAATTTGCCTATCACTTAATAAACTAGATAAATGAATTCCTCTATCACTTTTTTTTCCCCAAAATTAGAATTAAAAAATGCAGTTTTAAGTAAAAATTTCCCCCTTTAGAAGTTTATGTCTAAAATGTGTAGATAAATTTGGATAAAATTTTCCCTTTTGAAAATTTCCTATGCATACTTTGTCATGGGTACATTACTAATTTCGTGAATAATGACAGCACGCAACGTTGCATTTTTTTGGATCAAATGCCATAATTAAGAAATCAAAGTTTTTGTTTTGTCCATTCATGTAAAATCAGTATTTTTTTGTTTCTGAGCATTAAAAACAAAATTCCAAAAAAGACTAGAAATGTGAGTATACACAACACATGCATGCCTACATCGATTCACACCTATATATACTTCATTTCCCTTATTCTCCTCATGCATCCCCTTCGTTACTAAATCTTTTCTCCATTTCCCAGATCATCTACCTCACTTTGGCCGGGCGAGAAACAAACCCCCAACTTCAAATTTCGGTAAAAATGCTAATCTCGTTTCTGCTGTGTTTATTGTCATTGCTCTGCTCCGTGAAATGTCCAAAGATTGGAAATGCAGCCAGTGCAAATAAATGTTGCCAAGAATGGCTAATTTGGAAGAACATATGGGAAAGAAAGAGTGCAGGGAAGCTGGCGAGAAAGGGAATCGCAAGCTTGTTGATGAGGTGATGGACGAACCACAGAAATTCAAAGAAAAAGTTGGAGAGGGCGATGATTATATGAAAGCATGGGATCCAAATAAGAAATGGGATAATCTGAGCACCAGGGTACAAGGGACAGCAAGATCTTGTGGGAAAGAAAGCATAACAAGAAATGATTGAAGCTGGACTTGTTACTTACGGTTGCTTCTCTTTTGCCGTTATTAGTGGGTGAGTCCTAATGTCTTTGCCGTTATTATTAAGTGATCCTACTCTGAAACTGTGATTTCGATGATTTTGAATGTTCTTCATTACTGAGGGGTGTTGCTCTTTGAACTTGTATTCTATTTTGAATGTTCTCATACGAGTTTTGAATGTAATGGACCACGCTTACTTTCAACTGGTCCTTCAGACTTTTTTCTTCATAGTGTTTCTTGTTTTTCTCGGTGTTCATAATGATTTTTTTTTCAATTGAGAAATGTATTTTTTTTTATAGTGTTCATAATGGTTCTTTGGTTTTTTTTTTTTTCTTTTTTATTGAAGCAAGATTCATTGTGTTGGATGTGAAGCTTGCCTGATGTTCTTAATTTTTTTTGGTTTGATATCCACTATTTATAATTGTCAGAATGAATCTCATCCATTGGTTTACAATAACTATTCTGATCTTGGCCAACTATTCTGATCTAGGCCGTTCATTTTTAATCGTTTTTCAACCAACTAAAATGGCGTTGTTCTACTAACTTGTGCGACGTCGTTTCCTTCTTAATTTGTAGATTCGGCCCTTTCTTCTTCTTTTGTGACAAAGAGTTTGTGAAAATGAAAATGGACTTACAAGTCATTTGCCAAGCATAAGAATGGGAACGGTGTCGCATTACTTAATAGAACTTGGGAGATGATTTTTCCGACAGCCCTAATTGCAACTTAATTCCTAATTATTCTTAAACTGTGTTGTTTTGCTCCTTAACAGTTAATTTAGTTTAATTAAGCCTTCAACCGTCCAGTATAAATAGGAGAAGTATGGCTTGTATTGAGCACGTTTTGAGTGAAGAATTTCTGAGTTGTTTCCCCCTCCAATTTCTGTCCTTTCTCTGTCTATCCCTTTTCCATTCTCTGATTTGTTTCTTTCCTCCCCTTTGTTGCTTCAAAACCCCCCTCCCTTCCTCTTTTCTTCTTCCCGAATGTAGTGAGCTCAATTTTATCAATACAGCTATCTTCTATCTACTGATTTTCTGAGTTTGTATGCATTTAATTTAGAAATAATATCATTTATCACTCTCGTGATTTTTTAATATATCAAATCAAATCTCGTAATTTGAAAAAATATCAATCACCCCATTTGACTACCAGTCAACCTAACTAGAGGGCGCAAAAATACGAAAAAATTCTCAAAAAATTTGATATAATTTAAAATTTTTTATTAAATTTTTAAAAAGACAAAAAATTAATAAAATTATTTAAACTATATAATAAATTTTTTTAAATTAAAAAGACAAAATTTAAAGAAAAAAATTTAATAAAATTTAAAGACAAAAAAGACATCAAAAATTTTGATATACTATAAAAAAATTTATTAAATTTTTAAAAAGACAAAAAAGATGAAATTTAAACACATATTTTTTAAGTTCAAAATTTTTTGTGTCTTCTTTGTCTTTAAATTTTATTTATTTAGTTTGAAAAATTTTATTATATAATTTAAATAATTTTATTAAATTTTTGTCTTTAAAATTTTTTTTGTCATTTTAAAATTTTAATAAGAAATTTTAAAATAAATTCTTTTATTATAAAATATTTTTTTTGATAAAATTATTTAAAAAAAATAAAAAATAAAACAAATTTTATAAAATTAAATAAAAAAAAATTATAAGTTTAAAAATTTTAATATAAGTTATAAAATATAAATTAGTATTCTTTGATAATTCAAATAATTTAATTAAAATTATTCAATTTAAATAAATAATATTTATATTAAAAAACATTAATTTACATGATAATTCAAATTTTATAAAAAAAATAAAATTATAAAATTCGAGGTTGACCTAGTATTAGGTCAAGTGAATTTTTTTTTATAAAAAATTTTTTTTTTAAATTTTTTTCACTCGACCTAAATTTGGTCGAGCATTAGGTTGAACTCGACCTAAATTTGACCTATTCGACCTAAAATTCGATCAAATTTAGTGCTCGACCTAAAACTTGATCTAGCAACATTGACCTAACCTTGTGCTCGACCTAAAAGCGACTTTGACCATTCGACCTTTGAAACCCTAGCAACCATCGCAAATTTCAACTAACATCAAATTTATGTGATTTTTTCTCTACGATTGCGACCTTCTTCTTTACAATTTCTTCTCTTGCTTACGGCCTTCTTCTCTACGATTGTTCTTTATCGATCAAATGGGTTTTGAGAAAAAAGAAGAAGAAGATGGAGTGAAGTGCTTTGTTTTTGCCTGATGGGTGTTGTAGTCTTTTTTCATATGGAAGTGCTATAACAGAGAACAAAAAAAGGAGGGTATTATTTTTGTAAAGTCAACGATCAAAGGTGTTATATTTGTAAATTTTCCAATCATTTAACTATTTAATAGACTCTTTCAAGTCCACACTGCGTCCATCTTTAACTGTTTGATATGTGAACATCGGAGCATGTACATACTCGGTTCTTACTGCTTCCAGATGCTATCCTTTTCGTATTGGATTATTAAGAATACGATGAATTGTTTCCAGAGTTGCTGGAACCTGAACTGTTCCCAACATGTCATAATCAGAAAGTTTGCCAGCGTTGAGAAGGAAAGTAAAGCGCTTCTTCAGCAGGGAACACCCTAGAGCCTTGTTCATGTACAAAGCTCTTCTGGCGACACAATTCTGTATGATTAGGCCTTTTTCACATGATTACTACATGAATCCCTCTTTGAAAAATCATCCAATCCTCAAGCTTTTACAGAAATGCAAAACCTTAAGTCCCCTGAAGCAAATTCATGCCCAAATGATCACAACAGGGCTAATCTTGCACACCTACCCTTTAAGCCGTATCCTCCTAATTTCTTCTTCCACCACAACCATTTCTTATGCTCGAAAAATCTTCAACCAAATAAAAAACCCAACGAGCTTTCTCTATAACGTCCTCATCTCATGCCTTGCAATTAAAGGCCAGACCCAAGAGGCATTCTTACTCTATGCACAGATATTCAGTAACGACAAGAGTGGTCTTGTTAAACCCAATGATTATACCTACCCATCTCTGTTCAAGGCTTGTGGAGCTCAGTTATGGTTCCAACAGGGGAAAGCCTTGCATACCCACGTTCTGAAATTCCTGGACCCTCCCTATGATCAATTTGTTCAAGCTTCGTTACTTAACTTCTATTCTAGTTGTGGCAAGATTGGTATTGCAAGATTGGTTTTTGATCAGATAAGGGAACCTGATTTGGCTGCATGGAACTCTATATTATCAGCTTATGCCCGTAATTCAAATCTAAATTTTGATGCCAATGCAAGTAATTTCGATTGTAGGACAAATGAATTGCTGGAAGTATTACATTTACTTAGACAAATGCAGGAGTCTTGTATTAGGCCTAATGAAATAACCATGGTGGCGTTGATTAGTGCTTGTGCTGATTTGGGTGCACTTAGTCAAGGAATTTGGGCTCATGGATATGTAGTTAGGAATGGAATTAGGCTTAATGGATTTCTTGGCTCTGCATTAATAACGATGTATTCGAATTGCGGGTGTCTCAAATTTGCTTACCAATTGTTTGGTGAATTGCCCGAAAGGGACACATTTTGTTACAATGCTATGCTTAGAGGACTTGCAGTTCATGGTCATGGACATGATGCTCTTAATTTATTTGAGCAAATGAAGCTGCAAGGGTTGGCTCCAGATGATGTAACACTTTTAATGGTAATGTGTGCTTGCTCACACGTAGGATTGGTGGATCAAGGGTGCAAGTATTTCCACTCGATGAAAAGGGACTATGGGATTGAGCCTAAGGTTGAGCATTATGGTTGCCTGTTGGATATCTTGGGCCGAGCAGGGCGGGTTGATGAGGCTGAGGAAATGGTCCGTGCCATGCCCGTGAAACCTAATGCAGCTTTGTGGAGGTCTTTAATAGGGGCAGCTAGAGTTCACGGTAACTTAAAGGTAGGGGAAATTGCTTTGAAACATTTGATACAACTTGAGCCAGAAACTAGTGGGAATTATGTTCTGCTGTCAAACGTTTATGCTAGCTTGAATAGACATGATGATGTGAAGAATGTGAGGAAATTGATGAAAGAGCATGGTGTAAATAAAACACCTGGAATGAGTATTCTTGAGATTAATGGAGAAATGCATGAGTTCTCTAGTGGTGACAAAACACATCCAAAAGCAAAAGAGATATACTTGAAGCTTGAAGATATGACCAATAGGTTACTGGAGCATGGTCACAAGCCAAGAATTGGAGAAGTGTTGTTTGACATTGAAGAGGAAGAGAAGGAGGACCATCTGTCATATCATAGTGAAAGGTTGGCTATAGGTTTTGCTCTTATTGAATGTCCTTCAAATTCCCCTGTTAGAATAATGAAAAACCTCCGAGTTTGCGGTGACTGTCATGATATTACGAAACTTATTTCAAGAATATATGGAAGAGAGATCATAGTACGAGACAGAACTAGGTTTCATCATTTCAAGAATGGGACCTGTACCTGTTTGGACTATTGGTAACTGCACCCTAATCCTTGTGTTAGACCATTGTATTTTTACTGAACTGAATAGGTTTTTCATTGGTCCATAATTGATGGGTTGCTTTCAATAGTTGAGGCTCTCCAACATTGAGCAGGTTGAAAAGTATCGATATAATCAAATAAATGCGAAGGTTGAAGAAATAGAAATGCTTGAGAAAGCATTTTTAAAAATGCATAGTAAAAGTTCAAAAAAGATTCGACGTCAGGCAGAACAAAAGGTCTGAGACCGGAGGCTTAGTTTAGGCCAATAGAGAGATTGTGATGCTGCATGGGTGAAAACAACTGCATCAAAGAAGGCTTTACAAAGATACAAAATGCCATTTTCCAGCTGAAGCTGCTTTAAAATGGTGAAAACTTTGGTTACTGCTAGCAGGAGGTCCTTTACCTCCAAGGAGGGTTGTTTTGAGTTGGTATGATATCAGTGTACCAATATAGACAGGCATGAACATTCAGAAAATGATGGCGATAAAGCGTAGGGTTGGGATGGACTTAGTTTGCACCGATGGATGAAAGGCAACGGAACAGGCATTATGAGCATTTATTTTCTTTTTTCCACTGAGACATCTGGGATTCTATATATATAGTATTTCCTCTAGATTCGTACAGTTGTTGAGTTTCAGAAACCCACAAGCCTGCCCAAGAAATGCAAGGGGCAAACCAATTCAACATCCATTTCATAATAACTTGCCACCACAAATATTTACAAAATTAACGGGAAAAAATTTGTTGAAATTCTTGAAGAATAGGAAAATCCCATCGCAACAGCGTGATTCCATTTGCTTATGTCAAATTCTGAAACTATAAAACATTGAAATCTTGATCAAACAAGGAATAATATTACTAATTCAAACATTGAAAACTGTACAGAAATATGCCCTGAAAAACATCTAAATTTTAAACACTGTGCCTCAAAGAAAATCTATCCGAACTTTTACACAATGTGCTTCAAAGAATATCTACTCCAAGCAATTTGCAGTGTTCGAGATGTAGCTTCAATCTGTAGAACCTTTGTATAATCTTCTGGGATTAATCCAATGAGAAGCTGAATGGCCTTTCCTGTTCAGGGCTCCAATTCTCCATGTCTTTCATCTCCTGATCTTGCCCCTCATCATCACCATCGTTACTCAGTCCCTTGACAAACGGATGTTGTAACAAAGATTTTGCAGACAGTCTATTCCCAACCATTCTTTTCAGACAGCAGCGCAAGAACCTCCTAGCCTCCGACGATAATTCTTTGGGAATTTTAGGCACCGCAACACTTTTGCCAATCCTTTCAAGAATAGTCTTCTCATCACCCCCAACTTCGAGATTCCATGGACGCTTTCTCGTCAGCATCTCCAGCACAATGCATCCCAGAGCCCAGATATCACTTGGACATTCTTGCACACCATTCTTCACTGCTTCTGGCGATAAGTACATTGGTGTACCCCTCCAAGAAGAGCGCTCCAATTTCTTCCTTCTTTGATTCCCAGATGCTCTTTTTGCCAGTCCGAAATCGCATATTTTGCCATTATTTCCGTCCTCCCTTTTCTAGTTCTTGGCACGAGTAGTATATTTTCGGGCTTCAGATCACAGTGGACGTACCCAGCTTCATGAATGTACATCAATCCTTCAAGAATCGACTTCGTGTACCACCTCACCTCTGATTCCGGCAACCCATTGAGTCCTGATTTATAAATCCGATCATAAAGACTCCCGCCAGAACCGTACTCTAACAACAAATTATACGCCAAGGAACCACCACAACCCACTGTGGTCTCGTCTCCAAGGTACCGAATGACATTCGGACAGCCCACAAGAGAGGCTAATACTTCCTTTTCTTCCCTGAGTGAACTTGACTGCGAAATCTCGGCAGATTTCACGGCCATATACGATGGATAGGAGAAATTTCGTGAGTGGCAAAATCCTGAAGGTTTCAAGATTCCCAAATAAACTGATCCAAAGCCTCCTTTTCCTATCAATGGACCTCGGCGCCATTTCAACCCGTGGCCATAGCACCTCGGCCCTAATGTCTGCGCATTTACCCTCACCTTCAACCTCATTGTGAAAAAATGTCAAGACTACAAAAAACATACAGAGAAAATTCATGGTTGGCTGTATTTATGCGTCTATTAATCCTTAATCCAATATGAAAAAGGGTTGATTTCTGCAGGCGATTATGGGGAAAAACAATTGATTCCTTTCCCTCGGAGATGAGGAGCTCTGTTTCTAAATTTGATTTGAACTCTGAACGTTCGACCGTTTTAAAACTTAACCGAGTATGCGATAAGGTTTATGAACCCAAATGAACCGTCAAATTGACCCAGAAACCCGGTTTTTTTCCTTGAACTTGGGAAATTTTATTTATAGTGTTTTTTTAAAAAAATATTTGCCCTGAATCTTTCAATATTTTTTCCCACTCTTAATTTCCTTTGTCTTGTCCATATTTTTCTTTTTGTTTTAAATAGAATGCTAACGGTAAATTCTTTTGTCTTCATTTTCTCTTTTTTGTTAAATTTTTTTTTCATGCATATGGGACAAAATGTCAATATTAATTTTTTTTTCATACAAATGATGCATTCCCCTTAAGTTTGTTTATTCAACTCCCAAATTATCAAGTAAAGCTGTGCACAAAAAGTTGTAATCGTTTAACTCCATTGTCATGACATGTTCCTTTTATTTGTATAATTGACAATTTTCATACAATCACAATGTTATTGTCTAATGCCATTAATTTTGATTATATTTGTCCTTTCAAAACTTACTGTAAACTAGGGGCGAATTTTCATGTGATTAAGGTGTGATTTTGTACTGTAGCTATAGTAATTACTGTAGCTACAATACAAAATCTTTTTTTTTTTATGGTACGTGTTTTGCTTCGATTTTGGGCGCAACCTTTTCAAGCATACAGTAGTAATTTGGTGGCCAAGTTATTCAATGCTTGTGGCAGTAGTTTGGTTACTATGCTATTCAACATTTGCAAGATCATCACGGACTGTGTGGGACAAGAGTTATGGACCAGGCATTCACTTTCTTTCCTCGCATGCAATTTACGATGACCAGTCCCAGTTGAGCCAGCCTTCTTAATCGGTAGCTGTCTTAGTTTTAGTTTTAGTTTCAATGTGTTGTCCCTACTAGTTAAGGTATTTTCTTTGCTTTGTCCCGAGTTCGTTGGGTGTTTTGTTTTCTTTTGTCCTCCTTTGGAGGTGTTAATTTTAGTATCAGTTAGTATTGTTGTTTTTCCCAATTTAGTCAGACATCCTCCTCCTTAGTAGATGTGCATGTTTTCATGAATTCGGTTTCATCCAACACCATGAAGCTCATCTAGTTTTTTAGGCTATGTATATTTTGTCATTTTGGCTATGCAATATAACTATCGTTTCCCGAAAAAAAAAGATCTAGGCTTGACAATAGGGCAAGTTTGGAACGGGGCGAAGCATTGAACAGCAACATGTAATAAAGCGAGGCAGATATCAAACATTGAGAAACTCATTTCTCTCCATTCTCAAATTTAGTAGTTCAAATAACCGTACTTGGTAGCTCTCTTAATATCATTTAAACTAAACTTGACATTTACAAGGTCCACAACTTCAACAGTAAAGAAGCTATTGTTTCAAATGGGGAAACAATATCATTGCTATAGTCTCCCACAAAAAAATTCAAAATCCAAAAGAAAAAAGTAAATCAGGTTTCAACATACTTTAAAAAATAAAAAGTATATACATGAGTATTGTGTTCATATTTTAAAAAAAAAAATCATTTCTATACTTTTCAATAATTAATCATGTTGATTTTCTGGGCGTCGAAAGGCTAATTTTCAAAGGAATTTTTTTGTGCATGTGGGTGAAAAAGGTGCGACAAATGTGCGATTTTTACTGTTCATGGATTGTGTATATATATATATATATATATATATATATATATATATATATTTAGTGACTGGCGTTAGTCGATTTTTGGGTTCCTCGTATGGAAGGACGAGTTGTGCAATTTTAGGGACTGCTGTTGCTGAAGTCAGATGTATGCAATTGGTTAGTTCATGATGGTATTGGCGCGACTTCCTCATGAAAGGGTAGTGATCCTTGTTAGGATAGGCAGCATTGAGTCGAATCGGTGAGGTTTCCCTACTGAAGGGTTACGGAGTCTTAGCTTAGAAGGAGGGTCAAGCACGATGCAACGCAGCATAAGGCCGCGTACAGATAAGAGGGATCGACCGACGCAAAACCGCACTACACGGATTTCTGCGGTCCGTTTCTTCTAATCCTACTGAGAGAAGCTGTGTATGCAGAGGCCGCCAAACTAGGGTGTTCTTTAATTACACGAACCACGGGGGTATTAGTAGTTTTACCAAATCTCAGGGTTTGATTGGTAATTTACACGAACTACAGGGATAGTAAATGTAATTCACCCCAAATAATAAGTAGTGTAATATCGTAAATTGATTACTTATTGTAGGTTACCCAACAAATGTTAAAGACGAGGAGAATAGGGTTTGAATTCCAATTCTATCATTCCCCCTTTCCCTCGTCCTCTCTCCCTCTCCCACACACACACACACATATATATAATTGTAACTAGAGCAGTAATAGTAATAAGTCAGTTATAGTATGACAAAAATAATTAAACTTAGAGTTAAGTATTATTTATAATGTGACAAAGATTCTAAACTTAGAATTAAAACATAGAAAATGTACAACAAAATAATAGAGAAAGATTATAATGCGACAAAGATTTTTTATGTTTATATAATAAAGAAAATATAGAAAATTATAACTACAAAATTTGTTGTTAACAAAACACAAATTTAAAGGATAATATAAAATCTACTTTAATTAAAATTATACAAAAAGAAAACTAAAAGTTATAAATCACATATTATAATTATATATATGATGTGCATCTAACGACTATAAAGAATCAGTAATACACAACAAGCAAATATGACCCAAGACTTAACTTGCGAAATCACTAGAATCGGTAGATTTTTTGGACCGATGGATGAAGCGTCACCAACTTAGGGTTCTACTATTGATAAGACACATAGGCACCACAAACTGGTCTAACTAGATAAGCCAGTTGTTTTTTAGAAAAACGAAAATATTGATTCACTCAAATTCTCAATGACGTAATATCAAGAAATTTCTTCAAGTCATTCATGTGATGGCCGAATGGCCTATAAATAAGTTACAAGGCTGTCTTGAAAAAGGAAACAACTAAAATCCTAACCCTAATATAGTTCTTAAGAGGTGGCCAAGTCCCTTAAAATTAAATGGCAGCCTTACAAACAAAAACCCTAGTTAAAAAAAAAAAAACCTAACTTTGGCTACAAGAAAAAACCAGCAAGGGCTGCCTTGCTAAAGGCTCAATTTCGACCATTTAAGACAACTAATACTAATAAAATAACTAAACACTTGGCCTACTAATACACTAGAATTCAACCAAGGCAAAACTAGTGTTCTTCAAAGTGGACTTGAAATAGATTAACAATTTGCAAATCTTGGCTGTATGCTTGACGGGCTTGGATGTCATTAATTAAACCACATAAGGTTCGTTGAAATCGTTTAGCCCCGTAATATGTCACGGCAAATCGAATGTTTGGCAACTAGGTTAAATAGCTCCTAGATTCCCATCATTCCCCCTCTTCTGGAAAAAATTTGTCCTCGAATCTTCAACAACACCCTTGGGATGAAATCAAAATATTGTGACCACCTTAGGGAGTGGAAGAAATAGTTTGGTCAGGGAAAACGATGTTTTTGCTTTTTAACTCTGTTTGAGCCACTCTTGCAATAGTGTTTTACCGCAAATCTTTGAAGACTCCAAGTTTGTATTGGAGTGTGGTAAAATTGTCTTTCTTCAAACACAAAGTCAAGGTGCGGAAAATTGTCATTTTTGGCGTGCATATTTATGGCTCGAACAATCAAAATATTATCAACCGGTTCGAACTCTTTGTTTTGATAACCCCTACCCATTGGATTTGTCCTATTTGAGGCATCAAGCTTTTTTTCCACCCCAACTTTTTTCTTTTGGTTGCTAATTTGGAGTTGATTTTCATAAACTTGTACATGGCAAATGTTCTCCCTTTGCTCATCATATTCCACTGCTTGAGAACTAAGTGCTCCATTAGTTACTAATGCTTCTTCTCCATTCAATGATCTTTCATCACTTATCACTGATTGCATAGACTTCAAGGTAGTAAGTGTTTCTCCCCTACCTTGGAAGGCTAGGATTTTCATTTTTATACTTCCCAAATTTTTGTCAATTTTATAAACTTAGTTTCGGCCCCGATGAGAAGTAGAAGTCCTATCGAACTCTTCACTATTGTCAGAACTTGAGGGACTTTTCCTTCTAGATCTCAACCTCCTTGACAATAACTCAGTGATGGACTTCATACCTTCATGAAAAGTGTTTGCCAATTGCTCCATCTTATTGTCATTGGATTGAAGCTTTAATTGCGTAGCCTCAAGTTGATCACCTACTCCTTCTTTTGACATTATTCCTGCAAAAAGGTTAGTACAAAAGTAAAAAAAAATATGGGAATGGGAAGATTTGTAGTAAGGGTGTATATGAGTATGCTCTTAATTATTCTTCTATGTCTCACCCTCACTCAAACAATCTCTCTCTAAGTTCTTACTTAGAATAGCACACTTTCCAAACCTTTAAGAATTTTGGGCCAAGGGATAGCCCAAATTAGGATTTATGAATTTAGGAAATAAAAACTTAAGGAAGATTAAGAAATTAGGAAACTACAAAAATCTGAAACAAAGTTGCATTGGATGCAAATTAGGAAACTAAGCAAATCCAACTACAAAGTGGACTTAAATAAGGAAAGCTATAAAATAGGAAACTAAGAAAATCTAAAAATAAATAGGAAATGGAAACAAATATGAAATCAAAAAGGAAGCAAATATGAAACCTAAAAGAAAACAACTATGAAAGCTTTCCAAGGAAGGTAACTCTAAGAGAAAAACAAACGAAAATAGGAATCAATCCTTGTAGTCAAGTAAAATCAAATTAGCAAACAATTCTTGTAGCCTTTTCGTATAGAAATTTCAGTCAAGATAGGTTACTACAAACTGCAGAATTTCGCCAAGATAAATTGCTGAGAGGAACAAAATTTCAATCACAAGTAGTCGCTAAAAGAATACAAAATTTTGGCCAAAAAAATTGCCAATTTTTTTTTTTTTTGCAGAATTTCAACCAACAATGATTGCCAAAAGTGCAGAATTTCAGTCACAATAAATTGTCCAAAGTGGTGTTATCCAATCCCAAATCCAATTGTGATGAGGAAAGTTAATCACACTTGGATTCCTTTTAAGCAAGGCTCACGGTTTCGGTGTGCAGACTTTTATCACAATTCCTAAAGCACTAAAACACCTCTTCCAGAAGAATTCAAGACAATAATTTCAAGAAGGCAGTACAAGAATTTACAAGCAAGAAGTAGTACATATTTTAAGAACAACTTAACAAAAATTCTGGACAAAAAAAAAATAAAATAAAAAATACAGCTCAAGATAAAAATTGAAAACGGCAAAATTCTGGTCACACTTTTTGATGCAAATTCGGCCAAATAATTCAAGAACAAGAATTGAAGAAACAAGAATTGTTCTTCTCTTCTACTTCTTTCTTCTCTTTTTTTTTCTTTCTTTCTTTCTTTTCTTTCACCTTTTGATCTTTCAGTTTTTTTTTTCTCGATTCTTTCTCCTTCTTTTTTACTTTTTACCAGAAAAGAACAATTCACAGCAGCAACAATATCAACATGAAGAGGAACACAAAAGTAGAACAAGAACAACAATTATGGAGAGGACTCAACAAATTTGGTTATTCAAGGGATTAACAAGAAAAAAACAGTAGGCAATTTTTTTTTTCAGGGAATGAACAAGAACCAAAATTAACTACACAAAAAGTAGGCAGCAGGAAAAGTTTTAACTGAATCTTGAAAACTAGGGTTAAACAACTAATTTGACTACCACAAGAAAAACAAATTTCCGGCTACAAGGAAGAAATTTATAAACAGAATTTTGGCTAAAGGAATATAAACAAAATTTTGAAGTTACCTAGAGTTCTGATACCAAATTGATGTGCATCTCACGGCTATAAAGAACCAACAATACACAACAAGCGAAGAGAACCCAAGACTTAACTTGCGAAATCACTAGAACTGGCGGAATTTTTGGACTAATAGACAAAGCGTCGCCATAACTTTGGGTTCTACTAGATTGATAAGACTCATAGGCATCAAAAACTAGTCAAATTTCATAAGCAAGTTTTCTTTGAAAAAAACGAAGAGATTAATTCATTCAAACTCTCAAGGATGTAATGTCAAAAAATTTCTTCAAGTCATTCACGTGATGGTTGAATAGCCTATAAATAAGTTACAAGGCTGTCTTGAAAAAGGAAACAACTAAAATTCTAACCCTAATCTAATTCTTAAGAGGCGGCTAGTTCCCTTAAAATTAAAGGGTAGCCTTACAAAAAGAAAACAAATAGTTCAAAAAAACCTAACTTCAGCCACAAGAAAAAACCAACAAGGGCTGCCTTGCTAATGGCTGAATTTCAGCCCTTTTAAAACAACTAATACTAATAAAATTTTAATGTGAATAAAATAACTAAACACTTGGCCTACTAATACACTAGAATTCGGCAAAGTCAAAACTAGTGTTTTTCAAAGTGGACTTGCAATAGATTAATGATTTGCAAGTTTTAGTCGCATGCTTGACGGATTTGGATGTCATAGATTAAATCATTTAAGGTTCCTTGTAGTCGTTTAGGTCTAACTCCCCGTGATATGTCACGACGGATCGAATGTTTGGCAAGTAAATTGAACAGCTCGTGGATTCTCATCAATTTATATATATATATAATCGATTCCATGTGTAATGTAAAAAATTTGTAATATATAATTGCAAAATACATATATCAAGTGCATATTTACACTTGAAGATATTTATTAATAACAAACAAAAAAATATAATCTATATAATAAATTAAAAAATCTATATAATAAAAATATTACAAACTAAAATTTTATTTCAAAATGAAAAATCACCAAATTTGTCAACCAAATCATTATCTGTTTTACGTCGCTTAAAAAACTCCTGCCCGTATTGATAAATGAACATCGGAGCATGTCCATAATCAGACCTTACTGCTTCCAGATGGTGTCTTTTCAGTACAAGAAAACGATGAATTGTTTCCAGAGTTGCCGGAACTTGAACTGTTCCCAACATGTCATAATCAGAAACTTTGCCGGCGTTGAGAAGGAAAGTAAAGGGCCTCTTCAGCAGGGGACACCCTAGAGCCTTGTTGATGTCCAAAGCTCTTCTGGCGGCACAATTTTGTATGACTAGGCCTTTTCACATGATTACTACCAGAATCCCTCTTTGAAAAATCATCCAATCCTCAAACCGTCGCCACAATTTAGACCGCATCCAATCCTCAAGTTTTTGCCGCATCCTTGACGGGCTTGGATGTTATAAATTAAACCACTTAAAATTTCATTAAATCATTTAGGTCTAGCTCCCCAAGATATGTCCTGACTGATCGAATGTTTGACAAGTAAATTGAACAGTTTATGGATTTTCATCAATATAAATATATATATTTCGATTCCTTGTGTAATGTAAAAAATTTATAATATATGATTGCAAAATACATATATCAGGTACCTATTTACACATGAAGATATTTATTAATAACAAATAAAAAATATAATCTATATAATAAATTAAAAAATCTATATAATAAAAATATTACAAACCAAATCAACAGCCATTTCATAATAACTTGCCACCACAAATATTTACAAAATTAACGGGAAAGAATTTATTGAATTCTTGAAGAATAGGAAAATCCCATCGCAAAAGGTGATTCCATTTGCTCATGTAAAATTCTGAAACTATAAAACATTGAACTATTGATCAAACATGGAATAATATTACTAATTCAAACATTGAAAACTGTACAGAAATATGCTTTTAAAAACATCTAAATTTTACACACTGTGCCTCAAAGAAAATCTATCCAAACTATTACACAATGTGCTTGAGAGGAAATCTACTCCGTGCAATTTGCTGTGTTCGAGATGTAGCTTCAAACTGTAGAACCTTTTCCCTTGCATAATCTTCTGGGACACATTGAGAAGCTGAATGATCTTCATGTTTAGGGCTCCAATTCTCCATGTCGTCCATCTCCTCATCTTCTTCAAAACCCTGATCTTGCCCCTCATCATCACCATCGTTACTCAGTCCCTTGACAAACGGATGTTGTAACAAAGATTTTGCAGACAGTCTATTCCCAACCATTCTTTTCAGACAGCAGCGCAAGAACCTCCTAGCCTCCGACGATAATTCTTTGGGAATTTTAGGCACCGCAACACTTTTGCCAATCCTTTCAAGAATAGTCTTCTCATCACCCCCAACTTCGAGATTCCATGGACGCTTTCTCGTCAGCATCTCCAGCACAATGCATCCCAGAGCCCAGATATCACTTGGACATTCTTGCACACCATTCTTCACTGCTTCTGGCGATAAGTACATTGGTGTACCCCTCCAAGAAGAGCGCTCCAATTTCTTCCTTCTTTGATTCCCAGATGCTCTTTTTGCCAGTCCGAAATCGCATATTTTTGCCATTATTTCCGTCCTCCCTTTTCTAGTTCTTGGCACGAGTAGTATATTTTCGGGCTTCAGATCACAGTGGACGTACCCAGCTTCATGAATGTACATCAATCCTTCAAGAATCGACTTCGTGTACCACCTCACCTCTGATTCCGGCAACCCATTGAGTCCTGATTTATAAATCCGATCAAAAAGACTCCCGCCAGAACCGTACTCTAACAACAAATTATACGCCAAAGAACCACCACAACCCACTGTGGTCTCGTCTCCAAGGTACCGAATGACATTTGGACAGCCCACAAGAGAGGCTAATACTTCCTTTTCTTCCCTGAGTGAACTTGACTGCGAAATCTCGGCAGATTTCACGGCCATATACGATGGATAGGAGAAATTTCGTGATTGGCAAAATCCTGAAGGTTTCAAGATTCCCAAATAAACTGATCCAAAGCCTCCTTTTCCTATCAATGGACCTCGGCGCCATTTCAACCCGTGGCCATAGCACCTCGGCCCTAATGTCTGCGCATTTACCCTCACCTTCAACCTCATTGTGAAAAAATGTCAAGACTACAAAAAACATACAGAGAAAATTCATGGTTGGCTGTATTTATGCGTCTATTAATCCTTAATCCAATATGAAAAAGGGTTGATTTCTGCGGGCGATTGTATGGGGAAAAACAATTGATTCCTTTCCCTCGGAGATGAGGAGTTCTGTTTCTAAATTTGATTTGAACTCTGAACTCTGAACTCTGAATGTTCGACGGTTTTAAAACTTAACCGAGTATGCGATGAGGTTTATAAACCCAAATGAACCGTCAAATTGACCCAGAAACCGGGTTTTTTCTCTGAACTTGGGAAATTTTATTTATAGTGTTTTTTTTTAAAAAAAAAATATTTTGCCCTGAATCTTTCAATATTTTTTCCCACTCTTAATTTCCTTTGTCTTGTCCTTATTTTTCTTTTTCTTTTTTAATAGAATGCTAACGGTAAATTCTTATATCTTCATTTTCTCTCTTTTTTTTTAAATTTTTCATGTGTATGGTACAAAATGTCCATATTAAATTTTTTTTCATGCAAAATCATGCATTCCCCTCAAGCTTGTTTATTGAACTCCCAAATTATCATGTAAAGCGGTACACAAAAAGTTGTAATCGTTTAATTCCATTGACATGACATATTCCTTTTATTTATATAATTGACAATTTTCATACAAACACAATGTTATTGTCTAATGCTAGTAATTTTGATTATATTTGTCTACACAGATCTAGGATCGACAATGGGGCAAGTTTGGAACGGGCGAAGCATTGAACAGTAACATGTAATAAAGCAAGGCAGACATCAAACACTGAGAAACTCATTTCTCTCCATTCTAAAAATTAGTAGTTCAAATAACCGTAGTTGGTAACTCTCTTAGTATCATTTAAACTAAACTTGACATTATACAACGACTACAACTTCAACAACAAAGAAGTTATTGTTTCAAACGGGGAAAGAATTTCAATATCGATCATTGCTCTAGTCTCCCACAAAAAATGTTCAAAAGCCAAAAGAAAAAATTAAATCAGGTTTCAGCATACTTTTAAAAATAAAAATTATGTATATAGAGTATTGTGTTCATATTTAAAAAAAAAATCATTTCCATACTTCTTAATAATTAATCATGCTAATTTCAAACTAAAAAAAAAAAACCAAAAAGACCCAAAACATAAGGATGACAACAATACCCGTCACCCGAGAGTATTCGTCTTGTTTAACTCCCGTGAGAACTGGTGAAGCGGGTGGTGGAGGAGTTTTTCTCTCCCACACCTAAACCGAGAGGGAGGAGGGGAGGAGAGGTGGTGTCGTGTCGAGGTTTTCCCGTTTTGCCATTCACCCCGTTTACTTGCTTATATTTAAATATATATATATATATATATGAATTTTAATAAATATTATTCATGTTTATTAGTAAATATATTATTTATATAACTATATATATTATGTTATTAATATTAATTGGAATACTAATTTATTATTCATGTTTCTTAATTAGTAGATTATATTTATATTAAAATTATATTAATAAAATTTTTAATTATCATATTTCAATATTAGTTACTACTATTTCTCTATTAATTATAAATTATTATTTATTCACTCATATTTTTTTCATTACAATATACTATTGGTACTCATATTTTTTTACATCACATTACGTTATTTGGTTATGTAAAATTCATGTGTTTCATTAGATTATTTTAATTGTTTAATTATATAATTTATTTTAGCTTAATAATTTTTAACTTAGATTTTAGCGTAATTTTTTTATTATTGTATTATTTAAAAGATTAAAAGATTAAAATTTTAATATTTTAATATTTTTTTATTTAAAACAAGGTACCTAACTGGAGAAACCCGGCCAGGGCCAAGGGGATTGAACAAACGGGGCTGGTAGCAATTAGAGCTCCACCCGCCCCATTACCATCACTACCACAACATGGCATGACAATTTAAAATGCATTGGAGACCTTCTACTCTTTAAATATGATCATGATAAATAATTGGTAAAAAGTTCATGAGGCAATATTAGAACACTTTGCACTTGCCGTAAATTCAAACATAAAGTTAGAATTTTAAATCTCTCAAAGTGATATTTCACTGATGGTTCAAACTCCTCTTCCTAGGGCAGGGGCTTTCTTTCCCTTCTACCTAAACTACGCAAAAAAGGCCTAAAGCCATTCTCAGGGAACAATAAAATCTATGGAATGAATAGTGATCTATACTCCTTATTCACTAAAACTGTAGTTTACTAATTTTGTCGGTGGAATTGATCCTCTGAGGAATTTGGAGTTTCAAAATTTAAATGAATTTAAAACTATATAATTCAATTCGGTAGAAATTTAAACAAATTCAAAATTTTATTATTTGAAAAAAAAAAGTTATTTTTTGCAATTTTTGGAGAATCATAGATGGTAAAAACTAAAAAAAAAAAAAGAAGAAGTTTTTGTATGAGTTGGAATTGAGAAAAAAAAGAGCTTCATTTAACAAACAAATAATAGGGTAAATTACATCTACCACCTCTGTGGTTCGTGTAAATTACCAATCGAACCCCGAAATTTGGTAAAACTACCAATACCCCTTTAAGGGGGTTAAATGTTATGAATTTATCAAATTTAAGGAGGTATTGGTAGTTTTACCAAACCTCGGGGTTCGATTGGTAATTTACACGAACCACAGGAGTAGTAGATGTAATTCATCCCAAATAATAAGTAATGTAATATCGTAAATTGATTACTTATTATAGGTTACCCAACAAATGTTAAAGACAAGGAGAATAGGGGTTTGAATTCCAATTCTATCATTCCCCCTTTCCCTCGTCCTCTCTCCCTCTCTCACGTATATATAAAATTGTAACTAGAGCAGTAATAGTAATAAGTCAGTTATAGTATGACAAAAATAATTAAACTTAGAGTTAAGTATTATTTATAATGTGACAAAGATTCTAAGCTTAGAATTAAAACATAGAAAATGTACAACAAAATAATAGAGAAAGATTATAGTGTGACAAAGATTTTTTATGTTTATATAATAAAGAAAATATAGAAAATTATAACTACAAAATTTGTTGTTAACAAAACACTAATTTAAAGTATAATATAAAATCTACTTTAATTAAAATTATACAAAAAGAAAACCAGAAGTTATAAATCACATATTATAATTATATATATGATATGCATCTCACGACTATAAAGAGTCAACAATACATAACAAGCAAATAGGACCCAAGACTTAACTTGCGAAATCACTAGAACCGGCAAAATTTTTCGACCGATGGATGAAGCGTCACCAACTTAGAGTTCTACTATTGATAAGACACATTGGCACCACAAACTAGTCTAATTTGATAAGCCAGTTGTTCTTTGAAAAAATGAAGAGATTGATTCACTCAAATTCTCAAGGACGTAATGTCAAGAAATTTCTTCAAGTCATTCATGTGATGGCCGAATGGCCTATAAATAAGTTACAAGGTTGTCTTGAAAAAATAAACAACTAAAATCCTAACCCTAATCTAGTTCTTAAGAGGTGGCCAACTCCCTTAAAAATAAATGGCAGCCTTACAAATAAAAATGAAACAAAAACCCTAGTTAAAAAAAAAAACCTAACTTCGGCTACAAGAAAAAACCATCAAGGGCTGCCTTGCTAAAGGCTAAATTTCAACCCTTTTAAGACAACTAATACTAATAAAATAACTAAACACTTGGCCTACTAATACACTAGAATTCGGCTAAGGCAAAACTAGTGTTCTTCAAAGTGGACTTGCAATAGATTAACGATTTGCAAGTCTTGGCCGCATGCTTGATGGGCTTGGATGTCATTTATTAAACCACTTAAGGTTCGTTGAAATCGTTTAGCTCTAGCTCCCCGTGAAATGTCACGGCAAATCGAATGTTTGACAAGTAGGTTAAACAGCTCCTAGATTCCCATCATTCCCCCTCTCCTCAAAAACATTTGTCCTCGAATCTTCAACAACACCCTTGGGATGAAATCAACATACTATGACCACCTTAGGGAGTGGAAGGAATAGTTTGGCCAGGGAAAACGATGTTTTTGCTTTTTAACTCTGTTTGAGCCACTCTTGCAATAGTGTTTTACCGCAAATCTTTGAAGGCTCCAAGTTTGTATCAGAGTGTGGTAAAATTGTCTTTCTCCAAACACAAAGTCGAGGTGTGGAAAATTGTCATTTTTGGCATGCATATTTATGGCTCGAACAGTCAAGACATTATCAACCGATTCGAACTCTTGGTTTTGATAACCCCCACTCATTGGATTTTTCCTATTTGAGGCATCATGCTCTTCTTCCTCCCCAACTTTTTTCTTTTGGTTGCTAATTTGGAGTTGATTTTCATAAACTTGTACATGGCAGATGTTCTCCCTTTGCTCATCATTCTCCACGGCTTAAGCAGTAAGTGATCCATCGGTCACTAATGCTTCTTCTCCATTCAACGATCTTTTATCACTTACCACTGATTGCATAGACTTCAAGGTAGTAAGTGCTTCTCCCCTACCTTGGAAGGTTGGGATTTTCTTTTTTATACTTCCCAAATTTTTGTCAATTTTATCAACTTAGTTTCGGTCCCTATGAGAAATAGAAGCCTTATCGGACTCTTCACTATTGTCTGAATTTGAGGGATTTTTCCTTCTAGATCTCGACCTCCTTGACAATAACTCAGTGATGGACTTCATACCTTCACGAAAAAATATTTGTCAATTGCTCCATCTTATTGTCATTGGATTGAAGCTTTAATTGCAAAGCCTCAAGTTGATCACCCAAATTAGAATGTTTTCGGCTCATGTGTTCCACCCAATCTTCAAGGGTCTTTTGGTCAATTGGAGCTACTCCTTCTTTTGACATTATTCCTACAAAAAGGTTAGTACAAAAGCAAAAAAATAATAATATGGGAAGATTTGTAATAAGGGTGTATATGAGTATGCTCTCAGTTATTTTTTTATGTCTCACTCTCACTCAAACAATCTCTCTCGAAGTTCTTGCTTAGAACAGCACACTTTACCAAATCTTTAGGAATTTTGGGCCAAGAGATAGCTCAAATTAGGATTTATGAATTTAGGAAATAAAAACTTAAGGAAGGTTAATAAATTAGGAAACTACAAAAATCTGAAACAAAGTTGCATTGGATACAAATTAGGAAACTAAGCAAATCCAACTACAAAGTGGACTTGAATAAGGAAAGCTATAAAATAGGAAACTAAGCAAATCTAAAAATAAATAGGAAATGGAAACAAATATGGAATAAAAAAGGAAGGAAATATGAAACCTAAAAGAAAATAACTATGAAAGATTACCAAGGAAGGTAACTCTAAGAGCAAAACAAATGAAAATAGGAATCAATTCTTGCAGCCAAGTAAAATCAAATTAGGAAACAGTTTTTGTAGCCCTTTTGTATAGAAATTTCAGTCTAGATAGGTTACTACAAACTTAATAATTTCGCCAAGATAAATTGCTGAGAGGAACATAATCTCAGTCATGAGTAGTCGCTAAAAGAAGGCAAAATTTTGGCCAAAAGAAATTGCCAAAAAACATTTTTGCAGAATTTCGGCCAACAATGATTGCCAAAAGTGCAGAATTTCAGTCACAATAAATTGTCCAAAGTGGTGTCCTCCAATCCCAAATCCAATTGTGATGAGGAAAGTTAATCACACTTGAATTCCTTTTAAGAAGGGCTCACGGTTTTGGTGTGCAAACTTTTATCACAATTCTTAAAGCACTAAAACACCTCTTCAACAAGAATTCAAGACAATAATTTCAGGAAGGTAGTACAAGAATTTACGAGCAAGAAGTAGTACATATTTTAAGAACAACTTAACAAGAATTCTGGACCAAAAAAAAAAAAAAGCAATATGGCTCAAGATAAAAATTCAGAACGGCAAAATTATGGTCACACTTTTTTATGCAAATTTGGCCAAATAATTCAAGAACAAGAATTCAAGAAACAAAGATGCAATAATTCAAGAAATAAGAATTGTTCTTCTCTTCTTCTTCTTTCTTTCTTTTCTTTCAGTTTTTGATCTTTCAGTTTTTTTTTTCTCGGTTCTTTCTCCTTTTTTTTTTCACCAAAAAAGAACAATTCACAGTAGGAACAATATCAACACGAAGAGGAACACAAAAACAAAACAAGAACAACGATTATGGAGAGGACTCAAGAAATTCGGTTATTCAAGGGATTAACAAGAAAAGAACAGTAGGCAATTTTTTTTCCAAGGAATAAACAAAACCAAAATTAACTACACAAAAAGTGGGTAGCAAAAAAAGGTTTAACCGAATCCGAAAACTAGGGTTCAACAACTAATTTGACTACCACAAGAAAAACAAATTTCCAACTACAAGGAAGAAATTTATAAACAGAATTTTGGCTAAAGGAATATAAACAAAATTTTGAAGTTACCTAGAGCTCTGATACCAAACTAATGTGCATCTTACAGCTATAAAAAACCAGCAATACGCAACAAGCGAACAGAACCCAAGACTTAACTTGCGAAATACTAGAACTGGTTTGGACCGATGGATGAAGTGTCGCCACAACCTAGGGTTCTACTAGATTGATAAAACTCATAGGCATCACATACTGGTCAAATTTCATAAGCAAGTTGTTCTTTGAAAAAACGAAAAGATTGATTCATTCAAACTCTCAAGGACGTAATGTCAAGAAATTTCTTCAAGTCATTCATGTAATGGTCGAATAGCCTATAAATAAGTTACCAGGCTGTCTTGACAAAGAAAACAACTAATCTAATTCTTAAGAGGTGGTTAGCTCCCTTAAAATTAAAGGGCAGTCTTACAAAAAAAAGAAAACAAATAGTTTAAAAAAACCTAACTTCAGCTACAAGAAAAAACCAACAAGGGCTGCCTTGCTAATGGCTGAATTTCAGCCCTTTTAAAACAACTAATACTAATAAAATTTTGAGTTACTATCATTTACCCCCCTAGAGATTTTGCAATATAACAATAAGCCCCCCATGATTTGAAAAATAACAACCAGCCCCCTTAACTAATAGTCAACTTGGCAAAAAGACAAAAAAGCCCTTAGGGGCTAGTTGTTATTTTTTAAACCACGAGGGGCTGATTGTCATATTGGAAAACCTCGACGGGAGTAAATGATATTAACTTTATTAAATTTTTAAAAAGACAAAAATATGAAATTTAAAGACAAAAATTTAATAAAATTATGTAAAATTTTGAGGTCTTTTTTACTCCCATTAAATTTTTAGACTAATTTGAGAGCTTAACAAGATCTTTTTTTTTTTCAAAATCACCTATAGTATTACATAATCTGGTTGTAAATATAACTCGTGAGAATTGAACACCTAAAGATGTTTGAACACCTGAATATGGTTGTAAATACATCGTATGGTTGTAAATACAACTCCTGATATAGTTTAAAATTTTTTATTAAATTTTTAAAAAGACAAAAAATATGAAATTTAGAGACAAAATTTTAATAAAATTATTTAAACTATATAATTAAAAAAAATTAACTAAAAAGACAAAATTTAAAGATTTCAAAAAATTTAACCTTAAAATACAAAGTAACTATATAATAATTTTTTGTCTTTTTGCATTAAAAGTTTTAACAAAATTTTACATAATTTTATTAAAAAATTTTCTTTAAATTTCGTATTTTTGTCTTTTTAAAAAATTTAATACAGTTAATATCATTTACCCCCTCGAGGTTTTGTAATATAATAACCAACGCTCCATAGTTTAAAAAATAACAATTAGCCCCCTGAGAGCTTTTTCGTCTTTTTGCCAAATTGGCTATTAGTCAAGGGAGCTAGTTGTTATTTTTCAAATTATGTATGGCTAATTGTTATATTACAAAACCTCAGGGGGGTAAATGACATTAACTCTAAAATTTTAATGTGAATAAAATAACTAAACACTTGGCCTACTAATATACTAGAATTCGGCCATGGCAAAAATAGTGTTTTTCAATGTGGACTTACAAATAACAAATAATATACTAGAATTCGATTCCATGTGTAATGTAAAATATTTATAATATATAATTGCAAAATACATATATCAAGTACATATGTACACTTGAAGATATTTATTAATAACAAATAAAAAAATATAATCTATATAATAAATTAAAAAATCTAAATAATAAAAACATTACAAACTAAAATCTTATTTCAAAATGAAAAATCACCAAATTTGTCAACCAAATCATTATCTGTTTTACGTTGCTTAAAAAACTCCTGCCCGTATTGATATATGAACATCGGAGCATGTCCATAATCAGACCTTACTGCTTCCAGATGGTGTCTTTTCAGTACAAGAAAACGATGAATTGTTTCCAGAGTCGCCGGAACTTGAACTGTTCCCAACATGTCATAATCAGAAACTTTGCCGGCGTTGAGAAGGAAAGTAAAGGGCTTCTTCAGCAGGGGACACCCTAGAGCCTTGTTGATGTCCAAAGCTCTTCTGGCGGCACAATTTTGTATGACTAGGCCTTTTCACATGATTACTACATGAATCCCTCTTTGAAAAATCAATCCTCAAGCTTTTACAGAAATGCAAAACCTTAACTCCCCTGAAGCAAATTCATGCCCAAATGATCACAACAGGTCTAATCTTGCACACCTACCCTTAAGCCGTATCCTCCTAATTTCTTCTTCCACCACAACCATTTCTTATGCTCGAAAAATCTTCAACCAAATCAAAAACCCAACGAGCTTTCTCTATAACGTCCTCATCTCATGCCTTGCAATTAAAGGCGAGACCCAAGAGGCATTCTTACTCTATGCACAGATATTCAGTAATGACAAGAGTGGTCTTGTTAAACCCAATGATTATGCCTACCCATCTCTGTTCAAGGCTTGTGGAGCTCAATTATGGTTCCAACAGGGGAAATCCTTGCATGCCCACGTTCTGAAATTCCTGGACCCTCCCTATGATCAATTTGTTCAAGCTTCGTTACTTAACTTCTATTCTAGTTGTGGCAAGATTGGTTTTTGATCAGATAAGTGAACCTGATTTGGCTGCATGAAACTCTATATTATCAGCTTATGCCCGTAATTCAAATCTAAATTTGGATGCCAATGCAAATATACCTGTTTGGACTATTGGTAACTGCACCCTAATCCTTGTGTTAGACCATTGCATTTTTACTGAACTGAATAGGTTTTTCATTGGTCCATAATTGATGGGTTGCTTTCAATAGTCAACATTGAGTAGGTTGAAAAGTCTCGATATAATGAAAGAAATGCGAAGGTTGAAGAAACGCTTGAGAAAGCATTTTTAAATTAAAATGCATAGTACAAGTTCAGAAAAGATTCAACGTCAGGCAGAAAGGTGAAAACAACTGCATCAAAGAAGGCTTTGCAAAGATACAATATGCCATTTTCCAGCTGAAGCTGCTTTAAAATGGTGAAAACTTTGGTTACTGCTAGCAGGAGGTCCTTTACCTCCAAGGAGGGTTGTTTTGAGTTGGTATGATATCAGTGTACCAATAGAGACAGTAATGAACATTCAGAAAATGATGGCGATAAAGAATAGGGTTGTGGTGGACTTATTTTGCAGCGAGGGATAAAAAGGCAACGGAACAGGCATTATGAGCATTTTTTTTTTCAGTGAGGCATCTGGGATTCTATTTATAGTATTTCCTCTAGATTCGTACGGTTGTTGAGTTTCAGAAACCCACAAGCCTACCCAAGAAATGAAATGGGCAAACCAAATCAACATCCATTTCATAATAACTTGCCACCACAAATATTTACAGAATTAACGGGAAAATTTTTGTTGAAATTCTTGAAGAATAGGAAAATCCCATCGCAACAGCGTGATTCCATTTGCTTATGTCAAATTCTGAAACTATAAAACATTGAAATCTTGATCAAACAAGGAATAATATTACTAATTCAAGCATTGAAAACTGTACAGAAATATGCCCTGAAAAACATCTAAATTTTACACACTGTGCCTCAAAGAAAATCTATCCTAACTTTTACACAATGTGCTTCAAAGAATATCTACTCCAAGCAATTTGCAGTGTTCGAGATGTAGCTTCAATCTGTAGAACCTTTGTATAATCTTCTGGGATTAATCCAATAAGAAGCTGAATGGTCTTTCCTGTTCAGGGCTCCAATTCTCCATGTCTTTCATCTCCTCATCTTCTTCAAAACCCTGATCTTGCCCCTCATCATCACCGTCGTTACTCAGTCCCTTGACAAACGGATGTTGTAACAAAGATTTTGCAGACAGTCTATTCCCAACCATTCTTTTCAGACAGCAGCGCAAGAACCTCCTAGCCTCCGACGATAATTCTTTTGGAATTTTAGGCACCGCAACACTTTTGCCAATCCTTCCAAGAATAGTCTTCTCATCACCCCCAACTTCGAGATTCCATGGACGCTTTCTCGTCAGCATCTCCAGCACAATGCATCCCAGAGCCCAGATATCACTTGGACATTCTTGCACACCATTCTTCACTGCTTCTGGCGATAAGTACATTGGTGTACCCCTCCAAGAAGAGCGCTCCAATTTCTTCCTTCTTTGATTCCCAGATGCTCTTTTTGCCAGTCCGAAATCGCAGATTTTTGCCATTATTTCCGTCCTCCCTTTTCTAGTTCTTGGCACGAGTAGTATATTTTCGGGCTTCAGATCACAGTGGACGTACCCAGCTTCATGAATGTACATCAATCCTTCAAGAATCGACTTCGTGTACCACCTCACCTCTGATTCCGGCAACCCATTGAGTCCTGATTTATAAATCCGATCATAAAGACTCCCGCCAGAACCGTACTCTAACAACAAATTATACGCCAAGGAACCACCACAACCCACCGTGGTCTCGTCTCCAAGGTACCGAATGACATTCGGACAGCCCACAAGAGAGGCTAATACTTCCTTTTCTTCCCTGAGTGAACTTGACTGCGAAATCTCGGCAGATTTCACGGCCATATACGATGGATAGGAGAAATTTCGTGAGTGGCAAAATCCTGAAGGTTTCAAGATTCCCAAATAAACTGATCCAAAGCCTCCTTTTCCTATCAATGGACCTCGGCGCCATGTCAACCCGTGGCCATAGCACCTCGGCCCTAACGTCTGCGCATTTACCCTCACCTTCAACCTCATTGTGAAAAAATGTCAAGACTAGAAAAAACATACTGAGAAAATTCATGGTTGGCTGTATTTATGCGTCTATTAATCCCTAATCCTATAGGAAAATGGGTTGATTTCTGGCGGCGATTATCATTATCCTATGGGGAAAAGCAATTGGTTCCTTTCCCTCGGAGATGGGGAGCTCTGTTTCTAAATTTGATTTGAACTCTAAACGTTCGACCGTTTTAAAACTTAACCGAGTATGCGATAAGTTTTATGAACCCAAATGAACCGTCAAATTGACCCAGAAACCCGGTTTTTTTCCTTGAACTTGGGAAATTTTATTTATAGTGTTTTTTTTTTTTATAAATACTTTGCCCTGAATTTTTCAATATTTTTTCCCACTCTTAATTTCCTTTGTCTTGTCCATATTTTTCTTTTCTTTTTTTAAATAGAATGCTAACTGTAAATTCTTTTGTCTTCATTGTCTCTTTTTTGTTAAAAAAAAATTTCATGTATGTGGGACAAAATGTCAATATTAATTTTTTTTTCATACAAATGATGCATTCCCCTCAAGTTTGTTTATTCAACTCCCAAATTATTAAGTAAAGCTGTGCACAAAAAGTTGTAATCGTTTAATTCCATTGTCATGACATTTTCCTTCTATTTGTATAATTGACAATTTTCATACAAACACAATGATATTGTCTAATGCCAGTAATTTTGATTATATTTGTCTGCACAAATAGGATTGACAATTAATGATTTGGTTGACAAATTTGGTGATTTTTCATTTTGTGATAAAATTTTAGTTTGTAATATTTTTATTACATAGATTTTTCAATTTATTATATAGATTATATATTTTTATTTGTTATTAATAAAAATCTCCATGTATAGATATGTACTTGATATATGTATTTTGCAATTTATATAATAAATTTTTTACATTACAGATGGAATCGAAAATATATATATATAATTATAATATGTGATTTATAACTTCTAGTTTTCTTTTTGGACAATTTTAACCATGCATAGTTAAAGTAGATTTTATATTATACTTTAAATTAGTGTTTTATTAACAACACATTTCGTAGTTATAATTTCTATATTTTCTCTATAATATAAACATCAAAAATCTTTGTCACACTATAATCTTTCTCTATTATTTCGTAGTACATTTCCTAGGTTTTAATTCTAAGTTTAATTATTTTTGTCACAATATAACTAACCTATTACTATTACTGCTCCAATTACAATTTTTTTTTTTTTATATACATATGTGGGAGAGAGAGAGGACGAGGGAAAGGAAGAATGATAGAATTGGAATTCAAACCTCTCTTCTCTTCGCATTTAACATTTTTTGGGTAACCTATAATAAGTAACCAATTTACGATATTACACTTATTATTATTTGTTTGTTTTATTAAAAAAAAAAAGCACTTTTTTTTCTCAATTCCAACTAGTACAAAAAAAAAAGTTTTTACCACCTATGCTTCTCCAAAAATTGCAAAAATAACTCCCTTTTTTTTTTCAAATAATAAAATTTTGAATTCATTTAAATTTCTGCTGAATTGTATTATATAGTTTTAAATTCATTTAAATTTTGAAACTCCAAATTCCTCAGAGGATCAATTCCGTCGACAAAATTAGTAAACTACAGTTTCAGTGAATAAGGAGTATAGATCAGTATTCATTCCTTAGATTTTATTGTTTTATTGTTGCTTGAGATTTGGCTTTTGGCATTTCCTGCAGAGTTTAAGTGGAAGTGAAAGAATATCCCTTCCCAAGGAAGGGAGAGGGATTTGAGCCATCAGTAAAATATCATTTAGAATTTTAACTTTATATCAGAACTTGAGAACTTGAGGTAAGTGCAAAGTGTTCTAAACTTCTAATATTGCCTTATGAACTTTTTACCAATTATTTATCATGACTATATTTAAAGAGCAAATGGTCTCAAATGCATGTTGAATTGTCATGCCATGTTGTGGTAGCGATGGTCATTTGGGGAGGGGAGCTCCACTTGCTAAACCCCAACCCCCCTCCCTTTGCTCAACCCCTTGGCCTTGCTTCTCCTGTGGTACCTAACATGACCCTGTTTTTTATTTTTTATTTTTAAATTAATATTTTAATATTTTAAATAATACAATAATTTAAAAAATTTACTCTAAAATCTAATTTAAAAATTATTAAAATAAAATAAATTATATAATTTTAACAATTAAAATAATCTAATGAAAAACATGAATTTTACATAACCAAATAACATAATCCGAATATAAAATAATATGAGTACTAATAATATATTGTAATGAAAAAGATGTGAGCGAATAAATAATAATTTATAATTGATAGAGAAATAATAGTAAATTAATAGTAAATAGTAACTAACATTAAACTATGATAATTAAAATTTTTATTAATATAATTTTAATATAAATATAATATACTAATTAAGAAACATGAATAATAAATTAATATTAATAACATAATATATATAATTATATAAATAATATATTACTAATATACATGAATAATATTTATTAAAAATTCAAATATATATTATATATAAATATAAACGAGTAAACGGGGCAAATGACAAAACAAAAAAATCTCGACACATCACCCTCTCTCCTCCCCCTCTCTCCCTCCCCTCCTCTCTCTCGGTTTGAGCGTGGGAGAGAAAAACTCCTTCACCAGCCCCGCGAGAATTAAACATGACTGGTATTGTTGCCATTTTTATGTTTTGGGTTTTTTTGGCATTGTTTTAGTTTGAAATTAGCATGATTAAGTATTGAAAAGTATGGAAATGATTTTTTTTTTTAATATGAACGCAATACTTTATATATATATATATATATATATATATATATATATAATTTTTATTTTATAAAGTATGTTGAAAGCTGATTTACTTTTTTTCTTTTAGATTTTGAACATTTTTTGTGGAAGACTATAGCAATGATATTGAAATTGTTTCCCCATTTGAAACAATAGCTTCTTTACTGTTGAAGTTGTAATCCTTGTATAATGTCAAGTTTAGTTTAAATGATAGATACTAAGAGAGTTACCAACTACGTTTATTTGAACTACTAATTTTGAAAATAGAGAGAAATGAGTTTCTCAATGTTTGGCATATGCCTTGCTTTATTACATGTTAGTGTTCAATGATTCCCCCGTTCCAAACATGCCTTTAGTATTGCGAAGGAGAATTGTTAGTATTTATGAGAAGCAATTGTGGCACTATTTAGTCCTTCTCAAAAACGAATACGTCATTAAAGATGATAATTGCCCCCGGGCCTTGGATCAATGACAAGTATGGAGGCTTCATTTCCTCAACACGAGGGATCGAATCCCATGATGAGTATTGTCACCAAGTTCTTGATACCCTTATTGTCAACACTTAGGACAAAGTGCTGGTGGCTCAGAAAAATTAATCCCATACCTAGTCAACTCGTGATGTGTGCTCGATTATCCCTAACCGGAGTTTGTAAAGCCTAATAGCTCATATGTAACAAAGGAAGGCCTAATGGCTCGTATATAACAAAGGAGTTTGGTAAAGGATTATGACCATGTGGAGAATAGTAAATGTGTGTGGGAATACCTCTTCTCAAAAAAAAAAATTAAAGATGATAATTACTTTTGTCACTTACTCGTGCCAGACTTTGATGCCAAAAGTGGACAGGTGAAACCAGTGGTGGGCCGGATACGTGGGGAGTTTTTCTCCTCTCCCTCTCACCTACGCGTTTACACCTCTAAATATTTTAATTATACGTAATATATATATTTAAATTTTAATAAATATATTATTTATATGATTATACTAATATTAGTTAAAATATTGATTTGTTAATAAATTATAATTATGATTTTATTATGTTATTTTCAATTGTATTTATATGTTTGAGACTTTTTTTTTTATTATATTTCATTTATATGATTGAACTTTTGAATTTGTTGTGTTTGGTTTATATTATTTGGTTATTTAAAATTTATATGCTTAATTGAATTATTTTAATTGTTAAAATTATGTAGTTTATTTTAATTCAATAATTTTTTTGATTAGATTTTAGTGTAAAAATTTTTTTATTATATAATTTAAAATATTAACTTTTTAATATTATTTTTATTTAAAAAAAAACAAAAACGAGGCTCCATTCGTACTCGCTGAAAACGATGCAGGGGAGAGTAAGGACGGGTTGTACAAGAATTAACAGAACAGAAAATGGGTAACACCTGAACCCACCTGGATCATACTTGATAAGGAAAATTAAAGGCATTAAACTCGGAACTCCTGGCCAATTGCACGAGTTTACCTGTATACTTGCTCTGCTTCGTCCAACAACAATGGACGAGGGATTTGATTAATAGCAAAGATAAAACTGGTACATTTAATCCCTTATAATCACTTCCTGCTACAAAGAAAACCAGCACAGAGAAACATAATCCCTAATTCCCTATCGAGGAACATAACATGAACAATGGCAAACATTGAACAACAAAGGGCAGAAGATCCACATTCAACCAAACATCGAGAATTTCTTTATCCCGGTCAAATAATCCCAACCTCGTAAAAAGCAAAAAAAAGAAATTTCTGCGTCTCAAGATCAAGAAGGGTGAGATTGTATATAACTAAAGCTACATCAACTGGCAACTTCTAAACAATCACCCACTACTTGGCAAGCATCATCCTCACAAACTCCTCGTAATTAACTTGACCATCACCATCCACATCAGCTTCCCTAATCATCTCATCCACTTCTTCATCAGTCAACTTCTCACCAAGGTTTGTCATCACATGACGGAGCTGCAACATTGTCACAGCACGCAATGTCAGTACCCAGAGAATTAAAATCCATTTTAATTTGGAAATGAAGACGGAAAAATAACATAATAACTATAGTTACCTCGGCAGCAGAAATGAAGCCATTTTGATCCTTGTCAAAGACTTTAAATGCTTCTTTAAGTTCCTCCTCAGAGTCGGTATCCTTCATGGACACAAAATATGACAGGTGTTAGTCATCACAGATTACCGCACCTTCAGCATTAGAGAACGGGAACATAACTGTTAAAGAAAAGAATAAGACCAAGGCATCTACAGTTACAGGACTGACTTATGAAGGAACACACTACAGGAAGGGGTGAGCTCGTTGACCAGACTGGTTCTTTGAATACTTTGAAGAAAATCATTCCACCACCCCAAATTAGATTACCCTCAAATTTATAAAAAGCTCAGCACTCCAAAAAAATAAATAAATAAATAACTGTTAAAAAATCAGAACCAATAGTGGAAACATACGACCATTAACCAACCACGCAGACAATTCATTCGTAGTTAAAAGTTCTACCAGGAGTGAGAAGAAATTAGAAACAGAAGTACACGATGCAAGCAACATATCACTGAAACAGATATACCATATAATAGCGTTTTTGAAACCCAAAACAAAAAAACAAATAAAAAAGAAAGAAAGAAAGAAAGAAGGACACCTTCAACAATCTGCATACAAGAACATGCCAGACATTCTACAAAAAATTAAAATCACAAGGCTAAAGGATACAACATCACACTTACCATGTTCAACCATTACAACTGCATACACATTCTACAAATAGTTAAAATCACAAGGCTAAAGGATACAAAATCACGGTTACCTTCATTTTTCGTGCCATCAGATTCAAGAACTCAGGGAAATCAATAGTTCCATTCTGATCAGCATCAACTTCGTTGATCATATCTTGGAGCTCAGCCTCGGTGGGATTCTGCCCCAATGATCTCATCACTGTTCCCAGTTCCTTTGTGGTGATGCAACCTTTAGTTGATAATAAGAGCAGCATACTATTAGATAAGTCAGTCAGACTAGAATAATAAATGAACATTTCCTACACAAAAACTAATTCCTACGCACATAACTAACAAGACAGCTGACAATGGAAAATATAAGCAAAAGGAATGACAAATAAGAAACCCTGCAGTAAAGCAAAGCAGATATCAGACATTGAGCAACCATTTCTCTACTCTCAGAATTAGTAGTTCAAATCACCATACTTGGTAATTCTCTTAATGTCACTTAAACTAAACTTGACATTATACAAGGACTACAACTTCAACAGTAAAGAAGCTATTGTTTCAAACAGGGAAACAATTTCAATAGCATCACTATAGTTTCCCACAGAAAATGTTCAAAATTCAAAAAAAAAAGGTATATCAGGTTTTAGCATACTTTAAAAAAGAAAAAAGTATTGCATCCATACTTCAAAAAAAAAATATCCATACTTGTCAATAATCAATCATGCTAATTTCCAGCTCCGAAAAGAAAACAAAGATGCCAAGGAGAAAACCAAAATCATAGATCCGCTCCAAAACAAGCTTCTTACTTCAAATGTTTTCAAAATTAAAAGAAACATTTTCCTGAAATTCTTGAAAAATAGCAAAATGCCATTGCCACAGCACGAACATATTCCATCAGTGTAATTCTCTTTCCTAAGAGTAAAAATGGGGTAAATCCGTGGAATAGGAAGCGAAACCCCACAAACACAACTTTATACATATGTTAAAAAAACCGTAAAAAATGGAAATAAATAATAAATCAACAAAACAGCCTATCTTCCATAGAAATCCACTAAAATGGAAAAAAAAATTACCGATAAAGCCCCAAAAGAAAAAACGAAAACAAAAACAAAACGTACAAACAGAAGAAAACAGCCAAAAAAAAAAACAGATCCCGTTCTAAAATAAACCTCCAAACAACAAATATTCACAAAATCACCATTCCATAAATCTAAACCACAAATTCACAAAATCATTTCCACAAAAAGAAAAAAAAAAAAAACGAACGAAGGATGAAGGGGAGGAAAAAAATACCATCGCCGTCCTTGTCGAAGAGGCTGAAAGCTTCCTTGAACTCAGCGATCTGCTCCTCGGTCAATTGCTCAGCCATCCTCGCGGTCTAAAACACCCCAAAATATGGAAACCCTAGCAAATACAAAGAGAGAGAGAGAGAGAGTGAAGATCTGCGAATAAAGTTGGCTACTGCGTGAGTGTGTGTTTCTGATCTCTGGCACACTGCTTCTGTGCGCCAATATATGCAATCGGGGCGGTAAAAATTAAAATTCCGTGTCATGTGGGGTCCAAGATTCTTCTGAGGGGGGTAAAATTTAAGATATTTTTTTCACTTTTTTCGCGGTTCCGACGCTGTCGTACTTTAACGCTTGATGAGGTGGGCAGTAAAATTAGATCCCGAGCGTCAACAAACGAGAACGGATGAACGTGGTCATCCTCGAAGCGGGACCCACGCGTCTTGGAAAAGTCTAGTGACATTCCCTATTTCGCCCTCACGTCATGTCGGTGAGAGAAATTTTCTTTTCTTCCCCCATATCATCATCATCAAAGCTAATACATACATGATACATGGCTTCGTTTGTACTTCCTTCTCATTTATAAAAAAAATAATTTTTTTAAATAAAAATAAAATATTTAAACATATTTTTATTTTAAAATTTTTTCACTTAAATTTTTTTCATATATTTTTTTTAAAAAAATTCTCTTATTTTTCTCTTTAAAATAATTTTTTTTATCAAAAAATATCCATTAAAACTTTCACATATTCTAATATAATTTTTTTATAAATAAATCACAATCCAAACCCAACTTAAAAAATAATGATGACGTTTGTTTGCATTTTATTTTTTCATTACAGATATCATCGGTAATGTTAATGTAATAAAAGAAATAGAATGTCAATATTATTACTTAAAAAATAAATATTTATATAATACTCACTAAATTTGAACCCTTACAAATGTGATTCAATACTTTTATAGTGATAAATTAATAATATTTTTAATGAATTTTTATAATAATAAATTTGAATTGATATGACAAATTTAAACAGATAAAATCTAACTTTCAAATTTTTTAAAAAATATAAAATCATAGAAGATAAAAAAAAATATTTTATTTGCCACATGAATTATTATAGTTTTACACTATAAAAAATTACTAAAAATATCACTATTCTTTTTTAAATTATAAGTTACACCATATTATTAAAATAACTTGTTTTCATTTTTGTTCTTATTTTTAATTTGGGTCATATATTGTTATTATTAATATGAATAATTCAAATTTTTGCATAAAAATAATTTTTTGTTGGAAAAACCTTAAAACTGATTTTTTTTTAATTTTTTTTTTTGAAGTTGGAAATGGGTAAGGGTTGATCAAATATAAGTGGTTACTCATTACAACGGATTTAACTAACCTACTAGTAGTCATGGGGCACCTTTTTCTTTTTCTTTTTCTTTTTTTTGTCTTGAATTTTTTTGAGCTTTTAATTTTCAAACATAAGCTATGGAGGGGAATGGATTGTGACAATTGTTGGACTGTAGCTGACGAAATTGATTTTGATGGAATTGTCAAATTTTGGATAAAATTCATACTTCCGCGTGGATTATATTGATATTTCAATTCAATTTTGAAATTTTATATTTATTTAAATAAAATACTCGTGGGCTACCAAAGACTACCAAAATTCTGTTTGTTTGTTTGTTTACCATAGCTACAAACTTCTCATAAATAATGGGTATAGTTTATCATTTCATTTTGCCATAAGGTTTTACTGAGGATGTTAAAATTATGTTATAAATATAAAAATACAAAATAAAATGACCAACCACATAAAAATCATTTGAAGGACTAAAATCAATCCTATAAGTCTTTAAGAACTAGAATCAAAATTTTAAAGTTTGAAGGATCATTTCAACAATTTTTTTCCATTAAAAAAGAAATGTGGAATCTCTCATTGTTTTATTAGTCAAAAACATCAATCTCAAACTACTTAATTTAATCTAACACTAATTTTAAAGTCTAATTTTGCTTTGTAAAGAATTGAAAACTGAACCACCAAACCCCATGTACTTTGAGATGCCAGGAAGCTCAGTTGAATTTGCAAGGAAATCAGTTTAACTAACCTTACCAAAAAACAACTGACTAAACCATAGCTAACGAACGAGGTAGTTTAGTACGCGTCTTCGTGGCCCCAGATTAGAAACGACGCGTATGATATATCAGTAATGAAGAGGTGATTTTCAGGGTATCAATCAGAGTCAAAGCGCTTATTTTATTAAATACCCCCTCTACTCCTTCCACCATTTACATACCTTTCAACCATCGTTTTCTTCGCATTCATACGCTGCCTCCTACTTGAAACTTGAAACTGATAAACTACAAAGAGAAAAATAAAATAAACTATATATTTGATTATTGTTTGATGGTCACATTAACCATTTAATCAACTTTGCCAATCGATGGAATTGAATATTAAAAGGAAATATTCTTCGTCATCGTGGGACGCGGGCAGCGGCGGCCGGGGTACTTTCGGAGCTGTGGGAAAAAACATCTTAAGTAAAGCGAGGGAGAAATAATAGGGAAATTTCGTTTGTTGATTTGGGCATAACAAAACATACTAGTCCACGAAGGTAAGATGTAATACTGCGGGGGATTTTGGCTGAACCAAACCATCAAAACAAAAGGACATGCTTTTTAAAACGCATCCAAATCAGACTGCACAATGGACAATTTTACTGAAATATGTACCATTGAACCATCAACAGCAAATAAACACGATCAACAAGAACCAAATAAAGCATCACAACTTTCGCACGCGAATACTAACAACTACGACAATATTCGTTAACATGATCAACCTGTGCTTGCTGTCTCGATGTTTCATTTTACATCTCTGATCACTACTTTTGATGTTACATGGTCTAGTAAACTGTGTAACAAATATCAATTGTATTGCCTGTCACAGCTTTATGCGCACAGAGAGCATAAGCGGAAGGCCAGGTTGTTAGGCAATCTGGAGTTAATTGACAAAAATTTGCTTGGTTATCAAAAAATAAAGCCCACAGCAAAAAAAGGGGGGGGGGGATAATAGCCACAACAGAAATATGCCGGCTATAGGGCTGGGTACTTGCTCTTTACAGCTAAGGCTGCTGCCCTATACCATGAAGCTGCCGCCATTGCACCCGGGTCAGGGACTGATGTAAGCATATCGGCAGAGACATACGTTGAACGACCAGCCTACAACAGACAGCAGTTAGAGCCTTGTAGCCAAAAACTCAAAGGTAGAATGGAAGATCATCGTAGGGAGATTAAAATAGCAAGGAATCATATGATTAATGCAATGCTGTTTCAAGGAAGAAGAGAGGAAATGAAAGCGGAGGGGGGTGTGAGATGTTAAAAAACCAACTTCATTAAGTTCCTTCATAGTTTTTGATTAGTCAAACTACATTCCATGGAACTAGTCAAATAATGATACACACTATAAGGTAGCTAGTCAAAGCAACTAGCCTTGACAAACATTACTCTTTTGCTCCCTACTCAAGAGTACACAATTACATATCCATATGGACTTAAAAATGAACATTTTATCTTCTTTTCCGTTTTCCATCTATTTCAAAACTTCAAATGAAAGTCCAGACTAGCAACAAAACTCCAGCATGGTTGTTTTTTCATACAACTTGTGACATCAAACAGTTTGCAGAAAGCTAGCACAATTAATTATAGATTGCTGAATGCAATTCTAATAGCATTAGAAAGAAGACAGAAGAATAGATTAGCTGCTTGAGAGTCCAACATTTTAATCATTGTTTTTATGATATAATAATAATACTGTTATTAAGGGGACAGAAACTTGGAGATATCAGCAGAAAGATAACAGCCCCAGTAAAATTCAAATCTGGAACAAAATCAATAAAGATTGTCACCTGAGCTTGCATGTGCTTAGTTGACTCAGCTCCAGCCACAGCTGCTTCAGCAGAAAGAACAAATGCATCCACTGGATCATCCCCAGCAGCTAATCTCTGTAAAATAATTCGGTGTTTACAGACCAAATCAGAAAACAAGAGCGTAGCACCATTATTACTAACCTCTTTAAGCACTGATGATGCTGGAATAAGTGCATCCAACAATGTGCGATAACCTGCACTAGCTCCTCCATATTTACTGACTGCAGCAATGGCAGCTTCAAGGGCGCCAGCCCCTGAGCAGTAAAAGTAGTTCAGTGAGAAGTCCAATACCAAGAAATGAAAAAGATTCAGAAGTCACTGCATTAGAAGGCATCTCACAATGCAGTGGTGATATATCTGACTCGCCACTTCCTTTCAACTGTGCGTATGCTGCCTTGAAGAATATATCATATCTGTCATAAAAAACAACACCAAAACCTCATTTTTATTATACTTGAGCACATGGTCAAAGCACAAGGATATTATATGGAACAGTATTGAAAAGAGATACTATCAACAAATCACAAAATGAGAGTATTGCATACAAGATACCACTTGTTCCTCCCATGACTCTTCTGACAGAAGATCCAATCTCATTAACTGTTTCAGCAGGGTCATTTAGGGGATAACTGAAACAAATAGCAATCAAGGAGGAAAAAAAAAAAAAAGTTGAAGATCTTGATGATGATAAGATCAAGTTTAAAATGTCAGATAAAAATCAAGTTCAAATACCAAGGTAGTTCTGCTAATATAATGGAGCACATGTTGAAAAATTGCAACGTGTTTATTTATTCTTTATGCTGATTTTCTGTTACTAAGACACAGCAAGATCTGTAACAGTGGGCGACATGTCATTTGTCCAAAGTTATCTGTGTGGTCATGTTTCTGTTTTCCCTACTTCCTTTCGTTGCCCAAAAACAAAACAAAAAGAAACAAGAAAAAAAAAAGAGCTATGGAATAATAATTTTACAAAAATGATTCTAATGTCGTAGTAGCATACTAGTGTATAGAAGACTAAAAAAAGAATGTAGTCTGTACCAAAGCAAACGCCAAATTTCCAAAAAACTATAGGAATATGTCCGAGGTTACACAAAATAATATGTGTCAAATCCCATTAGATCACATGTCCTTACATAGAGTGGATGATATAAGATGAACCATTCTCTTCCTGACAAACAATTTAAGGGAGCAACTTAAAAGGACCAGTAAAACAGATAATATCACTAATAATGCAAAAGATGAAAAATGATTGGAGAACAAATTTTTTATTTACGATAATCCTAGAAGGCAAAGAACAACAAAATTGCTAGATATAGAGGTAGTCACCATCATTTTACTCCAAAAGACTAAAATCTAGAGTCCATTCTCTATATCCATCTCTATGCAGCACATGCCAAAGAACATAGAAAGCGTGAAATTGATTGCAATGTTCAAATAATACATCTATAAGTCTTCAGGCCTAACCATCACCAGGATTACATATCTTTTGGAACAGTAATACATCCTATAACAACATTTCAACATGAACTTTCAAAACTTCACAAAGGGAGAGAGCACTAATAGAAAACTCACTACTTCTTCATGTCTTCAAGTATTGCAGTTGCACCTCTAAACATCTGAAAATATACCAACAAAGCCTCTAAGGCAATCAGGTCATGAAAATATCAAAAAACATATAGTTGAAAGGGACTAACCGTAGAGCCACAATCTCCATCACCCACTTTACTGTCCCATTCATTCAAGCTGTCCTTTAGATTGACAAGTGCTGTCACCGCTGCTTCAATAGCCACCTCAAGAAGATAACCCACAGAATTCAATTGTTCAGGCCGACCCAATGTCTGATAAGAGGGCAAAACAGATAAAAAGGTTCAGCATAATAAGAAAAGAGTGTAAGGCTAGTCTTTTGTTCCAACCTTCATAAACTTCTGATGTTTCAATAAAGGAATCACAAATGGAGCTTTTCCTAATCAAAGTTATTCGGATTAAAATCTTTGTAAGATACCAGGAGACTAAATTTACAGGAAGTAGGAAATCTCAAACCGTACAATAGAGAGCCATTTTACATGATTAATTGGCATTATTTCTTTGCTGTTAATTTCAATTGAATTCATCACATGGAGGGAATAAAGCACCATACCTATAAGGTAAAAAGAATAGAAAAAAAAATTAAAAAATACATAAATTATTTAAACTTAAATAAAAAAATGTGTTTCAATAGAACACAATGGCGAGATATGATCTATAAATCCGACCTCATAGTGGGATAAAGATTTAGTTGTCATCATTGTTGATCAAGTTACTTTAAATATAAATAAATGTAAATAAATTTTACTTATTTGTTAGATTTAATTATTTAATTAAATTTAATACAATAAATTAATGTTATATGACCGCCGACCCCAACTAGTTTGGGATAAAGGCGATGATGATGATGATGAAATTAATGTTATATGAATTAAAATATAATATAAAGTTAAATTTTTTTTTTTATAAAGTTAAAACATAATTTCAAAAACACATCTTATCAAAACTGCTATTTTTAAGTCATGATTCAAAAACATATTTCAGAACACGCAATCCAAATGTTGTTTTAAATTACATCTCCAAACGCGATTCACAAATCACGATTTCAGATCATGACTCAAATTTAGTCCATACTCACCCTATCATACCAAAGAAAAATAATTTAAATCTTCCCCACTACCATTAGACCAGTTTAGGAAATGGTTAATGGACAAAGAATAAAGAGATCATGACAAAGAAATGCTCTTCTTTAGAAGAGCTTTTCATCAAAAGTGGCCCAATTCTATCATCTAATAAAAGTGCAACTAACATAATCATTAAATCACAGTGTAGAAAAAGGAACAAGCTTGATTTTACAGCCAAACAACATATGCATTTGAAATAAGCCACCACAACTATATAGTAGGACTTATTGATGTTATTCTTTCACAATTTTTGCTAGCTCCATTGCTCCAATAATCCCAAACACATTGAAAAAATTGTAACAAAAAGATCAACAAGGAAATGACTGCTGTTCAGACCACAACTGTAAAAGCTTAAAATTGGATTCAAAATAACCAACAGACCTCATCACTCTTGGATGAAAGTGATGGTGGAAGAGGAACAGGAATCTTGGCTGGTGGATGATTACCTGTAAACCATATTAATTTTCCAGAGTATTTAATAAATGAAATAAGTAATCCCTCTATAAATGCAACTGAATAACAAAGGTAACTTCAAATGGCTATATTAAGGGAGATAATCAGTTTGATGATTAAAAGAATAGTGTGCAAAAATGTGCACTAAAGTATCATACCATCAGTACCAACAGGCCAACATGGAGCCTTAGTTGGAGCATCCAAGCGGTGCAAAATATCCTCATTTGCTTTCATCACGGAAATTGAAAATCCTGACAGGAAACTTATGGGTGAGAAAAGCCAAATATTATGTAAAGAGATAATGCCAACAACATTAACAAACCTGCCATGTCAAGGGAAGTCATAAATGAGCCTGTATACACCCTATCAACGGCTAGTCCATGTTCCAGCTGTAACCTAGGCACTGCCTTCCCAGCCGCAATCATAAGTTCCATTACAGGAGTGCCTCCTAACCTGTAGTTCAAAGGTATAAACAGATATGAAGACTATACAATTCCATGGAGGGATATAAGATAAACCCACAAATGTTCCAAGTACAAATGATCTATTGGGATTAATTACCAATCAAACCCTCTGGTTTTGACAAAGTTTTAAAGAACCCCCTCGTGGTGAGAAAACTACCTCCTAATGATTTGGACTGATGTAGGAACTGGACAGAATTTGTCACTACTAAGGGAAACATTTTAAGTTCCAATTATCCCCTTAGTTTAATAATGCTCAGGGCACATTGTGTCATCCTCAACTTGAGTGCCTCAACCTAGAAACACCCACCTGCTTGCTACCTCAGAAATAATTGCAACCTAGAAATTATTGCCATCAACCACAAATCTTCTATTTCTTCAATTTCTCTAAAATTTCTTCTAATTATACAAGCTTTCAGGATATAGCTGCCAACCATTTTTGTCACAATAAGGTAAAAATCATCAGTGGTCCATTTTCTTCTTTGCTCATTTCTTCTAATTTTTTTTCTTCTTCCCTTTATTTTTGGTCATCACATCAATGGACTATTTTTCCTTCTTCATTTCTTTTAATTTTTATTTTTTCCTTTTTCCATATCAAAAAATCATCAGTTTAATCGAACAGTGGTGGCAACCCACGTTATAGCTAGCAGTTACACCAATCACCCCACTAGTCTAAGGAGCAGAAATGGCTGCTTGCTTGCAGGGCATTTTACGAGAGATAAAGAAGAATGAAAAAGATTAAGAAAATAAATGAATACAATGAAGGCACTTTCCAAATTTATTAATAATAAAACTCAAAAACTAGTAAAAATCAATTGCTTTTGACAAGCAAATAAGGAAATTCCATGAAGATGGTAATGCTTAAATATTTAGGGAACAAAATAACTCCTGATATTCTATATTAGTTGAAAAATGTTCCTTATCCTCTGGTGGAGTTTTTTTGTCAAAAAGAAATCCTATGATAAAAAATTCATGTTCAAGAATGCAAAATCATTGAAGACATTAACACTCAGATCTTTTAAAAAACTTACATCAATATCAAAATTTGGAAAGGTGTCCAAAATTTAAAGCTCAGAATAGGAATAAATTTCCAAAAAAAAAAGATTTATAACCTTTTCTGAACCATGTTAAAAGCTAGGAGTAATAGCTCCTAACGAGTTTTATGAAGATATTTAGACAATGGTACAAGTTGAATGAGGATTCTTTTTCTCAGCTTCAAGCAATATAGTAGTCAGACGATCATTCTCCTTTTGTGAATTAATCTGATTAAATGAACTTCCAAAGTTGTTGCACATTTAAATGTTCTGGATTGCACACTCACAATATAGGTTTACTAGTGACAGACATCTACAAGAATGCCTATACAAGGCAAATCTAACCACAAATATTTTCGTATTCCCTGGACTCCTCACTTAAGAAAATGCAGCTTTTGATTGTAAATAAACCAAATGAAAACCAAAAACACTAATTACAAGTGCCAAAAAGGGGAAGCAGATAAATGTGATACACAAACTTGATGCTGAAGGAAAAAAAAAATAGACACACAAAACTACCCAGGGAAGAACTACAGAAACATGTATAATGAAACTACAAATATCTCCTTACCCATTGATCATCAGCACAACTCTACTTCCTCTAGTAATAGGAACATAGTTAGTCTCCTGCAACAGTATCCTTCAAATGATCAGATATTATTGTGAACAACGGATGAAACCAAAAAGAACTCATTCAACAAATGTAAATTTACTTCAATTCTCCAACAAGAAAAAGGGCTCTTTCGAGAGAGGAAAACAAATGCAGAAAAAGAAAAAGTGACAATGAGTACACAATTTTACCACGGGCCTGAAGAGAAACTTCCAATGGAAATTACATAATTTCTAAAACATTAGGAGAAATTAATGGACACACCCAGAAAGATATTGAAGATATTGAATGCAAAGAAAATACAACATAAACTGTACAACTCATGAAATAAAATGTGTTTCTCATTCAGAGAAACCACTTAGCAATTAATCACCCATGGAAAATACCATTTATACTTATCAGTAAACCCCAGGACTTAATTTATCATTTATCATCCAGTCTCAAAGGTACTGAAACTTCCTCCAAATGGGCCTCAAAATGCCTTCAGAAAATTCAAGAGATCCTTTTTGCTAATACAATTCTTCAGATTCCAGAAGGTACGACATTTTAACAAATTCTTAAATTGATCACTGAGTTTGGATCATACTTTATCTACTTAAGAGCAGATAAAACTCAACAAAATAAGATCTGTTATAAGAAAAATCATTATCCACTCTCAAATCCAATGCTATCTACAATTTTAACCTCCTTTCATCACACAATTTTTTTTTTTTTGGCAACATTACAGAGATTCTAAAAAATAAAAAATTAAAAAAAAAAAATTTTAAAAAAAAGGCTGATGCAATTAAGTGTTTGGCAAGCTTTTCTCCTTGCCGAACATATGCACAAGTTATAAGTGAGGATTTTATTTATTTATATAATTTTGCGATTCAAAGGATTCAGTTTAAGGGTTATTTCTTTATTAGACAGATTAAAGCACGGTAAAATTTTATGAAAGACATAGAATCTCTGTAATAAAAATAGAAAAGTACAACCCCAAGTTACCCCGCTAGCAAGTGTAGGGGGGAGGATAATCCAAATGTACGCAGCCTTACCCCTGCCTATTTTTGGCAGAGAGGCTGTTTCCAGGATTTTAACCCTGGACCTGTCAGTTGCAAGCAACCAACCTTTCCACTGATCCAAGGCTCCCTCCTTTTTTTTTTTTTTTTTTTTTTAGAATCTCTGTAATGGTGCAAAAAAAAAAAAAAAAAACTTAACTTTTGAAATCCAGTTGCACAACGTTTAAGGGTAATTCATGTTTTTTGCTCATATCAACCACAAGTTACATAGAAAATTTCATAATAACTTCAGATACTTGAAATTTGGAAATTTACCAGTCAGTCTCACAAATATTACCCAGGTATGCAAATTATTTGAAAGATGGCCAACATAATATAAACTTAACTTTTCCATAGTTGCAGCTTTGGTTTATGTAAAATGAAAGGCAGAGCACCTAAAAATAAGTTTTATGTATGTCAAGAAACATAATCACATACCGGTGATAATATCTGCTTCAGAACATGAGAGACAATCACATCTACAGGCTGAAGGTCAGCCACAGCAGCACCTGGTTCTCCATGCTGGAGGAAACACTCAAAAATTATCTTTCACAAGACTGAAAAAAGAAGTATAAAAACTACATAATTTTTTGGTTACAATCCAGGTTTCTACAGCCACAGGTTTGTTTTTTAGTGACCTATAAAAAGGTAATGATTTGTTGGCAAACAAGAAAACCTAAAACATCTAGACATACTTAACTTGCTGAAACACAAAAAGTCCAAATTTAATCCAAAACACAATTTAATTCTAGCCAAATATATGGCATGGCATAATCCAAGAATAAGATAGGGACAACAACACATCTTAGAGCTCAAAAAATCTGACAGTTTTTTCTACCATAATATTTCTGAACTAATACATAAGATAAGATGGAACGGAAGTATAAAGTCAACACTCAAGAGCAGTTCATTGAATGAAAACAAGCTATCTAAAATTTACTCAAGTGCACAGTGTACAACTTACAATTCCAAGTCCAAGCTCCATTTTTCCAGGGCCTAAACGATCTGATGTAACTTGACCGGGCAGAGTGCAAACAGACAATGCAACGCCCATTGTGCCAATGACTTCTGATGCACGCTTTGCTTCAGCAGCAACAACAGAAAGAGAAAGACCAGAAGCTGCTGCAGCTCCCGCAACCTTCATCACATTGAAAGATTTAATGAATAATAGGTAGGAGACCAAATCCACATTGAATATCACACCTGATCAAGCTCATTCAACCCTCACAAGCATCACATAGTACAAGGGATCCTTTACCCTTATCAATTCATCCGAGGATTGGCAATTGGGGGATCTCTTGATTGCTCATTTTATGAAATTTCTGAGGCCTAACCCTCCCTCCCCAAAACAAAGAACGCGTAGTTCTTTTTCTTTCAAGAAGGACCAAAAGACGAGACATACTGTAAGAAGAACGCTTGATATAGAAACTTACTCACAAGAAAGCTTAATAGCATCTCAAAGGAAACAGTTCTCACCTGTCCTCCAAACTTCTAGCCAAAGAAAAAGAAAAAGAAAGAGTAACTAAATGCAGCTATTCAGCCTATTCCAATGTATCTAAGATAAAGAGCAGCCCGGTGCATAGAAACTCCCACGTGTGCGGAGTCCGGGGAAGGGTCAAGCCATTAAGGCCTAATGTACACAGCCTTACATTACATTTCTATACAAAGCTGTTCCACGACTTGAACCCATGACCTCACAGTCACATGGCAACAGCTTTTATCACTGTGCCAATGCTTCCCTACTCCATTGTATCTAAGATAATAAAATAATTGCTAAAATCACCAATTGATTGTGAGATTACACTAGATGTAAAAATGAAATATTCATGCCAGATGCATTGCTTATGTATTCCCTGATTAATATTTTTTCCCAACACAAATAGACAGAAGCATCAATACCAAGAGTTGTATTATTCCAACAAATTCTTCTCCAGAGAATAGTAAAATCTTGAAGGATGAGGAACTCTCTCTACACATAGTTAAATGGTCTGAAACTGATGATTTCAGCATTTATTTATCTGTATGAAAAATCTCAAGAACAAAGCAAGTAGTCAGAGTTTGCATAGAAGGGAAAGCACTGCACTCAGGCAAAAGCTCATCTTTTCATCTTTGGAGATTGAGAGAAAAGAAATAACCAAAACTTATGTGGATTTAAAATGCCTGATACAAGAATTAAATGGAAAAGAAATATCTCAATATTGTTAGTCAAAAGAAACCAGTTTGCAAATCGTACTTTGGGCCATTTTCATGCAACTTTAGGGACATAATTTATCAACTTATCAAGTATTAGCCTTTGCAAGTACCTGTTGCAAATCACTTTCATTTAAAGTTGGACCTTAGCTTTTCAAACTTGGAAAGACTTAAAAAAAAAAAAACTTGGAAAGACTATTAAAGTTTAAATGTCAAGCCATTGTACATGGATAGATACATAGACAGTAGCTGAGAGACAGAGATGAGAAGAAGGTGATTGACCTTATGAACAAAAATAGTCCCAGCCAAACCCCTTCTTCCAGCTATTCCCCTGGGAGGAGGTAAAGCACAATCATCACCAACAATTACCATCTGCAAACACAAGGCTGAGCATGAGAATACTTCAAAAGGATGAACCTCAATTCTAATACAAATCCATTCTGAGGGAAGAAAATACATCCCAAGTAGAATTCACATTCTTGTATACCTCTACTTTGTAACCTTCAGATTTTGCTTCCTCAGCAGCCAAACCAAAGTTCAATCTATCGCCAGTGTAATTCTGTCAAGACCATTATAAGTACTCTAATCAGGAAGCTTAAGCCTAATGGCATCTCAACTATCAGGTAGCACAAAACCAAAATCATTCAAGGCACTTGAATTCGTGTTTAGGTCACATCCAAAACTTACCATACTATTCATCAGTGAATGCCATATTTTCACACATGCAATCACAACCCAAACATTTTTTTTCTCTTTTGGTAGACACACGAAAAAATCAAACTAGGCTGAAGCTGAATATGACAGCAATGTTTATAATGGTTAGGAGATAACCATACCGTGACAATCAGGAGGCATCCCATTGGACCAGTAACTGCTCGGATGCCCTAAAGTTAATTAAAATCAAGTAAGTCTTTTAATAGTTTAGTTAGTCAAGATAAAAATGGTGGATTTTCCTTATTCCATCTAAGTAGGAACTTATCATACAGCTAAAATTGAGTCAACAGGTGGAGAGGCGAAAACATCCCCGCAAATGGCTGCTGTCAGCATCCCTTCTCCCACAAATCCCGCTTGAGCAGGCTCATGACCACTTCCCCCTCCTGTATAATAAAATTATCAGCACCCCAATATCTAAGTGAGGTCAAGGAATGCCAAATTTCCAATATTCTGTTTGAATGCAGAGTCTTGAGTAAATCATCTAATCAGCTAAAGATTCTAGGACATTGACTATCAAAATATGATACTTCAAGCAAAAGAAAAATTACCAGAGCAAAGTATTAGTTTTGAAAACGAAACAAAAGCAGAGGGAAAAGTATTCAATGTTGCACCTTCTTTTATTGATAAATCAAAGACAAGTGGAACCACTAACCATGCCTCAATGCAGTTATTTCTTGAATGGACCAACATTTATTTTTCACACATTGACAACTGGCAATTCATCTAATTTACTTCAAGCATTTCATTATGCGCCAATGGAGCATGGAGCTATATTACCAAAACACAAGTGAGACAGAAGTAAAGAAACTCAGTCATTTCAACAAGATTTGGTAAGACTACTCCAGAATTAATATGTAGTCAAAATAATCAGCAACCTGATATGACTGCAACTTTATCATATGTTGCACCTGAAATATCAGCTCTTAAGACCACCTTAACCTACATTTCCACAACCAATTAAGAGATTAGTACAACATAGTTCTGATGAACAACTCGCAAACGGAAATGTTCAATTTCAAAAATATAAAGAAAACATGGGAAATATAAATCTAGAAAGCCATCACCTCTGGAAATCCATCCAAATATTGCAAACCCGGGTATGTTTCAACCAGGCCTTCAATAAACTCTGTCACGACATCTGTATTTACAAAGCAAAAAAGTAAACATGCTATCTTTCAATATCATTTCCAAGATTTACCCACAACAAAAAAAAAAAATTTCAATAAAAAGAGGTTTCTGTTCCCTATGATTCTAATCAAAGAATCACATCAAGCCCAATCGTTATGCACAGGGAATTTAGTAGCAGTATCTCAATTTACGTAAGAAAAATGAAATGTACAAATCCAGGAGCGCAAGGCATAACATCTTTGCTTTTCCTTTCAAATTAGTAACATTCAAGGTACAGAACAACTTCCCGCAGTTCTTGCATAAATTAACTCAATAAAGAACAACAAACATCAAACCAAAAAAAAACAGAGGTTTCTGCAATTTCTTGTTTTTCCTACATTTTTTTACAATTTCAACGCAAGCAAACAGACAACAAAACCCAATTTCGCAATGCATTCACTAATGTACCTACCCAACCCTCGAACCACAAATATTAAGGCCCCAAAAAAAAAAAAAAAAGTCAACTCAATATACACATAAGGAAAACTCAAAAACACAGAAAAATGACAATCAAACCAAGAAACAGGCGGAGGGTAAACTCTCGTTACCGTTAGGATCGCTGATGAGTTTCTTGGTCTGGAACGCCATGATACACTGAAAAATAGTAGTAAATGTGAGTGATTTAGTACTCAATCTACACTACATTCACTCCCGCCGCAGCATCAACGACTTCAGGTCAAAATCGAAACGTAAAAAGGAAAGGGGAAAAAACCCTAATTTCGAACAGCAATTTGGAGATTTTTTCCGTTTTCTTAAATTTCTAATTGGATTGAGAATGTGGGGGTTTTGCCGCTATTTCTTCTCTGTATAAATGACAAAAAAGTCACCTGAAAAGGGCCGAGGGTAGATTTGGGGGAGCATGATGACGTGTCTCAAGCTCCGATTAGTATTCATTTGGGTAGACCCGGAGTCGGTTTATGAATCGGGTGATACTGGCTTCTTGAAAAAAAAACAAAGAATAGAGCAAAGATTAGCATTTTGAAGACAAGCGATTTGGTTTATCATTAGAATTGCAATTGTTTTAAATAATAAATTTTTTTATTAAGTTTGATTCAATTTTATAATTTTTTAATATAATTTTGATTCCTTAAAAATATTTGAATTATTAAAAATTTATATGAATTTAAAATTAAAATCTATACATACTCTATTTCAATTTTAAATCAATTCAAATTCTAGTAAAAAACCGAAGTTTAAATAAAATTTGCCAAAAAAAAATGGTAATTAATAATAGATAAGGAAGTAAACTCCCAAACAAGAAAATAAAAAATATTCCTTTCGTTTCAAAAACAAAACTGGTATGCTTTTAATGCGTCATTCAAAGTATAATTTTAAAAAATTTTATCATTAAGTTTTAATTTTATATCATACATTGCACTAGTACAAATAATATAGGAAAAAGTTTAAAATGATTTTTTTTGGAAACAAGGAAAAGTTCTAAAAGTATATTTTTTGAAGATGGAAGAAGTAAACTATGATTAAATATTAAAACTCTTGTTAAGGTTGATTGAAATCAAATGCTGCATTTTTTTTATATGTGAGATTTGCTTTAAATTAAGCTTGGAAATAGCTTAGCTTTATAAAATTCCAAAGAGGCCCATTTTTGTAGGATTTGACCTTGAAATTTTGATTGCTAACCTGAAAAGAAAAGTTAGGTATGTTTAGACAGCCTATTTTTATTTGCAAATAAGTAAATTTTTAAACAAAAACAAACTATCCAAACACATTTTTATTTCTAAATTTAAAATTCAAATTTTCCCACTCAAATTCCTCTAATATAATTTTAAAAAAAATTTCATTCTTATTTTTCCCTTCAAAATACTTTTTCTATAAAACAACACTTACCAAAATTTTCACATATTCCAATACACCTTTTTCCAAATACATTACACTCCAAATAAACCCTTAGTATTAATAAGACATAATATTTTCTCATTGTTTACATGAATTCCCAATTTTCAATTTACAATACCCTAGATCTTAGTATAAACTTTTGTGCATTTTTATATGGGATATCACGGAGTCATTCCACAAACTATTCTTTCACCTAAAATATAAGAAAGTCAAAATAACTAGGTTTTTCCCAATGACAAATCAAATGTCACAATAGGAGAGTTCTGACAATTTTGTAAAGGTGCTTATATTAATTATTTTCACATAACCTCTGCTAAACTATCCATACAATATACTTTTATATTTTAATTATTTTTTTTGTTGATTTTAATTAATTAACTCTGGTTAATTTTAGTGAAATTATCTTATTTTTGGGATCAAACAGTAGTGCAATAATTAGTAGATCTTTAAGTTGAAGTTCGAAACTTGAATCTCAAATAGAAATCAGAAACTTAAACCTATAGGTAAAGGGAGTTCAAATAGGTGTTATTTCAATGCGAGTGGACTTAACATAAATCTAATGATTTCAACTGCTTCCATTATTATTGCTAGTTTGGTTAGTCAAGAAACTAGCAAGTCAAATTGTAAAGGATATTATGAATCTGAGTGGTTAATAATGCACGTAATTATGATGATATTCGATTATGCGGATTATTATTGTATAGCACTTCAAGTTATTACACTAAGAAAAAACATAATAATTTTGAATTTTTTATTATTTTTAAATGAATATATTTTCAATGGTGAAATCAAATACAAATATATGAATGAAAGAACCAATCTTTCGCCAAATACTTCTTTTTTTCTACTAAAAATTATTACAGGTCTCAATTGATTCAACAATTAAATTATTGGAATTTTCGGGTTATTAGTCTAGAGTTTATACTTTTAACCATAGGAATTCTTTCAAGAGCAGTGTAAGCTAACGAAGCGTGGGGATCATATTGGAATTGGGACTCCAAAAAAACTTGGGCATTTATTACTTCGATCATATTTGCGACTTATTTACATACCCGAACAACTCGAAAACACACAAGGTTCAAACTCAACAATTGTAGCGTTTATAAGCTTTCTTATAATTTGGATTTGCTATTTTGGGGTCAATTTATTAGACAGCCTGAGAAAATCATCTTATTTATTTCGTGGCAATCCCCTCCCATTTCCCTGGCTATTGAGAAAAACAAAGAAAATCATCTTATTTCATTGAATACACGACTTCGTTATTAAGTATAATCTTAAGTATTAATTACACGACTTTGACCTTAAACTATCAATTAAAGATTGGATAAAATTAAATTTGTTTAGGTTCCAAATGATTCCACTTATTGCATATATGAGAAAGGCGGAAGAAGTAATGAATTCGCCCAACCTTATAGTTATAGTTCCCATTATGGGAACGACCAATGCAAAAGTCTCCTAATTTGTCATTGAAGGTATCGCTCGGTAGCTACGATGCGGAAATTTCTTCAAGGTAGCTAATATAATGTCAAAGTAGAGCGGAAACTGGACTATAGCAAAGGTCGCCGGCAAGCAAGCCAATGCATACACTAGGAATGTTAAGGCCGGACGCTTCAACTTATCTCTAAGCAGAAAAAGGTGGCCAGCGCAGAAGGAGATCAACATGGCAGTTATGGATGTAAAAAGGGAAGTTAGTCCCAGAAGTAGTTTTCTAGGCAAGCTGGTACGAAAGTCCTTTCCTTGGTACCTCGACGCAAGGATGATTAGAAACATGACCACCGAAGTTACAGAGAAGCAGAGTGCAATGAGGGATGATATGGCAAAAACCTGAAATGCCGGCTCGCCCTTTAGAGTTGGCGTGCCGATGTCCTGTGTGACACCGCCAGGAAATGTGGTTGATGTTGTAAAGGCGACAGTGGCCACAAGTGCCCCGACGAAAGAGCACGATTCGGCGGTGTTGGTTAGCCATTCACCACCGCGCTTGATGAGATCCTGGTGTGTTTCAGTAAAAACATCCCCTGCGGTTTTTCCTTTGTTGTCAAAGCGTGCAAAGAAGCCTCTAGGCATGGAATTCTTGACATACTGAACGAGAAGAAGGAATTAGTTCCAAAAGCAACAACATTTAAGGAAAGTAAATTCTTAAAATTAGTAGTACCTCAAACCATTTGATCTCCCATTGCATTTGCACTGCTGGGATGAGCCAAGTTCCATGTTCTCCAAGTGTCGCAGCAAGATGTAATGCACTATTGCCATACTTATCTTTCTTGCGGAAGAGGCTATGAAGTCTCATATTGTGTAAAAGCTCGTAAACGTGAGGTTGCCGATTCTCAACTGCCAAGAGAAGTATGTTCTTCTCGTCGCAATTGATGTCTTGGGCGGCCTCTGGAAATGTTTGAAGAATTTGATCCACCATCTCAGTGATACCATTTCTTGCAGCAATCAGGACAGGTGTCTCCCTCAATAGACTTGTGTTGCCTTCCAAGACAACAATTGGTTAGTCAACCATGACTATGAATATTAATTAATGTTTTTATAGTTTCATTGGTATGAGATTAAATTAATCAGAAATATTGCTGTAAAAAAATTGGATTTCCTGTTGTGTCTAAAAATAAATGAACCCAAAATACTAAAATTATCTTGATGAAAATCGATGAAAAATTCTCCTCAAAGGCCAAACGGACTTTGTAATTCTCCAAGGCCATACGGATTTTTTATAACCAAAAATTGATCAATAACCTGGACGAAAGCTTGGCCGCAGACGATTCAAGAAGAAAAGAATTGATTTTGGCCTAACGTCCAAAGACAATCACGTGCACACACCGCTTGGAACCACAAGACACAAATGGACAAAACAAGTACTAGGCACAAAACCAAATAAGAGGTCCCAACCAACTAGCTTAGCCCAGTTAACCACCCAATTTTGCCAAAGGTTGTTGGTAAAAGGCGAGGTTCAAACCGTCATTCCCCATTTGATCTCCTTTGTGATGATAGATAGGGACCACCTAATAGAATAGGTGATAGATAGGGACTTTTGGTGATACGTCATTCCCTTCCCCATTTGATCTCCCTCCCTCTTGGTGAGAGATAGGGACCACCTAATAGAATAGGTGATAGATAAGGACTCTTGGTGATAGATAGGAGAGAGCAGGGGTTCAAACCCCCACTTCGTTATTCCCTTCCCCATTTGATCTCCCTCCCTCTTGGTGATAGATAGGGACCACCTAATAGAATAGGTGATAGATAGGGACTCTTGGTGACAAATATGGTCCCTAATAGAATAGATGATAGATAGGGACTTTGGTGATAGATAGAAGAGGACAGGGGTTCAGGGCAAAGGTTCAAACCCCCACTTCAACAATCCCTTCCCCATTTGATCTCCCTCCCTCTTGGTGATAGATAGGGACCACCTAATAAAATAGGTGATAGATAGGGACTCTTGGTGATAGATAGGAGAGGGCAGGGGTTCAAACCCTCACTTCGTCATTCCTTTCCCCATTTGATCTCCCTCCCTCTTGGTGATAGATAGGGACCATCTAATAGAATGGGTGATAGATAGAGACTATTGGTGATAGATAGGAGAGGGCAAGGGTTCAAACCCTCATTTCATCATTCCCTTCCCCATTTGATCTCCCTCCCTCTTGGTGATAGATAGGGACCATCTAATAGAATAGGTGATAAATAGGGACTCTTGGTGATAGATAGGAGAAGGCAGGGGTTCAAACCCCCACTTCGTCATTCCCTTCCCCATTTGATCTCCCTCCCTCTTGGTGATAGATAGTGATAGATAGGGTGATCTCCCTTCCTCTTGGTGATAGATAGGGACTCTTGGTGATAGATAGGGACCACCTAATAGAATATGTGATAGATAGGGAATCTTGGTGATAGATAGGGACCATGTAATAAAATAAGACCCTCATGTACTCATGTAATATAATAGAATGATTGTAATTCATGTAATAGAATAGAATAATTGTAATGGCACACAAGATTGTTCAAAAATAAAAGGTCCCATGGCTGACAAGATTAATTGATTGATACTGTTAGGACTCTTGGTGATAGATAGGGACCATGTAATAGAATAGGACCCTCACGTACTCATGTAATAGAATAGAATGATTGTAATGGCACACAAGATTATTCAAAAATAAGAGGTCCCATGGCTAACAAGATTAATTGATTGATACTATTAGCCGTGGCTAATTTTATGGGCTGAGGCTAAATTTTTCTTTGTTTCTCTATTTTTTAACAACAAAATTGTTGAGAATATGTCCTGTTTATAAAATTCAACAAAATTCTAAACTTATTAAATTTGGTAACTAATAAATCTAAAACCCAATATGTCCAAACAATTATAAATACAATATGATTATAAAATCACAAATCTAATAAGAAATTTAATTTAATTTAATTCTACCACAATTCCTGATAAAAAAGAACCGTTGATTTGATTCATGATTGTACATATGCAACCAGCCATTTTCAATTGCATTGTTTTTGGAGTTCTTCTCACCTTTGCTGTCATGTAGGCTAGCCTCTTCTCGCATTGGATTGAATGCTGTGCACACGTCATCACGAGGCAAATGCCGTGGTGGACGTAGCATTGGATCGAATGATGTGGATGTGGAGTGTTCTGGGGGAATTTTTTCATTAGGTGCATAGCCACGGAGGCTTGCCCAATGAAGAAGTTCTTCCAAGACCTGGACAGACCATAAATGTTTCTGTTTTGCTATTCTTGTCTCTGCTGTCATTCCTGTACTTCAAGATGGTTATTTGCTTAATGCAGATGATTGCACAGAGTAAAGTTAAATACAAAAAGAAGTTTGAGGTTGTTTGCCTGAGCCCAAGATGTTAACCATTGCGTTCGTCATGAATTTAAATGCTACAAAGCAAGTAGTATAAGTGGCAGGAAACCGATGATGCCCTTGAGCTTTCATCCCTGCATCTGCATGGGTTGACACGTTGAACATTGAATTAATATAAGTAAGGGAATTCCTACTTATGAGTTTGTTATCTTTAATAGGATTAATGGACTTCACAGATAATGAAACAAGGAACTATGTAAGAATTGATCAGTGAGCTGCCAGTAGCTAACAAGTACTGGTGGCTTCCAAAGGATGACAAAGATGATTGTTACTTCGTCAAAGAGCTAGTTTGACTCTTCGAGCTAAAGTTAAATTTGAATAATTCCACTTCGACCAGGATGAATTGCCAATGTGATGAGTTTCAGCTAGAGCAGAAGCCAACAGCCAACAACTTAAATCAAATTTTCTTGACGGATAAAAAAAGGTCAATCAAGTTCAAGTTCAACTCAAGTTTAAGTTTGTGCATTGCTGGACCTAACCTGGGGCTCTATTGCAATAACTCAGGGGGTTGAGATAGGATTCTAGTCTGTATATATTTGGAGACTTCCCAGCTCAAATGTGGTGGCATTAGGGATCTATTAAGTTCGATTACAGTCTCAATTGAGTCCATCAATCACCTTCCCGTCGTGGGTACTCCACATCTGAACCTGGTAGTTGGTCAAGGTCATTCTTCCGATTCCGACCACCTGATACTGCAAATTGAAATGGGAAATGGTTGAGCTCCAGCATTCATTTTGTACATGTGGACTAAGATAAATGAGTCCATAGTTGGAATCAAATTTGAATTACCCTGTCAATCTAAATGAATGCATGCATCAGTAGAATGGTGCTACTTTAGAGACAACGACAACCGTGCTCTATCTGATCTAACATAATACATTTCTAATTAACCTTTTACCTACACTCACATGTAATTAACTGAAATACTTGCTGTAATAGCCAGGCGAAATTGATGCAGGCTTCATAGTTTTTAGGATACATTGCAGCCTGTTCAAGCTCGCGTTCTGGGTAAAAGTGTCCTGTTTTTCTTTCCAACTTATCCACAAATAGGCCTGGAAGATGTAGCTCAAATTCATTAATAATTGAAGGAAAGGAAAGTACAGTTTCTTACAATGCTTCATAGATCTCACACTTTTCCCTGACGTCAATTCTTTTACCGTAATTTGAAAATGTCACTAGTAATTAAGTTTCTTCTTTGGGTTCAAAAGACTCACAACAATAAATAATTTGAGAGAATAGTCCCAAGTGGCTTCCACTCTTGAAGGCTGAAGGCTTGCTAGCTAGAACATGGAGTGGAGTAAATCCTCGTTCGTTGATGCAGTCCATAAGCTCCTTCCATCGATAAATTATCTGGAAGGCTAAATCTGTCAACAACGTGAATCATGTCCAATGAAAATGGTGATTATTGCCTAAATCTTGGTATAAGTTAATTAAGGTAATTAGTGTCTGTGATGAAAAATAATGTACCAAAATATTCTCCATCTATGGCGCAGTGAAGAATGGTGTCACCATCGTATCTTCGGCATAAGTTGTAGTAATCGAAGACCGGCAAGTTTCTTTCAGAAATAATGTGATCGAGTAACAAGAAAGCATCTTTCCTACCGTGAAGAACAGCCTGGAAGAAGGGGGTCTCACCATCACGGTTGGGAAGGCCAATGAGTTCCCGGTCTACGGAAGCAATGCATTTGCACATTCGAATGTTTCCTAGCGCTGCCGCCAGATGAAGGGGCGTGTTCCCTTGCTCATTCTCCACACGCAGTGCGTTGGCATTGGAGCCCGCTGACCTGTCCATAATTTTTTTCACAAAATTTTCAACTATCCACTCTTCTTGCCAGTCTGTGATCGCAAGATGCAGTGGCGTCTCTCCTGATATCGTGATTTTGGCCGTATGAATTTCGGGGTGATTTTTGCATATGTCACGGACTTGTAGCCAGTCACCTTTCATTGCAGATGCTTGCAATATTACCTTAATGCGATCCAATGATGACATATTTGACGACAGAGAATTATTTATCCTCTTTGTTTTGCTATGCGATTTTGTTGTTGCCTATATAATGCTATAAAGCCAAAGTACTTGAGCAAATCCAAGCAAAGACTCCAAGTACAAACCAACCAACTTTAAAATTCTTTTCTCTTTATCAGTTTCCTAAGCAAAGCAAAGAAGCTACTTTCATAAAGACAAGAGTTGAGGGACCACTGGAACTGGGGAACAAACACACACACAAGCAAAAGCTAATATCTGTAGTATTATAGTATTGCTTATGCTTTTAAGTTGTGGGAGAGCAGTTTTGCATAAAGCTAGTGAGTCTAGATTCGATCTATATACAAATTGAACTTCTATATCTTCTAAATCTTTCTTTTGCAGATATGGGTCTTTCTTGGTGGTGACCCACGCAGAAAAATACAGTCTTTGTTCGATTAGTTGTCCCTTTGAGCAGCTTCCATGGAACCCTTTTCATTCTTGATTTGGGCACTAATTTTGAGGCCCGGCATGTATCTCATTGTGTTTTGTTGAGCATTGTTTGACATTTTTGCTTTGATTAAGATTGAGACACTTTTTTAACTACATTTTTAATGCATTTTGGTTACCCTGGATGGACAATTGTATGACTTAACTACTTTTTTGTTACACTGGATGGAGTTTAATTTTTGAACTTTTGAAGTCGTGAAGTATGTTCGGTTTACGCAAGTATTCACTACATTTTTGACACTTTGGCTGGACAGGAAAGGGGAGGAAGAAGTTTGCGTTTTGTCAGTCAATTTGTTGGTGGTTTGTTTCGATGCTGAAAAAAGAAGGAAAGGGGAAGGACCAATGTAACCGTATAATGAAATGAACATAAATGTTATGGAGTGAAAAGTGATCAGTTTGCAGAATTTGCTCTGCCTCAAGCAACTTTGCAACCGGGAGTGGGATGAACTATTTAAGCCATAATTTGGTGAATTTTCAGGTTTCAAATGGTAGCAAATCTGTTTTGCTGCGCGGGTAGACTAGGTTCCCGAAAGTTTCACATTTGAGTGCAGTATGTGGTATTAATACACAACTGTGAAGTGAGAAAGCACCATGAAATCAGCCCATCAGCCATTAGCTTTGCCTCTTGCAGATTTTCAGTAAATATGCATCTTATACCTCGTCGTTCTTGCAACAAAACTGTCATCTCCATCATTCAAAGTTCTCCGAATTATCTTCCGCTTCTGGGCTACTATGGTGCAAAAGAGTATCACAAACAAGGTGAAGAACAAAGACCGAATGAGCAAGAGCTAAAACAGAAACAAGAAACTTTAATTGCTTCCCCAGCTAGAATTCAAAAGCTAATATCCTCCCAATCAGATCCCCTTCTTGCTAAAGAAATTTTTGAGTTAGCTTCTCGGCAACCCAATTTTCGCCACTCGTATGCTGCCTGGCATACCCTCATCCTTAAACTCGGCCGCGCTGGCCAACTTTCTCTCATGCAGTCCCTCCTCTCTTCCCTGAAATCCCAAAACTATTCCATTTCCCCTTGCCTCTTCTCCCAAATTATCAAAATTTATGGTGATGCTGGACTGCCTGATGAGGCCCGGAAAACATTTTTCATAATTCTCAAATTCAACATGAAACCTCTTCCCAAACACCTTAACCGTATTCTTGAAATTCTAGTCGCTCACAGAAACTTCCTCCTCTCTGCTTTGGACCTTTTGAAATCGTCTCACGCATATGGGGTTTCTGCCAACACCACCTCGTATAACATTTTGATGCGTGCTTTCTGCTTGAATGGTGATTTAAGTGTTGCATACTCTGTGTTCAATCAAATGCTCAAAAGAGATGTTGTGCCTGATATAGAGTCATATAGGACTCTGATACAGGGGTTTTGTAGGAAAAGTCAGGTCAATAAGGCAGCTGACTTGTTGGAGGATATGCTAAACAAAGGATTTGTTCCTGATGCTTTAACTTACTCCACTCTTTTGAATAGCTTGTGCAGAAAAACGAAGCTTAAGGAGGCTTACAAGCTTCTTTGTAGAATGAAAATTAAGGGATGCAATCCTGATATAGTTCATTACAATACAGTTATTCTGGGCTTTTGTAGGGAAGGCCGTGCTTTTGAGGCTTGTAAGGTTCTTCAAGACATGCGCTCCAATGGATGTTTACCTAATTTGGTGTCTTACCGTACATTAGTTGGGGGATTATGCAGTCTGGGCTTGTACAATGAGGCGAAAACATACATGGAGGAAATGCTTTCGAACGGGTTTTCTCCACATTTTTCATTAGTGCATTTGTTAGTTAAGGGTTTCTGTAACATTGGGGAGTCTGAGGAAGCATGTGGAGTGTTGGAGATGATATTGAAGCATGGGGAGATTCCGCACATTGACACATGGATGGAAATGTTACCTAGGATTTCTGAGGTGGATTACCATGATAACATCAGCAGGCTTTTGCGTGAAATTTTGAAGGTGGAGATAAAGCCTCACACAAGAATTGTTGATGCTGGTGCAGATCTTGGGGATTACCTGCTTAGGAAGATAGAAAGTAGGACAACAAAGAGTTAGCTTCCGCTAAAATGCCAAATTGTTCATATTGTTATTTCAACTTGTGGCGTTTGAAGTACATCAATACCTGCAACAACTGCCTATTTTATCTAATTTACTCATTCTTTGATCTGAATGTGTACTGTGCTAGTTGTGCTTCGACGTTGGTTGGTTACTGTTCTTTGTCAATGTCAGTGAAAAACTCCAATTACCGTCCAAGGATGGAAACTAATTGCATGATTGAAAGGCTTGCAACCCTTTAGTACTGGAAAAAACTGCTGTTAATGGACATGCTAACAGAGTTAGCTGTGTCCAAGCATGCTAATACAGCCCGAGAACTGTGAGAAGAGATCATGCAAGCGCTTAAGATTGACTGGATAATTGTGGTATCCTTTGCGATGGTTGTAAGAGAATCCTGGTTTTCCATTACTGGCTAAGCTTAACGTTTATTGATGAACTAAGATTCCTTTGCCAACATGGCTTTTATGACGACAACATGGCGTCCTTTGCAGCAAAGGCGTTCTTTCACGACTAGTCTCAATATTCTGAATGAAATAGCAGTAGGCTTCGTCGCATTCTATGGAATTATGGGCTACAGGCTTGTGATAATGAGTTATATTGTTACTTCAGCGTTCGGGTTGGACAACATTGCGTTCTGGTTTAAGTAAACATTTTGTTCTTGATTTCAATTCAGTCACAATCTGTGGAAGCTGGGCTATTCATTAAGAGTAAAATGTACGAAAAGATATATAAACAAATTACAGGAGGCGCAAATACAAGCCCTGAGCTCGAAAGGAGAAATGCGACTCTCAGGTATGCACAACTGATCCTTTATAGGGTAGCTAGATCTTGACACAAAAGGAAAAAAAATGAGAAAAGTAGAAGTCGATGCTCAAAAATGACTAAGTTGCTTTCCAAAGCCATACACTATACTGCACATGAAGTTGCCTTGAAAGTTGAAAGAGTAACTATTTGTTGAGGATGAGAATCAGTTCTTCAAGACCAGCGGCTACATGAATAATGGAAATGCACATCTAAGTTGCTTCAGCCACACTGACTAATACTTAGTACAGGCATAATATATTCTGAAACCGCCAAGTTTGGCTTCTGGTTTTCACTTAGATATATACACCCCTGATTCAAAGTCAGTCTCTGAAAGCCCATACCTCACGTGACATGTCTGTTTAGCAGATTCAAGTTTAGCCAAATTTATAGTTTTTAACTGGCTGTAAAGCTTCAAATGTTTTCATACAAACTGCCCAGGCACAAGAAATCAGAAATACTTGACGATTCTTAATCATTAGAATATCTGTTCAAGCCAAGTAATATGTCAAAATTCAAGCCTTAAATGCAAGTCCTTCCACTGATTAACTATCAAATCCAGAAAACTAGGATTCGAGATTCCGCCAAAACTTTTACTATGATAACTTTCTTACATGCCATATGACATTGTAATACAAAATCCTATTTCCCTCTCAAGCTCAAACTCTTCCGCTTCTGATTCAGGGCAAAGCGTCATGCCATGGCAGGGTTGTAGAATTTCCTCATATGCTCTGATAGCCCGTGGATAGCCTGAAGATCACCAATTGCAGAAAGCTTCATAAGAAAGACATCAAATTTTGGTATGGTAATTTCATTCCTCTATTAACAACTTCCTCCAAAAGATAACATGCATCTTTTGCTTTGTCACAACCAAAAAGCCCTTCAATCATCACACGGTAAGAATCAATGTCACATGCAACCCTTTTACCCATCTCATCAATGTCCCCATCTGGAAGATCATTGAGATTAACATATTAAAAATCTGGACACTTGGAATACAACCAACATCAAGCATCTTTTGTAAAGCCTAATAGCTTCATTTTATCTTTATTGTCACAAAGTACTCTAAGAAAACAGTTGAAAGTAACAATAGCAGTAGGATATCCCCTATTTCCCATCTCTTCCAAAAATTTATAGGCTGCTTCAACCTTCCCAGCCAAGCACATGCCTTCAATGACATCCTTGTATGTGGATACATCAGGAAGGCATCCACTACTGATCATATCCCCAAGAACTTTAGAGCATTCCTCCATCCTATCACTCTGGACAAGTGCCACAATGATAATTGAATAAGTTTTTGCAGTGGGAGAAGACATGGTTGAACCTTGGGTTCTCAAGAAATCCAAAAATTCAATAGCCTCTGTTACCATCCCTGCTTTGCAAAACGTATCAATGGCAGTGTTGTATGTAAAATTATCAGGAGTATGTCCCAGTTTTAGCATCTCTTCAAGTATACCGATTGCCCTACTAGGATTTCTGAACCTACACCATCCGAAGAACAAGATGTTAAATGTGTCAGCATTTGGCTTAATTTTACTAGATACCCTCCTAAACATGGCTTCAGCATCCTCAACAAGACTACACTTGCACAAAGCATCCAAAAACAAATTAAAAGCATTAACTTCCAGCTGTGTCTTCACTCTTATCTTTTTCTTCTTCGCAAATTTGTGAAGATGTGTCAAATATTTCTCAGCATACTGCCTCAATACCTTCAGCAACACTTCAACAGGAACTGAACTCTTGTTGTTCCTCTTCATGTAGTCCAGCAGATCACAAACAATCCGAACTGTTTAGCCTTGTATTTTGTACTAGACAAAATGTCAATCATCTCATTATAAGCCTGAGGCTCATGGCTATAGTGCTTCTGATGCCCTGCCCATGTAAAGAACCTAAATGCTAATTTTTCCTCATAATGAAGCCTATGCAAGACCTCTACAACCATTTGAGTTGTCAGTTCTAAACCTGTATTATCAAGGGCTTCCTCCATTTTGCGCTCTGGGTTTGAATAATCTACCACAATTTTGTACAGCTTATCAGCACCATTGACGTCACTGTCACTTATATTTTTCAATTCACCATTTCCCAAGGTAGACAGCGCCTAAATTTTCCCTCACTAAGACTGGATAAACTGATGGATGCTGAGAAATTATGAACAAGAACTGATCTTTTGCCAGAATAAAGGTATGCGCTAGGAAGTGAAGTATGAAACAACATCAGAAACTGCGTTACGGGCACTCTTCTAAACCCGAAAAAGGGATCAATTTGGCCAAATGTGGCCAACAATTTGGGAGGATAAATACTGTATTGTGGAGAGCCTACATGTCTAGAGTATCTGTGACTTGCACTTGATATGCATAAAGTAAATAACAGTTTAAGCGACATGGGATGAAAAAATATATATTCAAGGAACAGAGAATTCAAATATGTATTAGCTGAATGAAAATGACAGAATAGGAGGTGTCATAAAGCATGCGTTTTTCGTGTAGACAATTTATCGAACAAGTTCACTGCTATTCCAAGTCTTTCACGTCAACATTTCTTCTATAAGTAATAGTGCGTTCTTAGAGCAAGACCGGTGGAATTTGACAGGTTTGGGGAAGTGGGTTAGGGCGGGAAACCGGCATATGAATGGCGTTAAGAAATGTAATGGCCAGATTGCCGCTTGAACCCCCTGGAAAGAAGAGATCAACAAAACGTCTGCTGGTCGGCTTTGTTTGGATTACATCGTACATGCAAAAAGTGTAAAACAAATACAACATTCAAAAATATTTTAATTTTAAAATATAAAATTCCATTATCAAATTCTTTTTATAAAATTTTAAAAAAATTCCAAACAAAAATTTTTTTTTCACCAAAATACTTTTTGTGGCAAAATAATTCTATTAAATTTTTTTCACATTTTAATATAAACATTCGTGGAAAGAAAACGACATTTTGTAAATGGATCAAAGTCCAAACAGAGCTGATCCCTGCCTTTGAATCTTTTAAGCATCCCGCGAAACTCACGCCTGGGCTAAACTTAGGGGCCTTTCCCTCACGCTTCTGTATAAACTTCCTGGGGTAGTCGTACAATTTCACTTAATAATCAGGCCTCCAAATGAAAATGGCCAAAAATATGCAGAAAATTTAACTGAAAACACAGTCGCCAGCAATTGGATTTGGTGAGCAGCTATGGAGGCTGATGAAGAAGACAACAAACCCGCCACGCACCCACAAAAGAAGATGAGAAGGAAAGAGGTAAAATCCGTCCAATTCCCATCCCTACAACCTCAAGAAGGAAAAAGGAATGGAAAACACAAGCGAAACAACACTTTTACTGTGTGTTTCTTATTGGGTTTGTGAGGGCAGGTGCTGGCAAGGAAGAAGGCTGTAGAGGAGATTATCAGGGCTGCTTCTTCACAAAAAGACCCTCTTGCTCCTGTTCTTCCTTGCTCCCATTACCATACAAGAGGTTACTTGACTTCGATGCATGAATTTTTTGGGCAGAAGATTTTACTTATGAATGAAAATCAATTTAGGAGGAATTTATTGGATTTATGAAGAATTCTGACATTGGGATTCGAAATGAGTAGATGTTTAGTAGTATTTTCATACCTTTTAAAAGTTTAAAGCATTTTATTCGGTAATCCTTTTACTTTGACGCGTTCTGGGAGTAAGACTACAATGCAAGAATCCCTCTTTGTCGAAAGATTAGGGGAAAAATTAAGTATATATATTACTGAGCTAGTCTAGTGCTTGATTACCTTGTTCATGGTGGCAAATTTTTCCTATTCTTTTTTTCTGTTTTTTTTCCACTAATAAGAGTTGCTATGTTTCCGTTTGGACAAGGGATTTTTATTTGCAAATGGAAAAGTTGTATTGGAATGTGAAAATTTTGGTGGGTATTTGTTAATAGAAAAGTATTTTGGAGAGAAAAATAAGGGAAAAATTTTTTTAAATTATGTGAGAGGAATTTGATTGGGAAAATTTGAATTTTAAATTTTGAAATAAAAATGTGTTTGGATGGTTTGTTTTTGTTTGAGAATTTTCTTATTTGCAAATAGGAAGAGGTTGTCCAAATGCACCCTATGTTTCTTGATTGTTACACAATGTGAATTTGGCATTCAGGATTGTCTGTGTACTTGGAGTCTGGACGAGGGAATAAGCTCACATCCTATCTGAAGCAGTATGTTCAGAAGCTTCTTTGACTAGATAAGAAATAGTTAGTTAAGAACTAAGATTCTAATAATTAATTATATTGCAGAGTCTAATTTATCAATTATATTGGTTGTTCAAATGAGGAAAGAGGGTCTTTTATTTCACAGGTGAATATGGAAGCACCATTTGGATCAGAGTGGCCAGTTGAAGAAAAAGTGAAGCGCAAGGAAATGATTGCTCCAGAAGCGCGTTATATATTTGTATATGAGGATCAAAATGCAGATAGTAACCAGATGCCCTTGGCCGAGAAGGGAAAAAGTTCTAGTTATGAGGGTGGAGTTGTGGGATCTGTACATTACCGCTTTATTGTGGAGGAAGATGTACCTGTTCTATATGTGTATGAATTACAGCTTGAGGCTATTGTGCAGGGGAAGGGACTTGGAAAGTTTTTGATGGAGCTTATTGAGCGTATTGCTTGTAAGGTGATGTGTTCTTTTTCTTTTAGTTTTTCATTGTGATAGAAAATTGAGCATATTGCCCTGAAATGCTTAAAGCATAGATATGAAATCTCGTGTAAAATTTTATTTTATTTTATTATTTTTTTTTTTTTGGTGAAAATGAAACTAGCATACTTTGTTTCCTTCCATTTATCACATTGTATACTTTTGATGAAAACAAATTCAGCATACTTTGTTCTCTTATGTTGGAGGAAGTTGATTTTATGATAAATTTTTCAGCTATGGGCGTGGCTTCCTCTTTAGGGAGTTCTCTATTTGTGCAATCAATGTCTAACTCAAATTTTTGGTTTTCTTGGCAGAATAGAATGGGCGCTGTGATGCTCACTGTTCAAAAGACAAACATATCAGCAATGAACTTTTATATGAATAAGCTTGGGTAGTCTTGAAATTTGTTTTATCCTCTTCAATTTCATCTTTCATTTCACCGCAATGAGTCTTGATGCTCATTAACATATACTATGTGAATAAAATGACATGAAGCAGTACATGTGTGATTATATTCACCTCAAGTGTAAACATTTTGTAGTTTTTAGAAGTCCTGGCTCTTCTTTTTTAAGTTACACAGAGTTCTAAACATATTTGTATTCTTAGAAGAACTTGGCATTTCCTATTTGCATCTTTTCAACCTCATTTGAATTGGAAGAGCCTCAATTTAAATACTGCTGTTATTTTACTGTCTAGGCCATGCATAAATACCTATATTCATTAGATTGATTGCCCCGAGCGAGAAATTATGTAGCTAGGAGAAATGACAGTCGAAATAGGAATCTTAAGCTATGAATGATTTAGTGCTGACTTTGTATGTCAAAAAATTCCAGAACAAGGCTGCCTTTGATGATGGTTTGCAAGCTTGTGGAAATTGAATTTAACCAGGAATTTGGCATGCTTGACGAGTTTTGTGGATTAGGTCACTCCTTTTATTACAAAATTCTTAAATTAGCAGAAGCACGAAAACCTTATCTTGAAATTTTCCATTGATTTCTATTAATTGGAAGAGGCATCTCTGGTGTTGTTTGTGCCTCATAATTCATCATGTATTGTGCTCACCCCCATCATAACATGTACTATAGTTCCGGTTTTGCGGGTGAAGAATGGTATAGTGTCACTTAATATTTAATGCCTTATTGACATGGCTATTTTTCCTTTGAGGAACATCAGAATCGTCAGAAATGCTGCTAGTGATTTTACTCTCCTCTTGGTTTCCAAATGTGCAAATTTATTTTGGATTTTATATAATCACAGCTTATTGCTACAGATTTCATTCTTGCTTGTTGGCTTGTCCAGGTACATTATATCAGCAATTTCACCATCTAGATTCTCTCCTACGGTATGTGCACCTTTTTCTTTCTTGAAGTCCGTAATTTCACCGACATAATTATCTCATTCAATGCAGACAGGACTAACACCAAATTATGAGATACTTTCTAAAGCATTTGACCAAGAAGCAAAATCTGTATTTGAGGTATGCTTCCACCCAAGTACATACATAGATGCAAATAGGTCAGTACAAGACGCAAGATCGATATGTTGCCCAAAAAGATACTTTAAATTTCAACAAATGCATCCTCTGTTAAAATCTAGAACATATAGGATTATAAAGCTGATGCATTTGCGTTTACAATATTTAACAAGGATTTGAAATTTGCACGACTGAATCTTGGTCTACCTTTTTCCATTGGGGTTTTGGAAGACGTTGTCATGTCTTCTTAAGCACAAAACCTATCGAGTTCCAATGAATGTACTAGATTATTTTACATAATCATGATGGAAGAATTTAATGTGGAATTTTGTGAAATAGCTGCCACGGGAATGGAGAAGATACATGTGCGCTGCTGCATTTCTTCCACAGTAGTATTTGAGGGAATGCGTGAAAAAAAATTGAATATGAAGAAATTCCAATTGTGTTCTTGATTGCATTTAAAGCATGTTTGTACTGGAAAATTTTTTATTTAAGGTTTCTACGCACTTCTAACCAGAGCCTTTTTAATTTCTCAAGGATGGCAATTGACTACTTGACTTGAGGTCCACCTTTACTGCAATCTGTTTAAATTCAGTTCATCAAGTTCTATGCTTCCCTGGTGATTGGATGTTTGTGGGAGCTTGGAAATTGAACGAGGAAGAAGAATACCATGTCGCAGATTGCAGATCGATTCATTTCATCACTGATTTTTACTTTTGCGTTAACAAACGTTGTAGACAAGTTCATAGTAACAATTCTTAGTTCCCTATGTCAAAAATTCATAGTAACAATTCTTAGTCCTTTTACAAAACAACCTTTCAACTTAAATAGAAGCAACACTTCAATGACTATTGCTTGGGGATTTCTTCATCTTGGCCGCGGAACCAATGGGTCCATCCTCTCAGCCTTGGAAGGTGATCGTTCTGGATGTTCGAAAAATTTGACTTCTGAAGCAATCTAGAGATTCTAGGCACATTTAGCTGATCTATTGAGTATACTTTGGATCCCATGTTTAATTAAGAACAGAATGCTGGAAAAACAAACTCATCTTCTGCGTAACAGCCCTATCTACGGCAAGAAGAAAGAAAAATTAAAAAGAAAAAAAAAACAAGGATCCGGGACTTGTGCAAAAACAGCCCTATCTAGTGAAAAATGATAGCAGTAAATAAATCTACAGATAAATAACACTTGGAAGCTTGAAGAAAAGCATAACTTTCTTTTACTAATCTTCTTCAAATTTTGGTACATAATACTACAGTGCAGGTTCTTGAATAATTTTCCAAATTTCCATATCCAGGCACAAGAACAACAGAAAGGGTATATCAATTTGCTCAGCTATGAGCAAATCCCTAGAACAGCCAATTATTTCATGCCAAGAGGGATTTACAATCTCAGAAATCTGGAACTCCGGGACAAATGAACTCAAAACTCGAATGTTGAGATTCACAAGTCCTGAACTAAAAGAGAGTTTTACTAAGGTTTTTGTTGCTCACCTCAATGTTATTCTTCAATAAGGAAGCCAAAAATGCTTATTGATCAGAGTGCGTGAGCTCCATTTAAACCTACAATCTTTGGTTTAACCATTCAATGATTTCTTCAACAATTTCTTGCCGTTCAGGTTCAAAGAGTAGGTCATGTAGAAGACCTTCTAGAAGCCTAATAGTTTTGTCAGCTGAGGCTGCCTCACTGTAAAGTTTTTGAGACGCTTCGGGATCAGTGACAGCATCTGCGGTGCCATGAACTAGAAATGGCACCGTCAACCTTTTCAAATTCTGCTGTTGATTGGTGGTTATTGTAGAATTTCATAGCCAGTTCTTATTCTAATAGATGCTGTGAAAACAAGAGGACCAGAGTACTTGGCTAGTAAAGCCCTGGATCTCTAGAAACTGCAACGGTAATGCCCTCTTGTTTGCTGCACTGAACTGGTATCTTGGCAAGAAGAAGGCAAATACAGGGCAAGTACCCATTGCCAATAAATATAAGTCTAGTCAATGATACCATAGGTGATGATGCGAATAAGGAAAGAAAGTACTGATCCAAAAAGAAACAATCTTACAGCAAAAATTGGATGGGAAGGTTGAACTCCAACTGCAGGTGAAGTGAAAACCAGTCCAGCAATGTGAGCTTTAACCTCTGGGTCCTATAATGCCTAAATTTGTTCAGGAAACAAGAGTCAGTAAAGATGTTAAATACCGACAAGGACCAAATCTAACACTAAGGTGCCGTGGAAACACTCACCTTCAGAATTATGGCCGCACCAGTTGAGTGGCCAAAGCTAAAACATGGAAGACGTGGATTTTCAGCTACAACCTTCCAGATAAAAAATTTATACATGAAAAGCAAACAAGATCAATCAATAATGAATCATGATAACAATATTCTTGTAATTATCACTGGCTATCTCTTGTGTGATGAAGTTCAAATTGTACCATATCGCAAACAGCATCATCAACAGAATAGACATAAGCATGGAGTCCATCACTTCCACCATGTCCTACAATAACCAAAAGAAAAGGTACAAAAAGAACAATAAGAACATTTGCTTCATGTTGCAAGGAGATAATACAAAGGTTAACAGAGCTAATTTCAAAAATCAAATTACAGGAATTCTTGCAGCAAAAGATTAACTTCATACATGCAATCTCCATTTGAAAGGAGTAAGAAAATTGAAATAATACTTACATTTTATAGCATTTCAATGATTCTGAAAATAGTGTAAGCATTTAATTCAAAGGCATTACAAAACATCCTATTAGTAAAGTCTTTGCTTCAAAACCAGTAAAGGTCAGTTCATAAAGTCCAAAGTATCTTTAAATCATTGCATCCCCATTAGCCATACAATTCCACACCTATCAGTTCTTTTAGCTGAATAATGATGTTCATTCATCAAACTCGACACCTCACTTGGGTAAGCAGTTCCAGAAGAAAGATTGCCTTAATATGCACTAAAACCCTGTTATTTTCAATATTTTGACTCGGTGATAAAGAATCAAATTCTACACGGAAGCAAAAGGTTTGGGCAGGAACCACGTGTAAATGCTATCTTTAAAAACTATAAAAATATTGTATTTACAAAGCAAAAAGTAAACATGCTATCTTTCAATATCATTTCCAACATTTACCCACAACAAAAAATTCATTTTTTTTCAATAAAAAGAGGTTTCTGTTCCCTATGATTCTAATCAAAGAATCACATCAAGCCCAATCGTTATGCACTGGGAATTTAGTAGCAGTATCTCAATTTATGTAAGAAAAACGAAATGTACAAATCCAGGAGCGCAAGGCACAACATCTTTGCTTTTCGTTTTAAATTAGTAACATTCAAGGTACATAACAACTTCCGCAGTTCTTGCATAAATTAACTCAATAAAGAACAACAAACATCAAGCCAAAAACAGCAGTTTCTGCAATCTCTTGTTTTTCCTACATTTTTTTACAATTTCAACGCAAGCAAACAGACAACAAAACCCAATTTCGCAATGCATTCACTAATGTACCTACCCAACACTCGAACCACAAATATTACGGCCCCAAAAAAGTCAACTCAATATACACATAAGGAAACCTCAAAAACAAAGAAAATGACAATCAAAACCAAGAAACCGGCGAAGGATAAACTCTCGTTACCGTTAGGATCGTCGATGAGTTTCTTGGTCTGGAACGCCATGATACACAAAAATAGCAGTAAATGTGAGTGATTTAGTACTCAATCTATACTACATTCACTTCCCCGCAGCATCAACGACTTCAGGTCAAAATCGAAACGTAAAAGGAAAGGGAAAAAACCTAATTTCGAACGGCAATTTGGGGATTTTTTCCGTTTTCTTAAATTTCTAATTGGATTGAGAATGTGGGGTTTTGCCGCTATTTCTTCTCTGTGTAAATGACAAGAAAGTCGCCTGAAAAGGACGGAGGGTAGATTAAGGGCAGCTTGATGACGTGTATTAAGCTCCGATTAGAATTCATTTGGGTAAACCCGGAGTGGGTCTATGAATCGGGTGATACTGGCTTTTGATTAAAAAAAAAAAGAGTAGTGCAAAGAGCAGCATTTTGAAGACAAGCGATTTGGTTTATCATTAGAATTGCAATTGTTTTAAAATTATAATTTTTTATTAAGTTTGATTCAATTTTAATATAATTTTGATTCCTTAAAAATATTTGAATTATTAAAATTTATATGAATTTAAAATTAAAATCTATACATACTCTATTTCAATTTTAAATTAATTCAAATTCTAGTAAGAAACCGAATTTTAAAGAAAATTTGCTAAAAAATGGTGATTAATAATAGATAAGGAAGTCAACTCCCAAACAAGAAAATTAAAAATATTCCTTTCCTTTTAAAAACAAAATGGTCTGCATTTAGTGCGTCATTCAAAGTATAATTTTAAATTTTATCTTTAAGTTTTAATTTTACGCCATGCATTGCACTATTAGTACAAAAATATAAGGAAAAATTTTAAAATGAATTTTTTAAAACAAAGAAAAGTTCTAAAAGTTTTTTTTTAGGATGGAAGAAGTAGTTAACTATGATTAAATATTAAAACTCTTGTTAAGGTTGATTGAAGTCAAATTTTACATTTGTTTTATATGTGAGATTTGCTTTAAATTAAGCTTGAAATAGCTAGCTTTATAAAATTCCAAAGAGGCTCATTTTTGTAGGATTTGCCCTTGAAATTTTGATTGCCAACCTGAAAAGAAAACTTAGTATTAATAAGACATAATATTTTCTCATTGTTTACATGAATTCCCAATTTTCAATTTACAATACCCTAAATCTTAGTATAAACTTTTGTGCATTATTCTATGGGATCTCATGGAGTCATTCCACAAAGTATTCTTTCACCTAAAATAGAAGAAAGTCAAAATAACTAGGTTTTTCCCAATGACAAATCAAATGTCACAATAGGAGAGTTTTGACAATTTTTAGGTGCTTATGTTAATTATTTTGTCATAACCTCTTCTAAACTATTTATACCAATAGACTTTTATATTTTAATTATTTTTGTTGATTTTAATTAATTAAGTCTGGTTCATTTTAGTGAAATTATCTTATTTTAAGGAGCAAACAGTAGGGCAATAATTAGTAGGTCTTTAAGTTGAAGTCCGAAACTTAAATCTCAAATAGAAATCAAAAACTTAGATCCATAGGTAAAAGGAGTTCGAATAGTGTTATTTCGACTCGTTGCAAAATATAGCAATCCCCTCCCTTTCCTTGGCTATTGGAAAAATAAAATAAAATCATCTTATTTATTTCATTGAATACACGACTTCCTTACTAAGTATAATCTTAAAGTATTAATTACACGACTTTGACCTTAAACTATCAATTAAAGATTGGATAAAATTAAATTTGTTTAGGTTCCAAATGATTCCACTTATATTGCATATATGAGAAAGGCGGAAGACGTAATGAATTCGCCCAACCTTATAGTTCTAGTAACCATTCTGGGAACATCCAATGCAAAAGCCTCTTAATTTGTCATTGAAGGAATCGCTCAGTAGCTACGACGCGGAAGTTTCTTCATGGTAGCTAATGTAATGTCAAGGTATAGCGGAAACTGGACTATAGCAAAGGTCGCCGGCAAGCAAGCCAATGCATACACTAGGAATGTTAAGGCCGGATGCTTCAACTCATCCCTAAGCAGAAAAAGTTGCCAGCGCAGAAGGAGATCAACATGGCAGTTATGGATATGAAAAGGGAAGTTAGTCCCAGAAGTAGTTTCTAGGCAAGCTGATACGAAAGTCCTTTCCTTGGTACCTCGACGCAAGGATGATTAGAAACATGACCACTGAAGTTACAGAGAAGCAGAGCGCCGTGAGGGATGAAATGGCAAAACCTGAAATGCCGGCTCGCCCTTTAGAGTTGGTGTGCCGCTGTCGTCCTGTCTGACACCGCCAGGAATTGTAGTTGATGTTGTAAAGGCGACAGTGGCCACAAGTGCCCTGACGAAAGAGCACGATTCGGCGGTGTTGGTTAGCCATTCACCACCGCGCTTGATGAGATCCTGGTGTGTTTCAGTAAAGACATCCTCTGGGGTTTTTCCTTTGTTGTCAAGGCGTGCAAAGAAGCCTGTAGGCATGGAATTTTTGACATACTGAACGAGAAGGAGGAATTAGTTCCAAAAGCAACAACATTTAAGGAAAGTAAATTCTTAAAATTTGTAGTACCTCAAACCATTTGATCTCCCATTGCATTTGCACTGCTGGGATGAGCCAAGTTCCATGATCTCCAAGTGTTGCAGCAAGATGTAATGCACTATTGCCATACTTATCTTTTCTACGGAAGAGGCTATCGAGTCTCATATTTTGTAAAAGCTCGTAAACTTGAGGTTGTCGATTCTCAACTGCCAAGAGAAGTATGTTCTTCTCGTCGCAATTGATGTCTTGGGCGGCCACTGGAAATATTTGAAGAATTTTATCCACCATCTCAGTGATACCATTTCTTGCAGCGATCAGGACAGGTGTCTCTCTCAATAGACTATCGGTGCCTTCCCAAAACAAGAATTGGTTAGTCAACCATGACTATGAATATTAATTAATGTTTTTATAGTTTCATTGGTATGAGATTAAATTAATCAGAAATATTGCTGTAAAAAATTGGATTCTGTTGGGTCTAAAAATACATAAGCCCAAAATACTAAAATTATCTTGATGAAGATCAATGAAAAATTCTCCTCACGGCTGAACGGACTTTGTAATTCTCCAAAGCTGTCAAGCTTCAGAAAGACAAAAGCTATTATGGAACTGGAGTTGAAGATAAAAGAAGAATTCAGATGATAGGGAGAGTCTTGAGAGAGAAGAGACACAGGAGATTGATAGCAGAAAGAAGAGAGAATTCATCAAATTACAGCCTGATCCCAATCACTCATTAATTACACATATAAAGCAGTAGCTCAGTCTGTAACTGCTAAACCGTTAGGGCTAAGCTAACTAACTGACTTAACCGCTAACTAACTTGCTAACTTGCTGATTAAGCTAACCAATTCCTTAACTATATCATTCCATTTGAAGGTTTGACAAAAGCCTTACGGATTTTTACGCCCAAAATTGATCAACAACCTAGAGGAAAGCTTAGCCGATCCAAGAAGAAAAGAATTGATTTTTGCCATGCACATCCTCAATTTATATCCCGCCCCACTAAGAGACCCTGGTCTAAGAGTGGGAGTTTCGTAGCTGTAAGAGAACTTTCTTCAACAAAGAAAAGAATTGATTTTGGCTAAATGTCCAAGACAATCACGTGCCCACACGGCTTGGAACCACAAGGCACAAATGGACAAAACAAATACAAGACACAAAACCAAAGAAAAGTTCCTTTGGCTAACAAAATTAATTGATTGGTATTGTTACTAAATCAAAAATTAAGCATGAGGCTAAATTTATGGGTGGAGGCTAAATTTTTTATGTTTCTCTATTTTTTACAATAAAATTCTTGATAATATGTCATATTTATAAGATTCAACAAAACTTTAAACTTATTAAATTTAATAACTATTAAATCTAAAATCCAATATAACTAACAATTATAAATTCAATATGATTATAAAATCACAAACCCAATAAAACTTACCAGGTGCTTAGGTTAAGGGGTTTGGGGAAGTAATGGAACAAAATGAAATATAGGCGCTTGGTTGGAAATGATTCCCTGAATAGTAATTTCATATACCCACTTCAAAGTATCTTTCATACCTTGAAAATTAGGAGGTATGAAAGTGATTGACTATAAATTTATTATTATTATTATTACTATAAATAAATTAAGATTAATTTAATTAATAATTAATTAACTAACCACCATTATTGATAACTATAATTATTTCTCAAGATAAACTAACTAACACAATTATAATGAAAGAATCAATTATCATTCATCACTATTATCATTTCTATTGCCTTTCCATTTATTTAAACAAACCAAGCGCCCCCTTAGTTTAATTTTACCACAATTCGTGATAAAAAGAACCTAGATTTGATTCATGATTGTACATATGCAACCAGCCATTTTCAATAGCACTGTTTCTGGGGTTCTTCTCACCTTTGCTGTCATGTAGGCTAGCCTTTTCATTACGAGGCAAATGGCGTGGTGGACGTAGCATTTGATCGAATGATGTGTCCTCTTCATTACAAGGCAAATGGCGTGGTGGACGTAGATCTTGATCGAATGATGTGAAGTGTTCTGGGAAATTTGTCCAGTACTATGTGGAGGATAGGTGGATGCATAACGAAGAAGTTCTTCCAAGACCTGGACAGGCCATAAATGTTTCTGTTTTGCTATTCTTGTCTCTGCTGTCATTCCTGTATTTCAAGATGGTTATTTGCTTAATGAGGATGATTGCACAGAGTAAAGTTAAATACAAAAAGTTTGAGGTTGTTTGCCTGAGCCAATGATGTTAACCACTGTCATCGCCATGAGCTTAAATGCTTCAAAGCAAGTAATATAAGTGGCAGGAAACCGATGATGCGCTTGAGCTGCCATCCCTGCATGGGTTGACATGTTGAACATCGAATTAATATAGGAAAGGGAATTCCTACTTATGAGTTTGTTATCTTTGATAGGATTAATGGACTTCACAGATAATGAAACAAGGAACTATGTAAGAATTGATCTGTGAGCTACCAGCAGCTAACAAGTACTTATGGCTTCTAAAGGATGACAAAGATGATTGTTACTTCGTCAAAGAGCTAGTTTGACTCATAGAGCTAAAGGTAAATTTGAATAATTCCATTTCGACCAAGATGAATTGCCTATGTGATGAGTTTCAGCTAGTGCATAAGTCAACAGCCAACAACTTAAAACAATTTTCTTGAAGGAAAAGAGAATGTCAATCAAGTTCAAGTTCAAGTTCAAGTTCAAGTTCAAGTTCGAGTTCAAGTCCAACTCAAGTTTAAGTTTGTGCATTGCTCGACCTAACCTGGGGCTCTATTGCAATAACTCAGAGGGGTTGAGATAGGATTCTAGTATTATATTTGGAGACAGCCCAGCTCAAATATGGTGTCATTTGGGATCTATTAAGGTCGATTACAGTCTTAATTGAGTCCATCAATCACCTTCCTCTCGTTGGTACTCCACATCTGAATCTGGTTGTTTCTTCCGAACACCTGATATGTGCCAAATTGAAATGAGAAATGGTTGAGCTCCAGCATTCATTTTGTACATGTGGACTAAGATAAAATGAGTCCATAGTTGGAATCAAATTTGAAATACCTTGTCAATCTAAATGAATGCAAGCATCAGTAGAATGGTGCTACTTTAGAGACAACGACAACCGTGCTCTATCTGATCTAACATAATACATTTCTAATTAACCTTTTTACCTACACTCACCTGTAAGTGAGTAAAATGCTTTCTGTAGTAGCTGGGCGAATTTGATGCAGGTTTCGTAGTTTTTAGGATACTTTTCAACCTGTTCAAGCATGGGTTGTTGGTAAAAGTATCCTGCTAGAGGTACCAACTTTTCCACTGATATGCCTGGAAGATGTGGCTCAAATTCATTAATAATTGAAGGAAAGGAAAGTACAGTTTATTACAATGCTTCATAGATCTCATGTTGCCATGTAAATGATATTCACAATGTGGGCTTGCAAAATATTAATTGGAATACTACAAAACACACACTTTCCCTGACGTCAATTCTTTTACTGTAATTTGAAAATGTCACCAGTAATTAAGTTTCTTTTCGGGTTCAAAGACTCACAACAATAAATAATTTGAGTGAATAGTCCCAAGTGGCTTCCACTCTTGAAGGCTGAAGGCTTGCTAGCTAGAACATGGAGTGGAGTAAATCCTCGTTCGTTGATGCTGTTAATAAGCTTCCTACATTGACAAATTATCTGGAAGGCTAAATCTGTCAACAACATGAATCAAGTCCAATGAAAATGGTGATTATTGCCTAAATCTTGGTATAAATTAAATAAGTTAGTGCATGTGATGAAAAATGATGTACCAAAATATTCTCCATCTATGGCGCAGTGAAGAATGGTGCTACCATCGTATCTTCGGCATAAGTAGTAGAAATCTAAGCCCGGCAAGTTTCTTTCAGAAATAATGCGATTGAGTAACAAGAAAGCATCTGTCCTACCGTGAAGAACCGCCAGGAAGAAGGGGGTCTCCCCATCATGGTTGCGAAGGCCAATGAGTTCCCGGTCTACGGAAGCAATGCAAATGCACATTCGAATGTTTCCTAGCGCTGCCGCCAGATGAAGGGGCGTGTTCCTTGCTCATTCTCCACACGCAGTGCGTTGGCATTGAGTCCCGCTGACCTGCGCATAATTATTTTCACTAATTCTTCAACTATCCACGCGTCTTGCCCGTCTGTGATCGCAAGATGCAGTGCTGTGTCTTTTGATATCGTGATTCCGGCCGTAAGAATGTCGGCGATACTACTTTGGCATATTTCAAGGACTTCTACCCAGTCACCTTTCATTGCAAATGTGAGCAATGTTTCATAATGTGATCCATTGATAACATATTTGACAACAGAGAACTATTTATCCTCTTTGTTTTGCTATGTGATTTTGCTGGTGCCTATATAATGCTATAAAGCCGAAGTACGTGAGCAAATCCAAGCAAAGACTCCAAGCACAAACCAACTAACTTTAAAATTTCTTTTCTCTTTATCAGTTTCTAAGCAAAGCAAAGATGCTACTTTCATAAAGACGAGTTGAGGGACAACTGGAACTGGTGAACAAACACACACAAGCAAAAGCTAATATCTGTAGTATTATAGTTGTTTATGCTTTTAAGTTGAGTGGAAGAGCAGTTTTGCATAAAGCTAGTGAGTCTTGATTCGATCTATATACAAATTGAACTTCTATATCTACAAAATCTTTCTTTTGCGGATCTGGGTCTTTCTTGGCGGTGACCCACACAGAAAAATACAGTCTTTATTCGATTAGTTGTCCCTTTGAGCAGCTTCCATGGAACCCTTTTCATTCTTGATTTGGGCACTAATTTTGAGGCCTGATATGTACCTCATTGCGTTTTGTTGAGTACTCTTGGACATTTTTGCTTTGATTAAGCTTGAGACACTTTTTTAACTACATTTTTACTGCATTTTGTTACCCTAGATGGACAATTGATTGACTTAACTACATTTTTGTTACGCTGGATGGAGTTTATTTTTCGAACTTTGGAAGTCGTGAAGTATGTTCGGTTTACGCTAGTATTCAGTATAGTTTTGACCCTTTGGCTGGACAGGAAAGGGAGGAAGAAGTTTGCGTTTTGTCAGTCAATTCGTTGTTGGTTTGTTTCGATGCTGAAAAAAGAAGGAAAGGGAAGGACCAATGTAACCGTATAATGAAATGAACATAAATGTTATGGAGTGAAAAGTGATCAGTTTGCAGAATTTGCTCTGCCTCAAGCAACTTTGCAACCGGGATTGGGATGAACTATTTAAGCCATAATTTGGTGAATTTTCAGGTTTCAACTGGTAGCAAATCTGTTTTGCTGGCGGGTAGACTAGGTTCCTTAAGTTTCACCTTTGAGTGCAGTATGTGGTATTAATACACAACTGTGAAGTGAGAAAGCACCATGAAATCAGCCCATCAGCCATTAGATTTGCCTCTTGCAGATTTTCAGTAAATATGCATCTTATACCTCGTCGTTCTTGTAACAAAACTGTCATCTCCATCATTCAAATTTCTCCGAATTATCTTCCTCTTCTGGGCTACTATGGTGCAAAAGAGTATCACTAACAAGGTGAAGAACAAAGACTGAATGAGCAAGAGCTAAAACAGAAACAAGAAACTTTAATTGCTTCCCAGGTAGAAATCAAAAGCTAATATCCTCCCAATCAGATCCCCTTCTTGCTAAAAAAATTTTGAGTTAGCTTCTTGCCAATCCAATTTTCGCCACTCGTATGCTGCCTGGCATACCTCATCCTCAAACTCGGCGCTGGCCACTTTTCTCTCATGCAGTCCATCCTCTCCTCCTCAAATCCCAAAACTATTCCATTTCCCCTTGCCTCTTCTCCCAAATTATCAAAATTTATGGTGATGCTGGACTGCCTGATGAGGCCAGAAAACATTTTCACAATTCTCAAATTCAACATGAAACCTCTTCCCAAACGCCTTAACCGTATTCTTGAAATTCTAGTCGCTCACAGAAACTTCTCCGCTCTGCTTTGGACCTTTTGAAATCGTCTCACGCATATGGGGTTTCTGCCAACACCACCTCGTATAACATTTTGAATGGTGATTTAAGTGTTGCATACTCTGTGTTCAATCAAATGCTCAAAGAGATGTTGTGCCTGATATAGAGTCATATAGGACTCTGATACAGGGTTTTGTAGGAAAAGTCAGGTCAATAAGGCAGCTGACTTGTTGGAGGATATGCTAAACAAAGGATTTGTTCCTGATGCTTTAACTTACTCCACTCTTTTGAATAGCTTGTGCAGAAAAACGAAGCTTAAGGAGGCTTACAAGCTTCTTTGTAGAATGAAAATTTAAGGGATGCAATCCTGATATAGTTCATTACAATACAGTTATTCTGGGCTTTTGTAGGAAGGCCGTGCTTTTGAGGCTTGTAAGGTTCTTCAAGGCATGCGCTCCAATGGGTGTTGACCTAATTTGGTGTCTTACCGTACATTAGTTGGGGATTTTGCAGTCTGGGCTTGTACAATGAGGCGAAAACATACATGGAGGAAATGCTTTCGAACGGGTTTTCTCCACATTTTTCATTAGTGCATTTGTTAGTTAAGGGTTTCTGTAACATTGGGGAGTCTGAGGAAGCATGTGGAGTGTTGGAGATGATATTGAAGCATGGGGAGATTCCGCACATTGACACATGGATGGAAATGTTACCTAGGATTTCTGAGGTGGATTACCATGATAACATCAGCAGGCTTTTGCGTGAAATTTTGAAGGTGGAGATAAAGCCACACACAAGAATTGTTGATGCTGGTGCAGATCTTGGGGATTACCTGCTTAGGAAGATAGAAAGTAGGACAACAAAGAGTTAGCTTCCGCTAAAATGCCAAATTGTTCATATTGTTATTTCAACTTGTGGCGTTTGAAGTACATCAATACCTGCAACAACTGCCTATTTAATCTAATTTACTGATGGGTGTCGAAATCACCAAAATAATCATTCTCTGGTTAAGTTACGTAGAAAGTAGTAAGGTCAAATCCACAGATATTGGTTAGATTTATTCCTAAACAAAATAAAATAATAAAGGGGGTTTTGTATTCTGAAACTAAACAAGATTTAATTAAAAACACCAACCAAATTAAATAACTAAATAAAAATATGAGGAAAATTAATGAGAAACTTCCAATCAAGAATTAATTTGGTATTGATTCCTTGAATTGATCATTGATTCAAAAGATAGGTTCTTTTATCTTGTATAAATTGGTTATAGTTGTTGAAAATCAGTCCTCTAACAACCAATATTTTCTTACTTTTTCGATAACCTTCGGATCGTCCATGAGTTATTTCTCTAATTAACAAACGCAACCTTGGATCCGTCCCATGAGCTATGTCTATTAATTGCATTAAGATTCAAAATACCCAATTACTAACCAAGAAACCTTAACGCGTGTTTATTTAAGTTAGATTATATATTTTAATAACATACAATCAAGGCGTTGATTACCTTTAAATGTTGTTATTTGAAAATTAAATTAAAACAATCAACAAAAGATTAATTATTCTAAATGACTATATATTGAATTCAACTATTAAACAATGCCTCTTGTCTAACAATTTAATTCAATAATATAATGATAAAAAATATATAAATAAAAAAGAATAAAAAAAAAAATAAAATTAACAGAAACTCACAATTGTTGGAATCAAAACTTAATTAAACTTGATTGGAAAAATTAAGAATTTAGCTAGACATAGTAAAGAGAATACAAACAAAATCAAAGGAGTGCTGATGTTGCCCATCCGGTGCGGCCGTGCTCTCCAGGAAATTCTCCCAATTGAAATTGGAAAGTCTAAAATGGGATGCTTCCTCCGTTTCAATCTTTGCCTATTTATAGGCAAGCCTTGGTTTGCTTTTTCTTTTTTTAAAATTGATTGTACCCATAATTTGTGTTTGTGGCCAACAAGCTTGTGAAATTCGGTGGCTTCCGCATTTGATGGGTCCAATTAGCACAATTATTAATTGATGTAGCCAATTCTTTTCAAATGAAAAAGTAGCCAAGCCTTACTTTTGCAGTTGGCAATTCATGTGATTTGATTCTCTTCTTTTTCTTTCTTTATGCAGCCGGTTGTTGTGTTTTGTTGTCTTCCACGTTGCTGGGTTTTTTACAGCAAGGAAAATGACCCTTTGTGTCTTGTTTAGCTGGTCTCCAGGAAAGCATGAATTTGTGCTGGGCTCTTTTTATTTTCCTTTTCCGTAAGTCTGCCAACTTATTCCATGTTGTGGCATGAAAAGTTACATGCCATGGCATTAGCATCTAAGTCTTTCTTTTCTCCAAGCAGTTTCCTTCCTACAAAGTTGCAAAATACTTAAAATTAATTAAAAGCTTCCTAAAACTTGAAATAAACAAAACTTTCCCAATTCTTTCCAATTAAACTCAAATAAAATCAAAATATAAGGAATTAGTAACTAAAAATATGCAATTAACGACTTATCATTTACTCATTCTTTGATCTGAATGTGTACTATGCTAGTTGTGCTTCGTTGGTTACTGTTCTTTGTCAATGTCAGTGAAAAACTCCAATTACCGTCCAAGGATGGAAACTAATTGCATGATTGAAAGGCTTGCAACCCTTTAGTACTGGAAAAAACTGCTGTTAATGGACATGCTAACAGAGTTAGCTGTGTCCAAGCATGCTAATACAGCCCGAGAACTGTGAGAAGAGATCATGCAAGCGCTTAAGATTGACTGGATAATTGTGGTATCCTTTGCGATGGTTGTAAGAGAATCCTGGTTTTCCATTACTGGCTAAGCTAACTACGTACACTGTTTATTTGCTAGAGAGAATCCCGCAAAAGCTTGATGAACTAAAAGGCATCCATTGTGCAACCCCTATGGACTTGACCCACCACATCAACTTAAGACATGACATTTACTATTCACACAGTCAAGTCAAAAAATTGCCCACGTTAATGGTCTGGTCTTAAAATTCATGTAACCAATTTCTCTATCTTCTATCTACTTTTCCACTATTTAGTTAATATATTTAATACTTCTTATTTAAATTAATAATTATTAAAATGTTATCTATTTTTCATTTATCAAATTCAATATATATTAATAATACAACTTATACTTTTTTCTTATCATATATTAAATAATTAAAAACAATTAATGGAAAATAAAATTAAAATTAAAAACATTAAAATTAAAATTTAATAATACACTTAAAGTATGAAATTAAATGCTCTAAATTAAACATAATGATAATGGAGCATGATGTTGACAATACGTGAATTTATTTGTTCAGATTTTTTCGATAATAAAGCATGATGTTGACAATACTTGCATTATTTGTACAGATTTTTGATGATAATGGAGCATGTTGTTATTGTTTCTTTCATTCTTCTATAAAATTCAAAATGATTATACAATTAAAATCCTTTAAAAAATTTAGCATTTTTTATCAATTAACTACAAAAAAATTCTTTTTCATTTAAACAAACGTGATTATTTCTTTAATTTTGTAATCCATTTTGTAACATTTTTATTTTTGTTTTTTTAACTATGAATAGATATAATTTTTAATCTTCACATCTGAGTAATTTTATACAAAATTATATTTAAACAAAATTCACCAATTTTTTTTGTAATTATTAAATAAGTATAAATAATTTTACATTACATTAAAATTAAAATTTAATAATTCATTTAAGCATTTCCCTCTTTGCACCAAAAATAGGCAAAATGAATGTCAATTTATAGAGAAAAATATTTCCTGATCGTTGGTGATTTTTGTTTTTTGTGTTTTTTTTTAAAAAAAAAAGGAGAAATGACCGTTGTAAATCAGTGTTTAGTTTGCAACGGTGATTTAATGTGGCGCTGACCCAAAAGGGGCTATTGTGGATGTTCTAAGCTTCCTTTGCTAACATGGCTTTTATGACAACATGGCTGTCCTTCGCAGCAAAAGGCGTTCTTTCACGACTAGTCTCAATATTCTGAGTGAAATAGCAGTAGGCTTCGTCGCATTCTATGGAATTATGGGCTACAGGCTTATGATAATGAGCTATATTGTTACTTCAGCGTTCGGTTTGGACAACATTGCGTTCAGGTTTAAGTAAACATTTTGTTCTTGATTTCAATTCAGTCACAATCTGTGGAAGGTGGGCTATTTATTAAGAGTAAAATGTACGAAAAAGATATATAAACAAATTACAGGAGGCGCAAATACAAGCCCTGAGCTCGAAAGGAGAAATGCGACTCTCAGGTATGCACAACTGATCCTTTATAGGGTAGCTAAATCTTGACACAAAAAGGCAAAAAAAAGAGAAAAGTAGATGTCGATGCTCAAAAAAAACTGCATCTCCTAGCATGACAGCTGCGGTTTAAAGGCTGCCGCTGACTAAGTTGCTTTCCAAAAGCCATACACTACTGCACATGAAGTCGCCTTGAAAGTTGAAAGAGTAACTATTTGTTGAGGATGAGAATCAGTTCTTCAAGACCAGCGGCTACATGAATAATGGAAATGCACATCTAAGTTGCTTCGGCCACACTGACTAATACTTAGTACAGGCATAATATATTCTGAAACCACGAAGTTTGGCTTCTGGTTTTCACTTAGATATATACACCCCTGATTCAAAGTCAATCTCTGAAAGCCCATACCTCACGTGACATGTCTGTTTAGCAGATTCAAGTTTAGCCAAATTTATAGTTTTTAACTGGCTGTAAAGCTTCAAATGTTTTCATACAAACTGCCCAGGTACAAGAAATCAGAAATAGTTGACGATTCTTAATCATTAGAATATCTGTTCAAGCCAAGAAATATGTCAAAATGCAAGCCTTATAATGCAAGTCCTTCCTCTGATTAACTATCAAATCCAGAAAACTAGGATTCGAGATTCCGCCAAAATTTTTTTACCATGATAACTTTCTTACATGCCATATGGCATTGTAATACAAAATACTATTTCCCTCTCAAGCTCAAACTCTTCCGCTTCTGATTCAGGGCAAAACGTCGTGCCATGGCAGGGTTGTAGAATTTCCTCATATGCTCTGATAGCCCGTGGATAGCCTGAAGATCACCAATTGCAGAAAGCTTCATAAGAAAGACATCAAATTTTTGGTATGGTAATTTCATTCCTCTATTAACAACTTCCTCCAAAAGATAACATGCATCTTTTGCTTTGTCACAACCAAAAAGCCCCTCAATCATCACACAGTAAGAATCAATGTCACGCATGCAACCCCTTTTACTCATCTCATCCCAAGTTTCATATGCTCCATCAATGTCCCCCATCTGGAAGAACATTGAGATTAACATATTAAAAGTCTGGACACTTGGAATACAACCAACATCAAGCATCTTTTCGTAAAGCCTAATAGCTTCATTTTTATCTTTATTGTCACAAAGTACTCTAAGAAAACAGTTGAAAGTAACAATATCAGTAGGATATCCCCTATTTCCCATCTCTTCCAAAAATTTATAGGCTGCTTCAACCTTCCCAGCCAAGCACATGCCTTCAATGACATCCTTGTATGTGGATACATCAGGAAGGCATCCACTACTGATCATATCCCCAAGAACTTTAGAGCATTCCTCCATCCTATCACTCTGGACAAGTGCCACAATGATAATTGAATAAGTTTTTGCAGTGGGAGAAGACATGGTTGAACCTTGGGTTCTCAAGAAATCCAAAAATTCAATAGCCTCTGTTACCATCCCTGCTTTGCAAAACGTATCAATGGCAGTGTTGTATGTAAAGTTATCAGGAGTATGCCCCAGTTTTAGCATCTCTTCAAGTATACCAATTGCCCTACTAGGATTTCTTACCCTACACCATCCGAAGAACAAGATGTTAAATGTGTCAGCATTTGGCATAATTTTACTAGATACCCTCCTAAACATGGCTTCAGCATCCTCAACAAGACTACACTTGCACAAAGCATCCAAAAACAAATTAAAAGCATTAACTTCCGGCTGTGTCTTCACTCTTATCTTTTTCTTCTTCGCAAATTTGTGAAGATGTGTCAAATATTTCTCAGCATACTGCCTCAATACCTTCAGCAACACTTCAACAGGAACTGAACTCTTGTTGTTCCTCTTCATGTAGTCCAGCAGATCACAAACAATTCGAAACTGTTTCACCTTGTATTTTGTACTAGACAAAATGTCAATCATCTCATTATAAGCCTGAGGCTCATGGCTATAGTGCTTCTGATGCCCTGCCCATGTAAAGAACCTAAATGCTAATTTTTCCTCATAATGAAGCCTATGCAAGACCTCTACAACCATTTGAGTTGTCAGTTCTAAACCTGCATTATCAAGGGCTTCCTCCAATTTGTGCTCTGGGTTTGAATAATCTACCACAATTTTGTACAGCTTATCAGCACCATTGACGTCACTTTCACTTATATTTTTCAATTCACCATTTCCCAAGGTAGACAGCTGCCTAAATTTTCCCTCACTAAGACTGGATAAACTGATGGATGCTGAGAAATTATGAACAAGAACTGATCTTTTGCTAGAATAAAGGTATGCGCTAGGAAGTGAAGTATGAAACAACATCAGAAACTGCGTTACGGGCACTCTTCTAAACCCGAAAAAAGGGATCAATTTGGCCAAATGTGGCAACAATTTGGGAGGATAAATACTGTACTGTGGAGAGCATACATGTCTAGAGTATCTGTGACTTGCACTCGATATGCATGAAGTAAATAACAGTTTAAGCGACATGGGATGAAAAAAAAATATATTCAAGGAACAGAGAATTCAAATATGTATTAGCCGAATGAAAATGACAGAATAGGAAGTGTCATAAAGCTTGCGTTTTTCTTTTAGACAATTTATCGAACAAGTTGACGGCTATTCCAAGTCTTTCACCTCAACATTTCTTCTATGAGTAATAGTGCGTTCTTAGAGCAAGACCGGTAGAATTTGACAGGTTTGGGGAAGTGGGTTAGGGCGGGAAACCGGCATATGAGTCCGGACTGGCCTGCTCCAAGTTGTCGGTGCCGAAACAAGGCTAAAAGAATGGCGTTAAGAAATGTAATGGCCAGATTGCCGCTTGAACCCCTGGAAAGAAGAGATCAACAAAACGTCTGCTGGTCGGCTTTGTTTGGATTACATCGTACATGCAAAAAGTGTAAAACAAATACAACATTCAAAAATATTTTAATTTTAAAATATAAAATTCCATTATCAAATTCTTTTTATAAAATTTTAAAAAAATTCCAAACAAAAATTCTTTTTTCACCAAAATACTTTTTGTGGCAAAATAATTCTATTAAATTTTTTTCACATTTTAATATAAACATTCGTGGAAAGAAAACGACATTTTGTAAATGGATCAAAGACAAAGTCTAAACAGAGCTGAACCCCGCCTTTGAATCTTTTAAGCATCCCGCGAAACTCACGCCTGGGCTAAACTTAGGGGCCTTTCCCTCACGCTTCTGTATAAACTTCCTGGGGTAGTGGCCAAAAATATGCAGAAAATTTAACTGAAAACACAGTCGCCAGCAATTGGATTTGGTGGGCAGCTATGGAGGCTGATGAAGAAGACAACAAACCCGCCACGCACCCACAAAAGAGGATGAGAAGGAAAGAGGTAAGATCCCTCCAATTCCCATCCCTACAACCTCAAGAAGGAAAAAGGAATGGAAAACACAAGCGAAACAACACTTTTACTGTGTATTTCTTATTGGGTTTGTGAGGGCAGGTGCTGGCAAGGAAGAAGGCGGTAGAGGAGATTATCAGGGCTGCTTCTTCACAAAAAGACCCTCTTGCTTCTGTTCTTCCTTGCTCCCATTACCATACAAGAGGTTACTTGACTTCGATGCATGAATTTTTTGGGCAGAAGATTTTACTCATGAATGAAATTCAATTTAGGAGGAATTCATTGGATTTATGAAGAATTCCGACATTTGGGATTCGAAATGAGTAGATGTTTAGTAGTATTTTCTTCCCTTTTAAAAGTTTAAAGCATTTTATTCGGTAATCCTTTTACTTAGACGCGTTCTGGGAGTAAGACTACAATGCAAGAATCCCTCTTTGTCGAAAGATTAGGGGAAAAATTAAGTATATATATTAATGAGCTAGTCTAGTGCTTGATTACCTTGGTGGTGGCAAATTTTTCCTATTCTTTTTTTCTCTGTTTTTTTTTTTTTGCCACTAATAAGAGTTACTATGTTTCTTGATTGGTACACAATGTGAATTTGGCATTCAGGATTGTCTGTGTACTTGGAGTCTGGACGAGGGAATAAGCTCACATCCTATCTGAAGCAGTATATTCAGAAGCTTCTTAAGCTAGCAAAAATTGCAGAGTCTAATTTATCAATTATATTGGTTGTTCAAATGAGGAAAGAGGGTCTTTTATTTCACAGGTGAATATGGAAGCACCATTTGGATCAGAGTGGCCAGTTGAAGAAAAAGTGAAGCGCAAGGAAATGATTGCTCCAGAAGCGCGTTATATATTTGTATATGAGGATCAAAATGCAGATAGAAACCAGATGCCCTTGGCCGGGAAGGGAAAAATTTCTAGTTTTGAGAGTGGAGTTGTGGGATTTGTACATTACCGCTTTATTGTGGAGGAAGATGTACCTGTTCTATATGTGTATGAATTACAGCTTGAGGCTATTGTGCAGGGGAAGGGACTTGGAAAGTTTTTGATGGAGCTTATTGAGCGTATTGCTTGTAAGGTGATGTGTTCTTTTTCTTTTAGTTTTTCATTGTGATAGAAAATTGAGCATACTGCCCTGAAATTCTTAAAGCATAGATATGAAATCTCGAGTAAATTTCTTTTTGGTGAAAATGAAACTAGCATACTTCGTTTCCTTCCATTTATCACATTGTATACTTTTGATGAAAACAAATTCAGCATACTTTGTTCTCTTATATTGGTGGAAGTTGATTTTATGATAAATTTTTCAGCTATGGGCGTGGCTTCCTCTTTAGGGAGTTCTCTATTTGTACAATCAATGTCTAACTCAAATTTTTGGTTTTCTTGGCAGAATGGAATGGGCGCTGTGATGCTCACTGTTCAAAAGACAAACATATCAGCAATGAACTTTTATATGAATAAGCTTGGGTATTCTAGAAATTTGTTTTATCCTCTTTAATTGCATCTTTCATTTCACGGCAATGAGTTTTGATGCTCATTAACATATACTAATGTGAATAAAATGACATGAAGCAGTACATGTGTGATTAAATTCACCTCAAGTGTAAACGTTTTGTAGTTTTTAGAAGTCCTATCTCTTCTTTTTTAAGTTACACAGAGTTCTAAACATATTTGTATTCTTAAAAGAACTTGGCATTCCTATTTGCATGTTTTCAACCTCATTTGAATTGGGAGAGCCTCAATTTAAATACTGCTGTTATTTTAGTTTCTAGGCCATGCATAAATACCTATATTCATTAGATTGATTGGCCCAAGCGAGAAATTATGTAGCTAGGAGAAATGATAGTCGAAATAGGAATCTTAAACTATGAATGATTTAGTCCTGACTTTGTATGTCAAAAAATTCCAGAACAAGGCTGCCTTTGATGATGGTTTGCAAGCTTGTGGAAATTGAATTTAATCAGGAATTTGGCAAGCTTGACGAGTTTTGTGGATTAAGTCACTCCTTTTATTACAAAATTCTTAAATTAGCAGAAGCACGAAAACCTTATGTTGAAATTTTCCATTGATTTCTATTAATTGGAAGAGGCATCTCTGGTGTTGTTTGTGCCTCATAATTCATCATGTATTGTGCTCATCCCCATCATAAGATGTACGATAGTTCCGGTTTTGCGGGTGAAGAATGGTATAGTGTCACTTAACTATTTTTCCTTTGAGGAACATCAGAATCATCAGAAATGCTGCTAGTGATTTTACTCTCCTCTTGGTTTCCAAATGTGCAAATTTATTTTGGATTTTATATGATCACAGCTTATTGCTACAGAATTCATTCTTGCTTGTTGGCTTGTCCAGGTACATTATATCAGCAATTTCACCATCTAGATTCTCTCCTACGGTATGTGCACCTTTAGCTTTCTTGAAGTTCGTAATTTTACCAACATAATTATCTCATTCAATGCAGACAGGACTAACACCAAAGTATGAGATACTTTCTAAAGCATTTGACCAAGAAGCAAAATCTGTATTTGAGGTATGCTTCCACCAAAGTACATACATAGATGCAAATAGGTCAGTACAAGACGCAAGATCAATATGTTACCCCAAAAAGATACTTTAAATTTCAACAAATGCACCCTCTGTTAAATCTAGAACATATAGGATTATAAAGCTGATGCATTTGCGTTTACAATATTTAACAAGGATTTGAAATTTGCATGACTGAATCTTGGTCTACCTTTTTCCATTAGGGTTTTGGAAGACGTTGTCATGTCTTCTTAAGCACAAAACCTATTGAGTTCCAATGAATGTACTAGATTATTTTACATAATCATGATGGAAGAATTTAATGTGGAATTTTGTGAAATAGCTGCCACGGGAATGGAGAAGATACATGTGCGCTGCTGCATTTCTTCCACAGTAGTTTTTGAGGGAATGCGTGAAAAAAAATTTAATATGAAGAAATTCCAATTGTGTTCTTGATTGCATTTAAAGCATGTTTGTACTGGAAAATTTTTTATTTAAGGTTTCTACGCACTTCTAACCATAGCCTTTTTTATTTCTCAAGGATGGCAATTGACTACTTGACTTGAGGTCCACCTTTACTACAATCTGTTTAAATTCAGTTCATCAAGTTCTATGCTTCCCTGGTGATTGGATGTTTGTGGGAGCTTGGAAATTGAATGAAGAAGAATACCATGTCGCAGATTGCAGATTGATTCATTTCCTCACTGATTTTTACTTTTGCGTTAGCAAACGTTGTAGACACCTTCATGGTAACAATTCTTAGTTCCTTTATGTCGAAAATTCGTAGTAACAATTCTTAGTCCTTTTACAAAACAACCTTTCAACTTAAATAGAAGCAACACTTCAATGACTATTGCTTGGGGATTTCTTCATCTTGGTCGTGGAACCTATGGGTCCAGCCTCTCTGCCCTGGAAGGTGATCGTTCTGGATGTTCGATCAATTTGACTTCTGAAGCAATCTAGAGATTCTAGACACATTTGGCTGATCTATTGAGTATACTTTGTGTCCCATGTTTAATTAAGAACAGAATGCTGGAAAACAAACTCATCTTCTGCGTTTCGGGTTAAAAAGAAAAGCTAAGTTACAGCAAGAAGAAAGAAAAATTAAAAAGAAAAAGAAAAATGATCCGGGAATTGTGCAAAAACAGCCCTATCAGGTGAAAAATGATAGCAGTAAATAAATCTACAGATAAATAACACTTGGAAGCTTGAAGAAAAGCAAAACTTTCTTTTACTAATCTTCTTCAAATTTTGGTGCATAATACTGCAGGTTCTTGAATAATTTTCCAAATTTCCATATCCAGGCACCAGAACAACAGAAAGGGTAAATCAATTTGCTCAGCTATGAGCAAATCCCTAGAACAGCCAATTATTTCATGCCTAGAGGGATTTACAATCTCAGAAATCTGGAACTCCGGGACAATGAACTCAAAACTCAAATGTTGAGATTCACAAGTCCTGAACCAAAAGAGAGTTTTACTAAGGTTCTGTTGCTCACCTCAATGTTATTCTTCAATAAGCAAGCCAAAAATGCTTATTGATCAAGGTGCGTGAGCTCCATTTAAACCTACAATCTTTGGTTTAACCATTCAATGATTTCTTCAACAATTTCTTGCCGTTCAGGTTCAAAGAGTAGGTCATGTAGAAGCCCTTCTAGAAGCCTAATAGTTTTGTCAGCTGAGGCTGCCTCTCTGTAAAGTTTTTGAGACGCTTCTGGGTCAGTGACTGCATCTGCGGTGCCATGAAGAACTAGAAATGGCACTGTCAACCTTTTCAAATTCTGCTGTAGAGATTGGTGGTTATTTGCAGAATTTCATAGCCAATTCTTATTCTGATAGATCCTGTGAAAGCAAGAGGATCAGAGTACTTGGCTAGTAAAGCCTCTGGATCTCTAGAAACTGTAATGCCCCTCTTGTTTGCTGCACTGAACTTGTATCTTGGCAATAAGAAGGCAAATACGGGGCGGTTTTTGCCAAGTCACCTGAAAAGGGCGGGAGTGGATTTAGGGGAGCTTGATGACGTGTCTCAAGCTCCGATTACTATTCATTTGGGTAGACCCGGTGTCGGTTTATGAATCGGGTGATACTGACTTTTTTATTAAAAAAACATGAGTAGAGCACTAAGCAAAGAGCAGCATTTTGAAGTGAAGCGGTTTGGTTTATCATTAGAATTGCAATTGTTTTAAAATTATAAAAATAAATTATTAAATTTGATTATATTTTATAATATTTTAATATAATTTTGATTCCTTAAAAATATTTAATTAAAAAATATTTGAATTATTAAAAATTTATATGAATTTAAAATTAAAATCTATACATACTCTATTTTAATTTTAAATGAATTCAAATTCCAGTAAGAAATCGAATTTAAAGAAAATTTGCTAAAAGATGGTGATTAATAATAGATAAGGAAGTCAAGTCCAAACAAGAAAATAAAAAATATTCCTTTCCTTTCAAAAACAAAAACATTCAAAGTATGATTTTTTAATTTTATCTTTAAGTTATAATTTTGTATCATACACTGCCGTTGTTAGTACAAATAATATAAAGAGTACACTTTATTTTATATACAACTTTTTATGAATTATTAGTTACAATACATTTAATACACTAATTAAATATATAATTTTTATATGGGATCTCATGGAGTCATTCCACAAACCATTCTGTCACCTAAAATAGAAGAAAGCCAAAATAACTAGGTTTTTCCCAATGACAAATCAAATGTTACAATAAGGAGAGTTTTGACAATTTTGTAAAGGTGCTTATATTAATTATTTTGACAAAACATCTGCTAAACTATTTATAAAATATACTTTTATATTTTAATTACTTTTTGTTGATTTTAATTAATTAGCTCTGGTTAATTTTAGTGAAATTGTCTTATTTTTTGGAGCAAACAGTAGGACAATAATTAGATCTTTAAACTTGAACCTCAAATAGAAATCAAAAACTTAGACCTATAGGTAGAGAGAGTTCAAATAGGTATTATTTCTACGCAAGAAGACTTAACATAAATCTAATGATTTCAACCACTTTCATTATTATTATTTATTGCTAGTTTGGTTGTAAGGTTTGCTCCAATTACTCTCAGGGTAAGTCAAGAAACTTGTGCGAGTTAAAGTGTAAAAGGTCTAACGCGGCGCATGAGACAGAGGAAAAAGTACACTAGCTACAAAATGTAGCAAACCCCTCCCTTTTCCGTGGCTATGGGAAAAAACAAAAAAAAAAAGAAAAGAAAATCATCTTAGTTATTTCATTGAATGTACGACTTCCTTGCTACGATTCGTGCAATTAAGAATATAATCTTAAGCCCTTGGGGTAACCAAATTGGTATGACGGGTGAGCGCGTAATCGTAAGGTCACGAGTTCAAATCCCCCTACTGACATTTTCTTGGTTTGCCTAGTGCGGTTACTTTTCCTAAGGTGACATTTTCTTGGTTTTTCCTAAGGTGACATTTTCTTGGTTGAACTTATCGCATGCACAGGGTTTGCCTAGTGCGGTTTACAATGGTTTTTCCTAAGGTGACATTTTCTTGGTTGAACTTATCGCATGCACAGGGTTTGCCTAGTGCGGTTTACAAATCCCCAATCCCCCTACCGACATTTTCTTGGTTGAACTTATCGCATGCACAGGGTTTGCCTAGTGCGGTTTACTTTTCCTAAGGTGACATTTTCTTGGTTGAACTTATCGCATGCACAGGGTTTGCCTAATGCGGTTTACTTTTCCTAAGGGTTTGCAGACTATTCCACAGGAGCGGAGTTTACTCAGTTGCCTAGTGCGGTTTACTTTTCCTGAGGGTTTGCAGACTATTCCACAAGAGTGGGGTTTACTCAGTGCGCACCCTGGGTAGCGGTTGCGGTCGCACAGGGCTTGCTTAGTGCAGTTTACTTCTCTTGTGAAGGTCACACGGGCTTGCCTAGTGCGGTTTACTTTTCCTGTGAGGGTTTGGGAGCTATTCCACAAGAGTGGGGTTTACTCAGTGCGCACCCTTGGATAGCGGCTATGGGTTCGCTTTAGTTAGCCATGAATGAGAACTTTTGTTGCTTGTTGGCGGGTTGTGCGGTTTACTTTTCCTAAGGGTTTGCGGGTTATTCCATAGAAGCAAGGTTTACCGAGTGCGCACCCTTGGGTAACGGCTGCGGTCGCACAGGACTTGCCTAGTGCAGTTGGTTTACTTTTCCTGAAGGTTTGCGGGTTATTCCACAAGAGCGGGGTTTACCTAATGCGCACCCTTGGGTAGCAGCTACGGGTTCGCTTTAGTTAGCCATGAATGAGAACTCTTGTTGCTTGTTGGCGGGCTGTGCGATTTACTTTTCCTAAGGGTTTGCGGGTTATTCCATATGAACAGGGTTTACCCAGTGCGCACCCTTAGATAGTGGCTGCAGTCACACAGGGCTTGCCTAGTGCAGTTGGTTTACTTTTCCTGAAGGTTTGCGAGCTATTCCACAGGAGCGGGGTTTATCCAATGCGCACCCTTGGGTAGCGGCTGCGGTCGTACAAGGTTTGCCTAGTGCAGTTGGTTTACTTTTTCTGAGGATTTGCGGGCTATTCCATAGGAGCGGGGTTTACCCAGTGCGCACCCTTGGGTAGCGGCTGCGGTCACACAGAAATTGCCTAGTGCAGTTTACTTCTCCTGTGAGGATTTGTAAACTATTCCACAAGAGCGAGATTTACCCAGTGCGCACCTTGGGTAGCGGCTGGGGGTTCTCTTTAGTTAGCCACGAATGAGAACTCTTGTTGCTTGCTGGCGGGTTGTGAGGTTTACTTTTCCTAAGGGTTTGCGGGTTATTCCACAAGAGCGGGATTTACCCAGTGCGCACCCTTGGGTAGCGGCTGCGGTCGCACAGGGCTTGCCTAGTGCAATTTACTTCTCTTGTGAGAGTTGCACAAGGTTTGCTTAGTGCGGTTTACTTCTCCTGTGAGGATTTGCGAGCTATTCCATAGGAGCGGGGTTTGCCCAATACGCACATTTGGATAGCGGCTTCGGGTTCCCTTTAGTTAGCCGTGAATGAGAACTCTTGTTGCTTGTTGGCAGGTAGCTCCATGGTTGGTTCCATGGCTGGTTAGCGCGAGTTCTTACTCTTTGACCTGAAGGTAATAAAGCTGTTCCTTCCTATATGACTTCCGGTCGCTGCTATCTCTTTCAATCAATAGTTGTTGTTGCAAGATCGGCTATTGATTTTATTCGTCCGTTACAAATAGCTATTGAAAAAAGGTGACTTCCCTTATCGAAGAAGAGGGGTATCAATCGATTTATGGGCAGACTACGCTTCATTAGGGGAATGGTTGCACGCAGACAATATGGATCTTACCTTTCTACTGTTTATACACACAGATTTGATCGAATATGGAGCTATTGGGATTCCTAAGCGACTTGCTAAGTGGTATGTGGATGAGAATGTGAGGCCGCATGGGGTACCTATAAGCATAGTCTCTGACCGATATGCTAGGTTTACTTTGCAATTTTGGAGTAGATTTCAACAAGCCATGGAAACTAAGCTACACTTTAGTACTGCCTTCCACCCACAAACAGATGCACAATCTAAGCGAATTATACAAACATTAGAGGATATGTTAATAGCTTGTTTAATGGTTTTCCAGGTAGTTGGGATGCTTACCTACCACTTGCAGAGTTTGCCTACAATAATAGCTTTAAGGCCAGTATTGGTATGGCTCCCTTTGGTCTCGCAAAGGGAGCCATACCAATACTACATGACATTGATCTTAAACTATCAATTACAGATTGGATAAAATTTATTTTTGTTTAGGTTCCAAATGATTCGTTTGTGAGGAGCTGTCTGTTAACACCACAGATAAATGTGAACAACCTGTTCGTTATGATCAAAACTCAACAGTGTACATAGGCTGTTCATTCCCTCCACTTATATTGCACATATGAGAAAGGCAGACGCAGTATTGAATTCGCCTAACCTTATGGTTATAGTACCCATTTTGGGAACGTCCCATGCTAAAGTCTCTTAATTTGTCATTGAAGGAATCACTCGGTAGCTACGATGCGGAAATTTCTTCAGGGTAGCTAATACAATGTCAAGGTAGAGAGGAAACTGGGCTATAGCAAAAGACGCCGGCAAGCACGCCAATGCATACACCAGGAATGTTAAGGCCGGGTGTTTCAACTTATCCCTGAGCAGGAAAAAGTGGCCAGCGCAGAAGGAGATCAACATGGCAATTATGGATATGAAAAGGGAAGTTATTCCCAGAAGTAGTTTTCTAGGCAAGCTGGCACCAAAGTCCTTTCCTTGGTACCTCGACGCTAGGATGTTTAGAAACATGATCACTGAAGTGACAGAGAAGCTGAGCGCAACGAGGGATGATACTGTAAACACCTGAAATGCCGGCTCATCCTTTAGAGTTGGCGTGCCGATGTCCTGTGTGACGCCACCAGGAAATGTTGTTGACGTTGTAAAGGTGACAGTGGCCACGAGTGACCCGACTAAAGAGCACGATTCAGAGATGGCGGCTAGCCATTCACCACCGCGCCTGACGAGATGCTGGTGTGTTTCAGTAAAAACATCCTCTGGGGTCTCTCCCCTGCGGTTAAAGCGTGCGAAGAAGCCTATAGGCATGGAGTTCTTGACATACTAAACAAGAACAAGGATTTAGTTTCAAATGCAACAACATTTAAGGAAAGTAAATTCTTAAAATTTGTAGTACCTCAAACCATTTGATCTCCCATTGCATTTGCAGTGCTGGGATGAGCCAAGTTACATGTTCTCTACGTGATGCAGCAAGATGTAATGCGCTATTGCCATCCTCATCAATTTCGCGGAAGAGGCTATCGAGTCTCATATTGAGTAAAAGCTCGTAAACATGAGGTTGCTGATTCTCAACTGCCAAGAGAAGTATGTTCTTCTTTTCGTAATTCATTTCTTGAGCGGCCGCTGGAAAAACTTGAAGAATTTTTTCCACTATCTCGGTGATACCATTTTTTGCAGCAATCAGGACAGGCACCTCCCGCCTCCACCCTCGAATTTCCGTAGTTGAACTCTTTTGGCCTTCCCAAACACTAATTGGTCAGTCAACTATGACTATGAATATTAATTAATGTTTTTATAATTTTAGGCGATGTGAGATTGAATTAATCCGAACTATTACTGTAAAAAATTGGATTCATGATAAAAAAGAACCGGAGATTTGATTCACGATTGTACTAATGCTACCAACCATTTTCATTGGCATTGTTTTTGGAGTTCCTCTCTTCTTTGTTGTCATGTGGGCTAGTTTCATTATGTTCAAATGATGTGAAGTTTTGGGGCATTCGTCCTTCTCTATCTGAAGCTATATAGCGTGTACGGCGAAGAAGTTCATCCAAGACCTGGACAGACCATAAATGTTTCTGTTTTGTCTCTCTAAGCTTTGCAATTTCTGTTGAACCTGTATTTCTAGATGGTTATTTGCTTACCGCAAATGATTGCACAGAGTAAAGTTAAATAAAAAATGAAGGTTGAGGTTCTTTGCCTAAGCCAAAGATGTTAAACATTGCCTTCGACATGTACTTAAATGCTTCAAAGCAATTAAGATGAGTGGCTGGAAACCGATGATGCCCTTGAGCTCCCATCCCTGCATGGATTGACATGCTGGACATTGAATTAATACAGGTAAGGGAATTCCAACTTATGATTTTGTGATCTTTGATAGGATTAATGGACTTCACGGATAATTTGAATAATTCCATTTCAATGAAGATGAATTTAACTATGTGATGAGTTTCAGCTAGTGCATAAGCCAGCAGCCAAGAACTTAAATCAAATTTTCTTACAATTGAAGAAAAAGAAAAGATCAACTAAGTTCAAGTTCAAGTTCACGCATTGCTCGAGCCAACCTCAAGCTCTATTGCAATAACTCAAAAGGGGGTTGAGTTAGGATTCTAGTAAGTATAATTTGTAGACAGCCCAGCTCAAATATAGTGGCATTCCGGAACTATTTAGTTCAATTACAGTCTTAACTGAGTCTATCAGTCACCTTTTGGTCTATCGTGCTCCAAATCAGGATCTGATTGTTGGCCAAGTTTATTCTCCCGACCACCTGATATTGCCAAATTGAAATGAGAAATGGTTGATCCAGCATTCATTTTTACATGTGGACTAAGATAAACGAGTCTATTTGAAATACCTTGTCAATCTAAATGAATGCATGCAGCAGTAGAATGGTGCTACTATAGAGAGAACGACAACCGTGCTCTATCTGATCTAACACAATACATTTCCAATTAACCTTTTTACCTACACTCACCTGTAAATGAGTGAAATGTTTTCTGTAGTAGCTGGGCGAATTTGATGCAGGTTTCGTAGTTTTCAGGATACTTTGCAACCTGTTCACGCTCGGGTTCTGGGTAAAAGTATCCTGTTTGAGGTACCAACTTATCCACAAAAATGCCTGGAAGATGTAGCTCAAATTCATTAATAATTGAAGGAAAGGAAAGCACGGTTTCTTACATGCTTCATCAATCTCATGTTGCCAGATAGTTGATGATTGACAATGTTGGCCTGGAAAATATTAATTGGAATACTACAAAACACACTTTCCCCTGATGTCAATTCTTTTACTGTAATTTGAAATTTTCACCAATAATTAAGTTTCTTCTTCGGATTCAAAAGACTCACAACGATAAATAATTTGGGAGAATAGTCCCAAGTGGCTTCCACTCTTGAAGGCTGAAGGCTTCCTAGCCAGAACATGGAGTGGAGAAAATCCCACTTCGTTGATGAAGTTTACAAGGTTCTCCCATCGATAAATTATCTGGAAAGCCAAATCTGTCAACAACATGAATCAAGTCCAATGAAAATCTCGGTATAAATTAATTAAGGTAATTAGTGTGTGTGATGAAAAATGATGTACCAAAATAGTCTCCATCTATGGCGCAGTGAAGAATGGTATCACCATTACGTCTTCGGCATAAGTTGTAATTGAAGCCCCTCAATCTTTGTTGTTCAGAAATAAAGTCATCGAGTAACAAGAAAACATCTTTCCTACCGTGAAGAACCGCCAGGAAGAAGGGGGTCTCACCATCTTGGTTGCGAAGGCCAATGAGTTCCTCGTCTACGGAAGCAATGCATTTGCACATTCGAATGTTTCCCAGCGCTGCCGCCAGATGAAGAGGCGTGTTCCCTCGCTCATTCCTCACACGCAGGGCCTCTGTGGCGTTGGCATTGGATCCCGCTGACCTGTGCATAATTATTTTTACTAATTCTTCAACTATCTCTGCGTCTCGCCCGTATGTGATCGCAAGATGCAGCGCTGTGTCTTTTGATATCGTGATTCTGGCCGTATGAAATTCGGGGTTCGATTCGCATATTTGAAGGACTTGTGCCCAATTGCCTTTGATTGCATTTTCGAGCAATATTTCCTCAGTCACCAATGATGACATATTTGACGACAGAGAATTCTTTGTCGCTTTGTTTTGCTATGTGATTTTGTTGGTGCCTATATAATGCTATAAAGCCAAAGTACTTGAGCAAATCCAAGCAAAGACTCCAAGCACAAACCAACCAACTTTAAAATTTCTTTTCTCTTTATCAGTTTCCTAAGCAAAGCAAAGAAGCTACTTTCATGAAGACAAAAGTTGAGGGACAACCAAACTGGTGAACAAACACGCACAAGCAAAAGCTAATATCTGTAGTATTATAGTACTATTTTTTATGCTTTTAAGTTGCGTGGAAGAGCAGTTCTGCATGAGTCTTGATTTGGGCACTAATTTTGATTTTTGAGGCCTGGTATGTATCTGACTATTGTTGGACATTTTTGCTTTGATTAAGTTTGAGACACTTTTTTAACTACATTTTTACTGCATTTTGGTTACTCTGGATGGACAATTGTTTGACTTAAGATCAAATAATTCCATCGAATTAAGTATGATTGTATGTATACTAAAATCTACTATACCAGGAATATCAATGAATTCAATTATTGCAATTGCTCAGAATACCTTTTTTTAGCCTCTAGGGTCTATTTATTAGTTTAAAATTGCTCTTACTAGCTGGAATCAAATAATTAGTAGACCTATTCCGTCCAACGACAATTTGTTACACTGGATGGAGTTTATTTTTTTACACCTCGGCTAGACAGCAAATGCCATGTCGTCAAACCTAGACTTAGACCTAGACCTAGACCGGACCGGCCAGAACCGACCAAAGGTCTAGTTCGATTTTTATTAAAAAGCTGGTTTTAAAAATCTCCGTCCAATCCCGATTTTTTTTCGAAACAATAATATATTAAAAGAGGCACAATGGCCAATTTATATAGCCACAAGGGCTAAATTGAGCTTCGTGGTGTCGCAACTGAATACAGCGCTATAACCTACGAAGACAAAGGCCCACACAGGGGCAAGGAAACCAGACAAAGCGGGAAAAGGCCCATAAAAGGCAAAAGCACCCGACAAAGCGGGATAAGGCTGACAAGCAGCCAAAACTACAAAAGCCCAATTATATCGGGACCCTAGTACTATACAAAATGGATGCTACTCATCCCAAGTGACCCACCACAATGGCATTTGGTGACAGAAACTAGAACTAAGATGCCGCTTGGTATAAATGGTGGGTTTAGAAATGGAATGGATTCGTAGAATGGAAAGGTTTAGAATAGAATAGAATGATAATAATTATGTTGTTTGGTATTATTTTGTAATGGAATGGAATAGATTTTATATTAAAATTAAAATTTAATATTAATAATAATAAATTTATAAATAAATTTTATATTAAAATTTTATATTAAAATTATAATAAAAATATTAGTATTTTACATTATATGATATTTAATAAATTATATATTGTTCAAAAAATAATCAAAGTGCATGTCATTTTGTAGAGAAAAATATTTTTTATAATTTAGTGAAATTTTTTTTTTTTTTAAAAAAAGGGGTAAAATGGGAGTTGCAAACCTTGGGGGGTTGGCAACCCCTCTTGACATGTGGCGCGCGCCCAGTCACATTGGTGCTGACAGGCGCGTCAGTGCCCAATTTTTTTTTTTTTTTTTTGTTTTGCTCCAAAACGACGTTGTTTTGAAGCCTTTTTAAAACCCTCAGCAACGATTTTTGCCAAAAGGAAGGAAGGGCTGGGTTTAACATAAACCCAGCCCCAAAGAATTACACAAATTCAATCCTATGTACCAAACATCAATAAATTGCCAAAACCAATCCAAACCAATCCAAACCTCCAATACCAAACACCCCCTAAATCTCTAACTATCACCAAAGTCCTTGGGGTAGAAGCTAACCTACACACAGATAGCTCAGCAACTCCCGTATGTTGAACAAGCAGCACTTAAAAAAAAAAAAACCTAATTTTTCTTGCCCCCAACCTCAGTCCGCCGCCACCCATCGATCCAGCCAGCTCCTCCTCATCAAATCCAATCTCCTTCACCATGGGAGGGACCAAGACAGAACAAACATTACAAACCCATGCCTCTTTCCATCATCCGACTGCATCATCTTCTTCTTTGACTGAATTTGGTTTATTTTTTCCCCTGATTTGCTGCCGTTTGCCGAAAGCAACAGAAACTAAATCAACAAAATCCAGCAAAAGCCTTGAGAAGAAACAACCGTGGGCAACTACCAAGGATCATTTGTCTCAGTTTGCTAAGCCAGCAAGATCGGAAAAATTGAAGAACATCGGACCAACACAATAGGAGGCAGAACCTGACAAACTAGGATTTGAGACTACTAAGAAACTAAAAAAGAAAAGCAGGGTAAAGGAAAATAGGGTACCTCCCCCATTCTCCAATAAGGAGAATGAGGGAGGTAAGGAAAAAATTCTGTGCGAAGGTGTTGTTGTTGCAGGAAAGACGGAGAAGACAGAGAGAGAAGACGGATATTTTTACTGTCTTAATTGGATGTGTCCAATCCCGATTGGATCGCTCAAAATTGGAGTTGCCCGAATTTGACCGGTCAAAATTATATTTTTTATTTTACCGGAGTAAATTTAATTTTTAAAAATTATAATTTAATTTCCAAATTTTATAAAACTCATTTTTTATTGATAAAATTTTTAATTCTTTAATATTAAATATCTTAAATGTTTAGATAAGATAATTCGCATAATTTTTTATTTAAAATATTTTTATATTATTTTTTTTACAAAATTATTAAATTTTACATTTAAAATTTCATACAACTTTTACTGAATTTAAACTTAATTATTTTAAATATACTAAATAATTTTCCTTTAACAATTTATATAATAGTATTAATATTTTTATAATTAATTTTTATTTATTATATTATAATGAAATTATTTGGAACATATACCCCCAAAAAATAATTGAGGTGAGTAAAAGTTTCTTTGGGTCAGACTGAAATTAGCTCTCGAATGCAAAGTTAGAAAGGAGTTTGACATTAAGAGATCTTAATGACTCGACTCTGTCGGATAAAAGAATTATCGTTCAACGAATAAAAATTACTCTAAAAATAATAAACTAATCTTCCCTAAGAACTGACGGGAAGGTTTGGAACCCATTAACCCTTATTCCCTTGGCTTCATAGTTCATACTCCGATCGGATTTGACAACACTAAGGAAAGCGGGGGAAGAAGTGTGCGTTTTGTCAGTCAATTTGTTGTTGGTTTCTTTCGATTAAAAAAAAAAAAAAAAAAAAAGGAAAGGGGAAGGACAAATGTAACTGTATTAAGGATATGAACAAAAAATTGCTATGGAGAATGGAGTGAAAAGTGATCAGTTCGACCGGGAATTTGGGGATTTTTTCCGTTTTCTTAAATGTCTAATTGGATTGAGAATGTGGGGGGTTTTGTCGCCATTTCTTCTCTGTATAACTGAGAAGAAAGTCACCTGAAAAGGACGGAGGGTGGATTTAGGGGAGCTTGATGACGTGTCTTAAGCTCCGATTATAATTCATTTAGGTAGACCCGGAGTCGGTTTATGAATCGGGTGATACTGGCTTTTTTTTAAAAAAAAAAACACAAAAAAGTAGACCAAAGAGTAGCATTTTGAAATTTGAAGACAAGCGGTTTGGTTTATCATTAGAATTGCAATTGTTTCAAAATTATAATTTTTTTTTTATTAAGTTTGATTCAATCTTATAATTTTTTAATATAATTTTGATTCCTTAAAAATATTTGAATTATTAAAAGTTTGTATGAATTTAAAATTAAAATCTATACATACTCTATTTCAATTTTAAATCCAATTCAAATTCTAGTAAGAAACCGAAGAGTTTGAATAGGTGTTATTTCGACGCGAGGGGCTTAACATAAATCTAATGATTTCAACTGCTTCCATTATTATTGCTAGTTTGGTAGTAATGTTTGCTTTTATTAGACACAGAGTTGACTTTATTATTGCTAGTTTGGTAGTAAGGTTTGCTCCTATTAGACACAGAGTTAGTCAAGAAACTAGTGCGAGTCAAATTTTTAAGGATATCACGAGACAGCCTGAGGCAAAGGGAAAAGTACAAAGGATTCCCTAGCTGCAAAATATAGCAATCCCCTCCCCTTACCTTGACCATTGGAAAAAAAAAAAAAAAGAGAAGAAAACCATCTTATTTATTTCATTGAATACAAGACTTCCTTAGATTCACGCAATTAATAATATAATCTTAAGTATTAATTACACAACTTTGACCATAAACTATCAATTACAGATTGGATAAAATTAAATTTGTTTAGGATCCAAATGATTCCTTCCTTTTCGAGGGGCTTTCTGTTCCGTAAAGGCGGAAGACGAATGAATTCGCCCAACCTTATAGTTATAGTACCCATTCTGGGAACGTCCAATGCAAAAGTCTCTTAATTTGTCATTTAAGGAATCACTCGGTAGCGACGATGCGGAAATTTCTTCAAGGTAGCTAATATAATGTGATAGTAGAGCGGAAACTGGGTTAGAGCAAAGGTCGCCGGCATGCAAGCCAATCCATACACTAGGAATGTTAAGGTCGGATGCTTCAACTGATCTCTAAGCAGAAAAAAGTGGCCAGCGCAGAAGGAGATCAGCATGGCAGTTACGGATATGAAAAGGGAAGTTAGTCCCAGAAGTAGTTTCATAGGCAAGCTGGTACGAAAGTCCTTTCCTCGGTACCTCGTCGTGAGGATGATTAGAAACATGACTACCGAAGATACAGAGAAGCAGAGGGCAATGAGGGATGATATGGTAAAAAACTGAAATACCGGCTCGCCCTTTAGAGTTGGTGTGCCGATGTCCTGTGTGACACCGCCAGGAAATGTGGTTGATGTTGTAAAGGCGACAGTGGCCACAAGTGCCCCGACGAAAGAGCACGATTGGGCGGTGTTGGTTAGCCATTCACCACCGCGGTTGACGAGATCCTGGTGTGTTTCAATAAAAACATCGTCTGGGGTTTTTCCTTTGTTGTCTAAGCGTGTAAAGGAGCCTGGAGGCATGGAATTCTTGACATACTGAACGAGAAGAAGGAATTAGTTCCAAAAGCAATAACATTTAAGGAAAGTAAATTCTTAAAATTTGTAGTACCTCAAACCATTTGATCTCCCATTGCATTTGCACTGCAGGGAAGGGCCAAGTTCCATGTTTTCCAAGTGTTGCAGCAAGATGTAATGCACTATTGCCATACTTATCTTTTTTGCGGAAAAGGCTATCGAGTCTCATTTGGAGTAAAAGCTCGTAAACGTGAGGTTGCCGATTCTCAACTGCCAAGTGAAGTATGTTCTTCTCGTCGCAATTGATTTCTTGAGCGGCCACTGGAAACCATGTAAGAATTTCTTGCACCATCTCAGTGATACCATTTCTTGCAGCAATCAGGACAGGTGTCTCCCTGATTAGACTTTTGTTGCCTTCCCAAAACAATAATTGGTTAGTCAACCATGACTATGAATATTAATTAATGTTTTTATAGTTTCATTGGTATGAGATTAAATTAATCAGAAATATTGCTGTCAAAAAATTGGATTCCTGTTGGGTCTAAAAATAAATAAATCCAAAATACTAAAATTATCTTCATGAAAATCGATGAAAAATTCTCCTCAAAGGCCTACTAGACTTTGTAATTCTCCAAGGCCGTACAGATTTTTTATATACAACAATTGATCAATAACCTGGACGAAAGCTTGGCCGCAGACAATCCAAGAAGAGAAAGAATTGATTTTGGCCGAACGTCCAAGACAATCACGTGCACACACGGCTTGGAACCACTAAGGCACAAATGGACAAAACAAATACGAGGCACAAAACCAAAGAAAAGGTCCTTTGGCTAACAAAATTAATTGATTGGTATTGTCACCAAATCAAAGATTAAGCCGTGCGGCTAATTTTGTGAGCGGAGGCTAAATTTTTCTATGTTTCTTTATTTTTTTACAATAAAATTCTTAATAATATGTCATATTTATAAGATTCAACAAAACCTTAAACCTATTGAATTTAATAATTACTAAATTTAAAACCAATATGATTAATAATTATAAATCTAATATGATTACAAAATCACAAACCTAATAGGAATTTTAATTTAATTCTACCATAATTCCTGATCAAATAGAACCGTAGATTTGATTCATGATTGTACATATACAACCAGGCATTTTCAATTGCATTGTTTTTGGAGTTCTTCTCACCTTTGCTGTCATGTAGGCTAGCCTCTTCTCGCGTTGGATCGAATGCTGTGCACACGTCATCACGAAGCATTGGATCGAATGATGTGGAGTGTTCTCGGGGAATTTTTCCATTAGGTGCATAGCCTCCGGCGAATGCCCAAAAAAGAAGTGCTCCCAAGACTTCGACAGACCATAAATGTTTCTGTTTTGTTACTTTTGTCTCTGATACAATCTTTGTCATTTCTTTTGCACCTGTATTTCAAGATGGTTATTTGCTTAATGCAGATGATTGCACAGAGTAAAGTTAAATACAAGAAGAAGTTTGAGGTTGTTTGCCTGAGACAAAGGTGTTAACCATTGCCTTCGACATGAACTTAAATGCTTCAAAGCAAGTAATATAAGTGGCACGAAACCGATGATGCCCTTGAGCTTCCATCCCTGCATGGGTTGACACGTTGAACATTGAATTAATATATGTAAGGGAATTCCTACTTATGAGTTTGTTATCTTTGATAGGATTAATGAACTTCACAGATAATGAAACAAGGAACTACGTAAGAATTGATCAGTGAGTTACCAGTAGCTAACAAGTACATGTGGCTTCTAAAGGATGACAAAGATGATCGTTACTTCGACAAAGAGCTAGTTTGACTCTTAGAGCTAAAGGTAAATTTGAATAATTCCATTTCGACCAAGATGAATTGCCTATGTGATGAGTTTCAGCTAGTGCATAAGCCAACAGCCAACAACTTAAATCAAATTTTCTTGAAGGAAAAGAAAAGGTCAATGAAGTTCAAGTTCAACTCAAGTTTAAGTTTGTGCATTGTTCGACCTGACCTGGGGCTCGATTGCAATAACTCAAAGGGGGTTGAGATAGGATTCTAGTATATATATATAGTTGGAGACAGCCCAGCTCAAATATGGTGGCATTTGGGATCTATTAAGTTCGATTGCAGTCTTAATTGAGTCTATCAATCACCTTCCTGTCGTTGGCACTCCACATCTGAAGCTGGTTGTTGGCCAAGTTCATGCTTCCGACCACCTGACATTGCCAAATTGAAATGAGAAATGGTTGAGCTCCAGCCTCCAGCATCATTTGGTACATGTGGACCAAGATAAATGAGTCCATAGTTGGAATCAAATTTGAAATACCTTGTCAATCTAAATGAATACATGCATCAGTAGAATGGTGCTACTTTAGAGACAACGACAACCGTGCTCTATCTGATCTAACATGATACATTTCCAATTAACCTTTTTACCTACACTCACCTGTAAATGAGTGGAATGCTTTCTGTAGTAGCTTGGCGAATTTGATGCAGGTTTTGTATTTTTCAAGATACTTTGTATCGAGTTCGGGTGCGGGCACGGGTACGGGTTTGAATTCGGGTTTGGGTTTTAATAAGTATGAGGATATAAATCTGAATCGGCTTGCGAGTCCGGGTCCGGTTAGGCCTGCGGTAGGTAGGGGTACAACTTCGGGTACGTATACGGGTTCAAGTTCGGGTATCAACTTATCCACAGATATGCCTGGAAGATGTAGCTCAAATTCATTAATAATTGAAGGAAACGAAAGTACAGTTTCTTACAATGCTTCACAGATCTCAGGTTGCCATGTAAATGATGTTGCCAATGTGGGCTTGCAAAATATTAATTGGAATACTACAAAACACACACTTTCCCCTGACGTCAATTCTTTTACTGTAATTTGAAAATGTCACTAGTAATTAAGGCTTTGTTTGCATTGTTCTTATTTGACAAAAGTTATATTGAAATGTATGAAAATTTTGGTGGGTATTTTTTGATAGAAAAAATATTTTGGAGGGAAAAATAAAAGAATTTTTTTTTTAAATTATGTGAAAAGAATTTGAGTGGGAAAATTTCAATTTTAAATTTTGAAATAAAAATGCGTTTGGATAATTTGTTTTTGTTTGAGAATTTTCTTAGTTGCAAATATAAACTCTTTGTCCAATCGAGGCCTAAGTTTCTTCTTCGGGTTCAAAGGACTCACAAGGATAAATAATTTGAGAGAATAGTCCCAAGTGGCTTCCACTCTTGAAGGCTGAAGGCTTGCTAACTAGAACATGGAGTGGAGTAAATGCTCGTTCGTTGATGCAGAAAACAAGCGTCATACATAGATAAATTATCTGGAAGGCCAAATCTGTCAACAACATGAATCAAGTCCAATGAAAATGGTGATTAGTGCCTAAATCTTGGTATAAATTAATTAAGGTAATTAGTGTATGTGATGAAAAATGATGTACCAAAATATTCTCCATCTATGGCGCAGTGAAGAATGGTGCTACCATCGTATCTTCGGCATAAGTAGTAGAAATCTAAGCCCGGCAAGTTTCTTTCAGAAATAATGCGATTGAGTAACAAGAAAGCATCTTTCCTACCGTGAAGAACCGCCAGGAAGAAGGGGGTCTCCCCATCATTGTTGCGAAGGCCAATGAGTTCCCGGTCTACGGAAGCAATGCAAATGCACATTCGAATGTTTCCTAGCGCTGCCGCCAGATGAAGGGGCGTGTTCCCTTGCTCATTTTTCACTTTCAGGGCATCGAATGTCCCTAATCTCTTAATTATTTCCACTAATCGTTCAACTATCTCCGCGTCTTGCCCATCTGCGATCGCAAGATGCAGTGGCGTCTCTCCTGATATCGTGATTTTGGCCGTATGAATTTCGCGGTTCTTTTCGCATATTTCAAGGACTTCTGGCCAGTTACGTTTCATTGCAAATGCGAGCAATTTTCTCTTATTGGGATCCAATTCTGGCAAAAAGTAATCCTCCAATGATGACATGCTTGACGACAGAGAATTATTTACCCTCTTTGTTTTGCTATGTGATTTTGCTGGTGCTTATATAATGCTATAAAGCCAAAGTACTTGAGCAAACCCAAGCAAAGACTCCAAGCACAAACCAACCAAATTTTAAGATGGCGCTTGATATAAACGGTGGGTTGAAGAATAGAATGAATTTGATAGAAAGAAAGATTTAGAATAAAATGGAATGAAATGATAGTAATTATGTTGTTTGGTATTATTTTGTAATGAAATAGAATAGATGTTATATTAAAATTAAAATTTAATATCAATATTAATATTAATAAATTTTATATTAAAATTTAATATTAATATTATAATAAAGATATTATTATTTTATATTATATGATATTTAAGAAAATCATATCTTGTTCAAAAAATAGTCAAAGTGCATGTCAATTTATAGAGAAAAATATTTTCTACAAATGACAGGCACGTCAACACCTATCAGCATTGAATTTTTATTTTTTTAAATATATTCAAAACAATATCGTTTTAAGTCCATTTTGATTTCATTCCCCCCAAACCAGGGGGGGTTTCAACAAAATCCACCCCCAAAGGTTTCATTAAACCCAAACCAACGTACCAAACAATCATTTTTTGTCTATATCATTCCATTCCCCCACCAAACCCTGTAACCAAACAACTCCTAAAATTTATTTTCTCTTCATCAGTTTCTAGCTACTTTCATAAAGACGAGTGGAGGGACAACTCTACTGGTAGGTGAACTATAATCTAATAAGCGAATGTTTGGTTATTAAAGCACATATAGGTTGTAAGTATAGTTGGAGATAACATTGTTGAGCATTCCAAATTTCATGTGTGTAATACTTCAAACACCAAATTTTCTCACTTATACCTTCAACAATTTTGAAGTATTATGAATTGATATCAGATGTGGTGTCTATTTGAAGTTTTCGACGAAAGGAACTCAGGAGCCATTTGGTACATGGGTTTAGGGGGGAATGGAATTGAATGGAATAGAAATGGTTGTTTGGTTGGGGGTGTTGGGTTTAGAGAAAGTGTTGGGGGTGGGTTTTATTGAAATCCAATCCCTTCCCCCCTCCCCTTGGGTTTGGGAGGAAAAGTTTCAAGAAGGGTTAAAAATGACATCGTTTTGAGTCTATCTTTTAAAAAAAAAAATTCAATGCTAATAGGCACTGAAGTGCCTATCAACGCTAATGTGACGCACGCTCATTATGTCCGGTGGTTGCAAACCCACCAATGGTTTGCAACCACTATTTTACCTTTTTTTTTAAAAAAAAAACAAATTTTACTAACTTGTAGAAAATATTTTTCTTTACAAATTGACATGCACTTTGACTATTTTTTGAACAAGATATGATTTTCTTAAATATCATATTTAATGTAAAATAATAATATCTTTATTATAATATTAATATAAAATTTATTAATAAATTTATTAATATTAATATTAATATTAATATTAATATTAAATTTTAATTTTAATATAATTTTTTTTCATTTCATTACAAAATAATATCAAACAACATAATTACTATCATTCCATTCTATACCAAACATTTCCTTCTATCAAATCCATTCCATTTCTAAACCCACGATTGATACCAAACGCCCCCTCAATGGTTCAATCCGATCACCGATCCAATGGTGGAGTTAGCTGGGATCTGAACTTAAAATTCTAGCCGTTGAAATATTTCTCATCAAATCTTGAAAAATCTAGTCAGTTATAACTTACAATATTATTTGGATTTTGTTCTACTCGTCGAGGCAAATGTTTTGAGGGGTCACCGGCATCAATCAAAGGTCGAACGGAGGAGAAACGATCAACTAGGGTTCGGACGAGTAGCGGACCAAGTCGACACAATAATTCGCCGCGCCAACTCAGGTGAGTAGGCGTTGATCACGTTGTCTACTAATTGGGAGCTGACGGTTGACTGTGTGCTGACTAGGCATTAATTGTTGATTAGTTGCTGACTAGACGTTGACTGCGATAACCGATCTATATACAAATTGAACTTCTATATCTTCAAAATCTTTCTTTTGCGGATCTGGGTCTTTCTTGGCGGTGACCCACACAGAAAAATACAGTCTTCATTGGGACTTGTTCGATTAGTTGTCCCTTTGAGCAGCTTCCATGGAACCCTTTTCATTCCGGATTTGGGCACTAATTTTGAGGCCTGGTATGTATCTCATTATGTTTTGTTGAGTATTGTTGGACATTTTTGCTTTGATTAAGCTTGAGACACTTTTTTAACTACATTTTTACTGCATTTTGGTTACCCTGGATGGACAATTGTTTGACTTAACTACATTTTTGTTACGCTGGATGAAGTTATTTTTCCAACTTTGGAAGTTGTGAAGTATGTTCGGTTTACGCAAGTATTCAGTATATTTTTGACACTTTGGCTGGACAGGAAAGGGGAGGAAGAAGTTTGCGTTTTGTCAGTCAATTTGTTGTTGGTTTGTTTCGATGCTGAAAAAAGAAGGAAAGGGGAAGGACCAATGTAACTGTATAATGAAATGAACAAAAATGTTATGGCGTGAAAAGTAATCAATTTGAATTTGCTCTGCCTCAAACAACTTTGCAACCGGGATTGGGATGAACTATTTCAGGTTTCAAATGGTAGCAAACCTGTTTTGCCGGCGGGTAGACTGGGTTCCCGAAAGTTCACCTTTGAGTGCAGTATGTGGTATTAATACAACTGTGAAGTGAGAAAGCACCATGAAATCAGCCCATCAGCCATTAGCTTTGCCTCTTGCAGATTTTCAGTAAATATGCATCTTATACCTCGTCGTTCTTGCAACAAAACTGTCATCTCCATCATTCAAATTTCTCCGAATTATTTTCCGCTTCTGGGCTACTATGGTGCAAAAGAGTATCACAAACAAGGTGAAGAACAAAGACTGAATGAGCAAGAGCTAAAACAGAAACAAGAAACTTTAATTGCTTCCCCAGCTAGAATTCAAAAGCTAATATCCTCCCAATCAGATCCCCTTCTTGCTAAAGAAATTTTTGAGTTAGCTTCTCGCCAACCCAATTTTCGCCACTCGTATGCTGCCTGGCATACCCTCATCCTTAAACTCGGCCGCGCTGGCCAACTTTCTCTCATGCAGTCCCTCCTCTCCTCCCTCAAATCCCAAAACTATTCCATTTCCCCTTGCCTCTTCTCCCAAATTATCAAAATTTATGGTGATGCTGGACTGCCTGATGAGGCCCGGAAAACATTTTTCACAATTCTCAAATTCAACATGAAACCTCTTCCCAAACACCTTAACCGTATTCTTGAAATTCTAGTCGCTCACAGAAACTTCCTCCGCTCTGCTTTGGACCTTTTGAAATCGTCTCACGCATATGGGGTTTCTGCCAACACCACCTCGTATAACATTTTGATGCGTGCTTTCTGCTTGAATGGTGATTTAAGTGTTGCATACTCTCTGTTCAATCAAATGCTCAAAAGAGATGTTGTGCCTGATATAGAGTCATATAGGACTCTGATACAGGGGTTTTGTAGGAAAAGTCAGGTCAATAAGGCAGCTGACTTGTTGGAGGATATGCTAAACAAAGGATTTGTTCCTGATGCTTTAACTTACTCCACTCTTTTGAATAGCTTGTGCAGAAAAACGAAGCTTAAGGAGGCTTACAAGCTTCTTTGTAGAATGAAAATTAAGGGATGCAATCCTGATATAGTTCATTACAATACAGTTATTCTGGGCTTTTGTAGGGAAGGCCGTGCTTTTGAGGCTTGTAAGGTTCTTCAAGACATGCGCTCCAATGGGTGTTTACCTAATTTGGTGTCTTACCGTACATTAGTTGGGGGATTATGCAGTCTGGGCTTGTACAATGAGGCGAAAACATACATGGAGGAAATGCTTTCGAACGGGTTTTCTCCACATTTTTCATTAGTGCATTTGTTAGTTAAGGGTTTCTGTAACATTGGGGAGTCTGAGGAAGCATGTGGAGTGTTGGAGATGATATTGAAGCATGGGGAGATTCCGCACATTGACACATGGATGGAAATGTTACCTAGGATTTCTGAGGTGGATTACCATGATAACATCAGCAGGCTTTTGCGTGAAATTTTGAAGGTGGAGATAAAGCCTCACACAAGAATTGTTGATGCTGGTGCAGATCTTGGGGATTACCTGCTTAGGAAGATAGAAAGTAGGACAACAAAGAGTTAGCTTCCGTTAAAATGCCAAATTGTTCATATGGTTATTTCAACTTGTGGCGTTTGAAGTACATCAATACCTGCAACAACTGCCTATTTTATCTAATTTACTCATTCTTTGATCTGAATGTGTACTGTGCTAGTTGTGCTTCGACGTTGGTTGGTTACTGTTCTTTGTCAATGTCAGTGAAAAACTCCAATTACCGTCCAAGGATGGAAACTAATTGCATGATTGAAAGGCTTGCAACCCTTTAGTACTGGAAAAAACTGCTGTTAATGGACAAGCTAACAGAGTTAGCTGTGTCCAAGCATGCTAATACAGCTCGAGAACTGTGAGAAGAGATCATGCAAGCGCTTATTAAGATTGACTGGATAATTGTGGTATCCTTTGCGATGGTGGTAAGAGAATCCTGGTTTTCCATTACTGACTAAGCTAACTACGTACACTGTTTATTTGCTAGAGAGAATCCCGCAAAAGCTTGATGAACTAAGAGCAACCACAGCAGCCCCTTTTGGCTGCTCGTGGGTGCTCACGGCCACGCCAAGTCAGCTTGAACGCTGACTTGGTGGCACTGTTCACACAAACTGTTCATGATTTATGGTGTGCAGACGCCACAAATCATGAACCAAACCCTTTTTTTTTTTTGCTCGTGGGTAGCGTTGAAACGCATCCGTTTTGAGTCCAAAAGACGCAAAACGGCGTCATGTGTTCTTTTTTTTCTTTGATTTTTTGCTGCCACAACTGACAGCCTCTGTGCGCCTGTCAGCCATGGGAGAGGTTGGCGCGCGCCACATGTGAACTCTGTTGCAAATCATTTTTTGGTTTGCAACAGCCATTTCTCTTAATTTTTTTTTAAAAATAAAATAAAATTTACCAATTAATAGAAAATATTTTTCTCTACAAATGGACATGCATTTTGCATATTTTTAGTGTAAAATTTAATATTTTTCTTTTCAAACTCTCTCAAAATTATTCTTAAATTACATAAAATTTGAGAAATAAAAAATAAATTTAAATAAAAATTATTAATGTATTATTAAATTTAATTGTGTATTATTAAATTAGAAATATTTATTTTTATATTTTAAGTGTATGATTAAATTTTAATTTTAATGTAATGTAAAATTATTTGTCATTAATTATTTTAAGTATTTCATATTTAATTTAGAATATTTATTTTTATCTTTTAAGTTTATTATTAAATTTTAATTGTAATATAATGAAAAATTATTTTTTAGTATTTCATATTTAATTTAGAGTATTTATTTTCATGTTTTAAGTCTATTATTAAAATTTAATTTTAATATAATGTAAAATTATTTTTCATTAATTATTTTAAGTATTTTATAGTTAATTTAGAGTATTTATTTTCATGTTTTAAGTATATTATTAAATTTTAATTTTAATATAATGAAAAATTATTTTCTATTAATTATTTATAAGTATTTAATATATGAGAATTAAAATTTGGAATTTTATTCTTAATATATATAAAATTTGATAATGACTGCGTGAATAGTAAGCTTGGCTGATGAGCATGGGTTATTTTTTATGATGGTTGCGTGAATAGTAAAGCAGCGGCTGTGAGCTGATGTGGCGCTGACGTGTCGTGATTGTAGCTTGGCTGTGAAGGAAGGCTGTTGTTCTTGCCCTAAGAGTATCCACTATGCAGCCCCTCAAGACTTGACACGCCACATCAACTTTAAGACCTGACATTTACTATTTACATAATCATCGTCAAAAAATTACCCACGCTAATGGTTTAGTCTTAAAATCCACATCACCAATTTCTCTCTCTTCTATCTACTTTTCCACTATTTAGTTAATATATTTAATACTTTTTATTTAAATTAATAATTATTAAAATATTATCTATTTTTCATTTATCAAATTCAATAGATATTAATAATAAAACTTATAATTTGTTCTTATCATATATTAAATAATTAAAAACAATTAATAGAAAATAATTTTACATTACATTAAAATTAAATTTTAATAATACACTTAAAATATGAAATTAAATACTCTAAATTAAACATGATGATAATGGAGCATGATGTTGACAATACTTGAATTATTTGTATAGATTTTTGGTGATAACAGAGCACGATGTTGACAGTATGTGAATTATTTGTTCATATTTTTTTCGATAATGGAGTATGATGTTAATACTTGAATTATTTGTACAGATTTTTGGTAATAATGGAGCATGATGTTGATAATACCTGCATTATTTAAACATATTTTTCTGATAATAAAGCATGACGTTGACAACACGTGCATTATTTAAAATATATCATAAATTTAAATTCATCATGGTATTTTTTATATCATTTAGGATGTTTAATTTGAACTCAAACTTTATTATATTTAATAGTTAACATAATAATAAATTTATTGTTTCTTTCATTCTTCTATAAAATTCAAAATGATTTTACAATTAAAATCCTTTAAAACATTTAGCATTTTTTATCAATTAACTACCAATTTTTTTAAAAAATCATTCTTCTACCAAATTTTTTGTAATTATTAAATAAGTATAAATAATTTTACATTACATTAAAATTAAAATTTAATAATTCATTTAAGAATTTCCCTCTTTGCACCAAAAATAGGCAAAATGAATATCAATTTATAAAAAAAAATATTTCCCGATCATTGGTGATTTTTGTTTTTTGTATTTTTTAAAAGAAAAAAAAGAAGAAATGACCGTTGCAAACCAGTGTTTAGTTCGCAACGGCAATTTAACGTGGTGCCGACCCAAAAGGGGCTGTTGTGGATGTTCTAAGCTTCCTTTGCTAACATGGCTTTTATGACAACATGGCGTCCTTTGCAGCAAAAGGCGTTCTTTCACGACTAGTCTCAATATTCTGAGTGAAATAGCAGTGGGCTTCGTCGTATTCTATGGAATTATGGGCTACAGGCTTACGATAATAAGCTATATTGTTGCTTCAGCGTTTGGTTTGGACAACATTGCGTTCAGGTTTAAATAAACATTTTGTTCTTGATTTTAATTCAGTCTGATGAGCAATTAACCAGCAGTCAAAAGGAGTGGCTTAGCAAGGATTTCACTGGTTCAGAGATACAGGAAGCAGTTTTCCAAATGGGCAAATGGAAATCTCCATGTCCTGATGGGCTACTAGCAAGTTTTTACCAAGATTTTTGGGGCATAGTCGGTCCAGATGTTATTGCGGCTGTTCTTGAATTTTTCAGCACAAAGGAAATGAAGCTAGCATGGAATGAATTGGTGGTAATTCTTATCCCAAAATGTCCTAATCCATCACATCCCAAAGACTTTAGACCCATCAGTCTTTGCAATGTAATATATAAGTGATAGCAAAAGTTTTGGTAAATAGATTAAAAAAGATGGTCAATAATTTGATCTCACCTAACTAAAACGCTTTTGTACCTGGTAGAAATATTAATGAAAATGTTTTGATTGCCCATGAAGTCTTGGACCACATCAGGAAACAAAGCAAAGGAAATAAATCCCTAGCTGCTCTAACTCTGGATATGAGCAAGGCGTTTGACAGACTGTCTTGGTCCTCCTTAGAAAATATGCTAAGGAAATTCGGCTTTCCACAACATTTGATCGAGCTCATTATGCAATGTGTGACTACAGTCTCACTTCACATCAAGCTCAATGGTGAATTTTCTAGAACCATCATCCCACAAAATGGTCTTCGACAAGGCTGCCCTTTATCTCCATTCTTATTTATCCTTTGTCAGCATGCTCTTTCAAAATTACTGCTGAAAGCAGAGACGGGAGCCGTGACTGGTATCAAAGTGGGAAGGGAAGTTCCAAGGGTGTCTCATTTGATGTTTGCGGATGATGTCCTAATTTTCTTTGAAATTTCAAGTCATGCAACCACGGGTTTGGGAAGAATTCTAAATGTCTTTGCATCCCAATCAGGCCAACGCATAAATTTCAGCAAATCCTCAATGATTGTTAGCCGCAACACAAGTACTGAGTGGAGGAGTTTACTGGAAGTGATGTTTAACACAAAGATAGCAGATCAAATTAAATATCTCGGCCACAACCTCAATTTCTCTACATCAAAAACAAAAATCTTTGGTGAGCTATTGGGGAAAATTAAAAGGAAAATTCACAAATGGAAGAAGGACCATCTTTCAGTGCAAGGCTGGATCACTTTAGCCAAACATGTCCTGAATTCAATGCCATTGTATGTACTTGGTGCATTTAAAATTCCTATTTCCACTGCGAAGCAAATTGATAGCTACTTAGCTCGATTTATATGGAAGGGAGATCAAGAAGGTAGAGGAATTCACTGGAAATCTTGGCAATCGATTTGCATGTCAAAGTTTCGTGGTGGTCTAGGTATGCGCTCAACCCTCATGATGAATCAAGCCTTACTGGCCAAAGTAGCGTGGAAGATTCTTTCAGAAAAAGACTCTTTCTTCTCAAAGTTCTTTACAAACAAATACTGCCAAAGAATTGACTTTCTACAGCTGCAAAGAGGTCACAACTGGTCTTGGGGATGGAGAAGCATCATCTGGGGTAAGGAGTTACTACGGAAGGGTCTCAAATGGAAAGTGGGTAATGGAGAGCAGATTGATATTAAAGAGGATTGGATTCCAAATGTTCATAACCCACTTGGTGCGAGTACTTTACTTCAACAAGGACATCTTAGTCTGAAAGTAGCTGATTTAATTAACAAAAACAGGAACTGGAGAATTCCATTGATCAGGACCCTTTTTCCACAAGATGTTGTTCCACATATCCTTGCCGTATATCTGCCCAAATTCCATCCAGGCCTGGAGGATAAGCTGTATTGGAAAGAAGAAAGAAATGGAAAGTACACAGTCAAATCAGGCTACCATCTTGCCACGAATCTGGAGGATCAAAATAAACCATCAACTTCATCTCCAGGGAATGAAAATTTGTCTAGAGCTCAAACTGAAGAGATATTCTGGAAAAAATTTTGGTCTCTGAACCTCCCGATGAAGATTATTTTTTTCCTCTGGAAAGCAATCCATAATGTGTGCCCAACGGCTGATCAGCTTTGGAAAAGAAGTATCCTTATGCCACCGATTTGTTCTGGGTATGGAATGGAATCCGAAACCATAACCCACACACTATTGAACTGTGAAATAGCTAAAAGAACGTGGAGACTTTCACCTCTGGGTTTCAATTTCGATATCGGACCTCCAACAACATTTGGTCAATGGTTCAGATCATGGGTTCTGCATGCTCCTACAATGGAGGATATCAATCTTTCGGCAGCTATTTTGTGGAATTTATGGAAAGCGCGTTGTACTATGGTCTGGGAAAGCAAGCCTGAGACTCCTGAAAATCTCTGGTTTAGGTCTTTGGACACTTTTCATGACATACAAGAAAGCTGCACAAAAGTTTCAAATTCCGGTGCCCAAGGGATAATACAACAAAACACGGTGCAGAAGGAATTGGAATCCTCTGATAATATTCGAATTATCACGGATGGTAACTTAGCTCATGCTCAAAGCTCTGAAAATCTGGTCATCATTCACACAGATGGAGCCTTTAAAGTCAGCTCCCAAACGTCAGTAACGGCAGCAATTGCTTGGATAATTCAAGACACCGATCATCAACTTCTATCCTCTCATGCAAAGAAAATCTGCGCTACTACTTCATTACAATCTGAGCTCATGGCAATTTTGGAATCGCTACGGGAGGCAGTAACAAGAGGTTGGACCAGAATCAGGTTGCGAACTGACTCACTGGTGGCTTTGCAAGCAATGAAAAATCCATCACATGCAGATATACGGATCTGCTCCATTGTCGATGATATTTTGTATTTAACCTCATACTATCTAGTAAGTTGCAGCATGGTTAAAGTGCCTAGGGAAGATGTCCATAATGCGCATATCCTTGCGCGTACTGTTTTATGATGTGCTGTGGTTATTTCAGTAATGAATCTCTCTTTTTTTTCCAAAAAAAAAAATTCAGTCACAATCTGTGGAAGCTGGGCTATTTATGAAGAGTAAAATGTACGAAAAAGATATAGAAACAAATTACAGAAGGCGCAAATACAAGCCCTGAGCTCGAAAGGAGAAATGCGACTCTCAGGTATGCACAACTGATCCTTTATAGGGTAGCTAGATCTTTACACAAAAAGGAAAAAAAATGAGAAAAGTAGATGTCGATGCTCAAAAATAACTGCATCTCCTAGTATGACAGCTGCGGTTTAAAGACTACCGCTGACTAAGTTGCTTTCCAAAAGCCATACACCATACTACACATGAAGTTGCCTTGAAAGTTGAAAGAGTAACTATTTGTTGAGGATGAGAATCAGTTCTTCAAGACCAGCGGCTACATGAATAATGGAAATGCACATCTAAGTTGCTTCGGCCACACTGACTAATACTTAGTACAGGCTTAATATATTCTGGAACCACGAAGTTTGACTTCTGGTTTTCACTTAGATATATACACCCCTGATTCAAAGTCAGTCTCTGAAAGCCCATACCTCACGTGACATGTCTGTTTAGCAGATTCAATTTTAGCCAAATTTATAGTTTTTAACTGCCCATACCCTGATTCAAATGTTTTCATACAAACTGCCCAGGCACAAGAAATCAGAAATACTTGACGATTCTTAATCATTAGAATATCTGTTCAAGCCAAGAAATATGTCAAAATTCAAGCCTTATAATGCAAGTCCTTCCTCTGATTAACTATCAAATTCAGAAAACTAGGATTCGAGATTCCACCAAAACTTTTTACTCTGATAACTTTCTTACATGCCATATGACATTGTAATACAAAATCCTATTTCCCTCTCAAGCTCAAACTCTTCCGCTTCTGATTCAGTGCAAAACGTCGTGCCATGGCAGGGTTGTAGAATTTCCTCATATGCTCTGATAGCCTGTGGATAGCCTGAAGATCACCAATTGTAGAAAGCTTCATAAGAAAGACATCAAATTTTTGGTATGGTAATTTCATTCCTCTATTAACAACTTCCTCCAAAAGATAACATGCATCTTTTGCTTTGCCAAACCAAAAAGCCCTTCAATCATCACACAGTAAGTATCAATGTCACGCGTACAACAACCCCTTTTACCCATCTCATCCCAAGTTTCATATGCTCCATCAATGTCCCCCATCTGGAAGAACATTGAGATTAGCATATTAAAAGTCTGGACACTTGGAATACAACCAACATCGAGCATCTTTTTGTAAAGCCTAATAGCTTCATTTTTATCTTTATTGTCACAAAGTACCCCAAGAAAACAGTTGAAAGTAACAATATCAGTAGGATATCCCCTATTTCCCATCTCTTCCAAAAATTTATAGGCTGCTTCAACCTTCCCAGCCAAGCACATGCCTTCAATGACATCCTTGTATGTGGATACATCAGGAAGGCATCCACTACTGATCATATCCCCAAGAACTTTAGAGCATTCCTCCATCCTATCACTCTGGACAAGTGCCACAATGATAATTGAATAAGTTTTTGCAGTGGGAGAAGACATGGTTGAACCTTGGGTTCTCAAGAAATCCAAAAATTCAAAAGCCTCTGTTACCATCCCTGCTTTGCAAAACATATCAATGGCAGTGTTGTATGTAAAGTTATCAGGAGTATGCCCCAATTTTAGCATCTCTTCAATTATACCCATTGCCCTACTAGGATTTCTGACCCTACACCATCCGAAGAACAAGATGTTAAATGTGTCAGCATTTGGCTTAATTTTACTATACACTCTCCTAAACATGGCTTCAGCATCCTCAACAAGACTACACTTGCACAAAGCATCCAAAAACAAATTAAAAGCATTAACTTCCGGCTGTGTCTTCACTCTTATCTTTTTCTTCTTCGCAAATTTGTGAAGATGTGTCAAATATTTCTCAGCATACTGCCTCAATACCTTTAGCAACACTTCAACAGGAACTGAACTCTTGTTGTTCCTCTTCATGTAGTCCAGCAGATCACAAACAATCTGAAACTGTTTCACCTTGTATTTCGTACTAGACAAAATGTCAATCATCTCATTATGAGCCTGAGGCTCATGACTATATTGCTCCTGATGCCCTGCCCATGTGAAGAACCTAAATGCTAATTTTTCCTCATAATGAAGCCTATGCAAGACCTCTACAACCATTGGAGACTTTGGAGTTGTCAGTTCTAAACCTGCATTATCAAGGGCTTCCTCCATTTTGTGCTCTGGGTTTGAATAATCTACCACTATTTTGTATCAGCACCATTGACGTCACCATCACTTATATTTTCCAATTCACCATTTCCCAAGGTAGACAGCTGCCTAAATTTTCCCTCACTAAGACTGGATAAACTGATGGATGCTGAGAAATTATGAACAAGAACTGATCTTTTGCTAGAATAAAGGTATGCGTTAGGAAGTGAAGTATGAAACAACATGAGAAACTGCGTTATGGGCACTCTTCTAAACCCGAAAAAAGGGATCAATTTGGCCAAATGTGGCAACAATTTGGGAGGATAAATATTGTACTGTGGAGAGCGTACATGTCTAGAGTATATGTGACTTGCACTTGATATGCATGAAGTAAATAACAGTTTAAGCGACATGGGATAAAAAATAAATAAATTCAAGGAACAGAGAATTCAAATATCTATTAGCTGAATGAAAATGACAGAATAGGAAGTGTCATAAAGCATGAGTTTTTCGTTTAGACAATTTATCGAACAAGTTGACGGCTATTCCAAGTCTTTCACCGCAACATTTCTTCTCAAAGTAATGGTGCGTTCTTAGAGCAAGACCGGCAGAATTTGACAGGTTTGGGCAAGTGGGTTAGAGCTAGAAATGGCATATGAGTGTCATGATCTCACTTGGTTCCCACGTGAAAAGTGTGGGATTTTCATAAGGGGTTTATATGGCCTGGGTTTCTTCTACCTCACAAACTAGCTTTTGAAAAGTGTGGGATTTCCATAAGGAGTTTATATGATATGAGTTTTTTCCACCTCGCAAGCTAGCTTTTGTCGTGAGTTCCTGACCTGCTCCAAATTGTCGGTGCCGAAACAAGGCTATAAAAGAATGGCGTTAAGAAATGTTATGGCCAGATTGCCGCTTTGTTTGGATTACATGTAACATGCAAAAAGTCTAAAACAAATAAACCACTCAAAAATATTTTAAAATTTAAAATTTCATTTTCAAATTCTTTTTATATAATTTTTTAAAAAATTCTAAACAAATTTTATTTTTCCTTTAAAATATTTGTCGTAATAAAAAATTTTCACTTAAATTTTTACACATTTTGATACAAACACTCGTGGAAAGAAAATGACATTTTGTAAATGGATCAAAGTTAGAACTCACGCCTGGGCTAAAGTTAGTGGCCTTTCCCTCGTGCTTCTGTATAAACTTCCTGGGTAGTCGTACAATTTCACTTAATATTCAGGGCTCCAGACGAAGATGGCCAAAATTATGCAGAAAATTTAACTGAAAAAGCTCGGAGAAACACAGTCGCCAGCCTTTGGATTTGATGGGCAGCTATGGAGGCTGATGAAGAAGACAACAAACCCGCCACGCACCCACAAAAGAAGATGAGAAGGAAAGAGGTAAAATCCCTCCAATTTTCATCCCTACAACCTCAAGAAGGAAAAAGGAATGGAAAACACAAGCGAAACAACACTTTTACTGTGTGTTTTTTATGGGGTTTGTGAGGGCAGGTGCTGGCAAGGAAGAAGGCGGTAGAGGATATTATCCGGGCTGCTTCTTCACAAAAAGACCCTCTTACTTCTGTTCTTCCTTGCTCCCATTACCATACAAGAGGTTACTTGACTTCGATGCATGATTTTTTTGGCAGAAGATTTTACTTACGAATGAAATTTAATTTAGGAGGAATTCATTGGATTTATGAAGAATTCCGACATTTGGGATTCGAAATGAGTATATGTTTAGTCGTATTTTCATCCCTTTTAAAAGTTTAAAGCATGTTATTTGGTAATCCTACGCGTTCTGGGAGTAAGACAACAATGTAAGAATCCCTCTTTGTCGAAAGATTAGGGGGAAAGTTAAGTTTATATATTAATGAGCTAGTCTAGTGCTTGATTACCTTGTTCATGGTGGCAAATTTTTCCTATTCTTTTTTTTCTGTTTTTTTTCCACTAATAAGAGTTACTATGTTTCTTGATTGGTACACAATGTGAATTTGGCCTTCAGGATTGTCTGTGTACTTGGAGTCTGGACGAGGGAATAAGCTCACGTCCTATCTGAAGCAGTACATTCAGAAGCTTCTTAAGGTAGCAAAAATTGCAGGGTCTAATTTATTAATTATATTGGTTGTTCAAATGAGGAAAGATGGTCTTTTATTTCACAGGTGAATATGGAAGCACCATTTGGATCAGAGTGGCCAGTTGAAGAAAAAGTGAAGCGCAAGGAAATGGTTGCTCCAGAAGCGCGTTATATATTTGTATATGAGGATCAAAATACAGAGAGTAACCAGACACCCTTGGCCGAGAAGGAAAAAAGTTCTAGTTATGAGGGTAGAGTTGTGGGATTTGTACATTACCGCTTTATTGTGGAGGAAGATGTACCTGTTCTATATGTGTATGAATTACAGCTTGAGGCTATTGTACAGGGGAAGGGACTTGGAAAGTTTTTGATGGAGCTTGTTGAGCGTATTGCTTGTAAGGTGATGTGTTCTTTTTCTTTTAGTTTTTCATTGTAATGGAAAATTGAGCGTATTGCCCTGAAATGCTAAAAGCATAGATGATATGAAATCTCGAGTAAAATTTTTTTTTTTTTTTTTTTTTTTTTTGGTAAAAATTAAACTAGCATACTTCGTTTCCTTCCATTTATCACATTGTAGACTTCTGATGAAAACAAATTCAGCATACTTTGTTCTCTTATATTGGTGGAAGTTGATTTTATGATAAATTTTTCAGCTATGAGCGTGGCTTCCTCTTTAGGGAGTTCTCTATTTGTGCTGTCAATGTCTAACGCAAAATTTTGGTTTTTTTGGCAGAATAGAATGGGCGCTGTGATGCTCACTGTTCAAAAGACAAACATATCAGCAATGAACTTTTATATGAATAAGCTTGGGTAGTTTGAAATATGTTTTATCCTTTTCAATTTCATCTTTCATTTCACTGCAATGAGTCTTGATACTCAACATATACTAATGTGGATAAAATGACATGAAGCAGTACATGTGTGATTATATTCACCTCAAGTGTAAACATTTTTTAGCTTTCAGAAGTCCTGGCTCTTCTTTTTTAAGTTACAAAGAGTTCTAAACATATTTGTATTCTTAAAAGAACTTGGCATTTCCTATTTGCATCTTTTCAACCTCATATGAATTGGGAGGGCCTCAATTTAAATACTGCTGTTATTTTACTGTCTAGGCCATGCATAAATAGCTCTATTCATTAGATTGATTGCCCAGAGAAATTATGTAGCTAGGAGAAATGACAGTCAAAATAAGAATCTTAAGCTATGAATGATTTAGTGCTGACTTTGTATGTCAAAAAATGCCTTTGATGATGGTTTGCAAGCTTGTGGAAATTGAATTTAATCAGGAATTTGGCATGCTTGACGAGTTTTGTGGATTAAGTCACTCCTTTTATTACACAATTCTTAAATTAGCAGATGCACGAAAACTTTATATTTGAATTTTCCACTGATTTCTATTAATTAGAAGAGACATTTCTGGTGTTGTTTGTTCCTCATAATTCATCACTGTATTGTGCTTACGCTCATCATAACATGTACTATAGTTCCGGTTTTGTGGGTGAAGAATGGTATGGTGTCACTTAATTAATGCCTCATTGACATGCCTATATTTCCCTTGAGGAACATCAGAATCGTCAGAAATGCTGCTAGTGATTTTACTCTCCACTTGGTTGCCAAATATGTAAATTTATTTTGAATTTTATATGATCACGGCTTATCGCTACAGAATTCATTCTTGTTTCTTGGCTTGTCCAGGTACATTATATCGGCAATTTCACCATCTAGATTCTCTCCTACGGTATGTGCACCTTTATCTTTCTTGAAGTCCGTAATTTCACTGACATAATTATCTCATTCAATGCAGACAGGACTAAGGCCAAATTATGAGATACTTTCTAAAGCATTTGACCAAGAAGCAAAATCTGTATTTGAGGTATGCTTCCACCCAAGTACATGTATAGATGCAAATAGGTCAGTACAAGATGCAAGATCGATATGTTACCCCAAAAAGATACTTTAAATTTCAACAAATTTATCCTCTGTTAAAATCTAGAACATTATAGGATTATAAAGCTAATGCATTTGCGTTTACAATATTTAACAAGGATTTGAAATTTGCATGACTGAATCTTGGTCTACTTTTTTCCATTCAGGTTTCGGAAGACGTTGTCATGTCTTCTTAAGCACAAAACCTATTGAGTTCCAATGAATGTACTAAATTATTTTACATAATCATGACGGAAGATTTAGTGTGGAATTTTGTGAAATAGCTGCCACGGGAATGGAGAAGATACATATGCGCTGCTGCATTTCTTCCACAGTATTTTTTGAGGGAATGCGTGAAAAAAAATTGAATATGAAGAAATTCCAATTGTGTTCTTGATTGCATTTAAAGCATGTTTGTACTGGAAAATTTTTTATTTAAGGTTTCTACGCACTTCTAACCAGAGCCTTTTTAATTTCTCAAGGATGGCAATTGACTACTTGACTTGAGGTCCACCTTTACTGCAATCTCTTTAAATTCAGTTCATCAAGTTCTATGCTTCCCTGGTGATTGGATGTTTGTGGGAGCTTGGAAATTGAATGAGGAAGAAGAATACCATGTCGCAGATGGCAGATTGATTCATTTCCTCACTGATTTTTACTTTTGCGTTGGCAAACGTTGTAGACACCTTCATAGTAACAATTCTTAGTTCCTTTATGTCAAAAATTCATAGTAACAATTCTTAGTCCTTTTACAAAACAACCTTTCAACTTAAATAGAAGCAACACTTCAATGACTATTGCTTGGGGATTTCTTCATCTTGGTCGTGGAACCTATGGGTCCATCTTCTCAGCCTTGGAAGCTGATCGTTCTGGATGTTCGATAAATTTGACTTCTGAAGCAATCTAGAGATTCTAGACACATTTAGCTGATCTATTGAGTATACTTTGTATCCCATGTTTAATTAAGAACAGAATGCCGGAAAACAAACTCATCTTCTGCGTTTCGGGTTAAAAAAAAGCTAGGGTATACTTGGAAATAAATCTACAGATAAATAACACTTGGAAGCTTGAAGAAAAGCATAACTTTCTTTTACTAATCTTCTTCAAATTTTGGTACATAATACTGCAGTGCAGGTTCTTGAATAATTTCCAAATTTCCATATCCAGGCACCAGAACAACAGAAAGGGTATATCAATTTGCTCAGCTATGAGCAAATACCTAGAAAAACCAATTATTTCATGCCAAGAGGGATTTACAGTCTCAAAAGTCTGGAACTCCGGGACCAATGAACTCAAAACTCGAATGCTGAGATTCACCAGACCTGAACTAAAAGAGAGTTTTACTAAGGTTTTGTTGCTCACCTCAATGTTATTCTTCAATAAGCAAGCCAAAAATGCTTATTGATCAGGGTGCGTGAGCTCCATTTAAACCTACAATCTTTGGTTTAACCATTCAATGATTTCTTCAACAATTTCTTGCCGTTCAGGTTCAAAGAGTAAGTCATGTAGAAGCCCTTCTAGAAGCCTAATAGTTTTGTCAGCTGAGGCTGCCTCACTGTAAAGTTTTTGAGACGCTTCGGGATCAGTGACAGCATCTGCGGTGCCATGAAGAACTAGAAATGGCACCGTCAACCTTTTCAAATTCTGCTGTAGATAGGTGGTTATTCGCAGAATTTCATAACCAGTTCTTATTCTAATAGATCCTGTGAAAACAAGAGGATCAGAGTACTTGGCTAGTAAAGCCTCTGGATCTCTAGAAACTGTAACGCCCCTCTTGTTTGCTGCACTGAACTGGTATCTTGGCAATAAGAAGGCAAATACAGGGGCAAGTACCTATTGCCAGTAAATATAAGTCTAGTCAATGATACTATAGGTGATGATCCAAATAAGGAAAGAAAGTACTGATCCAAAAAAAGAAACAATCTTACCGCAAAAATTGGATGGGAAGGTTGAACTCCAACTGCAGGTGAAGTCAAAACTAGTCCAGCAATGCGAGCTTTAACCTCTGGGTCCAATAATGCCTAAATTTGTTCATGAAACAGGAGTCAGTAAAGATGTTAACTACCGGTAAAGGACCAAATCTAACAATAAGGTGCCGTAGAAACACTCACCTTCAGAATTATGGCCGCACCAGTTGAGTGTCCAAAGCAAAAACATGGAAGACCCGGATTTTCAGCTAAAACCTTCCTGATAAATAATTTCTTCATGAAATGCAAACAAGATCGATCAATAATGAATCATGATAACAATATTCTTGTAATTATCACTTGATATCTCTCGTGTGATGAAGTTCAAATTGTACCATATCGCAAACAGCATCATCAAGAGAATGTACATAAGCATGGAGTCCATCACTTCCACCATGTCCTACAATAACCAAAAGAAAAGGAACAAAATAAGAACAATAGGAACATTTGCTTCATGTTGCAAGGAGATAATACAAGGTTAACAGAGCTAAGTTCAAAAATAAATTTACTGGAATTCTTGCAGTAAAAAGATTAACTTCATACATGCAATCTCCATTTGAAAAGAGTAAAAAAATTGAAATAATAGTTACAGTTTATAGCATTTCAATGATTCTGAAAATAATGTAAGCATTTAATTCAAAGGCATTATAAAAACTTCCTATTAGCAAGTCTTTGTTTCAAAACCAGTAAAGGTCAGTTCATAAAGTCCAAAGTATCTTTAAATCATTGCATTCCCATTAGCCATACAATTCCACACCTATCAGTTCGTTTAGCTGAATAATGATGTTCATTCATCAAACTTGACACCTGACTTGATTGAGCAGTTCCAGAAGAAAGGTTGCCTTAACATGCACTAAAACCTGTTATTTTCAATATTTTGACTCGGTGATAAAGAATCAAATTCTACACGGAAGCAAAAGGTTTAGGCAGGAACCACGTGTACATATATACATGTAAATATTTAACCTTCAAATCATGTTTTTACTTCTTAAACTTTAAAAAGGTAATATAACTGATCAACTTAATAAAGAGTATCAAAGTCTTCTTTTTTTTTTCCCTAAAGTCTTAAATGTGCAGTTTGCCCAAAAAAACACATTTTTCCTCTTGAAATTCTTTTATGGGTAGGGCAGATGCATGGACTCAAAAATAAGCTTACTCACATGGTACTTTATTGCACCAATGGCATCCGCATTGGAAAATTTTTAGTCCCTGCAATACCCAAATGTACATATACAGTTGAAAACTGAAAAATCAAGACTATAAATCAGAAATAATTTTTTTGTTTTTCTCACTGAAGATTTCAGCAGATGAATATAAAAATGCATTTTCTTGTTTCTTTTTCAAATTATTTTTTTCTAACAGTCAGATGCTAACTTTTTCATAGAAAAGAAATGCTTCAAAAAGCACGTCAGCCTCTCTCTCTCTTTCTCTCCCCCTCTCTCTCTGAAAGTGAACTAGCTAACATGAGGGAACAAATATCAGCACAACAGACATTGGCTGGCTGCATGGCGAGCCCACTAGCTGAAGTGAAACATTTGTTGCATAAATATTGGCATCTATGATTCAACTCTATACTTCCAAAACTCAAACCCCCTTCTTTTCCGTATTTTCTTTTAAGATTCTCAGACAAGCATAACTATGTCTCTCCTATTTTGAAAGTGATTGCCTTTCATTGCACACTGAACAAAATCAGCAATCATGAGGTTTGCAAATTTAGCCATTTATAGCTTTAAGGCGTCATTTTCTGCACGTAATGAGATATTGAACAGCTATTCAGTTAAAGTGGTCAGACTTAAGCAGAGGACATTCATTCCCCACAGCAAGGTTATCTCAACCACGTAGTTCAAACATTTTGTGTCAAAATGAGAAAAACAAGATATGTTACTAATATCTCAAGTTTAACGTTAAGTTCAACTAGTCTTGCAAATGAAGTTAAAACTATTTGATTCACAACAAACTAAAACATGAACTGTGCATTTAGGAATGTCTGGCTTAAAACTTGAAGCTCTCCAAAAATATTATTTAAATTTCAGTAACAGAAACAAAATATGAAAATAGAAAAACAGAATTACTTCTCAAGTCAATGAAATTCTTGCAGTGTTTGAGGAGTATTTCCAAATCACAGAAAGAATTGGTCCAATGACGAGATGCTTGGATGCATTTAATGATCCAGATGACACATGGACTACTGTGAAACAGAGTATTTATGTAGGTGTAATTAACATTTAGTTAAACATATTTAGTTAACTGTTTCCTTTTCACTTCTTGTTCATGGTAAAACTGAAACAAGTTCTCTGTTGGTAAATGTAAAGATAATTTAGGCTGGAAAGGATAAAAATAGATTGATTGCAGATCCTAGCACCCAATCCAACAGCAGAAGTACAACAACTATAAATCAGGAAAGTTACATAATATCCATCTTAAATGATATTTAGGAATCCAATGCATTTTAGTACAAGTACTTTGAGGTTGAAAGGTACGTTCAGGTACTTCTAAATCTAAGACAAAACCATTCTCAGGATATATCAGTAACAACTATATAACTAGTTTTTCTAATTCGAAAATCTAAAAAACAGTTCAGACTGGTATATTTGTATAATGTTTTGAAACAATCATAAAGTCATTATCTTTAGATGCTAAAATATTTTGAAGTTCATATACTTAAAGTTTCTGAACTTAAAAAGCTCTTTCTTTGAGAGATACAATGCTCTCAAAAATCTAAACATGGGAAACTAACTGAAACAATTATATTAATTAGAACAATTTAATCTTACAGTAAAGGTATATCTCAGCAATTGGCAGGTAAGAGGATTACAATCTTACCTATCCAATCCATTCCATAAACCTTATATCCATTTGCATTCAACTGCTTTGCGAAATCATTGTATCTACCACTGTAATAAAGGTATCATATACAGTTTAGGTATCCAAAAAGAAGCGACACAAAACAAAACAAAAAAAATTGACATCTAATAGAAAAGTTTGCATACAAACCTGTGTTCGTTCAAGCCATGTAGTAGAACTACCAAGCCCCTACAGAAAATACAGAATCCACCATCATCTTTTTGCCCCCAGTTTAATAAATTATAAAAAGAAAAGCACTATGTCATAATGCACTTTCAATTTAAACTTTTGAATGAAGGAAATTAATTTAGGCTTGGACTAATTAATTGCAAAACCAAAACCAAGTACTTATTGAAGACGATAGTCATTTTCAACTTGAGAAAAGTTTAAGTAAAAAATACAAAAAAAAAAAAGGTATTTTGCTTCATTTGGTCACTAATGAATAAGAAAATTTCATGAGCATATAGAATCTTTCCAGTTTACACATTCTATTATGATTTGGTAATATTATTTATGAATTTCATGTTTAAAGATCTTAAATTATTAAAGAAAGAACATAAAGAAGTTTGCAGGATCAGTTCTTATTTATGTTTGTGTCAAAATCAAAAGTATATCCAAAATATTTGTAGAGTGACCTTAGCAAAACCTAACAATTGCTTCGTTACGATGTTGAATCTTATTTGTTCTATGCTATCTTGCAGGCAAAACCTGCATGGTAAGCATTGAAAGTTAGAACATAAAGTCAGCATCATACCAGCTTAAAGATCACATAACTCTAAATGTTAGTAATATAGACGCATGATACATACCATGGAGTCTTCATATTTACAGGTAACCCTACAAACTATAGCTAGATAATGTAGTAATAGATCCATTAATTACTCTTATCAGATTACTTGGTAGCTAGGTGAGGAAAACAGAACAATTAGATCCCTCAAGAAGGAACTTAAACGGGTCTGCAACGGTGAAGAGAATAATGTCCAAATATTGTACAGCAGTTTTAAGAGTTTAAACTGTGGAATTCTCTTACTCTGAATTCCATCATGTGCTTTATCAATTTGAATAAATTCAATCTTGATAACATCAATAGTTAAAAACGTGTCAGAAAGCAAGAGTCATGCTGAATTATGCAAAAATGTTGCCACAATGAATGGGCAGAGATGAAATGGGTTTCTACCATCCCACCAGAAGATAACAATGATGAACGGAGATAAGAAACAGAAGTGTCACTTTAACCAAAGATACTTGACTGTTGTGACTCTTGGGATGCGGTCCTGCTATGGATAGGTACAGTAAATGATTCCATCCAGACTCAAGAGAGAATATCATAATAATTGTAGAGAACAAACGGTCTGATTGAAAGGGATGTAAAAGGAGGATATGCCTTATCATTCTTTGGACTTTGCGCTTCTGAGAATGAGGACGATTATTCTCAACATTATTTGAGTTATTAAAAGAGGGACAAAGAAGTTGCTTTTCATTGTTTCCATCCCTTTTCTTAGGGTCATGGTCAAGCCCCACAAATTCAAGAAGTGTGATTATTGTTATTTTCAAACAGATGACAACAATAAAAAAATATTTTTCACTTTTCACCAAAAAAGGATCAGTTAGAAATTGAAATGACATAATAAAAACACTAGAGTTCCAACAAGTGGTCTGTGCTGCAAACTGATACTTCCAAAGGACACATTAGAAGAACAAAATCCCATATAAAATTGTTTGTAAAATTTTGAAAAATGTCACAAGAAAATTCCTAACTTGGTACTTAGGTGCCATATCCTTTTCAAAAACAAGACATACGTTTTGGAAGAAAAACATGGTTAAACAAAATGAAGAGAACTATTAGCCAGAAAAGTAAACCAAGAAGCACAAATCCCTTCGTTAAAATTGTTGGGGAAAAAAAACAGAAACAAATTCATAATCAACTCAAGAAAAGGTACAAAATGCTAGGACATTAATAACAATTTTTTTTTAACGTAAAAAGGAAAATAAATATATACATAACCAATATTAGATTATTCCTAAAATTCAATTTGAGGATATTTAAATCATACAGATAAGAAATAACTAAGAAAATGATCATTAATAATTTGGTAAATAATTTTTTTATCCTTTGTATTTAAGACGACAAAAACGCATTTCTCACATTTCGTTATTATACTTTTTTAAATGTGAAAAAAAAAAAAAACCCCCTCTCATCTCATTAGTACATACTTTTTTTTAGTCCTAGATCACATTCCCATCTAATTTTTACTTCTAAGCTTCAAGAAATTAAAACATCAATTACTGTACAATAACTTACCTGACTCTAATAGCAACAGGAGCCCATGACTGCGTGAACAGGGTGACGCCCCTTGGAGCATCCAAAAGCGCGACTTCTCTAATCGATTCTCTGCCATCATCTTCCAGAACCCTCTTCATAGCTAAGGCCCTCCTCGTAGCAACTTCTTTGTCCACCACTGCCGACGCCAATGCACTTTTCCTCGCAGGCACCAGCGCCGCCGGCACTCGAACCACCGGAACACCCTTTTTCTCGACCGATTTCTCCTCCTTACCAATCCCACTCCCACCAGCACCACAACCACCTACCCCGCCCTGACTCCCCGCCACCGTCACCGATGCCGGAGAAGCCATCTTCCTTCTCCGAAACGGCAAAAACAACAACAAAACAAACGCATTAACCACCATGAACAAACTCTTCCATAACCTTAACGACAACAACGCATTAATTCTCCCACTAGCCCCCGAAGTCAACATAATAGCGTCTTTCTCCCTCGATGCTGTCATCACCGTCGCCATTCTTTCCCTTGTTGCTGTCAATATCAATGGCTTCAATCCAGAGCTCAGTTTCTTCAAAGACCCTTTTGAACCGATCCTTTTTTGAGCTCCAAATTGATTTGGGATTTTGATATTCAGCGGTACAGATAAATAGTCTATGGCCAAACAGATCATAAAGATGACAAAAATTCAAACTTCAAACGAGATTTGAGCGCTTGCACAATGATGCTCTGTTTTTTTATCTTTCTTTTTCACCCCTTATTTTCTGTACAAATCCCAAAGGGACAGAAGAAAGGGTTAAAAGGGTTCTTTTTCCCCAAGAAAAAAAATTATACTAGAGTTTCCATTTTTTGCACGGCTGAAAATCGAGTTTTTTTCGGATTGAAGGCAAATTGGGGTGCAGAGAAATGAGGAATAAATAGGGTGAGAGAATTGCGGGAAAGTAACCTTTGTTTCATTGTTTGGATTCTACGATTGACATGGTGACACGTGTAAAAATTATGCGGCAATTCGAGAGGTTTTTTATTTTTTCAAATTTTGTAATGTTGGTTTGAAAAGGTCAATTATGGAGGAATAAGGTTCTTCCAGATTCAAACGTACATACGTGTCCCGTCAGTAAAAGAAAATGTTTTTGCACGTTTCTACTTTTTGAGTTGCCAATGATCCGTTGACAGATGTACGGTCGTCTATCAATGGGTGCCCAGCCTCAAAGATTCGCGGTTTGGATTGGCTTAGCTTATCCCAATTATTAAATTAGTGAGATTGAATTTTAAACCAATGTTTTGTAATTTTATTAAATAATTATTATCTCAAACAATATAAGTTTATGTTTTGATCTGCAACTCAGGGGTTTCAAAGTGTGTTTTTGAAAATGTATTGTGAAATATTATTAAAATACTGTTTGAATTGATAGTTTAAAATGTGTTTTAAATTAAACCGTTGAATAAATTGTAAATTTAAAAAATATATTTTGAATTGAAATATTATATAAATTATATTTTTTAACCAAAATATGCATAAAAATATATTTTAAATTGAAATATTGTGAAAGAAAAAGTAAATAATTAATGTATTTTAGAGTTTTATTTTTTTATAAGCAAAACATGTTTTAAAAAATATTAAATATGTTGTAGAATATTGCGTCACAATTATATAATATAATATAATGAACAAAAAGTATATAATAGAGACTAGAGATAGTAGAAAAATTAGAGGATAAATTCTTATTTCAACTTTCTTCACCATACTTTTACCACACCTACCAATAACCAAACTATGCTCTTATCTATAGAAGAATAATAATGCACCTATCAATGTATTTAGATAAATACATATCTGAGATAGGGATAAATATTTATATTAGATACGGATAAATACATACACTAGATAGAGATAAATACCTACACGTAGAGATAAGTATATTCATTAAATAAATATGAACAAATATTAAATAAGAATAAATATAATGAATATCTATTCATATATTTCATAATAAAATATAAAATATTTTACACATTAAAAAAAACATTCGTGAAAGAAAAACAAAAATGACAACGGTAGTCCATACACAGCGTAACCCACTTAAGATGTCCATTGGTTGTAAAGGAAAATTTTTTACATTATAATCATAATGAAAATTGTGTGATTGCACGCCATTTCATCAAATCTTATAAAATAGTGGTTTTGTACATTGTAATCGTGAAAATTGTGGGGTCGCAGATTGCACCGCCATCAATCATTTCATCAAATCTTATAAAATAGTGTTTTAGTACATTGCAATCGTGACGAAAATCGTGTGATTCCATCGCCACTATTTCATCAAATCTTATAAACTGGTGGTTTAGTACATTGTAATCATGAAAATTGTGGGATTGTCCCACCATTATTTCATCAGATCTTGTATAATAGTGCTTTAGTCAATTGAAAAATACAATTTGTACATTGTATTCATAAAATAGTGCTTTAGTACATTGTAATCAGAAAATAGTGCTTTAGTTAATCTCAAAAATACTCAAGCCGTTCAACAAAAAAAAAATCTAATTTATATAAGATATAATTTTTCTAGCTATTAAATATAGTGTACTTAATATATTATTAAATATAAAATTATATATTTTTACATTTTATTTTTTACTTATAGCAATATATAGTAATTATTAATAAAAATATTAAAATAATTTTATTTTAGAAATAAATTTTTTATGTGACACAACACAATTTTTTAAAAGTTAACTCTTTTTAAAGAAAAGGGATGACCGAGAGAGTAATATTTAGTGAGTTGTAAAGGGCAGAATTAGAAACAAAATGTAGATTTTAATATTTGGATCCAATTATTGTATTGTTCTGTTCTAAAAAAAAGAAGTTTAATTTCAAAAAAAAAAAAAACCAATTTTAATATGAATTTCTTATATTACTCTTACCAATAATAACAATGTATAATCCAATCCAAAAATTATGGACCATAAACAAGAGCTATTTAAGGGACTTGAGATCCCATAAAAAAATCATACATATTTAATTTTTTTTAAAAATAACTCAAACTTCCAAATAACAGGGGTGCTTATGGAATGAGCTTTCAAACATAAATTACGTTTTCTGAAATAAAGTTTATAAAATTAAAATTGTGTGTAAAAAAATATATTTAAAAACTCAAAAATACGTAATTTTATAATTTAATCCCTGGCCGCCCATAGAATCCTAATAAATTTTAGAAAAGGGGTTAGTACCGTTTTAGGTATTCAACATCAGAAGATTCAGAACCACTTTATAGAGTAATCATAATGAGTTCATGATTGGTAAAACTAGTTTTTGCATGGAAAATTAACCTATATTTCTTTGTTTTAGTATGCTTCGTAATTTGAATTTATTGAGTTGAATACAGTATATTTGACGTAAGCTGGCTATGTTTGGATTGTACTCCAAATACAAAAAGAAAAAAAAATCACAAAAAATTAAAACATTCAAACAAATTTTTATTTTAAAATTTAAAATTTAAAATTTAAAATTTTCTGCACATAATTTAACAAAAATTTTCCTCTAATTCTCAAAAATATTTTTTCTCACAAAAAAAATTTACCAAAATTTTCACACGTTCTAATACTAAATTTCTTAAATAAACCATAATCCAAACATATATGTATTTTTTCATACTTGGTCCAAATATGGTATGATATAGGATCGAAATATGGAGCTAAATGTGATTTTTTTTATAATGGAAGTTTTTTTATTTACATGTCACGTGAATGTCAACTTGAAATATAGCTATTCAACAAGTTTTTTTTTTTTTTTCTTAGATTAAGAAATTGTAGCCGCTACTAAAAGTGCGTATTTGGTAAACTACACCTTTGTGTAATAGCTCGTAAACCACACAAAAGATGTAAACTACACTGGACAAGCCTTGTGTGACGGGCTCGACTAAGAAGCTCATAACCTTACGATCTCGCACTTTCTACCACACTAATTCGACTACTCCTAAAGGGGTTCAACAAGCTCATTTTTATTAATATAAAGAGTAGTAATTTACATTGCGACAATCAAAATAACAATAATCAAATGATCTTGAGCCATAAGATGGGATGAATTGATACCATGGTACCCACGAATATAAAAATATAGGCAAGTTTTTGTTACTGCTTCCGTTATAAAAAAAATAGTTTAGTTTTAAATTTTTTACTTTTTTTTTAAAAAAATTTATTTTTAGTATAAAATTATTATATTGTCTATATTGATAATAACAATGCATAATTCAAATTAAAAAATATAAATATAAATATAAAATTTTACATTTAATGATATATCAAATGTGTTATACCTTGTAAATTAAAAAAAACAAGTCATATCAAATTAAAAATAGTTTTTTTTTTAGTCGTAAGAGTATTAAATAAGTCACAAATGGATGTTATTGTGCGTGTACCTATCATTGCTCTAACTGAACACGAATTATCAACGGTGAGAATGCGTCACTTTTTTCTTTTTTTTTTTGGTGAAATGAATAAGTATTATTACTATCATGTTTTAAATTGAGATAAACTATATTAATTTATTGTAAATTTTGGTTTTATTATTAACTACTCTTAAGTTTTGAAAATATTATAATCTCCCATTTTGATTATCTGAAAATTAATTTTTAGCTATATAATTTATGAAATGACAAAAAATTAAGCAAAACAGAGTTTAATTCATCATTTGTACTATAATACTATTCATAGTTACATTTAATGCATATACCTTTCAAGTAAATGTTTTTAACTCATTTTTTATTTAATTTAAAAATAATTTTTACTGAGTTTTTTAATCGTTTCTTGAACTTCGTAATGAAAAACTAATATGAGTAGACAATTGGTAGTAAAATTAAACATTTGAGAAAGTAGATGTAATTTGCCCTTTAAATTAGTATTGGATATTCTTTTATATGATAGCATGGACTTAGTTTTGAAAAAACAAAAAATTTGTAAATCCAAGAGATGAACTAAACAATTTTTAAATGTATCGAAGTACAAATTTACATGCATATCCAAAACAGCCATCAAACAATAATGCTTACATTGACTCGTTTCAGTCTTGGCAGCTAAATGGACTATTGACTTGATTTTATTTTTTTTTTCTGACTGAATTATTGAAAAATAATTGCACCCCACAAAAAATTATGTCTTCAACGTGTTAGTAGAGAATGGAAAATAAATTATTGGAAGTTTTGAAAGGTAAAAAAAAAAAGGGTTTTTGAAATTCAGTTGTAAATGTATCTACTTTAGAGTTTAGACTTTTGACTATAATTGCACTCTTTAAGGAAATAATTGCACTCTTTGCCGCCTTTGAATTCTTGAAAAATAATTGCACTCTTTAAGGAAATTATTTATCGAATGCCTTCATAGATAATGCACTATGCGAATATTTAAAGTTTTTTTTAAAAATATTTGAGATTAGCTATATTTTTATATTTCTTAGCCATCATTGAGAATTTCACATTCTGAATTTTTGTGATAACACATGCATTTCGTAGGGTGACTCTAATTATTCAATTTTGTCACGTGGGATATTCATCTAGAATGTTTCTATCTTAGCATCACGGGGATTCAAAAGTGAAAGAAATAATAGTGATCAAATTCTCATAATGGAAAGAAATAATTTTATGTAGTGGTTAAATTAGTGTATTATCCAATCATGTTTCATTGGCACATGTACACTTGGGCAATTTTGGGGAGTTTAGACAATTACGTTTTATTAAAATAGTTATATTTTTAGCAAGCCAATGGTTTTTATTTTTTTAACTACATTAATAAAAGTAATACTCCATCTTTTTTTAAAAAAAGATTTTATTCTTGATTTTGTATTATTTTTTTAAGTTATAAAATACAATATAATTAATGTGATGTAAAATGTATACTTTTAAATTTTTATTTTTTTTGTAATTTGTATTATGCATTGTTATTATTAGTATTTACTGTGAAAATTAATAACATTTACATGACTTAATAATATTAAAAAATCAAGAGTAATTGTTGTTTAATAAATCCTATTATGGAAACTCCATGTTAATCATTAAAAACTTTCACAAAAATTTCCCACGACTCTTTCGTAAATCATGCAAAGGAGGCCTTGACTCCTATTATATTCCTTTGAATTAAAATCAATGTTTGGTTTGTAACGTATTTGTGAATTTTTTTTATTAGAATATGTGAAAGTTTTTGTAAGAATTTTTAGTAGGAAAAATTGTATTGAAAGGAGAATGAAAAAAAAAATGTTGAAGCAAATTTTTTTAAAAAATAATATGAGAGGAATTTTAGTAGAAATTTAAATTTTAAAATAAAACAAAAGTTGTTTGAATTTTTTTTAAGAAAAAAATTAAATTTTATTACATAAACATTAAAATAATCACAACCAAAGTTCAAAGTTACGTTTGTGAAGGGGTGTTAAAACCAATATCCAATATCAATTCCCCAAAACCTATTATATAAACTAATAAAAAATTCTTAGGTCATTTGAATTGGATACTTAAGTTTTTTAATATAGTATGAGAGCAGTTTTGGGCTTAATTTTTCAAGCATGATTTGTGTTAATTAATTCATTGAATTTGATAAATCAATCAATCAATTTCCAAATCCCACGTTTATTTCCTAAAACCTTTTTATATTTGAATCATGAAACCTTTATATTTGAAACCGGTGTTAAAACTAATATTCCATATGGGATAAACATAAACCAATATCCAATATCAATTCCCTAAAACCTATTAGATAAACTAATAAAAAATTCTTAGGTCATTTGAATTGGATACTTAAGTTTTTTAATATAGTATGAGAGCAGTTTTGGGCTTAATTTTTCAAGCATGATTTGTGTTAATTAATTCATTGAATTTGATAAATCAATCAATCAATTTCCAAATCCCACGTTTATTTCCTAAAACCTTTTTATATTTGAATCATGAAACCTTTATATTTGAAACCGGTGTTAAAACTAATATTCCATATTCATGTCCTGAAATTTTTAAACCACTCTAGATGCTCAAGTACAATGGGTTCTTCCCCTTTTTTAAACTATTGTCTTTTTACTAATAGAGAGGAAATAAGTTTCCCCATTTTGAACTATTCTCTTTTTACTAATAGAGAGAAACTAAGTTAAAAAAAAAAAAAAAACTCACTTTGTAACTTCGCATAAATTTCTGAACCTTTTTCAATTTTTAGCTTGCAATTGGTCAAATCCATATTTACTACTCATTTCGTTCTAAAAAAAAGTCCAATTTTAATTTGTTATAATTTTTTTAGATTAGAAGGCGCCACGCATTTAATGCATAATTAAATATATAATTTTATATTTTAAAATCGGGTTAATGCAAAAAATTCATATTAAAAATGAACTATTTTTTGAATTCAAGAAAAAATTTAAAATTAAACTCTTTTTTTAGGAGTACTATAATTTTGAATTTTCCAAAGAAACAAAACCATCTCTCAAAAAAGAAAGCAATCAATCCCATGGAAGCAAGCATTTACATCGTTTAATACATATGTATGTACACAATGCACTATTTTTAACTAATACATATTAACTTATCCTACAACCAATCAAAAATATGAAATGACAAAGGGAACTGCTACTGGCAGGAGGGGTGGCCTCCAAAATCGTTTGTTCCTCCGGGAGGAGCATCACTACAAGATTATATAACGAACAATAAGCCCTGAACATACATTTATCATACAGCTGACTGAAGCTGCTTAGATATAGTCCATTTGTGCAAAACACTACCAAAAACATCATAAAATACAGTCTCTACATCAGTTTGGGTCAGCCTCACAGACATAAAGCCTTGCCCATCATAGAAAAATTTTAGGCCTTCTCTGTTAAGTTCCTTGAGGTCACCCCTCCAAGCCTTTGATCCAGCTCCACTAGTTAAAAACTGAATTGGGCTGCAAGAAAGGGGCAGATTAATTAGTTCCTTCAATGTTTCTCATCTTTTTTTCTTGCTTTCAAGAACTAGTAATCTTTTCTTCTGTTTTTTTTTTTTGGTACCTTTTGTCATCACTGATGTGTTCTAGGCAATGGTCATGCCCATTCATATAGAGATCAACATTATTGGCCTGAACATACAAGGAAATGGGAACAGTTTGTTGGCTGTAAAACTTGAAGAAATTGAATAAAAATGTGCTTCAAATTCTTATTGAAATTGTTGTTCTGTACCTGAAGAATTGGAAGAAGCCTTTCTACAAGTTCAATGGTATCACCATGATGACCAACACTCCTAATAGCATGATGTCCCACAACAATTTTCCACTTTGCTGCTGATTTTTTCAGTGCTGCATCAAGATCCTGCCAACCATTGTATTCATAATTAACTTCATGAAATTAAATTTTAATTGTTTATTCTTCAAAAAAAACAAAAATGACAAACCAAGAAAGGGGAATGTAATGGGCAAGAACCAAAACCCTAAGCCAAAATTAATTACCAATTCACAATACTTTAGGGGAAAACAAAATCACAAAGATTCTGCTACATCCACTTACTTCCAATACTTTTGAAGTGTAAGTGCCCAGAGGAGATACACCTCTCCAATCATATACATGGCCCTCTGGGTCATGAAGGTAATCCTTCACAAAGGGAGTGGTGTCCAAAAAGAACAAATCAACAATTTCTGTCAAAAATAAGTGGAAAAATAGTTGTTTAGAAATAATACAACATGGTATATATTTGTTTTTTTTATTTTTAATGATTAATAAGGCACAAAAAATTCACCTGCATTTACTATAAATGACCTTAAACAAAACCATCTGCTATCAAGTTTCCTGAGAATAGGGCTCAATTGTGCTTCAACATCACCCCTATAATCATGATTGCCTAAAACTGCATAACAAGAGCCGCAAATGAAATGGTTGAACTAAAAAATCAAGAGATGAAATGAGAGATGATGAATGGATTGCGGTACTTACTACTATACCATTGCTTTTGAAGGCTCTTTGCTGTATAAATATTCACAAAAGATTCTATAAATGCAGGGTCATGCTCCCCTGTTAATCCATCGTCATAGAAATTGTCGCCTGTTGAAACTACAAAATCTATATCTAATTTCTCTCCGACAATTCCCATCTGCACAAAATCCAACTCATAAGAAAGGTAATATCTATCTAGATAGCCAATTTGGTAACTTTTCTGCTACCATTACTCCTCTCAAACGTTAAATTTGACGTCTAATCATAGGATGAAAGTGGCAAAGTCACAAAATGGCTTCAAACACAAGGTTGAAGGTAGTGGATTTCCAAACAGATGGCTAATAATTCAAGAACAAGATTAGATACGTAAAGGGCTGATTTTTGAATCAAGAAAGTTTTACCTGAAGGGCGACTTCAGATTGGTTGAATTCTCCTTTCCTTCCCCAATCTCCTACAACCAGGAAGCTAAGAGTACCATCACCCATTGTGGGATGCTCAAACGTTTGAAGCTCTCCCGACACAGAAACAAAACAAAGGCCAAAACTAAAGGCCAACCAAAGGCACAAAACCATGGGTTTGCAGTGTGAACTTGCCATGGCCCTGTCGGATGGGAAAAGAATGAATGGAAATGAAGAAAACGAGAAAATCAGGGAAATCTTTTTCCAATGGTTTTAGGCCTGTTGGTGGTTTTGCATTTGAGTACTGATAATCTAATTCATCAGGTAATCGGCAAATGCATGCATATTTATAGGATGGTAAATGGGGTGCGACAAAAGCGCAATGACACAGAAGTTACAAGGGAAATTTATTCATTAAAATCCAAGTTAACAGAAAAAATAGCGTGGAAAAAAGTAACAAAGATTTAGTACTATTGTTACATGAGATTTCTGAGGCTTAGGATAATGGGATGAGAATATACTATGAAATTAATTATGCTTATGAATTTACACACAATCATACATTGGACTATAACAATCTCTAAAATCAAATAGTGGAAGATAATTAGGGAAACAGATATTAGATTGGAAAAATCTACTAAAACATGTTTGAGTATTATACTATTGATTCAGTATAGCAAAGCCAAAAATTATTAATATAAAATTAAAGATTTTATATAGACAACATATCAAAATGTGTTTTTATATTTTTTAAAATAATAGTTATAAAATAAGAAATATATTAAAAATTAAAAAATATATATTTTGAAATGTGTTTTAAAAAACCATTTATACAAGCTCTAAACATATTAAGTTAAAGACTAAACTATTATTATCTAATAAACCAATTTTATTGTCAATTATTTTTTTAAGTTAACACTAGACTTTATATTTCAAATGTTACACTATTACGAATTACATTTTAAAAAATATATATATATTTTTTATATACATTTTTGGTAGACGAATGATCGAATCTAATGAATGACCATTCCGCATTTCAAGGTAATGTTGATGGTGGATCGCAGAAAACAAAAACGGCTGCAATTAAAAGGGTGATGAAGAACAACGTTGTAGATTTTATTATGGTTTTTGGTTTCATGGGAATATGGGAATATGCGAAGGAATCCCAATGGGATGTGCACGGAAATTTAGAGAATCCGAATATTCTGGGGATTTCCGACGTCATAACTCAGAACACAATTGGAAAATTATGGATAAGGTACATAAAGATATTAAGTAATTATTACATGATAAAACTCCATTAATGTAGGGTTGAGATTGTAATTTTATTCTTATTTAAAATTAGAATAAAAAAAAGATTTAATATTTCATTTTTTAAAAATTAATTTCTTATTAAAAAATAAGAATATTCGTTATAGTTAAATGCAATATTACCAAACGAATTATGTAATTTGAGATATTAATTATTAATATTCCTCTTGATTTGTCTGAAGAAAAAAAAAACTGACGAAAAGTATAAAAAGACTAAAAAAACCCCGCTAATTTGTTGAATTAAGAATACCGAAAAAAAGAAAAGAAAATGAGAATAAATGTTAAGAAAAAAATGTACAACATTCGATTCTAAATAGTATATAATATTGTGATTTTGAGAATTTCATGTTCTCTTAGGTTTTTGTTACATTTTCTCTTATTTATTAATTTTTCCAACGCTTGAACTCAAACTTCATATTTATATAATCAAATACAAAGAATGTTTTATATTTTTTTACAAAATTAAAAATTTAAAAGTATAAATTTATGTAAAATAATTACAAAAAAAAAAAGGTTTGAGGAATAAATTTGTTTATATAGTATAAATTTTTTGTTGATGTCATCATGTTCTATCACAGTTTCGATCATTAGGGAATTAGATACTAAGAGTTTGGCCAATGAAGAGGTATCTTGATTTAACGATGAGATTTATTTGATAATTTTGCCATAACTTAGAAGCAAATAAATATAATTTACTCTAAAATTGTTGCACTAAATATTTGGTACTCCCTGCAACCAAAAAAAAAAAAAGTCCACTTTTTATTTGATAATATTTTTTAAAAAAATTACAAGATATAATACATTTAATTTTTCCATTAAATGTATATTTTTACCTTTTTATCTTTAATTTTTTATATAGGTTATGTATTGTTATTATGAGTTAAGGTAATATAAAAAATTTTACACAAAAGTTAAATCATTTTTTTGGAAAAAAATTGAAAATAAACTATTTTTTCAGAAAGGAGAAAGTAATATTTATGAGTACAGCAAGGCTATCTGGGAAAGAAAAACCCTGATGTCCTAGTTAAGCCCACTCAAATAATTGAGGTGGCTCTTTATAGTTTATATTATCAATTGGTGAGATTATAATTAGATACTTATATATTATATAAAATAATATTACTTTCATTTTAAAAAAATTAGTTTTAAATTTTTTTTATTTTAAAAAAGAGTTTACTTTTGATGTGAAATTCTTATATTATGTTTAATAATAATAATGATGTATAACTTAAAATAAAAAGTAAAGATAAAAAATTTAAAAATATATATTTAATTGTGCATTAAATGTAACGTATTTTGTAATTTAAAAAAAAAATTGTATTAGATCAAAAGTAAACTCTTAATTGGGACAGAAAAAGTATAATTTTTTCATTTATCTAATTTTTCTTATTGGATTTAGTATGCACATTCTTATGTATCTAGATTTTTAATAATATTATTTAAATAAAAATTTGAATTTCTAATATAAGTTCTCTAAAACAATTTAATTCTTATTGATATTATTTGAATTTAACATGAAATATTTCAAGATAAATAATAATTTATAATTTATAACGTAATTTTTTTTATCAATGAACTTGTAAAACACAACTTGGATAATATTATATTGAGTTGAGATGTGAGAACATTGTCTACAAAACAAAACTAGCAGTAATAAAAGGAGTGATGTTATTTATCTTTTTGGCAAAGGTGGAAGAGAAAACAAAATAAATTTCGCATGTGTTATAATTACAACAATACAATATTAAATTGACCCCGTATGATCTTTTTATATCCAAATATACAAGGTATGAAATTTTTTATAATTTGACATATTTGAGTTAATTATCATTTATCAATAACGAAATTAGTTTTCCATTATTCTCCCAGTAGGAAGTTCATGCCACAGTTAATTGAACTCGTAATCATAACAAAAAAAATGTCAAAAACTTGCACGAATTAGATTCATACCACCATTGAATTATAGACCGAAAAACCACAAAAACATTAGGAGGGCACATGCACCTCTGGCAATAAAATAATCTGCCAAAATGGCAGCAAATTATCAGCTTGTAAACTGGCAACTTTCCAGGTGTTCATGTCATGGCAGCAACCAACAAGCAGAACAAAATGCAAATAGCGAAAGAGGAACCCAGAATTCCGAAAATAGATTGTTGTTTGCGACTTATATATTTCAAGCAACATTGTCAGGCTAATGGGTGGTCATTCACATAACAAATTTTCCTGTCAGTAATTATTGCATCGGATAGGAAGCAGTTGTTTATGTACAACAAGATGGTCCATGTTTTCCTCTGAATCATAGCACCTTTTTGCATGTAGAGGGATCACATCAGTCAATTACAGCTGCTAATTCTGTAGGTGTGACCATCACTTTAATTTGCAACAAAATGGTACCTTGAATCCACATAGCTCTCAACATCCCAAAGGAAGGAACCAAAGGTCACTGCCTCCAAAACAAGTCTCCTCAGACCGCCAAAACTAATTTTAATTAGTTCATCCTTGGAGGAATCAATGGTTCCCTCGGGTGTGATAACAATCTCAGGCCTACCAAACAATGCTTCTGTGTGCTTTTCAATTATGCTAACAGCTTCCTTAGAGCTGATGGTTGCATATCTCTGAAGTGTCTCCCCATCCAATGACATCACATAAGTTCGTAACCGTGAAGCCTTCATCCCATATGCAAAACCTCCAGGGTTGACACCACCACCAGGTAATGATGACACCTCAGGGTGGGGTGGCGTGTTCCTGAATGCATTATCAGCACCGTCATTGCTAGGCCCATCTTTTTCTCCTATGGTGTTCTGTATATCACTAGAACTGGTATCATCTAATCCCTCTGGAAGGATTTTCATTGCTTTTTCTAGCTGAAACCTCTGGTCAACTCTTTTTAGAAAATACCCATACATCACTGATGCTGCATAAACCTGGCCAACCCTAAGTTTGCTGATTTGAGCTACTGAGGAGGTATCAGCAATTCTGTTTCCCAGAATGAGGGCCAGGTGGTTCTGGATCATCTCATAAGCTTCGGGAGAGTGTAGCTTCTCAAGTTTCTCATCATGGCTGGTCCATTTATCAACTCGGCCTGAAGGGTCCGAAGATGGTGCAATTGAAGGAATCAAGGACACATTGGCATCCATAAACTTTTGTACAATTAAAGCATATAGAATCTCTTCTAATGCCTTTGTCCTCTCATTGGCCTTCACCTCCGCAATTCTCCTAATAGTTTCCAAGACCATATAAAAATCAGTTTTTAAACAAAAGTGTAAACTTCCAAGTACTCAGATACCCAAGGTAGCAGCATTTTTTGTTATACAATGTGTTCATTCCCAAAGTTTACTCCCAGAGAAGATAATTTCTTTAACTCATCTACATCCAGATAAGATATGCTGTGACCTCACAATAATACCAAGAAGTAAAAATGGAACCAACCTGTACAACACAAGATCTGTGCCAGCAGAAGCAGGGGCCTCTTCCTTCTTGCTCTCGGCATCCCGATCAGTTTGAAGCTGCTCGAGCTGCTGCTCCACAGCAGCAGGGACTAGATGTGGGTGGCTAACCAAGATTTGAGTAAGAAATTGTCCAATTGGAGACTCCAACTGTAGCGGCGCAATTGGATCAGTTGAACCTACTGAATCAGAAGAAGAGGCCATTGAGGCTCGGATGCCAGTCCAATTCTTTCTCTTCAGAGTTACTCTAGCATGCCCCAACTTCACATGAGAAATGAATGGATGCATCTGCTGATCCAACACACAAAACATCAGTTCCTCCTTCTTTATACCATGACTAGACACAGTAGGTTGAACTGCAAATATTTAGGTAAATAAGTGCAAGATATAAAAGACACATTTCCGACAAAAACTAGCAAAGTTGTGGACTGATGATTGTTCCTCCAACGCTGCGCAACTTACAGCTAACCAAAACTTATCATGCTTTCCACTAGCATATAGATATTACAGAAACTATGAGCAAATGCCTAAAAGAAATAAAAGAAACAAGCTTCGTGATTCCATTGGCAACCCAATACCACAAAAATCCCATTTTTCCAGGAAATAAGAAATGGAACGTGAAATTCTAAGTGGACTCTTTTCTTTCTATCCCTCTTGAGAAAGTATGAAAAAGCACTAAAAACCCGATTTAAACCCACAGACTGAAAAATGAAAACATGGAAAACCAACTGAAGAATAACCACAACCAAATTCATGCACAAAACGAAGTCTCATAATGTTAACATGTTTTGCAAACATCCCAAGCAAGAATCAAAAACAATATTAAAAACACAACAATCATTTAAAACAAAAAAAAAATCTACTTTCAACATAAAAACAACAGCCCTATTACTACCAAAATCCAGTGAGTACCTTAAGAGAAGCCGGTGCGACCCGGGATATGGATCCGAGCCGCAGGACGTCGGGTCCATTTACACAAATAGATCGAAAGTTAGAAAAAGAAGGCACGGTCAAAGACGGCCGAAAGGCAGTCGCCGATTCCATCTCCAATAGAAACCAAATTTACACCTAAATTCAGTAAAAAAATACACATAAAAAATAAGAAAAATGAACAAAACCCCTAATCAGAATATAATAAATTTCATAAAGATCAAAATTTTCAAAACATACCTCGTCAGATGAAACCAGAAAAAAACAGCCCAGTAGGAATTATGGGTTGGTCTTTTAAGGTTTAAGGAGGAGCAGTTGAGGAGTCTGGACGGTGGTCTTTTAAGGTTTAAGGAGCAGCAGTTGAGGAGACTGGACGGTGGCTGTTGGCGGAGGACGGTGGATTTTTGTTCAGATTCAGTGCGGGAATGCGTGAAAGATTTTATAACAACGTATGTGCACTTGTGACAAACGTGCATTGAACTTGAAAAGACGCTAATGCCCTTAGTGATGCTATTTTATGGAAATTCTTTTGCCTAAATAATTTATTTTCATAAAATTAATTTATGAACTTTTTTACAATATATATAATATTAGTTTGATGAATGCGTAAATAAATGGAATGATAAAACGAAGAAATTCTATTATTATTATTATTATTTTTATCAAGTACTAGTGTAGAATTCTCATGTAAGGCATGAGATGTCCAATAATTTTGTTGATAATTTGTCATATACATATGGTTAAAAGTTTAGGGGAAACAAAACTTAAAAAATGTTAAAGAGAAATTTTTAAATAATTAAAATTAATAAAAATATAAAATAATATTTGTTGAATAAAAATATGTGAATTCATACACTGTGATAAGAAAAGCATTTTAAAATAAAATGATTAAATAATTATTATAATTTTAAAAATTAGTATAAAATGTAAAATTTTAAATAATAAATTCTTTATATATAAATTATAAAACTAATTATAAGTTTGACTTTTATCATAATTCTATATTATATATTTCACTACAATCTTTCAAAAATTTATATATAGATAAAATGAATGATTAATTTTTAGAAATAAAAATATCAAGCAATTAAAAAAATCATAAAATAAAAAGACCAAAACTCTTATAAATAAATGTGAAATAATCCTACAAGATTTACAATTCATAGTGCCTAAAACTCAAAATACAAAAAGACATGTCAAATTATGGAGAAAAGTAGATAAGGTCCTAAAAGAAAAAAGAAAAAAAAATACACAATACTATTTTAATTAAGGATATAGATACTTTTGTCAAAATTCTTCAAAAAATATATCAATGAAAATTAAATTATTAAAAGGAATTAGAATTTTAATCATATTCAAATGATTAAAAATCAATAGATAATAAATAGATAATGTTTTAAAGAGATGGCAAGATTTAGAAATTTAACTATCTTTTAATTACTAATTATTGATATTAATATTAATATTACAAGACAATAAAAAAATAATTTAATCCTTAATATTTATAATAATTACATTGAAACCCATTAACAAATTTGAATGCATTGAGGTTTATTAAAAGATATTTAAGATGATACAATATTTTATTACTCCCCTTGTTCTAAAAAAAGAGTTCATTTTGAAAAAATTTCTTGTCCCAAAAAAAAATCCAATTTTAAATCAAATTTCTGGAATGTATTTACTAATAATAATTATGTATACTCAAAATTAAAAAGTAAGAATAAAAATTTAAAATTATACGTTTAGTGGTACATTAAATGAGTTGTACCTAATAACTAATAAAAAAATTGTATTTTAACCAAAATAAACTTTTTTGGGAAGGAGGGAGTATAAAATTTGAGTTTTTAATCTTCAATATAAAAAGTTTACCCATATATTTGAATTTATATGGTTTCAAAGTTTATTTATTCAGTGCATGAAAGAAGAAAACATATGAAAATATTAAATTTACCCAAAAGTTATGTTATTGGACTCATAAATGAATTTAATTGATTCAAATTTATAATGTTACATGTTCTACAATTCATAACTCTTGTTTATATAATATACGTTGTAGTTTATGATACTTTATCAAATGTAATACCATCAAATTATTTTAATAGGTTTCATATCTTACAAATAACCTATGAATTTGCAAGTAATTCTTCACACTTTTTCAAACAAAATTTATACATACAATATGAAAAAGAGAGAGAGAGCTTAGAAAGTCCTCTTGGCATCTCGTTATTAATAAATAAAAATTTCTCGATGCAAAAACACAAGGCCTAATTTAAAAAAAAAAAAAAGAGTTTAAATACTTTAATATTTCAAACTTGTTGTCATTTCAAAACAAGAAACAAATAAATAAACATATTTGATTGTACCGATTTTTATAGTGACTGCATGTGGTCAAATATGTTATAAGTGTCTATCATGAGTCAATATCGAATTCTATACAAAATTTATAATTACATATAACTTTTTTGTTAGCAGTCAAAAGAGATTCATAATTTCATACTTGTAAATCTAGCATAATTTCATAGATCAAAAAAAAAAATGCCAAATTTCAAATTTGGATTTTCAACAACAAATATTTTGACAATGGGCATTTTCGTAACTATGGGTGGGAATGGTTGGAAGCTTTGAATAGATCTTTTGGTGAGGGGACAAAGAAAGAAATGGACAAAGAGAACAAGCTGGTATTTTCTACTCATTCATTCAACCATTCCATGGTTCACAATTGTTCCCGTGGCGTTCAACACATGCGAAAGCTATTTCATCTTCGTGCTCACTTGTGACTGGTCGTGCTTTTCTGTGGTTTTACTATTATTTTGGCTCTTCCCCAAAAAAAAGAAAAAGAAAAATAAAATCTTTAGTCTAAGTTGCCTTACTAGATAACGATGAAAGAGTCCCCTCCGTGTTAGATGTCCTTATTTATTAAAAATTGTGTTAAATGTCCTTATTTATTATTAATTATGTCATCTTAAAAAGCTTTTGTACTCTCTTTAGAGGTTATTTCTTTTCAAAAATTTCTTTTCATGGGTTCGATTCAATCCAACACTACACAAGTTAATTAACTTTTTTAACTATGTAAATATTATAATTATATTTTAATATATCGATCGTTTAAAAAAAAAAAAAACAGATTAAAGATGCAATTGAGCCACATTTCGTTTTTGGCCCCTCCATTTAAGTTTTATGCCTATGTATACCTTGAACATTTCATTATCTTCAAAAATTTTACCACAAAATTCTACTTGTATTTCAATCTACTCACTTAAAATTGAGTGTTTTTTTTTTTTTAAATGAGATTGAAAATCCTTATTTTATTATCCATAGTTCTAGTCTAAAAAAGGATCCCCAATCATTACTATTTGAATTAGATCGATTCTAAAAAAGTCAGAAATCATCCTAACAAAAATTAATAAAAACGAGAACTCTCATATTTTTTATTTTTTTTATATTATCTTTTAATACACTCTTATCCTAGTATTTACAATATATTGGACTAGTATTAGATTTTTTTTTATTATTATTATAAAGATTTGAAGAGTTGATAAATCATACTAATATTGTTTTTACTTTTTTTTTTTAATGTTCATCACAACGACACTGTTCATACTTTAGATCTTCTTTTCTAAATTTCTGCTATGGACTTGTCACATTCACAAAAAAACCCCAATTACCTCAACTGTTGGTGAAAGTTTATATGCGGATCATGTTTAGTGATTTTAAGTCATTTTCCCAGGTGCCTTATCTAACCAAAATATGCTATAGTGCAATTTTTCTTTTTTGGCCCGTAATGTAACAATTGTGCACTATTATAAAGCCCCTTTCCTTTAGGGAAATATGTTTATTTTTCCACAAGAATTTACCATTCATTTATTAAATGTGCGACTATCCTAGGGGTCAGAGGAAAATGAACTTCTATGTAATGTGATTTTTCTTGGGAAGACTTATGAAATGGCACGGATTACTTCAATCATGGCCCCTCCAAGGATTAGCGTATCAAACCAGCAAAAATTGTAAAAACATGAATCATTTGAAAGAAAAATGTGTATCAGTTGCAGATTTTCTACAACGTCACTTGGGTACTACAAAAATGGGTGTCTACAAAACTTATCATTTACTTCCAATGCCTAGGCCGAACTTGGAAAAGTGCCATAACTTCAAAAAGATGGTAGTAAAAGCCAATGCAGGCTCCAAAAACTCAATTTATGCAGGCAGCAGCCTTACCTAGTACACGAAATTTGTTCCATGCCTCATACATTTCGCATCTCAGGAAAACACTTAGCCAAACAAAGCAGGAAGTTGCATTCTCCTTCCCTTGTCCCTATCTCTCCAGATGCATCACGAGGCATCCTTCCAACTCCATAAATGTTCAAAAGAAACAGATAAATAGTGTCACTGGAACTGGACCAGAAGAAGAGCATTACAGGCAGAGGGTAAAACTTGTCATCTTAAAGCCTCCCTGTGCATACTCATGCAAGATAGTATAGTGATGCCAAGCAGATCAAAAAGTCGGATAGAATCAGACCCACCACGTCAAAAACAAATTTTGGAGCAAATAAGCCCCATACCTGCATTGGAATTTAGAATATAAATCGAAGAACATGCAAAATTGTTGCTGGAAAACATATTACTCACAAAACATGGACAACTATGTATAAAAAATAAATAGTCTAGCACATAAAAGGTATAGTAGTAATGTAAAGATACCATTAAATGTCGTCTTTGTATTGCAACACACAAGATTGTAAATGTTACTGGAACAGCCATAGTAAGTCCATACATTAAGTAGACCTGAAACAAAACATAAGAGCAATAGAACATTTTGAAATCTATGAACGCCAAACTGCAAAGAATTAATGATCCTTGATATCTGATTTAAAAGTCAAATCAACATGATTCACTTACTTGACACAGCTGTATGGAAAATAAATCTCTTCGCTTGGATTGTTTCTTTGGACATAAAAATGCAACAAGTAATGGAAGTCCAAGTATTGGTAAAATGTGAGAAAAGCCAAAAGTATCAAGAGTGAGGAGGACAGCTTGGCGAATGAGGTTGAATTCATCAAACCTGAAATAAATCAAGGATAAGCTCACATGACTATTGCATGTAACTATTTTTCATATGTCCATTTGGACCATTTTCAACCAAAACCCCAAAAAGAAAAAAAAAAAATCACATAAAGAAAGAAAAGGAGAGAAAAAGGAATTTATAAAGATTGGGTAGAGTATAAAGAGAAAATGGAAGAAAGAAAACTCATGGATGGACAAGCATCAGATATTCTTAGAAGCCAATAGATGTTCTCACCCTATAAATGCAGCAGCATATCGTAGCCCATCAAAGGCACACCTGCAAAAGATACAACTTGTGAGACAACAAACTACCAGAAGAAAGATGCCATAGTTGTAGTTCTAATGGATTAAAATACTTTCATCCTGCAGAGGTTATCTAAAAGTTTTTTCAAACATTAAGTTGTGAGATTTCAAACTGATGAAATAAAGCTCCAATGTGGATCTTAATACTTCACAAAACTCTCCAGCAAAAGCAACCACCTTCCAGAAATCTCACTTTGTAACAAGATACAATGACACTTTTGACATAATGATTGCATTCTAAGAACCATGTAAATTAAAGAAAGCATTCTTCAGTAAGTGGACAAAGAAGATACTCTTAACTAGCCCGACAAAGCAACAATAAACTAAATGATTTGCTTTGCACATCGATGTCCTTAAGATTTGAAATAATTTCGGTAACTTACCAGTGACCAGTGCAGAAAAATAGAGATGTCGCAAGTAGGCTCCACTGTGCTATGGGAAAAGAATAAAATGATGAAATGTCAATACAGCAGCTATTGCAATCCTGTTTGAATCTCATCAACTGAACAATGCACCAACCTATCATTAGAAATGCAGAAAAATCACCAAATTAATATCACAAAAGAGGCACCAACACTCAAAACCATCAGGCTTCTTCAGTTGGAAGAATCAATATAGAAGTAATTCACAAAATTGTAATGTAAAAGAGCAAACCAGTTAAATGATATTCAACTCATTTGAAGAGGAAATACCTGCAATGATAGAAGATAAAGCAACCAAAGGACCTTGTCTTCCAGAGAGAAGAATGACAGTCGAACTACACGAAGATAACAAGGCCATTGTTCTAATTATTGTACTTTCTTCCTGATGTGCAGTAGTCTCTCTAGTAAAAGGTAACATAATGGCCAAGAATAATAGCTGCAAAACACTAACAGCATACACAATTCGAGGAATCAGATTTCCTTTAATGGCCCCAGGCACCGAAGGAAGAAGCAAAAAGCTGGAATCTGAAGCCCATATTAGGGCTATGAGAGCATAGTTGAATATAGTTCCATTAATAATATGCTTTGAGATCCCCTTAAAGGCATTGCACTGAGTGCAATTGTAGAGCATACAAGCCAGAACACCAAGACCTAATAGTGGTACAATTTCAACCACATCCATCAAAAACTGAGAGTCTCTAAGGATTCCAAGTGTCCATGAAGGTTGAAACTTCAAGAACAAAGAATTGACAGCCTGTTTGGCTTGCCCAAGTTCAATGCCCAATTTAAGCATAGGAACCAAAAGAATAAATGTAAGCCCCTGCAGATTTGGATATCAAATTAGCAGTGGACAATAGAAATACAACAATTCAATGTCTTCAATGATTCACCAATGATAAATGATTTTACAAAAAGAATCAAGTTACTAGTAAATTTGTAATTATCTACCTCCAATACCATCTTCTTTTTAACTAAAGCATGCCGCAGCTGAAGCATTCCAGTTGTGGCTAAAAGAAAACCAGCCACTTTGCCTTCTTCCACTGTCTCACAAGGAAATATGCAGCAATTAAACTAAGTTAGAAAATACTTAGAGAATATTCACTTGCTGTGAGAAGTGAATACAAGACTTACATATAAAACTATTTGAAAGAAAACTAGATGCCCGGATGACCACTACAACATAAGCAAAACCAGCTTTGAAGGAAATCCCAGAGTCACCAGAGAAAGGAACATTAAGTTCAAATTGCTTATCCAACTTCTTAATGATATAAATATGAATAAAAAGGGAAACCACCATCAAGCAGAAACCAACACCCATAAACCTCAAGTTAAATTCAGTCCATTTGGACCGTGCTAACCCTGCAACAGTCGCCAGGAAATTGGAGTATGCATCAATTTGCATCTTGAGTGCAGATGATGATGTGAAACAACTCTTGCTTTTACATGACAACTGATTTTTGACATTTTGTGACCAAATCTCCTGAGCATGAGCATACAGATCTGATATATGTAGTAAATCTTTTCCAGAAAACCCAATTGCTGATGAAGCTGAGTAGGCATCAATGTATCGTTTTACCTACATCATTTCAGACCTTATGCCTCAGAATGAAAAGTAACTGCCACAAAAAGGAAGCCAACAACAAAGTACCCTGAAGATTCCAAGTAACACATTTTCAGGGATTAGAAACTATAAATAAACATTTCCATAGAAACATTCTCAAATTACAACGTGCAAGGAGCATTTCGATATGCAGATCAGCTGCAACTCCCTTGCTAACGTTAGCAACATGTATATCCATAACCCTTGATTTCATTTTGATGAGCTAAGCACTAAGGTTCATTTCATATGCACACCAGTATAAAAGTGAAATCAGTGGTACCTAGCAAGTATGTATTTTCAACCATTCAAAATCCAAGCATTGGTTACATCACATCAGCAATTGGGCTAACAATAATATTGCTTGTATGAGGGCATTTTTATACTTAATTACTTAATAGAGCCATCTATAGCTGGTCTTGCAAACAAAATGAGAACAAATTGAATATGAATTATTGGTAGGAGACCATAGCTGAAAGTGGTTAAGCGTCAGAAGTTTGCGGATGAATAAAGAATACAAAGTCATCTAAGCTTCACTCCACAAACTGTGTGGATTCAAATCATGATACAAATGAATATATGGTTGGAGACCACAGCTGAAAGTGGTTAAGCATCAGAAGTTTGCAGATGAATAAAGAACACGAAGCTATCTACACTTCACTCCACAAATTGTGTGGATTCAAATCATGATACAAATGAATATATTTGTAGCATTAAAGATTAATTAAGCTGTAAATTGTGATTGTGATCCCAATGACAGTCTATCAAGAGGCCATCCGATTTCTAGTGCTGAAAGCAATTACTTTATTCATTATTTTCTTTCACATGCAGTTTTTGCAATTGATCCTAAGATGCAGGTGATAATTGGTCTACTGGTCAAACTAAAGTAGTCAACACGAGTAATCACCTTGCAATTTAAAATCTAAAATGATTATACAGACACAGATGCATAAAACAGTTCACCAGTCAGACTAAAGTGATCAATATACAAGTCCAAAATAGACTTTCCGAACATTCACGGGAAAACACATCATCAGCAAGAACACAAGAAAATACATGCATTTCTAGCCTTATGCAAAATGGTCAAAAAGCATGGGAAAGGTGAGAAACAGACACTATGAGCTACAGAATGAGTGATAAATCTTCACAAAGTAATTTGCAAACCTGTCAATTTCCTTTTTGTAATTTTCTAACTTTATTAACATGGAAGTAAAACTGTAAAAGGATAAGAAATCTTCAAGAAAAATCTATTTGAATTCACTAGCAAATTTTCACTAATTTCTTTTTATAATTTCACTGCCTTAAAACTAAACAAAAGACATAAACGAGAAGTAGTCCAAATTGGAATGAAGGTTGATGAAGAAAAGAAGCAAGAAAAGGAAAAGAAAAAAAGTACCACATACCTGCCAAGAATTGATGCAAAGGACATTGACATAATCCTCCATCCACTCATGAAACTCCTCATTCTGCTCCTTGGTGCCAATGATTCTTGATTTCCCTGTACCAGCAGCTAATCCGTAAAGTTCTGGATCAACACGACCAATACTGAAAAGGAACCAAACACATTAAGAATCTCACTACTTAATAGGTGAGCTTTAGAATATGATAAAAATACTAGCATCTCTTATGACTTATTAACCTATATAAGTAAAGATTTCATGCTAATTTCTGCCTCTTAAGCATCTTGCTTTCTTTCTATTGCCTTTCATCCTTTCACTGTTACCTATGCACTCCATCACCAGGATCTTTCTTTTCTTGTATTTTCTTAAACAACACCAACCCTCAAACTCTTTCCTTCTGTTTATTGTGCCAAATATTTTATTTTCAATGATACAAAGAGTCTCAGTGTTTTAATAATATTAGCATTGTAATTAAAAGCATGATACCCCAGACCAAAACACGTCCGAAAGAACATAACGAATAAAGGCCCTAAAATACAAGCACAGCAATTCTGCCCCTACAAAACTATCTTCAATTCCACTTCCAAATGATTCTCATAGGAGATGTAAATTTCTTCCAACAGTCATTTTACTTCATCCTGCTCCGTTCAAATGGCAAGAAAAAATTTCAATCAAAAGATATCTTGCTAGATCACTGCACCTTCCAAAAGGAAAAGGAAGACCAAGCAAGGCAGACACTGTAGCCACAAAGTCAAGCTGCAAAGGTATAGCATGATGTAACACCAAGGATAGTAGACAGAATGAATGATTTAATGTATATCCATTCATTCATATTAAATAATTGAAGCTCAATTCATAATGAAAGATCACCAACCTGATAGATGGAAATCCCCTTTGCTTCCTGGAATGTCAAGAAAAAATTAGCTTGGGAACCTTTGATAACTATATAAGAAATACGAAGAGATAAAGGTCATGAACCAACATGCCAAAACAATCATTTTTTACGCAAGCAGACATGGTAGACAGTGTGAAGCAATTTATCAAAGTTTATTACACTGCTGGAAATTGCTTTGCTTTCCTAGTAACCAAGACACCAATTAATAGGGTAGGAACCACATTTGAAACTACATAAATAAGCTGATGTAAGAGTAGCTATACTGAAAACACACCCCACCTTCCAAAGAAAAAAAGGAGGAACACTTATCCAAATTACAATTTGCAAGGAACTTTTCCTACAATATTAATGGCAATAGTATGAGTCATTGTCTAGGATAATTTGTCATTGTAATGTTTGTTATTTACAACATTAAAAATTTACATGGTAAAATTGATAATATATATGAGGTGCGAATGAATATCTGTGTTCCAGTCCTCATCTTGTAATCCACCATCTAAAGGTACAGTAGAGTAATAAGCAATCAGACATTGCTTGGATTGCAGATTATTGAGCAAATAACTTTCAGAATCACAACTCAATCAACTTTAAAAGATGAAAATCAGGCGTATACAACAGCTGCCCTTTGTAAGCAACAAATAGCATAATAAGTTAACCTTCAGAAACTTGATAATGGTAATACCAAATTCAGTTTTTTGAACTAGTGAATTTACGTGATATCAACTGAAATATCTTAAAACACACAACCAAGCATATCCTAATGAGCCATTTGAACAAGTATAGAGATAGACATGTTCAGAATAATGAGCAAGATATACCATCTCTAATTGGCGAGGCAACTTATCTGATTCCAGTGGTAGAGAAAAAGAGGAATTCTTCAAGCTCAGGGCGAAAATTGCAGTTTCAACCTGCATCATGTAATCCTTTAGCCAGAAAGAATAGTTGAAAATAATGCTTTAAGTCATTAAAGTAACCACAATATGCTCACCTCTTCCGGACTTCCTCCACCATGGTCACCATTGATTGTTTGCCCATGGTCACCCATAACGAGAAGCAAAGTATTTTCATGTAAGCCTCCGGGTCTGCTCAAGCTCTCCAGAACTTCTACAACTTTCTATAGTAAATAGGTAGCAAATTCATTACCATAAAATGTTTATTTAACAAATGAAGTATGAAGCCAACGGATACTGATCACATGGGCAGAAAGTTGTAGAAGTTCAATTTGTGCGGTATCAACTCATACATGGCCATTAAATAGCATAGAATAAAATGGACTCCATAGATATAAATCATATTTCTTTACAAAGTATTTTCAAAGTTCAAACTGCCATCCCAGAGAGACTTTATACAAAGATCATTTACAACAAATAAAAGTGATGACATATCAACAGACAGCATTTGAAGATTTATACTCGCTTTAACACCTAAAAATAGCACTTTTATAACCTTTCAGAGTAATTCTTCTAGAGAATCAAATTGGATCCTTAAATAGAATAAAATGAAGTGTTAACTTACCTCTAGCATCCCATCGTATTGCTCCAGCTTTTCAGTCATCAGTGAGGAATCCACACCAAGTATATGACCCGCATGATCCTGGGAATAGCACATTCAGTATAATAAATTTAATCTGTGAGCAAAAATCAAAGGCTACCAAATAAAAAAAAAAAAAAAAGAATTATACGTGCAAATATAAGGACTATTAGTAAATTTCAAATGAATCGTCTGGAGGTATCATATAACAAAATAATCAGACAAGGAGGGATAGCAATACACAGAAGAGATGCATTAAAAATGATAAGTGACCTAGGACAAGCACTGGCTTTTCTTAGTAACTTTAAAATGACATTTGGTGTAGAATGTAAATTTTGCATGCAATTTGGCTATTGATTTTTAGTGTTGAAGAAGGGTGAAGAAAAGAATAGGGTTGGACTCCAAATAGGGCTCTAAATAAAACATACAAAAGGGTGTGCCCATTATAGTGCCATGATTATTGGACACATTCCCCAACACAGTTAAACTTTTCTAGTACCTTCTTTGTAGGCTAGAAAACTCACATATATTATACAAGCATTGTTGGCAATCCAGAAAGTATATGCTAACTTTCAAATAGATCAACTAGTTTGAAAGTTGGAGTGCATTTTGCAACAGCATCACAATCAAACTTACACCCACGATAACACATAAGACAACTAGAAAATGAGATCCCCTGGAGCACAATCACAAAATTCTCAAAAACATTTCACCATGTTGTCTTTTTTGAGATTGGAGTGTTTCAAAGATTAACATGAGGGTTCATCTACTGTTCACGTAAAAAAAGATGATGAAAATTTCTTTTTGCACCAGATTAGAACCCAATTTTAATAGACTTATTGGAAAGTCCCATTGGTGTGCATCCAGCAGGAATTGAACCATTTAAGCTCCATTAACACCACCACCTCCACAACCTCACTAAGATATAGACAAGCATTTTAGCTGATTAAATTGTCCATAGCTATACTACTAGCAAAGAGCTCCGCATCTCCAGACAACCACCATCACAACCATGATACCCCCATAGTACCTTGTTCAAGCTCTAAATTGCTTTTTGATGTGCATACGAAAGATAGACATTTGTGTATGAATATGTAGTTGCACAAAAAGACAACATGAAATTATTGAAGGCAAAGTTCATGAGTTGTATGACAGTAAAAAGAGAGTCTTAGAGAGCCAAGGAGTTTTGATGAAGTAACTGCAGAAAACTTTAATTCTTACAAACTGAACCAGCTCATAAAGATTTTAAAAAAAGATAGTTTATTGCACAAATACTCTTCAAAAACAAAAATTTACCATATATATATAGATATAGAAAAAGGACATTAGAGAGTGAAACATACCACACCAAGAAAATGTGCAATAAGTACATCCCAGTCTTCACGGTACAAGGAAGGGAACAAGTGTTCAATACACCCATTGTCCACCTGGAAAAAGTATTATGAAATTTGCTTGGAGGAACAAATACTAATACAATGGTAACTGATTCAATCATACAAGTCCTTTTTACAATCAAAAAAATAAAAATAAGCACATGAGAAAATGACATAAACCGAAACTCACCGTATGGAGATCTTTAACATTGAAGGAGGGAAAGGGATAAGATGTATGGAAATGATCAGGAAACAATTGCACCCATGTATCATCACCCATCATCACCACCCTCTTCCCATTTCGAGCCAACTGTGAAATATTCAAAGTGAAAAAGTGAGGATAAATAAAATTTGAAAATGAATCAAGTTATACGGCAAAACAAAACAAAACAAACTGTACAGCCAAAAGTTAAAGCCTTGTAGACTTGTGCAGCAGTCAATTTATGACAAAACAGCCATACCTGATATATAAAGTTATCTTCAACAATTGCTGGCGCACCAAAGCTATTACCCACGTCAATAAAAGTTGGAAGTCCACCAGTTGTTAAGCCCTAAAAAAAGTGACACCATACAAAATACTTTCACTTAACCTAGAGAAACTAAATCGACATTATCTGATTCCTTTAAAACTAAAAGTATAAATACAGCCATTGATCCTCAAATACAATGATTATACAAAGCTGTCATTTGTGTTCCTAAGCTATTACACAATATAATATCAATCTTTCTAGTGTTTACTCATCACACTACTCAGTAAAGAGCTTCAAATAGAAAACTTGTTCCACATTTAGAGGAAATGATCTACCTTTAGACGTTGCAAGCTTGTGGTAGGTGGATCCGCAATTGCTTTGAAAATCTTAGCAGACAATCCAGGTTTACTTGCCAATTTCTGCAGTACTTGTAATTTGTCCATCCATGGTTTTTTCTCTTAAAAAGGGAGCAGAGGAATAAAGTTCATTATAACAAGAAGAAAAACTGAGACAACTACATATTATGAGGTTCAAACAAGCAAAAAACCAATATTCCCAACAACAAAATGCACAAAGGATCTTTGAACTTAAATCCTGTAAAAACAGTAAGAAATTCAATCTCAATCTACATAGAAAATTCTGATAGAGCGTACCTTCAAAAATTGAACTGGGAGCAACGAAATCAAACCTATTCCAACAAAAAAGACAAAATAGCACCCATATGGGAAAAAAAAAAGAAAAAAAGAAGCCCATTATTACCTAATTCAAACTGATTACTAACACAGAGATAACAACACCTAATAAGGGATCCAACTAAATTTACGAAATAAAACAGTACACCAGCTTTATAAAAGAAAACACTTTAAACTTCCAAACAGACATTACATCAAACTACCTGAGAGCATCAAGAATAATAATGACAACACGATCAACTGCAGGCTTATTCCAACATCCTTGACCTTGAATAGGAGGATCAACGGATAGATTTAGATTATGATCACGAGGGCCATTTATTTTCTCATGATTTTGCTGGTCTGAGACTAAGGGGGACAGGCATGGAGATTGGAGAATGTCTGAGCATTGGCTATACTGAGATAGTTCAGTACGAGTGAGAAGAAAGCCTCTAGTAAACAAAGCAATGGCAGTAATGTGAAGTAGCATTATTCCAAAGAAAACAGCAAACGCCCATTTGCGCCAACCCGAATTCTCACCCATTGGAGCACTACCTTTTCTCTGACAATGGGATCAGAACTCGAAATTTGTTCAACCAGAAAAGCTATAACATATGTTAAAGTCAAGGGGAAGAAAAAAAACAATCTACGAATTTGAAGTGTAATGTACCGAATATTGGGTGTAAAATCAAGGCGGCGAAAGAGGAGGAGAAGGCGGCATTGCCGAGTTTGGGACTGGGGAGGAAATTGAAACAAAAGAAAACTTTTTCTCTTTTTGGCTTAGTTGTCAATTAATATGTATATGTTCTAATATTTTAAAATAATTTTTATATTCATGAAATTTTTTTTATCACACAATATTCATGAAAAAACGCAAAAACATGTAATTTATACACATTTTTAGGTTAATTATGTTTGCCACCTCTAAGGTTTAAGACATAATTTTGTGTTTATGTTTGGTCATAATACTAATATGGAATCTAATAGAGTTTGAAATTCATAATTAGGCAGTAAAATTCAAAAAGGATTAGTTATATGATTTGAAAATTTATTAAATTATGTAAACTTTTTGAAAATTTGCTGAATTTTTATTCTTGACCCCCTTATAAGCAGCTCATGTAATAGACTTTTTACCCTCATTTTGACAAGACAGTCCAAAATATATTGTGTTTAAATGTTAAAACATCTGCACTTTAGTCCTAAATATTTAGAAAATAATTATATGTAACAGCTTTACTAGCTTTAATAGAAAGTCATAATCACTAGTAATCACCTTGCCAAAGTCAATAATTTGCAAATTTTGAGACTAAAAATGTAAATTTTTTCGTTTTTTTTTAATTCTTAATGTTCTTGTTTGGTTGTTTTTTCATTTTTTTTTCCTTTTCTACTTTCTTCTTTGTCCACATGGGTGACAAATGGGTATATTGGGGAGGCGTTTGTTTAGTGAGTTTGGGAAGAGTTTGGAATGAAATGAGGTAAAAATAGGTGGTGTTTGGTTGAGGGGGATGGGTTTAGGAAAAGCATTGTGGGTGGGTTTTGTTAAAATCCATCCAATTGATGGGTTTGTAGGGAAAGGTTTCGGAGAAGGCTCAAAACGACGTTCTTTTGAAGCAAAATTAAATAAAAAAAATTTCAATGCTGACATGCTCGTCAATTGTCAGCGTTGATGTAGCGCGCGCCCATGTCACGGGGGTTGCAAACCTCAAATGGTTTGCAATCCCCATTTTATTTTATTTTTTTTAAAAAAAAATTTCACTAAATTGTAAAAAATATTTTTCTCTACAAATTGACATGCACTTTAACTATTTTTTGAACAAGATATAATTTGTTAAATATCATATAATGTAAAATAATAATATTTTTATTATTGTTTTAATATAAAATTTATTAATATTAATATTAAATTTTAATTTTAATATAAAATCTCTTCCATTCTATTACAAAATAATACCAAACAACATAATTACTATCATTCTATTCTATTCCAAACATTTCTTTTTATTAAATCTATTCCATTACTAAATCCACCGTTTATACTAGGTGCCCCTGGATCACTCAAAGATTATAAAATTTTGATCGTTCAAATTTGAATTGGGTTAAACCCAATTTAATCCTATAGGTTAAAATTATTGATTTTAAGAAATTAAAAAGGCAGCAAGTCAATCGAATCATGGCCAAGTTATTGAATTTGCTTGGAATATAACTCACCGGTCACTAGGGAATGGTGGCGGGAGACAACGGTGGCTAGGGACGGCTTTTTTAATTTCAAAAAATTTATAATTTTAACCATTTGAATTCAGATTAGGTTTAATTCAACTAACTTGTAAAATTAGAAATTATTATTCATCACATAACCCATATTGTAACGCCCCAAACTAACAGACTCGCTCAATAACTTTTGAATTTTCGTTTTCACTAATCTAAAATATTTAAAGCAAGTTATTACTAGTCTATCATGTGGGATCCTATATACATTCTTATCATTTATTAACTTTCCAATGTGGAATTGGGATAGCACACATCTGATCCAATCAAATAAATAAAAAATAGTGGGATAGTTAAGTTGGGTTTATTTTGCCACTTTTAATCGGTTTCGGGTGTGATTTATTTGAGAATTTTTATATTGGAATGTGTAAAAATTTTGATGAGAATTTTTTATGAGAAAAAAAGGTACTTGAGAGGATTTTTTTTTTTTAAATTATGTGCAGAGAATTTAGAAGTGTAATTTTGAAATTTTAAAATAAGATAAAACGGTATTTAGATATTTTGTTTATATTTGAAAAAAAGTTAACTTTTGTACGTGAGTATTAATCCAAACTTAACATGAGACTAATTTTTAAAATCCTATATGTAGGCATACTAAATGTTTATGTCATACCATTTAACTTTCGTAATATGTTCGTGTAACACCATCTAACTTTCTCGTGGTACCTATTGAATTTTCATTTACAGTCATACATTCATGTGATTCTCATCATCAACTGTATATTCAAAACCCATAAGTGATTGAGTAAAAATATTTTCATGTAAAAAAAAAAACCCAAAAAATAAACAAAAGATTTATAAGACAAGCCGGTGGGCAAGAGTTGGGCAACCTTAAAATAAGCCTTGAACGAAAGTCTTATTTGATTAGATTGTTCCTTACTTTTTTTTTTTTTTTGAAGGAAGTAATTCATTACTTAATAACCAAGTTACATCATATTGATGCGGGAAGTACATTTTGCGCAAGATTATGCGCCTTGAGGACCTCCGATCTAGGGACTTTAAACATAACACAACAATTTAAGTGGGAAACTAATTGCCGGATATCCATGGCAATAGATTTTACCTGAATGTCTGCAGTTTCTGGACTCGCTAGAGCTTGGAGTGCTAACAACGAATCCGTTCTGAATCTGACTCTGCTCCAACCTTTAAGGACTGCCTCTCTTGTTGCCTCTAAGATTGCCATAAGCTCAGTTTGTAGGGCAGAAGCCGCATAAAGTTGCTTCGAGCAGGAAGATAAGATGCAATTATCTGCGGTGTCTAGTGCTATCCAAGCAATTGCAGCTGCATATGGGTCCTTGTTTTTTTCCTTGTAAGCCCCATCAGTAAGTATTGTTACTGAGTGTCCACCATCATTCTCAATATTACCTTGACCTCCGTTCCATCTGATATGCAAATTTCCTACAAGGTTTCAGTAAGACAGTAACAGCCTTATTCGGTTAGGACTACCACGCTCTAATTCAATTTACTCCAATTTTCATTCTGAATTAGATAATAAATATAAATTTCATCAATTACTATTATTATTATTATTCTTACAAACTTAAAATTACGTTTGTGGCCGCAAATTTTTTTTTTAATAAAATTTTATTTTGTTAAACACTCAATTAGATCAATTGACTCCTAAATCACAACCGACCGCAATGGAATGAGGTCATATTAATTAATTTTTAACTGAATTTCTCAGTGATTTGCTTTTACATAGTATGAGATATTGAAAAATAATCCCCTTAATTATCTAATATTATTTTACTTGGTTGATGTCACATCATGAATTTTTATATTGAACATCATTACTATTAATTAATTAATTTTTATTAATTTATGTTCAACTATGAACCATGGAGAAAATTCGATAAAATATGAATGTTAAGTGATGGTAGAGGTATACGGTGTACATTATTTTCTTCTTTAAATAAAACGATAGGTTTTTTTTTTTAATGTCTAGTTATTTTTTATTAAAAAAAAATTTCCCATATTTCGCATTTAAAATATTTCTTTATTTCAAAACAATAAACATTTTTTATTGCTATTTTTTTTTTAGTTACTGTAATCAACACTTTTTTTTTATCAACGAGAAACTTGTCTGGCAAAAAAAATTCAAAGTTCTTCGTTATTAAAATTTTAGAATAAAAAACTTTTTAATTTTCATACCACAAATATTTCAACAAAAATTTGCAACCTACCATCAACAACAAAAGATTATTACTAAAAGTGATACCAAATCTAACCATTAAACTTATCAAACTAAAGAGAAAGATTGAGGAACATATCTCTATTCATTTAAACAATTTTCAAATCTTTAAAGTCTGAGTAAAAAATACAATTGAATAAGGCTACTTCATAGGCTATTTAAAGTCCATTTCGTGTGACAATCGAATAAAGCTATTTCACACACGTCTAATGTTTTATATTCTTTTTATGATAATTCACAAAAATAAATAATTAAGCCTAGTAAAAGTTAATTCGCCCTTTACAATATAATATTTATATATATATATATCATCATATCATCATATCCTCACACACACACATGCATATATCATATTTGTTTCCATAAGTGTCGCACTCAAAAAAAAAATAAAAAATTGCTAACTCGTTAAGTGACGAAACCAGCATCTAATACCTAACATTATCAAAACTAAACCACTTGATTAATTTAACTGCCACAATAAACAAAAGTTAATTAATTGAAGCACCAATGGCAATGAGTGACAAAATCAAAACTTGGAAGCAGCCACAAGTGACGAAATGAGAATGCAGGAAATTATATGGGCTTTGGGTGAATACATTTCTTTTCCCCTTTCTTTTCTCAAAACATTTCCTATTTTATATTAGCCACCAATATTATATTCCCAACCTACCTTGTTTTCATTTTCTTATGTGTTTGATTACTTGTTAGAATTGCTTGCAAATTGAATATATTTGTATACATTTTAGTTTAAACTTTAAATTGATTAAATTTTAATGAGTAATTGATTAAACAAGGAGAAAAACAATGACATTTCATTTACTTTCCATTATTCAAATCTAAAAATTTAACTGGGGAAATATTGAGTGCATAAGGCCAATTAAAAAATTTTAATTTTAATTTTCTTTTTTGTGATTGTTTATTGCATGGCCGATATATATATTTTTTTCCATTGAACCCTTCCCTGACAGTTTTTTTAATCGCCTTTTGACTTTTGTTATTTGAGAGAAAGGTGCAACGGTAAAGAATATTCCCATCTGTTTCATTATTTTCAATTCATATTTCCCCAAAGTAATTGCGTAAATCAATAGTACAAACTACAAACTGTACTATGAAAATGAAAATGCATAATTGAAAATTCATTCTTCATCACTTGCTCATCCAGACATCAAAGTAACAGCTGTTTTACCATTAAAACAGATGGTAAAACTAAAAATCATAGATATTTATTGGCAAGTGGTAATAGTCTAGCAGAAATGAATACTTTGTCAATGAACTAATAAAAGTATTCATTAGGGTTTGGAAAGTTTCAAACAAAAAGGTATATTTATTTGGCACTCTATCACCATTTGCCAATGAAATAATAAAAGTACTCATTAGGTTTGGAAAGTTTCAAATAAAAAGGTATATTTATTTAGCACTCTATCACCATTTGCCAATGAACTAATAAAAGTATTCATTTATGCTAAACTATTACCACTTGCCGATAAATCTTTATGATTTTTAGTTTTACCATTTGTTTTAATGGTAATTTTAGTGCCAATAAATATCTCTGATCAAATGGGCGCGGCCCATTTGCTGATGAGCAAACCTAGGGATATGTTTGGAAAGGAAAATCTCATTTGCAAATAATAAAATTCTTAAATAAAAATAAATTATTCAAACACATTTTTATTTCAAAATTTAGAATTCAATTTTTTCTACCCAAATTTCTCTCACATAATTTAAAAAAAACTTTCCTCTTATTTTTCCCTTCAAAAAACTTTTTCTATCAAAAAATACCCACTAAAATTTTCACACATTCGAATACAACTTTTTCCATTTACAAATAGAAATGTCCTTGCCCAAACGGACCTAAGTTATGATATTCCAATAAAAGTATTCAAACATCTTTTACGTGAAGAGGTGTCAACTATGGTCATGACAATGATTTTGATCACATCAAAAGATGTTTGATGTGTTGGTGGCAATTACTAAAAATCAACGTAAACCAAAAAATATATTTGAGGGCGTTGCAGAGGATAAATATTGATCACGAGTTCTGTCTTCGCAATTACCATCGTTGTCTGCCCATGTAAAAACAAACACTACCATCATTGCCAAACTCAGCCATCTATGCTTTGAAAAACAGGCGCTAGACGACCATCGCCTTGTCGTTGTTGTGGACAATGTTAGAAACGTGCAGCTGATCGATTGCGTGTAGGATGTCTTGGTTTGGATTAACAAATTAGTAATTTTTAAAGTCTTCCAACGTTGTTTTGGTAGATGAAGCCGCGCTCTATCTCAATCTCATGGCACTATAAATATGTGCATCTTCTGATCCCTCAATGTGCCAAAAACGAAAGATTTTAAGTTACAAAAGAGTGAGTGTGAAATCAAGGAGATGGTGAGGATGATGATGATGATGATGAGATTGCAGGCAGCAGTGCTTCTGGCGATTATGGTCATGACCATTGCCCCATTGGGTCATGGCCTCCCCGATGACCAAAGTCCTGAAGCTGTAGAAAAATGGTTCAAACAATTTCCTCAAGCAAGACCCAGGTTGACAAAGCTTCACTTCTATCTTCACAACATTGTCAGCAAGAACCCTCCGGCCAGCGCCCCAGTTGCTCAGGCCAGCACTACCGCCTCATCGCCCACGAGTTTCGGTTTAGTCAACGTCCTGGATGGTCCATTAACATGGAGACCGGATTCAGAAGTCATTGGCTATGCTCAGGGGCTCTTTACTTTTTCTTCACAGGAAGAAAAGAGTACCCTTATGACTCTTAACTTCGTGTTCACCGACGGCACGTACAAGGGCAGCACTCTCAGTGTTCTAGGGCGGAACCCGGTAACTGCAAAGTACAGGGAGTTTCCGATAGTGGGTGGTTCCGGTGATTTCCGGCTAGTAAATGGAATCGGCACCGCCAGCTCTTACTATGTGAATGCCACCACAGGAGACGATATTCTTGAAGTCCAAGTGATTTTCTACCGTTACATTCTGCCTCATGATATCTATTAATATGGTGCAGCTGAATGAATGACTTGTATCCGATCCGTTTGATCTCTGCATGTGTTGCTGTACTTGTATTGTTTGTACTGTGTTTTTCTACGAGGGTAGGTTCTAGATACTACTTCCTCGAATCGTATTGTACTTTTATAATTTATGTCAAATAATAAAAGATGGGAGGAACGTCATGTCAGTCAATCCCCTTCAACCACAAAGAGAAGAATAAAAGCATTACTCCCTATTAACAAAATAATAATAATAATAATTTAAAATTTTTCCTTGGTTTCAATAAACAAAAAAGTTTACTTTTTTTTTAGTAAAATCCTTATATTTCTTCTATCATTTATCATTTATAATTTAAAAAATAAAAAAATATATATTTAATAAAAAATTTAATGTATTGTGTCTTATAATTAATAAAAAATTACGTTACAGGTGACAAAATCTATAGTTTCAATGGATACTTAATGGAATAAGAACTATTGGAATCCATATAATATTAAAAATACCCATTGGAAAAAAATGAGAGAGTTATTATTGGATAAAATTTTATCAAGTGGATTATGGAATATCCATGGATGCCAATGAAAGAAGTTAAATAGGTAATTATGAAGTAATGTTGACTAATTATTAGATAATGTTAAATAATTGATGAGTAATGATAATTTATTTTTTTAATTTTAAAATATATTTTTGAATGTATTATTAATAAATAATTTTTTTATTTTAAAATCATGATAGTCGTTGATAGTCGAACCATTGTCGGATTGCTAGTTGACTATCGCCAATTACGGGCCTGTAATTCGAATTCTAACCAAATTCCTGTGACTATGTCAGAATTTGGCCGGTTGTCGGTCCAATGGTAGTTCGACCAAGACGGCTACTATTTAATTCATAACAGAGAATTTTAATGAGATTTCAATACAAATTGAGAAATTTTAATTCTATTAAATTCCATTCTCATATAATCCTAAAATTTAGTGAGAGTTATATTTCTCATTTTCCATAATTTTCTACTTATTATAAATTCTACCCAATGTTTACTCATTCCTTCTCTATTGCCACCCTAAAATTACACATAAAAGTCTTATACAGAAATTAATTATCAAAAAAGATTTCATCAATCTAAATTTAAATAAAAATATGTATTTTAATAAAAATCATATCTTTCAATCCCACAAAGTATAATAATACTTGTTGATGATGAGTAGTTGCTTAATGTCTCCTCAGGAGACGATATTGTTGAGATCTATATGATTTTCCACCGCTATACTCCTTCCGATGATGAGTTTTACTGTTTTAGTGTGCTCTTTTGCCCACTCACCCAAATGTACCCATACCCATTTGATCTCTACAGCTACATGTGTTCAGTAGTTTTATTGTATTGGTTTTTTTTCTTTGGGATGGCGGGTTCCAAATACTCTTCCTTCATTTGTATTACCTAACATTGTCTTTTTTCTCTCTAATTAGAATTTAGTGTTACAGGGAAGTACAACAAGGGCGGCTGCCCAATTTTCTCTCAAAATCACTGTTTCTATGGGCGATTTGCGGTGCGAAAACGGTGCGACCGTTGCACTGTAGCTACTGTAGCTACAGTGCAACGGTCACAAATTTGATTTTTTTTTTTTAGATATTGCCATCTCTCCAGCCGGTAGTAGCGGAATCGTCTAGCTATTCAACGCTTAGCGGCAGTAGTTCGGCGGCGGTGCTATTCAACATCTGTAGTTTGGCTTTCACGGATCGGCATGAGGTGATAGTTAGAGATTAAGTTCTAGTTTCTTTCATCACAGGCCATATGTAGTGGGTCAATTGAGTTGTGTAGTATCATTTTTGTGTAGTATTAGTGACTCAATATAACCGGGTTTTTGTACTTTTGGTTGAGCCTAGGCTATCTAGGTTTTCAACTTGTGTCGCTCTGCGGTTGGCTCTGCCCCTTGAGAGCTTTTTGCCCTTTTGATGGCCTTTGTTTTCGTGGGTTATAATGTTGTTCTCAGTAACGACACCACGAAACTCTCTAAGCCTTTGAGGCTATGTACATTGGCCATTGTGCCCTTTTATCAATTTACTATCGTTTCAGTCAAAAAAAAAATAGAATTTAGTGTTAAAAAAACAAGGGTTGAACTTTCTAAATGATACTTGTTTATAATGCCCACTCAAAGAGTGGAGAGTGACTAATTAAAATTTCCAAATTTTAATTTTTTTGTGTTTTTTACAAATTTAAAATTACATTCTATTTTTTTTAAATTTGAACTATATAATTCTTTTGTTAAAATAATTTAAAAGTAACATACATTTTTATACTAACAGTGCTAGTTAAAATATTAATATGTTATTTTTTGTTAAAAAAAAATTGTTGGTATAGACCAATATGTAGAAAAATCAACATTACATAAAAAGGTGATTTCTATTGGAACTATTGAATTAATGCAATAGACTTTAAAATTCTAATAATTAGATATATTATTAGTTATTGTGTTTGCTTGAACCTAAATGATTTTGATATTTTATTTTTAATTACTTTTGTGATGATCAATCTAAAATATGTTATTCATAAATATATATATAAAAAATCTCTTGTTAGATTTTTGACAATTAATAATAAATGAAAACAAGTTAACTAAATTTTAATATTATATTTCATAGTGTTTTAATTTTACATTAACACATAGAATATATATTTGCAAATAAAAAAGTAAATTGATAGGAATACTTATAAGAGTGATAGAACTTAAATTGTGCATAACCTTTCCCAATTTTACATTGGTTATAGAGTGAAATTGATTAAATTTGTTATACTTTTTGTTTTAGATATGGAAAGTGGAGAATTGGAGAAAAAGATGACGAAAAGCAAAGTTTTGTGAAGAAGTGTGACCAGAAGAATTCAATCTTTTAGGCATGGGCACGTTAGTAGATTAAAAGTTTAAGCATAATACTTTTCGTTGTCTGCCATGAGCGCACCTAATGAACTGACAGGTCGGGCGAAATTTTCATCAAGAAGAGGAATTTATGAGTGATTAATTGCAAGACGGAAAGGGAATATTGCAACAAGTTTTTAGGAAACAAGTCTTTTATTTTAGTTACAAATATTTATCTATTCTTGTTATCTTTCCCTTTTAGAATAGAATAGTATTTGGTTTTTAGTAACTCTTTTAGAATTGTTATCATTACCATATTTTAGGAGTTATATTTTATTATAAAAGGCGAACCCTAAAGGTGCCAAAATCATAATCAAGCAGCAGCCTCCATTATCTTTATCACACCTTCTTCACCTTCTTCTTCTTCTTCTTCCACCTTAGAATAGCAATTTCTAAGAAAAAAATTCAAGGAGTTATGTATGCTACAATGAGTGGCTAAACACTTATTTTCTGATTCAAGGGAATGACTGATTTCAATTGGAATCACTGTGAGGTTTTGTGCTTAAATTTATAAGTCTTACTTTTAATTCAAGTACTTGTTGATTCTTGATCCAATTCCTATGAATAATTGGTGTTGGTTAATCTGATAAATTAATTCTTCATCCTTTATTCTATTGCTATATCTATGAGTTCAATTATCTATAATTGTCATGAATGAGCGGTACAAGTAGTAACTAACTTAATTATATTTATAACTTGAAATATGCATGCTTAGCCTAGGAGAATCAACGGGACAAGATTAATTTACTGCAGCTATCTCGGTTATTTAATCTTGGTTTGACTGTTTCCATAGATCTTAATGCTATCATTAATTTGATATGGAATGATATCGTGCCCAATTAATTAATGATAAGTTTTGATTTGGGTGCTAGGTTTGGTCAGTTATTTTAGAAAAACAGAAAATTTATTACAACTATCCTAATAAGTTTTCAAGTTAAATATTTGAATTTGCAAGAAAATTATTTGTGACCTATGATCGGTGATGTAATTGAATGAGATCAACCCGTAGATCGAAAGTTCAGTAAATTTGGTATTTTTCTCTATTTTTTTGTTTGGTAATTTGTTAGAATTTGATTAGTAGCTATTTTATTACAATCCCCTTCCCCTAGTTTTTAATTTATTTTCAGTTGTTTCAAAATTTGGAATTGCACTTTTGGTTCCCTCGAGATTCGACCTGATCCGCTATTACTGCAATTTTAATTTGTAACCACTAGAGGCCAGTGATTAATTTTGATGATTTTGACAAGCCCCGTCAAAATTTTGATGTCGTTGTCGGGGAACAAATTAGTTCTCAAATTTTAATATTTTTTTTTAGTAATAGTTTCTTTTCTTATATGACCCGTGCTTCTCAAAAAGACAAATTAGAATACAATTATGAGATTGAGAAGACCGCATGCTAATTAAGGAAAGAGGCTAAGCAAAGAAAAGACAATTCATCTTCAAGGGTGAACATAGAAGAAGATATACTGAAAGTTGAGATAGTAGAGATAGGAGATAGAACACTAAAGGAGTTGGCTGCTCCTATTTTATATCAACAACCTTTTTGCATCCAATTTTCTGCTTTAGAAGTTGGTTTTGAACTAAAATCCAAATTAATTCATTTATTGCCTACTTTTTGTGGTATTGCAGGTGAAGACCTACATAAGCATCTAAAAGAGTTCCACGTTGTCTGTTCAACTATGAAACCTTGGGGAGTGTCTGAGGAACAAATCAAATTGAGGGCTTTCTCTTTTTGTTTTTTCTTTAAATAGCTATAAAAAAATTGTAGTTTATATCTATGCCACGGTTTAGACAAAAAGGAAATAGGATTTTTATCTGAATACTGTCTGTCCACCAATTTTTTGGAAATTCGGTTTCCGACAATTGAACACCATTATAGGTACATTTAATATGCATTACATATACCCCTAGTAGTCAATTTTGAGCCTTAACATTTCTTTATTGTAACACCTCATTGTTTAGTCTTAAACCTTTGTCCTTGTTTACCATTGTTGAATCCTTTATCAAAAATATGTGGGAATGAATTGTATGATGAACATTTTGTTGTATGTAGAAAAAAAAAAGGAAAAAAAAAAGAAGAAAAATAGTGAAAACTATCCCTTGTGAATATGAAAATTGGACGAGTTTAGTATTCTCCATTGTATGCAAGTGGTCCAAATATGCTATGTAATTGCCAAAAGGGGATAACATTACTTGGAATGAAGGAAGTGGTTCTAATGTGCTACAAATATAGCGTTAGTGAGTCATGCAAGGAAGTTCTCACATAACTTGATTTGTGTAACCTAAATTTTCCTTTCTTTTTGCCAACCTTTATCTAAACTCCTTTACAACCCTTGTACATTTGATTTTTGCGTGGATTCATGTTTAATTAGTGGCGGAGATGTGATATATAAACAAGCCTATGGTAATAACATGCGATGATTGACTTGAGTGCTAAATGAACTCCTAAACACTTTGACTAATTAGAGTGCAACCTATGAGAGGGTATCAAATTTGTTGCATTTCATTTTGATGAAATTGTTGAAATTGATGAAATGCATATGTTTTGTTTAGAAAAATCATGCTATGAATACTTGTTCTTTGGATTGCTATTCCAACTTGGATTTCTAATGCGTTATGACTTTAAGTTATTTGTGGATGAGTTGAAAGAAGGGAAGGGACGGAGAAGATATTGGATATATTAATCTAGTGCATGCTTGAGGACAAGTATGGTTTAGGTGTGGGGATTCGATAGAACTTAAATTGTGCATAATTTTCCCCAATTTTAGGTTGGTTATAGAGTGAAATTGATTAAATTGGTTATACCTTTTGTCTTAGATATGAAAAGTGGATAATTGGAGAAAAAGGGGACAAAAAACAAAGTTTTGTTAAGAAGTGCGACCAGAAGACTTCAATCTGTTAGGCATGGGAACATCAGTGGATTAAAAGCTTAAACAGAAGACTTTCTGTTGTCTGCTGTGGGCATGCCTAATGAACGGATAGGCTGGGTGAAATTTTCATTAAGAAGAAGAATTTATGGGCAAATAATGGCAAAAAGGAAAGAGAATATTGCAGCAAATTTTTATGAAACAAGTCTTTTATTTTAGTTATGAATATTTTCCTATAAAATTTGGTTTTTAATGACTCTTTTAGAATTGTTATCATTACCATATTTTAGGAGTTATCCTTTATTATAAAAAGGAAACCCTAGAGGTGCCAAAATCATAATCAAGCAGCCGCATCCATCATCTTTATCACACGTTCTTCTTCTTCCACTTTAGAATAGCAATTTTTTAGGGAAAAAATTTAGGGAGTCATGTGTACTATCAGGAGTGGCAAAACATTAATTTTCTGATTGAAGGGAAAAATTGATTTCAATTGCAATCACTATGAGATTTGGTGCTTAAATTTATAATTCTTGCTTTTAATTCAAGTATTTGTTGATTGTTGATCCAATTCCTATGAATAATTGGTATTGGTTAATCTGACAAATTAATTCTTCATCTTTTATTCTGATGTTATCCATGAGTTTAGTTATTCATAATTGTCATGAATGAGTGGTATAAGTAGCAACTAGCTTAATTATGTTTATGACTTAAAATATACATGCTTAGTTTAAGGGAATCAACGGGGCAAGATTAATTTACTACAGCTATCTCAGTTGTTTAATCTTAGTTTAACTATTTTCATAGATCTTAATGCTATCATTAATTTGATATGAAATACTATCGTGTCTAATCAATTAATAATAAGTTTTGATTTGGGTGCTAGGTTCGGTCAATTATTATAGGAAAATAGAAAATTTATTCTGGGCTCGGTCAATTATCTTAGGAAAACATAAAATTTATTACGGTTATCCTAATAAGTTTTCAAGCTAAATATTTGAATTTGTAAGATAATTATTTGTAACCTATGATTGGTGATACAATTGAACATCATTACTAAGAATTTTTTTTTCTTTTTTCTTTCTTTCTTTTGAGTAATTATCGAAATTCACATGGATTTTATGTTCAACTATTAACCATGGGGAAAATTCGATAAAGCCGGTGGACAAATATGAATGTTAAGTGATGGTGGAGGTATACGGTGAACAGTATTTTCTTCTTTAAATAAAACGATAGGTTTTTTTTTTGTAATGTCTAGTTATTTTTTATTCAAAATTTTTTTCTATTTTTAGTATTTAAAATATTTCTTTATTTCAAAATGATAGCCATTTTTTATTGCTATTTGTTTAATTACTGTAATCAATACTTTTTTATCACGAGAAACTTGCTTGGCCAGAAAAATTCAAAATTCTTCGTTATTAAAATTTCAGAATAAAAAACTTTTTAATTTTCACACCACAAATATTGCGACAAAAATTTGTAACCTACCATCAACAACAAAAGATTATTACTAAAAGTGGTACAAATCTAACCACTAAACTTATCAAACTAAAGAGAAAGATTGAGGAGCATATCTCTATTCATTTAAACAATTTTCAAATACAATTGAAAAAATACAACTGAATAAGGCTACTTTATAGGCTACTTAAAGTCCATTTCGTGTGACCATCGAATAAGGCTATTTCACGGTCACGCACGTCTAATGTTTTATATTCTTTTTTGATAATTCAAAAAATAAATAATTAAGCATATTAAAAGTTTATAGGCTATTTAAATACAATTGAATAAGGCTACTTTAAATAGCCTTATTTAAAGTAAAAAATACAATTGAATAAGGCTACTTTATAGACTATTTAAAGTCCACTTCGTGTGACAATCGAATAAGGCTCATATTATAAGACTCGGACCGGTTCAACCGGTGAATCGGTCTCTAGACCGATTCCAGTCACTCATTAACCCAGTTGGTTTTTTTTTTGTTACTTTGTTTCTTTTTTGAAAATATACAATTGATAACTTGAATGAGAATTTTATGCAAGAACTTTTTTAAATGTCAAAATTATGATCTTATCGAAATTAAGGTCAGTACGATGTGTGTTGTTTATTGTTTTTCTTATTATTTTACTTAGGATATGTTTGTAGTGTGATGTATTTGAGAAAAATTGTATTAGAATATGTGAAAATTTTGGTAGGTATTTTTTTTTGATAAAAAAAAGTATTTTAGAGAGAAAAATGAGATGGAAGATTTTTTAAAATTATGTAAAAGGAATTTGAGTGGGAAAATTTAAATTTTGAAATAAAAATGTGTTTGGAGTGTGATATTTTTATTTGAAAAAATGGCATACTTTTTCTATTTGTAAATAGAAATACCTTGTCCAAATATACCCTTAGATGACATTTCTATATCAATTTTTATGAGTGTGGATTTGGATTTTATTATGCTATTATGACAATATCAATTGTTTGGTTGCTTGTAAGTTAATATTTTATATTTTCTCTATATTTTGATATTATTTTTATTTTTTTATTAATTTTATAATTGACCCACCAGTTGAATCATTGGTCCGAAGCCTCGACCGGTTCAATGACCGGTCCGAGTCTAATAACTATGAATAAGGCTATTTCACGGTCACGCACGTCTAATGTTTTATATTCTTTTATGATAATTCAAAAAAAATAATTAAGCATATTAAAAGTTAATTCGCCCTTTACAATATTACACATATCATCACACACACACACATATATATCATATTTGTTTCCATAAGTGTCACACTCAAAAAAAGGAAAAAAATTGCTAACTCGTGTCTTTTTCTCTCTAATTAGGATTTAGTTGAGCTTTCTAAATAATATTTTTTATTTTACCAGCATCTTACACCTAACATTATCAAAACTAAACCACTTGATTAATTTATCTGCCACAATAAACAAAAGTTAATTAATTGAAGCACCAATGGCAATGAGTGACAAAATCAAAACTTGGAAGCAGCCACAAGTGACGAAATGAGAATGTAGGCAATTATATGGGCTTTTGGGTGAATACATTTCCTTTTCCCCTTTCTATTCTCAGTACATTTCCTAGTTTATATTAGCCACCAATATTATATTCCCAACATACCTTGTTTTCTTTTATTTTTTTTTTTTAACTTGGAGGTATCCCACATTCACTGAAAGGTGTATCCCGAACTCCACTCAACCAGGGTTCCTGATGACTTTGTCTGGACCCAGGAATCATCTGGCTACGGAACCCACAATGCAGGCGTGGAACTAATCCTTCAAGTCCCAATGGAACTCACCTCAAACTCCACTGAGGAACGGCAGTCAGGTTCGAACTCGGAATCTCACGGAAGAAAGCCTTCCGCGTTACCATCCGAGCTAGTCCCTGGGGGCCAACATACCTTGTTTTCCGGTGGGGCAATTTCTATTGGCTTTCTAGGACATGTCAACTTTTATTGGATAATTGATTAAACAAGGAGAAAAACAATGACATGTCAACTTTTAATGGATAATTGATTAAACAAGGAGAAAAACAATGACATGTCAACTTTCGAGAACATGTCAAATTTCTATGGGCTTTTTAATGCATATTTGATTAACTAGGGAAATATTGAGCGCATAGGGCCAATTAAAATTTTTTAATTTTAATTTTCTTTTTTTGTGGTTGTTTATTGCATGGCGGATATATATTTTTTTCCATTGATGTCTTGGTGTGGGTTAAAAAGTTAGTAATTTTTAAAGTTTTCCAACGTTGTTTTGGTAAATGAAGCCGCGCTCTATCTCACTCTCATTGCACTATAAATATGTGCATCTTCTGATCCCTCAATGTGCCAAAAACGAAAGATTTTAAGTTACAAAAGATTGAGAGTGAAATCAAGGAGACGGTGAGGATGATGACGATGATGCAGGCAGCAGTGCTTCTGGCGATTATGGTCATGACCATTGCCCCATTGGGTCATGGCCTCCCCGATGACCCAAGTCCTAAAGCTGTAGAAAAATGGTTCAAAGAATTTCCTCATGCAAGACCCAAGCTGACAAAGCTTCACTTCTATCTTAGCAACATTGTCAGCAAGAACCCTCCAGCCAGCGCTCAAGTTGCTGAGGCAAACATTACCGCCTCATCAAACACGAGTTTCGGTTTAGTCAAAGTCATAGATGCTCCATTAACATTGACACCGGATTCAGAACCAATTGGCTATGCTCAGGGGCTCTTTTCTTTTGCTTCACAGGAAGAAAATAGTACCGTTATTACTCTTAGCTACGTGTTCACCAACGGCACGTACAAGGGCAGCACTCTCAGTGTTCTAGGGCGGAACCCGGTAACTCCAAAGTACAGGGAGTTTCCGATAGTGGGTGGTACCGGTCATTTTCGGCTAGTAAACGGAATCGCAACCGCCAAGTCTTACTATGAGAATGCCACCACAGGAGACGGTGTTCTTGAAATCCACGTGATTTTCTACCGTTACATTCTGCCTCATCATATCTATGAATATGGCGCAGCTGAATGAATGACTTGTGTCCGATCCGTTTTATCCGTTTGTTCCGTACTATGTATTGTTTGTACTATGTTTTTCTACGAGGGTAGATTCTATATACTACTTCCTCGAATCGTATTGTACTTTTATAATTTATGAAAAATAATAAAAGATGGGATCATGTCAGTCAATCCCCCTCAACCACAAAGAGAAGAATAAAAGAATTACTCCCTATTTCCAAAAAAGAAAAAGAAAAAGAAGAGTTTAATTTAAAAATTTTCCTTGTTTTCAATAAACAAAAAAAGTTTACTTTTTATATAAAATTCTTATATTACTTCTATCATTTATCATTTAAAATTTAAAAATTAAAAAAAATGTATTTAATAATAAATTTAATGTATCGTATATTATAATTAATAAAAAGTTATGTTACAGGAGACAAAATCTATAGTTTCAATAGGTACTTAATGGGATGGGAACTATTGGACTTCATATAATATTAAAAATACCCATTGGAAAGAAATGAGGGGAATATTATTGGGATAAAATTTTATTGGGTGGATTATGGAATACCCATAAGTGCCAATGAAAGAAGTTAAATAGGTAATTATAAAGTAATATTGGGTAATTATTGAATAATGTTAAATAATTAATGGGTAATAATAATTTAATTAGTTTTATTTTAAAATATATTTAAATATATTATTAATAAATAATTTTTTATTTTAAAATCATCATGGCCATGAGTGGTTGAACCCCATCGGAGTGCTGGTTGACTATAGCCAACTACAGGCCTGCAACCCGAATTCTAGCAAAATTCCTACGACCATGTCGGAATTTGGCTAATCAACGGTCTAATGGTAGTTCGACAAAGGCGGCTACTATTTAATTCATAACAAAAAATTTTAATGGGATATCAATAGGAATTGAGAATTCTGATTCCATTAAATTCCATTCTTATCTAATCCTAAAATTTAGTGAGAGTTACATTTATCATTTTCAATAATATTATACTCATTATAAATCCTATCAAATTCTAACTCATTCCTTCTCAATTGCCTCCCTAAAATTACACATAAAAGTCTTACAAAGAAATTACTTATCATAAAAGATTTCATTTATCTAAATTTAAATAAAAATATGTATTTTAATAAAGATGATATCTTTCAATCCCACAAAGTATAATAATACTTGTTGATGATGAGCCGTTGCTTAATGTCACCTCAGGAGACGATATTGTTGAAATCTATATGATTTTCCACCGCTATACTCTTTCCGATGATGAGTTTGACTGTTTTAGTGTGCTCTTGTGCCGACTCAGACAAATGTACCTTTTTTTTTATCTGTACATCTACATGTGTTCAGTACTTTTATTGTATTGGGTTTTTTTAATTTTTGTGGAGGGTAGGTTCCAAATACTCTTCCTTCTTTTTTTTTTTTCCCGAGAAAGCGTTGTATTACCAAACATTGTCCTTTTTCTCTCCAATTAGAAGTTAGTGTTAAACAAATAAAAGTTGAACTTTTAAAATGATACTTGTTTTTAATGCCCACTAAAAAGAGTGGACAGTGACTAATTAAAATTTCTAAATTTTAATTTTTTTTTGTGTTTTTACAAATATAAAATTACATTATTCTATTTTTTAAAATTTATTTTTGAACTATATAATTCTTTTGTTAAAATAATTTAAAAGTAACATAATTTTTTATACTAACAGTGCTAATTAAAATATTAATAAGTTATTTTTTTGTTAAATAAAATTTGCTCGTATCGACCAATATGTAGAAAAATCAACATTACATAAAAAGGTGATTTCTATTGGAACTATTGAATTAATGCAATAGACTTTAAAATTCTAATAATTAGATATATTATTAGTTATTGTGTTTGCTTGAACCAAAATGATTTTGATATTTTATTTTTAATTACTTTTGTGATGATCAATCTAAAATATGTTATTCATAATTTTAAAAAAAAATCTCTTGTTGGATTTTTGACAATTAATAATAAATGAAAATAAGTTAACTAAATTTTAATATTACATTTAATAGTGTTTTAATTTTACATTAACACATAAATTAAATATTTGCAAATAAAAAAGTAAATTGATAGGAATACTTATAAGAGTGATAGAACTTAAATTGAGCTTAAGAGCATTTTCATTTTCTTGCTCTCAATTTTCTTTGTTGAGTGTTGTCAAATATAGTATGTTCATTATAGAACTTGCTTTGTTATACATGTCGAGATCACTTTGTGGATTTATACTTTGCAATGATAAGGGCAGCTAGGTTAGCCTAGTTAGACTCCCTAAAAAGCCATCCCAGTACATATACCCCTAGTTAGCCAATTTTGATCCTTAACATTTCTTTGTTGTAACACCTTATTGTTTAGCCTTAAACCTTTGTCTTTGTTTACCATTGTTGAACCCTTTATCAAGAGTATGTGGGAATGAATTGTATGATGAACATTTTGTTGTATGCAGAAAAAAAAGGAAAAAAAAACAAGAAGAAAAAAGAGAAGCAAAAGAAAAATAGTGAAAACCATCCCCTGTGAATATGAAAATTAGACAAGTTCAGTATTCTCCATTGTATACAAGAGGTCCAAATATGCTATGTAATTGCCGAAAGGGGATAACATTACTTGGAATGAAGGAAGTGGTTCCAATGTGCTACAAATATAGCGTTAGTGAGTCATGCAAGGAAGTTCCCCCATAACTTGAATTCTGTAACCTAAATTTTCCTTTCTTTTTGCCCACATTTACCTAAACTCCGTTACAACCCTTGTGCCTTTGATTTTTGCATGGATTTATGTTTCAGTAGTGGTGGAGATGTGATATATAAGCAAACCTATGGTAATGACATGCGATGATCAACTTGAGTGCTAAATGAACTCTTAAATACTTTGAGTGATTAGAATGCAACCTATGAGAAGGTATCAAATTTGTTGCATTTCATTTTGATGAAATTGTTGAAATTGATGAGATGCATATGTTTTGTTTAGAAAAATCATGCTATGAATACTTGTTCTCCGGATTGCTATTCCAACTTGGATTTCTAATGCGTTATGACTTTAAGTTATTTGTGGATGAGTTGAAAGAGAGGAGGGGATGGAGAAGATATTGGATATATTAATCTAGCGCATGCTTGATGACAAGCGTGGTTTAGGTGTGGGGGAGTCGATAGAACTTAAATTGTGCATAATTTTCCCCAATTTTAGGTTGGTCATAGAGTTAAATTGATTAAATTGGTTATAGTTTTTGTCTTAGATATGGAAAGTGGAGAATTGGAGAAAAAGGGGACAAAAAGCAATGTTTTGTGAAAAAGTGTGACCAGAAGACTTCAATCTGTTAAGCGTGGGCACGCCAATGAATTAAAAGCTTAAACATAAGACTTTCTGTTGTTTGCAGTGGGCACACCTAATGAACTGACAGGTTGGGCAAAATTTTGATCAAGAAGAGGAATTTATGAGTGATTAATTGCAAGAAGGAAAGAGAATATTGCAACAAGTTTTTAGGAAACAAGTCTGTTATTTTAGTTAGGAATATTTTTCTATTCTTCTTATCTTTTCCTTTTAGAATAGAATTAGGTTTTTAGTGACTCTTTTAGAATTGTTGTCATTACCATATTTTAGGATTTATCCTTTATTATAAAGGGAAAACCCTAGAAGTGCCAAAATCATAATCAAGCAACCGCCTCCATCATCTTTATCACACGTCCTTCTTCTTCCACCTTAGAATAGCAATTTCTTAGAAAAAAATTCAAGCAGTCATGTGTACTATCATGAGTGACTAAACACTAATTTTCTGATTCAAGGGAAAGATTAATTTCAATTGCAATCACTGTAAGGTTTTGTGCTTAAATTTATAATTTTTTATTTTAATTCAAATACTTGTTGATTCTTGATCCAAATCCTATGAATAATTAGTGTTGGTTAATTTGAAAAATTAATTGTTCATCTTTTATTCTATTGCTATCCATGAGTTTAGTGAGTCATAATTGTCATGAATGAGTGCTACAAATAGCAATTAGGCTAATTATGTTTATGACTTAAAATATGCATGCTTAGCCTAAGGGAATCAACAGGACAAGATTAATTTACTACAACTATCTTGTTTCTTTAATCTTGGTTAACTATTTTCATAGATCTTAATGCTATCATTAATTTGATATGGAATGCTATTGTACCTTGTCAATTAATGATAAGCTCTTATTTGGGTGTTGGGCTCGATCAATTATTTTAGGAAAACATAAAATTTATTACTGCTATCCTAATAAGTTTTGAAGTTAAATATTTGAATTTATAAGATAATTATTTATGACCTATGATCAGTGATGTAATTGAATGAGATCAACCATTGGATTGGAAGTTTGGTAAATTTTGGTATTTTTCTCTATTTTTCCGTTTGGTTATTTGTTTTAGTTATTTGTTAGAATTTGATTAGTAGTTATTTTATTACAATTCGCCCCAGTTTTTATTTTATTTTCAATTCTTTCAAAACTTAAAACTGCACGTTTGGTTCCCTCAGGATTCAACCTGGTCCACTATGCTGCAAATTTAATTTGTAATCATTAGAGGCCATAAAAAAGTAAATGCACATAGGTCATAAAATTTGCATATTGTTTTAAAAATTGAACTATTAGTTGCATTGGTACTTAAATTTTAAATAATAAAAAATAATATCTTTTTACTTGCATAATAAAAAAGTAATTTTTAACAAAATAAATTCAAATAAGACTTAAAATAAATAGTCTGAAGTAATAAAATTAATCTATAGTATAAAAAATTTACAAAAATCAATTACAAAGTTTAAATTATTATATTTAAAATAAAATAAATTACCGTGTATGCGAAGATAATGTAGGAAAAAAATAATTTGTAATCTATAAAAAACTTACTAACAAAAAGTTACTAGCTACATAATAAAAAATATTAATTTTTTTTAAAAATAAATTCAAATAATATTTAAAATAAGTAGTCCAAAAATTAATAAAATTAACATATACTATAGAAAATTTATAAGGTCAATTGCCACACTCTCCCAATAAAAATGTTAAAGAACCCCATTTTCCTAAACACTTCACACTAAAAGCTCAATTCTACCCTATCATAATAGCCATATCAAGTTTTAAAGCTATAAACCCCTTTGTTTCTTTCTGCTTAGAATATAAATATGGATACACTCGTGTGCTACCACCACATTATCCATGATCTGTCTCCTAGGCATAAAAGTTGCTTTGTTAGGGGTAATACATTTATGAATGTAGGTTTTCATCCTCTTAGCCATTATTTTAGATATAGTTTTATAAACTACATTACACAAGCTAATTGATCTGTAATGTGAAATAGAGCTAGGATTTCGACTTTTTGGAATGAGAGAAATCAATGTGTGGTTTATTTGTTTGAGCATTTTCTTATGAACGAAGAAATCAGTAATAGCTTTGCAAAAGTCTACCTCGATCACATTCCAAAAAAACTAAAAAAATAAGGAAGTCATATCATCGGGTCTTAGAGCTTTATTAGGGTGCATTTGAAAAAGAACATTCTTGATTTCATTTTTTTCCACTGGCCGAGTCAATCTTTGGTTCATTGCGTTGGTGATAGACAATGGTATACCTTTCAATCCTTTTTGATATAGTTACAGGCTTGATTAGGTGAACAGCTGCTCACAGAACTTTAGTATTGCCTCTTGCACCTCTTGTTAGGTCTCACACACTTGGCCATAAGCTCTTATCAATCTTTTAATTGTGTTTTGTCTCCTTTTATCAATTGTGGATGCATGAAAGTACTTAGTATTCTTGTCCCCTTCTTGTAAACATTGTATCATTGACTTTTGCCTCCTTTATGTTTCCTGTTCTCTATTAGCAATATTAAGCTCAATGTTCAGCTTGCTCAATTCCTTGTAATTTCGGTTCCCTCCCTGACTTCTCAAAACTTCCATTTGTCCCTTTAACCTTGATATTTTTTTAGTTGAGTTCATCTCTTACTTCTGGCTCCGTCGTAGCAGCTCTAACCGACACTGTTTAATTTTGGAACATTGCTTATAAATTGAAGTTCCTGTCTGCTCCCTTCCTCATGCTTCTTCGACCATCCTATGAACTCGTTCTTTTCTTATCCATCTTTTATCAAAGATAAATCTTCTTTTGTTGTTCTGCATTTCAGGTTCTGTGTTTAATAGGAGTAGTGAATGGTCTAAGGACAATTTTTCCACATAGTATACTTTAGCTTTTTGAAATTTGAACAGCCAACTAGGGGCTCCAAATATCTTGTCTAGCCTCTCCACCACATACCTTTCCCCTTCTCTATTATTGGCCCAAGTATACTTTCTCCCTACAAAACCTGTTTCTCCTATTCCCATAGTCCTTATAAAGTTCCTCAATGGTCTACAATTTGACTCAGCCCTATACCTTCCTCCTTGTTTCTCATCCGGGTGCACAAGGTTAATGAAATCACCTCCTAAGAACCACCAATGGCCCCATCTCTACTTTTGTTGCTCCAAGTATTTCCATTGTTCCTCCCTTACTTTAGCTTCTGTGCTAGCATACAAAAAAAAACTACCCAAAACTTGTTAGAGCCATCCTTCATTACACATTCCAATTGGACGCAAAAACTGATGGAAATAACATTGCTAATAGTAATGTTTTATGTCCAACAAACCAACATCCCCCCTTTAGTTCCTTACGGTTCCACAGTTCTCTATCTATCTTGAATCTAAATCTCCTACACATCGTTGCTACAAAGCCCCTCTCTTTTTTTTTCTTTTTTTTTTTCAGACAAGAAAACTAGTTTCGGGTGGTGAGATCTTAAGATCTCTCTCAGTTGGGAAATTGTAGAGGGTCATCTCAAACATTTACAATTCCACACACATACCTTCATGGTTCCACTTAGAACCATTCCAGGCTGGTGCCCTTCACCTTTGTTTCTCTTGAAGCTTCTTGTTTCTGAATTTTTTGTTTTTGGTTTCGTATTCTCATTTTTTTCATCGAATTCTGAGCTTTCATCTTGTAAGCTCTATTCCCTCTTGTAGCCTATAGTAGCTATACGTATAGTACCCCTTCTTTACTTCCTGATTTTGCTCCTACCCTGTTCTCTCCCCTTCTTTATCTCCTTATGTGGTTGAGCTCCTTCCCATTTCTTGAGGAAGACCCTGTATTCTTGCCCATGGGATCGGTTTCTTTTAGCTGCATTACCTGTATCTCACAACTGATAGGGACATTGATGAGTTCATCTTGCTGAATATTTTGATTTTCCTTGTCAGTTTCCAATCTGCTGTCAATTTCCATCACTTCCTATTGCCTTCTAAAGCTTATTGAACTATTTTGTTTTTCCTTGGTTTGCTGATGCTTTTCAGACCCTGCATCCTGGCAGGTTTGTCGAAGCCTCCAAAATTACTTACTGATCCTCTAATTATTTGTAGCAAAAAAGTGGACCAGGTCGATCCCACAGGGAAATATGTAAAGTTCTTAGTCACGTAAAAGAGAAAGGTGTTTGAAATTGTATACTAGCTAGGGAAATTTAAATAAGGGAAATAGACTAACTGAATTAACAACAAAATAAATGACGGACTATAACACTCTTACCAAAGCTCTGACCCAGGGAATGTGATTTCTGTCAATCTTTCTCGATCACTGGTTGCATGCATTATTCTCATTAATTTAAACATTTAACCAAAAATCCACTAGATAGCTAGAAGATTTTGTGTTTTCCGAATTTATCTGTTTGAACCCAGCATCTAAACAAACCTAACTCTCAACCAACTGGGCACGATAGCGTTCCATATCGAATTGAAAGCAGCATTAAGCTGGAGAAAACGGTTAAATCAATTCCAAACAACTTAGATAGCTACAGTTCTCTAGATTTGGTTCATTAATTATTCCTTAACTAAACTACACGATCGCTCTCACTCTACACATGCAGATTAGTCTCGGTGCTCTTGACTACAAATGATTCTAAACAATTACGGATTTAGATCATATGTAAAGCAATTGAAGAATTAGAACTAGTTGAGTCGTCAATTCAAATAATCCTAATTGTTCATATCAATTCTATCAAAATCAACGAACATCCAAACATAACAAGAAATTAATTAAACCATAACCTCACGAAGAAAACATTGACTTCCATCCCCCTGGATCAGAAATAATTGTTTAGCCACTCATGGTGGTGTTGAACATCCTTCAATTGAAAAGAAAAGAAGAAACCAATGTGTGTTCTTGGAGGAGTGGAACGGCGGCTGTTTTTTTCTCCCTTTTCCTTGGATGATCGATCACACCTCTAGGTTTTCTTTTCCTTTATACTACTTAAGATAAAACTAACTTCCTAAAATGTAGGAATTCCCATAGGAGTAGGATTCCTAATCCTAATTTATTTCCTAAAAAGACAACAATATTAATAAATGTCTTGGTACTAATTTGAGACGGAAAAAGGAAATTGAGAATATTAATTGCCAATTATGAAATAGGTCTTGACTCCTTCCAAAAATTAACTGCAGTGCCTTTGATGTAAGACGAGACCTCGCCTTAGTCGAAGTCCATTGCTGTGTTCTGCTTCCCAGTGCACAAATGATAAGGCTAGACCACGTCCTAGTGAGACGGCATTGCTGATTTCTCCTCTCGTTCAATTCCTTACAACTTTATGTGCTCCAATCCACTTGTAAACAAAATTTCACCAATTAGTGCTTGTAACTCCTAACATCACAATTTTAGCAAATAAACACCAATTAGTTCAAATTCGGCCAAAGATAAAGTGATAATTAACATCAAAAATAGGCACAATTATCACTTTATCACACCCCCACACCAAGATTCTGCTTGCCCTCAAGCAGTTGAAAGATAGACTTTAAACAAAACAGTCACCCACACCAATTTTCAAAACATTTCACAAAACATCAACTGGCATGCACAACTACGTCAAATCAAACACCCTCAAAATAACAAGCATGTCGCAGCACCCCTGCACCTGAACAAGTTATACTCCCCAACAATCCTTCCAGAATCAAAGAATAAACATGATTCAATCATTGTCTCACGGTACCACTCAAAGCACTCAAAGTGTATAGGGACATTTTTAGGCACTCAAAACAACACAATAGCTTGACATCACCATAGGCTTGCAAATATATCACATCTCCACCATCATGTATGAATTCAATACAATAATCAAAGGGTCTTTTCAAGGTTGTAATGGGGCTAGGATCAAGGTGTGATAAAAGGAATTTTTAGAGGTTAAAAACATTAAAGAGAATGTAATGACCAGTGGCAAAACTTGAAACTTCTCCCACTCGTGATGTAACATTCACCTGCTACATATGCCCAAAGACTTCCCAACATAAATACAATACAACCTGCTCAGTAATCAAATTCCACCTCTTCTTTTCTTCTTCTTTTTTTTTTCTCTTTTTCGCTTTTTTTTTTTAACGAAGAAATTATTCTTCAGCAACAACGATACAAAATACAAGGCATATCGAAACAATAACCATGCAACTCACAAATGTGCAACAAGGAAGATGTATATTGCTAAACTTGATGCCACTAATCACCACGCCCCTTCAATGTATAGGGTCCAAGAAAGGTCAAAAATAAAAGTTCAGGGTTTATATATAGTGGTTAAAAATCAAAGAAAAAGTCAAGGCTCGAAATAATTCACTAAGGGTTAATTCACAATGGTAGGCCTTTTACTAGGTTATATTGAAAGGTTAGAACCTAAGTGCCCTTGTCATTTTATTGCACAAATCCAAAGATGATTTTGACATGCATAACAAAGCAAGTTCTAGCTTAATGAAACCATGTGTGTATCACTCATCAAAGAAATTCGAGCACAAAAGAATGAATTGCTCATTATAGGCTCAAAACTCACAATAAGCAAGTTTAGGTTGAATCATGTTATTGATCATCCAGATTAATTGTCAAGAAAGTAGTCACCCACCAAGCAACAAGATTAACTGCTAATGCTTGAAATTTTAGGTGATTCAATTCAACTTCATAATGCGTACCACACACAAAATTAGAAAACAAAAGTAGAAGCGAACAAAGAATTTTTTTTTTTATGCAACAAAACACACAAAATACACTAAATACACAAAATATATTCGAAACCACCTCCCCCACACCAAAATCATACATCACAAAAAACAAGAAATAAAAGGCATAACATAAAAACACAAAAACTTCCCTGTAAAACTACGTGTTAGGAGGGAAAGGTGGGATGAATCCACTGTGGTGGAAGAATGCATCTAAATTTGCCTTCATTTGATTAACGGTGTCGGTCAAGGAGGAGAGTTGCATTCTCACTGCTACAAGATTGTCCGCGTCATTCGTGGAAGAAGACGATGGTAGGGAATGGAAAGGAACGTTATCAGGGGATGCATCTGGTTTGTCATCGCTGAGTTGAGCATTGGAGCGTGCCGTCGTCTTGTTGGAGGGAGGAGGACGAGATCTGGAAAAATGAGATCCCCTAGGAGCACAATCACAAAATTCTCAAAAACATTTCACCATGTTGTCTTTTTTGAGATTGGAGTGTTTCAAAGATTAACATGAGGGTTCATCTACTGTTCACGTAAAAAAAGATGATGAAAATTTTCTTTTTGCACCAGATTAGAACCAATTTTAATAGACTTATTGGAAAGTCCCATTGGTGTGCATCCAGCAGGAATTGAACCATTTAAGCTCCATTAACACCACCACCTCCACAACCTCACTAAGATATAGACAAGCATTTTAGCTGATTAAATTGTCCATAGCTATACAACTAGCAAAGAGCTCCGCATCTCCAGACAACCACCATCACAACCATGATAACCCCATAGTACCTTGTTCAAGCTCTAAATTGCTTTTTGATGTGCATACGAAAGATAGACATTTGTGTATGAATATGTAGTTGCACAAAAAGACAACATGAAATTATTGAAGGCAAAGTTCATGAGTTGTATGACAGTAAAAAGAGAGTCTTAGAGAGCCAAGGAGTTTTGATGAAGTAACTGCAGAAAACTTCAATTCTTACAAACTGAACCAGCTCATAAAGATTTTAAAAAAAGATAGTTTATTGCACAAATACTCTTCAAAAACAAAAATTTACCATATATATATAGATATAGAAAAAGGCCATTAGAGAGTGAAACATACCACACCAAGAAAATGTGCAATAAGTACATCCCAGTCTTCACGGTACAAGGAAGGGAACAAGTGTTCGATACACCCATTGTCCACCTGGAAAAAGTATTATGAAATTTGCTTGGAGGAACAAATACTAATACATTGGTAACTGATTCAATCATACAAGTCCTTTTTACAATCAAAAAAATAAAAATAAGCACATGAGAAAATGACATAAACCGAAACTCACCGTATAGAGATCTTTAACATTGGAGGGAAAGGGATAAGATGTATGGAAATGATCAGGAAACAATTGCACCCATGTATCATCACCCATCATCACCACCCTCTTCCCATTTCGAGCCAACTGTGAAATATTCAAAGTGAAAAAGTGAGGATAAATAAAATTTGAAAATGAATCAAGTTATACGGCAAAACAAAACAAACTGTACAGCCAAAAGTTAAAGCCTTGTAGACTTGTGCAGCAGTCAATTTATGACAAAACAGCCATACCTGATATATAAAGTTATCTTCAACAATTGCTGGTGCACCAAAGCTATTACCCACGTCTATAAAAGTTGGAAGTCCACCAGTTGTCAAACCCTAAAAAAAGTGACACCATACAAAATACTTTCACTTAACCTAGAGAAACTAAATCGACATTATCTGATTCCTTTAAAACTAAAAGCATAAATACAGCCATTGATCCTCAAATACAATGATTATACAAAACTGTCATTCGTGTTCCTAAGCTATTACACAATATAATATCAATCTTTCTAGTGTTTACTCATCACACTACTCAGTGAAGAGCTTCAAATAGAAAACTTGTTCCACATTTAGAGGAAATGATCTACCTTTAGACGTTGCAAGCTTGTGGTAGGTGGATCCGCAATTGCTTTGAAAATCTTAACAGACAATCCAGGTTTACTTGCCAATTTCTGCAGTACTTGTAATTTGTCCATCCATGGTTTTTTCTCTTAAAAAGGGAGCAGAGGAATAAAGCTCATTATAACAAGAAGAAAAACTGAGACAACTACATATTATGCGGTTCAAACAAGCAAAAAACAATATTCCCAACAACAAAATGCACAAAGGATCTTTGAACTTAAATCCTGTAAAAACAGTAAGAAATTCAATCTCAATCTACATAGAAAATCCTGATAGAGCGTACCTTCAAAAATTGAACTGGGAGCAACGAAATCAAACCTATTCCAACAAAAAAGACAAAATAGCACCCATATGGGAAAAAAAAAAGAAAAAAAGAAGCCCATTATTACCTAATTCAAACTGATTACTAAGACAGAGATAACAACACCTAATAAGGGATCCAACTAAATTTACGAAATAAAACAGTACACCAGCTTTATAAAAGAAAACACTTTAAACTTCCAAACAGACATTACATCAAACTACCTGAGAGCATCAAGAATAATAATGACAACACGATCAACTGCAGGCTTATTCCAACATCCTTGACCTTGAATAGGAGGATCAACGGATAGATTTAGATTATGATCACGAGGGCCATTTATTTTCTCATGATTTTGCTGGTCTGAGACTAAGGGGGACAGGCATGGAGATTGGAGAATATCTGAGCATTGGCTATACTGAGATAGTTCAGTACGAGTGAGAAGAAAGCCTCTAGTAAACAAAGCAATGGCAGTAATGTGAAGTAGCATTATTCCAAAGAAAACAGCAAACGCCCATTTGCGCCAACCCGAATTCTCACCCATTGGAGCACTACCTTTTCTCTGACAATGGGATCAGAACTCGAAATTTGTTCAACCAGAAAAGCTATAACATATGTTAAAGTCAAGGGGGAGAAAAAAAACAATCTACGAATTTGAAGTGTAATGTACCGAATATTGGGTGTAAAATCAAGGCGGCGAAAGAGGAGGAGAAGGCGGCATTGCCGAGTTTGGGACTGGGGAGGAAATTGAAACAAAAGAAAACTTTTTCTCTTTTTGGCTTTGTCATCAATTAATATGTATATGTTCTAATCTTTTAAAATAATTTTTATATTCATGAAATTTTTTTTATCACACAATATTCATGAAAAAACGCAAAAACATGTAATTTATACACATTTTTAGGTTAATTATGTTTGCCACCTCTAAGGTTTAAGACCTAATTTGGTGTTTATGTTTGGTCATAATACTAATATGGAATCTAATTGAGTTTGAAATTCATAATTAGGCAGTAAAATTCAAAAAGGATTAGTTATATGATTTGAAAATTTATTAAATTATGTAAACTTTTTGAAAATTTGCTGAATTTTTATTCTTGACCCCCTTATAAGCAGCTCATGTAATATACTTTTTACCCTCATTTTGACAAGACAGTCCAAAATATATTGTGTTTAAATGTTAAAACATCTGCACTTTAGTCCTAAATATTTAGAAAATAATTATATGTAACAGCTTTACTAGCTTTAATAGAAAGTCATAATCACTAGTAATCACCTTGTCAAAGTCAATAATTTGCAAATTTTGAGACCAAAAATGTAATTTTTTTTTTAAATTCTTAATATTTCTATTAGTTTAATGTTCTTGTTTGGTTGTTTTTTCATTTTTTTTTCCTTTTCTATTTTCTTCTTTGTCTGCATGGGTGACAAATGGGTATATTGGATCACTCAAAGATATAAAAATTTTGATCGGTCAAATTTGAATTGAGTTAAACCCAATTTAATCCTATAGGTTAAAATTATTGATTTTAAGAAATTAAAAAGGCAGCAAGTCAATCGAATCATGGCCAAGTTATTGAATTTGCTTGGAATATAACTCACCGGTCACTAGGGAATGGTGGCGGGAGACAACGGTGGCTAGGGACGGCTTTTTTAATTTCAAAAAATTTATAATTTTTACCATTTGAATTCAGATTAGGTTTAATTCAACTAACTTGTAAAATTAGAAATTATTATTCATCACATAACCCATATTGTAACGCCCCAAACTAACAGACTCACTCAATAACTTTTGAATTTTCGTTTTCACTAATCTAAAATATTTAAAGCAAGTTATTACTAGTCTATCATGTGGGATCGTATATACATTCTTATCATTTATTAACTTTCCAATGTGGAATTGGGATAGCACACATCTGATCCAATCAAATAGATAAAAAATAGTGGGATAGTTAAGTTGGGTTTATTTTGCCACTTTTAATCGGTTTCCGGTGTGATTTATTTGAGAATTTTTATACTGGAATGTGTGAAAATTTTGATAAGAATTTTTTGTGAGAAAAAAGGTACTTGAGGGGAATTTTTTTAAAAAAATTATGTGCAGAGAATTTAGAAGTGTAAATTTGAAATTTTAAAATAAGATAAAACGGTATTTAGATGTTTTGTTTATATTTGAAAAAAAGTTAACTTTTGTCCGTGAGTATTAATCCAAACTCAACATGAGACTAATTTTTAAAATCCTATATGTAGGCATACTAAATGTTCATGTCATATCATTTAACTTTCGTAATATGTTCGTGTGACACCATCTAACTTTCTCGTGGTACATATTGAATTTTCATTTACAGTCATACATTCATGTGATTCTCATCATCAACTGTATATTCAAAACCCATAACTGATTGAGTAAAAATATTTTCATGTAAAAAAAAAAAACCCGAAAAATAAACAAAAGATTTATAAGACAAGCCGGTAGGCAAGAGTTGGGCAACCTTAAAATAAGCCTTGAACGAAAGTCTTATTTGATTAGATTGTTCCTTACTTGAGTTCAGTAAGGTTTCAGTACGACAGTAACAGCCTTATTCGGTTAGGACTACCACGCTCTAATTCAATTTACTCCAATTTTCATTCTGAATTAGATAATAAATATAAATTTCATCAATTACTATTATTATTATTATTCTTACAAACTTAAAATTACGTTTGTGGCCGCGAATTTTTTTTTAATAAATTTTTATTTTGTTAAACACTCAATTAGATCAATTGACTCCTAAATCACAACCGACCGCAATGGAATGAGGTCATATTAATTAATTTTTAACTGAATTTTTCAGTGATTTGCTTTTACATAGTATGAGATATTGAAAAATAATCCCCTTAATTATCTAATATTATTTTACTTGGTTGATGTCACATCATGAATTTTTATATTGCACATCATTACTATTAATTTATTTATTTTTATTAATTTATGTTCAACTATGAACCATGGAGAAAATTCGATAAAATATGAATGTTAAGTGATGGTAGAGTTATCATTTTTCTGTATTATCTGTTCTTATTTTCTAATAACATAATTTGCCTTGTTGGCTTGTCAAAAAAAAAAAAAAAGTGATGGTAGAGGTATACGGTGTACAGTATTTTCTTCTTTAAATAAAACGATAGGTTTTTTTTTTTTAATGTCTAGTTATTTTTTATTAAAATTTTTTTCCCATATTTAGTATTTAAAATATTTCTTTATTTCAAAACAATAGACATTTTTTATTGCTATTTTTTTTTAGTTACTGTAATCAACACTTTTTTTTATCAACGAGAAACTTGCTTGGCTAGAAAAATTCAAAGTTCTTCGTTATTAAAATTTTAGAATAAAAAACTTTTTAATTTTCACACCACAAATATTTCGACAAAAATTTGCAACCTACCATCAACAACAAAAGATTATTACTAAAAGTGATACCAAATCTAACCACTAAACTTATCAAACTAAAGAGAAAGATTGAGGAACATATCTCTATTCATTTAAACAATTTTCAAATCTTTAAAGTCTCAGTAAAAAATACAGTTGAATAAGGCTACTTTATAGGCTATTTAAAGTCCATTTCGTGTGACAATCGACTAAAGCCATTTCACACACGTCTAATGTTTTATATTCTTTTATGATAATTCAAAATAAATAATTAAGCCTATTAAAAGTTAATTCGCCCTTTACAATATATATATATATATATATATATATATATATATATATAATCATATTTGTTTCCATAAGTGTCGCACTCAAAAAAAAAAAAAAATTGCTAACTCGTTAAGTGACGAAACCAGCATCTAATACCTAACATTATCAAAACTAAACCACTTGATTAATTTAACTGCCACAATAAACAAAAGTTAATTAATTGAAGCACCAATGGCAATGAGTGACAAAATCAAAACTTGGAAGCAGCCACAAGTGACGAAATGAGAATGCAGGAAATTATATGGGCTTTGGGTGAATACATTTCTTTTCCCCTTTCTTTTCTCAAAACATTTCCTATTTTATATTAGCCACCAATATTATATTCCCAACCTACCTTGTTTTCATTTTCTTGTGTGTTTGATTACTTGTTAGAATTGCTTGCAAATTGAATATATTTGTATACATTTTAGTTTAAACTTTAAATTGATTAAATTTTAATGAGTAATTGATTAAACAAGGAGAAAAACAATGACATTTCATTTACTTTCCATTATTCAAATCTAAAAATTTAACTGGGGAAATATTGAGTGCATAAGGCCAATTAAAAATTTTTAATTTTAATTTTCTTTTTTGTGATTGTTTATTGCATGGCCGATATATATATTTTTTTTCCATTGAACCCTTCCCTGACAGTTTTTTTAATCGCCTTTTGACTTTTGTTATTTGAGAGAAGGTGCAACGGTAAAGAATATTCCCATCTGTTTCATTATTTTCAATTCATATTTCCCCAAAGTAATTGCGTAAATCAATAGTACAAACTACAAACTGTACTATGAAAATGAAAATGCATAATTGAAAATTCATTCTTCATCACTTGCTCATCCAGACATCAAAGTAGCAGCTGTTTTACCATTAAAACAGATGGTAAAACTAAAAATCATAGATATTTATTGGCAAGTGGTAATAGTCTAGCAGAAATGAATACTTTGTCAATGAACTAATAAAAGTATTCATTAGGGTCGTTTGGAAAGTTTCAAACAAAAAGGTATATTTATTTGGCACTCTATCACCATTTGCCAATGAAATAATAAAAGTACTCATTAGGTTTGGAAAGTTTCAAATAAAAAGGTATATTTATTTGGCACTCTATCACCATTTGCCAATCAACTAATAAAAGTATTCATTTCTGCTAAACTATTACCTCTTGCCGATAAATCTTTATGATTTTTAGTTTTACCATTTGTTTTAATGGTAATTTTAGTGCCAATAAATATCTCTGATCAAATGGGCGCGGCCCATTTGCTAATGAGCAAACCTAGGGATATGTTTGCAAAGGAAAATTTCATTTGCAAATAAGAAAATTTTTAAATAAAAACAAATTATTCAAATACATTTTTATTTCAAATTTTAGAATTTAAATTTTTCCACCCAAAATCATCTCGCATAATTTAAAAAAAAACTTTCCTCTTATTTTTCCCTCCAAAAAACTTTTTCTATCAAAAAATACCCACTAAAATTTTCACACATTCGAATACAACTTTTTCCATTTACAAATAGAAATGTCCTTGCCCAAACGGACCTAAGTTATGATATTCCAATAAAAGTATTCAAACATCTTTTACGTGAAGAGGTGTCAACTATGGTCATGACAATGATTTTGATCACATCAAAAGATGTTTGATGTGTTGGTGGCAATTACTAAAAATCAACGTAAACCAAAAAATATATTTGAGGGCGTTGCAGAGGATAAATATTGATCACGAGTTCTGTCTTCGCAATTACCATCGTTGTCTGCCCAAGTAAAAACAAACACTACCATCATTGCCAAACTCAGCCATCTATGCTTTGAAAAACAGGCGCTAGACGACCATCGCCTTGTCGTTGTTGTGGACAATGTTAGAAACGTGCAGCTGATCGATTGCGTGTAGGATGTCTTGGTTTGGATTAACAAATTAGTAATTTTTAAAGTCTTCCAACGTTGTTTTGGTAGATGAAGCCGCGCTCTATCTCAATCTCATGACACTATAAATATGTGCATCTTCTGATCCCTCAATGTGCCAAAAACGAAAGATTTTAAGTTACAAAAAAGTGAGTGTGAAATCAAGGAGATGGTGAGGATGATGATGATGAGATTGCAGGCAGCAGTGCTTCTGGCGATTATGGTCATGACCATTGCCCCATTGGGTCATGGCCTCCCCGATGACCAAAGTCCTGAAGCTGTAGAAAAATGGTTCAAACAATTTCCTCAAGCAAGACCCAGGCTGACAAAGCTTCACTTCTATCTTCACAACGTTGTCAGCAAGAACCCTCCGGCCAGCGCCCCAGTTGCTCAGGCCAACACTACCGCCTCATCGCCCACGAGTTTCGGTTTAGTCAACGTCCTAGATGGTCCATTAACATGGAGACCGGATTCAGAAGTCATTGGCTATGCTCAGGGGCTCTTTACTTTTTCTTCACAGGAAGAAAAGAGTACCCTTATGACTCTTAACTTCGTGTTCACCGACGGCACGTACAAGGGCAGCACTCTCAGTGTTCTAGGGCGGAACCCGGTAACTGCAAAGTACAGGGAGTTTCCGATAGTGGGTGGTTCCGGTGATTTCCGGCTAGTAAATGGAATCGGCACCGCCAGCTCTTACTATGTGAATGCCACCACAGGAGACGATATTCTTGAAGTTCATGTGATTTTCTACCGTTACATTGCAGGCAGCAGTGCTTCTGGCTATTATGGTCATGACCATTGCCCCATTGGGTCATGGCCTCCCCGATGACCAAAGTCCTGAAGCTGTAAAAAAATGGTTCAAAGAATTTCCTTATAAGGAGATTTTACACGTGAGGAGTCCAATTAGAGCGGTCTAATAATACGAAGTTGCTACAGTAACATGTTTTCGGAAAAACTCTAACGATCAAGTTAGTAAAGAGATTTTTTTAAGGTAGATATCTTATGGGCCTTTTGGTAGAAATTGCGAGAACAGATGGTAGATGCAGGCCACTTGTCCAATAGCACAATAACTACTGGTCCAATCCATGTATCAGGGGCCATGTGCCGTGGACCGGCCTTGCTGTTCCTTCCCCACAAAAAACCAGAACTCTCTATTCATGTCCATTAATTGTGATGTTTACGTAACTGAAAGGATGTTTTTTTTTTTTTTAATTTTATTAATTTCTAACTATTTATACTAAATTTATTATTTTTTAGTATTGTTAGTAAAAAGATTCTTTTTATAATTTCCCGGTCCAATCAGAAAATGAACAACTTGCTTCCTCAACTAGTCTAACATTTCAACTCTCATATCACTTGTTGGGGAGATTTTACACATGGGGAGTTCAACTAAAGCGGCCTAACAAGCAGTAGAGATCTACTTGAGTCTAAAAGCTTAAATTAATAGGTTTTGGGTTCTTGCCACTTATTACATGCTCTAGTTTCTTTTTAATTTTTAATATGAGACAGTATTTATAAACACAACATCATGAATTTTTATATTGAACATCATTACTATTAATTTTTTTTCTTTTTTCTTTCTTTCTTTTGAGTAATTATCGAAATTCACATGGATTTTATGTTCAACTATTAACCATGGGGAAAATTCGATAAAGCCGGTGGAAAAATATGAATGTTAAGTGATGGTGGAGGTATACGGTGAACAGCATTTTCTTCTTTAAATAAAACGATAGGTTTTTTTTTTAAAAATGTCTAGTTATTTTTTATTCAAATTTTTTTCCATATTTAGTATTTAAAATATTTCTTTATTTCAAAATGATAGCCATTTTTTATTGCTATTTTTTTTAATTACTGTAATCAACACTTTTTTTTATCAACGAGAAACTTGCTTGGCCAGAAAAATTCAAAATTCTTCGTTATTAAAATTTCAGAATAAAAAACTTTTTAATTTTCACACCACAAATATTGCGACAAAAATTTGTAACCTACCATCAACAACAAAAGAATATTACTAAAAGTGGTACAAATCTAACCACTAAACTTATCAAACTAAAGAGAAAGATTGAGGAACATATCTCTATTCATTTAAACAATTTTCAAATACAATTGAAAAATACAACTGAATAAGGCTACTTTATAGGCTACTTAAAGTCCACTTCGTGTGACCATCAAATAAGGCTATTTCACGGTCGCACGTCTAATGTTTTATATTCTTTTATGATAATTCAAAAAATAAATAATTAAGCATATTAAAAGTTTATAGGCTATTTAAATACAATTAAAAGCAGCCACAAGTGACGAAATGAGAATGTAGGCAATTATATGGGCTTTTGGGTGAATACATTTCCTTTTCCCCTTTCTATTCTCAGTACATTTCCTATTTTATATTAGCCACCAATATTATATTCCCAACCTACCTTGTTTTCAGTTGCTTGTGTGTCTTTTTCTCTTTAATTAGGATTTAGTTGAGCTTTCAAAATAATATTTTTTATTTTACCAACATCTTACACCTAACATTATCAAAACTAAACCACTTGATTAATTTATCTGCCACAATAAACAAAAGTTAATTAATTGAAGCACCAATGGCAATGAGTGACAAAATCAAAACTTGGAAGCAGCCACAAGTGACGAAATGAGAATGTAGGCAATTATATGGGCTTTTGGGTGAATACATTTCCTTTTCCCCTTTCTATTCTCAGTACATTTCCTATTTTATATCCCCTTTCTATTCTCAGTACATTTCCTATTTTATATTAGCCACCAATATTATATTCCCAACCTACCTTGTTTTCCGGTGGGGCTTTCTAGAACATGTCAACTTTTAATGGATAATTGAGTAAAAAAAGGAGAAAAACAATGACATGTCAACTTTCGGGAACATGTCAAATTTCTATGGGCTTTTTAAGGCATATTTGATTAAACAAGGAGAAAAACAATGACATGTCAACTTTCCAGAACATGTCAAATTTCTATGGGCTTTTTAAGGCATATTTGATTAACTAGGGAAATATTGAGCGCATAGGGCCAATTAAAAATTTTTAATTTTAATTTTCTTTTTTTGTGGTTGTTTATTGCATGGCGGATATATATTTTTTTCCATTGATGTCTTGGTGTGGGTTAAAAAGTTAGTAATTTTTAAAGTTTTCCAACGTTGTTTTGGTAAATGAAGCCGCGCTCTATCTCACTCTCATAATCTCATTGCACTATAAATATGTGCATCTTCTGATCCCTCAATGTGCCAAAAACGAAAGATTTTAAGTTACAAAAGATTGAGAGTGAAATCAAGGAGATGGTGAGGATGATGGCGATGATGCAGGCAGCAGTGCTTCTGGCGATTATGGTCATGACCATTGCCCCATTGGGTCATGGCCTCCCCGATGACCAAAGTCCTGAAGCTGTAGAAAAATGGTTCAAAGAATTTCCTCATGCAAGACCCATGCTGACAAAGCTTCACTTCTATCTTAGCAACATTGTCAGCAAGAACCCTCCAGCCAGCGTCCAAGTTGCTGAGGCAAACATTACCGCCTCATCGCCCACGAGGTTCGGTTTAGTCAAAGTCATAGATGCTCCATTAACATGGACACCGGATTCAGAAGTCATTGGCTATGCTCAGGGGCTCTTTGCTTTTGTTTCGCAGGAAGAAGAGAGTACCCTTATGACTCTTAACTTCGTGTTCACCGACGGCACGTACAAGGGAAGTACTTTCAGTGTTATAGGGTGGAACCCGGTAACTGCAAAGTACAGGGAGTTTCCGATAGTGGGTGGTTCCGGTGATTTTCGGCTAGTAAACGGAATCGGCACCGAGAGCACTTACTATGTTAATGCCACAACAGGAGACGATATTATTGAATTCCACGTGATTTTCTACCGTTACATTCTGCCTGATAATGTCTATGAATATGGCGCTGCTGAATGAATGACTTGTATCCGATCCATTTGATCTCTGCATGTGTTTCTGTACTTGTATTGTTCCGTACTATGTATTGTTTGTACAGTGTTTTAGATACTACTTCCTCAAATCGTATTGTACTTTTATAATTTATGTAAAATAATAAAAGATGGGAGAAATCTCATGTTAGTCAATACCCCTCAGGACCTTCCATGTACTAATTAACTTTCATGAAGTTAATAAAGCTCACAAATTTTGGACAAAAAAAAAAGAAAAAGAAAAAAATCCCCCTCAACCACAAAGAGAAGAATAAAAGAATTACTCCCTATTTCCAAAAAAAAAAATGAAGAAGAAAAAGAAGAGTTTAATTTTAAAATTTTCCTTGTTTTCAATAAACAAAAAAGTTTACTTTTTTAAATAAAAATCTTATATTACTTCTATCATTTATCATTTAAAATATAAAAATAAAAAAAATATATTTCATAATAAATTTAATGTATTATGCCTTATAATTAATCAAAAGTTACGTTACAGGTGGCAAAATCTATAGCTTCAATGGGTACCTAATGAAATGGGAATTATTGGACTTTATATAATATTAAAAATACCCATTGGAAAGAAATAAGAGAAATATTATCGGGATAAAATTTTATTAGGTGGATTATGGAATACCCATAGGTGCCAATGAAAGAAGTTAATTAGGTAATTATGAAATAATGTTGGCTAATTATTAGATAATGTTAAATAATTGATAGGTAATGATAATTTAATTATTTTTTATTTTAAAATACATTTAAATATATTATTAATAAATAATTTTTTATTTTAAAATCATGATGGCTGTCGATGATTGAATCCCCATCAAAGTGTTGCTTGACTATCACCAACTATAGGCCTGCAACTAGAATTCTAGCAAAATTCCTGTAACCATGCCAGAATTTGGCCGATCGGCGATTCGATGGTGGTTCAACAAAGGCGGCTACTATTTAATTCATAATAGAGAATTTTAATGGGATATCAATAGGAATTGAGAAATTCTAATTCCATTAAATTCCATTCTCATCTAATCCTAAAATTTAGTGAGAGTTACATTTATCGTTTTCAATAATTTTCTACTCATTATAAATCCTTCCCAAATCTTACTCATTCCTTCTCAATTAGTTATTGTGTTTGCTTGAACCTAAATGATTTTGATATTTTATTTTTAATTACTTTTGTGATGATCAATCTAAAATATGTTATTCATAAATATATATATATATATATATATATATATATATATATATATATATATAAAATCTCTTGTTAGATTTTTGACAATTAATAATAAATGAAAACAAGTTAACTAAATTTTAATATTACATTTCATAGTGTTTTATTTTTACATTAACACATAGAATATATATTTGCAAATAAAAAGTAAATTGATAGGAATACTTATAAGAGTGATAGAACTTAAATTGTGCATAATTTTTCCCAATTTTACATTGGTTATAGAGTGAAATTGATTAAATTGGTTATACTTTTTGTCTTAGATATGGAAAGTGGAGAATTGGAGAAAAAGATGATGAAAAGCAAAGTTTTGTGAAGAAGTGTGACTAGAAGAATTCAATCTTTTAGGCATGGGCACGTTAGTGGATTAAAAGTTTAAATATAACACTTTCTGTTGTCTACCATAGGCACACCTAATGAACTGACAAGTTGGGTGAAATTTTCATCAAGAAGAGGATTTTATGAGTGATTAATTGCAAGAAGGAAAGAGAATATTGCCGCAAGTTTTTAGGAAACAAGTCTTTTATTTTACTTACGAATATTTTCCCATTCATGTTATCTTTTCCTTTTAGAATAGAATTTCGTTTTTAGTAACTCTTTTAGAATTGTTATCATTACCATATTTTAGGAGTTATCCTTTATTATAAAAGGTGAATCCTAAAGGTGCCAAAATCATAATCAAGCAACCACCTCCATTATCTTTATCACACCTTATTCTTCTTCCACCTTAGAATAGCAATTTAAAAAAAATTCAAGGAGTCATGTATGCCACCATGAGTGGCTAAATACTTTCTGATTTAAGGGAAATACTGATTTCAATTGCAATCGTTGTGAGGTTTTATACTTAAATTTATAATTCTTATTTTTAATTCAAGTACTTGTTGATTCTTGATCCAATTCCTATGAATAATTGGTGTTGGTTAATTTGACAAATTAATTCTTCATCCTTTATTCTATTGCTATCCATGAGTTCAATGATCCATAATTGTCATGAATACGGGGTACAAGTAGCAACTAGCTTAATTATATTTATGACTTAAAATATGCATGATTAGCCTAGGGGAATCAACGGAACAAGATTAATTTACTGCAACTATCTCAGTTCTTTAATCTTGGTTTAACTGTTTTTATAGATCTTAATGCTGTCATTAATTTAATATGGAACGCTATCGTATCCAATTAATTAATGATAAGTTTTGATTTGGGTGCTGGGCTCGATCAGTTATTTTAGGAAAACAAAAAATTTATTACTGATATCCTAATAAGTTTTCAAGTTAAACATTTAAATTTGCAAGATAATTAGTTGTGACTCCCTAACAACAAGCTCAAAAAAGTCAAAAAAGGAAGATCCCTTTCTAGGAGAACCAAAAGGGAGGTTAGTTTCCATTCCCCAAACTGTTAAAAAACTTTTTGTTTTTTCTTTAAATAGCTATCAGAAAATTGTAGTTTATATCTATGCCACGGTTTTAGACGAAAAGGAAATAGGGTTTTTATCTGAATACTGTCTGTCCACCAATTTTTTTGGAAATTCGGTTTCCGACAATTGAACACCATTATAGGTACATTTAATATGCATTACATATACCCCTAGTAGTCAATTTTGAGCCTTAACCTTTCTTTGTTGTAACACCTCATTGTTTAGTCTTAAACCTTTGTCCTTGTTTACCATTGTTGAATCCTTTATCAAAAATATGTGGGAATGAATTGTATGATGAACATTTTGTTGTATGTAGAAAAAAAAAAGGAAAAAAAAGAAGAAAAATAGTGAAAACTATCCCTTGTGAATATGAAAATTGGACGAGTTTACTATTCTCCATTGTATGCAAGTGGTCCAAATATGCTATGTAATTGCCAAAAGGGGATAACATTACTTGGAATGAAGGAAGTGGTTCTAATGTGCTACAAATATAGCGTTAGTGAGTCATGCAAGGAAGTTCTCACGTAACTTGATTTGTGTAACCTAAATTTTCCTTTCTTTTTGCCAACCTTTATCTAAACTCCTTTACAACCCTTGTACATTTGATTTTTGCGTGGATTCATGTTTAATTAGTGGCGGAGATGTGATATATAAACAAGCCTATGGTAATAACATGCGATGATTGACTTGAGTGCTACATGAACTCCTAAACACTTTGACTAATTAGAGTGCAACCTATGAGTGGGTATCAAATTTGTTGCATTTCATTTTGATGAAATTGTTGAAATTGATGAAATGCATATGTTTTGTTTAGAAAAATCATGCTATGAATACTTGTTCTTTGGATTGCTATTCCAACTTGGATTTCTAATGCGTTATGACTTTAAGTTATTTGTGGATGAGTTGAAAGAAGGGAAGGGATGGAGAAGATATTGGATATATTAATTTAGTGCATACTTGAGGACAGGTATGGTTTAGGTGTGGGGATTCGATAGAACTTAAATTGTGCATAATTTTCCCCAATTTTAGGTAAGTTATAGAGTGAAATTGATTAAATTGGTTATACCTTTTGTCTTAGATATGAAAAGTGGATAATTGGAGAAAAAGGGGACAAAAAACAAAGTTTTGTTAAGAAGTGCGACCAGAAGACTTCAATCTGTTAGGCATGGGCACGTCAGTGGATTAAAAGCTTAAACAGAAGACTTTTTGTTGTCTGCTGTGGGCATGCCTAATGAACGGATAGGCTGGGTGAAATTTTCATTAAGAAGAAGAATTTATGGGCAAATAATGGCAAAAAGGAAAGAGAATATTGCAGCAAATTTTTATGAAACAAGTCTTTTATTTTAGTTATGAATATTTTCCTATAAAATTTGGTTTTTAATGACTCTTTTAGAATTGTTATCATTACCATATTTTAGGAGTTATCCTTTATTATAAAAAGAAAACCCTAGAGGTGCCAAAATCATAATCAAGCAGCCGCATCCATCATCTTTATCACACGTTCTTCTTCTTCCACTTTAGAATAGCAATTTTTTAGGGAAAAAATTTAGGGAGTCATGTGTACTATCAGGAGTGGCAAAACATTAATTTTCTGATTCAAGGAAAAAATTGATTTCAATTGCAATCACTATGCGATTTTGTGCTTAAATTTATAATTCTTGCTTTTAATTCAAGTATTTGTTGATTGTTGATCCAATTCCTATGAATAATTGGTATTGGTTAATCTGACAAATTAATTCTTCATCTTTTATTCTGTTGCTATCCATGAGTTTAGTTATTCATAATTGTCATGAATGAGTGGTATAAGTAGCAACTAGTTTAATTATGTTTATGACTTAAAATATACATGCTTAGTTTAAGGGAATCAACGGGGCAAGATTAATTTACTACAGCTATCTCAGTTTTTTAATCTTAGTTTAACTATTTTCATAGATCTTAATGCTATCATTAATTTGATATGAAATGCTATCGTGTCCAATCAATTAATAATAAATTTTGATTTGGGTGCTAGGTTCGGTCAATTATTATAGGAAAATAAAAAATTTATTTTGGTCTCGGTCAATTATTTAAGGAAAACATAAAATTTATTATGGTTATCCTAATAAGTTTTCAAGTTAAATATTTGAATTTGTAAGATAATTATTTATAACCTATGATCGGTGATACAATTGAATGATATAATTTCTCTATTTTTCTGTTTGATTATTTGTTTTAGTTATTTGTTAGAATTTGATTTTTAGTTATTTTATTGCAATGCCCAACCGATCAACTGCAGGCTTAGTCCAACATCCTTGGCCTTGAATAGGAGAACCAACAGATCGATAAATTTGGATTATGATCACGAGGGCCATTTATTTTCTCATGATTTTGCGGGTCTGAGACTAAGGGGGACAGGCATGGAGATTGGAGAATATCTAAGCATTGGCTCTACTGAGATAGATCAGTAAGAGTGAGAAGAAAGCCAGTAGTAAACAAAGCAATGGCAGTAATGTGAAGTAGCATTATTCCAAAGAAAACAGAAAACGCCCGTTTGCTCCAACCCCAATTCTCACCCATTGGAGCACTACTTTTTCTCTGACAGTGGGATCAGAACTCGAAATTTGTTCAACCAGAAAAGCTATAACATACGTTAAAGTAGAGGGGGAGAAAAAAAAAATCGATGAATTTGAAGTGTAATGTACCGAATATTGGGTGTAAAATCAAGGCGGCGAAAGAGGAGCTGAAGGCGGTATTGCCGAGTTTGGGACTGGGGAGGAGATTTAGAGAAGAAATTGAAACAAAAGAAAACTTTTGCTCTTTTTGGCTTAATTATCAATTAATATGTTTATGTTCTAATCTTGCTTTTTCTTTTCCTTATCTCAATTCTTCAGAAATCTTATTCATTGGTATTACTATAGTTAATTTTTGCTTTTAGGATATGTTTGATCAATAGCATTTCAAAATAATTTTTTTTTGTTTTTTAAAATAATTTTTTATATTCATGAAATTTTTTTATCTCACAATATTCATGAAAAAAAAAAGAAGCAAAAACATGTAATTTATACACATTTTTAGGTTAATTTTGTTTGCCACCTCTAAGGTTTAAGACATAATTTGGTGTTTATGTTTGGTCATAATATTAATATGGAATCTAATAGAGTTTGAAATTCATAAGTAGGCAGTAAAATTCTAAAAGGATTAGTTATATGATTTGAAAGTTTATAAAAATTATGTAAATTTTTTGAAAATTCTAAAAGGATTAGTTATTAGATTTGAAAGTTTATAAAATTTATGTAAAATTTTTGAAAATTTTCTGAATTTTTATTCTTAACCCCCTTATAAGCAACTCATGTAATATACTTTTACCCTCATTTTGGCAAGACAGTCCAAAATATATTGTGTTTAAATGTCCAAAATATTAGTAAATAATTAAATGTAACAGCATTACTACCTTTAATAGAAAATCATAATCACTAATAATCACCTTGACAAAGTCAATAATTTGCAAATTTTGAGACTAAAAATTTTAGTTTTTTATTTTTTAATTCTTAATATTTCTATTAGTTTAATGGTCTTGTTGGGTTTTTTTTTTTTTTCATTTTCTTTTCCTTTTCTATTTTCTTCGTAGTCGGCGTGGGTGACAAATGAAATGGGTACATTGGATCACTCAAAGATGTCAAATTTTGATTGGCCAAATTTAGATTGGTTAAACCGAATTTGATTATTCATTTTAAAAAATAAAAAAGGCAGCTAGCGAATCGAATCATGGCCAAGTTATTGAATTTGCCTGAAATCTATTATTGAATGGCGACAGTGGCAGGAGGCAACGGTGGCTAGTGACCGCCTTTTTAATTTTTAAAAATTTAAAATTTTAATTATTTGGATCAGATTATATTTAACTCAACCAACTTGTAAAATTAGAAATTATTATTCATCACATAACCCATCTTATAATCCCCCAAACTAATAGACTGACTAAATAACTTTTGGACTTTTCTCTCCACTAATCCAAAATATTTAAATTAAGTTACACTACAAGAAAAATGGGCTTTAGTGACGGAATTTGTAGTGACGAAAAAAAATATCGTCACTAAATATCACCTTTAGTGACCAAAACTTTTATCGTCACTATTTTATTGTCTACTCCAAATTTTTAGTGACGAATCACAAAAATCGTCACTAAAGAGTGTGGCGGGAAACTTTCCCGCTAAAATAGTCATAATTAGTGACGAGATTTCAGTGACGACATTTATTATCGTCACTAAAATAATCATTGTGACGAAATTTTATCGTCACTAAGTTTTAATTCCTTTTAGTGACGATATCTTTTTCGTCACTAATGGAAATATGTTTTAGTGACGCAATTGTTTCATTCACTAATTTCTTTTTTCCCAAACCATTCTCATTGTTTTAAAGTAGACATGCCCAATTACCACATTACATTAGTGTCCATAAAAATACTAGGTGTAAATAGACTTGCGTTAACTCAAAGTACCTAACCTCAAGAAGGATTGGTTAAGGCCTAAACCTACTACTGATATATAATTTTTAATTAAATTTTTGATTATATGTATATGTGTGAAATATCAGTAATTAAAAAATAGAAATTTTTTTAGTGCATTATAAATATAATTTTTTGGTGTAAAAGAAAATTTAATTAGTAGGTTATGTGACAATGAAAAAGAAAATAGTTGTAATCTATTAATTCATTTTTTTTATACATAGGGTTGAAGTGTGTAATATGATTACATATGGAGATAGAAAAAATTTATTTTAGTGTATAATAAAACATAATATTATAAATTTGATGAAAAAATATATGTGTTAAACTAATTAATTTGGGATAGAGTAGATAAAATGTTTTGGGCTAAATTACTTGGGCCACAACTTATAAAGGATTGGGCTTGTTTTGGGCTAAATTACTTGGGCCACAACTTATAAAGGATTGGGCTTGTTTTGGGCTAAATTGCTTGGGCCACAACTTATATAAGGATTGAAATTGTTTTGGGCTAAATTACTGGGCCACAATTGATATAAGGATTGGCCTTAATTTTTGTTTACTTAAGAATTGAGCTATGTAATTTACTTATTGGACTGAAGTTAACTTTTGAAAAATATAATTCTTAAGTTTTAATAATTGTATTAAAACACCCAAATATATATACATTTGCCAGCATTAGTTGACGCATTTAATAGAGTATTTGTTTGTAGATACACTATCAACTCGAGAATGTACGCATATATATGAATTTGACTACATTAGATGAATTTGCACATATAAGTTTAATCACTTTAAATATATAATTTTGTTAGTAGTAATAAGCACCTCAAGAACCCATTAGTTTACTAGTTTGACGTACAAACTGGATTTAATAATATTATTAATTATGTTTGTTGTATTCATAGTTTATAACTAATAAGATGTTTTACTAAATTAGCCATTTTTAACAGATGGAGAGAGAGGGAGAAAATGTAAAATATTTTCACTATTTTAATTAAATTTAGATCAAACCACAGGTACCAAAGCCTCGTCAAGAACAATATTGCTCTGCCATTTGACTAACAAGAAATGGCTCAAAATTGTATTTTAGTGTATAATATTATTAACTATGGAGATATAAAATATTTGCTTTGGTATACAACGAAATTGAATATTATAAATTTTAATAACAACATATGCATTGGGACATATATAGTTTCAAACTAATTATAGCCATTAATGTAATATAACAACACAAGTAGTGATTAATACATGTACATATATAGTGAGACGTATAATGTATAACAAAAGTAGTAGATACTTATACAGTTATACTCCTTTGTTCCAAAAAAGGAGTTCGGTTTTGCTAATGTACAACTTTTTCTTGTTAGTCAACAAAATGCAAGTGCAACTAATTTCCTCATTAAAGGTATTGTATGTCATACACCCTTTTATGTAATCTATTTCTTTAAGAGTATTTTGGATATTTTATTGAATAATCAGTATGCACTTTTGAAATAGTGGATATGTTTTGAGACAAACACTTTTTTTTAGAACAAATGGAGTATCTATATATACATATATCACTACAAGAAAAAAATTGGTCTTTAGTGACCAAAAAGACAATAACAACAATATTTTTGGTCAACAAAAGTAGCTTTTAGCAACGAGAAAAATGTAGTCACAAAAAATTGGTCACAAATGTATTCATTCTTGACCACGCAAAAAAGTGATCACCAAGTGGTCACTAAATGACATCCTTTAATGACGAGAAAGAAAAAAATGGTAACTACGTGGTCACTAATTGTTATAGTGTGAAAAAGACAACTAAAAGTTGACCACATTTAATGACCAGTATTTGTGACGACAATTCCATTTATCACAAAAAAGTTACAAAATATGTTTTGTTGACTAAAAAAATCGTCACTAAATTTATGATTTTTAGTGACAATGTTTTGTAGTCACTAAAAGGTTATGATTAGGCTAACAATTAATCTATCATTGGGCTTGTGTTGATTTGGCTTACAAATTAATTGGGCTTACAAATGGACCTATGATTGGACAAACAAATTAGTATGATTGGACCTAACTTTATATTAATTGGGCTTATGTTATAAGAAATAAGGTTTGGGCTAAACAAATATTTTATTGAGTCAAACTTAGCTAATTTGTATTATGACACTTAATTTTCATTAATTGTATGTTGACACCCTAATAGTTATATATTTGCTATATAATTTTACCTAAAGTACATAATCATTTAGCATTAAAATACACTATTAACTAATAGCCTTCTTTGATCAAGAATTATGATTGGGTTACACAATTTATTCACTAGACCGAAGTTAGCTAATTTGTGTTATGACTCGTAATTTTTAATAATTTTACTAAGACACATAATACTTATGAATTTGTCCACATAATTTTACACTAACAAAAAAAAAAAAAACCCTTCTTTGATTGCCACCACTTATATAATGATTCGAATTGTTTGGCTAAAGATAATAATTGGGCTATGTAATTTATTCATTGGGCCAAACTTAACTTTTTTAATTTATGGCTCTTAATTTTTAATAATTACACAAATACACCCTAATATATATGAATAAGCTTACATTATTATACTTCAAACATAGAAACTTTTTTAAATACACTATAAATTAATTATAATTGGATTTATTTGGCTAAAAATAATTAAATTTATTTTTCCTTACGCCAAATTTAGCTTACTTATATTATAACTTTTAATTTCTAATAATTGTAATAGGACACCCTAATTTTTTTGTTTGTCCATATAAATGTACATTAATCGCAGAGTCTTTTTAGTATTACAATACACTATTGATTAGTACTAACACTACAAAAAAATTTGACTTTTAGTGAAGGAAAACACTGTAACGAACAAAAATCTCATTATAAATTTTAAAAACAAGATATGTATTGGCCCATATAAGTAGGGATTTGATGAAATAAAATATTTTAGCCTACATTGATTGTCCACAACTTATATAATGATTGGACTAATTGGGTTAAGGATAATGATTGGACTAATTGGGTTAAGGATAATGATTGAATTAATTGGGCTAAGGATAATGATTGGATTATTTAATTTATCCATTGGGCTAAATTTAACTTTTTAAATTTATGCCTCTTAATTTTTATTAATTACACTAAGACACTCTAATATATATGAATTTGCCTACATTATTTTACTTCAAGAATTGAGTCTTTTTTTTTAGATACACTATCAAGTAATGGTAATAAAATTTTTTTGACATTTATTACAAATATATTTCTTTATAAGCAAATAAAGAATAAAAAATATATAGTTTCAAACTAGTTATCGTCACTAATATAATATTATAATCACGTAGTGGTTAATACATACATACATATATATATATATATATATATATATATATATATAGTTAGATGTATAATGTATAAAAAAGTAGTAAATACTTATACAATTATACTTTATTTGTCCCAAAAAAAGAGTTCGGTTTTACCAATATACAACTTTTTATTTATAGTCAACCAAATAGAGGTATAACTAATTTTATATCATTAATTTCCTCATTAATGGTATTAGACATCAGTACACCTTTTAATGTATTCTATCTCATTAAGGTATTTTTGGAATTTTTGTTAAAAAATTAGCTTTGACTTTTGAAACTATACTCTTTTTTGAGAAAAAATTTGTTTTGAAATTGGATTCTTCTTTTGGTATAGAGTGAGTATATATATAGTTAGGATTAAAATCTATAAAGTTAATACATATATATAATAGTTATGTAATTATAATAAAAGTAATTATTACAGAGCATAAGTAGTTTAGTACATATATACATATACGTTTAATATACATAATTTCTTTAAACTCAACATGGAAATGTAAATATTATTTTTTTAAAAAAAAAATTTTAAAAAATAATTTTTTAGCCATTTAATAACAAATTAATATTTTAAAATTTAATTTTAAAAAAAAAATTCAAATCAGAATTTTATTAAATTAATATAGTATTATAGAGTGAAAAATTGATTATCACATAAGTAAATTTTTAATAATTTATAATTAAATAAAAAGTTGAATGCTTAAAACAACAAAACGGGGAAAATGAATTTGGGGAAGAGGAAAAGTTTGAGGCGCTTAAAACAAATTTTCAATCGAACACTTGGTCCTCTCTGAAAATCCTCTTCCCTCTTTCTTAAAATGTAAGAATGAGAGAAAGCTTGTCCACAATTTCAAGCATTTGAACCTTGATTTCAGCTCATCACCGATGAAGCCACCGGAAAGAGAAAGCTCAAGGTCGACGCTTGGTTCTCGTCTCGCAAGGCCATTGCCGCTTATCCGTAGTGGGCTTCTTCTTCCTTCCGACATAACATAGCATATTGTTGGTGTCTCAAATCGAAAATCAAGTGCAAAATTTTGTCGAAACCAATGGAGAAGATTGGGAAGAGATTTCAAGGGAAAGTGGTGGTTGTCTTAGCTTTGATTCAGGGGATTGGTTTCGCTATCGCCGAGTGCTTGGGATTAGAAGGTGCCTTTGTTGTCATTTCTTCTCGCCAACATGTTAGTCTTGTTTTTTGCACTGTTTTGCATTTTTGGGATTTGATTTGGGAAGTTTTTGGTATCCCTTTTGTTTTCTCGCCTTATATGGGTTTTTGTAAGATGTTGGATAGACTTTGTGGGATTTGCTCAAAGGAATAAAAAACTGATTTTTTTATTTTTTAGTTAACTTTGTTTGATTATATATGTTACTGGGATTTCTAATTTTGCTTCTTTTACGATGATCCCTGAGTATTTTGCAGGTGAATGTTGATGAAGCTGTGGAAAAACTTAAGGCGAGAGGAATTGAGGTTTATGGACTAGTATGTCATGTGTCAAATGCACGGTAGAGGAAGAATCTAATTGACTGGACCCTTCAGTGTGAAGCAACATTATTAATCTTATGCAGTTTTATTTTAATACTCTTGATGATGGAAAAAAGGATATGCCCTGAGAAAAATAAAAATAGCAGTTTAATTTGGAGGTGAGGTCAAAAGAGCATGGTTGTTTGTTACATTATTATGTGCTACCGCAGCTTATTTCTTATGCTTCCATATGTTAATATCATTTTGATACTTCCAACTTGAGAGGTTAATTGGTTTCGTCAATCAGATGGAATTTCCTACTTGCTATAAGCTTTGTTATGTAACTGCAACATATATTAAGTGAGAAATCATTTATATGTTTGGCCTCTCCTTATGAGTTTTCCAATGTAATACCCACCTCCAAGCTCCAGCAAAATATAGCATATCCAAAAGTTTTTGAATGCTTAGAATGCACCACATTAGAGAATCTAGAGATGGTAGTCTCGTTAAGAATGTTGTTGGGTGAACTTATATCTTGGTGTTATTGTGAATGAAGTATCTTAATGAAATTATGAATCAAGAATTTAGTTGTGCTTTTCTTTCTTTTGTTATTTCGTGAAGCTAAGTCATCTGCTTAGTCTAAAAATTTCATTTGAATCCAATTGCGCCATCGACTCAAATCTAACTTTTCATTAGTTCTCAATATTATTCACTTGCAAAAATATGGAAAAATAGATGTTGTTGTCTCAAATTCTGCTAATCCTCACTGACAAAGATTCTGGAAACTAAAGAATCAGTCCTTGACAAGCTCTGGGAGATAAATGTTAAAAGCTCTATACTTGTTTTACAAGTTAATTATGTCTTCTGCTCTCAGCAGTTTGTTACTATTATGATAGCATAGAAAACGCATGTTACTACTGTCTGTGTGCCATGGTTTACAGAAGATCTTGGATGTAGAGTAGAATTATAGTTTTGGCATTTCTCTGTGAGAGGAAGCAGCTGCTCACTTATGGAAGGGTTCTTGCCGCCATTGACTAAGGCCGTACGCCGTGGGCAATGCCGCAGGTCCTTTCAGTTTTCTTCTAGTTCCCTTGTGTTTGATAATTTATTTGGTGTCTTGATCTGCGGTGAATAGGGTTTACTGATTTTCCTAATTTGTTAATCTCTTTCAGTTTTCTTTTCATAGTTTTAAGCACACACAGGGAACTCATTTGATGGTGGTTAGACTCTGTTTTTTTAAGCCCATGGATAAGCTGTTTGTACCGACTTGTACTGGACATTCCCGTCAGCTTTACAATTGCATCTTGGACATTTAATAAGGTATATATGCGAGATTACTTATTGAAAGGTTTCTTTTCTAATTCGAATTTATCATGACAATCGGAATCACCGCTTCTTTCTGTTTGATTTTGGAGACTCTTTGAAACTTGTTGGTTAAAATTTTAAAGCTATTTATCTTGTGGCACCTGAATTTGGTGAATAAACTGCTACTCCTGATAGTACCATGTTCGGCTTATGTTGAGTGATTAAATAAGGGGGAAATAAAGTTGGAATGGGATAAAAGTCTAACAAAGTGGGTGGTAATGTATGATAAAATATTGGAGGGTCACGTGAGAGCATGGATTCCCTACTTTTGCCTGGCTTTTATATTGGTTTGTGGGTTTTCCTTTAAAAAATATAGAAAAGAGAAGAAAAAAATAAAGGAGGTAGCACAAGTAATCCTTTTTTAGTGCGGCCTGGTGGAGAGGGTATTGTTTAGCTTTGGAAGCGTGGGATGTTTTTGTTGGAGAATCCACAACCAAATGGCTCCATGGTTTCATGTCCCACACAGCCCCACCAAAAACTCTTGCATTTATCTTCATAATTACCCCTCTTAATGGCACTAATAAATTCTCTTCCTTCCTCCCATCTTCTCAAAAATTTCCAAAGTTTTGTTTTTCCTTTAGAAAAGGAAAGCTAGGAAAATTAGGGTGCATGAATACAACACTAATTGGTAGTGAGAAAAAATGATTGTATGTATTTCTAGAGTAAAAAGTTGCATATTAAAGTTTAAGTATAGTCAAGCTTACATTGAATTATATGTATGTGACTTAATTATCAAGGATGGACATAAACTTTGCTTTAGCTTTATGGAATATATATTTCTTTATTCAATGCTCCTCAAAAGAAAAATGTTGAAAAAGTGGTAATTCTAGGCTCCATTTTACCTCCAAGAGTCGTGCAACATAAGCAAAATAACAGCCACGCACAAAGATATTGATATCTTTATTAATGGGTTATGCTTAAATTGGGTTATTTATGCACTTAATGGTTTTTTTTCATATGTACACTGTCATAGAGGTGTTTGATCATTTTATGGAAAATTTTCAACTTTCGTGACCTTAAAAATAGAAGAGAATCACTTGAAACGTCATTTGATCCAAAACTATGAATAATGCAATTGAAGGTTGGCTTTCGAAAATTGTGTAGAAGGATAAGTGGCAACAACTTTAGGGTACCAATTCTTGATTATTTTCAGTATTGGAAACAAATGACCAGATTGTAATCTTTATATCACTTTTGGCTGAATTATCGATCAAGTATGAAGTATAATGTGACTAATTTTTGCTTTTTTCTCGATTGAATTGGCTCGAACTTGATGTAGATGTCGACTAATTTCGCTTTTTTTTTTTGGTTTTTTCTGACCGAATTGGCTCAAGCATGTTGCTATGTGTCTTTCTCGTTAATTTTCCGATTGTGTCTAGATTGATTTTATGGGTTTTTCTGATTTTTTCTTATTTTTCTCGGATGAAATATTGCATTGATTTCTTGATTTTGTTCTCGATTTTTCTCGATCAAAGTAGAATGATTGAATGAGGCTGATTTTTGGGTGTTCGTCTGGATGAATTGGATGAACTCATCAAGTAGATGGCAACCGATTTTTCCGGCTTTTACGGATCGGATTGGCTTGAAGCATTTGGTCGTTTCGCATCGAATCTTCAATTATTTTTGGCTTTTTCTCGATCGGATTGGCTTTAGCATTTGGCTTCTTTTGCTTGTTTCGGATTGTTTTGGTGTTTTTTGGTACATTTCGGATCGAATCAATTGGCGAAGTGTTGTGACTGATTTTTTTAGCCTTTTTTCGATATTTTCTTGGTTGAATCGATCGCAATAGAATGCGACAAACGCTTTCGCTTTTTTCTGGATTGAATTGAGTATTGGATCAAGTAGATGTTGATGATTTTTCTTTTAGTTATTTCGGATTGAATTGGCTCAAGCATTTATCTCTGTGTTTTTTAGTGTTCATTTTCAGTTGTATGAGTGTTTTGTTTTTCGCTCATTTTGTGGTTTTTCTAAACTAATTTTGGGGTGTTTTTCTAAGTTTTTCTAGACTGAAGTGTTGTGAGTTGTGAGTTATTTTTGGTTATGTTTTCTAATTTTTCAGGATTGAAGTAGAATGCGACTAGTTTTCCTAGACTGAAGTTTCTGGACCAAAGTAGATTGCGGTTTATGAGTATGATTTTCGATTTGTGGTTTTGTATTATGTCACGTGATGGATTGCGTGGTTATTTCCGTTAAATGTGATTGGTGGAAAATGTAGTATGATGATTATCATTCATTACGATGAATTGTACTATGTTATGAGATATATAGTTATGGGGTGTTGTTTTCGTAGCTAGTCATATTTACAATTGGATTGGATTGAATTTATAACATTGAGTGCTTTTTCTTTTCTTGTCACAGTGACGCAACCACCACCACATATAGCCAAGCATCCATAGATTAAAGGCATCACCAAATGGCCTATCGAGGTCTAAGTCATTCCTTTTGCCTCTTTTTTTTTAGAATGCCAAGGGAATTATGTGTACATTACTATTTTGTGAGGTGTAAGGTGTTTGAATAATGTTTTATTCTAATGGTACAACTGGGATATTTGACTTTAATTTTCTTGTATGTTGGGAAAGGAAAATATTATCTTTTGCAATGCACAAGTTTATCTTTTGTGTCTTTCTTCATATAGGTTGTGAATATTGAATGATTAGTATGATTGCTTTTGTTACATTTTCGACGTCGACGATGTTTTTATTAAAAGGATAAATAATGTCACAATCAATATATTAATATTATTAGTGATCAAATATTGAAATATACAATGTTATAGCTTCGGTTAAAATTGTCACTAATAACACTATTTAGTGACAAATTTTTTTCGTCACTAATTTCATTTGTGAATGAATTTTTAGTTACGAGATTTTTCGGTCACTAATGCAAAAGGACGTCAAAATTTTTCGTCACAAAATTGCATTCGCCAACAAATTTTCTGTGACAAATTTAAAGTCGTCACTAACCATTTAGTGACAATAAAATTTTTGTGACAAATATAAAGTCGTCACTAATCATTTAGTGACGACAAAACATATCGTCACTAGTTCGTCACAGAAAGAGTTGACCAAGGTTCTTTTTAGTGACGACTTTTTTTCCGTCACTAAATCGTCACAACTGCCCAACTGACCGAAATAGTTTCAGTGACGAAAATTTTTTGTCACTAAATTTCGTCACTAAACGTGCTTAATTAGTGACGATTCTTAACTTTTAGTGACGATTTTTTTCCCTTTTTGTGACGACTTTTTTCCGTCACTAATTTTCGTCACATCTTCAAGTCGTCACTAATGCCACTCATTTAGTGACGACTTTTTTGTTTCGGTCACTAAAACCCTTTAGTGACGGAGCATTAGTGACGACCTAGTGACGAACCATTTTTTCATTACTAAGCTTTTGTGATTTAAAAGCGACTTTTAGTGACGATATTCCAGTTGTCACTAAAGCCAATTTTTCTTGTAGTGTTATTACTAATCTATCAAGTGGAGTCTTATACATTCTCATCATTTATTAACTTTCCGATGTGTGACTGGGTGTCACATATATGATTCAACCCAATAGATAAAAAATAGTGGGTTAGTTAAGTTGGGTTTATTTTGCAACTTTTAATCAGTTTGGGGTGTGATTTATTTGAGAAATTTTATATTAGAATATGTGAAAATTTTAGTGAGAATTTTTTTGTGAGAAAAAGTATTTTAGAGGAATTTTTTTAAAAAAATTATGTGCAGATAATTTAAGAGTATAATTTTAAAATTTTAAATTTTAAAATAAGATAAAAAAATATTTAGATATTTTATTTTTATTTTAAAAAAGTTAATTGTTGCCCAGCGTAGTTGGTATACCAAATGTTCGAGTCATGTCATTTTAACTTTCGCAATATGTTCGTTTGACACCATTTAACTTTCACACAGTATCTATTGAATTGCCCTTTTTTCCTGTAGTTAATTTGTAATTATGGCTTAAATTGTTCGATTCTTCTAGGCACGTATAAGGGGAGGCATCACAATGATGCTCTCCTGTTCTCATGGGAGTGTCCTCTTTTTGAAAAGCAATCCTTTTTATATTCAACATAAACTGATACTTCCAATTGTTGAGATGGGGCATCCCCATGTTGGGCCAAATGCCGATTCAAAATGGAAGAAGAAAGATGGATTTAGGTAGAGCTTGATATACACGGTTTAAGAATGAAATGAATTTGATAAAAGAAAATATTTGGAATAGAATAGAATAGAATAGAATTATAATAATTATTTTGTTTGATATTATTTTGAAATGGAATCAAAATCTATTAAATAGATTTTATATTAATATTATAATAAGTATATTATTATTTTACATTATATTATATTTAATAAAATCAAATTTTGTGTCAAAAATGGGCAAAATATATGTCAATTTGTAGAGAAAAATATTTTATATTAATTAGTAAAATTTATTTTTAAAAAAGAAAAAAAGGGTAAAATGTCCGTTGCGAATCAGTGAAAGATTTACAATGAACAGACACGTGACGCGCGCCAAAATTAGTGTCTGTCGACTGTAATTTTTTTTTTCAGGTCAGTAGCTCAAAACGATATCATTTGGCACATTTTTTTATGCCAAACGACGTTGTTTTGAGTTCCTTTAATAGAAAAAAAAAATTTCTTTTGGCCAAACGACGAAACGATATTGTTTGGCCAAAACCTTTTCCCACAAAATTTGAACCCCCCCTCCCTCCCTCTTGGGTTTCAATCAAAGTTATCTCCATGGGTTTAGTTCCTGTAATATCTATTCCAAATCTATATACTAAACATTGATTTTTTTTACTATTACAATTCATTCTATTCCAAATTCATGTACCGCTCCCTGAATTGAATTGGACGTGCAGGGATGAGAGTAATTGAACTCCACAGTCCCAGAGAGGAAAGAGAATATGCATGCATGGATGGATGCCTCCTTAATTGCATCGGCATCTGCAGATTCATTGCTGGCTCTCTCTCCCACTTCTTGCAAATTGAAAGCCGAATGGTACATGAATTTATGTTCTTCATTATGATTCTTCTACTCTGATGGTTAATTTTCAATACAATAAATTGACCAACTACCGTCTGGACATGCCTGGGGAGTCTAGCTACCCACAAACGTAGCGTCCTTGTGTGTTTAATATGATTTCTGGACCAACTTCGATCGCAGAATAGCATGCAGGAACAGGGTGATACATTATATTTTTTTTTGGAGATGAAAATGATAGTTGCTACTTGCTAGTAATATAATGTTTATTAAAATAATTATTGTAACATACACATGCCAAACTACCGCGTTCTAATTCAATTTACTCCAATTTTCATTGTGAATTACATAATAAATATCAATTTCATCAATTACTATTATTATTATTCCTACAAACTTAAGATTATGTTTGTGGCGGCGAAAACATTTTTAATCAATTTTTATTTTTTTAAACACTCCATTAGATTAATTGACTCCTAAATCACAACCGACTGCAATGGAATGAGGTCATATTAATTCATTTTTAACTAAATTTGTCAGTGATTTGCTTTTACATAGTATGAGTATATTGAAAAATAATCTCCTTAATTATCTAATATTATAATTGCAGTCTAAATGTCAAATAATAAAATAATCATTTTACTTAAAATACTAAAAAATAATAAATTTAGTATAAATAGTTAGAAATTAATAAAAAAAAATAACATCTTTTCAGTTAATGGACATGAATAGGGTTCTGGTTTTTTGTGAGGAAGGCCCCTCCTACATGGATTGGACCAGTAGTTATTGTGCTATTGGACCAGTAGCCTGCATCTACCATCTGTTATCGCAATTTCTAACCAAAGGCCCATAGGATAATCCACTCCTAATTATGATTAGTGTTCCTGTTGGGTTGGATTGGACCAGTGGCTTGCATTTACCATCTGTTCTCTCAATTTCTACCCAAGGGCCCATAAGATAACCCACTCCTAATTATGATTAGAGGTGGTCCAATTGTACTTGTTGGGTGGATTGGAACAGTAGTTATTGTGCTATTGGACCAGTGGCTTGCATCTACCATCTGTTCTCGAAATTCTCACAAGGGCCCATAAGATAACCCATTCCTCATTATGATTAGTCGTCATCCAATGGTACCTGTTGGGTAACCCATTCCTCATTATGATTAGTCGTCATCCAATGGTACTTGTTGGGTGGTGCCTTGCTCGATATATAGGCTGTGTTTAGATTCTTATTTATTTGAAAATTTTGTATTGGAATTATGAAATTTTTAATGAGTATTTTTTTTTTTGTGAAAAAAGTATTTTTGATGGAAAAATAAGAAGAATTTTTTTTAAAATTATTTTTGAAAAATTTAAATAGAAAATTTTGAATTTTAAATTTTAAAATAAAAATATGTTTTAATGTTTTATTTTTGTTTAAGAAAAATTAAATTTTGGTACATGCAAGCAAAGTCCAATCGTACTTCCCTGTCATATTACTTTTTCTAACAAAAAATTCGTATCAAAATTTTCACACATTCTAATATAAAATTCTCAAATATAACACAATTCAAACATAGCCTAAGGCTATGTATGGACTTTGATTTTATTTACAAAAAGATAAATTTTTTTAAATAAAAAATAAAACATCCAAACACATTTTTATTTTAAAATTTAAAATTTAAATTTCCCACTCAAATTTCTTTCACATAATTTTATAAAATTTTCTCTCATATTTTTCTTTTCAAAATACTTTTTTTACCAAAAAAATACTTATCAAAATTTCTCAAATAAATCACAATCCAAACATAGTCTAAGATTTTTATACGAAGTTGCTACAGTGGCATATTATCGGAAACACTCTAACGATCAAGTTAGTAAAGAGATTTTTTTAAGGTAGATATCTTATGGGCCTTTGGTTAGAAATCGCGAGAACAGATGGTAGATGCAGGCCACTTGTCCAATAGCACAATAACTACTGGTCCAATCCATGTATCAGGGGCCATGTGCCGTGGACCGGCCTTGCTGTTCCTTCCCCACAAAAAACCAGAACTCTATTCATGACCATTAATTGTGATGTTTACGTAACTGAAAACGTGTTTTTTTTTTTTAATTTTATTAATTTCTAACTATTTATACTAAATTTATTATTTTTTAGTATTGTTAGTAAAAAGATTCTTTTTATAATTTCCCGGTCCAATCAGAAAATGAACCACTTGCTTTTTCAACTAGTCTAACATTTCAGCTCTCATATCACTTGTTGGGGAGATTTTACACATGGGGAGTCCAATTAGAGCGGCCTAATAAGCAGTAGGAGTCCACTTGAGTCTAAAAACTTAAATTAGTAGATTTTGGGTCTTTGCCATTTATTACATGCTCTAGTTCTTTTTAATTTTTAATATGAGACAGTATCATGAATTTTTATATTGAACGTCATTACTATGAATTTTTTTTCTTTTTTCTTTTTTCTTTCTTTCTTTTGAGTAATTATCGAAATTCACATGGATTTTATTTTCAACTATTAACCATGGGGAAAATTCGATAAAGCCGGTGGAAAAATATGAATGTTAAGTGATAGTGGAGGTATACGGTGAACAGTATTTTCTTCTTTAAATAAAATGATAGGTTTTTTTTTTAATGTCTAGTTATTTTTTATTCAAAAAATTTTCCATATTTAGCATTTAAAATATTTCTTTATTTCAAAATGATAGCCATTTTTTATTGCTATTTTTTTTTAATTACTGTAATCAACACTTTTTTATCAACGAGAAATTTGCTTGGCTAGAAAAATTCAAAATTCTTCGTTATTAAAATTTCAGAATAAAAAACTTTTTAATTTTCACACCACAAATATTGTGACAAAAATTTGTAACCTACCATCAACAACAAAAGATTAGTACTAAAAGTGGTACAAATCTAACCACTAAACTTATCAAACTAAAGAGAAAGATTGAGGAACATATCTCTATTCATTTAAACAATTTTCAAATACAATTGAAAAAATACAACTGAATAAGGCTACTTTATAGGCTACTTAAAGTCCACTTCGTGTGACCATCGAATAAGGCTATTTCACGATCACAAACATCTAATGTTTTATATTCTTCTATGATAATTCAAAAAAAATAATTAAGCATATTAAAAGTTAATTCGCCCTTTACAATATTACACATATCATCACACACACACATACATATATAACATATATATCATAATTGTTTCCATAAGTGTCACACTCAAAAAAAAAAAATTGCTAACTCGTGTCTTTTTCTCTCTAATTAGGATTTAGTTGAGCTTTCTAAATAATATTTTTTTATTTTACCAGCATCTTACACCTAAAATTATCAAAACTAAACCACTTGATTAATTTATCTGCGACAATAAACAAAAGTTAATTAATTGAAGCACCAATGGCAATGAGTGACAAAATCAAAACTTGGAAGCAGCCACAAGTGATGAAATGAGAATGTAGGCAATTATATGGGCTTTTGGGTGAATACATTTCCTTTTCCCCTTTCTATTCTCAGTACATTTCCTATTTTATATTAGCCACCAATATTATATTCCCAACCTACCTGGTTTTCCGGTGGGGCTTTCTAGAACATGTCAACTTTTAATGGATAATTGAGTAAACAAGGAGAAAAATAATGACATGTCAACTTTCGGGAACATGTCAAATTTCTATGGGCTTTTTAAGGCATATTTGATTAAACAAGGAGAAAAACAATGACATGTCAACTTTCCAGAACATGTCAAATTTCTATGGGCTTTTTAAGGCATATTTGATTAACTAGGGAAATATTGAGCGCATAGGGCCAATTAAAAATTTTTAATTTTAATTTTCTTTTTTTGTGGTTGTTTATTGCATGGCGGATATATATATTTTTCCATTGATGTCTTGGTGTGGGTTAAAAAGTTAGTAATTTTTAAAGGTTTCCAACGTTGTTTTGGTAAATGAAGCCGCGCTCTATCTCACTCTCATTGCACTATAAATATGTGCATCTTCTGATCCCTCAATGTGGCAAAAACGAAAGATTTTAAGTTACAAAAGATTGAGAGTGAAATCAAGGAGATGGTGAGGATGATGGCGATGATGCAGGCAGCAGTGCTTCTGGCGATTATGGTCATGACCATTGCCCCATTGGGTCATGGCCTCCCCGATGACCAAAGTCCTGAAGCTGTAGAAAAATGGTTCAAAGAATTTCCTCATGCAAGACCCAAGCTGACAAAGCTTCACTTCTATCTTCACAACATTGTCAGCAAGTACCCTCCAGCCAGCGCCCAAGTTGCTGAGGCAAACATTACCGCCTCATCGCCCACGAGGTTCGGTTTAGTCAAAGTCATAGATGCTCCATTAACATGGAGACTGAATTCAAAAGTCATTGGCTATGCTCAGGGGCTCTTTGCTTTTGCTTCGCAGGAAGAAGAGAGTACCCTTATGACTCTTAACTTCGTGTTCACCGACGGCAGGTACAAGGGAAGTACTTTCAGTGTTATAGGGTGGAACCCGGTAACTGCAAAGTACAGGGAGTTTCCGATAGTGGGTGGTTCCGGTGATTTTCGGCTAGTAAACGGAATCGGCACCGAGAGCACTTACTATGTTAATGCCACAACAGGAGACGATATTATTGAATTCCACGTGATTTTCAACCGTTACATTCTGCCTCATCATATCTATGAATATGGTGCAGCTGAATGAATGACTTGTATCCGATCCATTTGATCTCTGCATGTGTTTCTGTACTTGTATTGTTCCGTACTATGTATTGTTTGTACTGTGTTTTAGATACTACTTCCTCAAATCGTATTGTACTTTAATAATTTATGTAAAATAATAAAAGATGGGAGAAATCTCATGTTAGTCAATCCCCCTCAGGACCTTCCATGTACTAATTAACTTTCATGAAGTTAATACAGCTCACAAATTTTGGACCAAAAAAAAAAAAAAAATCCCCCTCAACCACAAAGAGAAGAATAAAAGAATTACTCCCTATTTCCAAAAAAAAAAAAAGAAGAAGAAAAAGAAGAGTTTAATTTTAAAATTTTCCTTGTTTTGAATAAACAAAAAAGTTTACTTTTTTTAATAAAAATCTTATATTTTCTTCTATCATTTATCATTTAAAATATAAAAATTAAAAAAAATATATATTTCATAATAAATTTAATGTATTATGCCTTATAATTAATCAAAAGTTACGTTACAGGTGGCAAAATCTATAGTTTCAATGGGTACCTAATGAAATGGGAATTATTGGACTTTATATAATATTAAAAATACCCATTGGAAAGCAATAAGAGAAATATTATCGGGATAAAATTTTATTAGGTGGATTATGGAATACCCATAGGTGCCAATGAAAGAAGTTAAATAGGTAATTATGAAGTAATGTTGGCTAATTATTAGATAATGTTAAATAATTGATAGGTAATGATAATTTAATTATTTTTTATTTTAAAATACATTTAAATATATTATTAATAAATAATTTTTTATTTTAAAATAATGATGGCTGTCGGTGATTGAATCCCCATCAAAGTGTTGCTTGACTATCGCCAACTATAGGCCTGCAACTAGAATTCTAGCAAAATTCCTGTAACCATGCCAGAATTTGGCCGATCGGCGATTCGATGGTGGTCCGACAAAGGCGGCCACTATTTAATTCACAACAAAGAATTTTAATGGGATATCAATAGGAATTGAGAAATTCTAATTCCATTAAATTCCATTCTCATCTAATCCTAAAATTTAGTGAAAGCTACATTTATCATTTTCAATAATTTTCTACTCATTATAAATCCTACCCAATTCTTACTCATTCCTTCTCAATTAGTTATTGTGTTTGCTTGAACCTAAATGATTTTGATATTTTATTTTTAATTACTTTTGTGATGATCAATCTAAAATATGTTATTCATAAATATACATATATATATATAAAATCTCTTGTTAGATTTTTGACAATTAATAATAAATGAAAACAAGTTAACTAAATTTTAATATTACATTTCATAGTGTTTTATTTTTACATTAACACATAGAATATATATTTGCAAATAAAAAAGTAATTGATAGGAATACTTATAAGAGTGATAGAACTTAAATTGTGCATATTTATCGTGCATAATTTTTCCCAATTTTACATTGGTTATAGAGTGAAATTGATTAAATTGGTTATACTTTTTGTCTTAGATATGGAAAGTGGAGAATTGGAGAAAAAGATGATGAAAAGCAAAGTTTTGTGAAGAAGTGTGACTAGAAGAATTCAATCTTTTAGGCATGGGCACGTTAGTTGTATAAAAGTTTAAATATAACACTTTCTGTTGTCTGCCATGGGCACACCTAATGAACTGACAAGTTGGGCGAAATTTTCATCAAGAAGAGGATTTTATGAGTGATTAATTGCAAGAAGGAAAGAGAATATTGCGGCAAGTTTTTAGGAAACAAGTCTTTTATTTTACTTACGAATATTTTCCCATTCATGTTATCTTTCCCTTTTAGAAAAGAATTTCGTTTTTAGTAACTCTTTTAGAATTATTATCATTACCATATTTTAGGAGTTATCCTTTATTATAAAAGGTGAATCCTAAAGGTGCCAAAATCATAATCAAGCATCCACCTCCATTATCTTTATCACACCTTATTCTTCTTCCACCTTAGAATAGCAATTTAAAAAAAATTCAAGGAGTCATGTATGCCACCATGAGTGGCTAAATACTTATTTTCTGATTTAAGGGAAATACTGATTTCAATTGCAATCGCTGTGAGGTTTTATGCTTAAATTTATAATTCTTATTTTTAATTCAAGTACTTGTTGATTCTTGATCCAATTCCTATGAATAATTGGTGTTGGTTAATCTGACAAATTAATTCTTCATCATTTATTCTATTGATATCCATAAGTTCAATGATTCATAATTGTCATGAATGCGGGGTACAAGTAGCAACTAGTTTAATTATATTTATGACTTAAAATATGCATGATTAGCCTAGGGGAAACAACGGAACAAGATTAATTTACTGTTTAATTGTTTTTATAGATCTTAATGCTGTCATTAATTTAATATGGAACGCTATCGTACCCAATTAATTAATGATAAGTTTTGATTTGGGTGCTGGGCTCGATCAGTTATTTTAGGAAAACAAAAAATTTATTACTGCTATCCTAATAAGTTTTCAAGTTAAACATTTAAATTTGCAAGATAATTAGTTGTGACTCCCTAACAATAGGCTCAAAAAAGTCAAAAAAAGAAGATCCCTTTCTAGGAGAACCAAAAGGGAGGTTAGTTTCCATTCCCCAAACTGTTAAAAAACTTTTTGTTTTTTCTTTAAATAGCTATCAGAAAATTGTAATTTATATCTATGCCACGGTTTTAGACAAAAAGGAAATAGGATTTTTATCTAAATACTGTCTGTCCACCAATTTTTTGAAAATTCGGTTTCCGACAATTGAACACCATTATAGGTACATTTAATATGCATTACATATACCCCTAGTAGTCAATTTTGAGCCTTAACCTTTCTTTGTTGTAACACCTCATTGTTTAGTCTTAAACCTTTGTCCTTGTTTACCATTGTTGAATCCTTTATCAAAAATATGTGGGAATGAATTGTATGATGAACATTTTGTTGTATGTAGAAAAAAAAAAGGAAAAAAAAAGAAGAAGAAAAATAGTGAAAACTATCCCTTGTGAATATGAAAATTGGACGAGTTTAGTATTCTCCATTGTATGCAAGTGGTCCAAATATGCTATGTAATTGCCAAAAGGGGATAACATTACTTGGAATGAAGGAAGTGGTTCTAATGTGCTACAAATATAGCGTTAGTGAGTCATGCAAGGAAGTTCTCACATAACTTGATTTGTGTAACCTAAATTTTCCTTTCTTTTTGCCAACCTTTATCTAAACTCCATTACAACCCTTGTACATTTGATTTTTGCGTGGATTCATGTTTAATTAGTGGCGGAGATGTGATATATAAACAAGCCTATGGTAATAACATGCGATGATTGACTTGAGTGCTACATGAACTCCTAAACACTTTGACTAATTAGAGTGCAACCTATGAGAGGGTATCAAATTTGTTGCATTTCATTTTGATGAAATTGTTGAAATTGATGAAATGCATATGTTTTGTTTAGAAAAATCATACTATGAATACTTGTTCTTTGGATTGCTATTCCAACTTGGATTTCTAATGCGTTATGACTTTAAGTTATTTGTGGATGAGTTGAAAGAAGGGAAGGGATGGAGAAGATATTGGATATATTAATCTAGTGCATGATTGAGGACAAGTATGGTTTAGGTGTGGGGATTCGATAGAACTTAAATTGTGCATAATTTTCCCCAATTTTAGGTTGGTTATAGAGTGAAATTGATTAAATTGGTTATACCTTTTGTCTTAGATATTAAAAGTGGATAATTGGAGAAAAAGGGGACAAAAAACAAAGTTTGGTTATTAAGTGCGACCAGAAGACTTCAATCTGTTAGGCATGGGCACGTCAGTGGATTAAAAGCTTAAACAGAAGACTTTCTGTTGTCTACTGTGGGCATGCCTAATGAACGGATAGGCTGGGTGAAATTTTCATTAAAAAGAAGAATTTATGGGCAAATAATGGCAAAAAGGAAAGAGAATATTGCAGCAAATTTTTATGAAACAAGTCTTTTATTTCAGTTATGAATATTTTCCTATAAAATTTGGTTTTTAATGACTCTTTTAGAATTGTTATCATTACCATATTTTAGGAGTTATCCTTTCTTATAAAAAGGAAACCCTAGAGGTGCCAAAATCATAATCAAGCAGCCGCATCCATCATCTTTATCACACGTTCTTCTTCTTCCACTTTAGAATAACAATTTTTTAGGGAAAAAATTTAGGGAGTCATGTGTACTATCAGGAGTGGCAAAACATTAATTTTCTGATTCAAGGGAAAAATTGATTTTAATTGCAATCACTATGAGATTTTGTGCTTAAATTTATAATTCTTGCTTTTAATTCAAGTATTTGTTGATTGTTGATCCAATTCCTATGAATAATTGGTATTGGTTAATCTGACAAATTAATTATTCATCTATTATTCTGTTGCTATCCATGAGTTTAGTTATTCATAATTGTCATGAATGAGTGGTATAAGTAGCAACTAGCTTAATTATATTTATGACTTAAAATATACATGCTTAGCTTAAAGGAATCAACGGGGCAAGATTAATTTACTACAGCTATCTCAGTTGTTTAATCTTAGTTTAACTATTTTCATAGATGTTAATGCTATCATTAATTTGATATGAAATGCTATCATGTCCAATCACTTAATAACAAGTTTTGATTTGGGTGCTAGGTTCGGTCAATTATTATAGGAAAATAGAAAATTTATTCTGGGCTCGGTCAATTATTTTAGAAAAACATAAAATTTATTACGGTTATCCTAATAAGTTTTCAAGTTAAATATTTGAATTTGTAAGATAATTATTTGTAACCCATGATCGGTGATACAATTGAATGATATAATTTCTCTATTTTTTTGTTTGATTATTTGTCTTAGCTATTTGTTAGAATTTGATTTTTAGTTATTTTATTGCAATGCCCCCCCCCCCCTCGAGTTTTTATTTTATTTTTAATTGTTTTAAAACTTAGAACTGCACTTTTGATTCCCTTGGGATTCAATCTGGTCCGCTATTGCTGCAAACAAATTACTAAGACAGAGCTAACAACACCTAATAAGGGATCTCACTAAAGTAATAGAAATGATAGTAGTAGAGAATGATAGTGGGTTTTTTTCATTATAATTGTGCTAGTTCGTTTGTGTTGGAGATTGATTATAATTACCAATAATGATGATTAGTTAATTATTCATTATAGTATTAAATTAATTAATTATTAAGAAAAATATTATTGATTAAATTAATTGTAAATTAATTAAATATTAACTATACATTAATTATAATAATTAATATTAATGAATTAGATTAATTTATTATTAATTATAATATTAAATTACAATATTAAGTAAATAAATAATTAATTAAATTAATATTTATTTATTTATTTATTATAAATTAATAATAATAAGTTAGTTATAAATTAATTTATATTAATTATAGTAATTAATACTAATTAATTAGTTAGTTTTAGTTAATTATTCATTATAATATTAAATTAATTAATTATTAATTAAAATTGTTATTAATTAAGGGAAGGGAAAAGATTTTTTTTTTTATTTAATAGCTTTCATACCCCCAATTTTGGAGGCATTAGGTTATCCCATATAACTTATGAGATAATCAAAGTTTACTGTATATCATTCAATCCCCCAACCAAGAAATTCTTTTATTCTCATTTTTTCTCTCCCATTCCCCTCAACTAGGCATGCCCTAAAGTTATGAAACAAAACAGTGCAACCCACCTCAAGTGGTACAGTACAACAGCTTTATAAAAGAAAACACTTTAAACTTCCAAACAGACATTACATCTAATTACCTGAAAGCATCAAGAATAATAATGACAACACGATCAACTGCAGGCTTAGTCCAACATCCTTGGCCTTGAATAGGAGAACCAACAGATAAATTTAGATTATGATCACGAGGGCCATTTATTTTCTCATGATTTTGCTGGTCTGAGACTAAGGGGGACAGGCATGGAGATTGGAGAATATCTAAGCAGTGGCTCTACTGAGATAGTTCAGTACGAGTGAGAAGAAAGCCAGTAGTAAACAAAGCAATGGCAGTAATGTGAAGTAGCATTATTCCAAAGAAAACAGAAAACGCCCGCTTGCTCCAACCCCAATTCTCACCCATTGGAGCACTACTTTTTCTCTGACAGTGGGATCAGAACTCGAAATTTGTTCAACCAGAAAAGCTATAACATACGTTAAAGTAGAGGGGGAGAAAAAAAAAATCTATGAATTTGAAGTGTAATGTACCGAATATTGGGTGTAAAATCAACGCGGCGAAAGAGGAGCTGAAGGCGGTATTGCCGAGTTTGGGACTGGGGAGGAGATTTAGAGAAGAAATTGAAACAAAAGAAAACTTTTGCTCTTTTTGGCTTAATTATCAATTAATATGTTTATGTTCTAATCTTGCTTTTTCTTTTCCTTATCTCAATTCTTCAGAAATCTTATTCATTGGTATTACTATAGTTAATTTTTGCTTTTAGGATATGTTTGAATAGCATTTCAAAATAATTTTTTTTTGTTTTTTAAAATAATTTTTTATATTCATGAAATTTTTTTATCTCACAATATTCATGAAAAAAAAAAGAAGCAAAAACATGTAATTTATACACATTTTTAGGTTAATTTTGTTTGCCACCTCTAAGGTTTAAGACATAATTTGGTGTTTATGTTTGGTCATAATATTAATATGGAATCTAATAGAGTTTGAAATTCATAATTAGGCAGTAAAATTCTAAAAGGATTAGTTATATGATTTGAAAGTTTATAAAAATTATGTAAAATTTTTGAAAATTCTAAAAGGATTAGTTATTAGATTTGAAAGTTTATAAAATTTATGTAAAATTTTTGAAAATTTTCTGAATTTTTACTCTTAACCCCCTTATAAGCAACTCATGTAATATACTTTTACCCTCATTTTGGCAAGACAGTCCAAAATATATTGTGTTTAAATGTCCAAAATATTAGTACATAATTAAATGTAACAGCATTACTACCTTTAATAGAAAATCATAATCACTAACAATCACCTTGACAAAGTCAATAATTTGCAAATTTTGAGACTAAAAATTTTAATTTTTAATTTTTTAATTCTTAATATTTCTATTAGTTTAATGGTCTTGTTGGGTTTTTTTTTTTTCATTTTCTTTTCCTTTTCTATTTTCTTCGTAGTCGGCATGGGTGACAAATGAAATGGGTACATTGGATCACTCAAAGGCGTCAAATTTTGATTGGCCAAATTTAGATTGGTTAAACCGAATTTGATTATTAATTTTAAAAAATCAAAAAGGCAGCTAGTGAATCGAATCATGGCCAAGTTATTGAATTTGCCTGGAATCTATTATTGAATGGCGACAGTGGCAGGAGGCAACAGTGGCTAGTGACCGCCTTTTTAATTTTTAAAAATTTAAAATTTTAATTATTTGGATCAGATTATATTTTACTCAACCAACTTGTAAAAATTAGAAATTATTATTCATCACATAACCCATCTTATAATGCCCCAAACTAATAGACTGACCAAATAACTTTTGGATTTTTCTCTCCACTAATCCAAAATATTTAAACTAAGTTATTACTAATCTATCAAGTGGAGTCTTATACATTCTCATCATTTATTAACTTTCCGATGTGTGACTGGGTATCACATATATGATTCAACCCAATAGATAAAAAATAGTGGGTTAGTTAAGTTGGGTTTATTTTGCAACTTTTAATCAGTTTGGGGTGTGATTTATTTGAGAAATTTTATATTAGAATGTGTGAGAATTTTAGTGAGAATTTTTTTGTAAGAAAAAGTACTTTAGAAGAATTTTTTTAAAAAAATTATGTGCAGATAATTTAAGAGTATAATTTTAAAATTTAAAATTTTAAAATAAGATAAAAAAGTATTTAGATGTTTTATTTAAAAAAGTTAATTGTTGCCCAGCGTAGTAGGTATACCAAATGTTCGAATCATGTCATTTTAACTTTCGCAATATGTTCGTTTGACATCATTTAACTTTCGCATGGTATCTATTGAATTTTCATTGACTGCCGTACTTTCATGTGATTCTCATTTCTCATCCTCTCACTCCTTATTACCCTGAAAGTAAACAAAAGATTTATAAGACAAGTCGGTGGGCAGGAGTTGGACAACCTTAAAATAAGCCTTGAACGAAAGTCTTATTTGATTAGATTGCCCTTTTTTCCTGTAGTTAATTTGTAATTATGGCTTAAATTGTTCGATTCTTCTAGGCACGTATAAGGGGAGGCATCACAATGATGCTCTCCTGTTCTCATGGGAGTGTCCTCTTTTTGAAGAGCAATCCTTTTTATATTCAACATACACTGATACTTCCAATTGTTGAGATGGGGCATCCCCATGTTGGGCCAAATGCCGATTCAAAATGGAAGAAGAAAGATGGATTTAGGTAGAGCTTGATATACACGGTTTAAGAATGAAATGAATTTGATAAAAGAAAAATGTTTAGAATAGAATAGAATAGAATGAAAATAATTATTTTGTTTAATATTATTTTTAAAATGGAATCAAAATCTATTAAATAGATTTTATATTAAAATTTAATATTAATATTATAATAGGTATATTATTATTTTACATTATATTATATTTAATAAAATCAAATCTTGTGTCAAAAAAGGGCAAAATATATGTCAATTTGTAGAGAAAATTATTTCATATTAATTAGTAAAATTTATTTAAAAAAAAAAAGGGTAAAATGCCCGTTGCAAATCAGTGAAAGATTTACAACGGACAAACACGTGACACGTGTCAAAGTTAGTGTCTATTAACTGCAATTTTTTTTTTCCGGTCAGTAGTTCAAAACGATATCATTTGGCACATTTTTTTATGCCAAACGACGTTGTTTTGAGTTCCTTTAATAGAAAAAAAAAAAATTTCTTTTGACCAAACGACGAAACGATATCGTTTGGTCAAAACCTTTTCCCACAAAATTTGAACCCCCCTCCCTCTTGGGTTTCAAGCAAAGTTATCCCCATGGGTTTAGTTCCTGTAATATCTATTCCAAATCTATATACCAAACATTGATTTTTTTTACTATTGTAATTCATTCTATTCCAAATTCATGTACCAAACGCTCCCTGAATTGAATTGGACGTGCAGGGATGAGAGTAATTGAACTCCACAGTCCCAGAGAGGAAAGAGAATATGCATGCATGGATGGATGCCTCCTTAATTGCTCGCACATGCATCATTGCATCGGCATCTGCAGATTCATTGCTGGCTCTCTCTCCCACTTCTTGCAAATTGAAAGCCGAATGGTACATGAATTTATGTTCTTCATTATGATTCTTCTACTCTGATGGTTAATTTTCAATACAATAAATTGACCAACTACCGTCTGGACATGCCTGGGGAGTCTAGCTACCCACAAACGTAGCGTCCTTGTGTGTTTAATATGATTTCTGGACCAACTTCGATCGCAGAATAGCATGCAGGAACAGGGTGATACATTATATTTTTTTTTGGAGATGAAAATGATAGTTGCTACTTGCTAGTAATATAATGTTTATTAAAATAATTATTGTAACATACACATGCCAAACTACCGCGTTCTAATTCAATTTACTCCAATTTTCATTGTGAATTACATAATAAATATCAATTTCATCAATTACTATTATTATTATTCCTACAAACTTAAGATTATGTTTGTGGCGGCGAAAACATTTTTAATCAATTTTTATTTTTTTAAACACTCCATTAGATTAATTGACTCCTAAATCACAACCGACTGCAATGGAATGAGGTCATATTAATTCATTTTTAACTAAATTTGTCAGTGATTTGCTTTTACATAGTATGAGTATATTGAAAAATAATCTCCTTAATTATCTAATATTATAATTGCAGTCTAAATGTCAAATAATAAAATAATCATTTTACTTAAAATACTAAAAAATAATAAATTTAGTATAAATAGTTAGAAATTAATAAAAAAAAATAACATCTTTTCAGTTAAGTAACCATAACAATTAATGGACATGAATAGGGTTCTGGTCCAATCCTACATGGATTGGACCAGTAGTTATTGTGCTATTGGACCAGTGGCCTGCATCTACCATCTGTTATCGCAATTTCTAACCAAAGGCCCATAGGATAATCCACTCCTAATTATGATTAGTGTTCCTGTTGGGTTGGATTGGACCAGTGGCTTGCATTTAGGGGTGTAAACGAACTAGTACGTTCGGTGAACAGTTCGTGAACAAGATCGGTTACGTTCGTTTATGTTCGTTTGTTAACCTAAACGAACAATAAACGAACACATTTTAGTGTTCGTTTAATAAACGAACACGAACACGAACAAGTATACGTTCGTTTATTTATGTTCGTGAACAAACTCGTTTAGTGTTCATGAACAAGCTCGGTTAACGTTCGTTTATATTAAAAATAATAATAATAATATAATATAATAATATATATAATAATAACGTTTGTTGATCATTCATAAACAAATTTGTTGTGGTGTAGTGGTAAGTAGCCATGTTCCCCACATTAGAGACTAAGGTTTAATTCTCAATAATGTTATTTTGTTTTTTCAATTTGCAAATGTGTTTGTTTATTTGTTTGTGAACGTGTTCGTTTAAGTGTTCGCGAACGTGTTCGTTTACTCGTTCGTTAACGTACTCGATAAGTGTTCGTGAACGTGTTCGTTTAAGTGTTTGTGAACGTGTTCGTTAAGTGTTCGTTTACTCGTTCGTTAACGTGTTCGATAAGTGTTCATGAACTGTTCGTGAACACTAATAAACGAACATAAACGAACACGAACACATATTTCACAAACATAAACGAACATGAACACTCTAAAAAATAAACGAACAGTAAACAAACAAGGTCCGTTCGTTCGTTTATGTTCGGTTCATTTACAGCCCTACTTGCATTTACCATGTGTTCTCTCAATTTCTACCCAAGGGCCCATAAGATAACCCACTCCTAATTATGATTAGAGGTGGTCCAATTGTACTTGTTGGGTGGATTGGAACAGTAGTTATTGTGCTATTGGACCAGTGGCTTGCATCTACCATCTGTTCTCGAAATTCTCACCAAGGGCCCATAAGATAACCCATTCCTCATTATGATTAGTCGTGATCCAATCGTACCATTCCTCATTATGATTAGTCGTCATCCAATGGTACCTGTTGGGTAACCCATTCCTCATTATGATTAGTCGTCATCCAATGGTACCTGTTGGGTGGGGCCTTGCTCGATACATAGGCAATGTTTAGATTCTGATTTATTTGAAAATTTTGTATTGGAATTATGAAATTTTTAATGAGTATTTTTTTTGTGTGAAAAAAGTATTTTGGATGGAAAAATAAGAAGAATTTTTTTTTAAATTATGTTTGAAGAATTTAAATAGAAAATTTTGAATTTTAAATTTTAAAATAAAAATATGTTTTAATATTTTATTTTTGTTTTAAAAAAACTAAATTTTGGTAAATGAAAGCAAAGTCCAATCGTACTTCCCTATCATATTATTTTTTCTAACAAAAAATTCGTATCAAAACTTTCACACATTCCAATATAAAATTCTCAAATATAATACAATCCAAACATAGCCTAAGGCTATGTATGGACTTTGATTTTATCTACAAAAAGTTAACTTTTTTTAAATAAAAATAAAGCATCCAAACACATTTTTATTTTAAAATTTAAAATTTAAATTTCCCACTCAAATTTCTTTCACATAATTTTATAAAATTTTCTCTCATATTTTTCTTTTCAAAATACTTTTTTTACCAAAAAAATACTTACCAAAATTTCTCAAATAAATCACAATCCAAACATAGTCTAAGATTTTTATACGAAGTTGCTACGGTGGCATGTTCTCGGAAACTAACGATCAAGTTAGTAAAGAGATTTTTTTAAGGTAGATATCTTATGGGCCTTTGGTTAGAAATCGCGAGAACAGATGGTAGATGCAGGCCACTTGTCCAATAGCACAATAACTACTGGTCCAATCCATGTATCAGGGGCCATGTGCCATGGACCGGCCTTGCTGTTCCTTCCCCACAAAAAACCAGAACTCTATTCATGACCATTAATTGTAATGTTTACGTAACTGAAAAGGTGTTTTTTTTTTTTAATTTTATTAATTTCTAACTATTTATACTAAATTTATTATTTTTTAGTATTGTTAGTAAAAAGATTCTTTTTATAATTTCCCGTTCCAATAGCACAATAACTACTGGTCCAATCCATGTATCAGGGGCCATGTGCCGTGGACCGGCCTTGCTGTTCCTTCCCCACAAAAACCAGAACTCTATTCATGTCCATTCATTGTGATGTTTACGTAACTGAAAAAATGTTTTTTTTTAATTTTATTAATTTCTAACTATTTATACTAAATTTATTATTTTTTAGTATTGTTAGTAAAAAGATTCTTTTTATAATTTCCCGGTCCAATTAGAAAATGAACCACTTGCTTCCTCAACTAGTCTAACATTTCAGCTCTCATATCACTTGGTGGGGAGATTTTACACATGAGGAGTCCAACTAGAGCGGCCTAATAAACAATAGAAACTTAAATTAGTAGATTTTGGGTTTTTGCCATTTATTACACGCTCTAGTTCTTTTTAATTTTTAATATGAGACAGTATCATGAATTTTTATATTGAACATCATTACTATGAATTTTTTTTCTTTTTTCTTTTTTCTTTCTTTCTTTTGAGTAATTATCGAAATTCACATGGATTTTATGTTCAACTATCAACCATGGGGAAAATTCGATAAAGCCGGTGGAAAAATATGAATGTTAAGTGATAGTGGAGATATACGGTGAACAGTATTTTCTTTTTTAAATAAAATGATAGGTTTTTTTTTTAATGTCTAGTTATTTTTTATTCAAAATTTTTTCCATATTTAGTATTTAAAATATTTCTTTATTTCAAAATGATAGCCATCTTTTATTGCTATTTTTTTAATTACTGTAATCAACACTTTTTTATCAACGAGAAACTTGCTTGGCTAGAAAAATTCAAAATTCTTCGTTATTAAAATTTCATAATAAAAAACTTTTTAATTTTCACACCACAAATATTGTGACAAAAATTTGTAACCTACCATCAACAACAAAAGATTATTACTAAAAGTGGTACAAATCTAACCACTAAACTTATCAAACTAAAGAGAAAGATTGAGGAACATATCTCTATTCATTTAAACAATTTTCAAATACAATTGAAAAAATATAACTGAATAAGGCTACTTTATAGGCTACTTAAAGTCCACTTCGTGTGACCATCAAATAAGGCTATTTCACGGTCACGCACGTCTAATGTTTTATATTCTTTTATGATAATTCAAAAAAAATAATTAAGCATATTAAAAGTTAATTCGCCCTTTACAATATTACACATATCATCACACACACACACACACATATATATCATAATTGTTTCCATAAGTGTCACACTCAAAAAAAAAAAAAATTGCTAACTCGTGTCTTTTTCTCTCTAATTAGGATTTAGTTGAGCTTTCTAAATAATATTTTTTATTTTACCAGCATCTTACACCTAAGATTATCAAAACTAAACCACTTGATTAATTTATCTGCCACAATAAACAAAAGTTAATTAATTGAAGCACCAATGGCAATGAGTGACAAAATCAAAACTTGGAAGCAGCCACAAGCGACGAAATGAGAATGTAGGGAATTATATGGGCTTTTGGGTGAATACATTTCCTTTTCCCCTTTCTATTCTCAGTACATTTCCTATTTTATATTAGCCACCAATATTATATTCCCAACCTACCTTGTTTTCCGGTGGGGCAATTTCTATGGGCTTTCTAGAACATGTCAACTTTTAATGGATAATTGAGTAAAAAAAGGAGAAAAACAAGGAGAAAAACAATGACATGTCAACTTTCGGGAACATGTCAAATTTCTATGGGCTTTTTAAGGCATATTCGATTAAACAAGGAGAAAAACAATGACATGTCAACTTTCCAGAACATCTCAAATTTCTATGGGCTTTTTAAGGCATATTTGATCAACTAGGGAAATATTGAGCGCATAGGGCCAATTAAAAATTTTTAATTTTAATTTTCTTTTTTTGTGGTTGTTTATTGCATGGCGGATATATATTTTTTTCCATTGATGTCTTGGTGTGGGTTAAAAAGTTAGTAATTTTTGAAGTTTTCCAACGTTGTTTTGGTAAATGAAGCCGCGCTCTATATATCTCACTCTCATAATCTCATTGCACTATAAATATGTGCATCTTCTGATCCCTCAATGTGCCAAAAACGAAAGATTTTAAGTTAACAAAAGATTGAGAGTGAAATCAAGGAGATGGTGAGGATGATGGCGATGATGCAGGCAGCAGTGCTTCTGGCGATTATGGTCATGACCATTGCCCCATTGGGTCATAGCCTCCCCGATGACCAAAGTCCTGAAGCTGTAGAAAAATGGTTCAAAGAATTTCCTCATACAAGACCCAAGCTGACAAAGCTTCACTTCTATCTTAGCAACATTGTCAGCAAGTACCCTCCAGCCAGCGCCGAAGTTGCTGAGGCAAACATTACCGCCTCATCGCCCACGAGTTTCGGTTTAGTCAAAGTCATAGATGCTCCATTAACATTGACACCGGATTCAGAACCAATTGGCTATGCTCAGGGGCTCTTTTCTTTTGCTTCACAGGAAGAAAAGAGTACCGTTATTACTCTTAGCTACGTGTTCACCGACGGCATGTTCAAGGGCAGCAGTCTCAGTGTTCTAGGGCGGAACCCGGTAACTCCAAAGTACAGGGAGTTTCCGATAGTGGGTGGTACCGGTGATTTCCGGCTAGTAAACGGAATCGCAACCGCCATCTCTTACTATGAGAATGCCACCACAGGAGACGGTGTTCTTGAAATCCAAGCTATGTTCTACCGTTACGTTCTGCTTGATGATATCTATGAATATGGCGCAGCTGAATGAATGACTTATATCCGATCCGTTTGATCCGTTTGTTCCGTACTATGTATTGTTTGTACTATGTTTTTCTACGAGGGTAGATTCTATATACTACTTCCTCGAATCGTATTGTACTTTTATAATTTATGAAAAATAATAAAAGATGGGATCATGTCAGTCAATCCCCCTCAACCACAAAGAGAAGAATAAAAGAATTACTCCCTATTTCCAAAAAAAAAAAGAAGAGTTTAATTTAAAAATTTTCCTTGTTTTCAATAAACAAAAAAACTTTACTTTTTATATAAAATTCTTATATTACTTCTATCATTTATCAATTAAAATTTAAAAATTAAAAAAAATATATTTAATAATAAATTTAATGTATCGTATATTATAATTAATAAAAAGTTATGTTACAGGAGACAAAATCTATAGTTTCAATAGGTACTTAATTGGATGGGAACTATTGGACTTCATATAATATTAAAAATACCCATTGAAAAAAAATGAGGGGAATATTATTGGGATAAAATTTTATTGGGTGGATTATGGAATACCCATAGGTGCCAATGAAAGAAGTTAAATAGGTAATTATAAAGTAATATTGGGTAATTATTGGATAATGTTAAATAATTAATGGGTAATAATAATTTAATTAGTTTTTATTTTGAAATATATTTAAATATATTATTAATAAATAATTTTTTATTTTAAAATCATCATGGCTATCGGTGGTTGAACCCTATCGGAGTGCTGGTTGACTATAGCCAACTACAAGCCTGCAACCCGAATTCTAGCAAAATTCCTACGATCATGCCGGAATTTGGCTGATCAATGGTCCGATGGTAGTTCGACAAAGGCGGCTACTATTTAATTCATAACAAAGAATTTTAATGGGATATCAGTAGGAATTGAGAATTCTGATTCCATTAAATTCCATTATCATCTAATCCTAAAATTTAGTGAGAATTACATTTATCATTTTCAATAATATTATACTCATTATAAATCCTATCAAATTCTAACTCATTCCTTCTCAATTGCCTCCCTAAAATTTCACATAAAAGTCTTATAAAGAAATTACTTATCATAAAAGATTTTATTTATCTAAATTTAAATAAAAATATGTATTTTAATAAAGATCATATCTTTCAATCCCACAAAGTATAATAATACTTGTTGATGATGAGCCGTTGCTTAATGTCACCTCAGGAGACGATATTGTTGAAATCTATATGATTTTCCACCGCTATACTCTTTCCGATGATGAGTTTGACTGTTTTAGTGTGCTCTTGTGCCGACTCAGACAAATGTACCTTTTTTTTATCTGTACATCTACATGTGTTCAGTACTTTTATAGTATTGGGTTTTTTTTTAATTTTTGTGGAGGGTAGGTTCCAAATACTCTTCCTTCCTTTTTTTTTTTTCCCGAGAAAGCGTTGTATTACCTAACATTGTCCGTTTTCTCTCTAATTAGAAGTTAGTGTTAAACAAATAAAAGTTGAACTTTTAAAATGATACTTGTTTTTAATGCCCACTAAAAAGAGTGGACAGTGACTAATTAAAATTTCTAAATTTTAATTTTTTTTTTGTGTTTTTACAAACATAAAATTACATTATTCTATTTTTTAAAATTTATTTTTGAACTATATAATTCTTTTGTTAAAATAATTTAAAAGTAACATACATTTTTATACTAACAGTGCTAATTAAAATATTAATAAGTTATTTTTTTGTTAAAAAAATTTGCTCGTATCGACCAATATGTAGAAAAATCAACATTACATAAAAAGGTGATTTCTATTGGAACTATTGAATTAATGCAATAGACTTTAAAATTCTAATAATTAGATATATTATTAGTTATTGTGTTTGCTTGAACCAAAATGATTTTGATATTTTATTTTTAATTACTTTTGTGATGATCAATCTAAAATATGTTATTCATAATTAAAAAAAAAATCTCTTGTTGGATTTTTGACAATTAATAATAAATGAAAACAAGTTAACTAAATTTTAATATTACATTTAATAGTGTTTTAATTTTACATTAACACATAAATTATATATTTGCAAATAAAAAAGTAAATTGATAGGAATACTTATAAGAGTGATAGAACTTAAATTGAGCCTAAGAGCATTTTCATTTTCTTGCTCTCAATTTTCTTTGTTGAGTGTTGTCAAATATAGTATGTTACGGATTTTACACGCAAGTGCACGTGATCGTTAACAAGTAATAAAGAGTAAGTATAATTTATCGCTCCCACGAGGACTAATTGGTTATCAACTACCGAAATTGAGTTAATTCTATCTTTATTTGATTGATTAAAAAAATAATATATATTTTTTTTCTTTTAAGAAACTAAATTAAAACAAAACTTAAAACTACGCTAAACAAATTAACGAATTACTTTTACGAAGTTATTAGATTGCTAAAGTTCTAGGGTTTTCGATTTCACCATAACTAATCTATCTTACTATTAATCTACCTCTATAGTTTAATTTATTTTCCTGGTTGACAGTCGAGATTCCCTAATTTATTTACTAGTCCCTCCCGAGATCTAATAAAAATCTCCATAATTGTTATTTCACTAAGTTCCTATGTCAATTAAAACAATTATGAAGTCATTAATTCCTATGGACTCTCATGTATCGACTACACAAACCATGCAGGTATATTCCTATCCTACATGCAATTTATGGCATTTATCTCAAAGAACTTGACACATAACTCCCCTTCCAGTTCGTTATGATTAACAAATCATCTAATTAGTGATCAAGTAATTAGAAGCATTAAGAACAGAGATAAACACTCAACCAGAGAAAATAAATATAAACTATATTAATAGAAAAATAATAAAAATTTCATAGTTAGGCTACATCGAAGCCCTAGAAAATTAAATTTAGCTCATATTAAAATAAAACAATATCACAAATATTTTTAACATTATTGAAATAAAAGAAAAGGAAAAAAATTAAATAAAAACCAATGAAAAAAAGAGTTTAGAAGTTGCTCTTTTGTCTTGTCTTGTTCCGGTTTTTCTTTCTTCTCACGGCTGCCTTCCTTTTGCTTTGTTCTCTGCCCTCTTTCTTTCTTCTACACTAACACTAAACTAAACTCAAAAAATAGAAAAACAAAGGACGGGTTTAAAGAGAAGAGAAGATGGAAATTTCTTGAATTGTCTGCCGAAGTCTGCACTCCTTTTGTCTTCCTTGGTTGGCGTTCTATAGAGCTATTAGCTTACTCCGCATCCTTCTTTCTTTTACTTTTGTCTTGCAAGTTGTAATCCGCTTTTACTGTCTTGTTCAAATCCCAGCCGTATTCTACTTGCTTCTTGATTGCGATAGTAATTCTTCAAGTTACAAGAAATCTTCTTGTTGTAGTCGGATTTTATTCCTTTATTCCTTTCTTGTGATTTCTTTCTTGTGCTCTATTTCCTTCTGGTACCCAACGTGTAGTATTCTTGTTGTAGCCGAACTTGTACTTCTTTGTTGTTTTCGGATTGTGCACGGTTTTGTGTTCCTTGTCTTGCTGCGTTTCTATCTTCAGAATATTCAAAGAATGCACTACTTCGTTGTCATCTTGAGTGCACTTGAAGTCCACTTCACAATTATGCCCCAAGTCAACGTGTGGATCCTACTTTCTTGTTTCCTTATTCTTTGTCTTGTTCTTGGCTCCAATTCTTGGTTCCTCAAAGCACAAAGGCAAACCCGAAGCTAGTCTGGAATTTTTTTCTTCTGTGGTGCCTATTCGGTTCTTGTGTGAAGATGTCTTCCTTGTAGTTGGTTGGTTTTGGTCTCCGAATTTGCCGTCTTTTGTCTCTAAGTTGCAGACGACCAGATCTTTTGTCTTTGTTGTTTGCTACCTTCGCATGTCCATATCATAAGAAGTTGAAGTTCCGAGAAGGATCTCGATTATGCGAAGGTACAACCGACCAAGACTAGAAGATATTTGTTGAGTCAAAGCTTGTGAGGATAAGTGTTGAAGTTGTTCTTGCTTTGTCTTTTGTTGTTGTGGGCAGAAGATGCAGAGATGGAATGCCTCAAAATTCAAGGAGAACAAGTGCAAGTTACAAAATTCAGCCGCCAATTGAGACTATGACCATGCTACTGTTCTTGGTCCTAAAAACAATTTATGTAAAGAATTTCTTTTTTTTCTTTGCTAATGCAATTTAACAAACAATTCAAGCATAAAAACACAAGGAAATTGACTAAAAAAATATACAATTTTCCATCTTATCAAATTCCCCCACACTTAGGTCAAAGCTTGTCCTCAAGCTTGCATTAAAATAAACATCTCTTTTTCTTCATTTTTTTTTCTTTTCTTTTTTTTTTCTTTCTTTTTTTTTCTCTTTCTTTTTTTTTTCTCTCTTTTTTTCTTTTTCTTTTTTTTTCCTTTTTTTTTCTTCTGCAAAAAATAAAAATAAAAAGGTAAAAGAACTTGGGTTGCCTCCCAATTAGCGCTTGCTTTATAGTCTTCAGCCGGACTATCTCTGTTCGCCTTAATTCGCATCCACCAGAGTAATAGTGGACTTTTGAAATTCCACCCCACCTTCAATATAAGCCTTGAGTCTCTGACCATTTACTTTAAACCTTCTATTTTCACTTTGAATTTCAACAGCGCCATATGGAAACACTTGCACCACTGTAAAGGGTCCAGACCACCTTGATCGGAGTTTCCCAGGAAATAATTTCAACCTTGAGTTGTACAAGAGTACCTTCTGGCCTGGATAAAATTCTCGATGCAAAATGTGCTTGTCATGCCAAGCCTTTGTTTTCCCCTTATACATCTTGGCATTCTCATACACCCCTTGACGAAACTCATCCATCTTATCCAATTGGAGTAATCTTTTCTCACTTGAGGCTTTCAAGTCAAAGTTAAGATGCTTGGGCAATGGATTGAGGTCTAATTGTGGAGGCTTCTCAACTGAAGGTATTGGTTTGGAAACACCTTTTCCAAGGTCTTCAAATGGCCTTTTAATGAACACAGGTGCTAAGGCCTCAAGTTGTTTGGAGCATGTATCTACCTGTTGATTTTTAGAATTCTTTATCCCCACAAGACATGTTTCCATTGGATCTTTTGGATGGCTCGCTTCGAATTTTTCTTTAGTGCACCCATCAATTGTATCCACCTTCATACAATTGTCTATCTCACTCGGAAATTTCAATGCTTTAAAGACATTGAAAGTGACTTGCTCATCTTGAACCCTCATGGTTAATTGCCCTTTTTGCACATCTATTAGGGTCCTTCCCGTAGCTAAGAAAGGTCTACCAAGAATAATAGGAATTTCTTGGTCTTCCTCCATGTCAAGTACAATGAAATCAGCTGGGAAGATAAATTTGTCCACCTTAACAAGCACATCCTCTATAATACCCCTTGGGTATTTTAATGATCTATCTGCCAATTGCAAGGTAACTGTGGTGGGTTTGGCTTCTCCTAAGCCAAGTTTCCTAAAAACAGAGAGAAGCATAAGATTAATACTTGCACCAAGATCACACAAGGCTTTATCAAAATAAGAATTTCCTATAGTGCAAGGAATAGCAAAACTCCCTGGATCTTTAAGCTTAGGAGGAAGCTTTTTCTGCAAAATGGCACTGCACTCTTCAGTAAGTGCAACAGTCTCATACTCTTCTAGCTTTCTTTTGTTGGAGAGGATCTCTTTCATGAACTTCACATAGCTAGGCATCTGTTCCAAAGCATCAGCAAAAGGAATATTAATATGTAATTTCTTAAACACATCAAGAAATTTAGAAAATTGCTTATCTAGCTTTTGCTTTTGGAATCGCTGAGGATATGGCATAGGTGGCACATAAGGAGGTGGATTATCTGGAAACAACTTTGATTTGGGTTTCTCAACTTCTTCAGTTTGTTCCTCAGATTTTTCAGACTGCATTTCTACTACTTCTTGTCCTGACTTCTTCTGTGGCTCAGGTTCAGGCAACTCTTTGCCACTTCTTAGTGTAATTGCCTTCACTTGTTCCTTAGGGTTGATTTCCGTATTACTAGGCAAAGACCCTTGTGGTCTAGAATTTAATGCACTGGCTAGTTGTCCCACTTGAACCTCCAAATTTCGGATGGATGCTGACTGATTTTGCAGTGTCGCTTCAGTCTTAGTCATGAACTGAGACGTGTTCATGCTCAATTGAGCAAGAGCATCTTCTAAAGATACCTTTTGTGCATGGGGTTGAATTTGCTGTGGAGGCTGAAATCCATAAGGTTTATCAGTAGGCTGATTAGTTCTCCAAGAAAAGTTAGGATGGTCTCTCCATCCTGGATTATAAGTATTGGAATAGGGATTATATTGTCTATTTGAATTCCCTATAAATTGAGCTTGTTCCTTTTGAGATGGGACAAAAGGATTTCCCACTTGACAATCAACACTAGGATGAGGTCCACCACAAATATCACAAGCTTCTGGAGGAATATGGATGGCATTTGCATTGAGTGTACTAAGTTGCTTGGACAGTGCAGCAACCTGGGCTGATAGTGTAGTGAGAGCATCAACCTCATGCTTGCCATGATTTTTCTGTAGTGTAGATCTACTTGAAGACCATTGGTAGTCTGTAGATGCCATTTCATCCAAAAGTGCATATGCCGCCTCATATGTCTTCCCCATTAATGAACCTCCCGCTGCAGCATCAACAAGTATCTTGGTTGATCGAGTCAACCCATTATAAAAAGTTTGCAGCTGTAACCAATCTGGGATACCATGATGTGGGCATGCTCGCAACAAATCTTTATACCTCTCCCATGCTTCAGAAAGTGATTCCATCTCATGTTGGGTGAATGTGGTAATCTCATTCCTCATCTTTGCAGTTTTGGTAGGTGGAAAATATTTTGTCAAGAATTTACGCCACACATATCCCATGTGGTGATTGCTCTCACTGCAAAGAAAGCAACCAACTCTTGGCCTTATCCTCTGAGAATGGGAAAAGCCTACCTAATGGCATCATCGAAACGCCATTTATTTTCAATGTATCAGGATCTCAAGAAAGTTCATTATATGAGCATTAGGATCCTCATGCTAACCGGTGAATTGATTGGCTTGGACCATTTGGATTATGCCTGATTTCAATTCAAAATTATTTGCGGCAACAGGTGGAGGTATAACACTATGGAGATCATATGTGGCAGTAGGCAAAGCATAGTCACGTAATGCTCTAGTGTTTGCATTAACGACAGGAATAACGTTCTCTCCCTCTTCAGTCATAGTGTTATGAGCTAGTGCGAAAGTTTCTCTCTTCTCCTTTCTATTCAAACGACAGGTTTTTTCTATCTCTGGATCAAATGGGAGTAGATTATCACTTCTACACTTTCTCATGCACTACAGAATAATATCTAAAAAGAGAAAAGAACACAAATCAATAAATAAATAAATAAAAATAAATATAAAAATAAAAATAAAATAAAATTTCAAATTAAAGCTAGAACTACTTGGTATCGATATTAATAAAATCAAATTAGTCCCCGGCAACGGCGCCAAAAACTTGTTACGGATTTTACACGCAAGTGCACGTGATCGTTAACAAGTAATAAAGAGTAAGTATAATTTATCGCTCCCACGAGGACTAATTGGTTATCAACTACCGAAATTGAGTTAATTCTATCTTTATTTGATTGATTAAAAAAATAATATATATTTTTTTTCTTTTAAGAAACTAAATTAAAACAAAACTTAAAACTACGCTAAACAAATTAACGAATTACTTTTACGAAGTTATTAGATTGCTAAAGTTCTAGGGTTTTCGATTTCACCATAACTAATCTATCTTACTATTAATCTACCTCTATAGTTTAATTTATTTTCCTGGTTGACAGTCGAGATTCCCTAATTTATTTACTAGTCCCTCCCGAGATCTAATAAAAATCTCCATAATTGCTAATTCACTATATTCCTATGTGAATTACAACAATTATGAAGTCATTAATTCCTATGGATTCTCATGTAGCGGCTACACAAACCATGCAGGTATATTCCTATCCTACATGCAATTTATGGCATTTATCTCAAAGAACTTGACACATTACTCCCCTTCCAGTTCGTTATGATTAACAAATCATCTAATTAGTGATCAAGTAATTAGAAGCATTAAGAACAGAGATAAACACTCAACCAGAGAAAATAAATATAAACTATATTAATAGAAAAATAATAAAAATTTCATAGTTAGGCTACATCGTAGCCCTAGAAAATTAAATTTAGCTCATATTAAAATAAAACAATACCACAAATATTTTTAACATTATTGAAATAAAAGAAAAGGAAAAAAAAATTAAATAAAAACCAATGAAAGAAAGAGTTTAGAAGTTGCTCTTTTGTCTTGTCTTGTTCCGGTTTTTCTTTCTTCTCACGGCTGCCTTCCTTTTGCTTTGTTCTCTGCCCTCTTTCTTTCTTCTACACTAACACTAAACTAAACTCAAAAAATAGAAAAACAAAGGACGGGTTTAAAGAGAAGAGAAGATGGAGGCTGTTTCTTGAATTGTCTGCCGAAGTCTGTACTCCTTTTGTCTTCCTTGGTTGGGTTTTTATAGAGCTATTAGCTTACTCCGAATCCTTCTTTCTTTTACTTTTGTCTTGCAAGTTGTAATTGGCTTTTACTGTCTTGTTCAAATCCCAGCCGTATTCTACTTGTTTCTTGATTGCAGTAGTAATTCTTCAAGTTACAGCCGAAGAAATCTTCTTGTTGTAGTCGGATTTTATTCCTTTATTCCTTTCTTCGGCAGTTTCTTTCTTGTGCTCTATTTCCTTCTTGTACTCAACGTGTAGTATTCTTGTTGTAGCCGAACTTGTACTTCTTTGTTGTTTTCGGATTGTGCACGGTTTTGTGTTCCTTGTCTTGCTGCGTTTCTATCTTCAGAATATTCAAAGAATGCAGCTACTTCGTTTGTCATCTTGACTCGCTCAAGTCCACTTCACAATTATGCCCCAAGTCAACGTGTGGACCCTACTTTCTTGTTTCCTTATTCTTTGTCTTGTTGCTGGCTCCAGAATTCTTGGTTCCTCAAAGCACAAAGGCAAACCCGAAGCTAGCCTTGGAATTTTTTCTTCTGTGGTCTTTGTCGGTTCTTGTAAGTCAAGATGTCTTCCTTGTAGTTGGTTGGTTTTGGTCTCCGAATTTGCCGTCTTTTGTCTCTAAGTTGCAGCATGACCAGCCTTTTGTCTTTGTTGTTTGCTACCTTCGCATGTCCATATCATAAGAAGTTGAAGTTCCGTAAGGATCTCGATTATGCGAAGGTACAACCGACCAAGACTAGAAGATATTTGTTGAGTCAAAGCTTGTGAGGATAAGTGTTGAAGTTGTTCTTGCTTTGTCTTTTGTTGTTGTGGGCAGAAGATGCAGAGATGGAATGCCTCAAAATTCAAGGAGAACAAGTGCAAGTTACAAAATTCAGCCGCCAATTGAGACTATGACCATGCTACTGTTCTTGGTCCTAAAAACAATTTATGTAAAGAATTTCTTTTTTTTCTTTGCTAATGCAATTTAACAAACAATTCAAGCATAAAAACACAAGGAAATTGACTAAAAAAAATATACAATTTTCCATCCTATCAAAAAGCCATCCCATTACATATACCCCTAGTTAGCCAATTTTGATCCTTAACATTTCTTTGTTGTAACACCTCATTGTTTAGCCTTAAACCTTTGTCTTTGTTTACCATTGTTGAACTCTTTATCAAGAGTACGTGGGAATGAATTGTATGATGAACATTTTGTTGTATGCAGAAAAAAAAAGGAAAAAAAAAACAAGAAAAAAAAAGAGAAGAAAAAGAAAAATAGTGAAAACTATCCCCTGTGAATATGAAAATTGGACAAGTTCAGTATTCTCCATTGTATACAAGAGGTCCAAATATGCTATGTAATTGCCGAAAGGGGATAACATTACTTGGAATGAAGGAAGTGGTTCCAATGTGCTACAAATATAGCGTTAGTGAGTCATGCATGGAAGTTCCCCCATAACTTGAATTTTGTAACCTAAATTTTCCTTTCTGTTTGCCCACATTTACCTAAACTCCGTTACAACCCTTGTGCCTTTGATTTTTGCATGGATTTATGTTTCAGTAGTGGTAGAGATGTGATATATAAGCTGTTAGGAAATCATGTATACTATAAACAATTTATAGGCAGCGGAATTAAACATGATTTTTCACCAGGATCAATTTCAATATATGTATAAATAAAAAACCTGTTTTGATGACTGAAGATTGTGTCGTCGAAGGAAGTTTTGTCAACCACAGCTGCACAGACGTCCGGCCTCTAAGGTATCCACACGAACTTGTTCTTAGGATCCTCCTAGGATTGATTGACACCAAGCCAATATGCTAGTTCCTTCAATGAGCGTCGCAAAATTTTTAGAGTTCAAGAGAACTCTAACAAAACAAAAGAAGAACTTTTTCCCCCTGTCTTGCACATCAAAATTCTGTACGTACGCTCTATCTAGAACTTGGTGTCTGTCTCCTATTAAAAGGTAAGTTCTATCTATCTGTTAGATACCAATGTGATCGATTAGACATTCTATCGTAATAGAATTTTTTTAATAAAATTAAAACTAATTCTAATTCTATTAAGATAAAACAATTTTATCTTATCACAACTTATCTTATAGGAGATCTTATAGGTTAATTATTTTACAAATTGAACCCCATAATTATCACATAATTATTTAATCATTTTAACCCAAGAACAAATTCTTTATGTGTGTGACCCTTTAGGTTCTTAATCACTTGGCAATAAATAACAAATTATAATCTTAGATTTAATTGGCTTTAGTACAAAACCAACAAACTCCCACTTGGACTAAAGTCAATTTAGTCAAGAGTATTCTAAGATCAAATAAATTAAACAACTTTAATTTATCATTAATTCAATAATTAATGAACTTGTATTTATAGATCAAGATTGGCCTCTAGCCAGGCATCATGATCACCCAAGAGTTAAGAAAAGTCAAGTGGTTGACTTCACCTTTCCATGAACCAGAATCCGTGTAATTAATATCCTTTCACCATACTATATCCCTAATTAGTACAGGAGTAAGGTATAAGTGCCAACTCTTAATGTACTAATTATTATAATTTCTTATTCCCGAAATTCAACTCCTTTAAAATAAATTTAGAACTCTTCCAAATTTATTTACTCATTTGCAAACATTTTGAGTTGATATTTCAACAAGTGGCCATTTGTGGGATATACTCTTCTTACTATTAGAAGTGGTGAATCTTTTATTGATCATAAATCATCTATCAATGTTTCATGTTATACCCAATTTCTATGGCACACACAACTAGTTACAGTTATGGACTCATAGGGTTAAAGTATAACAATTCACATTATAGATACCCTTATGATCTCAAGTCTGAGGATTACTTACACTACTGTCACGTAGAGATTATACCATTGGCACTCAAATAGTTAACCTCATGGAATCTCTAAGCGGATCAATCCAATGAATTATTCTCCAACAATTCATTCATATATCACCATATATGCTAATCTATCCGTATTAACAACGTCCTTAATTTTGTTAATACTATGATTAGGGATATTTAAGAATAATAAGTATTATTCTAAGGACTTTATCATCAATATATAAATATATATAATCCAAGATGATAAAACACCATATATCCTTATTGCATAAAACATCAAAATACATACATAACAAACCTCTTACTAAAATCAATCATTCATGTATTTTAAACCGAATGAAGACAAATGACAATCATGTTTCTTTTGAGATAAAGGCTTAGTCAATGGATCTGCTATATTTTCATCTGTAGGAATCTTTTCTATCTTTACTTCATTTCTACCAATGATTTCTCTAATCAAATGATAGCGCCTAAGTACATGTTTGGACCGTTGATGAGACCTAGGTTCCTTGGCTTGAGCAATAGCCCCATTATTATCACAATACAAAGGTATTGGATCGGCTATTGAAGGAACTACTTCAAGTTCAGAAATGAACTTTTTGATCCAAACAGCCTCTTTAGCAGCTTCTGAAGCAGCAACATATTCGGCTTCTGTCGTAGAATCTGCAGTAGTTTTTTGTTTGGAACTTTTCCAACTTACAGCACCACCATTGAGGGTAAAATATACAGATCGAGACTTGCTATCATCTTTATCGATTGAAAGCTAGCATCGGTGAACCCACGCACTTGAAGCTCTGTCTCTCCATATATCAAGAATAAATCCTAGTTCTTCTTAAATACTTAAGGATATTCTTAACAGCCTTTCCATGACCATCACCGGATTAGCTGATATCCGCTCGTAACACTTAGAGCATAAGAGACATCTGTCTTGTACATAACATAGCATACATAATCGATCCTACAAGAAGCATAAGGAACATTTTGCATACTATGTTTTTCAACATCGCTTTTGGACGCATATCTTTAGAAAGGTAAATCCCATGAGACATGAGAACATAACCTCTCTTAGATTAATCCATGCTAAACCTTTTTAGCATTTTATCTATATATGTGGACTGTGAAAGACCAAGCAACTTATTGGATCTATCACGATAGATATTTATTCCCAAAATATAAGTTGTCTCACCCAAATCTTTCATTGAGAAGTTATTGGACAACCATACCTTAATTGACTGTAGAGAAGGTATGTCGTTTTTCACCAATAATATGTCACCCACATATAATATCAGGAAAACTACAACACTCCCACTAATCCTTTTGTATACACAAGGTTCATCTTCATTTTTGATAAAACCAAACTTTTTGATTGTATCATTAAAACGAATATTCCAACTCCTTGAAGCTTGCTTAAGTCCATAAATAGACTTTTGTAGCTTACATACTTTATTATGGTCTTTGGTTACAAAGCCTTCAGGTTGTATCATATACACCTCTTCTTGCAAATGACCGTTAAGAAAAGCTGTCTTAACATCCATTTGCCAGATTTCATAATCATAGTATGCAGCTATAGCAAGTAAAATTCTAATGGATTTCAGCATAGCAACTGGTGAAAAGGTTTCATCATAGTCAATACCATGTTTTTGCGTGTAACCTTTTGCAACCAGTCGAGCTTTATAAGTAGTCACATTACCATCCATGTCAGTTTTCCTTTTGAAAACCCACTTGCACCCTATGGGTTTTATCCCTTCAGGTGGATCGACTAAGGTCCATACCTTATTGTCATACATGGAATCTATTTCAGATTTCATGGCTTGAAGCCACTTCTCAGAGTCCTTATCAGATAAGGCTTCCTTGTAAGTAGTAGGTTCATCATTATCAATAATAAACACATCATCATACCTACTAGGTGCATGGCGTGTCCTAATTGACCTACGTACAGCTTGTGTATCTTGAGCTTCGATTTCTACCACATCATTATGAGGTTCAAGCTCTTGTTCCATGTTCTTATCTTTGCTAATTTGTGTTTCTAGAACTTCTTCAAGTTCTATATTGCTCCCTTTTGCCTTTTCTAGAATAAACTCTTTTTCTAGAAATATGGCGTGTTTTGAAACAAACACCTTTTGTTCAATGGAGTTATAAAATTGATACCCAAAAGTTTCTTTTGGATATCCCACAAAATAGCATTTTACAGATTTTGGATCGAGCTTGTCTGATTCTACCTTTTTAACAAATGCGGGACATCCCCAAATTCTTAAATGTTTAAGATTTGGCTTTTTCCCATACCATATCTCATATGGGGTAGTATCAACAGCTTTAGATGGAACATGATTTAATAGGTAGGAGGCAGTATTTAGGGCATAACCCCAAAACGATTTAGGGAGAGTTGCATGACTCATCATGGATCGAACCATATCTAATAATGTTCGATTTCTCCTTTCAGATACACCATTTAATTGTGGTGTATATGGAGGAGTCCATTGTGAAAGAATCCCATTCTCTTTTAAATAATTTTGAAATTCTTGGTTTAGATATTCTCCACCTCGATCTGATCGAAGTATTTTAATACTCTTTCCAAGTTGTTTTTCTACTTCACTTTTTATATTCTTTGAACTTTTCAAAGACTTCAAATTTATACTTCAATAAGTATACATGACCATATCTAGAATGATCATCAGTAAATGTTAGGAAGTATGAAAAACCTCCTCTGGCTTGAATTGACATAGGTCCACACACATCGGTATGTATGAGACCTAATAATTCAGTAGATTTTTCACCTTTTCCAGTAAAAGGTGTTTTAGTCATTTTTCCAAGTAAATAAGATTCGCATGTTTCATATGATTCATAATCAAATGAGCCCAAATAACCATCATCATGCAATTTGGTTATGCGTTTCTCATTTATGTGACCTAGTCTACAATGCCAGAGATAAGAATTTCTAAAATTATCAATTTTGGGTTTCTTTGTATTTATGTTGAAAATTGGATTTTCAAGATCTAATATATAAAGACCATTATTTTGATAACCAGCACCATAAAAAGTACCTTCACGAAAAATAGAACAACACTTATTCTTTTTGATTTATTTCAAAACCATCATTGTCTAAATAGGAAATTGAAATAATATTCTTCGTGAGTACTGGAACAAAATAACAATCTTTCAAATCAAGAATCAATCCACTAGGCAAAGAGAGACTATATGTTCCTACGGCTAAAGCAAAGAACTTTGCTCCATTGCCCACGCGTAGTCTACCTCTCCCTTTGCCACTTTCTACTTATCTTTAGACCGCATATTATTACAAATATGAGAGCGGATCCGGTATCTAATACCCAAGAATTTGATTTTGAAGTAGAAAGGTTTATTTCAATCATAAACAAACTCAAGTAGAAGCTTCAAGAGCTTCTTCTCGCTTCACGGTTTCAAGATAAGCCTTGTAATTTCTCTTCCAATGTCCATCTTTTCCACAATGGAAGCAAGTGCCATTTTCTTTCTTGTCCTTTTGGCTTTACGTGTTGGCTTGGGTCCACTTTCTTCTTGGTCTTCTTAAGACCAGCTTTACGCTTTCTTTTATTGGACCCCTCAATTAGCAACACATTAGCCTTTTCTTTCTTCATGGTATCCTCAGCTTCCTTAAGCAAGTTCAATAACTCAGACAAAGTAGAGGTCTCAACTTTGTTCATGTTGAAGTTCACCACAAACTGAGAAAAGTTGGGAGGAAGGGATTGTAGTATCAAGTCAACACTTAACTCATGATACATTATAAATCCCAGTTTACCCATCTTTTCAATGAGACCAATCATCTTCAGTACATGAGTTGAAACTGAAGATCCTTCTGCCAACTTGCTATGAAAGAGTTCATTCGTGGTATCATATCTCTCACTTCTAGCCCTTTTATCATATAATGCTTTCAAATGTTGAAGCATTGTAAAGGCAGTCATGTCCTCATGCTACTTTTGCAGCTCGGGGCTCATTGAAGCGAGCATGATACAACATGCATTTTCAGAATCATCTAAATGCTTTTGATATGCATTTCTTACTACTTGATCAACATCAGCAGCAGGCTCATCAGGAAGAGGACCATCAAGGACATAAAGCAACTTCTCATTCCTAAGAACAATTCTTAGGTTTCGAACCCAGTCCATATAGTTTGGGCCAGTAAGTTTATTGTCTAACAAAATGCTACGCAAGTTCATGTTGTTATTCATTTTCTACAACAAGAAAATAAAGATAGAATAAGAATTTTAATTTATGCAATTTACAAAACCAAAATACACAAATATATGGATTTTATAATATCTTGGTTTTGCTCCCACTATTTTATCCAAATCAATATCCCTCAAATTGATTCGAGAATTTTCTCAAAATTCTTAGTAGGCTAGAATCCCATCTCAATTATTTTTAATCTTGAGTTAGCTCAACAAATCAAAAATAATTTTAATGAGTAGGTATTAATCACCAATTGCAACTTATTTGCAACTCCTAGATAGTTAGGTTATCAACTTTTGATACACATATCACATATGTCTCCTAACCCTTGCCTCAAAGACTTTTGACCTTGAGTTAGCTCAACAAATCAAAATCTTTGTTAAATCATACCCATTATTCAGAGATCTTATCTCATAGTTTGAAACACATTTTTGGTAAGACAACCTTGAGTTAGCTCAACAAGTTATCCTAACAAAAACTGTTTTAAACTATAATAATGGAAGGCATTTAAATTGATTTAATATTTAATTGAGGGATTAAATTATGGTCTCATCATTTACATATATCATATGTAATAAATATTTAAACATACAATATGCAATTAAATAATCTAATCATTTAATCAAATATTAAATCACATATGACATAATAATTGGATAATCACATTAAACAATTATAAACAAATTTCAGTCATAAATCTTGTATGCATTACATTTCTAATCATATTAGAAATATTATTGAATTAATTGAGAAGTTTTATGGGTTAACATAAAAGTTTTCAAATCTTGGGCCAATAAATAAATAACAGAAATTAAAAGGACCTTAACATAAATAAACACTTTATAATTAAAAATGTCCCAAATTTCTTTATTTATTTATTTAAGATAATTAATCGGGTTTGATCCATACAGTATTAATGGACTAAAAGTTCATTCTACGCTAGAAAGTTTAAGTTTTAGCAAACCATTTTCAACTCCCAACTCAGTTCTCGCCATACCATCTGGCCCAACTTTGGTTAAAGCCCACATTAAATAAAAGGAAACCAATTCCTAAATGTGGACTTGATCCAATCCCAACGGCCCAATTAAATTAAAAAGAGCCCAAGCCCGCTAAATTAATAGCAGCCCAAGAAGCCCAACCAGAATTCATCAATTCTGGTCCAAATTAAAACAAGTCCAAAATGTGGACCTATCCAGCCACAATGGCCCAATGGCCCAATGATCCATTAAATTTAAAAAAGAAAAAAAACAAGAAGCCCAATGAACCATTTCATTAAAAGCAACCCAAGCCCAATGAGCTATTGGCCCATCAGAATTTTTTTTTTTTTAAATAAATGGGCTTGATGACGTCATCAGTGACGTCATCACATGACATCACCTCTTTCTGCTGCCCCTGACGCTGATGTCATCTGACATCAGCCCTGGGGATGACGTCAGCATGACGTCATCATTCATTCACTGTCGCTGCCTCTTTAAAAAAAAAATTTTTCTTTTTTTTTTCTTTCTTTTTTGCCGGCGGCTGTTCTAAATTTTTTTTTTATTAAAAAAAAAAAACTTTTTTTTTTCTTTAGAACATGATTCACAAGAGTGCCCAAAAATTCAACAAACAATTTTTACAAGCGTAATAAATCAGAAAATTTTCAAATAAAATTTTGAACTTGTTCTATAAGTGAAAAACAATTTTTCACTCAACAAAATAATTTTTCTCAATCATTCAACATAACACATACATATATGTAAACATAAACAATTTATATTCACATGGATTTATATTTATACGCAAATTAAATCCTATACTCTGATACCAATGTTAGGAAATCATGTATACTATAAACAATTTATAGGCAGCGGAATTAAACATGATTTTTCACCAGGATCAATTTCAATATACGTATAAATAAAAAACCTGTTTTGATGACTGAAGATTGTGTCGTCGAAGGAAGTTTTGTCAACCACAGCCGCACAGACGTCCGGCCTCTAAGGTATCCACACGAACTTGTTCTTAGGATCCTCCTAGGATTGATTGACACCAAGCCAATATGCTAGTTCCTTCAATGAGCGTCGCAAAATTTTTAGAGTTCAAGAGAACTCTAACAAAACAAAAGAAGAACTTTTTCCCTCTGTCTTGCACATCAAAATTCTGTGTGTACGCTCTATCTAGAACTTGGTGTCTGTCTCCTATTAAAAGGTAAGTTCTATCTATCTGTTAGACAGTCTAACAGACTGATTAGACATTCTATCGTAATAGAATTCTTTTAATAAAATTAAAACTAATTCTAATTCTATTAATATAAAACAATTTTATCTTATCACAACTTATCTTATAGGAGATCTTATAGGTTAATTATTTTACAAATTGACCCCCATAATTATCACATAATTATTTAATCATTTTAACCCAAGAACAAATTCTTTATGTGTGTGACCCTTTAGGTTCTTAATCACTTGGCAATAAATAACAAATTATAATCTTAGATTTAATTGGCTTTAGTACAAAACCAACATAAGCAAACCTGTGGTAATGACATGCGATGATCAACTTGAGTGCTAAATGAACTCTTAAATAGTTTGAGTGATTAGAATGCAACCTATGAGAGGGTATCAAATTTGTTGCATTTCATTTCGATGAAATTGTTGAAATTGATGAGATGCATATGTTTTGTTTAGAAAAATCATGCTATGAATACTTGTTCTCCAGATTGCTATTCCAACTTGGATTTCTAATGCGTTATGACTTTAAGTTATTTGTGGATGAGTTGAAAGAGAGGAAGGGATAGAGAAGATATTGGATATATTAATCTAGCGCATGCTTGATGACAAGCATGGTTTAGGTGTGGGGAAGTCGATAGAACTTAAATTGTGCATAATTTTTCCCAATTTTAGGTTGGTTATAGAGTGAAATTGATTAAATTGGTTATAGTTTTTGTCTTAGATATGGAAAGTGGAGAATTGGAGAAAAAGGGGACAAAAAGCAATGTTTTGTGAAAAAGTGTGACAAGAAGACTTCAATCTGTTAAGCGTGGGCAGGTCAATGAATTAAAAGCTTAAACATAAGACTTTCCGTTGTTTGCAGTGGGCACACCTAATGAACTGACAGGTTGGGCAAAATTTTGATCAAGAAGAGGAATTTATGAGTGATTAATTGCAAGAAGGAAAGAGAATATTGCAACAAGTTTTTAGGAAACAAGTCTTTTATTTTAGTTAGGAATATTTTTTTTCTATTCTTGTTATCTTTTCCTTTTAGAATAGAATTTGGTTTTTAGTGACTCTTTTAGAATTGTTGTCATTACCATATTTTAGGATTTATCCTTTATTATAAAAGGAAAACCCTAGAAGTGCCAAAATCATAATCAAGCAACCGCCTCCATTATCTTTATCACACGTTCTTCTTCTTCCACCTTAGAATAGCAATTTCTTAGAAAAAAATTCAGGGAGTCATGTGTACTATCATGAGTGACTAAACACTAATTTTTTGATTCAAGGGAAAGATTGATTTCAATTGCAATCACTGTAAGGTTTTGTGCTTAAATTTATAATTTTTTATTTTAATTCAAATACTTGTTGATTCTTGATCCAATTCCTATGAATAATTAGTGTTGGTTAATTTGAAAAATTAATTGTTCATCTTTTATTCTATTGCTATCCATGAGTTTAGTGAGTCATAATTGTCATGAATGAGTGCTACAAGTAGCAATTAGGCTAATTATGTTTATGACTTAAAATATGCATGTTTAGCCTAAGGGAATCAACAGGACAAGATTAATTTACTACAACTATCTTGTTTCTTTAATCTTGGTTAACTATTTTCATAGATCTTAATGTTATCATTAATTTGATATGAAATGCTATTGTACCTAGTCAATTAATGATAAGCTTTTATTTGGGTGTTGGGCTCGATCAATTATTTTAGGAAAACATAAAATTTATTACTGCTATCCTAATAAGTTTTGAAGTTAAATATTTGAATTTGTAAGATAATTATTTATGACCTATGATCAGTGATGTAATTGAATGAGATCAACCATTGGATTGGAAGTTTGGTAAATTTGGTATTTTTCTCTATTTTTTTGTTTGGTTATTTGTTTTAGTTATTTGTTAGAATTTGATTAGTAGTTATTTTATTACAATTCACCCCAGTTTTTATTTTATTTTCAATTCTTTCAAAACTTAAAACTGCACTTTTGGTTCCCTCAAGATTCGACCTGGTCCACTATACTGCAAATTTAATTTGTAATCATTAGAGGCCATAAAAAAGTAAATGCACATAGGTCATAAAATTTGCATATTGTTTTAAAAATTGAACTATTAGTTGCATTGGTACTTAAATGTTAAATAATAAAAAATAATATCTTTTTACTTGCATAATAAAAAAGTAATTTTTAACAAAATAAATTCAAATAAGACTTAAAATAAATAGTCTGAAGTAATAAAATTAATCTATAGTATAAAAAATTTACAAAAATCAATTACAAAGTTTAAATTATTATATTTAAAATAAAATAAATTACCGTGTATGCAAAGATAATGTAGGGAAAAAAATAATTTGTAATCTATAAAAAAACTTACTAAAAAAAAGTTACTAGCTACATATTAAAAAATATTAATTTTTTTAAAAAATAAATTCAAATAATATTTAAAATAAGTAGTCTAAAAATTAATAAAAGTAACATATACTATAGAGAAATTTATAAAGGTCAATTGCCACACCCTCCCAATAAAAATGTTAAAGAACCCCATTTTCCTAAACACTTACACTAAAAGCTCAATTCTACCCTATCATAAACTTTAGCCATATCAAGTTTTAAAGCTATAAACCCCTTTGTTCCTTTCTGCTTAGAATATAAATATGGATACACTTGTGTGCTACCACCACATTATCCATGATCTGTCTCCTAGGCATAAAAGTTGGTTCGTTAGGGGTAATACATTTATGAATGTAGGTTTTCATCCTCTTAGCCATTATTTTAGATATAGTTTTATAAACTACATTACACAAGCTAATTGATCTATAATGTGAAATAGAGCTAGGATTTTGACTTTTTGGAATGAGAGAAATCAATGTGTGGTTTATTTGTTTGAGCATTTTCTTATGAATGAAGAAATCAGTAATAGCTTTGCAAAAGTCTACCTCGATCACATTCCAAAAAAACCGAAAAAATAAGGGAGTCATATCATCGAGTCCTTGAGCTTTATTGGGGTGCATTTGAAAAAGAACATTCTTGATTTCATTTTTTTCCACTGGCTGAGTCAATCTTTGGTTTTTTGCCTTGGTGATAGAGAGTGGTATACCTTTCAATCCTTCTTGATATAGTTGCGGGCTTGATTAGGTGAACAACTGCTCACAGAACTTTAGTATTGCCTCTTGCACCTCTTGTTAGGTCTCACACATTTGGCCATAAGCTCTTATCAATCTTTTAATTGTGTTTTGTCTCCTTCTATCAATTGTGGATGCATGAAAGTACTTAGTATTCTTGTCCCCTTCTTGTAAACATTGTATCATTGACTTTTGCCTCCAGTATGCTTCCTTTTCTCTATTAGCAATATTAAGCTCAATGTTCAGCTTGCTCAATTCCTTGTAATTTCGGTTCCCTCCCTGACTTCTCAAAACTTCCATTTGTCCCTTTAACCTTGATATTTTTTTAGTTGAGTTCATCTCTTACTTCTGGCTCCGTCGTAGCAGCTTTACCCGACACTGTTTAATTTTGGAACATTGCTTATAAATTGAAGTTCCTGTTTGCTCCCTTCCTCATGCTTCTTTGACCATCCTATGAACTTGTTCTTTTCTTAACCATCTTTTATCAAAGATAAATCTTCTTTTGTTTTTTGGCATTTCAGGTTCTGTGTTTAATAGGAGTAGTGAATGGTCCAAGGACAATCTTTCCACATAGTATACTTTAGCTTTTTGAAATTTGAACAGCCAACTAGGGGCTCCAAATATCTTGTCTAGCCTCTTCACCACATACCTTTCCCCTTCTCTATTATTGGCCCAAGTATACTTTCTCCCTACAAAACCTGTTTCTCCTATTCCCATAGTCCTTATAAAGTTCCTCAATGGTCTACAATTTGACTCAGCTCTATACCTTCCTCCTTGTTTCTCATCCGGGTGCACAAGGTTAATGAAATCACCTCCTAAGAACCACCAATGGCCCTATCTTTACTTTTGTTGCTCCAAGTATTTCCATTGTTCCTCCCTTACTTTAGCTTCTGTGCTAGCATACAAAAAAACTACCCAAAACTTGTTAGAGCCATCCTTCATTACACATTCCAATTGGATGCAAAAACTTATGGAAATAACATTGCTAATAGTAATGTTTTATGTCCAACAAACTAACATCCCCCTTTAGTTCCTTCCAGTTTCACAGTTCTCTATCTATCTTGAATCTAAATCTCCTACACATCGTTGCTACAAAGCCCCTCTCTTTTTCTTTTTTTTTTTTCAGACAAGAAAACTAGTTTCGGGTGGTGAGATCTTAAGATCTCTCTCAGTTGGGAAATTGTAGAGGGTCATCTCAAACATCTACAATTCCACACACATACCTTCATGGTTCCACTTAGGACCATTCAAGACTAGTGCCCTTCACCTTTGTTTCTCTTGAAGCTTCTTGTTTCTGAATTTTTTGTTTTTGGTTCCGTATTCCCATTTTTTCATCGAATTCTGAGCTCTCATATTGTAAGCTCTATTCCCTCTTGTAGCCTATAGTAGCTATATGTATAGTACCCCTTCTTTACTTCCTGATTCTGCTCCTGCCCTATTCTCTCCCCTTCTCTATCTCCTTATGTGGTTGAGCTCTTTCCCATTTCTTGAGAAAAACCCTGTATTCTTGCCCATGGGATCGGTTTCTTTTAGCTACATTACCTGTATCTCACAACTGATAGAGACATTGATGAGTTCATCTTGCTGAATATTTTGATTTTCCTTGTCAGTTTCCAATCTGCTGTCAATTTCCATCACTTCCTATTGCCTTCTAAAGCTTACTGAACTATTTTGTTTTTCTTTGGTTTGCTGATGCTTTCAGACCCTGCATCCCTTACAGGTGTCTTGGCCTTCTCTCTTTCCTTTTGCCCTTCCCCACTCAGTCCATCTCTCATTTTCCTGTCCTTAATTTTCATGCTTATATCTGTACAAACCCCTTTTATTTGTGGTTTGGGTGGACTTTCTTGTTCTTTCTCCTCTACACTAACTCCTTCCACCAGCAGTGTTTTTATATCTATCTTCTGTTGCCTATCAGAGTCAGACCCCCTTCTTTTCTCTTTTGTAGTACTTCTGCCCCTAATAGTTCTAAGTCAATCCTCGTATTGTCCTACATTCACCTCATTTCTCTTTAAGTCATCCTTTCTGGTTTGGCATGTTTTCTGAGAATGGCCAACCTTTCCATAATAATGACAAAAGGCCACTAACTTCTCAGATTTGAAAGATATCCAAGAAGCCTACTTATTGAATTTCAGTACTGTCTCCTGCATCAATGGTTTACTAAGGTCAATTTCAGCTAGAATCTTCATATGTCTTCCAATTTTACTTCCACTCTCATGTATTAGTACGTCATAGACCTTGGGGAACACCTTTTCTAGTCTAAGCCCAGTTTCCCTTGACATCCATTGAAATGGTATATTCCAGATCTGAACCCAAATATCCACTATCTAGAAAAATTTTTCTTGGATCAGTAGTTTCTCAGACCATTCCTTGAGTAAGATGTATGGTTGGTCAAAGGTCCATCCCATGCCTTGTAGCATTTTTAACTTGTTTTCATTGTTACTAAAAACAAATTGAAATAAATTTGTCCCCTGCTCTCTCACTGTAAAAGCTTCCTTTGTAGGCCAAATACTCTCCATGTTGTTTCTCAGCCTTGTAAAATTCACCCTTTTCTCCCCAAAGACATTTCCAATGAAGCTCCTTTTACACCCCTCGTTGCTTGTCTTGATATTTCCTTCCTCTAGCTCCACCTTGATCTCCTCTTCCTTAGAGAGCTTGATTTTTTGGAATAGCCCCATCATATCTAGTTCTGGATTGAATGTAGCACCAGTGTCTATCACTTTAGTTAAAGAAGCCAATAATCAACTAGCATGAAAGGGAAAGAAACACAAAAGGTTAAAGAGATACAACTATAAACATCTGACTGTCACTGAGGAAATTGAAGATGAAATTTTGGGTGTCAATTGCTAAAGGAAATTGGAAACTAGTTTGCTGGGTAGTCCATACTTGTACACGTGTTCAATACTTTATATATATATACATATATATATATATATATATATATATATACATATATATATATATACATATACATATATATATATATATATATATTTATATTTTTAAATATATATATATTAGAAGTGAAGGTTCCTAAGACTCTTTCTTCAATTGTAGTAGCTGACACTGTCATTCTTCTCTATAATTGCAATTTAGGTGTTAAACAAATACAAGTAGAACTTTTCATATGATACTAGTTTTTAATACCCATCTCAAAAAGTGGAGAGTGCTCAATTAAAATTTTTTAGTTTTAAGAATTTTTTAGTTTTTACAAATATATAAATTACTATTATTCTATTTTTAATTTATTTTTAAAATATATAATTGTTTTGTTAAAATAATTTAAAAGTAAGATAAAATTTCATACTAACAATGCTAATTGAAATATTAATAAGTTATTTCTTGGAAAAAAAATTCTACTCTCAGTAGCTAATATATAAAAAAAATCAACACTAGATAAGAAAGTGATTTATATAGGAACTATTGAATTTAATTCAATAGATTCTAAATTCTAATAATTAGATATATTATTAGTTATTTTATTTATTTGAACCTAAATGATTTTGACTGCAGAAGACAGGTGGGAAAAAATATGCACCACAGGTGCGATTTTACTGTAGCTACAGGAACTAGAGGCTAATTCAGTGCAATCTAAGGTGCGATTTTTTTTTTTAAGGTTTCCAGCGGTTCCTCTTTCTTAAGGCTTTTGTCCCTACGTCATGGGGTTTTGGTTTTCCCGTTGGAAGATATAGATGTTCCTAGTATGGGAGGAAGAGCTGAGAAGCATCATGGATGCCCTATGTTGGACTTCGAAGCCAGTGGTTATTTAAAAATGCTATTGGCGAGGCATTCTCACTGCAGGGTTTTGGTATTCTACTTTGGGAGAAGAGTCAAGCATGATGCCACGCAGCGTGAAGCCGAGACGGCAACTTGCAAGTAAAGGCCGACAAGTTAGGGATTTTGTTTCTTTTAACTAAGTTAGGTAGGAAGTGCCACCCCGTTTTATAGGGGTGAAATGCCTTAACCGGCACCTACGGGGTTTAGATTAGATGTATTAGGGCGAGTCCTTAACTAGATCTTCGATATACTGTTTAACTTTTTATTAAAAGTTAATACACGTTTCTTTTGGAGAAAAAAAAAACCTAAATGATTTTGATAGCTCATTTTTAGTTACGTTTGTAGGGAAAAAAAATATTACATGTAAACTATACAAAATTTACTGACAAAATGTTACCATCAAATAATAAAAAATAATAATTTTAAAAAAAATAAATTCTACTAAGATTTAAAATAAATAGTCAAAAAAATTAATAAAATTAACCTATACTATAAAGAAATTTACAAAGTTCAACTACATTTAAACTAAAATAAAATAACATGTATCAAATGCAATATAGGGAAAAAATTACAATGTGTAACTTACAAAAAATTTAGGGTAAATTATATATACTACCCCTGTGATTTGTAAAAACAAACCCCGAGATTTGGGAAATTACCAATACCCCCTTAAATTTGATAAATTCATAATATTTAGCCCTCTCAAATTCATAACATTTAACCCCCTTAAGGGCACATTGGTAATTTTATCAAATCTCAAGGTTCAATCATATAGTAGATTTTGTTTTTAAAAAAAAATTTGTTTTACAAGCATCCAACACCACAACCACTCTCAAAACTTTTGGGAAGATAACACACTTTAATTTTATTTACTTTTTTAATGTAAAACAGCATTTATGATTATGAATATAATAAATCTTTGCCTTTATAGACACTCTACCATATAAATATCTACTCCCTCACGAGTCCCCACTAAATTGGGATCCAACTGGAAAAGTAACTACATATTTCATCAAATAGTTCAACTTTCATACAATTTATTGGGGAAATAACATACAAAGGAATTTAATTAAAGCGGTCTAATAAATAATAAAAATTCAAATTGAATTTAAAAAATTAGGCCAATGGATTCTAAATCCTTTCAAATTATTAAATACTTCAATTTTTAATATTTTTTAATGTAAAACAATATCGTGAACACAACAAAAACTCAACTATTTGATTAATTTAACTACACCATTAAACAAAAGTAAGTTAATTATTTCAAGCACCAATGGCAACGAGTGACCAAATCAAAACTTGAAAGCACCCATAAGCGACGAAATAAGAATGTAGGCAATTATATGGGCTTTTCGTGAAGACATTTTTTTTCCCTTTTCTCAATTCATTTCCTATTTCATATGAGCCACGATTATTCGAATCCCAACCCACCTTATTTTAAATTTGTTTCCATTTGTTTCCTTATTAAAATTAGAATTGCTTTCAAATTGAATATGTTTGTATAGATTTTATTTTGAAACTTTATAGAAGTTTTTAGTGATTCAAAGATATTTTTGAACATATATTATAAATTAATTTATTTATTAAAAATCAAAAAGTTCAATCAAATTAATTCAAGGAAAAAAAATCTCCAACTTTAAAACAATTTCAATTTTAAATAGAAATCAAACATACAGAAAGAACAATAATGAGATTTCACTTGCTTTTTATTATTCGAATCTAAAACACAACGAGGGAAATATTGAGCACAAAGGGCCAATTAAAAATTTTATTTTTCTTTTTTATGATTGTTTATTCCATGGTGAATATGTATATATTTCTTCATTGAACCCTTTCCTAGAAGTCTTAATCGCCTTCGACTTTTTGTAATTAAGAGAAGGTGCAATGTTAAAGAATATTCCCCTAATTTAAGGCACTAGTTTCATTATTTTCAATTCATATTTCCCTAAAATAATTGCATAAATTAAATAGTATAAATTGTGCTCTCCAATCTCAAAACAAAACAAAAAAATCAATCTCAAAAAATTTTCTTTGTCTACAACAAAAGTCAACTTTTTGTATAAAATTATAATATTATACTCATTAATAATAACACTGTATAGTCAAAATTGAAAAGTAAGGATAAAAACAAAAAAATAATAATACATTTGATGGTAGATTGTATTGTATTTTATAAGTTAAAAAAAAATTGCATCAAAATTGAACGTGAATTATTTATTTATTCTTTTTTTTAATATAGTAAATTTTATTAAAGGGATTACCTTATCACAGTCCCATTGTTAACTTACCATATGCTAATCTATGCGCTAGCATTACTAGATCCCTAGGAACCCTAAAGAGAGTACAACAGTGCAAATCCCTCACTAACTTCCTAATATCCCCAACGGTTTCAACCTCACCAATTCTACTAGTTTTCGCAGGCCGCAGAGGCCATTGTTTTTCCATTTTTTACTGTTCCTGCGGGCGAAAAAGGTGCGAAACGGTGCGAAAATTTTAACGTTCATGAACAGTATTTTACTGTTCATGAACAGTTTTTTTTTTTTAAGTGCTGCTGGTTCAACATACGGGAGTAGCTGAACTGTCCGTGTGCAGGTTGGCTTCCACGTCAAGGCCTAAGGTGATAGTTAGAGATTTAATTCTAGTTTCTGCCACCAAAGGCCATTCGTGGTGGGCCACTTGGGATGAGTAGCATCCCTTTTGTATAGTACTAGGGTCCCGATATAATCGGGCTTTTGTATTTTTGGTTGCTTGTTAGCCTTGTCCCGCTTTGTCGGGTGCTTTTGCCCTTTGTGGGACTTTTCCCGCTTTGTCGGGTGTACTTACCCCTGTGTGGGTCTTTGTCTTTGTGAGTTATAACGCTGTACTCAGTTGCGACACCACGTAACTTTATTAGCCCTTGAGGCTATGTACATTGGCCATTGTGTCTTTTTTAATACACTATCGTTTCTGGAAAAAAAAACTTCCTAATATCCCTCACTAAACTACGCAAACACAAAGCTGCATTACTTGGCTGACCAATGCTTGTAAGGCAAGCAAGGAATCCGTTAATAGAACAACCTTCATCCAACCTCTTTTGGTCACTTTCATTAGGGCCTCCAGGATTGCTCTTAGTTTCACATATTCAGGAGAAAGAGCATGTATCTTTTTTGCTTCCAACGCCATCTCCTTTCCACTAAAGTCTGATGCTACCCACGCTACTGCTGCAACATTCTAGCTCCCCTTATATGAACCGTCATTACAAATTGTTATTCTATCTCCCTGGCTTCTTGCTTCTCCCACATACTCTTCGTCCCATACTATTTTAAAATTTTCCATTTCCACATTTGCTTCCTGCGAGTCAACAGTGGATTTGCAACATGTTTAGCAACACCTAAGTGATCAAAAAATCTTTTAAGCCAAACATCCTCTTGTATTGCTGCTGAAAGTGCCACAAATTCAGCTTCCATTATTGATAAGGCTATACACGTTTGTTTCTTACTACTCCAAGAAATGACACTATTATTTAGTAAGTAAACAAATTTAGAGGTAGATTTTCTTTCATCTAAATCTCCTCTCCAATTAGCATCAGTATAGCCTTCAAGGTGCAGATCACTTCCTTGATAACATAATGAATAATCAGCAATACCTTTTAGATACCACGATATCCTTTTAACGGCAACCCAATGTGCTTGACCTGGATTGGATTACTATCTACTTACCATTTCAATTGCAAAATATCAGGTCTCATACATATCATAGCATACATCAAGCTTCCAACAGCACTAGCATATAGAACACGTTCCATATGTTCCTGTTCTTGTGGAGTCTTTGGACACATTATATGTCTCATTCCTTCACCTTTTATAATAGGAGTATCTATGGGTTTGCAATCTTGCATGTGGAATCGTTCAACGATTTTATTTATATGTATCTCTTGTGAAAGAGATAATAATTTCTTTGAACGATCTCTTGAAATCTTAACTCCAAGAATATATGGAGCTTCACCCATGTCTTTCATCGGAAGATAACCAATTCTTTACAATATTTATAAACTCCTTACTGTTTCCGGCAATTAGTATATCATCAACATATAATGATAAGATCACATATTGATCCTTGGATCTTTTGATATATATGCAATGATCTTCATCAATCATAACAAAGTCATATGATATTATGGCTTTATGAAAACGTATATACCATTGTCTCAACGACTGCTTAAGGCCAAATATCGATTTTAAAAGTCGACATACATTTTGTTCTTAGCCTTTTGTTATGAAACCAATAGGTTGTTCCATATTAATTTCTTTTTCTAATTCTCCATTGAGAAAAACAGTCTTTACATCCATTTGATGTAATTCAAGATCCATATATGCCATTATTGCTAGGATAAGGCGAACTGAGGTAAGTCTCACAATAAGAGAAACCCTTTCGCCACAAAGCGAGTCTTATATCTTTCTATTGAGCCATAAGCTTTACGCTTTATTTTGAGAACCCATTTGTTCCCAATGGCTTTGTATCCTTTTGAGAGGTCAACTAGTTCTCAAACTTGGTTTGATCTCATTGACTCCATCTCATCTTTCATTGCTTGTATCCATTTTTTTTTATCAGGGCATGTTAGAACCTCATGTGCATTCTTTGGCTCATCATTTTCTTGTAGAACAATCATGAAAGCTTCCCCTTCAATGTCAAAATGTCAATGGGAAACACTTTTACGACTCATTCGCCATATAGATTGTTCACTCCCACTCAGATAAGACAATGGCAATATCGTTTCATCAAGTGATTGTAATTGAGACTGGTTCAAATTTAATTCCCCACTTCTCACATTACTTTCACTTGGATGAGACGATGATATACCAACTCCCACTGTCAAAGTAATTCCATCATCTTGTTTCAGAGTTTCATATAAGGATAGGTCTTTACCTATCTCGCCCATTTTAGGAAATTCATTTTCTAAGAATGTGACATCTCGTGATTCAAATTCAGTAACACTCCCACTATCTTGCACACCTATAAACACATACCCTTTGGAGTGCTCAGAGTATTTTAAAAATACTCTTTTTACCTCTTGCACCCAATTTTCCATATTTGTTTAAGGTATTGTGAATATAGGCAGCACACCCCCAAGGTTTGAGAAAACTCAAATCGGGTTTTCTTCCTATCCATAACTCATATGGAATGGAAGTAACTGATTTAGTAAGCACACGGTTAAGTGTATATGCAGTAGTTAACAATGCATCACCCAAATAGATAATTGGTAAGTTAGCTTGTGTTATCATAAACCTAACCATTTCAAATAGGGTTCTATTTCTTCTCTGCACAACATCATTTTGTTGAGGAGTTCTAGGAATATTCAATTGTCGTTCTATTCCTTTTTCATCACAAATATTTCTAAACTGATTAGACAAATATTCACACCTCAATCGATTCTTAATGATTTTATTTTTTTTGTCCAATTGATTTTCTACCAAGCTCATAAATTTCTTTAAGCAACGTAATGCTTCAGATTTATGAGAAATCAAATAGACATTACCGAATCGAGTATAATCATCTATAAATGTGATGAAGTAAATAGCCCCAGGCTTTACTCTTACATTCATTAGACCACAGATATCATAATAGATCAATTGCAAAGGAATCTCAACTCTTGTTCCTTTTCCAAATGGTTTTTGTGTGGATTTTCCCTCCAGGCAATTCTTACATATAGGCAAATCGACGCTTTCAATATTACCTAATAAGTCTTTTTCGACTAGCCTTTTCATTCTATATTGGCTAATATGACCGAGTCTAGAATGTTATATATTCACATCACTTTCATGAGAATCATAAGATGTGAATAAGGAATAACATAAATTAATGTTATTATAAGAAATATCCAACACTAAAATCATCTAGAAAATATCCAAAACCATAATAGCTTGTTTCCAAAAACAAGCCAACATCATAAATATGGAAGTTCATTTTAAAACCAAGCTTAACTAAAACCAACACAGAAACTAAACTCCGATGTATGTCCGAAACATACAAGACATCATGTAGGAATAATATGCGACCACCACACATGTTTAATTGGCAAGTGCCAATTCTTTTCACTTCCACTTTGGAGTTGTTCGCTACATTTGGTTCCCTGTGGAACTCGTCGGAACTCCACAAAGGCATCTATTTCCTTCGCTACATGGTTTGTGATGCATAAGTCTTCTTTGTCTCGGTACAATTACGAGCAAAGTGACCCTTTTTACCACAATTGAAACATTTCACTTTTGAAATATTTTTCTTGAAAAGACACTTTCCTTTCCCTTGTTGGTTAAGCTTTGGTTTTTTGCCAGAATGGACTTTTCCCTTGCTTTCCACTTCTTATACTGCCCACCTTGATACTTGGGTTTGGAGCCCGAAGCTTCTTGTGAGCTAGAACCTACACAATATATGCCAATTGAGGCAAGGAACGAATTACTGCTTGCATTTGCTGCTCATCAGTTAATATGTGGCCAGCATCCTTTAACTCAGTAATCATAAGAGTCAAATCTTATAGTGAGTTGTATTAGTTTGGTAACTGATGTATTACCAAACATTGCTACTAAAGCAGTCCACATATCTTTGGCATTATCAAAAACACTTGAACTCTCGCATGACATTATTGTCTATGCTACTCAGCAACGTAATGTGAGCAATAGAGTTCTTATTTTTCCATGCAACAAATGTCTCTTTATCATTTTTATATTGAGCAATATTCCCATTTTCAAACTCTTCCATAATTTAGTTAAGAGCTTCTAGTACTTTTTGTTTTTCTAGCACATACTGGATTTTCATATTTTAGATTCCATAATTTTTGCCGTTCAATTTTTAAATTCAGCAACAATATTCTTAGATGCTAAAACCATTGTTTTTGAACACAAAGTTCTACAGACATATATGCACAAATTATGAATGCCTATCATTTATGCATCATTTTACACTAACTAATATTAACAAGTAATTTCACATAAGGTCTCAGATTCAAAAGTTCACTATGTTCCTAATCATCGTTCGAGAATTCTCGCTTGAAATTACCATTAACATAATCATTTATGTAAAATCGAGTTCACTAAAGTTACTAAAACTTTCTAGAACTCCGCACTCAAACAAAGATCATAAAACATGTAATGATTTTTATATCTTGTAATTGTAACATAGCATAATATGATTTGAATTAATGTACAAATAACATATGCATCAAACCATACTTTAATTTCATGATACAAGATAGATAGCAAACATTTTAAACTTCATATATGCTATCATAAATCATCACATGGATACATGATATCCTTTATATCAAAAACAATACGAGCGAAAAGTACTTAAAAAATGCCTCAAAATATGCATATCATAAGTATTTATACGTATATTCATAACTTTATACGTATCAAACATATTCCATTAATATATCAAAATGAAGACAATTTTGATACGAACAAAAATGTACCTCATACACCCCCAACGGAGCTCAAACGAGCTTGTACGAGCCTGTCATTTCTACATTGACTAGTCAATGATCAGTCAAAAAAGGGACAAAAACTAATTTCCCAAAGTTGGAGGACCGATTCACAATTTCTGGACAACTTCGAGACAAATTTGTAATTTTATGAAACTTTAGGGACCATATGCTATTCTCAAACAATCAAATGACCAATGGAAATTTCATAAAAAACTTGTCTGATAGGTCAACGGTCAACAATTGACCACAAAAATTAGAATTTTTTGTGTGCAACTTTGGAGACTTGTATCTCCTTCATTTCAAGTCCAAATTAGCCGTTTAATATACCATATTAAAGCCCCAAGTATCTATTTTTCATTTATATGAAAAATGTAAATCACAGCCAAATATTAAGAGAGATACATACAGTCAAACATTGCTAGTTAATCATGCTGAAATCTGAAAAACAAATTTCCAAATTCAGTCATGATGATTCTGAAACTTTGGAGACTCATATATCTTTCATCTTAAATCTAAATCGGTCATATAATATATAATTTTAAACCTTGTAATATGAAGTTTACAAATATATAAAGTTTGTTAATAGAAACTTAAAATTAAGAGAGATACAGTATGTCAAACATGGTCTCTTGATTATGCTGAATTACGAAAAACAAATTTTCAGTTTTAGAATTTTCAAATCCGCAATTTTGATAATTCATATCTCTCTTGTTTTTCATCCAAATTACATATATTATATACCGATTTGAAGCCTGTAATGTCTAGTTTCATAAAATATAACCATTACTTCCTATATCATTCCATATTTCTTGAAAAAGACGTACAACAGTGGCTGACCAACATATTTGAACAAAACAAATTCATTCAAGAAATAATATGATCATTCAATCCATTCATAGATTTCATGTTTAAACATGTACTAAACATGATAAATGACCAGGAAACAAGTCATTTAGACTCTGATACCAATGTTGAAAAAAACAAATTTTAACATTTATATGCAAAACACATGCGGAAACTTAGCCCAATATTAACTTACTTGTATCACCGGTCGGAATATAATCACGCGAGCAACTATATCCACTATCCACATATTATAATACTTCCTTTGCAATAGAGAGAATCAAAAAAAGCACTTCCTGTTTATGTAATGGGCTGCTTCAAGCTCCCTATGGCAGTATGCAAAGCTATTTGCAGCATTATAGCTAAATTTTGGTGGGGGAACAATGAGGAGAACACGAGGAAAGTACACTGGAAAATTTGGAAAAACCTCACAGAACCGAAAAGCAAAGGAGGATTGGGATTTCAAGATATTCAAAGCTTCAACGACTCGCTATTGGCAAAATAGTTGTGGAGGGTGATGACTTATCTGAACTTGCTTATGAGTAAAGTATTGAAAGCTAAATATTTTCCTCAAGGAGACATAATGCAAGTAAAAGCGAAGGGAAATAGCTCATGGTTATGGAAAGGATGGCTTGGAGCGAGACACTTGATAGAGAAAGGACTAAGATACAAGGTAGGAGATGGGAGATCAATTCAAGTTTGGGATTCTCCGTGGATCCCAGATTATGAAGGTTTCAAACTGCAGCAAAATAATCTGCACAAAGATGAAGTAACATGGGTTAAGGACCTAATGCTAAAAGAAGGGCAAGGCTGGAATCAGGAACTCATATCTCAAATGTTTGGGCAGCAAGAGGCAGCTATCTGAGAATACCGAAGGGACCAAAGGGCGCAAGGATCGATTAGTTTGGCATTTTAATCCATCGGGACAATTCACGATGAAGGTCACCTACCAACTCATACAAAAGGAGCAACAACATTCGAGAGAGATAGAGCGAATCAAGCAACACAAAGGTCAAGGAATGCTATGTGGAAGTTCAACTGGAAATTGGATATAAAACCCAAACTGAAATACTTCATTTGGAAGAGCTGCCATGATATCTTACCGACAAAGAAAGCACTCAAACGGAGAAGGATGACATTAGATACAATATGCCAAATGTGTGGTGAAGAAGAAGAGAGTTTGGAACACATTTTCTTTAATTGTGCTAGAGCAAAAACAGTTTGGCGACTTGCCCCGGTACAGTGGCATGATCCAGCAAAAGAAGTGTTAAGTTTCGAAACTTGGTGGCAACAAATCTGTAGCACCAACAAACATTTCTTAGGGCAGGAAAGAAGTCAGCTAACGGTATATATTTTGTAGCAGCTATGGAAGTCAAGAAATATTTGGATTTTTGAAGGGGAATGGATGAAAGAGATAACGGTGGTTCAATTAGCTATGGAAGAATGGTTAGAGTATATGGAGGTGCAAAAAATGGATAGAAATGAGTAACTAGGACTGAGAATATTCTAAGTCAGTGGTTACTTTGGAAAAGAGGAAGGATTCTATTGAAGACAAAGAGTGGATAGAGTAACCTTTTAATTATTTTGTGAAGGGTTATTGTACCAACTCCTAGTTTAGATTGATATGGTAGGGGGACAGTAGAGTTAGGAAGGTTTATAGATGAGCCTTGGCCAAAGATGGTGTCAAGGAAGGTTCATATAAGCTAAACTACTTCATGTAACAGTTAACTTGGTTTCACAACAAAGTTAATATATGGATTATCTTTTGACAAAAAATAAATAAATAAAAAGACTTTTTTTTATAGTTTTTTTGCAATACACCACACACACATGTTACACCTCTTTCTTTCTTATTGTTTTGCATTTATATAGTAGAAGTCCACAGACTTTTGGTTTATCTAATTGCCTTTGCAGTTTTGATGGTAGTGGGCAACATGGGTTGGCTAAATTCATGGGAGTTACTTCTTTCAGTACTAATAATTTATTAGCCACAATTCAAAATTCATACTGCAGTGACTTGCTCGTCCAAACATCAAAAGATGTTCATTAAAGGATGAGTTTTCCCGAGTTTTGTCTTCCCAGTTACTATCACTTTCGGGTAATAAAAAACTCTACCATCATGGTCAGTCCCAGCCACGTACCTTTGCTTTGATCAACAGAAACCAGATAACCGCCGTATTAATCATTGTTCTAAACAATGTTAGCAACGTGCAGCGGATCGATTGCGTGTACGATATCTTCGCTTCAATTAACAAATTACCATGAGCTGTGGTCATTAATTTTTTTAGTTTTCCAACGTTGTTTTGGTCCGCGCTGTGTCTCTGTCTCATTACACTGTAAATATGTGCATCTTCTAATCCCTCATTGTACCAAAATCGAAAGATTTTAAGTTACAAAAGAGTGAGAGTGAGATCAAGGTGATGGCGAGGATGATGATGAAGATGAGATTGCAGGCAGTAGTGCTTGTGGCAATTATGGTGATGACCATTGCCTCATTGGGTCATGGCCTCCCTGATGACCAAAGTCCAGCAGCTGTCGAAAAATGGTTCAAAGAATTTCCTCATGCAAAACCCAGGTTGACAAAGATTCACTTCTATCTTCACAACAATGTCAGCAGGAAGCCTCTAGAGAGCGTCCCAGTTGCTCAGGCCAACTCTACCGCCACATCGCCCAGATTCGGTTTAGTCAACGTACTAGATGGTCCATTAACATGGAGACCGGATTCAGAAGTCATTGGCTATGCTCAAGGGCTCTTTACTTTTTCCTCACTGGAAGAAACGAGTACCCTCATGACCGTTAACTTTGTGTTCACCGGCGGCAAGTACAAGGGCAGCACTCTCAGTCTTCTAGGGCGGAACCCGGTGAGTCAAAATTATAGGGAGTTTCCGATAGTGGCTGGTTCCGGTGATTTCCGGCTAGTAAACGGAATCGGCACCTCCAGCACTTATTATGTTAATGCCACCACAGGAGACGATATTCTTGAAGTCCAAGTGATTTTCTGCCGTCACATTCTGCCTCATGAGATTGATGAATCTGCTACACATGAATGAATGACATGAATCCGATCGTTTGATCTCTGGATATGTTTAATTGTTTGTTCTGTGTTTTCCTAGGAGGGTAGGTTGTATACTCTACTTCCTTGAATCGTATTGTACTTTTGAAGTATAATGTATGTAAAATAATAAAATTGGTAGGGGAAAATGGGAGGAATGTCATGTCAATCCCCCTCTACCAGTAGGAAAACAAAATGTCTAATTAAAATCCTTCCTATTTTCAACAAATGTCTAATTTCAAAATTTTTCATAGCCTTAAAAAAAGTTACTTTTGTGAATAAAATTATTATATTACTTTAAATAATAATGATCATATATCATCTAAAATTAAAAAATAAAACTAAAAATAAAATTTACACATTTAATAATAAATTAAATATGTGTTATTTTAAAACTAATAAAAAAATTATAGTTAAAAAGACTCACAAGAAACTAACTATTAAAAAATTTTAAATTTATTTAAATTTAAAGTAAAATATGTATTTTACTAAATATTTAGTTATTTGTTGTCATTGTTGACGTTGAGGAGCAATTTCTTGATGTCAAGTCAGGAGATAGTTAAGTGGGATTAACACAATACACGAGTGGGTTTAGAAGGTCTTGAAAATTCAACTCGAGGAATGCAGAGAATATTTGAGGATAAGGATTTGCCGGAAAACCTATGACAGCGTTGTACTCTGCCTGATTTTAAGTTTTATTGTTTTAGAACGCTACTGTGCTAACTGAATCACATGTATCCTCTCGATCTCTACATGTGTTGAGTAGTTTTTTTTTTTTTTTTGGAGAACACTCTTCAATCATGTTACTCTGTATTTACATATTTATATATATAATCAATAATATCGGAATGAGATTGGGAGGGTAATGGTGGATTCCCCAACTCTACTTACTCTACTTCCAAGAAATATAAAATGCATAAAACTGTTTGTGGAATTAAGGTACCTTTAGAGCACCCACAGCAGCCCCTTTTGGGGCTGGCGTGAGTGGAGCACGCCAGATCAATGAATGCGTCGGCGTGGCCTTCTGCTTGTTCCATTTGCTTTCTTCGCTCGTTCGCTTTTTCCGGACGATGGCCAAGCCATGCTCCTTTGTTATTATTATTTTTTTTTTGGTGTCAAAACGACGCCGTTTGGCGTCATTTGGACGCCAAACGGCTGCCGTTATTCATTACAATCGATGTGCATCGCTACCGTTGTGGCAGATGTGACGCGCGCCCAATGGGCGCGCGCCACATCATAGGACTGTTGCAAATCAAATTTTGATTTGCAACAGCCTTTTCCACTATTTTTTTTTAAAAAAAATAAAAATAAAAATTACCAATTAATAGGAAATATTTTTCTCTACAAATTGACATGCACTTTGACTATTTTTGGAGTTAAATCTGATATTTTTATTTTTTATTAATTGTAATAAGCATTACATATTTGATTTAGATTATTTATTTTTATTTATTAAATTTATTATTAAAATTTTATTACAATTTTTATTAATTTAGAGTATATTTTTTATTTTAATTTTTGTGTAATGAAAATTTTATTTAATATTAATTGTTTTAAGTATTTCATATTTAATTTATCGTATTTAATTTTATGTTTTAAGTCTATTGTTAAATTTTAATTTTATTATTAAAATTATTTATGTTATGAAAAATTTTATGTTTAATTTAGCTTATTTATTCAAATATTTTAAATATATTATAAAATTTTAATATGAAAAATTTTATGTTTAATTTAGCTTATTTATCCGAATGTTTTAAGTATATTATTAAATTTTAATTTTAGTGTAATGTAAATTTATTTTCTATTAACTGTTTAAAATTTTATTTTAATTTAATAAAAAATTCCATTAATTATTTTTTAGTATTTTGTGTATGATAATTAAAATTATAAATTGTATTATTAATATAAAAAAATTTAATAATAGTTATGTAAATAGTAATAGCCAGGCCATGAAACAAAGACCAGGCCTTCATTATTCAAATAGCGAAATTATTAAAATTATTTATGTTATTAAAAATTTTACGTTTAATTTATCGTATTTATCCGAATGTTTTAAGTGTATTATTAAAATTTAATTTTAGTATAATGAACATTTATTAAATTTTAATTTTAATTACGCATGTTTTTTTTTAAGTATTTCATATTTAACTTATCGTATTTATTTTCATATTTTTAGTGTATTAGTAAATTTTAATTTTAATGTAATGAAAAATTTTTGATTAAATATTTTTTAGTATTTAATGTATGATAATTTTAATTTAATGTATAAGTTGCATTATTAATATAAAAGGAATTTGGTAATAGTTTGGAATATGGTGAAGGAGAGAGAATTAGTGGAGAGAGCTGATGTGGAGCGATGTGGCGAGAAAAGCGCCAGCAGGCAGTGGGCTCCTGTGGATGCCCTTAAGAAAAGGATAGAAAATTACACCCTGTAACTCTAGAATTGATACAACCATAAACTTCAATTCTCAATGTGCTAGAAATTAGGTATTCAAACCTAGGGATGGCGAAATTCAACTCAACTCAACTCAACTCAACTCAACTTAACTTAACTCAACTCAACAATTCAACCAATCAATCCACTATTTTACCACATTAAGTTGAACTAAATATGTTTTGGATCAAATGAGTATTTAATTTAATTGATTATATTGGAGTGAAATTAATGTACTCTACAAGAAAAGCCTCAATTTCTGACGGAACCTTCCGACGGACATTAATCAGTCGAAAATTTCCGACGGATGTCAGTCGGAAAAAGCGAACTGTAGTCCGGCAGCAAAATCTCCGACGGACATCCGTCGGAAAAAATATTTCCGGCGGAAATCTGACGGATCATCCGTCGGAAAAGTTTTAAAAAAAATTATTTTTCAAACTTTTTCGACGGAGTATCCGCCGGAATATTTAATAAAATAATATAAAAAAGAAAATTATATTTCCAACTGATATCCGTCGGAAATAGTTTTTAAAAAAAAAATTAAAAAAGTTCCTACGGAAAATCCGTCGGAATTTAAAAAAATTTAATTTCAACGGGCCTACATTTTTCGACTGATGTCCGTCGGAAAATTTTAACTTTTCGACAGATTACGGTCGGTAATATTCAAAATAAAATATTAAAAACTTTCCGACGGACAATCCGTCGGAAGTTCTTGCCAAAAATTTAAAAAAATTAAAAATTTCTGACGGATTACTGTCGGAAATATTCAAAATAAAAATTTAAAAAATTTCCGACGGATAATCCGTCGAAATTCTTTCCAAAAAGTAAAAAAAATTACTCTTTCCGACGGATATCCGCTGGAAATGTGACACTAGATAAAAAAAAAACCCCCCCTTTTCCCCTTCCCTCCCATTTCCCCCTCCCTCCCGCACGGCCTCCCCTCCCGCCCGCCATAACCAAACCCAGCAGTTACAAAAGTTTTCCAGCCAAAATCCGCCTTCCCATTCCTTCAATTCAATTCCTTTTTTCTTTTTCTCGAATTTATTTTGCCTCCTCCTCCTCCTTCCTTCTATTTATACGTGGCGATTGTGCTCTAGGGATCTCCCCTCTTCCCTGGTCACTCTCGCCTCTCGCATCGCTTCCATTTTCCATTTCGCTAACTCACATTTTTTGCTCTCCCTTCTGTTCGGTGCTTGCTTGTCTTTTTTGTTTTTTTTTTTCATGTTCAGCAATGGTAGCGGCGCCTGCCAACTCCGTCGACGCCGCCACAGCCGAGGCCTTGATAGGCAACCTCATAAGTTTGATTACCAAGTACGAGATTCGGTATGAAGGATTTTTGTTTCAGCTCAATCCTCAGGAGTCCACCATTGGCTTGAGAAATGGTTTACTTCGTCTTTTCCTTTCTCTTCCCTTTGGCTAATTTTTGTTTTGCTGGATTCTATCAATTTGTGTCTGTCTCTGTGTGTGTGTGTGTTTGAGCTTGCATGCAGCAACTTTTCGGTGGTTGAATTTTGTTGCTGAATTGGAAAATGGTGCGAATTTTGTCACTGGTATCGGTTTTTCTTTTTTGTGTGGATAAATGTACACAAATTAAAATGTGTGCTCAATGGCATCCTCTATTGTGGGTTTCTGAGGTGTTTTTAAAAATTTTCTTTTTTTAGCAAATGGTCAAGTATTATACACTTATAGATGCTTTTATGTGTTTATGTGTGTGTATTTATGCTCTATTTGGGTTGTGAGATGATGAATAAAGAATGTGATTTTTCTAGCAATTTGATAACTTCCATGGACTGTATTATTTGTGTTGTTGCTGTGGTTTTTGGAATAACAATTGTGCTATTGAATCGAATGCGGACTCCTGCAAAGACGAGCTCACGTGCTCGCAAAGACATCAAGGGAGGATGAGGAATTGGATCCTACGGTATCTCTGTCTTATTTGTTTGATACATCTTTGCTTTGTAATGAGGTGCTTTAGAATCGAGTTTGATGGAATTTACGCTTTGCGGCAATATTTTGAAAACAGTGAAAGCTCTTGACTCAAAAGGAAGTTGGGAAAAATCCGTATCCACACAAGTTTGAAACTTCAATGAGTGTCCCTGAATATGTAAACAAATATATGAGCTTGGATAGTGGGGAGCATCTTGAAGATGTTGATGTGTCTTTGACTGGTACTTGGGATATACTTAATTGTTGTCCGTCATTATGACTTTTTTTGTTTTCTTTTGTTGGTTACTAAATAATTATTTTGTTTGGGGCAGGACTGATTTTGTTTGCCCTTTTCTGGATTTTATTGTGCAATTGGTCATCCAACTTCTTGAATTTTGTGTGCATCTCATTTCTGGAATTGTTTTTTGGCATATTTTCGAATTTTTCTTTCCATCCCGCTTTTCCTCCGTAATTTGAAAAATTTGTGCGATTTTTGGACCTCTTGGATTGTATTGTGCATTTGGCCTTCCAATTTCTTGAAAATTTTGTGCATATGTTGGGATAATTTGTTAAAATATTTTTTGGATTTTTTCTGGAAATTTTTTAGTCATCATTTGGTTGAAATTTTCTCTGAATTGTTTGGCTTCCTGGGACTGATTTGTTCGGCATTTTGGTTTTGGTGCAAGCCCCATTTCTGGACTGATTATTTTGGCCTCCTGGATTGAAATTTTGTGCTGCCTTTTGTTTGCCTATTTCAAGAATTTTTTGTGCATTTGTTCGTTCCATTTTTGGAAATTATTTTTTTGCATTTTTTCTGGACTGATTTGTTCGAAAATTATTTATTTTTTAAAAAAAAATTATTTCAAGTCCGTCGGAAAATATTTATTTTTTAAAAAAATTTTAAATAATTTCCAACGGATATCCGTCGAAAATTACTTATTTTTTAAAAAATGTTATTTAATTTCCGACGGATTTCCGTCGGAAATCCGTTCAATTTCCGATAGTTGACCGCCGGAAAAGTTTTTGCGACGATCGTTATTCTGACGGAAACCGTCGAAAATTTCAAAATTTTCGACGGAAAGGTGGATTTGCCGTCAGAAATTATCCGTCGGAAAAATTCAATTTTCTTGTAGTGGTATCCAATGGGTTGAAATTATTATTTTTCAAAATTCAAGTTGTGGCCTGTTGACCATCCATCGCTGTTGACCGCCACTGGTCGGCCAATTTTTAGCCAAATTCTGGAATTGACTACGGTGGTTTGGCAACAGTAAATAGCCGGTCGACTGCCAATTAAATTTTTTTAAATAATAATTTTAACCCATTACATGAACAAAGTTTAACTCAATCTAAGTTTGATCCAATTTAAATTTGATTAGTAATTATATTGATTGAATTGAATCATGATTTATATAATTTCAATCTTTGAGTAACCTAATCCACCCATTTATCACCCATAATCAAACCCATTAAGTGCTATAGTATTATTATCAATTGTTCTAATTTTGGCCGAAATTGAAACATTAAAAACTATATTTGTTGAAGCGAAAGTTTTGGGATCAAAACTAACATAATCCCAAGCTTTAAGACTAAAAATGCAATTTATCCTAGAAACTCTCCACGTTTTAGCCAAAATATGTAATAAAAAAATACAGGTCATGTTCCTTTAACAAATGTCATTTATTTTATTTACGACGCGGTAGAGAATGCTCATCCGATTCATAATAAAGAATACTGTTGTAACTGGTGAAGTAACAATAGCCATGTCATACCGACTAAATGAAGCATGAACTTACATGCACATTCATGAAAACGATATATGTGTAGGAGGTACAAGGATTGTTTCACTAAATTGTTCCGCTGATTTTTCAAACGAACGACCAAAGAATATTTGTCCCACTACTTTCCAAACTTTGATTGATCACGTACACTTAATTTGACCAATATAGCAATCGCAGCAGTCTCTATCATTTGATGAACAAATAGTTCATTCATTCACGGCATTATGTATTAAACACAATTATGAGGAACGGTACTCCCTCCATTCCAACAAATGAGTGCAGGTTGAAAATTTTTCTTTGTCTTAAAAAAAATTTACTTTTGAAGTGAAATTCTTGTATTATTTTTATTAATGATAATAATGTATAACTTAAATTAAAAAATAAAAATAAAAATATAGAATTATATATTTAATTATATATTAAATGTAAAATAAAAATATAGAATTATATATTTAATTATATATTAAATGTGTTTTATATTGTATTTTTTAAAAAAATTATATCAAATCAAAAGTAAATTTTTTTTTTTTGATAACTCAGAGACTCTCATACCAAACGGCCTTTCGGATCTCTCATCAACTCCGGGGCTTTTGTGAATAAGTCCCACCCCACAACCGTTTGTAAATTCACGAGTATTGCAAAATTATGCAGCACGAAGGTTCGAACTCTCGTAATCTGGCGAGTTAGCCAGAAGAGATCTCCTCACCTTACCACTATGCCACTAGGCTATTCCCGTGAGGGCACAAAATAAACTCTTTTGTGAGTAAGAAGAGAATATAATTTAGAACGATAATATATTTATATATAAGAGGCAAAAAAAAAGTTTGCTCAGTCCATTCTAAAAAAAATACCCACTCTCCGTTAACACAATTTTTTTTAATTATTGGTACAACTTTAATTGACATGTTACCTAAAAATAAAGATATTTTTTTGCCATGAGTGACATTGCAGCAAACTCTTGCACGTTTCTTGATTTGAATTAGCAAATTAATTGACACGCGGTGTGATCTCTATCCTTTGAAATGTCCACCGTTGAGTTGGTCAATTAACTAAGCCGCCCTGTATCTTTCTGTCCCATCAAACTATATATATGCTTATCCTCTAATCCCTCCATGCATACACCAACAACGAGCAAAGTAATATTCCAAGTTGCAAATTATTAGGGATCGATCAGTGATGATGAAGTTCCAAGTAGCAGTGCTTCTCGCAATTATGTTCATGGCCGTGGCCCAATTGGGTCATGGCCTTCCTGATGACCAAAGTCCCGAAGCTGTCGAGAAATGGTTCAAAGAATTCGACCATGCAAAACCCAAGCTGACAAAGCTCCACTTCTATCTTAACAACCTTGTCAGCAAGATGAACCCTCCGCCGAGCGCCGTGGTTGCTCAGGCCAGCACTACCCCCACATCGCCGACGAGGTTCGGTTTAGTCAGCGTAATAGATGGTCCATTAACAGAGGAACCAGGTTCGAAGGTCATTGGCTATGGTCAAGGTACGTTTTCATTTTCCTCACAGGAAGAAACAAGCGCCCTTGTAACCCTTAACTTGGTGCTCACCGACGGCGAGTACAAAGGCAGTACCCTCAGCGTTTTAGGGCGGAACCCGATAACTCAGGACTACAGAGAACTTCCAATAGTGGGTGGAACTGGTGACTTCCGGCTGGCAAAAGGGATTGCCACCGCCACCACTTACTATGTCAATTTAACCGCAGGAGACGATATTGTTGAAATCCATGCGGTTTTGTACCGTTATGCTCTTCCTCATCGTGATGACTTGGTTGAGCATGCTAATGCTGAATTATGAATGACATGAATCCATTAGATCTCCTTAAGTGTTTTTGAACTAGTATTCTTCCATAGTTTGTATTATTTGTATTGGGTTTTTTTGTAATCAATAAAATTGGTAGGGGAGGTTGGGAAGGTGCTTGTCATTTGTCAATCCCCCAACTCTACCACTAGTTTGATAAAAAGATGTAACACTTACGATAATAAATTTTTTTATATCCATTTTCATTGAGCTTAATTTTATGCATATTAAAATGATGTATTGCTTTTGCTTAATCTCAGATTTGTGCAAGAATTTGTGCCTCTGAGGTGATGATTGTTGAAAATCAAATATAATGAAGTTTTGTTTTCCTCAACTTTAAATTAAAAGGGTTTTATTTTTATGGTCCCTTCAACTCACCAATCTTTCTACTTTTCAACCTTCTCCTATTAAAAAAAATCAAAAGAAGATTGAATTCCGGCTACTTTCCTCAAATGTGGTTGTCTCTAATTGGGTTCATCTATTATATGTGAATTTTTTGCTTAGCAAACTAATGTCTTTCTTGTGTTCTATTTCCTTCTTGTACTCAACGTGTAGTATTCTTGTTGTAGCCGAACTTGTATTTCTTTGCTGTTTTCGGATTGTGCACGGCTTTGTGTTCCTTGTCTTGCTGCGTTTCTATCTTCAGAATATTCAAAGAATGCGGCTGCTTCGTTTGTCTTCTTCAGAATTCTGCCCGAAGTCCACTTCACAATTATGCCCCAAGTCAACGTGTGGATCCTACTTTCTTGTTTCCTTATTCTTTGTCTTGTTGCTGGCTCCAGAATTCTTGGTTCCGCAAAGCACAAAGGCAAACCCGAAGCTAGCTGCTGGAATTTTTCCTTCCTGTGGTGCTGTCGGTTCTTGTAAGCTGAAGATGTCTTCTTTGTATTTGGTTGGTTTTGGTCTCCTGAATCTGCCGTCTTTTGTCTCTAAGGTTGAGCACGGCCGCAGTCTTTTGTCTTTGTTGTTTGCTGCCTTCAGGCATGTCCATATCATAGGAAGGTGAATTCCAGAAGAAGGATGCTGATTATGCGAAGGTACAACCGACCAAAACTAGAAGATATTTGTTGAGTCAAAGCTTGTGGGGATAAGTGTTGAAGTTGTTCTTGCTTTGTCTTTTGTTGTTGTGGCCAGAAGGTGCAGAGATGGAATGCCTCAAAATTCAAGGAGGACAAGTGCAGGTTACAAAATTCAGCCGCCAATTGAGACTATGACCATGCTACTGTTCTTGGTCCTAAAAACAATTTATGTAAAGGATTTCTTTTTCTTCTTTGCTCATGCAATTTAACAAGCAATTCAAGCATAAAAACACCAGGAAATTGACTAAAAAAAATATAAAATTTTCCATCCTATCAACTATAAATATGCTTGTCCTGCAATCCCTCCATGCATACACCAACAACGAGCAAAGTAATATTCCAAGTTGCAAATTATTAGGGATTGATCAGTGATGATGAAGTTCCAAGTAGTAGTGCTTCTCGCAATTATGTTCATGGCCGTGGCCCAATTGCGTCATGGCCTTCCTGATGACCAAAGTCCCGAAGCTGTCGAGAAATGGTTCAAAGAATTCGACCATGCAAAACCCAAGCTGACAAAGCTCCACTTCTATCTTAACAACCTTGTCAGCAAGATGAACCCTCCGCCGAGCGCCGTGGTTGCTCAGGCCAGCACTACCCCCACATCGCCGACGAGGTTCGGTTTAGTCAGCGTAATAGATGGTCCATTAACAGAGGAACCAGGTTCGAAGGTCATTGGCTATGGTCAAGGTACGATTTCATTTTCCTCGCAGGAAGAAACAAGCGTCCTTGTAACCCTTAACTTGGTGCTCACCGACGGCGAGTACAAAGGCAGTACTCTCAGCGTTTTAGGACGGAACCCGATAACTCAGGACTACAGAGAACTTCCAATAGTGGGTGGAACTGGTGACTTCCGGCTGGCAAAAGGGATTGCCACCGAAACCACTTACTATGGCAATTTAACCGCAGGAGACGATATTGTTGAAATCCATGCGGTTTTGTACCGTTATGCTCTTCCTCATCGTGATGACTTGGTTGAGCATGCTAATGATGAATTATGAATGACATGAATCCATTAGTTCTCCTTAAGTGTTTTTGAACTAGTATTCTTCCATGGTTTGTATTATTTTTATTGGGTTTTTTTTGTAATCAATAAAAATTGGTGGGGGAGGTTGGGAAGGTGCTTGTCATTTGTCAATCCCCCAACTCTACCACTAGTTTGATAAAAAGATGTAACACTTACGATAATAAATTTTTTTATATCCATTTTCATTGAGCTTAATTTCATGCATATTAAAATGATGTATTGCTTTTGCTTAATCTCAGATTTGTGCAAGAATTTGTGCCTCTGAGGTGATGATTGTTGAAAATCAAATATAATGAAGTTTTGTTTTCCTCAACTTTAAATTAAAAGGGTTTTATTTTTATGGTCCCTTCAACTCGCCAATCTTTCTACTTTTCAACCTTCTCCTATTAAAAAAAATCAAAAGAAGATTGAATTCCGGCTACTTTCCTCAAATGTGGTTGTCTCTAATTGGGTTCATCTATTATATGTGAATTTTTTGCTTAGCAAACTAATTATATTATAATACAAAATCTTGACACTTTATTTTGTGCATATTTTGGCATAATAAGTTACTCTTTTGCCATTAAATTGTAAAAAATCTTATCATTCCACGTGGTACAATTGTTGGATAGAACATTAGATGCAATATCTTCTCCCTTCTTTATTCTAAATCTGAAAAATGTCCCTACCATCAAAGTACAATTGCTTTTTATCATGAGGAGCTTTCAATTAAAGATGTGCCAGATTCAAATTTTTTAAAAAAGTCGTACAAATAAGAGTATCATTTGGGAGAGAATAGGCCAGAATTGGATGGGATTTTAAGGAAAAATAATTATTAAATTGGAAAAACAATATTGTATAGATTTGTTTTATCCTTGTTTTTTGTACAACAATCTAATCATTTATTTTTATTTTTTTTTTACCTTTTATGATTTAAATAGACTGTTTCCTTTAAATTTTAAATTATCTTTCGAATTATTTTTTAAGTAAATAACGTCATTCGCTCCCCAACTTGGTATGTTAATTTGATTTAGGCCCTCATATTCAATAAGTTTTAATTTAGTTCCTTAAATTGCAAATTTGGTTCTAATTTGTCCTTTTAATATAATCAAGCCAAACAATACTTAATGCATTTAGCTATTGACTTGCACAATTTATAAATATTTTATTTAAATTATATTTCTAATTATGTAAATCACTTCCAATTTTGACATTTTTCAATTTAGATAGTTAAAGAGTAATTTTATTTATTCATAATATATTTTAGACAACTAATAAACATTAATGTACGTTATGAAAATTACAAAGTTGGAAACGATAAATACAAAATAAAACTTTTAGAGATAGTTTGTAAAACAGTAAAAACTTAAAGTGGTTATTTACAATTTACTATTTTTATTTTGATTTCTTCCAACGTCCTTTATTCTAAATATATTTAAGTCATGTGATTGGATTTATTAAGTCTCATTTGGTTTAACTTCATTAGAAGGACCAATTAGAATTGAATTAGTAAATTAAGAGACCAAATTGAAACTTTTTAAATACAAGAAACCAAATCGAACTAAAGTTTTAAGTTGAGAGACTAATTGTACTATTTACTCTATTTTTTATGACACAAATTTTCGAAATATTTTCTCCAAAAAAAGGGTAAAAAACGCTTTCCATCAAAGGGTTGAAGGAAAACGAAATCGTTCGATGACATCAAAATCACATAAAATCCCTTATCTGGCGCAGCTTAATTACTTGGTTCAAGACTTCAAGCTAAAATTCAAGCGCACATGCATTATTGACTTTAGTGAAGCGCTACTTTTCTACTTTTCTACTTTTCCCTTTGATCTTGAATTGTTGACCAGAATTCAAGATTCAAGGAGCCTCACATGGGAAGACTTCTCTCCAAAAGGAAATTGTATCTCTTTTCTTTGACCACAATTAATGTTTGTACAAATCAAAATCCTATATTTAGTGACTGCTCTCCCTTCTACAATACTTAAAGCTGTATGTTGTGATTTAATTGACATTAAACTATTAAAGGGCTATATGAATAGCATTTCAAAACGTATTTTTACATTTTTTGAAAGAGATAATCTACAAAATAGTCCCTCACATATATGGAAAAAAACTTTTTAGTCCTTCACAAAAAAAAAAAAAAACGAACTAATCAGTCCCTCACATATATAGAAAAGAATTTTTTAGTCCCTCACAAAACAAACTGAACCAATTAGTCCCTCACATATATAGAAAAAAACTTTTTAGTCTCTCACAGAAAAAAAAAAAACGAACCAATCAGTCCCTCACTTTCATACATTTAATCTATTTTGGTCATTCTATCAATTTTTGTCAAATTTTTTGTCAAATTTGCCAACACGTGCCATAAGCGTGTTATTCGTTGAGGGCTTTTTTGAAATCACAGAAAATCATTATTTCTTAAAATGTTGATTATCTCAAGAGTGGTTGCCCTCTCTCTTTGCGTTTGTCCATCGATGATCTCAAAAGACAGCCATTTTTTCCGTTGATTTTTTAAAACCTTCTGATAAATTGCAAAAATATTCCCTTTGTTTTCTGAATCGATTTCCCTGAAAAATGTCCATTACATCCACACCCTATTGATATATATCTCTATATCAATCTCTGGGTCTAGACGAGGCTGTGATAAATTTTGTAACAATCACATAAAGAGGAAGGATTTTTTGTACTTCCAAAAAAGACTTTAGCAAATAACACGCTTAGGGCACTTGTTCTAAATTTTAACAGAAAGTTAGACAGAAGTAGATTAAATGTATGAAAGTATCAGTCGGTTTTTTTTTTATGGACTAAAAAGTTCTTTTTCATGTATGTGAGGGACTAAAAAATATATATGTAAGGGACTGATTGGTTTGTTTTTTTGTAAGGGACTAAAAATTCTTTTCCATATATGTGAAAGATTGATTGGTTCATTTTTTTTTTTTATGAGGGATTAAAAAGTTCTTTTTCATATATATAAGGGACTATTTTGTAGATTATCTCTTTTTGACATAGTAATTGTGAGATAAGAGATGTATTAAAAATTTAAAAAGTGTTTTGAAAAGCATTTTAAAAAGCTATCTAAACATACTCTAAACCTACATGTAATCAGCCAAAAAATATTTTATGATTTTTAGTATATATAACAATTCAATTATATAATTAGGTGGTCTCTTAAATTATACTTTAATCATCATTTCTAATTATTTTTAACTGTCCTATCTTATATGATGCAATACATGTATAAAATATTTTTTCCGTAATCAACATCATATGTAAAATCACACCTAAAAATGTAAAACTGCAAAGCATTACACATGCATTCGACTTCATACAAGTAATCACACACAGTACTGTAGAATTTCTTTGTCTCCTAAATTACAAGGTCTAAGGTAAAATAAATAATCTTTCCTACAACTAACACCCAATAATTAAGATTATCAAAACTAAACTATCTAACTAATTCAAGTGCCACATTAGTTAACTAATCATTCCTGTAACTAATACCTATAATAACATTATCAAAATTCAACCATTTGATTGAACCATTTACTTCGTTCAAGTGCCACATTAATTAAGCGAAACTTTGAAGCAGCCATACTATGAACATGTAAGCAATGACGATAGAGGCTTTGTACGAAGACATTTCTGTTTCTTGTCCCACTGGATTTTCTAATTAAATAAGATGTGCTGTGAGTATGGTTAATTATACTAAATTACCAACATCCAATTTTATATGTAAATTTCTTTTGACTGTCCCATTCTAAATTTTCATTCTCAAGTCTCAACGTTTTTGTCGACTGACTTTGGGTAGCCATGACATTAATCTTTAGACTTTCCGACGTATTTCTCGCAGCTTGTCTGTTTGTTTGCATTTGAATCAACTGTTGAAATTTCCATGCTTTCCTTGAACTAAGCTACCTGTCTTATTTTAATCAATCCATGGTGCTCCATTTCTCCATCAATATATATATATACACATCCCTGATCCCTTCAAGTGTACAAACAATAAGAGATTCAAAGCTGTAGATTTCGAGAAGCCAAGTCCTCATCACCGTTGAAGTTAAGGGTACTGGCTATGATGATGAGATTCGTAACTGTGCTTATGGCAGTTGCGGTGACCATGGCCGCATTGGGTCATGGCCTTCCCGATGACCAAAGTCCCAAAGCTGTGGAGAAATGGTTCAAAAAATTTCCTCAGGCAAAACCCAAGTTGACAAAGCTTCACTTCTATCTCAATAACATCGTCAGCAAGAACCCTCCGGAGAGCGCCCCAGTTGCCCAGGCCAACATCACCGCCACATCGCCGACGAGCTTTGGTTTAGTCAACGCCCTGGATGGTCCATTAACGGAAAAGCCAGGCTCAAAGGTCATTGGTTATTCTCAAGGGCTCTTTACCTTTTGCTCACAGGAAGAAAGGAGCACCCTTATGACCCTCAATTTTGTATTCACCGACGGCGAGTACCAAGGGAGCACTCTCAGTGTTCTGGGACGCAACGCGGTGACTGCAAAATACAGGGAGTTCCCGATAATTGGTGGTTCCGGTGATTTCCGGCTGGCAAGTGGAATCGGCACCGCCAGCACTTACTTTGTTAATGCCACCTCCGGGGATGATATCCTGGAAATCAGTATGGTTTTCTACCGTTATGTTCTTCCTTCTGACTTCGAGAACGATTTTTATGGTGACACTGAAAACGATACCGAAAGAGAATGAAGAATGACATGATCAAAGGACACTTGATACTACTGTAACTCTTTGTTCATGTGATCATGAATTCATAATCAATAAAATTGGCAGGTGACGATGTGAACAAGATGCTTTTGTCATTGTAACACTTTCTTGTATCATCTTCAACTATATTTTAATATTTTCATATGCATGTTCTTGTTTTTGTTCAAATTTATATTATTGATCTACCTTCATTTTATTTTTATTTTTTTGTATATTTAAATGCTTTAATAAAAAGTATAATAAGAAAATATGGGATTTGATTAAAAAAAATACCAAAAACGTAAAAAATAAGTATTCATATTAAAAATATTTAGAATATAAATGAATTCTTACAGTATAAATATCGAGATAGACTAGATTATTTTGAAAATATTAAAATATGTAACCAAAAAAATAATATATGAAAGTATTACAATGATCATTTGCAATGGTCATACATCTTAGCAACAAATTATTTTTGTGAAAGTAAATTATATTTTTGGTCATTATACATACCAATTTTCATTAGACAAAACTATTATTTCTTTTCTTTTCTTTTCACTTCTTCTTCCTCTTATTTTCTCTCCCAAACCCAGTAACCGTAAAGTCTTATTCGACATCATCGGCGGCTAGAATGCCGGACAGATCGTTTGCGGATTCTACTCCACGCACCGCCGAGAACTTCCTCGCCCTTTGCAATGGCGAGAAGGGCGTCAGGAAGAGCGTTAAGCCGTTGCACTACAAAGGATCGAACTTTCACCGCGTGATTTCTGATTTCATGTGCCAGGGAGGTGACTTCATCGCTGGAAATGGAACCGGTGGAGAGTCTATCTTCGGAAATCGGGTGGGCAACTGGGATTTCACTTCCTTCATCAAGGAATTCGTCCACGTCCAACTCAGATTGATTAATTGGCCGAGTCAATTCAAAAGATTCCATCCCTTGTTTCATAAGAGTTTTGAGCTCATCCTCGAGCCTAAACTCACCAGCATTACGGTGGCATTATCATATTAGTTCCACATTTGTGGCCAAATTCACTCTCCAGCACATACATGCCTTTTCTTTCACATAATTATTTTGATTTATCATGTTATTTATACTACTGTAATTTATTTTTATCCTAATTACTTTTAATATGAAGATTTATTTTTTAATTGTTTTGTTTTAGGTATATATTTTTAATTAGTTTTTAATATTTTCTTACTATACTTTTTTATATCAAAAAAATTATATAAAAAATAAGTCTTCCATTAAAATATATTGAAATAATAGCAGTATTTAATGATATAATTTTTAACAAAAAAGGAATAGTTATACAAAAAAGGTTAAAAGCTATTGCAAGAAAACGATATTTTTTTCCTTTTTTTACTTTGTGTTTGGTATAATTTTTTTAATTATAAATTAAAACACATTTAATATATTATTAATATATAATTTTTTATTTTTATTTTAGTCATATATAATTAGTAAAGACAATATAAGATTTTTATTAAAAAATAATTTTTTTGAGGGAAAGAAAAATTTTGAAAGCGTGATATGTTTGTGGCGCATAAAAGGCGAAAATCCGAAGCCGTGATTTGTTTTGGCTAGATTATTTCGACGGTGAATGAGCGAACACGTGGCTTGTGAAACATACATAAAAAATATTATTTTATTCTCTCCCAAACGTTCCCGAAGAATTCCAAACCCAAAAATTGCAGTGGTACCATCCTTTCAACCCTTCTTCTGCTGTCTCTCCATTTTCTCCTCTCCTCTTTGTCTTTCTACACGATTCTGTTCTTTGAAACCGCCCGCAGACTCCATTTTTGGTACTTCTACTTTTCTGGGCTTTGTTTTAATTGTTATGCTTATAATTGACAAGGTTCGAAATTTTTTTGGGTTAGCTGAGGTAGCTTGAGCTGGTACTGTTAATCAGTTCTGATTCTCGTGATCTTCTGTGGTGGATATTTAGTTAAAATTGGGTTTTTTGGAATGTGTTTTTGTTTTTTGACTGATTCATAATTTGGGTTGTTGTTAGTTGCAGATTTCGTACTTTAATTTGGGGTGTACTAAATTTTGCTATGGATGTTGAAAGATTTGGTTTTTTTGGGTCTGGATTAGTCAATCGAACGTGGGTTCTTCTCGGATTTGGTAAAGTTTGATGCTTTTTGTTCTTGTAATTGTACTGAACTGGTAAAGCTGCAATGGTTATGTGCTGCTGCACTTCTTTCCTCCTCTCTTTCTCACATCCTTTTTTTTCTGCTTGGATCCAAATTGATGATCTTTTTTTTTTCTGCCTGTCTTTTGTCAAAATTATATCTCTGAATCTGCATTATGGATTGAAGGTAACGATTTTCCAATTTTTCATTCATTTGCAGGCTATTTTCTGTGGAGAGCTATATTTTAGGTATGTATGGGCTGTTGTCAATTCTCGACGCGATACGGAAACTCGTACGTACTTAGCATGTGTGTGTATATTTTTTTAGCGAGTCGAATCAAAATCAAATTAAACTCGTGTACTATGAAAAATAAATGGATTTGATAGTCAACTCACAAGTCAATTGTTTAATATATTTAAGATAATTTTAAAAAATATTTAATAATAATTTTATAAAACAGAAAAATGTTATATAAGATATTTTTTAAAATATTTTTTTTTATTTTAATATTTTATAAATATATAAATATTTTATTTTGTGTTATTTATAAAATAAATAAGTAATTAAATTTTTTTAAATTTTAAATGTATATAGATATTTTTGTGTTATTGTGTTATCTGCAAAATAAACAGGTCGTGTTTAGATTATGTTAATTGATATATATAATTAAATAGATTGTGTTAGGATTCGTGTCAAATCTATAATATTTGCGTCTAAACATGACCCGTAAATTCGAAGCACGACCACCCCGATGTATTTGAAACTTGTAATTACTGATTTCTTGATTTCTTCTTACTTCAATAATTGAGGTAGCCATTGAGAATTTTGTTGCTAGGCAACAATAGTCAGTAACAAGGTGACCTTTTGAAAGGTATGTAGCAAATTCTCCTCGGCTTGTATTGGTCACCTTTTGTGGAACCTTGAGTGAAGAAATAGCAAAGGCGATTGATTTTTAGGGTGAGAGCAACAGCCAAAAAAATTGCAGTCGTCAAACAAATCAAGGGAGGCATAAGTCCATTATCCATTACTATGATGCCGGAAGTATTCCCTTCAACGGTGAATTGGTGACCATCTTTTTTGGTTTTTTACATTTAAAAATAACTTTTATGATTTTTTATATTTTAAAAGTAATTTTTTTGGTCTCTATTGAAAAACAGCTATGACGCGTGGTTCAAGGGATTAGTATGTTTGCAGAATATATATTTCCTTAATTCCTTTTAATCCCACAAGAATGTCAATTTTCTTTTCGTATTTAACCAAAAGTGGGTTTTTTTTTTTTTAGTGTATTCAATGAAAATGAGATTATACTTTTAGCAAAGAATAACTTTTGCTTGTCCTACCATTGGGTGGACAAAATGAAAATGTAGGGCCATGGGTCTGCGTCAAGAGAAATTTCTTTTTTCCTCTCTCTTTTTGGTATACTAATTAAGATGTGCTATGACTATGATTGTAATAAATTCCACCCACCTTGGAACAATTCCAATCTAAAATCAATTGGTTCAATTAAAGTGAAGAAGATTCATCATACCTTTTGTCAACTGAGTATTCATAAAATTTATCTTTATTATATAAAACTACAATGCAAGACTGGCACTGGATTTTCGTTCTCGTACGTTGTTAATTCAAATGATCAGCTATGATCATTAATTGTTGCAGTTTCCAATTTACTTTTGGTCAACTAACATGCCCCTTAACCACTCCATCTGATCAAACTTTATCTGTATGCATCCATCCATGTACATAGATAGAAGGGCAGATTTAATGTTGCAGAAGAGGGAGAGCGAAATCAAGCATGGTGATGATGATGATGAGATTGGTAGCAGTGTTTCTGGCAATTGTGGCCATGGGCATGGCCCCATTGGATCGTGGTATTCTTGACGACCAAAGTCCCGAAGCTGTGGAAAAATGGTTCAAAGAATTCCCTCTTGCCAAACCCAAGCTGACAAAGCTGGGAAATTATCAAATATAGCAGCTTTGACTGCACAGTTATCAAATATAGCAGGGAAAAAAAATTCTTTACAACTATAGCAGCCAAACGGGTTTATGCCACGCGAAATGTCTAAAATACCCTTCAAGATTTGAAAATCGCGCCCGATCGGTTTCTTCTCCACTGCGTTTGGTTTCAGCAAAGCATACAACCGAACATTCGCTTATTTCATCGCAAATCCGATTTTCCATTCGTCATTTCGCTGCATTCTCAGCCGATAACACAAAGCTTCGTATCCAATTCAAGCAATAGTATTATTAATAATGGCGAGAACGCGCGGTGGACCGTCATCTCCTGACAAGCAGAAAAAGGAAGAGCACACATCTCACAAGCGGACGGGCAAGAGTAAGAAAGTTAGTGACAACAAAGTTTCGTATTTGATGCGTCCGCTTTTGCAAGATAATCCGGTTTGCTTATATGATAGAAGGAATTAGAAAGTTAGGGTTTTGCGATTCGTCCTACCCTTTTTGCCATTCGTTCGAAACCGACCCAGAAAATAGAATACGCATGTTAAAAATGTAGAAAACTGCGTTGTAGTAAGCATAATGTCGACAAATAGGATGAAATGTTGAAACATAGGAAATGTTGAAACATAGGAAGAAATGTTGACAAATAGCGCAAAATGTCGACAAATGGCACAAAATGTCGACAAATGGCGCAAAATGTCGGCAAAAAATGTCGTCACAGCACCAATAAATGTCGACACTAACGATAAAATGTGGAACACGACCATAAATGTCGACAAACACCACAAATGTTGAACACTATGAGAAATGTGGAACACTACAGGAATTGTCGACAAACCCTATAAATGTGGAATGCTAATGAAAATGTGGACGAACACTAGAAATGTGGAATGCTAACAGAAATGTCGGCACACACTAGAAATGTGGAATACTACACAAAAATGTCGACAAATAGCGCAAAATGTCGACAAATGGCACAAAATGTCGACAAATGGCGCAAAATGTCGGCAAAAAATGTCGTCACAGCACCAATAAATGTCGACACTAAACGATAAAATGTGGAACACGACCATAAATGTCGACAAACACCACAAATGTTGAACACTATGAGAAATGTGGAACACTACAGGAATTGTCGACAAACCCTATAAATGTGGAATGCTAATGAAAATGTGGACGAATACTAGAAATGTGGAATGCTAACAGAAATGTCGGCACACACTAGAAAGGTGGAATACTACACAGAAATGTCGACAAACACTAGAAATGTTGGAATACTAACAGAAATGTCGACAAACATAGAAATGTGGAATAGTACACAGAAATGTCGACAACCACTAGAAATGTGGAATACTACACACAAATGTCGACAAACTCTAGAAATGTGGAACAATAACATAAATGTGGAATACTACCCACAAGAAAATTTTGGAATTTACCAAAAAAGTCATGACTGTTTATAGTAAAAAAAGCCTATATGTACTTTGTATTTCAAATATAATGAATGCTAATGCATCTACTTCTTTTGCTTATAAATTATGTTCTTTATCGCAAAATATGTCCTAACATAAAGGCTTTATAGTATGTCCTAACCTACTTATTTTAGCTATATAAAGAAAATGCACTCATTTGTAAATTTCAGTTTGAGTTAATAAATTTTGATAAAGGTGAAATTTAGGTTTGAGCAAAAATCAAAAAATACTTGTAACAAATCATTATGCAACTTTCATTAAAGAAAACTATAACTATAACTGCAACTTCCAAAAATCACTAAAAAGACTTGTAAAAAACATTATGTTACTTTTATTCATGAGGAAGTGTTTATAGTTGCTAAGTTGAAAGTGACGAGAAAGTGTTACAATTACTTGACAACTAATCTTCATTTGCTTCATATCCTGCGAGAGCAGTGAAGGAGGAAATGCTCGTTGTGGTGACTTTTTACGCCAGTTTGTGATATTGCTACTACGAAGCCAATATGCGAAGAATCCTGTCAAAATTGAGTGATACGCAAAAAATAATCCTCGAGAAGAGCGATCTTGCAGAAATGGCTCTTGACCATGAACATACATTCTGGTGCAAACAAATTATCCATTCTGTTTTGTTGAGGCAACTTAGGCCAGCTGACCAATCAAATGTCGACTGTTGCTTTCACTTTAACTTCGTCGGCAAGAAGGTGTCATTTGGCCGGAGAGAGTTCGCCCTTATTACAGGCCTCAAGATGGGGGACTTTGCACTTGCATATTCCAAGTACCATGCCTCTGATGGTCCTTCTTCAATCACCAAGTACCTAAAGCATCTGGGCCAAATAGATGAGACGACGTACGATGAAGTGTTCAAAGCTTACGACCGTATCAACGCATCGTATGCAGACGATGATGTCGTTTCCCTGACACTGTTGCTTCTATACACATCCATCAATGGCTTGCCGAAGCGAACAAGGATTGAAGATAAATTGCTACATTTGGCCTGTGATTGGAAGAAGTTTGAAGAAATGCCGTGGGGTGACCTTTCGTTTAGGGCCACTGTGGATAGTTGTAGAAAGGCCATGATGAATGCCTTGAAACAGACCGAACACCCACAACATCGGACTTACACTGTGGGGGGATTTCCAGTAGCACTCGGGGTAAGAAATGAACAATTGTCTCCGTTTAGGGTTTGCCGCATGTGAATTGTTTTTTATAAAGAAAAAATTTTTCCCCTACGTATTTATTACACAAGGGCACATGTTCTATGGTGATCTTATAACACATTTTTTTATATGGGACATTAACACTTACTTTTTCCAATGTTATAGGTGTTCGACATGAGACAATGCCACATCTTGTGATTCAAAATGGTTGAGCATGTCGAAACAACTGGATGCAAGCCCGAATGTTTAGATGGAAAGGGCTTAATGCCCAGAAGAGACCAAGAAAAAGAAAGTTTGGTCAAGAAAAACTATTGTGAGGAGGTATGTTATGTTTATTTATTGAATATAGAACACTCAAGCACATTTTACGTGAATATTAATTCTTCGCATGTTTGAAGGTGAAGTGACGAATGAAGCCCACAGAAGAAGAGAGACAGAAATTCTTGGGTTGGGAAGAGGGGGAAGCAGTTGCCGAGCATGAGGAGTTCGGCAGAGGCGATGACGACACCGATAATCAGGCAGAAGAAAGTTTCTATGTGTCATATAGAACTACACACATAGAAACCGAGGGTGCCGAAACTTCGAGAGTACATTCAGAGGGCAAATCAGAGCGGAGGAAGAAACGAATAGCCTTAGTAGAGGAACTCACGTCCCGAATTTCAGAGTGTGAGTCTCAGTTGAAGGAGGCCAAAGATGAACTGCGACTCGAGCGGGCTCGTTGGCGATTACGGAGGCAAGGTAAATGCTCTCACTACAAAGGGTGGAGTGTCAAACAACCGACCTTGCCAATATGTGGAATACATACACACTTTGATACTCATCCAACCAGCGCCCATTCTCCTCCTTTTCCCCGATTCCCAAGATTCATTCGGCCATGGTCGGCAAGAGGACCAACGGAAGACCAATATGCACGATGAGGTTACGGTGGATGCCGAGCAGAGGCCATACGGATGACCAAGTAAGCACGAGGGGTCCTGGGGGCCAATACCGAGGCCCTCACGATCAAGAAAGTGTCGCGCCCGTCGAGGGTCAACACCCTGTGGCAATGATATCTGAGGGCCAACATGGGGTGGATAATGTCATTATCCTGACCGACTCACAAGTAACCCCCCAGGCCGCACCATTGCTACCGGTCGAGAGTGCCCCACCCGCACCAATGAAGGGAAAAGAGTTGAAATCTCCGTCTCTCGAGGAGACTAGCGGCCAAATTTGGAGTTATCTCTTTCCCTAGCCGCGGCCCCCTCGATAGCTGCACCGTTACCATATCAGCCATCTGCCAAAGATATTGCAGCTATGAAGCGGTGGATGAGAGCAAAACCACCCCTCTACTTGGATACGCCTGTTTTATCCTTGGATTCCGACCTCTTGCTGAGAATGTGGACTGCAGGCGATTGGCTGAACGATCATGTAAGATAGTGTTTTTTCTTTATCCTAGCATGACTAATATATGAATACTGAATTTTACCTAACGATGTTATATTTTATGCTTCCAGCAAATTAATTTGTATACGTCCATGCTGAGAAAGAGGATAATTTCAATGGGGCGCAGTGATATCTCCATCATGGAATGTTATTTTGATGTAAGTCTGCGTGATGCATTTTCTTCCTCATAAATAAGTAATGCGTGTTCGGCTTTTGGTGATATCTCCATATGTTTAATCTCATTAATTTTCCTCTTCAAATCCCTCAAAACTTTCCAAGGATATTAACGAAACAACTTTCCAAGGATACTTAACTCCTAGGTTTAATTTATATACGTAATGACCTATGGATTGTCTTTTCTTTATATTTGTGCTAGATGAACATGAAGGAGCGCATGGGGCCCAAAAAGTGCCACAATATGATGACTTGGCGATGAAGCGATTCGTTGGTGATTGTGGCTTGACGCGATTGCCGAACTGTTGACATCGTCTTATTCCCCTGTCACATTGACGGCAATCATTGGATGGTCGTCAAGATGGATTTGCACGCACAGAAATTACATGTGTACAACCCATCGCCCCAGGGAATTGTCGTTGTGGCAAAGTTGGAGTACCTCATTTCGACAATCCCCAAGCTACTGGAGGTGTGCGAGTTTTATAAGTACTATGCAAAGAAACAGCCAGTGGGGGATCAATGGACAGTGGTAATAGAAGAAAATTTGGTCCACCAAGAAGGGGGGTAAGTTTCTCATCTCTATCATATTCCAACGTAATGGCTGTGGGATTAATGCTGTTAGAACTGCTTGTTTCATTTTGTAGGAGTGGCGATTGTGGCATATATGTATTAAAGTGGGCCGAATGCATTATCCATGGCCTGCCACTAAATTCAATTAGGCCCGAAAATGCTGTGGAGGTCATGAGAGATGGCGGCAAGACTTTACGTGCACGCCAAGGAGGAGCATGGTCGACAAAAGATACACGGCCCAAAAAGAAGGAAGAAGTAGTTACAAAAGTGTGTAAATAAATGTAGGTTAACATTTTTTGGTAGGACAATGGACCCTTATGTTACTTTAAATGAGATCAATGTAAATATACACAAGATTCATTGCTTTTTGCACAAAGAGAAAATTTGAATTACAAAAGGTGTATGTATTGGTTATATGTGGATCATTATCAAATGTATGCAATTGGTCATATCCGGAACAATTGCAAATTTATTTGCAATTTTAATCTATCTAGATTAAGCCGAATTTATTTGCAGTTTTACTTTAGTTGTAGGAATATATTATGTTCGGCTAAGTCATTTGGTGCAGCAAGTGTTTTTAAAGTAATGAACTAACTTTAGTTAGCTCCAAAATTCCAAATCTGTAACTTGATCAATAATGATTATCATCCAGTTAAATAAAACATAAAAAGAAAAAGATTGGCTTATGATGGTACTATAAATCATATATCCAAAACCAACATGGGTTTTTAATCAGATTACGTGCAAAAAAAATATATAGTTTTCTTTAATGAATAAAAATAATTAAAATGAAACTTAAGTAAATATGCATAATTTTGGTCCCGGGAAGCTTCAAACTTTAGGCTTTAGGCAGAATTTTTATACTTCCCTTTATAGTTGCAATTTCTGTTTTTCGTGTTAAAGTTTATGGTTTTCATAACGTGTGTCGACGTTTTTTACTTATATTCGACATTTCATACTTATATGCGACATTTTTTACCTGTTGTCGACAATTATTACTTTTAGTCGACATTGTTTACTTTAAGTCTACATTTATTACATTTTGTCGACATTTTGTTTACCATGTCGACATTTTATTACATATAGTCGATAGTTTTTCCTTTGTGTCGACAGTTTTGCTATGTGTCGACATTTTGGCTTTTGTGTCGACAGTTTGTTACCCCTACAAAGTAAATATTTTTTACATTTACGTAACTTGTTTTTTTGTCTATTTCCGCGGGAATATAGCTCATTTACCTTAAATCGATTACTTTTACATATTTATGAACATGTTTAAAAGAAGAAAATATTTTTTAATTCGCCATTTTTTGATTTCTCCAACACCGCGTAACAAATACAGAAAAGACTAGCATTTAGGAGGTGCAAATAGGCGCGGAAAAATATTTACTCAAATTTGTCTGCACAGTACGTATTACTCCATTTTACCTTACCTTACTTTCAGACCTAAGTGCATTCCCATTTGTAGTCACCGACGTTCGGGAAGGGGAAGGGAGCTGGCATTGCCTTACATTCGCAAAGGGAAAGGGAGCTGGCATTGTAAAGGTACAAATTTCTGTACAATTTATTTTTCTGAATCATGGGTAGCGGGTTTATTTTAAGGTCTTTCGCTAATTAGGAACGGGAAGATTGTATCGGTCTTGTTTCAGTTTTTCAAGGGTAAAATGAAATAATGTTCGAAAAATTTGATGTGTAATGAATGTTATGCCAAAGGGTTAACTTCCTTCATTGAATGCATACAGCTGTCGAAGGTATGGCGAGTCAAAATGTATGGTCTGTGCATGTTCTTTATGGAGGAGAATGGACTGTTGATGCAGCGTCGAATGAGCATCGATACATCAATTATAAGAGAGTGGAAACTTTATTGTTGGATGAAGCTGCAAGTTTCTCGGAAATGGTTAATAACACATTTGCGTCCTTGGCATTGATCCGACAATTAAAGATACACTTCTAATGCAATACCTACCGAAGTACTAGTCCAATATTTCTGTCTTGCCTATAAAAAATGACTACCACGTGAGGTGTTTTATGAATGAGATTATAAGGCATGCCAGGATACCGATATGTGTTACCATTCGCGAAGTGTCACATGCTGAGGATGAATACGGTGGCAGTAACTCACCCATTAAACGATTGAGCTCTGATAGTCCAATTTGGACTAATGATGTAATCCATTCAAGACACTTCGATGAGAACAATCTTAGCAGACCGAATGCAGATAAATTCGGAAGCAAAGCGGATGATGTGCCGCCAGTACAAGAAACAATCATTGTTGACGATGAAGGAATAAATGCCTCGGCAAGAAGCAAGGAGCCTGTTCATGGACCAAGGCCTCAAGATATTCATTGCGTTGAGGCGACAAAATCTTCGTGCGGGAGAATCGGCCCGATAAATTAGACGAAATCGTGGATGTTTCCGTGGGCGATGTTTTCGAGACTAGGCATCACCTGTTCTTGAGAATGTCAATGCTTGCCGTCAAACATTTTTTCGAATGGAATGTGCTCAGGGCAAATAGCAAGTTTTGGTACATAAGGTGTACGGATGTTAATTGCAAATGGAGAATGAATGCATCGGCGATTGGGATTTCAGATGCGTGGAAGATTACAAAATATGACAACATCCATACATGCCAATCATCATTAGTGCATAGTGATAATCGGCAGGCATGCAGCAAAGTTATTGGTTCATGGATCAAGTGCAAGTACCAAGACGTATGCAGGTCGTACAGGCCAAATGAAATAATTTCAGATATTCGGGCGGAGCTTGGGGTTAACATATCCTATCTCAAGGCTTGGAGATCGAGAGAATCCGACCATCGAAGTCGGGGCGATTATGAGGTTCGTATACAATCGCGACATATTTACACGTCTTGCAGAAGTAAACCCGCATCGTTATTGGTAGTCGGAGACGAGTGGTAGATTCAAGTATTTATTCTTCGCATTTGGTGCGTCCATCCGTGGCTTTCGCGGCGACATGCGGCGATTATTCGTTGACGCCGCTTCCTTAAAGGAATATATCACGGTCGTTAATTGTTGCGGCGTGCATGGATGGTAACAACCAAGTCTATCCTATCGCTCGGGAATTGTTGATTCGAAAATGACGATCGTGGGAATGGTTTTTGCAAAGGCTAAAGGTTGCTATTGGTAATGAAACCGACGAATTGGTGTTTGTTTCTGATAGACATAAGAGCATTGCTAAAGGCATATCGAATGTGTTCCCGGATTCTTATCACAAAGCATGTATTTATCATCTCGGAACAACTGCGCGAGCAAAGTTCAAAAACAATCGTGATCCCATTATACTTTAAAGCGACAAAGGCTTACACCATGGCTGAATTCAATGAGCACTCGGCGCGGATTTCAATGCAGAACTCAAGGGTAAGTGAGTATTTACGAGAAATCGGGATTGAACGGTGGTCGAGGGCACATTCAGGTGGGAGACGTTATACAATAATGACGACTAACATTGCAGAATGTCTAAATGCATTATTGCGTGATGCCCGGGAGTTACCTATTCACATTTTGGTCGATTACATCCGCAACACACTCCAAAGATGGTTTCATGAACGGCGCACCGCGGCTAGTGAAATGAAAACATTGACGACCCCATACATTGAACAACTAATAGCATCAAGAATGAGAGAAGCACAGTCCTATGTGGTTGAACCGGTTAATATACGAGATGGTTTATGCGGGACATTACAAACCGGCATTCTGATTGATTTGCTTGAAAAAACTTGCACGTGTCGAGTGTTTGATATGGATCAAATCCCTTGTGTTCACGCACTAGCTGCATCTCGGCGCAGACAAATTGACCATTACACCTTATGTTCGCGACTGTACCACACTGAAGCACTTGTAGGTGCTTATGCCGATTCTATTATGCCGGTGGGAGACGCTAAGGATTGGAATGTGACCGCTGATGTTTTAGCAATTCAATTATCACCCCCGGAACCTAGGGCTAAGAGTGGAAGGAGGAAGAAAAAAAGAATTCCTTCTACGGGAGAGGAGAAAGTAAAAAAAAAATGTGGTCGTTGCGGAGGGAGCGGACATAACCGGCAAACTTGCTCAAATGCATTCGTTTCTAGGGACAACGTGTAGAGCAAGTTAACTTTATTTAGTATTGGATTTTACTTAAGCAAGAGGAAATTTTGTATATGCAAATTTCTTGTTCTTCTTTATTGAATATTATTAAATTTAAGTTTGTTTACATTTTTTGTATTATTGGTTTACATTTAGTATTTAAATTTTGTATATTAAATTTTTTGTTCTTTAGTATATTACTAAAGTTTGTTTTGTATATGTCATTATTCTGAAGACTGGAGGCAGATATTGGACAAAGAAAAGTAAACCAAGATGTGGAAAAAATTTCATACCACTGCCATAGCATGTAATTTTGGGTGCCATGGCATGACATACTTCATGGCGAAAGGAGGCTTGGACAGAAGTTTTTAACGCTTGGCGCTATTTATTGTGGCGTGGTTCGCTTATAAAATTCTTTCCGATGCTATGGCATGTAATTTTCAATGCCATGGCATACCCATTTCATGATGGAAGGACGTTGGCCAGAAAATTTTAACCACCGCGGCGCTATGGCATGTAATATTACCATCATATTAGATTATGTAATATAACTAATAAAAAAACACCGAGTCAAATACTAAAATGAATAACTAATATACGGCAATAAGATTATACATCTAATAGTTGAATATTACCATCATATTAGATTATGTAAAATCAATGTACAACATTCATTGTAGATATTAATATTCATATTAATATTCGTAAAGAAAATGCAATCAATATTCATTAATGCAAATTATTCTTTACATTTTGCAATCATAATTTTTTTCAATTTTACATCTTTATACATGTAACTAAAAAAGTAACATTAAATTATGTTTAGATCACACTGTCGACATTTTAGAGTTTAGGGACGACATATATGTCGACGTTTTAGATCATACTGTCGACATTTTAGAGCCTAGGGACGACATATATGTCGACGTTTTAGAGCATACTGTCGACATTTTAGAGCCTATGGACGACATATATGTCGACGTTTTAGATACTAATGTCGACATTTTAGAGCCCAGGGACGACATATATTCATTAATATCGACATTTTATACCAATCTGTCCACATATATTTCGACATATATATGCATCATTATCGAAGTATTTTGAACATTCTTTTACGTATGGACTACTTACTCTCTCGTTCACGTTCAAACCCAATTCGGCCAAAAATTTAACACACACTTGACACCGTACCCGCAAAACAAACACACAACCCACACCCACACACCCTCTCGTGATAGCAGATTCGAATCTAAAAGCAGATGAAAATTTTCACCAAACCCGCTACTCAATCGGCATTTTTTTCCTTCTTCAGCATGCCGTCGTTAATTTCGGTCATGTGGGTTGTTGAATCAGTGGATGATGAATGCTAATTGGCGATTACAGACGAAGATACGCGGGAATTTTTGTCTAACGTCTTTATCTTTCTGCACATAGAAGGGCTTTTTGGTCATTTCAGTTGGTCAAACACCTTGACCTGCTATATTTGTGAACAAAAATTACCCGCTGGTATATTTGATAACGGAGAAGTCAAAGCTGCTATTTTAGATATTCTCCCGACAAAGCTCCACTTCTATCTCCACAAAATTAACAGCAAGAACCCTCCGGAGAGCGCCCCAGTTGCCAAAGCCAGCATTACCGCCACGTCGCCAACGAGTTTCGGCTTAGTCAATGTAATTGATGGTCCATTAACGGAAGAACCGGATTCAAAGGTGTTTGGTTATTGTCAAGGGCTCTTTGCGTTTTCCTCGTTCGAAGAAAAGAGTACCATCATGACCCTCTCCTTCGTGTTCACCAATGGCGAGTATAATGGTAGCACTCTCAGCGTTCTGGGACGGAACGCGGTGACTCGAAAGTACAGGGAGTTTCCGATAATCGGTGGTTCTGGGCAGTTCCGGCTGGCACGGGGAATCGGAACCGCCAGCACTTATTATAAAAATGACACTTCGGGGGATGATGTTCTTGAAGTCAGTTTCGTTTTCTTCCGTTATGATCTTCCTGGTGACTTTGAGCATGTTACTGAAGAATGAAGAAGGATTTGCACTTGATGCCTTGGTGTTGGGATGTCACGTTTGATCTTTTTATTTTCTCCATCCTTTTAATAACTTGGAATGTATAAAATAAATAATTTATAAGAGTATTATGCTTTTATCTCTCTGTTTAATTTATTTCTCTTCGCTTTTATTTTATTTTATTTTATTTATTTATTGTTATTCTTTTCTAGTAATCATTATAGTATTTCACAACTGAAATATATTTAAAATATATGCTTTACACGAACAAAAAATAAAATTTTTCATTAATTTTGAATTCAGTATACTAATCAAACTAAACATTAATATTAATCATAATATTAGAGTTTAACATATTATATTTTTATTATATTATTACTTTTACTACCATTTTGTTTTTTATCGACGAACCAAACGTCCTCTTATTATTACTCTCCTTTATGCAATCAATAAAAATGTTATTGGTAGATAGGACATAGGAGTGCTTGATAATGCCCCCAACTCTTCCTGACTATTTTGTAAAATAAATAAATTAAAGTGTTCATGAATATTTATTGGTAGTGTGTTTATCTTGGTATGCAAATAAGTAGCATATTCATTTTAATCTTTGAATCCATACTGGAAGTATAACTCGTTATGATTTATTATGTATAATTGTTCATATTAAGTATGTAACTTTTTACTTGTACATTATATATTATTATTATTATTAAAAAAATAATGTACAAATTGATGATACAATGAAAATACTTTGTAAAAATTTCATAATATTGTTTAATCATTTATTCACCTAGAAATCTCATTAAAGTTAAACCCTGAAATTTTAATTTGAAAAATGCAACATAGTAATGTTTTCTACATTAATTTGTATGTAGGATAGCTTTCTCTTGCATCTTTTTCATTCTTTGTCTATAATAATTCTTTTTTTTCCCCTGTGGGTGGAAAATTTTGTTTCATTTCTATTGGGTTGGTTAACGATATAATCCATTATAAAGGAAATAAGGTTATCTACTCCTTTAACAAAAAGGTTCAAAGCTGGGTAATGAGGAATTGAGGACACAGAGTCAAACAATTTCCCCATGGAATGTAGAGAAACAGTGAACTAATCCTAGACAACTTAACGGGTGCTAATGGATCACCCTTGTATTTTAAAATTTTTCAATATAATTTTTTTTATTTAAAAAAACCTTTATCTTACTATTTTTCCTTCAAAAAGTACAAAAACTATCTTAAAATACAATTTATTCGTAAAAAAACGCACATTGAAATTCAATTTGTACAAAAAAACAGAGGGCAAAGAACTTTGGTTAAGTTTGACTTTTGAACGTTAGAAGTAGAGGATTGATGTATTGAAAGGTTCCAGGGGCAAAGAACATAATAGAACATCTGTAGAGGGTGAAATTGCAATCAACCCATACCAAACAAGCCCTTAATTGAGGGGGAAATTGCAATTAACCCAAATAAAATAGGCCATAGGCCTTATTTTTACTGTGTTTTTTTTCAGTGTCAATGAGAAAAAAAGGGGTAAGAAATCAGTTCATAATCATTTAGGAGACGCTTGGTTGGGGGAATCAAACTCTTCAATGACATTCATTCTGTTATTTGATGCTTGTTTGAAGATAATGAAAATAAAATTCGGTAATAATTGACGAAAATTAAATACTCATTGATTACCTACTTCCAATTTTCATTGTTAATTACCTTAAGGTACCTCTCTTTTTTTCTTTCTTTTCTTTCTCTCTTATTCCTTTTTCACTATTATTCTTTCTCATCATTTTTATTATTCAACTTTCTTTCTCATTCTTATTTACTGTTACTTTCTTTTTAATTATTTTCTCACCCTACTTTCCCTAACATTATTTTCTCACCCCATTTTATCTCACATTATTTTTCTAACTCTACTTTCTTTTTTTTCCCGCTCAGTTCTCTTTCTCTCTTATCTCTCATCATTGTTACTTTCTTTCTTATTATTTTTCTCGCTTTACTTTCTCTATCATCATTTTATAATGTTTATTTCTCTCTCTTTCCTTTCCATTCTACTTTATCTCTCATCATTTTCTCACTTCACTTTTTCTCTCATCAATTTTCTCACTATATTTTCTCTCTCATTATTTTATAATATTTCTTCCTTTTTCTACCATCTCACTCCTTTTTCTCTCCCATCCATCTCTATTATTACTTTTTCTCTTATCATTTTCCCACTCCACTTTATCTCTTGCTTCCCTCTCGCACTTCTCTTTCTCTCATACCTCTCTATTGAACAACTTTCTCTCTCATCATTTTGTAATATTTTTTCTCTTCCATCTCACTCTTTTTTTTCCCTCTATTCCCTCTCACTCTACTTTTTCTCTTCTCTTTTTCTACTATTATTTTATCTCTCATTATTTTTTCACTATATTTTCTCTCTCATTATTTTATAATATTTATTTCTCTCCATTTTTTTTTTCACTTTTCTTTCCCTCTTCCCATTTACTTCTTTTTCTATTTCATCATCTTTACTTTTACTTTTACTTTCCCCCTCTTTTCTCATATTACTCTATAATATTATTTTTATAATATATTTATTAATAAAAATAAATTTTTAACTTACTCCTAGGACTATAAACGAACCGAACATAAACAAACGAATATCGTTCGTGAACTGTTCATTTATCTTTAAAATTGTTCGTGTTCGTTTATGTTCATTTATTAATGTCAAATATATGTTCGAGCTTGTTTATGTTCGTTTATTAGTATTCGATAAATGTTCGTGAACATGTTTAAAAATAATAAACGAGCAATGTTATTATATATATTTATATATATATTATATTATATTATATTTATATTATTATTTTAATATAAATGAACAATAAACGAGCTTTAAACAACAACAAACGAGTTTTATGTGAATATTAAACGAGCTTATTTTGTGGGATGCTCGTTTAACCTCTGCATTGATCTTGTTCCTTATTTACCTAGGTGCACTGTGTTTTCAAAAGCTTTTTGTCAAACTGGTTCCTATTTCAATCCGTGCTGATGGATATACCAATAATAAAGTCTTCAGTCAATTGGTAGAATACATCGCATCAACCTGGCAGCATTCACCGATCTGGTACATCAATATATGTTTCTATGCCCATTCCAATCTTGTCTAACTTTGCTAACTGAACACTAAACGAATTTGTTCGTGAACATAAACGAACTAAACACATATTTATTCGTTTATTATTTATGAATATAAACAAATAATAAAGTTAATTTATTTATTATTTATTTAGTTTAACAAACGAATATAAACCAATATAATTGAACTTTATCACCAAACGTACTGTTCGATTACTCTACTGTTAACCAAAAGTCATCGTTCACATTAATAATAATTCACATTAATTGTATGGTAAGGTTTAAACCAGCACTGAAAGCAATGACCATTCCCACTGGCATTGAACCCGCATTCTCACTTTGGCTCCCCGCCTGCCGCCTTCCTCCGCCTGCAGCAACTCCCTCCAAAACACACACTCACACACTGATATCTAAATTCACAAGCCCCTTTCTCTTCACCTTCAAAGCTAAACAGATTGACTTTTTAAAGTTTCTGAATTGGAAAGAACACCACCAAAAATTGGAAGGACGATGAAGTACCGGTATGCAATGGTTTGCTCTTCGAATCAGAATCGGAGCATGGAATCCCATGCGCTCCTCAAGAGAGAGGGCTTCGACGTCTCCTCGTACGGCACTGGTCAACATGTTAAGCTTCCTGGTCCTTCTCTGAGAGAACCAAACGTATATGACTTCGGCACCCCTTACAAACAGATGTTCGAGGATCTTCGCCGCAAAGACCCTGATTTGTCCGTAATTTCTTGATTATTTTTTACCCTTTTTGTTAAATTCATTGCTGCCATACTTGATTATTGTAATTCATTTAAACTGTAAAGGGTCTCTGTTTTCCCCATTTTTTTCAATACCACATTTTGAGTAAGCTGATTTATGTTATTAGCTTTTGTGCAATTATGCTCAAATTTTGTGTTTTTTTTCCCTGCGAAACTTAGAAAGGAAAGGTCTTTTAACCCATCTTTATATTGTGTTAACTGAACAGAATAAGTATTTGGGTTTCTGTTGCAGTGTTGTTGCAAATTTGTGTGAATTCTTAATTTTTAGGAGTCCAAAATTGTTAGCATTTTACTCAACTGTTGATTATTTTGCCCCCACCCCTGTCCTTTTTTTTTTTGGAAAAATTTAAAGGATAAGTCTTTTGAGGTAATTGTTGTGCTTTCACACATTTTGTTGGCTGATAGAAGTGTACTTCTGTATGATTTTTGTTTATTTGGGATTGTTGTTGTCCAAAATTTTTGTTTCCACTGTCATGTGTTTATTGTCTCAGTGTTCTTAAAGCGAACCATGTGAACAATACAGATACAAGAGAAATGGGATATTGCCAATGCTTAAGAGGAACTTGGCTGTAAAATCAGCACCTCAGCGATGGCAGGAGAATGCAGCTGACGGCTCATTTGACATTGTGCTTACATTTGAGGAAAAAGTTTTTGACATGGTTATTGAAGGTTGGTAGGCTTTGAGTAGCATGATTTTTTCGTATGGAGTTATATATCCAAAAAAATTTATATTTTCTCTCCGAATTAGAATTGGTAGTGTGGTAAAACTATTATTTTACTTGTAAATGGTTATGGTGTCTTTTTCTTTCTTTGGATGACAAAGTTTTCTGGTCATTTATTTGGGGTTCTCTCATACGTATCTTCAAGAGATGAAGGGTCATACGCAAGCTTCATCAGTATAGTAAATAATAACTCCTTAAACTTTTGTAAACTGACAGCTGGTGGGCACAAATATTTCATACATTGTCATTTCGGAACTTGGCCATGCTATGAAGTTTTTTAACTTTTATGTGAAGGTGAATTGTCATAAAATTTTTGCCTTGTAGTGCAACCATGGGTTTCATTTTAACGTTTTGTAAACTGATAGCTGGGGTGCATAAATTTTTCATCCTGTGTCATTTAGGAACTTGGCCATGCTATGAAGTTTTTAACTTTTATGTGAAGTTGAAGTATCATACAAGGTTTGACTAGTAGTGCTACCATGAGTTTCATTACTGTAGCATATGATAATGCCTTAAAGTTTTGTAAACTAGATGGTGCATAAATTTTTCATACCTTGTCGCGTAGGAATTTGGCCATGCTATGAAGTTTTTAACTTTTAGTGATGATAGTATATTTCAATATACAGTGATGACCATGTACAAATCCATTCATGGTTTTGACTTCAGGCCTTTTTATTATTTTTTGGTGATTTACATTTTATTTTGGACTTTGTGTCTTTAACATCAGATCTCCACAATAGAAATCATGTTCTTATGAAGCCTGTTTTGGTGATCAATCTGGAAGTAAAGGATAATCATGAGGAAGCAGCTGTTGGAGCAAGGCTTGCTCTGCTTTTGTGCCAGGAAGTAAGCATCTATGATGAACTAATGACTTCCATCTTGTACTAGATATGTAGACCTGTTTTTGAGTCTTCTTTGTTTCAGCTTAAAGATTGACAAGTGTTGATTTTTGCTTGTGGCTCATTCTTCAATTTCTTGATTCCGAAAAACATTTTAGTTTTAGGACGAAGAGCCAAAAATATTTTCTTTGTAATTAATTTCCAACCATGTGTGTCTTGCTTGTTTAGAAGAGGGTAAATATGAGTTCTATCTTTTGGAAACTGCTATTTCACTTCTCTTTTTTGTTTGACGCACCTTTCCCTTTGTTTCAAATCACTCAATGATAGGGAAAACCGAACAATCTCTAGAAATTAAACATTCCTAAATGGACTTCTTAAAACTCGCTTTTTTGGTTGTGATGATGACTATGAGTAGATGTTCTGTGGAAGTTTGTTTGCTTTGCTGTAGTTTATATCTTTTGTTGCTAATAAGTGTTTTGCAAAGTATCAACCTTCAAAAGAAGTGAGGTCCTTGTCTTTGAGTGGATTGGGCTGTGGTAAGGTGGAGAATTGTGTTTAGTGCTTCAGATTTTGAGAGCTGGAGACCTTTAATGTACTTTCATCTAATGGTTCAGTTACTACTTTCTCTGTGGAAGTCTGTAAAAATGAACACCATATGACATCACTAGCACATAGATTATCAATTTAAGAGGTGGTTGGTTATACCTGTATCTATTTCTAACTTGGTGGTCTTTGCAGTTTGGACGTGTTTTTCTTACTTTATTGTGCACTAATTAATTTACAGCTTGAGAATACTGAATCTTGGGAGGACTCAGTCGATGACATTATCACTAATTTTGAGAGACAACATCGCCGGAAGCTTTTGTACAGTGTTTCCTATTACTAAAGCTGCTGTCTATTTGGGGAATGGAAGAATTCATTATAGCTTGATGCAGAATTCATTCGCTGATGTGCTGATGGTGCTGTAAATAGGGGGTTTGAAAGAGTAATTTGATCAAGTTCCAGGCACCCTACTGGAGTCATATTGGATGTCTATCCTAGATAGGATGGCGGAACTACCTTCCCATTTGCCTCATTTTTTCATGAATGATTTTGCATTTTGTGGTTTGTTATGTACAAGTGGTAACATCCTGAGTATTAGTGTTTGTCCATTAGAGTAATGATATCCTCTTGTGGATAAATGACATTGATACCGATTTTATATGGCAGTGACTTTACTCGATGTGGTATTGACTTAATTGCATTTACTTTAAGTACCTTCTAAATATTTGTCATTGAGAGTTACCACATCTAAAAGTCATTAGATTTGCCCAATGCCCATAGTCCCACGGACGTTGAGATCCAGTACTCTTTGTGGGATAAAACAATTAACTGGTCAAGGAGAAACTAGAGAAACGATGATTCTTCTGTTGGCGCTGTTTTCCAAATGAGGCAGTTCCGCAGTTAAATGCTCAACTATAGCAGCAATCAAGCTCCCTCTTTCCTCTTCAACACTGCAAAAAAAAAAAAAAAAAAAATCCTCTGGATGAACGAAATACAATGGGATGAAGGGTGTTTTTTTTTTTTAATAATTTTTTTTAAACGTAAATATTGCTTTTTATAAACATATATAACAACGTAGATTTGTGACCCATCTGATATGATCTAATCCAATAGTTAAAAAAAAATAAAAAATAGTGAGTTATAAGGTTGAGCTTTTGAATTGAACTTATTTTACCACCTCTAATTTTGATAAGTACTTGACTTGAGATAAAAAAAAGTGACGATTTTGAAAAACTTAAATAGATTTTAATGGAAGCCTTAATAGAATTTCATCAGGAATATAAGGGCCCATCTTTTAATCTTGAATTGAAGCAGATCGAGGAAGAACAATAATGATTATAAATGGATTCTCAGAAAAAAACAAACAGAGCTAAAATATGAAATAAATTTTGTGAGGAGGACATGGCTATTTATAAACTAAAAGCAATTAACTCTCTCATGCTAATCTAATTTTTTTGGTTAACACGAGAGTCTCACTTTATATTACTTTATATTAGGTAAAGCATAGTCTATTATATTTAATATAATTATAACAAAATAAAATTATAAAAAAAAAAAAATCTCCTAAAATTTACATAACTTCTCCAAATAATCCACTGCCAAATCTGTGAAATGAATTTCCTAAAAGGAACAGCTTCTTTCCTAGACCAATTAGGATCAGTCATAAAGCGTTACATGGCCACCAACGACTTCAATTTACGACAGAGCATTCTTCTTCCTCCGTTCTGCTCCTTTCAGATATTTATCGGGAAAAATAATCATTTCTCTCCATCTCTCCGAATCTTTGCCATTTTTGCAATCAGTAATTTATAATGACTGAAATTGAGGGAAAACCCGCTATGGATTTGCAAACATCTCGTGAGATTCAGAACGAGGCAAAAAAATCAAACACTGGGGAAATTGTGGAGAAGGGAAAAGTGGAAGAGGAAAACGTATTGAAATTGCTCGATTCCATGGATGATTATTTGACCCTAATGGATTCGTTATCCTCCATTCTTCGCCAGGTAAAGCTTTAATTGTTTTCCATTGATTAGTCAATTTCTTCTTCTTTTTTCTCCTTTGAAAAATGTTTTCTTTACGAGGGTTTTTCTGATCACAGGGATGGCTGGAGTTGGCAAGTGCGCGGCATTCAATGGGAACTTCAAGGATAAACCCTTCTTTGTTTGACCTCAAAGAACATTCTGCTTCTACTACATTGCAATTGTATCGTCAAAATGGTATCTTTATTCATTTATGCTTATTATTGTTCAAATTTTTGTCTATAGTTTGTAAGTTTTTGAGTCTTTGGTGTAAACATAGATGACTCTTAAGTGCCTTCTAATGCTGAAACAGTAATAAGAAAGTTGTAGTATGGTAACTTACTGCTCATTCTAATAATTGCTCAAAAAGTTCCTATCTTGTGGATATAAATTTGTATGATCTATAGTGGCTTGCAGTGTTAAATTGGTGGAAAAATGTTTTGGGATTTTATATTGTATTTTGGACGAGACTAGTGTTTGGAAGGAATGGTGACTTTGTATTCTGGAACTATGTTTTGTTGTTTTAGTAAGCTCTGGGGTAGAAGAGCCTCATTTTGAGTTGCGAAAATGGGAATCTTCTGATAGTCCAAAAAGTGGGTTTTGTGAAGCTAAATTTGAGGAGGATAAGTTGATGCAGAGTTTATCTAACGGTCTGCGGATTCGCAATATGGGATTAACATCTGAGAGTTCCGGTAAATACATTCACTTTGATTTAGTTTCTGTATTAAATTTGTATTGACAATACAGATTCATGCGGAAGATGTTTTTCTTATTTTTGGATAATTGGTCCTCTTCCTTTGCTCTGAGCATCATTAACATCTAACTTTAACTTTGTCCATTGTCTTGGCCTTTCAAGGGCTGAAGGAGAAAAGCACAGGTAATACTGGAGCTCCATCTTCTCTTGATGACCCCGTAAGTAATTTATGAGAGATGTAAACTCCACAGTATCAACTCTAGTTCTAATTATTTAGCCTTTGGGGTATCGCAGCTGTATTCTTGTATTGACTCACTTTTCATTAGAAACAAGTGTATTCCTCTTGTATACATCTATTGAATTTGTAATGGTGTTGGCTTACTTGAGTTCAAATCCCTGCAATCTGCAATTTGCTGAATTTAGATTCTCTTGACAAGACTTCTTAAATTCATGAAAAATCATTTCATAGGAACAGAGAGCCTTTTTTCACAAATGTTTTATTCCTTGTCCCACAGGTTCAAAAAGAGAGACTCAAGTCGCTCTCCATGTTTGGGCCTCTGTTTCCTCCTAAGCTTCGAGCTGCACAACTCTCATTTGAGACAGGTACGTTGGTCAAGCAACTAACTCTATAAGTATATTGGACAAGGAAATGCAATTAAACACTTATACTGCTTATATAAGGTATTAACCATTGCCAGAAATGCAGGAGCTGCCCAATTTTTATGCAATTTTTAATGGATATTCTGAATATTTTCTCCTGTGTTTCTATCAACAGTCAATATCTTACATAAGCTTGCCTCAAATACTTATACTGCTTTCCTAAGATAAAGTTGTTTATAAACCAAGGAAAGCATGGGTCCAATTAGAATTAATGTTTTGGCTTTGGATTTTAGTTTAAGTGTTTAGCATCACTGAAGTAATCTATTCATGTAGTGTTCTGTTTTTTGTTTTTTGTTGTTGTTGTTGTTGGGTTTTTTTTTTTTATTTTTGTTCGGGTTTACCACTGGTGCATGGCAGCTACCCTTGGGACTGACTTATGGTCTGCTCTCCTGGGAAGTACTCAATTCTCCAGGCCCTAAAAAACCCAAAATCTCAGATAATAATATCAGATAACTGATTGCTTCATTTAGGAAGTAATATAATAAAAATAATTCATTTACTGCTTCTACATGGCAAGAACATTATTTGTCCATTTAGATCTAGTGACTTTCATGATCTGCTTCGCATTTCAATTTGGATTTATGCAATTTCCATGTCTTTGCAGCCCTCGAAACACTTGCAGAAATAGCAAATGTGCGAGCATCACTGCAGTGTGCTTATGAACAAGTACACGAAGAGGTGGAAAGCATGATGCAATGATGAAACTCCTTTTCTTTTTCTTTTTTCACACCACATTTTTGGATATGTAGTAGTAACTGAAAATATGGTTCCTGTGGTTGATTTGATGAACCTGGCACTATCTTAGGGTAGTAGTAGAGCATTTAGGTAATTTTAGAGTTTTCCTCAAAAGCCTTCCTGGGAGCTGGGAGAACATATTTTCTGGTTATATTGATACTGTATCTTTTATCTAGTTTCCATCGTATAAGGAGACTGAAAACTGCAAATACTTTTCATATCGTTTTGTAACCATCAAAGCAGTGTATCACACGAATAAGAGAATGCTTTTTGGAGGTTTAATGAAGATATGTTATCGTGTATTGATTTTATCAATTACTGTTATGTATTATCATTCTGTATTGGTACTTCTTATTGATGGTAAATGAAAAGGTTCTCTAAACTTCAGACTAAGCCGAAGCTGGCCCTTCTTGCCCCATCCATTCGTACGTGGAATTGAGGTTTGAAGTTCATCAGGCATCCATGAAGTTGCGATGAACGATAGTTGGGAGACACTGAACTGAGCTGGAGGAGCCAAATGACACCCCTAAATGTGGCTATATGCCAATTAGAAGGTATACCAACTGTATAAAAAGAGAAGTTTATTGAAGGAGAAGAACAGATTCAAATTTCCTTCCCCATTTCATGAGGGCTTGAAATGTTTACTGATAGAAACCGATACAACTCCACAGATTCATTACTTACATGCCTAGACTACCAAACTAAACTAATTGAGCTTCGGCGGATGCATCGTGAGACTGGTTATTTTCAGCCCCCTTTGGTTAAGCAAAGTTACCCACTAACAAGCGATGTAAAGACTCTTTCTCGTGGTTGATTTAGATCTCCTTGACTAGTTTAAAATTTTAAAGTGTATTGATTGTGAAACAAACATAATAAACTTAGAAAACGAAAGTATATTTTAATTAATCAGTAGAAACCAACCAGCGAAACCTATTTCCACTAACTAAATGCAAGTATTCCAAAAAACCCCATGATGATAATAATAGAATTGTTTATTACTAGTTCTTTAGGATACAAATTCCATCATATTAAACTCAACCAGTTTGTTTCTCATTAAAAAAAAAAGGGACATAATTTTAAAATGCATTTTTAAGCATTTTCTCTTTTATCATCCCAACAAATCCGTTGACTAATTGAAAACCACCGTTATGTTGAACGTGTCATAAGAAAGATGACGCATTGTCGAATAATGCGGACAACGAATCTATGGTTTATCCCTTTCACTGCTGCAACCTCTGTCACATCAAATCTTCTTATGTTTCTGCGCCCTTTTAACTTCCCTCTTCTTGACCTCCTCCTCCTTCGTGGAAACAAAAGTTCAAGTATTGGGAACAAAAATCTTTTCTGCCACCGATCAAACTCAAAACATCGCCCTCTTTAAACGTTTTTTCCTTCCAAATTCTAACTCAGACAACCCATTTGTTCAATTTTTAAAATCACAATTGGATGTAAACATGGGCGACCCTGAACCAAAATTTGAACTTCAAGAGTTATCATCATCATCATCATCATCATCATCAGAATTGTCGGTGGTTGATAATGCTAGTTCTACTAATTGTAACAAGTGGGAAGTGCTTCTTCGGAAAATGTTACCAGCCGGAGCTCCGTTACCGGACGAGGACCATCTGGACTATTCCATCACGGTGGATTATCAGGGCCCTCCTCCCTGTTTGCCTTCTCTTATAAGTGGTAGTATCCCTAAACCCCCTAAGTTCACTTCATCATATAAAACCCATCATTCCCTTTTGTTTTCTCGTAAAAATGATTTCTTGGTTGAGAGGGCTCACCATGATCATGTAAGTTTTGATGAAGAACCTGAGAATTCAGTTTCATGTTCCTCTGTATACTCTGATTTTCCTGCTGTTAGTTGTGATGATAAGCTTGAAGTTCATGCTGTTAATTCTGATTATGAGAATTATGGGGATTTTTCTGTGAAAAATAGGACTAAAGTTAAGGTTTGTAGTAGGTGTGGAGAAGGGGGAAGGTTTATTATAATGGGGGATAGGAGAGAGGCGTGTATAGTGTGTGGAGCAGAGTACTGTAAGAACTGTGTGTTGAAGGGTATGGGGTCCATGCCAGAGGGCAGGAAATGTGTTGGCTGCATTGGGAAGCCAATTGATGAGGCGAATAGGGAGAAATTAGGAAAGCGTTCAAAGTTTTTGGGGAGAGTTTGTAGTGATTTAGAAGTGAAGCAGATAATGAAGGCTGAGAAGGAGTGCATGGTTAATCAGATTCGTCCTGAGCAGGTTGTAGTCAATGGTAGGCCATTGAGGGAAGAGGAGCTGGTGGAAATTTTAGGATGTGGCAATCCTCCGTGTAATTTGAGGCCTGGAAGGTATTGGTATGATGAGGATTCTGGACTTTGGGGCCAGGTGAAGAAATTGTATTTTGATCCTTCGTGATTTTTTTCGTATAATAGATGTCTGTGTGAAATGGAATATGGTGGTTTGCTTGATTTATTTATCTTTTGTTGACCCAGGAGGGAGAGAAACCAGATAGATTTATTAGTGCAAGATTGAATGTGGGCGGAAAGCTTTTGGTTAATGCCAGCAATGGGAAAACCAAGGTTTACATTAATGGCCGTGAGATCACCAAACTGGAGCTCAGAATATTGAAGGTAAGGTTTTCCTGCCGAATTCATTGGTGCATGCCATTTATCTATGTAGTGGTGGCAAATTAACCATAGTTTTTGCTTTGTATGAAACAGCTATGTACCTAACAAAGTCATTAAAAGTTGCATGTTGTCTGTTTCCTAGACATTTTAACATGTAACTCTAGGCTTTGTTTTTGGTCTTTTAGCTCTCAGACCTTGCACAAAGAAGTGGGCAGGTTTGTCATTCATTATGTTTGCACCAATATTTCATAAAATTGTAACTAAAAACATTATGATTTTTTTCCCTTCTAGTACTTTATTTGTTGTTCTTTCATAAGTTTTGGGTGTTGCTGAACTGCCACCCTTATATTTCTGTGAGATAAAAACTCATTGCTATGCTTAACTGAACATTGCACCTCATTTTCTTATAGAACTCTCAAATTTGAAGGTGATATTTGCTGCATTTTGCATATTTAGAAGTTTTCCCTTAATATTCTTTTTGTTTGGTTTTCTTTCCTCCCTTAACATTTCGATCTGAATAAATCTTTCCAGATATTAGCTCATCTTATTTATGGAGGTTAAAAACCTTTCTGCTCTTAAATTTTGATTTGTACACTATTCTGTTCTTTTCAGCTAGCCAATGTTCAATCTCCTTGCAACACTCACTTTTGGGTGTATGAGGATGGCTCCTACGAAGAAGAAGGTCAAAATAACATTAAGGGAAACATATGGGCAAAGGTTCTCTCGTAATACAAGCCAAAATAATCGTGTTTGATGAGGTTAACTTGTCTAATTTGCTAGATGATAACAAGTTGATATTAATTGTTGATATGTGGTTTTTGTTAGGCAGGCATCCACTCGTTTGTTTTGTTCATTATTTTCATTGCCTGTACCTCGTGGAAATGCCAATGGGCCAAAAGAAGATCCAACTAGTTTTTCAAGGAGAACAATGTCTGAGTATTTGGAAGAGGGAAAAGTTCAGAAACTTCTTCTCTTAGGGTTGGAGGGATCTGGCTCAAGCACCATCTTCAAGCAGGTATCCTCTGTGTTTTGGTTCTTTCATACTCTGTGGTTTAATTCATCTTTTATCTACCCATAATTTCATGATCACAGATAAGTAACTTTTTACTGGTCAGCTATGTGGTTATAGCCTCTCCCTTGTGGAGTTATGATTGCCATACAAGTTGCATACTGATTGGAGCCTGGTTTTCTATTTTATGCTTGCACCAGTGTTTCTGGACTTCTTTTTTTCTCTGTGCTGCCTGCCGATACTTTATGAGCTCCTACATAAGATACATACAAATTTTTGCTTCTATAACATGTCATATTGAGGCCATTCATTCTAATATGAGGATGCCTTCTTTGGACATTTTGATTATTAGGTTCCTTCCTATAAAACAAGATGTTATTTCTTGCTAGAGTTTGGATCAGTATTCTCACTATATGTTTTTGAATTGCTTCTTCTATCCTTTTCATGTGATAGGCAAAGTTCATATATGGATGCAAATTCACTGCGCAAGAACTACAGGATATCAAACTTACAATTCAAAGTAACATATACAGATATTTGAGTGTGTTACTTGAGGGACGAGAACACTTCGAAGATGAGGCCTTATTGGCAGGAAAAGCTCAGGATTTGATTGCTGAAAAGTCTGCTCAAGGTCTTTCCTCCAACTCTGGTTATGAAACTCTACACGCAACACTTCTGTTTGGATAAGTTTGCCAACGGAAAAATTCTTTTCTTAAAGTAATTACTGGTTCATTGGAGAAACAAATGTTCAGATGAATCATACCCAGTGAATATGTTTGTCTATAAAAAGAGGAAAGAAGTTAATGAGGTAAAGGGGAGTAGGGTGGGGGGGAGGAAAGAAGGTTGGATAAAGGGAATTTTGAGCTGTAAATTTCATTTTCTAAATTTGCTCTGATCTATTTCAATGTATTGCAGAGATCAATTATGCTAAAATTAAGTAGTTACCTCAATGCATTGAGTTGTCACCATTAACTATTGGTTATTAATGTGTTTCGGTTTATTTCACTTCCTTCAAGTTCAGAAGTCTAGATAAGTTCAACTGTTCATGTCTCTTATTTATGTTTTATCATAGGCTGGTAGCATAGAATACATTTTATAGTGTTTAGACTTTCTATGCACTTTGTTCATTGATATTTGGTTCCACATCATTAGCCTCATGCCATCTTGGGGATATGTGAAGTACTTGTATTCTTTCATATGCTATTTCACTGGGTTGGGATCCTTCTAGACAACAATAGTTGAACTTAAGTTGAAGAGAAATATCTATTTGGCATCAACATTAATATTTTGGTCATACATGTGAATTGACATGCATACATATCGGTTACTTCTGGGGATGAGATGAAAGGCTGAGTTTGGTGCCACTTATAAATTTATGGTTCTGTTTTTGGAAAGTTTCGTATAAATTCAAACATCAATGAGGAACATGAACTAGCAGTGACCACGTGCTCTACAATGTTTATTTAGTATTTAGAAAACAGTGTAGCCTTTGATATTTGGTGGACTTTTCCCTTAATTTGAACTAATTGAAGTTTGGCAATCAACAGTGTGTAGATATTATAATGTTGATGTTTTACAATAAAGTAGCCCTTCCTTCAGGCACCAATAATCTTAGGCTGTACTTCTCTGACAAATTGAACTTTTCAGGCGGTATTTTGCTTGATGGAACAAGGCAATCAATATATTCAATCACACAAAGGTTGAAGAATTTCTCTGACTGGTTACTGGATATCGTGTCTAATGGAGATTTTGATACTTTTTTTCCTGCGGCAGCACGTGAACATGCGTTTATTTTGGATGAAGTTTGGAAGGATCCTGCCATTCAGGAAACTTACCAGAGAATGAAGGACCTTCATTGTCTTCCACAGGATGCAAAATATTTCTTAGATCGGGTATTTCTAGTAACTCATGTTGTGTGATTTTTCCCAGCTTTGCAAGATTAAATTGTTAGTTCAGACTTAGCATTCTACTTTTTCTTTTAAAGAACCTTTTTGGTGCAGGAAATTTCCAATTATAGTAATTATGCCTGTTCATTGCTCCAAATTCAAAATTCATATGCATTTTTTCTCCGATTAATGAATAGCTAAGAAGTACCTTGTACACAAACCCGTTTCTGCTATAAATTCTTCAAGTAGAACTAGTCTAGCATTAGCTGCTTCAAACTCCAAATTTATTTCTATGTCCTAAATTTTTTCCCTGTATCACTAAATACTTTATTCGGAAGCTTGGATGTTAGCAGTAAATTGTAAAAATTACATTGAAACTTTCATATGCAAGAATTCTATCCTAAAGGGCTTGTGAAACTCATCTGGTACCTTGTCTCTTGCTATTCTACGTTGCCAACTCTTAACATCCCTAAGTTAGCTCAGAAGTTGTTGATGCAATAATTTGTCAGGCCATCGAGATATCAAGCCACGAATATCAACCTTCAGAAGAAGACATTTTGTATGCTGAAGGGGTCACTACAACCAATGGTCTTGCATTTTTTGAATTCTCATCAGATGATCACACTCTTACATCCAAAAGATATAATGACAACTTTGAAGCCCATCCTCCATTGGCCAAGTAATTCTTATTTGAAGTTCTTTTATAGCATCAATATACTTTTAAGCATTAATGCTTCTTCAGAGATCAATTCTGTTGTTTACTTCGCAAAAATTTCAGTTATCAACTGATCCATATGAAGTCCAAAGGATTGCTTGACGGCTGCAAATGGCTTCAAATGTTTGAAGGTATTGGAGCAGTAGTCTTCTGTGTTTCCTTGATTGATTATGACCAGGTGCAAGCACACAACAATGGATCTTTGTCCAATAAATTGTTGGCCAGCAGAAATTTGTTTGAGAGTTTAGCGAGACAACCTTCTTTTGAGAACACCCCATTTGTGCTCCTTCTCAACAAATACGATGCCTTCGAGGAGAAAATCAACTCGGTTCCTTTAACAGTCTGTGATTGGTTCTCTGGTTTCAGCTCTGTGAAACACCATCACAACAGTCACTCGCCAGCACACCAAGCTTATCACTACATTGCTGTAAAATTTAAGGTGCTTTACACTTCAATCACTGGAAAGAAGCTATTTGTTTGGCAGACCAGAGCTCGTGATCGATCTTCCGTGAATGAAGCTTTTGGGTACATAATTGAAGTCATAAAGTGGGATCAGGAAACAAGAAACATGTATTTAATGAATGATGATGACTCATTTGATAGCTCAGAAAGGACTTGCTCGCCTAAGATGCAGCAAGATTGATGCAAACTGTACAGAAATGACTGGATCAGCCCTTGAGAATTTTTTGGGTTTCGGGGGCTGCAATTTTTCGGTATGTCAATAGACCCAAGTAATGCAAACATTTGGATTCTTCGGTGACTAACTTCAGCAGATTTTTATTTTTATTTTTTATTTTTTTTTGGAAACAAGCCTGCAAACTTAACCCCAAAAAAGAAAAAAAAAAGGTTAAAAAAACATGGAAGAAGCAGCAAATGGCCATCTAGTTGGAGTCTAGCAATTTTTAATTCATTGTTGCACCTCATTTCTCAGCTTTCACATTTACGAGGAGTTCCCCAATAGTTTTTGTTCTTTTGCCCATACATATCAACCCAAAAATTGTGCAGGGTTCAGTCATCTTTAATTTGCCCTTATAAAACAAGAAAATGGACAAATCCAAAGTAAGAAAACACGAAAACACTAGATGGGCAACCTTTTCTAGCTTTATGGCCACTCAGGGTAAAAGGGGGTTTCTACTCGCTCAAGCCAATAAAACTAGCAGCAAAACTGGAAATGATCTGCCATTACCCTGAGTTTTAAATCACGGTAAACAGAAACTTTGTTTGCCATGAGCAACACGAGGAAACCAACACTAACATTTATGTTAAACCAAAGCCCTTTTTGTCGCATTGAAGTTTTTTCCATACAGAATCCCGAAGGGCAATGAAAAGCATTTGGTCTGTAATAAGTTTGTTGGTGAATATAAAGTAAAATGACAACGAACTGGCACATGGGTCACTCTGCTACTGATAACAAATGTCGAATTTGTAACCAGACAAACAGGAGAAAAGAGCCCAAAAAACTCAGGGCAATACGACCATTGGTTCATCATACTAGTGAAGGCATGGGAATCACGTTACATGAATACTTCTTATCACAAATCTACAGAGCTACAAGAAGATTGAGTTCCCCATCCAGGTTGAAGGTGGCACATGAGCAAGAAAGGCTACTGGTCTTTGTACCTCTTCTCCACCTCCTCAATGCTCTGAATGTCCTTGTAATACTTGCAAACACGGTAGTATACCTGCACCAACAAATGGAGCAACGACATGATGTATTCACAGAAAGGAAACAGAGTGTAGGACACCAACCAAACAAACATAGAGTTCCTGGCTATGTAGTATGTACCAATAAAGAAGTACGGCAGCAGCACACAGAATCACATTCCTTTGTGCCTTGTACAACTGCAGACAACAAAGAAAATCCTCATTACAAATCCCAAAGAAAGGAACAAGTTCAATGAATTTATGCTTGTAAGCAGAAGTGTACTGCTTACTCGACGAAGAAAATACACATACAAATACACAGGCACACACCCAAATACAGGCACACACGGGAGCGGGGGGAGAGGGAAGGAGAGAGCATTGCAGTATGCTGTCTCCACAAAACTGCTAACGCATTGGCCAATTACAAATGAAAGATAGTATCCAAACAACATGGTTCTCAGGCTGGCTTGAAATGCTTGAATCATACCTTGTTTTTCATCAAGCGTTGGATACAAACTAGATTTTTCAGGAAACTTTGTCTCACTCTAAAAATTTTTGCATCACAAGTGATTTCCATTGAAATATTGTTGTTCCAGTATTTTTTTCATTTGTCTTGCGTATATTATGCATTGAAGTTAAATTACAATAAACTAACATACAGAGAGCACCAAAGTCACAAATTCATTAGGGACAAGCAAAAATTAATATGCCTGTCCACTTAAGAAGTATATAAAACCCAGCCTATAAGCATTTAGCAACCAAGATAACATATTATATCAACATGACAGTACATTTCATACTACATTTATATTTTGAGAAAAAAAATGAATTTTAGGAAGTAGAATGGTGAAATAGCAAGGAGGGTGGCATCATCTATGGTGAAAAGCTGTTCTTTGAACATTCACAACTCTCACCCAACCAACTTATAAATCATTTTGTGGCAATCCGTGTCTGCGCACCGCCACTGCAACCCAAATTGTTCCACGGCTTAAGCAAATGAAGTATGTTTGAGGAATATAATATACAAATTACATCACAAAATTTAATTAACTATGCTCAGGTGTGAACTTCTAGCTCAGATTTACGCCTCCATTCCCTTGGAAAGACTTGGCTAGGAAAGGCGTAACCGAGTGGGTTACCGACTGATGATGTACTATATTAAATGCACAAAAGGCCCAGCCGGCTGATTTCACAGCACGACAAAAAGATAATCATTCCTATAACTCCTCATTAACTTTAAAACAAAAAATGCACTTCATTAAAACAGTCATAGACTCCAGCTAAAATCACATTAGTAGGTTATCATGCAGATGCTGGACTATCAAAATTCATAATTCATTTTCCCTATTGCCTAACAATCACGGTCTTAATTATCTCCACACTGATATTTTCTACTGAGAGAATCAATTGATCTATAACATGCTCAAATTGGCTCCATTTTCAAGAAAAAGAAACCGAACTCATGAAATCCCACAAAAAAGGCATAAGAAAATATTCATTTAAGCTCATTTCAAAAACATACCATAATCATTCATCCACTATAAAACTCGAATTAATTATTTCTTAAAAATTAATCCTACATAAACTGATCACATACAATCTAATACCAAACAAAATCCACACAATGAAAGAGACAAAATTCGTTTCACCAAAAATGTGAAAAAAAGAAAATTACCGATTTTTCATAGCGATCTCTCTCGGAAGCAGTGCAAGTCTCTCCAGTACACATCAAGCGGTGCTCTTTCTTCCAATATATATCTACAAACATTTTTTACAAACCCAACAGTAGCAAAATCCTCAAACGCTCGTAATCAATGAAAAACAAACATTAATAGCCAAAATCATTAAAAACAAATAGTAGCGATATAAAAACATATATCTCACCCATGAGCTGGAAAGCGGAGAAAGGAACGATGAACAAGCACGGCTGAAGGATTAGCGAAACGAGATTCACCAGACGCGATTTCACAAGCTGAGGCGCGGGTAAGGTCAGAAGAATCGCGGTCACCGCCTCCGCCGCCACAACGTAGGTCAGTATGATCCATTGCAACGCCATAGAATTACTGTTTTCGCGGCCTCCGAATTACGCACAGTTTTTTTTTGAAAAAAAATTCGGAGAATTTTACAGAATTTGGGGAAAAGAATTATCAGTTTGCTTAGTAGCAAGGGTTTGAAGAAGGTTCTTCAGACTCCACACCGTTCCCATTTCCCCAAAAAAAAAAAAACCTTTTTTCACTAGGCACCATGACTTTACTTTATTATCAATTTACCATGATATTTTTTGTGTTTCTTATTTTAATACTACTTTATATTTAGGTTTGCTTAATCTCCTTGGTAATGTGATGCACATGGTGAGATTTGTTTGTGTTGTTGGAATTTTATTTTTTTTTAAATGGAAGGAAAATGTTGGATTTGATCTTTTTCTTAATTTAGGGCAAGTGAGACTTGAATTTCCCCTTTTTTTTATTGAATAGTATCTCAAAACTTTTATCATATAATCCCAAAATGTATTCATTTAGGTTTGAAACTTAAAAAATCAAAGAATTTGAGTTACACAAAGTGTTAAATGCCTTTTATTCTTATATAATAAAACTTTGATTAATATGGTAATGGTAGTTGATATTTTGTTGAGGATTGATTTAGAATAGTTATGAATATGACACTAATTTAGACATTAACGTACACAATCTTCTAAAACTATAAAACATTGAGTTATTGATCAAACCAAGAATAATTCATTCACTCTAAAACCATCTAGCACATTGTATTATGAATCAAATCCAAAACAATACCTATATAGCAAGCACTATCTATCAAAACTTTATAAAGTATACCTTAAAAAGAAAATCTTCAAAATTTTACACAATGTCCCTAAAGGAAAATCTGCTCCTTACAATTTGCTGGTGATGGAGTTACACAATTTTTGTTTGGAAAACTTCCCTTGTGTAATTTTCTCAACTTTGAATCCCCTCTGCAATTTGCTAAATGTTCTTCCCTGTGGCTCCAATCATCCATTTATCTACTTCAGTAGCCACTAACTATGACAAGAAGGTAATTGATAGGTTGAACCAATTACTATAATAGAAAGAATATCTAACCACCATAAGAATAGGATATTCTATCCATTATAGCTCAATGAGGAGCAAAAAGATCAAGTAAGGGGTGTGGTCTTTATTATTGCTTGCTGAAGATGTCAATATTTTATTCTTTTTTGGTTTCATAGGTTAGAACATGTAGAGATAGGCTTCAGAATGTATAGAAATTCTCAAAAGATGAGAAAACCCCATACTATTACATTTAATCTCATTGCGAGAGTTAAAATCTTTATACCAATGGGCAAGGTTATATGTGACAATTTTATATATATATATATACACTTCAATTTCATGATCTTATTTTTCATCATTCCTTTTAGATAGTACCATAATAAACTCCAAGAGAGACAATAAAATTTGTCCCTAAAAAAACTAGAAATCACTGTAATAAACTCCAAGAGAGAAGATAAAATTTGTCTCTAAAAAAACTACAAAATTGACTTGTAAGATTATGACTGACACTTGATGATACATGAGGCAATTATTTATGGTACAAATTTAAAGGAAGAAAACAAAGGATGATAGAAAAATTGAAAAAATCTCTGAAAACATAGGTGGAGATTTTGAGCTCTTTTTTTGCCTTTATTTTTAACGGAAAAAAGTTCTCCTGTTTAATTAAGATTGGTAAATTATAATCTATGAATTAAACAAACCTTGATTTGATGCTTACTCATTTTGATGTGGTTTCATGTTGTAAGATAAAATATATTGGTTTCGTATTGTTAAATGTTAAGGTAGATCGGTGTTAAGTGATGTGGTGATGTATATTATAGATTAAATGTCAAATAGTGTTGGTTTAGCTTGTATTTTTTCAATTTATATTGGAGAATTGGAAAATCGCTGAGCAGCAAATAATTAAAAAGTTTGGTTATTTATTTGTAATTTAGCCAAACACAAACAAAAAAATCAAAAGAGAGTGAAAAGAAAAAGTCTGTGTCCATTTCTTCACTACAACTTCCATACGGAGTTGTTACATCAAAATCTTAAAATACGACCAAGTCATCAACCATTAGTCTTTGACTTATTTTGTTTCCCAGTTTTCCTATGATAAGTTGAGACATTCGAGAAGCAAAATATGCATTTATTAGATTATGGAACTTTTGTTTACAAGGAAATCCATAGCCGCTAATTAAATATGGGTATTGAGTAAACCCTGCTTTTATGGAATAACCAACAAACCCTCACAGGAGAAGTAAACTACACTAGGTAAGTCTTGTATGACGGGTTCAATCAAAAAGGTGTCAGTAGGAGAATTTAAATTCGTGACCTTACGATTACGCGCTAACCCCCCACACCAACTTTGTTACCCCAAAGAGGCTATGCATCTTAACCAATACAAGAAAAGCTGGTAAATCATGGAACTAAATGAAAATTATGTCGGTAAACAATCTAAACCCATATTATTTTTGTGCACAAATACAATATGCAAGTTCAGTATATTTTCTTGAATATAAGAAAATGGTAACTCATTTTGTTCAGTATAATTTATTAAATTTAATGTTAGAGCAAAGTCAACTTAAAGTGCAACTTAAATCCAGATATGCACAAACTCCTTATCCAAACCGCGTTGAAACTTGAAACTTGACTGGGACAAACCTTCACAAAGTCAGCGTAGCATCATTATTTCTTGCTGTCCTAAATTTAAATGTACATTACTTATTTGATTCATTCTCTCAAATTTCATCATCATCATTAATTGCTCCAATTTGCAGCAACAACCAGCATAAAAATGAGGAGATTAAACACCACCCCATGTCCGAAAATGAACCATTTCAGCCACCCTCATGAGCTACAGCCATGGAATCTCCATACTCCACTCCCACAAGGCCAGATAGCCCTGTGTTCATGCTGCAAACTTCCTCCAACGGAGCCAATGTATCTTTGCATGCCTTGCAACTTTTTTCTCCATTTGAGTTGTGCTCAATATCCACAGCTGATCACCCACCCCGCCCACAAGAACCATATCTTAACCCTCCTCCCCTCCCCTGCCTATCCTGTCGGCGCATTCAACTGCGACGCCTGTAACCGTCAGGGCAATGGGTTCAGCTACCATTGTAGTAGTTGTGAGTATGACCTTCATGTTAGCTGTGCTGATAAGCCTTTTAAAATCACCCACCAGTTCCATCCTTGCCCTCTTGAATTAACCTTCAACAATCCGTACGACAATGCGAACGGGTTTTCTTGTGATATTTGTCACAAGATTGGGATTAAAGAATGGCTTTATAGATGCAGTGGATGTGAGTTTGATGTCCATTTGGATTGCACCACAGGAACCCCCGCTCCGGCGGTGGTTCACGGCGGTCAAGCTCAGTTTCTGCATGGTGGAAGTGGGAGTACTGTTCAAAACCCTGTAATGGGTTCCGCCCAGTCTGAATTTCTGCTGCAGCATCATCATCATCAGTTGACACATAGTGCAAGTATGGGTGCAAATCCAATGGCCCACCACCAGTTCCAGCCCCGGAATGCAGCGGGGCCGGTTGTGCATGGGCAAGTTATGGGGCCGAGTCTTGTTCTTAGTGCAAGTACTGGACAGATGGGAAACGTTCAGGAAAGCAGTTTGATGAGTTCAGTGCTTCAAGAACTTGTTGAAGGTACTGCCCAAGGGGTTGGCCAGGGTTGGGTGCAAGGTATATACAGTGGTGGTAATAATGGCGGCGGCGGCGGTGGTGGAATGGGTAACGTCTTTGGAGAGTCATCAGGAGCACAAAATTAGAAATTCATTTGATGTCACCAGATAGTTATTAAAAAAAGTAGAAATTTATATAATATATATTTTTGGTTTCTAGATTACAAAAATTATATAAATGTTGAATATTTGGTCGGCTGGAAACTTTTGTTGTGTTTGGATCAATGATAGCCTGGAATTTGATATGCTTTGTTGTTGTAATTAATGCATTGAAGTTTACGTTCTGTTAATAATGCATGTGGTAAGGGTTGATTTTGATCAGATCAAATCCTCTCTCCTAATTCTTTATTTCACTGGTGTATCACAATTAAAATAACATAATTTTAAATAAAATTTTAATTAATCAATTAGTCAACTTCTATAAAACAATTTTTTTTTTTATCTTTCTCTCTTTCTCTTCTTTTTTTTTTTTTGGCCATCATATTTTTTTCTCCATAATCCATCTCTTTTTTATCTTTTTGAAGAGACCATGGATTTGTGGGGAAAAAATATGGTGTCAAAAAAAAAAGAGAAAAAGAGATAAAAAGAAAAAAATAACATTGGTCTTATAGAAGTTATCCCGAAGTTGACTGATTATTTAATTAAAATTAGATTTAAAACTATGTCATTTTAATTATGACACACAAGTGAAACAAAGAATCTGATCTTAATTTTGACAAAGTGTTTCCTATTACATATTTTGTGTGTCATGTTATATAACACGATTATGTTTTTGTGTGTCATGTTATGTTACACAATTATGTTTGGATTGTGATTTATTTGAGAAATTTGATATTACAATATGTGAAATTTTTTATAGGAATTTTTTTGTAAGAAAAAATATTTTAAAGGAAATCAAAAAGTGTGTTGGAGGAAAAAAAATTAAAATTATGTGAATTTGAGAGCAAACTTTTAAATTTAAATTTTGAAATGAGATAAAAATATATTTGGATATTTTTATTTTTTGTGAGAAAAATAACTTTTTGTAAATGAATCAAAATCCAAATAGATTAGTATAAATCTTGTCATTTTATGTTAATATTTATATCATTAATATTCATTTTTATTATAATAGATTTTAGTTCTAAGAATTCACTTTTTTTGTTATTGAGTTATATTTATTTTAAATTTTTTATGTAAAAAAAAATTAATTAAAAAAATGCTACTTTTTTCGCCCTAAAGAAAGAGTTCACTTTTGATTTGATAAAAAAAATTAGTTAAAAGTATAGTATACTTAATGCATAATTAAATGCATATTTTTATATTTGTATACTTATTTTTTAATTTAGGTTATGCATTGTCATTATGAGTAAGGTAATACAAGAATTTTATATCAAAAGTTGTTCAATTTTTGAATAATTTTTTTTTTTGAAATTGAACTTTTTTTTTTTTGGGCAGAGATAGTGTAAAATTTTATCAAAATATTAATATCAAAATTAAATAGGATTAAAGTGTGTAAATTATAAGATTATAATATTACAAAATTTATATATTAAATAGTATATATATTAATATAAATTATAAGATTTATTTATTAAAGTGTGTAATATAAAATAATACACAAAAAGTAAACACAAAGATCTAATGCGATATATTTTTGTTTTCTTTTTTGTCGAACAAAGCAATCCCATGTCACATTGAATACTCGTAGTACAAATTGTACCCTTCTTCTTTTGGTCCACTAACTCACTTTACACATTTATTATTATTATTATTATTTGCCCTAACATTTATTTTCACATACTAAAAGAAGAGAGTCCAATTAAACTATTACATGAAATATTATAGTAAAACAAACTAGAAAGATTACCTAAATAGGAAAAGATATTGGGTGATTCGGTAGGGGCAAAAATGTAAATTTCTTAGTTAAATAGTTACTATTTAAGAAGTTAAAATTGTATTAAAAATAAAGATATAGAAAAGTATTTAATCTTGTCATATATTATTCTGACCAAAAATCATTGTAAATTTAGTTCTGTTTTTTTCCCTCGTGACAAAATTAGGAATATGCCAATGTGTGAGTACATATGCCCTTTAGAACAATTTCACTTGCTAAATTTCATACTATTCTAATGAATGCATCAAAAAGAAAAAAGTAGTAGCCCAATAAATGAAAAAATGAAAAAAAAAATACACATTTAAAATAGTTTGAACTTAACCCATAAATGCATATAATATGTAAAAAAATACAAAATTATTAAATCAAATTAAAAAGGAAAAGGGAAAACTTAGAAAGAGTTAAATATACATATAATTTAAATTTAAATGAAAAAATGTGTTTGAATAATATGTGAGGATGAAATATAAAATTCGCTTAACCAACTCTACCTAATAAGAGATTAAAGATGGTTAGTTGTTGTTATTGTGTATTACTGTGAAAAATTCCATTAAAAAGAGAAATAAGTATCAGTATAAATATAAATAGGTGCACTGAAGGGACGAAAAATGGATAGCATTACTAGACAATAATATAAGGATATTTAGAAAAAAAATTTAACTTCCATCTTAAAATCATTAGTTCTAACACATAGGAATATTTCTAACAAAAATATTTCTTTATGATAAATCTAAAAGTTTCTCCAGAATAAATAAATCCAAAAGCAAAGTCGAACGAAAGCCAAAAACTGTACAAAATTAATTGGGACAAATTGATTTGGAAAGCAAAGCCATACAATACAAAGGCAACAGCTACTTTTGAATGAAAGCCGAAAGGCTAATTTTCTTTGTCCCCACGGCGAGAAGTGGACGGAAACTACCCCAATCAAGAAATATGCACTGAAGCCCCAGGAGCATAGGCGAGTTGGTAAACTTGAGGTGACATAGGGAAAAATTTTCCGGCAACGCAGGTTCGAACCTCATGTGGGATAGATTTTTTGCTAAAATATTGTAAGGGTCTGTCTTGGGGTTTTGGTATGCTCTCTCCTTCAGGCCTCTGCTAACTTGTGCACATATCCCGCTTGGTCACAATAGGACTTTCTCCTAAAAACAAAGAAATGTGCACTGAAACTACACCAAAACAAGTAGTAACACGATCAAGGCAGACACTCCCCACGGTGAACTCTCCTCAGAGTACTAGTACAGTATCCCCAACCCACGGTGAACTCTCCTCAGAGTACTAGTACAGCATCTCCAAGTGCTGATCCCACGGCGACACTTGTCAAAGAAACCTCTCAAGGCTATCGTTCGGTTTTGCTTTTGGGTTTATTTATTCTGAAGACACTTTTCGATTTATCATAAAGAAATATTTTTGTTAGAAGTATTCTTATATTGTTAGATTTAAAATAGAAATTAAAAAGAAAAAATCTAAATGTCTATATATTATTGAATATCTGACAAGGGATTTATAAGGATGATCTTGATAAATAATATTCTCATTCAATAATCTGCCATTTAGCGAAGCAGTGTTCAAGTGCCATAAAACTTGTCCATCATTATTGATTGTTCTACAATTTCATAGTGATAAACATCCGTTTATGAATTATTATGCTTCACTAACTAAAAACAATTTTTGATCATCATAGATCATTTCTATATCAAGAATTTTGCCACCATTTTCTGATAATATGCAGGAAGCATCACGAACTTTCAACTGCTGCTTTGCTAGCCTAATGAGTTCATCCATGCTTTCTGGAATCACTAAAACAACTCCAATTCTCCTCCTCTCTTCTGAATGATCCCAAGGATGGAAGGGAAACACAGTACATTGCTTTTGTTTCTTTGAATCTGCCAATGTAAAGAAGCATGTATGACAAACAACTTACAAAAGCATAAAAAGATTAGTCATAAAACTGATTTCTTCTAGCGCATTACCTTGATTTCTTTCAAAAGGGACAGAAAATTCTGATGACTGAGTACGTTTTGCTTCCTCAAGCATGGTAATGAGGCTCTTATTTCCAGCTACCCGGGCTTCATCTAGAGGAGTTTTGCCCCATCTACAAGTTGTACACATTTTTCTTTAAAGAACTCATGATAAGTAATGGAAGGGATCTCTGAGAAAACCTTAGAGACTTATTATGCTCATATTAGGCGGTGGCCAAGTGCCTATGAATAGAGCAAAAGTATGATGATTTTCATGCAATATCATCCTCCTGATTCGTGATTAACCACCACCTCATCATGCTTATTAATAATGCACTTATTGCTCGAGATCTAGATGGATATTTATATGTCATACCTGTCCACTGAAAAGACGCTAGCCCCAGCCTCTAAAAGCATGACAGATGCTGGATATAACCCTTCTGATGCAGCTACGTGAAGTGGTGTCCGGAGGTCATAGTTTTTAGAGTTAGGATTAGTACCATAATTCAATATTCTCCTCAAAAATTCCAAATCTCCACTTGCAACTGCCTCACAGAGACAATTTCCGACATTATCTAGCAATAGTGAGGCCCCTGCATTCGCAAGCAAGGAAGCCACTTCATCCTGCCCATTCCTGACTGCTTCAAGCAATGGAGTGTTTCTGAAATTATCTGTAACATCGTTTGTAGCTGAAATGATCAGTTCCCTTTCCCCTATATTTTGTCAATACAGGATTACAATTGCGAGAGAAAAGTTTGCAACAAGATTACCTTTAGCATTGATATTTGCTCCCTTTTCTATAAGGAATGCAGTGATATCTTCATATCCCTTCCATGCAGCAACATGCTGACAAAAAGATTTAACACCCTTTTGTGACTGATCTTGGAGTAATAAAGACCTTGGCTGAATAAAATCCCGAGTACTATATCATGTTATGGTCTTTCATTCTGTTAATCAACATACCAGTGGTGAGCGTCCATTGTAATCAGTCGTATTTGGATCTGCTCTTGCTCCAATGAAACATCGCAGTCGATGTAGATCTCCATCATATACAGCACAGTTCAACTTCATAGCCAACTCAGATTCATGTTTTGCAATGTGAAGTGTGATTTCAGATTCCTCTATTATGTGTTCAATGTTAGATTCCTGTCCCTGAACATCAAGAAAACATAAAAATATACCATTTCCTTCAAAACAGAAAGTACCACTGTTCATATGCGGCACAATGTTCAAATTGGCATCTCTGAAATGGCAGCGATGAAAATCTGAACTAGTGTTTATGTAGTTTGGTTCTCAACAGCGGAAAAGTCATCGACTAGGGAAGTAACAACAATTGACTAGCGTACCTCAAGAAGATTATTGATGATTATGCGCCCATCAAGAAAGTATGTATCAAGAACAGGTAGCAAAATTTGCTTATGAATTCGTAGGAGTTTACATAGTTGAACAACTCGTATCGTGTAAGGCATTGGGAGGTTACAAAGAACAGAAACTTCACCAACTGAGCTGTATGTTTCTAGACTTAGGATAGAATCGTCTTTTTCGCCTTCACATCTTCTTACTTCTTCCTGCAAAACATTCAAACGTTTTGAGAAAAGCATAAGAAAATTCTTATTCTTTGATGAAATTGAAGGTTTTTGCTAATATAAGGATTGCTACTTGGTTTGCCAAACCATAAAAGGGATACATACCAGTTTGCCATGACAAACAAAGTAAAGTTGATCAACCAAATTTCCTTCTTCTATAATCACTTCTCCTGGAAGGAAAAATTCTTCATGGACACTAAGTGCCTGCAAAATCAAATAAGTTATTAGAAATGATGATAAACAAACAGTAAAAGGATTATTGTTCCAATCCAACTTCTCAATTATGCAAACTTCAGAAAAATGATTTACCATGATTTGATTATTATATAAATTGCTGATTGTAAATGACTTACTATCTGATTGATGAAATCATCAGAGCAACCCTTGAAAAGAGGGATCTTTTTAATGTATGGCTCATAAACTTTTTGTGAAACCTACAAACGAGAAACAGTTATTGCCAAGAAAAGAAAAATTGGTACTTTCGGAAGATGTCAGGAACAGGCCTTACTCATTCAAGTTGCCAAACAATATCACCAAGACAAAGATGGCGTGAATAATAATTAGTTGTAGGACGGTTTATAAGGCATGTATAGATGAGACGGATTCCAAATTACCTTATTTCTAATAGCTATTGGAATAGCCTGGAGAGCAGAAGCCTCACTAAAACCCCTCTCATATTTTAAGCGAATATGTCTTTCTATATCCTTCCTTATGTCCTTACTCAGCTTGTTTCTATTCATGTACTTGATGAGATCAGCCATTGTATCCCGAAATCTCTCAGTTTTTGATCCCTTCACTATTAATGCTGTCATGTTACCCAGCAAATATGCACCCAGAAGCATGTCGAAAGAAACATATAACATGACAAATATCATTTCCCTTGTGTTGATAGCATGAATTTCTCCATAACCTGTGGCAGTAAGTCACCCTAAACATTGATGTCGGGCAATAGGAAAAACAAAACTAATGGGATGGTCTTACCAACGGTCGCCATAGTAACAACAGCAAAATATAGCGACGTTATGTAACGCGTCCAAAGATCAATTTCCCTGAAGTTTGCATAACTATAATCTCCCATCCTTAAACTTCCGATCCATGTATAACCTTCCCTTGATGGAGGCAGAGTGGTAGCAATATAGTAAAAGATGCAGGCAGCTGTATGCGTGCAATATAGCTCAACAACAAAAAGTTTAATGATCCTTGTAGAAAGATAGTTGATGCGGATATCTTTCTCCAGCTTCTCAAAGAATTCTGTCACTCTCAGTGCCCTGCTAAGTCTAATCCATAGGAAATACCTAACTGGCTCCTCTCTGCCACTAGCCTAATCAAAGCAAATGGTTGCTATAACCATGTTTTTTGTGCTAGAAACAAAATACAGATTAGATGATAGAGTAAAATATTACCTTGTAAATGTAGTCCCATGGAAAGCAGCCCAAAAGATCAACAATAAAGCGAGATTTCAAGTAACTGGAGTTCATTGAAATATGAAAGGAGAGATTGAGAAATGCTGACTCGAAACACACACACAAACAGGTCTTTGTTTTGATTTTAACCAAAAAAAAAAAAAAAGAAGAAGAAGAACAGAAAAGCCACTACCAGAACTGTTAGTGCAAAGTAATTTGAGCATCACTCTTAATAGTTAAGAACTGAATACTAACCGAAAGGCAATGAGATTGTGTTCATAGACCATGCAATGAGAGTGTGCATCTCTGTAGGCAACAAAGAAGCGTACAACTATGTCAATGAGGAAAGCAAATTGTCCAGCAATATCCAGAAGAAATAGGTTCTCTGGGAGGCCTCTGAAGAAGGCAAATTCAAGGGGCGTAAAGAATGATGAGTAGACTGCCCATATCAGTATGAAATATGTCCATAATTGGTACCACCTGCATTTGTTTCACGAATTTCTAACCTTATGTAAATTTGTTCCATAAGAGAAAGAGACTCTTTGTCAATTTAAAATCTGATTTTTTTTTCTTTGGGAACCTCTTCCACCACACTCCATATGCAGAGTCTGTCTCAACTATACTCTATTTATGCCAACATTAACTATCAATTCATGGTGGTTTTTGTTGTCAACTTGTATAAATTTGTCTCAGTTATACATTTTGTTATAGAGCTAATTGACAAATATACTTACTATAGTTAGATTTGTTTAAAAACCATATCTATCACTGTCAAGCTAAGTACTAAATAACAAAAATTACTTTACCATGTAATTGAGCTACATCATACTTTTCCAAGAAAGGTGAAGGAAATAATCAAAACCTAAACATACACTAAGAGGCCTCACTTTCTAAACCAAAAGAGTAAAAAACTTTGACCAATATACGAATAATGACAAATGACTTGTTCTTGCTAAGTTTAGGCCTTGAGTTTCTCTTTGCAGTTTGGAAAATACCTGTTAGTGGGCAGAATGACAAATTCATGAGAATGGGCTCCACCGCCCCTCCTTGCGATGATCTCTCTGATTCCATTTCCATTTCCACTGGACTGATCAAGACCTGAACAACTCCTAAAGAACCTGAAATATTTCTTCCAGAAAGAATTTTTGGATTCTAGAAGATCCTCTACCTCAAACTCTTCTTCATCTTCTGTCTCATGCTCACTTCTTCCACCTCTTTCCCTGCTGCTACTCTGCATTTTCATACGCCAGCCCAGCAGGCAGCAGCCTACCTAGTACTTCCCGAGAATACTAATTGTAAAGATTGTATGAAACAATGAACTGAATGGAGCAGGAATATATCCTACTATTTATAGTGGTTTTTCTTTTCTTAAAATGATAAGGGCTAGGGGTCCCTGTAAGCGTGGGAACATCCATCAGTATGTAGTAGCATTTGGTGGTGATAGAATCATTATCAAAATTTTTGACAAGAACAAAAATCTGCTCAAGTCTCTTTCGTTGTTGAAAACACAGTAAAAAAAATTTAAAAACTGAAAAAAAAAAAAAAAAAATCTTGGCAGCATTTTTCGTCTTAACCATTACATTGATTCATCAAGCATATTGTATCCTAGGATCCTCTTCCTAGGAAAAGCTTACATCAAATCAGATTCTACTTGTCCTCTGGATAGAATACAACATTGAATTTGAAGATTTTATCTGCGAGAATCCGTCGATAATTTAGCATCCCATTTAAAAACATGATTATATTAGTCTGGAATTGTCAGAATTGATTGCAATAGCAATACTACGTTAGGAATGGTTAAATTAAAATTGACCTTAAATTTTCTATTTATAACATTTTTGCTGTAGAGTGATTCTCTTTCATTTAATAAAAGCCTAGAATCTTGGGTGTCACTAAGTGGTGGAATATTGGACTATTTGATTTTTTTTTTTAAATAATATTCAAACAAGGGAATTCTAAAAGAATTCAACAAATGGAAAGGACTCCAGGGTTCGGACGAAATGATCAAAAAATACTCCTGACACATTTACAAAACTTTTGTGTAGGAACTCAAAAAGAAATTATTCAATTAACATTTCAAAATGCAAATTTTCACTTTTTTAGATTATTTTTAAAATTTTAAAATAATTTTTAATTCACAATTTTTACCTCGTAAATGTAAAATCACACAATACAAATACAATTTATACACACAATATCTCTCATTGTGAACAATTTGTAGTATCGCTAGTCCTAGTCCCCAAGAGGACAGCAAATTAAGGTTATGTTTGGATTGTAGTTTGTTTAAGAAATTTTGTATTAAAACGTATAAAAATTTTGATAGAATTTTTTTATAAGAAAATATATTTTGAAAGAAAAATAAAATTTGTATTGGAAGGAGATTTTTTTTAATTATGTGACGAGAATTTAAAAAGGAATTTTAAAATAAAAAATGTTTAAATATTTTATTTAGTTTGTAAGATAAAATAACTTTTCTGTATATAAAATATAGACTAAGGGTCCAAAGTGACAGCAGGGCAATTCTTCTCAAAAAAACTTATGTTACATTGGAGAAATAAGCAACAAAAAGCCAAAGAACAGGAAATTTGTGATATCCACACCACACGTTTATACATCCATGTGATACGTTTTCCATGGTGGTTGAAGGACAAGAAAATCGATCACATGATCCATGGTGTACTTTATTTTCTTCTAAGCAAGAACAAAATAATTTGTTCTTGTTCTTTATGTACCATATAATTAAAATTATGGTGATGAATGCTTGTATAATCAATGCAATTATCAAGCCACTAATCAAATTAGAAAATCAGAATCATCACTGCATCCAATCACCTTAACCTTCAAGCCTTTATAAGCTCACAAACTGGCACATGGTATAGGCTTCCAATTTTGTTTTATTTTTTTCTAAAACAATAGATATTTTACTACAATAACAAAATATTTACAAAGGATAGCCAAGAACAGGTTAAATGATCTTCATGATAATTGAGATGAACTATGAAGGAAAGTATGATACCTACTTATACCTCTAATACGGAGGAAAATATCCTAATAAATAAGGATTATGGCCCTAATAAATAGAGACATTAAATATTTATTAAAAAATATAATCTTGAAACACATAAACCAGCAAGTTACAAAAAAAATTAAAAGTATATCCTACTTTCTAACCTTGCTCATACCAATTTTAACGATACCCAAACTTGTATACGAAAAAACACTAATTACACCACACAATAGAATGCAAACTCTCAATTCTCCCAAAAAGAAGAATCATGAATCACATCACACAAAGTGGATGTACTTCCTAAAAAAAACACACACACACTATTGCCCGGTTTTCGCTCCTAGTAGGAACAGTAGTTTTGTTGTTTCGTCAGCCTTCCGGCTTTTTTTTTAGATTCGTATGGGCTTCCAATTTCAATCTCATGTTTTCTTACTCGTACCGTTTCAATTCAATTTGGACTTATGTATTCGAGTGGCTTTTACAATGACCAACCAGGGGCCAGGGCTTGATGTTTAATGTATTTTGACTTATATATCAGGGTAGTTTTTGAGAATATGAGTCAAACTTAATTAAAAAAAAATTATTTTTATTACTAATTGAATCACTGTTTGCAATCTAACATTCTATTTTATCATTAATTCAATTATCATTCACGTTATTTTTTTTTCCTTATCAATGAATAAAGTTTCGTATATGTTCTTTTCGTCTTAACAAAAAATTCACTTAAAAAAAAAAAATTGCCCCAAGCCTTACAAGCGAAAGGGAAAAATTACCAATAACCTGAAAAGAGGAGTTTACTTTTAATTTTTTTATATATATTATCTTTATTAATAATGGCAATCTATGACCTAAAATTAAAAATTAAGGATAAAGTAAAAAAAAAATTACATTTAATATTATATTAAATATATTCACAAAATTAAAAAATTATGATGCATTAGATGCGTCTAATTTATAATTAAAAAATTATATTCAACTAAAATAAACTTCTTCTTTTTTTTTAAAGAAAAGGGAACATTCAACATTTAACTCACATATTATCTATACACATTAACTTAGCCAACTTTGTTAACACTCAGACGATCAAAAATAAATGTGGAGTGCTAAAAAGTTAATAGGGAAATTTGTGCATATATTAGGGCATATTTTAGAGGCAATATGACTATTCACTAGGAGAGAGCACAATTTAGAACGGATAATTATCAAGTGCATCAATGAGTCTTCATTTTTGTGCACAAAACAGCATTGTTCTTTGGTGTGTAGGTTGGATGTTTCTACGCACATTTTTTATGTTTTCTATCTAACAATCACTCGTTACAAGTGTTCTCTAGCAAAAAAATATTATTCATGTTAAATCATCTCTATATTGTCATAGTGAGAAAAAGAGTATCATACTATATTTAAACTTCAAAAAGCTTATTTTAGCCATGTTAATGTTCTTACATTATTGGTTGACAGATAATCAAAGAGTATTTTTTCAATATATCACGAAATGCTATAGTTCTTACATCGAATTTTTTAATTTCTTTCGAAATAATTCGCTAGATCATGCACTTTTTTGTATTAAAAAATTCAAAAATATATTTTGAAACGCAATCCTTATGCACCGTTATATTTTATATTCTCTTCATCCCAAAAAAAGAGTTCACTTTTAAAATATTTTCTCGTCTTAAAAAAAAGAACCAGCTTTTAAACTAAATTCTTAAAATATCCTTATTAATAATAATAGTGTATACTCACAATTAAAAAGTGATAATAAAAATATAAAATTATACATTTAATTAGTGCATTAAGTGTGTTATATCTAATAAAAAATTAAAAAAAATTATACTTAAACAAAAGCAATGTTGTAAAATGGGGCTATAGTGTGAGTTAGCCAAGTGAAACAGCCAAGGGTCAACCGGTCTAATCAATAGTGAAATGACGATATAATAAATATAAAGTAATTATAAAAATATTAATATTAGAATACAAATATATTAAAAATAAGTTATTTAATTTTTTTAGTGTAGTTAAATTTAAATTAACTCTCAATTGCATGGAATTCCAAATGTATAATTGAAAACTTTCATGAAAAATAGTATAAAATATATTTTAAGTAAAAAAAAATGTTAAAAATTGTAAGAAATCTCTTTTATAATTTTGTGTGATATTAAAAATTAAAAAATTAAAAAAATATATATATTAGAATCTGGGACTTTTGCTCCATGCCCAATTTCAAGCTTGCATCAGGTGTGGGTAACAATGACGTTTTATCAATCATCGCCATCGAATCCTCCAAGAGTTTGTCCCTAGTCATTATTTTCAACAATGCCTCAACCTGAAATCAAAGGCTGGCGATATTGTCATCTGTGTGCTTACTGTTCTCCGTCATTTGATTCTGGAAATCCGTCATTTGCCTCTGAAGGATTTGGACATTCTCGCCCAGTTCAGTGATGCGAAAATCTTGCTTCTTGAACTGCTCATCCATGGTCTTTCCTCATGTCCCTTCCGCCATCATTACCTTGGCTCGACCCGCTTTGATACCAATTGTCAAGTTTCAGATTAACTAGTATAACTTCTAAAGCTTGAGCTGAACTTTGGAACGAACTGAGAATCAGAAAAGAGAAGAAATAGCTAAGAGCAAGTAGAAACAGAGAGAAGTAAAGATCTATTCCAGCCTAACCTCTTTTGCTCGACCAATACACCTTATAACATCACAATTAACTAGTAACTTCCATTAGTTAGGTTTAATCGAGTAATAACCCTTACTAACTAACTAACAATTCTGTTAATTTGCTTACTAGCTATTACTAAACTGTGTCATTTTACTCAAATGCCTGACAGAAGGTCCATCCAACATTTGTAGACAAAAACAATGGTACGGGTTGACAAAAACAATGGGCCACGATGGGCTCAGTGGATGCAGCTGCAACGCGATAGATTCTGCTCCATTTTTGTTTTTTCGTGGGTACAATTTGAACGTTGAGACAAAAAACACGGTCAGGACATTTTGATGTGTTTTTAAAGCATATATTCTTTTCGTTCTTACAAAAATTACTGTTAAAAATCTTTTGGGTATCTACAAGAAAAAGTTTATTTTTAAATAAAAATCTTATATTATCTGTTACTAATTATAATTATATATACTTAAAATTAATAAAAAAAATATAAAATTATACATTTAATGATACATTACATGTGTTATATTTTATAATTAAAAAAAATATCATCAAATTAAAGTTAATTTTATTTTTAGAAATGTAAAATATATTAATGTTTACAGTGAATTCGATTCGTGACATAGTATTCACATGACATGTTTCTACCATATAAGTGTCACATTAATGAATTTATTGTGATTTTTGGACTCCACGTATTATTTTGCTCGATGAGTTTCATATTTGTCATCTACCTTTTAGATATTAACAAATTAATTCTGAGTTTCATATTTGTCATCGACTTTGTAAATTCGACAATTAATTATTGGGTAAGGTAATTTTGTAAGATTACTAAAACCCTCCCCTTTCTTTAACAGATTAATTTTGTTCTACGAGTTTCATATTTTTTTTGTTTGTTAAGGTTAATGGGTAATTTTAAGAGAATCTCGCATAAAAAATGCTATAATAAGACGTTTTTAATTTTCTTTTAGTTTAAAGTTGAACTATAAATTATTTTTGCGACTATCGTTATTGGGCAAGTTTAGAGGTGATATCTACTTAACGTGAGAGATTAATCTCATACCTGGAGTGTGTGGTGCAAATTCATAATCAATCACAAATGCCAGTACTATTTAACAATAATTACAATATAATTTCTCATTACTATTCTAATCACATTTCAATGACAAAGTTAACCCAGCCTTTTCTTCCCTTTTTTCTTTTTTTTTTTCCACTTTTGTCCCTATATTCCAAATTCTGTTCGGACACTTGTTCATGCTAAATTTTGTCCTTATGGATTGTAGAGGACAATCCTTGCTGGATAACATAAGGTTATAGATTCGAATCTTATCCTTGTTTTTTTTTTTTTTTTAAATACCCAATTAAATTTCTTTGGATAATAGTGAAAGTTTTCCTCAAAGGGTCTTAATAAGAATAATTAATTGGTGCCCACTCAAAAATAGTACCTGAGGATTTTCCCATCATAATCAAAATAAAAACTAACAATTTGTATATAGTGATGGTTTTTGGTTGGAAATTGGGGTTTTTTTTTTTTTTAGAAAAAAAGAGTTCACTTTTAAATGAAATGTGAAGAGTATTTTTAGTAATAAATAAATATATATATATTATAATTAGAAAGTATGAATAAAAATAAAAAATTAAACATTTAATAGTGTAATAATTATGACTAATTTTTAATTAAAAAATTATATCAAAGCAAAACTTGATTCATGTTTAGAACCAATGAAGTAGACTAAATAAGAGTAAGCAGAATGTGATGAGAAGTGGAACATTCCAACTCCATAAGACGTGGCGATTCCTTTGTGCTGGACCCCTGTTATTATCGCAGAATTCAAGAGGAAGCATAGCCGGATTTGCGTGTGCTTGACTTTCGTTGAATTTTGTGGCAAAAAACAACCAGAAAATATCTACACGCCACGATATAACAAATTTAATAGTTTGCAAAAAAAAAAATCCTTCCGTCGTAAAAGAGATGACAGTTTTAAAAAAAAATTCTTAGTAAAAAAAAAGTATATTTTTTATGTGATTATATTACTCTTATTACTCTTAATAATAATAATATATAATTTAAATTAAAAAATAAAAAATATATATATAAATATACATTTAATTAAAAATTAAATGTATTAAACTCCTCTAGCTCTAAAAACAGAGTTTATTTTAATTTAGACATAATTTTTTATTAGTTATTAAATATAACATAATTAATATACTAACTAAATATATAATTTTATATTTTATTTTATTTTTAATTATAAATATATATAATTATTATTAATAATAATATTTTAAAATTTTAGGACAGATAATTTTTTCTTGAAGTAAAAAAGAATCAAAGTAAATTTATTTTTGGAATAAAGAGAATATATTATAATTTTAAAAAATTATATTAAGTTAAAAGTAAAGAGCAGTGGAAGTAATAAGAATTGATAGGGATGGGGAGCTGCATTTGGCATATATAAATGAAATCCACTTGTATTATTGGTCCCACCCAAGTCACTGACTGTTGGTTGCCGTGGCAGCTGCAACGTTAGCCACCTTTTCCTAGAACCATCATTAGGCTCCGTTTGGAAAGTGATGTATTTGGAAAAAGTTATATTAGAAAGTGTGAAAAATTTAATGATTATTTTTTTGATAAAAAAAATATTTTGGAGAAAAAAATAGAAAGATTTTTTTTTAAATTATGTGAGAGGAATTTGAGTGAAAAAATTTAAATTTTAAAATTTGAAATAAAAATATGTTTGGATAGTTTATTTTTGTTTGAAAAAAGTTAACTTTTTACTTATTTGCAAGCAAAAATAACTTGTCCAAACATAACCTAACTACATGCTTCGGAAGCTATATAAATTTAGTGATATAATAATATTGAATAATGATATTTATAGTGATTTTTTTATAGTAATTGATGTATTAAGTATAAAAAGATAAATTTATTTTTTATTATTTTATATTTTTAAAGAAGGTAGTAAGTGAATTTTGTCTTTTCATATTTTTCACATCAATTATTATTAAAAATCACTAACAATATTATTATTCAATAATATTATATCACTAAATATTACTATTTTTATTTTTATTTTTACTAGTTGTGAATATGTATGTAAATACATATGATGCATAGCTAAAAATAAAGGATAAAAATTTTAAAAAATTAAACTTAACTCATTAAATATATTATATTTTATAACTAACAAAAAGATATGTTTTGTACTAAACTGAATTTTTCTTTTTGGACGATGAAATGAGTTCTTTCCAACTACATTTTTACCGACACAAACTTGAATTGGTTCTCTTCAATGAATGTGTATTTGATCTTAGAAACTACAGGCAACGTGTGATTAAACTATGTAGCCGCCTTTGTCCGAATCTAAACCATGCCAAAAAAAAAAAAAAAAATCATCCCTAAATGAGATAGTACGAGAATACACTTGAATTTAAACTAGGAAAATTTCTTAAAAGTGCATGTCAAGAATAAATGCACCCTTTTTACATGTTTTTATAAATGAAATTGTCGGTTACGTTAATCATATAATAGGGTAAGTGCAAACTCTAAAAAACAAACAAACACACAAACAAAAATTGCAACAACTAATTAAATATGATATATAACTAATGTGTGAATTGAAATTGAAATTTATGTATGACTTCACGTACTTTACCTAACTTTTAATTAACATAAGAACTCCGGAGTGCTTAGTCAAAATAAAGTAGGAATGATTGTCATTCCGGTACAAGATTTAAGGATTTGGTTGATTATACCTAACAAATCCATCAACACTATCTTATCTATAAGGAGATAAATATCTAACTATACTAATCGTATTTTATTAGTAAAATGATATAATTTATTAATAAATAAATAATATTAACATAAAATACATAAAACTTTAATTTTAATAAAATTACATCGTTTTATCACGAGACACCATCAGTACACATTAGTTGGTATAGAATATTTCATCTATTAGGTACGACGGTACAAATCATGTTTATTTATTTTAATTATTATCCAGAAATTTAATTGAAGATGCAAATAAATGTACACAACATTTAATTAGAATTTGATAAGGCAGGCCAGCCACTCCGAATGCAAGTCGCAAACCACTTGCTGCCTGCCCAAATCAGGCAGCCACATGAAGACAACCAACTTGACGAGTCACCAATAAAAGCCGTCCACTTGCTCAATAATACAGCACCAATTGGCTGGCCATCACTTTTGTCAAATTTATTGGTTTGGTCACACGTCACACGAACATAGGCAATGTCCAAATATGTGGCACACGAATTAATTACTTCAAAAAATAAATAAATGTACATGCGTGAATGATTTTCTTGTCCTTAATTTGTTTTCCTTGGTCGGTTCTGAAAATATAAGGTAGAAAGAAACTTTGGTACATAGATAAACAAAATTAGTCCAACATTGTGCATAAAAATTACCGGTTTCATTGTCATTGAATCATGAAATTGCTTGCACTAACTTCTACGATAATGTTGATGATGACATTTACGTGCAATTGTAAATATTGAACTGGTGAGGAGCGCAAATTTTATGTTAATGTTGCCCTTTTCCCGACATTTTTCTCTTATTCATTTCCATCTCTACACAAATGTAAGAGTCGTTGAAATTTTTTTAATTAATTTGCTTTCATATTCACTACCATAAGAATTGCATTTAAGTTTTTCTAAATCATTGTCATTAATGGACCCTTGATGTATGCAAAGGAGTTTGAGGAAGTCAATATTTGTAATTGGCTCGAGATGAATATTATATTGAATGTGTTTTCTATAAAATAGATTTCAAAATTATTTATAAAATAAGTATTTCAATGTTTAAGTTACTATCAAAGATTTTTTTAAAATTTTCAAAGTTGCCAATAGCTAATGATATTTTAATTGATTTTTCTTTTTCACCTTAGATAGGATACCAAATTCCATATAACTTCTAATACTGTTATCATCATAATCACAAACTCTTTCATGGTTTTAAACTTCTAAACCTTATATTAAGAATTGAAATTCAGTACTAATAAGAGTTCATTCGAAGAATTCTAACCTCTTTATTTATATCTGAAATGTTTGATTTTTTTAAAACTTCATGTCCATTTTACATAACCAAATAGTAATCATGAAAAAACTACAAATTTGGCTAATTAACAAAAGTAGTGATACAATAGTGTTTTATATTTACAGTTTTTTTACACTATAATGTGAGAATGCTATATTTCATGATAAATCATAGAGACCTACAATGTTTTGTTTTTCCCAAGTTTATCAATTTTGGACAAGGATTCTTAAATGCAAAAGTTAACTTTTCTCAAACAAAAATAAAATATCAAAACACATTTTTATTTCAAAATTCAAAATTCAAAATTCATATTTTCCTACTCAAATTCTTCTCACATAATTTTTTTAAAAAAAATCTCTTATTTTTCCTTTAAAAATATTTTTTTCTATAAAAAAATACCCACCAAAATTTTCATACATTCCGATACTGTTCTTATTTAACGGAACGCTATTGGATCACATGACAAAGACATTGTTGAGAAAAAAAATGACTTTTCCTAGATGAAATGAAAATTACTAGATTCATGTAACGAGATACATATTTCTCATTCCTTAGCCGGAAAGATATGTGGGCATGAAAGGTGAATTAAGTGGAGCAAGAATTTCCAGGAACATTTGGAACATTTCATTTCTGAGCAGAAGAGCTGTTTTCAAATAATGTTTGATCGATTACTTATTAATCAATATTTGATTGATTGGAATGAGATTATCTACAAAAAAAAATTATCTAAGCCACTTTATTTCTTTTTGTCCAAGTAACTTTTCTCGTATACACCATCCTCCAAACAAAGCTTAAAATATCAAACAAAAATCCAAGAATTCATACGTAAACAGATATCTCATCATGCCTACTAGGAGGACCCTTCTCCACTCCATCCTCACACTTTCCTCTTACTATTTATCTCTAAATTTTGCAGCACGTGCTTTTCACTCCTCACTTATATAAACACGCTCTTTCCCATTCCCTAACGACTAATCAATCATTCCTAAACAAAAATAACCAAACCATTTTACTCCAAAATATTTAATGGCACTGGTTAAAGACCGCCGCCAATTGAACCTTCGCCTTCCATTGCCGGAACGCTCCGAACGCCGCCCTCGATTTCCACTCCCTTTACCTCCTTCTTCCGTTACCACCGGATCATCGACCACCACTGCTGCCACCACCATCACAGCTGCCGACGTCGAAAAAGTCCAAGTCCTGGGCCACGGTAACGGTGGCACGGTTTATAAAGTCCGTCACAAGAGGACTTCGGCAGTGTACGCTCTGAAAGTAGTGCACAGCGACAGTGAACCCAACAACCGTCGCCAAATCCTCCAAGAAATCTCCATCCTACGCCGCACTGACTCCCCACACGTAGTGAAATGCCACGGTGTTTTCGATATGTCCGGCGGGGATATCGCGATTTTGATGGAGCACATGGACAGGGGCACCTTGGAAAGCGTGGTGAAATCGGGGGCCATTTTTAGTGAAGAAATGATTGCTAAAATCGCTTATCAAGTTGTTCAAGGATTGGAACATCTGCACGCCCATAAAATCGTTCATAGAGATTTGAAGCCGTCGAATCTATTAGTGAACGGAAAGATGCAAGTAAAAATTGCCGATTTTGGGGTGAGTAAAATCATGTGCAGGACTTTGGATCCTTGCAATTCTTATGTGGGCACCTGTGCTTATATGAGCCCAGAAAGATTTGATCCGGATACATATGGCAGCGATGGGACTTACAATGGATACGCAAGTGATATCTGGAGTTTGGGATTGACCTTACTGGAGTTATACGTGGGACATTTTCCATACTTGCCTGATGGGCAGAGACCGGATTGGGCGTCATTGATGTGCGCAATATGCTTTGGTGAGCCACCAAGCTTGCCGGAAAGCGTGTCTAAAGAGTTCAGGGGATTTATTGCGTGTTGTTTGCAGAAAGATTCAAGTAAAAGATGGACTGCATCTCAACTTTTGGGTCATCCCTTTTTACAGAACACGAGGACTTGACTGGGGTTGCCTTTTAGCCACGGAATTTCAGAGAATTTTGAGACGGAATCTGACAAGACCCCTCAGATTGCAGTTTTGTATATAAGAGTTGAATCTTTTTTAGTTGTTCATGTATATTCTTTTTCCTCTCAATCAATCTCAGTTGCTTTGATGTCAGAAAGAAATTGACTCATCTCAAACAGCGGAATTTGCTGTCGGAGAAATGAATGTTTAATTAATTATGTTCATTCCTTCTTTTTAATGGTAATTTTCAGTATTTTTTTCTGAATAATTATTTGGGATGAGTAACTATGCCTAGATTATTTGATTTCTGATTATGCCCTAAAAATAAATAAATAACCTATTGGAATATATTTTCCTTTTAATTGTTTACATTGTCAAATACCATTGTTCTTAGCAGGAAGAGACAAATCATTGGATTGTAGAACACCATGGCAAATACAGCATGAGATTTAGAATTCTATCCCTTTGTTGCTGCTGAATTAGTACTCCTCTATTCTCAAATAAATAAATCACTCACTTTTATTTTAATATAATTTTTTCTTTTAATTCTAAAATACAATTCATTTAATACACCATTAAATAAATAAATTTTTATTATAATTCTTACATTTTAATCATGAATTGCATAAAATAATTAGTAAAAATAGTATAAGAATTTTATTTTAAAAGTGTATTTTTTTTAAAGACAGAAGAGGGATAGGACAAGAGTTGCGACAATAACGCAGACAATTTAGGTCATGAGATGCAATATCTAAATTATATAAATTTAAACAAAAATATTGAATAGAGAGATATGATTTATATTGCTGACCTATTGATGGGATAAAAGAATTTTTATTGTTGTTTTGAGATGTAATAATTTAATTACACCAATAAATCTAAAACATTCCATTTTTATTCTTAGTTTTTAAGTTTAAGATATTTATGATTTTGTAAAAGCAATGTAAGATTTTATTCAAACAAAAAAAAATTGAAAATGAGTTTTTATAAGGACAAAGAAATTATTATTTTTGTTAGAAGAAACAACATCTTTAAAAAAAAAAAAAAAAGGGTTGCTTCAAAAGTAATGATAGTGTCAGATGTAGATGGAAGGAATTGTTTAGACATGCTGAGCTGAGCGCTGAGGTGAACCCCATGTCCCCTTTTTCAATAAACTAAGCAAGAAATCTAAGAAGAAGTCTTTCAAGCAATCTTGAAAGATTACTCAATATTCTACCAAATGCAAATATTTTACGTGTTAATTAAAAAGTGTAATGGTTAGTTAAGCAATGCATTTCTTGAGTAAGAAGAACACTAGAGGATTGGTTAAGTGAGCAATTCCATTGAAGAAAAAAAACCAGAGGTTTCTTAGAATATTCCAGTATTTTCTTTCACCTCACCCAAAGCTTCTGGTTCTTCCTTGCAGCCTCCTGAGGGGATGCATGCAATGTTAATTCTATTATTCAATAATATCCCACTTGTCCAATAATATCCCATCCCACTTGACCAAGCCATATAGTGCCATCCATTTAGTACTCTTATTTTCTAAATTCTCCCCCCATCTTAAAAAAAAAAAAACTTTTAATTTGATATAATAATGTATAATGAAATATATTTTTTTATTTTTGATTTTAGATTATATATTGTTATTATTAATATGGGTAATATAAGAATTTTATTATTTGAAATCTTCTGTTTCACTTATTGTTGTGTAACAACTATAGTCGTCAGAATTTCGATCCGATTCCATTGATCCTACGATTTTACGATCCAAATTTTACTAAAACAATCTTAATCCTAATTACGATTTTACCTTATTATGTAAATAAAATATAATTAAATTTACTCAAAAAAAATTTCTATATCTAAGTAAAATTAAGATATATACTTATATAAATAAATTAGTTTAATGATACTTTATTAACTTTTAACAATAAATAAATGAATTGGACATAAATACCATTTGACTGCGACAGTAACTAAAATATTATAAGAAATAAAAATTAAAATAAAATCATTTAATTATAAACTATACATGAATTTTCTACCTATCCATTCATATATTAATTAATAATTCTTTTAAAAATCATTTATAAATTATATTTTCTCATTTTTTCTAGAATCTTATGATTTTACGATTCGATTCTGCTACCCTAAATCGATTATGTGTAAAATCTTAATTCTATAAATTATGGTAACAACTATGATTTATTAATAAAATAACATAATTTCATTAATGAAACATAATTAGTATACAATAAGTGAGTCAAAAAATCTAAACACGCTTTCACACATAGACTTTTCTTTTGAAAGAAAGGAGTATAGCAAAATTAGCCTCAAGTAAAAGTCTTGAGTGAGATATTAGTTTTGAGATCAAATACCAAGATCTCCACTCATAGTCATATAGATTATTATTAGCCAGTCGTGTACAATGACATCACATTACTTTATAACATTCTGTGAGGTGGAAATTTATGCTTTTACTATTATAAAGTTATTAACTAATCAACTTTTTTGTCACCTTTTTCTGTACAAAAAGAAAACCCACGAGGATCACAACTAAAACAACTAAAACAACTATTCCCTCCGTTTTTTTTCTCTTAAAACTTTTTTCTATTTTCAACGAAAGTTTATTTTTAAATCAATTTTTTAAAATATATTTACTGCCAATAATTATGTATACAGACAACTAAAAAAGTAATAAAAATATAAAGTTATGTATTTAATAATACATTAAATATATATGTTAAATATAATTAATAAAAAATTATATGTAATTTCAAATTGAACCTTCTTTTAAGAAAAAAAAATGAATATAAGGATCCACAAGGGTAAATTTACTGAATTGTCTCTTTTGTTAAAATCACAGTTTGGTATAGAGTAACTCTCCAAACCGCCAAACGGAACAAACAGAGGAGCAGGACCGTGTATATCTTGGTATTGAGACATAATGTAGCAATATTCAATGCATCTTCCCTATACTTTTTCATGCGGTGAATCCCACCCGTCCAACTTAAGCATCACTAAATTACATTATTTCAATGAGTAATGATATATATAGTGATTTTTTATAATGATTTTTTATAACGATTAATGTGATAAGTATAAAAGTTAAAATTCAATTATTATATTTATTAAAACATACAATATATTAAAATATAATTTTATATTTTCATATTTATCATATTAATTATTATTATTTTTTATTATAAAAAGTCACTGTAAATATCATTACCTTGTTTCAAATGACACATGTGATATTTAAGCTTCACAACCTGCTTATTTCCTTTTATGATTATCACCAAACATGGCGTGCAGGCAGCCAGTTTGATGATGACTTCAAAGTAAGCCAGCAAAATAGACATGTCAAAAATTTGAGCTAACTTCACCAAATTTGTTGCCTGTTGTTGTCCATTTGTATCGAAATTAATGATCACGTGACCATATACAATAATGTACATTTTGGAATCCCTCAAATCAAAGACCATTTTCCAAGTGCATTCTAGATTTAAAATTATTCTAAGGTCAAGTGTTTGTCTTCCCTTTCTCTGAAAAATGGTTAGAAAATTCAAGTTGATATAGTTATTTCATAATTTATTTCATCGCATGATTAATTCCGACTACATATAATATAAACTGTGTATAAATTATGTTTAAAAATATATTTTTATATTTTTTAAATAACTTTTTACATTAGCGAGATAATTTTTATCTAGTAATTTTTACATTGTAAATATAAATATAATTCATACAAACTCATAATCTTTTACATCACAAGTGTATGAGCTTTTAATTTAATAAACTTTATTCATGGTATTTACACACATGAGGGGAGCCCCTAATGGGTAAGGCAAAATTTAGGAGGCAATTGGTTTGTATAGGGGGATGGGAAAAGTAATAGAAATGATAGTAGTGGAGAATGATAGTGGGTTCTTTCATTATAATTTTGCTGGTTAGTTTATGTTGAAGAATGAAAATAATTACCAATTATAATTATAAATTAATTGTAATAATTACTATTAATTAATTAGTTAGTATTAGTTAATTATTAATTATAATATTAAGTAAATAAATGATTAATTAAATTAATCTTAATTAATTAATAATTAATATTAATAAGTTAATTATAAATTAATTTATAACAATTAATATTAATTAATTAGTTCATATTAGTTAATTATTTATTATAATATTAAACTAATTTATTAGTAATTTTTTAATCATTATTAGTTAATTATTATTATTTTTTATTTAATGAAACTCATTTCCCTCCACATACTCCCCAATGGGGTAATCAAACCCCCAAACCAAACAAAGAAAATGTGAAAAGAATACTTTGAAATCCATTCCATTCATTCCAAACCCCCAAAACAAGCACCGTGAAGACTTTAGCATTAGAAATGCATAGGCTTACGAGAATTAGAAACATTCAAGTTTTTATTTTTCTTGAACTTCCGCTTACTTAGTTCATGTTTGGTGAAATGCAAAAACCTCTAATCTTTGAGATGAATCTAAAATTCAATATCATAATATATTGTCACTAACCCATGACAAACTTTGTAATAAAAATAATAACCATCTAGAAGATGCACGTGTCTCTTTTCCCTCTTACAACTAATCAATTGTTACTACAATCCATGAATAAAGGATAAGATGGATGAGAAAGACCCCATTTGTTTTTTCAACAAAAAAGAAAAAAGGGATTACTGCATTGGGATATTTCTTGATGGTTTCATAAAGTTGGCATGCACAAGTGGGGTTCTAATTCCATAATTGTATTGCAGAAAAGAAGAAAGTTATGTGAAAATGATGGAAAGATGAGTCAGGAGGGCAGCAAGGCAGACAAGGATTGAAAGAAAAGTGTACAACTAATCCGGCAGATACCATGCTTTGATGCATGAACGTAACCTTAATTTGGTTGCATTATGTAAACAAGTTGCCAAACAATGAATTCAAATGCATGATCTTGTACGTCAATGTCACTTTCTTCAGTTAACTATTCGTGTTAAAGGTTAATTGAAGACGTGGAAAAGAAATTAGACGTGATGTATGTGATAAATTAATTGTACTACAATCATGCTATATTTGGCTTGTCAATTTAGGTTATGGACCAGAAAGTTTCCAAACCCACTCGGCAATCTCAATTTATTGATCTGATAAAACGATTCAAAAGATTATTGGAAAAAAAAAATCAACTCCTCAAATGTTAATCTTATTTCCTTTTTTGTTTTTAAAGTGCGAGTGGATTTTTTTTCCTTTTTTTAATCATATATACTATTACATTAATTCGCTACAAATGCCGCTTTCTGGACTAGGATAACTCGAGAGTTAAAAGGCATAGAATAGACGTTAGGGACGAGAATAGTTCAGTAGTGTTTCGTTGCATGACTTTTACAATTCTTCAAATAATGACCAATTAACTAGGTTGTATAAGTAGTTTTTAGGTAGACTTTTGTCATTATTTAATAGGGCCAATTCCCGATTTATTCGGACTTTTGCAGACCCTTGTGGTCGCTTCTCATCGTGGTTCTGATCACATACCAAGAAGATCATCTAGTCTTTTTGGCTATGTAATTTTGCAATTACAATGTTATATAATTATCATTTTTCGTAAAAAAAAAATTGTAGTAATAATTTCAAGTCCCAATAGGTATTGAGGAATTTTTGAGTTTTTCCGTAACCATTAAAAATTCTAATTAAATATAAATGAGAAAATTTCTATTAAAATTAAGTTTTACCCAGTGGGTATTAGAATAGTCATCGGTCTGAATAAAAAATTAAAATAGGTAATTATCAATTAATTATTACATAATTAATGAGTAATGAGGATTCTAGTCATTTTTAATTTTAAAATAAATACATATTATTAATAAATAAATTTTATGTTTATGTTTTTAAAAATAGTGACCTATGAACTGACTGTGGAAGTGCAACCACTACGAGACCAGCAACCGGCTGCTAGTAACTGTGATTGGGTGGCAAATTCAGGCAACACTGGGGGAATTTGGACATAATCCTGTTGGCCTGCAGGGACCAACGACAATCATTAATAGGTTAGGAGTAGTTTGACTATCGGCATATCATCACCTAAAAAAACAATTAATGGGATTTCAATGGGTATTAAGAATTTTGAATTTCATTAAAATTTATTATTATCTAATTCTAAAAGTCAATAGAAAATGAGCTACCAAATCCTATTTCTATCTAATTTCTACCCTTTTCCTTCTACAATTGATACTCCTAATTAAAATCGGATTGATCACTTACGTTGTACCTATTTAAAAAAAATGAAAAAGAAAATTTTAAAATAGTTTTTTTTTTGACAATAACTGTAGAAATTTTAGGACAAATTGCAAACTATACAGAACATAGCGTAAAGAGGCTAATTGCTCTTTATGATTTTTTATTTTAATCATAAAAGAAAATGCGTTAATATTTGATAAATAAAAAACAAGAAAATTACACAAAATATTAATTCAAAACTTGCACAGGCCCATTTTTAAATAATCCTGTCAGAGCCTTCCTCTACCTTGTCCAGATTTATTGTTGGTAGTAAGTTAAGCTCGTGGATGTTTCACTAGATCTTGAGATGTGCATCTCAACATTTTCTCTTGGTTTTCGGACTATTATGGACGTCTATCTAGAATTGTTTTTATTTTCATCTTCATCACACACAAATTTTTTAATGTGTAAAAATATTCTATGTCTAATGTTTTTCAAAATTGTATTTCAAAATGTGTTTTAATAAATGTTTTATGTTCACTGTTTTATTAAATGAATAAGTTTTACTAGATCCCATATGATTATTAATAATAAAAATAATATGAGAATCATTCATTTTTATTCAAAAGTGGATTTTTCAGAACAAAAAAAAACTTCTTTTTATGAGATGGAAGAAGTATATTTTTATTATGAAATTAATTAAAAAATAGTGTATCACAAAAAAAAAAGGGTTGGGTATTCAAACATCATTTAAACACTAAAAGTAAAAGCATTTTAAGTAATCCAAAATTAGTGATGGATAAGAGTTTGTCAATTGTCCCTCAAGAAAAGAAAATAAATAATAAAAAAACAAAGTGTCAAATGAAACGTCATTTTAAGCACTAAAAACACTTTAAGAAATCCAAATGCTTTCCCTTGTCATCTAATGATAATGTGAAAGGAGAATATAAAAACAAAATGCCTCATTTCATAACAGTGCTTTTAGTTTGGATGCCTCTTTCTCATATCATTATCAACCGCGGAAATCCAGAAAAACAACAAAAGAAAAAGAAAAAGAAAATATTGGTGACAGAAACATTTGTTAAAAAATAAAGAGATAATGTCCAAAAAGGTCCCTTAGATATTGCAAAATGAGTTTTTTAGTCCCTCAATTTTAAAATGAGACAAAATTGTCCCTTACATTACATTACACTTGATTTGGGGGACTAAAATAGTTTCGTTTATGTAATGTGAATGATGAAAATGGTTCATTTATATAATGTGAGAGATAAAAATGGTTTGTTTATATAATGTGAGGGATGATTTTGTCTCATTTTAAAATTAAAAGACTAAAAAACTCATTTGTCAATATACGATGAACCTTTTTGGATATTATCTCAAAAATAAAACAGAAGAGGAGTAGGGGAACACGTAAAGCACAATCTCTTACGTGTAATCAAAGAACTGTCCCACATTGGGACTGGATCGGACCAAAAAAATGATGTTGGATTTCCAACATAATGAGCCCACTAGAAGAATTACATACGTCATTCCTTTTGGGCTTTATCCATTTCTTTTTTCTTTTCTTTTTTTAAATAAAGAATAAAAATTATTCAGCGAATCAAATGTTATGTGACTATTCTGTCTTCACTTTTTCTTTCGTTCTTTGTTTTTTTTTCCTCTTTAAATTCCTTTTGTCTTTTGGCGTTTCAGTATAGAATCCATTGCGTTTTGCATTTTTATGATTATAAATAAAAATTATGAAATCAAAATTATTTTAAAAATATAAAAGGTTGTATTCGAAATATATTCCTTTTGTCCAAAAAAAAAATTCATTTTTAATTAGATGTAACTTTTTTTTTATAAAGTGTAATTTACTTATTGAACAATTAAATGTATAATTTTCTAATTGTATTCTTATTTTTTTTATTTTTTTAACTTATACATTATTATTAGTACGAATAATATGAAAAAAAAAAAGTAAATCATTTTACACTTTTTAATATATCTATCTTATAACTTGTATTTTGAAAAATACACAAACTCATTTTAAAATGTAATCATAATTGTTGTTAAATTAACTGATACGAAATCAAACTCTCATTAAACAGATGTCTCTGTAAAATATATATACCATACTTATAATATATCTATTATAAATGTCTTAGGATCAAAATATGCTCCAAGACTTTTAAAACGCCAACCCCTGGGAATTAGTTATATCCAGCAATTTTGGAAAACCGATGGTCATTATCTCCACTAATATCTAATTACACAAGCAAGTTAGTTTCCATAAAAATAACTCTAAAACATAGGGCGAGATTCTTTTTTTTTTTTTTAAATAAACTAGTGTAGATTCCCATGCAAGGCATGTGATAGTTATAATTTTGTTGATAATTTGTTAAATACATATTGCTAAAAATGTAGGAAAAACAAATATTAAAAAATGTTAAAGAGAACTTTTCAAATAATTAAAATTAATAAAAGTATGAAATAATATTTGTTGAATAAAAGTATATGAATCCATAAACTATGATAAAAAAAAAAGTATTTTAAAATAAAATTACTAAATAATGATTATAATTTTAAAAAATAGTATAAAATGTAAAACTCTAAATCAAATCTTTTTGCATATAAATTATAAAACTAATTGTAACTTTGAATTTTATCATAATTCTATATTATATATTTCATTATAATTTTTTGAAATTTTATATAGAGATAAAGTGAATGATTAATCGCTACAAATAAAAATATCAAGCAAACAAAAAGATCATAATACAAACGACTAAAAATCTTATAAATAAATGTAAAATAATCTTATAAAAGTACAATTTATAGTGATTCAAAATTTAAAACACAAAAAAAAAAAATTAGAGAGAAAAAGTAGATAACCTCATAAACCAACAAAGGAAAGAGTAAAAAAAAAGAAAAGAAAAGTAGATAATACTATTTTAATTAAGGATATAGATATTACTGTCAAAGTTTTTTTAATAATTACTATGAAAAGAATAAAACAATTAATTAATTATGAAAAAATACCAATAAAAATTAAATTATTGAAATAAATAAGAATTTTAATCATTTTTAAATTACTAAAAATTAATAGGTAGTAAATAAATGATATTTTTAAAAATTTGTAAGATTTAGAACTTTAATTATATTTTAATTACTAAATATTGATATTAATATTGATATTACAAGATAATAAAAATATAACTTAATTCTTAACATTTATAATAGTTATATTAAAATTGACGGACAAACTTTTTCCCTTTATATAATAATACTGAATACCAATTGTTTACAAATAGTGGAATTTGATTTTCTATAAAAGAATAATTGTTCCACACTTTTTATACTTCTTAAGAACTGTTACTATTACTCTCTAAATTTAACAATGTTCTTTCTTTCATTTCAACTAATTGCCAAAAAAAGAGCTCATTTTCATTCATTTCACCAACCATTTTCCCTTTTTATATGCCCATAATTGTTTTACTCTCAATATCAAATTAAACTCAGTAATATCGCACTCAGACACAGTTTGTCCAAACTACAAAAGATAAAAAAACAGTTTATTTTCTTTTTTTTTTGTGCTACGTTATTTCTATACTTTAGTTGCAGATCCGTCTGGCTATTCAACGCCATGAGCAGACGTAATTGACGCTTATTCAACGTCTGCAAGTTGGCTACGATTTGAGTTAGAGATTTAGTTACAGTTTTACTACGTAGCCACTTAGTAGTGCCACTTAATAGCATTACTTGTGTATAATATTAGTGTCACGATATCCGATATATTTTGGTACTTTGGGTTATTCTTAGGTTGTCCAAGTCCTCAACCCTTCCCGTCTTATGCGGGTTTAAATTCAGTTGAATTTAGATAGTTTAGGTTGTCAACCCTTCCTATCTAGTGCGAGTTTCTTTTGTTTTTCTTTTTCTTCCTACTCCTCAGGTTGCCCTTTTGTGGGTTTTTGTTTTTGTGGATTATAGCGCTATCTTCAGTAATGACATCACAAAACTCTTTACACCCTCGTAGCTTGTACATTTGTCATTGTACCTTTTAATCTATTATCGATTCGAGAAAAAAAAAAAAGAGAGTACAGTCCAGCCCAAACGGAAAATGATACTCATTTTTGTCAGAAACCAATTATTTGATTAATTAATTAAATAATCTTAATATTTTTTTTGTTAAATAATTAATTGAACACAGATTCAAAAGAGATTCGTTTTCGTCCTCCCTTCCTATCCTACCACTATTAATAATTTAGAAAAAAATATTTTCAGAAGCAAAATAAACCGAAGGAGCATTGATCATTCAACTCTGATTGTAGATATGGCGTCTCTCGGTGGTGGGTTGACTCAGCAGATATGCAGCAAGAACTCGGCGGTCGAGTTCTCCATGAATAGAGGAAGGTGTAATTCGATCAAGAGCTCCAGAGTTGGGTTCCGGGTCTTGGCTGCAGAGGCTAACCAGAGCCAGAGTGCGGAGCCGGATCTCAGTGTGACTGTAAATGGGTTGAAAATGCCGAACCCGTTTGTTATTGGGTCAGGTCCCCCGGGAACCAACCTTGCCGTGATGAGGAAAGCTTTTGATGAAGGTTGGGGTGGCGTCATCGCCAAAACGGTATTGTTCTTTGCAGCTGTGAAGTTCTCTTTTTAATCAAGATCCTTTTTTTGTTGTGCGTTTCTCTTTTGTCTGTGTATAAGTGATTCATTTATATGAATTCCGTGATTTTTTTTTATGTTGTTGATTGAATGTTAAAGAATCATCTTACTTAGTTTCATTGGAAATTGTTTTATCGAATGATCCGTGATTTTCTTTGTTTTGTGTGATTAGATATCGGAAACTGATTTATCTTAAGGATAAAAATCGAAAAATGGTAGCTTGGCGAGAAAAAAAGTACACCAAAGATTTGAGTACAAGCTGTGGGAGTAAAATATTGAAAGCGAAGTAGAAAATATGATTTTAAGTGATGAATGCAAGAGATGTGATCTTTATTACAAAAGGTGACAAACATAAACGTGGAAAAAATTTGGAATATTATCTTTGAAGAACTGGAATGCAGAGTCATGATCATGTTGCCAGGAGACTATGCTTCTCTAGTGCTTTCATAATCAGTGTAAATGTTAGGAGTACTAAGCCTATTAGAATGGAAATGCGCACCTTGCTCTTTCTTTAGTGATATGGAGATCTTTTATTTGGACGATGATTATATTTGTTTATATTAGTTAAAGGAGGTTTGTCCAGGGTGCGTAACAATTGGGTTGATGCATAATCTTGTTGTCATCGCAGTTTGTACATGCTCCTTCAATAAAGAAGAGAAAATTTCATGAAAACAGAAATATGATTCATTTTCTTCTTGTGGAGACTAAAACTGTATGACATGCTAATGTTTGTAGGTGTCACTAGATGCTGCAAAGGTTGTAAATGTAACTCCTCGATATGCTAAGTTGCGAGCAGGAGCAAATGGCTCAACCAGAGGACAGATCATTGGTTGGGAAAACATTGAACTTATAAGTGATCGACCTCTAGAAACAATGTTAAACGAATTCAAGCAGTTGAAAAAAGAGTACCCAGATAGGATTCTTATTGCTTCAATCATGGAGGAGTACGACAAAGCTGCCTGGCAGGAACTCATTGATCGAGTTGAACAAACTGGAGTTGTAAGCGATGAATACTATCTATTGCTTACAAATGCTTTTACTTAATATTTGCCTGTTCTCATAAGCTCCACTGACTATCTCAATGTTGAATAAATATTACAGGATGCTATTGAAATTAATTTTTCATGCCCCCATGGCATGCCAGAGCGCAAAATGGGTGCTGCAGTTGGGCAAGATTGTGCATTGTTGGAAGAGGTATGTGGGTGGATTAATGAGAAAGCCACCGTTCCTGTATGGGCAAAGATGACTCCGAACATTACTGATATTGCCCAGGTTAGTTTGTTGTCTTCTTCCTCTTAGCTGCAGAGTGTAAGATTTGGACCAAGATCATGAGAACAATCAGAGGTGTTGGATAGGTAGTAATTCATTCTGAAGCTTACAAAAACATAAGACCTAGACATGGCTCTGTCTTTCTCTATGATCTCAACTTCCGTGGTTTCATGGCTCTGTCTTTCTCTATGATCTCGACTTCCATGGTTAAGTGTAACAGTTGAAGTGCTATTGATCAGTGTAACATGAGATGTTTACGTGACTAATCAAAATCTTTCATTTTAACCCTTTTACGGTGTTTAGTAGCTGTTATTGGGATTTGTGTATGTAAAATATAGTTTTTATGTTTTTACTGGAATAATATTCACAGTTAATTTATGCTGGCTTTTTTTTTTTTTTAAAAAAATTAACATGAACATCTACAAAAATTAGACTATTTTGCTGTGGGTCGTACTTTAAGACTCTTTGCGTAAATAACAGATGTAAATTGGAAATCTTTCTGTATCTGCCTTAGTGACTTAGCAAAACCTTGTGAATTTTCATGATTTTCTACTGAGGTGAAGTTAATACTGAGATTGAAATGAACAAAAATGTGTATTTGATTCTACCTTTGCAAGGAATTGTGTCATTTATTGCTCTTGAAGGAAATAGTAAACTTGCACTATTATATTCGATAAATACTCGAAATACTCTTTTCATGTAGTTTAGGAGAGTTGGTTGAATGTAGATGGAAGAGTAAGTCTGTCTACAAATCAATATGAAAATCAAAGTTTCGGGTTTTAGCTTCTGAATAGTGTTGCAAATTTCTCAATGTATCTTCATTTTGCATTTGTTAGAATGTCTAATGTTACAGGTCTTCATTTTGCAGCCTGCAAGAGTGGCTTTAAAATCTGGATGTGAGGGAGTATCAGCTATTAATACAATCATGAGTGTCATGGGGATCAATCTTGACACTTTACGTCCTGAGCCTTGTGTTGAAGGGTTTGTATTTCCTGTTGAGTAACCTTTGTATTTTTGTTGGACCCTGTTATTTGACCTTAAGTACTTCCCTTCTATTATTTTTCTTTCAGGTATTCAACTCCTGGAGGCTACTCTTCAAAGGCTGTGCATCCTATAGCCCTTGCAAAAGTAATGAGCATTGCAAAGATGATGAAATCAGAATTTGGAGATAAAGATTATTCACTTTCTGGTATAGGGGGTGTTGAAACTGGTGGTGATGCTGCTGAGTTTATTCTTCTTGGTGCAGATACAGTGCAGGTCAGATGAGTTGTGATTTTTCACCTAACCAATAGAAACATGCATATATGGCCATTCACAGCCCTTTCTTTCACTTTTGGTTAGTGGAACAGCTAATCTTTTGCTGTCATGTTTTATCTTGTTTGTTTCACCTTTTGAAAGGTTTGATTATGGAGTTTGTTTTATTCAAAATTAAAAAGACCCTTAATGCTATGGCCTAATTTGTTTATTAAATTCCAGTTGTCCTGCCCTAATGGGTCCAAATATGAAAGTCCTTTAGTCCGAGGCTAATTTCTAGGTGTAATGATTCCTTTAGTTCATTTATATGCCAAAGCGAATTCATTATATGAGATTGGAACTATAAAATCTTAGGCTGCCATATATTCCAGCTATTCCATTAAAAATGGTAATACCTTTTAGACAAGCCATCAGCTTGTTACAGCAGTGGTGTAATATATTTTGAACTCTTGTTTGTAGTATTCACTAGAATGGTAATAAGCTGGGTACTTTTTCCCATTGGAATTCAATTGCAGGTCTGCACTGGGGTTATGATGCATGGATATGGTATTGTAAAGAAACTTTGCTCTGAGCTACAGGAGTTCATGAAAAAGCACAATTTTTCTTCTGTGGAAGAGTTCAAAGGGTATTTCATTTTACCATGATTTTCAAATGACAGAGACCTATGGAGTCTTTCTGAATATCAAACTGTGATTAATTTGCCTTCTGCTTGTCCCCAGGCTATCACTAGACTACTTTACGACTCATACTGATTTGGTGAAAAGGCAACAAGAAGCAATTCGGCAGCGTAAAGCTATAAGAAAAGGTTTAGCATCTGATAAAGACTGGACAGGAGATGGTTTTGTTCAAGAAACGGAGAGCATGGTTTCCAATTAACTGCAACATAGAATGTACAACTCTGAATACCAAGTGCGTATGACTAATTGAAAGGGGAAATTTCTGAAGTTCTCTAAGATCCCAGTTCAAAGCTCCAGATTTGAATGTTTATGTATTGGTGAACAATGTGTTTTCTTTCCTAATAAGATGCTTAATAAAGAATTGTAAAGTTCATGGCACTTTCGCATTGTAAATGACCGTGGTGCAGCTGCTGTCAAGGCAATCCTTCCTAGTATGGCTGTTCTCATATTGATTTCTCTGTATCTTTTAGTGGTCTAAAATAAGAAAATATTAGTGTACATTTTGCCGTCATATATTTGCCAGTGTCTTACCATGAGCATTATGTAAATTTCATTGACTTCTTGTGGGATTCTGGAATCAATATATTATTCATTTTAACAGATTTCATATAATGAAGCAAAAGTATTACTGTTGTATTAATATAAAAAAATGCAAAGAGTTGTTGACATGTTACTTTTTGTAATGAAATATGTGTTTTAAACTTGGTTGCTTTTTGTCATGGACTTCAAACCTAGTAGTGAAATATGAAATCACAAATATTTTGTTTTTTTTTTATTATTATTGATTGAATTGAAAGCCACAAAAGAAAAAGTAGTATAGGTCTTTTTTTTTTTACCCCAAAGTAAAGAAACGAATAAAAGGATAATTGAGTTATAGACACAATTAGATTATGAGTTATACTGAAAAACTATATAAACATGTGCAATTCCTTTGCAATTCTTATAAAATAGGGTTATCATCACAACCCTCCTGAAATTTAGATTTATTACCAATTGGACCTCATAGTTTATCAAAACTACAAATATCCCTTAAAGTTTAAAATCGTTTAACATTTACCTCCTGACCACTATTTCCATCATGAATAGTAACTTTTTCGTTACTGTTCATAAACAATAATGTGAACAATAAACAACAGTAAAAAAAATTAAAATTTAGACAAAATTACCCCTAATAATTCAGTTATTAATTTGTATAAAAAAATTTATAAATGACATTTACCTTATAAATAAAAAAATTTATATATATTTATTTATATCAAATACAGAGTACGTAGGAAGAAATTAGAAGTAAAAAAATTGACTTATATAAAAAAAATTGAATTAATTGAATAGTAAAAAACAAATCTATTAATGAAAAAAAAAGTATGATATAAAAAATTTTTAGATTCATTTTATAGTTAAATCCACCAAACTAACAAAATAAAAATACGTGTATTTAAAAAGCAAATCTTTTTACTCTTCAATTAATTTAAAATTTTTAATATAAATTTAAGTTTATATTTTTATTTCCTTTTTGCGTACTTTGCATTTGATATAAATGAATATGTATAATTTTGTTTTTATTTATAGGGTAAATATCAGTTATAAGTATTTTTTTATACAAATTAATAACTAGAGTATTAGAGGTAATTTTGTACAAATATTTAATTTTTACTGCTTTTTGCATACTCTGCATTTGATATAAATGAATATGTATAATTTTTATTTTTATTTATAAAGTAAATGTCAGTTATAAATAATTTTTCTACAAATTAATAAATGAATTATTAGAGGTAATTTTGTCTAAATTTTAATTTTTTTATTGTTGTACACTGTTCACGTTACTGTTCATGAACACTAACGAAAAAATTAATATTCATGATGAAAATAGTGGTCTGGGAATAAATGTTAAATGTTTTTAAACTTCAAAAAAATATTGATAGTTTTGATAAATTATGAAATTTGATTGGTAATAAACTTAAACTTCAAGGGAGTTTTGGTAATTAACCCTATAAAATATGATTAACCTCCAAAAGTAATCTCTAAATCAATCCTTACAACCCCATTCACAAAAGTAATCTCTAAACCAATATGAGGTTGAATTAGCCACTGTCAAACAATTTAACTTTAACTCAATATTGATCAAATTTTAGCAAATTCGAAGTGGTCTTTTAGTTTGTTGGCTCAAGTAACAAGTTCAAGCAATGATTCAAGGTATTTCAACCTTAATACTAGATTCAATTTAACATAAATATACCTATACATATATTATGAGTTGAAACTTAAGACAAATGAGTTGAATCAAACAGCATAATTAAAAAGAATAATAATATTTATAATTTTTTTTTTAAATTCTCACAATAATTTATATACATTAACATTCTGAAATAATATTGGATTGTCAGAATAATTATTATTTAATATTTTTTATCATGTAACGTTACTAATAAATTCGTAACAGCCCACATAAAAAAATTTACCAATTACGGAATATAGTCATTAAGAATATAATTCCTCGTGTTTTTGTGGTGTATTCTTTAATTGTTAATTTTAATATGTGGTCCTCAAAGTTTTCTGTTTCCACACTGTAGCCCTAATTGTAAATACCAGTTTTTTTAACAGTTCCACCACACGAGTAACAGTTATATTAGTATATCACCCTTTGGACTAATGTGGACCATTGCCAGAGCCCATTTTGCGCATCGCTGCAAAAAAACCCCCCAAACCCTAATCGCCTCTTCACCTCCGCAAACATGGCCGTCGGGTATTCCTTCTCTTTCTCCTTCTCTGTCACTCCCACACCCACTCCTTCACTTCACGTTGATAATGGGTTATTTGCGTTGATATTTTTTTTTTTAATAAATTCAGTTTGATCTGTAACTCACTGATTTTGCAGGAAGAACAAGAGGATTTCCAAGGGCAAAAAGGGTGGAAAGAAGAAGGCGTAAGCAATATAATTTTCTTCTTGTTTTAGTTACTTATATGTAAAGATGATTTTTTTAATGCGTATGAGGCTATAGAGTTGATGTCATGTATGATTGCTGACTGTTGTAATTTTTGATGGGTTGGTTCTATGATTAAGGAAAAAAAAATTTATTTTGGTTATTTGGGGTTCTGCAGGGCTGATCCATTTACTAATAAATTTGATTTATGTATAAGTCCCAATAAGTGATGGTTTGATTTAATTTTTCAGTAAAATGAGAAAAAAATTGATGTTTGTGAAATATGATTGGGCAGGACTGATCCCTTTGCGAAAAAGGATTGGTATGATATAAAGGCACCCTCTGTATTCGAGGTCAGAAACGTGGGCAAGACACTTGTCACCAGAACTCAGGGTACTAAGGTTAGGATTTTCCATCTCTTAATTCTATTGATCTTTGTAGTTAAAACTTTTTTTAGTTGTTTTAGTTTGTTGGTATTGATTTTGATATGTTTGAGATTTTTATTTCCTTTTCTCCATTTTTTGCTTTGGAATAAAGCAAGTCCTGTGTCAGTGTAAAGCAATGTTTTTAGTGAGAGGGCTTCATTGTTTTGCTGCCCGAAAGAGGTGGAAACTATTTTGATGAGGAAGATAGTGGCCGTTTATTGGGATGGTATCAAACAAGTTTTGGAGAGTGAGAATTGCTTTTGGAGGTTGGAAAGATTGGTTTTCTTTCAACAAAAACACACAAGGATATCGGTTATCTGTATAGAGTGCAAAATTAATTGACTTTTATTTGTGATATAGGTGGCTTATATGAACTCAGAGTACATATAAAACAGGTGTCATTGGATTTATTTTGGCATATTTTGTCATAAGAGTTTATGAAAATTGTTATATTTAATTTCCTCAGTGATTCCTCGGCGATTCTCTTAGTTATCTGTATGTGCTTTACTTCTTTAGACTTAGTTAACTATATTTTGCCGCTTGGTGAGTAATTTGGGTTTTTCTGCTATGCTGGTATTGTTCTGATTGAGAATAACTTGTAATCTTGTTTGGCTGTTTTCATTTCCTCAGATTGCATCTGAAGGGCTAAAGCATCGAGTGTTTGATATTAGCTTGGCTGATCTTCAGAAGGATGAGGATCATGCTTTCAAGAAGATCCGTTTGAGAGCAGAAGATGTGCAAGGCAGAAATGTTCTAACAAACTTCTGGGTGGGTTGCACTTTTTAATCATCATTTCTCTTCATAGCTTGAGTAGTTTTTGGGCTTACCACAGGTCTGACTTCACTTTTCCAGGGAATGGATTTCACAACAGACAAGGTGAGGTCTCTGGTTCGCAAATGGCAGACCCTGATCGAGGCTAATGTGGATGTGAAGACAACAGATAATTACACCCTTAGGATGTTTTGCATTGGATTCACTAAGAAGCGTGCAAACCAGCAGAAGCGAACTTGTTATGCTCAGTCTAGTCAGATTCGTCAGGTATGTTAAAAGATTTTGGGTCCCTTTTCAGATTCTAAGTTTATTATTGGATAACTTATTTCTTTACACTAAATGCTAAGCTTGTTTCCTTAGAAATACAACACTGACTTTGGTTTTTCCATTCTTAGATTCGGAAGAAAATGGTTGAGATAATGAGAAACCAAGCAAGTTCCTGTGATTTGAAGGAGCTGGTTGCAAAATTTATCCCTGAGTCAATTGGCAGAGAGATTGAGAAGTCAACTTCTAGCATCTTCCCTCTTCAAAATGTTTTTATTCGTAAAGTCAAGATTCTCAAGGCACCTAAATTTGATCTTGGCAAGTTGATGGAGGTACCTCTCAACAGTAGTCATTTTCCCCCATATTGATCGTTCTTTACTTTGAGAAGTTTCTTTGACACCATATATTGGTCCCATATAGATGACTGAGTTTTTGCATTTATGGTGATTTAAATGTTGTTTTAGGGATATTTTTGTATTTTGCTGGTCAATTGTCATTTGATTGTATCTCTTCTTTTAGGTTCATGGTGACTATTCAGAGGATGTTGGTGTGAAGTTGGAAAGGCCAGTTGAGGAAACAGTTGAAGCAGAAACTGAAGTCATTGGATCTTAGTGTCTTTTCAGCTTTGGTTAATGAGCAGATGGATTTGCGGTAGTACCATGAATGTGCGTAGTGCTTTAGAGTTAAAATTTTATCTTCCTCGTATTCAAACTCTAATTCAAGGACAAACAACCTATGCGGGTGGTGGACCAAAGCACAGCGTATTCCTTGAGATGAAAGGTTGTATGAGTTATGTATGATTATAAAACTTCTGGATGGTATCTTGTTTCTCGAATCTATCAAAATATAGATTGATATACTATTCCAATTCTCTCTCTATTGTGCACACACAAAACCCAAGTGAATGCCCTACTGCACCGTATCTCACAAAAAGTAATATGTGCATGGGGGCAAGGTAGCCTTTCGATGACTTTTTGTTTGAGGTTATCATTTTACTGTTGAGAAGGTAGCTCCTTTATTTCATTCATCCTTTTTATTTTACTCAATGTACTCCACAATCTACTTTATCATGATAGTTGCGTTAGTGTACTGGGAAATTAGAAGCCCCTAATATATTTATATTGAAGCTTAACAACGGATTCCGTTTTCCTGATGAAATTGAAGTTTTAAAGTACATAATTTTAAGGTTTTAAAGTTCCTAGGCATCTTGAGTTCGTAGAATTTCAAAAAGCTAGTTCATTCAAATCCAGAAATAAGAAATAGGAGGGGCAACCTCGTAATATTTTGGCGTATCGTGGAATAACAATCACAATTGCATTTGCAGTTTTCTTAACGCAAATAAGTATTATATGTAGATATCCAAAACCCTGGGAATGAAATGGGATTGCTACATTCTCGGAAGATGAAAGATCAATTTTCCCTTGCTCTGAAGAAGTTTGTTTAGAAAAAGGTAAGCTTGGATCCTAAAATCGTTCTGTAAGAAAAATGTTCAATTGGCTGAATCTGCATGACCCTGAAAGTTGAAATGAAGCGCAAACAATGCTGCATATAGATTTCAAAAGTTTGCGAATATCAACTGAGGTTTAACTTTCGTAGGTTACAATTAATTGTATATATCCAATCATAAGTCATAGTACTAAAGATATTGTTCGAACTAGCGTTTCGATTGTATACGTATCATATTGTATAAGCCATACCAACCTCTAAAAGAGCAGAATGGGGAATGTTCAGTGCAACTGGAGGCTGCCTAGAATTTTTATCTAGGAAAATGTATGTCCTGATAAGAAATTTCTTCAACAAATTTGAGCCTCTTCTCACTGATAAATGGGATTGACCCAAGAAATAGGCAGTGCCACTTTCCCTCGCATCAACAAGATCTTGGAGTTCTTTTCGAACTGAATCATCCATATGAGAACTCCTTTCCGGCAGTGCAAATCGAACCCTTTTTCGTGGAGCAGAACTAGGACTACTCTCCGCTAAATCACCTGATAATATACTTTTAGCTTTGATGCCAACTAAAGTTGGCTGATCACTGGTTGAACTGCTTATAGTCAGGGGAATTAACGCACTTCCATGTCCCATTGTTCTTCCCAAAACCATCATTCCATCTGATGAAGTCAAGGCTTCCTGATCACGTTCCTCCCTTGCAATGAATTCTCCTATTGAGCTTACAATATGATCCTCAAAAGCGTCGCAATCTCTTATGTTGTCACGATATCCATGCAGCACAACACAGCGATAGATCTTGTATTCTTTGGGGCCAACCCTGCCTATTAAGTATCGTTGATCGTTGGAAATGTAGGGTACTGGCAAATTCTTGAGAGATACAAAGATAAGCACTTGGTGAAATGCAGGAAGATTAGTAACGAAATGGGAAAAGAAAGCTGGAATTCCAGACACAATATCAGTGTAAATAAAGCCAATACCAGGCACCCGAGAAATCCCAAGACCAGGACTGAGATCTGTTAGCCATTCAACTGAAACCTTGTTGTCAAGGTCATATTGATATTTTTTTAGGGTACCATAGTGCCAGGAAATCATGATTGTCAAGGAAATAACCAATAGAACTAACAGAAACCATGCTCCCCTGGGGAAGTTTAGCAAAGCTGAAAATAGATACATAGCCTCAAGTGAACCGAAGAACAACAAAAAAGATGCAGATATCATCAAACTCCTTTCCCAGTGCAAACAAATCACGAGTGACATTAGACAAGTTGTCACTAGCATCCCAGATATAATAGCTAAACCTGTTAAAGAAATACAAGAAAAGAAGAAAAAAGAAGAAAGCAGACAAGATCAAACCCGTACATCACTTGATCCATAGAAAATTTACATATTAGCACCAGTAGGCATATTATTCCTAAAATGCTGGATGCATATAGCATATGACACTTAAAACACTCTACTTTTTGAAATGTTTGTGCCTGATATTTTGACTTCGCATTTCTGAATTAAATATTATTAGTTATCCTTTGAATTGCTTCTTATATTTTTAGTTCAATCATGAAAGCGGAAATAAAAAAAATGTTGAGAACATTCAAGAACTATGCCAAAATGAATAGAATTGAATTTTAGATAAGCATACCTGTTGCAGTTCCAATTGGAGCTATGCCATGGAAACCAATAGTAATTCCTATTGAGAGGGTCATAAATAACCAGTTAATATCTGGTACATAAACTTGTCCATGAATCTCATCTGATGTGTGTATGACTTTCACTCTGGGAAAACAACCTAGTGCTTGGCACTGGTTTATGATGGAAAAACTTGCTGTAATAGTTGCTTGGCTTCCTACAGCTGAAGCAAATATGGATAGTATCGCAAAGGCATGATGCAGATTTTCTGAAATTTTCATGTGTTTCATTGGTAAGTTGACAGTGTTTAGACGATATGAGTAACCTCCAAAAGTGCATGTTAAATAAGAGAAACGTCTTACTATCTGGTACAAATTCACTGAGACTGGTACTGTCATCAGAAGTGCCCAAGTGCATGGAGATGCTAGCAGCTTGACCAGCATAAATCAAAATGAGTGCAGGATATACCAAGCAGATAAATGTAAGCTGCATCCGGGACATCATCCAAAAGTTCATTGTTTATTCATGTCCATTTTGTAAAATTTGTGATAGTTTACAAGCATTCTACATACCTTGATAGATCTCTTTGAGAAGTGACCTAAATCTGCAAACATAGCCTCTGATCCTGGACATTAACATTTTTGTTTGATGGTTGACATAGCAAATATATAACTGCCAGCGTAAGAGGCTTTCATGTGAGATGATGGAAAAAATTCATTAGTCAAAACTAACCTGCGACACATAAGACAATACTCCCCAACAAATTCCAACTTCTAAGGTCAGCCTTTTTCATGAATCTGAACATGTATCTTGGGGAGATTGCGTAAAGGATTCTATGATCTCGTACAATATTATACAAACCTATGCCACTGATTAAGCTGAGCCAGACAATAATTATTGGAGCAAAAAGGAAGCCGATTTTCTTTGTCCCAAAATGTTGCAAGCTAAAAAGGCAAATCAGTATAGCACATGCCATGGGCACTGGTACTGAAAAATTATGTCAATGAATTAGAAGAAAGTGGAGAAAAAAACAAAGATCCAGGTATTATGAAAGATAGAATTCAGTTTGATAGCCAGAATAAGAACTGCTTTATCATTTGACAGAGATGAGTTCAATTTTGACTGCTAACTTTCTCAAGCTGAAAAATCTACTTCAGTAAAAATCAGTTCTTATTTTATTATATATCAGGCCCACATAATAATATCCGGTTGTAGAGATGAAGCAAGCATAGCTGATCATAATATTTCAAGCAGATCAAAAATATAATCAGGTTGGTGGAGGTAATTTAAATTGAACTCCAGAGGTTTATAATATGTTTCTTTCATGGGATGTTGAAGTCACTTTTTATCCACTATTGAAATATAAGGACAATAAATTATCAGGTATTTGTAATTTAATTGAGCGAAATGAAAGAGCAAACTTTATGGTAAGCAGCATCTTCTCATAGCATTCCCACTGAAATGATCACACATTTTTCTGCCTTCAAAAGAATTACTTGGTTCTGCCCTTATGGAACTGTGAAATCATAGAACTTTTCCATGTAGAACTATTTACAAATTTCTCAGTCCAAAAGTTCGATATCACTGACATCCTAAAGTTTTGAGTCTAGTCACTAGTCAGCCTTTTAAAGCCCCTCCTTTGTTCACGTAGACAGATGCATTGGATCAATATAAAAACGATAAATTTAAAGATGATCAAAATCAGAATCACTTCCTTCACGATTTTGAGAAAGTATCCCTATTATGAAGAATTAAAGGACTCACATCTGATAAAGATCTTGTCCAAGCGTTCTCTTATTTTTGGCGAAGAGAATACTGGAAAAATGAGAATGATAAAGGTAAGTTCTATATAGATCAATTGTTTCTCAAAAGAAATTCATGAATATATATATTTGTATTCTTGTATCTTACTTCGATGGGACAGCTTTATCATTGTTCGTTTGAAGCCTGATGTTGCTGACAATACTGGCATGACGAAAGAAGCTCTGGTTAATGAAATTGAATAGGTAACTGGGATACATGTAACATGTATAAGCAAAAATGAAACAGCACAATGAAGTGTTTACTGACCAGAAACCGATGGAGTGAGAACTCCATCAGCAATGATCATGCAACAGCCAATTAAAGCAAGGAAGAGCACCAAAAAGTGACAGCTTTTATGTCTTTCCATGGCTCTTCGTGCCCTTGTTCGTACCTTAATCGTGGCACTTCCCCTTTCATGACTGACAATTTCACTGGCACTACTATCATTTGGAAGCAGTCCTACTTTAGCATCCCTGCAAAGTAATGAGTATAAAGGAAATGTACCACCTGCAAGTATCCTGAGGAGTTCAGAAGAGGTCTCTTGATGTCATTTTTAGCCAAAGGAATGTAAAATATCGTTACCCTCTCCATCGTCATCAGCTCTCAGTACTATGACGGCATATTTCAGCAAGGGAATAAGGGTCAAAGTCCAGAAGATAAAGGAGAAGAGTTCAAATATCTCCTGGTCAGATTTAAAATCTCGTGGATGAATTGATCCAAATACGTAGAGTGGAGCAGTGCTCATGCGACCAAATACTACACCAAGACTTTGAAATGATAAAAGGATTGTACGCCGCCACGTTTCTTTCTCCCTCTTTTCCTACCAAAGATAAATTTGACATTCATAATGATTTCCAGAAATCATACTAAATTACGTAGCGCTTAAAAACATGCTGAAAATGGTCAATGTCAACAATAAACAGATGGAGGATCATCAAACATTAAACAAAATCAAATGATTAAAGATTGACAGCAAGGAACATCTTCCAAGGCTTTGTTCCATATTCGTGCCACTGGTGGAGATGAAGCTTTTCTTGCATAAGAAATTAATTATTGATTTACCAACTGTTCTTCATAGAGCACACTGTAAAATGCTCATCTGAAAAAATACACAAGGAGTGCGATACTTTGGAAAGTAAACATGTGGCAAGCAAGAGAAATCAATCTCTTTAATTATCACCTAAACTAGTCAGAAAACGAAGGGAAACTCCATGACTTGCTTAATCCACAGAAACGCACTCGTGTCATTAAGCAGACTATCTTGATCTTGTGACCCTTTTCAATCAGATAACATCATGAATGCCTGACCTTAGCTCACTCGCTAGGTTAACCCTGATTCAATCCTGCAGACCTACAGCAGGGCTTTTATAACTGGTACACTACTACCTGGATTTGCCGTTCAATTTGGTAAAATCATTGCTGAATTAGCACTCATTCAATAAAGATCCGCTTTTAATCCTCAACCTCAATTGCTCCCCCATAATAAGTTCTTCAGATTGATGGATTCACTTATTCCTTTATTAGCCTTTCATAAAATTAACAAAAATAGCCATGTCCTGGTCATCAACTTTCTAAATAATATAAATTTTATTCCTTTTACTGTAGTTGATATTTCCAGAGGTCAGAGTAAAATTGGTTGTTCACCACTTCACCTACCCACACACCATGAAATTCAGTGGGTGTATTCACCAGAACAGACTCATACATACACTCTAGATAATTAAATGAATAGAAACAGGGATTCTAACAAAATAAAGAATGAATTCACACCCCAGAAGAAGTTTCAGAATTTTCTTTAGAACAATCATCCATTTTCTTCGACAAGACTAAGAAACAAACTAAAGTGAGAATTCAAACTCGAGAAGCAGCGTCAGGTCTTCTGATAAACACTCATCCAATTTTCTTATTGAGTTCACTCTTACGGGCCTAAAAATTCAAGTGGGAACTTAAATTCAAATATGCACATTGCACTGAAACATTATCAATTCGCAAAAAAAAAATCAAAGTAACACAAAATAAACCAAACCCCCAAAAAAAAAAAAAATTTGAAAGCAAGTAATATCATACTAATCAATTGTCAATGGCACAGGTAGAAGGAACAAACAAAAATTTGTAGTCACAAAAAAATTACCTTATATTCTTTGGAAATGGTTTGAGACCTCTCTAAAGGATCCATATGGCAAATTAAAGCAAGTGATTTACTAGAACAGCTTGAAACTTCCAACTAAAGGAAAAAAAAAAATCAATACTGGAGAAAGAAAGAAATGTAGCTAACTGGGACAAGCTTGTTATAGGGAACAACGTCCAATTTATGACAAAGTCATTCATTACAAGCATGATTGAGTTGTCAAATCACAAATGTTTGGTTCTAGGAAAGAGTCCTGGACGGACCAAACAAAGTTATTTAGCTCTTTATCAATCTCCATTTTTTATGTTTCTGACATCTCCGTTTGCATGCATGTTTTTGTTTGTTACATAGATATGGTATAATTAGGAGGGTCAATTCTGTTTCACAAGTAAACATTTTTAAAATCTATGTTAATGAACTATAATGTATTGGGGCCAGGAATTGAAATAAAAAAAGGAGTAAAGGAGTCAAATTTATATCCATTCATAATTTTTTTTTTATTTTTAAAATGGATCAATACGGCTTTGGAAGGTTAATGATAAGTTTGAGAATTTTATTTTTGTGGGGTTTTAAAAATATGTTTGAATGAAATGGCTGTAAAGAGAATTTCTCTTTTATCAACTCGATTAGTTTGTTTAATTGAATAGTTGTTGAATATTGAAGAAAATTACTCTTCTCATTCTAAAAAAAAATTATTTTTGTTAGGTAAACATTTTTTTCTTCAGTTATAAAGTGTAATACTTTTAATACACTAATAATTTTTCATTTTTATTATTTATATTTAGTTTGGATTATACATTATTATTATTAATAAAAATAACAAAAGATTTTTTTTAAAAAAAAAAAAATTAATTTCTTATTTAGGACAAAAAAAAATTTGAAATTGATTTTTTTTTTTTAATTTTAAGATGGAAGGAGTGCAAGAAGTTTGATGATGCTTATATTTTAGACTTGCGGCTACAGTTGATGTTTGAGAAGAAAAGGGTCGCAGAGGCCGTTGTTTTTGCATTTTTTTACTGTTCTTGCGGGCGATTTATAGTGTAAAAACAGTACAAAAATTTTTAACGTTCATGAACAATATTTACTGTTCATGAACAATTTTTTTTTTTGTGCTGCGATCTCTCCATACGGTGGTAGCAGATTCGTCTGACTATTCAACGCTTGCGGCAGTAGTTGGGGGGCGACGCTATTTAACGTCTGCAGGTTGGATTCACGCCACGGCTTGAGGTGCGAATTAGAGATTTAGTTCTAGTTTTTTACACCACAGGCCCTTAGTAGTTGGCCAATTGAGATGTGTAGCATTACTTGTATATAGTATTAGTGTCCCGATATAACCAGGTTTTTGTATTTTAGTACTTTGGGTTGTTCTTAGGTTATCCAAGTCCTCAATCCTTCCCGTCTTGTGCGGATTTAAATTCGGTTAAATTTAGGTTGTTTAGGTTGTCAACCCTTCCCGTCTAGTGCGGGTTTATTTTGTTTTGTTTTTCTTTTTCTTCTCACTCGTCGGGTTACCTTTCGGGGATTTTGCCCCTTTGTGGGCTTTTGTTTTCGAGAATTATAGCGCTGTCTTCAGTAGCGACATCACGAAACCCTTTACATCCTCGTGGCTTATACATTTGTTATTGTACCTTTTCATTTACTATCGTTTAAAAAAAAAAAAAAGCTACAGTTGATGTTTAAATTAAACTAACATTATCAATTAGTGTGTGTAGAATGGAAACTTTTTTTGTCTCTTTTGAGATAGTGGTGTCATTTATAGGGATATTGTAGGAGGAGAGTGAGGGCCAAAATGATTGCGATGGCTCAACATTCTAAGCATTGGTAAAGGTTTGCCTGATTTTAACGGCTCCATTTCTACTTAGCTTTTGTTTGAGATGACAGTTGGTTTGTTGCAAACATACAAAACAAAAAAGAAGTAAAAAAATATTCTCAATTTTAATAGAGGGAACTGACCAAATAGTCTATTACAAATTAACAAATAATTTATTTTATTATTCATATTTAAAATAATAAAAAAAAATCTCTAACATTTTATTAGTATACTTTTTTAGTCATTCGTCACAATTTTATTTAATTTTTCTTTAAATTTTGATCGTAATAACACTATTATTTTAACGAAAAATTTGATGAAATTGTGGCAAAAGACTAAAAAAGTAAATTAATAAAATATTAAGAATCTTTTTCATTAGTTTAAATGTGAGAAATAAAAAAAATTATTTATTAATTTATGAAGAACTATTTTATTGGTTATCTCATTTTAATTTGATAATTTGTTCTTGCTTGTATTTTTTCACCTCCACAGAACAATCCAAAGGATCGTTCAATTGTGTGATTCATCCTCAGAATTTGGCGAAAGTATTAAAATACTCTACTAATATAACTAGATAAAGTAGAAGTTATCCCTTATAAATAATACTATCTCCGTTTTTTAAAAAAAAAAATCCTAACTTTTTTTGTCCAAATTCATATTCTATTTTTTTATTAATAATAACTATATATGACTTATCGTTCAAAAGTAAATATTAAATATAAAAATTATTATTCAATGATGCATTAAACATATTATACTTTATAATTAATAAGAAACTATACATAATTACAGGTAACCTTTTTTTTTTTTTCACTACACATAGAGAGTATGTAAAAGGAGCGCCAAATTTAGTTTAACAATGCAAGTTTTTATCATTTTTGTGTATTTTATCTATTCTTTTCGTTTTCAAAAAAAGAGTTCAGTTTGAAATTTTTTATTTATTCTAAAAAAAGAATCTACTTTTGAGGTGAAATTATTGTATTACCTTTACTAATGATAATAATGTATAATCCAAATTAAAAAGTAAGGATAAAAATATAAAATTATATATTTAATTATGCATTAAGTGAGTTGTAACTTTAACTTTAACTTAAAAAAAATTATATCAAATTAAAAATAATTTTTTGTTTTGTTTTGGATGGAAGGAGTATATAATTTTGTCCAGTGTGGCAAATCAATGGGCTCAAGCATCCCAATAGTGATGAAACATTACAAATTGGGTTAGCACTAATTAATTATAGCATTATCGAATCGAGAGAATTTTGGAACAAATTCATGTCATCAACTTATTTACCACGTATCATGAAAAAAAAAAAGAAAAATCAAATTGAATATAGTGCAACTCACAAATTCACCTTAACAAAATATTTGTCATTTGAAGCTAATTATTATGGTTGTATTATTCAATATAGTTTAGTTAGTTAAGTTACTCACTAATAAGAAATTTGAAACTTTATCTTAAGATTAGTTTTGAAATAGTGTAAGTTTATTTTCTCTCATGTAATAATTAAGAGTAAATTAGATATCATTGTTATATAAAAAATAGTACTCCCTCCGTCAAAAAAAAAAAAAAAAAGTCTGCTTTCAAACTAAATTTCTAAATATCCTCATTAATAATAATTGTGTATACTTACAGTTAAAAAATAAGAATAAAAATATAACATTATACATTTAGTTAGTGATTTGAATGTATTGTATATAATAACTAATAAAAAGTTATATTCAAATTAAAGTGAACTATTTTTTTGGAGACAGAAAGAGTATCTCATTGTCATATTCGATTAATAGATTATTGTTAGAATTAGTAAAATCAGACCCAACCTAAATATTTAATCTAATTCGTCCACTATTTTAACCTATTGACTTGGATCATATGGGTTATAGGTAAGATGTTCTTGATTGTTTATTAATTTCATCTCCTCTTGCACCAAGAGTGAATTAACAATTCGTTACCTGTTTCTAAACCTTAGGCAATCTTTATTTACAAACCAATTAATTCAAGAGGGTAAAAGTAGGCAGTTGGTGCTTCTTTGTTATCCTAACGTAGGAAAAAAAAAAAAAATAGTACTTTCTCTATCTCAAAAAAAAAACAAAAACAAAAACTTTTTTTTATCCTCAAAAAAGAGTTCACTTTTAAATATTTTTTTAAAAAAAATATTATCCTTACTAATAATGAAAATATATGATCTAAAATTAAAAAGTAAGCATAAAATTAAAAATTTTTATATTTAATTGTACATTAAATGCATTGTATTTTATAACTAAAAAAATGATACTTAACCAAAAGTAGACTATGTTTTTAAAACAAAAAGAGGTTTTTTTTTGGGTTAAATAGCACGTACAACTTTAATGTGTTATACAAGTGTTTGTATTGGTTGTTTGATTTGTACCACACAAAATAGAAGAAAAAGGTCAATCTCTTGTTTGGAAAAGTAACAACACATGCTTGGTGGTATGCATTTGTGCACATTACTTTGATTTAAATATAATTTTTTATTATTTATTAAGTACACCACACTTAATACATTAATTTAATATATAATTTTGTATTTATTTTTTAATTATGAATGTATATAATTATTATTAATAATGATATTTTAAAATTTGATTTAAAAATAATTTTTTTTGAGACTATTATTTTTGTGCTCTTGGTTGTTTATCAATTTCCTCTCCCCTTGCAACATAAAGAATAGATTAAAAAAAAAAAAACACACACACACACACAAACAGTTTCAGCATTTGGAGAGGTAGAGATTTGTCCAAAGCTACTTGTACCTTTTGCTACTTTTTAGATGGTTGACCAATTCACTATCAGTTTAGCTGGCTAAAGTGATATTTGTAGTAAAAGCTTTTGCACAATGGTTGCTTCATATTTGAAACAATCCACAAAATATAGATCCAATTATTTGATGTACCCAAAAAAAATAATAATTCAGATTTGGTTAGTGTTTTTGGTACCATTGAATTTGGTGGGCACTGCTTCAAACTCGAGTAATGTTAGTCAAACAGGTCATAATTTGTCTAACCTACAAACCATTAAAAAGTCCAGAGAAATTCAAATGTTTGTTTTATTTTTAATATTTACAAAAAATAATAGTGATTTTTCAACTTTGTTAGAGCAAAAAAGGTGTTCTTTTGCCAATTCAAAAGTCGACAATTTCACATTTCCATTGTAGCCTATTTTCTTTTTTCTCATAAAAATATACTTTCTCTATTTCAAAAAAAAAAATAATCCACTTTAGATTTGGCACAATTTTTTTTTTCCCAAATGACAAGATACAACACATTTAATGCATAATTGAATTTATACTTTAACATTTTTATCTTTACTTTTTTAATTTAAATTATGTGCTGTTGAATAAAAATAATACAAGAATTTTACATTGAAAGTTGACACTTTTTTTTGGGATAAAGAATTTTTTTTGAAATTAGACTTTTTTTAATTTATTTTGAAACAAAAAGAATAATTTTTTTTTCATTTTTAAAAAATATTCACTTTTAAATTGATAAAACTTTTTTTTAGTTACAAGATATTATACACGTAATGTGCCTTATAAGTATATCATTTTTAAAATTTTTATTCTTACTTTTTTAATAATAAATTCTACATAATTACTATTAACAAATATATTTTAAATATTTAATTTAAAAGTAAATTCTTTTTTTTAATAAAGGCAGTTAATGCCTTTTTAAGGTATTTTATTCTTTTTTAAAATTAAATTAAATTTAATATATATATGTGTATATATATTTATTCGATGAGCATAAATATTCTCTTTAACTTTAATTTCTATTCGAATGGATCAATATATATATTTAATTGCTCAATGCTTAGGGCTTAATTGTTTTTTATTTTTATTTTTTGAAGTCCCTGTATTATTACAATGGTTTCTTATTAAAGGGTATTTCTAATATATTACACGAGTGTCCCTATTTATGTCTTAAGACCACCGCCAACCCCAAGGGTGAGGAAAAATAAGAGGAAGGGAAATGACAAACTGAAGATTCAAAGTTTCAAACTCCTACTCTTTCGGCCTCAACTCGCATTTAACATAGTTGGGTGACCATTTGAGCAAACCCAGCAGTTGGACTTAAATTTTTGAAGATGGGTCAAACGCCCATTGGACTTCCTATTATCCAAGTAAAATAGAAGCATCTTTCAACAAACAACCACGACACCCCAATGCCCAAAACAAAATCATGGATTGGGCGATGCCTATGGGCTTAAATTTTTGAGGTTCCACTGGGTCACAGGCTCGCTGGAGTTGCCCAGTTTAAGGAAACAGTACTAATCTTATGTCATTGCTTTAGTTGCAAAGCCGTGTGTAAAATTTTTCTTGATTTGGACTATGTCAATTTTTAAAATATTCAAAGCCGCCACAACTAAACTAAGCTAGGAAGTGGCTTCCAAGTAAAGTAATTCCATTATATTAGCCGTATTGGTATGAGATTTCCGTGTGGAACAATTGAGAATAGAATTATCTTTCTCATCTTTATATTTTATTTCATTGTATTACATTTTACAAAATGTTCAAATCAATTGCAATATTTTAATGTATTGTGCCTTTTGATTAGTTTATTTTTTATTTTATTTTAGTAATGTAGGCAATCTAATAGGATCATTTTTTTCTCGGAACCTTTTTTTTTTTCTGAATAATATGAGAATTAATATTAATTTCTATTTATATACTTTTATCTACGTGGGAAAAAAAGAAACAACTCCATTTTACTACAAAATTACAACTAACCAATTAAAAAGTGTAATAAACAAACAATGGAATAATCTTTTGTTTCATAGTTCCAAAGCTATTTACAAAGAGCCCATTAAAGCGCCCTTTCCAAAAGAACTCCATTAAACACAAACAACTTCTACTTATTTGAAATGTTGTGAGCTAAGCCTAAAATCATGCTCCTTTCTTCTTTCTTCGTTTTTGTTGGTAATCTATTCTGGAATGGTAAAACAAATTTATAATGTTTTTCCATTAACTAAAACAAAATTTGAAAGGTCTGATACTTCAATTCCACAAGGAAAGAATATCCCAACATATTCCCTCACATCTTTTCCACCTTTCACCATTTGTTTTTAGGACCAGGGAAAAGTTTGGTTTCTTCATTGTGATCAGCTAAAGATATAGTAATTCTCAATTTCACTAAAGGTACCTTATTTATGTCGTATTTTAAAGAACACAACACTTTGGTAAATCCAATTCTAATTCACAATAAGTATGTAAAAAAAATTATAAAAATGTCACTAATTTTTTTTTGACTGATTATGAAAATGACTAAATTTGGAACCTTAACAATCATTCAAGGACTAAAATACTACCAAAACCAAAAACATTTTTCATAAAGACAAAAAAAACACACACACACACACATGATTCAAATATGTTCACATTTCCCTTTAAACAACCCATAGATTCTAGATTGATTTGACTTCAATAGTTCTTGCAACCTCCCCAAATTTCCTGGAAAAAGGTTCCTAATCTTCTTGATTGGTAAAAGAAGAAGACCAATTAGACAATCCCACAAAATTAAAATTCATCAGCTGATCAAAGAAAAGTCAACCAATTCAAAGGTCAAACCAAAATGCAAATCAAACTTGTTTAACGGCCCTATAAACCGCGCAAACCATGGACCACTCACCTTAGAATACGCAATCAAAGCCATCTTCGATCTTCCTCCTTCCCTCTCCAACTCTCCCGGACGGCCCTTCTTCTTCCTTTTCCTTGGATTTCTCTAAACTTTATCACCAGATTAAACATACACACATCATCCCACTTCCTTAAAGTTCCAAAAAAATCACCAAAAAAAAAAAAAAAAGAGTTGATACTGATCATATTCACTACAAATCACTACTAGTACTATCCATGGCTGTTTCAGATAAGTTTCAAAGGGGATCTATGGTCCCGAGTTTTCTTTATTCACCTTCTTCTTTGTCATCAAGGAGATTGATTGATATGGAGAACCATTTTTTGATGGCTAATTCATCATCAATAATTTCACCACAATCATTGTCATCAGCACCAGCAGCAAAAATAGGAAATACTGGGATTAGAAATGATTTAGTAATTCAGGCACCCAATGAACCTGCTGGAAATATAAAGATGTTTTCGCCGGCCTTTTATGCTGCATGTACAGTTGGAGGAATTCTCAGTTGTGGACTGACTCATATGGCAATCACCCCTCTTGATCTTGTCAAGTGTAATATGCAGGTAACTCTACTGATGCACTTTGATTTTTGCTTTTGTTTGTTTGTTTATGCCTTCTGTAATAGCTCTATGTTGGGCTTCTTGATCGTGGTTAATGTTTTTGGAAATCTTAACATGTTTGAGGATAATCTTGGTTATTTTACTTTCTTGTTTATGACTAACTAATGCTTTATAACAAAAATGAAGAAGGTGAAAGTCAAAATATACGATGCAATAAAATTTATTTGCAAATTTTCACTAGGATAATTAAATGGAAACCAAAGTTCCTATCTGATATTCAAGAAATGAAAGAGAAATGATATGTATATATGCAAAATATTCGTGGCTATCTTTGTTGAATTGCATTCCCATGTTTTTGTATGATGAGAAGCTGTACCTTTTGCCTATATATTGCTTCAAATTAGTGTGGCATGGTGATTGACATACTTATCTTCCAGATTGGTCAAAAAGCACTTTCTCTACATTATTGTTCCTTTAAAAACAAACTGTGGCTTCGTACTTGAAGAGTACATGACATGCAACCAAATTAACCTTCTAAAGGCCTGAGAACTTGTGATCAAGACGTTTGTTGCATAAAAATTGTGACCTTGATGCAGCTATTAAGATTTAGGACATGATATGAATCAACTGTGGTCACAGTGTTCTTACTTTTTGAACTTAATGTCCTCCTTGTTTCCCTTCAAGATAATGTGCAGAAATTAAAGTAATAAGGTAATGTTTGCCTGTTCAGATTGACCCTGTAAAGTACAAGAGCATTAGCTCTGGCTTTGGTGTTTTGCTCAAGGAGCAGGGGCTTCGAGGTTTCTTTAGGGGTTGGGTGCCTACCCTGCTTGGTTATAGTGGACAGGGTGCTTTCAAGTATGGGTTCTATGAATTCTTTAAGAAGTACTACTCTGATATCGCTGGTCCTGAGTATGCAGCCAAGTACAAAACTTTGATTTATATGGCTGGTTCTGCATCTGCTGAAGTGATTGCTGATGTCGCGCTTTGCCCATTCGAGGCTGTTAAGGTTCGTGTCCAGACTCAACCTGGATTTGCCAGAGGCTTGTCTGATGGACTTCCTAAGTTTGTCAAGGCTGAAGGTGCCCTAGGGTAAGGTTCTTTTAATCATGCATGTCAAGCAGTTGATGGCAGTTTGTTGTTAAATGTTATTTGTAAGGGCTCTTTTTGGATCAAATGATGTGAGCTTTTCAAATTGACAATTTCAGGCTTTACAAGGGGCTTGTTCCTCTCTGGGGACGACAAATTCCATGTAAGCTAATAGATCTCAATTTTAGATTTCTGTCATGATCATTTTGGCTTTGGCCATTTTCATATTCCACATGCATGTGAATTACATTCTATTTTAATTCTTTGAACATTGTTGATAACAAACATGTCATCCGAGGAATTTGTTTGTGTAATTGAATTTCCAAGATTTAGCCACTAATGATCAAAATGTAATTTTGCAGACACAATGATGAAGTTTGCGTCTTTTGAGAATATAGTGGAAATGATCTACAAACATGCAATTCCGATTCCAAAAGATCAGTGTAGCAAAACTACACAGCTCGGTGTGAGCTTTGTTGGTGGATATGTGGCTGGTATATTCTGTGCTGTTGTGTCACATCCAGCAGACAACCTTGTGTCTTTCCTCAACAACGCCAAAGGGGCAACCGTGGGTGATGTAAGTGAACATCTCTTCTTAATCCCTTTAAGTTGAAAAAATTCTCCCTTTCTTTGCTGTTTCTTACGCAATCTGTTTTATTACAGGCTGTGAAGAATCTAGGCTTATGGGGACTGTTTACTCGTGGCCTTCCTCTTCGAATAGTCATGATCGGTACCCTTACTGGAGCACAGTGGGTTATCTATGATGCTTTCAAAGTTTTTGTTGGACTGTAAGTTTCATCTGGCTCTGCTTCTACATTCATTCTCTTTAATGAAATGTAGATTTTCTTTCTACATCCTGTACTTCCCATTACTTCCAAGCTTTATACCATCTATTGGCCCTCAGTATCCTTATTGTTGTGATAATGGCTGTACTTCTGCTTTGTCTGCATGTAATGATGGGTTGCATGACATGTTCTTCTTGCAGACCAACTACTGGTGGTGCTCCTCCTCCTGCTGCTCCTGCGCCAGCAAAAGCATAAGGAAATGTCCTGATGATCTCTATACACAAATTGAGTCCCCTTCTTGTAGAAGATCACTGGTAGGTTGCTTGTTTTAGCTAATAGTAAATCAGTATAGCAGAATGGGCTGTCTTCTAGGATGGCATTTGATGCCGGCAGACTATAATCTGCAGGAGGCATCATGGTATCAATTATCATAGCACAATTTTGTTTTCTGCATACATTTTTTGGTTCGGGGAAAAATTATTCGTCGAGTGGACAAGAGTAGACTTCCACTCATAAGCAATAACCTTTGGCATTCTGTATCAGATTAATTTTGTTCTCAGTTTGTAGTTGCACATTATGCAGAGTTGTTCACTTTGCATGAAAATGTAATAATTCTTCTTGTATCATAAGAAACCAGAATTCATCTTACTGAAGAAGGAAAACGGAATAACAGGTAGCCAACGAAGAATTTAAGATTGCATACATATGAAAAAATTGATTTACAAGCTATATTTCCTTGCTACCATCAAACAAAATTTCCCACAAATGTTCAAGTGAAGCTTTAACTGATATTTGTTACCAGGGTACAACTAATATACATTTTCACTGTCCCCTAGCAAAGCAACTAACTTGTGGGATTTATTGGGAATATGGTATCAAATACAACTCTTGCAAAGACATGGCGAACTTCTGGTAGGCTTCCTAAAGCTAATTGCTCATGCTGGATCCTGGTTCCTCGCTTTGGAACAAATCCCTTCTCTCTTCCTCTTCTAACGCATTCAAAAATCTTGCACGCCCTTAAATACAGGGCTAGCGGTATAAGTACCTGCAAACATTGAAACAGCATCAGTCAGCAGGGTTTTCACTAGCCCAACAATTGTAGCAGACAAAGATGCAACATATGTGCACGACTAGGATTGACCAATCAAAATGACTAGGAGGACAGAATTTAGACATCGATTTTCACTTAAAAACAAAAAAGAACACTTAGAATAATCTTATATTAGACTCAAATGAAGCTGGTAAAATAGCTCGCCAAATTTAACCTTGCATTTGACAAAAATAAAATAATGAAAAATCTAAAATCAATTGGTAAGAAAAACTAAGTGAATAAAATGGTCTCTAGGGCTTACAATATCTGAGTATGGTGCCTTAGGGTATTCGGCCATTGCCTTTGAAACAGTATACTCATCAGTCATACAAGTAAGCGCACCCTGAACTGAAGCTGCCAAAAGCTTCACCTCGGCCATTAGTGAATTGGTGTCTAGATCTTGAGCTTCTGATAACTCAAAAAAACTAATATCATGCTCCCTCGAGATCTCCTTCACAATATTTGAGGCCTCCAACAGATCTCCCCCATTGTGAACAGTGAGGCAAAATGCAGCAACAACTAAAGGATCACTTGGTTGATCATAGATTGCTTTATGGAATCCTAATAATGCAACCCTGCAGCCCATATGTTTCATAAGAGCTCATAGCTTGACAAGCATTTTATTTCTGACAAAGAATGAAAAAAGGATATCTTTGCCATGCAGGTTGATACCAGACAAAATATAAGAATTCGCAAAAGAGCAGGGTTGGGTCAAAAAACTTTCTTTCATTCAAGTAATATATTCAAGAAATCTGCACTCAAATTTTCAACAGGGACAGCAGTATTGATATATGAATCTCTGGTTTGGTCCCAGTTTGCTCCTTATCTTACTAGTTTAGAAACATTTAGTTCCTCAACGCTTACATGTTCATTCCCTAAAGATTTTGAAGGTTGCTTTCTCCATATCACCAGCAATCTAAACGTGAGAGGCACCTTCATAAAAAAAGAAATCTGTTTTACATTACTAGAAGTCTGCATATAGAATTAAAAATTGAACTTATTGATTTGTTTAAAATATCTTTGATACTAAATCATAAAGCAAATATCTATAGCATGTAAGATTTAAGCCACTATAGAGTATATTAATCCATCACAGTTAACTTGTAAGCAATCAAACTATAAGCACTCACACAATATATTAACTCTTCCAATAAACATGGTGAAAATCTTACCATAAGCTACTATGACAAGGTCTGTCAGGTGCCAAGTTTTTATCCAGATTGGAAAACAAAGACTGCAAAGGAAAATTAGCAAAGGAAAATTAGCACAACAGATTTCAAATCAAAGTCTTAAAACAATAGCAACAAAACTAATAACACACGCTTTCTCATAAATCCTTGAGGTGGAACTGTAAATAGTAGAAAGACTAGATAAACAGCAGTACAGATAATTAAAAAGCAATGGTAAAGATTTGGCACAAACAAGTATCCAGAAATTGTGAAAACCCAGGATCTTTTCTAGTTAGCACCTCTTAGGAAAAAGAGAGAGCATAGAAGAAAGAGGATATAAACAACCACACAATAAATTGGTCTCTAAGGAATTTGAATTATGCTGGTATTCAGAAGAGGTGACAATGGCATGTCCATTCCACCCCCATTCCATTGTACCCAGTGGACCATAAAATATTTACTGTCACATCACCATCTAGAATTGGAGCAGTTAGATATGTGGACCAAACATGTCAATTGAAAAAGACAAGGAGTTGCAATGAAGCTAGGCAAAGAGACAGCAGAATGAAGTGCAAAATTTCTTCAGTCTATCTCTAGTTGGTGTTTACTAACTTCTCATATCTACAAAATGATCTAAATCAATGTCATCAAGCAAACTCATCAGAAAAGAATGTTAATGGTAACAAAATCAAAAAGTAAATTCTGTTGAAAAGGTAAACAAAAGATCTGAGAATTAGTAAAGAGGAACATTTACCAAAAGCATGTTGGACCTCTTGTCCTTTCTTCGAAAACCACTACGGACAAAATAGGCTGCCTGCACTCTGAAGCAACTTTAGAAACACGCTTTCCCAGCGTAACAGACTAAAATATCTGATCAATTTCAAAATTTATACACCTGAATTGGTAGAAGAATTTCTAAAAGGCCAAATCTCCATAGCAACCTAAATGAGGCTTCTGCAGAACCATATGCCAACATGTAGTTCATCTCCATGAGCAGCCTTCCCTAAAAACATTTGGGGCAATAAACAATTCAACACTATTCATCCTACAAAAGATAGAAATCAAAGACAAACATGACATACCCTATCTAGCCTGAATATTGAAGTTGCCAGCTTTTTGAGAGAGAGAGCTGTCTCCTTAGCAAATTGAAATTGTAAACGAGCAGCAACTCTAACAGCACGAAGAATGCGAGCTGCAAAGCCAGAAAGAGAAATTTTCAACAAAATAAACGGAGAGAAAGGGAAAGAAAGGGATAAATGATGCAGAAGAGTTGTGATAGTCCGCCACTGAACACAAGACAAATATCCAACACACACAAGATAGCAAAATTGGCATTGATGATTGATTGAATGTAAAATGCCCTTCAAATCCAATAGATGGAACCCTAAAGACAATCTCAATGTTACATAAAATTCCAAAAAATCCATACTGGTTCCCGAAAAATGACTTACCGCAATCTTCAGTCAATGAAAATTGAGCAGGAACAATAGTTCGCACCTACAACAGAAAGTAAGATATGAGGACACTATGAAAAGGAAATAAGTAATTGAGAAAATGCAACCTGAGAGATAGATGCACACTTTAGATTTCTTAATATCTTCCATTGCTCCAATGTAGTCATAGATTAATTTTGCATAAGGGTCGTACATCAATCTGCAAAATAGAGAAGGTGGAGACAAGAAAAGAGTTTGGGTAAGGGTCAGATATGAAAAATTAAAAGGAATTTCAAGAAACTTCTCACTACCATCTACATAGCCAAAAGCAACTGCAGCGTTGATTTTTCTGATCTATTTATTATTTCTTAATTAAAATAACAAAGATCAAATCTGTAACCCGTTTATTGTAAAATCTCTTTGCAAGCAGTTTCTCCAGCGAATATAGTCCTCCTTATCACAGCCAACAGGTTTTTCAACAACCAAATTCAAGTCCCTTCCATAATTTCTGCCACATGTCTTAAAGCTTGAAACCTGTATTATTAAGAAAGATCTGATCCATGGAATGAATACATAGTATTTTAACTTCTCAGTATCAAAAATAGTAACAAAATTTAAGGTGTCAAACCTCTACAATGCCATCATCAATGTGTACATGGCAGATAGGAAACCGCTTTCCAACTATTTCACATCTTGAAAATGTTCTCATCACCTGTAAAGTGGGAAAAAACTATCACGGCCCAAACAAGAGTTCTGACGAGCTTTTGATTACATGAATCACAAATAAAAGCAACAAAGGGACTTCAATTGAAAAGCATTTAGAAACTTATTCTTCATAAGTTGAATCCTGTAATCTAGTATATGTAATGATGATTGTCTCATAATAGCAATCCTCAAACCTCCAAAGGTGACTGTTACTTTGTGCGTGTATCCTCTAGTCTGACTCCAAAAGGTGCTTGAAGAGAAATATATATCTTATACAATATATTTATGATTGGTGAGGTACTGGTGACAAGAAAAAAAATCAAAAACAAAAACAAAGGGAAACTTGCAGAGCCAAGACTACTTTTGCATTCTACTCAAGCACCTGTTTATTCTGAAATTTGAAAATAATTCACCACATTTTTTATTGGTAGAATTCAGTGTAACATAAACCAAAGGTGAAGCCACATTCTAATCTGAAATGGAGCATGCTTTTATTATTTTACTATTTATAAAATTAAGAGCCTTTTTTGGGACTGAGAATTTTGAAAAAAGAAGTAACAAATAAAAACATTAGTCTCAGGAATGCAGTTACAATTAAAAATTACACTCACATAACATAAAACTAAGGAAAAAAAGTCCAGAAAAACCTGTTGAAGTTCAGCTGAAGTAATGATATCAAAATCCTTTGGTGTTCTTTTCAAGATAAGATCCCTTACACAACCTCCCACAAGGTAAACTTCAAATCCTACAACAGAATGTTGGGGCAGGTGAGGGATTTTCTCAATCAAAACTAGAAGATGCCTCCAAGTAAAGGAGACTGGAGATTGGGTGTGTTGTTATGAAAATAATACATGACTGTTAACTTGATTATAAAAAAAGAAAGAGATCAAAACTCAAACAGAAACAAAATAAACTGGGAGAAAAAACAAATTTGTACGCAATTCAAAATGTTCAACGATGAATTGAGGGTAACTAAAATCAACCACTAACTTAACCAAAAAATGCAAGAGAAGTAATGAAACATAAATTTATCATCAATTAACTGCCTCGAAAGTATTAACTACAGCTATATGAGAGTTAATTTAAAAAGATCAACACTGCTTGCTCAACCCAAAAAACTATAGTGCTTTAATCTGCTATGTGCTAAAAGTTGACCAGCATCACTGCCAGAATACATACGCCTAGCCAGGAAATCCAATTTCATCATTCCTACCTTTGAAAAACATAGCAGAGAACTTTGATATGGAATGAAGCTGTTATCCTATGCTTGAAAAACATACCAAAGAACTAGCTACCAAACTCAAATCACAGTATCTTAATGTTCATTTCAATTCACTCAACACTTAAAACAAAAAAACTAATCAAAACCCAAAAATGCATAAGTAAAAAAATGGTACTGTACCTTTTCTTTTTAGACCGTTAAGAACCACTCTCGTAGTCCTCGGAATCATTGAATTAGTGATCCCAAGCTCCGAAGAATTCAACTTTTTCCACTGGAACGCTTTGTGGCCATCAGCACCAATGCTTTCACTACCTTCTATCCAAATAAATAAATCAATAAAAAAAATATATTCGGTTAAATATATATAAAAAAAAACAAACAAAACAAAGGACTCAGCATACCCAAAAATCAAGAATCAAACCAATGCCCCCCCAAACAGAAAGCCACTATAAGACTAAAAAACCAATAGAAATGCCACCAACTTTTCCCATTCTCTGCCTCGTCAATTGCTTCCATTGCTGCCGGGCAGCTCAGACTTGCCTACACATTATTAAAAACCCAACAGAATATATAAATAAAAAGAAAAAATTTCTCAGAATTAATGGACTCATACATATAAATTTCAATTTATAAATGCAGGAACTGTACTTTCTGAAGGCAAAAACGGAAAGGCGAGCGGATGAAGAATTGGAGGGGGCGACAGGAGTATCCAAAAGAAGTGGAAATTGCCATTAAATAGGAAATTTTTGGTTTTTTTTAGCGATTCAATTCAAATTGACATTTTTTTTTTTTTTTTTGAGGGGGTTGTGGGGTTGAGGAAGATGAATTCGGGTTTAAGGTTTTAGAAGGGTTTTTGGATTGGAATTTCGATGAGAATTGAGAACGGAGCTGTGCAAAAATAGGTCATTTAATTTTTGAAGAAAATTATGAGACCCAAAAAAAACGCATGAAAAAAAATATTAGAGCAAATAGTAGAATTTGGGCTTTCACATTTTGACACCAATGTTGTTGAGTGGATTTAAACAGGCTTTGGAGTGTGTCTTAACCCATTTAGAGAACTTTAGGTTTGAGAAGTTTCCACAACATGATCTTGAAAAATGGTTCTAATGGGCCTATGAACAGCCAGATTGGACTCAACTAAGGTTTCGAAAAAATTATAACTTTAATTTAATGTGCCCAAAGATGAATTAACATCTACATAATTGTGACTGAATAATTTTTTCCCTCGAGTTTAAAATTTACAAATAAGAGAGATAAATCTACAACTAAGGTTTAGGTATCAATTTATTTGATAAATTCTTAAGAGAGCTCAATTATGGGCTATCTACAAACAAGAGAGCTAAATGAGGTTCATGTTGGGCTAATCTTATTATGGGCCTAATCAATGAACCACCTAGCCACCTAGGATTTAAATTCTCGAACAACCTTTTTTTTTTTTTTTTTTCAAAATTTTTTATTTTATCTATAATTAGGGTGTGTATGGATTGTCATTTTAAAATATATTTTTACTCTTTTTAATATATCTTTTATTTCAACATTACTATTTTGAAAAGCGTAAAAATATATTTTAAAACACAATTTGTATATACTTTTAGTACGTGTGAAAATTTACATTATGAAAGATAAATTCGAAAGTATAAGTAGGGATGTTCATTTTGATCAAAGGATCGGATTGATCTGCTAATCTGATTCAAAATTTCGGATAGGATTGGATAAAAAATCGATCAGATCATTTCAATTCATTTTCGGATTGGATTGGCAAATTGATTCAATTCGATCCGTATTGATCTAATAGATTTCCAAAAATGCCAAACATTAGTTATAAAATATAAATTAGTATTTTTTTGATAATTAAAATAATTCTTTAATTAAAATTAGTTAATTTGTGACAAAATAAAGTAAAATATTTTCATGAAAATACACAAATTAATTTATATGAAAAATACACAAATTAAAAATATTTACATAAAATTTATTTATTATTTTCATATAAAAATAAATAATTTTTTGAAACTATTAATTTCAAATTTAAGTTAAATTACTTAATATTGTATATAAAAAGGAAAGAAAAAAAAGAGAAGATAGATCAAAACTGATCCGATTTGATTCAATTCGAATATCACGATCCACTCGAATACGGATCAGATCAGATCAGATCATTAATTTTAAACATCCCCAAATATAAGGTCTTTTAGTAAGCGTTCTTCCCTTCTCAACATTGTACCCTCTAGTCCATAATCATCTTTGGCAGATAACAATGTGTAGTCCATACAGAATAGCAGCAAGAAAATTGATGAACTAAAATATTACCCCTTTTGTCCTAAAAAAAAGGATTTTTAAAACTTATCTTTGTATATATATATAAAAAGTATACTTTAAAAAAGTTTTTCTCATATTAACTTTATTAATAATGATAATTTATGATCTAAAGTTAAAAAATAAAAATAAAAATAAAATTTAAGACACAATAAATGTGTATATAATTTATAAATATATTTTATAATAAAAAATTTGTATCCTCTTTTTGGACAGTTGTATTCACTGAGTACTAACATATGTCCAAGAGGGTCACCTTCCCCCAGTTTTGTCGTTCATACTTTGTCATTTCCGACTGCTATTCGTCCACGATAAAAAGAAAATGAAAAAGCGAAGTACAAGTTGTCCTCCCCAAAGAGACAACTACTCAAACCTTTTTTCATTCCAAATGAAAATATTTTTCTCTATATTCTTTCAACGTTTCATGCGAACTTTTTTTCCCCCCAATTACCTCAACAATATATTATTACTCTAACTTAGAGTACAAATTTAATCCATAAGGAATTAGAGGGAAATAACCAATTCCAATACACCATAGTATTTCTGTTAAATTTAACATGCAAAACCTAAATTTGAGCATAAAACCATCACTGAACAGCAACATCAAAGGGCGGTTGATACTTGATAGCTACAGAAAGCCACTCCAATAGTTCCAAACGTATTCAAAACCGCATGCATTCCGCGTATAAAGATAAGATAAGCTGTGCGTGCATGAGAACAGGAAATGACTGCACGAGATTGATTTAATCTTTTGTGACATTTTTTTGTGTGTTTTTCAAGCTTGATTACTTGCCTTTTGGCTACATTTGGAGGCAGTTTCATAGAAGAAGCGTTTGTCGCCACGTTATAGTCCCATCGGCATGCACTAAGTTTACCAATGTTCTTTACGGGATGGTGACAAAATACCTGTTCCTTTCTTTCTCCATCAAATATATATAATCTTGCCTCCATGTTCATTCAAATGAAAATAGGTAAATCTGTATATGATTTTGTTGGGACCAATTTTAACAAACATCTATGATGCGTGCTTGTAAATTCGTTACGATTCTACGCTGCAGAATGGACGTGTAAGAGATAAGATTTATAATGTTTTTTCACCTAGTATCTATACCTAGTGTTTCGTTAGAAAATGAAGATTAGGGCATCAAATGATCGAGCTTCCCTCTCAATTGGATAAGGATTGGTAGCCAAATGCATAAACAAAAGATATGATTCTAGTTGAAAATATTGAATAAAGTGGATTATGAGGGCGACCTGAATGAATTGAAATTGTCTAGGTATGCATGTACGGGCAGTCCAATAGATTTAGAAGATATGAGATTAATTGCATATCAAATTTCATTTTCAAAGAGAATTCTGGGCTCTTGTGGCAAATAGTACGAGTGTAGTGACAGTTGGATGCAAAGCTATTAGTCACTGGTGTCCATGTCCATATAGATAACTGGATTTATGCAATGTAGGTTGCAAGAGTTGGATTCCAAATTCCCTTCATTTATTTTGTCCTGCGGGTAGTTTTTGGTACCGGTACGCATCTGCGAAAACATGGTGGGACAAAACTTGCAAGTGAAGACAGAATTATCTCTGCGTTTCACATGATCATTTGGGAAAGGAGAATGAAAAGAAAAATAATAATAAGAAAGGAGGATTGTATTGTGATTATTTTCAAGGTTGTTTAAGAACAAAGAAATAAGAATAAAGAATAAATGGGATACAGAAGTTAATATAGTTCGACTCGACAATTCAAGTTTACGTTCACTACAAAAAAAATGATGATATTATAAACAAATTCGGAGATTATAAAGATTTTCCAAACCTTTAGAAACACCCCATCTCCCACTAATCTTGTATATATTTTCTCACCTTAGAAATAGAGAGTAGATATTTGAAAGAAAACTTATCACTTGTTAGGAAGGTTTTACACATGGGGAGTCCAATTAGAGCGGTCTAATAAGTGGTAACAAACCAAAACTCACTAACTTAAATTTCTGAATTCAGGTGGGCTCCTACTACTTATTGAGCCACTCTAGTTGGGCTCCTCATGTATAAAACATTTCCAATAAGTAGTATTAGAGTTGGAATGTTGGATTATTCAAGGAAACAAGTGGCATCGAGCCAGAATATTGGACTATTGGGAAGTAAGTGATTCCTCTTCTGATTGGACCAGATTTTGTAGGGGACTCGTGGACAAGTAGGTTTGTGATACCAGTTTACTACTTGCACTGATACTAAATGGGTCCATGGTAAAGAGATGAATTTGTTGGAGTAAGGATTAGGCTTGTGAGAGAGTAAATTTTAATGTGGTAGTGTATCTATGAATAGAGGAGGTTTATTATATTCATAGATACTATCTCACATTGAAAAATTAAGAAAACTGGAGCATCTAATAAGTGGTAAGAAACCAAAATTCACTAGTTTAAATTTTTGAATTCAAGTAGGCTCCTACTATTTATTAGACCGTTCTAGTTGAACTTTTCATGTATAAAACCTCCCCAACTGACTGCTTTGTCTTTGTGAGAGAACTATGAAACTTGATGAATAGTCTTTTATTATTATTATTTTTTTTGGGTGACATTAGCAGCACCGTCGATCTAATCTCTGACAATGTGAATCATGAAATCGGAGTGTTAAAATCAATATCTCTCATCAATTTCCTAAAACATTTGATCGAACTAATAAAATCTTTAAATCAATTCATTCATTGTCAATTGGTTTTGAGTTGGATTTTCAAGTTTTCTAACGGGAGTCCAGCTTGATAAATCAATGACCTGGGCATCCACATAGCTCAATGTACAAACCCATCAATTTATTACATTAGGCGTCAATGTCCAAACCCGTCAATTCCTCATTTTTGAGAATACATATTTAGTTTCTATGTTTTACAATACACATCAATTCTCTAGCCCAAATGTTATTTGCTAATTTGCTACATTTAAATGGGTCTAAACTTATATTATATCATTTTGTAATTTGTTTTTTCAATACAAAGTATCAAATATCCCTTACTTAAAATTAAAAAAAAAATTGCAATTTTCCAAGACCCCTTTTTGGTTTTAATTTTTGTATCCTTTATTTTTATATCTTTATCAATTATCTCGAAATCATGAATTGAGTTCGAAGAGACATGAGTGAGAGAATCTCACGTCATAGACCAAAGGCGCATTACAATACTAGCTAAGATTTAACGTAAAGCACTAATAACGTGCATGCTAAAAAGAGGGCTTGAAAAAATTGAAGATATTTCCTTTTATTTTTTTTTCAGAAACAATCGATAAATTTTATTGCAATAGCAATAAGTACAGAACCAAAAAGGCTAATTGGCTTTCGTGGTGGTGGATGTAACTAACCCCATGAAAAGAAAGCCTCCAAAGAGGAAAAGATCTCCAAAGAGAAAAAATTACGACTACAAAGGCTCAAAGGGCCTACAAAAGCGACCATGAGGGTCGACAAATACACCCGACTAAATTGGGACAAACTACCACTAGCCCTACAAACTAGGTTGCTGGTTTAAATGACACACCGAAAGACGCACACGTTAAAAAAAATTGAGACTTGAAGCTCCTAACTCTCAGCCTATGCCTCTAGGGGTAATCCTTGCGAACGTTGAATAGTCTGACGACTATCATCGCACACAGCGAAGAATCTACAATGCAAAAAAAAAAAAAAAAGCTACAGAGCGATTTAGGTGCAAATCACACCTCCATTCGCCCACATATGTTCCAAAAATTTGGCCGCACCTAGTAAAAGTGAGAAAAAATCATTTAAGATATTTCCTTTTATGCCTAACTAGATTTTTCTATAGATTCATTAATAGGGTATTAAGATTTTATCCTTCCATTTTTCTTCCCTGTCTTTATCTTTATAGTTCTTGTTTTTTCTTTCCTCATTGATTTTTTGGTAGAAATTTCCTCCATATTTCACGCTCTATCGTACAAATCAACCATATCAAAACGATTGCGTAGCCTTCAATTCAATCCACTGACCTTTTGTTTGCCATATTTCGTCTCCGTCTTTGTTGGCCATATTTGTTTCCATTTTAAATGAACAAACCATATATATCATGCATGATCTTGACTGAAGTCTCTTTCGCAATTTGAGTTGGCAAGAGCTGGCAGCGCTTTGAGAAGACTGTAGATTATGGCGACTAATGCAATTGACTTGCTGGGTTAGTTGCCCTTGTTCACTGTCTTGCTTTAAATGTAAGGGTCATTAGCTTCTGCTCATCGTGGATTTGTGAACGCAATCGTTTTGCATGAGAGTCGTCCATTTTTGCAAAATGATGCTATCAATCAACTTCATTAGGTTTTTAGGTTCCTTAAATTTTGGCTTTTATCGTAAAAGGAAAACTCGAATGATGGTTTGGTTCAATTGAAATTAGGAGAAAAGAATATACATATTAGGGTTGGACTTGCGCAAGTTATCATCAACACAATGTGTCTTAGTTAGTATCATTATTGTAAGATCGTACAGGGGGCTAAAGTTTGAGACTTGATGACATATATGTGGAGGTTAACAACCAAAGTCCTATTGAACAACAGTGGAAAGTATAGCAAGCACAAAATGGTGAAAACCCTCGTAGGACCAGAATATATATAGGATTTGGTTGGTAGGAAAGTAAAATTATGTAAGAATATGATTTTTCATAATTTAATTCAGAAAAAAATGAATACATTTCTAAAAATTTTGAATTTTAGGAATTTAATTCTAAAGATTCTGAATACTTTACTTGTATTTGGACAGAATATACATATCTATAAATAACATTCATAATGTACTTTGCTTGTAAAACTTAATCTTCATAATGTAAACATAAAGCAAGATTTTCAAATAAATAATTTATCACAAGCAATTAAATCGTAAAAATTGTGTACATGATGCGGAAGGCATAATTTTAAGAAGAAATTGAGAAATACCACCACTTTTGTCAAAATTGGTATCTCTATCTTCACCCTCTCACTGTCACAGACGATATGATGGAGATGATTTTCTGTAATCCTAATAGATAGAGAGATGACCAATTTATATATCTTTAGCCTTTAATTTGGTACATCCATTAAATACCCAAATAAACAATTGAGATTTGTTCAACTATTAAATAGGTAGTAGGAGCCAATTAGGAATCTATAATTATATTAATATAATTATTAATATACATTCATTAAACCCAACAATTCGGGCCACATTCTAACATTCTCCCACTTGCCTCGATACTTCAATTCTAATTTAATAATATAAACATTAAGTGCGCAAAACAAATCTCTTGAATATCTTCATAATTTACGTCAACATAATAAATAACATAATGTGGGTTATGCCGGTTATACACTTTAACATTGCATACTCCCTTCCATATACTACTACACTAGTAATTTATCATGTCCAGTATCATAAGTGATATATAAATATCATCATAAGTGATATATAAATATCATAAAAGTCTACAATAATATATTATATACACATTTATTTCTTATTTAATAACATTGTGTATACACAATCAAAATAAACAAGAAAAATTGCCAATATGTCAGAAACTCTTTATTGAGTTCAAGAGTGTTAAAATATCATTGTAGGCAGTCATCAATACAACCAATATCCATCTTTTAAACATGTTCCTTAAATGTCTTTGGTTGCAAGCCTTTAGTTAGAAGATCTGCAATCCCGAGATTCGTTCTAATATGTTCAATACACACTTTTTGTTTTTGAACTTTATCCTTTATGGCAAAATATTTTAACTCCATATGTTTAGCACTTCTAGAGTATTTATCATTCTTAGAGAAGAAAACTACTGCAAAATTATCACAATTAATTTTCAACGGCTTAGTAATGGTGTCGACAACCCTAAACTTTGAAATAAAGTTCCATAGTTATAATATATGGATTGTAGCCTCAAAACAAGTTACAAATTCTGCTTCCATAGTGGATGAAGCAACGACAGATTGTTTGGCACTGTTTTCATGAAATTGCTCATTTTGCTAAAAGAAACAAATAACCAAATGTTAACTTTCTACTATCAATGAATCCAACAAAATTTGAATATGAGTATCCAATCACTTCTAATGGATTAGATCTTTTATACATGAGCATATAGTCCTTTGTTCCTTTAAGGTATCTTAATACTTTTTTTACAGCTTTCCAATGATCCATACCAGAATTACTTTGATATCTGCCTAGCGTTCCAACCACGAAACTTATATCGAGTCTTGTGCATGTTTGCAAATACATTAAACTACCAACAATAGAAGTATATAGAATAGATTCTATTTCTTTACGTTCCACATCATTCTTTGGGCATTGCATAAAAATAAATTTATCGCCCTTTTGTATTAGGACAACTTCTGCAGAATATTTGTTCATATTAAATCTCTCAAGAATTCTTTCGATATATTCTTTTTGAGACAATCCTACCAGTCTTTATGATCTATCTTGGAATATCGAAATTCTTATAAAAAAGGATGCCTCTTCCACATCTTTCATTTCAAAATTCTTAGAGAGAAATTCTTTAGTCTTATGCAACATGCCTAAATCATTAGTAGCAAGTAGAATATCATCAATATATAGAACTAGAATTACAAACTTACTCTCACTGATTTTTCGATAAATACATCGATCAACAGTATTTTCTTCAAAATTGAAAGTTGTTATGGTATCATTAAACTAAATATACCATTGTCAGGAAGCTTATTTAAGTCCATAAATTGACTTCTTAAATTTACACACCATATGACCATTTCCTTCTATAGAAAAACCTTCAAATTGATCCATATAAACTTTCTCCTCGACATCTCCATTCAGAAATGCAGTTTTCATATCTATTTGATGTAGCTCTAAATCAAATTGAACCACTAATGCCATAATTATTCTCAACGAGTTTTTTTTTGAAACAGGTGAAAAAGTCTCTTTGTAATCAACGCTATCTTTTTTAATATAGCCCTTGGCAACGAGTCTGACTTTATATCGTTCAATATTGCCATTCGAGTTATGTTTGGTCTTAAAAACCCTTTGCATCTGACTCGTTTAGATCCTTCTAGCAAATCAACGAAATCCCAAACTTTGTTTTGTGCCATTGGGTTCAACTTATCTTTTATAACATCAATCTATTTATCAGACTTATCACTTTCTATGACTTGTGAAATGAAATAGGATCCTCATAAATGCCATAACCAAATTCTGACTCTTGCAAATAACCACATAATCATCGGGAATAGCTGACATTCTTGTCCTTATAGGTTTATTCAAAGCTACTCTATATGGTTCATTAATGTTAGTTGGTTGCAAGTTCGTTTTTTCATGAGGTGCTGCTTCATTCAAATATTGTCGAGGATCATTTTGCTCTTCCAATACTGGATTAATATTTGATAAAGATGTGGATATTGGAGCATTTATAGGTGATGGAACATTAACCCTTACTTCATTAATATCCACAATATTTTTTTTCAGCACTCCTGCTAACTTCTCTATTTTCAATAAATTGGCATTAGCAGTTTCAACAATTCTTGGACTATGGTTTGGACAATAAAATCTATACCCTTTAGATTTCTCTAGGTAACCAATAAAGTAACCACTAATCGTTCAAGAATTTAATTTCTTTTCATGTGGATTATAAACTCGTGCTTTTGTTGAGCAACCCCAAACATGTAGGTGCCTCAAACTAGGTTTCCTTCCAGTTCATAACTCAAAAGGAGTTTTAAGAACTACCTTACTAGAAATCCTATTTAGCAAATACACAACAGTTTTCAGTACATGCATCCATAGTGTTTTGGGTAATGAGGAATTACTCATCATACTCCTAACCATATCCATTAATGTCCTATTGCGCTTTTTTGCAATACCATTTTGTTGAGATGTGTCTGGCATAGCATACTGTACACATATGCCATGTTTCTCAAGAAACTTTGCAAATGGACTTAAACATTGTCTTGATTCATCATATTTTCCATAATATTCATCACCTCTATCAGACGGTAATATTTTCACTGTTCTATCTAATTGCCTTTCAACCTCCTTTATAAACACCTCAAGAGCATTTACAACATGAGATTTTTTTTTTGTTAAGCAAATAGATATATCCATAATGTGAAAAATCATCTATAAAGGTGATAAAGTACTTTTTCCCACCAATTGATGAAGTATCAAAAGGTCCACATATATCAATGTGTATAATTTCAAGGAGTTGAGTACTTTTTGTGGCTCCTTTCTTGCTATATTTGGTTTGATTTCTCTTAATGCAATCCACACATATGTCAAGATCAATAAAATCTAAATTCAAAAGAATTTCGTTCTTTACTAAATTTTCTAAGTTTTCTTTGGATCATGACCCAAACACTTATGCCACAAGTAAACAGAATTATCATTCATAATGCTACGTTTAATTCTAGCAGTATGATAAATAGAAAATAGAGATTCCAAAAAATTAACATCAAGTTTCAATTTATATAAACTATCCATAAGAATTCCAAAACCAATAATGGAATTTTGTTTACATAAACTGAAACAACCATGTCCAAACTTAAGAGTAAACCCGCTTTTATCAAATTTTGAAACAGAAATCAAGTTTTTAGAAATTGAAGGTACATAGAGAGTTTGCATTAGATCCAAGTGGTGATCAGTATCTAACACTAAACTATAAGTCCCTATGCTTTCAATTGGGACCTTCTTACAATTTCCCATGAATAAAAAATTCTCAATTGGGTTTATGGTTTGGATTGTAAGGAATTCATTTCTCAAATTGGAAATATGAATAGTAGCACCAGAATGAAGCCATCAAGTATTTGAAGGAACTTCAGTTAAATTTAGTTCGGAGCATACAAAAAGATTAAATGTATCTTTATTTCCGAACCAAACTTTACTTTTCAGACAATCTTTTTGATAATGTCATTCTTTCTTATAGAAGTGACACTTCTCTATCTTTCGTTTCTTCTTATCATCATCAATAGTAACCTGTGTCACTTTAGCAAGTACTATTTTCTTAAATTTCTTGGCCTTTGGCTTATGACTCTTACTAGCTCCTTGGCCCACAATGTTAATAGAATGAACTCCTTGATTCTTTAACCTTGTTTCATCCTGAATTAGCATACTGGACAATTCATTAATATTCCACTTGTCCTTAATAGTGTTATAATTAATTTGGAAATTTCCAGATTTAGGAGGTAACGAGTTCATAATGAACTGCACTAAGAAGGAGTCATCAATTGTCACACCCAGGGTCTTCAATTTTACTACAATATTTGTCATCTAGAGGACATATAGCTGTATGCTTCTCAACCCATCATATTTCATGGTTGTGAGCTTAGCCATTAGCATACCAGCGAGAGACTTATCATCAGAACGAAAACGTTCTTTTACAAGTTTAAGGAATTCTTTAGCACTTATAGTTTGTGAAAGAGTAGTCTTAATGTTGTTAGCAATCGTCATTCGCATAAAATTAAGACATAATATGTCAGACCTTTCCCATGTTTTATAGTTTGATTTCTCAACCTTACTGCTTGTGTTTGTAATAGCAGCAGGTTTTTCTTCTAATAGTGCTAAATCAAGATCCAAAACACCTAAATGGAAATTGACTTGTTCGCACCATTCAGAGAAATTTAAACCATTAAATACAGCAACAGAAGAGGCATGCGAATGGAGGGAAATAGCTGCAAGTACATAAATGCTCAATAAATTATCGAATTCAAATAATTAAACATTTAAAATATATTGCAGGCTTCCTTTGGGTAAGCTCAACAATATATTATCATAAATTTAATGCCATGCAAACTTTATTAAATAATTAAACAAGCCTCATCAAATAAAATAGTATCTTTGGATACACAAAAATATTTGACAAGTAAGTTGATTATCATCCATAATGTTTATTAGTCATAGAATATTAATTTTATCTTTGGGTAAAATTCTAAAATTCTATCAACTAATAAACATCACTTATTCATATAATTACAATAATAGGCATTAATATAATATGAATAAATGACTCTAACTTACTACATGACACAAATTTTAATTAATTAGTTTGGCCACTTTGGTGACTAACAAACTAATCCTTTATATTAATATCATATGTAAATCTAACAAGTCGCGGGAATTTTAATATTAATATTCCCAAAATCATAATATAACAAGAAAATAAAATATATCATAATATTCCATAAAAGAAATAAAAACATAATAGATAACATAATTGCCATAAATTTTGGCATTAATTGAAAAATTATATGGCTATCCAGTTTTATTTCTTGTCATTGAAGTACCTAAATCAAGACAAATTTTGATTGTCTTGTGGTTGTTTGTTATAGTCTCAAGTGAATTTGAACCTTTGAATTAGTTTGATTTTTGTCAAAGGGATGAAATAAAACTAAAATATCAAATTTGATGATTTAATTAGAATTTTTTGAACATCGAAAACCAAATTAATTTTGAAGACAATTGATATTACTATTGGCGCTTTTTACCCCACACCTTATTACCACAATGTGTCTCACTGAATCCTCCCTGTCCGAAGTTCATGTTAGGTCCAATGCTCGCTAATTACTAGAAAGCCATTGAAATATGGGATCCAACAATAATTGAAGTCCCACTGAACAACTGCCATAACCATGATAAAGTGGTGAATTACCTTGGAGGAACCTATAATGGGGTTCAACTTGCACTGTACATATCACCAAAATGAGTCTAGACTAACACCTTAATTTGTAATAATGTAGAATGTTAAAAAAAAACAAAAACCTAGGTTTCAAATTGGGATAAAAAATCCAGCTATCGAACCAACCTGAAGTCAACTAGGATAAAGGTTTTCAAATTTTTTTTATTCCAAAAAAATGAACTTTTACAAAAAACTACGAAGTACTAATAGCTCGACCAATTATTGCCATCGTTGTCCTGATCGTGATGGAGTTCTCATTCTGAATTCAGGTTCCCTATTTTATCCACCCACGGCCCCTGGTTCATGAGGGATTTTTTCTTTTAAATTGAAAGCTGTAGAAACAGAACGTGACCATCCAGCTCAGGGATGAAGCACATCACAGGGTGGACAGCATCCGACATTTTAGCTTGATTCATTGTTAGGATAATACTTGTGACCTAATGCTGGCTTGTCCTTCAAACGCACTCGTTCTTTCATCATAATTACAAATTGTCTTTTGTGCCAATTAAGTCATCTACAAACGGTACGAGTAGAAAACCTAAGACAAACAACAATTCGTTGGCAATTCTAGGTTTTAATTACTAATTGACTTGAATAAATAGATGGGTCCAAAAATTATTGTTAGACTTAGAAGGCAAAAGAAGTTTTAATGCTATGTAGTACGTATGTTGGAAAACATTTTTTGTGTGCATGTCACCAAAAGCATTTTTTTTTTCTTTTTGGATACACTTATTTTATTACAACTGCAAAAATTTGCAACTGAGAATACACTTATACTATTACAATAACTGCAAAAATCTGCAACTACTGAAAATCGAACACCTCTCTATTACAACAACGGTAGATTTGTAGATCACGGAGGAACTTGCGACCTATCTATTACAACAATGCAGAAATCTACAGCTTCTGAAGGTCAAATTTGTGACCTCTAGCATGGGTGTGTAAAACTTCAGCCTCTGCATCACTAGCTCGTCCTCCCAAAAGTTAAAAGATATTATAGATTGAAAAACTTCAAACTAATGAATAAGGGCTTATGGGAGTCAACTTAGTCCACGGTACTTGTCTTTTCATCTGCAACGTTATTCATGCATGCACATCTGGCGTGTATTACAAAGATGCCATTGTGTATATGGTAGACTTGAGTTACAAAGAATTTCTTTATTTTTCCAAAAAACACTGATTAAATGTATGCCATGTTAATCAATTTGAGACTTGGTCTGGATGGATTAATTTCTTTTTTCTCCTTTTTCACCACCCAACTCACAATTAATCAAAGTCTATGATGTGAATAATTTTTTTTTTTTTTGACTCTATGTGTGATGATCTTTCTTGTTCTTTTCTGTCAGTCTTTTCGGTTTTTGATCTTTACACTACATGTATATCTCGACGCGAACGCCTTACCTAAACGTTGAAAGAAATGATGTAATGTGTTTCTGACCGACCTGTCCAACACTATTTGGTTTGATTTAGACAAATCCTTATTCAAATACTTTGAATACTTTTTCTTACAGCTAGTAGGTATGAACATAAAACTTGTTCCCTAGTCAATTTGATGCGACAAGAAACGGATTGTAAACCATTTTTATGACCAGCGTATATATAAGTTCAGTTTTATTTATCTTTTGCCATTGTTGATTTGCAAATGAGATAATCACATATTACCATCCTTGGCATTACCAAATGTTGTAGCCTTTCAATCGCATGGTATTTATTTGTTTGAGCACCCAAATCCATGCAACACCATGCATGGCCAGCAAAAGTTGAATGCATAGACTTCAATGAGTCTAAAAGAGTACCAAAAATTCTATGTTCAACGCATCTGAGTTAATAATTAATGGTAATGTACGTACTACTCGTGAAAGAAGGTTCATGAATCTCTTTGAAATATATCACTACAAATGAGAGTAAATATATAATTTTAGTCATGGCTTTCCCATAAAAAAAATGACAGAATTATTGTACACACAGAACTGCTCAAGTTAAGGTTTCTTTGCTTGCAATTTTGAGACAAAAACAAAGTTGTAGCCCCGCAGCAGACATTTTCAACCGTGGAAGCACTGAGTTGACAATTCATGTAGTAATTCGGATGTCAATTGAGACCATATTATCGGTCTCGTTTTCGAAGCATTACTAAAATGGACCATATATACCTGATTTGGAGTAGAAAAATTACGAAATTTCCGTCAAAATGATAATAATTAATGTTTGTGTGAGTGAATTAGGTTATTGTTAGGAACTTGTCACGTAATGAAACACAAAAAGAGTCCACAATAGTTATTATTATATAGATTGAAATCCAATTTAGATTTAAAAATATAAGTTAGTAGGTTTTGAAGATATTATTTAAGTGCTTTGCACTTTTATGTGAATTGACTTGGGATTGATGCACCTATTCATGAATTTAATAATTTTGTCTTGAGTTTCCGTATCAAATCTAAATTCCAACTAGTTCCTTTGATCTCTAGAACCATTTGGCCGATCATCGGTACTCTTTTGCAAGCTTACATTTTTGTTTGCACAGAAGAAAAAGATTTAACCCAATAAAATAATCTAAAATATAACACTAAAATATAATTTACCTATACGACACACAAACTTGTTAAAAACTAATCCAATAGTTTAGGCTATTGGTTTTGAATTTTAATACCATATGTTATAAATTTATCACGAGAAGCAAATATACAAAAAGCACATAATAACCACCAATAAATAAGTTGAAATTCAATTTGGACCTAAAAATTTAATCAAGTAGATTTTGAACTTATCTCACTTATTAAGTACTTTATAGCTTTTTGAATCCAGCACAAGTCCGATGCATTATCCATGAACCTTAATTATCAATAATTTTTAAGAATTGGACTTATCTCGGTATATGTTTTGTTGTGGAATTCGGTTTAAATTTTTTGGAAACTAACTTTACTTCCAACTCATTTATAAAGAATCATCAAATAAGAGTTGGAATTGTTTGAGAAAATTTATAAAATTTTAACCAAATGTTAGTATATAATGTATTGATTGAATTCGAAAATAATTTCAATTTTTATATAAAAACAAACACATAGAAAATGTTAGGTTTATAGATAAAAGAAAAGTATATTTTTACTTTAGTTTAAAAAAGAAAAGAAAAGAATTAATGAGTTAGCGTAATGTGAATTCTATTAGTTTAAAAATGAATTAGAATATCACTAACTTACTGGGGCCATGGACTTCGGACAAATTTAGGGGGTGCTTGGCTGGAGGATATGGGAATGGATGATGGTGATTGATGATTGGTTAGTTGATTGAAAAAAATAATTCTAACCACTTGAAAAGACATTTCATTTCCTAATAATTATTTTAATTATTTTAATAATTAATTAATACTACTTAATTATTAATTAATTATTAATTATTATAATTAATGTAAATGAATTTATTATTAACTTATTATTATTAAAAGTAATAATAAATTAATTAATCAATATTAATTTAATTAATCATTCATTTACTCAATATTATTAATTAATCAATCTCATTTTATTAATAGTAATTATTATAATTAATGTATAATTAATTTATAAATATTTAATTGATAATATTAATTACTTGCTAATTATTACTAACTAATTAAGTAACTAATACTAATTAATTAATTCATATTAGTTATTATAATTAATACTAATTAATTAACTAATACTAATTAAGTAATTAATATTAATTATTATAATTAATATAAATTGATTTATTATTAACTTATTAAGTAATTAAATTAAGTATAATAAATTAACTAATTAAGATTAATTAATTAATAATCATTCATTTACTTATAATTAATATGAATTAATCTCATTTACTAATATTAATTATTACAATTAATATTAATTAATTACTTAAGATTAATTTAATCAATAATATTTTTATTAATAATTAATTTAATTTAATATTATAATAAATAATTAACTAATAATAATTAATTAATTAATACTAATTATTACAATTAATTTATAATCATTTCCATTCCCTATTACAAACCAACCACCATTATTAGTAATCATTCCCATTCCCCAACACAAACCAACCAGCAGAATTATAATGAAAGACCCCACTATCATTCCCCACTACTATCATTTCCATTACCTTTCCCATTCCCCTCCTCCAGCCAGGCGCCCCCTTAGTCAAATCACAGATGGATTCACCCTTTTTTGAATATGATTGCGTTGAGAATTCAGAATTTGTTTAGGTAAAGAATTTATATACTCCGCGTATTTCTGTCTGATGTTAAAGAATAGGTATGAAGAGAAGAAAAAATTTAACCCTTTTTTCCTTTTCTTTAAGCACTTCATATACTATGATAAATCTGTGAATCAAATGAAATAACATTTGAATAAAATTTTAGGAAAACCAATTAACATCAAATTCATAATGCATTGGAAAGGCCAGCATGAAGGCTAGCTAGATGACTTCCAGAATGAACAAAATATGAAATGCTTCTTATTTATAACTCATTTTAATGCTTCTTATTCACGGCTTCAGCCTTTAGTCGCCTTAACTCTCTTCGCCTTCAATTGATCAAACTAGGTTCAAGAAAATGAGCTCCTAAGTCCTAAGTATGTTCTATTTGGTTCTTGTCTTTTGCCGCCCCTTCCTCTCAATTTCTTAGAGTGATTTTTGAAATTCGTTGACGCCTGTGAGTTGAGAAATCCAGCAACCGTTTCTCCTTGTTCACCTCTCATCTCCAATTAAATCCACCGCCAATTCCTTGCCCCAATTTTTACCTATCGACACCCATTTGTGAGCTGAAAAGCCTAAGAAATCGAATTGATAGCACCACCACTATCTTCTGTTTCTGGCCCTAATTTTTGCGAGACCTAGGATTGTAATTGTAGCACCACCACCATTTGTTCTCCTCTTCCTCAAGTATCTACTGCAAGTTTTTTTCTTTTTTTTTGGGTTCCCATGCCAAGGTGTTTCGGTTCCTGCTCTTGTGCTCATGTTTGGTTCTTTTGTTCTCCTACTTCGGTTCTTGCTCTTGTACACATGTTTGGTTTTTTTTTTTGGAATGGATTGGCCCAAAGCATTTGGTCATTTTTTGTTCTAGTTGTTTTGTGAACTGTTTTTGCTAGTTTTTTCAGGTTGTTTGATTGTTTCTGAATCTGGACTGAGTTGAATTGGCGGACTGAATTGAATTGGCCTAGATGTCGATTGATTTTTCATTTCTTCTGATTTTTTTGGCTGAATTACTAGACTGAAGTCTGAAGTATAATGCGACTAATTTTTTTGGTTTTTTTTAATTGAATTGGATTGAACTTGAAGTAGATGTTGACTAATTTTTTAAGTTTTTTTTTTGGGTTTTTTCTGGATTGAATTGGCCTGAAACATTTCGTTATGTGTCTTTCTGGTTAATTTTTTGATTGTGTTTGGATTGATTTTATGGTTTTTTCTGATTTTTCTGGACTGATATATTGCGACGAATTTCTTGATTTTGTTTTGATTTTTTCTGGATCGAAGTAGAATGACTGAATGAGACTGATTTTTTTGGTGTTTTTCTAGACTGAATTGGACTGAACTCACTGAAGTAGATAGCAACTAATTTTTCTAGCTTTTCTGGACTGGATTGGTTTGAAGCATTTGGCTGTTTTTGGATTGAATCTTCAATTATTTTTGGCTTTTTTCTGGATTGGATTGGTTTGTAGCATTTGGCTTTTTCTGGTTGTTTCTGGATTGTTTTGGTTGTTTCTGGACTGAACTGAATTGGCGAAGTGTTGTGACTGATTTTTTTGTCTTTTTTCTAATATTTTCTTGGCTGAACTGGATTGCAATAGAATGCGACAAATGCTTTCAGTTTTTTTTTGGATTGAATTGAGTATTGGACTGAAGTAGATGCCGACATATTTTTCTAGGTTTTTTCTGGTTATTTCTGGATTGAATTGGCCTAAAGCATTTATCTATGTATTTTTAGTGTTCATTTTCTGGTTGTATGAGCGTTTTGTTTTTCTGGTTCATTTTGTGGTTTTTTTGGACTGATTTTGGGGTGTTTTTTTAGTTTTTCTCGACTGAAGTGTTGTGAGTTGTGACTGATTTTTGGTTATGTTTTCTAATTTTTTTGGATTGAAGTAGAGTGCGACTAGTTTTCCTGGACTAAAGTTTCTGGACCAAAGTAGACTGAAAAATAGACACAATCTCCAATCTAACTGAAGGAGATGACATGTAATTTGTGTAAAAATATTCATATTGTTAAATTTGAGTTGTACTTTAATTTTTTAAACAATTTAATGTTTTAGCTTAAACTTGTCTATTTGGATGTGAAATTTTTCATGTTTTGATGATTTAAGGTGCATTATATATTTTATTTTGTGCTATTATTATTTTGTGTAGAGTGTGGTTGAATGATTGAATGATTCAATAATAGATATTTGTTATTAAATAGGATTTGGACAAAATTCAGAACACATATATATTGTATATTTTATATTGTTGATATTTTACAATTTAACATAAATAGACAATTTATTTTTGTGAAAAAATTAGTGTAGGTGATAAAATATGAATAATTAAACTTATTTTGATCATTTTTTGTAGAATCTTACAATCTTACGATCGGATCTCGCTACCTCAAATCGATTCTACGTAAAATTCTGATCATGTGAACTATACACCCCATTTAATATGTAAGAAGCACATACAGTCTTCAAAGGCAACAGTAAAAGAAAAATAATTTCAACATATATAGGTCCTACTATTTTTTTTTTCTTTTTTGAATTTGTGTTTGTCTTCTTTCTTTTTCATTGCTAACGGTCTCCAAAATGAGGGGCAAAAATTGTAGGCCTAATTTAAGAACTTGAGCAATTCAACTTCTCCACCAATGATTTGCTCAACACAAATTGACTAAATGATACGTGAACATATTGGCAGAAATTGTGCCAACTGCCAAGCAACGAATTGGCAGAAATTTCACCGAAGTTTGCGGCTACGGATGAATGGTATTTTAAAATAATGTTTTATTTTTATTATATTTTTTATTTTAAAATACTTTTTACGTAAGTGAAAAATATAAAAATATATTTTAAAATAATTTTTTATTTTTATTTTTATTATATTTTTTATTTTGAAATATTTTTTACGTAAGTGCAAAATATAAAAATATATTTTAAAATACTTTTTAGGCATAATCACAGCCCAAAGCCAGCCTTTTGGCACGGCTGTTGCGGTGAATCTGCGGCTGAAATCTGCGTTTTCAGCCTATATACGCAAATCTACATGTGCTTTGCATCTCCTTCTCCAGGTACTTTTAATTCTTCTCATTCATCATTGCTTTTCCAAATTTCCAACTGTAACAGATAAGACCCATGCATGCAACGTGTTTCTTTTTATTGGACTACTTTTTCTTTTTTCCACTATTTTTTCCTTTTTTTTGTTTTTCAATCAATTTGGGAACAACCGGCACATTAATTTTTCATTAGTTTCCAGAAATGGGTGCAGAAAATTTTTTTGTTTCAAATGAATAAAATGCTTCCCTTCCATGCAAATCAGAGACCGGATTTTATGTTTTCTTCACAAGTGGTGAAAAGGGTTAACTTGTAGTAAATCCTTCCATTCAAAAAGGGATTAATATATAATTGCATAAATTAATATTTTCTGGGAAATTAAATAAAATGATTAATCTAAAACAAAAAAACATAATAGGGCACATTTCTGGATGTTCCTAATAAATCTACGTTGTTTGTTTGTTTGCTTAGCAAAATCAAATGTTGGAAAAGAAAAGAAAAGAAAAAACACACACACATTGGTACTATGTGAAGGTTTTTTTTAAGGAAAAAAGGGCAAAAACCATGGAATTCAACGTAGCCAACCTTTCCTGCCGACAGTATTCCATATTTTCTAATGATAAATACTACTGTTTTGCAACAGAATATAATCTGATGAAGAAAATGACTTGTGGAGGAACGATTCTGAGTTTTCTACATTTTTCTTGCTATATTTAAGGCACCGCAGCGAGCATTAGCCATTAGTGTGTGGGGGACTGCCAATCTCTTGAGATTTCAAATCCTTTATTTTTGTTTGATGTGCCCCACGCAATTTCTTACCCGGAGGAAAATGTAAGAATCCAAGACCATTAATTCTTATGATACTGGTTTATCTGCTACAAAATTGTAGTTGGTGTGCTGCTTGAATTTAGAGCTGAACAACACTTTAATTGTTTTAAATGAAGTTTATAATTTGCCAATTCTCGAGTTGATAATCAATAAGATGTTAACTTGGTTAATAGTCAACAATGGAGAATTGGCTACCTCTTTAGTTTGAAAAAAGAAAAAGTCACTTGTTATAAGTAAATTGATCATCAACAAAAGTTTTAAAATTTTATTTTGGAGTCAGTTTCAAGATCGAAATCAATTCAAAAATCCAAACTCTTTACTTATCGATTTTAAAAGAAGAATTTACCTTTAATTTTTTTTATCCAAAAAAAAAAATTCACTATTATAATAAAATTACTCTAATACATTTATTAATAACAATTATATATGAACATAATTAAAAAGTAAAGATGAATATATAAAATAGTATATTTAATTATGTATTAAATGTATTATATTTAATAACTAAAAAAGTTATATCTAAATTAAAATAATTTTTTTTTTTGAAATGGATAGAGTATTTAATTCAATTTGATTTCTTTTGTTCCGTCCACAATAGAGAAGAGCAAGTTAATATAGTTTAAATTTTGTCATTTCCAAGGATAAAGTAAAGCTAAAAAAATGGTGATTTTTTTTTTTGTGAATACATAAGAGCTAGATTTAGCCCCTGCAGCATTTTTTTTTTTATAAAGAAATTTTGCCATCTCTAAACCTTTTCAATGAAGAAAATTATAAACCCTTTTAGCCTATAGTCAAGAATTGCTTCTACCACGTCTTTTTGCCCTTTACACTTCAATTGTCCACCACTTATACATTTGATTAAAGAGCCTTCATCAGAGTTACAACTGATTGGCCCAAAATGTTTCCTCAACAATTTCGATACATCTCGCAAGTTCGAAAATGGAAAAATGTCGTTTACGTTAAAGATGAATTTGACTTTTCTAATTAGACCTTGTAAAAATGGTTTTTCCCTTGGACCTCATCGTACGTACATTCGTACATTTGATGGTGAAAGACTGAAAGTTGCCGTGAAAAAAAAAAAAAACAAAAGAAAAAGGAATCTGAATGGTGAAACCAAAGAAATTGTAATTTTCTCAACGTTCACATTTTTTTTAGCTTTTCTTTGGTCTCTGAGAATATATGGCCACAGAAAGAAGGAAAGAAAGAACAGCTAATTGAGTTAGCCATTAACTAGGCAGGCTAATACCTTGGATGAAACTTGAATTTCCTTTTCTTTTGAGTTAATTACAGCAATGTCCTTCAAAGCTCATTGAATTTACAAGATGATTCTTGTTGCTCGAGAAAACGATTGGGAAAAAAAAAAATACTAAATAAACTCCACTAGTCAAAAGGATTATATGTGTAGACAAATATATTTTTGCACTTTTTTCATTAATTATTTTATATAAAATTATGTCTGTATTTGTATTATAAAAAATATGCAAAAATATTCCTTTTATATAATAAGTGAATAGTTTCAACCATGTATCCTTTATAAAATTATAAAATAAAAATTATTTTAAAAATATAAAAAAAAACTAAAAATACATTTTAAAATCAACTGCCCAATTAGAACTCCAAAATACTACTAATTAACTACTTTCTCTAAAATTATTAAAGCAGCGACACATCAATAATTAATGTCGTTTTTCCTAGCAGCAGGCGGCCTCAGTTGGACTTTGCTGTTGCAGCCTCAACCAAATTATTACCGCGACTGGTCATTCCAGAATTAATTCATCTGAATCATACGCAGTGTATGTATTATCTGATTCACTGAGGCTAACACTGAATCATTGGTAGGAAACGAGAAAAAATGGCTCTACTCATAAAAGTAACCGACAAGTTTGTTGTAAATTGTGATCTTTTTTACAATTACTCATGACCACATAGCTCATAGGATTGATGATTATTAGATTAGATCAGTACAAATTCCACGGTCTTGTCTGCAGATAAAAAGCTTTAGATCTTAGGGGGAGTCCCCCTTCCCCGTACCTTCGACTGTTGATGAACAGATGTGTGTCTGCGTGAATTCGGTCACTAACTTCATAATTAAGTATGTATTTCGAAAATGTAAACATTTTTTTTTCCACTAATGAAACGTATTCTAAATGAAGAATATATTTACACAGTATGTATGAATTGCGTTTGAAAATATATTTTTTTAATGTATTTTGAGATAAAAATTGTGAGATATGAATTGTTTTAGAAATATGAAAAAGTGTTTTAAAATGTGTAAAAGCACATTTTAAAATGTTGTCCAAACACACATACACAAACAAAATAGGTGGGATCTATTTAAAACTATACTCATTTTGTGGTAAAACAAGAGTTTATTTTTAATTTAGTACGATTTTTTTAAGTTAAAAAAAAACACATTTAACGTATTATTAAATGTACATTTTTATATTTTTATCCTTAATTTTTAATTTAGATTGTGCATTATCATTATTGTTATCAATAAAAGTAAAATCAAAATTTTACACAATAAATAAAATATTTTGCCACAAAAAAAAAAAGAAACTGAACTTTTTTTTTAAACGAAAAAAGTGTGAATTCTTTATGTTGAAGTAACTTTTTGGTTATTAGTTTGGATACTAAATTCATGTTCTCAAAGTCACTTATCATAGTATTATATATTATTACTACCTTTTCGTTCTAAAAAAAAAGTTAATTTTAAGTGGGGTATAAATTTTTTTAATTATAATATATAATATGCATCATTCAATGTATAATTTTTTTCTTATTTTTTAAGTATGAATTATATATAATTATTATTGGTAAAGATAATACAGAAATTTGCTTCAAAGAATTTTTTTTTAGAGAAAAAGAAAAAAGTTTTGAAAATAAAATCTTTTTAAAACAAAACAAAAAAAGTATTATCCTAGAGCTTTAATTTTAAGTGTCCATTTGCTATTAAGGTATAACAGCTCTTTACAGTGTCAAATACATGTACAGATTTAATGGCTGTGTGAGTTTAGACCAGTCAAATGTAGTGAAAGTGCATGAGGAAGGAATTTAAGCAATTCCTTCTTGATGTGCTACCTTTTATCTTCTCATGGTTATATATATCTGACCTTCTGTGATTGTCCCAGACCCACAATTTATCCTTGACTACTACTACTGCTACACTATTACCTCCTCTGTCTTCTCTTCAACTATCCATCATCTCATTTCAGCCTCTACTCCTTCTCTTTCATCACTTTCTTGAACAGCCGTTCAATTCAGCTCCAATTTCACGGCAACAATCAAAATGGCAGCTTTTTCGTACCAATTGCACCAACCTTTCCATAGTCTTGATTCATTGTATAATTTTCACGGCTCTCAAATGAGGATGTCTGGCCTTTTGGAGGACCCAAACACCACCACCACTACTACCCATTTCTCTCAATTCTACCAAGCTGAATCCCTTCAGAAATTCCCTGCCAAATCTCATCTCAACGAAAGCGGCAGTGGCATCCTGGACCAGAATTTAAAAGTTAGCGGTACCCCTATCAATAATGAGCATACCGTTGCAAACAAAACTTTTACTGATTCTTCATCAGTGACTGAGAAACTTGAAAGTGGGGAGCAAGTTACTCAGAATGTACCAGCCATGGACAACAAAAGGAAATCCAAAGAGGGACCTAGTATGAATTCTGCTCAGTCAAAAGTAAGCCCTTTAGTTTCAAGTTTTACTCCAGAGTTTATTAATTACTTCAAATTCATTGTCCGCAAGCCCTTTTTGGCCGATTTCATCACTAAGTTCTGCGTTAGCAGGGCATAGGCGAGCATGCTAGAGGGAAAAAACAGAGGAAATGCAGCAGAATAATGAAAGATGATGAAGAAAAGAAGCCCATGGCGGACAAAAAAGATGAGAAAAAGGTTGGTGAAGAACCTCCAACAGGATACATTCATGTAAGAGCAAGGAGGGGCCAAGCCACAGATAGCCACAGCCTAGCAGAAAGGGTACAATCTCCTCATTAATCGTGACTAAAAATCTTGAGAATTAAACCCCTCAAATGCATACAAATCGTACGTTCACAAATTGCAGCAATAGTGATTCCTCTGGCACAAAAAACATGAGCACCAAAAATTTTGTGACAATCCCAAATCGTAGCATTGCAGATTCCAAAGAAATGCTAAAATTCATGACAAAGATAACAGTTTATAGTACTCACTTTTATACTCCGGTTGATATCAGGTTAGGAGAGAGAAAATCAGTGAAAGGATGAAAATATTGCAAGCACTTGTGCCGGGTTGTGACAAGGTGAATTTTGTTAAGCTCTTTGTCCTCATTTTGTTTGTCTCCGTGAAGTATTTCTCTGACAACTTGAGTTGGATTTGACTGAGTTACAGGTAACCGGAAAGGCCCTCATGTTGGATGAAATAATCAATTATGTCCAATCCCTACAAAACCAAGTTGAGGTAAATGACTTTTATTTAGTATTACTAACACTTTTCAATCTTTTAATATCTAAAACACGCACTAAATATAACTACTTTCGTTTAAATCACCCTACAGTTTCTTTCTATGAAGCTTGCTTCGTTGAATCCCTTGTTCTATGATTATGGGATGGATTTAGATGCCTTCTTGGCTAGACCAGATCAGGTACTTAAGAGACTTTTCTACTGATAAATACATATTCTTAATTTTGAGCTTCATTTTCATGTTTAATTAAGCTGACAAACTCCCTCTTTTCTTTGTCCAATGATAAAAAATGTAGACTCTGAATAACATGGCATCACCAGCACAAAACATGCAACAATGCGAGGCAATGAAGCCACCAATGGTTTCTGACACAAGCACTACTTTAAGAACTGATGCTGCTGCCAATGGCTATCCTCAGTTAGACACTTCAGCTTCAGTAGTTTTATTCCCGCAAGCCCCTCATCAGATCTCCCAAATCCTTTCTCAGGTCTGCTTTCTTAACTTGTCATATTTAAGAAAATATTCACAACCATTTGCTAGGGACTATTGTTGATTTTTCATTAAAAAAATAGGTTGTCTTGTACTTGGATATCATAGATCCCTTAATTAATTCAATTCTGACTTGAAACAGTAACATCGTTTTCAGGCAAATGGACAGCTCTTATGGGATGTGGATGACCAAAGACAGAAACTTATTAATAATCAGACAGGGTTCACCAACAACTTGTGTTCATTCCATTAATATAAAAACCAAGCAGGGGCAGGAGCTGCCCTACACTCAGCTGGTAAGCCTTCTATTGCTGTCTCAAATAATACGAACAATTGCTAATGAAGACGAATTAGTTACAATTTTGAACAGGCTAACAGCGACATATTTAGGGTCACTTTCTTAGCTGCTTTTATCTTAATTTTGTCTTTTAATTTCTTTTATATGCATTCCTGAACCACTCGGAAAATGTCCCACCATTGATATATATATTTATATATATATATATATATATATATATATATATATATATATATATTTGCCATTTGCCACAAAAAAAAAAAATCAACTTCTACCATGGAAAGTTTAAAAAAATAACAACAAATAAAGAATTATGTAGGATAGATAAACAAAAAAGGTGGGATGCATTCGAGCTTTCTTGTGCCTTTTTTTTTCCCCAACTAATTATATTTTCTTTCTTCTTTTTTGGACAACCAGAACAAGTTTGTAAAGATTTGACTGGAGGGGAAGTGGTGCAGCTGGGAAGCAAATGTTGTTGTATTTTCTAATATTCCTTTGGTATCAATTCTAATGGAGGAAGTTCTTCAACTTTCTTAGTCACTTTGATCACCTCAAATCTGGGATTTCAGTATTGGAAGGATGCCCAGATGGGGCATTGTATCTCTTGATGAAATGAATGAAAGAAATAGGGGGCGCGGCATGAAAAAGAGAGAGGAGATCAAATTGGGACACAAGGACAATTGATTACAGCCGACCAAATAAGACTAGATATTTTATAAGATCCTTTGTTCCTGTCTAATTTGACTCCCAAACATGTCACACCCATGAATTCTTAGCTAGATAGAATTGGCTATGCATTTAGTCCCAGTAAAAGCAAGAAAAAATAATGTCAAAAGTAGTACTAGTAGTGATCAACAAATTCAGTTTGCTTGTTCTTGTCCTTACTAGTTACTCCCACTCCTCTTAGTGAGTTTCCACCCTTTTTTTCCTTTTGGAGATTGTAATAATTATGTTTACATGAGATGGATTTGGATAATTTATAATTTACTGAGTGAATTAGTTTCAATGAATTTTCTTAATGATTAACATGACATGTATTTCCTTTGTTCAAAAAATAAAGTTTCTTTTTAATTTTTTTTGGTTCTAAGAAAAAATAATCCATTTTAAAAATTTTATTGTATTATCATTTTTAATAGTGACAATGTATAATTTAAAATGAAAAATAAGTTTAGAATTAGAAAATTATATATTGAAATAGTGCATTAACTCCATTATACTTTACAACTAAAAGAAAAAGTGTATCTAATCAAAAAATAAATTCTTTAAAAAAAACAGAGGGAATATATAATACATGATGAGTGATAATTACAATCAGTATTATTACTGATTTTTTTTATTATACAAATATCACGATAGTTTTAATTATCCAAAAAAAATTCATTAAAATTTTTTAGGCTGTGTATGAAAATAGTTATTTTGGTTTTCATTTTCATCTCAAACACGCTTTTTAATATATATATATATATATATATATAATATTGTCTATCCAACATTTTCTAAAAATGTATTTTGAAATGAATTTCAAAATGCATTTTACTTACTAAAAATAGAATTCTAAATCACAAACATTCTTTACTCTTTCCATTTCATATATTAATATTTTAAATATTGTCCTTTCTAGCATTTTAGTTAAAAATATGTTTTAGTCTTTACAATCTATACAGCATTTCCATTTAAAACACAATTTTATATTTGTAATTTATATAATATTTCAGTTCAAAACACATTCTAAACTATCAATTCAAACAATATTTTAGATATTTTAAAAAACATTTTTAACACATTTTCAAAAACATATTTTGAAATACAATTCCTATGTAGCCTTAAGGATATGCATCATAAGTTTTCAATGGCTACCTCATAAACGTAATCAATTAATTAAGTGCAACTTTTATTTCGAAATATAAAAAATGAGCAATGAAACTATTAGTAACTTTTTAGGATTTTTAATAGTGACTAATGTGACAAGTATGAAATAACAAAATTCATTCGTCACCTTTTTAAAAAAAATGTAAAATAATAAGGGATGATTTTATCTTTTTATATTTATCACATCAATCACCCTAAAAAATCACTATAAAAAGTCATTATGGATATTATTACTCTATAAAAAATAAGTAATGATACACATAGTGACTTTTCATAACGACTAATGTAGCAAGTATAAAAAAGTCAAAATTCAATTATCACACTTCTTAAAACGTGCAACATATTAAGAGATGATTTTTTATATATATATATTTGACACATTAGTCATTACTATTTTTCATTATAAAAAATCATTATAAATATCATTATTCATAAAAAATAACCTAAATACGCGGCTCTCACTTTCCATTGGTATTATTGTCATAGTACTATTACTGTTATTCTGTTATTACAGTTAGTTTCACCGTTGTACAGTGTATTTTTAGTTGTCCTTTTGCTGCTTATGCACTTATTTACGCGGCTAAAAAGCCTACTACGTACAACTGTTTTACCTCCAGACTGACCGGACAAGACTTGTTATCACATCAACTGGGCTTTTGTACAATGGAATCTATGCATATATGTATATGTATATAATCCACCGTGTGACTGTGTGTTGATGCTGTGCAGGAGTAACGGTTCTCGACAGGCCTAGGGGTTATTCACGCCTTTATTTCTCTAAAATGATGGACAGTGACAAAAAACCCCACGTTCCATAAATTATTTTGTATATTAGCTTAGGGCATCGTACCCTGGCCATTATTATTACTATTAAGTAGAAAACGAACGAGTTCTATGATCGTTTGGGTTAGAGTTTAAATTAAAATTACAATAATTAATAATGCATACAAGGAAAAGTTTTAGTAAAATTATTTTTTGATGAATAGTTTGAATAGGAGAAGTCATTATGCAGCAATCAATACAATTCTTTAAAATATAAATTTTTGTTAGTTATTAGGTATAACTTATTTAATACATTATTAAATGTATAATTTTTTATTTTTATACTTACTTTTTTATTTTAATTATACATAATTATTATTAGTAAGAAAGTTTAAGGAATTTGGTTTAAAAGTAAACTCTTTTTTTGGGGACCAATTTTTTTTTGAAAGTGAACTTTTTTTCGGGAAAGAAAGAATAGTAAATTTCCATCTTGTGGAGATAATATCAGTTATTGGAATGCTTCACTCGATTTATTGTGAATGTTAGTACTTATAAAATTATTTTGAGTTTTTTGATTTTGGAACAAATAAGTTTAAGAGTAATGATATTTCATCAACTCGGTTTAATGCGCAATCAACTTGGCATCACAAGGAGTTATTAAAATTTTGGGCTGTTAGTTTTTACCCTAATAATATGATATTTATCAAAGGTATCTCATGAAACCATAGTTTATAGGATCAAGATCCTATACAAAATTGATTTAGAGTAACAAAATCGGATCAGTAGGATCGAATCGTAAGATTATAAAATTTTAAATAAAAATGAGAAAATATAATTTATAAATTATTTTTAAAAGAATTATTAATCAATATATGAATGGATGTAGAAAATTCATATAAAGTTTACAATTAAATGATCGTATTTCAATTTTTCTTTCTTATAACATTTTATATATTTTTTTTCATTATTTCAGTTATTATTGCAGTTGAATGGTATTTATGTCTAATTTATTTATTTATTTGTTGTTAAAAGCTAATAAAAGTATGATTAAACTAATTAAATTATTTATATAATGATAAACATTAATTTTATTGAGATATAGAAAGTTTTTTTTGAGTAAATTTAACTATATTTTATTCACATAATAAGATATAATCGTAATTAGGATTGTGATCGTTTTTATAAATTTGGATCGTAAAATCGTAAGATTAATAGAATTGGATCGAGATTCTAAAAACTATGCATGAAACTAATATATCTGCTATCTAATTCAAAATGAAAATCTCTAAATATCATCATGAACATATGCCTACAAAACAAATTTCAAAATTTATTGTTTAGGGTAATTTTTTTGATGTTTAAGTTAGCAGGAGGGCTTAATGTTATAAACTATATAATTATTTAGGGTTTTCTTTTTATTTAATGAGGATATTTAGGTTTCTTTCTTTACCTCATGATGAGAGAGTATACTAATACATGAGAGCTAAGTTTGTAGAAATGTGTTTCGGAAGTTAGGAGGTATTAATTAACAAATTCTACACAAATACTAATATCATTATCAACTCAATCACAAGTTTTTCATAGGTCTAAACCCATGAACCTTGCAATATAATCTGAAATCCATTATTCATCAGTGTCAAAATACTTTATGGGTTTAATTAAATTCTCCCTTTTCCCCTTAAATTAGGTTAAGATTTAAGAATAGATGTCTCCAGAATTTCTATACCAAGTCAAACCATGTTAGAAAGTTCTGTCTTTCTAGCCAAAATGTGAGCTAAGTTTATATGCCAGGTCAATTGACTGATCTTTACTAGTGGACCAGTGGTATAGTGTTATGAAGAAAACCTTTTAATATACTATAACAATAATATATTACAGTAAGATTTTCTATTCTTTAATCAACTATTTTTGTGGTCCTACAAACAATCATCAGGTAGATATGAAAATCTATTCAACTGTAAATGAAGTTTTCATTCCCATACCAGAGTCCAGGGAAACTGAACAGGCAACATTACTCTTAACAGTTGTGGCCATATTGTTTGGTAGTTTAAAAGATTAACATGGTCCAGTTGAATGCAGTCTTTCGAGACATTCCATGTGGTATTTGTGTTCCTCGTGGCATCAAGTGCTGGTGGTTGCCACAGGTTGAGAGTACTTTAATTTCATCAAAATATTTAATTTGTGTCTCTTTTCAAAGAGTGTTATCCTTTTTAATTTCTGTCTCTTTTTAAAAAGAGTGTCTCCTTTTAAAGGAAAATCATTCTCGTCATCCATAATAATATTTCAAATTTTTGACTAAGTGATAGCCAACCAGTTTTCTGTGGCAACAATGTATCTTGATTCGCTTAAAGTTCCAATAAATATATATGTTTCTGCCAAATTACCAAAAAAATAGAGGTTCATGTTATTTCTATATGTCTTATTCATTTTGTATATAAATATGGTGTTAAACTCATGAAATATTCGTTTGCGCATAATGATCATACATATAGTAAAAAGTTTACATGAAATTCCTTTGTAACTGACTATAGAAGTCAATGAATAATAATCATTCTAATTATTTGGTTAGGATCATTTTTATTTTATTTTTTATTTTTAAAAGTGGACAGAATTCTTGTTGACCAAATATTTGGTTATGTTAAAATTTAAAACTATAGCTATGTTTGGATCAAACTTCATTTACAAAAAGTAATTTTTCTCACAAAACAAATAAAACATTTAAACATCTTTTTATTTTATTTAAAATTTAAAATTCCCCTCAAATTCTCCTCATATAATTTTAAAATATTTTCTTCCAATAAACTTTTTATTCTCCCTCCAAACTAATTTTTTTTACAAAAAATTATCACCAAAATTTTTACACATCCAAAATTACTCAAACGATTCATAATCCGAACACAGTTTTTTCTCTAAATTTGAAGGGAATGATAAAGAACCACTTTTTGTTTGTGAAAAAATTATGAGTCATAAATTTGTTTTTTGAATATAAACTCCAAATTTATAAATAATATAAAAATAAAAGCAAAATAATATTACAACATCATCAATAGTATTACATAAAGTTAATCAGGTTTCACATGTTACACATACAACAAACTAATAATATCATAATTATAAAATACATATCAAAACATATATAATAGTTGGGATGGTCACTAGTTATATTTCTCTACCATAATTCCATATGTGTATTGCAATTTGATATTGAAATTAATTATGTTCACCTACTATCCTTGAGTGGATGGACTATGGTATCTATTCTTTTCAAATTAAAACAAAATCAATGAGAAGACATTATCTTTTTGGGTTTTGAGGTAGATACAATTTTAAATTTAATATAACAAAATAATTTAGCATAGCCAAAAAAAAGAGTCTAGTTTCAAAAAAAAATTTATCTCAAAAAGAGAGTGCACTTTTGTGTGAAATTCTTATATTATCCTTATTAATAATAACAATGTATAATCTAATTTAAAATATAAGGATAAAAGTTATAAAATATACATTTAATTGTGCATTGATGTAACTTAAAAAAGGTTACACTAAATTGAAAGTGAATTTTTTTTGTTTGGGGGGAATGGAGGAGTATTACTAATTTAACCAAACAAAGTCAAATTTTTGGGTCTTCCAAACATATTTTGGAGGGCGATGAAAAATGGGCTAAAACTAGATGAACCAAACAGAGGCTTAATATTCTTTTACTACATGAACTCTAACTTAGTCTCCAATGAATATATTTACTCTTTCAAATATTTGTTCAAAATTTTTTGGCACAACATAACGATAGTATTCATTAAGGAACTTAGGCTATCTTTGGACAAGCCATTTTTGTTTACAAATGAGTAAAAAGTTAACTTTTCTCAAATCAAAATAAACTATCTAAATACATTTTTATTTCAAAATTTAAAATTCAAATTTTTCCACTCAAATTCCTCTCACATAATTTTAAAAAATTCCCTTCTTATTTTTCTTTCCAAAATACTTTTTCTATCGAAAAATACCTATCAAAATTTTCACACATTTCAATACAACTTTTTTCAAATACATCACACTCCAAACGGATAGCTTTTGAAAAGTTAATTTTCATAAAGGAGAAATTCCACAAAGAAAAATACCACTAAAAATAGGAAATTTAATGGACAATATTTTTGCAATCATGACAGATTTTTAAGAGATTAAGTGGATATTATGTGTGAAAAATAGACCTTTCGGATGCGTACAAGAATATTCTAGTAAAGAGATGAGTTGCCATAATCCATGAGTCATCATATTATACTTTTTCCAATAATTTTGCTCAATCACCTGATGGCCTTTGCCAAGATTAGATATCTTGCTTAGCTTCTTGCCTTTCTGCCCCTCCAGCTGCTGAAATTTCCATGATTAGGGTCCCAATTAAATGTTTCCAAAAGTAAAAGGTAAGACAAATCAATGAACATGGATCATGATGCCCCCACAAATTTAACATAAATTTTTGGCCCTTTAATTCTATGTGACAATTGTCATAAATGTAATGTTATTGTTGTTATGCCACAAAAGGTCCTATTATTGCATACTAAAGCTTTTCATCTTTGAAATCAATATTGTTATATTGAAGACTTTATCAAAACCATATCGTTGGTAATGATGGAACAATGACTGTTTCTTATTTCAATAATGTTTCATCATATCAAAACAATTACAATATCGTTTTGATAAAATTTTAAATAAAATATCGTTTTGAAAAATGAAGCGTCACTGAAATAAGAAACACTCATTGTTTCCCTTTCCTGCCAACCCTCCTCCTCCTCCCCCCTCCCCTTTCGAAAAATGAAAAGAAAACTATTTTTTTGAAAAGAAGAAGAAGAGTTTATTAATGATAAATGGTTTGCAGAATGCATAGTAGTGTCCGAACGGACATGCAGTTCACCAACTGATCAATTTGTTCATCATGAGGTCCCATTACTTGGATTAAGTCAGAGTGCTGTCTGCCAAAGATTGAACCCAAAAATTTGATTCATTAAGCAAAATGGTTGTTGGAAAGTACCGTTGGCTGAGATTAATAGATTGGTCACTTATCGGTCAAATTAAATGATTGACTCGAGATTAGCACCAATGATAGAACACATTTTTCCTCATGAGATATTTCGGATTAGAGCTTTACCTACTTCCATTAATTCCTACAAGAAAATTGCTCTTTGATTAAAAAAATATATATATAACACTACAATTATTTGAATAAATTCTCTAATTTTACCTCAGTCACAACGCGATTATCAAAGGGTTAAATTTATCCGCACTCAAAATGTAAACCATCCAACCCTTATTTTATTTTATGATATTTATATGAAGTGCTTGCAACCTCTTCGTCTTTCGTTATTTAGTCTCCTATGCTTTCTCATTGAAACCCGTGAAAGAATGCAAATGAAATTATTGCGTTGGGCTAAAACCAGCTAATTAAGCCAATCGTGTGACCCTTAAACTGGTTAGTATGAAAACATTTTTGGATATAGAAAGAATGAAGCGGCGATGGAGAGTAGATTCATCATTGATCAATGATTATTCTTTGAGTAATTTAGTATTATTATGGGCAAGGTACATGGTATCCAAGGAAGAAGATGGATATTGTTGTTAGTCAACGACAAATTTCTTTTTTAGTGAGCTTACGTTGAATAATAATAAAGGGGTTCTATTCTCGAGCTGTGGTTTTGGAAATTCAGTAATTTTGATTGAGAATTTGGTAGAATTGTTTGAACTCATAGTTAAATCCAGCTAAGATTTTTTCTTTTCTTTTCTTTTTTACCGAAATGATAATTTTGTATATTAATAGACAGATTGGCTATTGACATGCACAATGTATAGTCACTTCCTTTGTCTCAAATTGTTTTGTTATTTTTTGAGCGTTTAACCTTCCAAACTTGTTAGGGATGAATATACTTTTATATTATTTTTATTCAAAATAGTCATTTATTAAAATTATGTTGATTTTTGTAAAAGATTTCTATGAAAAAGTTTCGTTAACAACTAATTTAATTTGTGTTAAATAGACTATGAAATTTAGTTCATGAGACCACAACAGAGTGAAAGTATTGCAATAAAAATTTCTTACTTTAGTTGAATTTCGTAAGTAACGTTTGTGTAACTTTTGTGGATTATAAAAAACCAAGAATAATAAGCAAAAAAGTAGTAATAAGGGCAAAGAACCAGCATATTTTTTCGCATAGTGAAAATCACTCTTTCAGTTTTGTTTCCCATATATTATTTCTTGTTTTATCTTTATTTTCTACCTTTTTAATGCAAAAATGTCCCCCTAAGCTTCATATGATTATCTTTTGCATCCACCTATCATTTGTTGTTGAGTCAAATTTTGGTTTGAGACCAAGAAAACCCAATCGTGGCTCTAAGTTTGAATCTCATTTCACAATCCAAAAGGATTAATATATTGCTTTTTTCTTCTCCTTTTGAATACGTATATGCATATTGTAAAAATCAATGATATTAACGTTGTGTTGGGTAAAGGAAAAACAAATGGTACTAAAACACCGATAAGATGATCAACTAAATATATTGAGGAATGAGGGAATGACATGAGTATGTATGAATATTGGGTTATGATTCCCATTCCCGGTCCCGATATGATCCTAGGGAGCAAATTTACTTTTTAAAACTTTTTTTGCTGCTAAAATTTTTTTATTTTTAAATTAAAATTTTTAAGTATTACTACTAATGATAACTACATATGACTCAAAATTAAAAGAAAGAATAAAAATAAAATTATATATTATCAATGTCTTAACTGTATTATACTTTATAATTTAAAACAATTATACCCATAGCAATTTTTTTTTCTTGACAGAGAAAGAGCGTCTTGACAAAATAGCTTGACTACCTAACAAGCCACGTTATTAGTATTCTGTAATTGTACTTTTTAAATAGATTCAAATTTTACCAATTGTAATAAATAAGATCTTTCTTCATTTAAATATGATTTCTGGAAAAAAAAAATTACCAACACTTGGTATAGGGGATCTTTTGAATATCTTCCAACACAAACCAATTTACATCTTGATCGTGACATGGTAATGCAAGACAATCATTGTCATTTTCATCATCCGACTTCGATCTAAATTCTATCCTTAGGAGTCAAAGGTGCGTTCTTGAGGAGTCACCATCCCCGGTAATGCCTACACATGCACCGGTAAGGGAACATTTTATCCGTTATACAAATAGCCGCCCATAACCTTTTTTTCTTATTTCCTTTTCAAGCTTTTAATATTCTAGTATGCCTAACGGCATTAATCGTTCCTAGACAAGTTGGTTGATTTAGGCGATTGAATCTTGTCTAGTTTATTCTAAAAACTTATTTTGGTTTAAAGATTCCTTAGATTGGATTAAATATTTTGGGTAATGGATCCTATTTGGGTATTTACTAAAATCGCCCTTTGAAGGGGAGGGATGGATTGTTAGTGTGGACGATTTAGAAGATATAATTAGAGAGCATGTATGGTTAGGTTTCATTTGTATACTGGAGAGAATCTGGCATATTTTAACCAAACCCTTGCATGGGCTCGACGCGCACTTGTATGGTCTGGAAAGACCTTACTTATCTTATAGTTTAGGGGCGCAATTGAATCTTGCCTAGTTTATTCTAAAAACTTATTTTGGTTTAAAGATCCCTTAGATTGGATTAAATATTTTGTGTAATGGTTGTATAGGGGATGACAGAAGTGGAGTTCGAACCCTCGGCCTCTTGGCCCAACATTCTTGGGTGGCCAATTCAGCTATAGGCCAAGGTTTTGTATTCTAATTGATTTTGATTGTATTATTCTAGATAGTGTATTAGAGGTGTGAAATATTTTGATTTAGACTAGAGTATGATAGATATTATGCTAAATTTAAAAGGGAAAAAATAAAAAATCTCCCACGTTGCGGATAATATTTGCTTAATTGATGAATGGTCATGACTTTGAGTTGTCACTGCTTTGCCATTCATGATGTAGATGATGGTCCCGTACTTTGCCTAAGAATTTAGGTTTTGAATTAATTACCGAACATACATTCACTACACCACGAAAATGGTGATGTTAGAGACAATGAACAGAACAGTCTATTTATATGTATAGGACAAAAAAAATAAAAGTTTATAAAATTGACTTATTATACTAAAAATAAAAATATAATATATATATATATATATTTCTTTCGAACGTTCTTGAAGTTTAAAAATATAGAACAATTAATGAATGTATATATGGGGAAAAAAATCTGGCTATGTTTGGATTGTATTGTATTTGAAAATTTTGTATTGGAATGTGTGGAAGTAGATTGGAGGAGAAATTTTTTTGAAATAATATAAGAAAAATTTTGATGGGAATTTAAATTTTGAAATAAAAAGTTATTTAGATGTTTTATTTTTGTGGTTGAAAAAAGTGAATTTTTTGCAAATAAAACTTCATAGCAAATATAGCAATGTCCACAAAGGAAGGTATGTTGCTCCTAGAGGTGCTAATTAAGGGAAAAACAACTCGAAATTCAACTCTTGTGATCAACTTCCCCAAAAATGAGCAATTGCCCATACACTAGAACATGAAAAAAAAGTAGTTCTCAGATGATTGAGTTAATTAATTACTTGACCCTCAAGAAAATACAATAAACATAGTTGTGATTGTGAAAATGGTGCTCGTTACAAGAATCCATCGTAACTATCCTAGGATTACAACTTTAATTTCGATTCATGTGATCTTTAACTTCACGAGTTTATTCATTTTTTGAAAAAAAAAAGAAGAGAATGTATATATAGCAAACAATTTCATGAATTAATTAAAAGGATTCTTGTTGTGCATGTATCTCGTTCCATTTCCAACTTTGTTGTCCTTTTCTTTTTATGTTTTATTATCCCAAGGAAAAAGTACAAATTAGCAAGATCCACAAAAATTTAAAATTTAATAAGACAATCAAAACAAATCTCTCTTTTGGCCGTTCAGTTCCATCAACACCAAGATAGCATCTCCTCTTCAGTCTTCAGTCTTCAGTCACATAACTACATTAACCATTCAACCAACCAACCACAGCCACATTTTCCACATCTTTTTCACTCTTTTTTCTTCCCATTTCCCGCAAAAACAGCCCCATTGCCGCCAAATTGACCATTCATTTATAGCGCAAGGAAACAACACGAAAGCACATCCAAGATTTGTCCACTGTTGCTTCTTGGAAACTGTTACATGATCAGAGATATATTATTGTTTAACAAATTGGGTTTTTGAGTTTAAACAAGGAAGGTAAAATTATTATTTATTATTTTATATTTTTTAAGAAACGCTAATAAATAATTTGCCCTTAAAGTGTGTCTTGGATAGATGGAGTGAATTCGAACCTTATAAATAAGACATGTATTAACTCTCATTCAATGTATTATTTCTTGCACCTCATTGCCAGCCTCAATTAATCAAAGTAGGGTTATTTAGAGTTGGAGACTTGTTTCACAAACGCCGACTTGTTTTGATAATGCTTGAATCAGTTCATTTGTTCATGTTAAAAATAATTTTTTTTCATTGGACTTTTTTTAGACAAAAAAATTCTTAATTAAACTCTTTTTTTTTTTTTAAACACGAAAGAAGTATATAAACACTACAAACAAGTTTGGGGCTCTTGTGTTTCAGGCTGTTTTCAGTTAGGGCTAAACTTGAATAATTGTGATCTGTCAGTATTTGTACTATGTATTAATTTACTTGTGTGTGCCCCTTTTTCATTATTAATTTTAGAAATATCTTAACCTCTCTTGTTGTATTAGCCGACAAGCAATCAGATAAGACAGTGAAAAAAGACATTTATTAAGTTATTTTTTTTATAATCATCTTTCATTAATGTATTGCTTTTTTTTTTTCCTGATTAATGATAAAGATGAAGAATTTTTCAATAATTAATTGATCCCACAATCCATTTGATTAAAGAAAGAAGTAGGCCTCATGGGCATGCATGCATGGCTCCTTTGCAATTGAATTCATTTGTCTACCTTGTGCTGACAGAGGGACATTGAGAGTGATCCCCACTTGCTTCAATGTTTTTTTAATAAGGTAATGTCTTCATCTGTAGCATCCAAGACATGGGATGTCCACAGGCCCCCTAGAGCTACCCTTCATCCTACTTTGTTTGAATATTATCATTATTATTATTATTCTTTTTTTTTTGGCTTTTTAATTGTTATGTTTTTTCCTGCATACTATGTTTTTAGTGGTCCATCATAAAACATTTATATATGTGGTCTCTATCAAGTTTAATTTCATTTTGTTTTATAGGATGTTTTATCTTCATTGGATCCAAAATTGCTTTTTCCTTGTCCTCTTCCAGTTCTTCATCAATATTCTACACTAACCTTTGCTAAAACATAGGTTAGTTCTGTGTATATTCATTTTCAGAACATCTTTAGATATGATAAAATATATTTTAAAACACATAAGGTATTAATTGTGAAATAAAAAAAATATTAAAATGTAAAAAATTCTTTCAAAAAGTACAAAATGTATTTAAAAATACAATTCAAAAGTGACCTCATATTTCTCTCATACAAATAAAACACCCCCCTCCCAAAAAAAAGAAAAGAAAAAAGCCTGCTACGCCGAAGAATGAACAGGGGACCATGTATGGAAATATAAGAGAAAACGTGTCTTTGATTCTTTGTTAGGATTATTCCTCCATTCAGTGATGAACAGGGAACCATGTGTGTAATTAATTGTTCTGGCCCAACATATGTCAACCCAGATGACTTTGGAGGTTTTAAAGGACTTTGGAGGTTTTAGACTTTTGAGGGACAATTGAACCTTTGAATTACTTATGGGTTCCTGTTTGCTTGGCAATGGGGGTGTGCTACACATGCTAAGCTTTGGAAATACCCTTCCCAATCTAGACCATTCAGGTACAAGGGCCATAGGGTTTTCTACCAAATTCATAGATAAGACCAAGAATAATGTTTTTTCTATGGGCACGAATACCTGTATGTACTTCTTTAGGATTTTTTTCGACCTTTAAAGATGCTACAACCGTTGCCTACATGACATCCTTGAACTTGACTAAATTGCATTTGTTGAACTTTTTCTTGTTTCTATATTTTTTGAGTTTATAATCCTTTCTCAGTTTGGAGGTTCTCTTATTACCTACTATTAACAATGGAGAATAACCATGTTTGTTTGAAGCACTAAAAAGTTTTACAAGAATTTATATGATTTATACATTATCTACCTAAATTCGATTCCTACTCGATGTCTATATTTAAAAAAAAATAATCATGTAGTTCTAATTGTTAGAGATAGCTAAAGAAGAGATTAGTTTGAAGAGTTCGTAAAGTAAGCATGGGGTGTTTGCAAGACTAATTAGGCTAAATGGCTAAATGTCTAAGAAAATTTTGATTTGACGAGCTTGTAATGGATAGAATTAGGCTAAATTAAGGTTTTCTAATTTTTTTTAATTCCTCTCAATTTAAAATTCTAATGGCATTATTTTATAAATCTGATTTAAACTGAAATTAAGATATACATTAATTAATATTAACATGTTAAATTCTCTACCATCAACTCCATTTGGAAGTGGATTTACTATTGGAAGTGGATTTACTATGGACGTAACAATGACGTTAAAACTAAGCTACACTAGTAGCTACATTAGGAGGATTTTATATATTAGAACTATATTTTGAAAATAGAATTATTTAAATTGATAAATGAGAGGTGCTAATAACATAAATTAAAGTGATAGAATTCTTAATTCATGAGTTGTAAGGAGGGATTTATGTCACTACAAACAGAGACTAAAGCAAGTGTTGGATTCAAAGCTAGTGTTAAGAGTACAAATTGACTTATTATACTCCTGAATACGAAACCAAAGGGACTAATATCTTGGCAGCATTCCAAGTAACTCCCTAACTTGGAGTTCCACCGGAAGAAGCAGGGCCACGGTAACTGTCGAGTCTTGTACTAGTACATGAACAATTGTATGGACGGATGGACTTACCAGTTTTGATCGTTACAAAAGGCGATGCTACCACATCGAGCCAATTCCTGGAGAAGAAGATCAATTTGTTTCTTATGTAGCTTACTCGTTAGACATTTTTTAAGAAGGTTCTATTACTAACATGTTTGTATAAACATAAAAAATGTTAATAATCATCCCTTTTATATTAAAACATAGGAAGCCAATGTACTTAGATATACAAATATCAAATTTAGTTTAATTTTTATAGTTCATGATTCTTGTTGTATGTAAATGATTTTATAGTTTATGATTTATTGGTACACAAAATATTGTCCAAATACGATTAATAAAGATGTACAAAGAGGATTTCTTGCTGCCATGATGATTGGTTTGTATTGTTATATTCCTTTAGTAACAAAGCGTTCTAGGTTTAAAAAAAATACATTATGAGTGGCAACAGGAAAACATAAGAAATTGATTAAAGCAATAAATTATTTGATAATGTTGTTTGCTATAGTAAGGTAGCCAATAAATCTATGTGAAAAATATTCCATTGGTTAGAAAGAAATTGAAATTTAAAAAATTAAGGGCCTATATAGACAACGTATCAAAACGCATTTTGCAGTTCAAAAAAGTATTTTTATATTTTTTGAAATAATAGTTGTGAGATAGTAAATATATTAAAAAACGTATTTGAAACAAAAATGAGTTTGGAAAAATAAACCATATAGGCCTAAGAGTAGTGTAATTTGAGAAGAAATTTGGACCCAATTTAGAGGCTACACAGTTTATATTGTTGAAATGGATTAAAAGTTACCAAGTTTAGCAGCAAAGTAATTTAAATTTAATAAATAAATAGTATTTAAATTATGTAAGGCTGATAAGAGAAGATGGTATGGCAATAATATATTGGAAAGGAAATGGGTTTATGGACCTCATATATCTATGAAAAAAATGTAATGGTAACAGCTATTCCTGTTATTTTGCAATTTAGGGAGAAAACTGTTATTTGGCTAAACTTTAGAGATAAATTCTAGGAGGATAAGTGCAATTAATCTTTGAAGGCTGATTTTAATTCTATTGATGAAACCAAAACCACCTAATTGGGCAATATCTTTCCAACCACTTGAACACGTTTTGCCTAATCAAAACTTTCAAACAGAAGTATGTACTGACCTTCAATCTGACAAGAGTTCTCTGTATCGACCAGTTGTTACGTAACGCACATATACAACAATGTAAATTTTGTTCTGTAGTATCAAAGTGGGAGATTGAAATGAGGAAAGGTCTATCAATTTACAATCATATTCACTTCCTAATGTCAATCAACTTCATTAACCCCATGGAATCCACAATCACTTAACCAGAGAGTTGGATCTTTCACAGGGGTTCATCAACGTCTTTGAAAAACAAATAGTGAACCCCTAGAGCCCTTTCCAAGCCTGATCTTCTCATCTATGTATGTGATCTCTAGTTTCACCTCACTCTGACCACCATACTGAAACTCAAATCCTCCCACCTTGAGTTCAGGTGCTTCAAAGACCACTTGAATCCACTTCTCATCCAGGACAATCAGTTTCCCTAGATAGAATATAAAGCATGATTGATAGACAGATTAGATAACAAGCAGCATCTAGGAGGAACAGCTTGATGGTCTACGTCAGTGGTACGATATTGTTATCTTCAAAACACGGTAAAACTTCATCACTATAAACAATTTTGCTATATGCCCAGTGCAAATAACCATATGGCTCTTATCTCTTGCAATTTCAGTGAAAAACCATGTTTGCACCATTTTAACCAGCTCATTCCAGGAAGTAGACAAAGAATGAGACTCGACTACTAGCTCAAAAGCCAAGGTTAATTCTCTACACGCCATTCAAACAATCTAACAGAGTTAACTTGGATACTTTACATATATATTAAAGGTCCACTTAAATGCATGCGAAGTTCTAGCAAAGAACAGAAGTTAAATCTGAAAGTGACTTGAACAACCTCAATCTGATTCTCATTCGGGAGATGCCTTATTATTAAGCTCCATTATATGATGTTAGTCATAGAGTTTAATTTATATATATCTTTTGTTAATATTTTCCATAATATTTGGTCGATTTTAAAATAAATTTAATGGATTTGGTTATGTTTTGTGTTGTATTGTAGATGTTGAAAGTAGAAGTTTGAAGAAGAAGGGGTTTAAAAGCAGGATTTTGTGAAGAATTCGACCAGAAGACCTTTCGATGTTAGTCGTGGACACATTAGTGGATTAAAAATTCAACCAAATAACTTTTAGTTGTTTGTCATGGGCAGGCCTAAGCACTGAAGGGCTGAGCGAGATTTGCATCAAGAAGATTAAGTCTTTGGGCAACTAAAAGGAAATGAGAGAAGGAAAATATTGCTGCAAAGTTTTAGGAAACAAATCTTTTATTTTAGTTAGGAATATTTTTCCTGTTCTTGTTATATTCCCCTTTTTAGAATATAATTTAGTTTTTAGTAACTCTTTAGAATTGGTATTATTACCATATTGTAGAAGTTATCTTTTGAACCCTAGAAGTGCCAAAATATACTCAAACACCCGCCTCTCTCCTAAAACACACGTTTTTTTCCTTTTCTCTCTTAGGGTTGGAAATTTCCCAAGAAAATTCAAGAAGTCATGTGTAACACCATGAGTGGCCAAACACTTATTTTCTGATTTAAGGGAAATATTGATTGAGTTTTTGTTTTTAAATTTATATTTTTTACTTTTAATTCAAGTAGTTTTAATTCCTATGAATAATTCATGTAGTTAATTTGACAAATTAGATTTTCATATTTTATTCTATTGATATCCATAAGTTCAGTAATATGTAATTGTCATAAATGAGTGGTACGAGTAACAACTAAATTAATTATGCTTATGACTTGAAATATGCATGCTTAGCTTAGGCGAATCAATAAAGCAAAATTAATTTACTGTAGCTATCTCGGTTCTTTAATTTTGGTTTAACTATTTTTATAAATCTTAATGCTATCATTAATTTGATATGGAGCACTATCGTTCCAAGTCAATTAATTATAAATTTTGATTTAAGTGCTGGATTCAATCAATTATATTAGAAAAACCGAAATTTATTAAAACTATCCTCATAAATTTTAAGTATATGAATTTGCAAGATAATTTTTCATAACCTATAATTAGTAATGCAATTGAATGAGATCAAACTTTGGCTCAGAAGAAGATTGGTATTTTTTCCCTCTTTTTTTTTTGCTGAAATATTTATTTTTATTAATTGTTAGAATTCTACCAAGTAGTTAATAATTTCAAAATTTCCATTGTTTTATTTATTTTTATTTTTTTCAAAACTTAGAACTATACCTTCGGTTCCCTTGAAATTTGACCTAATTCACTTTTGTTACAAATTTATCTTATAATCACTCGAGCACTCGTGATTAATTTTGTAGGTTTCGACAATCTCGTTAATTAGCAAAGATAAGGGGTAAGGCGGAAATGAACTAACAGAAAAGATTAAGTTGATTACCTTTTAAAGAAACTTCTCCATCAACGAATCCTGAAAGAGAGAAAGACACTTTGTTTCTCACAATATCAGGTGCTTCAACAACCTGAATCATTTCTTTTGTTTTGAAAAATAACCGACCAACTGCACTCCTATAACCACCACCAGGTGAAGTTGGGTTCGAACAATACACAACATCCCACTCTGCCAAAAACTTAGCTCATTAATAGTGCATCAAATAATTAAACGAACGAGTTTTTCTTTTTTCCATAACATAGTCACAGCTAAAGTATGAATAAATTGAATTTGCAACATATCAAATTACTTCACTAGATGGGTAACTGATATTTGTAATTGCATAAAAACCAACATACATTATATATGTTAGCTGTTGAAGTGATGAACCAATGTAATGATTAGGACCTTTCATTAAGGGCAAGACATATCTCAAGTTCGCCACTCTACTTACTTTCCACTAATGAAGCTAAATTCATGCAATGCCACAATGACCTTGAAAAAGAATTCTATGCTCTTTACAGATTTGTCGACCAGCTCATATGTTATACCCCACAAAACATAAGGTTAGCAAATAAGAAGCAGAAAGTTGAGTTCATCTTTCATTTGCTTGAACGAAGACCATTTGATAACATGGTCCACATCACTAAATATCAGAAAATAATGCTTTCCACCCAAAGCTGAATATTGTATCAAATTTTGGATGTTCCAACCTCATATCCATTTTAATAAACATGTACCAAAAATAAGCCAAGTTTGAGTTGCAATTCAAATTACTCAAAGAAAGAAATATATAAAGTCAAATCAAATCCATGTTTAGTATGGCTCACCTTGAGTAGCAAGTGACAAACACCAACCCTCCAAGGCAGACTTACTTTGATATGAATATTATAATTTTACAGGTCAAGTTAGAATTTTGATGCACATGTAGCACGAACAACAGCATATCATATCTATGCTTCTTTTTCTTCCCTTTTTTTTTTTTTTGCAGAGGAAAAAGTAGCGTTGGGCATGCTGAAAAATTATCGTGTGCATCTTTTTGAGAACCAATACCCATCCATCAACGAAGAAACTAGGAGTTCTTCATCATAGTAACCTGGTAGTAACCAATCAGGAAAGGACAGAGGGAAATAGGGATTATCATTCTGATTCCAACTTCAGTGCTATGGTTGGGTAAATGTATAAGAGTTAAAGCACATCTCCACATGAATGACAAAAAACATGTTTCTTGATATAACAGAAAGAAAATGGATATTAATCAGATGTAGAAGTTTACTTGCGCCAACCTCAGACAAACAGTAGAAAAAAGAATTTCTTTCAATCAAAGATGGTCACAGATGGTACCTTTACCAGTAAACCGGAGAAGATATAAGAAATTGGTCTTATTTTATTGAAATTATTCACTCTTATGATAACTCTGATATAATGGGAAGCAACCAACTAAACACAAAGAACTATTGGACAAGGAAAAGATGCTGTATTACCACTTGAATTACTAGGACCTTTTACCTCCAAAAATAAGAGGGCATTTTACAGGCTCATCCACACAAAACTGTTGTAACTCACGAACCACTTCGGCTACCTTTTCATGCTCATTCCTTGTTAGCAAAACTCCCCTATCTGTATGTACAACCTTTCATGTAATGAAGACTCATAAGAACTCAAAACAATCACTGGAAATGCTAATTCTAACCAAAGAAGAGATAATAATGCCTTTTTTAAGTGTAAAATTAAATTGCTTTCTAAGATGATGTCAGCTACGTTGCTTAGTTTGGGCAGTGATTAACACTTGAGAATTTAAAATCTATAACAGCAGAGGAGTTTGAAAGATCAATTATTTCCAGTAACTTTTGCACAATAGACATCAAATTTGGAAATGATCATTAGACAAAAATAAATAAATAAATAAAATGCCAAGAAAGGCAAGTCCCTGTCCTGCATGTGATATTCTGAGAAAATTTAGTGCATTAGCTTTAAGTTCTTCCAAGTAGAAGTCTTTTCTTCTTCCTTGCGTTTTTCTTTTCCCTTTTTCTATTTTAACATGATGTCTTTTCAATGGCAAATTCTCATTGACCTCTTTCTTCGTCTCTTCTTTTCCTCTTGCTTCTTGTTGAATTTAATAAACCCCATTAAATATTAAATGAACAAACTTTATAGCATCCTTCCAATCATTGAAAAAATTCAACAACCCCTCCCCCCTCCCCAACAACCTAAACCAAAAAAACACAAAAATTCCTGAAACTTAAAGGGGAAAAAATAGAGAACATTTGTCCTCACATATATTAGCATTGCAACCAACAAACGAATGCCCATTCCAATTTTTACTCTACGCCACACTAATGTACTAATGTACAAATGTAAGGAAATAAGCAAACAGAAACACAAGAAAGCTCAAACCTTGGAAAGAATGGAGGCCACGAGATCACTTGGATTTGGTTTGGGTGTTGACAAAGGAGCTGCTGTTGACAGAGAAGCGTGAATGCGGCCAGTGCTTTTCTGGGTCAGCGGAAATACCCTCAAACTAGGAATTGATCGGACCGACGGCTGCAGTTGGGGTGCAGCTCTGACCAGGGCAGTGGCAGATATAGAAGGCGCTATCATAGTCGCCATTAATGGACCTTCCTCACTACTCCAGTGGATATTCTGTCTTTTTCTTTAAAAAAAATAACAATCATTTTAAATCGAAAAAAAAAAAACAATAACAGAATCGAGCGAACCAAATGATAATTGGAGCCCACTTGAAATCTAATTACTGGATGAGATGTTGCCACGTCGGCTACCAAATACTCCAAACTTTTATTTATTGATTTAGTATTTATTTTTATTTTTACTGCTATCTTTTTATTTTATTCAATTGTTTTTGTTATATTTACTTGAATTAAAAGTGGGAAAATGTGTACTTTTAAACTACGTGATCCGACTCTGCAAAATATTTGATTCATCCATATGACTATGAGGTTCAAAAAAACATTTTTTAATATTTTTATAAGTGGAGATGAACATTTCACACTATTATATGTTATTATTTATTCTTTTGTTTAAAAAAAAAAAGTCGCTTTTAGAATTATTTGTTTTCCATTGCAATGAAATATTTATAATATTTTTATTAATTATAATTATATATAAAAATACTTTAAAATAAAAATATATAATTATTCATTTAATAATATATTATATTAAATTTTAAAATATATATATGTTATATCTTACTGAACGTACACAAATGTGATAATTATTTTCTAAAAAATAATAATGTAAGGAAATTTCACAATCCCAAAATTAGTCTTACAATCTTACCTAGAAAAAAAAAATCCTACATCCACTAATTTTTTGGTAATTAGTAACGGGCGATTTTTTACTAATTTTTGTTCAGTTCCTTCCAAAACTATATCAAATTCATGAGCCAAAAGTCTTTTAAGTGGAAAAAAGAATTTCCAGCTCAAATTTATACCTTTATTGATGAAATTGAATTAAAAAAAATTTATATTGTTTAGAAAATATTGGGGAAATAAAATTAGGAAATGGATGAGCCTAGATGTGGAATGGAATGACTTGGGTTTGGTTGAGGCCCAAAACATAAAGCCTTTTTATTCAAACAACTTTTGTCTTCGGCCCAACAGATAAATTCATATATTTTATTTAAATTTTTCTCCCTTTCTAAATGTCGCCGGCTTAGATCTGGTGATCTACCGCGGTGGTTTGCTTCACTGTTACTTTAGTTGCTCTGTTTCTTCTCTCTGCTCCGTCCGACCATCAACGCCCCTGCCACCGCCGGCAGAACTCACACGCAGCACCACCGCCGGACTTGGAGTTCTCTTTAACCTCCAAATACGGATTAAAACACGCGGAGAACAAGAACCGAACAAGACTACAGAGGGAGAAGAACAAAAAGACTTCAACTCCTAAATCAACTAAACTTTCCTAATTGTAAAATTTCCTAATTTTGTTATCCTCTCAGTCATATTCTGTCCTGCATCAAGTCAAATACTTGCCACGTTTGTAAAATTCTTCACATGCGGCATTTGTTTAAATTCGTCACGAACATTGAAGAAGATCCTAGGGAAGATAGCTAGGGTTGATGAATTTTAATGAAGCTCTTAAGATTAACGTTTGCCTTAGCTTTAGCTTCTGGATTTGCTGCTATACTCATTTACATAAAAGGCGTCTCCTTCCAAGGTACGCTTTCGAATTCCTTGCTTGATACATGTGTGTACGTTTATGCAGGGATACGAAATTAATCCGTGTACATCATTTTAAGCAGCTGGAACAGTTCGTCTTTCAAATGAAGATGTGGAAGCATTGAAGGATTTGCAAACTACTTTTCAGAAATGTGTGGTTAGTGTCCTAACTTTTTGGCTTTATGTTTGATTTATGTTTACATCACAGTAGGTTGCTGATTAAACTATGGAGAGAGAGCTCAACTGAAAAAAAGAAGCTTTGTAGGCTCTGGAATGTATTTATTTGGTGATATTTATGATTGGAGATCGTAATTCAATGGCGTTCATGAATGGTAGAATTTATATGCATTCATTATGTCACTAAGACGGAGTCAGAAGGTATATCTATGTCACAAACGCATCCAAATTGGCTTAAGCAGAGACGTATTGTAAGTACAGTGTAGATTTCGCACATAGGGGTGTTGTTCTTATTCCTTAACTTGATGCTTTGTAGTTTTATAAGTTTATAAAATCTGTTTGCTGCTCAATTTTTTGATTGCTGTAGTTTGGTATTTGAGTTGGCTAGTGAAGCTTGGAGTTGGTCATCATTATCTAGGGTCTCAGTTTGTCATTAGAGCAACTGATATTGTGTGTTGTGTGGAAAACCTTTATAATTGGAAGAATTGGGAATTTTTCAGGGCCTTTCTTTTTTCCTTCCTGTCATTTGTGTTTGAGTTCTTTTAAATGGAACAAATCATCCAATCAAAGGTTACAAATGTTCAAAAATGCATCATGGAAATGATTATTCCTGTCAAACTGTTTTAATTATTGTGAATTTCATAATCTGTAATGCTAAATTAATGAACAAAAATCATTCCAAATGTGAAAAATCTGATTGATAAATTTCATTAGCGTTATGAATTCTGGAAATGAGAAAAAACCCTGTAATGTTTTATGTTTGGTCATTTACTCACTTCACATATGCTGATACAGAGTGCAAATGGATTAGGATTAGAAGCTCTCATTGGCAGGGATTATTGTGATGTTAGTCTAAGATTTCCAAGCGACACGATACCTAAATGGGTACGTATACTGATGATCCTTGGATAATTTGAATTCTTCTGTCCTTTTCCATTCCTATTTTTTCAATGGCACCATTTGTTGATAGGCTTGATAATTTTGTATTTATTGTACTGTATAATGCCTATAGGAAAGAAATAAACTGCATTCATGTGGGTCTTGATTAGTTATCTTGGCATTTAATCTAATCTCTTCTATCATCAACTGCCCAGAAAGATCCAAAAACAGGGGAACTTGAAGGATTATCATTTGAGTTTAATTTATGTGAGGCTGTGGCTACATGGGAGCAGGTCAGTAATTGTGTAAATTTATGTGCAATTTCTCATGGATAAAGTTTATATTTGGAAGCATATGCATATGGTTTGGATATCATGTAATCCAGGTACAAATTTTCAATCTATGTAATTATAGGCAAAGATGTGTTTTGGAAAATTTTAGATTGGTGTATAATCATAATATTCACAACTGAGATCTTAAAGATGGCATAGCCAGACTCTTAGGTTATTTCCTACTACAAGAACTTCCACATTGCAACAAAGATACATTATATATAAGGAAGAATACGCTCAGAAACTAGCCAAACTCTGTTCCTTACAGTAATTAATCTAAGTTCAATATTCTGTTTTTTCTTTTTAATACGGGGAATCTTCCTCTTTTTTTCCTTCTTTTTTGTCAATCTCTGTGACATGTTACAGAAAAGGGAAAAAAAATGACTGGAACAATACACATGAAGAATTTCTGCTGAAGCACTTTTCAGCCTCCAAACTCTAGAGGGCATTAACCCACATTTTTCCAATTGAAATTCAAAAATTAAAGATGGCATTATCCTATTTTATTTGATTTGACCACTAAAGCTTGGGAGTTAAATTTACTTCTACTGTTTCACCTTGTCAACTAGAACTAGAAGATTCTGTCTAAATTTTGTCTACGTGATCTTTAATGTGTTCAACTTATATGTTATTTAGTGAGATGATTTACTCAGGTGAGAAATAGTACAACAATACTTGCTAAGGAGTTCATTGATTCTTTACCAAATGGATGGGAGGAGTATGCCTGGCGGAGGATAAACAAAGGAATACTTCTGTAAGTATCTTCCCTCTCAAATTTATGGAAGGACAGCCATCAGTCAGGATATGCATTGTCGTGGATCTATATCTGTGCATGAAGTTAATGTTGCTCCATATATTGCTTACTTAATGTTGTAGTTATCTTTAGATCACATTGAGACGAAAAGAGTCTGTGTGCTTTTGTCGTTTGCATCTGTGGATGTCAAACCTCCTTCTAGAAACAAAATTCTTTCTCAAGAATTACAACAACAACCAAGCCTTGCTGTAATTCTTGAGAAAGAATTTAGTTTCTAGAAGGAGTTTTGATGTCCAACAAATTCTTTCTCAAGAATTGGAAAAAAAAAAAAAATTTGTTGATGCACACTTGTTTGACGATTTCGTTATCAAACCTTGATAAAATGTTTGTATTTTGTTGGCTATTTTGTATGGCGTTAGAAACTTATATGTATCTGCTCTCCCCCCTCCCTTCCTCTCTCCCTCACCAGTAGGCACATTATTGGATTCTTATTCCCCATAATGTACCTGTTGGATTAGCCAAATATGCCTGTTGTGATGATACAGTCATGCAAGCTATGATGTATCTTGTTTCTGCCACAGTAACCGATGTAAGAATAGAACTCTATGCATGGAGAAACTTTCTTTGGTACTCCCAGAAAGACCGCCCTATGTTCCCAGGCAATTTGGCAGGTGTGCTGTTATTGGTAATTCAGGAGATCTGTTGAAGACCAAATTTGGAAAGGAAATTGATGGTTATGATGTTGTCGTCCGGGAGAATGGAGCACCAGTCCAGGTTTTTCATGGTCCTTGTGGATGTTATATGCCCACCTTAATTGGTCATTTTTGTGTTATTAACTTCTTGAGTACTTACCAATGCTTTTGTTTGTGTTGATGTGCAGAACTTCACAGAATATGTTGGTACCAAAAGTACTTTTCGCCTTCTAAATAGGGGCTCTGCCAAAGCACTTGATAAAGTTGCTGAGTTATATGGTATTTCTTTGTTATGCTTTTTGCACCAGCCTTTTACTTCCCTCATATTTGCATCTAAACTTTCTACTGTACAGATAGAGGAAAGGAGGTCCTTATAGTCAAAACAACAATTCACGACATCATGAACAAAATGATTAAGGTTTGTACATCACCTCTTTCACTAAAACATTTAGATGTTATTTCCTTAATGACTGAGGTTGCTGGTCATCTGTGAGGGCTTGGACAATGCTGTATGTCTGTGAATGGTACAGAACTCTGTTTGCGAGTTATTTTATGATTTTTAGTGTAATTATTGGATCACTGGCATGCGATTGCATTGATGTTTTATGTTCCAAGTAATTGGTAGTCTTCTTGATGTTGAGAATGTTTTTCCTTGAGCACATGATGTCATCTGTCTCTCTTTATAGTAATTTTTCTGTTTAAACTTGGAATGATCTATTTTGATTGAAGGTATAGAGGTAAAAAGGGTCTCATTTCCATTCATGTTGCTGAATAAGCTGTTCACTTGACAATTGTTCATATATGTCTCTTTTCTTTTTTCTTGCTTTTAATAGAAACCGATAACGAGATTTGATCCATATAACCGACATTAGAGAGTTGGATAAAGGCTCAGTTGTAGTTGCTGTAGTTATTGTTTTAGCTCTCTCTTTTAGAATCTAGCTTTCTGCATATGATGTTAACAACACACATTTTGCATGAGGACAAATATTTTGGTCAGGAACTGGATCCCTTCTACCCATTATCATCTAATTGCTGTCAGTATATGGCTTTTGTGTTCTGTAGGAAGTGCCAATTCTCAACCCTGTATATCTTATGCTGGGTGCATCATTTGGTTCAGCAGCAAAAGGAACTGGACTGAAGGCTCTTGAATTTGCCCTCTCCATTTGTGATACTGTGGACATGTATGGTTTTACTGTTGATCCAGGTTACAAGGAATGGTATGTTAAGACACAGAAATTTTCAGTATTCATTTTTGTTAATAGATTGATTCAAATTGCTGTGGTAGATTATTAACTCTGTCTTGGCTTCGTTTCAGGACTAGATATTTCTCTGAGTCTCGACAAGGTCATACTCCACTGCAGGGTAGGGCTTACTACCAAATGATGGAATGTCTAGGAGTAAGCTACTTCTGTCTTTTTGCGTTGTTGTTTTTTCCTTCTGAAGAAGCTCTTTTATTTTTGGTTTTTCTCTTGCATTTATAGTTCCTCTGTGTGTCTTGCTATATTTGTTTCTTTGCATGTCTTGGGTATGAATGTTTGCCTTGTGAGTACTTTCGATTGTAATGCACAAATGTCAAACAACCCACTGCCTGTTGCATTGTGCACAAAAGGAATTACTGCCTCAAAGATAACAAACCTATGATTTTTTCCCCCTCATGCTTGTGTTTCTTGAAAAATATCCCTATGTTAGTCATTCACCATGTGATATCAATTTGATGTTTACAGGACAGTTGCCATCCATTTCATGCTTCTTTTATTTTGTGGTTCATTTTCTCTGATGTTTTTCAGATTTTGACATTTCCCTTTTTTAACTCTTGAATATAAGCTCATCAAAATCCATTCTCCAATGCGTGCTGATCCAAATCGTGCTGTGAAGTGGGTGCCGGACCGCAAATTAATTATGACTGCCAGAATTGCATCAGAGAAACTCTTGAGGTAACTATATTTCAGTTTATGGTTAGTGTTTGTGATTGAATCTTCTGTTCAATCAATTTTCCAAAGGTTTAGGATTTTGAGGAAGGAGATGATGGTTGAAGGCATCAGCATTTACATCATGTGGAGATTATCTGTGCGAGTAGTTTATTCTAGTGTTGCTGGGGGAAAACTGGTCACAATTTTGTGATCTATTATGATGTGATAATAAGATTATCATCAAGTGGTGAGAAGTCCATGTAGTGGTGTTCTAGAGCTCTAGCTTGATTCTGAATTTTTTCCCAAACTACTCAATTTGATAGTTGAGCTTTACTTGAGTAGTCATGATTCATGATTTCTCTTATATTATATCATGAATCTATTTCAGCTCAAATTATTTTGAAATTGGTTAATTTAGTAATTATGCATAACAAACAAAAAGTCAAAAAAAAAATATACAAATACCTGGAATGGCTTAACCTTGACCAGCTTATGAGCCGAGTATTTAACTACAGAAATCTGGCTTGTGAAACTACTCAAGTACCTTGAGCTTCTAGTCAAACTCTAATCAAGTTGAGTAGTTGACCAAGGGTCCTCAGAGCTCCACTCATTTCTAGGCCAAATGCTGATCTCTCTGGTGATAGTTTTTTTTTTTTTTTTTTGGTCCTGTAATATTTAGTGTTTCTTCCTTCACCATTTTAGTCTAGTAGCCGTGGGCTGAATGCTTGGCTATCATCCCTGGGAACTCTAGGTGCTCATTGAGCTCTTCTTCACTCCTGAAAGTTCTCTTGTATCCCACTTTGTCTTTCTCTAGAATTGATAACCCTATAAAAACCATTATCATTCACCAATTTTGCCAATATACTTCGGCTGCCACTGTTTAATGACAAAGACATTGCCTACATGCCTGCTATTTTGTTTCAATCTTTTTCTGTTGCCTCTGCCTATGTAACTGTTGTTGCACAATCATTTATGCGATCCAGTTTCTGCAGCACTGCCATGGTTTAGCTTTTCTTTTTTTGGTTTGTGTTCATAGGAGAACTGGAGCAGGATCTGGGGATCCTCTTGCTGCATGTTCCATCGAGAAGCATCGATCAGGAAAGACTATAAGGGCTTCAAACTTAAGAACTGCAGCTATTGAGCATCAAAAATACGTAAAAGGTACAACCATGTATCCTTTGGAACATAGTCCGGGACACGGCCTACTTTGCACAGTTCCAGCAAATTGAATCCTCTTAACAGTAAGATTACGGGAAAAGGCATCCTCGTGACAAGAGAGGGGCATGTATTTTTCAAATTTTGTAGTCTGTGTTTCTTGTTCTTGGTAGGCATTGTTTCATTTAAAATCATTTACCTGGAAAACCAATCTGTTCAGATTTTGTAGTTATTCTGCCCTACATCTATTCAACTAATTTAAAAGGGTTCATACTTATTGTCACATTACTTATTGAGTGTTAATTAGTATTAAATCAGTTCATTTGTATTCTTTCCAAACTTAAAAGGAAAGGAAAAGATGAGCTCAAATACTAAGAGCAACTTTACCGCCTCTATGATATTGTATGTTTAATAGAATTTGTCTGGTTTTTTATTGCGTAGAAATGATATTAAATTATCAATGACCAAGTCACCCGCACCAATAATTTTCAAACGGTAAACCAAAATGAACTCGGGAAAAACTTTGACAACTTCAATGAAAAACGATATGCACAGTTGAAAAGAAGAGACAAAAGGCAGATAATTCAGCAGAGCCTCACCTAGAGATGAGGATGGACAATAAATTTGAAAAGGGTTCAGGGCCAAAAGAGGTACTCCTATAATGAACTGGCACTGGCAACAAACAATTTCCCAGATGATAAAAAGATGGGGAGAGGAAGAACTTGGCAGCACATACAAAGGTTTCTTAACAGACAACGTCTTATTAGAAATTTGTCCCAAACCAACTTGGCCTAGACAAGTTGGCCACCCAATCCTGCAAATACATTTGGGACCAAGGAAGGCAGGGTTTCAAACTCTCATAATGTCATTCCCCCTCCCCTTGATCACCCTCTCTCTTGGTGGGGGCTTCACCCCTCTAGTCAGCACAAGATAGGACCTACTACTTGTAATAGTGTAGAACAATTGTAATAGAATAGGATTCTTATAATAAAATCAAGATTCTTCAAAAAAAAAAAGAAAAAAAAAGAAGAAGAAGAAGAAATTTGTCCCAAAATACAACAATTACAGAAAGTTCTTCACAACCACTAATAACCAAACTAAAGTTGAATTTAAAGTTAAAAGTTTAATCTAATAGATTTTGAATCAAACTTAAATTCTATTTAGACTCGTTAGTTTATCATGAATACTCTTTGTAAGTCTAATTTTTTGTTTTTCACAAATTAATCCCATCCCTACTCCATATAATTCCATTTCTTATAACTTCACCTCTAAACCCCCAAAATATCCCATAACCGAGCCCAATTGATCTAACTGCTAAAGAAAATCAGATAGAAATGGTGCAACGGATTTGGGAGCCATATGAAAAGGGGAGGCTACTTGAAGGAGCAGATCCAAAACTGGGAGCAGATTTTGATGAGAAACAAACTGAACATTTGATGATGGTCTCTGGTGTGCTCACCCAGACAGCGCAAGCTGGCCATCGATTAGGAAAGCAATCCATGTTCTGTATTCTGAAGCACAATTGCCAATTCTCCAATCACAAATGCAGGTGGCAACATACATTGTCTCCACAAACCATACGCATAAATCTTCAGTTTCACAGTCAACCATTAACAAGGAACGTTACAGGCAATGGGAGGACAACAAAGTGATCATTGCTCTGGCAACAAGTATACAAATGTGATTAAAATGTAATCTTTCTTTTACTTTGTACCTAGAATTGGACCATTTTCATTTATCTGCAGTTACATGGGACAGATTCTCATCATTATTCTAATTTGCAAAGGGGCAATGAAGCATATTCTCCATCATTTTTGCAGCCTGCCTCACTATTTTCTACACGAATTAAGTAAAGGAGAATGGTACAATGACATCAAGAACAAAAATCTTAAGCTGAATTGTCTGCATTATCTTAAAAAAGGAAAACACAACAGAATCAACGATGAATTTAATTTCAATAACACATCATGTCTCTTCCAATCACAATTATCATGGGACCATGAAAATTGACATACTTATGGTCAGCATTGCATATACTTTCATGAATGTATAATTTTCCTACCATAACATAACAAATAAGCCTTGAAAATAAGTGTAGTAAATAGTTGTCCCCCTAAACTAAACAACGAGAAGAATTCGTTTTTCAACATTTATTCTAACTTATTTAATACCAAGAGGAAATCCAAACTCGGCTTTTTTAAGAGAATAGGAGTAAAAATACCCAAGGTACTAATTTTAAAATAGTTGCAAGTTTAAAGAATTAACTCTTATAACGTAAGGAGTTGATAATTAAGAGAATACAGGTTTAAACCCTTTTCGTTACAAACTATAATACTAAAAAAGAAAAAAAAATTATATTAGTAATCGGAAAAGATATTAGATAGATTTGTTGTACCTAATAAGATTGTACAGTATGTATAATTTTATGACAAAAATATAAATTTAATGCGACAAAATATACACAATTTAAGAGATCAAATTTATTATTTATTTTTTGATCAATTTGTTACATCAAAATTAAAAATACAAAGCTTGTACTCAACATTTAGTTCAATAGATACTCAACTATCACAAAATTCATTTACAAATAACATTTCATTACCATACCCTACTAATACAAACTACAAAAATCTAGCTTTTTTTAACAACTGGAGGTATTCTTATTCAACTAATTATGAGTTTATGTCACACACTCCAAGTTACGTAGACCTTGTACCTAAATTTGCCCAACAACAATAGCGGAAATTGATTCCTAAATCTCTAAACGTCTTAGAACTTAATCTTTTTAAAAAAAATCAATTGAACCAGCATCAGAGTTATTAAAAAAAATAAAATAATAATAATAATAATAATAAAAACAAAACAACTGAATGGAATCTAGTTTGACCCCATGTGGGAGCACACGGCAAAGTGTAGTACTAGATTTAAATCTTCCACTCTTTTAATCCTTTAAAAACAGTTCAATTAATTGATCTTTTATTCAATTAAATTTATATTTGACACAATTATTTATATTAATATTAATATTAATATTTAATTTTTCAAAAATATAATTCATATCTTGTTAAAAATTGGATGAAAAGCTATTGAATAAATAAAAAATAAAGATCTAAAAATTATATATTTTAACTACACCATTCAAAAGTGACGATAACAATGAGACTGGAATAAATGAGAATGATAACCCTCTAAAATCACTTTTTGAGTTATTTTCTATTTTTTTTTCTCCATTCATTTTTGTTTTTGTTTTTTTCTGGCTGAAAATAAAAACATGCCCAAATCCCAATCCCTTTCCTCTCATCCACCTTCTCCTACGTAAAAAAACACGTGTCATTCACCCATTAACAAACCTAACAACAAAATAAACATCATGAATTGTATAAAGCGGCTTCCATTAATACCAAAATCACAGTTCCAAAAATCTCATCTCTCTTCCAAACTCCACTCTCTCTCTCTCACACACTCACACACTGCCACTCTCGCCTCTTCGATGCCAACAGTTCTTCATCAATCTCTATAAACTATAATTGAACCCGACCCCTTCAATTTTAATCGACCTATGAAGATTTTGTGGTGGGTAATTGGTACATAAGCCCCTGCATAGATATGCTGTTTTAACCCTAGTTAGTGTGTGTGGGGAGCAAAATGGCGGAGCTGAATCAATTTGAGGGGCAGACTAACGGTGGAATGGGGGAGACGATGGTGGGGACGACGGCGAAGCGGCAGAGAAGGCCCAGTGTGAGATTAGGGGACATTGGAGGGGACCCACCACTGGGTTATGATAACCTGCACCATCACTCGAGGAGGGGCTCGTCCAAACAGCAACAGCAGCTTCAGTATCAATGGAAGCAGCAGCAGAAAGGTACGAGAGGTAAAAGTAATGAAACCCTAGTAGTGGATAAGAATGGTATTGTTGATAATGATGATGAGAAAAATGGGGGTTTTGGTAATGAGGGTGATGATAATGATGGGGATATGGATTTGGATAGGGTTGCTATTGGGAGTTGGAAATCTTTTAGGGATAGTTCCAAATCGAAGAGGGGAAGAGGGGGTTCAGTCAGGAAGAGGGTTAGGTCAAATTGGGTTTCTTCGAAAATTGATGAAAGTGAGAAATTATTGACTAGTGGAGGTGAGGGTGAGGGTGAGGGTGAGGGCGAGGGCGAAGGCGAGGGCGAGGGAGAAGATGGTTTTAATTTGGACAATGATGAGGAGATGGATAGGAATTTCAGGCGTGAAAATTCAGATGAAGAAGAGGATGATGAGGAGGATAGAAATGAAACTCCCTCATTTGATAATGATGAGGAGGTTAATGTGGATGGGGAAAGAGGGCCTTTTAACAAAAATGGAAGGAGAGTTGCTAGGGTTTCCGATGAGATGGAGGGACCAAGCGATTCGGTTGAGAGAAATGGGGTGAAGATTTGGTTGAACCAGTTGGGTTTAGGGCGATATGCCCCTGTTTTTGAGATACATGAGGTGGATGATGAGGTTTTGCCTATGTTGACGCTAGAAGATTTGAAGGACATGGGAATTAATGCTGTTGGAACACGGAGAAAAATGTTTTGTTCAATTCAGAAGCTCAACAGAGGGTTCTCCTAGACTATTTTTTTGGCGAGGGAAAAGACAAGATTTTGCATTGAGTCTACTTCGAGTGTTTTGGCAGTTAAGAGGATGAAAGTGCAATGGCTGATAAGATAGTGATCAATCAACTCATTGGGGTACTCTTCTTGCAGCCTAACACAGTAGTTTTGCAGTACTATGGTTTTTATTTTATGAGTTTCCTAGATTTTGTGTTTTTGTTGTTCTCTAGGATGGTTTCAGGGTATATATTGATCTAGTTAGTCATGACTTTGCTGATGTAGTTCATAGATAGAGTATGGCAATAACTGGTAAACCGCAAGGTCAAACTCAATGATAACAGAATTGGTGGCAGAAAGTTGCTGTAACTTTCTTGATGAGCATCTTTTGCTTCAAATGAAGTTCTCATCTTCCTGGCTTTTCCTTTACAGCTCTTTCCTATTATGGCTCTATTTATGCACTTTGTCTGTTGTCCCCTTTAACTATGTGTTCTAGTGCTTCATTAGCTATTTTAAGTTTCCAATAATGTAATTCATATTTTAGCACTCCAAAAGATTTCGTGTAACGTGGAAAGACACTCATGTTCAGGTAGCGGCTTGGTGAAAATGGTTGTGTTCCAAGTCTTGTGGTTGTGCTGTTAGTTTTCTTATCCCTTTTATGCAACTCCCCAAATAGATTCCCCTTGGGGATCAGAAAATAAAAACCCTAAGCTGATGAATGGAAGAGTGTCAGTTTAACGGAGCATTTATAATGATCACTAGTTTCAGATCTGTGATTGGAAAGATTTTAAAACAAGTTGTGTAGAATATATAATGACACAGATAATACGATAGAGGGAGTTCTTTTGTAATGTGGCTAATAGATGGATGACTTGGACCTAGTATCCAAATTTATATGACATGTGAGGTACCTGAATTTTGCTCAATCAGATGGGCATTACTTGGGTACATTGAGGTTGCAGGGTTGACTCTCTAGCTCCCCTTTAACTTTCCCCCTGTGCGGCTTAGAGTATTCCTTCAAACCAAAAAAGAAGATTTCATCTGAGACGGAAATGATTAGTGCATGTAACTCCTAAAGCAGGGTGCTTAATATCAAAGCAGTTTATGGTTGTATAATTGAGATGAAATCATTTTTACTCCAATTATAATTGTGCAGAATGATAAGTCTTCTAGTTACTATTGTATGCATGGATAATAATTATATTTCATAGACATATAAGTTATTGTTCATCAATTTTTTACCTTGGATTTGTATGTCATGTTGTTTCCAGTTCTCCCAAGTTGTTAATATTCTTATTTTTTCTGATCCGTATAGTCTTACTATCTAGAACAACTCAAGTTGAAGATTCTCTCAGTAACGATTTTGTGAAAATCAACATGGTGCCTATTTCTGCTCCAATACATCTTGATATCCAGTGTCTGGGTATTTTATTTGTCTGGATGAGCGTGTGATTGAATCAAATTGAAACACAAAACGCTTGATATCCAGTGTCTGGGTGTTTTATTTGACTGGATGAGTGTGTGATTGAATCAAATTGAAACACAAAATGGTTGACTAATCAATTCCATTTGGTGAGAGGGATCTTTTTTTCTTTTTCCAGAGGGGGGGGGACAGTCGGAGATGGTGCTGTCTAACCGGGCTACAATCATTAGTGCGGTGCTGTTTTGAGTAAATATGATCATTATATGGCAAGAAAAGATTTCAGTTTTTATTATGGATTAGATTTTGTATAATCTGGTGCATTGTGGTTACATTTTTGCAGTTCTCTATGTATGTTTTGCTGGCATATGCTTGTGGACTTGTTACTTGTAAGCATGTATGTTGCTAGCACTGCACATGGTGCACTTCACTGGAGGCTAGTTACCAAAATAGTATCCCTAATAAGAAGAGTACGGGTATAAGTTCTTAAGAAAGAAAACTGTGGTCCTTGTGAAAGTTTGAGTTCTCTCATTTCTTTTGCATTCCAAGGGTTCAAAATATTGTGGGAATTTAAATGTGTAAGAATGTCCTGTGATAGAAATTTTTGATAGCACGATATGGAACCGAGAGGCATGCAACCTATATTTATTTGTCTTGTGTTGGAAACCCATTATGGCCCCAGGGAAAATATCCTCAAGTATGATGAAATGATTTCAGGATAGTGATTTAGGGCCTAAATGAGCAACATTTCAAAATACGTTTTTGTATTTTTTGAGATAGTGATTATAAAAATAAGAGATGTATTGAAAATCAAAAAAATGTATTAAAAAACACCAAAAATGAATTTTGAGAGGCCATCTATAATGGCTCTAAGAATATTTTAAGATGTAGATACATGTCAGTCTTTGCAGATTCTTAGGTATGGAGAACTGGGCAGCATCTTTTTGAAAAGCACATGGCATATTTGCACGACTGTGTGCGTGTTTATAGATGTCATGTCTGTATATACCATATATTTTTGTTGTAGTATTCCCAAATCTGTGAAGTATTCCAGATGCCGCCATGGAAGCTAGATTTTTTAAGAATGTGGAAGACAGAACTAAATTACTCTCACAAATCCTAATATTATGGAAGTGAACTTTAAGCTGACATTTATGTATAGACTCTCTTGAAGAAAGAGGAGTTGGTTCCTATACTCAAATATCATTTTGTTATTCTTGTACAATTTAATCTTCTATTCATATTGAGTTCCCTCTTAATACAATAGAATTTTGTGTTTCCATTTTTAACCTTCTGTAAAAATAGGAAACACATGCCCCATTTCTTTCATTCATTTTCTTTCGAAACGAAAGACTCATCAACTCTCTTTTCGTCAAAACCTGTACATGCCTTTAAGGTGTAATTAAATAGCATGGGGCAAATAATTTGTGGATAAAATTACAAAATAGCTTGCACCTAGCCCATAGATTGCTCATCATCTCAATTCTCCTGCAGAAAGAACATTAACTGGGGAACAACGTAATACCATACTAACTACACCAGTACATATCCAGCGAACATCGCTTAACTAAGCATTAATACACTACTCCCACATGGGATAATACAACTCTGTACACAAACAGTCAAAATTTAGCAGCTCATGTCAAGGAATTAAGCCAAGCAAATGTACTGGTACTGAAAACAGTGGAAAGCTATTCAGGAGTTCCTTCGGAAAACTCACTCACTCTAGCTTCACTCTGCCTTCATCTAGCTGCTGCTTGTCGGGTTCAGCAGGGAAATATTTTATGCCAATTAGATCACCAACTCTGCTGATGACCTGTTGAACAAATAAAAAAGAAATTTTTGCTAATCCGGGAAATAACCAGGATGTTTTATTTTTTTCTTGAACAATGGTAACAATTAACTAGAGCTGTGATCCATCCAATACTTTTTTAGACGGGGCTAATTCATTAGACCATATGATAGTCCAATAGATCATAAACTTAAAAGTGCAAGACTTGTCAAAAGTTACCACCCCATAATTTCTAGTGAAGTTCACTTGCTCAAGAAGTTGCATTACAAACAACTATTCTTTCAGCGCATATTATCCAGATTACATACTTAAAGATGTATGGATCATCATTGAACCAAATCAGCCTAGCTTTGTAATGTGATTCATTCACTCTATTTTCTGTTAACATGCAAAATTATCATTACTGGCCATTGTTCCAGAATAAAATCAGTCACTAGCACATGTTAAAATGGCATTAAGCAGTGCCCCATCAATCCCAGATATGGTAGCTGATAATTGTGCAAAAGACTAACACACATACAGGAACAAAAAATAGGAGAGAAAAACCCCAAACATAGGCGCACCTCTAAGGCTTTGACAAGGTCTTCCCTTGTGTGTGCAGCAGAAATGCAGATCCTAGCTCTGGCCAATAGCAAAGGCGTAGCTGGAAAGGCAACTGTTACCACAGCCACCTATAGTAGCAGTGGGTGGAAGAATCGACAAATAATTAGTCATCATCACAAGGGAAAAATCGAAAGCAAGCAAGCAAACAAGTCTACATAGACCAATGTCGAAAGGACAAAAAGCACACCTGCTGTTTGAGACACTCCCTCGAAAAAGCAGGTATTTTTGCTGGATTGTAGAGCATTATGGGCATTACAGGAGAATCATTATCTCCCAAAACCTCAAATCCCATCTTCTGTAATTCACAACGGAAGAAGTTGCTGTTCTCACGAATCCTTGCTAGTTTCTGAGCACCTATAAGAGCAGTGGATACAATTCGCACAGTTAAAAAGATAAATGTGGAAAGATTCACCCAACTTAAGGAGAAAACAAATATCAATAGATGCAGGAGAGTCTCAAACCTCTACTAGAACCATCCTCCCCGAGGATGACCTTTAAGGAAGAAATAATTTGTTGAGCTGCTGGAGGGGAGATAGAAGTAGCATACAGGTGAGCAGGGCTGCTAAACTTCAAATATTGTATAAGTTCCTAAAATTATGATAATAAGATTCGTTAGCCATCAAGAAAATCCCTAAAAAATTAAAAAAATTAAAATTATTTAAAAAAAAAAAAAAGATCATCCAGATAGTCGCACCAACTGTAAAAAAGCCTAGAGATCATAGCTCTTGAAAAATTAAAGAATAAAAAGACTGCAGACCCAGATAAAATTGCAGTTCCTTCATCATAGTGAACCAGTACACAATGGTGGTGGCAGTCACTAGTGATAATGTATTCATTTTGCTTGTAAATTAAAATCCATTTCAACATCCATGACAAAACTGTCAAATCAGGCTAAATGACTCAAAATGTAGTCACTAGTTTTCACTTCTTTTCCAAATAATTGTATCAATAAAGTGAAATTTGTTCCTACCACAAAATGGGTAAATTATGAATTTACATCAGAACAAAGTTAAAACCAACCTTAGACCCAGCAATATAACCACCATATGATCCAAACGATTTTGTGAAAGTTCCCATCATAACATCCACGTCAGCAGTATCAACTCCTAGGAGCTCACAAACACCCCTTCCTGTTTTGCCAATTGCCCCAATGCTGTGAGCCTCATCCAAGTAAATATATACCTGTGACAGTATATGAAATTTGTTACAAAATAAATTTCGAAAGATTGTTTTCCAAAATGGCCAGACATGAAAGACATAAGTAAAGACCACAAAAAAACAGATACCTTTTAGACGGTATCAAGATAAATCTATAAAAACATGCATCCATAAGCTAGGCTTTCTATAGATGAGAAACTAAATAACTTATTCCAGAAACTAAAACAGAGAATAAAGACAATTTAGAGCAATTTCTTTTTAGTAAATCCGGGGATTGCCTGTTGACCAAGACCCAATGCTTCATCTGCTTCTTTAGTTTATTAGGTCTTTCAAAGAATCTGTGTAAAACCAGAACTCATAGAGCGTTGACTAGCTGCATCTCTACTTCTTGATAATTTTATTGCTTGCCAAAAGTTTCTAATCCACTTTTTAGCATAAGAAATATGTTCGAAGTGAAACAACAAAAAATATCGGACTTTTTACACCATAACACAGAGATCTCTCATGCCTAATTATACCTCAGAATCCCAAAGTTCAAAGAAGATTTCAATTGAAAGGATGTATTACTTTGTACTTTTTGCATATGGCAACAATCTCAGGAAGTTTGCAGAGTTCTCCTTCCATGCTGTATATCCCCTCCACTACCACCATTATCTTTTTCCAAGGTCTGTGGGTCCTAGGTTGTCCATCAGCAATTTGTTCTCTCAAAACCTTCTCCAGATGGGAAGGTGCTTTACAAAATAACAGCAAAGAAAGTTATAAGCAAAGATATTCACTATGAGCATTGCATAAAATTCACATTCCTAATACCAAAAGGTGCCATACAGAAACTTACTATTGTGTTGGAAAACACGAATTGTGGCTCCTGAACCTCGAGCACCATTGACTATTGAATTGTGGTTTAAAGAATCACTGATAATCAAGCCTCCCTGGGGGCAAGCACATGAAACGTGTGGACACAATTCAATCAAGAGCATACTATGTGAGTAAATTATGAAAAGAAAAACCAAAAAAAAAAAAAAAACAAAACAAAAGAAGAAGAAAAAGAACAGTAGATGATGGGAAATAAATATTCAATAACAGCTGGATTACCTTCCCCATTAAGACAGGAAGAACAGCTGAATTTGTTACATATCCCATACCAAAAACAACAGCAGCTGGCTTTCCAACAAAATTTGCCACAACCTTCTCCAACTCAGTATGAATTGTTGTTGTACCTGATCGCACAATGTCATTAATAGAAGCAGTCAAGACAGCTCTACCCAGAGCCCTCAAAATCTTGCAATCTAGGATGTTTACCTCCATCTACACGACTACTACAGGTGCTTGGTGAAAATCTCTTCAAAGTTTCAATAACCCGAGGAGTGCAGTATTCATCTGCAGCAGCAAAGCCGAGGTAGTTATATGATCCTAAGTTAAGGCATCTATTAATTTTTGTGGTCCGCCTGCAAAACAAGAACTTGGTTGGTGTATTGGTCCCAAAATCCCAATTATTTTCACTTAACTAGAGATGGGTCCTTAAAAAGAACTGCTCAATAGCAACAATGCAAACATCAGTAAGATGTGTGTAACATTTCGACTGAGCAGAGAAAAGTTCCAAATAGTTGGACGAGGAAAAAAGGATAATATAGAGGTTACTCCTAATCTAAACACAAAATAGACTAATTACTCACTTTAGTGTCTTGTTATTGTCATTGGACACACGTTCCACCACATCAAACCAAGCATCTGGAGGACTTGCTATTGGCCGGCCAAAACAATCCTACAGTTCACGTGGACATGGAGTGTACCATCAAAAAGACCATAATTAGGCATCAAAACTATACTTCAAACCAGGACACTCATAGAATTCACAGAAAACCAGAAGATTTGAAATAAGAAAACCAAAAGTAACACACTTGATCGTTTTGCCTTCCCCACACCCAGTTTCCATTTAACCCCTCAACCACCCTCCCCTCGCTTCCAATATCTCATTACTATTACAAACTTATGCTGTGATTTTCATATCAAATATAATATTCCCAAACACTGTTGCTCACCAAAGTCCTACCACTGCAATTGCTACTTCATCAATGAACATCCTAGCAATATATTTGGAAAACAGATGTTTCCAATGTATGAAGTAAAATTCCATTGGCTTTGGCTGCTGTAACCTCCCAAACACTACTTTTTTCTTTTTTTCTTTCAGGTATTTCACTACGAAGTAAGAAATGAAATAAAAAAACTATTCTTTTCCTACATTCACGATAACAAAAAGCAGAAAAATTATTCCCATAATACTTGATTTACATGGATAATAGTAGCAGGAAAAAAAAACAAAGATTCGCATAAGTATGCCACGAATTCACTAACAATTCCAAACACTTTACAAAAGAAAATAACATTTTATCAGTAAAGCCATTCAAATTGCAAACCTTTTAAAACATATAAAGCATTTTATATTAAAAAAAAAAAACCAATCAATCAAAAGGAAAAATTGAATGATATTTACCTGAATTCGAAGATACAATCTCCGAATATAGAAATCCTCCAAACCTAAGCAGATCGGAGCATATCCCTACCAAATAATAACAACAATAAGCATTAAACATCAGAACAAACTCAATTCTCCGAACTCCGTCAAAACGTTCCATCAAGACACATAACTCTTCACAAGCTTAATCATACAGACCTGAATTTTGCTGGCGTGCCACCAATCAATGATCTTACGGAAAAAGTCACGGAGCTGGCCGAAGGCGAAAAGGAGGCCGTAACTGAAGTACGTTGTCAAGGCGGTCAAATAAGGAATGGTGATCATTTTGGAAACGTGAAGATCCGATCCGGCGGATGTAGATCAATGGCGGCGGAGAGAGGAGCAGGAAGGAGATCAGAGGGGGCGAAAATTATTATTCACTAATTTATTTATTTTTAATCGGCCCTTTCCGAGATTTTTCCGAAGAGAAAGAGAGGGAGAAACTGATGAGAAAGGCGAGAAGAAAAAGAGAGGGAGAAAGTTGGGTTTGACCAGTCCTCTCTTTTTCGGTTTGGATTTTCAGGGTAATTAAAAATAATGATTTCATTTTTATAATATAATACTATATTTTTGGTTTTTTTTTTTTTTTTTTTGGTGTTCGTGATTTATGGAACTTTCCAACCCTGGAAGAGGAGATTTTCATTTGTTCTTACTTTCTAGAAGAGGGTGAATTGTGAATTACAAACCAAATTTTAATTATTAATAACCAAATATTCTTTTTTTTTTTTGGAATTAACAAAAGTCCGCTCAACAAATAATCGTGAATATATTTTGTATAGATTTTAATTTAAAAATATTATAAAATAGACATATATATGAATTGAAATAAGAAAAAAATTTATAAAATTCAACTAAATATAATAAAAATTTTCCTAATTTAAAAAAAAATCAATTTTAATGAAAAACTAAACATACCCTTAGTGCAATTTGATCAATAAGTGACCTTTTTTTTTAGTTTGTGAATTGGAGGAATTCGATTTCTTTCTTAAGTAATTTTTAAAAAATAAAATATGTTATATTTTATAATTAAAGAAAGATTATGTGTCATAAAGTGTACCTTTTTAGATAAGGTTTGAACATTGGGCTTTTTAATTATAATCCCTTTTACCTTCCTTGACTCATGACGCACAACACTCAACCACTTTAACATTTTGTTCACTAGGATTGGTTGCTTGGGAATTATTTTTGTTTGGTGGGTATATTTTAGACTATTTTTTTCACTCATAAACTGTGGATTAAAGTAGTTAAAAATCCAAATTCCAGCGTATTTCGCCTAAACATTGATTGTGTGGTACAGCATTTATTTCATTAACATTCTTAGCCAAAAAGGGCACTTTTCACATCACTATTTGCTATTTTTCCATGAAAATGACAAACGAAGATGCTCTTGAGCTCTATTTGCTATTGAAATATGTAAAAATTTTGGTAAAATTTTTTTATAGAAAAAAATTATGTGAAAACGTAGATTAGAAATAAATTTTTTTGGAAATAATGTAAGAAAAATTTTAGTAGGAATTTAAATTTTAAATTTTAAATTTTAAAAGAAAAAAGTTGTTTAGATTTTTGTTTTATTTAGAAGTAAATTTTTTCCTTTTGACTTTTTGTTCAAACTATCCTCATCCCTTTGATCGAACACGAATTACTATAGATAATATCAATGGTTTACTTCTCTTCTTGATTGTAATAAATTTGTTTCACTTTATTTTCAAGAAAAATATTGGGAAGGCAAAAATAATGGAGTGAAATGGTAAAACTCAGAATTTCTTTTTCACTTCTTAATCCTAAAATAAATTTTTTTTTTAATCACAATTATGGGTTAGAAGGGCCCCAACAGATGTCAGCTTGGGCATAGGGAACCAAGTAGGACGTCATTTTGGATAATTCTCTGGACAGTTCGGCCCACGTTCTCCCGTCGTGTTTTTTGACGCTGTGTGCAACTTGTTTTTGTTTGAACTTTGAAATATCAATTTTCGTTGGATGCCTTTGTATTTATTTTTTTTTATATTTAATTTTTTTTCGAACAATTTCTTCACTTCTTCCGATTTGCTATATATATATATATATGTAATCAAGAGGTTCAAATTTAGATCGTCTTGATTATCAACCCCTTTCCTTCTCCCCTCCCCCAAGATTATAACAAATCTTAACAAAGAAAGAGAACAACACATCATACTCTCCTTGTGCGCAAAAATTATAAAAAAAAAATTACTTTCAAAAAAATTTATTTTAAAATAAAATTAAATAAAATTTCTATATTATCATTACTGATAATTACAATGTATATCACAATGTTAAAACATAAAATTATAGATTTAATATTCTCTTTGTCCTAAAAAAAAATCTATTTTTAAAAATTTGCTTTGTCTTAAAAAAATGTCAAGTTGATAAAAAAATATCAATTATGACAGTAAAAAAGAGAAGTAGTTGCTTAACTTATATGGTTGTTTGGGTCACCTATGTGCTTAAAACATCGTTGAAATGGTGTGAGATCATATATATTCTCTAAAAGTATCATTTTCCTTACTCACTGGTCTGATACGAGTACTCTTATTGAGTGCCATTTGATATTTAACATTCGCTAACATAGATAGGTTTTTATTTATCTCTTTGATCTTGCCATTAGCAACGGAATAAGTGTGATAAAGTTGCAATAGCTTTGTCCAGTTGTTGGACATCATCATGATAGATAATGCAAGGCATCGCAGTACACTGTTAACAGATAAAATATTTGTAACATATTTTATAAAACCATTTATCATTATTGAAATGATGAAGTAATCTATACCTCTTGACTGTAGAACATGAGTCGTTGTTACGTGGTTCCCCATTTTATTAGTCAAATGGGCGTTTTTTCTCCCACTAATACTTTAACGAACCAATTTTCTATAATCGGCGTTAATTTTTCAGTAATGTGCATCGATCCTCCATTGATCTACAAAATGAGATAATAAATTTGTGTTACAGTATTAGTAGCAAAACTTTGTAATCCAATAATATGCAAACAAAACTGTATTCCTGCAGGTGGGCTGTGATGTGCTGCCTTATTTTGCAGTAGGCATGGGTTTTGTATTCCTGCCGATTGGATGGTGGGGGTTTGGGTTGAGATTTGTAAATCTAACAAATGTTGAAATCGAAAGCCATCCACAACCAAATTATCATTCTGTATGGCATAAAAATGATCCATTTCTTGCAAATATCCGTCAGGGATTCTAGTGAACTTTTGATGAGGCATGTGTCTATTTGCTCTAATAGTGTACATTTCATATTGATCATCAAACTGAATTGGTAGGTCAAGTTGAGCTTCTAGTCTTTCAAATCTATCGTCCAAACAGGCATCTAGAGTTTCATCATCCTTTATTCTACATTTGTTAAAAGGTGTGACCAATGGCACTACATCTTCTGCACAGTTTATGTAGTCTTCCGTACGAAAATGTAACCAGGTCACTCCTCCATTTTGCATTTTTAGGTAGAACCCTGGTGTCAAAGGCTGAGGAATATTTACCCAAACCTTAGCTCGTAGAAAGCGGCAAAAAACTAGATCTGATTTCTCGAACTTCCCCCACAACTAAAGCTATGTACCTTGCTGCTCTGTTGGAAAAACATTCTATAGGAATACCAGCTAATCGAACCCATATGAGAATATGTGTGATTTTAATTCGACTTAAATTAAGAAATTATAAAAGATATAATTTATTAAATATTATATAATGTAAAATACTAATATTTTGTCATAATTTTAATTGAGATTCCCATTTTCTTAAGATTAGGAGAGCTCCAGTCACTGAATATGGACTATTATACAGTATGGCTAACATTTGATTAACGGTTGGAAATTTAAAAATAAAGAAATTACTCTCTCTTTTAACCATACGGATGTCTTGCCCCCAATATTGATTTACATAGACTTGCATACATTTGAAGCCAAAACTCCTATAATCTAGTAGACAACTAAGGAGGTAAATGGTGTAATGCTGCACACCTTCTTCCACATCACTATCATCCATTTGAACTTGAACCCCTCGCCTGTACTATGTGTAGATGTTGCGATCCAGAGAAATTCCATACAGAATATCTCTTTTTTCCTCTGGAAATTTTGAGTCTTGCAATGAAATGTTACGATCAGACCATTATGGAAATTGTGTGTCCATTTGTGGACCACTTAAAATCAGTCTAATCCTTTTCGTCTTTCAGTGGAGAGGGACCAAAGTAAAACTGATTTAACTGGAGTGAATTTGGATAGTGTAAAACATTGAAAAGGAAAGATATTCGTAGGAAATGGGGCAATTGGCTTTTGCTTGGTTGAAAACAATTGATATTGATTTGTGGGATGAGAGCTTGTGGATGCGGATGAGGTTAATGTGGTGGATGAAAATGCATTTGGTTTATGCTTGCTATCAAGAAAGTGCTCTAGCTACTGTGCTAGAGAGAAAAATCAGAGTACAAGATGTAGACTTCTCGTCAAGTTAAGTAAAAATAGATGATTTGTGTACTGAGATGTACTCAAAATAAAGGATGTGCACATATCCCCATCAATGCTGTTGTTGCATATTTTGTTTCCTAAAAACTCATGTTACAGCAATTGGTGAGATTCAAGTACGTTCTTTGTAGCATGAAAGCTCCACTGTTGAGAAAATGCGGTGAGGAGCACCTTTCAAATGTTTCTCCAGTCCTTAAGGTGTGCTTTTACTACTTCATTAATGCATCTCATATTTAGACATGTAGTAGACATTTATTAAAAAAAAATGTTGAATCCCTTTTTCCGTGCTTGGTAAATTATTAATCTTTTAAATGAGGGAGTATAATCTTAAATTAATTTTTATTATTGCATAAAATTTTGGAAGGGAAAAATAATGGAGTGAATTGGTAAAACTTTTAGAATTTCTTTTTTCACTTCTTAATCTTAAAAATATAAATAAATATATATATTTTTTAAATCACGTATTTGGGCCAGAAGGGGCCCAACAGATGTCAGCTTGGGACTGGGAAGTCGTTTTGGATAATTCTCTGAACAGCTCTGGAGGTCGGCCCACATGCTCCCCGTCGTGCCTTTTGACGCTGTTGTGCAACTTGTTTTCGTTTGAACTTTGAAATATCAATTTTCATTGGATGCCTTTGTTTTTATTTTATTTTATTTTTTAAAAAAATTCTTTGCTTCACCTGATTTGCTATAATTATTATTATTTTTTTAAATTTGTAGTCAAGATCGTTCGAATTTATACCGTCTCGATTATCAGCCCCTCCAATTATCACACTTTTTTTCTTCTGTCCCCAAAATTATAGCAAATCTTAACAAAGAAAAAGAACAACACATCATATTCTCCCTGTGCCCCAAAAAAAAAAAAACACTTTCAATTTTTTTTGTTTTAAAAAAAATTCACTTAAAAAATAAAATTAAATAAAATTTCTATATTATCATTACTAATAATTACAATGTATGTTATAATATTAAAGTATAAAATTAAGCATTAAACATTATATATTTAATACTCTTTCTATTCTCAAATAAATAAAGAAAAAGAGTTTATATTTTACGTGAAATTATTATATTACTTTTACTAATAATAAAAATACATAATTTAAATAAAAAAATAAAAGTATACATTTAATAATATATTTAATGTGTTAGAGTTTATAATTAAAAAAATAGACCAAAATAAAAGTAAATTTTTTTTAGAGAAAATAATTACATTAAATGTGTTGTATTTTATAATTAAAATATTATATATAACCAATAAAAATAATTTTTCTTTTCTTCAAGGGATTGTCATTTGGATGGAGCGCATAATCGAACGCCTATGAGCTCTTGTAATTTGTATTATAGGCATATTAAATTGCAACTAGTAAACTGGTACAACTACGCACACGTGCATCAGAATCCAACCAAGTTCTTGTTGGCCTTTCACATCCTATGGTTCTTAAAACTTTGTAGGGTTAAATTACATATATTATGAGGTTTTTGTTTATTATTAATCAAAATTTATTATTTGTCAAAATTATCAATATCTTCCTGAATCTTAAAAACGCTTAACATTTATCCCTTAAAAATAAACTCTATTATGAATAATCCCATAATAGTAAAAATTTTGAATATTTAAACAAAATTACCTGTCATGCTCTAGCTATTAATTTGTACGCAAAAATACTCATAGTTAACTTTTACTCTAAAAATAAAAGTAAAAATTATATATAGTCATTTGTATCAAAGGCATAGTATGTAGGAAGAAAATAGAAGTAGAATATTTACTTATATTAAAAAATTTAAATGGATTGAAGAGGAAAAGCAAATTTATTAATGAAAAAAGAAGATATGATATGAAAATTTTTATAATTCATTCCATAGTTAAATCCACCAAACCAACAAAACACAAAAATACATATATTTCTTTATTTCGTTATACATACCATGCATTCTTTTTTCGTTGATAAATTTAATTTTTAATTTTTAATTAATTTGAATTTTTGAATGCAAATTAATTTTTTATTTTTATTTTTATTTTGCGTACCCTGTCTTTGGTGTAAATAAATATGTATAATTTTTACTATTATTTTTAAAGTAAATGTCAGTTATGGACATTTTTTTTATATAAATTAATAGTTAGAGTATGATGGGTAATTTTATCCAAATATTGAAAATTTTTACAGTTATCGTATTGATAATAACAGAGTTTGTTTTTAGGGGGGTAAATATTAAACGTTTTAAAATTTAGAAAAGCATTGGTAGTTTGGATAAAAAACAAGATTCGATTAGTAATAAATAAAAACCTCATGGGTATATGTAATTAACCCAACTTTGTACTTCCAAGTATAGCACAAACTACAGCACCTTTGCTGTTTAAATGCTAAATGCTAAATGCTTTTTCTTGTTAACATTCCTAGCATTTGATTTTGGTGGGAAAAAGATAACGTGGGTGAATGCGCCCACTAGGAGAATCACAGAGATATGGGAACCATATTTAGCCAGCAGTTTCTGCAAAACAGATGTCCAGTATGAGATTAGGGAGGAAAAACACACACACACAGAGTAATGTACATTAGAATCATCAGACCATTCATTAAATCATAACGAGAGAGAAGGGCAATTTAAAGTAGATTTGCATAACAAGTAAAATGTAAACTGCACTCTCGCCCAAGTCCCTGATGGAATCAAAGACATTAGTATATGTGTTCAGTTTAAACAAGCAGCTTAAAATAATGCAGAGAAGGGCAATTTCATTACCTGAGCCTGGAAATACGTTCAACCAAACAGATATACAATTCTATCCACTCCATGGGTCAAGACAAAGAAAAACAAATGATGAATACGGCATCAAAAATTTCATTGCGAAAATTAGAGAATACCAAGACATGAAAATTAGTCTATGTAAATTTACCAATTGCAATTTCTTGATCTTGACTTCATCAACGAGAGTATGAACTGGCAAAATAGGTGTTGGATAAGCTTTCTACAGACAACAAGAAGTATCAGTTGAGTATGTCCATATCCAGATGCACCATTCTCTATCAATTGTAACCATTCAAAGTGCAAACCTGAAGCCTGGACTTCAGAGAATAAACGTTTTTTTTTTGGGCACCAGCTCAAAAGAGTGGGAAACATGGGAACCACTGCAGGCAAAAGTTGGATCATCATCATACAATACCAAATATGATAAGAAATTAAGCAAATTACATTTAGGAACAGGAATAGAAAGACAACCCATCAAGTGTTTTCCAAGATTTGGAAGTATTGCCAGTTACCACATCAAAGACATCCGAAGACCAAGTATCATCAGTAAGACTTACATCAAATGCAGTGCTGTCAAAAACAGGCACATCACGAATCTTGTAATGTCACCAACTAAAATTGTAGTAATACTCAAAAATATTTCTAGAACCAAGTTAATTTTGATACTTAGTTCGCATAATCTTAATACATTCCAACTGGTATAAATATCCAAAATTTTGTTAGCCCATGTAACTATCCAGGGCACTATAGGGTACCATTCATTCCTTGGCAAGGATTAAAAAAATAAATAAAAAAATCAATGCATTTGCTGCACCTTTTTATTTAATCGCACAAACCAATTACAGAAAAATAAAACATTTTCTATTTTTTGCCCTCTAAATTGGCTAATTTTTTTCTTCAAAAGTTTAGAAATCCATCTCAATGAGTCAGACTACCCCATTGCCATTTTGCACAATGTTATCCTACAAAGGAGAAACTAAGCTTAAGCTCGAAATTGACAACATTTCGAAAATTCCTCATTTAATTTTTCAATTTCATATAAATACAATTCCTTCACAGCTTACAATGAAGAAAAATTTTAAATTAGACATCCAACACATGGATAGCTAAAATTAAATAAAGGAACAATTATCACACTATGAAAAATAAAAATGATGAGAAAATGAACGTACACCTGCCCACGATTTTATACATCGATGGTGACGGAGACGCGTTCGGAGGCTTGGTGGAGCTTCGTGAGAATGGCCTTCTTGTGGGCCAGAATGAATGGGGTGTCAGAAAGCGCGAATGCTGAAGAAATGAAAAGCGCTGCTATGACGGTGGCGATTAAAGTAAACGGCGGCGGAGCCTCCGCCATTTTTTTTTCCTATTTAGTCGCAGAAAATTTTGCCAATTCTGAATGAAATAGTGGGCGCAGCAATGATAATTCAGCAGGGGTTTTGTAGACGTTTTAATTACTTATGGTAGGGGGGGAAATCCGAAAAGGAAATAAAATATGGGGGAAGGATTTAGTTTTAAAAATGGTGGGGAAGGTTTTTTTTTTTTCAATTTGCGGCTTGTTTTAAAAAAGAGTTTAGTTTTGAATAAATAAATTTTTTATATTCTTAAATAATGTGCCACAATTTAAAAGTAATTAGACAAATATAAAATAGTTAATAATCCATTTACTTTTGTTTTATGCAAATTTGAGGATATATACAATTGTTTGATTAGTATTGGTCGTAACAGAGAAAATTATTTAGGCATCGAATTGTAATTTCTAAAATTGACAAAAAATTGAAAAGAACAGGTACTATAATATTTTTACTCAAATGTGGATTCTTTGGGGATAAAGAAAAGTTTTAAAATTAAACTCTTCTTTTTAGAAGGAGGGAATACTTTTCAATTGTAGACTTTTTGTTACAATGGACAAGCAACATATATTCCTAATAACTAAAAATTAAAAGAACAAACAAAACAAAAGCAAGCAAATGTTCAAAGGGCTTGAATAGGATGTCCAAATCAAGATAAATGAGATTTCCTAATAACTAACATTTTAAAATTTTAAAATTTGAAAAAAGAAAGAAATATTTCAGTTCTTTTCCATTTCCTTTTTTTAGACTATAAAGAGGTATTAGCTGGTTCCCTGTAAAAATTATGTTTGCCTTGTAATTAGATTTGTGTGTGTGTGTGGGAGATTTAGTTTGAGTTTTGGATATTTCTCTTTAAATTCAACTCATAAATGAGTGGAAATTATTGAGAGCCTTTATAAAATTTATAACAAATTCCATATTGTAAGTTGCATTGCTATGATCGCCATAATACGCCTTTAAAGTGGGGAATCAAAAGCGTAGTTGTTGTCTGTGTGTGTGTTCGCGCGCTTTCTTTGCATGGGACCAAAACGCATGTGTGAAGCGGTTTTTCATGCATGCAGGGTTTGATTACCCACTCTTAGTGCCCCGGCGTGTAATTCTTTTAATTTAAAAAATTGTATCATTAAGCTTTTTCTACAAATTATTTGAATAGACATTTTGTAATGCCCTGAAAAAAAAACCAAGGCTCTTAAGTCTTGAGTTGCTGTAAGAGATGATATAATAAACCAATGAAAACTATTGAGTGAAATATAAATTCAGTCAAATACTATTAAGGGTTGAAAAGAATAATAGACATCACTAACTAATTAAACAGTTTGTAACAAAACAAAAAAAAAAATTTTTAAAAAGAATGAGAAGCAATATTTGACCATTGAATCAAGCTCTTTAAAATTTGAAATATATATGTAGTTCAAGGATTAATCCTTGGAAGTTTATCATGCAATTGATGCAAACTATGGAACCCGAAGATCAATTTTAGGGTGCAAGTATAAGGATTAATCCCAACGAGGCTCAAGATTAATGTCAACAAGATCGATTTATACCTCCAGTTCTTACTTTATACTCTTTCTGATCTAAAAAATAATAGTAATTTTGACTTTTTCTTTTTCTAAAAAAAGAGTTTATTTTTAAATAAATTCTTTATAATATTATTCACAAATAATGATTGTGTAACTTATAATTAAAAAGTGAAAATATTAATGTAAAATTTTATAGTTTATATTGTATTAATACTATACCATATAACTTATAATATGTTGCACATTAAAAAATATATATTTTTTGGAGATGAAGGGAATGCATCAATATAAAATTGGGAAAAAAGAAACAATATAGAAATACTTATGCAAGGCGCAAGATTGTCACTTGTCTGCATCTTTTCTCAGCTAGTTAGTTCATTAATCAACATGCTGCTTTACGAGCTGCATTTGGCTATCCATGTAATCCATTGACGGAAGAGAAGGATCTAGCATGAATGATAAGAGCCGGTCAGGATAGCCGAAGGATGACCCCCAAGAACCAAGTAAAGGGCTCAATATAATGGTTAGTTACAAGATAGTAATGTATGACAATATTTGGCTAGGTTTTTTCAAAACCCTTTGAATGGATTTAGGCAAGTCATCCTTGGCTGCCAAACAAGACTCATTATCTTCATACAAGACCTCTCTTCCTCTCATTTCAAAACTATGCATTTTTCTTGATTGCAATGCTCAAAATGGTTCCATGCAAGGAGCTTTAAATAGGCAACATGCATGAGATTCCATTCCATTGCCACATGATAGAACTATTTTTAGGCTATAATATTCAACATGTTCATGATTTTTTCTATTTTTTATTTTGTGTGGAAAATTCTATGACTTAAAAGTTAAGTTATCCTCAATTTCAGTTGCCACTTTGAATGAGGGGTGGGAGGTATGGGCGGGGCTGAGAATATATTCCAACCCATACAAGGGCCAAACGTATCCAATTATCCATTGACAAAATTGATCAAATTCATTGTAGATTCACAAATGGATACGACTTTGATAAGAACACACCAGAAAGATGTTATCCTCCCAAGTTGAACAGCGCTATTTGATATGGGCTTACATGTCTTCATATTTACAATAGTTCATGTGTACTTATTAGAATGAACCTTTTTTTTTAATCAAACATGAGATATTACCACATTCACTATTCTCGTGGGACTAATTCTCCTAGGCCACCAGCACTCGCCCCTAATTCTGGCAGTTAATGGCTGACACGGAGATTTGATCCCAGTCCACACTGTTTCTGGATGCTTTATGGGCACAGTACTTGCCATTAGACCAACCCCGAGGGGCTATTAGAATGAACTTCATTGTTGAACTTGTGTGCCTTTCTTGTGAGTGTGCTCTAGATATTGTTCTAGTTTCATAGGAAAATTTTTATGATAAAGAATTATTTTAAAAATAATGATAATTGACAAAATATTATGAATGATCAAAATAATTATTATTTAATAACTCCTATCATATAAATGCCACATTAGTCATTGAAAATTTTTACATACATTTTTTAATCGGTTGTATCATTTATCATCATTTGCCCATGCCAATGTTTGATCATATCAAAATTAGCTATGCATTGCTAACACCTTCTTGGTTCAGCCTGTCGCACAAGACTTGCCAACCTGTGTAGTTTGCGGCTATTAAATAGGGGCGGGGTTTACCCAATGCGCAACTTGGTAGCAGTTGCAGATTCCTTAGTCAAGAAAAAAAAAATTAGCTATGCATTTAACAAACCCTTTTAGCTACCAATCATATACAAAAAGGGGGGGAAAATTAGAAACTCAACAATTAATAATAACATTCGTGACATATTTCTTTTGCTTGACAAAACTCTCTTTTGTTATTCCTCTATTTTCAAACCAATTGCATAAATCTGCAAGAACAAGAAACTTTTATCTACAAGTGGAGGGAGGGATGGTGGTTTAAATGGGTGCTTAAACCTGTCAACTTTTATCCAGCTACCTACGTGTCACTTCCCACATCCTCATCAAGTTTTGAAAATTTTGACCATTATTTGTAGAAAGAATATAAGAGAGAATAAATTGAACATTTTGACCATAGTTTGTAGGAATAATAAAAGGAGGAATAGATTGAAGAATATGTTGAAGTTTACGAAAACATGATTGAGGAATTTTTAGACTTTTAAAAATTAGTTTGAAACAAATTGACCCCCGTTCATTGTCCTATTGTTTTCAAAGCCAACTTTATGATCTATTTGACATTCCAATATTAAATGCACTATTAAGATGGAGTATATGATGTGTCATTGCTCTTTATGTCCAAATTTTATTCTTTTTTAGCTTTCTTTTGATTTGACTTTAGGATTTCAATTTTTCAAATGCTTGGAACAAAATTTGAATAAAAGTATGCTTGCAATTCAAAGGGAATAATTCTCCATCCTCGAGTTTTTTCCTTGTCAACCAAATTCTATATACTCTTAGACTTTTAATTAAGTTGAGAAGCTAATTATTTTCATCACTTTCCTTCAAGAAAAATGTTAACGTCTAACAAATTACAATAATAATGCTTCTTGCTTCTTTACTTATAAAATGAACTTCAATAACTTTATCACATATTGCCAAAATTTAAAAATGTTTGAAAAAAGGGAATGGGGAATTCACAGAGATAAAACTATTACTCTCTTTCTCTCCAAAACAAAAACAAAAAAAAAATTACTTTCAAAATCTTTTTCTGTCCCAAGAAAAAATTATACTTTTGAAATGAAATTTTTTTAGTATTTTTATTAATAATAATTATGTATAGTCATAATTAAAAAGTAATGACAAAAATATAAAATTATATTTCTAATCATGCATTAAACGTGTTGTAATTAATAACTACAAAAAAGTTATATTCAACTCAAAATAAGCTCACTTTTTTTTTTAAATGAAGGGAGTATTATTTTTTTCATTATTATTTATGTTCTTTATAATAGGCAACGATATATCCGTTTTTTCTTCTCCTTTCTTTTGTGTTCCTTAAATTACAAAGAAAACAAACAAAATTCACAATTAGCCAATTCCTATCACATTTTTTCGTTTCCTTCTATTGAAATATTGGATATTCAGATAGAACAATACTAGCAAAGATCCGCCATCCTTCATTTAGACTCGTAGTTTTTAAAGGCTAAAATACATCTACCTCCCTTGAAATTTGATTTTATTACCAATTATCCCTGAAGTTTGAAAATATTACAATTTCCTCATTTGATCATCTAAAAGTCAGTCTTTTGTTATATAATTTATAAAATGACTAAAACGATAAGCAAAAATAGAGTCTAATTCACCTTTTTCATGTTGAATTTGTATTATAATACTATTTTTAATTACATTGAATGCATATCTCTTTCAAACAAATGTCTTTAAGTCACTTATTATTTATTTTGAAACACTTTCTACTCACATTTTTGTCTATTGTTTTAGTCATTTCATAAATTATGTAATGAAAAACTAACTTTTAGATGGTCAAACGGAAATACTGTAATTTTTCCAAACCTTAGGAGGTATTTAGTAATAAAGCCAAACCTCATGAGATTTAAATGTAATTTACCCTTTTATTCTCAATTACTTCAATCCAAGGTTCTACATGAGTTAGTTATTTCCAAACATCTTCCTATTCAATTTAACCTTTGATGGAATAAAATTATTTGAATTAGTTTAGTTTGTCGTTCTCCTCTTTCTTCCTCCTCTTCTTCTTCTTTTTTTTATTTTTTTTATTTTTAATACGACCGCAATATATAGTAATAATTTAAACTATAGAAAGGCTCACCAACCTTCAATTATTTTTGAAATTATGTTAGTTTGATTGACCTTTGATGCATGGAAGAGCGATTTAATTAAATTAATGAGTAACTTTTTTTTCCCCCTGTTTTTGGTGGGCAAAAATTCTTCCACACAATCTCAAGGGCATACACTTGGATGTACATAGGTTTTGATCCATCGTTTATTAATTGGAGCTGGCAGGGAACAACATAAGGTACGTATAATATATATAGAACCACTATTGCAGATCAAACCCAAAAATATATTCTTACTTTCCGAGTTATGTTTTTCCCTTTTTTGGGTAGTATTATGTCTCTGAAATATTAAAAGTTTTCAAATTGGCTCCATTTGGAGTATGATGTATCTGAGAAGAGTTGTATTGGAATGTGTGAAAATTTTGGTGGGTTTTTTTTTATAGAAAAAGTATTTTGGATGAAACAATAGGAGAGAAAATTTTTTAAAATTATGTGAAAGAAATTTGAGTAGGAAATTTTGAATTTTAAATTTTAAAATAAAAATGTGTTTGGATAGTTTATTTTTGTTTGAGAAAAGTTAACTTTTTGTTCATTTGTAAACAAAAATGGCTTGTCCAAACATAGCCAAAGTTCTTGTAGTGCCTGGTTTTCAATTATTTACGTGAACCCTTAATCTTATTTCCCTTTTCTCCAAATTTGAAAACTTTCCATATTGATTGCATGATTGGTTTCAAATATATATATACATTGAACCCTTAATTTTCATTCACTTTTACCCAAAATTAGGAACATTTTCATTTTCATTCACTTTTACCCAAAATTAGGCACATTTTCATGAATATTAGTTAGAGTGCAGAATTTGATTTGATGTTGCTCCACATAATTTGATGTTGACTTACCAAGGAGGGGTCCATAATGTCTACTCACACATCATGAATTAGGAATCTAAGAAAATATATATTCTATCCACCGAAAAATTGAGTGATTCTTTTTGTTTCTAACTTTGAAATGAAAGTACTAATAGATAATGTCAAGGGACGGATATATTGAATCAATCAATGAAGTGGCAGGGTGCTCAGTCGCGGGGATTAGTTTCATACCTGAAATATATGGTGCAAACTCATAGCCGGTTGAGTGGGATACCTCCTCATTAAGAAAAAAATATGAAGTGGGAGGTTTATTCATATTTAGTGAAAAAAGAGCCCATATTTTTAAAATTTTAAATATAAAACTTATTATGAGTAAAATTTTAAATATAAAACTTATTTAAAATTTTAATATGTCATTAATTAATTAAACTTACAAAAGTAAACTTCTTTTTTCTGAAACAAGAAAAAGGTAAAAAGTTTTTCTAAAAACTGAGCAAGTAGAAATTATTATTTTTGTACCTTTTTATGTATTTTATTTGAATATGGTGGCCAAGCTTCCTTATTTTGATGAAGTTTGGTTAATTTACGCTCAAACTCGCCGCTTTTAATTCTATGTTAAATTTATAGGTGATTGGGTATTTTATACTACACTAGAGGAGATGGTGTGGCCTATGTATTAAATTCTGTCCCATTTTAAAATGGTACGCTTCCATTTGTGCTCTCAATTGTTTATATTAATTTATATACTTTTTCAATAACATAATTGTACCATATTAATATTTAAATAAAAAAATGTTATTAGCTACAAATATCAACTTTTTAGAATTTTTATTTATTTTTTGAAAAGTATGATTGTACTATACTAAACAATGAAAGAAAAAATAATGGGTAGAAAATAAACTGTAAACTACTTAAAATTTTTGTTTGTAACGCAAGCCACAAACTTCCAATATACCGATTGACAAAAAATGGTAAAAACTAGAAATTTTAAAATATTCAAAAAAAATTCAATATACAATTTTAACCTATTAGGCTAATTATAGACAAAATATATCATATTTATAAAAAATAAAAAATTAAATTACTATAATAATTCAAAATCAATAAAAAAATCACAATTATTGAATTAATATATAATTAAAATATATTATAGTTATGTAATTTAAAATGAATAATTTCCATCAAAATTATCTTATCTTATTACATAATAATTTTTAACAAAATTATATACTTTAAGTTCTAGTAAAATTATCTTACCTTGAATTCTAAAGTCGATACTCGAGTGATTGTATAGATGAATCTGATAAATACTGAGTCTATATGAATCCAATAAGCATGAATCTAATGAAACATGGGTCGATATGAATCTGATTTGCTGATTCATAGTTATCTTATGTTAATGATCTTAGTTTTGATTCATAGTTATCTTATGTTAATGATCTTAGTTTGACGAACAAAGATAACTGCAGAAATTAATTATTCATACTTTTAATATTTCAAAAAAGAGATAGTTACAGAGATAACTTCAAAAATTAATTATTCATACTTTTAATATTCCAAAAGAGACAGTTACAGATATCAATAGGAGACAAGTACAGAAATGAATAGTGATTGAGAAATTAGTTACTTCTCACTATTTTAATAGATAATAGTGCTTGATCACTGTTAACAAAAAAAAAAAAAACTAGAGAAATTATCTTAACAAAAAAAAAAACTAAGAATTTGTTATGAATCATGCAAATTGTGGATGTCTATCCATACAATTCTTCACTTGCTCATGAAAGTAACTCCACTATCCAAGGGGAAGTCTTGAAGACATGTAACACTCAACTCTTGAAATACCCTACATTGTAACTTGTAACATTTGGGACCATGATGTAAGAAGATGTAACATGTGACCTTTATGACCATGATGCGGGAAGATGAAACTTTTAGGTTTCTTATAACCTACATATCATGATGAATCCTAAATCTATATAAATAGAGGTTTAGTGGAAAAAGAAGAAGATAGAAAATTTGATTACACTTGTGTTCTTCATATTTCTTTATTGTCTTACTTTCATATTATAATTCTATTACTAGTCTACTATATTTTAGAATTATAGTAGTAATACTACTTTGTAGTATTTTCATAACACGTTATCAGTACGATTCTCTAGCCAATTTCCATTCCTTTGGGTAAGTTAGGTGAGATTTATTTATTTTTTTCTATTAGTTATATTCATCACTATGACTAACCTTGCAAAGCTTGAGTTTGTTGTACTTGATATTACTAGAAAGAATTACTTATCATGAGTGCTAGATGCTGAAATTCATCTAGATGCAAATGGTCTTGGAGAGACTATCAAAGAATGAAGTAAAGCCACAAATCAAGAAAAGGCCAAAGCGATGATTTTTCTCCGTCACCACCTTGATGAAGGGTTGAAAAATGAATATTTAATAGTTAAGGATCCCTTCATCTTGTGGAGTGGTTTGAAAGAAAGGTATGAACATTAAAAAACGGTCATTCTTCCAAAAGCTCGCTATGATTGGATGCACTTGCGCTTGCAAGATTTCAAAACTGTAAGTGAGTATAATTCAACAATTTTCAGAATCAGTTCACAATTGAAATTATGTGGAGAAAAAGTTACTGATGAGGATATGCTAGAGAAAACTTTCTCTACCTTTCACACATGTAATGTGCTCCTGCAGTAGCAATATCGTAAAAAGGGTTTTAGAAAATATTCTGAACTGATTTCTTGTCTTTTTGTTGTTGAACAAAATAATGAGCTTTTGTTGAAAAATCATGAAGCTCGCCCAACTGGTGCTGCTCTATTTCCTGAAGCAAATGTGATAGCCCAGCAATCTAATCGTGGGTGTGGGCGTGGTCGTGGTCATGGTCGTAATAACTATGGTGGTCATACCAAAAATGCTACTCATCACCAGAAGTAGGAGAGTAATGATGAAAAAGATGGAGACCAAAACAAAAAGAAAGTGGATAATAAGTGCTATCGCTGTGACATGAAAGGCCATTGGTCTTGTACCTGTCGTACGCCAAAACATCTTGCTGATCTCTATCAAAAATCATGGAAAAATAAAGAAAAGAAAATAGAGACGAATTTTATTAGTAATGATGTTAATTATGACCTTGGTCTTAGTGACAACGACTTTACTGATTTTACTTCTTTAGATGTTGCTGATTTCTTTGTCAATCATCCTGAAGGTGATACTAGTCTCCCTGAAAGTGATACTAGTCACTAGTGATGGAAATGTCCAAGAGTAATTTTTATTTAAATAATTTGATGCAATAAACTTTTAATTTGATGTTTTAAATCTTCATTATTGAATATTTACTTCAATATTTTTCTTTTGTGTCATACAAAATTGTATGCTTATTTGGAATTTTTATTTTTGGTGAAGAAAATGGACATTCCAAAGCTAAATAATAAAGAATTATGTCTTGCAGACAGTGCAACAACACACTCCATTTTTAAGGATAAGAAATATTTTTCTTGTCTAATTATGAAAGAAACCCATGTTAGTACTATATGTGGTGGTGCAAAAATAATTGAAGGCTCCGAAAGAGCAATTATAATTTTGCCTGGAGGAACAAAATTCTGCATTGATGATGCATTATATTCATCAAAGTCTCAAAGGAATTTGTTGAGTTTTAAAGATATCCACCGAAATGGATATCATATTGAGACTACAAATGAAGGTAATAATGAATACTTGTATATTACAAGTATTTCTTCTAAGAAAGTTGTATTGGAAAAATTACATTCTTATTCTTCTGGGTTGTACTACATATATATTGCTACAGTTGAAATATATGCAACAGTAAACCAGAAGTTTACTAATTATGATGATTTTGTCATTTGGCATGACCGGTTAGGCCATCCCGGTTCTATAATGATGCGAAAATAAATAGAGATTTCGTGTGATCATTCTTTGAAGAGTCAGAAAATTCTTTAATCCCATGAATTCTTATGTGCTGCTTGTTCTCAAGGCAAATTAATTATAAGGCCATCCCTAATGAAAATTAAAACCAAATCTCCCATATTTTTGAAACGCATACATGGAGATATATGTGGGCCTAGTCAACCACCTTGTGGACCATTTCGATATTTTATGGTTTTAATTGATGCATCAACGAGATGGTCACATGTCTGCTTATTATCAACTCGCAACCTGGAGCTTGCAAGATTGTTGGGAGAATTAATTCGGTTGCACACTCATTTTCCTAATTATCCCATTAACACAATACGTCTTGACAATGCTAGTGAATTTACTTCACAAGCTTTTAATGATTATTGCATGTCTATTGGGATAAGTGTTGAACATCTTGTAGTTTATGTTCATACACAAAACGGTCTAGCAGAATCGTTTATAAAGCGCTTGCAATTAATTGCTTGGCCATTACTTATGAGAACTAATCTTCCAACTTCTGCTTGGGGACATGCTATTTTGCATGCAGCAGCATTGATTCGCATAAGGCCAATGAATTATCATGAAATCTCCCCATTACAATTGGTTCATGGTCAAGAACCAAATATTTTCCATCTAAGAATTTTTGGAAGTGCAGTTTATGTTCCTATTGCTCCACCACAACGCACTAAGATGGGACCTCAAAGGAGGTTGGGTATATATGTTGGGTATGAATCTCCATCAATAATTAAATATCTTGAGCCAATGACTGGAGATTTATTTACATCTCGATTTGCTAACTGTCATTTTGATTAGTCAATTTTCCCAACATTAGGGAGAGGCAAAATAAAGTCGGACAAGAAAATTAGCTGGAATGAATTATCATTATCTCATTTTGATCCTCGTACAAAACAATGTGAACTGGAAATTCAAAAGATAATTCATTTACAAAATTTAACAAATCAATTGCCATACGCTTTTACTGACCTAAAGAGAGTTACAAAATCTTATGTCCCGGCTGTAAATGCTCCGATTAGAATTGATGTCCCTGAAGGACAAGTGACCACCGCAAATGAGTCTAAGGCACGCCTGAAGCGTGGTAGACCAATTAGTTCCAAAGATAAAATTCCTCGCAAAAGAAAAAGAGCAAATGATTCCGATGGTCAAAACGAGGAAATTACAACTCCTGGAGAGTTTCCCAACATGGTTAGTGAAAATTTTCCAAAAGAAAGTCAGGTACCTGAAAATGCTAATAATCATGAGATCTCAATTAATTATGCCATGATTGGGGAAAGATGGAATCGATCGACAATTAACGTCGACGATAAATTTGTCTATGCTGCAGCAATTGCTATTATGAATGACAATAAGGATCATGAACCAAGGTCTGTAAAAGAATGCAGACGCAGAAATGAGTGGTCAAAATGGAAAGATGCAATTTAGGCTGAATTGAATTCACTGGCTAAACGTAAAGTTTTTGGATCAGTGATACGCACACCAGAAGATGTGCAACCCGTTGGATATAAATGGGTTTTTATACGCAAGAAGAATGAAAAAAATGAAATTGTGTGATATAAAGCACGTCTTGTTGCAAAAGGTTTTTCACAAAAATTTGGTATTGATTATGATGAGACGTATTCTCCTGTGGTGGATGCAACTACTTTTCGATATTTGCTTAGTCTGGTATCATATGAAAAAGTTGAAATGTGTCTCATGGATGTCGTTACTGCCTATTTATATGGCTTACTTGATAACGACATCTATATGAAAATCCCTGAGGGATTTAAATTGCCTAAAAGGCATAAACATAGTTCTCGAGATCTTTACTCGATTAAACTATATAGATCTCTTTATGGCTTGAAACAAGCTAGACGTATGTGATATAATCGCCTCAGTGAATATTCTATAAAAGTCCATGTGTTTTTATAAAGAGATCTAATTTTTTATGTTGATGATTTAAATCTTATATTGTTTAAAGAAAGAATTTGAAATGAAAGATCTTGAAAAGACAAAATTTTGTCTTGGTTTGCAAATTGAATATTTGGAAAATGATATCTTTCTACATTAGTCAGCTTATATAGTTAAAGTACTTAAAAGGTTTTATATGGATAAAGTCACTTGATGTGCATAAAGATCCTTCTTAGTACTATTGGAGCATTAATGTATCTTGCTAGTTATACACAACAAGATATATCATTTGCTGTAAATCTACTAGCAAGATATAGTTCTTCACCTACACGAAGGCATTGGAATAATGTTAAACATATATTACAATTGATAACGGTTTTATTATCCTAAAGCACTGGATATCTATTAGATCATTTCTTGGCATTCTATAAAACAAACTATAAAATATTGGCCATCCATGAAACAAGTTGGGAGTGTTTATGGTTAAGATCTATGACACACCATATTCGAGAATCAAGTGATTTGCATTTGCACAAGAAAGCTCATACTATTTTATTTGTAGATAACGCTGCATGTATTGCTCAATTGAATGAGAGATATATCAAAGGTGATAGAACAAAACACATCTCTCCAAAGTTCTTCTTCACACATGATCTCCAAAAGAATTGTGAGATTAATGTTAAATTTATTTACAAAATCACTTCAACATTTGAAAAAAGATATCTATTTTAAATGTACTCTTTTCCTTCACTAGGTTTTTATCTAGTAAGGTTTTAATGAGGCATTTTAAGATGTAACATGTGACCTTTATGACCATGATGTGGGAAGATGAAACATTTAGGTTTCTTGTAACCTACATATCATGATTAACCCTAAACCTATATAAATAGAGGTTTAATGAAAAAAGAAGAAGATAGAAAATTTGATTACACTTATGTTCTTCATATTTTTTCATTGTCTTACTTTCATATTATAATTCTATTACTAGTCTACTATATTTTAGAATTGTAGTAGTAATATTACTTTGTATTATTTTCATAACAAAATTTATCTTAACAAAAATTCTAACTATGACCCATAATCAAATCATAATATACAACCAATTTACAAGGTAAATCAATTCACTACTGATTTAGTCTGAATAAGTATTGCAACATTTCAAAGTTTTCTATCAAACTTAGTAAAGAGCAAAATTTTAATTAAAGATAAAGATGATGTAAAATTTTTTTTATCAATAATAATTAATAATTTATATGCTTCAAATAATTATTCATTAGACTATCCATGATAACCACTATTTAAATTTCAACTAGTGGAAGTTGCTAGAAGTAATAGATTCAAGCCTTTTCACTCACTCTAAATTTTCCTTGTAATTAAAGCTCCCATTTGACAAAAAAATAAAACGAGAGATTAATGGAAGGGAAGATCTAGCATGAATAATAAGAGCCAGTGAGGTTAGCCAAGGATGATGCCTAAAAGCCACTCAGAAAATCCTAGGGAAATGCAACATATGTAGTACAACTTTATTTTGCCTACCTAAAACTCACGAGTGGTGTTAGGCAAGTCATCCTTGGCTACCAAACAAGACTCTTTATCTTCATACAAGACCTCTCTTCCTCTCGTATATTTCAAACAAATAGTGCATTTATGTATTGGTTCTTGCCAAAAATGGTGAATAGAAATGGATATTTATAGGAGCCAGGAGCCAGAAAGGATTAGATTTGCAACTCGGAATAAGGGGTTCTTTGACAAATCGCATACAATGAATTTCTTCGTTTTCAAAACTTTTTCATTCACACATCCAATTATCCCGGAAGAATATATTCCCCGTTGTTGAAGGGAACCAACAACCATCTCCAGATGTTGTGTTTTGAGGATTTGACAAATGAGGTCGAATGGAATGTTGACATAGTTAATCCAACTTGCCCTGAATCCCATTTTTGGGAATATTTGTCTAGGGTTTTTAAGTGGTCAAAACTAAGATGCCTGAATCAGGGGCTTTTTTCTCAACTTATACCTAAAATCTAAGATTGTAAAAATGTGTTTATGATGAACTTATACGTAATAATATATAAAATTCAAATTGTAGGGAAGTGTTTTAGAAGACTCAAAATCAAAATTTGAAATTGTAAGAAGAGTAGATTATGGAAATGTGTTTCAAAAGGGATGAGTTACTAAATTCCGTAGAAATTCTAACATCGATCATCAACATTCACACAATTCTAATGAGCTTAAATTTTGGACCCTGCAAATTCCGAGTCCATACACTTTTGAACCCTACACCATCACCATGTGTTGAGACCCAACGCCTATCAACCATATTTTGCACTACTCATGGATCTGAATTTCTGAAATTCATACTATGGTGGAGATCCAACACTCATTAAACATATTTTGCAATCATTTTATCCAATGTCACATAGGGATAAACATTTTCAAACAATTCATTTTGAAGACTTGGACAAGGTAGGATATTGATGACATTTAAATAATTTAGGGATAAAAATATAAGTTTGGTGACCAAAGTATGGATGATTGGGAGGCAAAATAGGTATTCGATTTTCCTTTTTATTGTGTTGTTGCACATAAAATAAAATTGCAACCGACTTAATATTTAATTCTGTTTTATGCTTCCTCACAGATGTTACTCATCTTATACTATACGGTAATGAAAAATTGCCAAGTTCTTGTGACACTAAATTAAAAATGATTTGGCATAAATCATCTCTGCCTTTTTAAGTTTGCCATCATATTCGAATATTTAGTTCAACAAAGAGGGCTTGAATACTTAGTTTTAAAATGTGTTTTAAATTTTGAAAAATTTGATAACTATCAAATTTCGAAAAATCCGTCGAAAAAAAAAGAGAAAAGGCGGAAAAGAGCCGAAAAAATTTTCCGGAAAAATTTCAAAAAAAAAAAAAAAAAAAAAAAAAATCCAAAAAAATTAATTTTTAAAAAAATTTTTTTTTTAAAAAAAAAAATTTAAAAAAAATTTTAAAAAAAAAAAAAAAATTTAAAAAAAAATAAAAAAAAAATTTAAAAAAAAAAAATAAAAAAAAAAAAAAAAAAAATTTTAAAATTTTTATTTTTTTTTTGAAGTTTTAAAAAAAAAAAAAATTTTTTAAAAACCCCCTTTTTCCCTAAATTTCCCAAAAAAAAAAACAAAATCATCCAAAACCTAATCAAAAAAATAATAAAAAATTTTTCAATCTTTTTTAATTTTTTTTTTTTTTTTTTTTTTTAATTTTTTTTTTTTTTTTTTTTTTTTTTTTTTTTTTTTTTTTAATTTTTAATTTTTTTACTTGTTTTTTAGTTCTTTTTTTTATTTTTTTTTTTTATTGTTGTTTTTTTTTTTTTTTTTTTTTTTTTTTTTTTTTGTTGTTTTTTTTATATTTTTTTATTTTTTTCTTTAAGTTTAGTTTGGATTTTTATTATGTAGAATTTATTTTTAGAGATAATTTTTTTATTGAAGAACACTTCATAGATAGATCTCTTTAATTTGAGAATTTTTCGAGGAATTTCGAAAAGATGTGAGATTTTCTTTTTTTTTTTTTTTTTTTTTTTTTTTATTATTTATTTTATGATTATTTTGTTATTTTTTTTTTTTTGTTTTGGTTTTTTTTGATTTTTGTGATGTTGTGTGTTGTTTGTTTGTTGATGATTGTGACTGTGTGGTTGATGATGATGGAATGGAAGGATATTATACGAAGGATGGAGGATCTAAGGGACATCGTCTTGGCAATGGAAGGCTCGTAAGATGACAAAAATCTCAAACGGGCACCAAAAAATTTTTTTTTTTTTTTTTGTGTTTGCATTGCTTGATAAATTTGTTTGCATTTTTTAAAGAATGAAATGGGATGTTTTCTCTGATAAAAAGAATTTTTGATTATGTGTTTGTGTGTGTCTTGAGATTGTGCTTTTGTCTTTTTTTTTTGGTTTTTTTTCATTTTTTGTTTTTTTTTTTTTTTTTTTTTTCTTTTGTTTTTTTTATTTTTTGTTTCTTGTTTTTCTTGTAAGTTAAATTATGAAATTTTTGATTTTCTCATGGCAAAGAAGGGAAGATCTCTCATCGCAGAAAAGAAAGGAAGAAAGAAGAAAGAAGAAGAAAATTCAAAGATGTTGTAAAATCTAAAATATATATCAAAATATCTATACACTCTCTGTGAAGTTGACAGGTCTAACTTTTCTCCTCCCTCTCGGTATTCTATATTCATATTCGAACCATTTTTTGCCTTTAATTGTTGCCTTTGAAGTGTTGTTTGAGAAGAGATTTATTTCTATTATTATATCTATTAAGCATCATATATTCATCATCAATCAGTTGGATTTTCATTGTGTTGTGTTGTTTTCATATTTTTCCTCTTTTTCCTTCCTTTTGTTGTTTTTGATTGATATATTGGATATTTCATTCGATTCTCTTTTTTTTTCTTTTTTTTTTTCTCTCAATTCTCTTCCTTGCTTTTGTTTTTTTTTTTTTTTTTTTTTAATTTATTTTTTTTTTTTTTTTTTTTTTTTTTTTTTTTTTTTTTTTTTTTTTTTTTTATTAAATTATTAAATTATTTTTATCTTTAATTTTATTTTTTTTTTATTTTTATATATTATTTCCTTTAATTTATTAATCTCGGCGGATATACAGCGGAATTTTATAATAATTTCACGAAACGAATTATTTTATTTTTATTTTTTTTTCTTCTTCATTTCGACGACGAAAAAAATCGTTGAATTGTTCGATTTTGAGATGAAAAAATTTGGAAAATTGTTTTTTTTTTTTTTTTTAAAAAAAAACCGGAAAATCTCTGTTCGAAGAAATCTTGATTTTCCGTCGGAAATTGTCCGTCGGAAACTATCAATTTTCTTGTAGTGTATTAGTTTGAATTCATATTTTCATCACTTTGACAAGAAACCTATACCACCAACCTCTTGCTTAAAATTTTGTACCATTATTAGCGTAATCAATTTTCTACTTCCATTTTCTTTCTACAAATTCTGTCTTTGAAACAAATGAATATGTATAATTTTTGTTTTTATTATTAGGGTAAATGTCAGTTATAAGTATTTTTTATACAAATTAATAACTGAAATATGAGGGGTATTTTTGTCCAAATATTAAAATTTTTTACTGTTATGGTACTGTTCATAACAGCGTCAAGGGTTAGGGGGGTAAATATTAAATATTTTAAAATTTATGGGGGTATTAGTAGTTTTTTCAAATCTCGATATTCGATTTGTAATTTACACAAACTTCGGGGTGGTAAATGTAATTTACCCTAAAATTTATTGTAATTATTTTGTTTTTATTACAAAAGTTATTCCGTGTTAGCTTCGATCTTTAGAAATTTCAAATCCTTTATTTTATTTACTTTTTAGTGTCTAATTTGAATAAAGAACGCCAATATATCTAATAACTATAAAGAAACATTAGATATGAAATAAGGTAGTATGATTTTAAATTAGTTTAGTATGTCTACAACGATATAAATGGTAAAACATGTTTAATATTTGTGTCTAATGTTTTAACTTCTTTTATTTGTGCTATGAAACTCAGTAATAGAAATTTTATTTAGGCATCGAATTGTAATTTCTAAAATTGACCAAAAATTGAAAAGAACAGGTACTATAATATTTTTATTCAAATGTGGATTCTTTGGGGATAAAGAAAAGTTTTAAAATTAAACTCTTCTTTTAGAACGAGGGAATACTTTTCAATTGTAGACTTTTTGTTACAATAGACAAGCAACATATATTCCTAATAACTAAAAATTAAAAGAAAAAACAAAACAAAAGCAAGCAAATGTTCAAAGGGCTTGAATAGGATGTCCAAATCAAGATAAATGAGATTTCCTAATAACTAACATTTTAAAATTTTAAAATTTGAAAAAAGAAAGAAATATTTCAGTTCTTTTCCATTTCCTTTTTTTTTTTTTGGCTTAAGGGAGACTATAAAGAGGTATTAGCTTGGTTCCCTGTAAAAATTATGTTTGCCTTATAATTAGATTTGTGTGTGTGTGTGTGGGAGATTTAGTTTGAGTTTTGGATATTTCTCTTTAAATTCAACTCATAAATGAGTGGAAATTATTGAGAGCCTATATAAAATTTATAACAAATTCCATATTGTAAGTTGCATTGCTATGATCGCCATAATACGCCTTTAAAGTGGGGAATCAAAAGCGTAGTTGTCTTACAGTGTTGTGTTCGAGCGCCTTCTATTTGCATGGGACCAACGCATGACGTGAAGGCGGGTTTTCATGCATGCAGGGCTTGATTACCCACTCTTAGTGCCCCGGCGTGTAATTCTTTTAATTTAAAAAATTGTATCATTAAGCTTTTTCTACAAATTATTTGAATAGACATTTTGTAATGCCCTGAAAAAAAAACCAAGGCTCTTAAGTCTTGAGTTGCTGTAAGAGATGATATAATATACCAATGCAAACAATTGAGTCAAATATAAATTCAGTCAAATACTATTAAGAGTTGAACATAATAATAGACAGCACTAACTGATTAAACAGTTTGTAACAAAACCAAAAATTGAAAAAAAGAATGAGGAGCAATATTTGACCATTGAATCAAGCTCTTTAAATTTTGAAATATATATGTAGTTCAAGGATTAATCCTTGGAAGTTTATCATGCAATTGATGCAAACTATGGAACCCGAAGATCAATTTTAGGGTGCAAGTATAAGGATTAATCCCAACGAGGCTCAAGATTAATGTCAACAAGATCGATTTATACCTCTAGTTCTTACTTTATACTCTTTCTGATCTAAAAAATAATAGTAATTTTGACTTTTTCTTTTTCCAAAAAAAGAGTTTATTTTTAAATAAATTCTTTATAATATTATTCACAAATAATGATTGTGTAACTTATAATTAAAAAGTGAAAATATTAATGTAAAATTTTATAGTTTATAGTGTATTAATACTATACCATATAACTTATAATATGTTGTACATTAAAAAAAATATATTTTTTGGAGATGAAGGGAATGCATCAATATAAAATTGGGAAAAAAGAAACAATGTAGAAATACTTATGCAAGGCGCAAGATTGTCACTTATCTGCATCTTTTCTGAGCTAGTTAGTTCATTAATCAACATGCAGCTTTACGAGCTGCATTTGGCTATCCATGTAATCCATTGACGGAAGAGAAGGATCTAGCATGAATGATAAGAGCCGGTCAGGATAGCCGAAGGATGACCCCCAAGAACCAAGTAAAGGGCTCAATATAATAGTTAGTTACAAGATAGTAATGTATGACAATATTTGTCGAGTTTTTTCAAAACCCTTTGAATGGATTTAGGCAAGTCATCCTTGGCTGCCAAACAAGACTCTTTATCTTCATACAAGACCTCTCTTCCTCTCATTTCTAAACTATGCATTTTTCTTGATTGCAATGCTCAAAATGGTTCCAAGCAAGGAGCTTTAAATAGGCAACATGCATGAGATTCCATTCCATTGCCACATGATGGAACTATTTTTAGGCTATAATATTCAACATGTTCATGATTTTTTTTTTTTTTTTGTGTGGAAAATTCTATGACTTAAAAGTTAAGTTATCCTCAATTTCAGTTGCAACTTTGGATGAGGGTTGGGAGGTATGGCGGGGCTGAGAATATATTCCAACCCGTACAAGGGCCAAACATATCCAATTATCCATTGACAAAATTGATCAAATTCTTTGTAGATTCACAAATGGATACGACTTTGATAAGAACATACTAGAAAGATGTTATCCTCCCAAGTTGAACAGCGCTATTTGATATGGGCTAACATGTCTTCTTATTTACAATAGTTCATGTGTACTTATTAGAATGAACTTTTTTTTTTTTTTTATCAATAGGAGGTATCATCATTCTTGCAGGGCTAATTCTCCTAAGCCACTAGCACTTCTCACGGGACTAATTCTCCTAAGCCACAAGCACTTGTCCCTAATATTGGCAATTAATGGCTGACGCGGAGATTTGATCCCAACCCACACTGCTTCTGGATGTTTTATGAGCACAGTACTTACCATCATACCAACCCCGAGGGGCTATTAGAATGAACTTCATTGTTGAACTTGTATGCCTTTCTTGTGAGTCTGCTCCAGATATTGTTTTAGTTTCATAGAAAAATTTTTATGATAAAAATATTATTTTTAAAATAATGATAATTGACAAAATAATATGAATGATTAAAATAATTATTATTTAATAACTCCTATCATATAAATGTCACATTAGTCATTGAAAAATTTTACATACATTTTTTCCTCGGGTGTATCATTTATCATCATCTGCCCATGCCAATGTTTGATCATATCAAAATTAGCTATGCATTTAACGAACCCTTTTAGCTGCCAATCATATATAAAAAGAGGGAAAAAAAATTAGAAACTCAACAATTAATAATAACATTCGTGACATATTTCTTTTTCTTGACAAAACTCTCTTTTGTTATTCCTCTATTCCCAAACCAATTGCATAAATCTGCAAGAACAAGAAACTTTTATCTACAAGTGGAGGGATGGATGGTGGTTTAAATGGGTGCTTAAACCTGTCAACTTTTATCCAGCTACCTACGTGTCACTTCCCACATCCTCATCAAGTTTTGAAAATTTTGACCATTATTTGTAGAAAGAATATAAGAGAGAATAAATTGAACATTTTGACCATAGTTTGTAGGAATAATAAAAGGAGGAATAGATTGAAGAATATGATGAAGTTTACGAAAACATGATTGAGGAATTTTTAGACTTTTAAAAATTAGTTTGAAACAAATTGACCCCGTTCATTGTCCTATTGTTTTCAAAGCCAACTTTATGATCTATTTGACATTCCAATATTAAATGCACTATTAAGATGGAGTATATGATGTGTCATTGCTCTTTATGTCCAAATTTTATTCTTTTTTTAGCTTTCTTTTGATTTGACTTTAGGATTTCAATTTTTCAAATGCTTGGAACAAAATTTGAATAAAAGTATGCTTGCAATTCAAAGGGAATAATTCTCCCATCCTCAAGTTTTTTCTTGTCAACCAAATTCTATATACTCTTAGACTTTTAATTAAGTTGAGAAGCTAATTATTTTCATCACTTTCCTTCAATAAAAATGTTAACGTCTAACAAGTAATAATAATGCTTCTTGCATCTTTACTCATAAAATGAACTTCAATAACTTTATCACATATTGCCAAAATTTAAAATGGTTTGAAAAAAGGGAATGGGGAATTTTTTTCACGGAGATAAAACTATTACTCTCTTTCTCTCCAAAAATTAAAAAAAAAAAAGAAAAGAAGAAGTTTACTTTCAAAAAATTTTCTATCCCAAGAAAAGATTCTACCTTTGGAATGAAATTTTTTTAGTATTTTTATTAATAATAATTATGTATAGTCATAATTAAAAAGTAATGACAAAAATATAAAATTATATATTTAATCATGCATTAAACATGTTGTAATTAATAACTACAAAAAAGTTATATTCAACTCAAAATAAACTCACTTTTTTTCTTAGATGAAGGGAGTATTATTTTTTTCATTACTATTTATGTTCTTTACAATAGGCAACGATATATCCTTTTTTTTGGTGGGCAAAAATTCTTCCACACAATCTCAAGGGCATACACTTGGATGTACTTAGGTTTTGATCCATCGTATATTAATAGGAGCTGGCAGGGAACAACATAAGATACGTATAATATGGAACCGCTATTGCGGATCAAACCCAAAAATATATTCTTACTTTCCGAGTTATGTTTTTCCCTTTTTTGGGTAGTATTATGTCTCTAAAATATTTAAAGTTTTCAAATTGGCTCCGTTTGGAATATGATGTATTTGAGAAAAGTTGTATTGGAATGTGTGAAAATTTTGGTGGGTATTTTTTTTATAGAAAAAGTATTTTGGAGGAAAAAATACGAGAGAAAATTTTTCAAAATTATATGAGAGAAATTTGAGTAGGAAAATTTGAATTTTAAATTTTAAAATAAAAATGTGTTTGGATAGTTTTTTTTGTTTAAGAAAAGTTAACTTTTTGCTCATTTGAAAACAAAAATGGCTTGTCCAAACATAGCCAAAGTTCTTGTAGTGCCTGGTTTTCAATTATTTACATGAACCCATAATTTTATTTCCCTTTTCTCCAAATTTGAAACTTGCCATATTGATTGCATGATTGGTTTCAAATATATATATACGTTGAACCCTTAATTTTCATTCACCTTTACCCAAAATTAGGAACATTTTCATTTTCATTTTCATTTTCATTCACTTTTACCCAAAATTAGGCACATTTTCATGAATATTAATTAGAGTGCAGAATTTGATTTGATGTTGCTCCACATAATTTGATGTTGTCTTACCAAGGAGGGGTCCATAATGTCTACTTACACATCATGAATTAGGAATCTAAGAAAATATATATTCTATCCACCAAAAAAATTGAGTGATTCTTTTTTGCTTCTAACTTGGAAATGAAAGTACTAATAGATAAAATTTAGTGATTCTTTTTTGCTTCTAACTTTGAAATGAAAGTACTAATAGATAATGTCAAGGACGGATATATTGAATCAATCAATGAAGTGGGAGGGTGCTCAGCTGAGGGGATTAGTTTCATACCCAAAATATGTGGTGTAAACTCACCACATACTCATAGTCGGTTGAGTAGGGATACCTCCTCATCAAGAAAAAAAAAATGAAGTGGGAGGTTTATTCGTATTTAGTGAAAAAAGAGCCCATATTTTTTAAATTTTAAATATAAAACTTATTATGAGTAATAAAATATGACACATTTAATATGTCATTAATTAATTAAACTTACAAAAGTAAACTTCTTTTTTCTGAAACAAGAAAAAGGTAAAAAGTTTTTCTAAAAACTGAGCAAGTAGAAATTATTATTTTTGTACATTTTTATGTATTTTAGTTGAATATGGTGGCCAAACTTCCTTTTGTTGACAAGGGAATCATTGCTACTCAAGTCTGCGAAGGTAAATCCTCGCCTTAGAATAGTCCATGCAAAGCCCTCACAAGAAGTAAATCCCATTAGACCAAAAAGGTGTCAGCAATGGGATTTGAACTCGTAACCATCTCGTAACCTTACGGTTACGCACTTATCTGCCACACCCACTTGACTACCTCCAAAAGGGCAAAAATGTCAGAGGCAAAATTCGAACCTTGACCTTATTTAACTTGGCCAAGCTTCCTTATTTTTATGAAGTTTGGTTAATTTGCGCTCAAACTCACCGCTTTTAATTCTATGTTAAATTTATAGGTGATTGGGTATTTTATACTACACTAGAGGAGATGGTGTGGCCTATGTATTAAATTCTGTCCCATTTTAAAATGGTACGCTTCCATTTTGTGCTCTCAATTGTTTACATTAATTTATATACTTTTTCGATAACATAATTATACCATATTAATATTTAAATAAAAAATGTTATTAGCTACAAATATCAACTTTTTAGAATTTTTTTTTATTTTTTGAAAAGTTTGATTGTACTATACTAAACAATGAGAGAAAAAATAATGGGTAGAAAATAAACTTTTAACTACTTAAAAATTTTTGTTTGTAACACAAACCACAAACTTCTAATATGCCGACTGACAAAAAAAGGTAAAAACTAGAAAATTTTAAAATATTCAAAAAAATTTCAAAATACAATTTTGAATTATACAATTTTAACCTATTAGGCTAATTATAGACAAAATATATCATATTTATAACAAATAAAAAATTAAATTACTATAATAATTCAAAATCAATAAAAAAAATAACAATTATTGAATTAATAAATAATTAAAATATATTATAGTTATGTAATTTAAAATGAATAATTTCCATCAAAATTATCTTATCTTATTACATAATAATTTTTAACAAAATTATATACATTAATTTCTAGTAAAATTATCTTACCTTGAATTCTAAAGTCGAGTGATTGTATAGATGAATCTCATAAATCCTAAGTCGATATGAATCTGATAAGCATGAATCTGATGAATCATGGATCGATATGAATCTGATTTGCTGATTCATAGTTATCTTATGTTAATGATCTTAGTTTTGATTCATAGTTATCTTAAGTTAATGATCTTAGTTTGACGAACAAAGATAACTGCAGAAATTAATTATTCATACTTTTGACATTTCAAAAAAGAGATAGTTACAGAGATAACTGCAAAAATTAATTATTCATACTTTTAATATTCCAAAAGAGATAGTTACAGTTCAAAAGAAAAAGTTACAGATATCAATAGGAGACAAGTACAGATATGAATAGTGATTGAGAATTTAGTTACTTCTCACTATTTTAATAGATAATAGTGCTTGATCACTGTTAACAAAAAAAACTAAGAATTTATCTTAACAAAAATTCTAACTATGCCCCATAATCAAATCACAGGCAGACTCCAATTTATTAATGATTTACAGGCAGACTAATATACAACCAATTTACAAGGTAAATCAATTCACTACTGATTTCGTATGAATAAGTATTGCAACATTTCAAAGTTTTCTATCAAACTTAGTAAAGAGCAAAATTTTAATTAAAGATAAAGATGATGTCAAATTTTTTTATCAATAATAATTAATAATTTATATGCTTCAAATAATTATCCACTAGACTATCCATGATAACCATTATTTAAACTTCAACTAGTGGAAGAAAATGGCCAAAAGGTGCTAGAAGTAAAAGATTCAAGCCTTGCCACTCACTTTAAATTTTCCTTGTAATTAAAGCTCTCATTTGACAAAAAAAATAAAACAAGAGATGAATGGAAGGGAAGATCTAGCATGAATAATAAGAGCCAGTCAGGTTAGCCAAGGATGATGCCTAAAAGCCACTCAGAAAATCCTAAGGAAATGCAACATATGTAGTATAACTTTATTTTGCCTACCTAAAACTCACGAGTGGTGTTAGGCAAGTCATCCTTGGCTACCAAACAAGACTCTTTTTCTTCATACAAGACCTCTCTTCCTCTCGTATATTTCAAACAAATAGTGCATTTATGTATTGGTTCTTGCAAAAAATGGTGAATTGAAATGGATATTTATAGGAGCCAGGAGCCAGAAAGGATTAGATTTGCAACTCGGAATGAGGGGTTCTTTGACAAATCGCATACAATGAATTTCTTCGTTTTCAAAACTTTTTCGTTCACACATCCAATTATCCCGGAAGAATATATTCCCCGTTGTTGAAGGGAACCAACAACCATATCCAGATGTTGTGTTTTGAGGACTTGACAAATGAGGTGGAATGGAATGTTGACATTGTTAATCCAACTTGTACTGAATCCCATTCTTGGGAATATTTGCCTAGGGTTTTTAAGTGGTCAAAACTAAGACGCCTGAATCAGGGATTTTTTTTTTTTTTGGGTCAACTTATACCTAAAATCTAAGATTGTAAAAATGTGTTTATGATGAACTTATACGTAAAAATATATAAAATTCAAAATTGTAGGAAGTGTTTTAGAAGACTCAAAATCAAAATTTGAAATTGTAAGAAGAGTAGATTATGGAAATGTGTTTCAAAATGGATGAGTTACAAAATTTCATAGAAATTCTAACATAATGTGTTTCTAATGAACTTATACGGAAAAATACATAAAATTCAAAATTGTAGGAAAGTGTTTTAGAAGACTTAAAATCAAAATTTGAGATTGTAGGAGTATGTCTCAGGAGTAGATTATGAAAATGTGTTTCAAAAGGGATGAGTTACTAAATTCCGTAGAAATTCTAACATCGATCATCAACATTCACACAATTCTCATGAGCTTAAATTTTGGACCCTGCAAATTCCGAGTCTATACACTTTTGAACCCTACACCATCACCATGTGTTGAGACCCAACGCCTATCAACCATATTTTGCACTACTCATGGATCTGAATTTCTGAACTTCATGCTATGGTGGAGATCCAACACTCATTAAACATATTTTGCAATCATTTTATCCAATGTCACATAGGGATAAACATTTTCAAACAATTCATTTTGAAGACTTGGACAAGGTAGGATATTGATGACATTTAAATAATTTAGGGATAAAAATATAAGTTTGGTGACCAAAGTATGAATGATTGGGAGGCAAAATAGGTATTCTGTTTTCCTTTTTATTGTGTTGTTGCACATAAAATAAAAATGCAACCGACTTAATATTTAACTCTGTTTTATGCTTCCTCACAGATGTTACTGATCTTATACTATACGGTAATGAAAAATTGCCAAGTTCTTGTGACACCAAATTAAAAAATGATTTGGCATAAATCATCTCTGCCTTTTTAAGCTTGCCATCATATTCTAATATTTAGTTCAACAAAGAGGGCTTGAATACTTATTTTTAAAATGTGTTTTAAATTTTGAAAAATTTGATAACTATTAGTTTGAATTCATATTTTAATCACTTTGACAAGAAACCTATACCACCGACCTCTTGCTTAAAATTTTGTACCATTATTAGGATAGTCAACTTTCTACTTCTATTTTCTCTCTGTATATTCTGCCTTTGAAACAAATAAATATGTATAGTTTTTGTTTTTATTTTTAGGATAAATGTCAGTTATAAGTATTTTTTATACAAATTAATAATTGGAATATGAGGGGTATTTTTATCCCAATATTGGAATTTTTTACTATTACGGTACTGTTCATAATGACATCAGGGGTTAAAGAAGGTAAATGTTAAACATTTTAAGATTCAGGAAGGTATTGGTAGTTTTACCAAATTTCGGGATTTGATTTGTAATTTACAAGAATCTCAGGGGTGATAAATGTAATTTACCCTAAAAATAAACTTGTAAATTCCTAAATTTTGGTAAATTTGAATAATTATATTTTTGTAAATGCATCTAATGAAAATTGAACTTACCACACTTGGTTTAATCAACGAGCATTTCTATCACTCAACTCCAGTTCATTTTCAATCTATATGTTATCTAAACATGATTGCCTAATTTGGATAGCCCGAAGTGATGCATGTAAACATTTCACATCGTTGTGAGTAATAATATTTTTAATGAAAATTTATAATATAAAGTATAGTATCTAATATATTATGTTTAAAAAAATAAAATTATGCATCACATTTATTAAAAAATATAAACAAATAAAAAAGTAATTTTGTCTTTTTAAGGAGGCCACATCAGTCATTCTGACCTTTCACTATAAACTTCAAGGGTAAATTACATATATCTCTCCTGAAATTTTTATTTATTACCAATCAAACTTTATTATTTGTCAAAACTACCAATACTCCCTAAATCATAAAACGTTTAAAATTTACCCTCTCCCCCACCCCCTGATTCTATTATGAATAGTATCTTAATAGTAAAAATTGTCAATATTTGGATAAAATTACTCCTCATACTTCAGTTATTAATTTGTATAAAAAAATACTTATAACTAACATTTACCCTACAAATAAAGCAAAAATTATACATATTCATTTGTATCAAAGGCAGAGTACGCAAGAAGAAAATAGAAGTAGAATGTTGACTTGTATCAAAAATTCGAATTAATTGAAGAATACAAAGCAAATCTATCAAAGAAGAAAAAAAAAGTATAATATGAAAATTTCTAAAATTCATTTCATAGTCAAATCCACCAAACCAACAAAAATAAAAATACATATATTTCTTTTGTTTATACATACTATATCTTCTTTTTTTCGTTGATAGATTTGCTTTTTAGTCTTCAATTAATTTTTGCTACAAATGAATATGTATAATTTTTGTTTTTATTTCTAATGCAAATGTTAGTTATAAGTATTTTTTTTTATACAAATTAATAACTGGAGTATGAAGGATAATTTTATCCAAATATTGAAAATTTTTATATGGTACTATTCATAACGTTATCAGAGGTCAGGGGGATAAATATTAAACGTTTTATAATTTATGGGGGTATTGGTAGTTTTGACAAATAGTAAGATTTCATTGGTAATAAACAAAAAGCTCAAGGGGAGTATATGTAATTTATCGAAATTTCAATTAAGAGTATCATTACTCAAATACAATACTTCAATTATTGATATATGCTAACAAATATTATAATATGTTTTACATTAATCTAAAAGTAATCCTTAATTTCATTAATAGATATTATTAATTAACTAATAATCAATTAACATATATAGCATGCTAATAAATATCCTTAATTGATACCTAATAAATTGATACTCCTAATTTCACTATAAAGTGGTTAATAAATGGCAAATTATTGAATTTTATTTTCTTTTTAGTATATATTTTCCGTATGAGATTGTCTTAACTTTTTTTAGTTGAATCTTTTTTCGTATGTGATGTCATAACAATAATTTGGATAAATTACATTTACTACCCCTGTGGTTTGTTAAAACTACTAATTGAATCCCAAGATTTGAAAAAATTACTAATACCCTCTTAAATTTGATAAATTCATAACATTTATCCCCCTACCGTTAGTTGACTAATGTTGACCATTGACTTTTTAACCAAGTCAATGGTGAATTTGTTTAAAATTCTTAAACTGCCCTTCAAATTATAATATTTGACTTACATTTAACTCCTTGAGGTTTGTTTTAATTACAAAATGAGCCCTTAATTTTAACAAAATAAGTCTCTCGCTACATTTCTCTTATTTAATTAGTGTTGCGAAAAGGTTAATAACAACTACTGATAAACAAAATTTGGATACAATTTAGACAATTCTCTAAAAAATTTAATAATATAACATCTTACCAAAATAGATATAAAGTTTAGATGTTGCAATGTTTTATTGTGTTTATTTTATCATTTCCATTCAAATAATTTAAGTTTAGTCTAATAAATATAATTCTTAGTTTTACAACCATTACATCAAATCATAATAACCAAAATAATTCTTAATTTTATGACTATTACATCAAATTCTAATAACTAAAAAAACTGCAAGAGATTTAAATAAATAATTATTTCTTAAAAGTTTATAGAGATACACAAATAATAAAAATAATCATTTAATCATTTAAAGGGACAGTAGTGATAGATTAATATTGAAAGTATAAGAAATTCAGGTGATACATTAATATTGAAAGTATAATCAGAAATTTAGAAAATAATTTTTTCAAATGTGAAGATGATGAAATAGTAAAATGGGAAAAAAATATTAATTTACTATTCAGTTTTCAAAAATTCTAAAGGTACATATTGATATTATATTCTTATTACTTTTTCTATTTATTGTTTTATAATATAAAATAAGATTATAAAATTATTCTTCATGAAAAGAAAAGAAAAGGAAAAATAAGAATACAAAATAAAGAAATAAAAGTTATTAAATTTTATTTACTAAAGTTTTAAAACTTTTAGGGTCATTTTGTAATTAGAACAAACCTCAAGGGGGGAAATGTTATTTTTTTAGACTGGTTTTTTCATCATTTTGCTTATTTCGTTAGTTGACTTTAATGGTCGTTAGGTCAAAGAGAGTATTGGTAGTTTCTCTAAATCTTGAGATTCGATTGGTAGTTTCTACAAACCACAGGAGTAGTAGATGTAATTTACCCCCAATAATAATTTTGTACAAAATAGTGCAATGAATAAATCTTTTTTTTCATAAATATAAATTGTCCTGTGCTATGACAGAAATGATGTTTATTTGAATATGTTTCTTAAAATTATGATAAGTTACAACAAATTATTAAAATTTTCTATTACTGAGTTTCATAGCACAAAAAAAAGAAGTTGAAACATTAGACACAAATATTAAACATGTTTTACCATTTATATCGTTCTAGACATACTAAACTAATTTAAAATTATACTACTCTATTCATATCTCATGTCTCTTTATAGATATTAGATATATTGGCATTCTTTATTCAAATTAGACACTAAAAAGTAAATAAAATAAAGGGTTTAGAAAAATAAAGGGTTTGAAATTTCTAAAGATCGAAGCTAACATGGAATAACTTTTCTAATAAAAACAAAATAATTACAATAAATTTTACTATAACGAATTTAAAAAAGCCGCATGGTATGACCTCAACTCTCCTAGCACAAAGACGTTTCATATACGCTAGAACTTCACAGCTAATGAAAGCTCAAATTTGACTATTTTTCCTTTTTCTTTTTCTTTTTCTTTTTTTCATGTTGCATAACTTGTAGGTTATACGTTCACGCTTATTATTGTTGTTATAATAGGTTGTATAAAAAAAAAAAAAAAGGTTGAAGATTTATATGAAAGTAAAATAAATTTATATTTATGGGCAAATGTCATCAAGAAACCCAAGTCAACTAATTTCCATTTTGGGTCATTTTTCTTTTTTGGGTAAATAGCGACATTTGTCTTTTAATTTGGTACGATAGTTCGATTTTGTCTAATATGTTCAAAAAATTTTAGTTTAGTTTTTGACTTGCAAATTTAGTTCTAAGTATTGGTCATTTTAATTAAACGAAACTTACTGATTTATACAATTTATAAGTTTTTTATTTAAATTATATTTCTAATTATTTTACTCTAATTTTGGTATTTTGCAATTTAGATAGTGAAGGGGGTAATTTTATCTAATCATAATATATTTTTTACAATGAATAAAAATTAGTGTATATTATGAAAATTACAAAGTCGGAGGTAATAAAATGTGAAATAAAACTTGTATGGAGCATTTTATGAAAGAGCAAAAGTTTGAAATGATTATTTGTAACTTACTTTTTTTTATTTTGATTTTGTCCACTATTCGCGTCATAAGCATGTGTGAGTGACATGATTTAGTTTTGTTAGAAACAGCCCCACTATTAACTAATAGCCCGTAAAGAAAACAACAAGAACAGTAAAAGGAAAAAAATAAATAGAACAAAAATACAAGAATTTACGTGGGACTTCAAGTAGACGATGATATTGCTTGTATTCATGGTCTTGATGAAGTGATGGTGCCTCTAATACGGCTTCTGGTTACAAGCTTTCCTTCGCTCTTCACCCCAACATGTAAGGAAACTGTCAATAATAGATGGCTTACCTTTGTATGTTCTCTCTTTTTCTCAAGATCCTCAAGAAAACTGCCTAGAGGGGAACTCTCAAAACACTTACAATCTATATTTTCATTTAGTCCTAAGGAGAACAAAGCAAGCCTATTAGAGTAGTTCTCTAAAGTCATTTTTGCTCATTTTAAGGGAATCTATCTATTCCTGGTATAGGCCTTAACATTGCTAGAAATGGGACGTCATAAGGAATTATGTTTAGAAGAAACAACAAAAGAGAAGAAGGTTTGAGGAGTTGTGTTGTGTGTCTTGTTGCCTTCGAATGCCTTCTATTTATAGGCAAGGGCTGAAGATACTGCCAAACATCCATTCCTCAGAATCTGCCGAAAATCCCTCCACAAGCCGTGTGAAGACTTTTGTATGCGTAGAAAATTGGCTTCATTTGTCAAAGTCTTCTGAACTTAATTGGGAGGGGCCCAAAGGCCACTAACAAATTTGATTCCATTAGAATATCCAGTTAAAATCAAAATTGTAAATTAAATTACGAGAACTAAACTTTTTGAACGGGGGAGATTAAATCAAATAAATTCTCAAATTAAAGTTTACTTTCTCTCTTTCTCTCTTTCTCCAAGATAATGATCACGGGCAAATAAAAAAAATTAAACAAATACTTTCCCTTCAAAAGGATATGTATGCCCTTTTAGCGAACCTAGAATTCCACTTCATGCTTTTTCCCTTGGCCATCCAATTACATGGATTCTCTTCCTCAATCAAGCAAGTACACAGGATTGAAAGTAACAAACAAAAGTGCAAGAAAAGATCTCAGAAGTTTCTTTAAGCAAAAGTTATACTGTATTCTTACAGAACTTTGAGATCACAGTGGTGATGATTTTGTTATTCTAACACTAGCACTCATGGTGTGCACAATGAAGGACAAAACAGCCCGACAATCTTTCATTAACTACTAGAGAAATCTGCATACTTACATTGCGCAACCGGATCAGGGCAACCCTCTCAAATCATGCTTGAGACTACAGAACTCACAAAACGGACGAGTCAATTTATGGGCCAAGTGATTAACTTTTTTGCTGATCTACGTAAATTCTATATATCTAAATTGGATTAAGAGCACTCTCGTATCATCATGTTCGTGTTGCATGGATGAAATCACATAGTTTCATTAAAATTAAAATTTATACATTTTATATTAAGGTTTAATATTTATTAATAAAATTACATAAAGCACAGTTTGTACATATTAAGTAATACAGAGGATCAACTTTCCAAGAATAAGATGCAACTTTGTATCGTAAATTACATACTGAATGAGATCAAATCATAGTAAATGACAATGCACTTTATCTTCATCACCCCTTAAAAGTATTAAATTTTTTGAAGCCAAACAAGAGAAGAAGAAGAAGAAGAAGAAAAACCAAAATATAGAATGGTTTGTTATGCTACTCCTAACCTATTTCAAGGAAGATTAAGTGTAGCTAAAGTATTTGACATACATAACCACGATAGCACCTGGCTAAACTTTGAATTGCTGGTACAAGTTACCAACTCCGTCGTTTGCGGGTGACTGCTTTGTTGACAGTAGGAGAGGTTTAAAGTAAAATTCACACAAGATGAATTATGCATCTTTTCTCTCTCTCTCTCCCTCTCCATTTTTGATATCATGGCAGAGAAAGTCTAGCATGATGAATAAGAGCCAGTCTGGATAGCCAAAGATGACGCCTAAAACCAATCTTAGGAGCGAGTTAGAAATAACAAGCAAGCAAGGGATGATAGTGTTGAACCCTACTATCTTAAAATGGCTTTGACAAAAATTATTAAGAAAAAAACACACAAAACCAAAAAGGTTGAGTGAGCAATGGGGAAAAGATATAGATGCACTTGATTTCAAAACTCAAGAGAACTGAGGGAGAAAACTTTTCTTCAAAATAAGAGAGAGAGAAAAAAAAACTTTTAGGACCAAATTTGTCAATTTCAGAAGGACGTTCAAGCCTTCAAACATGAGCCCTTGAGTAGAGAGATTTAGGCAAGTCATCCTTGGCTACCAAACAAGACACTTCATTATCATACAAGACCTCACTTCCTCTTCATTTCAAACACTAACTAGGTAGGCTATTGCATGCATTTCTGCGCACAATGCTGAGGCTCCAATGCATGAGAATTTATAGGCAAACAAATACCAAGTCAAAAAGCTGATTAGATCATAGAATTTCGACACATATATGATAAGTGAGCAAATTTTATCTGTGTTAAATAGTTCTCTCTCTGTCCGTCGAACAGATAAAATGCAATTCCCATATGCATGGGGGAATATATTCCAGGGCCAGCCACATCCTGAATGCCCTCTGGAAATCCGGGAAGGGCCAATTGGAAGTTGGCAGACACTTGTGCTATACTGTGGGCGGTCAATTTAACTCGTGGTCAGTGAATCTTTAAGTCCACATTAAACTTTTGTGGTTCATAGTTAGACAAAAGTGATTATTCGCGAAGGACCTCCATGTATATGTGTTCTTGATTTATTAGTTCCAATTTTATTATCATTATCTTGATTCTTTCAAAATATAATAATAAGGATATCAACAAGAAAATTTTTTGGGGTTCATGGTCAAATTTTAGCTTAGTAAATTGCTAAAAAGTGGGCGTTGAATTTGAGGCCATTTGAAGCCATTGGACCTTTAGATGACAAAAACTTTTTGCAACATGTACTAACTCCTAATGATGAGTTACTATAGCATGAAAGCCGCTGGGAATGTCATGCCATTACTTTTGGTTTTGAGGCTTCAACTTGTACATGTGCTTATCATTTCATTCTCTCATCCATCCCATCTCTCTCAGCAGAAACTTTGGGTGACTAACAATGCAAAGGCAAGTATTACTTTTTGGCAGTCTGATAATTAATTCACTCTCTTATCCATCCCATCTATCCCAGAACAAAATTTGGCTAACAATGCAAAGGCAAGTATTACTTTTTGGTAGTCTAGTAATTAAATTCTCAACTTTATTAGACTCTACTTGTGTAATTATACGGATTTGAGAAAAATTTATAATTTATCATTTCTCATTGAAAAATATTATTATTTTATGTTAAATTTAAATGATATGGATAATATTTAAGTTGTTGTAGAGAATTTATATTAGAAATTTAAGTTTTTATTTAAATAATATGATTAAAAATTTAAATGGATAACAATATTAAATTGGGATAAGATTATGGAATTTAAATTTGATTAAAAATCTAATACAATGTAAATGATATTTTTAGTGACTTTTAATAGTGAAAAATTATATTGAATGATATGATAAGTAAAAAAAAAATAAAATTATTTATCGTATTTTTTAAAAAACAAAAAATAATAAAAAATATCTTTATTTTTTCTAACATGTTACATCAGTTATTATAACTTTTTAAAATAAAAAATTACTATAAATATCATTATTCATAAAGAAATACCTCCTGAATTCAATAATAATAAGGATGTGACAAGATGATAAACTACATGGGACACAATTATACATAGATAAATAGATAGATGGATTTAGTTATATTCTCCTCCCATAGTCTTTTGAACAATTCAGAGATGTGATAGTTAAATTGAAATATATATATATATTAACAAAACACAAAAAGAAATGCAATAATATCTTTCCATGGAGCAATATTTTACAAATTAAGCAAAGTATGGGTTTGTAGTTGGACACGTAAACGCCTGTCAATCATGGGTAACTTTCACTTGCAACATTTTCATTCCCAGCCCCACCGTGACACGCTTTGAAAATTTTGACCTTACTTTGAAGGAAGAATCTGAACAAGAATAATTTAAGGGCTCCAAGATTGATCATCCAGCAAAGGTCTTCGTCGTAGTGAGGTAGATTCGTACGCCTTTCCCCTCCTGAATTTGCGTTCTCAATATTCCCAAATCATATGCCATTTGTCCACTCAGAGTTACAATGTCAATGCTCTTAATAATGACCAAAGCTTTAGCTTTTGTTCTGATTGACTATCAAACAATTTAGAGATAACTCCTAAAATAGTCCCTCACATATTTATTAATAATTTTTTTAATTTTTTATTTTTAAAATAAAAATAAATAGTTTTTCATATTTTATGAATGTACTATTTTGGTCCTTCGTCACTATTCTGTTTATTTTTCTGTTGGAATAATAACGAAATAGTATTAGAATAGTGACGGAATAGTAACGAAAAACCGAAATAATACATTCATAAAATATAAGGAATCATTTGTTTCCGTTTTAAAAAATGATAGGATTAAAAAGATCATTCGCCAACATGTGAAGGAGGCCATCTAACACTTTTATTGGTACTTGGAGGCAGTGGTGGTTTGGGAATTCAAAAGTTGATTCCAAACTTCTACCAAACATTTTAGTAACACTTGGATTTGGACTTGGAGCCAGTGGTTAGGGAATTCAAAACTTGATTCCAAACTTCTTCATGAAAAAAGCTCCAAGATAAGAGCAACCCCCATCCATTTTTTGTGTACAGAAATAGTTACACTTGGATTTGTTCTGTCAACGGATACAAAGTCTCTGCTTGGAATTGCAATGTGCCTCCAAAGGAAATTTTCCATGGAGCACCAAATGTGTAGAGATCAGAAACAACACTCGCGGCTGAAGCACTGCCGTTCTTTAAAAGCTTTTAAGGTGGACAAGGGAAATTGATTGAAAAAGAATGACTATTTTTATTTTATGGCAATTGATCCAGATACCGTGCAGACATATTTTAACTGGCTCGAGTTTTTCCTGTCTTGAATTGAAATGGTATGAAATTTTTAAAAATCAGAGAGATCAAGAGTTGAAATATAAATAGTGAATTAGTGATGTTCCGAACTTAGAATGAGCTTAGACCCTAAACTGGATTATTCTATACTGCTTTGGACAATGATCAACTTTCCATCCTCAATTTATAGTTAAGATGGAAAGATACGAGATCCAAACCCCTAAATAAACTGGGAAAATAATATATAATTACTTCTTTTTTTTTATTTCTCTTCAGTTACAACTATATTATGTGTACGTATCTCATACAGTGTGAAATAAAACTCTCACTTTTAACCTGAATGGAAGGTGGATAACGGGAAAGAGGAATGTTGGAGAGGGCTTACTTAGAATTTAAGGTCATGATGTGTACTTTCAAGTTAGAAAAGGATGACTTGAAAATTTTTGAAAAAAAAAAAAAATTACTCTCTCTATTTTAAAAAAAAAAGAATCCACTCCCAAAACTTTTTTTCCTTGTCCTGGAAAAAAGAATTCATTTTCAAACAAAAATTTTAAGTTAGTCCTACTAATAATAATTGTGTATACTCACAATTAAAAAATGAGAATAAAAATATAAAATTATACATTTAATTAGTGCATTAAATATATTATACTTAATAAATAATAAAAAATTATATTTAAACCAAAGTGAACTTTTTTTAGAACAAAGTGAGTATTAAAAAAAATTAATTATTTAAATTTAAACAAAAAAATATGTACTTTAATAAAAATCGTTCCCGATATATAATCCATGTAATTGACCACATATTGTGAGATAAAAGTTTAGCGGTAGTTGTTGTTGTTGTAGATGCGTGATTTCAAGTGCTTAGTAGACTTTGAAGTTGGGATTTCTTGGTGTAACTCATACTCCCTGTTACAAAAGGAGAAATTAGTATGTAAAATTGTCGTGAAAGCTTGAAGAGATTCAGAAGAGGCTTCAAGCTTTTTCGAAAATTAGCTGCACAAGTTGGTTGTTTTCGATAATACTAGCATTCTATTTGCAGAAGCCAAAGGATAGCGAAGATTGACAGCGGAAAAGGGAAGAAGAGACTCACTGTACATGCATGTAACCTCAGAGCTACTCAAAAACATACAACAGTAAAGTTTCCTTGTCATTTTAACAGACCATTTACAATTTTCTCCAGAAATTAATAATGCCATCTGCTAGAGACTTCAGATTCCATGAAAAGGATTTCTTTGGTGATTCTACATCATCACTGTGCTCTTTGAACCTGTCCCTGGACAACAGTTATCATATATGAGTGAGGATGCTCAAGTCAAGAAGAATGAGAGTTAATCATAGCCATCATAATGGATCATGATCGAAGTTAACAAAGCAGATTGAGGCAGCTTTAAATTTTCTATGCATGTCCACGCTTAATACCAAGCCACATGCTGTTGTCCATATCCCATTACTACACCTGAAATTGTCAGCAATCAAGACAGAATATACACCCCTATCATTATCCAAGTTCACATAAATACATGTTCCTGTAATAGAAATATCAACTTACTAACTTAAATGATGATCAAACTTTAGCAAGCGTCAATAAGGAATAACATTTCCATTCTCCATCATTTCAATTCATAACAGCAAGTAGCAAAATTTGCTTCAGAGTATTTTATTTTAGCATTACAAGGTAAAGTCAGTATGATGTGAGCCAAGTTTTCAAGACGAGAAAAAGGAAAGAAAGAAAAAGAAGAAAAGACAGGCAGAGAGGCGCACACACACACTCCCGTAGAGATTATAAGAAATGACAAAACTTAAATCTGAATTTCATGAAAGAGGGAAACAGTTCAAATTAGGAGTAAGGCATTAAGGTTGATGGTCAATTTAATACCATGCAATTGAGAAAGCATATTTGAGAAGACAGCATTTGTAATAGTTAAAAAAGTGAATGAAATTTTACAGGAAGCTAGGATGGAAAGCATAGCAACAGTATGAACATTAAAGGCAAATTATAGGGCAGCACAAGGAGCTACAGCATAGCAACATTAAAGGCAAATTATATCAGGATTTTGCTTTCCATTTTCCAATGGAATGATAATAGTATGAACTAAAAAGTTATGTAATACAGAGTAAAAGGACAAACAGCCCCGCAATTCAAATATGAATACACAAAAGGTCACAGTAACATTAACACCAAATGATGTACCTTCCAGGCTCCTCTGTTTTAGGTGATTCTAGCTGATGATCATCTTTGGTAATTGTTTTCTCCTCCATATTATCCTCTGATACCTCAGCCGTCGGAAGCACAATTTTTGTCTCTTCATTAGACAAATAAGTATTGCTAGTAATCACTTCAGTTTTATCATCCTGACAGGGATATTATCTCACAATATGAATAAAGAATTTGCATGGATCTCCAGTGTATACAAGTGTAATGAAATACCAATAAAAGCAGCAGCAAATGAATCTGGACTAGACGTTGATTAAGGAAATTAAACAACTCTTATTAACAGTTGGTGCACAAAGTTTGCTAATTTCCCATTCCTAAGAGAAAAATCAGTTTTTATTCAACTGTCATGTTAATGATTTTCCCTCTGTTCTTGAATGGTTAGCAGAAGAAATTTTGAGGCTCATAGATCTCAGAAACTAACAATTGGAGGACAAAACAGATTATAAACCTTGAAACAACATCCATTATTTTCCTTAAGCCAATTCTTAAATGGTAAAAGAAAAAGAATAATTTACTAGCATGAACCAACACTAAAAATTTGGAGTCATTGCTTACAGTTGCTGAAGACATTACATTCTTGTAGGAAAGGTTCTTCTGATCTAAAACTGAAGCATCCCCGTTGAAAGGCTTTTCAACAGCATCAACAGATGGAACATCACTGGTGTCTGGGGTGTGAGCAACTTTCCTGATTTCTGTAGTAACCATCTCACAATCTGAGACAGGTTCTTTCCCACTCAGCAAGTTAATCTTCTTGGCTGCTTCCTTTTCCTCAAGAACTGTGACTCCTGACACATCATTCATGGGCAGTTCTGTACCTAACATTTCTTCGCCAGCCAATGGTACTCGAGGCTCAGGCCATTTAACCTTCTCTGAAATATCCATTTCTTTCCATTGTTCTTTTCTCTCATTGAGTTCTGTTTTAGGAGATTGCCTGCATAAGCTTGTGGAAGACATGCGAGTTTCATATTCCATCTCTTGGATAACCTTCCTCACAAAATAGAAAGATCCACCAACTTCTTTCTTAGCCTCACTAGCAGTAGGAAACTTTCCTAAGTTCACCACTCTATAACTGCAATAGCAACATATGTTTCAGTTTCAATTTTATAGCAGGATGTAATTTTTACATCTAACTACGAACTGAAAATTGTCAAATACCGGATAAACTAGAAAAATCCAACATTCACAAAATCAAAGCCATCAGTGGAAAGTCATGCTGTCAAAGTGGCTGAAGAATATAGTACACTCCAGAAGCACACAGTTGTTAAAAGTGAAAATGAATTACAGTTGAACAGGGCAAAAGGCGCCATAACTGACAATATCAGTTGTAGCATAAGCATAACACATAAGACAACTATAAGAAACCCTACAAAAGCATTCATGGTTCACAAATAAAGGTATACAGAAACTATCTTTCACTTTGCTACACTGTCCTCTCACTTCCCCTCAAAACCTCTCCTGCATCATTTTAAACCATACTGCAAACAGGTTCACAAGGTTCTTGAGACTTAAAAAAACACCTTATCCCACCCCAAACAAAACCCACCTTAGAAAGAAGGCAAAAGAATCATCAAAAAGTTTACGAATGCAATAGGACAGGCTAACAAGCCATACAGAGAGAACCATTGGGATCTCACTGTTTCACATCATGCAAGTGAGCAATAAGATCTTGCTCCTTGCACATGAAGTCATCAAAAAAGTTTCTCTCACATGTCAGATAAAACCTTCAATTAAGCAGATTCCCAAGCATAAAAAGTTGCTCAGCAAGTGCACCATTCACAACAAAAATCTATTCCAAGGGCCATCCAATCAGATCTTCCTTTGACCTGATTGTAGACAGTTCTCCACGAAAGTTTATAAACACTTGCCGCCCATCTAAAAAAAATCATGCTCTGCTGTTGTTGTTCCATGCTGTCAAATAAGGAGTTCTCAAGCTCCTCAAACCAGGTTTTCCCAAAAACCAGACTCCTCTACGATACAAACCCCTTAGTTCTCCATAAAATCTGTTAGAAAATCTTTTTATCTGTTAGCACTAACACCCTTTAACGGTTTATCCTTACCTGCCTCCCACAACCAACTTTATAAGTATTTCAAGTTTCTTAATTAATGCTGGCTGTTACAAGTGACATTCCATACAGCAACCACAAAGTAATTGGATATTTCATACGGCCACTTCAGATAAGTCATTGACCTCCTACATCCAGTCTTAAACTCAGATCTGAAGCTAAATTTTACCCCAGAAGAGGAAATGAAAGGGTGGGTCTGAAAATAATTATAAGGAAACTAACTACGGCAAACAATTCCAAGGACAAACTAGCTATTGCAGCATTTAGAATTATACGCAAATTCAAATCATACACCACAAGCCCACATAAAAGTAGCCAAACGAACACTAAAACCATCAGAAAATTTCTTATTCCCCTAATAACCACATCATATTTATGCATGAAAGCAACCAAATGGCAAACAATTCTGGAGTGAGTGTTACTTGTTCACAAATGATGTCACCAACGATTTTCTTTCAGCCTTTGAGATCCTTCTCTTACTCCTTTCAGGGGCTTTTGATGAAGCATCATCGGTAGCAGCAGCAGCAGCAGAAGAAGAGGCTGCAGCCGAGTTGCTTCGACTCCATATATTTGATCCTCTTACAAGGTAGGATGTCTCAGTAAAGGCTACATTTCACATAATCAATTTACAAATTCAATTAAGCTATTTTTAACACTAAAATCCAAACATTCACACGAAATACATGACAGAACTACATACAAACACCTACCCCCCAAAAAAAAAAGTGTACAAATATGACCTAATTTTTACTCCTGAAAACTACATCACAAGAAGCACATGATCGAAGAAAATAAAATAGGTACAGAAAGCAATTAGAACGAACCCAAAATAGAACTAAAAAGAGTGCAAAATTTGTGTAAAGCATTCCAAATAGGACAGGGGAAAAAATTACCCCGATTGGACTTGGAGAGCGAATAAGGAGAGAAAGAGAGGCGCCTGGAAATGTGGTGCATTTGAGTTGTGGGATTACTTAGCAGCAGCTGGTAAAAGTTGTCGTTATCTCTGGGCGGAGCAAAGGCCGAGACGCCGCCGGAAACCTAAATTTCACGTCACCGGAAAATGCTCGAGTTGTCCATTCGACCCCGAGCAATGGTGATTTTCGTGGAAATGAAAAATGAAAAATAAAAAATATTAGGGGTTTAGGGTTTATGTATATTTGGGAGGGAAACAACCGATAACGAAAGACAGAAAAAGACCATCAAAATAGAAGTATTTTTTTTACCTTTTGTCTTTTTTTTTCATAATTAAAAGAGGCTTCTTTGTTTTTATTAGAATTTTTAAAAAATGCGCAATACATGTCAATATTTATATGATTTGAGTAATTTAAGTATAAATTATAGTATTTCAAAATTTTATTAATTTAAGATAATGATATTGGTATTTTATTTTTTGTTATTAACAGCTTAACATTGACGACGAAATAGTGTCATACTCATCAGTACTCGAATAGTTTTATAGAAACTAAAAAAACACCATGAATAAAAACTTTCTTCTAATATTATTGATAATTTTCGTCCAATAGTTTTATTAATGAAAACTAATGAGGATTTGACAATTAAATCCTAAATAAAAATTACTTTTTAAAAACAATTTGAATACTCTTTTTATCCTAAAAAAAAATCAATTTCAAAAAACTTTATTGTACTCAAAAAAGACAGTCCATTTTTGTATTAAATTTTTATATTATTTATACTAATAATAACTATATATAATTTAAAATTAATAAATAATAATAATAATAGAAAATTACACATTTAATGATATATTAAAAATATTATGCTTTTAAGTTGAAAAAGTTATGCTAAACTAATAATCACTCATCACCTTTGCTCTATGTTCTGTAATGTACATTGCACGTGTTCATCATTTTGCTAGTGTTTGCACTGTGTTGTATTTAAAAATTTTACATTGGAATATATAAAAGTTTTGGAAGAAATTTTTTGTAAAAAAATGATTTGAAGGAAAAATAGAAAAGTATATTATCAGGGGGAAAATTTTTAAATAATGTAAAAAAAAAAATTGATGAAAATTTAAATTTTAAAATAAAATAATTTGTTTTTTTGATGAAAGAAATGTTAAATTTTGCAAATGAAATATAAACCAAACACAAGTGATGGTTTGTCAATATATATGTGTATATTCTCCACGATATAAAACTAATTTTACTCCTAATTTATGAAGAAAGAAATGTTTTACTATATATTCCTTTCATTCCAAAAAAAAAATTTATTTTCAATTAAATATATTTTTTTAATTATTAGATATAATTTATTTAATAAATTATTAAATTGTAAATTTTATATTTTTAAACAAACTTTTTAAATGTGGGCTAGAAACATTTATTATTAATAAAAATAATATAAAATTTTTTCGCTAAAAGTGAACTTTTTTTTTAGACGAATACGGTATTACTTTTTTTATCTGTATTATATATAAAAGCATTAATACTTTGACAACTTTTTGGTTCAACTTTCACAAGTGTGTTTCTATATATATCCATATATATGGATATAGGTATAGATATATATTTTGCTTGTTTTATTGAAATGAATTTATTTTAGATTTTCTGGACTTTTTCACCATCGCTCTATCAAAACGGCGTCATTTTAATAATGAAAACAATTTGGTATAAAGCAATGGGCAAAATATCGTCACGAGGCATTTCATTATATGCATTGTGCGTCGCATAGTGCTACATTTAACACTATCAATGTTATTTGGGTAAATTATATTATATCTACCTCATTTGAAATTTGATTTTATTACTAATTATCTTTTAAAGTTTGAGAATATTACAATTTTCCCCTTTAACTATTTAAAAATTAGTCTTTTATTATATAATTCATGAAATAGTTAAAAAATTATGCAACATTGGAGTTTAATTTATCATTTGTATGTCAGATTTACATTATAACACTTCTTATACATTATGTTTAACGTGTATTCATTTCAAATAAATGTTTTTATCCATTTCGTATGTACTTTGAAAACACCGTATGCTCATATTCCTGTCTCATTTTTTAGTCATTATACGAATTAGGTAATAAAAGACTAATTTTAAAATGATCAAAGGGGGAGATCATAATATTTTGAAATTCAGGGGAGGGGGGAGGCAAACAGCAATAATGCTAAATTAGGAGAGCTAAATGTAATTTATCCTTGTTTTTTCCATCATTATGTTTTACTAATTCTTAATTTCATTCTTATCTTTTTAATTTTTAAGTATTATTTTTAAAAAAAATATTAAATAACTTTTTATTTTAAAATATTTAAATTTTCTTTTTATCTTTTCAGAATTGATTCTCATTCTCTCCCCTTAACCCCTGTATCATATAAGAGCTAGTAGTTCACATATTTTTCTTGAAAAAAAAAAAAAAAAAGTTGCTGCTCATAAAGAACAACATAATGTTTGTAATATATTGTAACCATCATATACAAACTGGTCAATAATTAGGAAATCGATTTGTTGGATAGAGTAAAGAACAATAATTAGATCCAAAGACTTGATCTGAAACGGAACCACGCCTTCATAATGAATATATATATATATATATAATCCCCACATTTACCGACCCAAAAAATTAAAATACTCTTAACCTGTAGATGATGCCTGAATCCAGAGGTACCTTTTACAGAGCTCTACCTGCTCCGGGTTTTGTCCGGTAAGATAGAATAATTTCATTAATTTGTGTTGACGGTTTCCGTATTTGGAAAGAAAAAAAAAATAATGATATCAAGGGAAGTGTAATGATGATAAACTATGATTAGGCCATCATTGAGAAAGTCAATTTATCTACCCAGCCATCTTAATCAATCAGTCGCAGTTTATACGCTTTCTAGCTTCATTATACAACTGTATCATGCGACTAATAACACATTTATAATTTATTCCTATTAGATGAATATTGTGCTGTACTCCCTCCATTTAAAAAAATCACTTTTTATAATGAAATTTTCTTAATATTATTACTAATAGTAATTATGTATGGCTAAGTATTAAACAAATATAAATATAAATATAAAATTATATATTTAATAATTCATTAGTGTAATATCTAATAACAAAAAAAATTTATACTAAATCAATAATAGACTATTTTAGGTGATAGAAAGAGTATAAAATAAGTCAAACCTAAATGAGAACCAAAAGTTCTCCAATCTTTCTTTCTTTTTTTTTTTTAGTGCCATATTAGCATTATCCTTTTGAATTTTTAGGCGTTTTGAAATCAATTTTTTAAAAAAATAATTACATTTTTCATTTTGAATTATATGAATGGAGTAAGTTTTACTGGAAAGATTTTTCTAATTTGACTAGGAAAAAAAATTTAATTACAAAAATAGTCTCTTATATTTGAGGTCATGAATTTTTTTGTCCTTTACTTTTAAAAATGTACTTTTTAGTCTTTAACGAATGATATCGTAACTACTTTCATCCTTTTAAATGACTGTAAAGTCGGTGGTCAAATCAGAAATTATTTTTTTAACGAAATCAATTTTTTAATCAAGGACAAGAAGGGAAACCCCTTCTAATGAACCAACAGGAATATTCCTTAGTAATTAACCCTAATTAATTGCTCTCCCTAATTTTTTTCCTCCATTTTTTGTTTTATTCTCTTCTCAACCCAAACTCTAACCCTCTTCACAGATTGAATCCCACCAATAGTACAGTCTGTGAAATTCAGGCACAAAAGGCAACGACGCAATGGAAGCTCCAATATAACTAAAATTCAAGATCTAAGAAAAAAAGAATATGAAATGGAGCAGCATTTCATACCTTCATTATGTGGAAAGGCTCCAATAGTTCCACTAATGAGTCCTAGGCTAAGTAAAAATACTTGAAACAAAGAAAAAGGAAAATTTTTCATCTTTCTTCCAGCTTCAAGAAATAGTAGCGAATTCATAAAATCCTACTATTGAAAGAATCCAAAAAAAAACAATAGCACCCACGAAATTCCAAAGATTAAAAAATTCAAAAATAGATTCCACAATACGTGAACTAGGATTTCAAGAAACGCCAAAATTCATGAAATTAATATGAAAGCAAATAACAATAGTGTATAAGATGTCCAAGAAAAAACAAGAATACCAAGGCAAGCTTCAAAAGAATTCTCTTGTAGGGGTCGTGGGGGAAAAACCAAGCTACTCTAAGCAAACTTAAGGGTGAAACTCTAAATCTAAATAATGTAACAATCCAAAAGGTGAATCGAAGCAGTGGGAACTAGGAAGTGAAACAAAGTGAAGTCAGGAAAAAAAAATTTAAAAAAAAAAAAGGAAAGAGAATTGGAGAAGGGGAAACTTGGATTCAAAGTGAGAGGTTTGGTGTCACAAAAACACTTGGAGTAAGTGAGTTCAAAAGAAGATTTTGTTGGAGAAATTGATAAAATATGATATGTATCAAGGCAATTCTTATTGCAACTCAAATTTTACACACAATCACACATTCTTGTTGCGACCAAAAAATCGATTTTTATTAGAATCATTAGCAAAAATAAGAAAATGATTTTGTCCATACATTCGAGTAATTAAACGTTTCACAAATAGTAAACTGTATTTATTGTCATAACTCGGATTTTCCAACAAGCGAGATCGATTTAAACTATAATCATGAGCAAGTCCGTAAATATACTCCTGAAAGATAAGTGGATATAGAAAGCCGGGCTGTTGAGATCTATCAAGCTGTAAATATCTTTGTATTTCCTCCATTTAATAGTATATTTGAAACGAATGTAGAATATTTGGAAATTTTGAATGATACATAGTGTGATATAGTCAAAAATAAAGTATTCTCGTAAGAATAGATACCTCGGGGGTGGGTCGAAATTTATCACACACAATCACACACTTGAAGAGAGAGACAGACAGAAAGGAGGGAAAGAATCCTTGATAATCTGGAAATTTTCAATTGGGACTCGAATCCTTGCCTTCTATTGCATTACCCTGCGTGCCTAAATTTCACGTATTGTAGCTATTGGTAGGATTCAATCTGCAAAGAGGATTAGGGTTTAGGTTAGGAAGAGGATGAAACCAAAAATGGAGAGAAAAATTGGGGGCGTAGTTAGTTAAGGGTTAATTACTTTGGAATATTCCCAATGGCTCGTTAGATGGGGTTTTCCTTTTTGTCTTTTATTAAAAAATTGCTTTCATTAAAAAAATAATTTTTGATTGGGCAATCGGCTTTACGGCCGTTAAAAAGACAAAAGTAGTTACGATATCATTTGTTAATAACTAAAAAATACGTTTTTAAAAGTGATGGATAAAAAAGATCATAGCCTTACATGTAAGGGACTATTTTTGCAATTAAATTTAAAAAAAAAAGAGAGAGAGAAGAAATAAAGAAAGAGAAGATTTCTTAAAGGATCCATTTGGATTTTCCTTCATTAGTTACTACCTAAAATGTACTCAAAACTTATACTACTATGCAAGGCAATGTGTTAAAGCTTTAGGACATGTAACATGTTAATCTATATGTATAAAACAAAAAAGTTAATTTCCAAAAATATTTTTTTATCCTAATAAAAAAGTTTATTTTTGAATGAAAGTCATATGTTATTTTACTAATAATTATTATATATGATTCAAAATAAAAAAATTAAAAACAATTTATTTAATAAAAACATTAAGTTTACTTATCTTATAACTAAAAAAATTGTATTCAATCAAAAGTTGATTTTTTTTTTTTAAGGAAAGAAGAGCTTAATAAAGCTTTGGCCGTAATTTTGTACAATTTTTTGGTGAGACTTGCTAGCTTTTGGAGCTTTACATTTTTATATTCCCTTGTCTAAAAAAAAGAATTCACTTTTGTTTTAATACAATTTTTTAAAATTATAAGATACAACACACTTAATATATTATTAAATATATATTTTTATATTTTTATCATTACTTTTTAATTTAAATTATACATTATTATTATTAGTAAGAATTATATAAAAATTTTACATAAAAAGTGAATTATTTTAAGACAAATAAAATTTGAAATGAAACTCTTTTTTTGAGATTAATGGAGTATTTTGTATTGTTTTTAGAAAAAACCAAGTTTGTATCTAATAATGTTTTCATCTAAACTTTAATATTATGCGATTATATTTATTAAAAAGTAAGCCATCAACTTTGATAACTTTATGAGTTGACTTGTGTTATAGCGCTGTAAGCAATTCATCTTTCTTTCATTAAAAGCCAAAAAGCTGGACAAAAGTTACTCCCTACTTTTATTTCGCCTTTTCAATTCTCTCTGGCATTAAATCATTTACCGCGCCACCGACTTCTTTTTAACTCACCGAATCAAAACGCCTGTCACATTCTTTTATCTTCTCTCCCTCTTTCCTCCCCTCCCCTTTGTTTTTGCCGCCTTTTTTTTTTTAATTTATTTATTTTACCTGCTCCCGCCACCCGGACCTTCCACGTGCACACTAGACTTTTAAGGCTGTTGGGATTTAAAAAAAATATGGGGATTAAAGAAATAATCACCAAATTAATTAGTACTCTTCCATTCTAAAAAAATTATTTTAAATACGCATAATATTTTTAAATTGTAACTTATAATATATTTAATGCACCCTTAATAATATAATTTTTTAAAATAAAAAAAAATTAAAAGTGAACTTCTGATTTTAATAATACTCATTATGAATAATGAATGATATAGGTATCTCAGTGTAACCGAAAAAATTAAAATAATAGTTGCACAACTGTAATTTAGTGTAAAGAAGGCATCTCTCTAATCAACTAACATATTCCTTCGCGTATAAGTCGGAATTCTATCACCCGCTTGCCAATTTAGTATTTTTATACTACATGATAATCCTAATACTCAACAACTCTCTGTTTCACTTATGTGCCATAATTAAAACAATATAATTTTTAAATTCAATTTTAATTAAAGCGATATAGTTTTAAAAATTAATTATTTTTAAATATAATTAATATTTAGAATAAATAAATATTGTAACCCTTCTACGTAGATAATTAATTATCTTTTATGGGTTACAATATTTATTTATTCTAAATCTGAATGTGACTATGATGATGAATCATTTGACTTTGGAGTTGTACTTGAAGTTTTGGTATATTTTAAATATTCAACTATTTTAAGTAGCTTGTTTCAAGCCAATTTGCTTCAAGAATCTTATAGATGATATTTAATATTAAGGATATACCAAAGTATGAACAATAATTAAAAATTGTGTATTCGGGGAAGATTATAATTAAAAGATCCTACATTCAAAACTTCCTCATTACATAAAAAAAAGGAAAAGGAAAAAGAAAAAAGAAAAAAGAAAGAGAACATGATGCATAGAAGCTCATGATACTTTTAAAGAAAAATCGTAGTAAAATATTATAATAAATGATATAACAACTATAAAAACATATTTTAGGACTTTTGAATGGTGTGATAAATTTGATAGGTACAAAATAATAATAAAAAATAAAATTTCACTTTCATGCTTATTACTTTCTTCATCAATAATAAAAAAAAAATTCTTTTGAATTTAGTATAATTTTGTTTACAGTTATTAAATATAACACATTTAATGCATTACTAAACACATAATTTTACATATTTATCATTATTTGTTAATTATGATCATAAATAATTATTATTAATAAATGCATTAAGAAAATTTCATTATAAAAGTTAACTAAACAATAAAAGACTTAAAAAGTAAATGTTTAAAAAACAAGAGAATATGACATTAATTATTATAATTTTTTTATTAAAAGAATTAGTAATGGTTCAAAAATAAAAACGATCCCCCATTAATTCCGAATTTCCACGTTAATTAGCAAGCCAGCATGGTGGCATTCAGAAAACAAGTCAATTCAGCTAACACCCGAATGCAATTTCAAAACTTATTTTTGATGTTTTTTAATCTATTTTTTATTTTAAAAATATATTTTAAAATGCTAATTATGCGTGCTCAAATAAACCTTGAAGACATTTTTATATTTTTTTTTTTTCTTTTTTTTTTTTATTTTTTTTATTTTTTTTGCTTTTTGCTTTTTTGCTTTTCAGTCTTTTTATAGTCTTGTTTTTATTCGTGAGTCTAGAAAATCTAACTTAAAACTCGCGCCAGATTTTTATTATTTATTTTTTCTTACTCGTTTGAAAAAAAAAAAAGAAGTAACCTGGACATCCACGTAAGTCCCATTGTTTCTGTCCTAAAATAAAAACGATAATAATTGCTTCTCCAGCTCCCTCGTCGACGTCGTTGTATCAATTTCTTACGAGAAAGTTTGGGCCTCCGACCCCACCTTCTTAACCGAAGAATTGGGAGACGGACCACCTGCTCATGACTCAGGCGGTCAGGCCTCACAGACTTTGTCCCTCTGACCTACTTTTTGGCTCGCCTCCCGATCCTGGTGTCCATTCATTTTAGATCCGTTTGAGTCAACACGCGGTCTTTTTAAATAATTTCTTTTTTTTTTATAAAGAGAATGGAAATTCATTTTGAGAAAAAAAGGTTGCTCCCTTAATGTTAGATTTGTCGAAGTGTAACCATTGATTTCACATAAAAAATACTTTATAATTAAAATAGATTTAAAATTTATTGACTTAAATTTTTAGATCTAATTTATTTATTTTTATTCATTAATCCCTATTGTGGATTTATGAGTAAGCATAACAAATTTATATCGATTTTACCGTAATAGTATAAAATGTTTGATAACTAACATAGATTTAAAATTTATTAGTTTAAAATTTTAAATATAATTTTCTAATTTTTATTCATTAATCTCTATCATAGGTTCTCTCTAAGTATTTTCTCACTAAATAAATTTCTAGGGAGATTTTCTTACAATCAAATACTTCTCCTCATGTCCCACAAAAAAAGGTTTCATAACTAACTAGCTCTTTAGTAAATTAAATATATTTTACTTAATTTTCAATAGAAATTTACTTACCTTTGAATGTAATTACACTAAGAGTTCTATTTTCAAAAGAAAACAAATAAGTAGTAAATGTTGTCAAAAAGAGGTTAGAATAAATTCATTTGTTCCCTTGGTGTTAAAGTTTATGTAAAAATATCAAAATTCTTTCAAAAAAATGTGCAAGGCATGAACCTCCTAAATTATTAAGTTTTACTAAAAAAAAAAAAACCTCAAAATCACAATTTTTATGAAGTGGAAGAAACCTACTTATGCCACATGAATTGTACTAGAGATTTATTTCACTTTTTGAGTAAAATTGTTCTATTCTTTTTAATAAAAATAACAATGTATTAATTAAATTAAAATATAAGGATAAAAATGAACAATTAAATATTTAATTTTTGTATTAAATGTATTGTTTGTTATAATTTAAAAAATATATACAAAATTAAAAGTGAATGTGTAGGAAATATAAAGTTTTAAAAGGAGAAAAGCCTTGTGATGTCGTGGGACGTGAGTAAAAAAAATTGTAAAAGAAATTATATATTTATAATTGAAGAGAAATTAGATGTTGCCAATGTCAAAAGAGAAAAAAAAAAGAAAAAAAAACTCTTTATTTGCTAAAATTAAGTTAGATAAAATCGAAAGTTGAGTTTTATATTCTGGACTGACCAAAAGATAACGTTATTTTATGCGCAATTTCAAACAATAATTCTATACTGCCACATAAGATCACATATAATTTTTTTAAAAATTTATTTAAATTTTAGTTATTTGATAGGGATATTTAGATTGTGACAATCCCTTTTCTGGCCTAAGTTTGAAAAGAAATTTGGCTTATTTATAACTCTTTTCGCCATTATTAAAAAAAAAAGCTGATAATCTAGAGATGACTTTACTCCCGGTTTTTCCAAACTTCTCTCCGGCTCTCACGCGCTCTGGCTCGTCTGGTCCTTGACTTAAAGGCTTCATGCTTCCATTATTTCCCCTCATTTCGTCCCCATATCCATTTGGTCGTCGGTGCTCTCCTCCTATTTCTTCCTCCCACGCCGAACCACTACCATCTCTGAACCCTGAAATCCCATCCCAAGAACCACCATATCCTCCTTCGGTACTCGCAGTTCAACCCACAAAAAGTTAGCCATGAAAGTAGCTGAAAACGAGGTGAAAAGTCTCACCAACTCCATAACTCAACTCCTCACATCTCTTTCCGACTCAGTCCCGCAAACTCAGTGCTTTAGAAGTAAATGGTCTGTCGTCACTTCGAAGCTCTCCGCTCTCCAGTCTCTGGTTTCGGACCTCTCTAGCTCGTATTGCGTCCCCACAGCCGCCGCCATCAATTCGCTATTTTTGGAACTTCTTCAGTCACTCCATGCCACACTCACCGACGCGCTCTCCCTGTGCGAGCTGTGCCACGCGCCGACTCCGCCGCACGGGAAGTTAAAGACGCAGAACGAGGTCGATTCCATCGCGGCTAAGCTCGATCACCATATCAAGGACCTCGACGTTCTCATTAAAAGCGGCGTCCTGCTTAATCAAAACGCCGCTTCTGCGGCAGCAGCACCGGCCACCAGAGAATCTGTCCGGGCGGAGTTCCGTAACCTCATAACCCGCCTCCAAATCGGGTCCTCCGAGTCGAAAAACTCGGTGCTGGATTCAGTACTCAGCCTCCTAAACGAAGATGATAAAAACGTCCTTATCGCGGTGGCACAGGGGATCGTCCCGGCGCTCGTGCGGGTGCTCGATTCCAGCACCCATCATTTGGAAATGAAAGAGAAAATTGTCACAGCCATAGCCAAAATCTCAACAGTTGATTCCATCAAGCATGTTCTGATCGCGGAAGGTTTGGGCATACTGAATAATCTCCTCAGGGTGCTGGAATCCGGCAGCTTGCCCGCAAAGGAAAAGTCCTGTGTTGTCCTCCAAGTACTGAGCCAATCAAAGGAAAATGCGAGGGCAATTGGTTCAAGAGGAGGGATTTCATCCTTGTTAGAGATTTGTAAGAATGGCACCCCCAATTCACAAGCCATGGCGGGCGGCGTGCTCAGAACGTTATCAGCTTTCCCGGAGATTAAAGATTACTTTACAGAGGAGAACGCGGTTATTATTCTATTGGGCGTCTTAAATTCCGGCACCACATTGGCCCAGGAAAATGCGATTGGGTGTTTAAATAATTTGGTAAACGGCGATCGAGATATGAAATTATTAATTGCCAGAGAAGGCGTGATTGAGAGCTTAAAGAATTACTGGGATTCTGTCAGTTCAGTACAAAATCTCGAGGTTGCCATTGTTATGGTCCAGATTTTATCCTCTTGTCCGTTAATTGTGGAAATCGTCGTGGAGAATGGGCTTTTAAATCGCGTTGCTGGGGTGTTGAATTGCGGGGTTTTAGGCGTTCGTGTTGCTGCGGCTAAAGCTGTGTATGAATTAGGTTACAATACAAAAACCCGAAAGGAATTCGGTGAAATGGGATGCGTTTCGGCTTTGGTGAGATTGCTGGATGGTAAGGCTATGGAAGAGAAAGAAGCGGCGGCAAAAGCGTTATCGAATTTGTTGGTTTATGCCGGAAACAGGAAGGTGTTCAGAAAGGAAGAAAAGGGGGTTGTCAGTGCAGTACAACTCCTTGATCCTTTGGCTCAAAATTTGGATAAAAAGTACCCTGTTTTGATACTGATGTCATTACTCCATTCCAAGAAATGCCGTAAGCAAATGGTGGGCTCTGGAGCTTGTTTGCATTTGCAGAAATTGGTGGAGACCAATAATGTTGATGGCGCTAAGAAGCTCTTAGACAGCTTGGCGCCTGGGAAGATGTGGGGAGTTTTTGGCAGACATTGATGGAGGGACATCATGAAATTTAGAACCATGTTTTTTTTGTGTTTTTTTGTTTTTAAATTGTAAGTAATTTCCTTTTCTTTTTCCCCCTCATTTTTGTGTTTTTGTAAATTGTGTTTAGGATTTGAGGTAGAAGAAGTAAAATGTGGTGATTAGTGAGTCGAATGGTTTGGTGAGCTAACTTCTTGACTAAGGTTTTCATAGATTATGTGTTCTCTACCAAATCCCAATAAATTTAATGGCACTTGTATTTAATTAATAAAGATGTTTATGATCTAATTTTGGTGCAGCAAACATGTGTTGTTGTAATCCTTTTTTGCTGTAATGTTGCTTTAATCATTGCTCTAATTCATAATTTACAACTTTAAACACAATAATCAAAATTAGCAGAAAGTCAAAAACAGTAAAAGTAAAATGAAGAACAACTGTAAACTCTAATGCTTTTCATGAAGAGTACATTTCATTGTTTGAAGAGTGTTTTGTTTTTTCCTGAATTTTAAAGTTTTAGATAAAAAATAACTTTTGGGTTCTGAACTGGCAACCTTTTTTGAGGATCACCTTGGAATCTGTTGCTTTGATTATTAAATGCTGGCTTTAGATATACCTTCTTCAAGTGATGGAGTCCTTGGTTGAGTTTCTAACACAGTACTGCACATGAGTTGGCCTGGATGCTTTAATGGACAATACTGCCTAAAAAGTGATTATTAATTCAGATTGGAATCTCTTATAATATTCATGGAATGTGGGAACTGAAATGAGATATTTCATTATCATTTACTTCCTTATTCAAAAAAAAAAAATGAAATTCTAGTTTTAATTTTTTAAATAGGAAAAAGAATTAATTTTTGTGTGAAATTATATATATTTTAAATTTTCAAAAGACAATCGTAACAAATTAAAGATAAAAAAATTTTTTAAATGGAAAAAGTATATTATTTTCATATTTAGTATTCTCAATTAGTAGTGTCCCGGCGAGCCAGGTGATAGCCGTCGTTGTAGCCCTTTCCCTGTTAGAAGTTTTTTTTCTTTTAATATTAAAGTTATACTGAATTTTTTATATATTCAAATTTTCGTCCCATCAATTTTAAGACTTTCCATTTTGCCCCCTCTATTTTTCATTCTGAAACTCTACCTCCGCCACTATTAATTATTGTCATTAGCTGCTGAACTTGCGCCAATAGTCACTCAACATATTTATTCACCCCACATTGTGTGTATTATAATTGTAATGCACCTCAGATGTAATTGTAATTGTAATGCTAAGTAAAAAAAAATTATGCTCATGATGAGAATGGTCATCCAGTTGCTTAACTTATGAGGTTTCACTAATCAAAGTTATTAAAAAAAAGAAAAAAACAATTAACATGTAGTAAATTATATTCTCATACATTCTATCACTTATAATTAAAAGAGAAATGATACATTGTGTGTCTATTCACCCCACATTGTGTGTTTATAAAGAATTGTAATTGTAACGATGAGTAAAAAAAAATAAAATTATACTCGTTATTGGAATAGACATCCAACCTAAGTTATGAGGTTTCACTAATTAAAGTTATTAAGAAAAAGGTAAGAAAAAAAAAACACTTATCATGTAATAAATTTATGTTTTCATACATTATATCACTTATAATTAAAAGAGTAATGATATTATACTGATTTTTTATAATGAAAAGTTATAGTGATTGATATAGTATGTTTAAAAAAATAAAATTATTTTTTATTATTTTGCAATTTTTTAAAAAAGTAATAAATAGTTTTGTCTTTTCATACATGTCATATTAATTACTATGATTTTTCACTATAAAAAATCATTAAAATATCTTACTCTAATTAAAATTTTCTATGTCATCAAAATAAACTATTAAATACCATAAGTAGAAAAGCTAATTAAAATTTTCTTTACTTAATTATATATATATACATATCTTATCTAAATATTGAATGTCTAATACTCCTCCACTCCAAAAAACAGAATTTAGTTTGAAAAATTTTCGTTTTGAAGTAAAATTTTTGTATTATTGTTGCTGATGATAATAATATATAACTTAAATTAAAAAGTAAAGATAAATATATAAAACTATACATTGCATTATGTATTAAATGTGTTATATTTTGTAATTTGAAAAAAATTATATTAAATTAAAAAAATATTTTTTTTTTAAGGTAGAGAGAGTATTATATTGTCATTCGTGCCCAATAAACCCACCTATAATATATTGCCTTTGACTTTGACTTTTATTTTAGAACTTCTCGAGATAATTTTTGCACGGAGATTACAAATGGCCAGCTCTCTTACACACACACAAAACGCCGTGACGATTGTTTACTTTGACCAGAGTGCAGCTCCCTAGTCATAGTCAACTCGTTTTTTGTAATTAATTTGATCATTTTTCACTCAATTGATTTATTCGTGATTTGAAAACTATAATTATATTATTAGATAGAAATTTGAAAACTTTACAAACCTTAAAAAAAAATGAAAAATAGTGCAATCAACATTAATAAATTTGACCAACAAAGAGTGCAATAGGCAATGTCAACGATTTAGAAGGAATATACATAACTCTTTACTCTAATTTTATATTTTACTTTTTTGACTTTTAGTTGTGAAATATATATAATAATTATTAATAAAGATATTATAAAATTTTTTATTTAAAATGGATTTTTTTGGGAAAAAATTTAAAAGTAATTTTTTTTTTGAATGGAGGGAGTAGATGAAAAACTAAAGCCCCATTTTACTCAGCCCTCTGTAAAATCAAAAAGAAAATCCTGCAGAGTCTTGATTGGTATATTTGGTAGGTCTTTCTCCCAAGTCCCATGTGCATTTGTCCTGTTTGTTTGTGAGCACAACTGCGCCTTGTGAGCTTGTGCTGGTCGGTATCCCAGCACAGCAAATTTCTGATCATAAATCTCTTCAAATAATTGTGTTAGTGCTCTTATTTTAACATACCCATATCCAATTGCAATGCGTCGATATCTTCATTCCTACCCTACTTTTTAAGTTTTTCCCTCACATTGCTGGCCAAAAAGTAGTATGAATTATGTTTTTAAATATAAATTTACACTTTTTGAAATAATAATTGTAACATAAAGTATATATTAAAAGTTACAAAAATATATTTTAAAATAATAATATATACACACTCAAAATAAGAAAATGAAATCCTCGTTGTTCTTATCTAGGGCAACAATCAAATGACCAATGTTTTACGAATTTACCTTATATTTGCAAATAAATGAAAAAGAAACAATTGTTTGATGCGTTTTCAATCCGAAAGTAATTAATTTTTACCAATGAATAACTTTGAAGGCATTTGGTTTTGTTATGTAAATACTCCATCCAAAGCGTATAATTTGTTTTGACCTTTTAAAAAAAAAAACTTTTTGGGAATAAATTAATATTAAACTTGTGAATTGAAGACAATTTGATTAATTTGCTGCCACGACGATCTTAAAATAGGAAACGTGGGTAATGAAAAACTCATTATGATTAGCGTTTTTGAGGATGCTTGTTTAAAAATTGTATTCAAATTACTATTATAGTGCATATTTTAATATCACATTTGGATTGTAAATTTTGAAGATATGTTTTGAGAAATAATGTTTGGATTGTTTTGCGTTGAAAACATGTTTTCAGCTAATATTATATTTAATTTAATACTTATTTGAACTAATTTTGAAATTGATGTAAGATTTAATTGAATTTGACAAATTAACTAGTTAAATATAAGTTTAATTAAAGAGTAATGATACTTTTAATGACTTTTTACAGCAACTTTTCACAGTGACTGATGTGATAAATATGAAAAGACAAAATTCACTTATTATTTTACTTAAAAAATATAAAATAATAAGAGGTAATTTTATCTTTTTATACTTACCATATCATTCACCTTGAAAAGTTACTATAAAAAATCACTATAAGTATCATTACTCTTAATTAAATTACTTTATAATTAACTAAAAATTGTTAAATTAACAAGGGAGAGGGAACAAATTTGGCAGTTGGCAATTCTAGTTGATGAGGCGTAGACTAGAATTCATGAGGGAAGGGGGAAGGACAATTAAGTGTAGGGTCGAGATATGTTTTGGGTTGAATGTGTTAAAATTTAGTTTGAACACGAGCAAAACAAATAATAATAATTTGAACATTAATATCAGCTAACAAATGAAACTGGTGGGATGTATGCACATTCATTGACTATTTTTATATCATCAAAGAATCGATAAATTACATAAATGAATAAATGTCTTTTACTACACTCATTATATATATCAATTCTTTTGTAAATTATAATGCTATAACTAATATTTATGTTAATGCTTAAAATATTACACAATTATTTAATTTGATTATGTTTTAACTGAATTATTTAAAGAGTTTTAACTTCGTTTCTTATACTATTTTTAGCTTTCATTATTATATTTGTTAGCATTAATGGTTACTATTCATTAATTTTTTTTACAAACTTGTGTATTCTAATTCATACTATTACCTCATAATGCCTAACTATTAATCTTATTTGGAGCAATAATTAGAATTGTTTCAAGCGACTTATTAATGTCGCGACAGAGCTTCTATTATATTAAAAGGGAGAATTGATAGTAACCTTTTGTCATATGATTTTCTTCAAATTGTAGGTTTTATCTTGGTACAAGCATAATTTTGTGACTATTTTTGTATTACTTTTAGTGAATTAGCCTTTTATTGTATTTTCCTTATTATTAAGTTAAAAAATTATTAGTCCATTCATTCCAAAAAAAAAGAGTCCACTTCTGATTTGATACAACCTTTTTAAAATTATAAGGTACAACACACTTAATGCACTATTAAATTATATTTTTATAGTTACTTGTTATTTATGGTTAGATATTGTTATTATTAATAAAGGTAATACAAGAATTTTATACTAAAAGTTTATTGGGACAAATAAATTTTTTGAAAACTAGACTCTTTGTTGGGGATGAGATAATATTAGTTATTTAAATTTTACTTTCAAATGTAATAAATTGTAAAAATCTAAAATTAATCAAAACTTTTTCCATACATAGGATTTTCTTTTCTCAATTTGCATTACTGTATAAAAATTTTGTAACTTACATATACTTACATATTTCTTTTATATATGTTCTTAAAAGTAACAATTTTTTCATACTAAAGAAATGTTCTCAACTATATATTAAAAGATTATACAAATAAATATGAAAAATAACCTAACTTGCTCACCATTTGTCATTTTAAATAATTTGACTAAAAGAAATATCAATACTAAAAATACTTTAATGTCTAATTATTTAAATAGATAATGAATATTATGATTGGCATATTAATCTATAGAGGAAAAAAACATCATGCTATACATTTACATATTCTTATTTGAATATTTTACATCTATTACTTTCTATTATTTATATTTCTTAAGCTAAATATACTTTTATATAAATTAATTTACATATTAATAATAAATAAATAGTCATATATATCTAAAATCATAATATGTTTCAATTTTTTAATATGTGAATGTTAATTAAACAAGTAATTCAAACTACTTTTATATCTACTATTTAAAATTACACATGGTAAACAAAATTTTAATATGTCTTCAATACTTTAATAGAAAAGAATTATACTTTAATTAGTATGATTATATAAAATACTATTAAATTAATTAAAAAGAATTTTATAGTTCACGTCCCATTATTAATTTAAAAAAATTATCGAAATATTTTCACTATGAATATTATGAGTGCTCACCGCTCCAAAAAAAAAAAAAAAAACAAAAACAAAAAAAAACAAAACTTGGGCTCCAAAATTTCAATATTTCGTAAAGGGAAAATAAGAGTTTTATTCCATATATACATTATGTAAGTAATACGAGTGGCGTTGCTAAAACCAGAAACCAGTAAGTATTGCTGGTGATGATGATAAGGCCATGCATAGCCCAGGTCGCCAGATCAGCAATTGCCCTCATAATAAACGATCTTCTGATAGTTGTCTGAATAGTAAAGGCCGTTTATAAGTTGATGTGGCGCTGATGTAGCGTGGCCTTAGGTTAACTGAGGTTGAAATTAGTGTGCATGCCCTAAGAGACAGGAGTGGCCTCCTTGCCTTTATCAGAGGTCCCACCTTATGCCTATGAGCTTTTTTATATTTTTATTTCTTATGTATACATAAACTACTTTTGAAATTATAGATCACTACCTTATTTGTCTTTGATTGCTTATCTTATGTATTGTAATAAAAGTATAAAATATTTTTTTATACGTTTGTGTTCACCAAGACTAATGCAATATCAAACATTTCATATTCAATTTTAAAATAATTATTCATTAAATGAATCTTAAATTCTCTTTCCAGTGTCTAGAAAATGTCATACTATTGTTGGAAATGAAGATTATCTTCTCATCCCTATTTTTGTTTGTGCAACAAGTGATGACTAATTTATTTTTCTTTCTTTTTTCCTTAATTGTAAAATGTTACATTCTAAGATATAATGAAACACAAATATTTTCATCTAATACTTTTAGAAAATTACACATAATTGTTGCTAGAATGGATGAAATTAATTTATTACAAAATAAGTTTAATCAAGAAAAGTTAAAAAAAAAAAGCTCTAAATTAAGATTAACAATGTCAAACTTAAGTTCAAAGAACCACAAATGCACTAAGTGTAAATAATTTATTGAAAATCATGAAGAAACCTCGTTACTTTTTTTTTTTTTTGAAAGAATTGGAAATTGCAAAAAAAAAAAAAAAGCCATTAAGGAACTCCTTTTCTTATTAATTTTAGTTATTTTTTTGCTTAAATTATAAAGTAATGAGGGAAACTATGACACTCCTTTCTCTGTTAATTTCAATTATTTATTAGAGAAAATAAAATAATGATTAAAAATTATATCGTATTTCAGATCATTATAAATTACCTAAGTTAAGAAATATCTTAATTCAATTCTTCCCATTTATTAATCCCAAATAACAAAATGGGGTTGAGAAAACAATTTAATTATTTTCTTAATAAAACAGCCGGACAACAAACTGAGCGTTAGTGCCAAATCCGGCCCCACCACCCCATCATTCCATCGTTCCAAATTTAGTAAATTAATTAAAAAGAATTTTATACCACAAAGTGTAAAAAACTAATTTGATTGTCATGGTAGATTTTGGACATGATCTGCTGATAAATTGCAAATTGGACTGCACCCAATATTTGAACTCATGTTCCCACACCCAATACTATATAAACTTGATTGAACGGTGATATAGCAGCCACTTGGTAACATCAATTACATCCAATACTAAATACTTGATTGAACGGCGATATACTAGCCACTTGTAACATCAATCGCTAAGACAAGAATTCTTGTTTTGGTTTGATGTTATCCCATATATTGTAGAAATTCTATTTGAAGTTTTTGATTTGAAAGGAATCTTAGTTAGTACTTAGTAATCAAAAGGTTTACACCTTGCTTGCTCTGCCTAACCCAAGCTTGTTCATGCCTTGGGCCGTCTGGGCAGTGCTTTCATTTCGTCTGGTTTGGGCTGCTAGGACCTAATTGACTACTTTTCAACCATAATACTCGTGTTCCGTTCAAGACAAATAGTTACAAAAGGGCCAAAATTATGCACACAAGTGACCCAACTCTCCCGGAGGGCTAGTATGATGAATGAACTCATGGAGCACAATTTTAATCTATACTATTTGTTTTCAAAGATAATTATTCCGATTCTTTTAGATTACGTACATTCTTTTTTCTTTTCTTTTTTTTTAAATTGTAAACACTTCACATTATATTTTGTAAAAATTTTTTTAAAAAAAAAGCCTATACAATAATAATCTAAAATTATAATCCTTTCGTCCCAAAAAAAGAATATCCTTTGGTTAAGGTATAACTTTTTATTAATTATTAGTTACAATTCATTTAATGTACCACTAAACGTATAATTTTATATTTTTATCCTTATTTTTTAATTTTAAGTATACACGATTATTATTAATAAGGATATTTTAAGAATTTGAATTAAAGGTGGACTCTTTTTTTGGATAAGAATTTTTTTTCAAAATAAACTCTTTTTTTGGGATGGAGGGAATATATTTATACCTTCTCTATTGAAATGATGATCTTGACTTCATATTATTAAATATTATTTCATTTGTGTGAAAAAAAGTTTATTTTTAAATTTTTTCTTTCTTCCAGAAAAAGTTCCCTTTAGAGCAAATTCTTTTGTTATCTTTTATATATGACATACACCCAAAAAGTAAAAATAAAAATAGAAAACTATACATTTAATGGTACATTAAATATATGGTAACTTCTAACTAAAAAAATTGTACCCGTCTAAGTGAATTGTTTTTTCTTTTTTGGAGAGATAGTTTGTGGTTATTAATTAATAATGGGATGTGGTAGTTAAGCACAAAAGGAAGGTGTGACATTGGGCATTATTTTTTAGGATTTCCTATTATTAGTGGTAATCACTACTTATTATGGTTAATAACCATTTAATCATTTCATTGCTTCTCAAAATTCTAAGCAATTAATCATTTTCATAGATGGTTCACAAAAATATTACAAACCAAACAAAATTATTGATTTCTTGTAGTTTTGCAATTGTTAAAGAAATGGCATAGACGCAACATGGCAAATAAGGTCATTGTCTTTGTATTTAAGCTTCGTGGTCTCCCTAAATTCGCCTAAACCAATTAGTTTGTTGCCTAAATTCTTCCTTCCTTCGCTATTCCTTTCCTTTTCAAAGTTTCATGCAAAGATCATTCTTCTTTTTCTTTTTCACATTTTTTGCTTATGTTGCGTGAAGTTATTTTGCATTTCGTGTAGCTAATCCTATATCAAGCTTTCATTTTCATTTGGTTTGTCACTTTTTTGAGATTTTTTTTTTATTGAGAAATGTAAAAATTTTGGTGGGATTTTTTGTAGGGAAAAAATATTTTAGAGTGAGAATAAAATGCTTGTTGAAGGAATTTTTTTTTTTAAAAATTGAGTGAGAAGAATTTAGGTGGAATTTTTAATGTTAAAATAAAATAAAAAAGTTGTTTGGATTTTGTTTTACTTTTTCTAAATAAACTTTAATCTAAAGATAGCCAAGTTTTTGTGACAAATTACAAGTTCTTCCATTTGTGTCATATCAAATTATATTGAGTATTAGGTTCGTGAACAATCTTATTAATTTTTTAGTACGTTTAACAACTCGCTAAGTAAACTTTTGGCTAATAACAAGAAAACAAGTCATTAAATAAACTTTTGGTTGATAACAAGAAAACAATTATTTTTTGACCATGATATTAGTCAATTTGAGCCACCAATAGACTATGAAAGGACAAAAGCGGAAGATGCAAGTTAATAACGTTTGATTCTCTGAAGAATTCAATTCAACAACCGAAGAAGTTTTTTTTTTTTTTTTTATAAAATTTCAAAAGAATTTCACCGTTGAAAAGTGATTAATTTGGGAGCGGATTAGCTTAGGTATTCAAATTAAATTAATTTCTTTGGCCAAATCTCCTTTTTAGCTGTAGGTTGACTATGGCAAAGATCATGGCAACAAATACCAGGATTTTAGGCAACAAATTTACCAAATTCGACACTAAAACTCAACTTTATTTAATTTTCCAGAGAGAAACAACAAGTCCAAAACTCCTCAAGTACAGTTAGTAGTAACACAAAATGGGACAATTAACAATTCACATCTAAACTAAATCAGGAATCCCCAAAAAAAAAAAAAAAGATTCCATCCCTGAAATGAATCCTGCAAATTAAATTAATTTCTTCCACCCTAACTAAAATTTCTTCATTGTGGAGGGTTTCTTGATCTGTATGCAGACATGACTGTGAGGATGAGATAAAGAATGACAGCAACATAGGAGGATGCCACGGCCTTGGTAACTTTGTTACAGTATTCGGCAAAATGGTCACAAATTTTCAACCAACCAGTGTGCGTATTGCCATATTTTCCTATGAATCCAAAAGCAGTAGCTGCTGCACATGCCGCCATCAACAAAATTCCCATAACCTATCCAAAAGTTCAACATTAGTTTATGTAACTTTTCCTAGAATAAACAATGAAAAAAGTGATTAGAGTTATGATTATGACAATTTCGTTTGGAGGTTAAGGTTTGATTTTAATAATTCATTTTCATTTTCTCTCACTATATTGGTGGAGGAGTTTTAAGAAATAAAATGTAAATTTTCATAGTCTTTTTTCACAAAATTGCAAATGGGTTTTTTTTTTAAATGAATGATGAAGAAGAGAGGAGGATGGAATGGTGAGAATCCAATAGAACTTAATTATATATAATAATTAACATGCAAACTGGCTAAACTATAACTATCACAAAATATTTTAAAACAATTAGGAGCATTTGAGTAGTTAATTATGTAAGATAAGTTACCAAATCATGGAGAAAGATGATGAAGTATTTCCCTGGGCGTATAAGGAGAACAGAAAGAAGGGATAACGCCGAGAAGCCACAAGCAACACAATTTGCATACGCAAAGAATCTGCCACACATCCCCCCAAATTTTGAGACATTCGAAAGAAATCAAAGGGTGAAAATCGATCCAATCCCAAGAGAGTTTTTTTTTTTTTTTTAAATAAACTTGAAAGGATATATGATCTTACTTGTAAGCGGAAGAATAGTTGTAACGAGCATCAAATTTCATGGTAAAAACTATAACAGTTTCCTTACTGGTGATGATCAGGTAGGCTGCAATAAGGGTTGCAGCAACGGCCAACAGCCTGAAGAAAACTTGGAAACCAAAGAAAACATTGCTTGCTTTTGCCATGGACGGCGGAAAAATTTCTTTGCAAAAATGTCACACTTAGTGGAAAGAATTTTGGGATTTAAGTAAAACTGACATGAAAAGTTGTTGGGATTTAAGTACTAACTGCCATAAAAAATGGCAGCAAAAAAGAAGCGAAAAACTGGGATGTTTGGGTTGGCAAAGGCCATATAATCAAATCAAAATCATAACGGGTATTGAGCGTGCTGTGTGTTTGCAGCACCAAATGATGCGTTTTTAAAATGTAGGTTGAGAGGAGTGTGTGTATGGTGATATGTCATTGTAATCAAAAGATGATAGTATAATTCCTGTCCAAATAGATGTATATTGATATTCAAACTCCTAGCTACATTATCCAAACTCCAATAACTTAATTAATTTGTTATTTATTATTTTATGATTTTTTTTACTTTACTATTGACTGTATCTAAATTAACAAGGGCCGTCTCCCTATTATTAATGAAACTTGTACTAGTAAAAATTAATTCATGATGATAAAACATGATGTAGGTTTTGGTTATCGACTATCTTGCATTTTTCCCATCCCAAAGTCTTTGATAGGAAAAGTAAAATTTTTGTGGAGCATACATGGGAGCGATAATTATTTGACAAAAATATTTGATGGACCTGTTATGCCATATCAGACTATGCAATATTTGATGGTCACTACCTAACTTTTTAGAAAATTAAATATGAATTAAAGGGTTGCCTCAAGAAAGCCTAACTAATTGAAAGCTCCTAAATGAAGCATAATAACATTACCATTCAAAGTTAACCTTGTTTTGATGGAAGCCCAAAACTCATGGCCAAAAGAAAATTGCAGCTTTCTTATATGGTAATTGTTTGTCCTTATCTTATGTAGCTTTATCGTGAAGTACATCCTCACTTGAATGAGTTTAACAGGTTCAGGATACTAAATGTGTTATATTTTCGTGAAACAAACAAAAACTAAATGGAGATGAAGACATTTGCAACTCTTTAGTCCACGAAATGCTGCACATTACCGTGACTATCGGATTCATGTACCTATATCAATTATTATATCCTGATTTAGCACAGACTAAACTGACTAATTGACAACCTAACTGCTTCTTTAATTATAACATTAAATTTATTGGACATGATTTGGAACATTGGAGAAGATGCTAGTATTCTTTTAATATAAATTTTTTGGGGCAATACCACTGAATTTACATTTTTGTTTTGTGTGGCATCCTTCTCTATAATATTGTAGTGGTTAAAAAGTTCTTTCCTCTCCCATATAAGCCAATTTATATGTGTTCTTTTCTTGACGCATCAAGAGACTAAATAATAATAAAGATCATAATATTAATCATAATATCTCACTTCTATTCATGAGCTACAATCAATCCATAGTTGCTTCCCTTAATTAATGGAAAATGCCAATGCATTTTGCAAACAAAATTACAATATTGATTCCGAACATCAACATGTATGATGCATCACATACCAGAGTAGACGTACATCTCACCACCTTCAATAACTAACAATAAGAATTTCAAATCAACACAATAGAATCAATCTATCTAGAACTGTTTGCAGACATGATTGTGAGGAAGAGATACAAGGCCACACCAAAGTAGGAAAGTCCTAATGAAATGGCAATTCTTCCACAGAATTTGTGAAAGTGATCACAAATGGCCACCCAACCAGCATGGTCATTTCCGTGCTGACCAATGTACCCGAATGCTGTCGCTGCTGCACATGCCGCCATCAACAATGTGGTCATAATCTGCCAAAAAAACAAGTACACACATAAGTCTTGAAGACTTGTAAATTATAAAATAGCGAAACATAATTGATACTACTACATAAGAAAAAATGAAAATCGCATACCAAATCAAGGACAAACAAACAGAAATACTTTTGGATGCCAAAAGATTTGCGTCCAATGATGAAAAGAAGAAACGAGGACACAGCCGAGAAGGCGGCCACGATGAGATTAGCATACGCGAAGAATCTGCAAAAGTTTGGGGGGGAAAAAATTAATTTTCAGGCATGTATAAAACAAAATCAAGCATCCAAAGAAAAGGGCTTTTTTTTTTTTCTTTTCTTACTTGAATGCAGAAGAATAGCTGTAACGAGCATCAACCACAATCCCGAAAATCACAACAGTTTGCTTGCTGGTGAGGAGAATCCATGTTGCAGCAACGGTGGCTGCAGTGGCCAAAACCCTGAAGCAAATTTGGCCAATGAAGGAAATTTTATCAGTTTTAAGACTCTGGCTGTGGGGAATTATTGTTTTTTGATCTTGGACGCCATCCATTTCAGAAGAATTTTGCGGAGTTGTACCACTGAACCACCAAATTAAAAATGGAGTAGTTATCTATCAATAAGTATATGATTGAGTTTAAATAGTTACTTCAGGTCATTTGATGAGCAAAATGGCGGATGAAGTGCAGGTATTTATAGGCGGAGAAGGAAGTGTGAATTGAGGTGTGTTGGCAAGTGGATCGATCAATCAATGGAAACATGTGGAAGGATAATTTTCTAGAGTTTGTAAGTGGAAAAGGGAATGGCATGTTGTATGACCTAATTAAGTACAATTAATTAGCTAATTAATTAAAGAGTAACAATATTTATTTGAAATTTTTTAACATTTGAAGTGGGATTAATACGGTAGAAAAAATAATAACATTCATATTAAAATTTTTTAATGAAATTTATCAATTATTGTCGTAACATTTACATGATAAAACGTTGTTTCCCCATTCTAAAAAATAGAGTTCACTTTGACTTTGGTATAATTTTTTATTAGTAATGAGGTATAACACACTTAATGTATTATTAAATTTATAATTTTTTTCATTTTTTCTTTTTAATTTTAGATTCAATATAATATTTATTAATAAGAATAACATAAAATTGTTATTTAAAAGTAAACTTTTTTTTAAAGAAATAAAAAATTTGAAAATAAACTATTTTTTAAGACAATAAATAATAAATACTGTATTTAATAGTTACCGAGCATGGATCTATTTGTTATTACTAGATCAATAAATGTGTTATTCCAATGATGCACGCACGCTGCCGCTTCTTTTGTACAATGCATATTTTTCAAGTGTCCTTTCTAAAGCATACAGGGATGGCTATGACCAATTCAATGGAATTGATTTCTAAAATCTGGAAATTTTTGTGGCATCAATAGTTTTCAATCCCCATACATATAACAATGATAAAAAATTGGAATTTGTGATGACATACAGTAGACATTTGCCCGCCGACATGTGTTGATGTTCTAAGCTACTGTGATGACATTTTATTGGTCTTACCATTGATGGAATAAGACTTTTGTTTAGCTGTCTTACAATTGCTAATTAAAAATAATAATATTTATAGTAAAAAAATTTCATAGTAATTAATTTAGCATCTACGTGTTAAAAGAGTGTTGAATTATGAAAGTGATTTTTACTGAATCATTTCTATCACAGTGATACCTCAGTCATTGATAGATTTTTTAGATTTTTTTTTGTTGTATATCATCAATTATACAAATTATAACGGTTATATGGGAAAAAAAAATTATATACGCCCTATAATTAATTTTTCTTTTATGTCTTAGGAAATTTTATCTAGCTGGGATAGTAGAATCTATCAACAAAGAAGGAATCTCCAAAGTTTAAAAATATCCCACTAAAAAAAATCGAGTAATGATATTTATAGTGACTTTTCATAGTAATCGATATGGCAAGTATGAAAAAACAAAATTATCTCTTATTATTCTATATTTTTTAAGAAGAGTAATGAGTGAATTTTGTCTTTTTATATTTGTCGCATCAGTCACTATGAAAAGTTACTATAATTAGTTATTAAAAGTATTATTACTAAAAAAAATCATGATTTATTATCCAAATTTAAGGCCAACTATACCCTATAAATTTTGTTCGTATGCAAAGTTATTATTCCGGAAGAAATCTTAAAATGGCTGAGATTTTGGAGAAATGACACACTTACATCACTCACAAAATGATCTTCTTATTTATTTTTCTCTATACCTAAAATATAAAATAAAATATAATTTGGGTGATATTTATTTTTATGCCCCTTACCCATATAATTCTTTAAATTATCTAGGCATTAATTTACTTACATTAACTTTTCCAATGACAACGGCAGAGTTTCTTGGATCTACGGATGTAGCTTTCCATGATATGTCGGTTGATTGGTACAGATTAGTTGACCATTTTTATTTTTTTATTTATTATTATATTTTTGGATGCTCAAGCTTCTGCCATTTGTTAATTTGGCCACTTCACATAGAGCATACCTTAATTAATTAATGTGATTACAATCCCTATATTGTAAAATTTTTTCTGTTGATGACATCTTTTTATTATTAATTTGGCTACTAAAAATGAGTAAGATTAAAAAATGTGAGCACATTTTTTAAAGAAACATTTGATGCTTTACCCCTTATTTTACCTTATTTAGGTAGAGCTACATAATGTGTACATTAACAATTAGTAGTGATGTATGTTAAGTATTGATCGGAAAGAAAGCATCAAAATAATTCATCATAGAATTCAATAAGCAATTATCTATGTAAATTGATTCTAACATTTAATTTAAAAAGTTTTAAATTTATTTTACTTATTAAATATTCCTTTTGTCCCAAAAAAAAAATACTTTCAATAATATTTTTAAAAAGAATTCACTTTTAGAAATAATTTTATAGTATTCTTACTAATAATAATTATATATGGTCTATACTTAAAAATTTAAAATTTAAAAAATTATACATTTAATAATACATTAAATGTGTTATACATTATAACTAAAAAAATTACACTTTACCTAAAATTATTTTTTTTTTAGACAAAAGAAATAAATACTTTATATTATTATATAAAACCAGGAATCAGTCAAGAATGAAACTCAACTATATATATACATATCTAATTGACCACTAAGATCAACAAAATCTCTATTCACACTCCTTAATTAGAATATATGTGGACAAGTTGATTTGACACTCACAATTGGACGGTTGTCGAAATGCATTTACCTCTTCTCTCAACTCTAAATAAGAAAACCACTGAAAACCATTCAATTCTTTGACTTATAATTATCAATTGAAACAAAACTTACTTCTTGTTATTGCTGCTGTATTACACGATGGCCAGGAACTCACAGCATGCATGCACAATAAAATAAGAATTCCTAGGAGGGCTGAATTTTTTGAACCAGTGTATATTTTCCTCATTAAGTGTCATGAGTCAATGCAAATTTAGTTTGCAATTCTCCCAAGTTGACAATCAACTAACCAATTCTGTATTTTTAGTATTATTTTTTGCCAACCCTTGTTCAGAAAGCCCACAAATTTTGTCTTAGTCCTGGTTAGATTTTATCAGTGACATGTTTATGCATGCCCTTTTCAAGTAGTACGTACTCATGCAACTTAGGCATTTTCAACTTGATGCTAACATAGTATATATTATAGTACAATAAGTGCATTTTGTCTTCACATATTAGTCATCATTCAAGACTTTTAACTTTCATTTTAGCTTGTATACTTAATTAAATATTACCTCTATTTCAAAAAAAAAAAGTTTAATTTCAAAACTTTTCTTTGTTTCAAAAAAAGAATTTAGTGTGAAAATTTTGTATTATCCTTACTGATAATGATAATGTATAATCCAAATTAAAAAATAAATATAGAAATGTAAAACTATACATGTAATTATACATAATATATGTTGCATTTTGTAATTTTAAAAAATATATATACTAAATCAAAAGTTTTTTTTTTTTTTTGGATGGGAGAATATTACAGAAAGGACAGATTTAGACAAAATGGAATCTTATTAACCTTGAAAGACTTTCATTGTAGTTTGTGATCTTTAATCTACTAATTAAGGTTGGACTTAGAATTGGTAATTATGTCTCTAAGTACGTAAGAGCCAGCCGGTTTTTACACTTCAGTAAAATTATGTGTTAGAATAGAAGCTAAATTGACCGTTTGTATTGCTATCCTAAATGCTTCTTCTATTCGATGCAATTTTACATGCCATTGATTAATTGTCTCCATCAAAACGGAAAAATCCCATCTCCTTTTTCCAAAATTAATGTTTGCCTCATAAATTAAAATACCATAATTGAGAAACATAATTGGCATACACACAAGAGGATTCGAGTTTTATCAATTTTTTTCGTCGTGATGGGTATTGAATAGAATGATAGTTGTTGGGTTTCGGAGCATGTAACAAAATATTAACAAAAAAGCATTAAAAAAACGATATATAGAAATGATACCTTCTAGAAAGATAAAGGGTAACAAAATGTTAACAAAAAAGCATTAAAAAAAGATATATAGAAATGATACCTTCTAGAAAGATAAAGGGTTTTTTTTTTTTTTTTAACATCATTCACTTGATTGGTACCTGAAAAAGTTGTAGAAATTACTGATTTGTATGGTGCAAAAATGGAGCATACAAAAGCCCCTGGGTATGTGCTTCCCTTTTCATTTAATAAAAAAGTACTTTCCCTTAGGAAGTTGCATAAAAAAGACCCATCTTTGATCAAACAAAGCACTGTTGCTTTTAATATTTCCCTTATATGTGTTATGTACATTTATTTCTTGAATTAATTAATTACCTTTTTACTTTTGATCTTTCACCATGTACCCTGCATTCATAAGTACCAATGCAAGTTCGTGGCTTGTTGTCTTCGATGATATTCAAGTCAAATTTGAGACTAGAAAACACCTTAACTTTCAAAGTTTATCTTTTTGAGGGGAAAATTGGCCAAATGTGTCTACCCAAAAGAAGAAAATAGACAAGTTATTACTTGGTTGATTCCTTGCTCATTGCATATGGGACCCCATATTCATTCTAACTTTGTGAGGATGGAATTGGCTCGAACAATAAATATGCACATTAGTCGATTTAGAGATTAAGAGTTTGATTATTATTAATTGATTTACAGCAAATTAATGTAATGATTTCAGTGATTTTAAAGGGAGAAAAAAGTTTCTAACTTTGTGGAAAGCTTGAAAAGAGTTTTTGGATGTTTTAAAAAAAAAAAAATTGGTTGGTAAATTGTACGTGAAATAGTTTTTCTTTTGGATCATAAAAGAATTTGCTGGATACAGATTAAACCACTTTCTTGCCAAAATTATTCTTAAAAATCACAATATACAGCTTCGAAACCCTCCACTTTCGTATAACTGCTGATAGTTATGTATCCAAATTTAATTATTAGAAAAAATATTACATGCAACCATTATATTATATGAATTGATATAGCATGAGTAATTTATTAATAAAAATATAATTTTGTTAGATGAAATATGCATGATTTAAAGAGTTAAATTTATCTTTTTTTATTTTAATTATCTTGTTGCATGGATTTTAAAGATATATACACTGATCATATACAATATCTAGTTCATGAAGATACACTGATTTTATAAAGTTCTAACCAAATCTTATACGAAGCATATTCAATATTATCTCCATACTAATTCTAACAAGGTACCAAACACAGAATCAAAAGGAATTTGTTCTACTCCCACGGACAAGTTGTAAACTAGTTGACTGGTCTTAACCAACTTTGACTGTAAAATAGTCATTTTTGGGGGCTTTCAATAAACTTTGTCAAACAACTTTAATCAGAGTTGCCTGCATGAATCTCTGACAAAAGTTTTTCCAATCTTTATGTTGACTGATGTTGAACAATTCGTAGAATGATCTATCAAAAATAAAATTAAAAAAAAAAAACTAAAGTAGACGAATGGATCATATCTAATGAAAAAAAAAAAATTCTTGCGAGATGCAATGCAAAGTGATATGTACAAACAAAATAAGCAAGGTTTACACAAATAAAATACATTCTTTTACTTTTTAATGACTTTGGCAAGAACGTGTATATATAGCACTATATATGTATATATATATATCTCTTTTTTTAACTATAAAGTTAATTATTTCATTACTATCCAAAAAAATGTACATGTCTTAGCCAGACTGGCCAGTTGCTCTCTTTAGTTTTCTGCGTTAACTACGAAAGAAAGTTTGACAACTATTCATAACTAGTAAGACTATATAATGCTATGGTCAATAGTTTATGACAAACTAAATTGTTCTCCTTTTGGACATATATACAAAACTGATATTCTCAAAAAGATTATATAAAATATTGATGTCTTCGACTATAGAAGAAACTCTAACTTCAAAAGTTTTCTTTTGACTTAGTTTTCGCACTATATCCTGCACATCAATTCTAATTTGAACTTGTTTCCATCTTTGCTTTTCTGCCTCCACCTGAGCATATCGGATCACTTATAATGTAGTAGCCACTGGGTTCAAATATTGATTCCTAGCTACTGCTCACACCTTTTTGATCTATCCTTGCTCATCAAAGGCAATTCCACCAATATACGACATTTCCTCCTCGTTTAGCTCTCCTATTGTTTGCACCTTCAGTATCTTTGATGTTGGCCTTTTGCTTTCCTAGTTTCTGGTGTTCAGCTATGTTGATCAACTAAAATTATGGCCAATCCATTCTAGCCATATCAACTACTTCCTTCTCTGATTTTTTTACCTCCTTAAAAAACCCAAAGGTTTCTTGTTTTCCAGAGCATCCAAAGGAGATATACTGTCAACTACATTCTATCTTGTGCCACTTGATCCTTCCCCACCATACACACTTTCTTCCACCAGTGCTGGAAACATTTAGTTTTTTTTTTTTGCAGTCCTTCCCATCTCACAGGAGATATTTTCCATTCTAATTTTGCTGTTTCACAAGTAAAGAAAATATGTTCTATTGTTTCCTCCTGCTCTTCACACATGTTGCATATCGGATAAATCATAATCCCTTTTCTAATCAACTTTACTTTCGTAGGAAAGATTCCTTGACAGTATCTCCAAATAAAATGTTTGAACTTGTTGTAATATGTAATTTCCAAACTCTCTACCACATTTATTTCTGCTCAGCTGTTCCATAACTACTCTCAGCCTGGCTTATTTATTCTATTCTTTTTTCCAATGCACACTTGTATGCTAATCTTGCCGTGAAATTCCCTTGATTGTCAAGCTGCCATATTAACTTGTCTTTTCTCTCTGTTTAACTAATTGGAATTTTTATAATTTCATCCGCATCGTGAGGCTCAAATAGTCTCCTAATCAAGATTTGGTTCCACTATTTCCTATCTTTTGTCATTAGCTCATTACACCAAGTGACTTGCATTTGCTTGTAATTGGGTCTGTTTTTCAACCAAGGAGACTTTCAAACTCTAATGGATTCTCCATCTCCTAGCTGATATCTCATCCCCAATTCAAGCACATGTTTGGTCCCCATCTAGCATTTCCACGGTTAAGAGGCATTGTCCTTTGCTTCTGCCCTCATAAGGCCCCCTTGTGGGAAGCGTTTTGCTTTCATAACTTTACTCATTAAGAGATTCAGATTAGTGATCATTCTCCACAGTTGTTTAGCTAAAAATATTTCATTCAACAACTGTATATCTTGAAATCCTAAGCTTCCCTTATCTTTTGGTTCAGTTAATGTTGTCCATGCTCTCCAATGTAGTTTGGTACCATTGTTTTCATTTAACCGCCACCAAAAATTTGCTGTTTCTTTGATTAATACTTCACAAATACCAACCGGTAATTTGAAGCAAGACATGACATATACTGGGAGTGCATTTAATATTGCTTTGATCAGGACCTCCCTATCTGCTTGATTCAGAAATTTTAGTTTCCAATTACCAATTCTCATTTTCGCTGTTTCCAAAACATATACAAAGGCCTCTTTTTTGGATTTCCCAATGACCAAAGAAAATCCCAAGTATCTTGGGCTTTTCTGCTTTTTAACTCCTTTCGATGCTTGACTAACTCCTTTTTTGCAATTCACTGGGATGTTTCTACTAAACAATACAGAGGACTTGTCCAGGTTTACTAACTGCCTTGAAACTCTACTATATTCATCAATCAACTTTTAGATTTGTTTTGCTTGCTCCACAATTGCTTCACAAAATAAAAGGGAGTCATCTGTAAATAAGAAATGAGTGATTAATGGTCCTTTTTTACACAACCTCATAGCCCTAAAGGTTCCCACTGACACTGCTTTTCTGGTCATGGTAGAGAAAGCCTCTAAGATGATGAGGAATAGGTAAGGGGATATAAGATCCCCTTGTCTAATTCCCCTTGATGGCAGCACAGACCCACATCCACATGCTTCCCCATTTATATTGAAAGAAAAATAGGAGGAACTAATGCATTTCAACACTCACTCAATGAACCTATAAGCAAATCCCATTTTTGTTAAAACCTGAACTAAGAAAGACCACTCAACCTTATCATAAGCCTTTGCCATATCTAGTTTTAAAGCCATATATCCCTTTTTTGCTCCTCTAATACTGTGTATATAATGTATGCACTCATGAGCAATCACTACATTATCTAAAATTTGCCTTCTTAGAATGAATGCTGATTGACTTTCATTAATGCATTTTTTGAGACAACTTTTCATTCTTTAAGCCAAAATCTTTGAGATAATTTTATACACAATATTACCTAAACTTATAGGTTTATAATGAGAAATTTGGGTGTGGTTTTTAATTTTGGGGCTCTGAGTGATGAGTGTGTGGTTCATGTTTTTGAGCACTTTTCTATGTACCAAAAAATCCTTAACAGCAAAACAAATATCTTTCTAAATAATATGCCAATAATGCTGGAAAAATAAGGGAGTCATACAATTTGGACTTGGGGCTTTTTTAGGGTTTATATCAAAGAGGACTTTCCTAATTTCTGAGTCTTCCACTGGTCTGCTCATCCTCTAGTTTATTGCACTTGTAATAGTTTGTGGAACTCCTTTGAGGCTATTCTGCCAGTTATAGGGGGGAGGAGGTTGTGAATAACTTAGTGTAAAAGTCTGTGATTTCCTTCTGTATTGTTTCCTTTGTATCACATATTTCACCTTCTTCCTTCACCAGCTTTGCTATACTATTCATCCTCATTCTCTGAACTGTATATGCATGGAAAAATTTTGTGTTCTTGTCACCCTCCTATAGCCATTGAAGTATTGACTTCTGTTTCCAAAATATCTCATCTTCCCTATAAGCTCATGGAGTTCCCTTCTCAATTGATTCCATACTTGCCAGTCCCTATCCCCTCCTTGTTTACTTCAACTCTCCATTCTTTCGTTAATTTCCTTTAATTGCCTGGTTGAGTTTGTGTCCACTACCCTACTCCATTTTAGTATCTCCCTTCTACAATTTCTAATTCTGGAACTCACTTGGTACATTGGGGTTCCATCTTGTTTCATTCCCCATGTCTTCTTCATTACGTCCTCCACTCCATTTATTTGAATCTATTTTTTCTCAAAATATAACTTCTTCTTCTTTCCCTTCAGCACAGTTGGGACCATGTTTAGCAAAATTAGGCAGTGATCAGAGGATTGTTTTTCCATATGCTGAACTTCAGCCCTAGGATATTTGAGCATCCAAGTTGGGGAGCCAAAAAATCTATCAAGTCTTTCTTTTACATAACCTTCCTGTGATCTATTGTTGGCCCATGTAAATTTCTTGCCTGAGTAGCCTACTTCTCCCATCTCTATTTTCTGTATGAAGTTCCTAAACATTTTGAAACTGGATTTAGACCTCCTCTTCCTTCTTTCTTTCTTCTTTATCTACAATATCATTAAAGTCTCTTCCCATGAACCAGAAATCTCCCCACTTCACTCTAGCTTGCAGGAGATACTCTCATTGTGTACCTCTCAGCTAGACATCAGTATTTGCATACACAAAAATGGCCCAACATTTCTCCTAATCACCTATTGTTTGGTATTGGACTTTGAAGCAAAAATCAGTTGACAGAATTTGGTTTGCTATGATAGTGTCGTTCCAGCAAACTAGCAGCCCTCCACTTTTACCCTTTGGATCAACACATTGCTACCTATTTTGGACTTTTAAGCTTCTGCACACAGTTTGAATGAATAATTTTTTCTTTTTTGTTTCGCACACAAAGATTAGATCTAGAAGGTGAAGTCTTATAGTCTTCTTGAGTTTAAAATTTGTAAAAAGTCCTTCCAAACCTCTACAATTACACACACAAACTTTCATTGATCACATTGGGGCCATTTTAGGTTGGCTCTCACCACCTCTTCTTCTAACATATCATATTCCTGCTCTTTTCTCTTCCTTTTCCTGTCACTCTCTAGAGTTACTTCATCAACTTCTTCTTCATTCTTTAGTTTCCATTTCCTTTTTTAATTAGCTGTAGAATGAACTTGTAGGGAGGTTTTTGATGTAATCAGGTCATTTTCTTTTGAGCCTCCAACCTTTTTCCATTTTCTATTTGATATCCCAATCTGTTGAATTGGATTCTCCAGTTCTACCCTTCCATTTTCTTGATGGATTTTTGCCTAAGGAAGTCTGGTGTTATCACTCATGATAAGTACATTGACTAACTCTCCTATTGATGCTTCTATTCCTTTTTCTTTATTCTCCTTTCTATACTCAATCTCCATTGGCATATTCACTATTTGCTCATCTGTCTCTCCCACATTCCTTTGCTCCCTGCTGTGTTGTGATCTAGTAGTACCTTTTTTCCCCCACCTTTTTTTTTCCTTATCGTTTCCTCCTTCTTCTCTCCATTGTCCCTCACTTTGTTTTATTTTTACCCCTCTCTCACTTTGAATTCTCTCCCCCTGATCCTTCTTTTCTCCTCCTTTGCCTAGAGTTGTCTCAGAGTTACAGATCACTATCCCCTCTTCTAGTATACTCACCTCATTTTCTTTTTTTTTCTACCTTCCCACTCCCCCCCCCCCCTCCACCCAAAATTCTACTTTTCCTTTACCCCCTTCAGCCCTGAGCCATTCCCTATATTGTCCCTGTCGTAGCTCACTTCTTTTAACGTCATCTTTCCTATGCCAACATGATCTTTCTATGTGACCTACTCTACCACAGTAAAAATAGAAATTTAAGAGCTATTCATTTTCAATTTAATCCAAGCACCTCTTAGTAGCGGGTTGTCAAGGTTGACTATAACCAGAATTTTGATCTATCTACCCTTCTTGCTTCCTGATTTAGGTATTACAACATTCATCACTTTTTGGAAAATAGATCCAATTCTCAATCTAGTCTCCCTAGACAGCCAATGGTTTGGTAGGCTCCAAATTTGCACCCTCATCTCAACACTATTAAAAAATTCCTATTTTATATCCATTTCTATTGACCATTCTTTGAGAACCAAGTATTGTTGGTTGAATGACCATAATTTTCCTCTAGTAACTCTCTTCTTATCTCCTTGGTTGTTGAATACAAACTAGAAAAGGCTATATCCCAATTCAATGAAAATAAATGGATATTTTGTTGGCCAAATTGCTGCTATAGTAAGCTTGAGCCCTGTGAAATTTACCTTTTTTTCTCCATATATCTTCCCCGCTAGGCTTCTTCGACACATCTCCCTACTATGCAAAACTTCCTTTTCCTCTAGCTCAACTCATGTCTCTTCCTTCATTGACAACTTGAAATTTTTTAGTCAATCCACAACCTTCCCCTCCATATCCTAATTAGGCTATACCACAAACGATTTAAGTGCAGTGCATCAAGAATGACCGCCTGTAAAAGACACAATGAGAGCATGAGAAAAAAGATCTGGGAGTACTAATTACTGGAAGCAGAAACTTTGGAGCTAAAGAGTAATATTAGTAAGCAGTACTTTTAGGATATTTGCTCATTTGACTAGTTAGTTGCTTAAAACTATAATGGATGAGAAAAAAGTTTGTTTTTGTATTCACTTCAGACATAGATTTGTTTTAGTAATTCCTGTCTAGATCTGGGCTTTCTACACCTTTAATGGTGTTACAGAAAACATGAAGGATTTGTTTATGCAAAGTTGTGCACTAAAATTCTGAAAAAGATTTTGAAATTTGAAAAAATGAGCTTTGCCTCCACAAAGGGGACCAAGGCTCTCTGCAAGAGAGAGAAACTAGACATTCCACTAAGGAAGACTCCCTAGTATTGTGGACACATCTAACCAGCGTGTATATATAGGGCTATTCAATTGTTAAAATTCAATCTGATCTGATTCGAACCATAGTTGTCAAGATCCCAATCCCGATCCAATCCCATTGATGCTACGATTTTACGATCCAAATTTATTAAAACGATCCCGATCCTAATTACGATTCTACCTTATTATGTAAATAAAATATAATTAAATTTACTCAAAAAAAAATTTCTATATCTAAGTAAAATTAAGATATATACTTATATAAATAATTTAATTAGTTTAATGATACTATTATTAGCTTTTAACAATAAATAAATAAATTGGACATAAATACCCTTTGACTACTATAGCAAATAAAATATTGAAAAAATTATATAAAATGTTATAAGAAATAAAAATTGAAATAAAATCATTTAATTATAAACTATTCATAAATTTTCTACTTATCTATTCATATATTGATTAATAATTCTTTTAAAAATCATTTATAAATTATATTTTCTCATTTTTTCTAGAATTTTACGATTTTACGATCTAATTTTACCAATTTAATTCTACTATCTTAAATCGATTTTGTGTAGAATTCCGATTCTATAAACTATGATTTGAACTAATCTATATTACGCAGATCGTGATTTGAAAACTATGGACGCAATTTAAATTGGTTCAGATCATATTAACATATTTTGAATTGAATCTTTTTTTATCCTATCTAATATGAAAATTTTTCCCCTCTAAATTAAATGAAATCATAAATATGTATTTTGAAATATGTGTTTTCGTTAACTTTAAACCCTTTCATCGCAAAATTGACTAACTTTTTAATTAAAAAATTATGAACTACCAAGAACTATACTAGATTCCGATTTCATAATTAATGTTCTACCATCTTTGGAGGCAAAAAGTTTATAATTTTTTTTATTACTTATTTAGATAAATTCATATCAAATCGAATTATTTCTGGTTCGATTTGAAATACAAAGAATTTTAAACTGTTTTGATTCAATCAGGAGTGAAGGACTCTACGTATATGTCAATTAAGATTCTATTTTAATAAAAAAAATAAATCTTTTTCACCTTTTAATGAGTTTGCGAAGAACGTATATGTCAATTAACACTTCACTTTAGTAAAAATGCAATGTTTCAATAAGGTTTAAAAAAGGATAAAGAGCGTATATGTCAATTAAACCTTCATTTTAGTGAAAATACAATGTTTCCATATTGTGCCTGGCAATATTGATGATATGAAATCATAATATTTATTAGGAAAAATAATAATAATGTTATATTGTGTGAGGCAAATGAAATAGCGGTATTAATATTAAAAAAAAATGCTAATCTGCCATGAGGATACGTATTTCTGATTTCTGATTTCTGAACCATCAAATCTGCAACTTCCTACTTCCTAGGTTAACCAGGGCACACGTGACATGCTGAACTACTGCTCCTGTATCACTAGAACATGTTTGGTCTGGCATGGATAGATCCAGTTTCAAGAGGGATGTGACAATAGAAGCCACACCATCATCAATGCAGACTCACTGCTAAATATGCTCGACTTGCATTTATATGCAGATTGCAGATACGCATTCAAGGGTTGGAGAAAATCTTAGAGACAGTGCCATCAACACAAGGAATCAAAAGTTATATCAGAATATGCTGGCATTATGTATGCACTTGATACAGGTACTTATTTTGGAACTTCGATAATGGCGTAGCGATTAAGGCATTGACCGTCCACCAAAATATTAAGAGCGAATCTTACCAATTGCAATTGTTTTTTTTTTTTTTGGACAGAGGAAGAGTTTTTTTTTTTTTTTCCATAACGTTAGATATATTAATTAACCAATTGGCAAAGAGTACAAAGCCGAAAAACTAATGAGTTTCGCGATATTGGATAAAACCTAACCCACGAAAACAAGTCTCCTAAGAAGAATAAAACCCGCGTAAAACGGAAAAATAACACAAAACACCGTAAAAACGGACAAAACAACTAGTCCAAAGAACCTACAAAAATGACCACTAGTCTAATTAGGGTCGACCAAATTACAACAAACTACGAACTAAAATGTCGGCTCGAGTACATGTTTGTTACCAATTGCATTTGTAACAAGCCAAATCTCTTTCCCTATTTCCCAAAAAAAAAAAGAAAAAAAGTAAAGAGTACATGTTTCCACCACTTTAAATTAACAAGAACAAACAATGCATCTGCATTGCCTGAGCCAGACCTCTAATGAATATTCAGTATTTTCACCACGATCAAATTACTAAAAGCGTGTGTATATATACATTAGGTCACAAAGGGTCTACATGGATAGTATTTCAAAATATATTTTTATATTTTTTAATATAATAATTGTGAAATAAGATGTGTAATTATATCTCTCTATACTTGGTTCCTATATACTCACACTTCCAAATTTATCCACAACCAGAAGTCATCAAAGAAACCTCTGCAGATCATACCATACTATGCTAAGAAACTAAGACACGAGAGGAGCTAAAATGAATAGAAGAGAAAGGGACTACGGGAAAAAGATTTAAGGCGATTTTCTCAGCAATTATTGTCATATTAATTCAGAGAGAACATTATTATTAAATTTATTGTAAAAAATGGTCTACTAGGACAAGGAAATAAATTTATGAAAGCAACAATTGACATTCTATTTCCTCTTAGTACTAGAGAAAATTACAATGATATCGTGTGGTATTCACTGCATTTTATGCATTCCAACTTTCAAAGACAAAGCCAAAAGCCAAAGCTAAAGCTAACCTTTTATATATGCATGAGATTTTGAACTTAGGGAATTTATTCCAAAAAAAAAAAAAAAAGTTCTTATCAGTTTGTCCTACAAAAGCTAATTATATTCTCACACGTAAATTTAAAAATTGCCTCTTTCTTTTTTTCCGTTTTGGTTTTGATATCCTCTCACATCATGCACTACATTTGAAATAAATGAGCATCTATACTTGGAGATAATAATAAAAAGCCCCAGCTCTAAAAATAGAAGCACTGTTGGAAGAAAAGAAAATAAATTTGGGTTCGATGTTTTAGAATCGCCTCAAGCAGATGGGGCTCGTTCTACCTTAACATAGTAACATTGGTGCACTTTTATCTGCATTTCCCACCTTAACATAGATCTTAGTACCTCGAAAATTGCTATTTTACACAACAGATCACATTGCAATGCGCTAGTAAATCCGGCATAACATTGTAAATAAGCAATTGATTTGATGAAACCTGCAACGCGTAGCTAGGTATAAGTGCTGATACAGTACATTGGTTATACTAAACGCGCAAAAGGTTCAACAATATTGTGGGAATCAAAAACTGACTCACGATGATGGAATCATGACAAATTGTCATTTCATAACTTAAATGTTCCTTCTCTTTTTCGAATGAGAGTTTATTTACAGTATTTACAATTCGTCCCTAGCCTGAATGATCTATTTATTCGAATGGATTTACAGGTAACATGGTCTCTTGCCGTGTCTATAACTTTGACAAGAACACACATGTACATGTATCATGTATGTACAGAGCCACATCCAGTTGGAGATGGAACAGCAGCACCCTTCAGTTATCAAGGTCAAAGTACTTTGGATCAGAAGGATAATGATATTCCACATGCAACTGCAATATCAAACAAAAGCTCTTTTAATACTCCTCATCTCAAAGTGCTAGAAAGCAATTTGAAAGTTCATTCGCAAACTGAATATGCTTCCTGTAGCTCTTGCATTTCATAAAAGTAAAAAAGTAGATTAATGCATGCCCTGTGTTATTTAGAGAACCAAAGTTCATGCTGCACTAAGAAATTATTTTCCACTGGGACACTGGAAGCTCACGCCGGAGCACGGATGGAAGGGGGATCAATCTCAGAACCAAAATGCTTATGGCTAGACTCTTAGACCAGACAACCGCATTTTATCATTCACAACTTACTCAACCGTAAAGTTAGGGAAAATGAAATTCACAACAAATGTTGCATCACAGTTCCCTCACTTTTATACCCTGTTCCCAGTTTTACCTTTGACTATTGAGCAACCCACACCCAGAAACTTGAGTGCTTGAGAAAGCAATATACAAACCAACAGCAAACCATATATGAGAATGCATGTGAAGAAATGGATAAATACATCAGACCACAGATAAGAGCCCATGCCTACAAATATAGACTTCTTATTTGTACTTTCCCCTCTGGATTCTTGATTCAGTTGAAGGTGTGTTCTCTTGCGGTATGTTAATTCAGTTCTGTCGATTCTTAACAAAACTTCAACTAATGTAAACACATTGAAGAAACTAAAAATAACATTTTAACACATACCTTTCCCTCATCAGCATCTGATTGACGTTGAGGAAACACCACTCTCAAATCATTATACAAGTAGAAACGTCTATCCACTTCAGCATCTGTTCTCTTTCTTGCTGTTACAGCTGAAGTATCTGACTTGCACCTCTGAAATGATTTTGAGTGCTTCTTTGGATATGGGCACATAAATCTCGCATGGAGAGCATAACGTAGAACACCAGAGCATGCAGTACTCTCATTGATCTTTGAAGTGCCATTAGAGCATTTGCTATCAGTGAAAGATGCCACGTTAGCTACATTCTCCAACTGACCACTGCCTCTATGCTCATTAGTGTCTAATCTTTGATCAAGATCAACTCCACTGGAATAAAAAAGCACTCTTTCGTGCTGTAAAGAATCACTGTTTTTCAGAGTTGAAGGTGACCTGCCCTCCTTTTTCATGTCAGAACATCTGCCTCTGTCTAGGGCTAAAGTAGCCTTTTGGCGGAGAAATGTCTGCAAATTTTTTATAATATTGAAAGAACTTGTAACAACCTCTAGAAATGCAAATGATTAACAAAAGTAAAACACGTGACACGTAGCAACAGCAAGAACCATGGTGAAGATATATATGAATTGATCAAGTAATTTGTCACTTTCCCTTACCTCAGAGCAACCCAACTATATGTACTTATCAAAAATATATAAAACTCGTGAAAATACATAGCCCACTCTTGTAAAATTAGTAAGAGCATGCTAAATAATCATAGAGCTACCAACCCATTAATCTCACAAGTACAAAATTAGTTTGAAGGAACAAGCACATATAATAAACTAATACTTTTGATTCTTTACATTGTTGAAGCAATTCCATGCAGTATGACTTAATTCAGGCTTTTACTCTTAGGCATGACTAAAACATCCAGTTGTGGTAACCCAAAAAACTGTAAATAAGAAAAGAACAATTAAAGGAAATGATCTTGTAGTTTATTAGTTGCAAAAATTTTCTGATTTTCCAATAGTGCAGTCTGGATCACTCTATTCCTAAAGCATATCTTCATCAACCCATAGTCCGAACCATTTATCCATCCATTCTACAAACCACAAACAGGTTTTCTACTTTGAGCAGGAAAGACAAAGAAGAAAGATCAAGGACTTACAACTACCAACAACCATTTTTGGCTAGACTCGGGAGCAAAAGGAGATTCACCTATAGAGAGAAAACATGAAGAGACTTAACCTATAATTTCCTTCTTTTTTTATTTTTTGAGACTAATCCTATACTAGTCCTAGTTTTCACAAACCTGAATTCCTACCAAGTAAATCTGACAAATTTTCATCTCAAACATTAGCACTTCAACATCAATAGAGCTATTGAATAAATCAAAGGGAGATGCTAATTTACAAAACAAAATAATACAACAATAATAAAAAGTTTTTCAGTTCCATAAGTACCTTGGTGCCAGCAGGCATGTCACTTAAATCATAGTTACAAACAAATGTATGAATAGGTGTTCTTTCTGGATTGCTCAATACCTGAAATGAAAATTCGATTATCAGTTATGTCTCAAGAATCCATAAGAATACATACACAAGAGTATTGCACCAAACTTCTGTTCTATTATTTCTTAGTGATGGAAGAGAACCAGGAACTTATAGCATCTCAAGCACAGTATTCTACAAACCAACCCACAAACTCAGGGGCGTTTGGTATAAACTGTGGGTTTAGGAATGGAATGGATTTGATAGAAGGAAGGTTTGGAACGGAATGGAATGATAGTAATTATGCTATTTGATATTATTTCGTAATGGAATGGAATAGATTTTCTGTTAAAATTAAAATTTAATATTAATATTAATAAATTTATTAATAGATTTTATATTACAATTTAATAATAATATTATAATAAAGATATTATTATTTTACATTATATTATATTTAAGAAAATCATATCTTGTACCAAAAATAGGTAAAGTGTATGTCAATTTGTAGAGAAAAATATTTTCTACTCATTAGTGAAATTTGTTTTTTTTAAAAAAAAAAAAAGGTGAAATGGCCGTTGCAAACCAATGGTGGGTTTGCAACAGCCATTACACGTGGTGCGCGCGCAGTTGATAGGCATGTATTTTTTTTTTTTTAAAACAAGATGTCGTTTTGATCTTTTGGTGAAACCTTTCCCCCACAAACCAAGGGGAAAAACCCACCCCCATGGGTTTTATTCCATTCCCCTAAACCCAAATCCACCAACCAAACAATATTTTTCTTCCCCATTCCAATCCATTCCCCCCCCAAACCCACCAACCAAACACCGCCTCAGTATTGCTCTTTACATAGACTTGGTATTAAGCAAAAATAACTACAAGGTATCGCTCACAACAAAAGTTGGTGAAAACAAGTAGGAAATTTTTTTTTGTTGCTTGTGCCATGTATGATATTGGTTTAGGGATAAAAGCCAAAGAGACTTCATCAATGCGAAAACTTCAAAATCTAAAATCCCAACCAAGGAAATAGTACCATGACGAAATAACAGTTCATTCACAATTAAGACAGACATGAGAAGTTTGTAAAAGTATAAAACAATTTACAAAAAGGCAAAGGGAGTGGTATTTATTGTTTCTTCTATTCTTTTACTTCCATGCGTCAATAGATATCCATTAAAACCTTTTTTTTTATTTATATTCTTGAAATTTGGTACTATAGACGACAACTCAAATCTTATTTTGCATTTCTAGCATAATTTACTGATTCCATCGGAACTCAAGCAGTGAATTCGATGAAACTTGCATTCACCATCGGAACATATGCTACTGAATTTGGTGATAGAAGTAGGTGTAAGAAACTGTTGCAATAGGAGTAACCCTTAGTGAAAATACACCCATCAATCACACCAATTTCCTCTCACAATTTAGCTTCCTTTTGGCACACACCAATTTCCTCTCACAATTTTCCACACAATCTCACAACTGAAGGACATATAAAATAAATAACAGCTACAAGTTCAACTACAAGCAATAAATATCAGAGTGGTTCAGTTGATGAACAAATATGATATGCAATTCCACTCCAACTACAAGCAATAAATATCAGTGGTTCAGTTGATGAACAAATATGATATGTGATTCCACTCCAGACAGACCCAGGAATCAAACAAGAACAAAGTCCTTGACTCATGCCTAGAAAGCAAGAAGCACAATCATGGTTCACAATAAACAAGGGTGGCCCCACTTTCAATCACTATAGTACAGTTCAATATTCAGACTTTTATCCTAACTCTTTCTTAATAATCTTTCATCTTACTTATAGGGATGCATGTGCCTATATTTCTGCAGTAACTACATGTCTAGGGGTGGGAGGTCACCTGCTGTGATGCAATGACATATTTGTTGGAAAGATAGAGACAGAAAAATTACCAGTTGAATACGCCCTTTCATAGGAACACGCAAGCGGCCCTTTTCTGTTTGGGAGCCATTGCTGCTAAGGCTCCTCTTCATTTTTGAGCCTTTAAATTTGTTGGACATTGACTGTCCTCCAAGATCAATTGATGAATAGTAAAGTAAATAGTTGTCACCATCCACACTTGTCACAGAAAATGGAAGTTTCTGTGGATGTGGTGAGAAGCTTCCTCCAGTAATACTAAGAACTGCAAGGAAACCATCAATTCTCTGCATAGAAAATAAAGTGTCAAGTATTATGAGCTAGAACAGAAACCATAAATTGAGCAAAACAATCGCTGTCATTACCTATCAGGGGCATATAGAGAATACATGTCGCATGAAGATGGTAAAAGTGAAAAAATAAAAGCTTACCTGGTTCACTATCCCTGATGCTAAACGACCAGATAAAAGTGACTCCTCAAATGAACCAACTAAGGATCTTTTAACAGAGAGTCCACTGAGAGTTCTACTTAATTTGGCACATTGGATTGCACAGGTTGAGTCAGCTACCAAGTTTCCTCTAGTAGAAGATATACCCTCAGGAGCTAATTGCTCTAAGCTCATTTGAAAAACATCAACATCCTCAAATGATTCACATGCCATTTTTGAATCTTTTTCTGCCTGAGAAGATGATATGCCAGAGATGGCTCCTTCAAGAGACTGTCTTATATTGGTTAAGGTTAAGTAACTCTGATCAAACTCCAATGTATCCCCACACTCTCCCAAAGTCCTCATTCCTGTGCAAGATTTTCGTCCAAGAGGTGACAGAGATATTGTTGGTGACACTTTTGCTTCCTGCACTATGTCTATTGCCCCAGTGTTGGATTGTGTATAAGTCGATTTCCTATAAGAATTTTCTCCAGGGGAAGATGACAGAAGTATTTCAGAACGACGTGTCTCATCCTCAATTAGAGGACCATCAGTGATCATTCTAGAGTTTTTCCCACCATTTTGATTATGTATACAGTTGAACTCTAAAGCTTTAGTTTTGGGCAAAAACAAATTCTGGGCAAAATTTAAGTTGCCCATATCAGTTCTCTTATCTTGCTCATTAGTCCCAGAATTTCCACTGTTTGACAGGAAATTCCTCCTGTAATTGTCCCTGCTGGTGTCTACACAGTTAACATCAAATTCATCAGGTAAAAGCAAGCCATTTAAAGGAGAAAATAACTGTTTCCTATCCAAAAAACCAGTAGTCTCATTCTTGCTTTTAGTCATACCAATCACAGTAGATGAAAGAGCACTAGCTTGCCCTTCCAGCACATCAAAAGGAGGGGTAGTAGCTCCATTTGATTCAAAGCCCACAATCCTTGAAGCAGGTGTCTGTGCATTCTTTCCACCATTATGAGCCCAAAAACTCCTATCCACTGAACCAATTCTCAGACTATACCTGTTGGATAGACCATCTTTATGTGCATTGGTAACATCAGCATTGTTAAAAATCTCTCTTGATGAAGTGCAAGAGAGATCTCCAATCATATGATTGTTTAGATGGCCAATGTGCAATTCACTCATATCACAGCTGCTCACACCAGCTAATCGAGTTGGGGTTTGTGTGAATGAGCTTAAGGCTACAGTCGCCTCCTCAGCAATCCCACTAGAAGAAACTTGAGGTAATCCCATTCCTAAAACAAACAAGCTTTTTCCAAAAACTCTTAGAGGCCCTTAATTTCTTATCCACTAAACTAACCTAATTTTTAGCACTACTATCGTCAATGAACTTACATTCACAACATTGATAACCATAAGCAATACCAGTTCACGACCCCAGTAACAATATCCTGAATCATCCACATTAGCTTTCAACTAAAAAAGGGGCTTCATATCTATTTTGTCAAATAGCAGTACTAATCTAAAATAGGAACTCTGGTTCCAGCCCCATCAGACAATTACACAGCTAAACTAATCATGGGAAATCACTAACGCTGGATGCAGTACTTGAACCAACAGCAATCCATTACAGAGAAATAAAAAAGGTACCCATGATCTGTCCAAACAATCACAAGCAGTTCTGCAACACTCCAAAGGAAAACAAGGTCAGATCACTAATCAAAGTCGCAGTCTTGGTAACTAATTACAGAAAATAGAAGACAAGAAACACACTTTCCAAAATGATACATCCCAATGCTGCTCACCACAAAGGAGGTAAACCCTTCTTACCCTCCCCACCCAAATGCCAAAAAGATGTGAGGAAAATAAGTTTTACTGAAAAACTTTCAGATTTTACGAGCTAAATGTGTCTTCACTTAATTGCAATAGCGCAAAAGCTAAAAATGGAAATAAATTTTCTTTCCCTTAATAAAAGAATTAAACTTCAAAAGAGATTTTGAAAATCAGCTTCCTTAAATGTCATTAGAAACTATCCAACAACATAAATTCAACATAATTCTAGAAAAATAGTAGAATACCATCAAATTTTTAGCATCGAATACGAGTATTGATGACATGTCAAAAAGAAAAAAAAATTAAAAAAAGAAAGAAAAAGAATTGCTGATCACAACAGACAAACCCCAAGAATCAAAAACCAAATACCAAAAAAAAAAAAAAACCCAGAAAAGAAAAAGAAGAAACGGAACCTTTGTATACATGAGCATAAAAAAATTTTGAAAAAAAGAAAAAAGGAGAGACGAAGCAATGACAGCAGAAAAAACCAAAGCTCAAGGGAAAAAAAATAAAAAGCTGCAAACTTTACTCATGTTTATGGAAAGAGGTAGGAAGAAACTCACCACTGAAGCTTCCCGAGTTTCCAAAGATATTCTCACAAAAGCTAAATAAAGCTCAAGAATCACCAAACAAATTCTGGGTTCGCATTAAAATCACAAAAAGAGACAGGAACAATAATCAATTCGTAATACAAATCCCTTTTTTTTTCGCTTTTTTATTCAGAGGTTTCACGCATTTCTATCTGTTTCTCTCCTTTCCAAGTTGGATGGCTGTCTCCCTCTTCCTCCCTGAGCCAGGTGGGAATAGTTTTGGCCCCGTTGGCCCTTGCAGCCATTGGCACGTATTCAATATTTGCTGCGTTTTTACTATGGGCGCCTCAACCGATTTCTTTATTTTAATTCTTGATACGTAGAATATGTCTTTCTGTTTCCTTTTTTTTTACTATTTTTATTTTTACCTTTTTGGATGTCATATATTAAAAAAGATTAAACAAATATTTCAACAAATGGGAACAAATAAATAAATAAAAGATGATTGTTGTAATTATTTGAATTGTATTTGAAACAAATATTTTTATACTTTTAAAAATAATTTTTACATTTTTAATATTTCTTTTGTACTAAAAAAAGGTTAATTTTCAAAAATATTTCATGTAAAAAAAAAAAGTTTACTTTCAAGTCAAATTATTAAAATATTCTTATTAATAAAATTATGTATATTTAAAATTAAAAAATAAAAATAAAAATATGTATTTAATTAGTGTATTAAATATATTATATTTAATAATTAATAAAAATTATATTTTAATTAAAGTGAATTTTTTTTAATATAAAATAAGTATATTTTTTATTTCATAATTAACACTTTAAGAAATCAAAAAATACATTTTGAAAAATAATATACACACAATCTCAAATTGCTAATTGAGTGGATATTCAAATAGAGTTACAGGCCCGTTTAATTTACATTTTAAATTTTATTTTTATTTTAAATATATTTTTTATCTTATAATTATTATATTAAAAAATATAAAAATATATTTTTAAATTATAAAACACATTTTGAAACGTATATATACAATCCCTTAAGCGTTATCGTTGTATAGTACCACTTTTTGGTCAATTAAGTGGAACGGTGAGTTCATCTGCCCAGCTTTGCCTCGGGAAAGCCACCTTCCATAACGTATTTGATTTTAATTTTTCTTTTATTACAGTAAAACAATGAGAACATTTATGTAGCGTATGTATTTTCAAAGGAAAAGGGAAAGGTCAATGAACCAACCACATCACTTATTACAAATAGTGATTTGAAAGGGTATTGACTTCTTTTTTTTTAGTTTTAAGGTTTTAGGGAAAGGTAAAATCATTGTACAATTAAATTTAACTTAAAAATTAAGTGTATAACTCTAATTAGTTTGGATGATTATATATGCATTATCTTTAGTGAAACACATTAAATAATGGCAAATTACCAAAACAATGATGCTTTTACACTTTTTCTAGAATTGTTAGGTATCAAAATCTAATCCCTTATCATAACTAATTCCTCAAATTGTGACCAACTCGAGTATATCAAGTTAGTTAACTTTCAATTACTTGCATATGTTAATCTTCACAAATTTACATATATTGTACTCCCTCTTTTCCCCCCACATTTTTTTATTGAATACAACCCATCTTGATAAATAATCCACCTACTCAACTTGTTTAACTACTTTATGCTATCCAATAACCTCTCCAAAAAATATTTCATTAAGTGTTTAGGCATAATTATAAATTATGAATCTATCTCTCATTTTATGATTGAATTTCAATTATTTATTTATCTTTTGAGTGGGTCTAGGTTGTGCTCTTCCCTTACAACGAACATGTTTTTGTTCAATCTAAATCATATGTTTGGATTGAGTTTTATTTGCCAAAAATTAACTTTTCTCAAACAAAAATAAAATATCTAAATACTTTTTTATTTCAAAATTTAGAATTCCAAATTTCCCTTTTAAATTCTCCTCATATAATTTTTTTTAAAAAAAATTCCTTTTATTTTCTATCCAAAATACTTTTTCTATCGAAAAAGTCCCACTAAAATTTTTACACATTCCAATACAAAATTTCTTAAATAAATCACAGTCCAAACATAGTCATGCGATTATATATGCATTATCTTTAGTATCACTTTTTTAATGCTTCTTAAACACTACTCTATGTGTTAAACAAAAGGAGATTTTAGAACATTATGATAGTACTTTTTGTTTAGGGGCATGAGGTCCATGATTTCGTCTCCATAATCCATATATATACCAAGATGAGATCCACTATGAACATGTTATTTAAAGGATATCCTAAAGTGTTTTTTTGTAGCAATTACCTTTTACCTCTTTTTACTAGTCACGGTTAACATGGAGTGATAAATTTGGTCAATAATCAAATGCCTTGAATAATGGATATAGTGGTCCATTTGTGGTCAAAATTAGCATAAAGTGTCCTCATATTTCATAAGCTTCTGAGAGGTCCCACTCCTACGCGTAGAAAATTTAGCTGTAAAATCAATGAATTGTTTGAGCGAGAATTTCCAGAGATTTTTGGTTCATTGAGTTTAATAAGGTTGTACGGTGCGCCACACGATAATAGTTGCGTTATAAAAGATATATTAAAAATATAATAAATTATATTAAAAAAGAAAAAAAATACAATTTAAAATATTTTTCTAAACACAATTTTTGATTTCATATAAACTATTAAAATTCAATGACTATTTGTTGCATATTTCAAAAGAAAATCACCATCCCACATTATAAATTTACAAAACATTCTAATACTTTATATTGAATTTCTTTTGAATGGGTTTATGACAAAGAGAAAATGTGATAGGTTCGCACACATAAGTGAAGGGCAAATTAAGCTAATTTAGTCCAAAGCGATGAATCCCCCCTCCCCAAATGCGTATGGATTAAATGCGATCCAATCTAAGTTTTGCGTGTTTTTTTTTTTTTAGTTTATCGAATAACTCAATATTTTGGACTTTATTTTTACTACATTGGACTCTTTATTTCACACCATTTTTACTATTATATTTGGTCTTCTTACCAAGTCAACCTTTAACCAATTTTGGACTTTATTTACTTTATTTTTTCTACATTGGCCTCTTTATTTCACTTGGACTTTTACCATTTTTACTGTTATACTTGGTCTTCTTACCAAGTCAACCTTTAACCAATTTTGGACTTTATTTTTACTACATTAGACTCTATTTTTCCTCATAATTGGTTCAGCTTCAACACCATAAATTTTACTACACTAGACTCTATTTTTCCTCATAATTGATTCAGTTTCAACACTATAAATAGTGTTCCTTCCAGCATTCAAAGGCGTACCAATCATCAATTCTCCCTTTTCCCTTCAGCTTTGCTTTTTGGCCTCCAACTCCTTAATCTCCAATATTCCACTGGTTTCATTACTAATTTCCTTTGTTGTTCCTACTACCCTCTTGCCAAAGTAAGGCTTTGTTTTCTCTTTTGGTTAAGTTTCAACACTATAAATAGTGCTCCTTCCAGCATTAAGAGGCGCACCAATCATCAATTCTCCCTTCTCCCTTCAGCTTTGCTCCTTGGCCTCTAGCTCCCTAATCTCCAATATTTTGCTAGTTTTATTACTAATTTCCTTTGTGGTTCCTACTACTCTCTTGCTAGAGTAAGGCTTTGTTTTATCTTAGGGAAAGATTTTACATTATATTGAAATAGTTTATTTAAGACAATACACTTATAACTCGACTTATGTATATTACATTGTTCTATCTTTGTTATTAGTACTACATTATTTCCAACACTATTATCATCAATAAATAATGATAATCACAATGCAGTGCATTAATGATATATTATTTATATGATGAAATAATAATACTTTCTTACTCCTAAAAAAAATTCACTTTTAAAAAAATTTCTTGTCTAAAAAAAGAGTCCACTTTTAAACCAAATTCTTAAAATATCATAACTAATAATAATTGTTCGTACTCACAATTAAAAAGTAAAGATAAAAATGTAAAATTATGTATTTAATTAGTTCATTCTGTTGTACTTAATAACTAATAAAAAGTTGTATCTAAATAAAAGTGGACAATTTTTTTAGGGACGGAAGGAGTAAATTTTAGAGCAATTATTTCTAAATAATTCTTACACTAAATTTGTTATTAAGTGATTATATTAAAATTTTTCATTGTATGTATCATTACTCATTATCAATTATGGGAAAGTTTTATCAAAGTTGGCCGTAGTCTGTTTCTTTAAGCTCCATGTAGACTTTTTATTTTTATTTTGGTTTTTCCTTATATTGACAAACAATATTTATTCAAATTTATCTAGTGCTGTATTAGAAATATTAAATAAGTTATTGAGATTAAGAGGAAATGGCCCAAATAGATTATTAATGAGATTGAAGCATAAAAAGTTAACGCTAATTCAAAAACACATAATCTAAGACAAAAGATGAGACCTTTTTGTTTAATATGTTTATTTTCAATAAACTTGTTTAAACCGAATTGGTTTGCAATTAGCTAATTATTTATCATTTATTACACTTATAGCTCATGAAGAAAGGAAGTCGTGTATTTGGTTCTTTGTTAGAGTTAAAATTAGTTTAAAATTAAATATATTTCATAAATTTTAGTTTAAATTTCATAAAAAATTTAACAATTTAAATAAAATACACATTATAAATGATTTGAAATAAAAAAATCATAAAATTTAACTAAATTTTTAAAAATTAATTTTAAAATAATTCTAATTTTAATGAAAAACCAAATGCACCCTCAGTAAATTTCCCAGACAAAAAAAAAAGGACTAAATTTAAGCTTCAAACTTGTGATGCAAGTAAAAATAGTTATGAGATTGAATACATGGCCACATCCAATTATTTCCTTTTTCCTTTTTCCGTTTTCTTTTTTCCTTTTTTTTCTTTTCTCTTTTGGTCCCATCAACTATTTTTTTTTACTTAAAATGATAATTGTATATTGCATATCAAAAAATATACAAGACTTTGCCTACGGGCAAACAAAACTTAGAACTCATAGTGAGTCTAAGGAGAATAATAGGAATATACCCATATTATAAAGGCTAAATATACAAAAATAGCCTAAACTTTACCTCTTGTAACAATTATAGCCCGACTTTTCAATTTTAATAACACAGTACCTGACCTTTTCAATTTGTAACAATTATAGTCTCTGTTAGTCCGCCGTTAGAAAGTCTGTTAAATTGATGACGTGACTGCCACGTGGATGCCCAGTTAGCCAAAAAAATTTAAAAATTTCTTTTGCTCTCTACTTCTACTAGTTTGGCCGCCCAAAGCCTACACAAAATTATTCTTTTTCCTCTCCTCCTCTCCGTCGCGGCTGCCGCTCCTCTCCGTCGCGCAACTTCCTTCACCATTGCCGTCTCCTCTCCTCTTTGTCACTGGCATTCCTTCTAACACTTCACCCCACTTCAGAAACCTCATTGTCGCCCCAAACTCCAACTTCAGAATCCGTCATTCAAGATCCAAACTCAAACTGCAGAAATTCGCCATTGCCGCCACCCTTCGACTGCACTCGGTAAGGTAAGCAAATCAAGGGTTTGTAGTGAGGATCTTGAAGAACATGTTTTGCTTTTGTCCATTTTTGTCCATTTTTTCTCCATTTTTTCTATATTTTCTGTTGGATGTTTTCTGCTTTTCCCTAGATTACAAATCAAGGTTTTGTAAGTAGGATCTTGAAGAACATGTTTTGCAAATCGAGATTTTTTGTCCATTTTTGTCCTTTTTTTGTCCATTTTTTCTGCATTTTCCGTTGGACGTTTTCTGCTTTTCCCTAGACTAAAATGTTGCCATGTTTATGTGTAGGATTATTGGCCGACATCAATTTGGCCTCATTTCTGCATTTTAGGGTGAGATATGCAAATTATTCTGGTGAAATTTCCTCCTGTTCTTTAAGCTTTTCCTTGTGATATATGCAAATTTCAAGTTTGGGTGTTGAAAGATATTACTTCTTTTTGTTTGGTGAAAAATGTTGCTTCAATTTGTTATAGGTTGTGAAAGATTATTTTTTGGGGTATGTTTCATTTTGGTAGAGCTTGGGTTTTGTTTAGATGAAGATAGACTGATAGAGTTCTCTGGATAGCAGCTAAAAAAATGTTTCCTTAATCATTTGTTTTAAATTTCAGATTGGTCGGCGGATTTTCAGGCAAAGGCTTGAAACTGGAGACCGTGATGCTGATCAAGAGCAACGTCGGGTATGCTATTATTCGGAAATGTCTAATTATGATAATTTCTCATCAGGTGATAGGCTTGAAATTTGGGTATGGAACTTGACCGTTCTTAATGTTTCCAGTGCAGGCATTTTAGAAGTTGATTTATGTATCAACCCTTGTGTTTGGGGAAGCATCTTCTTTCCTTTTACCTTGGAAACAAGTTTTCAGGGTTACTGATTCATAGGTATCTAGTTTACTCAACTGGCTTTCTATCAAATTTCAATCCAACTTGCTTATAAAATTGTGATCTTGGCCTTCTCACCACTATTGAAGACTCCTGTATTGAACTTATCTAATCTTTTGGGAGGCTCAGCCAATAGTGGTTGCATACCTGATCCTCATGTTATTTGCCTCTTTTAATGTTTTACTGTTGAAGACTCCTGTATTGAAATTTGACTGGAATGGTGGTTGCACTTTACCTAATGCCTATTCAGAGGAAGCTTCAGAGGCTCTGTACAACCCAGTCCCATGGCAGATCTCACCAATGCAACGCAATTTAGGATGTGAAACTATATTTTTTTAGTTGTGAGCAATGAAGTTTCCTTCTTGTAAAGTTTTCTGTAATCAATCATTACATTTTCTTGTACTATTGGGCGACGTCAAGTTTCAGATAGGGACACATTAGCATTCTTTATTGACCCCAAATTTTAATCTTTGTTTAGCAAATTAATCTGAATTTTTCAATAATCAAACATGAGTCACATTGAGCTTCCATATGTTTCCGGGTGGATGTTCAGTTCAGTATACTAGGCCATTTCCACATTGAGCCTTCATATGCTTATGTTTCCAGGATAGATGTTCAGATCAGTATACCGGGCAATTTCCGCATGTCTCCTTCAAAGATGTTCAAATCAGTACATGGAACAACCAACCTGAATTCAACTGAAGGAGTGGCAATATTGGGTGTTGCATTCATCCCCAAGGCATAGCATTTCTGCAGCCAAAGAGCCAAACTCCAGACCCATAATCCAATAATACTATATGTTACTTCAATCATCTACAACAAAGCAATTCTCATATTGGACTACAGCAGATCAACACTTGTCCAAAACCAAAAATTAGTTAAAAGAAAAGATGCATCTCGTGTTTTTTGGTCCAAAAAATTCAAACTTGATTGAACAATCTTTTGGAAGAATGGAGTACTCAGCACTCCTAACATTAGCAACTTAGCACTCAGAATGAAAAGGACTAAAAATATGATTTTGGAAATAATCAACGATCTTTCGATCTCAACCCTAAATCAATCATCATAGTGCCAACCCAAAATCCCAGAGTACCTAAAACAATCTAGATAAAAATAGAAAAAATACAAAACAAAAAGACAGATTTTCATCTAAAGTTATGACTAAATCAAAGCCCAACTGAGAAAGAAGACAGGAAATATAGAACCCACAATACAATGCAATACTGATGATAGAAAAAGCAAGCATTCAGAATGAGTAGGAGGTTTGGTATTCCTTTTCATGAATTTCATCGGAATAATTTACAATTCATCATCATAATGCTTGCTCCAAACCAATCAAATAAGAACATCAAAAAAAGAACAATAGACAAGATACAAAATAAATATGAAAGGGGAACATCAGATTAAAGGATATTTATAACATCAAGACTGACACTTTTGAAGGTGTCTCAAACGACCGTCGTGAGAATTCATATCCAGACTCATCCTTTGTCCATCACAAATTTCATCACACTAAAAAAAACACCAAAACCAAGCGTTGGTATTACCAGAATACCAGAATGAAATCACTGAACATAAACATACATGTGTAGATGTAGATGAATTCTAAGAATTTTTTTTCCCCATGAATTGAAGCCCTTCAAGAGCACAGAAACATGTGCGAGACGGAGAGGAGAGGAGACGACGATGGTGAAGGAATGTACGCAACGGAGAGGAGCAGCAGCCGCGACGAAGGAGGAGAGGAAGAAGAATAGTTTTGTGTAGGTTTGGGCGGCCAAAATGGTAGAAGCAGAGAGCAAAAAAAAATTATATTTTTTGCTGACTGGATATCCACGTGTAGCCCACGTGGCAGCCACGTCATCAATTTAACAGATTTTCTAACGGCGGACTAATAGAGGCTATAATTGTTACAAATTGAAAAAGTCAGGTACTGTATTGTTAAAATTGAAAAGTCGGGCTATAATTGTTACAAGAATTAAAGTTCAAACTATTTTTGTATATTAGGCCTATTACAAAACATAGCTAATCGGTTTCTACGTAAGCCTCACAACCGACTAGTAGAATTGTTGAATAAAAAATAAAACGAATGTTTATCTATATCATTATTTATGCTACTTATATCATCAAATGCTTCACCATCAATGCTAATACATAACCTTCTCTAATACGAAGAACAAAACTCTAATAAATTGGGATCAAATTCTTAGTTAAGTGAGATAACACAACCTAAAACAAAAAACCGCATTTACAGCCGCAAGTTAGTCGCCCACTATATATAAGTATAATATGTTATATTATATAATATAGTTATAGTTTTAGTTTATAAAACTATTATTGTTTGTGTAGTTATGTATATATATTTTTGTATAATTAATTTATTATTATAAAATTTATCATATTATTATATTATATTATATCATTAATATACTATAATTAATATTGTTTTCATTAATATTATATTATGTTATTATAAAATTTATTTTATTTAAAAGTATTATAATGTATATAGACTATTATTATTTATTATTATAAATAAATAATAATATGGACATATAAATAATATATATATAGTAATATAATATATATATATATTATATATATACTAAACAAATTTTACTATATATTATTATATACTAAACTATATATATACTAATAATTTTATATATATATATATACTATATATATATATACTATATATACTAAACTTAGTAATATATACTATAGTATAGTTTTTTTATATAATTTTAATTTATATTTATTTAAAAAGTAAAAAAAAATGAAATATCAAATTACAAAAAAAAGAAAAATTAAATAATGCATAAGTTAACAAAATTGTTAAAATTATATAATATTTATTAAGTAATAAATTATTTATAAATAATAATACATTTATAAATAATAATTATTATTAATTAGTTAAGTACTAGTAATATTAAATTTTAATTACTAATACTTAATACTATATGTTATATAAATACTAATAGTAATAATATGAGTATTTTTACTTACTAACTACTAATTACTACTAACTAAGCAATAATTAATAAATTATTACTTAGTAACTAATAAATACTAATAACTAACTTAAATTAACTACTTACTTATTTACTTATAATATACTAATAATAAATAAAATAATATTTTAAATTAATAATTAACTAATACTTTAATAACTAAAGTTAATACTAATGTAGTTAGAATTGATAATAACTAATAACTACTAATAAATTAACTACTAGTATACTATCTTATTTTCTAATAATAAATATAATAATAATATAGTAATAAATTTTTAACTATAATACTTAATAACTTACTTAATGCCTAATATGTAAATATTAAAATTATACTAAGTTAATAATAATAACAATAAAATTAACTAAATTAGTGTTGAAATTACTTATTTAACATAATAAAATAAAGTATTAATTAAATATAATAAGTACTATATTACTAACTAATATACTAATTATAAAATAATAATATTTTTTTATAATTTATAATTTATACTAACTTACTATTAATAAATTAATAATTACAATATATAAATGATTTTTATATTATAATTTATAATTTAGGAACAATGAAAATTGGAGAGCTGCCGCCTTCCGGCGGATTTTGTTTAGTCAAACCCATCTACCAAATTCAGGACAAGTAATTTCCAACAAATTTCCTCATCAAAAAATTTCCACATCCCCAAATAAAAAGTGGATTTTATGAACGGATTGCGCCATAACGGGCTTGACACGCAGATCCGAAATGAAAAGCACGTCACTCTTGTGGGCCTTGATGTTGCACCAGTCGGTGAGAAACGGGTGGGCTTTGCATTGGGCAAGCCGTCAAGCTCTTGTCCCATGTGTTGTTCTGTTATTGTTGTCTGAGTTTTGCGGCTCTCTTTTTTTGTTTTTTTATTCCTCTCACATTTCTTTAGGCTCTATAAAGGATAATTTTTTTTTTTTTATGTTCTCCAAAATTGATCGTAATAAAGAAAAAGACAGAATGAACTTTATCTGGTTTATCCGTGGTCCATTTAATATATGAACTAAGCTCAGCCTCAATTTCTCTGGCCTTCTACAGCCTTTGAGGTTCACTCATTTATTACATGTGAAGGTAAAAAAAAATTATATATTTAATAGTTCAATAAGTGTATTATATTTTATTATATATAAATATATATCACTCAAAATGATTTTTTTGTTTAGACAAAAAATGCTATATAATGCACGTGTAGAGTCAATTAAAAAATATAAAATAAATTGGGTTAGTAATTGCATTATGAATTTTACTATTTTTTTCATTTCAAAAAAAGATTAAATTTTAATTTAATAAGATTTTTTTTTAAGTTATAAGGTAAAATATATTTAATGCATAATTAAATATATAATTTTATATTTATATTTTTACTTTTTAATTTGGATTATACATTATTATTATTAGTAAAGATAATACAAAATTTTACACCAAATGTCGATTTTTTTTTTTAAACAAAGAAAATTTTGAAATTGAATTATTTTTTGTGATGAATGTAGTATCATTTACAAATTGAAACCTTTTTTTGGTTCTTTTTCAATATAGACAATCTATAAAATTTGATATGGTTCTCTGAATTGAATATTAATGTGATACCCATATCACATTTATGAATATTCTCTTAAGATGGATAACATGCATGTTGATCAGGATCCACAGAATATTTTCTCAGAGTGAATGGCTTGTATTTTGATAGATCGAATAAGTTACTAAAGCTGACTTTTTTTTGCCCTCAAATTGAAAGTGAAAATTGTGATCATATTCCTCTTTTTTTTTTTTTTACAAACTGGTGAAACATTCCTTTCCACACCAAAAAGATTGTAAAATATGTCCCAGAAAAATTTATTGCTTAATTTCAAGATGTGGAAATTCGATTGAATAAATTATAAAGCAAAACCTAATAAAAATTTTATATTTTTATAGTTTTTATTATGCTGTTTGAGAAAAAATGGACTGGAATGAAACGTGTCCTCAAATTTCAACGTGATATGTTGGATTGTTGTCTATTTTCTTGTCTGGCCTTTTCTTTCTTCTGGGGCTACAAGGGATACATCGATGGACTTACTATGTTTCTTCCAAATAAGGAAATGCCAAACTTTGCATGTAGACCAACGCTTTTCCTTAGTGGAGCATTTATCTCAAGTGTTCTCAACGCTTTTCCTTAGTAGAGCATTTATCTCAAGTGTTCTCAAAGCTTTTTCCCTCTAAATAGAATAGGACCGAAGGAAAAACTGACCACAAAACCCAAAAAAAAAAAAAAAAAAACACGGATCGATTGGGTTTTTCCGGTTTCCAATCCACCTAATTTTGACGGATTTTTAAAATTAACAATTTTTATTAATATTTAAATCTGAATAGCTTTCGCTCATAATTTTGAGGTCACGGGTTCAAATCCTGTCTACGTAACATTTTGTTTGTCAACAATTTTTAGGTTTTACTCTGTTAACTAGTAATTCATTAGCTGCTTTTCTTTTTAGATAAGGATAGAATTATTAAACGATCACGGCCAATTATACCAAATACCTTATCATATTAAATAAATTACTTTAGTTTAGTTTGGGCAGATAGCGAAAATTGAACTCGCGTCTTCTCCTTGGCAAAGAGAAATTTTACCATTTGACCATATCCGTATTTTTTCATTCTTAATACATAATGATACCTAATATGTCCACACGATCGAATCAACCAGTCCTATACGGATTTGATAACGTTGTTAAATAGAATAGGACTATACCCTCAATGCGTGACAACTAGATCTAAACCAATTCAAAATTCAGCTAATGTAGACCAACGCTTTTCCCCTATACAATATTTATCTCGTTATAATATGTAGGTTACATATAGATTATATTTTTTTTCCCCAAATCGATTTGAATCTCTACCATACCACATCAATCCGTTATGGCTTTTTAGTAGCTATGGATTATCAGGGCAGCCAAATTTGCCTGGAATGATTCTCTAATCGGAACAAGTTATGATTCGACAGTTTTGGCCTTTCAATTAATAGAATGAAAGACATGAGAGACATGGAGGACTCAAGAACAAGACATGACTCATACTCCGGAAATTGGATCTTCCGTTGTCTTAGTTTTTTTTTTTAAAATTATATCGTTAGTCATTATATTTCTTTCAAAAAAAATGTACAAAAATCAACCAAATGGCTAATGGCTATCCATGTTTTCATTTTGTAACCATTGAGAAAAGCTTGATTGCCATTCTAATTTAGTATCATTTCTTAAAGTTAACTTGGCTAACTTATAACAATTTATGTTTTGATCTTTGGGGACATAAATAAAGCATAATTTGACAAAAAGATTACATGAAAGGTTGATAATTTGGGCTATAAAAGCGACACTAATTTGAAATTTCTTTTTTTGACTTAGTTTACTTATTATATTATTCAGATCAACTAGTATTTTGACACTTTTCCAATCTTGTTTCTCTGTTTCTAATCGAGCATATCTGATTGCGTGAAGTGCCACAGCCATTGAGCTCATTTGATGATTCTTAGGTACTGCCCATGCTTTAAAAATCTGCCCCATATTATAAGCTATTCCTCCAAAGCTTGCGCCATTCTCCTTGCTACAGCAGGCACCAATGTATAATTTGCAACATTCTACCCTTGATCCATTAGTGGCTTGATCAGAAGGAACTGGACTATAGGACATTGTTCCTTTAGCATTAGTCCTCGTTGTGGCAGAAAATTATATATACTTCCATTTTAAGCCTTCATTCAAGATTTTAAAAAAAATTTTCGCAGATAGCCATGAACTAGCATTCACACACAACTTACTAACACAAATGATGGGGCGATAGCGTTCCATAGTAATTGAAAAATCTGAAAACAGTTTAAACAAAAACATGATTCTGTCACTTTACACACGCAAAAGATTTACTTCCATTTTAAGCCTTTAAGAAGTAGTTCCTTAACCCAAATTATACTTCTCCATCCCCGTGTCCAGTTCTGTCCCTTTTTCTCTCAGAAAATCCTCGTTGTGGCAATATTTAGCTCTGAAGAAGGTGGCAAAAAAGGAATCTTGTTCAAAATGAATTTTCCAGGCCAACTTTGCAAGAAGGGCCTGATTCATCATAAGTGTTGACCTCATTCCTAACCCTTCTCTATACTTGGACATGCATATAGATTGCCATGACTTCCAGTGAATTCCCCTTCCCTCTCTGTCCCCTTTCCAAATGAAATTTGCTAAAAATCTGTCTACTGCTTTTGCGAAGAGAACAGGAATTCTAAAAGCTCCCAAGATGTATAATGGCAGTGCAACCAACACATGTTTGGCTAAAATGATCCTTCCCATCACTGATAAATTTGTCATTTTCGAGCTTGAAACTGTATACGTAATTATTATTAGTAAAAATATTTTAAAATTTTCCCTTTAGGAGTAATCAAGTTGGTGTGGCGGGCGAGCGCGTAACCGTTAAGTTATGAGTTTGAATGCCCTGTTGACACCTTTTTAATTGAACTCGTCGCACAGGATTTGCCCAATGCGGTTTATCTCTCATGTGGAGTTTGCAGGTTATTTCACAAAAGCGGGGTTAATGCGCATCATTGGGTAGCGACATGTTCCCTTGTCAACAAAAGAATATTTTAAAATTTTAGTTCAAAAATTAACTTTTGTTTTAAGGGAAGAAAAAAAATTTGAAACGGGATGACCGAGAGAGTATTAATATAGAAAACTTTTATTTATTATTTAATTTAATAAACAAATAACTCTCAGTTGTCGGCTGGCTTGCCAGAAGCCCAGGATCAAGTGTCGTCGGTCGCCACAATTCCGTCAAAACCCAACAAATTGACGATTCGGCAGAGGTTTGCCAGCCATTGTGTGGTTTGATAATTAGAAATGAAATCATAGAAACAAAATAATTAAATAAGTATACCAATGAGAATAATTAAAATTCCAAAAAAGTATGTATACTCACTGTGTCTTAACAAAAAGGTTCACTTTCTAAACTTGTCATTATCTTGTAAATGAGTTCACTTTTAAAAAATAATTATAAATATTACGTATGGCTCACAATTAAAAAATAATTATAAAATATAAAATTATATTTACTAGTGTTTTAAATGTCTTAAATTTAATAAGTAACAAAAAAAATTTATAGGGAAAATTACATCCTCATTTCCTAAACTTTGGCTTTATTACTATTTACTTTATGAAGTTTGGAGATATTATAGTCTCTCCCTTTAACTAGTTTAACTATTTAAAAGTTAGTCTTTTGTTATAAAATTCATGAAATGATAAAAAAAACTAGATAAAAAATGTGAGAAGAAAGTGTGCTCGATGTAATTAAAAATATTTACTTGAAATGGATATGCATTAACTATAAGTAGAATTATAATGCAAATTTAACCTTAAAAAAAAGGTTAAACTCCAAATTTGCCTACTTTTTTAGTCAGTTCATAAATTTTGTAAAAAAAAATAATTAATTTTTTAATGCTCAAAGGGATAAACCGTAATATTTTCAAATCTTATGAGATAGTTAGTAATAATACCAAGCATCGAGGGAGATATATGTAATTTATCCAAAATTATACTTACCTACAAATGATTTTTTTTTAATAAAGGGAGTATATACTACTCTCTCCATTATAAAAAAAGAGAGTATAGTTTTAAATTTATTTTAAAAAAGAGAGTTACTTTTAGAGAAAACTCTTATATTATCCTTACCATTAGCGAGTATGTGTAGTTTACACTTAAAAAGTAATAATAAAAATGAAACATTATGAATATAATAGTGCATTAGAAGTGGTGTATCTAATAATTAAAAAAAAAATTGTGGACACTTTTTTTATGGGGAGAAAGTATGAAATATATTATTTATTTTAAGAATGAGGAAAAAAGGAGTAAATTCCATATTTTGTATATTTTATTTATTACAAATTGTTGTTTAATTCTTTTAGTTTTAAAAATTTTAAAATAACTTTTCTATTCCCTTATATTTTAAAGTGATTTTATTCCCTTATATTTTCTTCATCTAATATGCATCAACACTATATTCACATTACCATTTGATTAGTACATCAACAAAATCTCATCTTTTTATCACTTCTAAGTTTATTAATTAATTATGTATACAAAAATTATTAGATTATTATTTTCTTTTTTACCATACCCAGTCCCACGCACTCCTAACTGAGACTCAAATAGTCAAAACTGATTTTTAATCCCCTTATCGTGGAGGTGGAGTATTGTATTATTTATATTTGGTATTTTGGTCTCATTTTTCCCTACACTTTCACTCACCTCACCCTAATAATTCAATAATTCCCAATCTTTTTTACTCTTATTCTCTATTTACGGTTACAACTTATAAATGTGATAAAACGAATAGTCATTGATACTATTATTTTTTGAGGTAAAGTAGCTTTATGCAAGTATGGTATTGGTAGGCAATAGATGAAGAAGAAGAAGAAAGAAAGGAAGAAGAAGAAAAAGAAAAAGGTGAAAGAAAAGACATTAAAAAATTATAAATTTTGACTTTTCATCTTTGTTAAGAGATTTTTATTTTTTTTTTGAAAAGAGAGGCACACATAAGAATTAGAGACACATTTTGTAACAAAAATATTACAAAAAACTAAAAAAGTCATATTTAAAATAAATAAATCAAAAAATTACTTTTATATTTATAGGATTAAACAAGTTAAATAACAATTTGTAAAGAACAAAACATGCTATTTACTTGAAAAAAAAAAGAGATAATATCATTTACCTCCCTTGAGATTTTGTAATATATCAACTAACTCCCAATGGTTTTGAAGAATATCAATCAACCCCCTTGACTAATAGTCAACTTAACTGTAGTTGGCAAAAAGACGAAAAAGCCCTCAGGGGACTGGTTGTTATTTTCAAAACTACGGGAAGCTAGTTATTATATTACAAAATTTCGATGGAGGTAAATAATATTAACTCTAAAAAGACAAAAAATATGAAATTTAAATACGAAAATTTAATAAAATTATATAAAATTTTGTTAACAATTTTAATGCAAAAAGAGATAATTCCATTCTTGCCAGAGCAGGAACCAATCTTTATGCTTTTTAAATAAGCTTTCCTTTACTTAATAAATAACTGTTTGTTACCAATGGAAAATGGCTTCTCATCTTGATTTAATTGGATTTGGCTAGGGAAAACCATAAAATTCATCCATAATCAAATGGTGAGCTACATTCACTATTTAAAAAAAAAAATCTATGCTATCCCTCGGTATTCTTTAAGGCGTGTTATTCGTGTCCAACCTGATTTTGACCCGAACCTGTTAAGAGGTGGACCTATACCTGCTAATTACGTGTTAGGTTCGTGTCACAAATTACCACCCCTATGTATGGCCCTTGAACCCCGCTTGAAATTTAAAACAGAATAGATACAATATGGTCAAACACCGACCCCATCTTTGATCATTTGCTGGGCTGACGAGTAAAGCCCAAAAGTATTGTGGGTGAGGTGGTGTGTGCATTAATGGGTTTTAACCCAACGCGTACCAGACTTCATTCGAGTTTGTTATCGTCTTCCCCGACGGCCGAACCACTACAAAGGAGTTGTTGAAGGACGGTCTAAATTTCGATCCTTATTTCTTTCTTTATCTTGATAAATATAATTTTTAATTTTTTTTTACACAAAACATACAAGAAAATTAGGTCTGAATCTTTGGACTCTTAATTAAGACTTGTTGCAATACGTATACTAACAAGAACAGGCACAGTACAATAGTTAAGGTTATTATGGCAAGTTTTATCTTTGATAAGCGAAAAGATAAAAGAGTTTTGATGGCTATTTGGGCAAATATTCAGAAATTTTTTCGTTTTAGAATTTCATACTTCATGTTGTGGTAACGTGTAAACAAAATATTAACAACAAATTATTTAATTACTCTAATTTTTGTACATTAATAATCACAATTCTCTTATGAGTTCCATACCAAGAGATGACATGATATATTTTGTTAAAACAGTCTTTCACTCTTAATTGCTTATCAAGTATATTTGCTTATTGTTTAGAGATTTTTTTATTATATTTAGTTAAATTTTAATCCATTCATGTCTTTATAATATATTCATATTGTAGTAATTTTTTTGTAAAATTTAAAATAAATTTATATAAAATATACTTTCATTTTTTTTTAAAAAAAAGTGTACTCTTAATTTAGTATAATTTTTTTAAAATTATAAATATATAATACATTTAATACATAATTAAATATATAATTTTATATATATTTTTTTTTAATTTAATGTAAATGTGTTATAAATTATAACAAATTTAATATCTGGTGGGCGAGGCGCTGTGTGTATCGACTCGTGCAGTGTTGTAGCTAATGCATTAAGTATCCTGCATGGGGAGTACGTTTGCAAGAATGAAACTCAAAGAAATTGACGGGAACCCGCACAAGCGGTGGAGCATGTGGTTTAATTACCTGCAAAGCGAAGAACCTTACCGAGGCTTGACATGCCGCAAAACCTCTTAAAAGAAAGGAGTGCCTTCGGGAACGCAGACATAGGTGGTGCATGCCTATCGTCAGCTCGTGCCGTAAGGTGTTGGGTTAAATCCCACAACGAGCGCAACCCTTGTGTTTAGTTGCTATCGTTGAGTTTAGACTGCCGGTGATAAGCCGGAGGAAGGTGAGATGATGTCAAGTCATCATGCCCCTTATGCCCTGGGCGACACAGCCACCTTGAGCATTTTCCTTCTTTCTTTTTTTCTTCTTCTCCTAGCCTCTTTGTGAGGCTCTTGAGATTTCAGTGGTATCAGAGCTATCAAGCAGCGTTTTCCAAAATATAGAAAACATATTAGATAGGTTTTTCAAAATCGCTATGCATCCTATGACAATCACTACATCAATTGGGATGACTATGGTGTTTATTGGGATATCCCTCATTCCGAGTTGTTAAGAAAAATAATATAAAATTTTCATCCAAAAAATAACTATCAACCAACAAAATTTTTAGAATTAATTTTTTTTTTAACAAATGTAATATTTAATTTTTAATCAATTCAATTTCTGACTAATAACCAAATCGGACCCTTCGGTGAATTTAAGGGAAATTCATCACATCGATCGAAAATTCTTGTTCATTAGTCAAAACAAGAGTACCTGGAAAGAGAAATGATTTAGGACTCAGATGGCGACTACCCTTTTGCTCTTAAAAATTCATTAAAAACATCGAGGATTACATCACGGGGACCCACAGAAATTAAAAGACATCAAAATATATGCTACTAACAATTAATTATCCAGGATTCCGATGACCTCTTTGCTCTTTACATGCATAAAGAAACACCCTAACTTAAACTATAGACGACGATGGTGGAAAATGATGCACTAAAATCTTGAAAACGAGTCAGTGCTTATCCTTTCTTTGGATTGGAATTGATTATAATAATAGTTCATTGTAATGGGAACGCCATTCTAGGAAATGGGTTGGAGCAATTTTTAGATTATATTAAATCCCATTTCCACCCACCACTTCTCTGCTACTCATAGCTGGGTTGGGGAATTTTTCATCTGTGCTGGACCTCTCCCCTTTCTCCTGTAAGATTTCAGTATTTTGATCAGTTTAACTTTATCCCTTTGAATTATTTCCGTTAATTCCTTACCGTTTGCCGGGAAACCGAAAAGTTAGGAACTTCTTGTGAAGTGGTGTTGACTTCTAATCGTATCTGTTGAAATTCATCCAATAATTTTTTTTATTAAATAAACTTAATGTGTGTGTTTTGTGAAGCAGTTTTGAATTGTGTCACATTTCATCTTTATGTCATCAATAATGTTGCCGAAGAGTTAAAGGAAGTGAGGTCTGAATCCATAAGAGTGATCCCATATTTTCATTCATCCTAAATTGGGATTTTGTCATTTTCTTCTTGAATTGGTTCTAAATTTGGATCATACTATTGTTGATGTTTGTATTGTGGAAAGCCGTGTAAGCTGCAGAGTCTGCTAAAGGAAAGGCATGATTTTTCCTTAATGTTTTGGATGAGGATCCTAGTTTCTTCTGCATTTATGGGGATTTTAGATAGAAAAGTTTTTCAGCATTGTGCTTGGTGGATATTTTAGCCCTACAAAGAGAAGTTGCAATCTTGACATTCTTTCTACTTTCTCAATCTATAAAGACAACCGTTCAGGATTGCAGTTAATTGGGAATCTTTATGTTACCTTTCATATTTTTGTAGCTGGTTTGGACTTGAATGTAGTTGTAACTTCATCTTCCTTTAGATGAACTAGGCCATTCATTTGTAAGTGTTTATTTGAAGCTTCCGTGACTGAAAATGAAAATATTGTAACTTTATGGCTTTCTTGGAATGTATAATTAGCCTAGTTGCATTGTGCAGCATATCTGCATATATGAAAATCTTGTCTGCTATGCTATTGCCATGCTGTTATAGGCTTGAGTTTTTGGACAGCTTATGGTTTCTATGTGTTAAGTGAGTCGGGGTTATGTTGAATTTTTAAACTCCCATGCCTTGTTTATTTAAATTTTTTTGTTTCTTTAAGTAGTAATCTTTAAGATGTTTTGGATTCTATTCATTACTGAGTTTGTGGAAATCTGAATTATTCCTTGAAATGCAATTTTGCTGTAGTGATTGTTTGAACTGGGTGTTATTCACTTGAGTTCGAATTTCACTCCATGGCACTGTACCGCAGCTCTCACTCGATTCGCAAAGCGATTGCCAACTCTTGGAGACTATTATCAAAGCCTATTTCAGTCACCTGCAATTCTTCCTGCAGCAGTTATTACAGTGAAATTGATGATGATGTGTGTCCTTTTAACTTCTTCAAGAGGTCATTCGTATCTACTACTCCCCATCTGAAATATTCAAGCAACGATAATCAAGGGCCATTGAACACAACATTACCTCCACTCCATGGAGGACCTTCTTATATGTGTGCTGCAGTGTTTTGGGAACCCAACAAACCCATGACCTTTGAAGATTTCCACATGCCCCGCCCAAAAGCTAATGAAATCCTTATCAAGACCAAGGGTAGTTTTTCCTTTTCCACCTTTAACTTCTGTCAAAAATTTAATTTTTTAAGTTGATCAATTTAGGATAAAAGTCCAAGAGTTTCATCTTAATTTGGAGATAATCAAACTGGTAACAGAATTAAAATGACATAGAAATTCTGAATGTAAGCGTGAAATGCAATCCTTGTGATATGGAGTTTTTCATACATCACACTCATTATTAGGTAATCCTCTGTTTGTGTGTAAATAAACTTGAGTTCTCTAGCATGGAGATATACATGGTGAAGTGACTCAAGAAGCCTCTATGCCTATTTACATATGGCAGACAGTGGGATGTTAGAATTGCTGATGGTAGCTATGCTCTTGCTTATGTCTTTATGGTTATAATCACATTAAACTGTTGACAACTCATACATATCCATTATCTATTTGTGAAAGTGTGCTTTGGTTGAATTGATTGGTGCAGCCTGTGGAGTATGCCACTCAGATTTGCATGTAATAAAAGGTGAACTTCCATTCTCAAGCCCTTGTGTTCTGGGCCATGAGATAACAGGTGAGGTGGTTCAACATGGTGCGCTCTCTGACTCAAAAATCATTGAAAGGTTTAAGATTTAATTTTTTTATTTTACTTTGATGACATGCTATTGTAGTAAACAACGTGCTTATTTTTGTAATGATTTTGTTTGGATATTACTTGTTTAGATTTCCTATTGGAGCGCAAGTTGTTGGAGCTTTCATAATGCCTTGCGGAAGTTGTTTCTTTTGCTCTAAGGTTGGTTTCATTGATACTCTATTTCTTGATCTTGAATGTCTTGTTGGTTGTCATGCAGTTTAGAATCTTATTACTGCTTATGAGCAAATCAAGGAAATATTATGATTTCTGATTTTGGATGAAAACAGGGTCAAGATGATTTGTGTGAATCATTTTTTGCTTATAACCGAGCAAAAGGAACACTTTACGATGGTGAAACAAGGCTGTTTCTCCGTAGCAATGGTAACAAATTATTGCTTGTTTGTTTGTTGGCTTTGAAAATGGTTTGCTTAATTTGCCAGTTGAGTATGTGGTTTTTCTCATATGGGTATTTATTAGTCTTTTTCTTTTCTTTTTTTTTGTGGGTGGGGGGTGGTGGTTCTGCTGGGGAACTTTTGTTGCCACAAGCTTAACTTTAGTGTAAACTGAAATCTGGCTCTGGCTGTCTCTTCAGAATAACATAACAAAATGCTTCTAAAATAACAGTAATTTCGCAACCCCAAATAACATGTACCAGGTGCGAAATTTGGGGTTTGCAACATTTAAATTAGTTACTGTTGTGAAAAGATAGTATTTCTGTCTCATTTCATCATGTCTAATAAGAATACAATTTCCAAGATTGTTGTTATTTTTATTTTATTTCACTTAAGCAAATTGTATTGATTTATTCACCTAGAAATCAGTATTAAAAATGAAGGCACATTTACCTCCTTGCTGTTACAATAAAACGGGCCAAGCATTATTTTCCAATAACAAGCCCTATACAAGATGATTTTCAGTCAAAAGCTCGGCAGATGTGAAAATATTCTTATCTTGAGCTAATGAGCCTTGGCCAAACTTGAATACCAATTTGACATGCAGTCTTGTGTTGTTGTATGATATCTTATAGCTACCCTGCATTCTTTCTCCTCCTTCCCCCATTTTCTGGGGGTGCATTTGTAGGTTCACATCAAGCATTTGTTTTAGTTGTATTAGATCGTGTTTAGGAATGGATGTTACTAATGGACTTTCACTGTTCTGGGTTTCTCAAACACTTTTTTTTTTTTTTAATTTCATTTATACAACAATGTCTGTCTGCTATAAATGGCGTCAAGAAATTTGATTCCATGTTTCTTTTGCAGGAAAACCAGCATACATGTACAGTATGGGAGGTCTTGCGGAGTACTGTGTAGTGCCAGCTCATGGACTGGCTGTCCTACCTGATTCGTTACCATATACAGAGTCTGCTATTCTAGGGTGTGCAGTTTTTACTGCCTATGGAGCCATGGCCCATGCTGCACAGGTGCGTCCTGGTGATGCCATTGCTGTGATTGGCATAGGGGGTGTTGGCTCAAGGTATAAACTCCCACTCCCCTGCTAATTCTGCCTTCTTTACCTTTAAACATTCCCTTTTTTCCTCCAACTTCTAATAACAAATATTCTTTTACAAACTTAGATGGTAAGTGTAGTTGTCCTAAGAGTATAATGGTCACGAAACATGCAGCAACATGTCCTCGAGATGACAAATATTACAACAAAATTGAAAACCTTGGGTATGACAATTGATGACTCATTCTTTGTGTAGTTCATTATGAACTCGTTATCTCCTAAATATGAACATTTTTAAATTAATTACAACACTATTAAGAATAAGTGAGATATTAATGAATTGTCCAGTATACTAATTTAGGAGGAAACAAGGCTAAAGAATCAAGGAGTTCATTCTGTTAACGTTGTGGGTCAAGGAGCTAGTAAGATTCATAAGCCAAAGGCCAAGAAATTTAAGAATAAAGTACCTATTAAAGTGACACAGGTTACTACTAATGCCAATAAGAATGAACGAAAGATAGATAAGTGTCATTTCTGTAAGAAAGAAGGACATTATCAGAAAGATTGTCTGAAACGTAAAGTTTGGTTCGAAAAGAAAGGTACATCTAACCTTTTTGTATGTTCCAAACTAAACTTAACTAAAGTTCTTTCAAATCCTTGGTGGCTCAATTCTGGTGCTACTACTCATGTTTCCAATTTGAAAAAGGGATTCTTTACAATCCAAACTATAAACCCAACTAAGATTTTTTCATTCATGGGAAACTGTAAGAAGAACCCAATTGAAGACATAGGGACTTATCTTTTAGTGTTAGATATTGGTCACCATTTGGATCTAAAGCAAACTTTCTATGTACCTTTAATTGTAGAAACTTTATTTCTGTTTCAAAACTTGATGAAAGTGGGTTTACTCTTAAGTTTGGACATGGTTGTTTCAGTTCATGTAAACATAATTCTATTATTGGTTCTAGAATTCTTATGAACTGTGCTGCTAACTGGCAAAAATTGCACAGTTGTTTGCAGATAGCACGAGCATTTGGGGCTTCTGAGATTATTGCTGTGGATGTCCAAGATGATAAATTGCAGAAAGCAATAACACTTGGGGCCACTCACACCATTAACGCGCGTGATGTAGATGCTGCCAAAAGAATTAAAGTAATTTCTTCTTCTCTTCTGTAGTACATTTAAAGATATATAATCAATATCCCAATAAAATAGAAAGACAAGTGACACAGTATTATTATATAGGCTTGGTTAAGGGCTCTTTATTTTGCATTGATGAATACCCGTTGGTTACAACGTTTTTCATAGCTGTAATGTTGTTCTCATCAGGTTATACACAGTGAAGTTTTTTGAAGAGTATGATTGAAAACTTGAAATAGCTGTGGAGTACCTCTACAGTTGCCTTGTTTGTCTTGAAAAACAAATAAAAGAAAATGGTTAAAGCTGGAAATTTTTCGGTGTAAAGGCAATGTATCACTGGTGAAGATTATTCTTTCTCATACCGAATGGATAATGTTGCAATGATCTTGATGAATCTTTTCTTCTGTGTTTGTTATTGTGTGTTAGGGATGGGAGTCTGTTTAGGCGTGGTGTAAGATTGAACATAGATTGTTCTTTGTGTAAAAGCAAATACTTGTCGTAGTTTCTATGCTTGAACTTTTGATTAAATGATAATTTTGGCAGGAAATTACTGGAGGAATGGGTGTGGATGTTGCTGTGGAAGCTTTGGGCAGACCACAAACATTTAGTCAGTGTGTTCAGAGTGTTCGAGCTGGAGGAAAAGCTGTAATGATTGGCCTTACACTCTCTGGAGCAAAAGGCGAGGTAGACATAAACCATTTGGTTCGTAGACAGGTGTGTGATTTTCATCTTAAAATTACAAATGCCTCGTTTACATACAAGATTTGTACATCTCATATGTTTCAGCCACTTTGATAATCAAATACGGTCCAAAAGTTGGTCTTTGTTCCCTCTTCATAGAGTGAGGGTTCAACTCTCGGTTATTCCATTCTACCTACGCACATTGTTGTTGTTTAAAATTGCTGCTTTGGTGAACTCGTCTTCGAACATTTTTAAGTGTAAAGCGATGCCATTTTGTTCTTGATTTTTCTACGCTCTCTCCATTTCTGGCTGTGATACAATGCCTTCTTGTAGCCTGAAGTTCTTCTATACCCTCATGTTGCAGATTAAAGTAGTTGGATCTTATGGGGGTAGGGCGAGACAAGATTTACCCAAGTTGATTAAACTAGCAGAAAGTGGCATTTTCAATCTCAAAGCAGCAGTCACCAGAAAATGCAAATTCGAAGAGGCAGATCAAGCATACAAAGACCTTGACAAAGGAAGCATAGTTGGACGTGCAGTTGTTGAGATCATGTAGTTTTGCTGAATGGAAAATAAGCGAGGTTTTCTTCCCATTTCATAATGACAGATAAATTTCTTGTCTGTGAAAATAGGATGGAGTTGTACAGAAAAGAAAATAACCTCTTCTGGACACTGAAAAAAATAGTGGGGGGCAATCTAACCTTGTGGTTCATTCATTATTCTCAATTTTTTTTATCCAAGATTGTTTTTGCTTTTTGTTTTTTCCTTTTCTTGGAGGAGTGTTTAGTCAAATTAGTTAACTTGGAAAGATTTTTCGTTTTGGCAATTTTTACTTAATCAAATTAGTTAAGTTTTCTATAAGGGTTTGTTTGGACAATGTATTTTTATTTGCAAATGGAAAAATTGTATTGGAATATGTGAAAATTTTAGTAGGTATTTTTTTATAGAAAAAGTATTTTGGAGGAAAAAAATAAGAGAGAAATTTTTTTAAAATTATGTGAGAGCAATTTGAGTGGGAAAATTTGAATTCTAAATTTTGGAATAAAAATGTGTTTAGATAATTTATTTTTGTTTGAGAATTTTTTTATTTGCAAATGAGATGAATTTGTTCAAAAGGACAGTTTTCGGTCTCTAATTGTTATATTTTTATACTAATATTACGTTGTAATTATTTCTTTCAAGAAGGAATTTCTTGCCAACTTTTTTAGTTTTCTATAAATTTTTTAATTTCGGTTGGGTAATTCTTTAAGTTATATTTTTCAAGGAGGAAATTAACTAAATAATTATTTCAAACATAAATTTAATAATAGGAGAGTATATTTTGAAATAGAGAAATTATAACTCTTTCTGTCTTAAAAAGCAGCATTTTTTCTTTTTTCTTTTTAAGTTAAGAAATACAATACAATACGTTTGTATAATATCAGATACATAATTTTTTATTTTTATCTTATTTTAAATTTTAGATTATAAGATAATATAAAATTTTTATTTAAAAGTAGACTTTCTTGAAACAAATAAAAGTTTTGAAAAATAAACTTTTTTTAAGATGTAGGAAGTAACAAGTACTTAATAAATGAAATCCAATAATTTTCATTATTATTTTTTTTACATCAATAAATATGGAAACCCTCCCTCCCAGGCCGGCAGGCCCCCCATTTTTAAAACCTGAATGAGCAAAAACCCTAACCCCCGCAACCCCCATCTCCCTGCGTAACAAAAAAGGAAAAAAACGATGAAGAAGAAGAAGCAGAAGGCCGCCGCCGCGTCGGAGACGCCGGAAACGGCTGCTCTTGACCTCAAAGCCCTAATTCACTCTCACAGTGCCTTCTTCGACAAGCTTGTTGAACTCATCCCCGCCAAATTCTACCTCCCACCAAACGACGACACTGCCGACAACCCGAAACCCTACTTCCACGGACTCTCCAAAGCCGCGAAAGCTTCGTTAAAACGACAATCCAAAGAGAATTGTAAGCTCGCCCGCCGCAACCGTCTTGACCCGGAGAAAATCCCCCATTCCTCCACGCTTGACCTCCTAAAACGATCCCTGGAGAGCAATGCTAGGACGGATATAAATCCTGGAGAGGAAGAAGGGGAAGATGGTGATATGCCCAGGTCAATTGATTTGGAGGAGAATCGGTATAATGTTAGGGATGGTAATGGGAGTGAGAAGGGTGGACAAAATATTGTTACTTATGAAGAGTTGCGTCAAAAATTGAGGAGAAAGATCGAATCTTTACGTGGGAATCGGGGTGGTGGAGCTTATAATGATGGGAATAAGAGTGTTAGGAAGGGGAAAGAGAATAGTGGTACTAAGAGTAAGAAAGAGAAGAAAAGAAAGAGGGATGGTGAAGGGAGTAGCGGGAAGGATGTGACTTCAGGGGAAAATGAAGGTGAAGAAATCATAGAGTATGGTAAAGTTACGGTAGGGGATGATGAGATGGAAGGGAAGAAGAGGAAGAAGAAGAAGAAAATGTCGAAAGCTAAGGAGTTGGAAAGAGCCAAGAGGTTGGAGGAGGTGAAGAGGGAGAATCCGAGGGTAGCTGAGAGGGAATGGTGGAGGGCAGCTGAGAATAGAGCTATGGGTGTGAAGGTGCATGATGATCCCAAGTTGTTGAGGGAGAGTATGAAGAAGGAGAAGAAGAGGAAGGAGAAGAATACGGAGAAGTGGAAGGAGAGAATGCAGGGCCAGGAGAAGTCCAAGGAGGAGAGGCAGCAGAAGAGAAAGGAGAATATAGAAGGGAGGATCAGGGATAAAAGGATGAGGAAGATTGCCAAAAGGGAGAAGAAGCTCATGAGGCCAGGTTTTGAGGGACGGAAGGATGAGTATATTACCAATGACTGAGGTTAGGTGCAAAACACCTCAAATCTTACTTTGATTGAATTGGAACTGGCATTTGTGTTTTATCCTGATGGTGAAGTTTTGTTAGCAATCTTGTGATTTATTTATTTTTTCTTATACGTTTGTGTAGGCTTTAGGTCCTGTTATAATCTTGAGTTCTAAATCTGATGATGGCTTTGGTTGCTTTTCATGGAGAACCTTGTTGGAAGAAGAAACTGTTAGTTGCAGAGCTTACTTTAATTATAGAAATCAAAGTAAAGTTATCTACATGGTCGATAACAAGAAATCAAAGTAAAGTGTCCTGCAGGACAGTGAGTACTGTCTACTGATAGCTTTTATGCAAGGGTGATTATTGTTCTTTGTGTTATGGATCATGCTTGCTTTAGGCAATCGTGAGAAGTGATTTGCACCTCTTTAATTACTGCCCCTAGGCTCTGGACGGATTATGACTGCTGAAGAATTAGGGGATTGATTAATATATTCTTTCCATGAAATAGAGAAAGGTTAGTACAAGATTTTGAAACTATGGCCAATTAATTACAACAATCCTCAAAAACCAATTAATGTTCTCTTTACACTGTGATCTTACGATTCTGTCCCTTTAACATCTTCCTGATATTGGCAATTGGCTGGAAACTTTGTTGGCACCGTATCATTTGTATTACCAGGAAGGACTGTGACTACTGAAAAATTAGGGGATTGATTAATATATTCTTTCCATGAAATAGAGAAAGGCTAGTACCAGCTTTTGTAACTATGGCCAGTTAATTACAACAATCCTCAAAAACCAATTCTCAAAAACCAATTAATGTTCTCTTTACACTGTGCTCTTACCATTCTGTCCCTTCAACATCTTCCTGATATTAGCAATTGGTTGGAAACTTTGCTGGCACTGTATCATTTGTATTACCAGGAAAAGTTTGTATTTTTGCTATTGCAGTTTGGGCTGTGTGGATCCTAGTTGCTTTGTCGTATTTTGTTGCTCAGAAGCTGCATTGAACCTTAATAAAGAAAAGCATCCAATGAGTCATTACTTATTATTGAAGGATAACTATTTGAAATAGTCATATTATCATTTTAGGGTAGCTTCATACTGAGAGGAAATGCCACTTCCAGTTATGGTCAGAAACTGTTCAGAACATGTAAACTTCGTCCTGAATTTGAGAGGAAGATAATGGAATCTTGAGAAGGTGGTTACAACTTACAACCACGAAGTTGGATAGTGTGACCACTTGGGCTCATAACGACTATGTGGAACCATAGGTATAATTTTTCATGAAGATGTTGAAGAGAGAGATACTGTTTAAGTTGCATAGTTTCTTACGGCTTTTCCAGATGAAAGTTTTCTCTTTTGTGTTCGTGTAGTGAATGGACATCTATTTGGATAACATATTTGATCCTTTTCTTCTCTAACATTCAAGGGTGGAATGTGTCACCCCTGGTGTTTTATTTAGTTTTTCAATGTCATTATTGATTATACATAGATGCGTGTTTTTCCTTGTTTTTAAACTCTCATTTTTTTGTGCAGACTGCAGATTGATTTTTGGTGATGCAATGCCCCATACTCTAAAGTCTCTCTAGCATTGTTACCAGTGGATGATAGGATTTTGCCCTGGGTGGAACACATTTTTTCTTGTAATACAACCTTTGTTTAATTCCTTCTTCGTGTATCCCCCATTAAATACTTAAAGGCTTTGAAATTTGTCATCAAGGTTGGTGTAATTCCGTTGTCATAATGCCATTTGTAATGTTGCAATGGGGAAATACAATTGAAGCAAGATTATTTTGTGAAGCGCTGAATTGGGCAAGAGTAAGCCAGAATATCCTTTTCTTGTACATTTCGGTCCACTACTAGTGGCTTCCAGAGTGACAGCCCCTCTTGTTGGAAAAAGCTGCCCTCCAAAATTTTCAAAGGCATATTTGGTATTGATTATTTGATCATCGCTACAATAACGCCATCAATATCAATATTGGCATATATCTTTTCGAGGCGTATATGGTACTGTTTTTTATCATGGCAGTAAAATCCCCAGCAATATCAATATTAATATCAGCATATCAACGATTGGTGGTAGTCAGAGCGCAAAAAACGGGTCACCAAACTATTTTATACTTTTGATTTTTTAATTATTTTTTTAATTTAATTGATCATTCATCTAATAAAATTGTTACGCTTATGGTCTTTTTTTAGCAATTGAATACCTGATAGGGGTGATAATCTTTTTTTAGCAGTTGGATACCTAATAGGGGTGATAAATTAAAAGGTTGGGTCACTTATAAGTTGTGTCACTTATGAAACAGGTTTTTTTCTTCCATTTGAACTTCTTTTAATAATTCTTTTAGTTGCTTTAATAGGTGCAATTATTCTAACTTCTCAATAATAAATAAGAAATTCAAGTATCGATTACTTGTTATATATGATTCAATCGATTCGATTGAATTGGTGTTTAGATTTGAATTCGTACCTATTTGAAAGAACGAGTTAAAGTTATTAACTTTAAAAAATTAAAGAGGAGGCTGCATTGTCACTTATTATCCAATTAGTCAGATTTCGACCAAGTTGTTAGAATTTGGTCGGATGGTTGCTATCCGACAATAGCGGGTGGTCAGCTAGCAGACTTTTTAAAATTTTAAATTAATAACTTTAACATGTTAAATCAGATGAGTTCAATTTAATCTAACTCGTGAAATTATAAATCATTATTTAACTTGTGACCTATTTAACCCAACCTAATGAGTCAAAATAATGGGTGAGTTGGGTTAAATTTTTTGGTTGAATTTGCTTTTGCCAACTCTGGTCCTAATCTTAGAAAGAAGCAACAAAATTTACCCTTAATTTAGTTATAAGATTTGCAAATAAATTTTTTTTTCAATGAAAATATTTTTTCTTTCAAGTCTTCCAAAACTAATAATTTCCCATTCGAATTGAAATTCTTTCTTCCTCCTTTTCACCTTTCATGAATGCTTAATCTTATGTTGGAATCAATGGTGGTGCCATTTCGACAGTTTGAACCTTTAATTTAGAATTGGAATTGGGATTTGAAGGGTTGAGTGAAATGGGGCTTCCCAGAAGTTTTGGCCGTGAAACAGATAGCTTACTCAAAGAGCTTGCATGGATGCTTTGAGTCATGAGATGAAGAGTGATATTCATGCTTTCTATGCAGAGTTCACAGTTGTAATTGCCATCTTTTCTATATCTCCAAAAATGAAAGCTATCTATTGTTTCAGATTCCATACTCGTGGCTGAGCTATGGCAATGATTGTGGTGATGATGGTGGTGGTGGATGATTTTGTGGAAGAATTTAGAGTCAAAATTATCGATTTCATTGTTTCTTTATTCTTTGATTCAAGGATTTTTTATTTTTTTTTTCATTTCTTGGGTGGTATTTTGATGTATGAATTTGTTCTGCAATTAGATGTTCAAATAGTTTTTGGGTTTTTTATTTTATTAATTTACCCTTAATTTAATCACAAAATTTGCATGTATTTTCATTCCGAGATTGAGAAGTACATAATAGAGTTTGAAAATGTAAATGTGGTTTCCTTTTCTTTTTCTTTTTTTTTTTTTATAAATACACAAATTATATTTAAAGAATAAAAAAGTTATATTGATAAGAATGGTTATAAGAGAAACATGGAAGTATAGGTGGATTGTAAAATTCATATAATAATATAAATTGAAAAATCATATTCCCTAATTCCGAAATATATATATATAACCAAACAAAATTAATTGTTTTTAAAATTTAACTATTGTTATCTTTATAAGTATAATCTAAATAATAAACAGTAATATCTTTCAATTTAAATTCAACGAAAAATGATAAAATTCTTTAGAAGCAAATTAAAATTAAAATTAAAATTAGTTTTAAAATTATTAGTCTCAATAGTTAATAAAACTTTGAAAAGCATTTATGAAAATTGAATCCAACCCTTGAAAATATTACATTTAAATCTAAGATAAAGTAACATGTATAAATGTATTCAAACTATGAAACTTATAGCCTCCACCAAATCTGATAATAAAAAAGTTACCATGCCTCGTGCTAGCTGTGACCAATAACATTTTTATTTTATTTTATTTTTAAATTTGTATTCATTTGTTTCAGAAAAATTAAAAAGAAAAAAGAAGAGAAATAACAAAGTGATAGAAAAAAAATATGAAAATTTCTTGATAGGGGCGTACTAAGATTATAAATTTTTAAAGAAGGCATAAAAGTTTCTTAATTTATATCGAAGGCACAAAATTATTTTCAATATTATAAGATTTATTTTGTCAATGAGTTTCCTACCATACTAAATCCTTATGGAGTTAAATCGTTTGCTATTTCAACATTAACATCTTTTTGTAATTAAATTCTTGCCAAATTAACACGAAAAATAATTATCTAATATAAAAAGGGGTTTCGTTTGAATTGTAATTTATTTGAGAAAAGTTGTATTAGAATGTATGAAAATTTTGATAGGTATATTTTTATAGAAAAAATATTTTGAAGGGAAATTTTTTTAAAGTTATGTAAGAAGAATTTGAGAGAATAAAATTTTAAATTTTAAATTTTAAAATAAAAATATATTTAAATATTTTATTTTTGTTTAAAAAAAATTACCTATTTATAAATAAAAAACCATGTCCAAACGAAGCAACATGCTTCGTTTATAGGATACTTGGTTTTCCTTTAAAAATTAAAATTTATTCTGCTCTGAATAACAAGCCCGTGAATAGTTTTTCAATGTTGACGTAATAGAAAAAGAATTTAATTACAAAAAAAAAGATATTAGGTGGCGCTTGGTATAAATAGTGAGTTTAGGAATGAAATGAATTTGATGAAAGGAAATGTTTGGAATAGAATGGAATGATAATAGTTATGTTGTTTGGTATTATTTTGTAATGGAATGGAATAGATTTTAAATTAATATTAATAAAATTATTAAAATTATAATAAGGATATTATTATTTTACATTATATGATATTTTGAAAATTATATCTTGTTCAAAAAATAGTCAAAGTACATGTCATTTTGTAAAGAAAAATATTTTCTATAATTTAGTAAAATTTGTTTTTAAAAAAAAAAGTAAAATAAAGATTGTAAACTATTGGAGAATTTGTAATCCTTAGACATGTGAGACGCGCCCATTAGGCGCGCGTCACATTAGGGGGTGTTTGTTTTGGGGGTTTAGGATGGGTTTGGATAGGTTTACTATCAAAAGGAGTGTTTGTTTTGTGGGAATGGATTCAGCAAACTTTAATCAAAACCACCTCTCCTCCTTTTCTCAAAACCCACATTGATGGGTTTAGTTTTCCACTCAATTTTGATGAACCCCATTTTACCTTTTTTTTTAATTTGTTTTTAAAAATAAATTTCACTAATTTATAGGAAATATTTTTCTCTACAAATTGACATGCACTTTGACTATTTTTTGAACAAGATATAATTTGTTAAATATCATATAATGTAAAATACTATTTTTATTATAATTTTAATATAAAATTTATTCCATTCCATTACAAAATAATACCAAACAACATAATTATTATCATTCCATTCTATTCCAAACCTTTCCATTACACAAATCCATTCCATTCCTAAACCCACCATTTATACCAAGCGCCCCCTTAGTCTTTTGGTTCAAACCCTCCGTGAAGGGTTTTGGAAAACCAAGGGGGTGGGTTTTTTGAAAACCCATCCCCAAAGAGTTGGTTAAACCCATGCAGAGTGTATCAAACAATCAATTTTAATACATAGTATTCCATTCCCCTCCCAAACCCCCAAAACAAACGGCACCTTAATGATTCAACTTGAACTTGATAATGATTTAATACGAAGAGGAAGGTCGCCGACCAGATAAATCTTATAATTTAGAGATAATTTTGTGACTTTTATAAGAATTAAAAAAACTTTCAAGCCCTCTTTAAAAATTAATAATCTTGGCACGCCACTATTAAGAATTTACCATTATTTTGTTCCTTTTGGCATCTTCGTCAACATTACAACGCCACGCCCATCCCCATCTCTCTCAACTCTCAAGTCTCAAGAGAAAGGTAAAGCGCAGAAACACACACCACACGCACTTGGAGAGAAAGGGAGTGTAGAAGTGGCAAAGTAATAAATTTAAATTCGTAATTAAAAGTTAAAATCAGAGAAGAAACGAAGTGGGTTTCTTTGATTCTGAAGATGGACTTGGCGAGGGTGCAGAAAGAGCTCACAGAATGTAATAGAGACGTTGAGGTTTCCGGCATAAGCGTCAGTTTGAAATCTGACTCACTCACTCATTTGATTGGGACTTTTCCAGGCCCACTTGGTACTCCATATGAGGGTGGCAGTTTCAAAATCGATATAACTCTGCCGGGTACATGACAATAATGAAATTGGTTTTCTTTGATTTTTAATGTGGGTTTTTATTTTTCTATCGAAGGTCCGAATGAATTTTTTTTTTTTCTGTTGTGCTGGCTGAGTTTATGCATAATTTGACCGTGGTAGTTCTTTATTTGGACTGAATTTTTGGTAGACAGGTTGTTATAGCTGACAAGATTTTATGGAACTTCTCTTTATTCTGCTGGAAAATCAGAATGATCAATATTTAGTGATTATGATGGTAGCTCAGTTTACTTGTTATTTGATTATGGACAACTTCTCTACGGAATGCATGACATGAATTATTGTTTGTAATGTCTCTGTTATAGTAAAGTTAGAGGTTTTGCACCAAAAATGAAAACAAATTTGGAAATGAAAAACAGAAAATATAGAGGTGATTGTGGAATGTGTTTTGGCGGAAATGTAACTGTGTGTGTTTGTAAGTTAGAACACGTTGGTGTTTTTCGAAAGCCGAGCTGAACCATTTATAGAGGTGATTGTGTAGTAAAATGCTATAATGTTGAAAGTTGAGTATGACTGGAGGTTGATTACTGTCATTTTTCCCTCACAGATGAGAAAAATTTCTTTTACCTACATACTGCAAAGATGATTGGAGCAACAAACTACCATTAGTATGAAAAAGAAGAAGAAGGAGGAGGAAAATAAGAAAGGAAAAAAATAAAAGAGAGAAAAAAAGAAAAAGGGTAGGTGTTCTGTTTTGTTGGTTATGTTTGGAAAGTCGGGGGAAATAAGATTATGAAGAAAGGAAAGAAATTTTCAGCTTGCAAAATTAGCTCCTTGTCATTTGATTTATATTCTTTTCAGATTGCTTTTTGAGATTTAGTATACCCAAATGATCTGTCAATGTATATATAGACAGAAGATGTAGTTTGGTATTTTTAAATTTGAATGCAAGATGCATATGTTCAAATCCAGATCGAATCATGTCGTCATTATTGGTTTATTGTTTAATTGCAGATGGATACCCTTTTGAGCCACCCAAAATGAAATTTGCCACAAAAGTTTGGTATGAGGAAAGCTTCTATAATTTATTAGCAGTTTCTTTCTATCTTTTATAAATTTGAACTATTTTCAATTTGCTCTACTGTAGCTAGGCACGTTCTACAGTTTCTATTTTATATGTGTTCAACTATTGGTTCAGCACTACCTCATAGAAGGTGAAAACAAGCTTTTGAAACCTTTATATTAGATTCCAAAATGGTTGTTTGCTATCTTCACTCATTATATCTTGTAGCATTTTTATCTTCAAAACTATGTACAAAAATTAAGAAGCTTTTTAATTTACTCATGGCATGCTGTCATATGTTTATTGACCAAATAATTTTGAAAAAATTGTTAAATAAGAAAGTTGATTAGAACTTATCAAACGATAACTTTTCTCCAGGTGTTGGAGTTTGAGAGTTCATGTCAGGAAGATTTTCTTCGTTTTATTTACTTTGGGTAATTTTGTTTATTCCTGGGCATGATTGATCTTCTTGGTGATGTTGTTTGACAATCCCTCAATAGTTGCAAGTATGGAAAAGCACGTATAGGAATCAAGGTGCTGGTTGATAAGTCCTCAGGATTTATTATCAAGTTTTTGGCTGGATAGAAAATGTTTTCAAGACTTGTTAACGCCCCAAATATGATGAAATATATTCTTCATATACTGTTATTTTGATTAAAACATAGTAAGCATTTGGAAATAACTATTATTTTCCCGAAGTTCAAGACAACCCTGTAGCTCTTCAGTTACTGAACACATTCTTATCTTTAGTTCCTCAGTCTTTGTTTCTGGACCTTAGGTTCTACAATTGCAAAATTATTAGCAAACTGCTTTACCATGATAGTAGTATTCTTTCAGTATATTACACAGTTATCCATCCTTAATACTTGTGAAAGTTTTAACATTCTTAGTAGATATATAGCTGTTTTCTAGTAGGAAAGTGATGAACCAAGTATCGAAAGATATGTTGGGGCATGGCCTGTTCAAGTTACATTGTGACCATCTATATCTTTACCATAATGGAAGATTGGGGTTAGTGGATTCCGATTCCAGAACCTGAATCCTGGGCTCTCGTAAATTTTGCAATAGTTATGTGTGATGGTTTTCTTCACTAATTTTGTATCTTGGACAGTGAAGAACAAAATCTCATTAAACAGGAGCCTTAGTTCACCCTTTGGTACTGCAAAGTTACGAGTAGGAATTGTGTCTCCATTGTGCATGATGAAACCCACAAGTGCTCTTTCACCTTGGTGCTGTTTATTTTGTGCTGAACTGGCAACTGGAAAAGCCAAAAACAAAAGGAAGAAGTGGAAGAAGTAGAAGAAGAAAATAGTTTAAGCAAGGTTTTGTAGGAAGATTTGTTGATTTCGAGTGGAACTGTAATAGTGTTACAAGTGTTCTACAGAGTTATTTGCTGTCTATACAGTTAAGGAAAAAACAATAGTTCGTTCTGTTCGACTTTTCCTTATATAGATGGTAATATGCTTCCACCTATATTTTATGCTGTTAATTTTGGCTTGTTGACTGAAGGCACCCTAACATAAGCAGTCAAAGTGGAGCAATATGTTTGGACATCCTGAAAGATCAATGGAGCCCTGCACTTACTCTTAAGACTGCACTTCTTTCTGTACAAGCATTACTCTCTGCTCCTGAACCTGATGATCCCCAAGATGCTGTGGTTGCACAACAGGTGATACTGCTTATGATGTCCTTTGGCGCCTCTTCCTATGCCCCTTACTAACCTGAAGAACTTTTGGGTGAAACACAAACAAAATTCTCATATTGAAGCTTTCATTTGCGTATCAACAACTTTTTCCAGTGTTCCTCTTTGTCATCTTTTCTGATTATTGATGTTCTTTTGCCTTGTGTTGAATGATTCAGTATCTTAGAGAGTACCAAACGTTTGTCAGTACAGCACGTTACTGGACAGAAGCTTTTGCGAAATCATCATCTCTTGGTGTTGAGGAAAAGGTTTGGATTTTCTTCTAATCTGCTTTGCTTCTTTGTTTTTTCCAAGTTGAAGCTCTCGCCATTTTCATTTGGGAAGCTTAAATAAGGACACTTGAAATTTTCTTTGGGGTTAAGAATATGTTATCACTTTTGTGGCTCTGAAGTATTGGCAACATCAAACTCTGGTCTAATGTTTGATGTTTGCAGGTGCAAAAGCTTGTGGAAATGGGCTTCCCTGAAGATTTAGTGAGGAATGCCCTGGAAGCAGTTGGTGGTGATGAGAACTTGGCCCTGGAGAAGCTGTGCTCTGCATAGAATGTGATGACTGAAATTTGAACTTATTTTTTTCATAGAAGTTTCTTGCAGCTGCAAGAGACTAAACTTATAGAAAGGCTCAAAGGAGCAATCTAATATAGGTTTTTATTTTACAAAGCTTTTTCCACACTTTTTAGTGCTTAATCACTCGGGAATGTTCCTTAATAGCATTCTAGGAAATTGAGGACAATGGAATTGCATGTGAGTTTCTATTAAGATCAGAATCTTATATCACCATTAATTTTCTTTTTATCTGCTTCTGCTTATTTTGCTGAAGTGTTGGTAGTATGCCTTAAATTGGGCAGCTCCATAAATTACTTTTGACAAACTAATTTAACGTCTCCCGCATAAGTTTTTGGGAAGTTTTGTCATGTAACTTATTGTCAAGAGACATGCTTTTATCTGATGCATTTTGACATATGCAACACTCTTTGTGGATTTATGTTGCATCTGGATTTAAAAGGGATGGTGATAGCTCTAGTTTTTCTCAAGTTTTCTTATTTTATCTGACGATTAATTTTACTTTTCTTTATGATTTATTGCAACCTCACATCCTCTGGTTCAATTTCTTTTTTTGAGTTTATTTTTATCCTTGTTATATTTACATGCACCTTTCTTTTAATTTAACCTTGTTGATGGTCAATGTACACAGATTGAGCCACCAGTATTGGATCCATCACAAAAAACTCAATGTCAATGGTGCACCTAATAGACCCACCCATCCTAATACATTCACCGCAAGGTCCGCAAGCCATGATAGGAAGACATGCACCAATGGTCAAATTCATATCACGTAATTTAAAAAAAAATTCTCACCTTATTTTTTTTTTTTAAATAATTTTTTTATAAAAAAATACCTACTAAAATTTTCACATATTCTAATACAACTTTTTTCAAATACATCATTGTCCAAATGGAGCCTAGGTTGTGTTTGGATTGTGGTTTATTTTAAAAAATTTATATTAGAATATATAAAAATTTTGGTAGAAAATTTTCTTTTGAAGGAAAAATAAAATGTGTATTGAAGGGAAAAAATTTTAAAATTATATGAAGAGAATTTAAGAGGAAAGTTTGAATTTTAAATTTTGAAATAAAAAAGTATTTAAATATTTTATTTGTTTTTGTAAATAAAAATTAACGTTTTGTAACTAAGTATTACTCCAAATATATTAAAAATGTAAAGCATCAATGGTAGAATTTCAATAACTGCGCAACGATTACGTTTTAAAATACATTTTACATTTTACAAAATAACAATCACAAAGTAAAACACATATTAAAAAACTACAAAAGTTATTTTTAAAAATACAAAACTGATTTAACTACATTAAGAAGTAGCATAACTTAACTATTAATTCTAAATAGTAATATCCAAAAGAACAAAAGAAAAGAAAAATGTCACAGAAATTGAATCATAATTTTTACTATTTCATAACGTAGGCCAATTATTTTTTTCAAGAAAAAGAACAAAAAGCAAGAAAAATTGTAATCTATTTAAGAGAATAAAATTAGATTACAAATTGGATGCCCTTTCATATTTCACAAAACTAGGATTATTAATAAAGGTAATTTAAAATTTTCTTTTTTTTTTTAAAGGATGATGAGAATTTTTAAAAATGAATTTTTTCGGATTAGGATTTAGGAAGTTTGGAAAGGTTATTTATTTTTCACTTTCTCTGATAACAATAAATAATTTAAATAATTTATTTATTTACTATATTAGCCCAGCTGAGCTTATCCTCCTCCAGTCCACCTGCTCTAGTAAAACCCTAGCCTATCGCTCTACGGCCGTAAACCTCACATCCATCAATGGCGAAGAGAAAAGCCCAGAACGTCGTCGTTTCTTCCGATGACGATGATGAAGAAGAAGAAGAAGAAACTTCTGACGAGGGCGAAGAGGAAGAAGAAGAAGAGCCCGAAGATGAGGAAGAAGAAGAAGATGAAGACGACGATGATGATTCCTCCTCATCTGGAGAACTCGAAAACGACGACGAATCGTCCAGGAGACAGACTTTGAAGAAACTTCTGGAACCCTTCGGTAAAGACCAAATCATAGACCTTCTGAAAGAAGCCGCATTGAAAGACCCGTCTATTCTCTCCCGGATCCTCCAGAAAGCCGAGTCCGACCAGGCCCACCGCAAAATCTTCATCCATGGTCTCGGCTGGGATGCTACCGAAGAACAGCTCCTTCAAGTGTTCAAACCCTTTGGAGAAATTGAGGAGCTCAAATTGATAACCGACAAGGTCACGGGCCGGGCCAAGGGTTACGCTTTTGTCCTCTTCAAAACCATTTCCGCCGCCAAAAAAGCCCTGAAAGTTCCCCAGAAGAGAATCGGCAACCGCACCACTTCTTGCCAGCTGGCGTCGTTGGGTCGCCCGGCTACCGGGAATAATGCTGTTGCTGGTGCTGCCGATGTTAATGCTAGTCAGAGGAAGCTGTTCGTGATGAATGTAGCTCCGACTGCGAATGTGGACAGGCTTCGGGCTTTTTTTGGGAAGTTTGGGGAAATTGAGAATGGGCCAATGGGTTTGGATCCTGTGACTAACAAGCCAAGAGGGTATGCCATTTTCACGTATAAATCGCTTGATGGACTGAAAAGGGCCCTGGAGGAGCCCGTGAAGCTGTTTGAGGGTTGTCAGTTGAACTGCAAGAAGTTCATTGAAGGCCTTCATAATAATAGTAATGCTAATAAGAATACTAATGCCAGTAGTGACGTTAATTATGGTTTTGGATTGAATGCGGGGGAGATTATGGGTTCGAATTTGAGTGCTGGAGGTATGCTAATGCAGCAGAATCCAGGGATCGGGATGGTAGGGAATCCAATATGGACAGCAGCCGCTTTGAATCAAGCCGGATTGGGCGCTGCAATGGCAGGAATGGGTGGGAATTACGGGATAAATAGTCTAAGTCCAAGTGTGATAGCGAGCTATGGTGGATCACAGGCGGCTTTTCAAGGATTAGGAGCTCAAATGGGGCAGTCGCCGGTGGGAGCTACTGCGGGAGGTACTGGATCAGCACGGAATCAATCTGCGGTTGGTTCATCTGGGGTGAATTTCCCTTCGTACTTTAGTGGTTAGGTGAGATGTTGGTGCTTTAGCCTTGTAACATTAATTGCAATTGCTGCAGCATTGTATTGTATCATTATCTTGATGCATTAAAGGTTAGATGTCTCATTTTTTGGAAGTGTTTATCAATCATTGTCCTTGAAAATGTCAAAGTGAAAGTTTTGATTCTTTTCAGAGAGAAACGAACTAGGTGGGGCGGAGGGCGATAGCTTACATGAGAGTTTTACGTGGGATTATACTTTGGGTTGCTGTTTGATTGATTTGCTAGAGTACGCACGCATGCCTGTGGTCGGTTTTCTTGTTTGGTAAATGTTGCTAGACTGTTGGATTGGATCTTGGCAATTATGCAGATTGCAAGCAAAGCTCAGCTCTGAACGAGTTGATTGCTTTCTGTAAAGAAGCTAATATATACTCAGATATCAGAAGATTCATCTGTTGGCCTAACTTTATTGGAAATTAGCTCAAATAATTTTTCCTTACCAGTATAAATTTCCAATGGTGTATATAATCTGTTGAGCAGCTGAGATCACTTCCACACAAGATCAAGTGGGCTATATTTCAGACATTGGTATACCGATCACATGTGCAAAATATGAGTATTTTCCCCATGAAAAAAAAGGGAAGAAAGAAATCAATCCAAGATTTATCACATGTAATTGAAATGGGATTATATATATATATATGGGTACATGGTGAAACTGAGAACATTGTTGTACCGACGAGTACAGGGATGAAGCCTCTGATTTTCGTTCCAATACCGAAGGTACAAGGACAGAGTTACAATTGTAATATAAAGCAATAATCAACTAAGCAGTAGCAATGATACTGAAATCTTTGATAATTTTAACAGGGGTAGCAATGACGATGAATTCTCACTCTTCTGACAGGAGGTTGACAGAGGATGAAAAACGCCATTGCCAATACAAATGCCACCACCAAACCTAGCAGCATAGGTTTCCCATCATCATCTTCAGTGCAACATACCTTTCCCATCCTCTCGTACCTAAACGCTGCCCAGAATCTCCTTGAAGAACCAGCAGAAACGTCGTCTTGAAGTTGAAAGGACTGAAAAGAAAAAGGGTGAGCTGAGCTCCAAAGCAGAAACTATCGCTGAACCAAAACAAAATGGAGATTTAGAGTCCCTTTTCCGGCTGTAGGGATCGATCCAAGTTAGGTGGCCGGAGGAAGAAATTCAATGGCTTTATGATGAGATTTTGGACTTCAACTAATGAAAATAAACAAAACAAATTCTATCTTCAATAAAGTATGGCATCCAACCGATGATTGACACGCGGATTTATTGAGTCCGTGGTCTTTCATTGTCAAACTTTATTTTTTAGTCTTTATGGTCTTTGTTTGCATTGTTGTGCTTCTGTGGCTCTGTGGTGTTGCTTTTTGAGGTTCATTACGACAGCTGCCCTTTTATGCGGTATTGTTCTTTGGAATAATTACCAAAATCCCCTTCAAGTCTAGATTTATTATCAATCGAATCTTATAATTTATCAAAACTATCAATACTTTCTTAAAATTTAAAAACGTTTAACATTTACCCCATATCATTATTTTCGTGCATGAACAGTAACTTGTCCGTTACTGTTCATTAATAATAATGTGAACAGTAACATGAACAACATGCAACAATAAAAAAATTAAAATTTACACAAAATTATCCTTAATAATTTATTTATTAATTTGTATAAAAAAATATTTATAATTGACATTTATATTATAAATAAAAACAAAAATTATAAATATTTATTTATAGCAAATGTAGAGTATGTAGGAAAAAATAGAAGTAAAAAAATTGATTTATATCAAAAAAATTGAATTAATTGAATAGTAAAAAATAAATCTATCAATAAAAAAAAAAGTATGATACAAAAAATTTTAAGATTCATTTTATAGACAAATCCACCAAACTAACAAAATAAAAATACGTATATTTAAAAAGCAAATCTTTTTACTCTTCAGTTAATTTGAATTTTTTTATATAAGTCTAGTTTCTATTTTTATTTTCTTTTTATGTAATCTGTATTTGACATAAATGAAATGTATAATTTTTATTTTTATTTACAGGGTAAATATCAGTTACAAATATTTTTTTATACAAATTAATAACTAGAGTATTAGAGGTAATTTTGTTCAAATATTAAAATTTTTACTACTTTTTGCGTACTCTGCATTTGATATAAATGAATATATATAATTTTTATTTTAATTTATAAGGTAAATGCCAGTTATAAGTATTTTTTTATACAAATTAATAACTGAATTATTAAAAGTAATTTTATTCAAATATTATTTTTTTACTGTTATTTACTGTTCATGTTACTATTTACGATAATATTCATGAACAGTAATAGAAAAGTTACTGTATATTGACGAAAATAGTGGTTAAGGGGGTAAATGTTAAACAGTTTTAAACCTTAAGGGAATATTGATAATTTTAATAAATTATGGGATTCGATTAGCAATAAATTTAAATTTCGGAAGGGTTTTAGTAATTATCCCTTGTTCTTTACATCTCTGACAATTTCAGGCCGGAACAGAATAGTTTAAAAATGGAAGGATCGTTCTTCAAATATGGAAAAGCCCCAAATATTGGGCTGTCCACCTAAACGACCCAAATACAATTGGAACAACAAAATTTATATCATATAGAGAATATTTTAAAAATTCACTTTTTATAGAAAAAATTATTTAGATACAACAGTAACATTAAATTGTATAAATTGATCAACTCGCATCTTCAAAACAAACCAAATTAATATTTCAATTCAATTTTATCTAATTTTTTACTTCATAGGTGTATGCTTGCCCACAACATAGTGACAATAATTCCAAAGATAAAATTGAAGGTCTCAAATTTTAAACTAAAATATGGCTGTAAAAACTTTATACACTCTAAAAGATAATTTTCTTTATTTTAGAGAAAGCCTGGAACTACTTAAAATTTTTTTTGGAAGGAACTAGTCTCTTATGCTAGTCAACGTCTTGTTAATGCTTCATTTACTTTGGTTGATATACAATGTCACGAGGGCCTATATTTATTACATTTGGTTGGTATATAATATGAGGGGCTATTTTATTACATGAGGTCCGTTAGGTAGGAAATAGTCTCGTATGCTAGTCAACATCTTGCTAATGCTTCATTTGCTAGGAAATAGTCTCTTATGCTAGTCAACATCTTGTTAAGGCTTCATTTGCTTTGGTTGGTATACAATGTGCATGATGGCCTACTTCATTACATGAGTTCCCCCCCCTTTTTTTTTTTTTTTTCTATGCAATTACATGAAGGTCTATTATATTACATGAGATTCCTGTTTATCACCAAAGATGACAAACTGGGGATTTGAATTTCTGTCCTTTTGGCTCCAACAACCTTTGGCAAAGTTAAGTGGCCAACTGAGGTAAGCCAGTTGGTTATATAAGACTACATATTGTGTACATACGTTGTATTTTTAATATTTGTATAACAAGTCAATTAACATTAAAATAGAGAAATATGGCTCCTAATTTGTTTCATACTTTATCTATGAAATTTATTCTTTGACCTACAAATTATTCATGTTGCACTATTTTACTTAGTACAATAGTTGCATGTAATATTTTTGCATATGAAAATACATCTGGTGTTCAAAATCAAAGTTCTATATGTAACATTTCAAAGAACTTTAGAATATTATAACTATCATTGAATTCCTTGCCAATGAATTGTGAGCTACGCGAGAATCTTTTATCCTAGAATAAAAATCAAAGTCCAAATGGAAATGAGAATGCCAAAGGAATATTGGAATCAAACAACAAATTTCAAATGGTCAAAAGTATGTTTTATACCCCCTCAATTAAAAAAAAAAAAATCACTTTGGTTAAGATATAATTTTTTATTAATTATTATGTACAACTAATTTAATGTATCACTAAATATATAATTTTATATTTGTATCATTACCTTTTAATTTTGAGTATACATAATTATTATCCATAAAAATATCTTAAAATTTAATTTGAAAATGAACTCTTTTTTTGAGACAAGAAAAGTTTTCAAAATTGGTTTTTTTTTTTTTTTTTGGAGATGAAGAGATTATAAGTTTTATGCGGTCAACTCATGCCGAACTGAATAAAGTAAACCTTAACAATTTAGTTTAATTAATGACGTTCAGAAGACTATTCTACCAAATCAGTTGGAAAGACCAAAAAAAAAATTCTCAAAAAAATTTCCCACAGGATTGCGGTCTTTCATGGGATTATGTATTCCATAAATGTCATTTTTTTAATATATATTTTTGACTCAAAATATACAAAAAAAGAATATGTATATTCTTTACATAAATCAATACGAAAAGCCCTCTCAATAAATAGTTAAGCTTAGGTACTGTTAGGTTTTTGGTCTGACATTAATATGCCAAAAAAAAGGAAATTTTGAGTAGAAAAAAAAAGTTTGAAAAAGAGACAGAATCAAAGAGATTTTCATTATCATCGTAACTTACCAAATTTATAAGGACTCTGCCTCTTTTATAGTTTTTGTCTTCAATTTGTAATTGCCAAACTAACCATTTAAAGTTGTAAGTTTTGACATTTGGGTTCATGACAGGTACCTTTAATATTGTTTAATTGAACCCATTTAAAAAAATTTCTCAAGGTTTAGAGTTTGCCTAAATATTTAGACTCTTATTTAACACACACTTGTTGCCAAGTGTATCTGATTGAGTGTAGTACAATAATTAAGGAGAGTAGAAAAACAAGAGTTTTATATCTTTTAATGAGAGTAATGGGTGAATTTTATTTTTTTTTATACTTGTCACGTCAAAAAAATTAATATAATTAGTTACTAAAAGTATTATTATTTTTTGAATAAATATTTAAAAAATTTCTTTTGTAAAAGTACATACAACGTACTTATGGTATAAGGAATAACTGAATGGGAAAACAGAATTTCAATTAACAAATGATTTTATTATAGTTTTGATATAATATTCATAAGGAAAACAAAAGAAGTGGGCTATCAAGCTAAAATTTGGCCTCAAAACCCAAAATTTAACGATTGAAATCGAAGATTAAAAGCAAGAAGACAGAGAAAGGAAGAGTCTCAAAGAAAAAAGAATTTATGATAATTTTAACACTTCGTGAACTGCATTACTTTTTTCTTACATATTCGGAGGTCGTCGAAAGAAAAAAGATTTTATGCACCAACTAGAGAAATTCAAGCTTATGAAACTATAAGCATTGAGGAATTTGAGGAAAATTCATCACATCGATCGAAAATTCTTGTCCTCAAACTTCATCAATTTTTTTTTTATATTAATTTTAGTTAAAAAAAAATTAACAATTACATAAATGAGACAATTTCCTAAGTATAAAAAGTTAAGAAAATGAAACATCTAACTTGTCGCTCAAACTTCATTAGTCAACAACAGTATCTGGGAAGAGGAGTGATTAGAGGATTAAGACGGCAATTACATTTTCTCTTGAAAATTCCTGATCACATCACACGGACCCAAAGACATTACAAGACATCAAAATAACTACGACTAACCATTATCCAACAATGACTTCTTAGCATGCATAAAGAAACATCTGTAACTTAAACTATGGATGACGATGGTGGAAAATAAGGAGTATACAAATCCTACGAAATCAGAACTAAAACATCTGTAACGAAATAAGGAGTCAGTGCTTATCTTTTCTTTGGATTGGAAGTGATTACAGCAATACTCCCTCGTCCAAAAAAAATTTATTTTTGTGTAAAATTCTTATATTAATTTTATTAATAATAATGCATAATTCAAAATTAAATAATAATAAGGATAGAAATGGAAAGAGACTAACTTTCGCTGCTCACTCATTGCTGGGTTGTGGGAGTTTTCTTCTGTGCAGGGCCTCTCCTCTTTCTGCTGTAAGATTTCAGTATTTTGATTAGTTTAGCTTTATCTCTTTGAATTATTTCCGTTATTTCCTTAATGTTTGCTGGGAAACCAAAAAGTTAGGAACTTGTTATGAAATGGTGTTGACTTAAAAATCCTTTCTGTTGAAATTCATCCAAGATATTGTTGGGTATTTAATAAAAACTAAGTGTATGTTCTAATATAAACCCAATAGGTTATGCACCTTTGTAGTGGACCTATATGGGCAAGAGCTCATTAATTGGTTTTAACACTAATGTATCCCTATTTATATACTACATGGAGGTAGTATGGTAGGTATTCCAAATTAGATATCTAGGGTGTAATGCTTTAAATAATCGCATATACTATTGCTTAACTTTAAACCCTAATAATCTTGAAGCATTAGGTATTGAAAATTTGAAGAAATCTTTTTTTTTTTCAGGTTTTTTGAAAAAAAAAAAAAATCTGTGAACAGTGCCGAATAGTGAAACAGGGGTATTTTGGTCTTATTGAAATTTGACTTTTTACTCCGGTGACGGATCGAGGCAAAGGAAGAGTCCATCTCGTGCATCTTGACGAGAGGAATCCATTGGTGGTGTCGATTTTCTAATTTGGTGACCAGAAGATGGCGAAATCGGCATTTAAAGTCGCTGTAGCTAAAATTTTTCTTTTCAGATCCTGAAAAATCCAGACGGTTTTAGCTTGTAAAGTTACTTGAGTTGTGTTTTCCTTGTCAAGACGATCATTTTGAGAGGTCACAGGCTTTAATCGGAGCTCGGACAACAGAGAAACGGCGATTAAAATTTCGACGAAGCTTGGTGAAGAAGTTACTGTTCATCAGTTGACTGATTTCACTATTCATATGTTGACCGAGATTTACTGTTCATCAGTTGACTGTTTTGGTACTGTTCATCCATTGACCGTTGGGTACTGTTCATCCGTTGACCAAGTGCAGTTGACCAGAGTTGACTTTTTCAAAAAAATTTCGCTTATGAAATCAGGTGCACTAATTCAATTTTTTCTGTTTTTAAATTATTGAAAATGGAAAAACGCATACCAATTGAGATGGTCAAATTTCATACTTTTAGTGGGTCTGAATTTAATTCATGAGAGCAAAAGACTCAGTTTGGTTTAAAATATGAGAATATTTTTTATACTGTTTTGAGTATATTTGCTGACAGTACTGAGGAAGTTGATGAGTATCAATGGAACAAAGATGATGACTTTTGCAAAGACTATTTATTGAACTGTCTTTCAGACCGTCTTGCAGAAGTTTATAGCAAGTTTAAGACTGCTACAGAAATATAGAACAATTTAGATACTCAATTTAAGAAAGAGGAGGAATTGTCAAAAACACACTTTGTTGACAAATTCATGGATTTCAAATTCAATGAAAATATGGAAATCACTCCTCAAGTAACTGATTTATAAAATTTGAGATCTAAATTGACCAGTGAAAACATCATTGTTTGTGATCCTTTTCTGGTTGGTGCCATTATTTATAAATTACCAAATGCGTGGCATTCTTTCTTTCAAAATTGAGATGTATAAGAAGACAGTGCAGGTAGGACTGGATGATCTTAAACGGTTCATTAGAATCGAAGATGAGAATTGAACTAGGAATAACTTGAAGATGGTTAGATAGCAACAATTAGCTGCTAACGCGGTAACAAATCCCAAGAAATTTCCTAAGAAATCCAAATCATCCAAAAGTGAGTCTTAACAATTGGAGGCCAAAAAGCCTATCTTTAAGAAAAAGAAGGGCAAGTGCCACAATTGTGGGAAGTGAGGCTACTTTGCAGCAGATTGTAGGCAACCTAAAAATGACAAATCTGACACACCCAAGAAGGAAGCAAATATGCTAGTACAGAAAACTAAGCCTCAAAAATTTATTGCTATGGTGGGCAATAATGGAAATGCCAATACTTCTTCAGAATGGTAGTTAGATTCTGGGGCAACGTGCTATGTCTGCAAAAATAAAAAGTTACTTGATGATATTGTTGAGGCTAATGAAACTATTGCTGTGGCTAGTGGGGCAGCGGAGATGGTGACTTACACTAGTACTACAAATATGAGCCTTTTTTCAGTGAGTGACGTAAAAGTCGAGTTGACAAAAGCATTTAACATGTCCGATCTTGGTGTGGTAGACACCATTCTTGGTATAAAAGTAAGTTTTACAGAGCAAGATATTACTCTTAGCCAAACTCACTACATTGAAAAATTACTTTCTACATGGGGATACAGTGAAGGTAAAGTGGCTGAGACACCGTATGATCCTAATAAACCGCTGAGCCCCAATGAGGGAGTTAGCGTGAATCAGTTAGATTATTCTAAATTGATTGGTAGTCTCATGTATGCGATGACATGCACTAGGCCAGACATAGCATTTTCTGTGGGCATGCTGAGTCGTTTCACTAGTAATCTCGGCCTTGAGCATTGGAATGCCCTCACGAGACTTATGCCATATTTGAAGGGTACTTTTAATTATGTTCTATGTTATAGTGGCCATCCTCCTATCTTGGAAGAATTTTCTTATGCATCTTGGTGCTCAGAATTAGGAGACAGTAAATCTACCAGTGGTTATATTTTCACATTGGGTGGAGCAGCTGTTGCGTGAAAATCCAAGAGACAGACTTATATTACTTTGTCCTCTATGGAATCGGAACTTTCTGCTCTAGCTTCCGCAGAAGGAGAAGCAGAGTGGATAAGAGAACTGATCCTGGATATTCCACTAACCTATTTAAAGATTAATTCTTTAAGTATGTTCTGTGATAATCAAGCTATAGTTTTGGTAGTGAAAAACTCACTCTTTAATAGTAAGAGGAGACATATTAGACTGAAACATGCCCTACTGAATTATCTCATAGAACATGGTATTATCACTTTAGTCGATGTGAGATCGAAGGATAATATGACTGATGCTCTCACAAAGGGACTGAACAAACATCGAATATTCAAAATTGTGGGGGAAATGGGGTTAAAGACTATATAGATATGTCTTAACCTACATTTATGTTATTTTGAATTTTTCGAATCTCCCTTTGTTGGCTAAGATAAGCACTTGATAATGTTTCGACGATATTTATGGTTGTCAATATATCATTCCACATTTGATGATATATCCTTTTTGGGTCAGTTATCTCATTTCACATATGATGAAGTAATTTTACTCATTTTGGATATTCTGTTTAGAGCGGTGGTATCATTCCATATCTAATGATGCTGCTTACCTGAATTTGGACTTGACAGATGTAACATTCCATATAGAAACATGAAATGGTTCTTTTGAAAAGAAACTGTTTAGGTTTTATTCTTATAAAGAAACTAGACATTGATGCTTATTGGTATGTGACATTGATGCATATTGTTATTGACATTGATGATTATTGTTATTGATATTGATGCATATTGACATTGATATATATTTATTTTCAGTCATTGTGGTATTGTGTTAAATTCTTTTGGTAGAACTAGACACTTTAGTTTGTTACACAAATGATTGGATTTACATGAAATTCATATTTGGTAACTTGCAGAAAATGACGGAAATGGAGGAGTTGATTCCAACTGGGATCCTAAAGGGGATGATCTACTTGATGGATAATTTCTCCAGAGCTCTGCACTGTGGGAAACTATTATTTTCTTTGAAGTTGAATAAATAGTTCACTTACATATGAAATTGCCCATTTAGTTTGAGTTTAGAATATTTCTAAAACTCTTGTGTTCAAAGTTTAGAGATTTTCTAAAACTTTGATTTGATTCACTTATGAGTAAGACCTATTGATTGTATTTGGTTGAGTTTAGATTGTTTCTAAAACTCATAATTATGCTTAAAGAATTCATATTTTTGAGTAATGAATCTTTTTGTGCTATGAATGATTCAATATTCTATTTTTGAATATTACATTATCTATTGTGCTATATGTAGAACATAAGAGGAGATTGTCGGATATTTAATATAACCCAAGTGTATGTTCTAATATAAGCCCAATAGGTAATGCACCTTTGTAGTGGGCCTATATGGGCAAGAGTTCATTAATTGGTTTTAACCCTAGTGTATCCCTATTTATATGCTAGCTGAAGGCAGCATGCTTGTTAGGTATTTCAAATTAGATACCTAGGGTGTAATGTTTCAAACAAGCATATACTATTGCTTGACTTTAAACACTAACAGATATGGCATTGGTTTTTAATTAAGCTTAATGTGTGTGTTTTGTGAACTAGTTTTGAATTCTGCAACGTTTCATCTTTATGTCATCAGGGATGTTGTTGAAGAGTTGAAGGAAGTGGGGTCTGAATCCATAAAAGTGATCCCATATTTTCCTTCATCCTGAATTGGGATTTTGTCATTTCTTTCTTGAATTGGTTCTAAATTTTGATCATACTATTGTTGATGTTTGTATTCTTGGGGAAAGCCCTGTAATCTGCAAAGTCTGTTAAAGGAAAGGCACAATTTTTCCTTAAGGTATTTTATGAGGGTTCTTGTTTCTTCTGCGTTTATAGGGAATTGAGATAGAGAAGTTTTTCAGCGTTGTGCTTGGTGGATATTTTAGCCCTACGAAGAGAAGTTGCAATCTTTACATTCTTTCTACTTTCTCAATCTGTAAAGACAACCATTCAGGATTACAGTTACTTAGGAATCTTTATATTACCTTTCATGGCTTTGTAGCCGGTTTGGACTTGAATGTAGTTGTAACTTCATCTTCCTTTAGATGAACTAAGTGTAGTTGAATTAAACTAAGTATCATAGTATCCTATTGGATTTATAATTTGTAATTTAATAATTCTATTAGATTTAGAATTATTAATCATATTGGGTTTTGGTTTGGTAGTTACCAAATCCAATAGGTATATGGTGTAGTTGAGTCCTATAAATAGGACATGTTATTCATGATTTTAAAATACAGAGAGATACAGATAAATAAAAGAAAAGAACAGATTTGATTAAGAGCGTGGGCCATCTAGCTCCTTGTTTTGTTGTTAGCCGAAGTTTTTTTTTGTGACTTGCACTTGTTTTGTCCATTTGTGCATGTGAGTGTTTTGGAGTTGACCGAAGTTAGCCATTCATCAATTTTCCTTGTTTTGCTTCTTTGGCCTATTTACTTTCAACAATTCAAGAAAATTTGTTGCTTGCATAGGTCACCGGATTTTGTGTCTTTTTTGGGATTTATTGATTTTTGATCCCCAACACTAAGCCATTCATCTTTAAGTGTTTATTTGAAGCTTGCATGACTTACTTTAAAGGAAAATAAAAGTAATGTAACTTTATGGTTTTCTTGGAATGTACAATTAGACTAGTTGCATTGTGTAGCATATGTTAAAGTCTTGTCTACAATGCTATTGCCATGCTGTTATAGCCTTGAGTTTTTCGACAGCTTATGGTTTCTATGTGATGAGTAAGTTCGCTTTATGTTGAATTTTTAAACTCCAATGCCTTGTGTTTTTAAGTTTATTTGTTTGTTTAAGTAGTAATCTTTAAGATGTTTTCAATTCTATACGTTGCTCAGTTTGTAGAAATCTGAATTATTCCTTGAAATGCAATTTTGCTGTTGTGATTGTCTGGACTGGGTGTTATTCACTTGAGTTCGAATTTCATTCCATGGTGGTGTACTGCAGCTCTCTCTCAATTCCTAAAGCATTATGTTCAATTTTTGAACACCCATGTTTTTTTTGTTAAATTCAAGTTTATTTTTTTCTTTATCTCTATAAGATGTTTTGAATTCTATAGATTAATTGGTTTGTGGAAATCTAATTTACTCCTAGAAATGCAATTTCACCGCAGTGATCGTTTGAACTGGGTGTTAGTCACTTGGGTTCCAATTTCATTCCATGGTGCTGTACTGCAGCTCTCACTCGATTTGTAAGGCGATTGCCAACTCTTGGAGACTATTATCAAAGCCTATTTCAGCAGCCTGCAATTCTTCCTGCAGGAGTTATTACGGTGAAACTGATGATGATTGTGTTGGAGATTTTGGCAGCTGAGGTAAATGATTATCAAGAGAAATGAGCAAAAACTAGAGGCAATGTACTGAATAAAATGCTTGCTGTGTTTTTATTTGACTTGCAACTGCAGAATACAAAACAGAGCATGTTCTTATATAAACATGCATACAACGGTTTTCAAACTAATATGAGATAAAGTAGTTAAATTATTGAAAGCAGTAAACAACTACTCCTAAAGACTCGGTAAAACTCAAACCGCGCCATCGACTTATTCTACTCTTCCAAAATTTGAATCACCTCTCAACACTCCCTTGATTCAAATTAGTGACTCCCATTCTTCTTCCGAAGTTGCGGTGCTTTTGACCGATAGTGACTTGGTCAAAACATCCGCAACTTGTTCTTCACTGCAATCGTTTCTAACTTGATTTCCCGCCGCAACAAGCTCCTTATGAAGTGATGCTTGATTTCTATGTGTTTGCTCCTCCCATGATACATTGGATTCTTTGCCATAGCTATTGCATAATAATCGTCACATTTTATCTTTATTGGTGCCGATTGAGATTTTCTCAAATTTGTTAAAATCTTCTTAATCCAAAGCCCCGATACGCATGCAGCCTCCCAATGCCATGTACTCACTTTCACACGAAGACAATGCCACGCTATTTTGTTTCTTGGAACCCCAAGTTATCATACTGAACTAAGATCAAATAAGGTCCATGGTACTCTTTCGGTCATCCAATGAGCTCGCCTAATCACCGTCCCGAGTATCCCATCAATCAAATCGGTAGCTTGGGTATACCATATTCGTAGTTCATCGTGCCTGCTACATACCTCAAAATCCTTTTGGCTGCTCCTAGGTGTTGCTTGTTGGGTTTGTGCATAAATCTTGATATCATACTAACAGAGAAGGCAAGGTCTGGCCTTGTGTGAGCTAAATACATTAGACTCCCCACCATGCTTCTGTATTGTTTCCCATCAACTTGTTCTGCTCCATCATCTTCTTTGAGCTTCTCATTCATATTCATTGGAGTTTCTACAGTTCTGCAATTCAACATACTTGTCTTTTTGAGTAACTCAAGTGCATATCTTCTTTGTGATAGAAATATCCCATCCTCTTCTTGCTAAACTTCTAGTCCCAAAAAATACTTCAGCACTCCCAAATCAGTCATTTCAAACTTCTTCATCATTTGTTTTTTGAATTCTGCAACTAGGGATTAAGAGGAACCAGTGTATATGATGTCATCTACATACAGGCATACAATCAAGCATTCCTTTTGAGCTGTTGCTTTCACATACAAGGTGGGTTCATTGTCACTCCTTTTGAATCCACATTGTATAAAGTATGCATCTATCTTCGTATACCAAGTTCTTGGGGCTTGTTTCAGCCCATACAGAGCTTTTCTAAGTCTATACACTTTATGTTCTTCTCCTGAGATGACAAAACCTTGAGGTCGCTTCTACGATACTTCTTCTAACAAATCTCCATTTAGGAAAGCAGATTTGACATCAAATTGATATATCTTCCATTTCGGTTAGGCAACCGGTGATATCACAATTCTAATGGTTTCAACCAGCTCTGGAGAAAATGTTTCTTCTACATCAACTCCTTCCACTTGACTGTACCCCTTTGCCACAAGTCTTGCTTTATTCTTTAGTTTGCTCCCATTAGCTTGATATTTCGTCTTAAATATCCACTTTAGGCCAATAGCTTGCTTTTCTTCTGGTAAATCAACTAGCTCCCAAGTCTGATTTCTGTTAATTGCATTGATCTCCTCCAGCATAGCTTTTTTCCACTCTTCCTTATCACACGCTTCTTCATACCTGGTAGGATCACCAGCATATAATGCAAATGTGCATCTAGCATATATATCAGCTAGAGATCTCATATTTCTGGCAGGAGAAGTATCTGGGCTAGTTTTTGCACTACTAGACATTCTTTCTAACTCGTTACCCGAGCCACTCCTGTTGGTTGGTGTTGATGTTGTTCCACTAGTATCTTCTTGGGCTAATGCTTCGTGTTCTGCTGGCTGGTCTTCAAAGTTCATATCTCTAGACCATTTCTCCCCTATTTTTTCCCAATTCCAGCTTTCCTCCTCATTGAACCTTACATTTCTACTGACTATGATCTTTCCACTTTCTGGATTATATAGTCTCAGATGCTTTTGATCGAGATGAGTATCCCACAAATATGCATTTTATAGATTTTTCTTCTAATTTATGCCTCAAGTGTGGATGAATAAAAACATATGCAATGCAACCAAATATTTTTAAATCTTTGAAGAGGGTTTAGTACCATACCAAGCTTCAAAAGGGTCCGATTTTGAACAAATCGTTGGTGATAGGTTGAGTAAATATATTGCAAGAGTGATGACACGCCCAAAAAGTGTCGGGTAGTTTTTGGCTTTTAGAAGACTTCTCGCCATTTCAACTATTGTTCTGTTCTTCCTCTGCGATCCCGCTTTGCTCGAGTAAAAGGAGTCGTAAGTTCCCTTTGGGTTCCTTCATTTTGATGAAGTTGTCAAACTCCTTAGAGTTGAATTCTCCTCTCGTCTGCTCTTAACACTTTCACTTTTTCCCACTTTCAACTTCAACCATGGCCTTAAATATCTTGAACTTCTCAAATACTTGATTTGTGACTTAAGAAATAGGCCCAAATTTCATCCTACTATAATCATCAATGAACAAAGAAAAATATTTGCTTCCACCGAGAGAGTTTGTTCTCATAGACCACATATATCGCCTACTACCACCCAAAACCCCTTCTCGCTCTCCATGCTTCACCACTAGGGAATGGTTTTTGCTTGTTTCCCATAGATGCACCCTCACAGATGATATTTCCTGACCGATCTCAGAAGTCCTTCCACCATATTCTTTTCTTTCAAGAGCTTTAAACTACCACATTAAGATGACCATACCGTGATGCCACCTTCTTGATGAATTTTCTTCCTTGACAACCAATCCCAGCTTCTTCCAATTCTTTAAACTTTAATGGAAACATGCAATTGTTCATCATTTTCACTCGACAATGATCAAACCATCCTTTTTCTTTGACTGCACACATGCAATCTTCAAAGATCACAACATATTCTCCTTTAACCACCGACCAACACTAACAAGTTATGAGCCAATTCGGTGCATATAGAACATTACTAATACACTTGACTTTGCCTTGACCAACTGCATACCATCGCTCCCTTGCCTTCCACTGCAATTTCCTATTATTACCAAGGGTATCTCCTTTTATGACCCTCATTCAAGTCTTTGAATAGCTTGTCCTCTCGACATGTGACTGAGCAAATGCATCACAATATACTGTATACAATTCTTCCTTTCATTAGCTTTCTTTGCCATAAACAAGTATTCTTCTCTCTCGCTTCCGCTTCCCATCTTCAAAGAAACTCACTTGAGTTTCTTGCTCTCTACATCTCTAGCAAAATGACCCACTTTGTTGTAGTTATAGCATCTTCTAGGTTCACCTTGCCCAGCTTCTCCTCCCGCTCTCTTCCTCTTGCATTACTACTCTTCCTCTAAAATTCCTCGATCCGAACTCCCGCATTGCATTGGTGGATCCACTTGAAAAGCCTTTTCATCGCCTCTTTCGGTTGACTGCTCAACCTATCCTCATGAGCCATCAACGATCCCATCAAAGCATCAAAGGACAACTTAGTTAAATCCTTTGATTCTTCAATGGTCGCTACCACATGATCAAATTGTTGAGGTAAGCTCCTCGTAATTTTGATACGACCGCTGCTTCAACAATTGTCTCCCATACGCTTTTCATTTGATTGATAATGACTTTTGAACGTGTCATATAATTTTGTACCTTCTCACCATTCTCCATTTGTAGTGTCTCAAATTGTCTTACGAGAGATTAAAGTCTCACTGCTTTGATCCGATCCGCACTTGAAATTCTTCCATTAACGTATCCCATGCCCACTTTGTCGTCAGGCATCCGATATCCTCGCAAAAACTGTCTCATCCATTCCTTGTTGAATGAAGAATGCAGCCTTGGCATCCTTCTTACTGCTTCTCCTCGCTTGGCTTCATCTCTTTCATCCTTAGCAAAACCAGACTCCACCACTTCCCATAACTCCTGTGAACGGAAAAGAGTCTTCATCTTTATGCGCCATACATCATAGTTGTCTCCTTTGAAAACTGGTATCATGGAAGATTGTCCATTTCCTCCTGTCATTGACATGATCAGATGCCACTTTAACCTGGCGCTCTGATACCACAATGTTGGAGATTTTGGCAGCTGAGGTAAATGATTATCAAGAGAAATGAGCAAAAACGAGAGGCAATATACTAAATAAAATGCTTGCTGTGTTTTTATTTGACTTGCAACTGCAGAATACAAAACAGAGCATGTTCTTATATAAACATACATACAACAGTTTTCAAACTAATATGAGATAAAGTAGCTAAATTATTGAAAGCAGTAAACAACTACTCCTAAAGACTCGGTAAAACTCAAACTGCCAGTTACTGACTTATTCTACTCTTCCAAAAATTTCGAATCACCTCTCAACAGATTGGTTGTCATTTTAACTTCTTCAGGAGGTCATTCGTATCTACTCCTCCCCATCTGAAATATTCAAGTAATGATAATCAAGGGCCATTGAACACAACATTACCTCCACTCAATTGAGGGCTTTCTTATTTGCGTGCTGCAGTGTTTTGGGAACCCAAAAAACCCCTGACCTTTGAAGATTTTCACATGCCTCGCCCAAAAGCTAATGAAATCCTTATCAAGACCAACGGTAGTCATTCAGTTTCCACCTTTAACATCTATCCAAAATTTACTTATTAAAATTGAAGAGGTCCATCTCAATTAGGAGATAATCAAACTGGAAACAGAATTACAATGATGTAGAAATGATTTCCGAATGTAAATGTGAAATGTGATCCACTTGATATGGAGTTTTTCATACATGGTAATCCTCTGTTTGTGCGTACACTAACTTGGGTTCTCTTGCATGTAGAAATACATGGTGAAGTGATTCAAAGAAGCCTTTATGCCTATGTACATATGGCAGACAGTGGGATGTTAGAATTGCTGATGATAGTTACACTCTTGCTTATGTTTTCATGGTTATAGTCATGTTAAACTGTTGACAATTCATAAATATCCATTACCTATTTGTGAAAGTGTGCTTTGGTTGAATTGATTGGTGCAGCCTGTGGAGAATGCCACTCAGATTTGCATGTAATAAAAGGTGAACTTCCGTTTTCAAGCCCTTGTGTTCAAGGGCATGAGATATCAGGTGAGGTGGTTGAACATGGCGTGCTCACCGACTCAAAAATCATTGAAAGGTCTAAGATTTAACCTTTTATTCATCTTTGATGACAGGTTATTGTAGCCAATAATGTGCTACTTCTTTCGTAATGATTCTGTTTGGATTTTACTTCTAGATTCCCTATTGGAGCGTAAGTTGTTGGAGCTTTCTTAATGCCTTGTGGAAGTTGTTTCTGTTGCTCTAAGGTTGGTAACGTTGATAGTCCATTTCTTGGTCTTGAATGCCATGTTGGTCGTCTTAGAATCTTATACTGCTTATGAGCAAATCAAGAAAATATTATGATGTCAGATTTTTGGATGGAAACAGGGTCAAGATGATTTGTGTGAATCATTCTTTGCTTATAACCGAGCAAAAGGAACACTTTATGATGGTGAAACGAAGCTGTTTCTCCGTAGCAATGGTATCTAATTATTGCTTGTTTGTTGGCTTTGAAAATGGTTTGCTTAATTCACCAGTTGATTAAGTGGTTTTGTTTATAAAGGTATTATTAGTCTTTTTTTTTTGGGAAACTTTTGTTACCACAAGTTTAACTTTAGTTGTAAACTGAAATCTGGCTGTCTTTTTGGAATAATGTAATAAAATGCTACTAAAATCACAGTATTTCTGCAACCCCAGATAACATGTATTAAAGCTTCACATTAAATATAACCTTCTTTTTTTTTCCCGGGGTGGCGTCTTAAAGTTTGAATGAATTTTGCTGCTCAATTTTGGAGATGGTTTGTATTTTACTTTTAACATCTCCTGTACATATACTGCATTTCATATCTTTTTTCTGACGCTTGTTTTCTATGACTTCTGTTTCTCTCAAACATGGATTTTGAGTTGTTAGTCTTGCCTGTGAGCATTATATATATTGGTTCCAGATGCTAGGGAAATATCAATGTGCATAAATTTGGAAGAAATGTGTTTAATTTGATGACTGTGTGCTTGCTCTTGTAAACAAAAAGAAACGTAATTGAGTTTAAATTAGACGAAACAAAGTATGCACCTCTTCCTTTTGCTTCAAATGCCTAAATTAATAATTTAATTTGTTTTTGCTTAGCGATAGTAAGGATGAAATTTTCACTTGTAAATCATTTTGTTACCTCTACATAATGATTTTCAGCAGTAGAGGAGCTGGGCTACATTGTCTCCACCTACATCCTATTTTCTGCATCTGGTGATATTTTTCAACAAATATTCCATGCATCCGCTTTACCATGTACGATTGTGCAGTCAAAGACAATTAGAGGAGACAACTTATGATGTATCCCACATTGGTTCCGTAGAATGGTCGTGGGTGTTATATGAATGGGTTCGCAACCTTTCTTTATGAGCTAGCTTTTAAAGAAGCGATGTCGATTCATGTCATTTGGTGCGAGCCATTCTGCTGCGAGGGTCGATCGAAAGGACCATGTCGATTCTCTGCACGACGAGTTCTAAAAGTCGATGTCATGTTCTGCGAGGACGTGCAGTCTAAAGGGGTCAGTCATGATGTATCCCACATCGGTTCCGTAGGATGGTCTTGGGTGTTATATGAATGGGTTCGAAACCCTCCCCTTACGAGCTAGCTTTTAAGGCGGAGTTAGGCGGGTTCATGTCAACTTATGATTTAGGGCGGACAACCTATTTACATAATGGGAGAGCAGGAAAAAAAATTATGTGATTAAAAAATTATGTGATTGATTGTCTTTCTACACTAAAAATAAGGATATATCGGATGTATGCAATATGTATTCTCTTCCAACCATTTCATATGCCTGTGCTAGGGATTGTTGTCTTGTGCTTTTACTTGATTTGGCTATCTTACAACTAATGTTGTTTACAAAATTATTTTTGTAATATTTAAATTAGTCATTGTTATTAAAAGAAATTATTTCTGACGCTTTGTATCATGTCTAATGACACTACAATTTCCAAGATTGTTATTGATTCTTAATTAAAATTTACTTTTATTTTTATTTTATTTCACTTATGCAAATTGTATTGATTTATTCACATAGAAATCAGTATAAAAATTGAAGGGACATTGATGCAGCACAAGCGTGCGTTCAAGTTGAACAGATCTTATTAACTTGTTTAGGCTTTAGGAAGGTAGAAATCTATAGGTTTTCCTATTTGAAAGAAGACTTAAAAACTGAAATCAATAAATAAAATGTAAAAAAAAAAAAAAAAAACGAGATTAATATCTAGAAATCACTCTTAGAACCCTTCGGTGTCACATTTAAGACAAAGTTGCATCACACAACCTCTGAAAAAGAAAAATAGTCTTCTGAAATTTAATTGAACTCAAAACTATGAATTTCTCCACTTTAAGAGGTACATTATTTATAGACTACAAGACTGAAAACAATTTAGATTAGGATTTCTAATTTATAGTAAGATTGAGCTTAAATCCAATTCTCAATAGGATTTAGCTTCTTAATTAGACTTTAAGAAATTCTTTACCTAACTAGACTCATCTTTCCAAAATTAAAACTTAACAAAAACAAAGACTCAATAGGATTTTTATGGGTTGCATTTGTATGTTCACGTCAACCATTTGTTTTGGTTGTATTAGACCAGAATACATGAACTGTATGGGAGGTCTTGCAGAGTACTGTGTAGTGCCAGCACATGGATTGGTTGTCCTACCTAATTCGTTACCATTTACAGAGTCTGCTATTCTTGGGTGTGCAGCTTTTACTGCCTATGGAGCCATGGCTCATGCTGCCCAGGTGTGTCCTGGTGATGCCATTGCTGTGATTGGCATAAAGGGTGTTGGCTCAAGGTATAAACTCCAACTCCCAGGCTAATTCTGTCTTCTTTATCTTTGACCATTTCCTCTGATTTTTTTTAATATTATATAAATTTTGTTTACTTCTAATAACAGCTTTGGTTACAAAATTAGATGGTAAGTTGACTTGTCCTAAGAGGACAGGTATTAGCTTAGTTATATACACCATAAAAGACATAATGGTCTACAGTAACTTGTAGAAATTTTATATGAAGATGGTTTCTGCATTAGGAGATCAACTAATGACTCTATCATTGAAATGAAGAAATTGTAGACTTTTATTTATTTACGCTTGATGATCTTTGCTGCTAACTAGCAAAATTGCACAGTTGTTTGCAGATAGCATTTGGGGCTTCTGAGATTATTGCTGTGGATGTCCAAGATGATAAATTGCAGAAAGCACTAACATTTGGAGCCACTTACACCATTAATGCACGTAATGTAGATGCTGCCAAAATAATTAAGTAATTACTTCTTCTCTTCAGCATTAGATTCAAAGATAAATATTCAATATCCCACAGAAATTGAAAGATTAATGAAACAGTACTCTTATATAGGTTGTTATAGGCTTTGTATTGCAGCCTTTTTAGCTGTGATCTCATTTCTCATCATGGATATGCACAGTGAACTTTTCAAAGAGCAAAAGTGAAAACTTGGAAATAGCTGTGGAAACTTCTACCATAGCCTGTTTGTCATGAAAAATAAATGAAAAAGGGAAAATGGTTAAAGCTGGAAAATGTTAGATGTAAGGCCATGTATACTGCTGAAGATTGCTCTTTTAGTACTGCTTGGATAATGTTGCAAGGATCTTGATTAATCTTTTCTTCTGTGTTTAGTATTGTGTGTTAGCAAAGGGAGTCTGTTTAGGATTGGTGTAAAATTGAACTGAGTTTTCTTGGTGCAAAAGCGCATACTTGTCATGGTTTATTGGCTTCAACTTCTACACTACACTTGATTAAATGTTAATTTTGGCAGGAAATTACTGGAGGAATGGGTGTGGATGTTGCTGTGGAAGCCTTGGGGAGACCACAAACATTTAATCAATGTGTTCAGAGTGTTTGATATGGAGGAAAAGCTGTAGTGATTGGCTTTACACTCTTGGGAGCAAAAGGGGAGGTGGATATAAACCGTTTGGTTCGTAGACAGGTGGGTGATTTTCGTCTAAAAATTACCATTTTCTGTTCTATTTATCTCGTGTACCTTTTCATCAGCCATTCTGATTCCGAATTGCTGCTTTCAGTTACCAGTTTACTTTGAGAATTTTGTGTGTGTTTGGTGATGCAATTTCGTTCTTGATTTTTGCTTCATTATCTTGATTTCTGGTTGTGATACGATTGCTTATTGTAGCCTGAAATTCTTCTCTATATCCTCATGTTGCAGATAAAAGGAGTAGGATCTTTTGGAAGCAGGACGAGGCAAGATTTGCCCAGGTTGATTAAACTAGCAGAAAGTGTCATTTTCAATCTCGAAGCAGCAGTCACCAGAAAATGCAAATTCGAAGAGGCTAATCAAGCATACTAAGACCTTGATAAAGGAAGCATAGTTGGACGTGCAGTTGTTGAGATCATGTAGTTTTTTTGAATGTAAAATAAGCAAGGTTTTCTTCCCATTTCACAATGACAGAAATTTCTCGTCTATGAAAATGGGATTGTGTTGTATAGAAAATTATTATAACCTGGCAAAGGGAACACATTATGATGGTGAAGCACTGCTGTTTCTCCGCAGCAATGGTAGCCACTTGTTGCTTGTTTGTAGGCTTTGAAAATGGTTTGCTGAATTCTCCTATTATGTGATTTTGTTCATGTGCAGTATTATTAGGGGCTGTGTGCGTGCGTATTTTTGAAGCTTTTGTTTCATCAAGCTTATTTTAGTTGTAAACTAAAATCTGATTGCATCTCAAGAATAACGTAACAAAATGCTATTAAAATTAAAGTGATTCTGCAACACACTAAATATTACTCCCTCCCTCCCTCCCCAAACAACACCCGCCCGCTCCCCCTCCCCACCACTAAAAAAAAAAAAATTACTGAACTCCTAAGAAGGGACCAAGAGGGAGGGAGTATAAAGTCCCATTCGAGAAGTCTGGACCAAGGGGGAGGGAGGGAGGAAGGAAGGACGAAGCCACATTTTGAGGGGTGAGACTTTCACAAAGAGGAAGAGAGAAAGACAAAATCACACTCAAGGGATGGACGGAGGGAAATGGATGACAAAATGGGCATTCGAACCCTTATTCTCTTGACCCCAACACATGTTGGATAATTGTTGGGGTAATGCCCAAAGACTTGCTTTTAACTATGATTTGTTTTCTCCATCGATCTCAACATCTCTTGTACCAAAATAGAATTCATATCTTTATTGTGGCATTTGTTTTTCTTTGACTTCTGTTTTCTCTCGAACATGGATTTTGAGTTGTTTGTTTTGCATGTATAAAGGTTTTGTATGGATTGCATTTCAAAATGTATTTTTACACTTTTTCATATAAAGATTGTGATGAATTGCATTTTAAAACTTATTTTTACACTTTTCAAAATAAAAATTATGAAATAGAAATAGTCTTAAAAATTGTACTCTCCATCTCAAAAAAAAAAAAAAGAAGGTCTACTTTAAATTAGGTAGAATTTTCTTATAGTTATTAAATACAACATATTTAATTCATTATTAATTGTATAATTTTATATTTTTATCCTTAATTTTTTTATTATAAACATACATAATTATTCTTAGTAAAAATAGTTTAGAAATTTAGTTTAAAATTAGACTTTTTTTTGGGCATTAAAAAAAGTTTTAAAAGTGATTTTTTTAAAAAAATAAAAAATAAAGAGAGTATTAGAAAGTGGATGAATATATTTTGGAATATAATCTAAACACACCCTTAAATGAATATGTTCTAAAGGAAGGTAATAAAACAATAACATGAGTATGCCTTTCTTTCATTACTTAGAGAAATAGTCTAAGATAAAAATTTCATTGATGATTTTAGATGAAATAAATAAATGAAAATTTTTTCTAGGGTAAATAATATTTATTTTTCTTGAAATTTGGTTTATTACCAATTACCCTCTAAAATTTATAAATACTACAATTTTCTATTTTGATCATCTAAAAGTCAAATTTTCTTTGCATAATTCATAAAATGACCAAAAAAATAGACAAAAATAGAATTTAATTCGCATGTTTCATATTAAATTTGTATTATAATACTAGTTTTGCTTGTGCTTAATTCAATGATATAAACATAGAAAAGGTCGCGAGAATGAGTCCATGTATTGAAGTTTGTCTACATTAATAGCCATAAATAATACAAACTTCAGGACCGGCAAATACTTCGTAATCAGTAAGAAATTGACCCATGAATTAATTCACTGAATTTTTCTAAATTCAAGACGGGAACATATGGAACAAGTACAAGATGCTCCATTGGGGGTAGTCAAGTCGATGTAGCGAGTAAGCTTGTAACCGTAAGGTTACAAGTTTAAATCCCTCTACTAACATTTTTTTTGTTGAGCCCGTTGAACAGGACTTGTCCAATGCGCCAGTGTAATTTTCTTCTCTCATGAGGATTTACGGACTATTCTACAGGAATAGGTTTACTCAGTATGCACCATTGAATAATAGCTGCGATCTCTTGTCAACAAAAGTAAAAGATGCATTGGAAATTCTTATTGTGAGTCCTTTTCAGACGTGAAAATTCTTAGCACTAATTTTCTGGAGTTGACCATTTTGCTTAATTGAGCTTCGTAGGTATCTTTACTTGTTCCAACGTTGAAAATTGAAACCTAAAAAGACAATTACTGGTTTTGTGTTGACCATATTCATGGTTGTCTTTGTTGTTGAAATTGATGACAAATCGGCAAAATGCATGCATGGCAAATTACGGAAACTGCATTTCAATGATATTCAAACACGCATATTGACAGTTGACTCAGAATTTAAGTACTCTCCATTCTCCAATCATATTAATAGTAATAATATATGATCTAAATTTAAAAAATTATACTTTATCCATCCTAGAAAAAAGTTTGTTTTCAAAGTCTTTTTTTTAGTCCCAAAAAACGAACCCAGTTTTAAAATGAAATTATTCTAGTATCTTTATGAATAATAATTATGTATGATCATAATTAAAAAGTAAGTATAAAAATATAAAATTATGCATTAAATCATGCACTTATTTAAGGTATGATATTTCATAACTAAACACAAATGTTGCACTTAACTCAAACTGAACTTTTTTCATTTGGAATGAAAGACTACATTTAATAGTGTATTAATAGAATTATAACTTATAATCAAAAAATTTTGTATCTAATCAAAAATATTTTTTTTCGTTGTCCTAGATGTTCGGGAGAGAGATAGGGGATTGGTAACAATAATGTTTCCTCTGTTTTTATTTTTATTTTTTGCCAAATAACAATAATGTTTCCCTAGAAAGTAAGTAGTTAACTACTTTCATCTATCTTAATCCACTATAATTGAGTATAATTCAAAGATTAAGAGTTTTTTTTCCTCGTCTTTAAACCAAAGTTCAAATATCACTTTTTCCTCCTTGGCCAAAAAAAAAAAAAAAGAAAGAGGTCACTCTAGTTTCATCCATAATTATGAAGTTTCAATTTTAAGCTTCAGCAAAGATCATCATCATTGCCCCCATTGAACTTTTCCTTCTTCAAATGCGTGACCTAACTAGCTTTACAATATCTTAGGAAACAAGCATGGAACCTCGATCACCCTCAGTAATGTTCATATGGACATGGAGCCCTTTTAGTTTACAGTTTATTCTTCTGCCAAAAAAAAAAAAAAAAAATCTCTTTTGGCTATTTAATCTTGCCTTTCATAGTCCAAGAAACCTACTTTGAAAATTTTTATTTGATTTCCTTTCCATAAGTATAAAAACTTTTCAACACGCAACAATTTTGTGTAACTTTTATCAATATTTTGTGCAAATGCATTGACCTAAATTTATTCTCATAGTCTTGAAAACGATGACAATACTATTCAGACTATTTTAATTACTAAGATCAACTAATCCTGCATTCAACTATATTTATTTTGACTCAATTATTCGAGACAATTTATTCAATCAATGTTGTCCACAAATGAAACCGTTTGATAAATGTAAAAAAAAAAAATATTGCTCTCAAAATTAATAAATTTTAACTAAAACAAATCATACAAACAATATTTTTTAGGGTAAGTTACATCTCTCTTGAGTTTGGCTTTATTACCTATTAACCTCTGAAATTTAGAAATATTACAACTTCTCCCTTTAATCATTTAAAAGTTAGTTTTTCGTTATAAAATTTATGAATTTACTGAAAAAGTAGGCAAAAATATGAGTCCAAAGTGTTCTCAAAATAAATAGAAAATGAATTAAAGGCATGTTCTCAAATAAATTTTTAACCCGAAAAAAAAAATCATACAAACAATAATTTTAGGATAAATTACATCTATCTTTCATGATATTTAGTTTTATTATCAATTACCTCCTTGATGTTTAGAAATATTATAGTCTATTCTTTTAACTATTCAAAAGTTAATCTTTTATTACAAAATTTATGAAATGACTAAAAACTTAAGCAAAAATATGAGTAAGAAGTATTTTCAAAGTAAATAAAAAAATCAATTAAAGGTATTTATTTAAAAAGAATATGAGTTTCATATAACTAAAAATAGTATTATAATACAAATCTAACATAAAAAAAAGTGAACCTAACTCTATTTTCCCTTTTCTTTTAGCCATTTTACGAATACTGTAACAAAATACTCACTTTTATAAGTCAAAGGAAGTGACTATAATATTTCCAAATCTCATAAAGTAATTGGCAATAAAGTCAAACTCTAACAAAAATAGATGTAACCTACTCTAATTTTTATGAAGCAAGCATAATTAACTATACAAATTTAGATTACCATTCTTCCTTTTTAATAGTGGATCATACATAGTCATTACTTATTAAAAATATTACAGGAATCTTATTTAAAAGCAACTCTTTTATTGAGACTAGAAACAAAAAAAGAGAAAAAAAAACCAATTTTTTTTTTCAAAGCATAAGGGATTAATAATTATGAGATGACACACCAATAATGAACTTCGAATTAATTAATAGTGTAGTTTTAATTGAAGCTCAAACATCTTATCAAGTTGATTAAGATCAATACTCGTGACCCATCATTACAATTTGCTTTCATCATTAAATGATACGCTTCCTATTTTCATTTGTTTATCATCGCCACGGCCAATGGATTGCATGATGGATGACTCACGCTGCTGAAAACGCAATTATAGTTTGATTAATGCACAAAGCATCGTGTTGATTACTCCTCTCTCAACAAATCATCCTTATAATTGCAATATTAATTAATGATTAAAGCACCCTTGTGTTCATACTCGATTAATGGTGTTTCTTGGGACCTCAGCAATCACCATTTTCATCTACCTTGAAGCTGGGGAATTACTTAATGCAGTGGGGCTCAAATCCTTTTCAATGGATGACATGACGTACAAGAAGTAGCTGGGATATGGAATTATTACGCTTGAGTGGTTTGGTTGGTGATTTATTTTTAACTCTTTAAATATCGATATTAATAAGAACTAGATATTTTATACATTTACTGTATCGCAATTCATCGTGAAGTAAATAAATCAAAATAGAAAAGAATTTTAGTCACCCCTCTTATACAAATATTGAGATATATATATATATATATATATATTTGCTCTGTATCACTTTATGTGATGCTTGTTGAATGTAATATTTACTCTATAGTTCTTCAGAAATCTTAATTGAATAGTGTATGATTTAGTGTTAGTTTTAACTAAGTTAAATAAGTGAGAGGGTTTACCTTTTCTAAGTTCACTTCACTTTCATTTTTAATTTATCAGAAGATAAGTTAGAATATACAAATTGTCGATTTTTTAAAAATGGACATAATGTTTCACTATATATTGTTTGAATTCAAAATATGGCCACATTTGAACTATATAAAGATTAAAAATATTAAAAAATGTAAAAATTATAAAATTTGTCACATTTTTAAAAGTCTTTTGCCATGACATCATCAAAATTATCCCTTTATGTGTGCTTTTTCTTTTTTTTGGGTATGATTCGTTTGCTAGAGGATCTGAAAATTTATATGGAGTAAAAGAGAAAAAAATATTAGTAGATGTCAAAGTTAAATATGACTCATTTTGTCCTAGAAAAAGAGTTCGGTTTTAAAAATTTTATTTATCAAAAAAAGAGAGTTAACATTTTATATGAAATTTTTGTATTACTTTTACTAATAATGACAATTACAATTCAAATTAAAAAAAAAATTAAGGAAAATTGAAAAATTACACATTTACTGATAACGTATGTTGTATTTTATAACTTAAAAAAGTATTATTAAATATATTGTGAGGGATGGGGAAGGAGGATTATGTCAAATTAATTAACCTTTTGCGAGGATAAGTTCATAATTTTTGTGAAGTACACCTTTTTGTTTCCCCTCCTCTCTCTCAATCATGTTGAGGAATGAAGAATAATTGGTTTTAATTATTTGGGGTCGTACCAATATTCCAAAATAGACTATTGTGATTATAGCAAAAGTCCATATTTGGGTCCACCAACCGCGTCTACAATGGATTACAAATTAACATCTAATTATAATTAAGGGTTTTCAAGCAATACAATATATGAGAAGTAATATTTTTAGCAAAAATGTATACATGTATATTATTTTTAAAAAAAATTAAAACTTTTTTATTTCAAAAAAAGAGTTTACTTTTAAAATACTTTCTAATATTATCCTTATTAAAAATAGCTAAAATTAAAAAATAAAGAAGAAGATTAAAAAAATTATATATTTAATGATTTATTATGTTGCAATAAAATATATTAATGTGAGTGAAACATATTTTGTAATTGTATCATCTATGATCGCTTGAATTTCGAAAAACTCTTTGAACTAGTCACAAACTTTAATCTTTTGAAAACCATAAATGATCTCATACAATTTAAGCAAAAATACCTAACTCTGACTACAATAAAGATAGAATTGAAGATTTTATTTTTTTAATTTTTTATGTTGAATCAAAGGCTGCGTTTCGACAAGCTATTCCCATTTGCAAATAAGTAAATTCTCAAATAAAAACAAAATATCCAAACATATTTTTATTTCAAAATTTAGAATTCAAATTTTCCCACTCAAATTCCTCTCACATAATTTTAAAAAAATTTTCCTCTTATGTTTTCCCTCCAAAATACTTTTTTCTATTAAAAAATACTCACCAAAATTTTCACACATTCTAATACAACTTTTTCCATTTATAAATAGAAATGCCTTGTCTAAACGGACCCAAAAATTCGACCAACCAAAAGTCTTTTGTTCCTGTTCCTGTGCGTGTGCGTGTGCGTGTGCGTGTGCGTGTGTGTTGGGGGGAGAGGACGATGAAATATTAAAAATTGGAAGTTGGAACAATTAATTTTGGAAAGCTATAAGAGAGTAAAGAAGAGATCAACCATTTAGAAGTTGTGTTTAAATCTTAACTTTTATTCTCTATAGCATATTTACCCCTAAAAAATATAACACAAAATTAATCTTTCAAGTATGTCGCTTAACTATTTTAAATAGGTGAATTTTGCTCTCATTGATTCTATAAATCGGTTAACTTTATTTAGGCTTCATGTGAATTCTAAGGCTTTCATTGTCATTAGGTAATACTGTTTATATAACACTGTTTATATTCAATATAATAATCATTTATTTAAAAAAAATGCACTAAAATCATATGTAACTCTATTAAAAGAAAAATCCTTGTAAGAAGAGTCAGAACTTTACAAGAAAAAAGGGGAAAAATAAAAAAACAAAACAAAACAAGTGGATCCTTGTAGGGGTAGACAAAATTGAAATTCTAAGGGCAATAAATGCAAAAGAATGGGTTGGGTGGGTTGGCAGGTTCATATTCAGCTATTGCTTTCTTCCAATTTATTGCACCTTCCGAACGCAAACACAAACGTGCCAATCTTCTGCTAATTTTACCTTCCTCACCTACTCTACATTACAACTTAGATGGTTAAATAGGGTATCAAGAAATGGACATTGACTTATTGTATTCGCTTTTAAAAATTGAGCAAAAGACCCAAAAAAAAAAAGAAAAAAAAAGCAACTTTTTACCTTGGGAAAAATAATTGTGAATCACAAAAATAGAGAAAATTTGGATTATAATTGTGCCATTTGATATTGGATAATCTCAATAAATTAAAACTTTCTTCTTAGATGAGTTCAAGTGCACCATTTATTTGGTAGTAAATACTGTTCTTGTATATATAGGGATAAGAGAAAAAAAGAAATGAATATATATTTTTTTTAGTTATAAAATACGATAAACTTAATAAGTGATTAAATTTACATATTTATATTATTATTATTATTTTTAATTTTAAATTCTCTATTGTCATTATTAGTAATGAAAATATACGAATTTAAAATGTATTTTTTTTAGACACTTAAAAATTTTAAAAATGTATTTTTTTTTTCTGAGATTGAGTGAGTAGTATGGAACTTTTAAAAGCGCTCATATCCCTAGTGGCTCTTAACTTGTCCGGAAATTCAACAAATTTATTGTGACTTCATTCTTAGTTAAACTTTTTGAAAATTTGACTTTTTTACAAAATTATTTAATAATTGTGTTTTGATTAGGCGAATTTGGATAAATTGACATTACAAATCTTAAATTTACCAGTATGATTTTTAAGAGTGCAAAAAAAGTAATTTAAATAAAATAATAATCTAAAAATTCAACTGTAAATCCTATTTTGAGACGTCGTAAAAATATAAATATCATAGTAACAACACTTGTTTACAATTAGAAGACATTTTAATATACATATAAGTACATTTCAAAAGATATTTTTATTATTTTTAAATTAATGTTATGAAATATAAATTACATTAAAAATGTAAAAAAAAAATTAAAGAGTGTAAAATTGTATTTTTGAGAGATTAACCATATGCTTTCAAAACTGATTCAATTCACCGACCATTTTGGCATTTTCTTACACCAAATGGGCCATTGACGTAGAAATATTAAATATATGAACAAATTTATGGTCGATTGCTAGTTTCATATCGTATTACGCTGCGTGATTGCGGCCACGTTTAACAACTTTCATCCTTTGTTTTTGTTTTTTTTTTTTTTTTGGTGTTGCTTGTTGATAATCTTCTTGTTACTTTTGACAATACGTAAATAAATTTATTCACAGACGATGATTGGGGGTATAATTTTGACTAATGTTACTCATAAGGAAAAAAAAGGTTGAATTTGATTATTACGACGGAAAAATCAAGCATGTTTGCATTTTTTTTTAAAAAAAAAATCTCTTGTTTGTTAAAATATATATATATATATATATATATATATATATATATATTTGTTGACATTTTTTATATAATTTTTATAGCTCAATAGCTCAAATGCAAAATTTGAAATCTTTCGCAACAAGTTTAAAAACCTCATTCATAATTTATATTGAAAAATGTTGTATTCTGTCAGTTCTAAAAAAATAATTCGGTTCCAAAAATTTTGTTTGTCTTAACAAAAAATGTGCACTTTTAGTATGAAATTCTTGTACTATATTTACTAATAATAATAATGCATAACTCAAATTAAAAAGTAAAGATAAAAATAGATTTCATTTACTTTTTAATGATCCAAACTTGTGACAGTAGAAACGATGGACGTTTTTTTTTTTTTTTGGGTGTAAATTATTCTTCGTAATTACATAGAATATGTATTTAATGTTTTACAATGTAATAATATGTCAACAATAAATGGTGGATTTAGTATGAAATGATTAGTTTATGGTCTATTTTGATCTTTATATCTGTATGCGATTTTAGATAATATTCCCTTGTCATTAAAAAAAAAAAAAGAGTTGATTATGGGTTAGGTATAATTTTTTAAATTGTAAGGTATTATACATTTTGTAAGGTATTTAAATTTTTTATTTTTATCTTATTTTTTAATTTTCAATAATGTATAGTCATTATTAATAAGAGTAACATAAAACTTTTATTGAAAAAAAAATGACTTTATTTGACAAAGAAAATTTTTGAATGTTCATTACCAATCTTAATACGTGCATTAATGTTTATATTATCATTATCCATTTTAATCATAATTATTTTAATTTCATATTAACATTATATTTAAAATATTTTTGGTATGGTCAATGATACGAAAATACTACAAACTATTTGTTCAAAAAATAACAAAGATTAAAGTAAATTAATTATACCAAAATAGATAATGATATAAAATCAGATAATTTATGTTAATACATTACCATATCAGGCAAATGATATGAGATAAGTATTGGAGAAGATTTTACTATCAAAATTATTCTACCATCACACTTAAATCTACTCCTTCATACCTGCTTTATTATTGTTGAGGATTTTATAGTTGATGATAAATTCACTCCACATTTACATTTATTAGTTTCCCCCAATTCTTGAGTTTTTCTTTCTTAATTTTTTTCCTTATCAATTTTGGCTTATTTAATTTGGGAACTCGAATTAGAATAAGTTAAACCACTGCACTATATGCAAAATTTTTCATTTACAATGCAATAATTTTAATTATTTTTTCCATGTATTAGTGCATTATTTGATTGTAATTTGTGATTTTAAGAGTATTTAATATGCCATTGGATAGGTGTGGAGAATCTGATTTATTGGTTTTATTGTCCTTTAATTTTTGCAAAACCAAAATTTAATGAAGTCAATTTATGATTGCCCTAAAAATAAATGACACCCAATTTGAAAATTAAGTCCAACCTTTGAATTTGATAATTCTTCTCCATTCTTATCCACATCAAAGTGATTGGTCAAACAAGCAATAGCCAATGCACAAACTCAAAGAATATTTATTGTTACGATAAATTATAAATGCGTGTCATAAATTCAATTGATTACAATAAATAATCAGGTCACGGGGCATAGGCGAGATGGTAAATTTAAATTGATGTATAAGAGAAATCCTCTAACAACGCGGTTCGAACCTCGTGTGGGGCAAATTTTCCGTTGAAATATTATGATAAATTTTCCGTTGAAATATTGTGGGGTATTTGGCTTGTTGGCTCTTTCCCTCATGTCTGTTTCGCGCAAGAGGGACTTTTTAAAAAATAAAAAAATAATTAGATTCCAGGAGGGGCTAACTATATATTACTATTAAGAGTCCTTTTCGTACAATTCCTATGTTTATGATAACCATCAACTATTTGTGTCCAAGGGTAATTAATTTACTCCCTTCACAATTAAAAAAAATATACTTTCAATTTTTTCTATTTTTTTAAAAAATAATTCCTATATTAACCTTATCAATAATTACTACATATGACATGTAATTAAAAATTAAAAATTAAAAATTAAAAATTAAAAATTTATATTTCATGGTGTATTAATTGTGTTTTACTGTATAACTAAAAACAAATATACCTAATTAAGAAGGGAAAATTTGCAAATATAATACATTTTTTAGTTGACTTTGCAAATATAGCACCTCATTTTTTTGTTTGTAACCATAGCACTTCAAAACTGTATAAAGACCAAAATGCTCCTCATATTCTCTTCTAAAACGCAAAGATATAGCACTCCACCCTTATTTTCTTTTAGAACAATTCTTTTTTTTTTTCCTCAAAACCCTAATGCTCCACCTACCTTAAAGCTCGACCTAAAACTTAATCTAAAACTCAACCTAACATAGTATTCAACTTTAAACTTGAACTAACCTAGTGCTCCCATTTAATCAACTACGTACTTGACCTAAAGCTCGACTAATTTCTCGTTCAAATTTACAAACCCAATTTAATTAGTGCAAATTTCAATTAACATCTCGCTGATTTAATTTCTTCTCCACGATCGTAGCCTTCTTGCTTGAAGATGATGGTTCAATGGGGTGTGCGAATAATGAAGTGTGCAAACAATGGGGTGTGAAAATAAATTTTGTTTAATCGATGAAGCATGAGACTAATAGGTTATGAAAAAAAAAAGAGTCGTTCTAAAAGAAGATGATGATGAAATGCTATGTGTTTGTGTTTTAGAAGAGAATATGAGAGGTATTTTAGTCTGTATACAGCCTTGAAGTGCTATGGTTGCAAACAAAAAAAGAGAAGTACTATATTAGCAAAGTCAACTAAAAAAGGTGTTATATTTGCAAATTTCCCAATTATAAGTTGATTTTTAATAGAATGTGCATAGTAACCTTTTTCTAACAAATAAATAAGGAAAGTGAATATAGTTTATTTTTAAAAAAAATTCTTATATTAATCATATCAATAATTACTATGTATGACTTGTAATTAAAAAATAAGAATAAAAATATAAAACTATTTATTTCATGACATATTAATTGTGTATTATTGTATAATCAACAAAAATACTAAATTAAAAGTTAACTTTTTTTGGATGTAAAGAGTAACATTTTTTTTACAAATAAATAAGGGAAGTGAATATAGTTATTAGTATTAAATATTAAAAGAAGGTTGCTATAATTAAACAAAGTTATCATTCCATACTCATCAGGATCTCATTGGTTTAAGATTTTGCCCCTTTCCAAAAAGATGTTCATTAAGATTCATGTAACTTTTCCACAACTACTGTTATAACCCCTTGTGATCTAATCATTATTTATTCCCTTCTTTCCCATGAAAAACAAAAGAAAAATTAGAATTAAAAAAAAAAACAAACCAAATCAAGATAGACACAATAAAAGGGGTATCAGTAATATTTATTCCCTTCTTTCCCATGAAAAACAAAAGAAAAATTAGAATTAAAAATAAAAAACAAACCAAATCAAGATAGACACAATAAAAGGGTATCAGTAATAAAAAGTCAAACCCACCAAAAAAAGAAAAAAAAAAGGAAATCATTCATAGGTTTTTGACTTTTCTACCATAGCATAGATGCCATAATTACTTTTACTGAACACTTTGAATCAGTTTCATCAGTAAAAGTCATGACATGACCTCATCAAATCTGGTGGCATCTAAGTAATTAAACCCAAAATCATGACCTCTTTATTCAATTATTTCTCGACGCCAGGCAAAAGAAATAAAATAAAATAAAATAGAAATCCCATTCCATTCCAGATACCCACAAACAACCGCTAAACTGCAACTTCCTCCTTTTCACTTCTACTGTTCTACGTCAGTCTTCAGTCCTTCTCTCTAAAAGGTTCACTTTTTTTGCAAACACACACTCACAAACTACTGTGTTGATACTCATCTTTTAAATGCTAATTGGATGTGTTATTGGGGGCTTAAATTAAAGAGCAGGGAACAGGGGAAGTTTTGGTGCTAAATATTTAATGCAGAGGGAGACGAAGAAAACCCATTAGTAGTTTTCGTTTGAGCTGTATTTTTTTACATGATTTAGATGAGAAGTTTCCGATTGGCTGTTTTGTGGTGAACCCATATGGGAAAGCTGTCATAAGCGTGGGAAAAGTGTATGGGGTGTGTTCTGGGGAAGAGGGCCGCCGGAGAGGCTAATACTCGCCGGAAAGGTGAGAATGGTCGCCGGAGGATGGGTGGTCGACCTACACGGAATTCTCCAGGGGTTAGAGTTCAGAGGGAAGGAGAAAAAAAGGAGAAGAATGTAGAAGTTCCGGCACCGGAGGCTGACCGGAGGAAGTCCACGTCGGTGCTGGCCTATTCCCTGAAGAATTATACTGCTACAAATGAGCAAGGGTGGCCCACGTGGCTTGTAGCGGTCGCCGGAGATGCTATTAAGGATTGGACTCCTCGCCGGGCCAGCACTTTCGAGAAACTCGATAAGGCAATGACAATAAGAATCCTTGTTTTATGTATTAACGCTTTTGTTTGTTATCGTATAATGGAAGATAAAAGTACAACTGTTGACTCGTGAGGTATAATTTGAGGGAGTTAGTTTCTCTAGTATTAACTCTATTCTTAACTTGTGTATACCCAAAGGTACAATCTTAGGTGCATAATGTACAACTCCTGGTGGTGTGCTTGCTTTGCAAATATCACTGTGTGTTGCTAAATATAAGAAGTGCATGTTAAAGGGTAATGCGCAGAATGGCCAGAGAAAAATCCTGTTTTGGTTGCATTTATGATGTTTAATGAGGAATAATTTGGATGTGTATCAATAATTATTTTGTTTCTTCTTTTGTATGTGTAGATTGGGCAAGGTACATATAGCAATGTGTATAAAGCAAAAGACTTGATAACAGGGAAGATAGTGGCGTTGAAGAAGGTTAGATTTGATAACTTGGAGCCAGAGAGTGTGAAGTTCATGGCAAGAGAAATTCTGGTGTTGAAAAAGTTGGATCATCCCAATGTAATAAAGCTTGAAGGGCTGGTCACTTCAAGAATGTCTTCCAGTCTTTACTTAGTATTTGAGTACATGGAACATGATCTTGCTGGACTTTCAGCCATACGAGATATCAAGTTCACTGAGCCTCAGGTAAAGTTGAAAAAGAAAAATATTTTCTCTAGTTAAAGTGCATCTTATAATTATTATAGGTACCAGTGTTAGTCAGGAAATGCCCCCCCCTTTTTTTTTTTCGTTTTAACTTTGTGATAATTTAGAATGTTTTGGTTGTCATTTTGGAAGTATATAAACCTTTGGCCACCCTTTATTACTTCACAAACTGGAGCAATCATTGTTTGAACTGGTATTATATAAAGTGAAATTTTGCCCCCCATACATTGTGGCTTAGGTATTCTAACATTGTGGTAGTTGATATCTGTCTCCTGGCTTTACTCCATGTGCTTTCTGAATGCAGATGTTGCATGACACATTTGACATTGGTAAACTGTTGGGCCCGTGCATGTTCCTCTGGGAATCCAATGCGGTGCCTGCCTTCTATGATTGTAACCCTTGGAGCAAGTGTTGTTTTTCTAATAATGTAAAATTCACAGTTTTGGTCTCTGACATTTAAAAGCTTAATTGGGTGTCTAATGTGACTATGGTGGATAATCTTCTGAGTGGGGATCTTTTTAAATATTCGATAATAGATTTTATTTCTGCCAGTAGCACAAGGACCTTAGTAATTCTCTCTGGCAAACTTGTAGCAAAATGCTAATGTTTTGTTGGTTTAATTGGTTGCAATCTACTGCCCTTAAACATATTTTCAACTCTCTCATAATAATTTAGGTGGAAGTCATAGAATTGTAGAGATTTTTCTGTTATAGTTATTTCTTGAACTTTTAGACTTTTAGTATGTTGCCAGTATTTCCTTGTTCTCAAGTGTGTGTGGTGTTCTTGAGTAGTGCCTTTTAGTTGCACAAAAATTTCTGTTTATCCAGTGACAAATTTTCTTCATTTTCTTATGTCTGTTGGTACTTTCGTGTGATGAAAAGATAGGTTTCAATCCATAGACAAGTTTTTTTATGTTTTCTTATTTTTGTTTTTGCTTTTAGGCAGTGAAAATATAGTTTTCGAGTGTTTAATATCTATATACCTCACTTACAAATTCATTTGTTTTTGTATGTGAGTGAGCAATGGAGGGAAAAAATGAATTACCCTTTTGCTTCAAAATCACTATACATAAATCTGGTTTATCTTATCCAATTAGATTTTTCTTAGAGGATTAAATTCTTGTTTTGTGAAAATTGGCATTTAATTTTATTATCAGTTTCATATGTTATCTTAGTTACTGGTTTTTCATGATTTTATAATCCTTTGACCCTATTATCTAATGTTATGCCAGTGAACTTTATCTTTTCTGAATGGTGTACATTATAGATTTTTATTCTTGTGAATGTACTTCCTATTGTAGGTTAAGTGCTATATGCAACAGCTGCTCTCAGGGCTTGAACATTGCCACAATAATGGTGTGCTACACCGAGATATCAAGTGTTCCAACTTACTTATTGATAATCATGGAAATTTAAAAATTGCCGATTTTGGATTAGCTTCTTTCTATGATCCCGAGTGCAAGCAACCCATGACTAGTCGTGTTGTGACCCTCTGGTACCGCCCACCAGAACTTCTACTTGGGGCCACTTATTACGGAGTTGGTGTTGATCTGTGGAGTGCTGGCTGCATTTTGGCTGAGTTACTTTCTGGGAAACCAATAATGCCTGGAAGAACAGAGGTACCAATGCTTGTCTTATTAATGTTCTTAACTCTGTTGATGAGGTTAGTTTGAATCTTTTATGGTTCTGTTAGTGGCAGTTTGGTTTGCAGAAATCATTGGTTTGGGTTATTCATCGACATCTTGATTTTTATATTGTAGCTTATTACCTGCATGTACATCCCTTGGGGAATTGGTTAATCATTTTAGGATAAGGTCTAGTGGAATTGTGGAAACAAAACATTTGTGGCTCTTGTATATCCATATGCATTGCTTTTCTTTCACATTAGAAGCCAAGCTAAAAATTTTCTATGCAGACTAACACGAAAAGTTAGTATTCTTCTAGTGCATTTGTGGGAAGGAGGGTTTAATACCTATAATGTTCTTTTGAAAGGTATCATCAAGTGCATTTTTCTTTTTTGTGGGTGTGAAAGGAAGCATGAATACTGTGGATTGTTCTAATCTATTATTGAAAATCAATGTGCATAATTCACTGATCCAATCAGATTCAAATTCATTATTTTTTTTGCAGAGAATATCATATGTTCATTTCATCTGAAATAAAGAAACAACCAATGAAGAAAAACTGAATTAATTGTAATTTGACTTCAAAGCAATTCACTTATGTGATTTTTAAGCCTTTAGAATAGCAAGTTCTCGGATTACTTATTAACTTAGTCTTCTTGCTCTTAGGTTGAGCAACTTCATAAGATCTTCAAGTTGTGTGGTTCTCCATCGGAGGAATATTGGAAGAAATCCAGGTTGCCAAATGCTACTCTTTTTAAGCCACAACAGCCTTATAAACGCTGTATATCGGAAGCCTTTAAGGATTTTCCACCCTCTTCTCTCCCTCTAGTCGAAACTCTTCTCGCAATTGACCCGAATGATCGAGGCACTGCTACAGCTGCTTTAAATAGTGATGTAAGTATCAAAATGCAAACATTTACAAAAGGCAAAAGCATCTATTTGTAGAGGATGATTTTTCTAACATATATACGTTGCTCTCAAAGATGTTCTTGTTTTTGACTATCTTTCTTATCAGTGATAGGTAAATCCTGCATTGATTGGTGAGCATTGTTTTAATCTCTATGCTCTGTTGGACAGTTGTTGGTGCTTTTTGGGGAGTGTAGAAGTGTGTTTATCTTGTGAGTCATAAGTAAACTGGTGTTGCTAATGTAATACGTAAAATTTGGCTGTACTGATTAAAATTTGCTGCTAGAACTGCAATACTGAACTTCTCTGGGAGATGCGATTGCAATAGTTCTATATAGTTCAGCCCATCACTAGTTTTTTTGCCGGTTGCTTCTTTCATGAGATAATTGTTGTGCCTGTTGAAGGAATAGATATTCAGTTTTTCTGCTTATATTTGATTGGCTGATATTTTTAATTGCAAACAGTGAAACAATAAAATGGCTTCGCAAGGTCTCATGAAAAGATATATTTCGAGTTTTCTCAATCAGAGCTCTGGCTTCAAATTCATCCATCACTATAGTGATAACTCTTATCTTGCACTGCCAACTGTAGGCCAATGAACTAAATACTAAAGTTAAATATGCATTTTCAGGATAAATGGGCTTCAACCATCATGAACTTTTTTAGTAAGAGATTTGCTTTTACTCTCTGTTGTTGTTTGCTAGCATAGACTTGTAGTATGGAGTTAAGGAAAACTTTTGAAATTGAAATTGGTCTTTTCATCATACACATGCAGGGATTTCTATGTTGAACCTTTTGCAGCTATCATAGTCCTGGGAAGAAATCAGCTTTCTCAATAGAAATAGTTTGTAGTGCTATTTGATTTCTTTCTGTTCTGTTTGCAAATTTCATCATGGAAGGTGAAAAGGAATACAGGAATAGTGTGTTTTTGTTCTCTCCAAATGCATGTGATTTTTTTTCAATCTGCTCTATTCCTTTTGTTTGATGGTTATTAAAAACAGAATGCTGGGTGTATGGGAAACAGAACAGAACACTGTTTTTCTTGACCTAAGATCTATGAGACAAACAAAACACGGAAGAACTTTTCATAAATTCATGGCATTCATTCATCGTTGGAGAATGAATCAATATGATACTAGCATTGTGCATACAGTTTCATGTTACAACTTAATTTCTACATGCATGTATGATATGTGCAAGATATTTGGTAGGAAGATAAAAATCTGTTTCTGAATAAAGTTTTTAATCACCTGTTCATTTTTGGTTCTTTGTTTCAGGACTTTATCTACACTTTTTCTCTCCCTGCACCTTCTATAGTTAGGAATGTTTATATTTTTACTGGAGGGTAGAAGGCTAGCACCTATGGCTGTGTAATTGAAGAAAGTTTTTATTGTATCTTTGCAGTTCTTTATCACTGAACCTCTTGCCTGCGACCCCTTAAGCTTACCTAAGTATCCTCCCAGCAAGGAAATGGACCTCAAATTGAGAGATGAAGAAGCCAGGAGGTATTTTTCCATCCTTCCTTACCATCTTTCTTTCTTCTCCGTCAATATTCTAACTTCTTTCTTCATAGGCAAAGAGGAGTAAGTGGGAAACCACATGCGGTAGATGGTGTGAGAAGAGTGAGAGCTCGTGACCGGGTTAGTAGAGCTGTTCCAGCTCCAGAAGCTAATGCAGAAAACCAAGCAAATTTGGATGTAAGGAAAATCAATTCTACTTTCTTCAACATTCAATTCAACCTGCAAAACACCATTTTACTATACAGTTTACAGCATGATAATTGTAATCTTTTAAAATTTTTGGGGTGGTTGCTCTGTATGATACACCCAGTGGGGCACGTTTCTTGTAGAGTCTATGGTAGCCTTTTTGTCTCTTGTTTTGTTAGGTCATTCATTGCTTACAAGGTATATGATCCAATTTATCCTGTCTTCATAGGTACCTGTTCATTCCTAAAAGAATGATAGCAGGTTATCTGTTGACTGTGGAGCTTGCTCTTCTTGCTAATGCATTTATCATGTGGTACCATAATAAACTGGCATGGAAAGATTTGCATATTGTGGGCGTCATAAAGATGAAAAAGTATCGGATATAGAAGTTCCTTCAGTTAACCAATGCTCTGTTGATAATTCTTCTTTTAAATGGTTACTCATTAGTATGACCCTTGGTTAAATTTGTCTCGCTTCTCCATCAAGGATTTGACAATAGATACCTCCAAAACACCAAAATTATGCACATAAAAACTCATTCTCACGGAACTATGCACATATTAATATGAATGGACATACATATTAACTCCATCAAGCACAGTAAGCAGAATGTGACACGCAAGTAAAGATGGTAGGAATTCTCCAAATTTTTTGGATTTGAAGGGAAAGGATGTTATCCTGGCAGAATTTGTGACAAGCTACTTCACAGCTTCTTTAAAAGATTTAAGATCCATTTGAAGTGGGGTTATGGAAAGGGAGCAGTGAAATTGAAAATATATGTCACTGGTCCTCATTTTTCTTCATTATTCTGTATATTCTAGCATATAAAATCTTACTCTTGTCTTGGTTGCGGTATCCCCCTGGTTGTGTAATCTATTATTTGAGTAGTCTACTGAGCTAGGCTATTATGCGTGTTCTCGCTATGACCTGCCATATGCTGTTTGTACTTTCGAGTCTACTCAGTTTTTCTAGCACATATGCTATTTTTATACGCAGCAATGATATTATTTATCTGCAGAGGTGGAGAGCCATGACACAATCTAATGCTAAGAGCAAGAGTGAAAAATTTCCACCGCCTCATCAGGATGCTGCTGTAGGACACCAGCTGGATAGGTCCAATAATGGCCCTTTATCATTTAACGTGGCCGATAATTCTTTTAGTTCTTCAATTTTTGATCGAAAGTCATCTCGATCTCTTAAAAGTACTGGAGCAGTTGGTGGACCTTCAAGGAGGAAAATCAAGAAGGAAGAGCCTCGGATGGCTCCTTCTCGAAGAATTTTTAATGCCTTCATTCCCTCTACAGTTAGGCTGTCAATGGATCTAAGGTTCAAGAAAGAACGATAAAAGATTTTTTGTTGAAAGAATAGCATAGTGTAAAAAATAACAGATTTTGCTGGTTGAACACCTTTTTTTTCCTGGCTTCAGTATGATTTTCTTGTCATTGTTTCGATTTTTTTGAGCCTTGTAATTCAGGGCTTTTGTGTATAATCAATCAGAAAGGGAATTTTCATGGAATTATGAGAAATTTGCCGAGTATCCAGATTTTGTTGTACAGTTAATAGTAATACCTTTCTTGTGCTGTTTGAATTTTAGTTTCATCCTAGGTTGGTCAGTAGTTGATAGTGTGTCCAGTGAACCTTCTCAAACTATTTCTTTTTAAAAACAAAAAAGGTTTGTGTTAAAATAGCACATGTGAAGAAGAGCAACGGGCCTTGGTCTTACATTTAGATTAGTCACTAAATTTGTCCACATTCGGACAACAATGTGGACAAATTGTTAATGATTGATCACATTTGGATTACTCCCTAAATTTGTCCACATTCGAACCATTGGTTAATAATTGATCCACATTCGGACTACTTGTTAATGATTGATCACATTTGGATTACTCCCTAAATTTGTCCACATTCAGACTTTTTGCTAATGATTGATCAAATTTGATGAATTTGCATTCTAAAACAAGAAGTTTTAATCTTGAAGGGATAATATCAACAATTTAGCAACAATTTAACGTCCATCCTATTATTATGGAATCAACTTCTCAAAACTCCTGGAGAATGTTTTTCTTCCTCAGTTTCAGTTCATTACCAAGGAGCAAAAACATAGACAAAATGAGCTTATGTTATCTCACATGCCAAATCCAAATGACTGTTGCCTCACAAAGTCCTGGGAGTCATCCTTCTCATCCCTTCATAGTGCTTACTTCTGGCTTATAAGATCTCCCCATCCTCCACCTATTTTTTTTGCTGATAATTTACTCTTTTTAGCACTTTAACAGAGAATCGGAGGGAACTGGAAGAGTAAGAAAAGGGATTTAAATCCGCTTTGCCTCAGATTAATCAGGTTTCTTCAAACCGTTGGTTTGATCTTTAGATATATGGTCAAAAAAGAATAGAGTTAGATAAACTGAAACTATAGGATAAATGTAAACAAGAAACATTATTGGAAGGAAAAGAGAAAAAAATGAGCCGACTCCGAACAACTGGATCGATGATTGCTCCAAAAGTTTTCTTTTCTTCCAAATGACGAAAGCAAACTGTTCAGGACAAAACCGATCACCACCTATCTCAGGCATTTGCTGCCATTGGAACTGATCTGTAGCAAGCCCTCTTCGCTGCACGAACAATATCCTCAATCTGTTTGGTAGATTCCCAAGTGAAAAACAAGCAGGAAGATTTCAATCAGAAATGTACATTGAAGACATTTCGACTAAAAAATATCTTCAGAAATAAACACAACCAATCAGAACTCAATGTGACCTAGCACACAGTTTACTAAATTGGCTTAGTGATTAACTAAATCTAACATGGCACAAGATCCCAAAAAGTATTCTTTCTTCAAATATTACGTAATGAAGATTCAGCAACATTACCATCCAGAAACATTAATCAATGACTCATTCATAGCAACAAAAGAAAAGAAATCATCATCGAGAAACAGGAACTGTGAAATTACTTGCTCTGTGATTGTTGCTTACTGGGGATCTAAGATTTTCAATGTACTCCATATTAGGAGTAATCCGAAGAAATTAATATTTCAGTAAAATAAGATCCTTGGAAGTAGACAAAACAGTGAAACATCAATCATGATACTCCTATATCATTTATAAACATTCTCAAATATTTCCATCAAATAAAGATGTAATAGTAATAATGACAATAATACTAAAAGTAGTAAGCATTAATGAAATCTGCATCTTTCTCATCGTTGTTTTCCAATAACAATGAGGATCAAAAAGAGAGAAAGAGATAATGTACAACTCCTCCATCAACAAATGGGAAGTTACAAGTGCAGATAGGAAGTTGAGAAAACACGAACCTGTGGAACAGCCATTCTCTCAAGATTTGCTGCATAAGGCATAGGAACATCGGCTCCTGTGATTCTCTCAACAGGAGCATCAAGATACTCGAAAATATCTTCAACAACCGATGCACTGATGAAATAAAAATCAGAGAAACGAGTAAACATAACAGAAGTATATAAAAATGACATAAAAAAGTGGGGCAGGCAAAAGATAGTGAAAAAGAAGGCCACCAAATCTCAGCTCCAACACCATGTTGTGGAAACCCTTCTTCAACAGTGACAAGCCTGTTGGTTTTTCTGACAGAAGAATATATAGTGGCCCTATCAAGTGGACGGATAGACCGCAAATTTATAACCTGCAATTAATAGAAAAACCTTAAGACAAACTTAATTCGCCATACTGTATAATTGGAAGCAAATGGCATTTCTAGGTTACCTCAGCACTGATTCCCTCCTTTGCCAGAATCTCAGCAGCCTACAAGTGGATATCTTATTAAACTTACAGCAAAAACTTAGAATTCAAATGCAGTAATAAACATAATTAAACAAGCAGATACAGTTAAATGAAAGATGAAACTAGATTATTGTTTTTCTTCAGCTTTTGCCCAAAGCATAGCATAGCATAGCATATCACTCACAAAGAAAAGGTAAATTTTGGCAAATATCACAAAATTCCATGCAACAGAGAAGCCAATGATTTACCATTTAGAAATCAACAAACAAGGTACCAACAATCTGGCAAATAAAAAAAAACCCAAAAAGAAATTATGACATATGTGGCCCATATAATTGCAGCATCATTATAGATTCTCCAGTTGTCTTGAGAAAATTTGCACATTCACTCGATATTTCTGGACAACTTAAGAAGACATTGTACAGCTATTGACATAGTTAAATAACATATTAGTTTTTAACTTCTTCACATGGTTGTGAGACACTCATAAATAGAATTGAGTGCCATCATACAAAGAACTTTATCCATCTAATTCAAGATAATATTGTTCCTGGACCAAAGAGAGCATCAACATGTCATGAAAACTGTAACTCCAGGCTACTCTAAACAATAGTCAAAATAAGGTTATAATATATCCAGTTCTGCGTGAAGCTAGACTTCCCTTAGTGCTATACTATCAACTGATTCATTCATAGGGACAAAGCTGCACTAGAAATGAATAACGAACCTTAAGAGCATAGCCAACCATTTTTGAGAAAGCGGTAATAGTCACATCCTTCCCCTCTTGTTCTATCTGCCAATGACTGCAATTGAGATCATTTCATCATCAGAAATAAAGAATACAGGAGTTTCCAGAAGAAATACCTTAGCTTTCCCAATTGGAAGACAAAAGCTTGAATCCAGAGTCTCCTCTGAAACAGGGAAAGACTCACCATACCTGTGAAAGACAATTAACCCCCAACAATTTAAATGGTGGCTTTTAAAGTGCAGCCAGTATTACCATAATAATAATCAAATTCTCAGGAAGCACTCACAGCAACTCATTTTCAAGAAAAACAACAGGATCTGGGTCTCTTATAGCAGCTTTTAACAGGCCACGAGCGTCCTCAGATGAGTATGGAGACAGTACCTTCAAGCCTGGGCATGAAGCATACCATGCTGCATAGCACTGCCGAAAAAGTATAAACTTTGAATAAAAAAATAAATAATAAAATAAAATAAAAGGAAGCAGTTCTCTAGCACTTATGTTTTCCTACAACTACTAAGCTGTTCAATTTTAGCATGCCGCTTCGATCCCACAACCCGGCAATGAAAGGTAAACATCAAATGTTACCTGTGAATGCTGGGCACCAACTCCAGCAGCCGCTCCATTGGGACCTCTGAAGACAATAGGCACTGATAACTGACCAGCTGACATGTAATTTGATTTTGCAGCAGAATTGATGATATGATCAATCGCCTGCAATAAGTTACAGCTAAAAGTTATTTTTCCTCATTCTAATGAAATCAAACTATCAACTGCCTTAAGCATTCCATTTTACACAATTATAATAACACTGAAAGGAAGTTCAAACAAGTAAGGAGTTTGTTCAAAGCCAGTATGTGTTGATTATAAACAAGATAATCCCAAACATAATATGCAACATTATAAACTTGAACTGTGTGTGAATGATTTAAACAAAATACCTGCAGCCCTCCTATCAAGTCAGGGAACAAATTTAGATATGGAAAATTGGAAATAGAGAAGAATAGAAAGGCAAAATGCCTTCTTCAAAATTTGAACCAAAACAATGTCAGGAAACAAATTAGATTTTTTCCCCAGTAAAAAGAAAGGAAATAATCTAAAAATCCTTATAACATTTTTTTTTTTTTTAAATTTGTTGAGCAACCTGATTAAACTCTCATCAGCTATAACTGGATCAATAAAGTTCTACCTAATTACATAATACAGTTCTTGTTCACACATAAAAGGCATAATCTCAACCATGGAATAGCAGTGCTTAAATGCTAAAATTCAGATAAAAAAGGATGTGCATAACAAAAAAACCAACCACATTATGAAAGCCAAAAGTTCAATTACCTTTTACTTCAAAATTTATAGTTACAAGAAGCCATATGTCCTTCCTAGTTCTGCTAATATATCTCTGGGATTTTTAGATATAGAATTGAAAGTTGCAAAAGAAATCCAACAACTAGGTGGTCTGAATATGATTTGGGCCGAAGCTGATCTTCAGCATCTTGCACAGACATACAAATTTTCACTCTTGAATTACAACCTCAACGATGTTAACCAAAACAAAGAGCCTAATGGAATGAATGAAATGGATCTTCTCCACACATCATAAAAACTCGGAAAATGTGAGACAGGTGATAAAAATTTCAGAGAATCTTCTCCAAAAGAAGATAATCGAATTTCTTGACGAATAATCAAAGCACCAACGAAAGTCAAATTGGAAAAGAGCCATATTTGAACCAAAGGAGCTGGGGATGAAACTTAGCAGTTCTCAAAATCTATAATTATAATCTGAAAATGAATATAATTAATTAAGAATCACAACTACAGCTAGTCTGAAAGCTTTAAGGTATAAGATTTTGTCATAGACATTGATAGTTTCCTGTTTTTTATTTGGCAGCAATCAAAAGGCAATTATTTTAAATTTTCTTTTCTTGCTTCCTTTACGCCCACCCCACCCCATGAAAAGAGAGTAAAGCATTCAGTAATAAGCACCCTACAAAAATAATGATATATCCCATCGATCCATCACAAGTGGTCTCTGTAGAAAAATCAAACTGAAGATGAATTATCTCATTAACCAAAAACCTTTGTAGCCATAAACCATCTTTTGGATAATGCCTCACCTAAACAGGTAAGTAACCTACATTGGAGTTGTACAATTTCAAAATTGTTTAAAATACTAAAGAGGCAATAAACCTACAGTCTATATGCAATAAATATTTACGTTACATGACTTCTCAGTTCCTGGAGTCCAAATCCATTACCATTACATTCTTCTGTATTTCAGTTTATGTTAAATTTCTGCAGAATATCATCATTCATATGAATTAGAGAAAACTGCCACAATAAAAAATCATCCATGTGGACTCTTTCAGGCAAGCTTGCATAAAGGTAACAGCAACCTGAAAATCCTATAACTCAAAATTCAAAATTTTTCTACATAGATAGAAAGCCTGAAACTTTGCATGTAGCATTATATTTGAGCTGCAGCATCAACACTAAACTACAGCATGTTTAAGACAGTACATATAAAGGAGCCTAAGCCAGGGGCTCCTAGCACAATGCTCATAAATGTCCCCATAGAACAACAAAAAACAAGATAGACAAAGAGATCAAGATTACCTGCATTGCAAAGTTAAAAGTCATAAACTCTACGATAGGCCTCAAACCATGGTAAGCTGCACCAACTCCCATTCCAGTAAAACCAGCCTGGTAGAATATGTTGCACCGTCAGTTTTGTAGTTTTTCTTCAATGAAGGAAAAAAAAAAAAAAATCAATCTCATCCAATAATCTAGGAGCAAGAAGGGACCTCTGTAATAGGAGTATCAACAACCCTCTTGGGACCATACTTCTCCAAAAGTCCTTTTGAAACCTGAAGCCATTAAAGCAAAAACTATATAAGACAAATCACAAGAAAGAAACGGCTAGCATTCAATACAAATATAAACAAGTTCCCATGTCAATAAGCGCTATCTAACCTTGTATGCACCTTGATATTCACCAACCTGTAACAAACAAAGAAGTCAATCATCAACCACTTAATCCCGCCGAACATATCAAAACACACCAGAAATAGGCATAAAAATACATAACACAAAGTGGGATTATACCTCTTCACCCATTAAAAACACAGAAGGATCGGCAGCCATTTCCTCATCAATTGCAGAATTCAAAGCGTCACGCACTGTCATCTAGAAAAGGCAGGAATTTTATACAACAAAGAACAACATTAACATCTAACAAATAAAAACATCGAAAGTAACCCAATATTAACACACAAAAAAAAAAAAGAAGAAGAAAACGAAAATACAAGAAGCTAAAGTCACCTGCTTTGCTCCTGCAGAAGAGTAAGCCCTGGATGCAATTATACGAACACCCTTCAGAAATCACAAGTTCCGAAATCAAAAACAAAACTCAACAATCTAACATGATAAAAACACACAAAAAGTCAATCTTTGGACCAAACTCAAACTCATACCGCAGCTGGAACTCCTCTGGGAGCCATTATTTTCCTTAAAATTCCCGACATATCTCCTCCTTCAATCCACAGAGAAAAGAAGCACAACAACAATCAACACAAAAAATAATAACAATAATAATTACAGTAAATCAACGAATAAAACCAAGAAATATCAAACCCTGATCCCGTTTCGCCTACAAATACTTATTATTATTAAAAAACAATCGTCTCACCTCAAAAACAAATAACAAAGAACCAAAAAATGGGTCGTGACAGCTGAGTCGTGGAGAAGAGAAAACAGTGAAAATCGTAGTAGTATACAAATTGATGATATGATGTGTTTGGTACTTTTGGTAACGTTGTAGGAGTGGTATTGGTAAAAAAAAACGAAAACCTTTTTTTGTTTATTAAGCAAAATTGCGTATAAAAAATCGACCAGTATTCTTTTCCTTGTTTGATTTGAATAGTTTATCTACCCCCCAACCGAAGGTCCAAAGGCCATATCATGATTCATGGCTCCTCAAGCGCGACTTTGTTTGGTATGGGTAAATTTACAACCTCGCCCCCACAGGTTTCGCAAGTATTAAGTAGCGCACTAAATATTTGAATAAGTTAGCAAACCACACTAAATATTAGGTTTCCACCTCTATTGCCAGCCAATTTTCTTCGAAAAGACAGGCTATGTTTGGATTGTGTTGTATTTGAAAATTTTGTATCGAGATATATGTGAAAATTTTGATAATTTTTTTTGTAAAAAAAAGTAGATTGAAGGAAATTTTTTTTTGAAATAATGTGAGAAGAATTTGAGCAGAAATTTAAATTTTAAAATAAAAATTTGTTTGGATATTTTATTTTTGTGATTGAAAGAAATTAACTTTATATAAATAAAAACACAAATCAAACATAGCCTATCTCTAACTCTGTAACTTTATTTGAGAAATTTCGTATTGAAATGTGTGAAAATTTTGGTGAGAATTTTTTTTGTAAAAAAGGTATTTTGGAGGAAAAATAAAAGGAATTTTTTAAAAAATTGTGTAAGGAGAATTTGGAAGGGAAATTTTGAATTTTGGATTTTGGATTTTGGATTTTGAATTTTAAATTTTAAATTTTAAATTTTAAAATAAAAAATAAAAAAATATTTTATTTTTATTTGTGAAAAATTAACTTTTTCCAAATAAAACACAATCCAAACGCAGTATAAGACAATGAAAACAGAACAAGCCCCATCTTTGCTTTACTTTGTTTTGTTTTTTGAGAAGATAGGATTTTCTCTTTCTCTCTTTTTTTCTATGTGTTTTTTCTTTTACTATTTATGGTTTTTGGCCATTGATTTTTTATTTTTGGTTTGTTTCAAATATCTATATTTTATTAAATTTAGTGAATGTTACTCGATTGCTTTCATGTTGGGACTTTAATTTTTAAATTCTTTGATTATACCACTCCTCTTCATCTTCTATGCATCCTCAATTATTAATAAATAGGGCCGGTAAAATTCAACTCAATTAAAAAATTATCCTAAACACACTCATTCAGTTGAGTTAGATGGGTTAAATAAATCACATTTTAGATGAGTCATACAATTTAATGGATTGGGTTGGGTTTAAACCTAATTTGACTAGTTGGTTAAAATATTAATTTGAATTCAATCAAAATTTGATCTGTAATTTTATTGATTGATTTTACTTATGACCCGTAAAATTATAACTCATCGATGACCAAATTCATAAGCGATTTAACGCACTCATTTGCCACCCATATGAGTAAATATTTGAGTAACTAGAATCTACCCGACCATGTAAGTTTACCAAATTTTTTATGCCTTCATATATTAAAATGAAAAAAAAAAGAGAATCAAATATAATGAGTGGTTAAGAATTATTCTTCGAAAGACGGATTTTTCTTCCTCTTCTTTGCCATCAATTTTGGTAAAAAATAATGATATAGTAATTTTTAATATTAAAAAATCATAATAGTTTATATGTAATGATAAAAATAAAATTCTCAATTTATGACATTCATCTAAAAATGTAAAATAATAATAAGTAATTTTATTTTTTTAACTTATCAAATCAAGCATTGTGATATTTTATTATGAAAAATCATTAAAAATATCATTATTCACTCTGAATCTTCCTCTAAATCTTCAAATCCTTGTTTGATGAAATTAAAAGAGAGAGAAGATGGATGCGGATGGGATGAAGTTGCCAACTTGCCATTAATATGTAATAAATTTTGCGTTGCTATATATACTAATTTGTCGACAAAATTGGACCATTTTATTTAAGGTTATATGTAATAAAACTTTATTTGGATAATCCAGAATCGTAACAAAACGAAAACTGCCTAATATTGACAAGATGTTATTGTTTCTACAAAAGACTGCTGTGGCCAATTTCTCTTGGTACGAAGGTTTTAAAATTAAGAAAATATTGCTCCTTCAGTCCTAAAAAAAAGAGTCCGCCTTAATTTAGATATAAATTTTTATTAATTATTAGGTACAACACATTTAATATACTAACTAAATGTATAATTTACATTTTAATCCTTAGTATACACAATTATTATTAGTAAAGATAGTTTAAAATTTTGGTTTGAAAATGAACTCCCTTTTTGGGGAGAATAAAAATTTTTGAAAGTGGACTCTTTTTTTTTTTTTTTTTGGGACCGAGGGAGTATACTTTTAGTCTTTAATGTTTGGTGGTAAAAACTTTCAGTCCTTAAAATTAAAAAAATACATCAATTTTGATCCAATTAACAAAAATTATCAAAACTAACATTTGATTTTGGTTTGATCGTTAGAATCTAATTTTGGTCAACACTTCTAATACTTAAAGTTTATAGAATTAACATTTTTAGTACTTAATGTTTGTGTGGTGGTTCATATTTTTATTTCTCAAAGTTATGGAAATAATTCAATATTGAGACAAATGATATACAGTGACGTCACACTATCTTAATTTATTTATGTACAAGTTTGTAGTATTGAATCAGAAAGAAAAAAGAACTTTTCTTATTAAAAAAAATTCTTTTGTACTATAGTAACTCTTAATTATTCAGAATGCTCATATTTAGAGGTTTGGTTGGGTTTGATTATATATTATTGATTTGATTCCATTTCGCGTTTTCAAAAGAAAAGGAATGGATAATATATTTTTTTTTTTTTTTTGATTACCCATATGTAATCCTCCTCATAAGGTAAGGAATGCTAAACTAATATAATTATTACAATTAATAGTAAGTAATTAATTTCAACCAACACAAACCAACCACCATTACATTCCCATTTTATTCCTCAATAAGCGTACACTAAAATTATAATTATATTGATAACGCACTTATTCACTACTCTCTACATCATTTAATTTTTTTTTTTATTTTTCTTAGTAGGCCACTTCTTAGTGTTTAGAGAATAAAAATTGAAAGTCTATGTAAAAATTTTTTTTTTTCTAATTAAGTGTTATTATAGTATTATAGACAAGAAAAATTAGGTTCATACAAAACAAAATATTTTTACACATGGGCATCCTAATTAATAAAGCGGACCTAGTTTTAATAAATTATAATACTATAATAACATTTAATTAAGAATTTTTTACTATAGACATGGTTTTTCGTTTTTTTTTTTTGGGTTTTTATTTCCTATGCAACAATTATGAGCAATCTATTAACTAAGTGTTATTATACTAAAAAAAGTATTTTTATTTAGAAGAGGATTTTTTGAATTAAATAATACAACTAACATTCACAACATCTACATAAGGAAATTTTGGTAATGTGACGTAATTTTTTATTAGTTGTTCTAATACTGAATTATTTTCGTAATTTTGATATTTAAAGTATTTATTTCTAAACATTAGTGACTAAAAATATTAATCCTACAAACTTTGGATATTAAAAGTATAATTTAAAATTAGTTCTAACACTAAAATCAAAGTCAAACGTCGGACCGAAATCAGTGCATTTTTGAACTTGTGAAAATTTAAAGTGTTGTCCACTAAACATTAAAAACTAAAAATGTCAAACTTTTAAAATTTAAAAACTAAAAATGTAATTTTTCTTAAAATTAAATACAACAACAACTAAAAATTTATGTCGAATACAAAGGATTGCAGAGTTGGCTATGTTGTTGGGATTGCGAAACCCTTGACGTGAAGTTGTGATCCGAGATGGGTTTGCAAAATGCTTTATTAATTAGGATGCCCATGTGTAAAAGTATTTTGTTTTGGGATTAGTACAAAACAAAAATCTAGTTGGAATTTTTGGAGCGGAAGAAAATAAATTTGGTTCAATGAATAAATGGAAAGAGCTCTATGGCTTTAATTAATTATAGGAAAAGGCAAAGTTGAGCTTTTATTTTGAATTTAAATTATTTTCTAATCTAATTATATGTTAAAAATATAATACCAAATAATTCAATAAAAGTCAACAAAATTGACATTCTAATTCAGGCTAACTTCATCATATACATTTGTTTAAATTGTACTCATTTCCAAATAATACCTTGATATCATCTCCATCATCATTTTTAACTATGCAATTGACAAATCAATACCACTAATGCAATTGATGAAAGAGATATTCACCACTCGGTCCAAATTCAAAACTCTCAAACTTTTCCCTGAAGGAAGGAAGCATGCAAAACAGACTTCAAGATGGTTCTAGAGGTAGACACTCTGATGTTTAAATTAGTGTAGAGTTTTTGGTAGTGAAAGCAATAAGATGTAAGAATTATGATTTTCTCCCTTATACAGTATCATCATGAAGTATATATACCTAATGTCGAAATCATAGAAACATGTTACAGTAGGAGTTTGAGATCAAGTATATCTTCTTGTCTGCAAAACTCTTTCTGAGTTGGACCTCTTAGGCCTTACCTAATAGCCGAGGTTTTATACAAATTAGTAACAAATAATAATAATAATAATAATAATAATAACAATAACCGTGAAGTCAAAAAATTAACATTTATGATTGCTCTCACATTTTCATATTTACTTCAATCGTATATGCATTGCTAAGTAATATTTTAATATCATTTCCATAATCATTGTCAACCTTGTAGGTTGACCAATCAAACTCATCCACATTATTATTGTCGTTCTCTTCTAATAGACAAACCTGATAAACATTAACATTGATATTTTCAATTGAACAGTCAACAATTGATAGAACTAATTTTAACATTTATGTATATTTGCGTTTAATTTTATCTACTGAGTTCTTGTATTTTGATTTGATCTATTGATTTGCTTTTTATATTCTGAATCCATGTAGCAAATTTTTTATTTTTGATTTGTTAGCTTAAAGGTTGGATTGTCTTATCCAATTTCTTTGTTGAGTTTATTTTCATTACAATTGTATTTACAAACACCTCTCTTTTAATTTTGTTATTTATATTTTTGTTCTTCTTCAGGTTGCCAACTCACTAGTGGAGTACTTGGCTTTTAAGTATGACTAACCTCTTTTACGCATTTAGATGAAGCAAGAGATTTGGCCATACCATCGGTAAAGTATAGAAGACCTCGACTAATTATAAAAGGGAATGATTGGAAAAAATAGCATGTTAGGTTGAGCAAAGTGTATCATTCTTCTCGAAGCAGGACAAAGCTAATACCTAGTTGAAATTCTTGGAACAAAAAAATAAAGTTGTTCGTGAATAAATGGAAAGGCCTTGCAACTTCAGTTAATTACAGAAGAAGGCAAAGGCAAAGCAATGAGCTTCTGTTTTGAATTTGTAGTATTTCTTAATCTAATTAGATTTTAAAAATATAATACCAAATAATTCAATAAAAGTCAACACAATTGACATTCTAATTCGCGCTAACTTCATCGTATACATTTGTTTCAACCATGCTCATTTCCAAATAATACCCTCATATCATCTCCATAATCATTTTTAACTTCGCAACTTGACAAATCAATTTCACTAACGTAACAAATAATAATAATAATAATAACCAAGAACTCAAAAAAATTAACATTTATGATCGCTCTCACGTTTTCATATTTGCTTCAATGGTATACGCATTGCTAAGTAATATTTTAATGTCATCTCCATAATCATTTTCAACTTTGTAGGTTGACAACCAATCAAACTCATCCACTTTATTATTATTGTTCTCTTCTAAAAAACAAACCTGATAAACATTAACATTGTTATTTTCAATTAAATAGTCAACAATTAATAGAACTAGTTTTAACATTTATGTATATTTGTGTTTTGCTTTTATTTTGATTTAATTTTATCTACTAAGTTCTTGTATTTTGATTTGATCTATTGATTTGCTTTTTAATATTCTGAATACATATAGCAAATGTTTTTATTTGTTAGCTCAACGGCTTGATTGCCTCGTCAATTTCTTTGTTGAATTTATTTTCATTATGATTGTATCTATATACATCTCTCTTTTAATTTTGTTATGAGAAAACACTCAAAATAGTTTTCACATTTTAGCGAATAATCTTTTCATCCTTTACTTTTAAAATGAGAACAAATAGTCCTTCAAATTTCATAAATGGGAACTTTTGGTCCCGTTACTTATCCGTTAGTTTTCTATTAAATCGCCTCACATGCGTTCCACATGACTTTTTATTTATGGGTAAAAATGGAATTAAAAAAATAACCCACCCCTTTTTTCCCTTCTTCCTTGGCACCTCACTCTGATGTGACCACCCATCTCCAAAGACAAACCTAGTAGAAAAACAATCAATACCCCAACTAAACAACAATTAATAGCAACCCATTCTTATCACGACAAACAACGACAAAGACTTCCTCAACATAGTTCGGAACCAAAAACAACAAAGCCAAAACAACAAACACAACTGTATAGCGGACTCAACACGGCGGAACCAAGAACAACAAGCGCGGCCGTATGGCGGCCACAATCAAGAACAACGGTCAAGCGCGGTCCTCAACCGCTTAAACACTTCCTCAACATAGTCTAATTGCGGTCCAAGGTATGCGACAAATGAATGGCACACTTGAAACCTTGCAATCCATTTAAAACTTTAGGTTAGCTATAGGATATTAACGGTGTATCAATATACAAAAACAATATGGGTTCATATCCTATTAGAAACATTAAAACAAATACCTTGCAAGCAATCACAATTTTACGCCCCTTTGCGAACAACATCAAGAATAGAATCAATCGACTCTGCGCCTCGTATAATGCCCTTTAGCCCAATTGTTTCGGACTCAGTTGCTGAAAACAAAGTTATGCGTGCTCTGCACACACCACTTCCCAAAACTTGGCCCCAATTTGATTTGGTTGCATGGCCACCTTGAATGTGAAGAATTTCCCTCATGGGGGTTCGGAAGAATTAGGGACCAGATGTTGGGATTAAAAATCAATAAATCCCAAAAATACAAAATAAAAGAAAATTAAACAAAAAATCTGAGTTTTGAAGGACGCTTGGACACAAAACAATTCAAAAGGAAAATTGATTTGGGAAGTTGACTTTGTGAAGCAAGCAAAGGAAAAGTGATGATGGCCTACACAAACCAAATAAAATTTTGTCAATGAAAGTAGAATTTGCAACCAAGGTTTAGGAACAATACAAAGCAACCGAATAGCCAATGATAAAACAAGCCGTGCGGCTTTTGAAGTGGTATTGGGAGGGTGAGGGACCAGGGGTTTAGGGTTTAGGGGCTGCGGTTGCGGTTTAGTACTCGTGGGTGGAGTGGAGTTGAGTGAGAGTTGGGGCTTGGCTAGGGAGGAGTCTTCTTCTGCTTTGCATTTTGGTGGAGGTGGAAGGGAGACGGGAAGTGTTGGGTAGAGGCGCACTACGATTTATGGCTCTTTTGAGGGAATTTAGGGAATAGAAGGGGATAGAGTGAATAAAGGGGGTGGGTTATTTTTAATTCCATTTTTGCCTATAAATAAAAAGTCATGCGTAGCATGTGGGTGATTGAGCAGAAAAACTAATAGATAAATGTGAGAGGACCAAAAGTTTCCATTTATGAAATTTGAAGGACTATTTGTTCTCGTTTAAAAGTAAGGGATGAAAAGATTATTCACTAAAATGTGAAAGACTATTTTGGATGTTTTCTCTTTTGTTATTTATATTTACATTTTTCTTGAGCTAATAACTCAACCATAGAGTACTTGGCTTTTAAGTACGACTAGCCTCTTTACACATTTAGATGAAGCAATGAACTTTTCCATACTATTGGTTAGGTCTAGAAGACCTAACTAATCTTAAAAGGGAATGGCTGAAAAAATAGCATGTCGAGTTAAGTGAGGCTGTATCATCCTTTAGGATTAGTACAAAACAAGAAGCTAGTAGGAATTTTTGGAAAGGAAGAAAGAAAAGTTTGTTCAATGAATAAATGGAAAGAGCTCTGCGGCTTTAATTAATTATAGGAAAAGGCAAAACAATGAGTTTCTATTTTGAATTTAAATTATTTATTAATCTAATCGGATGTTAAAAATATAATACCAAATAATTCAATAAAAGTCAACAAAATTGACATTCTAATTAGTACTAACTTCATCATATACATTTGTTTCAATTGTACTCATTTCCAAATAATACCTTGATATAATCTCCATCATCATTTTTAATTATGCAATTGACAAATCAATATCACTAATGTAATTGATGAAGGAGATATTCACCACTTGATCCAAGGTCAAAACTCTTGAACTCTCTCACCTAAAAGAAGCCCACAAAACAGATTTCAAAATGGTTCTAGGGGTCAACACTGATATTTAAATCAGTTGTAGAGGTTTTTGGTAGCGAGAGAAATGAGACAGAAGAATTATGATTTTTCTCCCTATCTAATGTCATCATGAAGTATATACCTAATGTTGAAATTATAAGAATGTGCTATATTAGGAATTTGAGGTCGAGTATACTTCCTGTATGCAAAACTCTTTCTAGGTTAGACCTCTTGGGCCTTACACGATGGCGAGGTCTTATACAAATCAATAACAAATAATAATAATAATAATAATAACAATAGCCGTGAAGTCGGAAAAAATTAACATTAATGATCGCTCTCATGTTTTCATGCTTGCTTCAATCAGATATCGCATTTCTAAGTAATATTTTAATATCATCTCCATAATCATTTTTAACGTTGTAGGTTGACTAATCAAACTCATCCACATTATTATTGTCATTATTTTCTAATAGACAAACCTAATAAACATTAACATTGTTATTTTCAATTACAGTCAACAATTAGAACTAATTTTGACATTTATGTATTTGTGTTTTGCTTTATGTTTATCTAATTTTATCTGTTGAGTTTTTATATTTTGATTTGATCTATTGATTTGGTTTTTATATTTTGAATCCATGTAGCAAATATTTTTATTTGTTAGCTCAATGGTTTGATTAGCTCATCCAATTCCTTTGTTGAGTTTATTTTCATTATGATTGTATCTACAAACACCACTCTTTTAATTTTGTTATTTATATTTTTGTTTTTCTTGGTTGCTAACTCAAGAGAGTACATGGCTTTTAAGTGTGACTAGCCTTTTTACACATTTAGATGAAGAAAGAGATTTGTCCATACTATCGGTAAAGTTTGCAAGACCCATGATCTTAATAGGGAATGACTAGAAAAATAGCATATCAGTTGAGCAAGAGTGTTTCATTCTTTGCGGATCAATACAAAACAAAACACAGTTGAATTATTGGAATGAAAGAAAATAAAGTTGGTTCATGAATAAATAGAATGGGCCTTCAATTAATTACAAAGGAGGCAAAGTAACGAGCTTGTTTTGAATTTGAATTATTTCTTGATCTAATTAGATGTTAAAAATATAATACTAAATAATTCAATAAAAATCAACAAAATTGACATTCTAATTGCTAACTTCATCACATACATTTGTTTCAATTGTACTCATTTCCAAATAATACAGTATATCATCTCCATCATCATTTTTAACTAGGAATTGACAAGTCAATATCAATAACTTAATTGATGAAGGAGATATTCGCTACTCAATTCAAGGTCAAAACTCTTGGACTCTCTCACTTGAAGGAAGTATGCAAAAAGATCTCGGGATGGTTTTAGGGGTAGACACTGATGCTTAAATTAGTTGTAGGATTTTTGGTAGTTGAGAGCAATAAAATGTAAGAGTTATGATTTTTCTCCCTTATCTGGTGTCATCATGAAGTATATATATCGTATGTCCAAAATCATAGGAACATGCTATAGTAGGATTTGAGGTCAAATACTTGCTTGTCTGCAAAACTCTTTCAGGTTAGACCTCTTGGGCTTTACACGATGGCCAAGGTTCTATACACATCAACAAATAATAATAATAATAATAATAATAATGATAACTGGGTGTTGGGATCAAAAATAATAAATCCCAAAAATAGTAAAAATCGAAACAAGATGAGAATGAAATTCGTCAACCAAGAATAGAATGAAGACAAATTGGTTTGACCACAAAAGCTTCACTTCGACAAACAAGAAAAATTGATTAGATGGCCCACACTCTTAATCAAATCTTGACATAATTGAGTAGCCAAATGAAAGGAACAAAATTGATCAAAGTGGTCAAAACCAAGCCGTGAATTTAAGACGGTGGCGGCTGATTTTTGTATTTTCTCTGTGTATTTCTCTGTACTCTAAAATCATGAATAACATGTCCTATTTATAGGACTCAACTAAACCCTATACCTATTGGATTTGGTAATTACTAAACCAAAACTCAATATGATTAATAATTCTAAATCTAATAGAATTATTAAATTACAAAATTATAAACCCAATAGGATCGGGATACTTAGTTTAATTCTACTATATTGCCTCCTTAAACTAAGTTTATATAATTTGTCATGCCTAACATTTTCTTCAACTTCATGAACGAATCCATCTTTAACGCTTTTGCGAAAATATCAACTACTTGCTCTTCGATCTTACAATAATTGATCACAATTTTCTTTCGTTGAACCAAATCACGAATAAAGTGAAATTTGATGTCGATATGTTTGCTTCGACCATGAAACACTGGATTCTTCGTCATCTTTATTGCTGACATACTATCACACAAGATAGTAGTTGCTCCATCTTGTTTATGTTGAAGAAAATCTAGCATCCTTCTAAGCCACAATGCTTGAGTAAACCTCGTTAGTTGCAATATATTCGCCTCCGTATAGATAACGGAAAATGGTTTTGCTTTAAACTCCATGAAAATATACCAAAACCAATAAAGAAAGCATAACTAGAAGTACTCTTTCTCAATAGTGCCACCAAATTTCAATCACTATCAGTGAATTCAAGAATATCAATAGGATCATTTTTTGTATAAAAATTCCATCACCTTGAGTACCTTTAATGTACCTCAAAATTCTCTTAGTCTGCAAGTGAGACTAACGTGGATTCTCTATAAATCTACTAATTAAGCCAACATGAAATTGATAAAAGGTCTTGTAGTATCCAAGTATCTCAAACTCCTACCAAACTTTTAAAATAAATAGGGTCCACACAAGTGCGATCCATCTTTGGTCAAACGCAACTGGTTCTCTGACTTGAATTTTTCAAAATATCTCCAAAGATACTTCTTTTGGCAAATAAAAATGCCTTGATCAATCTATGAAACCTCAATTCCAAGGAAGTATGACATAAGACCCATGTTCTTCATCTAGAACTGTCGAATCATAGCCTCCCAGATCGCAATCATCTTGGGATTATTCCTAAATATTAGATCATTCACATATAAGCATACAATAACAACCGCACTATGAGAAGATGTCTTCACATATGAAGCATGATCAAAAGGACAGCGTTGAAAACCACTATCAACAAAGAAAGAATCAATACGGGTGTACTATGCTCTTGGAACTTGCTTGGCCGTAAAGGGCTCTTTTCAAGCGGCGCACCTTATTTTCTTGACCTTTCTTCACAAATCCTGCAGTTGTTCAACGTACACTTCTTCCTCAAGTATACCATTCAAAACTCAGACTTTACATCTATTTGATGTATTTTCCAACCATTTTGGGCAATTAAGGAAATAATTACATGAACAACATCAAGTCGAGCAACAGGCGCAAATACCTCAAAATAGTCGATGCCAGGTTTTTGTTTATAACCTTTAGCAACTAACCGCGCCTTGAATCTGTCTACTTCTCCATCGGGCTTGTACTTCGTCTTGTAAACCCACTTGACACCAATGGGTTTCTTGCCACTTGGAAGATTTGTGAGCTCCCAAGTATTATTCTTTTCAATGGCATGAATTTCATTAGCCATTGCTTTCTTCCAGTGATCCTCATGAACAGCATCTCCAAAATTAATCGAGTCACAATCTACGAAAGAGCAAAATTAACAATATCTTCGTTAGATACATGTTGAGAGTGACCATCAACAACATAATCCTGCAAACGAAGTGGTAGATGCCTTTGTTTTTGTGACCACTGCATCGCAGGAATAGATTGAGTAGGAACTTGTTTTTGTTGAATTACTTCGGTGATTGACCTCATCATCTTTGTCATCAAAGTATGAAGATTGTGGATGATGATTAACTACCACATCGACCTCTTTTCTAACCATCCAGATACCTTTCTCATCAAAATTCACATCTTTACTAAATGTGGTCTTCTTTGTCATAGGGTTATATAACTAGTAACTTTTAGTCTCAGGCGTAACCAATAAAAATACACTTCTGCCTTCTCATTCAGTTTCTTCCTAAGAGCATATAGAACATGTGCATATATGCCAAACAACCAAATACTCTAAGATGAGAGATATTTGGCTTTACTGCATCAAATCTCATAAGGGTCTTCTTACCATTGCATCTAGTAGGACGGACATCTATTTAACACATAGATAGCACATGAAACTATACGCTTGAAACCTTTGGACATATGTTTGGCAACCATCATTGATTGCAGCATGTCCATCACAACTCTGTACTTTCTGCAATACCATTTCTTTGAGGAGTGTACCTTGTTGTCATTTGATGCTTAATCCCATCTTGTGCCAAAAATCATCGCTGAATCGTATACTCTGTGCCTCTATCGATTCTGAGTTTTGATGGAGTAAACACTTTGTTTTTCAACATACACTTTAAAACTTTTAAAAGTGTCACAAGCATCGACTTATTCTTCAAAAAATAAACCAGGCTTTCTTGCTAAAATCATCAATGAAAGTAATAAAATACTTATTACCTCCATTAGAAGGAACATCCACTATACATAAATCAGCGTGAATGAGTCAGAAAGGTTCTTTGCCCTTCAAGCCTCGCCTTTAGGAAACAAGTCTTGATGCTTCTTACCTAAAATACAAGACTCACACTGCCTATGGTGAAAGTTGATTGAAGGTAGCCCAAAAATAATGTTATTTTTGGCCAAAAACTGCAATCCACAGTGAAAGTGCCCAAACCTCATGTGCCACAACCAAGTGTCATCAACCTCAATCAAGTTAAAACAAGATGAACCACTACATTCAAAACAATCGGGAACAATCTACTATTTGTCATGTTCACCTTTACAATTAAACCCAATCTATCATTAGTGATGGTGAAAATCGTTTTTCAAAACGCAAATCATAATTCTTCTCTTGAAGTTGACCCAAATTCAAGAGATTTTGATCTAATGAGCATATAATACACATCACCAACGGCACTTTTGCACTATTCTTCAAGGTAACAGGAATATCTCCTTTACCACATACAGGCACTTCATGGTTATTACCAAAACAAACCTGGATTTAAATGACTCATTTAAATTTTTAAATAATTCCTTCTTTCTAGTCATGTGGTTACTACATCCAGAGTCAACATACCAAGTGTTATTTTAGACTCTTTAGCTACACCAGAAAAATAAAATTGTCTCATGCTTTTCACGAATCTTCTGCAACATTAGCATTGACATCATTATTTTCCGATTTATTATGCCAACAATTCTTTTGAATATGGCCTACTTTACCACAATTAAAACATTTAGGCCTTTTTGCGATTATTGTTGAAATTATAAAAGTATCCTTTTGTTGGGAGGAATTGTTACCTCTACCACGACTACGAGAGTTACCTCTTACACGTCCACGACCCTTGAAATTCTGACCACGACCACGAAAGCACTATTAGATGAATCTTCACGCTTTTCTCCTTAGCGATCTGAATTTGCAAAGTTTGCAACGCTTCTCCACGTGCTCCTTTTCATGAGATTCATCCAATTTGCCATTAATTCGTTGTTCATGCGAGCAATGACCCTTGCAATTCATCAACCGACAAGGTTGACATATCTTTTGTTTCTTGCATCACGGCAACAACATGGTCAAACTTTAATGGCAAAGTATGTAAGACCTTTTCTACAATAAGTTGATCGGTGAGATCATACCCATTCATGCATTTCGTTTCTTTATATCATTTAAGCGAGAAAAATAAGACTCAATAGTCTCATTCTTTCCATCTTGCATAACTTTCGAACTTTCTTTCAACGTTAACAAATTACTTTGTTGGACATTGTCAACGCCTCGATATATTTTGGCCAAAATATTCCACGCTTGTTTTACGTTTTAGCGGTGGATATTTTCCAAATCTGAAACATCAATTACCTAGTGAATTTGAGACAACGCCAAACCGTCGTTTTGTTTCGTCGCCTTGGTAGCATCCACTGCTAAATTTTGTTGAATGTGGACTAATAAATCAAACGCGTTGAGATGCATTTCCATCTGAATCCTCCAATAATTGTAATCTTATTTATCCTTTAATTTGGGTGCAGAACAATTAATATTTTGATTCGTTATAACTTCCAAACACTAACCAAAGCTTTGATACTAGATGTTGGGATCAAAATATAATAAATCCCAAAAATAATAAAAACCGAAACAAGATGAGAATGAAATTTGGTCAACCAAGAATAGAATGAAGACAAATTGGTTTGACCACAAAAGCTTCACTTCGGCAAACAAGAAAAATTGATTAGATGGCCCACACTCTTAATCAAATCTTGACACAATTGAGCAGCCGAATGAAAAGAACAAAATTGATCAAAACCGTCAAAACGAAGCCGTGAATTTAAGACGGTGGCCGCTGATTTTGTATTTTCTCTGTGTATTTCTTTGTACTCTAAAATCCTGAATAACATGTCCTATTTATAAGACACAACTAAACCCTATACTTATTGGATTTGATAATTACTAAACCAAAATTTAATATGATTAATAATTCTAAATCTAATAGAATTATTAAATTACAAAATTATAAATCTAATAAGATACTTGAATACTTAGTTTAATTCTACTACACTGGGAAATAAAAAAATTAACATTTATGATGGCTCTCACCTTTTCATATTTGCTTCAATCGTATACGCATTGCTAAGTAATATTTTAATATCATTTCCATAATCATTTTCAACTTCATAGGTTGAGCAATCAAACTCATTCACGTTATTGTCCTTTTTAGTAGACAAACGTGATAGATATTAATATTGTTATTTTCAACTGAACAGTCAACAATTAATAGAACTAATGCTTCACCAAATTATATAGTGTGGAAGGATCTTCTAAGCATTCATCATTTCATCTAATTAAGAAACTATTCTATTCCACATGTTCTCTTATTGCTTTGATTTTTAGCAAAGGACAAACTAAAATCAAATTACAAAATTTAATAATTTAATTGAAATTTGTTGAGTGTTAGGGACCATATCAAATTTGGGGAATCGGTGATAAGTTGTTAATTCGTCATATTTTTAGTGACTAATTCCCTTATATTTTGATTTTATTTGAGTCTAATTGGAAAGAATTGGGAAAGTTTTGATTATTTCAAGTTTTAGAAAGCTTTAAATTGATTTATATTAAATTTAAGTATTTTGCAATTTTGTAGGAAGGAAACTGTTGGAGAAAGATAAGGACTGAAGATAAGCCACGATTCTGTTGGAGAAAGATAAGGATTAGAGAAAAGATTGTTTCCGTCAAAAGATTTGCCACGATTTTGTTGAAAAAAAGAAAGACTTAATGCCATGGTATGTAACTTTTCATGCCATAGCATAGAGTAAGTCGGATGCTAATGCCATGGCATGTAACTTTTCATGCCACAGCATTGAGTAAGTTGACAGACTTACGGAAAAGGAGAAGATTATCCAAGTACGCAATCAAATCATATCCTTCAAGATCAGCCAAAAGAGTTTCACACGCTACTAAACTCTTAGTCTTTAGGGACCAGAACAAGGATAAGGAGAGAGGGCGGCAGCCTATATATTGATTCTTCCTGACGAGAAAAGGGAGTTCCTTCCTGGGGGTTTCCGTCCTGGAGAGAAAAGAAAAAAAACAACCTGCCGCAATTCTTTCTTTCCTGGAGTGATCAACGGCCGAAGGAGACGAAAGCTGCACGGGATGGACGAAAACAGCAGCACTCCTTTGATTTTTCTTGTATTTTCCTTAACTATGTCTAGCTAAATTTTACTTTTCAACCAAGGATTATAAGGTTTGATTTCAATTAATTGTGAGATTTCATGTTTTTCATCGGATTCTTTGATTTTGAATATCATATATTCTTTGCAAATAAATTTATTATTGTTTTGAATGTTAAACAATTCAGGCCTGTTGTTTAATAGTTAAATACAATAATCAGTCAATTAGAATAAATTCATGTAATTGTTCTAAATTAGTGACAAATAGCAAATTCGAAAGGTAATCAACGCCTAAGATTTATGCTATAGGAATATATATTCTAGCTTAAATAAACTAGGTCGACTTCCGAGTTTACTGGCTAGAGATTGGGTCTCTACTGTTCTTAATGCAATTAACGGATATAATTCATAGATCGTTATTGAAGATTATGTCTGTTAATTAGGGAAATAACCTATAGGTCGTATTCCGAAAGTTATCGACAATTTTAGAGATTGGTTGTTATAGGAAAGATCCTTAACGACTATAACTAATCTATTTGAAATACAAAGAATTATCTTTTAAGTCGATGATCAATTAAGAGAATCAACACCGAAATAAATCCTTGGTTGAAAGCTTTTCTTGAATTGAATTTATCTTTTATTTATTTTCTTGTTTATTGCTCTAGAATTATTTGTTTAATTAGTTAAAAATCTCCAAACCCCCATTTGTTACTAAGAAACAGGTTTTAACCAATCTCTGTGGATTCGACCCTACTCACCGCTACTACAAATTCCGGTCTAGAGAAGGTTTATTTTTGGTTGGATTCAACACCCATCAATCAGTTGAAAATAACAATATTAATGTCTATCAGGTTTGTCTATAAAAATGGACAATAATGTGGATGACTTTGATTCGTCAACCTGCCAATTTGAAAATGATTAAGGAGATGATATTAAAATATTAGTTAGCAATGCGTACACGATTAAAGCAAATATGTGCATACGATCATAAATTTTAATTTTCTTGACTCCTCGGTTTTTAAGAGACAAGGATGCTGAATTGGTGATAAGTGAAGGAGATAATGATGTACGTTTTTTATTTATTCTTTACTATGTTAGTGATATTTGAGTCAAGTTGCGAAGTTAAAAATGATTATGGAGATGATATGAGGGTATTATTTGGAAATTAGTACGGTAGAAACAAATGTATATGACGAAGTCAGTATAAATTGCATTTTAAAATATATTTTTAAAAATATATTTTAAAATATTATTTGAATTGATAATTTGAAATATGTTTCTAATTAAAATATTGTATGAATTATAAATTTGAAAACATGTTTTGAAATGAAATATTATATGAATTGCAAAAATTAAAATATATTTTCAATTAAAACACTATAGGAACGCGTTTACATATTGAATTATTTCAAAACGTATTTTAGGACAATATTAGGCATACAACATTTTACATATTAGTGAACGTATGTGAGATGAAAATGAAAATTAAAACTATCGTCCATACAAAGCCTTTTTGTTGACTTTTTGTTGAATTATTTGGTATTATATTTGATCATCGATGTTTCCTTTTTTTTAATTTTAAATGACGCTTGTTCATCAAGTTTGATAAGGAATACTATCTTAAATGTTTTACAATTAATAGTCAATTATCGAATTATAATGACATTATTTAATAATGAATTTTCTTCCTTTTTTGTATAAAAAAGGTGTCTACCTGTAGATCAATTTCTGATATCATATTTATTAATAATGATTATGGCCGGCATTTCAAAAGTAAAGATTAAAAAGAAAGAAAGAAAATTGTGAGTTCACTTTTAAAAAAATTTTTATCTAAAAAAAAGAGTACATTTTTAGAACAAATTTTTATATAATCTTTACCAATAATGATTATAGTCTACACTTAAGTAAGAGTGAAAAGGAAAATTATACAATTAATGTTATATTAAGTATGTTGTAATAAAAAGAATAATCTTGTTAATGTCTTTTATAGTGAAAAGTCATAATAGCTAATATGAAAAACAAAATTATTTATCACACTCTCTAAAAAGTGTAAAATAATAAGGAATATTTTTGTCTTTTCATACTTGTCATTTCTATTATTATGACTTTTCACTATAAAAGCCATAATGAAGTGCAAAATAATAAGGAATTTTTTTCCATTTTCTTTTTTTCTCTTCAACTTTTAGCCATTAGAGAAGGCGAGATGCAAGTTCCACATTTTTTCTGCTAATTCCTCTACCCATTTGGAAAATGACTTTGTTTTTCTCGTGTTTGCATATGTATCTTGTTGAATAGGGTTTCATCATCTTTTCTCAGACATTGATCCTTTTTTACTTTTTCTTCTGCATACCATCTTTTATTCCCATTTATTTTCGCTTAGTTTTCGATGCCTATTTCTTAGTCTTTGAATCTTTCTTTGTCTTTGCAAGAACTGAAAATTCGATCTGAAGAGCTATTAGCATTAGTCTATTAGGATTTGGGTTCTATACAAAGAAGCATATTTTCTTTGTCTAAAAATAAAAGAGCATATTTTTAGAACAAATTTTTTATATTATCTTTACTAATAACAATTATGACCTACACTTAAAAAATAAAAATAAAAATTGTGTAATTAAAAATAAATAAATAAATAAAAATTGTATATTAAGTGTGCTATGATTTATAATTAAAAAAATTATATACCACCTAAAGCAGTGATGAATCCATTAAGGGTGGGGAGCAAGTGACCCTTCCTGAGCCTTCAACTTAGGAAGGCCATTATAAAATAATTTATCTTGTACAACGCAATTATAAAAGCTGATATCCCAAAAGCAATCAAGGCTTTGAGGAAAGGGTCCCTATATTTGCCGAAGATGGCATGGTTGACGCTCTAGAGGTCTTTTAACTTCTTCCTTCCCATTTTTAGATTTATTTCCTCTTTTGTAACCCCACCCCTATTTTTATTTTCTTAATATTAAATCACCATTTGTTGGCTGGAATTTTTCTATTTTTTTATAAGTTGCCTTTTTCTCTTTTAAATTCTTTTCATATAATTTTTAAAAATTCCCATCAAATACAATTTTTCCTCTTTCCAAAATACTTTTTTTAACTAAAAAATTTCACTAAAATTTTTACACATTTCAATACAAAATTTCTCAAAAAACTACAATCCAATCATAGAACTAATGCTTCTATAAATTATAATAATATGGCATGTAAATCCGGATAAACGTTCAAGCATTTGGTCAATTAAAGGAAGAAGAAAGTGATCATTCCTAGTTGATGCATTCAATTTCTTATAGTATATATAATCCCACCACCCGTTTGCACAAATCTTGAAAAATAAATTTGTAATGTATGATTTTTTTGTTACAATGTATGACATTATTTTTATATTTCTTTATATTTATCAAACTTATTACTTAATTTTCTTATAAGTGTGTGACCTCACTATATAATATTTCAAATCATTGACCTAAAGTAGATTTTTTTTTTAGAACGCACTCAATAGTTACATTATGTGAAAGAATTAATTTTTCTAATAATATCATTGTACGTCAATTATTAAAAAGACAAAAATTTGAAACCTAGAAAGTACTAAAAGGAAAGCCTCTATAGTTTTCGTTGCCAATGTAAAAATTCTTGTGCCAAGTTATTAGTAATATTTTATTTCTGGCATATCTTTGTAGAGGCGGCAATTAAAAGGGAATGGGTAAGAATTTGGTGGGATTTAAATGGGTAGAAAATAATTTAGAAGGGTAAATGTAATTCTTATTAAATTTTAGCATTAGTCGAATGGAATAAAATGGAATTGGGATACCCCAATTAGTTCGGCCGCTAGTAACAGCTATGATTTTAAAATAAAAATAAATTTTTTTATTAATAATATATATAAATGTATTAAAATTTAAAAACAATTAAAGTTACTATTACTCGTTAATTACTTAACATTACCCAATAATTATTTATTTAATTTTTCCATTAAGAACCATGGGTATTCCAAAATCACCTAATAATATCTTATCCCAATAAAATTCTTCCCATTTATTTCTAATGGGTAATCCTAATAAAATTGCTTTCCTTTATTTTCAATGGGTATTTTAATATAAATGTGAAGCCACTAAAAGTATGAGATTGGAATTAGAAAATTTTGCCACCGTAAGTCTTTGGCATTGGTTGTATTAATACCATGGTTAAGATGGGCTGACCGTAATTAAACTCTTTTCCATTCTGAAGCTATACACATAAAGAGTCACGGCTTCTGGTTCAGAAATCCATCCTAAGAGAGAAATTTCAGAAGTAGGTACTATTAGTGTTTTTGTTCGTCTGGATAGGGGCATCCCATATTGCCCCATTTGCGATAGACCATCATGACGAGTAGCGAAATGAAAATTGAGATAATCTCAAAACAGAATGTGAAACCATCTACCCCAACCTCACAAAATTTGAGAATATATAAGCTCTCTCTCTTTTGGATCAATTGAATGGTCATTTTACATACCCTTTGTTCATTTCTACCAAAAATGATCCAAGTGATGACGCTGTCTTTAGAACAAGAGAAGTTCTGAAGAAATCTTTGTCGCAGACATTATCCCACTTCTACCCACTGGCTGGGAGGTTGAGAGAGAAAGCTTGCACATCGAATGCAATGACGATGGGGTGTATTATGTGGAAGCCCATGTGAGAGACCAACTTTCCAATTTTCTTAGCCAGCCAAAACATAGAAAAATTCATATGTTGCTGCCGTTTCACCCCAGTTGTGCAGAACTGAAATCTCAACTTTACTTGCTCATGATTCAGGTCAGCGTATTTGACTGCGGCGGTATTGCCATTTCCTTGCAACATTCTCACAAACTGATGGATGGCCAAACTGTGTTGACATTTCTGAAAGCTTGGGCAGCCCAAGCACGTGGATCTGGCGCCGAGCAAATTCGTCCAGATTTGCACACCTCGCGCTCCATATTTGTTCAAGATGCGTCATTGCCTAAAGATGCTACACTCTTAGCGTGGCCCTTTACCCAGAAACAAGGGAGGATCCATACAACGAGGAGATTTGTGTTTGATCCCTCTACCTTGGTTGCTCTCAAAGCCAAAACTAATGCTCCAAGTCGGGTCTTGGCCGTTATTGGGCTCATCTGGAAATGTGCACTTGCTGCTTCTCAAACAAGATGGGGTTACCAAAAGATGTCCTATTTGTCAATGACCGTGAATCTAAGGTCAAGGACTACCACCCCGCCAATGTCGCCTTATTCAATTGGAAACATATTCTCGTATGTCTATGCTCATTCGATGCCCAACTCTACAGCTTGCCTCGATTTACATTCGATGATTAGGAGCTTGAGGACAGCCTTGAACAGATTCAGGGCGACCATTTTGCTAAGCTTAGTAAAGGGAGAAAAGGTCCGTACATGTTAGGGAGATTTTGGAAGAGACGAGAAGGAAAGTATTTGTAAGTGAGCAAACTGACGACGCTGACTACTTTGTTGCCACGAGTTTCTGCGATGGGGTATGTACCAAGCTGATTTTGGGTGGGGAAAGCAAATATGGTCATTCTGGGCTGCGGCTGATACAGATATTATCGGTGGCACAAATCTAATCCTCTTAATGGACACTAGATCCGGTGGTGGAATCGAAGCTTGGGTCACTTTGGATGAACCTAACATGAAACTATTGGAGAAAGACCCAGAACTCCATGCATTTGCTTCCTTGGATCCTTGTCCTCTTGAAATTGGCCAGCCTCTCCCTCCTCGTGCCAATCTTTAAGCCGAATGAGACTGCTGCAATATATTCCTGGATTGGTTTTCTTTTTAACAGAATCTGCCGGCTAGACTCTATATGTATTGCAATTATTCAATAATCTGCATGCATCAAAGACATGAGCCTGTGGTACTTGCATCCCCAGTTAATTCTGATCAGTTGTTTTGTTTAAAGCAAATTACTCATGAAATCCGAACTGAGTGAGTTCTTGGTCATGATCGTTTGAAAGATTGCCATGTTTGTATTTTTCCTTTTAGTATCCAAGGGCGATTGTTGTTTTTACCGAAAATTATTCCAGCGTCCCTTCTTCCAATTTGATTTCTAAATCATCCCATCAATTTATATAAAAAAAAAACCTATCACTTGATAGATTGAACACGTGAAAATATTACTACTCCTTCCTCCTCAAAGAAAATTCACTATCAAAATTTTTGTTTGTTTCCAAAAAAAAATCACTTTTACAGCAAATTCTTATATTATTCTTATTTAATAATAATTATATATATCTATACTTAAAATATAAGACCGAGGGCATATATCTTTTGAATTACCTACTATATATAGCAAGTAAATACATGTCTTACAAATATCTTTCTCCACTCTTTTTTTAAAAAATTAATAATATTCATCAAATCAAGTATCAAAGAAATATAATTTTGCAACTAGTAAAAATAATTAAAAATTTTCATAATAAAATGATTTAATTATCATTTTAGTTTTGGCAATGACAAAGATATATTTTCAAAAGTTCCTTGTCTTATTCTTATTTTGTTTACATAGTTTTAAATTTTTATGAATTTACATGTCAATGACAAAATATATATATATATATATATACTAATTAAGTTGAACTCCTGTTAAAACTCTACTGCAGGTAAAATATCTATATTGGGCGTCTTGAGTGACCGTAACAAGTAATAAATTGTATCCATATTCAAAGAAATTCCTAAATAGACTGACTTGATCGTTGGAGTGTCTTTGATGACACCGTCCTCACCATTTTGTAGGTCACTCGGCGCGTTGGAAATCGGCACGCGACATCGGAGTTTCATCAACTGGCGCCCACCGTAAGGCATCCTATGGAGAATACCAGTGCCGAATCCGAAGACAGAGGCAAAACCTCGTTATCCCAACCTAACCCACAAAAGGGTCTCAGTCTAACCCCCAGGGGTCTCAATTTAAGCTCGCAAAAGTGGGTCTCAACCTAATCTGTAAAGGGGTCTCAGTCTGACCCACATGGGGACAATCCTAATGGGCCCCACAACAAGTGAGGGAATAGTGGATGGATTTCTTCATTCAACATGCGGAGAAGTTCGAAAAGTTCATGCAGCACATGAAGCAGTCAAAGGAGCCGGAGTCGCAAACGGCAAAGTGGACCCTAAAATAAGACGACCCTGAGGAGAAGATGATGAGGAGGAAGAAGAAGCGGAGCTCTCACCCCAATAAACACAAGGCCCCAGAAAGAAAAGAGAACTGTCGAATAACCAAAGCTCGGACAAGGAGAATCAGCCAGAGTCTGGCAGTACCATCAGCAAGACGATAGAGGAGTAAATACAAGAAGTGGTGAACAAGGCCCTAGGGAAGCTACACGCAATCAGGGTGGATTCGTCTGCTACCCTGTTTACCCAAAGAATTTTGAACGCCCTGTTTCTCAATAGCTTCAAAGCCGCGCCTAACTTGGAGTCCTATGATGGAACAAGGGATCCAGAAGATCATATCTTCCATTGCGTGACTTCAATGAATATTATGAAATAGTCCGAGGACAACAAATGCTTAGTCATGTCTAACACGTTTTGGCAGGCCGCAAGAAAGCGATACAATGACCTTCCGAGGAGCTCTATCAACTCTTTTGACGAGTTCTACAAGTTGTTCCAAAGTAACTTCATGGTCAATAGATCATACAGAAGCCTCCGACTTACATAATGAGTGTGAGGCAGAAATAAATCGAGACGCTGCAAGAGTATGTAGTTCGGTTCAATAAGGAGGCAGCTATGGTGAGCAATAAAAATGACACCATATTACGTACAGCTTTCATCAATGTAGTTAAACTCGGGCACTTCAATCGGAGTCTAATAGAGGATTACCCAAAACATTCGTTGAGGTTATGAAAAGAGCAACTAAGGCGATCTCGACAGAAGAAATAGATTGGACAAAGAAGAAGTTCTATGGATTCAGATGAAATAAGAGGAAGCAGGAGTCTCCAATAGGAGAGTGGATTCCAAGAGAGGAAGCTTCAGGATCGTCTGAGCTTCCTGCCAAAAAGAAGGGGTTATCCCAAGAGTGTGTTCAACAGAAGAACATAACTCTCTGTTGAATGCTACGAAGTCTGAGATCCTATACCATACTAAAGTCCAGACGATATTAAAGAAACCGAACAGATTGGTAGCCCCGGATCACCTCCGGGACCACCGCAAGTTCTGCCATAATCATAGCACCCATGGTCATAAAACTGAGGAGTGCATAGACCTCATGCAAAAAATTGAGCAGGCTATACATAGGGAGAGTTAAAACACTACGTAACTCGTTTGGACATAGCTCTTAGATATTACAAGAGAAGAGGCAGAGGTGACAGAAAGGCACTCACATAGGAGCCTAAGCCTGACAATCAGGAGACTGCATCATCAAAGGACAAGGTGGCCAAGGTCATTCATATGATTTTAAGAGGTCCCACCTTAGGAGACTCACTTGGCGAGGAAGAATAATGCCTGCTCTAGACGTCAACAACTTCTGAAAAAGAGAACCAGTGGCCAAAGCCCGATAATCAACTTCTCAGGCAACGATTATTTTCTAGCGGAGCTCGTAGAGGATTCGATGGTAATAGATGCATTCAGCCCAATTACCAGGTCAGGAGGATGCTGGTGGACAATGGCAATTCAGTAAATATCATGTATGAGAATGTTTTTATTCACGTAACTTAGATAAGAGTCTACTAGAGCCAGTGAAAACCCCAATTGTTGCGTTTGGTAATGTGCTGGTACACCCAGTTAGAAAAATTCGACTTCCGATAACCCTGATAGATAGGAGCAAAAGAGAACTGAGACGTTCAAGTTAGTGGTGGTCAAAGGTCCATCCGCCTATAATGTATTCCTGGGCCACCCAGGAATTAATAAGTTTAAAGCCATTTGCTCTAATTTACATATGATCTTAAAGTTCCCTACGTCAGAGGGAGTGGCGTCGATTCTAGGGGATGTGACTGCCCGACAGTGTTAAGTTGCAATGCTGAAAATCGTTGAACAAAATGGTTGGCCTCATGGTCGAGAACTTAAAACCTAGCAAAATTGCTGGAGTTCAGAACTGAGGTAGAAGAGGTCGAATTAACAAAAAAATGGAAGAATGCGATTGTAGGAGCAGGGTTGAAAGTAACTTTGAGAGACTGACTAATCTAGCGGTTAAAAGAATATGTGAACATATTCGCTTGGACATTGAATGATATGCCTGGAATTCCCCGGGAGATCATAGAACACAAGCTGGCCATGAATTCGAGTTGCAAGTAGGTGAAACAGAAGAAGCGTACCTTGGGCCCGGAAAGAAGTCAAGTCATAGAATTAGAGGTCGACAAGCTTTTAAGAGCAAAAATCATAAGGGAAGTTGAGTACTCAGAATAGCTAATGAACCCAGTGCTCGTCAAAAACGTCCTCAAAGGAATGGCGCATATGTGTGGATTTTATCAACCTTAACAAGGCTTACCTTGAAGACCTCTTCCCACTTCCCAAAATCGATATCCTAGTAGATTCTATATGACATTGTCAAAATTCAGGTATTATGCCATAAAATAATATCGTAATGATTTTTAGGGGAAAACATTAATTATTTTTCCTCAACCACATACATTGTATCACATCTCTTTAAAAATATTCCGTCAAACAATCAAGCCTTTGAAATAATATGTTATAATCTCGTCCTTGCATTGTGACGATTTTTTTGAAAAGAATAATTTTTTTCTTCACCAAATACATTGTAAAATCTTTGTCCCAAAAAAAAAAAAAAAAGGAGTTTAATTTCAAAAATTTTCTTTGTCTCTAAAAATGAGCTTACTTTTGGTATGAAATTTTTTTATTACTCTTACTAATAATGATAATGTATAACTCAAATTAAAAAGTACGGATAAAAATATAAAATTATACATTAAATGTGTTATATCTTTTAATTTAAAAAAAGTTATACCAAATCAAGAGTAGTTTTTTTTTTTTTTGGGACAAGGGAGTATCATATTACTTGAAAAATGTATCTCAACGAAAAATAATGAAAATTAAATTGCCATTTTAAATAATGTTGCACCATAAAAATTCACTTTTACAAACAAAAATTTTTGGGATAATATCATATACCCCCTCGAGGTTTGATAAAATAACAAATCGGACCTTGAAGTTTGAAAAATAACAAATTCCCCCCTTTGACTTATAGTTTGACTAATTAATTTATTAGAATAGTGAAAAATACAAAAAAGTCCTCCGTAAATCTGAGATTAAATGTTCTTCTTGTTGACTGGACCAAACTTGGATGGGGCAACAATATCCTTTGGGGCTGACTCTGATAAGAGAATGAGTCTTTGGTCGGGTTGTCGAAGCCCCCAAAATTAATTCAGATCTTCAACTAACTACAATTGATTTGTAGTAGTAGTGAGCCAGTTCGAATCCCACAGGGAGTTATGTGTTGAGGGGGGGTTTCTTAGCACTTGAGATGAAAAGAGAAATAAAAGAAGAAGTTTAGTACAAAAAATAAAATAAAATTATAAAAGAAATTACTAAAAATATGTAAAAGAAATACTTCAGCCTTACCAAACTCCGATCCAAGGAAGTGTAGTTGTACCGAATATATCTAGATCATAGGATTCTAAAGACACTTTTTTATTTAAGCATTTAACCGAAAATTTCGCAGGATAGCCATGACAAAATTTTGAGTTTTCCTATTCTATTTGTTTGAACCTAGCATTCATAACAAACCTTACTAACAAATGACTGGGGGCGATAGCGTTCCATATCATTTGATAGTTGCACTAAGAACATTGAAAACAGTTAAAACAAAAACCAACAATTGAGATAGTTACAATTGAAAATCTTTGTATCATTAATTCCCTTTAAATCATAAATGCATGATTACTGTCACTTTACACATGCAAAAAGATTTAAGTGCTATTTGTACTAATTGTTCCGGACAATTACGGATCAAGAACAAATAGATAGCTATAGGAAGAAAAATGAAAATAAATTGTCAATTTATTTATCATTCAAAATCCATAAAAAAAACATAATGCAAGAACTAATGATTACTTGAATGCAAAAGATTATGAAACTATGAACAAAACCTCACTAAATATATTGGTATTAACACGCCTTGGAACGGAATGGAAGTAATTTAGCCACTCATGGTGGCAAAACTATTCTAACTTTATTCTAAAAAGAAAAAGAAATACAAAAGAAAGGAAGAATTCTGCAAAAAATTAAAGGAAAGACTTATATCTTCCAAGTTTACTAACCCTCTTATTTATAGCCTTCTTCTCTAACAACCTTCCTAAAGACTTCCTAAAATCTCTCCAACAAATCCTAAGTCTTTAAACTTTAAATTCGTAACTAATTATCCAGCCAACCATCCTATCTTATCTAATCCTATCTAATCCTAACAAATGTCATCCAATCCATTCTAACTTGAATTACAAAAGTTTAAATCGAAAGACAAATTCAAATCTTGAAATTAACCCATCGGTCCTTTGTCTCAGCTTAAGACGTGGTCACGTGCATTTCTTTGAGTTTCACCTCCAAGACTTCATCCTTTAAGGCGTGGGCAAGCTTAATCCAAAATAGTCTTCTGTTTTGACTCCAAAAGTGCTTCTCCAAAAATCATCTAAATCTCCATTAAATTCCATCTTTTCGCCTTAGTCCATCAACTTACTCCCTGGGACAGAAAACACTTTAAATTAGCCAATTTCATACAAAATAAAGCATTAACATCATAGTTTTGCTCCTATTAAATGGTTACAAATTAAATCCTATCAGTCTTCATCACCAAGTCTGACCGATAAGCTAGAAGAAGCTTCATCAAGACTCTTAGTCATTTTCACAAGCACATTGTGGGCATTTTTAGGGCCAGATTTTTCAATAACCAATTCGTCCCTAATGGAACGCTCCCTGTTAGAAACAGCAGCAAGGGGGCAGCAACAACATTCTTAATCAATAATCCAGCAATTGGAGCAGAATCAGAAGTCAATTCCTGAGTACAGTTTCGGTCTTCATCAACCCGACTGTGAGTAGCACGCATTCCATCGTCCTCACAGGAGGATTCAATATCAGAATCAAAATCAGAAGCAGCTGCCGGTTGAGTAACAACATCCTTTGAACATTACACTAGGCTGAGCGGCAGAAGATATTAATTCCCGAAGAAGCGTATCAGTTTTTGTCGGCGGAGAATGCAAATTGTCATCAACATGCTTGTTCCGAAGGGTCTTTTTCACCTTCTCCTTGGACGGAGAAAGCCTCTTCTTCTTACCCATGAAATTTAGAAGCTGGAGATCAAGAATTTCATGAAGAATCCGATGCGGCAGTAATACAGAAAAATTCCAGAAAATAATCGGCAAAATTCAGAAAAAATTCCAGAAAATTCCAAATAAATTCGGCAACAAGAACAATAGCAAGCCCACGAATTCAAGAGCACAATGAAGGTTGTGGAATCATAGAACAGTGGTTAGAATAACAGAAATCTGAAGAGAGAAGCATTTTTTAGAAAAACTCGATAGACCAAATTTTCGGGAAAAAGCTTCAAATTTTTGGTGACTGAGAGCTTGATGGAGGCAATCGGTTTTCTAATAACTTAACTCCGTATACAGAGATTGATTTTCAACGCCAAGAAGTAGATTAAAAAGACGAAATTTGCTGCACCAATCGGGTCTGGAATCGGGTCATTAGTGAAGCTATGTCCGAACCGAAGCTGCTCTTCATGGTTTTCTGAATTTCTTGCAGTTTCTGGTCAGCTTTTCTTGGGTTCTATGGTTTCTGGAAATGCGAAGCTTTTAGTTTGGAAGATAACAGGATGGATGAGTTCTGGGTTGTGGGGGTTGGAAATGTAATCGAATGGCAGGAAGAAAGAAAGGCATATTAGTCTGTCCATTTCAATGGTAAGGGTATATTAGTCTACATATTTTTTTCCTTTTTTACTGTTACGTTAATTGACTTATAATCAGAGATTATTTGTTAATTTTTTTTTAGTGAGGGGAAATTTGTTATTTTTCAAATTTCAAAGTCCAATTTGTTATTTTATCAAACTTTAAAGGAGGTATTTAATATTATTTCAAAATTTTTTGACGCTATCAAAATTTAAGTATTGTGCAATAAAATAATAAAGTATAACCCCCATTGTGAAAACTTTTAAGAAAAAAAAATTTACATTATCAAACAAAGGGATTGTACCATCTCATTTGAAAAATGTACACTGAAAAAATTAGGATTATTCCTTCTTTTAATCCATTTACAAACTCTTTTTGTCTTTTTACGAATGTCTTTTTTCTTTTTTCCCTTTTTATTTAACGGGAACAAGTAGTCACAGAGGAAGGAAATGAAACACATTGAACGACGGACGACCACTAAATCACTAGGCCACAAGTCTTGCTCAGGAACATCATCAATTGAGAAGGGCAATTCGTAATTTTGAACTTTTGAGCATTGGATGAGGGACACATTATCCAAATTCATTTGGCTTGAATTAAATTTTCATTTAAGTGTGGGGATCATATGCTTCCCTTTTCCATACAATCACTAATCAGAAGCAAACTCAAATGAAATCAATTCAGGAACTGGGATATTGCCGATTAAAACAACGTTGGAATCCAACATTTTGAACACAAGGTATCCACAAAATAACATTACAGACAGAAATAGTTTTAAAAAATGAGGTTGCTGGTAACATGATAAGATTGCAGTTCTTGCACTGGTTTTGTAGATACAAATAAATGTCAATCTTAGATCTGCTTTATAGTTAAGCAATATATCTTGAAGTGCATCCAGGCAACCCTTGTGACTAATTAATAACAGAAAATCAATAATGAACATTATTAAAGCAGTATCCACGAAGAAAAATTCAGTAACAAAAAGCACTGTATTTTCAGATCTGCATTAGCTCTTCAAAGGTCTTCATGGCAGAAGCAGGCAACCCCAGAAGCACATTGATGCTTTTCCTTTCTTTTCCATGAGACAGGAAAAGACTCACTTCCCTCTCAGGGAGAGAAACAGGCCCTGACAGGATAGGATCTCCCCACCCGAAATCAGTTGTGTGAAATGATAATCTAGACCATGTTGTGATCAAGAGTGTTGCCGTCAAGGAAGGCCTTGCTCTGGTTGTTTCAAAATAGTCTATGGCAGATCTCATGTAACTGTCTTTGGTCATCTGGATTGAATCTTGGACTAACTTGACTGCAAAAGAAAGTGGGTTTCCCTCTAACTCACCAGCGCTGCAAAGTGAATTTGTGAGGACAATTCCATTGCCAAAGTAGCCTTCTGGAATTGGTGGAACAAATCTTGTTCTTCCATCAACAGCAAAGAGGAGTTTTGTATTCTGATCAGGTTTCATCCTCAGTGCCTGGCTGCGAGCTTTCCAAACGAATGCTGAAAGTGCTTCAAATGTGGTGCACTTGGCTAGAACCCCATCTTCCATGGCTTTGTGTTTGAGTTTTTCAAGTTTTTCAGGATCGAAACAGAATGACCTGTACAGCATTTCCTCCTTGTAAAGTTCACAAGTGTTTGAAATGTCTTCAATTTCAGCAAATTCATGGTGGGGAAATTCTATCTTGGGAGGAATTCTTGCTTTCAGGATGCTTCTATCCGTAAATGGAGGAACTTTTAGGGGTAGTCCCCTGGCTACTTCACCCCATGAATTGACAAATTCCATGGCACCGATCCCATCAAACATGCAGTGGTTCATGCACAATCCAAGAACAAATCCTCCACATTTGAACTTTGTCACCTGAAGAGAGGAAAATCATTGATCAAAACTTTTGAGAGGGAAGAGGAAAGGCACTCATCAAGATTGTTAGGTGTTAGAAATAAATTGAGGAATTCTCAAAACACAATGACCTCCAAGATTGTTTGCCCACGAACTGATATCGCCCGAAACTCTGAGCACTAATAATATAAAAGTTATAAAAATAGAAGAAAGTAAGTGCAGGGGAGCGACCAGAGATTTGTTACTCTGCTGAGATATATATTTATGACCTAATTTGCTCCTGTTCATAGGAACAATCTTCAGTGCTATGTTATATCCACTGAAATTCTGCCCTTTGGAGGATTTACTTTTAATGGAATGGAGGAAGAATGTCAGACCATATCCCTTAAAGGCTCCCCCAACCTAACAGAAGCATTCAATGTCTTTACCCATATGGTTTGGGAAATTAAGTATGGACACCGACATAAAATAATGTACATTCGATCAAAGTACTTATTAATCTTAACAGTAAGGACATCTATTAAAAAAAATCCTTGTCCTTTGATAAAAAATCTTTCTTCTTTTCTTTTTGCCTCTTGAATCCCCCTGCAACTTCATTTACTAGAAAAGGCTAAAAAGATGTTCTAACCTGAGCAACCAAAGGAGGAATCTCAAGTATGTTTTTTGCGCCCGGAACATCATAAACCAGCTTTCCAAGAGTGATAGGATCAGGCTTTGTGTTGTCACCAATATCTTCAATGATACAATCTGATTCAGCCTCAACAAAGACAGCCCCTTCCCCGGTGCAATCCACTATGAGCTTCCCTTCAGGGCTAATTGTCAACCGCCCTGCAAGCGGATAATAGTGAACAAGAACCTTTGATAATGCATCCTTGATCACTTCAACAGCTTTTTCATTGCCTAATGCATTTGATTTGAAGCAGTAAATTGTGCGAACAATCACTGCAATGTTCTGATCAAGGTTGGAGAGGAAATATAGGCCTTTTTGTGTATCTTCAGCTGGAGGAACCAAAGTTGGCTGTCCTTGTCTGACAGACAGGTCAAATGCATTGCTTTTGCCATTCTCCATTGCTCAAAAGTCCTCAAATGACACAATCCTGTGTCAAGAAAAGTATGTTAGTGAAATTCACAGAGATAAAATTCGTGTGATGTGAGTGTTTCATTCATGCAAAATGCATCAGTGAAGATAAAATTTCATGACTCAATCACAACCAAAGACGGTCAAATAACAGACAACAAAAAGAACATGTTCAAGTTTTACCTCAAAGCACTATAAAAGCAGGGGTGATCAGTATGTGTATATGCTGAAACCGAGAATATCATAACTTTGGACTACAGGGCAGGGCATATATAGGAGAACAATGACTTGGAAATTTGAAGATTGTTATGTTTTGGTTAACAATATTTTAGCCATGACAGTGACTGATTTTGTCCAATTTCAGTCACTATGATTACCCTTAAAATACTCGAAAAGTAAACTCATTAATTTGTTTCTGAATTATGATTTGATGTAATTTTCTTTGGGTTTTTGGGATGAGGTGTTTGAGAAAGATTCTAGGGTAGGCATATTGGTATGGTTAGGCTACTGGCCAAGAACCAAAATATTGGGAGTCAGAGAAATCTGGCGTGGGAGGGAAGAGACTGTGGGGTAATTTGGTAGGGTTGGCGTCCAAATTTGGATTGCTTCACGTTTTATCATTTGATTTAACATAAGTGCTCTGCTAATGGCCCCACATGAAAACTTTGTTCCTTTTTAACTTGTCAGGACAAAAACAAAAGATTTTGATTAAATCTCCTTAACATTTTGGTTCTGTAAGTTAAGCACTTTTTGTTCATGATGATGGCATTTTAGCCAACTTTTTATGCAAGAGTCAAAAAGTTTTGTGGTTTCTTGGGGTTAAGGTTGTGTAAATGCAATCAGCAAATTGTAGTAGTGATTGCCGATTGAGAGGATTATTATAATGCAATAATTTATTACAATGGGCAACATTTATTTATATGTGAAGGAAACAGAAACTCAAGCTATTAGCAAAATTGACAATTAACAACGAAATTTACAAAATACTATGTTACCTCCATTTGCGAGGATTTCATATTTTTACCTTTATACTATAGTCTCTAAAATCTCTTTCTTTAAAAATTAGGCACATATAAATTATATTTCAAAACATGTTTTTTCACTTTTCGAAATAGTGATTATGATATTAAAAATATATTAAAAATATATAAAAATATTTAATAAACAAAAATACATTTTAAAATGATAATTGATGTAGGACAAGATTCGAAGACAAGTAATTGATGAAGAACAATAACAAGAAAACAAACTAGGGTGAATTAACCGCAGAAAATTCATTACCCCTAGAATCCTCAACCACAGAAGAGTAAGAGATGCTCACAACCAAAGGGAATTCTTAATATCAATAATCAAAGTCTAACCCTAAAGTAAGAGATTACATCAATATTTATAGAGACATGAAAAAACCCTAATAACAATTAAAACATAATACTAAAACCCTAATGAAATTAAGCCCATTAACGATTGGGCTTTAATAAAATAAGTAACACAATTAAAAAGTAATTTAATAACTAAAACTGATCCCCATCATTCTCCCCTGCTGCAAAGAAGTCGCCATTGACAAAGTAAAACTGGATAGCACTCCAATAGGGCATGGCCAATCTTACGAAACTCTGCAGCACTAATTCATGTGCAATCATCCAGCGGTTTGTTTCGCCACTTAACCCAATACTGTCAATAACCACCTCGTCTAGTCGGTACAACTCTCTCATCCACAACATCCTCAATTACCTTTGCTTTTTGCTATGAAGATATAAAAGGAGGTGCAGGTAGAATAGGTAATGAAGTTAAAGACGTTGGCTCAATAGGATTAACAGGTGTAGGAGAGACTAATGAAGAAGTAGAAGATGGTTCAACGGAAGGTCCGTGATAAGGAGTGAGGTCTTCAACATTAAATATAGGACCAATACCTATATTACTGGGAAGATCCAACTCATATGCATTAGCACTAACCTTCTCTCAAATTCGAAATGAACCCATCCTCTTAGGGCATCAACGGTAGCCCCTAGAGCCAGCCAGGTCTCATTCATGCCACATCAGCGCCACATCAGCTTGTGGCCAGGCTAATACTATTCACACAGCCATCCTAAAAAAATAACTCACGCTAGTGGCCTGGCCTGCACTATTCACGCAGTCATTATCAACTTTTTTTACATTAATAATACAACTTTAATAATTTTTTGGGCCATTACTAAAAATATTTTTTGGCAAATAAATTTACATTATATTAAAAACTTAAATTTACATTACTTAAATTAAAAATGAAATACGTAAAACAATTAATAGAAAATAAATTTACATTACATTAAATTTAAAATTTAATAATACACTTAAAAATAAAAATTTTTCATTATATTAAAATTAAAAATTAATAATATACTTAAAATATGAAAATAAATACTCTAAATTAAATATAAAATACGTAAAACAATTAATGAAAAATAAATTTACATTACATTAAAACTAAAAATTAATAATATATTTAAAACATAAAAATAAATACTCTAAATTAAATATGAAATACCTAAAACAATGAGTGAAAAATAAAAATATCATATTTTACTCTAAAAATAGGCAAAGTGCATGTTAATTTGTAGAAAAAAGTATTTCCTATTTTTTGGTAAATTTTGTTTTTTTGTTTTTGAAAAAAAAAATAACATTTTGGCCGTTGCAAACAAATGGATTGTTTGCAACGGCCTGGCCACGTGGCACGCGCCCAATGCTAACCTGCATGGGTCAGCGTGTTAGTGCTGAAACGCTGAAACAAGAGCCAAACGACGCCGTTTTGCATCGTTTGGACGCAAAACGGCGTCGTTTTGGCGAGAAAAAAGCAAAAAAAAAAATTTAAGGGCCAGGCTATGCAAAGGCCGCGAAACGCAACCTGGCCCGTACTGTTCCACGCCAAGTCAGCAAAATTGCTGTCTTGGCTTCATCCGGCCAGGCCGCATTTTCTGCCCTTAGCATGCACTTTCTTGCATGTGCCAGGAGGAAACCTCTCAGCACGATGTCGCAACATTACTTGATCATTCTCACTAAACTCTTGATACCTGTGATGAACATCTGCAGCAGACTTATAATTTTCATTGCTTAAATTAATTTTCTGTCTTATCTCAGCGTGCAAATCATGATTGTGCTGTGCAAAAGACTCTGCAGACACACTAGTCCTATATACAGGGGGAAGGGAAACCAAATCAATAGGCTTCTTAGGTTGATAACCAGTGTAAGCCTGGAAAAGACTCGCTCCAGTCGAACGATTAACTGGACTATTATATGCAAACTCTTTTCTATTAAGGATATGGAGTGATTTGGTTGGTTGGATAGGTGTGCGACTCTCTTTTGGCAGCCCTTTAGGAGACACTCGGGGCCTTACAAGTGCTAAGATTATCTTTTGCCCCTTGTGCATGAACACATAAGTGTTAGTTTTCCCATAACGAGTCACATTATGATCATAAAGCCAAGGTCGTCCTAGTAAAATATGTGCAACATCCATAGGAAGGACATCACACCAAATGCTTTCCTCATAACCCTGAAGGCGGATAGGAACTAAACATCTTTGTGACACAGGAATAGATGTCTTATTGACCCAGGCGACACTATATGGCTTGAGGTGTGGTTCTGCTTTCAACTTCAACCGAGTAATTGCACTTTGGGCAACTACATTTAAACAACTACCCCCATCAATAACTACCTTAGAAAAAATACCACCGACTTTGCTATAGGGTTGGCATAAATGCATCTCATCACATTTATTTGCTACCCCATAACCTCAGGTCCTCATCTGCTGCCTCATCCTCTATGTCATACTTACCCTCTACCTCATCCTCTAATTGTCTCTCATCTTTTTGCTCCTCAATGGTTCCAAGACGGCGTTGGGGACACTCAAAGAATTTATGACCAAACTCATGACATTTAAAACACTCATCTGTGTTCCTAGACTGTGTGGATGACACTGGAGCCTTTCCTTTCCTAGGGTCTCAAACTGGTGCACTTATTGTATTACTAGCCCTATAGGTACCCTATGAGGTGGGGAAGGAATGACTCTGTGAAATACTACGCCTTCTAACTTGACTGGTATATAAAGAAATTCTTCACTGGGAAGAACCTTTCAACCTATACTCTTGCTCTAAAGCAACTTGAAAAATGTCATCTAAGGTGTTGACTTAAGTGATCAAAATCTCATGTTTAAGCTCAGGTTTTAACACATTCTTAAATCGGATAATAGTCATTCGACTACTTTCATTAACTTCACACCTCTGGATTAACTCTCTATATTTATTAATATATTCAGCAACAAACATAGTACCCTGAGTCAAGTTGTCCAATTGTTCCATCAACCTATCAGTATGTCCTAAAGGTAGATAATGCCTTGTTAAATGCATTTTCAACTCTGCCCAATGCCTAATAGGTGGTTCCCTTAAGTGCTGTAAATCTCTCTCAACACTACTCCAGAACACATCAGCTTGCTTAACAAGCTTCATTTTGGCAAAATGCACTCTGCGTGCATCACACATATCATACCAGTCAAAGAATTTGTCCATACTAGACAGCCAATCGGTGAAAATATTTGGGTCAAACCTACCATCAAACTCAAGAGCATCTATCTTGATCTTCATAATATCATCATCACGGTGGTCATACAGGTCATAATTCCTATGGTCACGATACCCATAATTTCTACGCTCCTCATAGGCATGGTCTTGTGGCTTAGGATAGTCAATATCCCTACAGCCATAGAGCACATTACGTCTAGGACGCTCATGAATATGTTCAGGGCCTGGGATCAACTAAGTATTCCTCATCTCTCTCACCCTCTTCATATTTAACCACAGGCGGTGTTTGTTCTAACACACTTACTCTTTCAAACACAATGTTGATTTTCTCATTAAAGTCTCTTTGCATCTCATCTAGTTTAGCCAGTAAAAGAGTTGTGTTATCATCTGGATTTTGCAGGGTGACACTACTATTATCATCTGGACCATAATGGGTTTCTTTATGGGTAGTCACTAGTCATGGTGCAATACAAAGTTAATAATAATCTAGAAATTTAATTTAAACAACTAAATTATAATTCTAAAACATATGCACTCGCAAGCTCAAAAAAAATCAATGATAAGATCAAGTAATATGCCACAAAAGTAGGATTAATATGCAATCAATTGAATTTTCTGAAAGTTTAATACTACGTTATAAATTGCAATCTAAGTAATATAAATATATAATCCTAATGTTCAACTTTTTTTCTTTTTTTTGGCCATTTTTTTTTAATAAAAATAAAGTAAAAAGATTAGAGTTAATTTGAAAGGTTTAGACGGTAAAGAAAAAAAGAAAAATTAGATTACTTCCCTTATGTTTCACAAAAGCAATAATTCTTGAAAAAGAAAAGATGGCGGCTAGCTCCCGTGTTTATTTTATTGTTTCTTGTGCGGAAAGAAGAGTCGTCAATTGTGGCTGTAAAAATCTGGTTCCTTTTCCCTGAATCTGGAATGAAGCCAAATGATGAATTTGGCCCACACAAACTAAAGAAACACGGTCTGTTGACTTTATTTTGTGATCAGTTCTCTTAATTTGTTTATTGCCCCACAAAGACAAAGAAAGACAAATTGGTTGATGGCTGTTGATAACTTCGGCGGCCCCACAAAGAAATACAGATTGGTTGATGGCTGTTGATAGCTTTGGCGGTTTTGATTATGTATACAACGCAGGAATTTGGAAACAATAGTAGACAACGTCCGGGCGACGCCACCAAGCAAATCAAAGCTTCACCAGTCGGCTGAGTTCTTTTGAATAGACGACGGCCGGTTTGATTCTGTAGACAACGCAGGAACGTCCGGGCAACGCCACCAATCAAATCAAAGCTTCACCAGTCGGCTGAGTTTTTTTGAACAGACGACGGCTGCTGAATGAAAGAAGATAATGGATTATTGGCTTTCTAAGAATAGAGATATGAAAATAAGAATTTTCAAAGTTTTATTATGGTACCAAAATGATGTAGGACAAGATTCTAAGACAAATAATTGATAAAGAACAATAACAATGAAAATAAATTAGGGTGAATTAACTGCAGAAAATTCATTACTATTAGGATTCTCAATGCAGAAGAGTAAAAGATTGTCGCAACTAAATAAAATTCTTAATATCGATAATCAAAATTTAACTCTAAAGTAAAGGTTTACATCAATAATTATAGAGACATAAAAACCCTAATAACAATTAAAACATAATACTAAAATGCTAATGAAATTAAACCCATTAACGATTGGGTTTTAATAAAATAAGCAACAAAATTAAAAAGTAATTTAATAACTAAAACTGAGCCCCATCAATAATCTATTCCCATTACCCTTTTAAATCTTTTCAGTTTCCCCTTCTCCCCTAATGTTTCATATATATTCTTTATACTCATTTCTCTATATATTTTCATTTCCAATTTCAAAGTTAGCTCAATTATGGTTCTTATATGTTGATATTAATATCTAACTGGCAATCATCATCCATCTTTTTCCATTACATTTAGTTAGTACAGTTACTAAATCTGGAGGGCCGTCTTCGAGCAAACAAGAAAATATGGCTGCAGTGTAGGGGGTAGCAACCCACCATTAAATAATGTGTAAGCAGTTTTTTGTCGCTATTGCAGCATGGCAAACTCACTAAAAATATTTTAAATTTAAAAAAAAAATTGAGAGAATAGCAGACTTAACAACTTTCCCAAAAATGGCTTAGTTGGCTTGAACCCTTTTCCAGTTCACCAAACCCTCACCCACCTTTAATCAAAATGGTTCATTTTCATAATAAATGTGTCCATAAATGAAACGAAGATGCAGAATTTCTGTGACTATGAAAATCTGAAAGTTATGGATCTATAATCAATCAGCATTCTTAAGGGAAAAAGCATGGAAAAAATCCCTGGTGCCCATGACCAGGCCATTTATCACAAGCAGGAGGAAATAACTGTTTAAACACTATCTTAGAAGATCCACATTACAAGTATAGAAATAGCAGCGTTTCCAATCCACTCCTCACTGTAAAATGTCTCATCACTATACGTGTCAATCAGCACAAAAGCTAAACTCAGTGAAACCAAATTGTGAAAAGGTTCCTAGGAGTTCTGGAGAATTTTAACATCAAATAGATACATCTGCATCAATTTCATGATCCAAGCTATGAAACTAAAGACAAAGCGGATCAAAAATCTGAAAAACCCTAAGGTGAGAACTAATGGAAAGTATTCAGACATGGTTATGTTTATGATACAGGCGACCTATCTGGGGCCTTTATCTGTAAGTTGATTAAAATAAGACGATAATGCAATTTTTGCTCACATAAATAGCTGATAAAAACCCCTGTACAATGCATCTTTTCATGTTGAAGAATTATATGAACCTACGCAGCATCCGTTCTTATCTTACACTAAGCGTCGTCGTCGTCCTCATCTTTCTCATGATCACTCCCAGGCTCGGCCTCCTCATCTTCTTCATCATCCTCGTCCTCATCGGTCATATTATTTATTGCTTCAGTAATTATAGCCTTCACCTCTGCCTTCCGGTGCATTAGATCTACACCAAAGTGGTTTCCTAAAAAAGAAAAGCCAAAAAGGTTAGCCAGTTGCCTGAGAATTAAATGTAAGCCTAGTCAAAACATACCCAGTTGCCTGAGAATATCAGATAAGGTTGCCTGCAATTCAAGAAGCACAAAATCAATTAAGAATAGGCCTTCTGTTGTCAGAAGCAATTACTCTCTGTGAAGAACAATAGGCAACACTTACAGTGTTAAAATCTACTTTCTTCAAAATTGATACTACAACCGTATGCATTTCCTCTTTGCTGGGTTCTTTTTTAGCTCTCTTGGCACTTTTCCCTTTTCCTGCAAAAGTCAATCTCATAGCAAATCATAACATGGTCACAAAACATCACATGACAATATGTTTCTTTGGTAAGGGAAGTGTAAAACAGCATCACCACACCAAAAGTGAAATCTACCAGAATACACTTTCACCATTTATGTCTAAATGCTATACCATCAAATTACATGCATCCAAAACTTTCATACAACAGTCACTAAATATATAAAGTCATTACTCTCACAATATCTAAAGATTATTAATAAGTATAACCTGACATAAATTGAAAGAACTAGCTACTAATAGGGCATTAAGGCTAAGAATACACATAAATGGGCAGAATCATCATCTTTTGCAACTCAGAAAAAATGCATCAAAAATAACATCCCAAATCAAAACTATGACCTTCTATTAGCTAATTACAAATATAAGAGAAGCACACCTGGATCATTTTTGGAAATTTTAGCCGAAGACTTGCTTGAAGCTTTTTCTTTTGCAGAAGCATCGCCTACTTTTTCACTCTCCTTTTCAACCTTCTGCTTCTTAGAACTCCTGGATTTCTTTGAATCAGATACAGAGGCAACTTTCTTTGGCGTTGAACTGGAAGACTTTTTGGTATCTTTACCAGAGCTTTTGGGAGATTTCACAGGGTCATCTTTCTTCAGAGCTCTAGACTTTTCATAATCCCCAGATTCCTTTTTTGTACTCTTCTTGGAAGAACTTAACTCACTTGGCTTCTGCTTCTTGGGTTCCTCATGCTCCTCCTCTCTATCTTCATCTGAATTACTCTCCTCCTCATCACTCTCAGCTTTGGCATCTATATAACTGTCATCATCCCCCAAAGAATTTTCTTTGCTCTCAGAAGGCTCAATTGTATCAACGGCTTCTTCGTCCTCACTTTTTGACAAGCGTTTACGCTTTCCCCCAACCGAAGAGTTCTTTTGTTTCTGAACAGAATAGAAATAATAACATCAAGCAAAAGCTAACAAGAACCGCCAAAAGAGAGGATATAAGAAGACCCCCCCAAATATCTAATCTATATGCCTACATATCGAATGTATTTCACGCTTTGGAGAATATAAAATATTGTTGAACATTGTTCTTCAAAACAAAATATCTTTTGCATTTCAGGTTGCAAAGAATTTTTCAGTGAAAAAAGGCCGAAAAACTAAAAGGAACAGTAAATATGCATATGGTTTATATTGGAGAAATTCCAAAATCATATCCTATAATCTTGAACAAGAAGAAAGCCAGAACTACAAGCAGACCAGACGACAGCAATGCACTGCCAAAAGTTAATTTGAAAGAAAAAGACAGTGCAGACCTTAAAAGTTACTGAAATTTTAGAAAGCTCCTGGTTATGTGGGAAATAAATCCAACTTTTGACATCTCTACAACCGGGGAACAAAAATAACTGAAGTTTATCTTCATTACCAAACATGACTCAAGGAAATAACAAGGTTATCCAGAAGAATACCACAAAACCAAGAAATGAATAAAGATGCTCACAAACTTCATCCAAACAAAGTACACACACCTGAAAAGATATCATGGTGGGAAAGCAATGCAACTGATGCAATAAGAATCCATCCAAGGGACAATATCATTGACCTACATAGTATCATAACATTTTTCTGAAGCTATGGCATATGGATGCACTATTGAGAGTCGGCTATTCCTTCCAAGAAATCAAGGCCTCCCTAATACTAGAAAGATTTCTGATATCCCTTGCCAAGCCACAGGTTTTTTCAAGTTAAGTACAAGACTTGATATGACTGTCACAAAACACTAGAAGCAAATGCAGACAGCAAATGATAGTTGCAGAAGTTAACAAAATCTACCAAATGATACATTTTCCTTCAAACGGTTTTTGTACATAATTAACCAGATAAAACCAAGGGCACAACCATTTCTTCTCAAACAACTTAATACCAAAGAATAGCTGACAGGATGAAGTTATGCAGAAACACAAAATTACTAAGACAACAACATGAAGCTGGTATTCTATCTTCAGTTACCCAACATACACAAAAATCCTAATTTTTCCTCGTTTTACAGTCTTAAATTTAAAATTCTGGCTCTATAATGCTGTGCATCAGAATATGCTCATTCAAGAGTTTGCCTATCTTTAGAAACAAAAGCCACAGCACAAAATTTATTAATTGCCACGCTGACAATAGAGAAATAACAACCTTGATAAAAGGTTCAACATCTTCAACAACCAAAGGATGTTGTACGGATACAACTTAAGATATCTTAGCTTATGGCACAAACAGACAGCTAAAGATAAACTTAAGGCACACCTAATCATGGCTCAAAATCCAAGTAAGCTGTGACAAAATCTCAGTAAAATTTAGATATACAAGAAAGCATGACACCAAAAACATTTATGCAGAGGTCCACCCGCAATCCACTATTTTAACCAAGCAGTTCCAGTATCACAAAGGAAGAACCTGTGTTTTTCTTTATGTAAATGTGACCTCCAAATGGATTTTTCATCTATCTAATCCTTCTAAGTTCACATGTTTACAGGAACATCAAATTGGAAACAGGCAACATGTAGTCTAAAGTTACAAACATTTGCACTTAATCACTGTAAAAGCAGACGTCACAAAATAAGCAAATATGCTCAGTCATTGTGATCTGAAAATTTAAAATACATAAATAAATATTAATGACTTATGAAGAGAAAATTGCAATCCTTTACTCAAAAGCCCGAAGAAGAGAAAGCACTGTTCATAAGTCACAGAAAATTTCTATGTAGATTATGTAAAGCTAAAAATTATAAATAGTCAAGGATCTCCTGAGGTGCCCAGAGAGAAAAGAGAAAAGAAGAGGAGGGGGGGTGGGGGATTACAATTTATCAGCGGATTACAATTTTCCAAGTTCCCCTAACATGCCAAGTAGAACAAAGGATTGCCAGTTAAAAATGTACAAGATGATCACCCATGTAATACAAAAGGTCAAATCTCCATGCAATGCAGAACTCCAATTTTCTCCAATAAAGCCTGATTCCTTTCATTCTCTTTTACACTCTCACTGTTGCTCAACAAAAGCAAATATTTTTCTCTGTTACATCAGCAAAAAATTGATCCACTGATGAATGGAAGTGAATTAACTTGTAAACAAAATTTTGGCAACATCAACAATATATTCAATATGAAAAATTCCCACTGTCAGTTTCTTTCACACTCTGACAATCACAAAGGAGAAACTAACCTTTGCTGACTTTCCGGAAGCTGCATCTGAAGAGCCTGCAATTTTACTTGCTGAAGCTTTCTCCTTTTGTTTCTTACCCTTCTGACAGAAGCACAAAAGGAAAAAAAAGATTACAACAATAATAACTCATAGAAATCTGCTCAGAAGGCACCTAGAGTTTTAATCCAGCCAAAAGAATGAGGGAAGGAACAGAGGAGATGGGAAAAAGGCCACCTTTTCCCTATCAGCAAGTAATGTATCTGTTGTAGCATGTGGGGATTCAAGGAACTCCAATAACTTTGCTGAGAGTTCTTCCTACGGAACATGAATAAGCCTCACTAAAATCACTGCAAACTTCAACAGATAACATACTCATGTGAAATGTATGCAGTAACTTGCCTTCCTTGTAATGCCCCTATTAATTGGAATATTGAGGATATCACAAAAATAAAAGAGTTTCTCTTTAACACATTTGTCAAGCTTCTCCTTAAGTTTTCCCCTTTGCTTTTCCTCCTGAAGATAGATATATCAAACAAGAATAACTCAGGAATCAAAGTATTAATATCAAATTCTCGTCACTTACGAATAACTGTGCCATTTCATGTCCACAGGCACACAACCCATTTATTGGATTATACACAAAATACAGACATTTTCGCAGTTTTCATGGGCTTCAGGTTGATTGGAAAACAAAAACCAAATAGAGATTTCTATCCTATAGGTCATGATGGAAAGTCAATGAAGAATGAAGACTACACTGTCAAAATTGTTCCCATCAACTATAGCTCTAAAATATCCAGGACATTCCCCTTGCTAGATCAATTTTTGGACTCCTAATGCTAACCTGGTTATGGACTAGTAGACGTTTATATAAAGAAGGACACCCTGTTGATTCATCCACCCATTCCACTTAAATGCAACCAATCAGAAAAAGAGATTGAAGTAGGTTTTGTTATTAGACCCATGACCACCTGCTATTGATCAAAAACCATAAGCCATCACTCCCAGCCATCCAAAAACACCTAACATAACCATCTGAAAGATACAAAATTGTCTGCAAAATTAAATATTCCACAAAAAAGAGCAATAATAGCATGACAAAGAATATCAAGAACTCTGCAAAACTTTACCTCACTTTCGACCCAGGCAAATCCTGAAAACATTCCTATATTTCTCTTCAACATTTGTGCCTGAAAAATGAAGGCAATATTGACTTCACAAAAGCACAAAGCACTACCAAGTTCCCAACGAGCTAGAGTAAATAGATCTGTACGTGCATAATTTACCCATTAAGCAAAACATTTTGTGTTGCTAAGATTGAAAGAGATTCTTAGCTTGGCTACAAAGTAACTAAATGAAAGAAGAAACCATAAAAAACATTGAAAAAAATTTTTGAAGAGAGACCTCACCTTTGTTTTCCTGCCAAATAGAATGTTGTGAAGCATTTGCATGTTGTCATCAGGTTTTTTTTTGGATAACATAAATGCCACTGGAAGAAGTTGCAAAATTAAAGTAAGGTAAATTTTGGAAGGAAATTGAATAACAAATAACTGTCACTGCCAAATTACACCATGCGCAACAATCAAGTGCCAGTAACTTGTTCATACCTGTTTAAAACCATAAACAAAATGATGAAACTTTACATGAGAAGCAAACAACCACCAGTCAAACGAATTGAAGCTTGACACAAGCAGCAAAATGTTCTTTGCCAAAGATAAAGTATGTGTATACAATTCAAAAGCAAGAGTGGTTGGTTCTAATAGACACAGCTTTATCATATTCTACAGGAAGAAATGTTTTGGGATAATTAATCAGAAACAAGTTTGATACAATGAAACAAACTTCAGTCTTCAACTTAGTGTTAACCCACATCGTGTAACAATCAAATATAGCCCAGTGGTTAAGATTCTTTGCTCCTCATGTTTGAATGAGGGTTATAGTCTTAGCATCTCCAATTCCACCCTTCCCTCCTTACTACTTACTTCCCAACCCTGCCCTGCTAATAAAAGTTGTACACAAAAAAAAAAATCAAAAACAAAAATGATTACGATAGTAATAAATGAATAAAACATCATAATTCACAGGTTACATTCATGAACACCAGAACAGAAGACAGGGGGGTGGGGCCAGGAAGAAACTGAAGAATCCAACCATATTCGAAATTCATGATCACCAAACAACAACAATAGCTGTTCAAGAAGTTAAGCCGTTAAAGGATGTGAGAGAGAGGTAGCACATAGACAGAAGCCTTGAACAAGTTTGCTTCGACTACTATGATCAGAAGTGTATAAACCATATTACATGAACCTTCGTATAAATAACTGACAAATCTGATTCTATTCTGTCACGTACTAGTAAATATAAACTGGGTTCCAAGTTAGCTCACCATCAAGTTCCCAAGTTATACTCCCTGTATTATGGTACAAAAGCACCAGAGGATCATATCTTTCCTTGTTTTAAAAATGGGCAAGCAACCATTATGAACAGAGTTTATTGTTAAGATTGTTTGGCCAAATTAATCAGTAAACATTACTTCTACTTCAAAGGAGATCACAGAAGACTTAGAGAGGAGTCAACTTATCTAGAAAACTGACCATTAGAATAATATAACTAGTGCTAATAAAACCATAAGGCTATATCCAAAACTTTGAACAACCAATTCTCGTTTTGCCACCGAACAGACATCTTAATTGGTGTAGCCTCAAAAGAACAATTGTAGGCAAAGAACAGAGGAAGCTAAAACTTGTAATGTCAGTGTTTGAGCAGTCACAAAAATAAAAATCTCACTCTTTAAGTGCCTCTCAACACCAAAGAATTATAGCTCTGCATTACAAGAATAACCCAGAACTCTTCAAAGAAACATAAACATCTATACATTGTTGTTGGCAACATCAATCAAGCCCACAAAACCTAACATTTCAAGCAAATCTAAATTGTAATCATATGCCACCAAGCAGAACACTACTCATCCCAAATAATAAGGTTACACAGTCATATTTGGAACTTAAAAACAACTTGAAGGACGCCAATTGTGCTCTGTATTATCAGCTAAAAGAAAATTATCACATGGCATTCATTCTTTTAAACAAATTAAAAACAAAAGGGAAAAAAAATGAAAGAAAATATTGGAATCAACTAAGTCCATACCATTGGGAATGTCCTTAAGCGCTGTGCCACGACCCTGCAAAATTCCCATACCAAACCCAAATCAGTTTCCACAAACAAATCATAAACCACGCTCAGCCTAATCAAGTAACTTAGTTACAGCGCTTCTAGAGGAACCCAAGCAAAAAAATTTAGATTTATATATGTATACCTTTTCAATAGATAACGGTTTCGGTGTTGCACTTCGAGCAGCAGAACTCTCAGTATATCTCTCCACAATCTTCCTCTCCCTCGTCGGCCTATCAATGGCCGGCGTTGCCGGCGCAGGCCTCTCTTTCTCCTTCTTCTTCTTCTTCTCTTTCCCTTTCTTCGTAGAACCCTTCTTTTCCCCTTCCTTTTTCTCCTCCTCGTCGGGCTTATCATCAACTTCCATCCCTTCTTTCTCATCCTTTAACTCTTCATTTTCCAATCCCTTTTCTTCCTTCTCTTCATTTTCCAAACCCTTATCTTCCTTCTCTTCATTTCCAGCTTCTTCTTCCTCCACTTCCGCTTTCTCTTTCACTTCCACGTCTTCATGTTCCTCGTCAGCTTTCCCCTCCTGCGCTGAGGGTTGAGGCTGTTTCTCTTCAAGGGTTTCGCTGTCGGAAGCCATGAATACAAATCTAAATCAATTAACCAGCAGAGATGTAAAAGGGTTTTAGGCTGTTTAGGAAAAAGGGGTTTTTGCTTGGCTATTGAGGATGGGACGAAGAAAACTGAAAAGGAGGTTATGGGTTTGGTTTTTTACCCTCAGAATGTAAAATGGAAGGGGAAGTAATGGATCAAAAATTTTGGAGGGGCGGGGAGATTTGGGTGGGGTTTTGGGAAGACGGGGTTTTTGAAAAATTTCGTGAAAATCCGTGTCAAATTAATGAGCGGGCTGGGCGATTTGATGATTTGGATTTTGGTCACTCTCATTCTTTCTTCAGTTTTGGGGATTTGGGTCTCTCTTCTCTCTCCGGTCCCCGCGGTTGCGTTTGTTTGCCCAAATTCGGATTTCCCTTTTTTAATTTGGTTTTGTTTTCTTCGAAAATTTTGAGGATATTTTTTTTTTTTTTTAAAAACCTCATTTCTGGTAAGTATTGTATTTTTTTCAGATCATTATAGTTGATGTCGAATTGAACTGTTACAGAATTTGTCTTCATTTTGTTTATGGTAATTTTAAATTGTCTCAAAATTATAAAACTTTTTTTATTATATTTAGTCAAATTTTATAAAAAAAAATTATTCAAACTTGTTCATAATATCTATTTTATAATATATTCAAATTCTATATAAACAAAATATGTATTCAAATCAAAATCAATTCAAATTCTAATTATGAACCAAACGCAACCCTTAATTCGAATGTAAATTTAGGTTTGAAAAGGACTTTTTCATCCGATAGTTATTAAGTGTTTATCAAGTTTTTGAGAGATTTGTTAGTTGTGTCATTCTGAAAAATTGTTAATGAGTATATTTAGGGTGTTTGCTTTAAAAACAAATTGTTATTGGACAACATGATACTCGGTATACATTTGGAAAGAATTAGGAGCTAACCAATTAACTAACAAAAATGAGTATAAATAATTACGGGATTGTAAACATTTCTCAAAAAAATTAATATATTTATAAACTATAAACATTGTGCATGGCGATTGATAACACTATAAGATTAATATTATAGTAATTTAGATGAGTAGATGGAAATATTTTAAAATTGCGATTTATTTTCATTGGTTTGTTTATTATATAAAGTTCTTAATAGTTACATTTAATAGTGAGAATTTCGCACAATAAAATACGATAATACACCAATCGAAATTTTAAGGGAAAAAAATGATTGCAAAGGAATCGAACATGTTGGTTTTGGTACCTATTAATTTTCTTATTTAGAGATAAGCAAACTAAAGATGTACATTTTCATTATGCAAATCATCACTAACCTATATATTTTGTGAAGTGATCTGTTTTTTGAAAACTCATAAAAGATCGCATAAGTATATTAGTGGCTTTGCAAGGAAACATGGTAGTTTTGCAAAAACAATTAAAAAAATTTTACAGATTATTTTTGAAAAGTTCAATAATTTTTTTGAACAAGTCTTTTATATCTCAATGAAGCATAGAGGTTATGAATCTAAAAATGGAGAAAAATTTTAAGAAATGATCTTAAACTTGTGTGCACTTACTTGTAGTATAAATAATTTTTCTACTAAAGTACAAAAATTACTATATATATTGAATAAAGAGGAAAGTTGTGGACTGTTTGACTTGATAAATATGTTCCAACTGTGAAAGGCTTGTACTGGGCCTCTAAGGATATGGGATTAAAAAAGTGAAAAGGACTCATGCAGTTCTGACCCAATAGGAGGAAGTGGGCCAGGTACACTTCCTTGAGTTGGTTGGCAAGTTCAAATTTGGGCACTTGGCAGATGTCAAGGCTTCAAGCAGTTTGAACTTTGAACCAAAACAAAAATGACACCAAAATTGATATTGTATTCCCAACTTCAAATATTCAGTACAACTCAAACTTTTTTTTTTTTAATTTTTTGTCTGATATAATAGTTCTAATCTATTCTTACGTTACGGAAGAGGAAAAAACCCAACTGAATTGTACGAGAATTGGGAATTTAACCGCCAAACTAAAATTGTGCATAGCAACAACCATGAATTTTTTGTTGTTAAGTTAGTGTCACAGTTTAAACCCTGGACCAACCCCAACTTAGAGCCTTAAAGGCTCTTGTTGGTGTCTGGTTACTACAACTCAAACTTGATGAAAAAGAAACTTGAGGGACATATTGTGAGGGGAAGCAGTTATAGAAAGAACAGAAAAGGAGTGGAATCGGCGAGAGATAACAGAGAGAATATTCAACAAGGAGGGAGAAATGGTAGGAACAAGTATCCGAAAAATATCATCCAAACAACCTTGTCTTCATGCTAGCAAGTTTGCCCTATATATACAATTCGGACAGCTTCATTAATTTGATAATTAAGAGGATTAACTGAAATGACAGCGTTTGGCAAAATAAGAAGTATTATGGCTGCTGGATTAAGCCCTAATTTTTGCCCCAAAACCCCTTAAATGGAATGACACTGTTCCGCTTAAGGCTACTGTCTCTTACGGCACCGTTTGACACATTAAACAGGAGAGGTAATATGTTAAAATGTTTTGAATTTAAGCACTTGTAACCATTTTAATCCGACCTTTCAATTATAATAACACGACACTTGAACTTTACAATTTGTAACTATAATATCCTCCGTCAATGCGCCGTCTTTGAGCTTGTTAAATTGATGATGTGGTAGCTAACTGGTTTACACGTGTACAGCTTAGTCAACTATTAAAGTTAAAAAAAAAAAACAAAAAAATCTTTCGATATAAAGCATATAATTTAAAATTCTAAAATAATTTTTTAAAAAGACAAAAAAGACAAAATTTAAAAACAAAATTTTAATAAAATTATCTACAATATATAATAATTTTTTTTAAATTAAAAAAATTAAAGATGAAAATTTTATAAAATTTAAGACAAAAACGACCAAAAAAAAAAAAAAAGAAAGGCGGCATAAATGGAACAACGTCGTGCTGGTCCATGGCCTAACAGCAGAATACACAGTATGAAACTTAAAGTTCATTTGGGCCCTTATCATCAATGATGATCTTCCAAAATAGAGCATAGAATTTGTTTCCAGCTCCTTTCATATATATTTTTAAAATTTTTATTTTTCTAAAAGAGAGTCTATTTTTACACACATAGATATATAATCCATATCTAAAAATATAAAGATACAAAAAAAGAAATTTGTTTAATGATACATTAAGTGTATTATATTTTAAAACTAAAAAAAAAAAATTAGTACCAAAGAGATTACTATTTTTTTCATGTTAGATTTGCATTAGATTACTATTTATAGTACTACCTCCATCCAAAAACATTCACTTTATTTTACATACAAATTTTTTTTTTGTTATTAGATATAACACGCTTAATGCACTATTAAATGTATAATTTTATATTTTATTTTTACATTTTAATTATAGGTATACATAATTATTATTAGTAAGGATAATTTAAAATTTTGGTTTAAAAGTAATTTTTTTTTTTTGGACAAAGATGAGTTTTGAAAGTCGACTCTTTTTGTATGACGGAGGAAGTAACATTTAATGCATATCTTTTTTAAGTAAATATTTTTAATTCATTTCTTATTTACTTTGAAAACACTTTATTTTCACCATTTTACTTCATTTTTTAAGTCATTTCATGAATTATATAATGAAAAACTAATTTTTAGATAGTTAAAAAGAAAGAACCTAATACTTTCAAACCTTAAGGGGTAATTAGTAATAAAGTCAAATTAAAAAAAAAAAGTAGATATGATTTACCCAAACCTTATTATAAAAGATTTTGTACATAATTTTGATTCCCACTTCCAACTTTCCCCATCACTATAACCCCCCCCCCCCACCCAAAATCCAATTTGATGGGCGCTACCCAATGTTTGTAGGATTGAGTTGGGATTTCAAGATTGGATGGAAGGATCATAATATCATATGAAAAAAAGTTTAAATGTCCCCTAGAGGGTAGGCAAATTAGTGTAGCTGGCGAGCGAGTAATTGTAAAGTCACAAGTTCAAATTCCCATTCTGACACCTTCTTGGGTGAGGTTTAGCTAGGCTACACCCTTGGTAGCGGCTGCGGTTCCTTAGTCAGAAAAAAAAAATAGTTTAAATGTGTTTTATTAGTTATTTTTAGTCAAACATCACAAAATGAATTGACAAAATGGTCATAAATTATATTTACATATAAGTAAATTGCTAATTTCGCCTATGTAATGATGCATACATACTATGTGATACTGTGTCACTATTACATGCACAAGTTTAAATAATTATTAAAAGTTAAATACAACTGATCATATTCAATAATATATAATAAAAGTTGCTGTGCGGCCCAAACATATAATATCCCCAGAAGGACATTTTTTGTGTCATTAGATTGAAAAAAATGCTACACTCCAGTAATTTTAGAGAGGGTTACTATAACAATGAATAAAAATAACTTAAACAAGGCAAAAAATTTTGTACGTGACAAATTATAAGGTAAATAACTTCTAATCCTATTGGACCAAAAAATTAAATGAGCCAAAATAAGTTTTGTGGAAATAAAGTGTTTGTAGTGAACATCCAAATCAGGGACATCCAAACAACAAAAGGGATCATATACAAATTTTCTGACGATTTCAAATTACTAATAATTAAAGTTGATCGCATACATATTTTGACTTTACATATAGGTTAATGATCAAATTTTCTTACAAAAGTATACTCATTTCATTCCAAAAAAAAAAATCTACTTCCATTTAACTATAACTTTTTATTAGTTATTAAATACAATATACTTAATGTACTAACTAAATACATAATTTTATATGTTTATCTTTACTTTTTAATTGTGTATATAAATAATAATAATTATTAGTAAGTATATTTTAATAATTTGGTGTAAAAATAAACTCTTTTTTAGGATATAAAAAAAATTAAAGTAATTTTTTTTTTTGAAACGTGGGAGTAATTAGTTGTTGTATTATATTGAAGTCAGTCACACCTGCTACCACTATACAAATTAGTCAGAGCCCAGGTCTGCCAATCAATTGAGAAAATATATTCATATCAATTGCAAATGAGTGATAGAAGGCTTTTCCTGGAAAATTCTAGGAGGGGTAACCAGATAAGGAAAATTTACCCACACACCTCCCCCGCTTGCCCTTCCCACCAAAAAAAAAAAAAAAAAAAAAAAAGAAAGAAAAATGAGAGAGGTACAAGTGGGTAGGGGTGTTTGGAAGATGATGATGTTTTGGCGTTAATTATGTTGCAAATCCACTTGAGATTATCATTAGAGACTAATCAATGATGGTGATGCTCTATAACTATTAATTAGTTTGTGATGATGGTCCAATTGGTTGCTCTTTGATATGGAAGCCCTAATTTGCCCAACTCCATTTTCTTGGGGATCAAAATAAAATAAAACAAAACAAAGTCACATGCCCTTAGCCTTAAGACTGATCAACAACCAGGCCAATTGAAATTATATATAATTAATGGGTTCTAGTTCTTGATTAAATTAACACAATCATGCACTGTACTTGAAGCACAAAATGGCAGGTTAAGTGCCATTTGACCATCAAACAACCACTAAGTACAGTTCATACCTTTGCAAACTATTCAAGTTTAATAAAGTATACCAACTTAAACATAAGTTAGCTTAGATTCTTGCATCCAACCAACGGTGGATGCAAATTCGTAGGTTTGGTGGGGTTTGATTTCAGTGTGTAAGCCAAGAGATGCCCACTTAATAGTTCAATTATTTGGACCACAATTTTTTAAACTTCATCAAAGTTATGGGGAACTTGGAAATTTGGAATCGTCAAATGGGTTTAGTTTGTGAGCACATGTTGGGGCTTGAGTGGAGGGTCGACCTTTGCATTCACTGAGGAGATAGGAGACAAAAGTTGCACAAAGGGTCATATTCAATCCCACCATAGGCAATTTATTTACGGCAGAAAAGAGACGTTCAATGCATTCATTCCTTAGAAAGTAGCAGCACCATATTCATGGGAGGATGTGCAATTGCCATCTCTACTAAATTTATAATCCCTCCTTTTTAAATAATTCATTTTGATTAAAGTATATTTTTTTAATTATAAAATATAACATATTTAATTCACAATTAAATATATAATTTTTTATTTTTATTTTGAAATATGAATTATATATAATCATCATTAAAAAGTATAATATAAGAATTTAATTTAAAAATGAATTCTTTTTTTAAATTAAAAAAAAATTAAAATGAACTCATTTTTTACAATGGAATAAATAAGGAATAGTAACTTTATCTTAAATTTTTCTATATCTTTCAAAAATTCCTCCTCTTAAATTTTATAAAATTATTTTGTCTCTTTACTTTGTTCTTCTTATATTTTATAATATTCCCTTCGCCTATCACATAGCCTCAAAGTTGTGAAATAATTTGAATGGTTCCTCATTATGTCTTAAAGTATCACCATTCACACTTTTTTTTAAAAAAAAGAAAAGAAAAAGGGAATCTCCAGTTCTCCACAAAAGGTTTTTATAATTAAGAAAAATCTTTTTTTTTTTTCGTTTGAATAGATTATGGAGAATTGTTCATAGTTTCAAATTGAATGATAAAAGAATTTACATCAATATTGCATGACATTTAATATTTTTTTTGTTTGAATAAAAAATATTATTTAACATTATGCCCCTTAAACACTAAAGTCTTTTACTTGTTAAAGTACATAAATATCCAAATAAATTTGAACTGTATTGCTTTCCCCTCAAAACTTAGTCGAAAGTTCCCCTAATTAGATGGTGTTGGAGAAAGGGATCCGTGCTTACATGTTAGAGGGTATCCAAAGTTGCCATAAAAAACAGTAAATGCTGAGAAAAAAAATATCGGAAAAATGTATATATTGGTTATTTCTTAATTTTATTCTGGAAAATTTATTCAATACCGACTGCTGCACATGCACTCTTAGATAAACACTGCAACACTTGAAAATTAAATGTAGGAGGAAAAAATAAAAAATCCTAGCCTTCATACTTCGTAGGACAAAATGAATACAAACTAATGAAAACTTCATAAAACTTTGATGAAAACGAAAAAAAAAAAAAAAACTTAAATATGCAAAGTTCTTGAGATGTATATTTTAGTTGGAAGGTAGTGCTCACACCTTTCCAAAGCATCAACTCGGATTCTCAACCACTCTTTGTTGATCTTTTAATATTTAGTATCTGAAAAAAATATTCTATACATTTATTTTGTTGTATCTTATTTTATCATAACAAGTTAATTTTATAAATTTTATTTTTTATCTTTTATATATAAATATATTGTATTTCTTAGTTAAATATTGCCCCCTAACTCTCTCTTGTTATAAAATAAAAATAAAATTATATACATCTACAGTATTTTTATTTTTATTGTAACAAATCAATTACATAATTTTATTTTTTTACTTGTTATTATGTAAATAGAGTAATAAACTGTCCCCCTAAATTATAAGCGGTCTCCTTTACTTGTCTCGGACTATATAATTCTTAGTAGTGCAACGAAAACATTTTCTCCTTATTATACTATTTTACGTTGTGTAATGAATATAAAAATATTTTTCTCATACTATATGTCAATTTGCAACATAAAAATAAAAAGCCCTAAGCAAATTTTTTTAATATCCCACGTTAAATTAATAGAGTATTATTCCCCCACCCAATAAATACTATAAGAGTTTCTAATGCGTAATAAAAAAATAATAATAATTTGGAAGTGACTGTACTGATCAAGAAGGACTTCGAACTAGAATTCTGAAAGTTGCACATGGCCTTAGATAGGTAATTATACTGAAATGCCTCAGTGAACGCTCATGAAATTTAGAAAATTGATGCTTCATTCCTTGCTGAATTTCCCCTAAAAATAAGATAGAATATTAATTTTCTCACCCCATTAAAAAAAATTAAAATGTTGGATTCAAACAAATGGATAGTTTTTTAAAAGGGAAAAAAATGTCTACCAAGGTTGTAGACAGGAATTTATTTGAGAAAAATTATATTGGAACGTGGGAAAATTTTTGTGAGTATTTTTTGATAGAAAAAGTATTTTGGAGGGAAAAATAAGAGGAAATTTTTTTAAAATTATACAAAAGGAATTTGAGTGGAAAATTTTAAAATTTTAAATAAAAATATTTTTGAATATTTTATTTTTATTTAAAAAAATAACTTTTTGTAAATAGAAAGTATGTCCAAACGAAACTTTTACTTTCATTCATGACTTAAGTTATATGAATAAAAAAGTGTTAATTATTTTGGCTTTTTGTTTAAAGCTAAATAAAATTTTTTTGGATTTCGTACGAATATAGTTTACATGTCCAATCAAAAAAACGTAGCGTGTGCTGGGATTCATTGTCCAAAAATTTGTCCCATTTATAATTGCTTCTATACTCCTTTATAACTTGAAGAGATTGAATACAAGTGTTTTCAACTTATTATAAGCCTGATAGAAATTAAACCACATATCTACCTGACATTCAATTCTATAAAACATCATATTCAACTCAAAGCTAAACAATAAAAGTGAAAAGGTTCATTAAATATGTGTCTAAACTACTAAATTTATGTACATGACCCAAACATGAATTAGAAAAATTAAAATGTCTTGAATGAAAAATTCAAAAAATTAAATAAATGAAAATATGTTTCTACAAAAATGGAAAAAAAAAAAACCTCTTCGAGTCGACGTGATTCACTGATTTTTACCAATACTTACCAATTTTTGCAATCTATATTAGTCTATATATATAATAATGATACCATTAGTAACATTTTATATTGAAAATTTATTATGACTGATATGGTATGTTTGAAAAATAAAATTATCTTTTATTATTTTACACTTTTTAAATAAAGTCATGAATTATTATGAAATACATAAATAGATATTCATTATATTTGTCCCTATCTAATATTTGTTCATATCCCTATCCAATGTATAATCATCTTATCTAATGAATATACTTATCTCTATCTAATGTAGGTACTTATCTCTATTTAATGTAGATATTTATCCCTATCTAATATATGTATTTATCTAAATACATTGATAGGTACATCATTGTTCTCCTATAAATAGGAGTATAGTTTGGTCATTAGGGAGGTGTGGTAAAAGTGTGAAAAATAGTGGTGGAGAAAAGTGAAATAAGAATTTATCCTCTAATTTTCCTCCTACTATCTTTGATGTCTTTCTACTTTCTCTATTATATACTTTCTCTCCATTCTAATGTCTTTCTACTTTCTCTATTATATACTTTCTCTCCATTCTGTTCTATTATATACTTGTGACGCAATATTTTACAACATGAATAATTTTTTTTAATACTTATCACATTAATTATTATAATTTTTTTACTATGAAGAGTATAAAAATATTATTGTTCACACATATATATACTTAAATACGAGCGGATATTTTATCAGAAGTTTTGAATATATGATTTCTATTGAAGTATATACTCGGCCGGGTGTAGGATAGACATTTTTAAAGGAAACTCCACATTTAGATAGGTATGAATAGATGATTGATTTCGAGTCTGATCTCATCCAAGTTTTAAAGCACCCTTGACAATTGGCTGTTGGAATTTGGAAATACAAACTACAAGGACTTTATTAATCCTTCGTTGATTTTTTTTTTTTTTAATTTTGCTTTAAAAATTTGGCAACCAAACGTGTGGACGCACAACTGAAATAGCTAGGCGTTGTTCAACTTCTTTGGATATTAATTAAACAAGGGTAGAATGTGCCCTGTGCCCAAGTTGAACTATGGTGTTGGCCATTATTTGGATTGGGCATGAAATTGTGGCAGTTAAACTCTCCAACATTTTTTATTATTTTTTTGTTTTTATACTTTCTACGTATGGCTTATCTTCTAGCTGTACAGTGTTAACATCTGGGGAAAATATCAACCATACATATTCTTTCCAAAAAGATTTTGGTAGTTGGTCATTTGAGAACTTAAGTCTTATTAATAGTTTAACCAATTCATATCTCAATGTAAACTTTAATTTGATTTGTGTTTCTTATTTAAAAAAATTCAATTTGGTCATTTAATTTTAATTAACCATATGGGATTTCATGAATTCAATCACTAGATTCACACATCTATTGGAAAAAGGGGCGTGGAAGAAACCACAATAAAAAGTATAAATTGCAAATAACAACTTCAAACTTTTACTCTTTTACAAAATATTTTTTAAAGGTTTATTTTGTATTTTATCACTTTTAACAATTTAACTATGTAATTGTTACAAATTACACTGCTTTTTATTAGTTGTTAAAAATATATTACAAATATGTAAAATTACTCTTTAACTATTTAAATTGTAAAATGTCAAAATTGGAGGTAATTTAAATAATTAAAAATATAATATAAATAAAATATTTATAAATTGTGCGAGTGATTGATTGAATGTATTAAATTTTATTTGATTTAATTAGATTAAAAGTACCAATTAGAATCTAATTTTATAAATTAAGTAATCAAATTAAAACTTTTTAAATATGATAAATAAAATCGAACCGCTATCTTAAATTGAAAGAGGAAAAACACTATTTACCTTTTTACTAAAATCTTATTGTTTCAGTGACAGAGGGATTTATATTATTTCTAAATTAGCAAGGACTTTTTATTGATGACTAACTCAACTATCCCAAACAAAAATAAGCAAAAAGGAATAGAATAAACAAGAAAATAACCATCTGATTTGGAGTGAAAAAATGGCATACGAAATCAACACAATTATTTGCAGATAAACATGCACTGGGAATTGGATGGAGACATAAATTTGACAGAACCAGCAGTTATTTGCCTGATATCAACTTGCAGTAGGCAGTTTCATGCAAGTTGACAGAACCAGGCAGTTACATGCATTGAATTGAGTTCGCAGCCGCCAGTAAAATTCAAGCATCCCCATCAATTCTTGGAACATGGGACTCATATTGTTTGACTTTGTTACCATAACATTGCCATCACACGAAAGTTTCCCTAATTAGGTCGTGCTGGAGAAAGGGATTCGTGCTTACATGTTAAAGGGTATCCAACGTTGCCTTCAAAAAGTAAATGCTGAGAAAAAAAATATCGGAAAAATGTATATATTGGTTATTTCTTAATTTTATTCTAGAAAATTTATTCAATACCGACTGCTGCACATGCTCTCTTAGATAAATACTTCAACACTTGAAAATTAAATGTAGGAGGAAAAAATAAAAAATCCTAGCCTTCATACTTCCTAGGACAAAATGAATACAAACTAATGGAAACTTCATGAAAACGAAAAAAAAATTAAATATGCAAAGTTCTTGAGATGTATATTTTAGTTGGGAGGTAGTGCTCACACCTTTGCAAAGCATCAACTCGGATTCTTAACCACTCTTTGTTGATCTTTTAATATGTATCTGAAAAAAATATTATATACTTTTGTATCTTATTTTGATAGTAACAAGTTAATTTATAAATTTTTATTTTTTATTTTTTATATATAAATAAATTGTCTTGCTAAGTTAAATATTGCCCCCTAACGGTCTCTTGTTATAAAAAAATATTGTATGTATCCTAGTATTCTTATTTTTAGTATAACAAATCAATAACATAATTTTATTTTTTTACTTGTTATTATGTAAATAGAGTAATAGGCTATCCCACTAAATTATAAGTTATCTCCTTTAATTGTCTATGACTATATAATCTTGATTAGTGCAACGAAAACATTTTCTCATTATTATACTATTTTACGTTGTGTAATAAATATAAAATATTTTTCTCGCACTCTATGTCAATTTGCAACATAAGAGTAAAAAGGAAAAGCGCTTAAACAAATTTTTTTAATAGCCCACGTTAAATTAACAAAATATTATTCCCACACCCAATAAATACTATGAGAGTTTCTAATGCGTAATAAAAATAAAATAAAATTTTGAAGTGATTGTTCTGATTAACTCGAACTAGAATTCTGAAAGTTGCATATGGCCTTAGATAGGTAATTATACTGAAATACCTCCGTGGACGCTCATGAAATTTAGAAAATTGATGCTTCATTCCTTGCCGAATTTCCCCTAAACATAAGATAGAATATTAGGGCTTGCCTGGAGTGTGGGTGTGATAGGAGAAGAAATGGGTTTGATAGTATTCTTGTTGCCTGGAGCAAAGGAATGGAATGGAAATAGTAAAATTTATTCCCCACTTGAGGGGAATCCTCATACCCCCCAATATTGGGGGGTATGAAAGTTAGGGAATGCTTTATTTCTTTAATTAATATTATAATTAATTAATATTAATTAATTTATTATTATTAAAAGTAATAATAAGTTAATTAATTAAGATTAATTTAATTAATCATTTATTTATTTAATATTATAAATTAAATAATTTCATTTAGTAATAGTAATTATAATAATAAATATAAATTAATTGTTAATATTAATTAATTACTAATTATTACTAACTAATTAAGTAACTAATACTAATTAATTAATTCAATTAATATTAATTAATTACTTAAGATTAATTTAATTAATAATATTTTTATTAATAATTAATTAATTTAATATTATAATAAAAAATGAACTAATACTAATTAATTAATTAATATTAATTATTATAATTAATATAAATTAATTTATTATCAACATATTATTATTAAGTAATAATAAATTAACTAATTAAGATTAATTTACTTAATTATTCATTTAATTAATATTATATTTAATAATTAATTAATATTATTTACTAATATTAATTATTATAATTAATATTAATTAATTTATAAATAATTAATTGATAATATTAATTAATTTATAAACTTAAGATTAATTTAATCAATAATATTTTTATTAATAATTAATTAATTTAATATTATAATAAATAATTAACTAATAATAACTAATTAATGAATACTAATTATTATAATTAATTTATAATCATTTCCATTCTCCAACACAAACCAACCACTATTATTAGTAATCATTCCCATTCCCGAGCACAAACCTACCAGTGAATTATAATGAAAGACCCACTATCATTCACACTACTATCATTTCCATTACCTTTCCCATTCCTCTACGTGAGCTAAAGCACCATTAATTTTCTCACCCCATTAAAAAAATGAAAATTTTGGATGCAAACAAATGGATAGTTTTTTGAAAGGGAAAAAAATGTCTACCAAGGTTTTAGACAGGAAGAAAAAGGAATATAGACCAATAGACCTTCTTGAATGAAAAATTCAAAAAATTAAATAAATAATTATTGTCTTAGTGATAGAGGGATTTTTTTCTAAATTAGCAAGGACTTTTTATTGATGACTAACTCAACTATCCTAAACAAAAAGGAATAGGATAAACAAGAAAATAACCATCTGATTTGGTGTGAAAAAATGGCATACGGAATCAACACAATTATGTGCAGATAAACATGGACTGGGAATTGAATGGAGAGATAAATTTGCCAGAACCAGCAGTTATTTGCCTGATATCAACTTGCAGTCGGCAGTTTCATGCAACTTGAGAATGTACATTCCATGCATTGAATTGAGTTCGCAATCGCCAGTCAAAATCAAGCATCCCATCAATTCTGGAACATGGGACTCAAAGTATTTGACTTTGTAACCGAAACATTGTCATCACACGAAAGTTCCCCTAATTAGGTCGTGTTGGACAGAAAGGGATGTTAAAGGGTATCCAAAGTTGCCATCACAAAGTAACTGCCGAGAAAAAAAATGGCGGAAAAATGTTTACATTGGTTATTTCTTAATTTTATTCTGGAAAATTTATTCAATACCGACTGCTGCACATGCTCTCTTAGATAAATACTTCAACACTTGAAAATTAAATGTAGGAGGAAAAAATAAAAAATCCTAGCCTTCATACTTCCTAGGACAAAATGAATACAAACTAATGGAAACTTCATGAAACTTTGATGAAAACAAAAAAAAAACTTAAATATGCAAAGTTCTTGAGATGTATATTTTAGTTGGGAGGTAGTGCTCACACCTTTTCAAAGCATCAACTCGGATTCTCAACCACTCTTTGTTGATCTTTTAATATGTATCTGAAAACAAAATATTATATACATTTGTATCTTATTTTTATCGTAACAAGTTAATTTTATAAATTTTTATTTTTTATTATTTATATATAAATAAATTGTCTTGCTGAGTTAAATATTGCCCCTTAACTTCTCTTGTTGTAAAAAAAATATTGTATGTATCTATAGTATTCTTATTTTTAGTATAATAAATCAATCACATAATTTTATTTTTTTACTTGTTGTTATATAAATAGAGTAATAGACTGTCCACCTAAATTATAAGCGGTCTCTTTTAATTGTCTATTGTGTATGACTATATAATCTTAACTTCTTAAGTAGTGGAACGAAAATATTTTCTCCTTATTGTACTATTTTACGTTGTGTAATGAATATAAAATATTTTTTTCTACTCTATGTCAATTTGCAACATAAGAATAAAAAGGAAAAGTGCTTAAGCAAATTTTTTTAATATCCCACGTTAAATTAATAAAATATTATTCCCCCACCCAATAAATACTATAAGAGTTTCTAATGCGTAATAAAGAAATAATAATTTTGAAGTGAGTGTTCTGATTAACTCGAACTAGAATTCTGAAAGTTGCATATGGCCTTAGATAGGTAATTATACTGAAATGCCTCCGTGGACTCTCATGAAATTTAGAAAATTGATGCTTCATTTCCTTGCTGAATTTCCCCTAAAAATAAGATAGAATATTAATTTTCTCACCACATTAAGCAAAATGAAAATGTTGGATGCAAACAAATGGATAGTTTTTTAAAAGGGAAAAAAATGTCTACCAAGGTTTTAGACAGGAAGAAAAAGGAATATAGACCAATAGACCTTATTTTCATTCATGACTTAATTTATATGAATAAAAAAATGTTAATTATTTTGGCTTTTTGTTTATAGATAAATAGAAAATTTTTGATTTCGTACTAATCTAGTTTACATGTCTAATCAAAAAAACGTAGCGTGTGCTGGGATTCATTGGCCAAAAATTTGTCCCAATTATAATTGCTTGTATACTCCTTTATAACTAGAATTGATTGAATACAAGTGTTTTCAACTCATATATCCACCTGACATTCAATTTTATAAAACATCATATTCAACTCAAAGTTAAACAATAAAAGTGAAAGGTTCATTGAATATGTGTCTAAACTACTAAATTTATGTACATGACCCAAAAATGAATTAGAAAAATTAAAATGTCTTGAATGAAAAATTCAAAAAATTAAATAAATGAAAATATGTTTCTACAAAAATGTAAAAAAATAATTAAAAAAAGCTCTTCAAGTCGATGTGATTCACTAACTTTTACCAATGCTTACCAATTTTTGCAATCCATATTAGTCTATATATATATATGTATATATAATAATGATCCTGTTAGTAACTTTTTATAGTGAAAATTTATCATAATTGATATAGTATGTTTAAAAAAATAAAATTATCTTTTATTATTTTATATTTTTTAAATAAAATCATAAATAATTTTCTTTGATACTTGTCACATTAATTATTATAATTTTCACTATAAAGAATATAAAAATATTATTACTCACACACATATCTATATTTACGAACATTAAGGCAGACGGTTTTAAAACAAACTTTCCATTCATTAGATAGAGATGGATAGATGATTGATTTGCGAGGCTGATCTCATCCAAGTTTTAAAACACCCTTGACGATTGGCTGTTTGAATTTGGAAATACAAACTACAAGGACTTTATTAATCCTTCTTTGAATTCTTTTTAAAAAAATTTTGCTTAAAAAATTTGACAACCAAACGTGTGGAATGACAACTGAAATAGCCATGCGTTGGTCACCTTCTTTGGATATTAATTAAAAAAGGGTAGAATGTGCCGTGTCAACCTGTGCCCACACTCAAGAGTCAAAGGTTGGTGAACTATGGAGTTGGCCATCATTTGAACTGGGCATGAAATTGTGGCAGTTAAACTCTCCAACATTTTTTTATTTTTTTGTTTTTATACTTTTTAATTATGGTTTATCTTCTAGCTGTACAGTGTTAACATCTTGGGAAATATCAACCATACATATTCTTTCCAAAAAGATTTTGGTAGTTGGTCATTTGATAACTTAAGTCTTATTAATAGTTTAACCAATTCATCTCTCAATTTAAAACTTTAATTTGATTTGTGTTTCTTATTTAAAAAATTTCAATTTGGTCATTTAATTTTAATTAGTCATTCTAATGGATTCAAACCATATGGGATTTAATGAATTCAATCACTAGATCCACACATGTATAGGAAAAAGGGTAGTTGAAGAAACCACAGTAAAAAGTGTAAATTGCAAATGACGACTCTAGACTTTTACTCTTTTGCAAAAAAAAAAAAAAAAAAAAAAAAAATTATTTTGCATTTTATCACTTTTAACTATGTAATTGTTACAATTTATACTACTTTTTATTAGTTGTTAAAAATATATTACACATATATAAAATTATTTTTTAACTATCTAAATTGCAAAATATCAAAATCAGAGGTGATTTAAATAATTAAAAATATAATATAAATAAACTATTTATAAATTATGCTAGTGAATGATTGAATATATTAAATTTTATTTGATTTAATTCTATTAAAAGTACTAATCATAATCTAATTTTATAAATTAAGAAATCAATTTAAAACTTTTTAAAATATGATAAATAAAATCGAACTGCTGTATCAAATTGAGAGATGAATAACATTATTTACTTTTTTACTAAAATTTTATTGTCTTAGTGATAGAGGGATTTATTTCTAAATTAGCAAGGACTTGTTATTGATGACTAACTCAACCATCCTAAACAAAAAGGAATAGGACAAACAAGAAAATAACCATCTGATTTGGAGTGAAAAAATGGCATATGGAATCAAAGCGATTAAGCCCAGATAAACATCGACTGAATTGAAAAGAGAGATAAATTTGACAACACCAGCAGTCACTTGCCTGAGATATCAACTTGCAGTACGCAGTTTCCTGCAACTTGAGAATGTACATTACATGCAATGTACATTACATGCAATGAATTGAGTTCGCACTCCGCAGTCAAAATCAAGCATCCATCAGTTCTTGAAACGTGAGACTCACAGGACTTGACTTTGCTATCGAACATTGTCAACGCATGCATGGTGGCTAACAATCATGGTGATCATCTCAATTATTACCGCCACTCACGTACATCATTCTCATGGGATTTTGCTGTCTTTGGATGATTCATCGGACAAAGAAGAAAGAAATTTAGTGGGCAACTAGGATTTGTCTGGCGCAGTCTCTGCAAGTTTTCAAAGGAGTGATGATGCCATGTATTATGATTGACATAACGTTTTAATTATTTAGTATTATTTTGTTATACAAATATCATATTAAACGTTATGAAAATTTATTCAAAATTTTCACAATAAATATTAAAAATAAAAAATTTATTATTTTTTCAGTTTTAAAAAAAAATTATTTTTAATTTGATATAATTTTTTTATAAGTTATAAGATATAACACACTTAATACAATATTTAATGTATAATTTTACATTATTATTATTATTTTTAATTTGAATTATATATTGTCATTATTAGTAAATGTAGTACAATAGTTTACTTCAAAAGTGAACTTTTTTTTTTTAAGAAAAGAGAGTAATTAATTTTATAACTTTCGAATAAATTAATATATCATAATATTCCATAAGAGTGGAGATGCTAAATCTGTATTTTTCAAAGTTCCTAACCGTATCATTATTGATATTTTAGAAGATATATCTTCAATTAAAAATAACAACTACTATTAATTTCATTTATCATAATAATAGATTATAGTTTTATATAAGAACAACGTGACATCACTGGGTTTCTTATAAGTATATGGATAAGGAAAATAAGCAACGTATGTTGGAATTATCATCACTCTGGTATAATCTATATTTATTAGTGTCTCTCTATATAAAATAGAAGGACCTGTTAACGTAGCTTTACGAAAGCTAAAGCTACTTTGGAAAAAATCATGGAAATTATTTAATTCATGCTGATTAATCAAGAAAACGAATATTCATTTTGAAAACGATGGAATATGTGCCTTTCAATTCGTTTCAAATCAATTGGCTAAAAAAAGGGCATACACTTATATATAGAAAACATATATGCTGCCAAAAAAGAAAAAATGCCAAAGGAATTACATGCAAGAAAAATATATGAATATAATGGTAATTTAAAACATGGCCAATAAAACTTGAACATGCAAACTATTAGATTGCTTTGTTTCAATTTAATCTAGTAAGAATCTAAGCTTGGGAAGGTAAAGAAAAATGTAGTATTAGTATATTGCCATTTTTTTTTTGGAGCTCAAAAAGAAGGACAAAAAAATGTAATACTCTTATTTATAACCTAACGTGATAACAAGCACATAAATATATTACGTACCCAAATGAGATTTGAAGGGTTGGTAACTTTCAGACGGTTTAATCTTTTTAAATAGGGAAAAAATTGACACTCTGAAAATAAGGTATCAATTCCGCAGGAGTTTGCGAATTCCTCTTTGTCAATATACCCAATTACGTCTTGTTACCACTATCTTCAAACCAAAAAACAAAAACAAATCTAATAGAATTGAAAATTCATAGTGCGGCGAATAGTTATTTAAGCAATTGAGTATTCCTATTATTCATTGAATCTGTCCTGAATAATTATCGTTTGCTGAATTATTTCTAATGTAATTATGAAAAGTTAATTTTTAAACAATTTTACTGTGAATTGATTTCAGAAGTATTATTATAAGAGCAAAAACACAATTTAATCTTAACTTTCTCTTCCCTAGCCGCGCACATTCTCAGTTAAAAAATAAAAAAAAATAAAAAATAAAAATTTCGTATTGAAGTTTGATTCTTACTTGTGTATGTATGCAGCGCTCCTACATTGTACTTAATTAATCAAATGAAATCAGCAATCTACATAGAAGAAATATTGTCCTTCAAATTTGTCTCTTCTGAGCACAGATAATAAAACAACTTTCACGTAATCATTGAGGATAATGCGCAGCCACCTTGGCAAGACCACCATTATTTACTTTTCTAAATTCTGGAGTTGTTAGCCTGATAAACCCTCCTTCCATGAACTCTCTCTTTAGTGCTCAGTAAAAATGGATAATATTAAATTACTACTACCATATGTTAAAATCCACCTTCCGGGAAATTTACTTCAATTCTATCTGCTCCCATTGGAATTAATTACCATTGCCAATGTCACAGTTTGTGCTTTTGTTAATTTGGTCATAATCAAATCTCACTTGGGTAAATTTTTTTCCTTTTTAGTTTTGTTTGTTCCGCTCTAAAGTTGTATGAAGATTATGAACCATCCATTTAAACCCGAAACATTTGATTATTGCAGATTAAAGCAAACAAATTTCCAAAACAAGTATAAGGGATGAAGAAAAATATGCCAATAATAATATATGATATAGATTAAGCCATTTGCTGCTTTGTCCACTAGCCCCAAGGCGTTGAATTTATGCAGAAAGTGGCCCCCTTTTTCTTTTTTTTTTTTTCGGTTTTCGTTTTTTGTCCATACTGGCCAATCTTTTAAGTTTAATATCCTTCTTTGGCGAAGGGATTGGTGACGGCAATATCCGCGTTGACAAATGACAATGTGATTTTGGTAGTTGGAAACATGGGGAGAAACTATTTAGTTTGGGCTTATATATCACATTCTGGCCTTTCCAATGCATAGATTGTCCTGGTTAGTGCCTGTAGTTGCCATCAAAAGTTATCCCCCTTTGACAATTTCATGAGGCGTATCTTCTTCCCTTCTGGTTTTTCTATATATAAAGGGTCTTGGATAGATTAGATTCTTCACGAACTCAAAACCCCTCTTGATTGACAAAGAGAAGAGCCTAGATTCAGATGCATACTTTGACTGTCGGAGCCTTTCCTTTTGCCACATAATTTGCTTCTTGATCAGTTTTAAGTATGAGCAATACAGCAAAGCCAAGAACGAGAGCCATGTTCAATCTGGCCTATGATAGAGGGTGAGTTTCCAAATCCCACCACCCCCTCCTTTCTTGGAGTAAATTGACCCTCAAATCTTCCTTTTTCATTTTTTCCCCTTTGAAACAACCCTCAAATCTTTGTTTGGAAAAAATTCACCAAGAAAATTTTTCATGGAGGATTCCATGAAGACTGCAAATAAAGAGAAGAACTCACTGCTCAAGAAAATGTTACTTTCTTTAACTTGTCCTGGAGGCGGTACCGGACGCACAAAATCTTCAGCCGTGGGCGCTGCCACGACTAACAAATCATGCCACTGCCCAACGAGCACCACCAAGACTTCCAAAACCAAGAGGCAAGTAATCCCACATGGTTGTTTCTCAGTTTATGTTGGGCAAGAGAAACAAAAATTTGTGATCAAAACGGAGTGTGTCAATCATCCATTATTCAGGATGCTGCTTGAGGATGCTGAATTGGAATATGGTTTCAATAGTGAAGGGCCACTTTTGATCCCATGTGATGTGGATCTGTTTCAGAAGGTTTTGGCTGAGATGGATAGTGGGAAAGAGATTAATTATGGTTGTGGTTTTGCCTATGGTTCTTGCAGTCCTTTCAATCCAACTAGGCGTTTGGGTAGAAGTAGTGATATGGCCAAGGGTTATGGTTCATATGGGGCTCTGACTCCATCTCGTTTATTGAAAATGAACCATTTCTAAATCTTAAGTGTAAATGTTGCTTATGGTCTAGTGTATTACTGCTTAATTAGTTAGGGATTATCCATGCATGTATTGATACTAAAGTTGGATAATCTTTTTTTTATATATATATATATATAAAGGTTTGCATAGAAATGATGATTATGCATTACCAAAATATGTGATTTTTAAGGGTTTAATTAACCAAATATGGTTTTTTTTTTTTGTTGCTTTTGCATTTTGACTTTGTTCACTTGGTTTAACTTATTGGTGGGAGCACAAAAAACAATTCTTGGCTATTGAGATGTGTTTCTGGCTTTATAAGAATTGAAATCACCTTGAAATTCGAATAATTTTTTTAATAGAATTTTATTATAATTTTTATGAAAAAATAACTCTAATGCAACATAGTTTTATAAAAGTTAGAATTGTCACAAATGAATATTATTTTAATTTTATAGAATTTGATTTAATTTTGTATCTCTAATTACCAACTTTACTTCGATTTTTCATTATACGTTAAACCCAACCATATAGTAAATTTTACTTAGAAAACATAATATCTTGGAACTGGTATTGAGGACAGGCAATTAATTTATGGATTTAGGACCCAAATAAATGAAAAAAAAATACCACATACACCAGTTGTATTTTTATTTTTTGATATGGGACAATCTACCTCCTAGTATATAGTTATCAAAATTAATTAAAAAATAATAATTATAATAATTATCAATATATATTAATCATATTTTTAATAAAAATTACTTTTACTTTTTAGTTTTCAAATAGGTTTTGAAATACTTTTAACTTTTGTTTAGGGTTTCTTTAGATTATAAATATGTACGTAGATATTTGTTTTTCATGATTCTAATCATTATTAAGTTTTAATCAATAAAAATTTTCTCAAATTTTATGAAATTTGTTTATTTGTGAAAATTGTTTGTCTTCCCCTATCTCTCCCAAATTATTTTTAGTGCAGAAAATTAATCACATAATTTTCTTTTTTTATCTATCTATTACGTAAATAGACTGATCGCTCCAATTATTTTTGCTTGCACATGTTTTACATGGTACGAAACATGCATAGAATATTTTCTGATTTGAAAAGTTCAAAACCCAGGTGCTTAGAAGAGGATGCAAGATGGGATAAAGAAAAAAAAAATTGTAGTTAGGATAAGATCCAACTTCCAAGATGAGAGATATACAACAACACTAAAAGATAAGAATTACTTGTGGGCAAACGCGTAACCGTAAGATTACGAGTTTAAATCCCCTACGGACACTTTCTTGGCTGAGTCTGTCGCACAGGGTTTGTCTAATGCGGTTTACATCTCTTGTGTGGTTTTCGGGCTATTATACAGGAGTGAGATTTACCCAGTGCGCACTTTTGATAGCGGCTGCAGGTTTTTTAGCCAAAAAAAGAATTACATGTTCGATAAAAGGGTTGTACAACCCTGAAGTTCAGGTTCAATCGGACTTACCATGAGAGGAGAATAATTGTACAATTAAAAACGTGAGAGAAGAATAAATCAATATAGTCATAATAAAGCTACAATATGAATTTTGGTTTGTGAAGAAATTATTATTGGAACGGGAGAACAGGCCAAATTATTGGGCTCAAAAAATCAAAGAAGGAGCCGCTTAGCATTAGAATAAAAAAATATCATTTGGGCTATTCAAACTAAAGTGCGTTGGATTCAAATAACGACAAAACTATTTTCATTAAGAAGAGGAAGAGGGTGTTAATAATTTGATGTATAATTAATTGACTACCTAAACACTTATTATTTTTTATAATATGTTAGACATTCTTGACTAAGGGTTTATTTGATAGCATTAAATGTTGAAATAATTAAATTGCTAAAGTTTAAATATTTAAAATTTAATTATGAATGTCTAAATTCTAAAAATGAACTAATTGATACTAATTAATAAAATTTAATTTGAATAATGAAATACTCAAATTAAACTATTTTACTTTTCTATTGATTTTTTAAAATATATGTACAAAAATTAAGTTTTTTGAACTTAAATATCACATTTTATTCATAAAAATGTGCAAAAATACAATGTATCGAAATTAATGTTTAATATAAAAAGGGTAAAAATGAAAAATAAATTAACTGAAATTTATTTAACATTTTAAAAAAATGAAAAAAGAACACTTTCGAAAACATGAGTGCGAGAAAAGAGGGAAAAAAATAGAGAAGGAAATCATATAAATTGAGTTATTTATAGTTAAAGTAAAATTAAACCAATTTGTTAAATGAGTTTATTTTTTATGTAAAATTCTTATAATTTTACTACTACTACTAATAATAGTATATGACCTAAACTAAAGAATAAGGATTAAAATATAAATTTATATACTTAATAGTGCATTAAGTATTTTATATTTTAAATTTTAAGAAAAAAATTGCTTTAAATCAAAATTGAACTTTTTTTTTTTAAACAAAAGGAGAAAAATGAAAAACCAGGGCCTAGAATATAATAGAAAGCAAGCAAATTTCAAATATTGCAGTACCAGTAATTCCACCAAATTCCTTCCAGAAGTTCACACACTTACATATGACAAGAATAATAAAAAACCGAGCCTTTGTCCCTTCTTATTCAGTGAACCAAGAAAGACCATTCTTTTTAGAAATTAAAAGATTAAAGAAAACAAAGCTTCTATATGTAAGTATCAAAGTAGTACTGCAGATCTAACCAAGAACTGAAATGCAAAATTTAAGCATTAAACTTCATCCAAGATTAAAAGAAAACAAAACGGAAAATTTTGCAAAACCCCAAAACAATAGTCACAAAAAGATTAATTCTTGAAGCTAACCATTAACTCAAATGTACAATTCAAGTATCACACTTCATCCAAGACCAAAAAGAGTTGACATAATTGCAGAACCTAATAACAGTATTCACTTAAAAATTCATTCTTGAAGCATCTCCATCCAAGAACAGTTTTCGTCTTCCCAATTGCCCAGTTCAATTTTTAGTTCAAACGATTTTAATATTAAAAGGCAAACAACAAATAAAATACCAAGAGGAGCATGGCTTGAAGAGCAGTGAGGACGAAAGAATACTAAGAATGCAATACCTGCTTGAGTATGTTGCCGTCAAGCAAATGTGGCGATGGAGGCAAGGAGAAAATGGGGATTGGGCGGAACTTGGAGCCGTTGAAAATTGATGCGGAGGCAGAGGTCTGTGAATTTGGGCAATGCTACATGTTTTTGTTATAACTTGAATCACGACCTGTTTTTTTAAGTTTTTAGATCTGCGTTTTCTTTAATTGTTGTGGAATTGGATTTGGAAATATTGAACATAAGTAAAGAATTCAATTTGTAGAATTGAAAGGAAATAGAAATGTAATAAATATTTAATTCTTGAACATTTTATTAAAATAAACAATAGAATTAAAATTAGAGTCTGCAATTCCAATTCTATTACCTCAATTCTATGCAATCAAACAGAGCCTTAGTAGTATTCACTTACGGTAAAACGAAAAATGGATGAGACCTTTAAACTCAATTATAACAAGAAGAAAAATGTAAATATTGAACTAAATATATGACCCGGTGGGGTCACGGCTGTAGTTTCACTAAAACCAATGCAATTGAAACACTGTCGTGAGATGCACTAGATTTTGGCAAGAAGCGTATGATGTGGAATCAGAAGAGAAGCTTGGCTGGAAACCAAGAACTGGGAATAAGAATAAAAATATATAGCCCAAGTGGCATAGGTAAGTTGGTAAACTTGAAATAATGTGGGAAAAAATTTTTCGGCAACGCAAGTTCAAACCTCGCGTGGGACAGATTTTTTGTTAAAATATTGTGGGAGTCTGTCTTGGCCTGTTGGCTCTCTCCCAATTCGTGCACATCCTTCGATTTACATCCCGTCTGGCTAAGGGACCTCTAGTTCTGTTAAAATATTGTGAGAATCTGTCCTAGTTTGGTCTGTTGGCTCTCTCCCAATTTGTGCACATCCTCGATTTACATCCTGCTTGGCTAAGGGACCTCTAGTACAAGTGGAGAGCAAGGAGGACATTCTCCAAATCAAAGAATAAATAAATAAATAAATAAATAAATAAATAAATATATATATATATGAGATATTAATTTTGCTGTTGATGTAGTCAAACTAAGCACAAACATTTTATCCCAATGATCACTCTTTCTATTAAAAAGCATCTGTTTTGAATTTAGTACTTATATTTTTAGTTATAAATTAGAACATGTTTAATGTATTATTAAATATAAAATTTTTTATTTTTATTTTTATTTTTTTACTTTTTAATTTCAAGTCATACGTGATTAAGGTAATATAAAATTTTTATTCAAAACTGAAATTTTTTTAAAAAAATGTTTTGGAAATAAACTTTTTTTTAGATGAAAAGAGTATATTATACATAAATAGATAGATTTGACAATTATTAAAACTCATGTAATCCTTCCATTTGTTTGAATTGATGACATAAATTCATGTAAGCAGTCATTAAAATTCATATATGTGAATCATAATTATATATTGTAGAACTCTAAGTCTAAGTGCAAATGTGTTACTAAAGGCCTATTTATAGTGTTGAAAATCTAATACATGAAAAGCTCATTAAAATTGCCCAATAAGTAATTAGAATTTAATTTAAATTTAAAAGCTTAAATCAGTGAGTTCTAGATCCTTCCAACTTATTAAGTATTCTAATTTTTTTTCTTTTCCAATGTGGAACAATGTTCATGAATTTAACAAATCCCATCTTTTCACTATGGATTTATGTAACTCATATCACAACCTCCATGTAAGTAGTAACTACGACGATAAACTCTATGCAAGTAGTAACTGATATTACAACTTCCATACGAATAATAGTTAGTATCACAATCTACTTATTCCTGTTCATAAATATATTATCACGTCAAAACTTATATATTTCCTCATAAGCCCATCTTTTGATGATAAAAAAATTATATGGGTAGAGAACTTATCCTATCTATTTCTATTTACTTGTCGACGTAAATATGTATCCTTATCTCATTTCCTTCTCAAACAGAGAGGTTAATTTGAGTTGTGTGATGAATAGTGTTTTATTTTTGTATGTTAAGGTACTCCTCCTTGAAACACACTGACTAATGGAGGTTTCTTAATGTATTTGAATTTTCTGTCGCTCGATTGGAATCTTTGTTTAATACTTGTACATGTAAATTGATCTTTGTATAGTTTGCTGCTTTACTCTCAATTGAATGATTGCATACCTCCATTTATGAAATCATAGAGTGGCTTTCAAATTTATCTTCCAATTTGCAGGGTATAGGTGGTGTAGGCAGTGTTGCTGCTGAAATGCTAACAAGGTGTGGCATAGGTCGGCTGTTGTTGTCTGATTATGACAAAGTGGAGTTAGCTAACATTAATAGGCTATTCTTATGTCCAGAGCAGGTTTTCCTTCTGATAGTTGGTAGTATTTAATTTCCTGTTACTGGTTGTTATTTGACTTGGAAACTTAATTGCTAGCAATGTACTGAGAATAAATATAAATATTTATAATTATTATTATTATTTTAACATTTACGAAAGATCCATTTTATCAATATTGCAAGACAACTACTTATCTAGCTGGTAGCTAATTCATTTTATTCTTATCAGGTTGGTATGACGAAGACAGAAACTGCCATCCAAACACTTTTTGATATGAATCCTGATGTCGTGTTTCAGGTTAAACTGTAGTAGTAATGCTGTCGTCTGTGACTTCATTGTCTATTATAGCTTTGTTTGGAGAGAATTGGAGGTCTGCAAATCGATTACATCCCCTGTGATTCCTCTGGTTCTTTACATTGAGGGACTGAAAAAAAATTTCTTGCTGATCTGGTTTATTGTGTGCTTCAAGCATATTCTGCCCTTCAATTTAGCATGATGCTTGCGTATGCTAATAATAGTCATCTTATGTTGAAAAAACCTGGAAGTTATCGAATCATTCTTTGCTCATTTCAGTTGTAGGAGTTTTTGTCACATTATGCTTGTTCTTGCCCTTGTGACATAAAAAGGACCAAAAAGCAAAAAGCTTTAAGGTTTTAGTGATTGCTAAGTTTGGGATATAGTATTGTGCCTGCACACTAAACCAAAATGTGGATAACTAGATTTTTGCGCCTGTGCTCAGAACACTTGGGAAATAGATTTGGTGGTTGGTATCCTGTATCTATCTACAGATAACTAAAAAATTATCTCAACTTCAACAACTGGTTTTAGCTAATAAACTCAATCCTGATGATATATCTGGTGGAACTATAACCTTCAGTAACATTGGATAAATTGGTGGAAAGTTTGGTTGCCCCCTGGTGAATGTTCCTGAAGTTTGCATCATTGCACTTGGCCACATCCAGAAAGTTCCTCACTTGGATGAAGATGGAAATATTTATCCTTCCTCAGTCTTGATAGGGTATTCTGAGCATGCAATGTTATACCTCTTTCTACCTTCAAATATAGCTTTGCTGGCAGCTATTATTAAGGACATTTCTGCATCCACAGTTGTGAATTCTACTTGCTACAAAATCCCCTTCCCAAAATGTGAAATGATCAAGAACATAACTAGAATTCATTCCAAAACTCCGAAAATGTTGTCAGAATGAAATGAGCAAATCTGCAACCCAACTCCAACTACAATATTCCACATAATGTCATTACCATTGTCTATAAGGAGATGGGATAATGATTTTACTATGTATTTTTCCTGGCCAATGTGGTGCTTATCTTTCTTTTCAGGTAAACATTGGTGCTTATTATAGGGTTCTAGATGGAGCAACTATAGCAAGGTTCTGCAATGAATGGAAGCTATACATTGAAAAACCAGAGCTCTTGATGCTGCACTTAACATGATTGCTCCTTTCATGTCATGACAATCTTTAATTTAATAGTGCATGGTGAATGTTTAAAGGTTTAAAGAATTGATTGTTGTTTCAAGTCAAAGATTTGCCCTGAGGGAGAGAGGTAGAACAGTTGGTGCTGCTGTTGTTTTGAAAGTAATAAGTTGAGATATACAGACGATGGAATTTTAGTGCTCTCCCTTATTGCTTTTCTCGGTCTTTGGGTGTACGATTCTTCGAAAGATGAAAATTAAGCACAAGGTTAATATATTTCAAGAAAATCAGGGCACTCTCGCATGTCAGCGTGGATGATTTTCACTCCTTAATTCAGAATTCTATGCCAACAAGAATTCAATTAGTGGTGAATAGAGATCTAATGTCATAATAAATTTTACAAATAAATAAATAAATAAATAAATTTTTTTCTTTGGAGTTAGTGATTAAGTTAGGTGGTAAGATAAAAGTGATTAAGTTAAAAAACAAAACTATCACGAGATAAATATCAATACAATTTGCACCATTTATTCAATATAAATTACAATAGGAGGATTTTTGGTGTTTGAAATTAAAAATTGTAACAATTGTACCAAAAACGTTGATGATTCATGTGCGACCCTCAATATTTCTTTATTTATATTTTTGTAAAGGAATTGAGTTTTTAAGTTTTAATCGTTATACTTAAGACATCTTGATATTATAATAATATGGTAAAGTACATTTTACCAATTTTTAAGCTCAAATCCACGAAAAACACTACACTCATGCGTCCCTCAATTCTCTCGAGCGTTCTTTTCGTATCTAAAGACAATCAAACGGTTGCAAATTCGCCACCTCAGCGCACGCTCACGCGTCTGAATCTTTTATACTCCCTATGTTTTTCCTCGCGTATTTATGCACTGTCTCTGTCTCCTCACTTTTGAACTTTTATAAATTCAATTCAAAAGTCTCCTTTTGCGCTGCGCTTTCTTTAATTACAAAAAAATTAAATAAATTATATGGCAGAAATTAAACAAGAAATTGTTGTTGAAGGGATTTCGACCGATCACAAACCGACCAAGAACCGTTCGTCTTGGGTTCCCGCCTCCGTGATCGATCTGTCCAGTAGCGATTCCGACTATGATTACTCCTCTGGTTCCGACGATGATATGGGCGGAGATAGTAACAAGAGGCCGAAGAAGAAAAAGAAAGTCGAACAGTTGTCCGGAAGCGTGGCTTTACCTCTAGGGTTTCTTGATCCTCTGCCTTCTAAAGAAACGCAATTATCTTTGCCGTCGACGGTTCCTGCACCATTGGCGGTGCATGTGCCTGGTGAAGTGGCACTAGCGTTGCCGGCACCGAAGGGAAATATGGTGGTGAGGACGGAGTATAATGGTAAGCAGTTTTGGAAAGCGGGGGACTATGAAGGTGCTCCCTCCGGGGATTGGCAACCATATACCGGTTAGTAGATTAGTGTTTTTTTTTTCTTACATTATTTACGGTAACTGCAATTTTTTTTTATTATTTCTTTTTCTTGTTTGTGATGATCCAGGGGCAGTAGCGTATGATTTTTCTGTTGATTAGTGGCTGCTAAGATTTCTTTTTCTTGAATTGTTAAATATCTTGGAGTTTTCTTGACTTCTAAAATTAAATATATGTCGCAAGTATTGAGTGCCGGTGCAGACTTTTGCAAGTCAGTGAATGACAAAACAAGATGTGATTTTAATTACTTAGATGGACATTTAATTTTGTCTCACTTTTACCAAAATTTAGATACTTCTATTCTGCATAATTTTGTATTTTATTTTGGGCAGAAACGGTAGTGCTGTTATTGAAGTGTACAGCGTGTAATGTGCATTAGAAGTTTACATTGCTAGAGTGCATTAATTTGTTTTCCTTATGTCTTGTATTATTGTAAGAGACCTACATCATCTTTTGTCAGTTTGTGTTTGGTTACCTTTTTTTAATAATAATTCTTAAAAAGTTGTGGTTCGTTGGTTGTATTGCTGGCATGTGAAACATTTATCTCCATTCAAGCAAATTAGGCTGGGATTCTTTTCTTGTGAAAATTAGGTTGATAATAGCTGGTTATTTTCCTGTTTATGTACAAGTGTTTGGGAAATTTTGATCTTATTATAGTATGATTTGGCAAATTGATGGGAAATTTTCTTTGGAGTCCTAATGTCATAAATGTTTGATGTCAATTGGCCCACAAAGTTCCTGCTGTTGATTTTGTTCTTTTTGTATATTTCTTTGGTTATTTATCCAGTGTTCCTTTACTTAAATCAGGGTAGAGTATCGGTAGAGTATTTACTAGAGACAGTATGATCATCTTCTTTCCTTTCATTAAGTGCATCTTCTTTTTCCATTGTAATGAGTTAACTCTAATTTTTTACTTTCTAGTTATTTTGAAAAACCCTGTGATTTTGGGGTTTGCCATGGATCCTACATTTAACTAGTGAGGAAAGAATCATTTTAAGATTGAAGTTTATCTGTTTTTTATTTTTTATCTTTGAATATTTAGTGTACGTGCAAAATGCAAAATTCATTCGAAAAAGAAGCAATTGGATATTTTGTAAATGTATCTCAACTCAGTTTTGAATAGTGTCTATTTAAAAAATTTGGGCTTTCTATTGAACAGTTATATTTAGAGGAATTTTAGTTATTTTATCAGGAAAGAAAGCAAGACTAAAGTCAACTTATAGAGGTTCTGCTTTAATTTTTTATGATAGTGGTTTAGTGATTGTGGTCATCAGCCTAACTTTATCGTTGAAGGTTTTTAAGTATGGAAAAAGTTTCTTATAGAGGGGGAAAAATCTCTTGAATTGTGTTCGGCTATATTGAAGTTTCTAGAATATTATTATTGTTATCTTAATATGAGAATGTACATTAACAATATGATACAATTTTCAATGTTTAAACTCTAATGGTTAATGCAAATGTGGTTGAGCAAATGCTAATCTACTTATCCTTTTTTAGGTGGCATGGATCATGTCCGGGTTCATCCCCGATTTCTACATTCAAATGCAACAAGTCATAAATGGGTTCTTGGAGGTGAAGTGTTAAACTATTTTAAGGAGAATAAGATCTGTCTCTCTGTTTTTTCCCTAATGTCTAAATTTTCTCTTGCAGCATTTGCGGAACTTTTGGACAATGCGCTCGATGAAGTATTCCCGTCAAAACACTTTCTTCTTTGCTTATCCAAGATATCATATATTATAAAGACCAAATTCCTACTTGCATATGGTTATTTAATTTATTTCTCTTTGTCAATAATAGGTAAGGAATGGTGCGACATTTGTTAATATTGATATGCTTAAAAACAAGAAAGATGGGAACAGAATGTTGCTGATTGAAGGTATTTATTCACTCCACTTTTTATATTTGCATTTGCTATTTATCACCTTTTCTTCTGTGAGTCCATCGAATTGTAGGTTGCTTTTACAGCTTGTATGTCACGGGTGTAGTATTAGATGCAGGTAGGAATGCATGATTTAATACACATTGATCTTGAAGCATGATGAAGCTAACTTCATTTTGAAAAGCAAATTGCAACGAGTGCCATTTATTTCTTCATACCATGCTATGGATAGTGGTAATTTGAATCGGTCAGGTTTCTCTATTTCACTAGTCTTGTTTGAGAGCCTTATTAAGATCAATAAGCTCTTTGATTATCCTTACCAATTTCTTTGTGATATTTGTTTGAAAGTATTTATATACGATTACTGTGTTTGTATCCACTGTTGATACTGGTAAAAATTTAAAGGAGTATGGTTCTTTCTTCTTGACATCTGACTCTGTTAATTTTGGTCAGTTCTCCAGTCATTTCTGTCTCTTTGATTTGTTATCCCATTGTTTGATTTTGTTGTTCAATCATTACTTTCATTGTTGAATTACTTTAGATAATGGCGGTGGCATGGGCCCTGATAAAATGCGCCAATGCATGTCTCTTGGGTATTCAGCCAAGAGCAAAATTGCTGATACTATTGGACAGTGTAAGTGAATCTTCTTACTATTGTCTTTATTAATTGCTGCAGGGACAAATCACCTAAGTACTGTAGATTTAATGTAGTTTCATCTTTATATCAGATGGAAATGGCTTTAAGACTAGCACAATGAGACTTGGAGCTGATGTAATTGTTTTCTCTCGTTCTTGTGAAAAGGATGCAAACAGGTTTGTGCATAATCTACTTCTCATTTTTCTATAATCTGCTTAATGGATGTGTTCATGTTTGGCTAAGATGATATGGATCCGAATCTTGATTGGACAAGTGATTTAACTTATCCCTGTTTTCTTTGGAGTAGCATGAATTGTTCCACATTTGCTCACTGTCATGTTTTGCTCTGGTCAAATAAGTGTAGAATTGCTAGTCAGGCCTTCAAATGATGAAGTGAAGTTTATGGTGAATAACTTAAATAGCTTCCTTTGATTCTTTTGTGGTGTAGAAAATTTGCAGGGTTTGATCTTATTCTTTGAGAGGAACTCAAATACAGTGGCCTGGCTTCGTGTTTTGCTGTTCTTATTGTTCATGCAAATGTGTGTTTTCTCCAAGATGCAAAATTTGATGAATAACTCTGAATGCTACATTGTTTTCAATGAAATTCACTACCACTTACACTTTTCAAGACCTTGTCTGGTAGGCATGCAAATAATTGGACCCCCTCCCCATGTATACAAGCATTGCATTGGTGAAACTGAGGGGGTTTGGAACATGCATTTTAGGATTGGGAAAATGTTTTGCTATTTTATTTTATTTTGTGTATTCTTGAGCAATTTTTTAGGTCAGGAAAGGGATAAAAGAAGCTACAGAGACATATGTAATAAGTCCATTCCTTCTGAATTGGTTTAGCTCAGAGTTGTCTCTATAAATTTGCATATGACTGAAGCTTTTTCATTTTTGCTGATCCATCAAAAGAAAGCTATCTTCTTATTTGAGTGGACATATTTCAAATTATTTTACTTGGAACATTCTTGGTAATCCTTTTGCATTAACCTTAATGCCGATGTTTGTGAAATGCTCAAACTTAACAAGAGATCAATGGATTTGGATGGTTAACTCATTTTCTTTGACCAAATTTTTGATATAAAACTATTGATGCTGTTGTTTAAACATTTTTCCATTGTCAGTGTATATGAAATTTTTTTATAGCAGCGAATATCTTGTACAAAATCCATATATAAATTGGTGATACAATCTACTGTTATGTAAGATATTAAAGCTGAAGTGATAGTGCTATTTAGAATTCCTTCTAAGCTTGAAACACTGCAAATTCTTCTTATACACAAGATGAACTTCTTGTTGATTTGTACTTGTGAGACGGATAAAAGTGGGAAGGGTATAAAGATAGGAAGGTTTCTTTCAACAACTATGAAAGAATTGCTGGTATAGTGTGGTAAATGCCCATTGGTGATGTATGGTTAAATTTCATTTGAGGGTGGTTCATGCTTTTCAATTGGTTGCACTAGGTTAGATGCTATTTTTGTGTTTTCCTGCTAACTGTTATAGTTATTTCTTGATCTTCTTTAATTGATTGATAATTTTCCATTTTAGGTCCACACAGAGCATTGGACTATTGTCCTACACATTTTTGAGAGGCACAGGAAAGGAAGATATCGTAGTTCCAATGGTAATGATGTTGTTTTTATGTGTTGTATATGTATTCAGCTATAATGGACAATTTTCAAACTTTTTCTTATCTGAAATTTTAACTATTTAAAGAATAGATTTATTGATCTTTTGTACTTAAACAGCTTGCAAACTGAGGTTGATTATACCAGTAGTGATTATTCAGTCTTTCTATGTGGTATACCTGCTGCAGTTGAAGTTGTTCACAGTGCTAACCTTATTATTATTATTTTTTTAATGTATTTATGTCAAGTTCCCTGAGCGTTCTAACTATTCTAGGATACACTTGATTATGTTCAATACTATCACAAGAATCCTGCAATACTACCACGATTATGGCCTTTTGGATGAGAAGGGGGATCTATGATTTTGCTGGAAGGTGTTTTGGAGATTGTTGAATAATCTCTTTACTTGTTAGTGATGTTTGATTTCCATGGATTTTAACAGCTTGTACTCCCGTTTAGCTACATGCTTGGTTCCATGTTCTGTGCATTAGCATTTGCTGTCTTTATTGGCTTAATGTTCCGGAAAACCTGTTGCAATATATACACTTAAAAGCCGCCATTGGTAATTTAATTATATCTGTGAGTCTATAAGTTTCTGTTAGCCAAATCTATTTTTGTTAATCTGGCTCGTACTTTCAATATTTATTGTGGGTGCATCGTCTATTCTACTATTTTGATGTGGAAGTGAGCCACATAAGCTAGTAGCTATTAATTATTCATTTATTGGGTTATTTCTTTACTTATGTCAGTGCTAGCAGTCAGGAGTAATTCAAATTTTTTGATTTATATGGTTATCATGAAATTTGCTTTTCTTTTTTCTTTGATATGAAAAGCTTGATTATGAAAGAAATGGCCGAGACTGGAACAAGATAGTAAGGTCATCTGCTGCTGATTGGGATAGGAATGTTGATACTATAGTGCAGTGGTCTCCCTTTTTCAGTGAAGCAGATCTTCTTGATCAGGTAATACTCTTAACTTGGCTTTCTGAACACCTTAGTGTTATCTGTTGAGGGCAGCTGTTGAATTTTTTTAGATACTTGGGAACTAACAAGTTTTGTAGATGACCGGTATTCTATAAGATATAAAGTTCCCTGAGCATTGTCAGTCATTTTTTTCGTCTTGTTTTTTGGAGTTACCTTTTTGTTGATCTCATTAATTTGTTTCATGATTGATTATAACACTTATTCGGAATTAAAAATCATGAATGGTTGGCACATCATATCATGTTTTACGAGATTCCTTTGCAGCATTAATGCACAAACCTTCAGAGACTTGCGAGTACTGTTATAAGATATCAGGATTGAGCACAGTTTTTAATTTTCATTAAGGATTTTTTTTAGTTAAAGCTTGAATAAGAATTGAATATTTTAATCTTGGTTGATCATAATTGTATAGATTCACAAGAAATAACTGAAATCCAAAAAGTGGCTTTAAAGTATAAAATTGGCTAAAGAATTGCAATATGTTTTGCACAAGAGGAAAAAATTGACCTTTTAATGTATGATGGATCTGTTGGAGCTGTTTGATTTGCATTACTTTGTTAAAGCATATGGAATTGTATAATTATTTTTTTCTGCTTTTCTTTGTAATTATTTGTCATTATTTGTTAATTTGATGCAATTATTTTGCATTGGTTTCATTTTATAGTTCAACCAGATGAAAGATCATGGCACTCGAATATTCATATACAATTTGTGGGAGGATGACCAAGGACTTTTGGAACTTGATTTTGATATTGATCCACATGTATGCCCTCTACTTATCCTTGGTTAACTTTATTGAATAATTGTTTAATCAACATGAATAAACTTTTTGCTGCACTATTTAGGATATCCAAATAAGAGGTGTCAACAGGGATGAGAAGCATATACAAATGGCACAACAGTATCCAAACTCCAGGCACTTCTTGACTTATCGACATTCTTTAAGGGTAAGAGGATAATTATTACTCTTTATTTCTTTATATTTTAGTTAATGTACTGATATAGACTTTATGGGGCAATTATAAGGAAATAGGATCATCATATATTTGAGCTAGAAAGTACTCTTTATTAGTTTGAACGTATTTTATATAATTGTGCTCCTGAAGAGTAGGATGTGGAGTTGGGAATGCATTAGTATTTAACAATGTGCCACAATTTGTTTAATGATTGTACCAATTCAGAAAGTCTTAGTGTCATCACATTCCATTGTAAACAGGGTAGAATAAGGTCTACAATAAAGTAGTCTCTTGTTTGTTGGTAAAGTTTGGGACCGTTGTTTCATTTTTCCAATTCTTGTTCATATAAATGTGCTTTGGGTGAGGGGTTCTTTTCAGTATTGAGATTTATCTGACTTGTCATATATGTATGGAACTTTCTGGCACAAGGGCAAATATTGCTTCACTCTTAACCAATCTTCCAATACCAACCACTTGGTTTAGGTGTTATGTTGGTATGTGAGAAGGATAAGCTGTTGAAATTCCCTTGCATTTCTATTTGCAAATGATCAGGCAAAGCATTTGTTTCTGGGGAGATTCTTATATGGCATGCATATGCAATGCCTTATGGTTTCTAAAACGATCTGCAAATGGTAAATGAAATAAGTTTCCATATGATTGCTTAGGATGTTTGAATATTTGGGAGGGAATTTTCAGATAGAGCTTTCTTCCATTATTAGCACACCAAAATAATGTGTTAAAGCTGTCTAAAATATTTTTTGGTGTACATCTTGTTGTTTCATGTATCTGGAAAGCAAATGCATAGTCTTCCTCCATGCCTGTAGAAAGGAAACAGTTTGAAAGTTAAATTGATATTACTGTTTTTTATTGTCTGGGATGCGTAAATGCTCCTTCTTCACTATATGGTAATGGTAGCATTGAATTCTCGGATGTATATTATGAATCATATGTTGGTTGTTTCTTCTAATTGTATTCAGAACTACCCATAAAACACAAACTACTCCCTGGCACAAAGGCAGTTCTCATAATAGTACAGGACTACCAGCGCATTAGCCTCCTCCCCCCCACCCCCCATAAAAACACATAGGAAAGGCCTTGTAAAGGGTTTCTACACAGTAGTTTCTCATTTGGTTTTGAATTGTTGATCATCTTTGAACCCCAGTTAATGCTTTTAACACTCTATCTTGGTGGTCCATCTGTGTTCACTAGTTTCTCATTTGATTGTTAATTTGTAATTTTTCTTTGAATTCTAGAGTTATGCATCAATACTTTATCTTCGCGTTCCCCCTGGCTTCCGGATCATTTTGCGTGGAAAAGATGTTGAGCACCACAACATAGTTAATGATATGATGATGACTCAGGAGGTTACTTATCGCCCACAGTCTGGTGCAGAAGGGCTCCCAAGAGATTCTAATGTAATATTTCTGCAAAAGTGAACTTGTTCTGCTTTTATTTTCAGGTTTAGGCTTCCACTGATCTCTTGTTTTGGTTATCAGATGGTTGCGGTTGTCACTGTTGGTTTCGTGAAAGATGCAAAATCTCATATTGATGTTCAAGGATTTAACGTTTATCACAAAAATCGACTTATTAAGGTCAGTCTGGCACTTTATTACTAATAATTGTGGAACTAAAATGCTTTGCTAGAACAAGATAATACTTGTGCACAAGTTTTTGTTGATTGGAATTTCATATGTTAAAGTCTTTATAACTTAGTATTTAGTTCATTTGCTTCTTCTTTCTCTTTTGCTTTTTCAGTTGAACTTTTATCATGATAAATCCGTAGCAGTTGTGAATTATAGTTATGTAATAATATGCTAAACTAGATAATTTGTTTTTCCTTTTTTCTCTTGAAAAGAATATATTTTTTGCTCGATATATTGCAATTGCATGAGTTAGCATGGTCTATACTTAAAACTCTCCTTCCTGGCAGCCATTTTGGAGAGTTTGGCATCCTCCTGGAAGTGATGGTCGTGGAGTTATAGGTTTGTGTCTTCCTTGTTTGATTTAGTGCTTTTCACTTTTTATTGCCTTTTAATTTGCTTACTCTCACAGGGGTGTTGGAAGCAAATTTTGTTGAACCCGCTCATGATAAGCAAGGATTTGAGCGCACCATAGTTCTCTCAAGACTTGAGGCAAAATTAATACAAATGCAGAAGGCATACTGGTTTGTTTTGGTTTTTGTTTTGCTTTTCCTTCCCATGTTTTTTTTTTTTGACTTTTGAGAACCTATACTTTCTTTGTTCAGGACAAATTATTGTCATAAAATTGGCTATGCTCCTCGGCGCAGTAAGAAATCAATTGATGAGAGAGGTAAGTTTGGTGTGGGTTATCTTTTTCCTTATACATGCTGAGAAGGAAAAGTGAGTGGGTGTAGGGAGAAGCTGAGAAACATCCCTTTGGCAGAAAAGAGATATCGTGATTTGTAGTTATGTGTTTCCTTCTAAGTTTTGGAGAAATTGAAGATGTTCTAGCTACTTTTTGCTGACATAATATATTTTTTTTTCCCTCCAGAAGATTCTCCAGATAACAATTTCCAGACACCTAAATCAGCAAAGGGTAACGAGTCAAATGGCAAGACACCACTTGCAGAAAATAAATGTTCTTCACGCTCAAAGTCAGTACCCAAGCATCAAAATGAGCATATGGAAAAGAGGAATAGCGGAAGCAGGACATCTGGAAGAAGAATTGGTTATTTAGAAGAATCATCACCTTCCGCTGAGGATGTCAATGATGATGATGGGCCGTCTCATATTGACAACAATTATGATAAAATATATTCTGAGAAGTCATTACCCTCGAAAAGAATACATGGGAAAGATAGCAATTCAACAGCCCAATCATCTAAACATACAATGACTAGATTAGCAACTAAGAATGGCTCTGGAGGTGGAAAACCTGTTGGAACTGCAACACCTGTGGAGGTATTTTCTAGTGTTCATTTTCTCATTTCCTCCTGTGGACAGACCTTAATATATAATACCTCACCTTGTCTACCTGAAGTCCATTTTGTAGTCATGTTCTGGTAGAAGCTCAATTTGAAGCAAGAGTTTAGTGATTATTTGGTACCTACAATTAAGGGGAAATTTATACATACAGGTGGAAGTATCAAATCCATTTAGTGAACTGATAAAACATATGGGATGGGTAAAGGAAAAATTGCATAACTTTACTTAACTAATATTTATCAGAAGTAATTGATTGGATTGCATGATTATAATGGTGACTTGTTGGACTTCTTTTATCATTATTATTATTATTATTTTTATTTTGATGCTTGTGTTGTGACAATATAAGGTTTGTTGCACATAATCAAAAGCAAGTTGCAGAATGAAAGTGTCTCTTTATGCCAAATGGCTGCAGTCCCTGTAGTTGTATCAATGTACCACTATAACACATCACTATTGGAACAAAAGCCAGACTATAGCAAGGGGTTGTTCAATGATGATGTTTTGACATGATGGCTGATGAACTACTCAAGATCCTTTTCATGATTTGAAGAGGAAGTTAATGATTTTGTGTCTTTCTTTCTTTGTTCTTTGCCTGGCATGAAAATTTTTGGTCCTCCAGTGGCTCTGTTGCTTGGAATTGGATTGGAAGTGGAAGGATATTTTATAATAGGCAATTAGATTTTATCTTAGTTATATGCTTTTGTACTGATTTATGTATATCTGTGCAGTGAAATTGGGAGCTGACATGGAATTATGTTTGAATTGGCATTTAGATGCAGGCTTGCTAAATGCTTATCATTGTGCTATGATTGTGCAGCATTAATAATAGAAGTAGAGAATAACAAGGAAAATGTGCATCTTTATTTTTATTTTTCTGTTCTCGTGTATTTGTCGTGCCAACTAGCAGCTGCTTTACTTTTTACAGCTTGTTTTTTTGTTTGGTTCTTTCTCTTGTTTCTTCTACTACTCAATAAGTGGAAAGATGTATGAAGAGCTTTCTGTAAAATTGTAAGAATGTTTCTAACTGCCATTTTACAGCTTTTTGTGAGACTATCCTTATTCACAGCCTTTTTGAAGTGCGTGTCAGGCTCTGCCACGACCTGTTACAACATGTTTCCAGCTTTTGTAATGGTTGTTTTATTGGGAAATCATGAAGGATTGTTTGTTAGATTTTATGATTGATGACTGTACTATTCTATTTAACTTTTGAATTCTTTTTAACCACTACATATTTGAATGGCAGAATGATGATATTGGAAATGGTTCTTCGTATTCAGTCGAGAAGTTGGAAGAGGAGAATCGTATTTTGAGAGAAAGGTAATAATTTGATTTGGTTAAGTAATAACGATATTCTTGTTACAAGATTAATGGTGTTGAATTTTGATTTTTTTGGTCAATCATTCAGATTGAAGAGGAAAGAGAAAGAGTTTTTAGGTGATCTACTGAAAGATTTAGATCAAGAAAGAGCCAAATGCAAGTCGTTGGAGAATGAGGTAAGCATATTGCCAGTCCTATGCGTAGATGTACTCTGGAGTTGAATTTTTAAACTGAATTTTAAAGGTTCACGTAAAGATGATGGTTTTAATCCTGCATTACTAAATTTTGGGTGGTTTATTTTTGTGTTTGATGTGATATGATGCCTATATTATTTTGTCAAACATGAACTGGTTGAAATTTGCTTAATTAGCATTTTCAAAGGTGAATATATAGCATAGATGAATGTGTTAATAGTTTAAATCTGATATTTAATGAATCTGTTAGCGGTCTAAATGCTCAATAGCCTTTTGAGTGTTTGATATTTGACGAGATTTGCATGACATGTCTTGATTTTATGCCACAACAGATATCTTTAAAGCTTCCTACAGATGATAATCATGATATTGGTTATGGGGTTCAATTGCAGTGTTTTCTCCTGGTTCTAATGCAGTGCTGTTTCCATTTTACCAGTTGCAGGAAGCTAGGGAAAAAATTCAAGAACTTCACAAGGAACAAGAAAATTTAATTGATTTATTCTCAGAAGAGAGGCAGCGTCACGAGACGGAGGAGGAAAATTTGAGAAAGAAGTTGAAGGTCAGAATTTTTTTTAAAGTTACAAATTTTACTTTTTCATTGTTTCATCTTTTCATTAAGTTTGAAATTTTTTTACTCTTTGGGGAATGATAATTCTGCATTTCCAACCCTTGTTGCTTGGCATTTGGGCTTTTAGAAAAGAATGAACATCTGAAATGAGAATATATGGTGTGGATCTGTTAGAAAGGGTTAATAGGAAAGGATGATTAAGAGAAGCAGTTGGCTGATATTTTAGCTTCAACTAGATCTATAGCATTAAATTTATTGGTGTGGCTATTTGTTGATGATGATTCTATGATTTTTTCCCCCCCCTTAGGATGCGTCAAAGACGATCCAAGAATTGGTTGACAAGGTCAGAAATTTGGAGAAAATGAAGTCCCCTTCCAATGGCAAAGTGAAGTGACTGTCACTGTCATTAGTATTGTCAAGTTGGTTATAGTAGTATCCTAGGTCCCTTGTTTTATGTATACACTGATCAGATTCATGTGGCATTTAGCTTGATGCTTTGAAATTTCACTGATCAGATTCATGAGCAGAATATTTGTTCGCAACAATTTTTCCTTCTTTTTTATTATTGTTATTATTACTGTGTTTTTTTTTTCTTTTCTCACTTTTTCATAGATCTACCTATAATAAAAACTCTGCTGGTAGCATGGGTGGTGGTGACGTACAAGTACATTAGTCAGACGTGGGAATGTGGATGTCCATCAAAAGCCAATGTGGAAGGTGTCAATTTACCTGAGGATTTTATGTTTTAGAATTGCTGCATTCTATTCTTTCTTAATATGTTAGTGTTGAAAAATCAACCATTTCAGCTTGTTTATTCAAAGAGTAATGGGTGTATAATCGTTTACTCAATCTTGAGCAATGTAATATCCACGACGGTGAACAAACAATTTGATTGGCAGCAGTGGCCATGGCTTGGTTTAACAACCCCAGAGTAGGAAAGAAAATATGCAAAATGGCTAATGGTAAACGCATGCTGTCATAAAGCTCTAGAACGGCATTCCCTAAGTGAGAGTGGAATGGAAGGACAGGGTTTGATCTAATTTGACGTTTGTGTGGAAAATGCGTTTGTGCATCGACCTGTGCATGTTGGCATCGTAAATCATAGATGCCGCACTAGGGATTCGAACGCTTAACTATAAATAATTAGTAACATAATGAAGAAAGATGCCACGCTAGAGATTTGGACGCAAAACAAGAATATAAATAATTAGGAACAGAAGGAAGAAAAAGTGGAGCCATCATTGCAATGGGGGAAAACAATAAGTTAAAAGAAAAAAACAAAGGGGGAAAACCTTAACACAAAACAACACGTTTACCATAATTTGAACAGCAAAAGCCAGTAGCGAGTCAAGCGGTCTGTCACTCCTTTTTAAGAAGTTGAGGATTCGAGTCAGCTGTAATGGGTATTGATTTTATAATACTTTTTCTATTTTAACAAAGATTTCACTTTATATTGAGTATAATTTTTTTCTTAATTATTAGATATAACATATTTAATACTATCTTTGTCTCAAAAAAAAAAATCTAGTTAAAAAGATTTTGTTTGTTTTCAAAAAAAGAGTTCACTTTTAGTGTAAAATTTTTATATTACACTTATTAATATTGACAATATGTAACTTAAATTAAAAAGTAAAGATAAAAATATAAAATTATAAATTTAATAGTACATTAAGTGTTGTACCTTACAATTTAAAAATATTGTTCCAAATCAAAAGTAAATTTTTTTTTTAAACGAAAAGAATATATTTAGTAAATATACAATTTTACATTTCTATTCTTACTTTTTAATTATAATTATACCTAATTATTATTAGTAAAGATATTTAAAAATTTTCATTTCAAAAGCAAACTCTTTTTTTTGGAATAAAAAAAATATTGTAGAATTGAACTTTTTTTATTATTATTAGTAAAGATATTTAAAAAATTTCATTTCAAAAGCAAACTCTTTTTTTTGGAATAAAAAAAATATTGTAGAATTGAACTTTTTTTTAAAAAAAAATTTCATATGGCGTTAGAAGTTTTAAAAAAAGAATGAAAGAGAAAAGGATACGGTTATTATTATATTTGTAATTATAATGATAATACACAACTAATCATTTGATGGTCAGGCATGGTAAATCTAGAAACTCAAGAACTTGCATTATGAAAAGTTATAAGTAATTATTAATTTAGTATGTTTAAAAAATACAAAACAATCTCTTAAATTTTTGAATATTTTAAAAGATGTAATAAACGATTTTATCTTCTTTTTTTTTTCACATACTGCCAAATTCGATGTGCTATTGGAGTGTTCATGCCATGGGCGAAGGAAATAATTACGATAGTGAGTGACTAGGCTTTGCTTCACGTGTGATATCTCTATCGGTGATTACTACATTATGAGGGGCAGGCTAGGCTGGCTAGTCATTGTTCCCACGTGTAATCAATCACCACTTCCCGAACACTGGCACTGCCCAAATCACGTAATTACAAAATTGTACAATGGTTAATGCCTCCTGAGTAGGTGACCCTGTGGTCCTTTCCCTGTTTTTATTAATTGTGGGTTTTCATTTTTTTTTGGTTGTTGTTTGTTTTCTTAATTATTTTTATATAGTGAGAGAGAACAAAGGGGTGTAGTTTATAAAATCAGAATTTTACACAAAATCCATTTAAGGTAGCAGAATCGGATCTGAACGTAAGGTTGTAATATTTTTAAAAAAATAAAAAAATATAATGTATAAATTATTTTTAAAGAAATTATTAATCAATATATGAATACATATGTAAAAAAATTATATATAGCTTATAATTAAATGATCTTACTTTAATTTTAATTTTTTATAATATTTTATATAATTTTTTAAATATTTCAGTTATTGTCGAAGTCGAAGGGTATTTATGTCTAATTTAGTTGTTTATTGTTAAAAACTAATAAAAGTATGGTTAAACTAATTAAATTATTTATATAATAATAAATCTTAATTTTACTTAGACATAGAAAGTCTTTTTTGAGTAAATTTAATTATATTTTATTCATATAATAAGGTAAGATCGTAATTAAGATTGAGATTGTTTTAATAAATTTGAATCGTAAAATTAATTGGATCGAATCGGTATTTTGAAAACTATACAAAGGGGAGTTTAATTAAACAATTAATAATGTGATTAAAGAAAATCCAATAAGTAAAGTTGAAATTTTGAATTGGTTCTAATATTTAATCCCAATATCATCAATTTAATAGCAAACTCAGTTATGTCGAGTTAGAAATTTTTAATCAATATTTGAAATTGTATGTTGCCTTAAATCATTTCAGCCATAAGGTGGGCGAGAAACTTTTAACAAAATTGTGATGTTTGAATTATTCAAAGTATAATTTATTATAGTTCTTTCTTCTTGATAATAACAACAATTACTAAACTTTTTATTGTATCATGTAGAGTGAGATATATGTGTCATATTTCACCATCGTGTTCTATTAAAATACATATTTTCATTAAGTTTTGATAATTCTTTTTTTTTTAAAAAAATTATAACCATTGCATTCTATTAAAAAAATATTTTAAAATCTTTTTATTTGTAAAAAAAGTTTCACTTTTAAATAAAATTACTATAGTTATTCTTACTAACAGAGACTTTATATATTCCAAAATAAAAAAATAAAAGTAAAGACAAAAAATTGTATATTTACTAATGTATTAAATGTATTATATTTTATAAAAAATTATACTCATCTAAAGTTAACGATTTTTTGGAAAGGGAGCACATAACAAATTAAGTGAGAATCAAAAACTAGGTCTCAATTCATATCCTCAATTTTTTTGTTGGTTGATTATAAATTATCTTAATTAAACAAGATTCTAGTAGAAATGTGGTTCAAAAAAATGTAGTTTTGGCCTTTTTGTGTTAAATTTTTGGCTGTTTGAAAAATGAAAAAAAATAAAATTCTATATCTACATGCTAGTTAGAAGAAAGCATCTTTATAGTTCAGCCTTTTTCCATTAGAGAGAAAGAGAACAGTATTTAAAAAAAAAATTAAAAAAAAACATGGGACAATTGCGACAAAGGAAAACACGATTACGTGCTCGAGGGTAACCCATTCCCAGTGCATCTTTTAACCATTAGTTGAAGTCCACAAAAGCAATTTAAGTCAATATTTACTGTCTGAGTGTCTGGTATTAATGAAAGCAACCCATTAATTCATCTAATCTAACGATTATTTACTGCGCTTTACAATTGCAATTTTTGTGTAGAGTAATGATATTTTAATGACTTTTTATAGTGACTGACTTGATAAGTATGAAAAGACAAAATTTACTTATCACTATTTTTAAAAAATATAAAATAATAAGAGATGATGTGTATTCACTTCAACCCATAAGACATAAAACAAAATATTTTGTACATTGAATGTGCTATATTTATATGAGTAACTTGCTATATTAAAAATAAAATAAATAGATGTATAAAATATTATTTTTATGGCCAAAATGTTAATAGGCCTGTAGTGATATGATTTGGCGAAGGATAGAATACACATGCAAGAATGCTATTTACCCTTCCTTTTTTCTTTTTTTTTAAAAGAGTCAAATTTTAATTCTTTTGATATATATAAAAAATTCACTTTTAATATTTTTTCTGTACTATCTTTAATAATAATAATAGTGTATCATTAAAATTAACAATTAAAGATAAAATTAAAAAATTGAACATTTCATAACAAATTAAGTGCGTTATATTTTATAATTTAAAAAAAAAAGTTATACTTATTTAAAAATAAACATTTTTATAACCGGGTAGAGTATTTAAAATAAGAGATGGGTAGATTTTTGCCATTGAAATCTTCGGTGGGCAAGATTTTAGACTTTTAATAGGTTGCAATAAGTTCTTTTGTTTTATTGTTGTGTATAATTTTACAGAGATGAAATATTATTAATAATATAATAAAAATATAATGGAAAGAGAATATGTTTCTCAATAGATAGCAGATGATGAATAAAAATATAATGCCAACCGCAATTGAAAAAAAGAAGAAGAAGAAGAAATAATTGAATTCATGGTCTTGAATGTACTACATTCCTCCATATTCCAATAGTAAAGAATAATAATGGATTTTCCTATTAAAATTGTATTTCTTGGTTAGTGACTTGTTTACTATTAATGTTGATTAATGTTTTAAATCTTTAATTTTGAATCTCAAAAATACTATAAATTAATTACGACATTTAATAATAATTAATTATAAATGAATATTAATTATGAATTAATTATAACAATCAATAGTAATTAATTAAATTAAATCAACTATTAATTATGATATCAAATTAATTAATTAATAATTATGAACATTAATTAATTATAAATTAATAATATTATTATTATCCAACATTTGAAGATATGATAAACATGCAAAAATAAAATTTACAAACAATGTTTAAAAAAATAAAATATACTTACCACACTTACCAAACACTATATATATATATATATATATATATATATCATTCCTTCACATTCCCTTGGCCCAGAATTTTTAACCAAGCGTACCCCACCCTTCGGAATTATACCACCATAAAGCGGTATCGATGGCACGTGCAGTTTTTAACCGCAGTTAAAAATTAGGCCAAAGAGAACAAGGCATTTAACTCTCCTGGGTCTCCGCTCTCTTTCTCTGCACATCATTCCCCTTCGTCCAGAACAGGATTCAAACCCACCCACTCTTCACGCCTCTCTCTCACACACGCACGCAGTCACACACTACACACACTCATTCATTCATCTTTAAATCCCAAAACACACACACACGCAGTGGGCTCTCTCTGCTTTCGGAACACGGATAAGGTAAATATTAATAATGTGTCCTCTTGAAGACACACAGACACACACTACACTCAGTACTGGGGAATGAATGAATGAAGGAATTGTATGGGTTGATTAATGATACTACGACATATTCTTCCCATATTTAGACTCATTAAAATTTCCTCTTTTTTTTTTTTTTTTTTTTTTTTTTAGCGCAGATGAATCCCATTAGAGTGTACGAGTAAAACTTAGCCCAGTTTCCATTACCGAATTCATGTTACCTTAACTCTTTGTTCTTGTTTCCATGTATCACTGTTCCTTTTGCCATTCTAAGCTTTCCTTTTTTCTTAAAAGTTAATTGCTCTCCAAAACCCCATCAAAACCCTAAGAGTTAAGACCCCTTTTCCAGAACCTCTCGGTTTCTGTTCGTTTTTTCCTTTTGTTGTTATCTTTGGCTACTATATATATTCGGCCTTACTTGTCGTACTCTTGCAGATTCTCATTGTCAACCCACCCGAGTCAACTCAGCAACCTTCTTTCCATTGTTGAGTGTTCTGTTCTCTGGGTAGTGGTGTAACATGATGGTGGCTATGAGTTGTTGTGTTGAATCATTAAGGCGGCTGCGAACCCCGTTGATTGCGGCATTGTTGATTCTCTTAATCATTGCTTTCGCCTCCCAACAACAGTCACAAGGTCCGGTCTCTCTTCTGTGATTGATTTGTTTGATTCTTTTTTTTTTTTTAAACCAGTTTTGCTCATCTTTCATCGATACAAGACGAACCCACTTTTTAAATATTCCTTCTCTTGTTTTCTGTAGCAATTCTTTATTGTGTTTTTCGTGTTTTTTCATGTGGGTTGTCTAAATAATTGTTTATTTTGTGAAACCCAGATGGGAAGTATTCAATGGAGTCATCGAAGGGAGTGAATGAGCCAAAGAACAAAGCGCTCTTCTCTGCTGTTTCCTCTACATCCCAATCACACAGGAAGCTTTTGGTCGCCGATGAGAATCAGAGTGGTATGCTTTTTTCAATTCCATGGGGTCAGCATTAATTATCTGTTTTGGATCTTAATGTAATGGTATACTAATGAAAATTCAGAAAACTCATATGACTGAAAAGTTTCTATGGTCTTACAGTCTTATTTTCAGAGTGTGTGTCTTTCTTACGGTTTTCTGCTTTTGAGGTGGGGAAGGGGAATTGTCGTCGCCATTTTTATGCAAACCCAACACATACTGTCACATTGTTCAGCTCTGTGCAGACTGCTGTATTAGTACTAATGCTCGTAGCTAGCACAACTATCACTGTACCCCTAGTGCACCTTGTAGTGTAGTTTATGCTGCCACAGCACTTCTTTTCCGCTCTCCTGTTGGGGTACGATTTCTGTTCATCCAGGTGGCTTCTTTCAGCTTTTCCTTTTTGGCCTATTTTGCATCCCTCATCTCTCTTCCCTACATAACACAACAAAAGCACTTTTCAAATCTTCATCCCTGTGCTTTTGTAGTGGCGATAATATCTAGCAATGAATCTGGGCTTTGAAATTTTGACTAATTTGTATGCATGGCTTGGATTTTGGGGTGATATTGACCTTTGATGAATTTCTCTCTTTCCGTTTGTTACTGTTGGTTTTTGAACTTTGACTAGCTTGGTGTTGAATGGATGTGTACATGCATGGGGTTCGGTTGATGGGATGGAATTGACCTATGGGAATATTTAAGATTTGGAAAAATGATTGGAATGTTGTAGGCACTGCTAGTGTTGTTGCACAGTGTAAAAGATATGGTAAGAGTATAGACTGTAGCAAGCGTTAGCAATTATTGCTTGAAGTAGGAGTTATTAAATTCAATTTTTACACTAATTGGTTACTGAATATGATTTGTTTGAATTAATGGACTTTGCATTGTGATGAAAGGTCTTTGACATTGATGCATATTTAGCTTTCCAAATAGAATTGATCATATCTGCATAAGGGAAACAATTGAATGCCAAGAAAAGCCTCAATTTCTAAGTAAACCCTTTTTGGTTGATTTGTCCCTTTCTTCTCTGGCCTTTGATGCACTTTTACGTACATGTTTATTTGTTCCAAGATCCAGATTTTGTGTCCAATTTTGATAGAGACATAGGTGGGTTCATGTTCATAATTTTATTTTTATCTTTATTTTTTGGTTGTGCTTAAATGATTAATTGGACAAAAGGGATGTATTTTAATTTTTATTTTATTTTTATTTTTGTTGGGGGTTAAAGGGTAAAAATGGTCTGAAGTGATTAGCCAATGACTGTGGGTGATTTATTTTTGTCTGTACATGGGGCTGTGACTTTATCATCACGCAGCCAACGAAGTGGAAACGAACCGGATATGGGGGGACAAGTGTTCAGCGTCGGATATCGTCATTAATCAGGGCCCCACCGAACCATTGCCCAGTGGGATTCCGACTTACACCGTGGAGATCATGAACGTCTGCGTCACCGGCTGTGACATTTACGGCATCCATTTGAGCTGCGGCTGGTTCAGCTCCGCTCGGCTCATCAACCCCAAAATCTTCAAACGCCTCCGGTTCAATGACTGCCTCGTTAATGACGGCAAGCCCCTCCTTAACGGCCATACCATTTCCTTCCAGTATGCTAACACCTTCAGTTACCCTCTCTCCGTTTCCTCCGTTAGATGCTGAGCTCCCCGTAATATAATATATTTTTAGAATTACTTACACAAATAGTGATTGTCATAGTCCTACTCTATATTAATTTGGGAAAAAAAAATTTACGGAAAGAAAAGCAGATGCAATACAAATTTTGATTTATATCGTCTGAGAAAAAAAGGGAAAAAGTTTATTTTGCCTTATAGGAAAATTATAAATGCCAAATTATTCTACCTTTTTCTTTTGTGGAGTACAACGTCTTTTTGTTGTACATCATGCTGCAAAAGTTGTACATTTTGGAATTGTTTTGTCTTTGGCTTTATTAATTTCCTAGCTTTTTCTTCCCTTTCGAGGGGTCATTTTATATGGGTTTTGTGAGTGGAGAATAGAGAAACTTAGTGGGTGATGGGACTGACTTTGGAAATGTAAATGAAGGTATATATAGGTATGGAATGGATTAGCAGCTTTTTGGGGTGGCCAAATGTTTTTGGATTATGCAATTATGGGGATTAGAGAAGGAATTTGCGGCTGAATATTGTATTTAATTAGTGGGGAACAGATGTCTGATTGGCTTTTTGGAATTTGAGATGTACTTTAATCCTTCCAATTCCCATAGACCTTTTGGTTGTCGTGGATGTACATGAAGTTTAATTCTGTACGAAAGTTTGTTAGTACTTTGCACGAAAAAAGTTTAATTCTAACTTCTAAGGAGAGAAGATCAATCGATCATCTTCGTTTTTGAATTCTTTCGTTTCCCATTTGAAGATATTTTTCATGGCATAATATGCTTTTTCCATTTCTCTTCTATGGCGTTGCGTTTTACTTTGTAAGAATTAGAGGTATTAATTTGCCTCATGTCCTCTCATCCGTGGAAGGATCTTTAACATGCCATCTATATCATATTTTAGGTTCTTAGTAGTTAAATATTGTTCTGTTCGTTTCAAAAAAAATACATCTTCTAAACTTTTTTTTGGCCCAAAGAAAGAATTCATATTTAAATAAAATTTTTAGATTACCATGTAAGATACAAAATTAAAAAAAAATAAAAAAGAGAATTTTATATCTGACAATAGGAGATGTATTATTTTAAAATATTTTAAAAAATACAAAAATATGATTTGAAATGTCTGTTCATATATACCCTAAATGATACTTAGTTTGTCCATATATACCCTAAATGATACTCGGTTTCAACCAATGCCTTAGCAATGATGTTAATGGCCACTTTTTAATTTCTCAACCTTTTTAAGTCAATGGTACAAATTACTTTTCATTTTCTTTTAATACTCCTTTCATACTTAAAAATAACAAAAAAACATATAATTTTTTATCAAATATTTTTTTTAATTATAAAATACAATTCATTTAATAATAATGTGTTAATGTGTTTTGATCTATATACACCCTTAATTCTCTCAAAGTCAGAAGCAAAAAGTCAATAACAATGGATTTTTTGTTTTTGAAACGCCAAAATCAAAGTGTAACCCCATTTACGGCTTTAATTCAGAAGCAGGAGAGAGAAGCCGTGCACGATTGAATTAAAGGAAAGGAATGCTCTAAAACCAAAAATTTGGTTAAATCTATGTCTTAATCAGCATAGTTACCAATTTCTATACGTGCTAAAGACACATCTTAATTAACATATAATAACGTCCGCAGACAAAATGAGTATATTTCGATTTCGTATTCCAATATCTCTTTTGTCGCTTACATTGTTACGGCTCCTTGACAACGTGCAAGGATTTTTAATGAGCCTCCAATTTAATTAACGTTGGAGACATCAAATCCAAAAAATTGCCGGCAAAACAAATCCTTGGCAATTTGCCAATTTGCAGGGCAGAAGAGTTTTGTTGATGCAAAATTAAACCAAACAGAGTGCCAATACCAATACCAATACCAACTGCCCTCTCCTTTTAACGCAAGAGGGCATAAACTTAATTGAACGAAACAAATCTAACCAAAATTATACGCGTGAGCTAACCGACTAAGTTGACTCTTGAATAGCCGTAAGATGCTGAACTACGGGTCTATAACTAGCCAAATTTATGCACTTAGGATTCTTTTCTTTTCCAAAAGGAAATTAGAAAAGTTACATATTTAATTAAATTGCCTTGTGTAGAACTACATGTGTATGAAATGAACAAATAAAATAGAGTTAATTACTATCACATCTCCGGACATTTATTAAAATTACTAAGGGCATCTACAGCAACCCTAACAACAGCTATATTAAGGTCACGCCATATCAACCCAAGGCTTGGGCTCTACTATTTAGACATTTATTATAAAAAAATTGCCCATACTAATGATCTGGCCTTAAAATCCACATTACCAATTTCTCTCTCTTTTATCTTTTTTTTCCTACTATTTATTTAATATATTTTATACTTTTTATTTAAATTAATAATTATTTAAAATATATATATATATATATATATATTTTTACCAAACGTTGTGTATTAACTTTCATAGAAAAGTTAATGAGTACAGAAATGGTCCATTGAAAGACTATCCATAATCCAACTAACGTAAACGCAGTAGGAGTTGGTTAATATAGAAACCCGATCAAAAGGGATCGGCACAACCCAGTAAAATGGGTCCGGTACCGCCTAGCTAACCTAACATAGCTAAGAGCAACGAAAGCAACAAAAAGCCCTAACTTGTACAAGATGGCCGCTACTGGCATAGCTCCCTAAAACAGCCGCAAAAGAAATTGACCGCGCAATTTTACCCCTGTAGTACGGAATTGGACGGATCTAACTCCTATCTCTGCATGAATTTACGCTGTGTGTCAACGTATTCGGCCTAAAACCCTGCCGTAGAGAAGCCTCATCGATAGCACCACGAAACGCCACTGGCTTCGAAGTTCAGTAATAAAGAAACGTCCATGATATGTCTCAATGCATCTTCCCCTATGAGGGATCCAAAAGCCGACTAACGCCGGTACCTACGTTACGAAAAAAAAATGAAAAATGGAAACAGTGTGAAAATTGTACCGTTTTCGCACTGTTGTCGGCTCTACAAGTTATGGATGAGAGACAAAATGGGCAGGGTGGCCCAACCAGTAATTTATTTTTCATTTATCAAATTGTATATATATTAATAATACAATTTATAATTTGTTCTTGTTATATATTAAATAATTGAAAACAATTAATGAAAAATAATTTTACATTACGTAAAATTAAAATTTAATAAATCACTTAAAATATGAAATTAAATACTCTAAATTAAACGTAAAATACTTAAAAATTAAACATTCAACACTAAAACATTTCTTTAAATTTTTGGCCAGAAGGCTTTTGGAGAGCACAACTTTACTGTTCCTAGGGGCGACTAACGTGCGAAAACGGTGCAATTTTTTACTATTCCATAAACAGTATTTGAATTTTAACGTAATTTTTTTTGAATTTTTTGAATTTTAACGTTCATGAACAATGTTTACTGTTCATGAATAGTTTTTTTTTGGGTGTTGTGATCTCTCCATACGGTAGTAGCGAAGTTGTCTAACTATTTAACGCTTGCAATAGTAGTTAGGGGGCGGCGCTATTCAACGTCTACAGGTTGGATTCACGCAACGGCATGCCTTGTGAGTTAGAGATTGAGTTCTAATTTCTTTCAGTCAATGCCCTTCGTAGTGGGCCCATTGAGATGTGTAGCATCCTTTTGTATAGTAATAGTGACCCGATATAACAAGATTTTTGTATCTTTGTACTTTCGGATTGTTCATAGATCATCTAGGTTGTCAACTCTTCCCGCTTGTCGGGTGTCTTCTCGCTAGTCGAGTTTCAATGGTTCTTTTTCCCGCTCATCGGGTTGCCCCTCGTGGGCTTTTTCTGCCCCTTGTGGGTCTTTGGCCTCATGGGTTATTGCGCTGGTATCCAGTTGCAACACCTGAGGATTCTTTAGCCTTTGTAATTATGTAAATTGGCAATTCATGCCTTGTTAATACACTATCGTTTTCGGAAAAAAAAATACTAAAACATTTAATTGAACTCAAATTTTATTATATTTAATAATTAACATAATAAATTTATTGTTTCTTTAATTCTTCTATAAAATTCAATTCTTCTCTCTCTAGTTCCTGCCAATTCTTTAATACCAATTATTCTTTTTAATTCCAAATGAACAAAAAGTTAATTTGTCATGATTTCTACTAATATCGTTTACCATGGTTTTTGAAAAAATACATTACAAAATTAACTTATGAAATAAAAAAATTTAAAATTATATAAACCTCATATATAAATTATATACTTTTTACGTAAAAACCAAATAAATAAATATATATTTCTACCCCGCTTGTCATTCAACCGATCCAAAATCGCAATAGGCCCAGGTTGACTTTAGGGCATCCACAACAACCCCTTTTGGGGCTGGCCGTGGATGGCTTAGGCCACACCACATTAGCACAGTTATTGATGTGGCGTGGCCTTGGACTTAAATGCTGTGCCACTTCCCACGGCCTGCCCTTCTATTTTTTTGTTTTTTTGTTTTTTGGGATGCAAAATGACGCCGTTTGGCGTCAAAATGACGCCGAACGGCGTCATTTTGCCTTCTTTTTTTTTGTTTGGTCTGTTCTGACAGCTAATAGGTGCATTAGCGCCTATCAGTTGTTAGCGTACCTTTTTTTTTGTCCAATGGGCGTGCGCCATGGCGATGACCGTTGCAAACCAAACATTGGTTTGCAATGGTCATTTTCCCTATTTTTTTTTAAAAAAACAAAAATTATCAACTGACAGAAAATATTTTTTTTTTCTATAAATTGATATGCATTTTGCTTATTTTTGGTGTAAAATTTGATATTTTTATGTCCCAAACTCTTTCAAAATCTCTTTATAAAATTATAAGTTGTATTATTAATATATATAAAATTTGATAAATGAAAAATAGATAATATTTTAAAAATTATTAATTTAAATAAGAAGTATTAAATATATTAAATAAATAGTGAAAAACAGTTAGAAGAAAGAGAAATTGGTGATGTGGAAAGAAAGGTTTGCGTGAATAATTTTTCTATGATGACTGTATGAATAATAGAAATCAAACTCTAAGCCAATATAGTGTGCTTGGGCCAAAGGCTTGTATGTATACTTAATAAAAAAAGACTTCGACAAAAAAAGAGCATAGAAATTTCGGCGTACGCTCTAGGCCTGGTAGTATAGAGGATGCTGGACAATGGATATATCATTGAAGCTGAACTAGGATTGCCAGAGCCCAGAAGTGAAGAATGAGAACATTGGACTTACACCAGTTGCCACTTTCCCCAACTTTTTTTTTTTGCCCTGTCAAATAATGATGCACTCGATAAAGAATTCACGATAGAATCGTCTTAACAACTCACGTGAGATCTGTCTGACAAAATTTATTAAATAACTAATATTCTTTTATTATATAAATATTAACTCAATCATAATAAGAATTTAATACTTTTGGTAATGAATATCATTATTTTTTCTTAAAAAATTATTCCAATTATTTTTTAATTGATGAGATTATGAACCCCGACTTCCTAATAGAAGCTATTTACCTTTGGGCCATGACTGTCTTGAATGACTCAATCGTTTTAATATTTAAATTTTAGCATTTAATATATATATACAGATTTATATATACGCATAGCATTTAATTTTAACAAACAGAGTCAAGTTATTGATGTTTTGATGTGCTAAAATACCAACTTGTTACATTTTATAAAATTGGATGGATCAAGTTAAAGCTTTATTTAAAATGACTTAGCTAATCAAATTGTTTATGGGTTTTGCAATACTATTTCTCATGGATGACAAAGGTACCCGCTCTATTTAACCCTCACAGGGACAAATAAAGCAGGTGGCAGAATGACTTGTAGGGAGTTTTTGTCTGTATAATTATATATATTATGTTACTAATATTAGTTATAATATTAATTTATTATTAATGCTTTTAATTATTGTTTAATTTAAAATATTAAAATTTTAATAATTTTATTTAAAACCGATCCCCTTTGGATACCAGCAAGAGAAGCGGGACAGATGACGCGTAAAAAGGGACAATGACAATGCTGGAGTTGAACAAATGTGGCGAGTGACAAGTAGAGCTGCACCCACGCCATTACCAACCCGCATTATTCCGACGATAGCAAGTGTAACCACGATGGACATTCATGGTCAATATTTGAACTGCATATGAGCTATTCATTTACTTTTTAGAATGAACGGCAAAAGGGTAGGCTGTTCAATTATCAAAGTGGAGTGAAGAAACAGTGAATGTAAAATTATTTACTAGGGATGATCCCATACATTTGGAGGAGGAAAAGGATTATTTTTAATATTGAATGTTTGTTGGCAAGCTAGAACTTGAGCTACCAAGGACAACCATACATGCTAAAACTTAGCACTAGCGTGTATCTAGGATTAGATATAATCTTTTTTCAAAACAAAAAAGGACCAGATACCCAACATTCATAAAGCCCATCTTGCTATTTAAATCGATTTTAACTCTAAAAGAAGTACTAACTTTTCTAATAATTGACACAGCTAAAGTTGAAGGATAAATTTCCCTAATATGTCCGACTAAGAACACTATACGATTTACTCCGGCTTCCTGTTCTTGATACCTCAATTTGTTAGAAAAGAGTTATTTAATTTTGAGAGATAATTTCTACACAAAAATAGTCATTTACAATAGTGCCAATTTACACGTCTCTAACATCCTTACATTCCTACTAACTCACATCTAGGAAATAAACATCAATGATCAAAAATTGAATGGGGAGTCTTTACTTTATTATCCCAAGGCTCCTATAATCGTTCAAGAATACTAGAGAAAAATAAGTAATGCGAAACAGCTGTGTAAATTGAAGGAAAGACAAGAATAGCTATGTATATCTTTTGGCATTTGTGGAAAGCAAAGAATGCATGGAAATTGGAGGGAGTTCGGAAGATCCTATAATCCACCTTGCATCCGCATCAAATAAACTGGTTCCATTAGTTAAGAAAATTTCCATGAATATTTTACAATTACGTGGAAAACTATTTGAACTGTTCGGCCGCAAGAAAATACCCACATATCTCATAATAATTACTAATAAGTAAGTTGCTACAGATCTTACAATAGTCATTAATAAGTAAGTTGAAATTCAAATTAGACTCAAAAGTTTAAATTGATAAATTTTGAATCCAACTTACTTATTAAATAGGTTCAAAAGCTTAAGCTTTCATTGGTAATCCCACCCTACCAACTTGCTATATGAATATCAACAATTTCCCCTTTCATGGGTAATCCACACCCTACACAACTTATTAAGCTACCCAATTTAGTTATTAAATGATTTATACCTCAACAATCTCTCCCTTCATTGGTAGTCCACATATATGTGCTTTGTACCTCAACAATCTCTAGCTCAACAATTTCTCCTTTCATTAGTATTAAGTGCTTCATACCTCAACAATCTTCCCCTCTTCATCCGTAGTCCACATTTCTGTGCTTTGTACCTTACCAATCTCTCCCTTCATCGGTATTAAGTGCTTTATACTTCAACAATTTCTTACTTTATTGGTAGTCCACATATATGTGCTTTGTACCTCAACAATCTTTCTCTTTATTGGAACAATCTCCCCCTTAATTGGTAGTCTTTTGTTTACCAAAAACACATGCCTTCGCAAAGTCATAAGACCATGTATGGGAGTTGACGCTTGCCTAGTGTCGGAAGGTTAAGGAAGTTGGTGACCTGATAATAGGGGAGTTGGCGATCGAAGTCCCAATGACGACTGCTGTAACTATAACGGTTTTAAGGTAGCAAAATTTCTTGTCAAGTAAGTTTTGACCAGTATGAAAGGCATAATGATCTATCTGAGCATTGTCTCGAAGAGAGGTTTGGTGAAATAGATCATTTTCCAATTTCAACTTGTTTATTTGGAATCTAGGTTCTTCTACTTTATTTTTATTTACTATTTTTTTCATATCATTCCTTTAAGTCCCATCAATTTGATCTTGTAGAATTTGACCCATTTCTCATTGAACAAAGGATACGAAATATTAGATTGATTTTTCAATCAAAAGTACTATATAAAATCTTCAATTTTTCCTCTTCTTCAGTATTAAGTGTTTTATACCTCAACAATCTCCCATTTTATTGGTAGTCCACTTATTTGTACTTATAATCTTCCCCTTCATTGGTAGTCTACATATCTGTGCTTTGTACCTCAACAATCTCAATAATCTCCCCCTTTTCCCCTTTCATTGGCAACACTAATAAGTAAGTTGAAACTCAAATTAGGTCTAAAATTTTAAACTGATAGGTTTTGGATTCAACTTACTTATTAAGTACTTTGTACTTCTCTGTGAAATCATTGTGGGATTTTTAAACCTACCCAGAAATCTCAACAATCACTAATATAAACATCTCAACTATTACTAGTTTCTATAGTTGGAATACATATCAATTCTTAAGCCCTATTATTATTTGCTACAGCTAAAAACATAATCTTAACATACAACTTCAAAACAAAATCTCAAAACATAATTATATTTCAGAACGCGTAATTCAAACATGTTTTCATACAACAATTCAAAATGCAATCTCCAATTGCAATTTTCAATTGTGATTTAAGTCCTAATCCATCGTACACACAAATACTTAATAAACTTTACTTGTGACCTCAATCCTTTGAGTTTTTTTCTTTTAACATGTAGTTGTATTTACTTTCTTAAAAATCAGCATTGATAATTTTACCAAATGACACTAACCTTCTTAATACTCCATATGAATATATTCTTACTCTAAATTTCTAATATTAGCCATCACCTATCACCATTTATAATAGATAATATAACCTCCTTTTTTACAAAAAAATTACCTTTTTCATTATAACTCATGTACCATGACTCCCTCCATAGAAATTGGCTCGCCCTTTATCTCAATCCTTTGAGTTGAGGGTGGAATATTTTGGGCATCCATGATCGATCCAACTTTGCCACCTGACCTTGGACACTGATATGGTGGGCCATTTTTAAGTTGAATTATTCTTACTTTCTAGTCAGTAAACACTATACATAGAATCTCATTATAAATCCCCTAGGGATTGTTTTGGGGGGATCGTTCTTTTTTTTGTAAACACTATACATAGAATCTCATTACATATCCGGTAGGGATTATTTTGGGGGGATCATTCTTTTGTTTGTAAACAATATACATAGAATCTCATTACATATCCTGTGCATGGGGATTGTTTTTGGGGGATCATTCTTTTGTTTGGTCTGGTTGTTGGCCCACACATTGTATGACGAGAACGGTAAAAGATCAATTGAATTATCATCTAACTTTGCTCAGTAGATTAAAGTGTGGCAATTTATGAGAAAAAGACAAAAAAAAAAAAGAAAAAGAAAAAAAGGAAGAAGGAAAAGAATAAAAAAAAGGAATTGAACAAGTGGAAAGGATTTGTTTATTTAAGAATGAAAAAGAAGACAGCCCTTTCTATGGTCTCTATGTCCCTTTTTTTCGTTTAGTATATTAAGAATAAGAATGTATTATGTAATCTTTTAGTATATTAATGAAATTTTATTCCTTAAAAAAAAAAATGGTCTCTGTGTCCTTAATTGAGAAGCATCTCTGGCCTTTGAAATTAAAGACAAATAATGAATAAAAATGTTAATTAATGATAAGAGAAAGTTAGAGTTATCTATAAAATAGTCTCTGTAATTAAATGAGAGAAAGTTTAGATATGGTGAGGTATTTAAAAGTAAAAGCATATATACATAATCCACATTTCTCCAAAAGTTGTGACAAAAATGAACTTTTTTTTTTTTTGAAAAAAGATTGTTAACAGATAAACTAAACTTGTGATTGATTGATTGAATGAAAGTCCCAAAAGGGAAATGAAATTGCCTTTTTCTTTCCTTTATCTTGCAGGTGAAAAAGATAATATTTTCAAGTTATACCAATTTATACAAATTGGTCAAATCTATCCATCTTTTTCTCTTGATTTTGGAATAAAGTTGTTAGTGGAAACTTAGTAAAGATGAGAACATTGTTAATCTGGATAATCCTAACCAATAAAGAGCTAAATTTCCCGCGCATGCAGTGTTTAATTATGACAAGATCAGTTAAACTTCATTTTCACATAATTATTTAGAAAAAATAAGTACTTAATTTTTTTAAGAAGCTAAAATAAGTACTTTTAAAAGCTCGTAATTAACATCTTGCTTGCCATAATCTTAGATGTTATTTTAAACTATTCTTTTCTTTTAGTAGGAATTTTTTAACGTTTCAGAACCTCACCCATAAACTTATTTTGGTAATTCAATTTTCAACATGTGCCACAACTCCACATCCATAGCTTAACGTATGTTTGATAAAACTGAATATCAAAATTTGAATATTGAATGTTAAAATTTAAATGTTAAAATAATTAAATAGTTAAAGTCTAAATGTTAATTTTAAATGTTTGAATTTGAACGTGAAACAATCAATATTGTTTGATGAACATATTGATCTGAATGGTAACATGACCGTGGGGTGCTTTTTATTGATTTTCTTTTAATTAGATATACAAAATAATAGTTTTTAAATTAGTAATCAAATATTGTTAATAAAATGCATAAAAATTACAATATATCAAAATTGATGTTTAATACAAAAAAAAATAGCAATCTAAATTAATTAAAATTTATTGAACATCCATGCAAAGGGAAAAAAAAAGAAAAGAAAAAAAACCACTTTTAAAGAGATGTGTTATAAGAAAAAATAAAAGAAAATTTTTTTTCCCACAGATAGCCGAACCCTTCACTTAGCCATCTTTCGTAAAGAACCAAAAAATAAAAAGAGTTATTAACTTTTTTAGATAGAAAAAGTATGAAAATTCGTCGCTGGATTCACGTTTTATGCTATGACCCTTAATATTTGAAGAAAAGGGTTGAGAAAATTTCCCCCCATTTTGCACTTGTATTCTGGCATGATCCTTGGCTTTGAATGTATGAGAATGAAACAGTGCCATAATGAGCAAAATGGTAGAAGAAATGATTTTTTGGAAATGAGGTTTTAACAGGAGAAATTTTACACAAACTAATTAGCTTAAAACAGCAACATATAAATACAATGGAGAGAAATACACTGATCATTAACTAGCACTTCATTTGAGTAATAACATACATCTTCATCAGTTTAAAGCTTCTTTAATTTGCTTAGCCACAGTCATGTTATCATCATCATCCTTTCCATGTCCATTTTCATTCATGGGGACTACTTGTAGGGGAAGCACTGGAAGAATTTCAGAAGAAACAATTGCAGTGAGCTTGATCACATCAAGAATTTGCTCTTCCAATTCAGGAAGCTTGCCTTCCTCCAGCACTACAATTTGTGTTTGTATTTCTGGAAGCTTTGCCTCGGCAAAATTCTTCGGCTTTTTGTACGTGAAATACAATACCATTTGAAGAACTCCAAAGCCGAAACCAAGAATGTTTGGAATCTGAAGAAGACAGTACGATCAGAATTTAGAACAATTGCTATTTTATTGAAAGATATATTGTAGACTTTGGAGGGTTTTTTGATTACTTACAGCAATATTAAAATCTTTGAGTAGAAGACCATAGAAGAACCACATAACCGCACTTAATGTGAGGAAAAATGATAGTAGAAATGGCATGTATTCAACACTTTTTGTTCGAATGACTTGTCTCTAAAGTATTGAAGAAATAAAAGAACTCAGCAAAAGATAAGAAAGAGGTGATAATTTTATTTTGTTCATAGTATGTAGACCATATTTAAGCATGATCCAGAGCACTTACCACAATAGCCAAGGGTGCTACAAAAACAGATAATGCAAAAACTAGGCAAATCCATCCCACAATTTTAGCACGGTTTTGGCCCTTTGATAATAATTGAGTTAGAAGAATTATCAAACCATATCCCATAACAATTAGTGCAAAAAGGAATTTTGCCATTTGCATCTGCAAAATTAGTACAAAAAATAAATAAATTAGATGATCATTAATATATAACAAGCTTAAATTATAACTTTTTTTTTTGCTTGTTGGTATACCCTAGCTTGTCTCGATGCATAAAACAGGTAGAAGCAAATGTATATGGTTTGGATGAAACATCCAACAGAGTTTATAGTAATGAGAAGAGTGGCATTGGGTTTGAGGAATGCATAGTATATCCACAACATTGCACTGAATAAACCAACAACATAAGGAATTGATTGAAACCCTTCACTTGATTTCTTCTTGTATATCTTATAGAATGTTGTCCTGCGAAAAGAAAAAAATGTAAAGAATTTAATGCATGCAACAAATAAGTATATGTATAACTCGCTAGAAAGCAATTAATTAAGAATATCATGCCTGGATGGACTTACAATGGTGCTAGGAACACCATGAATGAAACAATGTTGCCTGCAAGAAAAATCAAAGAACATGTTACGCTACATGTTTAAACAAATTTGGTACAAAAATTAATGAAGAAGAACAAATTATGGTCATATCAATATATGGTAAAGAAGCAAATAACCACTACAAATGATGCCCTTTATCTACCATTACGTGTGATATAAGATATAACTTTATTTTCTCTTACACACTTGCCTTCTCTAGACACAAAAATGCTAATAACTTAATTCGATTACGTATATTATGGTACTAATATTTTGCTATGTATATACCTAGGAGGCCAAAGATGAAAGCCAATTGAAGCATGTTGCAAGCAAAACTTGCTGAGAATCTCAACACTAGACACTAACACAGTAATGGGATGGAAAGAAATGACTTTTAAAGTGTTAGCGTTTGGCTCACATATTGCAATGCTGGAATGATGCATTTATATAGAGGTCATGAGACATTGAACAGGGCCTAATCTCGTGGAAGGAAAAGATGAGAGTCAATGGGATAGTACTAAGGCATGCAATACCTTTTCGTTATTCTTTACAGTTGTTCACAAGTAGCATAATAATCACAATCCAGAACGCTTTTGCTCCCAAATGCTCCATTTAACCATATTTGAATGGTTTTTGCCATAGACAAAAGCCTTGAGGATCACATCTAGTTCAATTTGTTTGGTGCAATACTCGAAAACAATAAGGTCCCACTAAAGCCGTTGATGATGTGTTACCCACCTGCCAATTTGACATAAGGTGTACAACTCATACTTACAGTTTCTGGTAGAGTTTGATGCTTCCTTGATGAAGCCCTATATGTGTTTCTAATCAGCAAAAACAAATTTAGAATGTTGCCCATGTCATCACCAATAATTCTCTCGTGGGGTCCATTTTCTAGATACTACTTTGCTCATGTTGCTAAGCCAAAAAAATGGGGTGCATTAGTAAGGTAAATTTTGTTTACTTTGGTCTCTTTGCATGACTTTTCTAGGTGTTATAGACGTTTATGTTCCCAATTAGCTCTGGGAAGGTATGCATGAGACAAATTTTAGCATGTGAAAGCGGATAGATTTCATATGATGACTTGAGATAAAAATTTTCAGCCATATGTTTAGACTAGCTAGGTTGGATTTCGCTGGCTGAAGTTGAAACCAGCCCAACGCACTCGCTCATCCTTTTTTTTTGGGAGAAAATTTTAAAATTTTATTTATTTATTTCATTTTTTTGGCCCCAAACAATAATTGATCCTACATATAAAGGATTGCCTTAAGCAGCTAAAAGGGTAAATTAGCTTGTCATTAACATGGATTAATTATCCCATAAGCAAATTCATTTAACATATTACCTCACGCTCGCATTTTTGGAAATTATAATAAATACCAATCCAATTCTTCACCCCAACCACACCCACCCCCCCCCCCCCCCCCCCCCCCCTTTCTTTCTTTCTCTTTTTGCGTGATTAAGACGACCATCTTCTTCAATATATTCTTTTGTGTTTTATGCTTTTGAAATTTAGTTTAGTTGCTAGGTGTAAGAAAAGAGCATGATAACTGGGATGCTTCAACTTTCCCAAATTTGTATATAATCTTCATAAGCTAAAATTGCGCATTGAAAACTATAGCTTTTCCTCTAGAAGGAAATGCATTTTATGCTGCCACAAAATTGCTTCTCTCTGGAGATAAAACTCCCATTAATTTTTGTTCATTTGTTGCAAGAAAAGAAATGATAAAGGCCTTGTCAACAAGATATAATTCGGTAGGCTCAACCATTTTAGGAAATTACTACTCTCCGTAGCCTAAGTTGACCTGCATCTCTAAAGCACGCCTCCAAACCGTATCACATCGTCCAATTTTTAATTTTTTTTTTAAACTTTATAGATCTATTGATCATGAAATCAGATGCATTATAGGTACAATCAACTGGGATTTCTTTTTAACTTCCCTAATTTGGTAAAAATTGAAATTAATTATTAAAACAAAAATTAATTTCGTAGGGTCTCAACAAATTCTTGTTTGCAAGTTGGGAAAAAAAAAATCCCAATTCTCTGTTTTCTGTTCTTATTTGTTATGAGTAGAGAGCAATAAAAACAAAGTGACGGAAGCCTCGTCACGAATTTACAAATTCACTTCTTCATAACCAATTCAAGGAATAACTCCCCCTAAAATTAATATTGCAAATGTACGGAGGTCAACTTGTTTTTATCCGTACATATGATTCGTTTATTGATAAATTATTCGCGAAAAAAACTGCTCATTGGAGCTCAAGCAAAAACTGAATGGATCTTCCTTTTGTAACTAACCCAAAAAAAGAAAAAGAAAAAAGGGTTTAGAAGAAACTAGTGATATGGGATTAAGGTGCCGTTTGTTTCAAGGGTTTGGGATGAGTTTGGATTGGTTTTGGCAAAAATTGAGTGTTTGTTTTGTAGGGATGAGTTTATCAAAACCCTTTAGAATGGCTTTAGTCAAAACCCAACGCCCCCCTCCTTTTCTCAAAACCCAGCAACGTGGGTTTTAGTCCTCCACGGCCCTCAACTATTGGGCGCGCGTCACTTGTCCTGGGGGTTGCAAACTCCCCATGGTTTGCAACCCCCATTTTACTTTTTTTTTTTAATTTTTTTAAAAACAAATTTTACTAATTTATAGAAAATATTTTTCTCTACAAATTAACATGAACTTTGACTATTTTTTGAACAAGATATAATTTGTTAAATATCATATAATGTAAAATACTATTTTTATTATAATTTTAATATAAAATCTATTCCATTCCATTACAAAATAATACCAAACAACATAATTATTATCATTCCATTCTATTCCAAACCTTTCTATTCCACAAATTCATTCCATTTCTAAATCCACCATTTATACCGAGCGCCCTCTAATATTATGATTGAATGGCTGGTGAATCATTAATCATTTTCGTATCATTGTTCAATTACCAAGCCAGAGTAAACATATAGTTGCAACTTGCTAATACATTTGAATTTAGAAATTTGTATAAATCATCGTATACTTTACAAAGTTCATTAAAGGTGTACATGAATAGTATACATATTTTTACATTTTAATATATATTATATCTCACCATCATCATATCAAAGAATATAAAACTACGTTTTAAAACGTAATTTATACATATTCTAAAACTTTGAAGAACATGGAGATAAAAGTTTCTATATTGAGAAATCTATCCCAATATATTTACTATAAAATCCATTCTTTCCGTTTTATCACCGGGTCTCAATTATTTGGACTTCCAGGGCAAGGACGGGCCAAGTGGTGTAGCAATTATGCATTCAATTATTTCTCCCCTTGATCCCCGAAAAATTTAACAAAATAACGAATTATTTGATCTTGTTTTTTCTCCCCCTTGTCATATTCTTCTCCTTTGACTCTTGGTTTTTCCTCAAGTGTTGCAGAATTTGAAAAATTGGTCACCATGTTAGGAGGAAAAAAAAATTAAAAGGTTTAATTAATCTTGTTGCTTGTATATTGTTACAATTTAATCATAGTTGCCTTTGCTAGCATGACACTTGGCAGTAATCTTGAGCTTTTTTCTTTTTTTTTTCTTTAAATGATACTATATTCACATTGTAAAATGCAAAATGCAAAATTACAAAGTCACAAAAGGGCTAATTATACTTCATGGTGTTAGATTTAACCAAACCCATGAAGATAAGCCTCCGAAGAGGACAAAGCCTCCGAATAGAAAAAACTGCGATTATAAAGGCTTGAAACGACTACGAGGGTTGATAAATGTACCTGATTAAATCGAGACAATCTATGACTAGCTCTAAAATTAGGTTACTAGTTCAAACGGCATACCGAAAAACACACACGTTGAAATAAACTAAGACTTGAAACTTCTAATTCTTAGCTTATACCTTTGGAGGTGATCTCTGCGAACGTTGAATAGTCTGACGACTATTGACCTACACAGCGAAAAACCTGCAATTTAAAAAAAACAAAAAAAAAATTGCATCAGTGCGATTTAAGTGCACATCCATTTGCCCGCACAAGGGAGAGCCCGTGCAACAGCGACGGATTGTTCCAAAAATCGCACCTTAGAAAGGTGAGAAAAAACCCGGAAAACACTTTCTCATGAATCCTCGCCGTAATCTTGAGCTTTTGATAATCTAAAATGATGACAAAGTTAGTCATCTGGTATTGTCACGACATAACATGTGGTCTTAGTCCTAGTTACTCTTCCGTTTCATTAAAAAAAAAAAATTACTCTTGTTTGAGATTAAGTTATAAGGACAATATCATTAAAATTTGAATTTTTTTATATTCTATTTTTATTTTTTGATGATGACCATATATAATTATTACTAGTGAGAATAATATAAAAATTTTATTTTAAAATAGAATCTTTATTTGGGAGTAAAGTCTTTTTTTTTTTTTTTGCACAGAATTATAAATTACTAATTTTAAAATGATTAAAGGCATTACTGCAATATAAGCTTTAGAAATTGGAATACGTAACTCAGAAACTTTTACAAACTTCTTAAATTGTGTGAATTGGGCTTGCGTCATAGAAAATATTGTCGAGAATTTGTTTAGCAGAAGAGTTTGCTTGGTAGATATTTGGACAAGTTTAAGATTCATAGCCCGTGGCACGAGTACTATTACAAATATGTATAATATTTTTTGTATAAAAAATATCAAATATTAAAATTATCACTATTATATCAACATCAACGTCAACATCAATATCAACATCACTTTTAATACAAATTAGTTAGGGTCAGCGTTTGATGCTCAAAGAAAAATGTAAAGAGAAAAAATAGTTATAAAATGTTTGCATAACCTGTCCTAAGCCAAGGTAAAGGAGGAAGGTTACGTCAGGGGTTACAAGCCGACTATAAAAAGAGCTGCCCTTTATAAGAAAATTATCACTATTATATAAACTGAAAAAGTTTATTAGTTGGTTTTAATGTAATTATCATATTTTTTTAAAGGATACTGTTGCATTTTTACTCTTTTTAATTAATTAAAAATAATAGTAATACAATAGTGATAAGAAAATTAATTTCTATAAAAATTAATAATAATATAAGAGTCTTATTAAATCTTAGATAATAATATAAGAGTTCTATTAAAGTTTTCTCTAATTTTAATTCATATATATATATATATATATATATATATATATATATATATACTTATCATTATTATCTTTATTTAAAATAAATAGTTATCTATTAACATATAATCTTAACATAGCTCTAATATTTCGTGATTATAAAATATTAATTATTTCATCAAATTTTACTCTCAATTATAAAATTAATCAGTAAATTTGATTGGTATATATTAATCAACATTTGATTTGAGAAAGAATCCTAATAGCGTACTATAATTTTTGATAATTTTTATTATTTTTTAATATTTAAAACAGAATATACTTGTGTTTTATTTATATTTTTTTGGATTAAAATTTTAAGATTGTTTCCATTTAGTCTTGTGAATATTTTAAATAGACTTGAATTTTTTTATCTCTTTTATTTTAAAAAATAAATTGAAGATAATTAATTTAAATTTAGACTAAAAAATTAATAATTTTCTAATGTAGTTCATTTGTTTTACTTCTATTTATGCAATTTCAATATATCTCTCTTTTTTTCCATTCTTTTGCTTACTCCGACTTTAGTTGTGTAAATTTTTATTATTATTATTATTTTACTTTTAACTTTTTGATGGAAATTAAGGTAATCATTAAAACTTATTACAACAATAAAAAGCAATAATTTTATAGCTCCAATAATAAATTTAATTAATATTTTTTAGGGTTGTAGTTGTATATTATATTAAATCAGAATTAAAATTTTAAAAGGATCAAACTTATTATTTTAGATATTTAAGTTTTTTCTTTATCTATATATAACATCTTAAAGGAGAAAATAATACATTATGTTTATTATATATTAAAATATTAAAATATTTAAAATAGCAAAAGTTTTGTAGGTAGGTATGTAAAAAATAAAACATAAATTTTAGAGAATGATAGAAATTATTTAATAAGTAAAATGAATACAAAAACACTATTTTAAACTTTTAAATTCAAATTAGTTTACTACTTAGTTTAGTATCCATGATGGGTTTTTTTTTACACATCTTCTCTCCATAACAAATTCCGAATATTGGTGTATGATTCTAAAGTTGGGGAAGCTGGGCCACTGGACCAATTGGTAGTAAATGTGCATGATATATACACGGATATCCTTCTGGTATTAATGTAGGGTCACTTATCGATGAGTAGTGTTGGACCCTAAAGATTTTCGAGTCTTTTGATATTGGATCTGGTTATTAGATATTTAAAGGACTTAGAGATAGACGTTTGTAAATAAGAGAAAGATTTATATGAAGTAAAGATTGGCTCGGTTTGTAAGAAAAGAGATGAACTTGTAAAGAAAACTAATGACAAGTTAATAAGTCTAGTAGGATTTGATATGAAGGGTTACCTATAAAGGGTAGATTCTTGAGATTTATGAATAAATATTTAAAATCCTACATTAGTTTTAGAGAGTAGTATAAAGTACTTTATAAGTAAAATTTGTTAAAAACCTAATTATTTAAGCTTTTGGATCTAAGTTATGTTTATACTTACTATTATCTATGATAGACTCTTTGGACATTTTCTCCTTAGGAATTTTTTTTAACAATAGTATCAAAGTCCAAAGTTGAGAAACTTAGGCCATTAGGCTAGCTAGTTGATGGCAAATGTACTTAGTATATACAATAATAACCTCTTCATATTGACCTAAGACAACTTGTAATCTAGTGATGTTGGATCTAAGAGATTGGCTCAAGTTTTCTTGATATACAGCCCGATAATTGGACACGCTAGAGGTTTAGAGGTAAGGTCTGTAAAGAAAAAGTATACTTATAGATTGGATTGATTTGTAAAAAAAAAAAAAAAAAAAGAAAAGTGAGCTTGTAAAGAGCACTTAATAATAGGTTAATAGGTTAATAGGTTTAGATAGATTTGATGTGAGGGGCACCCATAAAAGGGGAAATTATTGAGATTAATAGGTAGATATTTAAAATTTCATATGGGTTTCAAAGTGTGGTATAGCACTCTTAATAAATAAGATGATTGTAAAACTTATTAGTTTACACTTTTAATTTCAAGGTCGGTTCATACTTATTTATTAGTTTCTTTGGCAGGCTTTTTAGGTATTTTTTTCTTTAAGACAAATTCTTAACGAAAACTTGCAAGCATTTGCATTTTTTTATATTTGCTACTTTTGTGATTATTAGGGATAATAATTGTTTGGAATTTATCATTAGGAAAAAAATACATAAAAAACCCATGCTAGAGACTTAAATAAATTAAAACTTAATTTAGATTTAAAAGTTAAATTAGTTAATTTTAAATTCATATTACTTATTAAGTATTTTATACTATTCCTTAATAGCTGAAGGGAAATTCGAGTTGACTATATAAAGAAAGTGCCTACAAAAATGAGAAATATGAAATAGGTCTGTTTATTTATTTATTTATATAGTTCAGGTTAGACCTTATTTCATACAAGGGGGAAAGAGATTAAAAAGATTTTAGGAGTCCAAAATGAGTTCTTCATGATTTATTATTATCATCACCATGCTCCTCATCATCATCATCATCATCATCCTCCTCCTCCTCCTCCTCCTCCTCCTCCTCCTCCTCCTCCTCCTCCTCCTCATCTTAGATATTCATAATACAATGGCTGGAAGTAAAAACTAAACATTTTTGTTCACTTATTTAGATTTATTGCAGTTGAATCCATCACCAAATAAATAAATAAATAAATAAAATTTTAATTGATTTTTTTTCCTAATTTTTGGTAATTCACTTGAAAATTTAAAACTTTCTCATTTAGGTGAGTTAGACTACACAATTCTCACCTTTCCAAGATATGTTGGTAGTAGTTGGGTTTGACCCAATGGTTACCCAATAAATGTTAGAGCCATTAAGAGAGGGTTTGACCCTCTCTCTAATATTTACCCTCTCATTTGTCCTCTTTCTCTTCTGATTAAAAGTGGACAATTTGCTTATTTGGAGATGGCTGAGTTGGTGTGACAGTGAGCACGGGATCGTAAGGTCACGAATTTAAATCTCCTATTAACACCTTCTTAGTCGAGTTTGTATGCAATTTGCATCTCCTATATGGTTTACGGCTATTACATAGGGGTGGAGTTTACTCAGTGCGCACTCTTAGTAGCAGCTACGGGTTCCTTAATCAAGAAAAAAAATGGACATTTTATTTCATGTTGTGTAAAGTATATATACACATTTCTAATAGAATAAGAGCACATATTTGTAATATAATAAGATTGTAAAAATATATGTAGGTAAGTTTTGATTAATTACATTACACATTACGAGCAAAAGTAGCCTCGTCACTTGAGCCCAAGTATTACATGATAAATGGGCTAGCTCTACGCAGTGCAAAACTTGCGAAGCACATCAATGGCCCATAAGCCTGCGAGCAAACAATAGCGGAGAGATTATAAAGAAAATCATTACATTATTAATTCCCGAACATTTTAAGATAACAATATGAAATAAAATTAGGATAAAAATATTCAACATATAAATTTTTTTTACAAATATAATAATCACAAATAAAATAAGTGGACTCACAAATGAATATGAATTCCTCATTTTCGAGCAATTTTTGTGAAAAATAATATAATAATCTAATAGCTTCAAATGGAGAAACTAATTTTTATTTCTAGAGTTATGAAATATATATCATTAATATTATATTTATGCATATTGTCTCGCATTAAAAATATAAGAAAACTATAGCACTTAAAAAGTTGGAAGAATTCAAAATCTATTCGTTGAAACTTTTGGGTTATGAGTTGGATTTTTACTCCCGCTTTACTTAGACTCTTCGTGTGTTATTTTCTCCAACAAGTGGTCAGATTTATTGTATTTAATAATTAACTTTTTGATTTCAAGTTAAACTTTGTTTATTGAATCATTCTAGTTAAAGTCTACATATCTTATTTTCTCTAACTGAGAAAATTATTAGACTCAAAACATCCCTAATTATATAAATACTATCCTAAATTAACTAATCTCAACATATATTTGTTCAAGATAACTACGTACTTACTTGCCCATCTCATCACATTTTGTCATGATAATAATAATTTTACACTTCTAATAATAATTATGATCATGACAATTAGAATTACACATTAATACAACCAACATAAACAATTTAAACTCCAGCCCAGCGAAGATAATTTCTCTCAGTTTTGTGATTTGAGCAAGTAAAGAAAACATTAACTTTTTCTGGTTAAAAGTTACAACTTTCACAAGTCAAAAAGTTTGTCCACTTTCCGGGTTATTTTCAATGCGTTTGGCATAAAGAAAATTTTTCACAAGTTCTATATATATATATTATTCTTAGTGACACGTTAATTCCACTTTTCTACTTTTAAATTTCCAATAAAACAAACCAAGTAATGTTGGATAGGGCTGAAAATGGGAGAGGAAAAGGGTTATTTTTTCCTTTCATTTTTAAGGAAAAAACTGCAAACTTATGTGAATTAAATTCTACTTCTATTTATTTTCTTATGTGCTGTGTCCTCTTGTGGAGCTGTAGTGCAATGTGGTGTTTGTGGGAAGCTGCAAAACACGTATATATTCCCAAAACACTGTATAATTGCTCTAATAATAGAAGGGGATAAGCGAGATCCGATGAGTGCGACTTCTTTTTATCGGATTGAAAGATGACAAAAGCACAAAGCAATTTTCAACACTGTTCAGACACCAAATCCTCGGACCAGAGAGATTGACACGAACCCACTTTCCTCATTTCTAATCAAAACTTTATATAATTTGTCCTGCCAAACGTTATCCCACTAGGATGCTTTTTTTCAATTTCAAAGGAGAGTAGAAATGGTTAATAAAGAACGATGCCGCACCTAACAACGTATCTTCACATACCAAAACTTTCGGGATCACATTGAGTTTTATCCTATGACTATTGACGGTTCTAATCTGTGAAAGTGATGATTAAAGTTGTGTTCATCTTATGAGCTCAGCCCTTCTAATCAAATCTTTTGGATGTTTTACAAAGCCACAAGGCTCTTTAAATCTTATTGGCGAGGTTTGATGAAGTGCCGCACAAGTTTATTCTCTCTACAAAGTGTACAGTAATAATCAGACAAGCTTGCTTGGATGGAGGGGAAGCATGAATATTTGGGCGGCATGCATGAATCTTGTTGATTTGGGAAGGATATAGCTTCGTAAAAACATGCCATTTGGCTTGGATTTTGTCTTTTATTGGGACATCTTTAAGGTAAAATGATTAGGTGCCATGGCCGGCGAATCAAGTTAAACGTGTTGGACATTTAGAATAAGGGGTATAATTTTGTTGTTCTAGAATCTCAGATGAAATTTTAGTCATTATGTCATTAATTTTATGATTTAAATTTATTAAAATAATTTTATTTTTAATTATAATCTTTTGTAATTTGAATAAAATATATTTAAATTTATTTGAAAAACTTTTTATATTTAAATAAAATCAATTTTTTTCACTGTATAAATAATTTAATTAACTTAATTATATTTTTATTAGTTTTAAACAATAAATAAATAAATTAGATACAATTACAATTAGGTTGCATCAAGAATTTAAATATTGACAAAATCATATAAAATGTCATAAGTCATAGTACAAATTTGAATGAAAATTTTAATTATAAATTATATATGAATTCTTTGTACATCTATTTTTATATTGATTAATAATTTATTTAAGAATAATTATTAAATTATATCTATTAATTTTTCTAAATTTTTACAATTATATGATCTAATCCCACCAATTTAGTTTTGCAACCTAAAATCATTCCTATGTAGGATCTTAATTCTACAAACCTTGGTTGCTGAGAATAATGAAACCATCCTTAATCGCAATGAGGTGATGCTTCAAGTCAAATAATGATCAATAATGTCAAAATATATTCATTTTCAGCATAAACTAAAAAATGTTACATATCCTTAATTCAAAGAGGAGAAATAAATTTGGATCTGATTAGTGATCATATTAAAGTTTGCTTACTTGAGCAAGCCATTCCATTTTTAGGCTGATATAGACCAATTGAGTAGCATGATTACAATTATTAATTAAAAAAAAACTAAAAATGGTCCTTATCTTTTTTGATTTGGCAAGTGAAAAAACTTGGCAAGCATAAACTAAAGCAAAAAAAATGTGATATTAATACTCGCTTAAAGCAATCAACTGGAGTCTTCAAAGTGTATACGTACCCTTGGTATGTGCCGAAAGCCAAATCCTACCCCATCACTCCCTCCTTTTCTAAAAGAACATGCATCCATTCACGATAAAAATTTTGTCTCACAAAGTTCCTCACTTCATGCAATCCCTTTCCCATAAGATTAGCTGGCTTACGTCGTGCTATAATTCATGATGTGATACTATCTAATGATTTTGGATTTCATTTTGTCCTCGTCAATTCAAAATAATTAAGTTAAATTATTAAAACCCTTTTAAGCAGGAAAGAGAAAATCTAAAAAAATTTAGAATGAAACTATTAGTGAAAATTTTGGATTGTTTAAATTTAAACATAATTTGTGTTAGTAAATATGATTTATATATGCGACTGCACATAGTAAGAATAAAAAATTAGTTGTTATTGTATTAAAAAAAAATTTAGTCAAGATATTAGAAAAGCATATGCGACAAATCTCTTAATTTTTTTTATTTAACGTGAGGTTCTTGGCGTGACACATACCCCAGTGAGGAGGAGTTGGGGCATTGTGTTCATTTGATTATTTGTTATAAAGCAAAAGAACTTATTTCACCTTATATAATTTTCTCAAGAGAAAGGAAATTTAATGTAAAAGAAGCAAATAAGAAACACATTTATATTAGCTAGTTTTATTAATTGCAACTTGAAGAAAGCATAAAGTACTACAAACAGAAAATAATAGAAAGTCTGTCGACTTTTGATTGATGAAACAACAAATAATATATAAACATGCTAACTAATGCAATTATTATTACAGCAACAGGGCAGGCATTGAAAGGAGTTATAAGTTCTTGAAGCTTCAACCCTTTTTTTCTGTGGTTAATTAAGACGAAAAAAAATTAATTAAAATTTACTAATCTTGTTCAAGCAGCAGCTACAATTGCCCTCTGAGGTTCCATCTGAATGCTAAGATCCTTAGGAGCAGGAGCTTCAAATCCATCGTTGTTGCTGGTACGTAGAACCACAGGAATTTTCTCCAACTGATCAAGTTTTGCAATGTCAATAACTTGCTCATTCATGCCCGAAAGCTTGTTTTCCTCCAGAATGACGATTTGGTCAGCAAGCTCTGGAATCTTCTTTTGCTCAAGTTCTTTCTCCTTCTTGGACTTGTTGTAGATCTTGTACAGTATAATTTGAAGAACACCAAAAAAGAATCCCAATATGTTCGGAATCTGTGATTAAAGAAAGAGGAAAAAAGTTTTAACCCTAAAAAGTTTTATTTTGTTGGATTTAAAGAAAACAAAGTAAGAAAAAATAGAATAATTTGCAATAATTGCTCAGAATCTCACAGCTATGTTGAAGTCTTTGAGCAGTAGACCATAGAAGAACCATGCAACAGCATTGAGTGTGAGGAAAGATGATAAAGGCAAGGGCATGTATTCGGCACTTTTTGTACGTATAACTTCCCTCTGCATAAAATAACATGAAAAGTTAAAGATGAATAAAAAATTATTAACTTTAGTTTCATATAATATGGGGGGAGAAAAAAAACACATATTTTGATAAGGGTAAAACTGAAGAATTTTCATATGCATCATTCACTTACCACAATGCATAAGGGAGCAACAAATACACAGAGAGCAAAAACAAGGCAAATCCATCCAACAATTCGGGCACGACTTGAGCCTTTGGCTAGGAAGTAAGTGAGGAGAACAATAAGACCAACACCAAAAACTATTAGCCCTAAAATTTGTTTCAGTGCATCCACCTGCATGGACAGTTAGAATAGAAATGTCTAGTTATTGTTTTTTTTTTTTTAATATTAAGATGCTACTTTAATTTAAAGCTAAAGTGCAAAAATGTTTGCAATATATTTAATAAAAAGACGATGCAAGTTTTTTGACGTTCAGATTTTGAATTCGAGATTTGAAGGTTGTGTATGTGAGATGTGTGTACAAATTTCAAAAACATATGCGTATACTAATCAATGGAGATTACAAAAGTTTGGATACTTACCCTGGCCTTCTTTGTTGCGTAGAAAAGGAAGAAGCAAATGTAGATGGTTTCAATGAAGCAGCCAAATGAGTTTATGGTGATGAGGAAAGTTGTATTAGGCTTGAGAAATGCATAGTAAATCCACAGCATGGCACTTAAGAGAGCAACTACATAGGGAATGGATTGGAATCCTTGAGTTGATTTCTTCTTGTAAATTTGATAGAAGGTTGGCCTGAAATTTTAAAGATCAATTAGTTCCAAAAAATGATTTTAGAATCTTTGAGCATAATAATTAAACAATCATAAACCAGTGATGGACTTACAATGGGGCCAAAAACACGCAGAACGAAATGATATTGCCTGCAAAAGAGGAATAATGGGACAAATATGTCAAATATGCATGCACGAGAATATTAATCATTATGTAACCATGCAACTCATTTCTATGATTTAGAATGTTGTAGTGTACGATGATGTTTGACATGCACTATGCAAATCTTTTTTAACAAGTAGTGAGGTTTTTCTGCTCTAACAACCAAGACATGTCTCATCCTCTTCCCCAGACAATTAAGATCTAAGTTAGGTTAAAAGCGTTGAAGAAATTCAATTCAAGAACATGTATGTATTTGTGAGTGTGTGAAAGAAGTCATGCTACACAAGAGATGATATAAAAACAGGACATAAAATACATTATAAATAGTATGAATATGACATGAACAAATAGTTACTAATTAAATTTAGAAAGATCGAAAGTGTACCAATTAGACCAAATGCAAAAGTCAAATGAGCAGAAGAAACAGCCATCTTGGTTTTTGACAAAAAAAACTCTTTTAGGTTCTTGCTCTTTCTCACTTAGCCTTAGACCAAAGACAGGTGCGAGCTTCAATGCATGACTTGGGCAGCTATTTATACTAAGAGGGGCAGACAGAATTAGTGCCAAAGTGCAAATACAAGACAAAGATTGATTTAGAAAAGAATTAAAGAGGAAATAGTGTGAAATAGTGCAAAGTGAAAAAGGAAAATATTTTTTTATTTTCTTTCCCTAGCTTGGCTGTTCAGATAATTTCTAAAAAAGCATGCTTTCTCAAACAGCGCATGTGTCCCGATGAATTGGTGCTGGTATATGCAAATTGCGCATTCAAAAGCCATTTCTTTTCTTATGTCACTCTCCAACCCCCTAGGCCTAGAGGTTTGCAATGTCATCCTTAGTGTGAGATTAATCAGTGCATATTTTATTACAAAATGTGCTCCAATTCAGCACAAAACCAATCTTGAACGATTGAAATGACCAGTAGATTTAGGCCACTTGGCAGCTATGACACAATATGGGGCATTCCTTGGTGGTTCTTGGATTGTAGTCCCTCATTGATGATGAAAAAGATTAAGGGCAGCAATAGCCATGAAAAAAATGTAGAGATATGTTTTACTAGGCTTATCACAATTTGGGTGGCATATGTCATTCTATAAAGCAAAGGTTCAATTCACTTTTAAAAAAATTAAAAAGCTAAGTCATTACTGGAATTATTGGACGTCCCTAAATGTCAAGAAATGGGCTTGTCTCCTGAATAATATGAGTTTTTCAGAACCCCAATTTCCGAGGAGTTTCTGATGCCCTATGGCAAAATAAACATGTTTAACAACTTTTTTTTTTTTTTTTTTTTGCTACTTGGTGTATGTAAGGCCTGAGTGGGTGGAAGAGGGGCTGCCGTTTGAAGAAACAATTCATGCATTAGGGACTTTTTAACATTATAAACTTGTCAAGTTTATGTATGTAGTCAAAAATTTGTAAACATACACAGCTGGATTCAAATTAATTAGACCTAGTAAAGAATCCTCCATTACCAAAAGATTTAAATTAATAGAAAATTTTTCTTTGACTAACAAAAGTGGAAAAGAATGGTTTAAATTAATTTCAGCTAATTGGAAAAGTAATTTATATATTATTCCGTTTTATTCATGGTAGTTTGGGGTTGCACTTGCGGCTTCCATTGGAATTCCTTTTCAAGGTTAGCATATTCTTCTCTTTTAGTTTATTTGTAAACAATTGTAAACAACAATTTGTGATGTATAGTCTATGAATATTTTGTGCAATAATAAATTGTTCTCTCTCTATGTAAAAATAAGTAAATAAAGTAAAAAAGCCAAAGATTTAACTCCCTTGGGGAGGGGGAGGAGGAATTAGAGCCGCAAATGCTGACTCTCTCCACTCACTACTGTTCCTGTGAGCGATTTTAGGTGTGACATGTGTGCGATTTTTTTTAATAGGTAGTATTATGTCTTTATTAAATAGGGTTTCAGTCCTTATTTTTTAAAATTTTGTCCTCCATTTTAGAGGTGTTTGTCTCCTAACTTAGGCAGTAGGATATTCGATGGAAAAAGCAGTGAAAAGACTGGCATGGGTAGGGGTATTCATTATTCGGATGAACCCGAATATCCGCCCGAACCGAAACCGATTTTTTAAATATGGATTCGGGTTTTTCGGGTTCGGGTCGGTTTTCGGATTAACCCGATTTTTAGAATTCGGTTTCGGTTCGGGTTTCGGGTTGCTAAATGTAATTCGGGTTCAACCCGAAACCCGACTATCAGAGCATAAAATTCATTTATCATGAAATTTAGAATGATTTGATGGTGCAAACTTGGTTGTAATTGTAATTTTTATTATTGTGACTTTATTGTTAAATTTTTATATTATATAATTTGTTATTATGATAATTTGAATGCTGAGAAATTGATTTTATTATTGAAAAATTGCATTAGAAAATGTGGGATTCAGATTTTCGGGTTAATTCGGATTAACCCGAATTTGAACCGAAAACCGAATTATAATTCGGTTCGGTTTTAATTGGTTAATCGGTTGATTTCGGGTTGGAGTTTCAGAACCCGAAACCCGAACAACCCGAACCGAAAAATCCGAAAAACCGAAGAACCCGCCCGATGAATACCCCTAGGCATGGGCAAGAGTTAGTTCTAGTGACTGAGTAAAGTGTTTGTGTTCAATTTTTATTCGACAGATCTACATGCCGTTTGCGATGTTCCTGTAAAAATTAAGAAGTTAGGTCTTTTTGTTTTAACTGTAATAGCTATGTGGCATGGGAAATCCATGATGGCACTATTAGACTAATGTGAGATCTAAGTTTTTGTTTGCGATTGGGCAACGTTATGTATATTTTTTTTATATGAAATACACTACTATGGTTTGATAAAATAAATAATTAAAAAAAACACCTTTGGGATTTGTGAAAATAAATGGAGGTAAAATATGAACCATTTAGTGGGATGATAAAAACTAAAATGGTTTAATTACTAAATTAACCCTAAACCCTAATTACTAAATTAAAGTGGTTTAATTGGATTTTTGCTCACTCATCAAATCAAAAAAGTTTTCCAAAATTGGAAAGTTGACCGTAAACTTAGTAAGGCCTACTAGAGGTCCTACCGGGAGTCGAACCCAGGTCGCTGGATTCAAAGTCCAGAGTGCTAACCACTACACCATAGAACCGGATTACCGGCTTTTGCCCTTATAGATTTTACTTCATGATTGAGATGCGGGCTCTAATCTCTTGGAAACATCGATGGCTTTTAAGTTGAAATAATGTCCAAAAAAATCCCTCACATATTGATGAATGAACTTTTTAGTTTCTCAATTTTAAAATAAGACAAAATTGTCTCTCACATTATACTACACGTGATTTGGAGAACTAAAATGGTTTTGTTTATGTAATGTGAAGGACGAAAATAGTTCGTTTATATAATATAAGGGACGATTTTATCTCATTTTGGAATTGATGGACTAAAAAGATCATTCGTCAATATGTGAGAGATTTTTTTGGATATTATCTCTCTTAAGTTTTTGGTGGTGTCGGTGAGTATAAAAATTAGTTTACAACGTTAAAGTGAACATTTTTTTTTTTGAACAATCATTAAAATTTTAAAGATACAAAAAACGCTTTAATTTTGATTTAATATATATATATTTAAAATTATAAAGTACAAAATTTGTGTATCATTAAATGAATAATTTTTATTTTATTTATTTATTTTTAAATTTAAATTTAAATTTAAATTATATATTATCATTGTTAAATAAAACTAATACAAGAATAATAATTTTTTTAGAATAAATATAATTTTTGAAACTAAACTATTTTTTAAGGAACAGAGAAAGTATTAATTAAGTAACTTTCACCGAATCCGGAAAGTAATTCATTAGGCATAAAATTTTCCATATATTTTTTTATATATAGAAAAATAAAATAAGAATTGGGCTCTAAACACTCAGTTCCCTGATTTCTGATCTGAACCGTGAACACGGCCAATCAAAGATACTCACTGGGCCTACAAAGAAAACAATAATGATACATGTTTTAAACCACAAAGGAAAAAGCCATTAATCATAGCCGTCAAGAAGATTTTAAATCCCATTATTGTTTGTTTGAAGCATTTTGCCATGAATCTAGACAAAATTCGATTTGACGACTCAGAACCAAAAAGAAGTCAAGAAAGGCTTTGTATAAACAAAAGAGGACAGAAAAGCAAAGGGGGTTATAGAGAGGAGGAGAAAATTTTACTTCTTTCTTTCAATTTTTTATTTTAAAGGAACACAGGTATAAATTTTCACATAAAGTGAGATAGCTAAATCTGGAGTAAGATAGTGATAAATTTAATTTTAGAGTCTTTAGACTACTAAAAATAGTGCTCTATTAACTGTTAAAAAAAAGATAAAAAGAATTTTCATCAATAATTCATCCATCACTTCTGCACAAATTAAGGAACTTCATATATGTACACACATATATATATTTTGACCATTTAAATGTTCAAAAACTTGGCATTCTTTTGCTTCTAGGACATTGAAATCCTTGAATTGATAAACTGTCAATCTGAACAAATTCTCCAAACCACAATGTAAGAGCTTTGTATATATGTTTTGGCTTTTGGAGCTGAGAATGGACAAGGATTCCAGTTATTTACGACTGGTGAAATTAGAACTGATATCTTCAAAAGAAGAACATAGGCTTTGCATATATTTTTATGTTTCTAAATTTTTTTTGAAGGCGTGGGATTGGAAGACTTTCAACCATTGGATTATGTAGTGGTTAATTTTTTTTTTTGAAATAGAGAATTGAAGAAGCCTTCTGGACCGCAAATTCTTACTATGATGATAAGCCAAATCAAGGGCTCAAATCAAAGATTCTTTGAATTTCTGCATACAATATTAAATATTTGGAGTGGTCAAGTAGCCAGGAAGCATCTCCTGCTACAGCTACTGGCAGCTGCACCAGTCAAAATGAAACTTTGAAAGCAGCTTTCAAGTAACCCCATGACCACCTTAGAAAGTGGCGGGCTAAAAATCTTAGGAATCATTGAGATATTTTATGAACCCCGAGAAACAACGAGGTTAATTGGTTACTATGAAACAAAGAAAACATTTTTTTCTTCAAAGTGGTGTGAATCAACCTCTGGTGCTTGAAAAACAAAATTTTAAGTGCTTAGAAACTACTAGGAAGCATGGTCGATGACCTAATACAATAAGGATTCCACTTTCTATCATGTAGTAGAAGTTGTTGAAAGGCATGAGATATTTGAAGCCGTAAAAGGTTGATGCGAGTACGAAATAACAATTTCATGTAAGGCTTACGTAAGGATTCCACTTTGTATCATGTCGAAGTTGTTGCAAGACGTGAGAAACTTGAATCTGTAAAGGTTTGATGCGCGTAAGAAAGAAAATTTTCATTCTGATTTGTCTTCCAAAGATCAAATTGCATTTATAAATGAATTATAAAGTATTTAAATTCATTTCCAAGTTCACATTGTTCAATAATTTAGCTTTTGCTAGCAACAAATAACGTTTGAACAAGAATTGTACGGATGCTATGGTCTCTGTGCAAAAAATCAGTAGTACGTAATTAGTTTTATATAGCATGCTTTACGCCAACCTTTGGAGCATGCAAACTTTTAGTAATAATGCAGAACGAGCACCAAGAAGCGTGACTGATGACAAAGCTATCTTTTAGGTTGTAAGAACTAAAATGGATTCCAGATGTGTGTCACGGTTGAAATGTTAATAGGGAGGAATAGGATTCAATTGGGAAAGATTTCATTTTGATTAGTCTTTCGATGATCCAACTGGAATCGACTGTGAATTCAGATCTTCATAAAGTTCTAGTGACCGACATAAAATCATTGAATTTATATAAAATTGTGGAGACTAAGAATTTTGTTCTGAATGTTGTCGTACTTTTGGACATTGCTTAGGTGAAAGTAGCAATTAATAATTTGTACAGGGGAAGTGGACAAATGCAAGAAAGAACCAGAATTTGTAGTTTTATAGAAGTTTGTGATTGGATTAATTAATTATGACAATTTAGCTCGATACTTTCAATTGTGGCTTTCGTACTAATATGGTGATTTGAATGGATTCTTAATCTCATATAGTATCATATTATGAGTTTTCCACAGCATTGTATGAATCTAACCAGGAATTGGAGATTTATCTCCCGATAATGGCCTGCGTGGACAAATCAAGTTAATTAATATTCTAAAATAATAATACTTAGGGTCGTGTAGTTCTTTGTTAGAATTGGAATAGGTTTAAAATTAAATATTGTTGGTGTATTAAACCAAGCTTATTTAGCAAATTATATTTTGATTAGGATTTACTAATTCTTAGTTGAATTAGATTTGGATTCTTTTTATAAAACAGATTTTGTGTGGGATTTGATTATCAAATCCTAATTGGTTTTAATTAAGTATGGGATCTATATAAAAGACCCATGGTTATTAGTTTTTGTGAGAGACTTAGAAAAACAAGAAAAAGAGAGACTCCAAGAAAATAGAATTGTGAAAAGTAGAAGTTTCTTCCTACTGTTTGTATTTTGAAGTGTAGGATTTTTCCCTACCTTATTGTTTGTCTCCAAATAAATTATTTGTTGTCTTTCCGCTGCGTGATTTTTGTACGTAGGATTTTAATTTTCTACATGTGGTATCAGAGCCAACAACGTTAATTGTTGGTTTATTGATCCTGGTGATTTTGCAGCAAGGGAGGCTAAAAGTTGTTTGTTAGCCATGGATGATTGGAACATAAAATGTGTTGTTCCAAAACTCACGGGAAAGCAAAATTATAAATTTTGGAGGATTCAGATGGAAACACACTTTCGAGCATACGATTTGCTACAGTTCATTCAAAAAGAGGTACCAAATAATGCAGATGCCGAAACCAAAAGAAAGGTATATTTGACCTTATCTCAAATTCATCAGGCAATTGATATGTTAATTTTTCATAAAATTTGTGTGGCTAAAACTGCTAAACAAGTATGGGATATTTTAGAAAGAGCTTATATTGGCATAGATCAAGTTAGAAAAAATAATGTGTTATTGTTGAAGAGAAAATTTGAGTTGTGCTCTATGGAGAAATTTGAAACGATTGAGAACTATTTTTTCCATTTATTGGATATCAAGAATGAGATGGAATTTAATGGGTGTATTCTTGATGATAAATTTTTTGTGGAAAAAGTTCTTTATTCGTTATCTATGAGGTTTGATTATGTTGTTGCACTTATATTGGAAACTAAAGATTTATCAACTTTGAGCATTGAAGAATTACAAAGTTCATTAATTCTTCATGAACAAAGAATTGATGGGAAGCTTGTATTAGAAAACAAGCCAGTGGAACAAATATCAAAACCTCAAGATACTATAATAATTGAGGAAAAAGATGGTCCCAATGTGGAGTCTAATGTTAACAGTCAAAATTTTGAAGAGATGGATTGTGAAAATTGCCAAGTTGATTTTGTAAAAGATGAAGAAGAGATACTTGGTTCGGTAGAGCAACAAGAAGAATTTTTTGATGTTTTGGTTGATGAAAAAATTGTTAATTTAGAAGAAAAATCGGAAACCATTGACACGGTTGAAGAAGATGAGAGAAAATTTGAATCTTTTTACCTAGAAGAGAAATTGGTATTGTAAAATATTTTGAATTGCATAGCAATGGTGAAGATGATTGTTTTGACAAGTGGGTCAATGTGGTTGAGGTTTTTGATCAAGAAGATGCAAATAGAAAATTTTCAAAGTATAAATTTTCACCAATGACAAGATTGAAGGTGATAATGAAGATCAAGATCAAGAAGTTGATATTGTTCGTGGTCTACACGGCAAATGAGATTTCAAAAGAAATTCATACTCGAGATGGAGTTGCAGCTACTTTTATGGCAAGCTTGGTTTAAGGGAGGCTTTGTTGGTGTATTAAACCAAACTTATTTAGCAAATTATATTTTGATTAGGATTTACTAATTCTCAGTTGAATTAGATTTGGATTCTTTTTATAAAACAGATTTTGTGTGGGATTTGATTATCAAATCCTAATTGGTTTTAATTAAGTATGGGATCTATATAAAGGACCCATGGTTATTAGTTTTTGTGAGAGACTTAGAAAAACAAGAAAAATAGAGACTCCAAAAAAATAGAATTGTGAAAAGTAGGAGTTTCTTCCTACTGTTTGTATTTTGAAGTGTAGGATTTTTCCATACCTTATTGTTTGTCTCCAAATAAATTGTTTGTTGTCTTTCCACTGCGTGATTTTTGTAGGTAGGATTTTAATCTTCTACAAATTTATATATATATATATATATATATATTTATAAATTTTAATTTGAATTTTATAGTTCATTTACATAATTTAAAATATTATAAATAGGCGTTATAAATGAGTTGAAATAAAACAAAAAAATAAAAATAAAAATCATAAACTCTACTAAATATATATAAAAAAATTATTCTAAACCAACTAACATTCTACCCATGTAATTACATGGATCTTGTTGTTGTTGAAAAAATTATAATTTAAAATTTTAAAATTATAATTTATTGTTTTTCATCGAAAAATATTATTATTTCATGTTAAATTTAAATAATATAAGTAGTGATTAAATTTTTATAGATAATTTATGTTAGGAATTAAAGTTTTTATCTAAATAATATAATTGAAAGTTTAGATATATGAGAATGTTACTGAATTCAGATTTAATTTAACATCTAATACAGTATAAATAATTTTAAAAGTATAATCATTAACTTGTGGAATACAGAAATAAGTACTGAATTCCATAGAAAGAGACAGGTATCATGATTCTAAACTATTTAATTGTGCACATAACATAATTATGCATAGTTTGTATGCATGGATATTGTTTACTATATATATAATAGATTCCAATTCTAACATGGAACCAAATGGACCCTTAATGATCCTTTTTTTAGTTTAATTTTCAAGAGAATACTAGCTTTAAAATAATGCATTTAATAAATCATATTTTGTTAAAAAATTTTGGTATAGCACCACTAACTTTTGTAAAATTGGTTCTAGTGCATTGTGTGTTTTGTTGGAAAAAAAAGAAAAACCTTAAGATAAGCAATGACAGCAATAGCTTTGGTTTTCGAAGATAATGCTGTTTAGTTTATCTAAGGAGCACAAATATATTTGAGAATCAAATATAACTTGGTAATTACAGATTGTTGTTTTTTTATTTTTAAATAAAAGTTTATTTCCACTGTCCTTTATTCCCCTCTACTCCTCACTTATTACTTCATCTCACTCTGGGATATTCATTACCCAAAATATATATACACACATATATATTATGTTTGCTAATCTTTAGTTCTTTTATGTTTTGTATTTGATGTATAAACCCATAACCCTAGAATGAACTGCATTGTGCAGCAGTCTAGATTTTACTGTTACTTCTGTTAATAAAAATTACTGAATTCGCATTAAAGAAAAAAATAAAAATTCAAGCTGTCGAAGCCAGAAGTTTCCATGTGGATGCCAGTCCAATGATAGAATAATGCAACTTTTATGAGAGAGCTAACCAGATATGAACATAATATTGCCAGGAAAATATTTTAGACATCTACTATATTAAAAAAGTTTCAATTGAGTCCCTTAACTTACAAATTGGGTTCTATTGAGTCATAAAGTCAAAATTGTGACAAACATATGTGGTCAAAAAAATTTGACAGGGAATCAATCGAATCAATGAAAAATGTCTTTTGATTGATCAATGAAAATGAAAAAAAAAAGTCAAGAAAAAAGGGAAATGAAAAATGAAAAATGAAAAAAGAAAAAGAACAAAAGGATAAATGAAAGGACAGGAATTATAGAATCTTGGTTAACTTGCTGAGTTTTGGATTGGGTGGTAGTTAAGAAAGCGGCTATACCACATTGGTTGTTATGGTGGTTTCGTATGCTGTGATATGGTTTAACAATTTTATTTTCTATTCCATTTGGGTTACCTGGGAGGTTGTTCGGCAATTGTTTTGGGGGGAGAGGCTCGATAATTTCAAACCATGGTCCCTGTTGTTTTTTGTATTTCATTTAAGCTTCCTCGTTGATTTTGTTGAGGGTTTCTCCTCCCTCCATTTTGTCTCAAATTGGGGTTTGTAAGTTGTTATATGATCTGATGTATCTAAGATATAAATTATTATTGAAGTATTGAACAGAGATGATGTTCTCTACCCTCAAGGTTTTTGTGTTTGAGTATAAAGAGGAAAAAAAAAGAAAAAAAGGGGAAAAAAGAGGATAAAAAGAAATGCGGAAAAAAGATAGGAATAGTAAAACAGAGAGGAAAAAGGAAAAATCCGAAAGGAAAAAAAAAAAACACAAGTAGAATAGGGGAAGTCAGGGGAAAAAGGAAAATAGGAAAAATAGAAAATTGAAAATCAAAGGATCTTGTATATATAACTCTTTTTTTTGCCTTCTCAATATATTTTTGAAAGGTATAAGATAAATAGGACTTAGTAGAAGGTCTGGTAATTTCTGCTCATTTCAAAGCTTGTATTAACTAACTCAAAGCTTCTATTAACTTCTTTCCTTGCTATTTTGTGCCATATTTTGGTCTCTTAATCTTTTGAGTGAGCTTCTTATTCACAATGGATACCTGCTGTCTAGATGTTTGCAGTGGAGGTTACTTGTTACTTGTACCTTCTTCTCAAAGTCTCTTCTACTAGACATTATCTGGTTTCTGTTGTGGTCTTTATACTATGCCTATTTCTGATGTCTACATGGGTCTTTCCACACTAGTTAGGTTTGGATGGTTGACCTCGATTTTAGATAGCTAGATGGAGCTTTATTTTTGCTACTTGAACTGTATTTACTACTTTAGACGGTGCTTTAGATTGTTTTTTTAACTTTAAATTAGTCTGGATTGCAATTGAGGTTCTGGATATAACATGAAAGCCTAGTCAATTTTGTTGAAGTTGGCTTTTGCGTTGGCGCAATCTTTTTGCCCTTGTTAAATCCTTTCGTTGTATAGTCAGGTTGAAAGGATAATTAGTTTTATTTTAGATACTTTTCCAATGCAAATAGGATAGTGGTCTTCACCATTATTGCATTTTCCTCCTAGGCTATTATGTGAGTCCAAAAGAGCATTTAGCCTTTTTGGCTAACTCTTGTAAAGTTCTTATTTATCAAATGAAATGACTATCATTTTGGCAAAAAAAAAAAAAAAAAAAAGGTTGGCGGGGGCAAAATTGGAAAAAAAAAATTGGCAGACCTTGAAAAAGTTTCAATTGAATCTATAAACGTATAAATTGAGTTCTATTGAGTCCTGTAGTACAAATTCTAACAAACACCGAAACACGTGCTATGCACTTGAAGCTAGTAAGGGAAAATTTAAAAGGAAATTTTTGGCAGATTTTGATGAGTTTCTGTTTAATTGTTGACAGACTAAGAGTTCAATATCGACATTTTACGTAACATCTTTACAACAATTTTTGGAAATAAATTATATTTTAGTTATTATTCTTTTAATTTGTCTTAACTTTGATTACTATACTTTTTTATCTCACTATTAAATCACTAAATTATTAAAAATGCTCTAAAATCAATCATTCTATTTATTCCCCATGAAGTGTAAGGAATACCAACTTTCATCACACAAAATTATCATTTCTTATTAAAAAATTATTTATTTTCTTTTATTTTCTCTTTTCTTTCTTTTCTTCTCCCTCCCTTTTCTTTCCTTTTCTTTCTTCCTCCTTTTATTTTCTTTCCCAAACCCGGCAACCCTAAAGTCTTCTTCGACATCATTGGTAGCAAGAATTGCCCAATGTTACCCAATTGCCCAATTAAACAGCCCTTTGCTGTGGAAAAAACATTAGGCAATTGGGCAACTACTTCACCTCTGGATTCCATCCGTGAACGCGAATCTGAGTTTGGCGGTTACGGGTTGATGTACCGATAAAGTGGATAGGTAAACCGTAGAATGATATTTTTGTGTGATGAAAATAAATTATTTTTTAACAAGAAATGATATTCTTGTGTGATGAAAATTAGTATTCATTGCACTTAACGGGGAATAAATAGAATGACTGATTTTAGAGCATTTTTAATAATTTAGTGATTTAATAGTGAGATAAAAAAAGTATCGTAATTAGAGTTAAGACAAATTAAAAGAATAATAACTAAAATATAATTTATTTCCAAAAATTGTTGTAAAGATGTTACACAGAATGTTGATATTGAACTCATGATCTGTTAAAAATTAAATAGAAACTCATCAAGATCTGCCAAAATTTTCTTTTTAAATTTTCCCTTACCAACTTTAAGTGCACAGCATGTGTTTGTCAAAATTTGTACTTCGGGACTCAATAGAACTCAATTTGTACGTTTAGGGATTCAATTAGAACTTTTTTAAGGTCTACCAATTTTTTTTTCTAATTTTGCCCCTGTCAACTTTTTAAAAAAATTAGAGTTCATTTTTGTTTAAGTATAATTTTTTATTAGTTATTAAGTATAAAACATTAATACAATACTAAATGTATAATTTTACATTTTTATCTTTACTTTTTAATTGTGGATATACATAATTATTATTAGTAATGATATTTTAAAATTTTAGTTCAAAAGTGAAATCTTTTTTTGGTGACAAAAAAAAATTAAAAGTCGACTTCCTTTTTTTTTTTTTTAAGACGAAGAGGGAGAGTAACTAATAAATATTGTAGTAGGTTTTCTGTAGGTTATAGGTTTTTTTTTTCCCTCTATATTGCCCTTGAACACATGTTATTTTATTTTAGTTTAAATGTAATCATTTAAACTTAGTAGTTAGTCTTTGTAAATTTCTTTATAGTATAGGTTAATTTTATTAATTTTTAGACTATTCCTTATTTGAATTTACTTTTTCAAAATTTTATTATTTTATATTATTTTAAGTAAAAGATATTATTATTTTTTATTTAACATTTAATTATATGTACAACCGACAGTTCAATTCTAAGAATAATATGTAAATTTTATGACCTGTGTACAATTCCATATTTTTCTTATAAGTATTCCTATCAATTTAATTTTTTTATTTGTAAATATTTTATGTATTAATGTAAAATTAAAACACTATAAAATGTAATATTACAATTTAGTTAACTTATTTCCATTTATCATTAATTGTTAAAAATCTGATGAGAGATTTTTCATTTAATTATTAATGATATATATTGTTATTGATCGTCGCAAAAGTAACTAAAAATGAACAATTAAGTTCATTTAGGTTGGTGTTAACATAAAATTTAATAATATATTTAATTATTAAAAATTTATAGTTTATTACATTAAATTTAGAAGTTTCAATAAAAGTCATTTTCTTATGTGGTGTTGATTTTCCTATCTATTAGTCACTACTAATAGAATTGTTTTTTCAAAAGACAAATTATTAATATTTCAATTAGTACCATTAGTATAAAATTTATATTATTTTAAATTATTTTAATAAAAGAATTATATAGTTCAAAAATATATTTAAAATATTTAAAATAATAGTCATTATATATTTGTAAAAACACAAAGAAAAATATTAAAAAATAAAAATTTATTAACATTTTTAACTGGACAATCCCTGCTATTTGAGCAGGTATTAAAAACTAGTATATATATAAAAGTTGATAGTGTAACTAAACTAAAGTTTACACGACGCAAATATGTTGCGTTATTTATGCAGAAAGACTAGCTAGTTACGTTTGACGGATGAAATAAAGTCGCACATAGCTATATTCCTCTTGACCATTTATTAATTAATTACTTTCTTCATTTTTTAAAAAAAATTATATTTAAAATTTTACTTATTCGAATAAAAAAATTCAATTTAAAATAAAATTTTTAAATAACTTTATTAATGATAAAGAAAAAAATTGTACACTTAATTATATATTAAATACATTATGCTTTATAACTAAAATAAAAATTGTACTACCGATCGAAAAGTGAACTATTTTAAAAGAGAGGGAATGTGTTAATTAAACCCATGCCGGCAAATTTCAGAATAATAAAGTTAATTGGAACTTAGAAAAGTAAATAAGAAAAGCTGTTAGGCTTTATGGGGTTGGTGATAGTGATACTGATATCTTCCTGTTATTATTGGTTGAGCAGCTTGTGAGAAAATAAAGTTTACATAATTAATTGTCAAAAACTAGTTAATGTTGTACTTAGGATAATATCACTAGCTATGTTGAGTTCCTAAGACGATGAACGTTGTGACACATGTAACACAGAAACAAAGCAACTATGCGAAAGGGAATAAACAAATTAAACAGAAAGAAATTGATTGAACCGACTTAATTAGTATAGCAAATTAGTCATAATCAGATATTAATTATAGCTTGTGTGTGACCTTGATTTTGAGTAATTTATTAAGAAATGTCTTCCTAAATTGACTGATGGAGTGGCTCAAAAACAATTCAACGTGGGTAGCACACTCTTGATTTTCAGTATTTTGTAAAGAACTTTTGTCCAAAATGAATTGGTTCGCAAAATCTAATGTAAAACTCTCTTTGTAAATTAATGATTGTAGAACGTAGAATGGTATAACCAGGTGACTTAAAAGCAAAAGAGTAAGTTTCTTAGCTAAAATATGTACAATTTGAAGGGACAAAATTATCTGTCTTTGATTTAATTAGCTTGCTAAAAGAGTGATGATATAGTGAAGATTTTAAGTGAAATTCTTTTGTAACTAATGTAACATTTATGTGACAGAAGTCACTAAATAACAATTATTCAAATTATTCAATATTATTTTGTTATGTAAATGTCACGTTAGTCATTATGACAATTCACTGAAAATTTTTATTATGACAAAATTAAGTGAAAATTTTCTTTGACTAATGTGTTGTCTATATGAGGAGCCACTAAATAACAGTTATTCGGATCGTCTAATATTATTTTGTCATATAAATGTCATATTAGTCACTATGACAATTTACTGATTTTTTTTTTTTTTTGTAGCTAATGTGATGTCTATGTCAAGAGTTATTAAACAACAATTATTCGAATCATTCACTATTATTCTATTATATAAATGTCACATTAGTCATGGTAACAATTCACTAAAAAATTTTAATATCAATATCATTCCTTTTGCTAAAATTAAAGAAACAATGACTGTATATAATATTTAGTGGTACGATACAACTTCTACATGCTTAATATTCTGTGTGTCGCTGGAAGGGCATCTCATATTGTGCGGACCTGATTTTTTTTTTTTTCGAAACGATAGTAGATTAATAAAGTGGCACAAAGGCCAATGTACAGAACCACAAGGGCTTAGTGTTTCGTGGCAGAATCAAAACAATGCTTATAACCCACGAAAACAAAGGCCCGCAAAGGGGCAAAAAGCCCACGAGGGGCAAGAAAAGCAAATAAGGGCATCTCATATTGTGCGGACCTGATTAAGAAAACAAAAGTTGCCATCCTCACATGACCACTACTAAAATATCTTCATAGTCCGTCATTAACTAATCTAAATGACAGTATCACACCAATAATGCCCAAATCAATTACCTAGACAGGTACAATTCCACCTATACTTTTAATTATTCAAATTAATCCGAGTCAAAATTTGATTAGCTAATTTGGCAAAGATTTTGATGATTTGCCAATTGATTAATGGCTCAATGCTACAGGTTAAAAAGTAAAGATGTCTTAATTAATCATTAGTTCTCTTAAGATTAAGTGAAATCTCTGCATACATCTCAGTGTTAAACCATGACATCTTTGATAAAATGCTTAAGAAGAAGAGTGCACGTAATTTTGAATCAAACTAAGCAACGCATTCAACATACGTATACGTGAAGTGAAATCTTTCCCAATAAATCAGAGGAAATGTGCCACAAAAGTAGAGTACTTTTTCTTTCTTTCTTAATCTTGGGTTGGAACTTGGGAGTGGTCATGTCAAACTACGTTTTCACTTTGGTTGGTCTTTAGAAAAAGCAAGATTTATAATGATTAGTTATTTTATAATTCTTAAAAAGATAGTGTTCCTCACTAGACCTTATCCCTCTCTAAATTAGCGAATCGTACATGGCTAAATATGCATTCAAAAATGTAAAATTGACCCTTTACGAATTATGGTCATGAGGGTTGATAATATGCTTCTCTATTCTTTTATGTCTTTGCCATTGCTACAACCCTCTTTTATACAAGGTCGGCAATATTGTTCTTTAACTTATTTTACAGGATGGAGAGATTTTCCAGCTAAGTTATTTATGAAACTAAGTTACATATATAGTCTTAATATTTTCTTCTAACTCATGTTACGGGATAAAGAGATCTTCCAACTAATTAATTTATGAAGGGATTGACAAATCAAACCACTGAATTAGCAATGTCGTCTGAAATATTTCATTTTTAAGCATTCTATTTTAGAATTCAATGAGAAAATTAAGGGTTCAACTCTTTTTTGGTTGTCAACTCACTTACTACGGAAATCATATTTAATTTGAGGAGAAATGGTTAGAAAAACTGTAGTGCAGCATCCACAGTTGTAGGTGGGGAATGGTCCAGGAGTTTTCTTGGATGGTGATGTACGTATTTGGCCACCTGTAAGGTATACTATTGTAGCCTCCAGATTAAGGGATTCTGAAAATCAGAATTTTTGACAGGTAACTGTCAAAGGAGTGGTGGATAGACCGCAATAGCAAGTTTATCAACTAAATTAACTAAGGATAATTTATACTAGTACTGCTAAGTGACATCTTTGTGACAAGTGTTTTTTTTTGTTTGACAAGCCAAGAGGCAAAGTTTATTATTAAAAAATTAGAATAAAGATTACAATGAAGAGAACTGTAGTTAAAAAATATATATCCTATTCAACAAGCTACTATAAAAATAAGAGATAGAAACTCGTATGTAGCAGAAACATATACTCATTTCTCGATAACCGTTAACAGATTTTGTAATCTGGATACTCCTGACTTTATGACAAGTGTTGAAAGCTAAAGTTGCAGAATTTTGAAGACGAGTCCTCATGTGAGAATTATAGGATCACTCAGTGGAGAATCTAGAGTGGCGAAATGGCAGCATTTCTTTTTTTAACACGACAGTCTCCCTTTGAGAATAAGTGTCCAAATTTTGAGTCACTCGGAAGCTCAAAAGTTGTTTGTTCTTGCAAATTATAATTTCTGATTTGCGGAAAACTCAATCACTTTGTTCCGACTTATAAATTAACTACTTGGAGATCTTGTTACAGATCTTGTATATATAAAAGTAAATATATAAACTTGTTAGGTTGCGACTTTTAAATTTCATCTTTGTTAATTTTAATATTTAAATTAAATTATTAATTGTTCACTAATAAATCATAATAGTATATACATCATGCTTTTTTTTTATTTTAAGCTTTTTCTATGCATGAAATGCTAGTCATCATCACAAAACAAATCAATAAATGAACATTTTATGTCTTTTCGTAAGCTTGAGGGCCAATTAAACTATAACTAGTGTTATTACTAGAGCATTATATATATAATTCGCCAGTTAGAGTAAATTTGTTTTAAGGGAAGGTAGGAATCGCATGATAATCTAGTTCAGAAAGACCTAACTTATAAAAATGACAGAAATTAATATTCTGGGTTGTTTGTGATTTTATCTATCAATATTGAGTTATTTGCTAAAGCGAAAGGAAAACAATTTGGAGAAAAAGAACTTGTTGAAATCTAATCTTAGCCTTCGTGGAACGAGCAAACAACAATCAGTTTCTCTTCTAATTCTCAAGTTCCTATGCTAGCAAGAGCTTTTGGCTTTGATTAACAAAACTAGTGAGAAAGAGATACAGAGAAAAAGAGAGAGAAAATAAAGGAAAACAAAAAGAAAGAAACAGAGAAAGAAGCAAAAAGGTAATAAAAGAGAAAGAAAGGGATTTAAAAAAGAAAAAAATTGGGTTTAAGAAAAATTTAAGAGAAAGAAAGAGAAAAAATGAAGTTTAAAAAAAATTGCTCACTTCAAAGTTGAAAGGTAGTTTTGACTTTAAGAAAAATTTGCTCTTAGTAGTGAATGATTGTGTAGGCAGATATTTTATTACTCTAGTCTCTCTTTTATGTCTTTTATTTTCTGCTATCAACCCATCATACTGCTGCTAGCTAATGCAGCCTAGTGGTGGTTCTTTATTATGTAATTGGAGACTTTCTAATAAAATTCAACAGCTTTTTGCTTGTCAAAAAAAATAAAAAATAAAATAAATAACACCTGCCATTGCATGAATGAGGGGAACTGAAAGATGTTGGAAAAGCATAAATTTAGGTTTTGTCTCTAAATCCCAAGTAGATGCTCTTTTTTGTATTTGGATTTCATCAAGGGCTTGCCAACCAATTTGGAAAACTTTAACCAAGAATTTGAGTTAATTGGCTTCATAGATGGTAACGCTCGCTTACACCATTAAAAAAATTAGAGAAAGAAAATCAAGCAATCACTTGTCTGGCATGTCCGTACGAGATATTGATCATTATACTACTACTAAACGTGAGAGAATCATTAATCACTACGAACAAAAAGCAACGGGTTAATTAGGGCTAGCCTAGTGCTTGCTGATTTTGTATTATGATGATTGCACGCTTTTGGCCAACCTTCTTATAATTATCATAACATTTCCCTAAATTTTTTTTTTTTTCTGTGGAGCAAATGATTAATCCTTATGCTATATAAATTCCAATAGTTCGTACATGGTTTTGCAGCTAGAAATTCAAGGCTGAGCTAGGGTTCGTTTACTTGCCCATTTTTTCCAACTCCAAATCTTGAGAGGCAAATTATAGAGATCTAGAGTTTGTATGAGTTGTATTTCAAAATGTGTTTATATATTTTTTAAGTAATGATTGTAAGATAAGAGATATATATATTGAAAAATATAAAAATACGTTTTGAAATTACAATCTATACACACTCCTGATCTCCTTCAACCATGTTCCTCTTCGATATCCAAAATCCATGCGTTCTTATAGACTTATACTGGGCGTTTTGGATAAAAAAATATATATATATTTCAAGTTTTTCTTCTAGTAGCTGGTGACGTTTTGATCGGATTCCAGCCTAGTTGTAGAATACAAAAATTGTAGGAATTGAACTCCTGTGTAAGAATGTGAAGTGTATATTAGGAGGAAATTTTGAGTGGGAAGCTTAATCCAAGTAATGTGATTTTTGTTTCACAAATGTAAACCAACAACAACGGGATTATTGCAATCTTATATTAGGTCACTCTAATTGTTTCCTCGATAGGAATGCATACATCTTGATTTATTTTTCATCGACTTATCCATGGCTTTTGTCGAATTAAAACGAACCTGTGATAAATGGATTTATGTCATAGATTTATATGGATCAAAAGTTTTGGAACGTGATAAAGGGGACCCAAAAAAGGTTATACAGAATTTAAAATGGTTAATCTCACCCATTCTGGTTATCATTGTCTCTTGTATTTGGTGCTTTTACGTGGTTTTCTTATGGTTTAGTGTTGAAGGACTTGTATATATCACGGTAATTAGTTGCAATCTTTGATCAATTTTTAGTGAGTAGAATAGTGTAGTCGATTATTTGGGTATGAATTTTCAAATAAGTTGCAAAAAATTAGAGAATGAAGCTATAATCCAATTTTTATTTTGTTTTTGTGACCAATTTGTTGCAATAAATAAGTAGCTTATCACTGTACATACTCAATATTTTTTTTAACTAATATGATATTTTTTTTAATTCTATTTCTTAGAACTGTCTTTTCTTCTGAAACTTTGATCTTAATAGTATTAGTTTCTCGTGAGATGATAGTATTTTTGGGAAACATCAAAGTATAAAAATTATTTTCTTCGTAACTAAACTAAATATTATCTCTCCCTCCAATACTGGTTCAATAGTGGGCTTTCTATTTGGGATAGTCCAAATATAGCGGGCTTTCTATTTGGGCTGTCTATTTATAAGATACAAGAGTTTCACCAATGTTGGATTAAAACATTTTTTCTACTTCTTTTACTCTGAAAAGTAGGAGCATCTTATATTATTGATTCGATAACTATTTATTGGCTAACCTAATCTCCTTCGAGACGGACAAAGGATGGTGTAGGAATATTCATCGGCTACACCTCTGGGCTTGATCTTTGGTCTTACTCACTTTCCATGGATAAAACTTGTGGAGGAAACATTAGCTTGTCAAGGCATTGAATTCTCACTAATATTTGCATTATTTAAACTGACATTCTTGCTTTCACTTTATCCACCATTGCTTATGCAGAAACTTTTTCTCTAAGGTGTAATGCTCCCTTACTAATGTATTTTTACATGTCACAGTTTTTGCAGATCACTTAACCCCAATCATTTTCGGCATAAGAGTGTTTAATTGGTAAACTATTATATATTCTTTCAAGGGATGCTTCTAGAAAACTTCCTAACTATCTTCGCATCGTGCTTCTTTTGTTACTAAGTGATCATTTAGAGGATTTAACTATGTGATCGGAATTGCTTCCCTCTCGATTATGAGGTTTATTCCCCATCGTCTCATTAGTCGATTTTGACTATTTTATTTTGAAGTAATATCTAGTATTTAGAGTTTATAAAAATTAAAGGTCATCTTATTCAAAATTTTAATTATGACATTCCTTCTTTATCATTTTACACATCAAACACACTCTTCTTATAAAGATAAATGCGTTTTCCCATCTAGCTAACCTAAATAAGATGGGCGGAGAAAAATATCCTTTTTCTTAGAATACTCGTGTGAACATATCTTCAAAAGATTACGGAGCCGGAAGTTGAAATCCCTCCTCACCCATATCTGGTCCAAGGGGAAAGGTACCTTTCTCTGTAAGGGACAAATCTATTCTTCGGCTATTAACTCATCTGACATAAATAGTCTGTTGACTCTGTTCTTCGACGATTAAAGATGGAAAGTTGGTTGTAGTTGGATGTGGACCAAACCCACCACCAATCCAACATGAACAAAATGAACAACATCCCCCCTACAAGAAGTTTTAAAAGTATGGTGCATGATCACTAAAAATTAAATTGGGTTTTGTATGACTTACTTCTTGAATGTAGGCCTTTAAGAAGCTCTTCGAATATGGATCATAATATTTTAACTGGGCTTTGAAGAGAATTCAACAATCAAATCTTACAAGGATTTGAGCTTCTTCATATTCCCATCAAATTCCTAATAAGCTTTTCCAAGGTTTCTTTGAAGAGACAAATTGAAAAAAGAAAAAAATATATATTTGTGTTTTGTTCAAGGGTGAAGAGTGACTTTTGCAAAAGGATTTATTATCGTGGGGGAAAAAAGAAAAAACAAGAAATCCCAAAAGATTGATCGTTTTGTTTTGGTAAAAGGCCAGGTGGCTCACATGTGTTTTATTTGTGAGAAAAAAACACCAACTTCTTATTGCCCGGCAATGTTTGGATAAAGTCCAAATATGGGAGGATAAATCGAAAGAAAAATTTAAATAATGGTAGGTATAGATTTATGCACTGTATTACTATATAATAATCAAACAGACCTGGTAATATCATACGGATTTGTCCTTTCAATTGGCTGCTATCAACGTAGTAGATAATATCATCCTAAAATGAGGAATTTAATTCTAGAGATGAATAAAAAATGAAATTCAATTTGGTTCTACTTTTTTTTTTATAAAGAAAATACTATATATATATATATGTGTGTATATGTATATGTATGTATATTTTCGCCATTACACTGAGTATTTTAGTGGGATAAACAAATGGTCATTGGTAGTAGAAATTGATGTCATTTTTTCCCTTTATTAAATAAAAAAATAATAAAGCCTTTCAAATAAAATTAATAGTTTGTCCTTCGAGATATGGCAATATGCTGTAAAAGCAATTAAAAGTTTTCTTTTTTTAATATCAACCCTAATTTTTCATGCCTCCAAAAGTGTTTCTTTTAAGGTATCTTCTAATTGTTAGTTTGTAGATATCCAATAGATTTTATGTCACAATATTTATAAAAAATTTATAATTCTTTATTAAAAAAAAGAAAATTTTTATAAATTTGACAAGGGTAAAACAATATTTAGGCTATGTTTGAACTTTGATTTCATTTACAAAAAATTAAATTTTGTCAAACAAAAATAAAGCATCCAAATTCAAAATTTCTAACTCAAATTTCTCTCATATAATTTTTTTTAAAAATTCCTCTTATTTTTCCCTTCAAAATATTTTTCTACCAAAAAATATCCACCAAATTTTTCACACATTTCAATATAAAAATTTTCAAATAAATCACAATCCAAACATAGCCGAGTTGAGGGATTTTTTGAATAATTGTGCAATTGGACATAGTTTTAACTTTTCAAAACTTGGTTAAAACGAAGGTTTTTTTTTTTTTTTTTTGGTTTCAAATAGAAAAAGAATCTAAATCCAGATAATTAGAATATAGTAAACTCTTTTATAGATCCTCCCAAATTATAGAATTCTCATAGTTATATTACAAATATACACATAACAATAAAGTAAAGAATAATATACTTCCTCCATCCCAAAAAAAGAATTCACTTTGGTTAAAATACAATTTTTTTATTAATTATTAGGTACAACTCATTTAATGCACCACTAAATGTGTAATTTTATATTTTTATCTTTATTTTTTAATTTTGAGTATACATTATTATTATTGGTAAGGATATTTTAGGAATTTGATTTCAAAATTAACTCTTTTTTTGAGACAAGAAAAAGTTTTCAAAATGGACCCTTTTCTTAGAATGGATGGAGTATTAAAATGATGATCTTGAAAATGACTGGAGTTATGTTTGTAGTTGCTTAATAAACACAAATTTTACTTGACCATCTTTAATATAGCTGAAGATATTTTCCCGACTTTTTAGCAAAAACAAGTTCACTTTTTATGAGAAATTTTTGCATTATCTTTACTGATAATAACAATATATAATTAAAATTAAAAAATAAGAATAAAAAACAAAAATTATATATTTAATAGTGCATTACATATGTTGTAACTTATAATTTAAAAAAAAAAAGTTGTACTAAATCAAGAATTGGCTCTTTGTTTGGATCAAAGAGAATATATGCCTCTTTTTTTTTTTTTTTAATGCTATAGTTTTTGATTTTTGAAAAATTAAATCAAAATATCAAGAAAAACTAATTTTTTCAATAATTCCTTGTTTATTTCCCAACGATGAAAAATATAGCAATAAACAATTTTGTCAAAAATTTTAAAATTGGAAAAGTTCAAATATAGTTTGCTAGTTTTCTCAAAAAAAAAATTTATTTTTAAAAAGGCATACAAATCAGTTTTAAAAGTCCAAAGTAGCTTTCATGGAATCATAGTTATCGTATGCATGGGGCAGTATGTTTTTTCAGAACTTTCCCATAACATAATTTTCTTCCCCGCTTTTAACTTTTCAAAAGTACATAAAGTTTCAGTCCATTCCTTTTGTGATTAATAGTAACTCCATTGATCTCCAATCTTCTATAGTGCACTACTAAAGTACTAAAGATTAATGACTAACGTAACCAAACTATTTATATGGTAAAAGAAAACAAAATTTATAATTATAATTTTAGCCCTTAAATAGTTTATAATTTAAAAGAAAACAAAATTTAATCGAAAGTTTTTTCGATTTGCGTACTTAAAATTTATTTATTATTATTATTATTATTTTGGTCTGGTATGGCTAAATAAGTCCGAGTTATACAAATATACCATGACTAATTCCCATTCAACTACCATATCCCTTTTTTTTTTTTTGGATAGAGAGGAAAATGTTCTGATGGGGTCATGCATACATGTTCTATTATTCAAGTAACAATTTCAACAAATTTGTCTATTTTATCTATGAAAACGGCAGCATTCTTAGTCATTCACAGCTAACAAATCACAGTTGCCGTCACTTGCTTTATAAATGTTCACCAATCAAAGTAAGTTGCTAATCCAAGTTATCCAACCTTAATTATCCTTGTCAAGCAAACAGAAGGATTGGACATTCTTCCTCAGTTAAAAAGAGATAGGACATAGTGTTCTATTGTTATGCACAACTAGAAGAAAATGGTACTATAATTTAAGTAATTTAGTGATAAATTTGTGATTTGTGGGCCAAGGCTAACTTAAAATACAACGTCAAACTTGTGTTTCCAAATAGTGGACTGGCGAAATAATCCACAAATTAGTGCACAAAATTGTGTATGAGTTGGAGATTTGAAAACTTTAAATCATCATTTAGGTTTATTAACATTATATGATACTTAGATTATTACTAATAAATTAACTAAAGAGTGGTTAATACAAGTTAGCTACTCTGTTTTTTTAAGCCAGTCCCACATGTGGGGAAGGGAAAAGTTTGCAATTTACAGCTAAATCCATTTCAATTATCCATGTGCAAAGCATAAGAGGATCAGTAATTAATTGTGTTATGGTTTGTTAATCATGGCTTCTGTTCTGTTGGCCAAACTCAGATGTAGAACCCAACCATATCAAACAAATGAATGGATAAAAAAGCGGATGGAACAATTGTGTGCTTGAAATGGTCAAAGAATTGGGTATGAGAGAGAATAATGCCTCATTTTATTATAGGATTTTTTATTTTTGAATTTTATGTACTTAAAGAAAAAGATAAATAATTAATTAATTAAGTTAAATCTTTTGTTTGCTACGTGATTCTCCTTCTCATCAATATTATTGTTACAAAGATTCTTTATTTATATTCTTGATGATTTCATTTGGGTTTTTTTATTATCCCTTCATCAAGTAATATGTTTTATCCTTCCCTAAACATGCACCCAAAAAAAAAAAAAAAAGATTGTTCTAACTACATACATTAACATGAAATATGTATCTTTTTCGTATTCTTATTAAAAAAAAAATCCTAAAATTTATTTATTCTGAAAAAAATAGAAAAATTATAGTAAATGAACATCTCACAACTTTTACGTTGTAAACATTAAAACAAAAAACGAAATGCAATTCATATGGATTAATTTTTTTAAAGATTCCATATGAGCAAAATTATTTTTTCAAATTTTTTTTAGATTTATTGCGATTTAACAAATTTTACATCATAAAGAAAATTAACACTAAGAAGTTAAAAGAATGTCAAACCACATTCTTATAGATTCATGAGATTGCGATGGAAGTAATTCTTTCTTTCAATTATTTCATTAAAAAAAGCCCTTAGAAGTAATAATATTAATTAAAATAGACAGCCCATCAAATAGATTTAAATAGAGAGAGATTTTCAAACTCCACAATATGTACCTAATTTTTTTCATTTATTTTTTCTTAGTAAAATTTTACTTAGTCAATTCTCCATACTAATAATAGCATTATTTAATTGCTACTAAATATAAAATAATGAATAAAATATTTATGCTTTTGATACTTTTAAAATTTAAAGACAATCCCGACTTCAATCGATCAACCTTCTCCATTCTTCTCCTCCGCCGCGGGTGGTGGTTGCCTCCGGGATCCGACGTAATCGACGTACCCTTTTGGCTGAAATGGCCAGCCGAATCTTTAAATATTGGCCGGTGAATATCAAGAGAGAAGTCAAAACCGTGTTAATTGTTTTTTGAAAAATAGTAATAAAAAAAATTACAAAGAGCCGCCATTTTGGTAATTTTGCTCTTACTTAAAATAGTTCAGTTTATTCGGTTGATTTTTTTGGGTTTTCTTTAATAGTAATTTGATTGGGAGAGAGAGAGAGAGAAAGAGAGAGAGAGAAAGGAAGATATTGGGAGGGAGAGATGTATGGGGTGGCTCCGCCAAGGAGCTCGGATTCAGGAGGCGGCACCGGTAATGGTCCGGCCTACGTCAGGACTTATCAGACTTGGAAAGGCAGCAATGTAAGTTCATAATTCTCTCTGTATATTCAATTTGGAATTATAATAAAGTATGCTTTGAAAATATAAATGTATAAGAATTCATGATTGGGATTATGCGGAATTGTGAAGTTTTTAGTGCTGGGTTTTCGGGTGTTTTTGATGGGATATCCTTAAATTTTTGGTTTTTAGGTTGTATTTTCTATGAAACGAGTGACTCAGAATCAACTGATCTCAAAAATTACTTTATGAGTTCTTGGTTTTGAACTTTTTCTGATGTGAATCTTGGTCTTAACTGCCGTTTTATATCATGGACGGAGAGTATCAACATAAAAAGCAAAAGGGTTGACATTGGAGATGATTTTTTATCCAACCATCAGACTAGTTGCAAACATCAAATGCTATTTCTTTCGTTACAGAGGTTTAAGGTTTTGGTTAGAATTTGTTGAGCTCAGCTAAAATTCTCAATGTCTGCCCACATCGAAATTTGCAAACTGACTATGTGCTATTAACTTGAAAGAGAACAAATTGGTCAATAGTTGCGGTTGGCCATTGAATAACTGGCAGGGAGTATTATTGTTAAGGTTGGCAATTGACTATGTACTGAAATTCTCATGTGAAGAATGGCTTCCTTTTGAGGTGCTTTCATGATCACTTTTGCTCTTTGCATCTTTCATAAAGGGGAACCTGACTTCGGAATTGGGATATATGGGGAGATGTATCAGCATTTTGTTTGAGTCGTATTGTTTTATTCCAATTGCTTATTTGAGGGGCCTAAAAGAATGGAAATTCTTGTTTTCTTCAAGTGCTCATGAAATATTAATCATCCGTGTGGAAAACTCTGGTTAGAATATCATATGAGAAATTCTCTATTGTATGCTGTTTGTAGTTGGAAACCTGAAGGTCGCAGAATTGCCTCATCTGATTGTCTTTCGATCTTGCAGATATTTTTGCTTCAGGGACGATTCATTTTTGGACCTGATGTGAGATCAATATTTCTAACAATATTCCTTATTGTCGCTCCTGTTGCTGTTTTCTGTTTCTTTGTTGCTCGAAAACTGATGGATGATTTTTCTGATCATTGGGGCATATCAATTCTCGTTATAGTTGTGGTTTTTACAGTTTATGTAAGTCACTCTGTCCTTTTATTATTCACAAGCTTCTTGATTCGGTTGTGACTTATGGTTGTTGTTATATGATGGTTGTATGATTTGTGAACTTCCAGCTCTTGTGACTTTGAAAGATTTGAAACTCAACACATGTCATTGTATTGCTTTTCATTCTACTTGATTAATAGTGTAGGACAGAGCACATAATAACATTGCTCCCCTTTCCAGATATCTTTGAAAAATGGTATGGTTTTACCCAGACACCAGAAGATTTAGTAGTGAGGAGGACATAAAATCTTTTTCTTAAAATTCTGAATGGTTAATGGATCAGTTATCTTCACTTTCTCTTTCTTCGGTGTAAGATTTTTTCACTTGATCTCTCTCTCTCTCTCTCTCTCTCTCTCTCTCTATATATATATATATATATGTTTAATGTTGTAAGAGTAGTTAATTGATGAATATATATCTCCCCAGGATGTGCTCCTCCTTTTGCTGACTTCTGGAAGAGATCCTGGTATAGTTCCTCGTAACACGCATTCTCCAGAGCCTGAAGGTTTTGAAGGCAGTACAGAAAGTGGCCAATCTATACAGCCACATCTCCCCCGCGTCAAAGAAATAGTTGTGAATGGGATAACTATGAAGGTTAAATATTGTGATACTTGCATGCTGTACAGACCTCCACGATGTTCACATTGTTCCATATGCAATAACTGTGTGCAAAAATTTGATCATCACTGTCCCTGGGTTGGGCAATGTATTGGATTGGTAAGTATTGTCATTTTCTAATCTTTCAATAGTGATTAAAACTAATGAAATGGTCAAAGAGTTGTTTCAACTTCCTTTTGGGCCTCCCAAGCTCGCCTTTTTATTTCCATTTCTCAAGAGAGGTGGCTATTGTCATGTTACAACTAAAAAGTTGACATCTTTTACATATATTTCTATTTCTCAAGGGAGGGGGTTATTGTCATGTTCCCGCTAAAATTTGACACTTTTTACGTATAGTTCTTCATGCTAAGATAAATAGAAACTACGTGCCACATTACTATAATGATGCTAACTACTGGTGCGTTTGTGCCTCTGTCATTTTCATGGCTGTATATGACTCCATTTGTCAGCCTTTAGGAGCAAGCAGCTGTGAACTAGTGCTGGCTGGGATGCTTCTTGTTATCTTTAGTCTAACGAAGTACACTAAATGTTCATAAATTTAGTAGTATTACCATTAATTTCACATTTCCAAGATTTGCCTGCTGAGTTTTGTTAAACCACTAGAAATGTTGTGGCAAGGATTGATTTGATGTTATGGTTTAAGGAATAAAGAAGACTCATTTAGCATAATTTTGGTTTAAAACGTAGGAGGGAGACGGCAAGAGAATGGGATTAGTTAAGGAACTGAAGCTTTCCTGGTGGAGGGATTATTTAAGATTTTTTTTGTTGCTTGTTCGAGGGAGAAGAGGATGGGCCAGTCTGACATACTTTATACATTTTTCTTACTTTGATGTATGCTTACCTTATACAGACCTTTTATTTATAATGTCTAATATCTAACTCCTCGTTAAAATTAAGAAATTGAGAATAAAGCGTTAGAGTAGGTTGGTTTTGTGGTCTCTTTTCATTTCTTTTTACTTTCCCTTTCTAGCTATCAAACAGTTTGGTATTTATTTCCATCCAATTCTTCTCCTTATCCTCTTTGAACATTTCTCAACAAACAGGCTGTTCGAGTTGCAACTTATTTCATAATTGCACAAACAAATTTAGATTCACCTGAATCGGTTACAGGGAAATGGAGAAATATACTTGATGATAATGATTCTCCAGCCCTAGCTTGATAATTAATTGCTATTGGCTCTTTTTCTCTTCACTTGATAAATGAATGTTAGTGTATGCTGTATAGTTATGAATTTCAGCATTTATTTTATAGCATAATCTCTTTAGGAACCTGTCCTAGTTTGATGTCTTTTTTAAGACACTTATGTAAGCTGCTTAGAATTTCTGTAACTTTTACTGTGCTTCTGGTGTTTAAAATGTTTTTTTTCTGGTGCAGCGAAATTACCGGTTCTTTTTCATGTTTGTCTTCTCGACAACTCTTCTTTGTTTGTATGTACATGGTTTTTGCTGGGTCTACATTAGAAGAATAATGGATAGTGAGAAGACAACAATCTGGAAGGCAATGAGCAAGACTCCGGCCTCCATTGTACTCATAGTTTACACATTCATATCTGTCTGGTTTGTTGGGGGCCTCTCAGTCTTCCATCTTTATCTGATCAGCACAAATCAGGTATGCTTTTTTTATTTTAACACGTGATGATTTCAAATGTTTTTGGTCCCTCAACTAATTTGACATTTCGGTAGAAGATCCTAATCTTTTAAACTGATTCCTATTTTTGGATCTTATCCTTCTGAAGATATTAACATCCTACTTGTTTCTTTGCTTTGCAGTCAACATATGAAAACTTTAGATATCGATATGATCAACGAACTAATCCATACAACAAAGGAATAGTTAAGAATTTCATGGAGGTCTTTTGCACTAGTATTCCTCCATCAAAGAACAAATTCAGGGCGAAGGTGCTCAGAGAACCTGAACTTCCACCTCGAAGGTTCAGTGATGATTTTTCGGTTTCCAAAGTACGGAAACCCATGGGTGACCTAGAGATGGGAAGGAAGCACATTTGGGATGGGGATGTGAGCACTACAAGTGACTATGAACGGGAATATAGCAATAATGATAGTCAAGAGAAAGATGGTGAGCTTTCAATTGTGTCCCCCGAGCTAAGTAGGATAACTCTTGCTGAAGGCACAGAAGGAAGGAGTATTCTACACTCTAGACGCTCTAGTTGGGCAAAAGGTGGAAACCTTGATATGCCACCTGAACTTGGGAGCAGCTTGCCTCCAGTTTCCAAAGAGTCAGAGATCTTCCAATCATGTCATCAACATTCGCAGTCCATTGCCTCTCCTGAAGTTGTTTCTATGGCCTTGCATGTTGCAGACTCAGATCAATTTACACTTGGCAACAGGTTAGAAGCAGAGAATCGGCAACCATGAGTGATTTCCATACTGACGGGAACAAGATAGTCAGAGCTCAAAGCCTCTTTTTCTCCCACTTGGGGAAAAAAACCCAAAAAAAAAAAGAAAAAAGAAAGGGAACTATATAGATTTGATTGTAAGTTTGGGGTTTGCTTGATGGATATAGTTCTAAGGTGTGCTTGTAATGTGAATATATGTTTTGTTTTTCCCTTCACAATCTTGTTCGGCAATTGTGAATGTGTGCCACAACAGTATCTCTTGTTTTAACTACGTTTCTTGCCATCCTTCATGCTACGTCCTTGACTGCGTACGGGATTTACTGTATGCTTCCAAAAATGTTTATGAACTATTTCAACTTGGCTTGCCTGCTCGATTCATTTGTGGAATGAGAGTTATCCCTCATATTTTTGCCTCTGACTAGGCACTTTAGATGTGCAGTCCGACATACTTACGTCAAAGCATGAATTTTACTTGGGCTAACCATTATTTTTAAAAGATGCCAGGCTTTGAAATGATCCTGCTTTCCTCTCCTCATATAGTACTTGTTTTATGAATGGGTGAAAAACTCGAATTGCAAATTTCTTTTTCCTGCTTAGAACAAGTTCATATTTGGCTAGTCATTTATCCGGCAACCACCAGTAAACATAAGTAAATAAAGTATGAAGCTTCAATGCGGTAAACAACTTATGAGCAGGTAAATCTAATCAGCATTAACTGGCAAAAATAGCACATATTTAATAGCACAAATTTGATGCTAGATTCGGAGCATCAGAAATCCAAACTGGAGAGTGTTGATTGATAGAGCGAAGCAAATTGTTCCAACACCAGATGCCAGTCTAGCACTTTAGCGCATGGATTGAAAGCGTTTCATGATTATCATACTCAAATCCATATAGCGCTGTGCACAGTTAGTAAGACAAGTTGTTTCACTAGAGCTGAACTTGCTTCCAGGCGTACCAGTAATGCATTTGTCCCAGCAGATGCTAGTAAGCTTTGCGATTACTTCATTAGCCATGGCCTTTTCCTTCTCTTGCTGCAAGGAAACAAAGAAAACATAACACATACTTACGTGTTCAAAGAATCATGCACTTAGCATCAGAGTTTCTATCAGATTCGGCAAACTAAAAGAACAGAAGGAAAGTTAACGTCAAGTTGGTTTGCTTGGAATACTTGTAGACACAAACATGATAAGCAAAAATGATTTATCTTCTTGAACTCAGTCAAGTATGAATGACGGCCTATGATGGAGACTCAACTTAAAGCGGAAAAAGGCAGATCAGGCACAACATATATTAAAATTCAATAGGAAAACTAAGGCAAACGGAAAAAAAAGAAGGAAAACACACAAACTGACAACCAACAAAGCTAAGAATGTTAAAGATAGCTGTGGTCAGATTCTGGATGACATTTTGGAAGGAACATACTAACTAATCTAACAAAAGAAAATAATTTCAGCAAAATTGGGTTATATCCATTCTAATTCTGAAGTATTGAAAAAACTGCTTTTAAAAGGACACTATTGCAGAATTAGAAACTTTCGCTAACAAATCTCCATTTCTTCCCAAAGATTATCTCCTTTTAGAACTTCCAAATGAAGGAAAATAATTAGTTTTCTCATCCAAAGATTTCTCCTCTCTAATGCTCTCAGCAAAACATAAAGGTCTAAGTGAAATATTCAACCCATTCTTCCCTTGTTGGCACTGTCATCAAAGTGTAAAATACACACCCACGTATACTGGCTTATCATGTACTGGGCATATTTACCAAACCACATGATTTTTCTCTTGTTGGCAGGAAGCATTATCCAACTGATAAGTTTTGAATAGAACTCGTCAACACATCTATTGCAGCACAAGTAGCTCTCCGCAGCCGTTCTGAAGAAATTTCTAATTCATCTCTAAGCCCGGGAACCAAAAAGACGAAAAAGATAATACTTCCCTTCCTATTGGGCAATAGTGAGCATTCAAATCCTAAATTTGAATTGCATTTGTAGATAGACGTAAAATTGTAGCCAAAAAAATTCATTTACCTAGTATAATATGTGGAACTTCATGTTACACAAAATAAAACATGCATTTTTCTTTCTTCACTCTAATATCGCAGCTGAAACAACCTGAAACAACGTCACCACTGTAAGATCCACCATTTTTCCTCACCAGGATCCAAAGGTCTTCCAGTTCCAGCATATCCAACATCAAAATTATCTTACCACACGAAAACAAAAAATCATATCCATTGGAATACTACAACACAGAAAAAAGGGCAAGTATCCAAACATAACAAGAATCATCCAAAAAACCAACAAAAAAGGAAAACATTTGAAGTGAGACCAAAAAAACCAGCTAAAAGTCAGATTTAAAAGCAATAATTGCTTCCAAAATCACCATATTTCTACTGATACACAGAGCCCTTTTAATCAAACCCAGAAAAAAAAAAGGAAGAATCAGAGACAAAAATGGGTAAAAATTATAGAAAGAAAAAACCGTAAATAAAGGGAAATTATCATAGACAAAAAAAGACCGATTAAAAAGTTTTAAAAAAATCTAACCGTAAGAAATTGCTGCAATTCTGCGGAGTTAAGTTTTGAAGGATCCATGGGAAAGTGAGAGATGAAATTCAACTCTGCAAATTAGAATTTGCGAGCTTCAACCCAACAGAACAGGGTTTTAGTTCGCAAGAGTCTAAGAAGCCTTTTGAAGATAAACCCTAACATTTATAAAAAACAGTTCATGGGCCGTTTTAAAAATGGGAGTTAATGCAGCCCATTTTTGTTTTCAAGCTTCAAATTGGGCCAAGTTCAAGGCAAATTTATTATTTTGGCTTTGGTTTCTCTCTTGGATAAGTTCAAGTCAAATTCAAAAATTTTGAAAATTAAAGAAGTTAAGCTTGATTTAAATTTCTTCATTTTCTTTGATTCGGAGAAAGTCCTTTTACGAAGGTGCAAAAATTTCTTCATTTTCTAGTTGATAATGAAACTTCATATATCCTTGGAAGAGAGATTTAGGTAGGTTTTAAGTATGCTAATAAATTCGTATTTTTGTAATGCTTTAAGAAGAATCCAGCTTAAGAAACTACTTTTTTTTTTTTAAATAGCCCAATTATCAATTGGAAAAAAAAAACTAAGAAGTAGAGTATTTAATAAGTAAGAAAGACTTAATATCAATTAGTTTAAAATTTTGGGTTCAAATTAGATTCCTACAGCTGCTCTAGTTAGGCTCCTCAATACGTTTCTAAATTTTACACTTCTAAAAGATGGATTTTAAAATATATTTTTACTCTTTTTATTATAATTTTTTACATTCACAAAATAACTCTATCTTGAAATCATCACTTCCGAATACATTTTCACTCTTTCTAACACAATTTTTTTATATTTCTAAAAGAACTTTTATCTTAAATTCATTACTTTTGAAAGTACAAAACTGTAATTTAAAACACAATACACACACGCCCTTAATTAGTTTTATTTAATACATGCACTTATTATAAAAGTTTTTTAGCGATTGGTCAGCATCTTCATTATAAATATGGGCCAATAATATATTCTCACTAAAAATCAAGATATTAATTTGAATTAGATTTGTTAATCGATTCATAACTTTTGACATTAAATATATTGCTGCAGTTTTTTTAGCAAACTTATTTTGTGTGGAGTCATGCAAGCCATTTTGATTAAATTTGGCATGCAGCTTATTGACTTTCAACATTATTCAGGCTTCGTTTGTTTTCATGGAATTAGGGCTTAGAATTGGAATTGAAGCCCCAATTCCAATTCTAAGTGTTTGTTTTTAAAAAAAAATTCAAGAATTAAAATCTTACCCTAATTCTATTTCCATCCAATTCCATAAAATGAATTCTTTACTAAAACTTAAAAATTCCAAATCCAATGCCACAAAAATTTAGAAAACAACGCGGATCTAAAAAATTAAAAAACGGGTTGTGTTTTCGGGGTATAACAAAAACGGGTAACATGCCTAAATCGCCACCCTCCGCCTCCAGCATCAATTTTTATCGACTCCAAGCTCCGCCCAATTCCCCTTTCCTCCTTCTTCTTCTTCATCTGGTACATATCTTTGGCATTGAAGAGGTTAGAGAGGTGCAGAATTTTGGCTAATGGAATAAAAGCAATCAAGAAAAATAGCCGTTGCAATTTGCACAACGGTAAACACGCACCCACAAATGCGAGAGAAAAGAAAGAACGAATGACATGCAGCTATGGAGTCGAGAGGGCAGCTGAAGATTCTTTCTTAATTTCAGAATTTCCCTTGGCTCTTCCCTTTCTCTGTAAGAATCCTTGGATTTGTCTTGGTAAGTGGATTTTATTTTAGTTTGATTTATTAAACTGTGATTATGAAACAGAAAGAGAAAGAGAAAGAGAATTCTAACGAGTTAGAGAGGGCAGGAGAGAATATCACTGATATTCTAGAGGAAAGAAGTAAAAGAATTGAAGACCCAGTTGAGAAAAATGGATTTTTAGAAATTATGAGGTATGAGAAATTATGAGGGTCTTGGTTCTGCAGCTGGTGAGTCAAGGAAGACTGAAAATTCTGGTTTTCAGGTGCTTACTCTTAGTTACCTTTGCGATAATGCTAAAGATGGGGTTTCAAGAAAAAATCTGTTGAATTCCTTTGAGAAAATGGGTTCTAATGGTAGTAGTTATAAAGGGGGAAAAAAAATCCGTGAATTGGTGTAGGAAGAGAATCCTTAGATTGAATACTTGTCTGTGATTCGAGTTTCAGTGTCTATAGATGGGTGAAATCGAGTGCAAAATGGTGACTTCATGGCACAAAATAATGAATTCCTAGTTCGTTTGAGTTCTATCAGGAGTGTGCAGTCAGTTGAACCTTCAAATAATAATACAAGGACTATTTATTTGGATGATTTTACTGCTGCGTCATTGTCGTACTTGTATTCCCATCCTTTTTCCCACAATACCAGCTGCTGACTTACTCGGAATTCTACAGATTATAATGAGTATTCAACAGGGAGCCATAGGAGGGATTGTGATCAGATTTGGAATGCAGGGAAGAGAACTAATGGATCAGTCCATAGCCGCTTTAGGCCTATTAGGGATGGGACTGTGGCATTAGCTAATCCTAGTCCTGGTGTTGCTTTGGGTTTGTTTTGTCCTATATAATTACGATAGCTGCAAAAAATCACTGCCCGTAAAAAAAAGAAAATATTTGAATTTTTTAGCAAAATAGAGCGTCCATCAGGCTTCAAGTGCTATTGTTCTTATTTTCTAAAGTATACAAATCTTTAATGCATGTGGGCGATAGTCCTGTTTGATATGGTGGCTGTAAAACCATACTGATACTGCCATCTATTATTTTATCATTTAGCTTTGTATGTATTTGGAGTACTGGAGCTTATTGGTCTATAATCATTTGAAATCGCTTTTATCCCATTTTTTGCAGGAAACCTGTTTTCTCCTTCTGTTTGTCCAGCACTAGAATAGTAAATTTCCTGCATCAAATATGCACAGGTGTAGGTTCCATGTCTTGCAACTTGGAAGTCTCCCACTGAACTTTGGATGTTACCTTAATCCATTAGGCAGGACCCATTTAGTAGTTTTAAGGCTTTAGATGTTTTGTAATTTGACAAATATATGAAAGATTAGCCATGAAAATTAGTTTATCATCACTCATACTAAAGCAATTAAGGGTTTCATGATGGGATGTTACCCATCCATCGATGTTGAGTCAACCCATTGGTTGACAAGATCCAATAATAAATACTTACCATCCTGGTCTGTTTATAATTTTATGGGATGATTCTGTGTCAAATTTGTGAATGCTGGACTGAACCTGGGGCGGGAATATATTTTACATGAATTGGTGATCTGAAGTTCTGCTAGCACTAGCAGTGTTGTTGTGTTGGTTTCTTTTCTGCGTCACCTGGAAAAAATGGAAACTTCGGTACAATTTCTTTATATTAGGTTTATTGTTTGAGTTAATGATTGCTTTGACTGGTATGTCCGTATTTGGTTAAGAGATGAACTCCTAATGTCAACCAAATATTCTGCTACTTGTATGGGTGAAATTCAGACAGCCTACTTGAAGTAAAATTCTTTCTTCAAGTCTGAGATTGATTCTTATGTTTGGTTGACAATGTATATAATGCAGTAAAATGGATAAGCAGTTGATTAAATGATCCTGCAGCTCTCTGTTGAACCTGATTATATGCTTCTGAATCTGAAGACTCTTGAGAGATCACTTGTAGCTGTTCTCTATGATTAAATCTTTCTATCTAGGACTGCTCTTTTGTCTTACCCCTTGTCTAATCTTTCTATGCTTCTAAATCTGAAACTTATTTTTTTTTTGCTTGGCCCTGCACCAGCTGGAATTGAGGTATTTTTGCCCATTCCTACAAGGTCAGTAAATCCATTGGCACATAGAACATTCAAATTGCAACGTATGGAAATATTGATGGTGCACGTGTGGTGGCACAATACAAATCTTTTCTTCTACACCACAATTTTCAGAGGCCGCTGAATGACAATCTCACTTGCACTCAATTAAGGTGCACTAGCTGTGTTGGTTGGGTAGGGCTGCTCAAACAGTTGCTAGTCAAAGGGCATGAACTTGAAGGGTTTTAAGTCTTTAAGAAAGTGGATATATTGGCGGGTGGTCTTTTGCTTTTGCATTTATGAGATATGTTCTGCTAAATGCAAGCAGGCTGACTAAAGTCTGAAGGCTCTCAAACGCTTTTGTGCCCAATGCCATTTCAGACCGTAAAATAATCTCACATTATATGCCTACAAGACATAGGCTTACACAAATGTTAATTATGGATCTAACCTAATCATGTCTATACTTTTCCAACAGAAATTTCATTACAAAGTACTACTTCACATGCCCTCTTTAACATCCACTGGATCTCTGTCGATCCCAGTAAAATTGTTGTTTAATTTATACAGCTTTTTGCTTTTGTTGAATTTTTTTTAATTAATATTTATCTTCCACTTTAAATTCCAATTTTAGTTGTATTTGAAATCTCAATTTACATGTAATTCATTAATATTCAAACAAAAAATTTAGAATTATAAATGAATTTTATGTAAATTCAAGTAATTTACCAAACAAAAGAATTAAAAAGAATTTGGAATTCTAATACAATAAATTCAATTCTAATTCAATTCTAAAAATATACCATGAGGAATGACATATATGGGGTTTTTTCCCTGTTCATTTTCTCTTTTCTTCTTCTTCTTCTTAAATCTGATATATTTGGAGCAGGGATATCTTGGAATTCTATGATCAAACCTCCCTCACATTATACTCTTCCATTCACAAATTCGATGGAGTTTTTCAAGTTGATAATGGATTAAAGAACACGCTAACAAAATTATAGTTCTTAAAAATCGTTGTAGGAATCGCATATCAATGTTTAATTTCATGATATTTGTACAAAGTAGATTGATAATATATCTTTTAGACTCAAATAAAAATAAAAATAAAAATGTTTTAAGAATAGCATGTAAGTAAATGAATAAATATAACTCAACTAGATGAAAATGCGTATTTAAAATTCATTTAAGGAAATATGTAAAGTGTGTTATTATGCACAGTAATAAATATAGACTGATAAACAATTACATACAAATTTTCATTGGATTATTGCAAATAATTCTAGTTATGCTAGATTGATTGGATTTTTTTCTTATTAATTTTCTCGGAACAATAATATGTTATGTGAATTACTCATCATTTCTCTAAAAAGAGAGTTTACTTTTAATTGAATACAACTTCTGTTCAGTTATAAGGTATATTATATTTAATACATAATTAAATACAACTTTTTTTTTCTATTTTTTATCTTTAATTTTTTTTATTGTAGACCACAAAATCCAGTCATTATTAATGTAAGAATTTCATTCAAAAGTGAATTGATGTAAAAAGTTTCAAAAATAAACTCTTTTCTAAAGAAGTATTTAATGTGAAAATCAAGCCCTTACACATATTTTTAGTGCATTACACATGTTGAAGAGATATGGTGTTATTTAGAAGGACAAATATGCATTCCTTTGGGTAAATCCATAAATATCTATCTACATATATTTACTCCATTGATCTAAAAAAATTCTCTTTTTATATGGGTATAAATTTTCTTTTAAGCTATAATGTATGTTTCACTTAATGTACAATTTTTTTTAACAAAAGCGAAACTATAGAATATTAAGGCAAGAGCCATCTTAAAAATCCACAATGCGATAGTGTAAGTTCAGATGAAAAGGACATCTTTCAATTTCATGAACTAAAAGATCATCCGTCATTCACAATGCAATTATAATAATAAATTATCACTAGAAAACTGAAGCACATCAGGCCTACAACATATATGATATTTTGTCATCCATAAACTAGGCAGGAGCAGTGGTTTACATAAGTCTCCACCTTTGCTCAACAGCATTGCAGATCCTAGATATACAATATGCAGCACTCAATGGATAATCAGAAACCGAAATAAAATCCTCTACATAATCTACAGCAATTTTCCCATGAGCCATTGCACCAACCACAAATACAAGATCCATCTCATTACCCAGAGCAGCAACATAATCTTGCATGTTAACCAATTTTTCTGAACTGTGAGAGAAACCTATTTTCTGAGAGTTTATGGGCAAATACTGGATTACAGGGTTCTGTATGATTCGCAAAAGTTTTTCACGCTTACCAACTGCAGTTATACCCAGCTTCTGTAACAGCTGCAACATTATACCAGAGAAGCGATCAAATGTCCTTGGAATACGAACATGAGGTTTAATTTCGAAAAGCACACCTTTCTCCGTCTTCACGTACAGAGCTTTTAAATGCCCAGATTTATTTAGTGTACTGTCTAAAATCATCAGAATGGCCTGATGAGCAATATCAGGCCGATAATCAGCTGGATTCCGGGAGTTCCTCTCTAGAAAACTAGCATGCTTGTCCGAGTTCAGTAGTTGGTAATTCTTTCCCACTTTGGCAACCTCCAAAGAGGCCTTTTCAAGGATGAAAATGACCCCTGGTTTGTTGGCCTTTTTGACATCTTCTGTGAGAGAAATAGGGATGCTTGGAACTTCAGTTGCTAATCCTTCAGCCCTTTTGTCTTCTTCACTCAAATTCCCATCTTGAGTAATTTCTGTCATCGTTTTCTCTTCCTCCTCATCCTCCGCCTCCTCCTCGTCGGGGCAGTTTTTTCTATATTTTCTTCTTCTACTTCTCTACCATATTTCTCCTCTCTCTTCCGTCTCTTCTGCCCTTTCATCTTGTAATGCCTCACCATTTTTCCCCGATATCCCAAAAGGAAGCTTTTCGCCGAAGTGCGAGGACTTTTTGAATGGAGCCTATGGAGAAACGGAAACGGAGGATAAGTTAATGTACAATTAAGTGAGTACAATTAAGAGAGTAAAATTATACGCCCTAAATAGTTGTTATTAATAATGATACTATTAGAATTTCATTCAAACTAAACTATTTTTTCTTAAAAAAATAATTTAAAACTAATTTTTTTTAGAGAGAAAATATTAAGTTTAAAATACATTTTTTTTCTTTTAATTAATCAATATTATATTAATAATGAATCATACATTTCCTTTTCGACCAAACATTTCCCTTATATTAATTTGAAGCTATTTGGAGGTTAAAGGTATCGCAATCACAAACTTTTATTAATTTAAACTTTTTCCCCATAAAGGTTAATAATTGACTTGTAGCTATGATGCCGACAATTGTTGTAAAAATAGGGTTTAATTATCCTGCTCTGAAATGATCAGATTATAACAAAAATAATTTATAGCGTAAGCATTTAATATAAAAATTTTCAATTATTAGATGAAAATAAATTTTACTGAAAACCAAATTTGACCAAAAAGAATCTTCTATGCTTTTAATAAATTATTTTTATTATTTGAGTTAAATGAATAGAAGTATTTTGATAAAAACCAAAAGATATTCAATGAGGGCTTGATGTCATGTCGATGAAGGGTAGCTTTTCACCTAAAGTTGAAAATTTGTAATTTAGTCTATAACATTTTGTATTTTTAATTTTTTTTTTGTTTATTGGTCTCTTTTAAATTTTGAAAAATTCTTTTGTACTTATTATATTGAACTCTTATATTTTATAAAGTTCTATTTTCCTGTTAATTTGTCCCTAAATTCTAAAACATTGTAATTTAGCCTAGAACTTTTATGATTTTTCTCTTAATTGTCCCTCTTTGATATTGAACAATTCTTTTTGTACTTACATTGAAACCTACATTTTGTAAAATTCTTTTATCCTTTTAAATTGATCCAAAATGAAGAATTATTTAAAGTTATTCCCCATTATCTATTGTAAGTGTAAGTCAGTTTTTATGTACTAAAAAAATTCCAATTAAATGATACCTATGGCATTATAGATTTTTTTTTTCAAATTAGATAACATAGAATTATTAGTAGCTCTAATTTAAATGTCATAAAACTTAATATTCAATATTTTAAAATGTGATTCCTAATGAACATTTTTTTTTTTGGTTTCTTTTATGTAGTACTCTAGCATTTAATATTGTTTAATTACTTAAAAAAATATATTACTTAACATTTTTCCCTCTCCATTCCCTACCTTACCCGCGCCCACCCTAATGAATCTATGCATAGTTTGAGATTAGTAAACAGGAGGTATGCATCTCTAAAGAAGAGAGCTGGTAGTTAACAAGTTGCAAAATGCAACAACCTGCTCCCCTTTCAATGGCTCAAATCGAAATAATAATAATAATAATTAAAAAAAATAAAAAACCTTAGTGAAAAATGAAACCGTGGCACTATGACAAGCATATCGTTGCTAAGAAAGTTGAGAGCTAAGATTTTGTTAAATCTACATGCTTGTTTCACTTGGTCCTCTTACTGAAATCTAGAGGTGGCAACGTAGTGTTTTGGGTTTACGTGTCGTGTTTAAATATAAATAAATATTATAAGTTTTATACGAATTTAAATATAACACATTTAATTATACATGTCAAGTAATATAATTTGAATACGATCTATTTATTTCGTAGGTGATACGACATGATATAAAAACAACATGAAAATATTTATATTCATGTAAAATTTATAAAAATTCAATTATTTATTTATTTCATAGGTAACACAACACAGAAAAAATACTTATATACTTATGAAATATTAAAATACAAAAAATGTCCAAAAGTATATCTTATGCCATGCCTTTCAATTTTATAAAATTATTATTAGATAATTTTTTTTAAAATTATCTTAAAGTTAATCTGATTAGACCTATTTAATTTTTGTATTATACAAATTTGACCTAATTTTGACATAAATCCACAAAAATATATACCTAAACCTATTAAATACGTCGAATTGCCACTCTTACTGAAATCTTAATTGATTACAAAATCCCCCACATTCCATGCACTATTTGTTGTTGGCGGCAAAGTTGAGAGTTGAGTTAAATGGTCATTGAAAAATTAACACAACGTGAAATTGCTAATAAAAATGTTGAGATTTATTTAAGGGAAAAGAAAAACATTTTCTTCCAAATTTCAAGTTGCAAAAGAATTTTCAATAAATTATACAAGATGGAAGAGACAAGATTATTTTTTCTGGCTACCCAGTATGGAGTGTTGCGAATTACTTTCTTCATATATATAGACATAATAAAATTAGAATATCGTATTCGCAGATGTAATTACTTTGTATAATAATTGTTGTTATTCACACATTTGATAGTTTCTATATATAAGTTATACTATTAAAAGAATTTTTTTTTTTGGATATCAAAAGTTTTAAAAAATTTAATACATCTTGCTCTATGTCAAGTTTTAATTGTAATATACAGGGTGATTTCCCAACTTAATAGAATTAAAACTTGAAAAATTACACTTCATGAAAACCAAGAAAGGTGACTTATGTTTATGGATTTCTTGGTCAAGACAAGAAGAATCAAAGGATATCTATAACATTTTCAAGGTTATATCAAATATATAGTAGCTTATAAATTTTGGCCTTACATTAAAAAAGAAAAATTGGACTTTGAGAAGAATTAACATGGGAAACTCCCACTATCTTTATTAACTATACTCATTTCACAAATTATAAAATACTCCATCCATTCTATAAAAAAAATTCAGTTTTAAAAATTTTGTTCGTCCCATAAAAAAGTACACTTTTGGTGTGAATTTTTTTTTTTTGGCTAATAATGGTAATATATAACTGAAATTAAAAAATAAGTAGGAAAAAAAATGTAAAAAGTATAAATTTAATGATACATTAAGTGTGTTGTATCTTGTAATTTAAAAAAATATGTATCAAATTAAATGTGGACTTTTTTTTTGGGAGGGAGGGGGGAGTGGAAGGAGTAGTTAGTTAATTATGAACAAAATTTACTGGTCTTAACTAACTAATTCATACTACAAAGTACAGAGTTAGGACATAGAAGTTTCTTTGGCGAGGGAGGAAATTAGTTAGAAACATAGTAGGAAGCAAAGGCAATCAAGCATGCAGATTTAGCTGCTTTAGGTTCATGATCAACAAAACTTTATGCCTTTATCACCAATTAAAATATGAAGCAACAAAAGCAACACCTTCTGAACGAAGGAAGGCACCTATATATGGAATCCCATATCAGTAGCATAGTCAATTGGGGGTTGAGGTGCTTAGATCTTCAAGTCTAATCTTTTAGAATGGTTAAAAGCACATAGCTTTTTCTCACGCTTTTGTAACTTTCAAACCAAACATATACTCGTATTTTTTGGAAATCAACCTAAAGAAAGGTATGCTATTTCACTCTGGCCCAAATCTCACCTAATGATAGAGGTGGAATGGTAACCTTTCTATGTCAGAAATCCATATATTTGAAAGCAAACAATTAGTTTAGTTGAATGAGTGTCAAAGCCATCCAAGGCATACGTTTTAAACTATAAGAAAGCAAAAGCAAGCAAGGAATTTAAAGAAGAAATGGAAAATTAATGGAAAACAAAGTATTATTCTTGTTGAAAAATTTGGTGGCCCATAATTGTTGAAAAATGCTACTTAGTGATATGGGGTGCATGTGACATCCTTAACAAATTGATAGTAGTGAATTACAAAATTATGTGTGTTCTCTTTTATTCCCTCCATTCTAAAAAAGTGTCTATTTTTAAAAAAATTTCTTATGTCAAAAAAAGAATATTTTAAACCAAATTTATAAATTATCCTTATCAATAATAATTATATATACTCATAATTAAAAAATTAAATATAAAAATATAAAATTATATATTTAGTTAGTGCATTAAGTGTGTTGTACCAAATAACTAATAAAAAAATTATTTTTAAACTAAAATGGACTCTTTCTTTGGGACGGAGGGAGTAGTTAATAAGATATAGTTAGACATTATATATAATTCCCTCAACCAAAAATATTTATCCTTTGTTTATACTAATTTTAAAATTCTTTTAAAACAAAAAATTAGGTAGATTTTCTGTTTATTATCATTTTTAAGTACAAAATAAACAAAAAAACTTTCTCTCTTCATTCAAAGACGGCCTTCTTTGTCTGATTCTACCAAAAGTATTATTTTTGTTAGAATTTTTCTCGAACTGGAACATTTTCATGCTTGTAATTTACCATCAAGTGTGAGTAGGGTAAAAGGAAAATCGGAAAAATAATCAAGAGTAGGGTCAAAGGAAAATTGGAAAAAAAAATCAAAGAAGAAAAAAATTACAGATAAAGGGGGTAAGTTTCTATTTGATAAATAAAGTGTGGATTTAAGAGTTGTTTTCCTCAATAGAGAATGAAAATTTAATCAGTACCAAATTAATTCAGTCTCTCTTCCTGCTTTATTCTTCACTTAATTTCTTTTATGGGAAAAAGGGGGAAAAGAATCCAAACTTCAAACCATTAATTGTTAGACTCAAAATAATGTGGGCACTCTGAGAACAAAGAAGATGGGTTCCATGTCTCCATTAATGCTTATAATTAACACAATGATTATGGAAAAAGGGATAAATTCACAGGACAGCTGTTTCTCAGAAATGAGGGAGCAAGAATATCTTTTTACTCATTTATTCTCTTTTCTTTTTTATCTATGAATAGAATCATGTTACGATTATTTTTTTCTTCAAATGTATATATCAACCAATATTCCCGCTTAAGCAAAATTGAAACAATCACATTTATATTTGTTTTTTTTTCCTGTTCTTTAAAGAATAAAAAAAGTTACGAAAAACAAAAATAAATCCTGTTTAGATATTTTCTTTTACACATTAATGTTCCTTTGAAGGATTAGTGACTTTAATCAAACAAATAATTTTCATTAGCATTACAATTCTCAGTTGTATTAAAATGCTAAGCAAGATTAATTCTAAGTCTTAACTCTTAAGGCCCCTGATTATGTTGACAATTATAGCCCATGTATAATCTTGTCAGCTGACTTTGGTGTAATCTTTTATCCACCTTTGGTAGCTCGTGGAGGGAAAAGAAAAAGGGCAGCACAAAATACTTTTGATCTTCATGGACCCCGATCCCCACTCGCCCAAAAAAAAAAAAAAAGAAAAAAAGAATTCAAAATATTATTTATGGTACTTAACAACATCCAATTCTTTCTTAGAACTGAAGCTTCCAAGTATCCATGCCCATCATATCCTGTCACCCATTACTATATAAAGGGACATCACTTTATACTATGGAGCAGAGCTTCCTCTATATATACACACTAACTCTCTTTCTCCTTCCTCAAACATATAGAGTAGTTCTCAACTGAAGGCTGTATAAGCTGGTTTGATTTTTAGGGAAATTTAGGATCTATAGTTCAACATGTACATGGGCTGCTTGAATTTTGTCAAAGATGGAGTAATCAAGCTGCCTCCTGGATTTCGATTTCAGCCCACAGATGAAGAGATTGTCTTCCAGTATTTGTTAAGGAAAACGTTTTCATGCCCTTTGCCTGCTTCCATCATTCCTGAGATCAATGTCTGCAAACACAATCCATGGGATTTGCCAGGTAATTAACATATAATATCATTATCGAATATTGTTCCCTTCCTGTTTGCATCATTAATCAAAATTTCCTTTTATCCACCATATCAGCTTCATACTATTGTCCTACTATGGTTTCTTGAGTATCAAAATACACACCATTTTGTTCTCATCCATTCTTTTTTCTTTTTTGTTGGGCTAAGGTTGTGCGCACAGAAAACTAGTTGATATTTAATACGATATTCTTGTGTTTTTTAGTGGTTATTAATTTCATCTTAATAATGTTATGATAATTAATGTGTAGGTGATCAAGAGCAAGATAGATATTTCTTCAGCAACAAGGAAGCCAAGTACCGTAATGGAAACAGGACAAATAGAGCAACTGAAGCTGGTTACTGGAAGGCCACTGGGGTAGACAAGGAAATAGTGTCTTCAAAAAGGAAGCCATTGGTGGGGTTAAGGAAGACATTAGTGTTCTATACTGGGAAGCCTCAACATGGTATTAGAACTGATTGGATCATGCATGAATATCGTCTCATCCTTACTGGAAAAGCAGCTGCTGCTTGCTCTCGGCCAACACCGAAGTCTTCTCATCAGGTACGATTAGGATTTTGTAATGAATTTTGTGCTACTTGTCGAGCTCAAACATGCAAAAATATAGCTTCTAGGATGGTAATTGTACAAGTTGATGGCAAAATGTCTGGGGATTCTTAGATGAGGAGGACAAATTTCATACATGCGATACGCATAATAAGTATGTATTTTAATGACTGAGTTGCTATCGAACCATGTAATAATATATGAACATTGATAAATGTGTAATTCATGGATAATATTTCACGTGAACAAATTGTTACTCTATACACACATTATAATGATTGTTCGTGTACAATGATCAAAACGTTAGAATTTTATAAGGTTTATAAATTCTAGGATTTTATGGAGATGCATGTTTGCTTTTGTTCCAAGATGATTAGTGGCGATTTTATTCAATGAATGATTTATTTTTTGTTTGTTTTTTTCAGAGGTCCTCGATTCAATTGGGCAACTGGGTTCTATGTCACATTTTTTTGAAGAAAGGAAGCACCAATTCAGTATGTGAAATAGCACAAAATTCCAAGAATTACAATGTTATTGCTGAACATAATAATCTGAAAATGTCTCAGACTATAGTATTTGATAGTAGTGAAATAGGTTCAACCTCGTCCTCTGATTCAAGTGTTGTGACTGATGAGGTTTCTTCTAGTCCGTCCGATGATGATGACACTAGTAGTTGCAATGTATAACTTTTTTTTTTTTTCCAAAAAAAATGGATTTATCTCATTTTGAAAATTAATCATCTAAGTATTAATTCCTTTTCATCTTTATATCGATTCTATCCCTTTTTCTCTTGGGCTCTTTTTCATGTTTTGACTTTGAAAAAGTGGAAAATATGAATGTCTACTTTTTTTTTGGGTTAATTGGTCGTATTAAAGTAGAAATTAATACATCTCTTTAGGCAGCCGCAAATGTTGGACAAACTCATTATTCAATCGCAAGGTCTTTCGGTGCATGGAAACTTGTACTCTAAGGCTCCTCTTGGTTCCTAACTAGAATTATAATTAGTTTATAATTAAATATCTTTTATATAAATTTTAGTTTGAATTTTATACAGAATTTTAATAATTTAAAAACATTATGAACGAGTTAAAATAAAGAAAAAAAATTATAAAATTCAACTAAATATAATAAAAAGATTTTTTTTTATTTCAAAACAATTTCAATTCTAATGAGAAATCACACACACCCTAAGAAATTGAATTGAAGGTGCAAGAATTATTGTAATATTTAAACATGTGCAACGATAAAAAAAAAAAAAAAATTTAGGTTGTCCCCAGCAGAAGTCAATTGGAGCCCATTTCAAATTTGCTTTAAATATCATAATTGAGCTCAAATGATCCCTTTAATGGAGAAGCAAAACTGTCTGAAACAATACTTTTCAATATTAATTAAACCAAACAGGAAAATTGGTAGTGTGGTGAGTTGTTAGTGATGAGATCAAATTTAGAGTATGTTGGTTGGCCAATCCCCTTCACTTGTAAGATTGGTTAAAACAGATATTGTCAAATGCTGGAAAAAAAAATAATAATTGCTGCTAATTAATTTTGTTCCCGATTAATCATATAATGAAGAGTACTATGTTTAATTACACAATGGGATAACGAAGAAAAAAGACACTCAATCTTTTCTGATTATTTTTATTGTTATTATTAAACTAGGATAACTTGAACGTGCGTAAGAATGAAATTTTATTAAAAATATTTTTTTGAAAATTTGTAGCCGGAGAAAATACAAAAAATAAAATTATAATAATAAGTTGAAACCTAATTTAGATTTAGAAATTTTAATCAATAAATTTTAAATTCATTTTATTTATTAAATATTTTATACCTCTTTTTAAAATTAATATGTGACCGATACATTTATATGTGAATAATATTTAAGAAAAAATTTTACTACTACCTTTAGGTGAGTATTTATAGTCATAAGTAAGGACCTAAAGCAATAAATAAAACATGGGATTTGTTTTTTTTTTTTTTTAAAAATAGTGGTTAAAATAAAAAAATAAAAAAATTGGCTTCTGAATTAGACTCCAAGAAATCGAAAACCCATTAATTAGATATACCTTCAAATTTATTGAGACGATTCTAACAATATATTATAAGCATAAAAATCTTTTTTGGATCAAAATTTTTATACATAATCTTTAGACTTATTCGTATCAATACCCCCTTTCACACGATCTCACAAATTCCAAAAAATCTCAACCACTTGCTCCACATTATTTAATCGATAAAAATCAACTATAACTAATTAGCAAATTTTATTTTTGCCGTCAGTATGACTCAGAAGCAAACTGGATTCTAAATCATTCCAATCTCATTCATGAAACGGCATAATTTTATTACAACTAAACTTATTAAATTTTTGTGTATTTCATATTAAAATTTAATATTTATTAATAAAACGATATAATTTTCTTAATGAAGACTAATACTCAATTACTGACATAGAAAATTTGAACTCGAATTCTAATGCGTACATCGAATCTTAATCTGTGAACATTAAAAAGGGGGCGTAGATTTTTATAGAGAGGGAGATAGGATGACAAAAACAAAAGAGAGGTTGGGGAAGAAGCAAGCAAAGCATATACGCTCAAAAGCTTTCGAAAGGAATCCGCTGTAAAGAAAAGAGGCTTAAAAACATTTCCACGTGCATCTCATCGAATTGAACTTCTTTTCATACATATACTATTCATTTTCCCTTGTGAGTATATATGAACCACTTTTTTCTTGTTTTAGGTTATATATATTCTAAATTCTAAAGTGATGTATTACAAATTGATTCTGTACGTAAAGCAAGTGGAAGGGTTCCAACTTCCAAAGGATGAGATAAGAAAATTACGTGAGAATCGAATGCCTCACAATTAATTAGTCCTTTTGTTTTTGTTTTTGTGTTTTTTTTTTTTTTTGACAAGCTAAGAAGACACAGTGTTTTATTAGAAAAAGAAAGCGGGAAATTACAGGAAAAATGGAAAAGAAATCAAAGTGGAAAAAAGCAATCCTACACGAAGGACTACGAAAACTACTGAACCCCTCAATCCAGAAGAGTAGAACAAGAACATCAAACAGGAGCCGTACACAAACTATTCAATAACCACCAACAAATTATTTGTTCTGGACACACCCGATTTTGCCAACCTGTCAGCCACATTATTAATATCCCTTGGAACATGATGGCCTTTCCAATGCTTAATTTTCTCCTTTAACAGATCAATATGGTTCGAGACATTTTTAAGATGCCAGGGGGCATTTTCAGGGTTCACTAACCAATTAATTGCATTAGCAGAGTCACTTTCAATTACAAGAACATGAGTGTTCTTCCACAAAGATTCAGAAAATACCCAAAAGGCCTCACGGATAGCATAAAACTCTACCTTATTTGAATCAAGAATTCCAACATATTTGGAGAATACCGCCTTTGTTTTACCCTGATCATCTCTAAGAATACCCCCAATCCCCGCCATACCTGGTTTACCAATAGTAGAACCATCAGCCACATTATTAATTAGTCCTTTTGTTAAAAAAAAAATTACTTTTAAACTAAATTTCAAAATTAATTTTACTAACGATAATTATGTTTGTTTACAATTGAAAAATAAAGATAAAAATATAAAATTGTGTATCTAGTGGCGCATTAAGTGTGTTGTATTTAAAAATAAAAAAAATTATGTTTAATAGCACACTCTTTTTTTAGAATGAAAACGGTACAACATAAAAAGTTGTATGTCTATGGTAATTTCGGAAATTGGTTGAATTGTGTAATTTGGAATTACAGTTTGAGATAGTATTCAAAGTGAAGAGGTAAAATTTTTTTTAAAAAAAAATAAATAAATAATTAAATAAACAAAAGTTAAAGTTGGAGTTAAAATGCCACTATCGAATTGCCAGTAGGCCAAATTTTAGCCGAATTCAAACGACTAGGTTAGAGTTTGACAAACGCTAGATTACTCAGTGATAATATAGAAAATTAGAGCATGGCTGAACAAGCCATATGTCCAGGCATGGTATTAGGGTTGGAAACTTTGGAATTTTAGTCTCCCATTTCCCTACTTTTGTATAATTTTTGGTGTCTTTTCATTTCTTTCTTTTGACCTTTTCATTTGTTTTTAATGACCAGGGCAAATTTACACCTTTAGCGTCAACTTCAAGCAGGGAAGAACAAAGTAACTTGTACAGGTTTCCTTCCTATAAGAAATGAATTTCGAGAGAGATAAGTCGTGAACAAATCCTTTTGCTGATCATAATGTGAACCAAAAATAAAAGGGTAAATCACATAATCAGTCCTTTAAATTGGAAACTTGGTTTGATTTGTTCTGTTATATTAAAAAAGTTTCAAATTGCAAGGTTTTCTTTAGTTATAATTTCGATTCTAATGAGTTTTTCTAATAGAATCAAACTAAATAGAACTTAACGCATTCAATCACGTATCTTATATATACTTAAGATAAAAGGAACTAGAAGAAATCAAAATAAAAAGAGTAAATAAGAAACAATCATTCTAAACTTTTAATCTTTTGCAAAATGCCCCGTAAAAGTTTTATTTAGTATTTTATCACCTCAACTTTGTAATGTTCACATCATACATTGATTTTTATTAGTTGTCAAAAATTATATTATGAATATATAAAATTATTCTTTAGCTATCTAAATTGCAACATGCCAAAATTGGAAATGGTTTAAATAATTAGAAATACGATTTTAAAAAATATTTACAAATTGTGCAAGTTAGTGGCTAAATGCATTAAGTTTAATTTGGCTAGATTATATTAGAATAAACAATTAGAATCGAATTTGTTAGTTAAGGAATGAAATTGAAAATTTTTAAATATGAGAGACCGAATCTAATTAACATGTGAAGTTGAAAGATGAAAGCTACTGTTTATCCAAAATAAAATATACTTTATCAATTTCTATTCTATACGTCATTTGATTATTTTTTAAATTTTTTTTTCAAACTTTCTTGTTCAAATTTAGCAATCCCAAAAAAAAAAAAAAGCATTTTTGCATGCAAATATTTACTTTTCATTTCAATTTTAGGATTGTCTAGTCACTTCTCAGAATAAATCAATCAATTATGGACTTATATTGTCATCTCAACCAGAGAATAATATTTTCTTTTAATAAAATAAAATCTTTTACATTCGTAGTTTACATTATTCATATGGCTTCTTGATAAATTATTAGTTTGAATCTCGTATTCAAATTTTTCTCATGTGTTTCTATTAGCCCTAAACTCTTGACTTTTTTTGTTTTCTCCCAGTAATTCTAGTTAGGAGAGCTATTTTATTTCAATCATAACATAAGACAACATTGGGCTAATGCTCATTCTTCCCGAATGTAGGAAAGCAAGGAAATATAAACCACAAGAGCATTGATAAAAACAAAGACAACTCATCCAATATATTTCTACGATTAATGCCAGAGATGATCGAATCTGCAAGTGATGAGTCAAAGGGGCTGTTTCATCATTACATATCGTCCTCAATTAATTTACCATTCCATCCCAAGATTTAGCAATTAGCACCTAAAAACCTTCTCCTGAAGAAGCGCATTGCCCCCAAAATTAAGGTTCTTTATCAAAAACAATATTTGGATTTCTTTTTTCCCTTTCTCTCATAGCATTACTACTATTTTTAGCATCCATCTTCCTTATGTTTCTTGCCCTCTATTTGGCTCCTTATCATGTCCCCATTACAAACCTAAATTATGGGTTGTGGAGTTTCAAGATTGGATGAGAATGGCATGGTTATACCGATTAAGGCCCGCCCTCTTTTCTTCCTTCGGTTAGAGGAATACAGGAAACGAAGGCATCTCCATGCAGTTAAAGGACCAAGCCCTTCAAAAAAAGAATTGCTTTTGGATGATAAGGGAGAGGACGATCATAATGTTGCAAGATTGGGTAGGAAAGATGGGAAAGAGTCTTCTTTTTTACCAGAGGATACCGGTAGTTGTGTCACGTCCGAGGGCTCGAAAGGAGAATCGCTTGAGAGCAAAGGCTGTAATAATGGTGCCAAGGCTAATGATGAGGTAAAATCATTAAAAAAGGATAGAGGTGAAGAACATAATCATGAAGGAAGACAAATTGAACCATTATCTAAATATAATCATATACACGAGGTCCACAAGTTCGAACATAACATGGATGGAGATGTAAAAATTGAGGATGAGGATGATGATGATGAGGTGGAGGAGGAGGATGGTGGAAGAATGATTGGACATCATGAGGATGATTTGGCATTTCCAGGCTCTCCAAGTTTCAGAGTATACTTCACAGATGTTAACAAGGGGGTCAACGAAAGTGAAGGTTGGCAATTTGCGTTTCTGGTTCAATGTTAACCACATTATATTTGATAACAAGAAGATTACAATTTCGAATGCATGAATTTCCTCATTAGGCTGTATTTGATAGATGCAGATTTCGTTGATAACTTAACAAGAAAAGCTCCAAGTCCAAGACCCTTAAAGGTAGTGTTCCATTTATGATGTACAGTTATTTTGCTCTAAGAAAATCTTTTATTTCGATATCATTTGGTAGTTCTGACGAAGTTTTCATGACTAGTGTTGGTTTATGAATTGAAGGACATCATATAATGTTAAAGATGATTAAATTTGCATGGACATATGTACAGATTAGAAAAAACTTTATTAGCTAATTAAATTTGTCCATAGGAATTACAACCTTTGCTTCACGGAACATTACATTTAATTTTTAAGGTTTCTGAATACCTTTCTGTAGTGTGAGAATTTAATGTAGCTCAATGGATAGGGTCACTGTTACTCTTTTGAAAATGAGAATTCCATTACCACATTCTTCTGTCCTCTTTATGCTTTCAGCTTCTTATTTCCCATTTCTTGCTTCCCACCTCTTCCCAACATTGATATTTTCTAGACATAAACTTATTTTTTATCTTAAGAAGAGTTGGGTTTGATGACAAAGTGGGAAGAATTGTAACTAAAAGGTTTCGGATTTAAGACCTCTGATTTGGGAATAAAAAGTTACAAATAATATGCCAGTATCACATGGATTTATCAGCCTCTATTTTACATTGTAAACTTGAGATCATCTATATTCGTGTTTAACCTAGGGGAAACTAAAAATTAAAATGAAATGAGCTATGGAAACGGTTGAAGTTGTTGCACAGAGTTTAAGAAATAACAGTAAGGTTATTCATATTCTCTTTGTGGCGTGTCCCCTCCGCCCCAGGTACCTATGAATGAAGAAGTGAAGAAACAAAAGAGGAGGAACTTCAAAAAGGTTTTACCAACGGGTAAACATGCAAAGAACATATTCCATGTCCGAGCACGCGTGCCATCAACACCGTCAACTCATTACCATGCCCATTTGCTCACTGCAAAAGCTCATGCTTGATCATGCTATACATCTAGAGGGAAGAAAAAGGAAAGCTCAAAGTTAAATAACATTAACCTCTTCTTAGATTTGTGTTTTAATGACAGGGAGATTTCATCCTATATATTCATAGAAAAATCAGCTGATTTTTAGTCAGAAGACTAGCTGTCTTGTTACACTATGAATATGGAAAGTTCGTTTGTTTAACTTGATAGTAGTACAATGCAGTGGAGAAAGAATTATCAATGAAATGTGATGGTTATGGTGACATGAGAAGAGAAACCTCTGTAATTATTCATGCATGAAAGCTGTTGATTGCTAATTAGTGGTTTATTAGGAGTGTTTCCCTATCAATGTTAAGATGGGAAGATCTATTCAGCCATTCCATCAGCCAAAAATTAAAAAAAAAAAAAATGCAGTACGTCTATTTGTGATTTGTAATTTTGGATATGTTAAAGATGTACCCCTTTTTGGCTTTTAAATGCCGAAAAGAAATAAAATAAAAGGAAGTTTGATTTATAGAGAAATTTTTATGATAATATTTTGCATCATACTTAATTTTTTTTCTGAAGTAAACGAACAGAAAAATTGAGGCGGGTTGGAAAAGTTGGGATAGGGAGAATTTGAAAAGTCAAGCCAAGATATCTTATCTGTTCTTATCATTATCAAGTTCCTTACTTAGCACTGAGAATAAAGTTTAGAATCTATTTCACCCAAAAAAAAAATGTTCAGAATCTTACCTTAACAGTGAATGCATCTAACAATCCGGAAGTTCATTACTTACCACTGAGAATATTGTTAAGAATCTCACCTTAACAATGCATGCATCTAACAATCCGGAGGTTCTATGCAAACATGAAATTCAATTTTAGGAGATGCATTTTCTCTCGAACTCAGTATTACGAGATGCATGGGAAAGAAAGAAAAAGAAAAGAAAAAGAAAAAGAAAAAGAAGAAAAAAAGATAGCTAGGGGTAGTGATAGATAGAAATTTGAAAACACAGGTATACTCAAGAATTCGCATAATAAATGAAACAAGTATCCAGCAATGAACGATTTGTACAGCAGAGTTTATTTTTAACCAACTATAAAACACCATGAAAGCAGGAATAAATTGTATAGTTGCCGACAGAGTGCATGTCAAGCACCGCCTTTCACAGCAGAAGTTGCCTCATAATCAACATCTTCATCCCCACCCTTCACATCTCCATCATCTAGGTAGTCCTTCCGGGCATTGTCTGCCAGCATCAAGGCGACCAACCAGAAGAGCATGGAGTCCAGTGACAGGAATGCACCACCGCCAAGAAGACCCGTCTTGGCAGTAGGACAATCTGTTTGCAGGTTGTGATGGATGTTCTTTGAAAGGTGCATTTGTTCTGTTACGGTTGGCCATATGAGCAAGGCTGCAGCTAACCCAGTCACGCCCCTTCATTCACCAGGGCCATTTTAGAAAACAGAAGTATAAATTAAATAAGAAGTGATATGACCATTTCTTGAAATGAACCAAAATCTCTAACACTGTTTCAGGATACAATATTCAAAAGGTGAATTTGTTCACTAATTTTTGTGAGACTGAAGTTAAGTAAATGCATAGAGGACAACATTTTTCAACCAAGATATGAGTTGTGAAATCACAGAATCTGCATTGTTTAAACAAATTTTCAACCTCCAATTCTCTATTGTGGTATTAACAATCAAAAGAGAAATAGTTTCTATGAACTCCATCAATGTCATTCATTATTGTTAATCTTAGCACTAACATCATATAGATTATCTCCACAGCATACAATCAGATAAGCAGGCAAAGTTCCTCTACATGGAAACAGTGAAAAAGGCTTGAAAGTTGGGGGAAACTCAGAAACAATACTCAATAGACAAAATGAGATACATAAACTTACACAGCAATGTTGAAAAACACAGAGAAGGCAGTGCTCTGGAACAAAGCAGCCCTTGGAACAGACTTCCCTTTGTAATCTTTAAACAATGAGATATATCCAACAGCACTGGAGGCAAAGAGAAACACAACTGACAATACTCCCAAGACAACAGTTGGATCTTTTGGATATTTGCAAATGACAATCCCTTTTCCCGTTACTGGAGTACCAGATGGAGGCTGTAAAACCCAACAGACAGAAAAAAAAACATCTAAGACAAGAAATCAGATGTCTATATGGAAAACTTAAATCAATATTTAACGGGATTTAAAGAAAGATGCATATAAATTGAATAACCTGTTTGCGTACATACATATATATTTTATCATCAGTTCCATCGTTTCAAATTTCTTTCCTAAATCATACAAATTTAGGGGCAACTACAATTATTAGACCCTTCTGCCTTTGACAAACTAACGGTACCAAACTCAACAAACAGAATGCAACAGAAAAGAAACTAAAAGGAATTATGTTGAAAGCAACATCAATGATTGACAGCATAAGATAATCAGATAGGATAAGGAGGATGCTATTAGAGAATAAACATAGCTCTGATATTAAGCTTTTAGTACAAGTTTGATCCAGTTTCCTACCGTATCCAGAAAACAAATGTTTAGTTGAGTGAAAAAAATAAAAAACAGAGTGATTATGTGTCAGTGTCTGAATGCTGCTCAAGCAAAATAAGTTGAACACTACCTTGGTCAGCTTATGCCACCAACTATACTTGAATATAAGTCAATGATAATCCTATTTTCCTACAATAGTTCTTGATGTTTTTCCCATTATTTCCTCTCCAATTCAGAAATCTCTTTCATTTGTAATCTTAACCTCTTGCTTTTTTCCTTTTGCTCTCTACCCTGTTAATCCCATCACATGTTTCTACCTCTATTTCTCCACTCCAATCTTAAATTTCCTATTTGTCATTTACCTTCATCCCCTGTATCGCACAATTTCTCACAAATAGGACGAATCCCACCTATACTTTCACTGCAGCAACAATTTCTAAAACTTACATCGACCCATATCCATCCTTCGTGTAGTTCTACATAGGTCATAATAATGAAGCCCATGCAGACCAATCATGAATTGCAAATATTTACCCAGTAGGAGTTTCCTTTCTTTCAACATACAAAAGGGGTAATTCTTCAAAGAGAAAGAGAAAAAAAATTGCGAGAGAAATCTTAAAAAAGGTATCATGCCCAACCCTCAATCTCATTCGTTTCCCACATATACATTATTATTCCACCAAAGACAATTCTTACAGAGCAGAAATATAAAAGAGAAATTTAAACATAAAATCTACGTTAACCTCGTAAGTATAACATGAACGCAAAGTCAACAAAGAATCCAATGAAGTATTTAACCAAAAATTTGCTCTTTACAACAGATTTAAATTGCTATAACCTTCTTGTTTTCCGCAATGACTCCCAATACGAAGGAGATCACACCCAGTGTGGCTACGAACAAGGACATGTTTCTCATGGATCCCGCCATTTTCAAACCTTCGTATAGCACTCTTCCTGCAATACGTTCAAAAGTCAATCAAATTTACAGAGAAAATTCCCAATACAAATCCTCAACGTGAATTCATACCCAACTAACATCCACAAACTCCCAAATTCTCCTCTCTTTCTTTTTTTTCACTTCTTACCTTTTTATCCCAATATAAAACTCTAACCTTTCCTCGAATTAAAGCAAAAATTTTGACAACCCCAATGCCCAAATCATTAAATAAAGCCTGAATTCGACCCTTTCAAGGAAGAAAACAAAAGAACAACTGTCTTTTCAGTTTTCACTATAAATTAAGATCCAATAAACAAACAATAAAGAAATCACAAGAATTGAGAAGGAAGGATGGGTACCCTTTTGGCTGGGAGGAGAGAATTGTTCAACGATTGGATTAGGAAGTGAAGTGATCCACACACAAGCAGTCTTTGCGTTGGGTGTGGGGGCAGGGATAAAAGAGTGTGTAGAGGAAGTAGGAAAAGGTTGACCCCGTGGAGGAGAATTGCGGGTGGATTAGAATCCTTGTGAGATACTTGCGCAAGTATTATACTTTATTTGGACAACGAATTTTGTTTGTTTGTTTGTTTGTTTTTGGTCAACATTATTGGCACGATACATAAGGAATCTTTGATGGAATCACATATTATTTTATTTACGGAATGGATCCAATCCAACTGGCCAAATAGTACTTTTATGAATATTTACTGATTTCGTAGTTGTGATTTAAAAATTACTATCCTATTTGGGCCCTTAGGACATTCACACTTAATCTGAGTATTAATTTTTTTGAATTATTAGATGCAACAATTTTAATGTATTATTAAATATATAATTTTATATTTATATTTTTATCTTTTATAATTAAAGCCATACATAATTATTAGTAGTAGAGATAACAAAAAAAATATTTTAAAAGTGAATTTTATTTTTTAGATAAAAAAAAATTTAAAAGTGAATTTTTTTTGTAGAGAGCAATAATGATGGTATTAGAATTGCGATTAAAATGGTAGGATAGCACGATCATACAAAATTTATTCTAAGTAGAATAGAATTGTTTTTCAATATGGGGTCGTGTAAGAATCGGTTGAATAATAATAAAATTGGTATAAATATTATCGATTCTACTTGGAATTTAATTTTTGATTTTGTAAGTTTAGCAATCTAACTAGGAAAAATATTCAAAATTAAATCTAGTTGAATTAAAAGGATACAAATAGTTCCCTAAAAGTATGAGTATTGAGAAATCTTACGATTCTACTATCTAACAAAGAAAGCTAATAATCAAAAAATATGGTACCAATATTATTACCATCATGTTATGATTTCTATAACAACTTTAAACAAAATGAGAAAGCTATGGTTAGTTGATTTTGAGTAGTGTGAATAATTTCCTCTCACTTTCTTGTTTTGTAGCGAAGAAATTACGTTCATCATAAGCTCATGAACTTATGATGAATGACGTTATGAGATAATCTCTATGTTCATGAACTTATGATGAATGCAAAATTTCTTCATTAATGCATTGCCTAAATTCACCAAGCTAATTATGGGGGGTAATTTGTTATTCTCTATACTATTTCCAATTGTTTAACATGATAGCAAGTTAAATGTAATTGGGGAGCTTATATGTTCCAAAAAGAAAAGGTGATATTTTACTAAATTCTAATATATGTAACAAAATTTCCAATTAACTCCGAGAAAGATTTATATGTTTAGAAAAAATATTCCACATACCCATTGTACTCTTATTTTTAGTGTAGTAAATTAATTACATAAATTTTTTCTTGTATGTAAATAAATTGTCTTCTCTTAATTGTCTCTCGTTGCACCATTCTAAATAGTATAGCGGATACATAAAATATTTTCTCATATGTTTAGCATTGATTTGACGTTTGTATTAATTTTTGAGAAAAATTAAGTGATTAAATACTAGTGCATTTCATAAAAATAATTTTGGGCCACTTAATTTGTTTACATAATTAAGTTCAACTGAATTTTTTTACTTGATTTGCTGATTCTTTTGAAATATTTGAAAGATAAATAATGTCTCTGATTATGTACTAAAACATGCATAGACCACAGGTTGTGATATATTCTTTTATTTTTTATAAATAATTCCACAAACATACCTGTTCACATATTCACACTCACACTAAACTAATATTGTTTAAAATTAATTATACTTATTTTTCAAAATTTTCCTACTAAAAAGTTAGTTTTTATTTTTGAATAAAAAATTCAGTATCTTAGAAGTATGTTATGAGTTGAATATAACCTGTGAAAGAGGATGTTACTTTATGCAATTTGAAATGTCAATATCTAAATTAAATTGAAAAATCAAATAGTTTTTAATTTATTCGAATTCTAAACCTTATCAATTCCAAACATCAATTTCAATTTTACCTAACCCAAAAAAAAAAAAAGGGCCTGAAGTTCAGTATGATTATAGAGAATTTTTGAGAAAAGACGATATCAACAAAGCATACCACGAGAATGCTAATGCTTCCTTGATGTGGTGGGAATGCTTCCTTGCAATATTAATTTTAAATTTTTATTGATTTTACAGTCCTCTTCGTATTTAAGATTTATCAAAATTTGTAATTGTTAAATGAAAGACATGTGTTGAAGCTATTCTTTGTCATTAAATTGCGTAGTACTTTCCTCATCCCAAAAAAAGTCTATTCTCAAAAAAAATTCTTGGGAAAATTTATTTATTTTTGAATCAAAATTTTAAAATATCCTTACTAATAATAATTATATATAATGACAATTAAAAAAATATAAATATAAATATAAAATTATACATTTAGTAATATATTAAATGTATTACATTTAGTAGCTAATAAAAAGTTACACTTAATTTAAGGTGGATTCTCTTTTTGAAATGGAGATAGTAATAATTTGCAAAAAATCCTTATTATGCGACAAAAATATAGCATTTCATGATTTATTACTTAAAAACAAGAAATTGAGAAAACAAAGGGTGGTAAAAAAAAACGAGGGTAAATCACATTATTAGTCATTCAACTTCAAGCCAAATTTTGCTTATGTTCTCAATGTTGAAAAAGTTGTAATTGAATCTCTCGACTTCAATAATTGACTCAATTAAGTCCAATTAACACCTCTTTTCAAAATTAACTCAATTTAGCCAATACACATCATTAGTCCTCCTGATTTTGCAACTAATCCACATTTTGAGGAACTAGAATTGAATCGCAAGGCGCAATTTTGGTTACGGTTCTTAGAATCGTTTTCCAGGATTTTGAATCATGAATCAAAACCGCTGGACCAATTCCAATTTGGTTCGGGATCGCACTGGAAGTTTGGTCACCCTTGTGGGAGGTGTAAGTTAGTCTACTATCAAGTATTGGGTTTGATTGCTGGTGGGCTTTCCAATCCTACAATTTCATTGGACTCTCTACACAGAGTTCATTAGACAAATGATGCATTCTTTAGTTATGTGTTACATTTAGAGTCATTTTGATGTTTATCAAATGATTAATATTATAATAATCTATTTAAAAACTATATCTATTAATGTCTCCCTGGTTTAATTGGACTAACTATGATAGAAAAGAATATTTTTTAAAACAATGTTTATCTTATTATTATTTTTTGAACTAAAACTTTTTGAATACAATACCTACTTTGTTAATCTAACACCTACTTTGTTGTCGGCATGCCATTAGGAACATTTGATATTTTTGAATTGTGATTCGTATACAAAAAGTTAATTTTTTTCTCACAACCAAATAAATTATTCAAACACCTGTTTATTTCAAATTTTAAAATTTAAAATTTTCTTCTCAAATTCTTCTCACATAGTTCTTAAAAAATTTCTTTCAAATACAAATTTTATTATTATTTCCAAAATATTTTTTCTTACAAAAAATTTCTACCAAAATTTTTAAACATTCCAATATAAAATTTCTCAAATAATCACCCTCCAAATATAGTCTTATTTTATGAGACTTTATCTCAATTTTGGTGTTAAAGTATCAACTATTCTATGACTATTTATTCCCCTTCCAAAACGCCCTACTATACTCCGTGAGCCTGTTTGAATAAAGTTGTTTACTAATTATGAATTTTCATTTTTTACAATATGGGTGTGATTTTTGTATGGTTAATTGTAGGGCACATGGTGGGGATTGATAGGAGTAGCATTGCGAACCTTGATCTTTACTTTTAGAACGGATGGGATAAAAGAGGTACTCTGTGTTTTAAAATTGTGGGATGAAGATTTTCGAAATTCAGAATTGGATAAGGATTAAATTCATTGATGTTTTATCGTTTTTAACTTTTAGTACTAGACTAAATAACAAGTTACTATGTAAATGTGTAACATTTTGCAATTTTACAATTTTGCAGGTTGAGAAATCTACAACTGGCTAGACGAGTTATACTTTGCGGGAATTCTTAAAATTTCATCCTTGCGAGATATTGGAAATTGAGAGAAAAAGACAATGAATAATTGTATTTTCTGAATATGTGTAATATAATTTAGTATAAGCATTCTATAAATATAATAATAGAATGTGTATATAAAGAAACTAAATATGATTTAATTATGACTAAATATTTCCTAACATATTTATAAGGAATATTTTGAATATATTCTAACATGACATATTTATAAAGGAATATTTTAAATATATTCTAACATCCCCTCAAACTCAAAGTGGGGAAGCAAACTTGAATTTGGAAACAAAATCAAGAAAGCGTCCAAAAGAGGTAGCGAGCTTTGGTGTAAGAAAGAATTACGAGTAGTGTCAAACTCATATTGAAGAGTCGAGATGCCAAACACGCTAATGGTCATAAAATAGTGACAGCTATAGTAATGGGTCATGCTAAATAACATACAAATAACTGATCCTAGAGAATATCTAATTTAGAAATAAGAATTGATAGAGTGTATAATTGCATATTTATTGGATCAATTCTCTTGTATTTTAATTGATTAAAATGCTTGTTTATAAGGATATTAATTATTTTTGTGATTAATGGTTAGATGAAGCATTTTTCCTAAAGAATGTAGCCTCACAAGACAAGTGGCACAAGAAAGCCTTGAATTAAGGCTTGAATTGAGGAAAAGCAAATCCTTGAATTAAGGCTTGAATTAAGGAAAAGAAAAGCCTTGAATTAAGGAAAAGCAAAGCCTTGAATTAAGGAAAAGAAAAGCCATGAATTAAGGAAAGCAAAGCCATGAATTAAGGAAAAGAAAAGCCATGAATTAAGGAAAGCAAAGCCTTGAATTAAGGAAAAGCACAACCAAATGTCTTGAATCCTTGCCTATAAATAGGCAAGGCTTGGAGACAATCAAGGCATCCCATTTTGTAGGCTTTCCTAGTTCAATAGAGAGGAAAATAAGGTTTGAAGATGAGAAGGAAGAGGAGGGAATGAATTTTCAACCACAATTCATCCTTTCATGGAGTGAGCTACGGCCGAAGAAGACAAGAGCCGCACGGGATCGACAAAAAGGGCAGTCATTTGATTTTCCTTGTATTTTCTTTTAATTATGTTTAGCTAAATTTTATTTTCCAATCAAGTTTAATTAAGGTTTGATTCCAACAATTGTGAGATTCCGGTAATTTTATCATTTCTTTTATTCTTGAGTATTTATATATTTTCTATGCTTCATTATATTATTGAATTGAATTGTTAGACAAGAGGCCTATTGTTTGATAGTTGAATTCAATATATAGTCATTTAGAATAATTAATCTTTTGTTGATTGTTCTAATTCAAGTGACAAATAACAACATCGAAAGGTAATCAACGCCTTAGATTGTATGTTATGAAAATATATAATCTAGCTTAAATAAACACGGTGTTTCCGGGTTTACTGGTTAGTAATTGGGTCTTTTTGAATCTTAATGCAATTAATAGACATAACTCATAGGACGGATCCGAAGGTTGTGTTTGTTAATTAGAGAAATAACTCATAGGACGGATCCGAAGGTTATCGAAAAAGTAAGAAAAGATTGGTTGTTAGAGGACGGATCTTCAACAACTATAACCAATTTATTCAAGATAAAAGAACCTATCTTTTGAATCAATGATCAATTTGAGGAATCAATACCGAAATTAATTCTTGATTGGAAGCTTCTCCTTATTAATTTTTCCTCATATTTTTAATTAGTTATTTAATTTGGTTAGTATTTTTAATTAAATCTTGTTTAGTTTCATAATACAAAACCCCCCTATTTTATTTTATTCAAGGAATAAATCTAACCAATCTCTGTGGATTCGACCCTTTCACTGCTATCTACAAAGCTTAGCCAGAGAAGGATTAATTTTGGTGGTTTCGACACCCATCAAGAATGAATAGATTGGCCGTTGTTGCATATGATGGAGTCATAAGTGGCGAACAATACCAAGATTAACATAATATCAGCAAACAGTAGATCAGCAAACAACAGATCGAAGTACAATTGACAAATACTTAGGCTTTGTTTGGACAAGCATTCTTATTTACAAAAGTTAGGCTACGTTTGGACAAGCTATTCCTATTTGCAAATAAGAAAATTCTCAAACAAAAACAAACTATCCAAACACATTTTTATTTCAAAATTTAGAATTCAAATTTTTCCACTCAAATTCCTCTCACATAATTTTAAAAAATTTTCTCTCTTATATTTTCCCTCCAAAAAACTTTTTCTATCAAAAAATACCCATCAAAATTTTCACACATTCTAATACAACTTTTTCCATTTGCAAATAGAAATGCCTTGTCCAAACGCACCTTAACTTTTCTCAAACAAAAATAAAACATCCAAATACATTTTTATTTTAAAATTTTAAATTCAAATTTTTCTCACATAATTTTTTAAAAAATTTGCTCTTATTTTTCCCTCCAAAATACTTTTTCTATCAAAAAATACCTACCAAAATTTTCACACATTCTAATACAATTTTTCTCAAATACATCACACTCCAAACGAAACTAAATTTGGGCAAATAACAGATCGAAGCACAATCGACGATAAATACTAAAATTGGGGCAAGTTGGGCGCAAAACAATATTAAACAAAATATATATATCACAAATTTGAGTCAAATAAGAGAATATTATTTTTTTAAAAAATAAAAAAAAAATATTGATAATTTGTTATGAGTGAAATCGATTTTCAAGAAATCAACTCTAAAAATCGACTTCAAATCCCAACTGGTTCCCACCACTTCTTCAATTCTGATGGTTTTTGACTAATTCCTCTTCTTTGGAGTTTCCCTCATCCGCTAGTACTACTCCCTCTGAATCAGCAGTCACCTTAGTTGCTTCTTTCCACTTTGGACGCCCTTTACCCCCTTTTGTTATTTTCCCTCCCTGGTAGGATTAGCTTCCTCAGAGTCCAGACCAAGCATGGGGATTTCTTTTGTTACTCTACTACTATCCGGCGCTCCTTTGTCACCATATATCACAATGTATTCACAAATAAAAATATTATAAATAATATACAAAATTAATTTACAGTTCGTTTTCCAAATTTTTTTTTTCCCTTTTCTATTTGGGGGGATTGGAGTGTAGAGTGGGGAGGATTGCAGTCCCGAGGGATTGGATTGCAGAGTGGGGAGGATTGCAACGAGGATAAAAAGTTTGTCTGAAGTAGCCATTCACATCGTCGACTTTGAAGTCGATAATGTGAATATCGGCTTCAAAGTCGATTTTGATATTATCAACTTTAAAATTAACTTTTTAAATATCGATTTTAATATTTTTGAAATACATTTAAATATTATAATATTTATTTAATTTGTATTAACATATGTAATATTTATGAAAAAACTCTCAAAATTTTAGAAGCCAATTGAATATGAAAGAAAGAAAGAAAGAAAGAAATGAAACTTCCAAATTTGGCCAAAACAAGAAAAGAGAGCCAAAATCGGCTGGCCTGCAGACAAACAAAGCAAAACAATACATAAAAAAATAATAAATAATAAATAAATAAATAAAGTGAGAATCTCGGCCACAAACTTCTAAGTACGCCAACCTTCAAGTGCTAGGCCACAAACTTCCAAGTACGGCCGAAAAACAAGTTTGGCCAAAATAAAAATCATTTTTTGTCGGAAAAACCCGTAGCTACGGGCCTACGGCCTTGGAAACCGAAGCATTGTGGCCTGCACAAAAACAAATAACGGACGGGTTTGGACGCACAATGCAAAACAATCGAGAGGAAGTGTGGATCAATTGTTTTACCGGCTCTGCCCAAAAAAAAAAAAAAAAAAAATTTTTATGAAGGTTGGCTGCAAACAAGCAAGAGAAAAATTGATTTGGCCGAAGATGCTTTGCCCAGAAGAAAAAAAAAAAAATTGATGAAGCTTGTCTCAGAAGAAAAAGACAAAATTGTCACAGAAAGTATTGATTTTTAGAACCAAGCTTAGCCGAAATCAAGATGCATGGAGACTGAATTTTTTTTTTTGGACGAAAACTTTGATACCATATTAGAAATTAAGAGAAAAAGAAAATGAATAGTTGCATTTTTTTAATATGTATATAATTCGGTACAAACGTTTTATAAATATAACAATAAAATATGTATATAAGAAAAATAAATATTATCTAATTTATAAAAAATATTTTGAATATATTTTAACACGAGAAAAGTGATTATTACTTCGCAAGCACTCGTTCCACCAACATATTGCTCACTTAAACCTACTGATTACTCCAAGAAGTATTATTCAAAGAAGTTAACAGATAAAACACAACATACACTAACAAATGATATAGTTTCATGAAAGGGGAAAAAAAATCCCATGGGTGAGACCATTTAAATCCCACCTTGGATGTCGCCAAGCTAGAAAATACGATATAACTAGAGATGGTAAAAGTAAATTTAATTTAAAATTGTAATTTAATTAATTAATTATTTCAATTGGTTAGATTGAATCAAATAGGTTATAGATCAATTAACTTTTAGCAATTTGGTAGAAGCCATCTTATTTCAAGTGTCTATGAAACTGATGGGCTTGCCCCAATAGCCACTCAATCATGGCAAAGGCTTACAATATGCCGATGATACGTTAATTTTCATACAACCTGAACTTGATGGTGTGCTGAATGTTAAGAGAATTCTTAAATGCTATGAGTTGCCGTTAGGCTTGAAGATTAACTTCAATAAAAGTAGTTTGATTGGTATTGGGGTAAATGTTGGTATATTGAATGAGTGGGCGACTAAGCTCTCTTGTAAGGTTGAAGCTCTTCCGGTTAAATATCTAGGTCTCCCTCTGGGGGCTAACTCGGCATCTCAAAATATCTGAAGGCCTATTTTAAATAAGATGAGATCAAAGCTTCCAGGTTGGAAAACAAAATATCTTTCAATAGGAGGTAGGGTAATCAAATCAGTCCTTTCGAGTTTGCCGATTTTTTTCATGACCGTATTCAAGATTCTTTGCGGCATCAAGAATGATATGGACAAATTAATATGGAGTTTTCTTTGGGGCAGTTCGGATCAAGGGTGCAAACTGCACTATGTGGACTGAAATACAGTTAATGCTCCCAAGTGGCTCGAGGTCTTGGCATGATTGACTTCCATTTAAAAAACTCAGCCCTGCTAACTAAATGGCTGTGGAGGTTTGGCAACGAGGTCAATTCATTATGGAGAAATTTTATGGTGGAAAAATACATGTTTGACAAGAGGCGTCTCCTCCCCTCTTTTAGCAATAGCAAGCTCGTCTCCAACTCATGGAAAGCAATCACGGCATCGTTTAACCCCTCTGACAAACTTTTCAATGTGGTATCTTCAGGGTTGAAGCCTTTGCTTAGGAAAAGGGATAATATTGTTTTTTGGCATGATGAATGGTTAGAAGGTATGACTCTAAAAGTGTGCTTCCCCCGAATCTTTGCTCTTTCTGTTAATAAGAATGGATATGTGACAGAGTATGAAACATGGAGAAATGGTCAATGGGAGTGGCAATTAGAGCTTAGAAGGAATGTTTTTAATTGGGAAAAGCAACAATGGGAGGAACTGATTTATATCCTGCAGGGCCAATTTCTTAACCAAAATGCACATGACTGAATCATTTGGAAAGGACTTCCAAATGGTATGTTTTCCACCTTCTCCTTCTATAAAACTGTGTTGATGGCTCAAAGGCAATGCTGAGTTATATGGAACTCAGTGTGGAAAGAATATGGGCCCCCCAAAGTAGAAGTCTTTGTATGGCAGCTTATTCATAAAAAACTGCCGGTTAGAACCTATTTACTGAGGAGAGGCATTATCAGGGCCGAGCTTGCTTTATGTCCTCTTTGTAATCATGAGCTTGAATCTGTACAGCATTTGTTCTTTAATTGCAGGAGCAGTTGGTTGGTATGGAATAGATGTTTGGAAACTTGGTCTATATCTTTGGTCTGCCCTGGAGGTCCATCCATATTTTTGAATAGTTGGCAGCAGGCTCTTCCAGATTACAAAGGGAGACAACTTTGGATTTTGTTGTTTTACGTCATAATTTGGTCAATCTGGCTATGCAGGAACCAGATCACTTTCAACAACAAGAGCTTTGATCTTACTTATTTAAAGGATTTGATTTTCATAAGATTCGCTACCTGGTTTAAGGCAAAGTGGCCTACTCCCTCAATGGTGGTCTCCGACATTTTCGCCAACCGAATAGTGCGACAGTGATGCAAGTGCATGGATGCAAGAAAGTAAGCAACCCTTGGACTGGGCCCAAACCTAGTACAATGAAGTTCAATGTAGATGGCTCAGCAATTGGGAAACCAAGTATGGCAGGGATTGGGGGTATTCTTAGGGATGATCTGAGTAGAACAAAAACTGTGTTTTCTAAACATGTTGGAATTCTTGAATCGAATCAGGCCAAGTTTTATGCTATTCGCGAGGCTTTATTGGTATTCTCTGAATCTACTTGGAAGTGCTCACATGTCCTTGAGATTGAGAGTGATTCCACTAATGCTATCAATTGGCTAAAGAACCTCGAGAAAGCCCCATGGCACCTCAAAAATGTATCCAACCACATTGAACTACTGAATGGGAGAATTAAGGAATGGGAGGGTCACCATGTTCCGAAGATAATGAATAGTGTTGCTGATAGATTAGCAAAATCGGAAGTGACCAGAATTCAAAACCTATTGCGATTATTGTGTAGGTAGATATATTACTAATCTAGTTTCTGTTTTATGTCTTCTATTTTCTTTTGTCAACCCATCATATTGCTACTAGCTAATGCAACCTGGTGGTGGTTTCCTATTTTATAATTGGAGACTTGAACCTCCTGTAACCAATTTCTAATAAAACTCAACGGCATTTTGCTTGTCAAAAAAAAAAAATCATGGCAAAGGCGAGTTAGGGCCAAAAGAATAGGGATTTGAACCCCTAATTTGTCATTCTCTCTCTTTTGTTATTTTTCTTTCTTGGTGGGTGAAGTATAAATAGGGACACCTGTGTAATGGAAATAGTTATAGGGATTTAAAAAAAAAAAGTGTCCACAAGAATTTATGATGAGTGAGGTATAAATAGGGACATTTGCATAATAAAAATAGTTATAATAGTATAGAGATTTCAAAAAAAAAAAGTGTCTACAATAATTTATGATGCAGTTATAACTAAGGGAAATTTGCATATATAGCAGCGTTGACCGTTGACTTTACATATATAGTACCCTCTTTTTTTTCCTTGCAAACATAGTACTTCAAGGCTGAACAAATACCAATATACCCTCATATTCTCTTCTGAAACATAAAGACACAGCACTTTATCTTCATCTTCATCTTTATCGATTCAACAAAATTTGCTCTCACATCCTATTATTTGCACTCCTTATTATTCTCACACCTCATTGGATCATCATCTTCAAACAAGAAGACCGCGACCGTGGAGAAAAAATCACAGTAGGGAGATATTAGTTGAAATTTGCACAAGTTGAATTGGGTTTGTGAACTTCAACGAAACTGGTCGAGCCCTAAGTCGAGTTTTAGGTCGAGCAAAATGTTAGGTCGAATACAAGATCGAATTTAAGGTCAAACAATAAGTTTGAGTAATAATTGGTTGAATATTAGATTGAGCTCAACCTAAACTCGACCTACTACTAGGTCGAGTTAAATTTTTTTAAAAAAAAAAGAAAAAATTTTGAATTTTTTTTTAAAAAAACAAGTTTTAGGGTCAAGCTCGACCCCATGTTCGACCTAAATTTTTTTTAAAAAAATTTAATTAAATTTTTTTTTAAAATTTAGGTCGAGTACATGGGGTCAAGCTTGACCCTACAACTTTTTTTTTTTTTTTAAATCAATTTTTTTCTTTTTTTTTTTTTAAATTTAACTCGACCTAATAGTAGGTCGAGTTTAGGTCGAGCTTAATCTAATATTCAGCCAATTACTACTCAGACTTATTGTTCGACCTTAAAATCGATCTTGTATTCGACTTAATGTTTTGCTCGACCTAAAACTCGACTTAGAGTTCGACCAGCTTCGTTGAAGTTCACAAACCCAGTTCAATTTGTGCAAATTTCAACTAATATCTCCCCGCTGTGATTTTTTCTCCACGGTCGCGGTCTTCTTGTTTGAAGATGATGATCCAATGGGGTGTGAGAATAATAAGAAATGCAAATAATGGAGTGTGAGAGCAAATTTTGTTGAATAGATAAAGATGAAGATGAAGATAAAGTGCTGTGTCTTTATGTTTCAGAAGAGAAGATGAGGGTATGTAGTATGTTGGTCTTTGTTCAGCCCTGAAGTGCTATGTTGGCAAGAAAAAAAAAGAGGGTGCTATATTTGCAAAGTTAACTATCAATGTTGCTATATATGCAAATTTCCCTATAACTAGGCATATCGCCAGTGAATTTGCCTTTGGTTAATTCAGACCGTAATCCAGGCTTTAGAAGTACAACACTTGATTCCATACCAGGCCCAAGTTCAATACTCCAACTATCAAAAAATTGTGGTGTTACAGATTGTCAGGATTGAGTTATCTTGAGCTCAGATAACTCAATCCTAGACAATGAATTCCAGAAGAGTTTCAGACGAAAAACTAGAAGAGAGAAAAAGAAAGGAGTTAGTAGAAACTCAGACAAGAAGAAGAAGAGAGAAAGCAGTAAGATCAAGATCAAGAAGAAGAGGGACTAGGGAGAAAAATGCAATCTATTCCAGCCTATTCTTCAATTACACTGCATCTCCTATTTATACTTGCTTTAACTAACTAATAACAGAAAAACTTCCTCAACCATCTGCAACTGCAAACTAAATTTTCAGGCTAACCACACTCATGCTAAAACGAGAACGTTTCTTTAATTTTTCAAGCCACGTCGTCTCCTTTAAATGCTTGACACAGATTTGCTTGCCTAAGATCCGAATTTGCCTTTGGTTATTTCAGACTCTAATCCAGGCGTTAGACACGCCAACTAATTCCAATATCAGGCCCAAGTTCAACAGATTCCACGTACCCAAAAAGAAATGGTATTACAGATTTGCTTGCCGAAAATCAGGCAGTTTAATTACCCTAACCATTTCATATGTCTAAAGGTGTGAAAAATTTTCCATTTTTTCAACTTAAAGCAAAACAGGGGATAATTGTTAACAAAATCATTAAGAAAATTATTTGCTTCAGTCTTAAAGTCATTATGGATTATATGAAATATGAAATATAAACTTTTTCACAGAAATAATTTGAGATCAACCATAAGATTAAGAGCTACCACTAAAACATCTCACATTCTCAAGTCATGTTTCTCATCTAAGGATTCAATAGAATCGAAACCCAATAGGAGATACAAGGGGATGATCCGCGAGCAAACATAACGAGCATTACCCGCGAGCAAACATAACGAGCATTACCCGCGAGCTTCCCTACCGCAGAAATGTTATGCCAAGGGGAGCTTTTGCTGAAGCTGAAGTTGAGAAGTAGTTCTAGAATGTGGGTTATGGTTCATTGGTGAATTTCAATATGATGTTCTTGTTTTGGGTGGTAAATACTCCCATCGGTGGAGGGATCAAATGAAATTTAACAAAGAAGAGTGCCCACCAGCTGTTTGGTGGTTTACCACAATAAAAGGAAGGGTGAGCTTGTTTCAACTTCAGTTCTGCATTTGACAAAGATGAGTTCAATAAAATCTTGCAATCTCTGGGAATCAAATGTGCAGATGATGATTGCAGCAAGTAATTCCAATGTGTAGTGAATAATTTTTTCTAGCCCAAATCTATTCAAATCTTAATATACCCAGAGTAGGAAGACAAAATGGAAACACCAGTGAAGGTCAGTGCCATAAATATATATGATTTCGCATGCCTATTGCCTCTCCAATGATTCTATAGTAGTGTGATCCGAAGTTTGGTTGTTTTACATGCATGAGCATTCCTCTAATTGGCAACTAATTCCCGAGCATTAATATAGAATAAGCTAAAAACAAAGTCTAAATAATATCTTATAATAGAAATCTTAAATATATATAACTCATGTTCATGGCAGGGGCTGGAAAATCCAGTGGAGAATGAAATCCCTTTGATGATCATCAGTTCACAGGAAAAATATCAGATTTTGCGAGCGAAAGAAACTCCTCCGGAAGCAAGAAAATTTCATCCTCTCTGATGCCAACCCATGCTTCTATTCCTTCCCCACATTTTGTGCCCATTAAGACTACCACGCCACTACCAGCTGGGGTACCAGCAGGGGTGACTAAAATAGGTTTGCCCCAACCAAAGTCCACTTCATACACTGGAAATCTGTTCCAGCTAGTGAAATAACAATCGCTCAGCATCACTTCCTCTTTCTGTAGTTCTTCTATTCCAGTACCATTCATGATACTTAAATAAGTCAGTGGATTACGTTGAACATTCTTGATCACAAAATCCTCATTGATTTTTCTTAACCCTGCACTCGTGAGCTGAACTAGATCATGATAATCTTTCTCTTCCTGACCCTCATCAAACATGAACGAAGCTGATGTAACAATTGTAAAGTTCCCAAAAGGAAACTCACAGTCAGAGGCTAAGCTGCTCATTCTGCTTCTCACATTCACAGCATGCCTCGCAATGAACATTGTTTTAGCAGCTTCATTTTTAGCTCGTGCCAGCTTGATGAGATGCTTCCATACAAAGGCCGTAACAACTTCCACCCGAGTAGGATCCTTCACCAATGGCGAGCCTGATGAGGAAGTCGCTAGTTGTTTCAGTTCTGCTATCTTTTCCTTGTCAAACAAAAGCCGCTTGCTCACGTTCTTTACTTTAACTACAGGTGCATCTGGATCAGGCTCAGCAGAACTTGGAAGCAAGCCAGCTTCCAGTGCAGGAAAAAGACGCCTTCCTAAGTCAAAATTAGGCTCCAAAAGAAGTGTACTAGTACTTTCTCCGCGGCTTGTGCTAGCCCACGAATTCATGAATTCCGCCAAACACATTACATCACCCACTGCGTGTGACAAGCATGCCCCAATGACATTGCTTCCACATTCAAACCAACTAACTTTAACTGCTAATAGTATTTCATTTCTTGGGTAAGCATCTAACAGTTTCTCACTATCCATCTCAAATGGGTGAAATGGCAGAAATTGATTTAATTTCGGTAAAGGGGCATGTTGGAGTGCTTGTGAGAAGGGAGCATGTACCTTAGCTTCCAAAAACAGAGCTCCAGAATCATCACAATCAACGGACAGATCCGGGTTCGCCTTTCCTGCTAAAGGGTAGAATTTAGTCAAACAATCCGACAAAGACTGCTTTAGATGCTGGCATCTTTCCGAAGGATCAACAGCTTTTGAGCCGGACTGGTTTTGATAAAAGAAAACAAAGGGGATGAAACAAGGCGGTGAAAGCTGATCTAGGAAAGATGGCTTGAGATCTTTACTCTTCAGCGGCGTTGGAACTGACGGTTTAATCAACTCCCTGGATACAATCTCCACTGCTGCCCCCATCTTGGTCACTGCTGCTACCCTTTTTCCGCCCTCAGTCTGATTAAATTTTTGCCCAAACACAGAGATGGGAGGGAGAGAAAAAGAGCTTGAGGGTGGTGACGGAAAAACAGAACTTGAGTATAGAATCTCTGCCGGGTGTAAAGAGCTGAGGGCATTGGGAAGTAGGAATAAATTTTGTGGCGGTGGTGGGTGGCGGAATCCGACTTGCGATTGGTATAATTCCTGTCGTAAGCACAAAAATGCATTGGCTCAGGAATTATTGCTCTGGTAATGTCCTTTAGTGAAGTGTACATAGTCGAATTGTTTTTCCTTAGGGTGTTAGAAAGTTACTTCTCAGGAAAAATAAATAAAACTGTCAAATAAACTTTTTATTTTATTTCAAAATTTAAATTTGAAATTAAAAATTTGCCAAAATTCTCTTCATATTAATTTTAAATTTTTTTGTTTAACACACTTCCTTTTTTCCTTTTAAAACGCTTTTACTTATGAAGAATTTTTACTAAAACTTTTACATTTTTCAATAAAAAGTTCTCAAAAATAGATTTTTTTTCCCTGTTTCAGTGTCAAAGAGTAATGGTTATTACCCATCACATTTTTTTTTCCCAAAAATCAATCTTATATACTATTATCAACAAAATAGTTGCATTGAGCTAATTGATGTAGCACATATCATAATAGTTTTGAACTTTAATAGATATTCAACAAAATAAACTCATTAGGTTTTTAGAGTTTAAAAATTGTAAAAAAAATAATTTTTTTCGACCTTCAATTTTTTTTTAAATTTGATAATTATTAGTATAATTAGATTCAAATTGTCTTAGAAAAATAGTTTTCATGTAAGATTTGACTATCAAGTTATGATTTGAAACTTGATTCTTTGGACGTATCAATTTAGTTATGAAATCAAACTCCATGGATAGCCTCTACTTGTATTGTAGTTTGGTAGGGAGCTAAATTTGTTTCAATTATTCATCTCTTTCTTTCAGCCTTTTTCAAATTAACTTCTATAGTTTCAAGAATTTGTTGAATTCCTTGTGCATCAATGTCACTACTCTCCTTTGCATTATTTATTATAACGGTTATATTATTATTGCCTATTCTAGCAAAACCGTCCATCAAAACCATTGTTTACCATTGGTCATTAACACATATTTTCAAAATACTTATATCTACCGCTTTAACAATAGGGGTATGGCTGGGTAATAGCGAATTTGACCACAATTAGTAAGTAAAATTATTTCGTTTACTTCTAAATTCTAAACAATTCGATTAGGGGTAGTACACAAATTTATCACTAATTGACCTTGCATCTTTCTGGACTACATACATTAACTATTCGGGGAAAAAAAAATCTTTCCAAGCTTAGGAAGTTCCATTTTCAAAAGTATAGGAGGCTAATCTAGCGATTATTTTATTGTTTTTTCTATATCCAAAATGAAAAATAATTTTTAAATATCAAAACAAGTGAAAAAATGTCCTAGACTATAGAGTCACTATTGTTGGTTGGGTCTTGGGTGACCGTGATTTATTCATTACAAAAAATATTATCAGTAATTTATTTTTTTTCATTCTTACTGATGAATAAGGAATGAGGGAAAATATGAGTGTCAATAACATGTGATGCTTGTTTCCAATAATGAATGAAGACACTTTGATTTTATTAATGACTAAAGGGAAAAAAAATAAGTGTCAATGACATTTTCATGCTTGCTTTCCATAGTGGACAAAGGCTTGATCACAATCACTTGTTAGAGGGAAGAAAAAGTAGCGTAATTTTTACCTCTCAAGATCACAATCAGTTTTGAAACATTCCTTTAATACCTTTGGTAATAGTAATTATGTATGGCTAAGGAAAGATAAAGTAAAATTATATATTTAATTATGTATTAAATATATTGTACTTAATAACTAAAAAAAAAATTATACTTAACTTAAAGTGTACTCTTTTTAGGGGTTGAAGAGAGTACGCAATTGATATTAATGTCCTTACTTTTTAATTGTTGGCCATATAAATTATCACTTATTAAACATATTTAAGGAATTTTGTTTAAAAATGATCTCTTTTTTTTTTGGGACAAATAAAAAAGTTTTAAGTGATTGATTTTTTGGATGGAAGAAACAATTAGATTAGTCATAATTTTTACCCAATTTGATTAGATTGCCATTGTCCCTGTCAAGGTTTGATGCTTAAAAGTTTGCCTCACCATTCCTTGAAATATAATTTTTCCGCCAGCCTAACTAATATTTCCTTCTAATTCAGTGTAGAAGCTTTAGCAACTACAACTTTTCCATCAACTGAAATAATATTTTCTTCTGTTTCTCTAGTAATTATTTATAGCTTTAGTCAAAAATAGAGAACCTATAAATAATTGAAAATTTTTATCCTTTTCCTAGTAAATTTGTTAGAACAAATCTCAATAGGAAAGATAACAAAGCACACAAACACATGTATTGAGAGATGGGGGCTTCTCAATACTATCGGTTCTACTTTACACTAGCTAGTGTTTGGTTACAAGGTATAAAGGTGAGGTATCACTATTATTATTATTATATTGGGAACTTATTTTTTAAAGATATATTGGGAAATTATTTAAATGTAATTAAAAGAAATCATGCACATATGAATACAGTCAAAAGTCATTTCATTACTTTTACCTAATTATAATTAACCTTAAAATTAGTTCAATCTCGCATTCCACTATCAAATTTTAAATAGATCGTGATTTTGGAGTCTATGAATTTGAGATCATACATGATGTAACATTAAATTTGTAATTTTTGAAAATGGTAAGTTTGTTTAAGGTGATAATTTAAAATTCTTGTAATTTGGGGAAAAAAATAGTTTGTTTAAGATTGTAATTTAAAATTCTAATTTGGGAACAAAAAAAAAATATTGTTTTTGGGCATGGACAATTTGTCATAAAAGTTTATCAACTGGAATTGGTTACTTAAATTAAAGAATCAACAATTAAATTGTCTTGCGTCAAACGAAAAACTATTTCAAAAAATATATTTAACAAAAAAAATTTAAGTAAAGAATAAAAATAAACTCCTATAGAAATATAATCTGATGTCAAAATTAGATACAAAAACATTATTTATGAAACTACCATGTGTAAATTTTCAATTTTATGTATTTTAAATTTCTGTTTCTCTACTTGTGGAGTGCTGCACAAATAGAATTACTACATAGCTTAGTAGTAATAACAAACTTTTTGAAAGAATCAAAAGTAAATTATTTCAAAATATTTTAAGGAATTGAAAAACTCAACTAAACTACTAAAGACATTTAATCACCATAGAAATAAAATGTATGGGAACTTTCTTAGAACAAATATATATCATAATCAAACTCATAACAATAACATTAAAGCTAAACATGTAGCTAATATAAGAAGATCAATTTAGTCTTTTTGTATTAAAAAAACTTGTGACCTGTGTTTTTTTTTAAGAGGGAGGGGGGCTTTGGGGGGAGTGGAAAATGTCAAATCTATATACATAGAGTTCCATTAAGATATTAAATTTGCTTTGAATTGTTAACAAAAAAAGGCTGTATGATGTTCAAATTGGACATAGAAAAAGTATAAAGTTGTGCCACAAACAAATAATATGACTAGGATGAGAGTAACATGAGAAGCAGGGCTTTTGTCAGTTTGCTCAACTACGCAATTGGTTCAGTGACATTGATATTCACCTAATGAACTTTTTCTCGAAACTACTTGAGTGGAATTTGCATAGTAATACTAATTAACTTTTCTTAGATTGTGATATTACAAACTAATTTGGACATACTATCAGCACCCTATTAAGTTTGTAGAAGGAAAAATCAACTATCAACAAATGTAAAAGTACTAAAAAACAACCATCAATTTATACTGAACAACCATAAAAGTAAATATATATAATATTTGATCATAAATATTGTATAAATATTAATACTTTTAAATTTGAATGAAATTTTCTTAATTTTAATTTTTGTTGCGATTTATCTTGTTTATCAATTTTTTAAAGCCTCATACTCAAACTTAAGTACTCAAAAAAATACACATGTTTGCTTAAACAAGTACTAGGAAGATTCTGAATATTTTAAAAAATAAAGACTTTTGAAGTGTAGCTTTGTTTAAAATGATTTTGATAATATAACCTAAATTTGTGCTAATATCGCCATATTAAAAGTTTGACCCATCATAAAGGATGTTGCTGGTTTCGACTAATTACGAGGTTCATTTAGTCATTTTATTAAACTTGGAGAAAAATAAATATTTCTTCCGTTCCAAAAAAGAGTTTACTTTTAACTTTTTTTTATCACAAAAAAAAATCTATTTTCAGAATGAAAATTTTATAATACTCTTATTATTAATAAGAATTGTATGATCATAATTAAAAATGAGAATAAAAATGTGAAATTAGACATTTAATAATGTATTAAAAGTGTGGTACCTAATAATTAAAAAAAAAATTGTATTCAACCCAAAATATACTCTTCTTTTGATATGGAGTATAATTTATCCATTTTCATTCCCAAATCTTCTCTTTTATGTGTTTATGCATTAGATATGAATTCAAGTTGAATTAATTTACAAAAAAAATATATAAAGTAAATAACCGAGCAACTTGAGCAAAACTTGAGCTCCTCGTAACTAGGGTTGACAAAAGCAAATTCAATTCATCTCACTATTTTGACTCATTGGATTGGGTCATATGTGCGAGTTGAATAATAATTTATAATTTTAAAAATTAAGTTAGGTTGAATCTATTGATGACTCTTAATAACTTAAAGTTATTAATTTAAAAATTAAAGAGGCAATTAACTGATAATTTGTCACCATCGAACTGCTATCGCCACCGAGGAGCGCTCAAGTAGCAAAATTCTTTTTTTTTTTTTACCTAAAACAATAGCATATTAACAAAATGGCACAATGTCCAAAATATATAGCAAAATTCTGAAATTTGGCCATAATTCAACCGGTTGGTGGGGGCAAGTGATAGTCCAACAGTAGTGTATTACCAATCGACCTCCTCTTTAATTATCTAAATTTATAACTTTCACCATTGGGTCAAATGAATTCAATCTAATTCAAATTTAACTTAACCCAAAACTAACACATGATTATGAGTTAAATTGAATCATAACTACTAAAATTACATTTTACTTGTAATCCACCCATTTGACCCCGGTACTCACAATGTTATAGTTAATTTGCACTAGGGTGGTAAACTAACTAGTATGTTCACTGAACAATTAATGAACAAATTCGGTTATGTTCAATTATGTTCATTTGTTAAGTTAAACGAACAATAAACGAACAAATTTCAGTGTTCGTTTAATAAACGAATACAAACACGAACAAACATATGTTTGGTTCGTTTATGTTCACGAATAAGTTCGTTTAGTGTTCATGAATAAATTCGTTTAATGTTCGTTTATAATATAATACAATATAATAATATTATTCGTTTATTATATACAAATATCTTTGTTGTGGTATTGTAGTAAGTATCACCTTCTCACCTAAGAGACCTAGGTTCGATTTCCCCTAATGTCAATGGTGATTATTTTGTTTAATTATTCATGAACACATTTGTTTAATCATTCGCAAATATCTTAACGAGTTGTTTGTGAACATATTTATTTAATGTGTTAATGAACATGTTTGTGAATATGTTAACGAACAATTATCGAACACTAATAAATGAGCATAAACGATCTCAAATACAAATATAAAAAGTTAAATGAATATGAGCCGATTTTGAATAACGTTAAAAATAAACGAACTAAAATAAAAACTTAATCGAACACGGTGTCTCAATCACAATGATAAATAATGTCAATTTGAAAGGAAATTTCTCTGTCAACGTGTCAAGTCGGTATGCTTATAAGACACATTAAAACAATATATGGCACCATCAATCAATTAACCGCAAAACAAGATTTTCGAAAAATTATTGACATAAACTTTCAAGATGCTGATGATGGTGAAATGTGTGGTAGCTGTTGAAGATGATGACAGGGATGAAAAGATGAATGATTTTTTTTTTTCCGAAACAATAGTGTATTAAAAAGAGGCACAATGGCCAATGTATATAACCTCAAGGGTTAATAAAGTTTCGTGGTGTCGCAACTGAGTACAGCGCTATAGCTCACGAAAACAAAAGCCCACACACGGGCAAGTACACCCGACAAAGCAGGAAAAGACCCACGAAGGGCAAAAGCACTCGACAAAGCGGGACAAGGCTGATTAGCAACCAAAAATACAAAAGCCCGGTTATATCGGGACACTATTACTATACAAAAGGGATGCTACTCATCTCAAGTGGCCCACCACTAATGGCCTTTGGTGACAAAAACTAGAACTAAATTTTTAACTATCACCTCATGTCTTGGCGTGGAATCTAACTTGCACATGGACAGTTCAACTATTCCTATATGTTAAAATAGCAGCACTTAAAAAAAAATCGAATTAATGTTCATAAACAGTAAAACACTGTTAATAAACAGTAACCGAATAAAACACTGTTCATGAACAGTAACCAAATTCGCACTGTAATCGCACGAAATTTCGCCCCACCGCTACAGTGATTTTGTGGGAGCAACAGCCTTCCCGCATTTCAAAATAAGTAGCCCTGATTGGATTCAAATTCTTTTAAAAGATGAATGATGTTAAAGGTAAGGAAGCGAATGATAAGGATGAATAGTTAAATTTCGTATTCATGTGACAACTGAATAATTGAAGGTGATATTTATTTGTTAGCTTTAGATCAATGCTAATAAGGTTAAGTTATCAGTTGACTATTGTACTATTTTTATGTGATTTACATTAATAAATTTTTTTTATCGTTTCAATAAAAACAAGAAAAAAAACTTTTAAAATATTAAAAGGGGGTGGATTGAGTACAATCATCGCAGGAGTTAGTAATAATTCATTACTAAATAATGCATTTCTTTTAGTGACTCTTTTCAGTGATTTGCCTTCTGAGCCATATGTTATTCGGAGTATCCGATTTCCAAAATCATCCCACGTGACAAAATTTAATTTATATAGTGTGGAGTGAATCACAAAGATTGATCATTATTTATTATAATTTATGTGGTCCAATCACAATCACTGTATATAGCGGTTATTATTTTTTTGGACAAATCATAGTGGTTTAAAAAAATTATATGCTTAGAATTATTTTATGTGGTTTGATTGCTATAATTAAAGAGTTAATTAATGTATGAGGTTTCTATCATAATCATCAAGGATAAATTAATTTATGTTAAGTTGTCTTTGTAGTTTAGCTCGGTCTTTGTTGGGAAGGGAATTGATTAACCCAAAGTTCTAAAATTTTTATAACTTGCTAAAAGCAAATAACGATCAGTTGTGCTTTATCCAGATTTGGATATTTTTATTCATATATCATTGTGTAAAGATTTAATTGATCCTCACATTAAAAATATAGCAACCTTCATGGTTCTCATATTGTACCAACCTATATGATACAACAGTTGTATATAATATTCTCATATTCAAAAAGACTAGAATTTTATACAAAAATGAAAAATTGAAAAGAATGTAAAGAAATTATGGAAAGCTAATCAGCCTAAGAGATTTTACAAAATTTAGGGAAGTGATCGCCATTAGTAGTCCTCTCCTTCACCATTGAAAATATACACTTCTTGATGTTAAAAGGAATATCAAAAGATTTTTACGCTATTTATGAATTCCAAGTCTTAATGCATTTTGATGAGATTTTTTTTTTTTCATATTCTATATTTTAAGGCTTGCTATAAGTGAAAATTAAGATGATACCCTTGAGTGAATTTTTTGAATATATAATCGGCTATATCTATTTTATTAGTATGAAGAAAGGAGTATAATTATTACAATATTTTAAAAATTGGAGATTAATTATATTCCATGGAAGAATTCATTCACGTTGCTTGTAAAGAATTTCTGTAGATTTAAACAACAGTATTTGATATTAGAACTTAAATAAAAAACAGGGAAAGCAGTGGGACAACCGAAATACAATCATGGATTCAGCTTCCTTTGGTTTTGTTTAGTTTTTTTCTTTTTGGTTCTTTGGAGTGGTTAAAGGTCATATTAATAAAGTTTGTGTCTTATGTCATCCTCAATTATTTATTTTTAAAGTGTACAAAAGATTGACATTTTTTGTTTTGTTTTGATCAATTATTGCATTTTTCTTCCCCACCAACATCAATCTTTCTTATTCATTTTTTATCTATAAAAAAACCCATAATAAAAAATTCCTGATTCTTTTCGTCCTGTTTTTATTTTAGCTTTCATGGCTACATTTTCTTTGGCTGGTGGAATATTGGAGCAAATGGCAATGGAAGGGAGTTGGTGACGACGGTACAGTCCAGATACATTATTAAGGAGGATCATCAATTTATTTATTTATTTTTTGTCTTTTATCTTTTGCTGGCAATTAAATTTGATAGGGAATCGACCAAAACGTCTAGTAGATGATAATTTAATCAAAATTTGGTTTGATAGGGAATCGACCAAAACAACAAGTAGATGATAATTTAATCAAAATGTGGTCACTAAATTTGCTAGGGAATATACCGACCAAAACATCAAGAAGTAGATGATAATTAAAAAAAAAAAATTGGTCACTAAATTTGTGGAGAAGTCTACTAAAGCAGCCAAGCAGCCTATAATAAGTGTGGGTGATAACCTAATTTGATCATACAAAGTTAAATTAGTGGGGGGGGGGGGGGGGGGGGGTTTGTATTAAATTAACTTATTAAGTGTTTTATTAATTTTCTTCTTTCAAACTAACGGGAGAAATATTTTTCTAACATTTTTTTGACAGGGATTGAAACAGCAAATTTATATTTAAATTACCTTCAAGAATAACAATTAGGAAAAATTGCTGTGGAGAATCGCGAATTTCATGCTAGGGCAAGGGACCACAAAGGATTTTTTGTGACATTTTTCTTAATTTATGTTAATATTTATAGCACTGAGATATATTTCCATCATTGTAAATTTTAATATTAAGGGTTCATTTTTTTTTGGGTTAGATTCTATTTATTTTAAATTTGAGGTGCAAAAAATTAGACAATCCTATAAAATCTTATTAAAATATAGAATTTATACAAAAATAGAAAGCTTAATATTAAAATTAATTAGGATAAAAACGGATACTAATAATATATATGTAGACGTTTGTGTATTGATATAAATTATAAAATCGATTTTAATTTTTTAAAATGTCTAATAGATACTGACACAGAAAAGTGTAACACAAGATTCAATATGTTAAAGGATAATAAAGTAAAGAGAAATATAGAAAAATTTTAGAATTAAAGCATTAATCTCATACACACCATTAAAAAGTTTTGCAAAGTAATTAAATGGGCGATTGTGGATATTGATCTTCCTCTTTCCAATTATGGCCTATATGACCGACGTTCCATGATCGTATTGTGGATACTGATCTTCCTCTTTCCAATTATGGCCTACATGACCGACGTTCCATTATCGTAAGGAAAGTGACTTAAAGATGAAAACACTATGCCATTTATGTCAAGTTGGGACCATTAGCATGTGGTGCAAGCTAAAAAGAGACAAAGACAAAAAAAAATAGAACCACAAAAGAATACGTGGAAGCAATGTCACACTCCACACTTCTACATAATTCACAAATGGACATCTAACTTTCTTTTCTTCTTTTATCACTTGATTTTTACAAGGACATTTTTCAAAGATTTTGATGTGGATCGTTCACCAAACCAACCAATTTTACAATCTTTTTAATTTTTAATACTCCTCCTGTCAAAAAATAAAAAAAGTTTACTTTTAATTTAATTCAAGTTTTTTAAAATTACAAAGTACAACATATTTAATGCACTATTAAGTATATTACTTTACATTTTTAATATAAAAATTTTATATTAAAAGTGAATTTTTTTTTAAGGGCAGGAGGAAATACTATAATTTCGTTACTTTTGTGCTGCATTTCTCATATACTCCTATTGAAAAAGCATTTAAGATGATGTAACTTGGCGCATTATTAAAAAAGAAGAAGAAGCTATTTTCTAGGTAGGTTAAAGGGGCAAAATTTAAGTAAAATTAAGTGTGTGTGAAAGCGTGCATCTCTTTCTATAAATATTCTATTTGTTTCTAAAAAATAATTTACTTTAATTTTTTTTCAGTTTCAAAAAAAGAGTCCTCTCTTTAGAGTAATTCTTATAACATATTTACAAATAATGATTATGCATATTTCATAATAAAAAAATAAGAATAAAAATATAAGATTTTACATTTAATGATACACTAAATGTGTTGTCATTAATACCAAAAAATTATATTTAATTCAAAATAGACCTTTACTAAAAATAGAGGGAGCAGATTTTAGTAACTGCACTTAATATATCTTTCCTCATGTAATTAGATCACTTTATATATATATATATATATATATATATATATTTATGAAATTTAAATTTAGAGAGTAAGAACTTGAAATGCCTCTTAGGGGCATGGAAATGGACATTCTTAAGATAAGATAGTTTATTTGTATAATAAAATATACACTTCCGTGCCGATAAGATTACGAATTTTAATATTTGGGCGCATTCTTTAGAGAATGTTTAGAGTTAGCAAATTTAGTGGTGGAAGAAATGAGAACTGGAAGAGATGAAATTAGTGCCAATCCTAGCTTAGAGAAACCTTCCACGCCTCTAATTTTCACTCACTATGATCTGACTTCCATCAAATCATAGGTAGTCAAGCCCAGCAATTATCATATTTAACAGGGAAAATTGCAAATATAGCACGTATACACTTGTATAGTTGAAGAATAGCACGCGTATAAACTTTCTTGCAAATATAACAAGTCAACGTTCTTTGACCGCGTGAAAAGACTTAAATGACCCATTCGTCTCTTTACTTAATAAGAGGAAACTCTCGCACGTCTGTTTATTTCATTCTCACTCTCTCATCATTCCACTTTTTCCGCATTCTTCATTGATTGAGAATTCTTACTAGGCAGTTGAATGACTTCATGGCATGGGCTCTTTCAAGATGACATCTTATGTGCCCAAACAATGACTTCATGAAAGGAAAATTCTTACTAGGCGGTTGAATTCCCCACCATCGCTTTGTGATTTGTAATTCAGGTTTTTTTTCTTTGCAAAATCTGGTCCTTCTCGATTTTTTTCTTGAACTTGGTGACGGGTTGGCTTTGTTTGCTCAAATTTTCCTTTCATGAAGTCATTGTTTGGGCACATAAGATGTCATCCTGAAAGGGCCCATGCCATGAAGTCATTCAACTGCCCAGTAAGAATTCTCAATCGATGAAAAATGCGGAAGAAGTTGGATGATGAGAGAGTGAGAATGAAACGAACAGATGCGCGAGAGTTTCCTCTTATTAAGTAAAGAGACGAATGGGTCATTTAAATCTTTTCACGTGGTCAAAGAGCATTGACTTGCTATATTTGCAAGGAAGTTTATACTTGTGCTATTCTTCAACTATACGGGTGTATACATGCTATATTTGCAATTTTCCCCATTTAACACAAGCAAAGATCAAAGGAACATAATACTCCTATCTCAAAAAGAATATTTGATTTTAAACTATATAATTAATTATGAATCAAAATGAACAACAAAACAGTAAATTAGTCATTAACTATATAAGTTTCCTTTTAATTGTGTGTCATATTAAATGCTAGTTAATAAAAATATTATATAAATTTCATTAAAAAATGAACCTATATTTTAAAATAAGGACAAAGATAGAAAAGAGGATAGAGGAAGTACTATTTTTATTCAAGATCATATTACCTCTCATGTTCTCGTACTGTTTTGATTGTGTTTGTATGATATTGATAACAAAAATTTACAGCGAATTCTCACTGCAGTTAAAATAGTATTCATGTTCTGAATTAGAATTAAATGATTAAAATGGTTATTGTTTAGTAAATTTTGTCAAGTAGATATTATGTTAGTCAGTAAAAATTTTTATTGTGCACAAATACTAATTGTGTTAATTATGTTCTTAGTTATAGTGACGTAGTAAATGATCTTAGTGGGAAGCAAATTACAACATAGACCATGAATTTGGAAACGGTTTTGGACCGGACGTATTCTACGAATTTTATTCGTAATTTTTTCGAACCATAGTATGGTACAAAGTCAGCTATAAATAGGTGCTCAAATCACTTTGAACTCACTCATTCCTCTTCCTCTCTTCCTCTCTTCCTCATAACATCCTCAGAAATGATGGGAATGGAAGCAACTTTCAAGTCAATAGCCCTCATTGGTTTCATTGGCCTTGCTGTCCACTGGTTCTATAGAGTGCTGGTTTGGGCATGGATAAAACCCAAAAGGCTCGAGAGAATCTTAAGAGAACAGGGTTTCAAAGGAAACGCCTACAGACTGTTCCTTGGAGACCAATATGAAAGTGAAAAATTGATCAACGAAGCATTGTCCAAGCCTATTGGGCTTGATGACGATGTCAGCAAACGCATCATACCCCACATCGTCAAGGCTGTGGAAAAACATGGTATGCCTTGCCAGTGAGTTGCATTTAGTTTAGTGTTAATGTAATTGGAGATATTTCTGATATGAGTGATGGGATTCGCTTCGCTTCTAACATCTGTTTGTGTTGAGAAAGAGTATTTGTTTATAAGTTGATGATACGCAGGGTGAAAATTTTTGGTAAAATTCTTGAGACGTAACATTATGTGGTAAAAACTGATGACTAACAATCACTATAAGCATTGGATACTCTTTTATCATGTGAACGCCAACTCAGTCATCGTGATAAAATTTATTAAAAATTCCATAAGATAGTGTATCTTTATTCGCACCAGTAATAATATATTATATTTTAATTAATAGCATGAATTAAAAAAAGTATTAAGTTTCATATTAACTGATACAATAATACTTAAAATGGTACCTATGTGGCGATAGTCCTACGGAATCTAAGATATTTTCCTGTATGAGTCAAATTCTATGTGAATTGATCAAGATGGTGTTGAAATAATTGCAGGGAAAAAGTCTTTTATGTGGGTAGGAAGGATTCCAAGGGTGTTTGCGACAGAACCAGAACATATTAGAGAAGTATTCACCAAGTACTACACGTTTCACAAGAACCACCATGATTATGATCCAATCGCCAAACTTCTACTGACTGGAATCGGCAGCTTAGAGGGGGAGACATGGAACGCACGCAGAAAAATCCTCAACCCTGCTTTCTATTACGAGAAGTTGAAGGTACATGACATTGATCATACTTATTAAGCACACAAACAAGTGCTTGCATGAAATCATGACTTACCTCTTCATGCAGTTTGCATATTATGCTTCCCATGAATCATCTTAATCCTTTTGTTTCTGCCTGGATTATAGCTTCTACCACCGGCATTTTACTTGTCCTGCCAAGAAATGGTAAAGCAATGGGAGGCTAAGATTCCAGATGGTGTTTCACAAGAGGTGGAAGTGTTGCATGATTTAGAAAACTTGACAGTAGATGTTATGTCAAGAACACTGTTCGGATGTGATTTTGATGAAGGGAGAAAAATCTTTAGGCTCTTGAATGACCTTACCGTTCTCACAATTGAAGTCATCCTCTCCGTTTACATTCCTGGCAGAAGGTAAACCAAATTACAGTATCTGATTTCTCAAACACACGAAACTTAAAAATTTTTAAGGCACTAAAAGAACAGATCAATGGATGATCATTCTCAAATATATCCAGCGTAAATCCAATTTTGGTGCTGCAGGTTTCTGCCTACTAAGAGGAACAGGAGGATGAGAGCATTAAACAAAGAAGCAAGAAGAAGGATAGGTGAAGTTATAGACCAAAAAGTGAAGTTACTGAAGGCAGGTGACCCTCATGCTGGTAACGACCTCATGGGTATGTTAGTGGAATCTGGATTGAGCAAAGAACAGATCACTGACGAGGTCAAGCTTATCTGGTTTGCTGGGGAGGAGACTACTTCCGGTTTGCTTACATGGACAATGATCCTTTTGAGTAGGAATCAGGATTGGCAGCAGCGTGCCAGAGACGAAGTTTTACAAACTTTTGGAGACAAAGAACCGGATTATGATGGTTTAAGCAAACTGAAAATTGTGAGTCTGACTAAGAACTACCATACTTTCAAGATCATTTATGTTCAGCCCTCCTGAATCAAAGAATTCATAATTTTGTACTGATTGCAAAATTCCTTGTTAACAGGTACCCATGATCTTGAATGAGGCTCTGAGGATGTATCCCCCAGTGCCTGAAACTACCAAATTGGCTATTGAGGATACTAAATTTGGAGACTATTTTATTCCTGCTGGTGTACAGGTCATGATGCCACAGTTGTTCCTCCACTACGATCGTGAAATATGGGGTGATGATGTGACCAAGTTCAATCCCGACAGATTTTCTGAGGGTGTTCTGAAGGCAACAGAAAGCCAACTGGGCTGCTACTTCCCATTCAGCTTGGGACCAAGGATGTGCATTGGAGTCAACTTCGCACTCCTGGAGGCAAAAATGGCAATGGCACTGGTTCTGCGTCGCTTTTCCTTCACTCTCTCTCCATCCTACAAGCACGCCCCGAAGTCTCTGTTCACAATCAAACCCCAGTATGGTGCTCACGTAATCATGCAGAAAATCTAGAATGCATCAGTGCTGTTCTAGCTCCCCTTTGCACTTCTGCTTGGATTGTGATGCTGCTCCTCTGCTGATATCTGTCATATTATCGTTCTGTTTTATTGCTCCTAAGCTTTGCGTCACTGTACTTTTTAGTACGTCTTTGTAGAATATTTATATCTATCTTTGTTGAATCTCTTCTATTGTTGGAGGTGAGTGTGATGTCTGCCTCCTTCATTGTACATTTGCTTTTCATTTAGAATAAAACCATGGGGGTCTATGTCAAACTCCTAGCATTTCAAGGTTGCTTCCGAGGGAGAAAAGATTGATGTGTGTATGTTATGTATATTTATATAAGAATGTATTAAAAATGCTTGTGTATGTAAAATATGTTTCTATATACTATGAATGCGTTTTATGAGTATTTTTTGTTTCTATAAATTGAACAAAGACAGCTTATATGCATAGTTCGTTGGATCGGGATTTTACATAGGATTGATTTAAGATAGTAAGATCAGATTGGTGGGATCGAATTGTAGGATCGTAAGATTTTATAAAAAATGACCAAAATAATTATAATTATTTATATTTTATCACCTATACTAATTTTTTTTCAAAAATAAATTGTGTACTTGTGCTAAATTGTAAAAAATAAACATTATAAAATATACGATGTATATGCGTTCTAAATTTTGCCCAAATCCTGCTTAACAACAAACATCCATCATTCAATCACTACAAGAAAAGTCGAAATTTCCAACGGAATCTTCCGACGGCATTAATCCGTCGGAAATTTCCGACGGAAAAAGCGAACTGCAAGGCAGCGGCAAAATCTCCGACGGATATCCGTCGGAAAAAATAATTCCGACCGACACCCACCGGAAATCCGTAGGAAATATTGGCGCCACCTGCGCCAATATATTCCGACGGATAATCCGTCGGAAGATCTTTAAAAAAAATTGTTTTTAAACTTTTCCGACGGACTATCCGTCGGAATATTTAACAAAATAATATAAAAAAAGAAAATTATATTTCCGACTGATATCCGTCGGAAATAGTTTGTAAAAAAATAAAAAAATAAAAAAAATTTCGACGGACATTCCGTCGGAATTTGGAAAGAAAAATATTTTAAAAAATGTAATTCCGACGGACCGATATTTTCCTACGGATGTCCGTCGAAAAATTTTAAATTCCGACGGAAATCCATCGGAACATTTGGAATTCTGACGGTGCCGACAGTTTCCGACGGATGTCCGTCGGAAAATTTTAAATTCCGACGATGCCGACATTTTCCGACGGATTTCAGTCCGAAATTTCGATAATATCAACCCGACTTTCGCAAGCATTCTCTTCTTCTTTGTTTTATTTTTTCTGCCACAAAGGAGATAGCTCTTCTTTGTGAGCTTCGCCGTTGATCAGCACAACATTTGAAAGGCCGAGTTTTTCATCGATCAGCTTTGCTCTCCCATCTATGGAGCTCAACATCTAAATCTAACAAAATCACTGTAAGAGCTTATCTCCTTCTCCATTATTTTCTTCTTCTTCTCCATTCAACCAAAATAACTCGTTTATTTTTCATTTTCATCCAAGGTTTTATTCTTCTAGATAAATAACTGTACGTAAAGAACACAAATCTGACATTTTAACAAGGTACGTAGTTTATTTTTTATTACTATAATATTTAATTTTATATGTGTAGATGGATTGTATTTGGTACCGTAGTTGTTTATATATCGTGGTAATGTTATATTAATTTTATGTCTTGACATAAATTATTCATTATATTAATGTTATATTTTTATTACTGTGATATTTATTTTTATATATGTGTAGATGGATTTCATTGAACACCGTAGTTGTTTATATATCGTGGTAATGTTATATTAATTTTATGTCTTGACATAAATTATGCATTATATGTATGTTATATTTTTATTACTGTGATATTTATTTTTATATATGTGTATATGGATTTCATTCGACACCGTAGTTGTTTATATATCATGGTCATGCTATATTATTTTCATGTCGTGACATAAATTATGCATTATATTAATGTTATATTTTTATTACTGGGATATTTATTTTTATATATGTGTAGATGGATTTCATTCGACACCGTAGTTGTTTATATATCGTGGTCATGCTATATTAATTTTATGTCGTGACATAAATTATGCTTTATATTAATGTTATATTTTTATTACTGTGATATTTATTTTTATATACGTGTAGATGGATTTCATTCGACACCGTAGTTGGATGTATAACAGAATTGGACCTAACAGAAGAGGTTTAACCGATGAATTTATTAGTGGGGTAAATGAATTCGTGCAACATGCTTGTACTTTTCTTAAATATCAGAATGAAGGAGTCATTCGGTGTCCCTGCAGAAAGTGTAAGTCTGGTAAAACATTTGGTCCAGAAGATGTGGTGGTTCATTTATATAAGAATGATTTTAAACCTAAATATTGGTGGTGGATTGACCATGGTGAGGTAGAGCCTCCGAATTTTGACTCTATATATGCTACATATCTGCATGAGCAGAGGAATATCGCAATAACAGATAATGCAGAAAGTAGTCGATATCATGATATGATAAGAGATGCAGCAAATTCTCATTTTATGGGTAGTGGTGAATGTGAATTTGTGTAAAATACTGAACAGCCTCCTAATGAAGAAGCTAAAAAATTTTATGATTTGTTAGAGGCTGCTAGTCGTCCGTTGTGGGAAAGTTCGACTCATTCTGAATTATCCACAGCTGTTAGACTAATGAGCATCAAGTCAGATTAGAACGTACCACACGATTGCATGAATGCCATGATTGAATTGATGAGAGAAGTTAACCCCCAACAAGAAATAGACATTCCAAAAAGTTATTATCATTCCAAAAAGTTGGTGTCTAAATTAGGAATATCTGCCCAGAAGATTGATTGTTGTCCAACTGGTTGTATGTTGTACTACAACGAGAACGATCACTTAGAGGAGTGTAAATTTTGTGAACACCCTCGTTATAAAAGTGAATCGACTAGCAAAGGAAAGAGAGTCCCACTTAAGTCGATGCATTACCTTCCTCTAATACTCAGGCTTAAGAGATTGTATGCCTCCATGAGTTCTGCACCACATATGAGGTGGCATTATGTGAATAGAAGGCCAGATGGTGTATTGTGTCATCCATCCGATGGGTTAGCATGGCGACATTTTGATGAAAAATATCCAGATTTTGCTGCGGAGCCACGGAATATCAGATTAGGTTTGTGTGCGGATGGTTTTACACCCTTTAGTATGTCATCTACTCCTTATTCATGTTGGCCAATTTTTGTGACTCCGTATAATCTTCCACCTGAGATGTGCATGACAACTTCATATCTATTTTTGAGTTGCGTCATTCCAGGCCCGCATAATCCAAAGAATTCAATTGATGTCTACTTGCAACCCTTAATGGATGAATTGAAATTGTTGTGGCATGTTGGAGTCTTGACATATGATATTTTCACAAAAGAAAATTTCAAAATGCGTGCTGCACTTATGTGGACAATTAATGATTTTCCTGCGTATGGAATGTTATCTGGGTGGAGTACAACTGGGAGATTGGCTTGTCCGATTTGCATAGAAGATACCAAAGCATTCTATTGAAAAGAAGGCAGGAAAAATTCGTGGTTTGATTGTCATCGGCGATGGTTAGAACCTGATCACACATTCAGGACGAATGTGTCCGGATTCATTAAAAATCGTGTTGAAGTTGATGATTCACATGAAGGTTGTGCAGGAAGAGATTTGGGATCGAATTTCATCTATTCCTAAGGTATATGAGGCAGGAAGTTTTAGACTTCACGGATATGGCATTCAGCATAACTAGACAAAACAAAGCATATTTTGGGAATTGCCCTACTGGAAAGATAACTTGCTTCGCCACAATTTAGATGTCATGCATATTGAGAAAAATTTCTTTGATAATTTGTTCAACACTGTTATGGATGTAAAGAACAAGAGCAAAGATAATTTGAAGGCAAGATTGGATCTGATGAAGCATTGTAGGCGGAGTGAATTGCACCTACAAAAACAGGCCAATGGCAAGTATTCCAAACCGAAGGCAAAATACACATTCACATTGGATGAAAGACGCAATATTTGTGAATGGATAAAGAATTTGAAGATGCCAGATGGGTATGCATCAAATTTGCGTAGGTGTGTCCAACTGAAAGAAGGAAAATTAACAGGGTTAAAATATCACGATTGTCATGTCTTAATGGAGAATTTGCTTCCCGTTGCATTCAATTCACTTCCTGAAAATATTTGGAAAGCAATAACAGAGATCAGTCAATTCTTCAAGCAATTATGTTCGAGCACTTTGCGGATACAGATTTAGACAGAATGCAAGATAATATCTCTGTTATACTGTGCAAGTTGGAGAAAATCTTTCCACCTGGCTTTTTTGATGTAATGGAGCATCTTCCTATTCACTTAGTAAAAGAAGCCAGACTTGGAAGGCCGGTTCAATATAGGTGGATGTATCCTTTTGAAAGGTAATTAAACTTATTTTTTCCTAATTACGTATATATAATTTTTTTTAGTTCCCTAACATGTTGTTTAACGAATTTCAATTGTAGGAACATTGGGAAGTGTAAACGGTCAGTGAAACAAAAGGCTAGAGTCGAGGGTTCGATTTGCGAAGCATACCTTGCTAGGGAAACTTCACATTTTTGTTCATTCTATTTTGAGAAGCATATCCCGAGTTTAAGAAACAGAGTGAATCGGCATGATGATGGAGGTCCTAGTACGAACCCTTCATCTTTGTCAATATTTGATCTTACGAGCAGAGCATCAGGAAAACCAACTATTCGGTGGTTAGACGATAATGAACTCTACGCTGCAAAACAGTGCGTTCTGCTTAATTGTGAGGAGATCCAACCAACTCTGAGGTACAGTATGTTGATTATGTTTCTTTTACCATTTTTCTTATGTAATCTAATCGCGACATTAATGATTGAAATATATTTCAGAGATTTCAGAAATTATTACGGGAATGAAGCTGTTTGTGAATATTTTAGTACATGGTTCAAAGATTATGTAAATGGTCATTAGCCTGCAAATATCTATTACGCAATAGATGTAAATTCATTGTAACTTGAATGTTGAAGTTTTTTTAAATTCAATCGCAGGTACAAAATGTTTCTAACGGAGTGACCAACCCAAATCTACATGCTCTATCATGGGGACCAAGTCGAAAGGTGAAATCATACCAGACATACTTTGTAAATGGATACAAATTTCACACAGCGACCTGGTCCGAAAAAAGAAAGACGATAAACAGTGGTGTATGGGTCAGAGGTGATGGCAGTGAAGCTGGCGAGGTCGACTATTACGGAGTTCTACAAGACATTGTGGAACTGGAATACTCATCAGGAGATCTCGTCAAAACAGTAACATTATTTTATTGTACCTGGTTCGACACACGGAGACCATCAGGAACAAAGGTACATCCACAATATAAATTAGTTGATGTGAGATATACAAGATAATACGGTACATTTGACCCATTTGTGATTGCACAAAATGCTAGACAAGTGTATTATGTTCCTTATCTTTTGAGACCTGACAAGTCTAAATGGTGGGCCGTGATTAACACAAAACCAGTGGGTAGGGTTGAAGTGGAGGATTCAATAGACATAGCATTCCAAACTGACACATCAAACGTGGAATACACTGTAGACGATGATTTAGAAGATAGTCTCCGAGATTTTCAGTGCAATAATGATTAAGATGTTGATGTAGAAATGAACAGGCATGAGGATGATGAGGATGATGAAGAAGAACACGTGAGCAATGATTCAGATGAAGAGACAGAATTTGTAGACAGCGAAGAAACGAGTCCCGAAGACGAATTCGAGGATATATATTCAGACTAAATAATAAGTTTTTTTACATAATTTTAGGATATATATGTTTTATTATTTTACTAATTGATTCTTATGCATAATATTTTGAATTTAAAAGAGGTTTTAAGAAATAGTGAGTGGACGAATGATTTAAATAACCTTAATATTTGAAAATAATTTAATTAACTAATTACAACGTAAAAAAATAATTATTTTTCATTTATGAAATATTTTAAAATTTGAATAAAATATTTTCATTTTTTTAATACATTTGAAACTTGATTAATTTCAATTTTTTGACGGAATTTAAATTTTTGACGGATATCTGTCAGAATATTAAAATAAAAAATAAAATTTAGAAGTATTCAAGGTTTAAATGGGATAAAAACTCTATTCCAGAGGATAAATAATAATTGCGAAAAAAAATAAAGAGAAAAAATTATTACTGTTTAATCTTGTGGAGACTGTATAAACGGACATGAAATGTGCATTCATGCAAAGTTCTCCTTCTCTTCATGTATATAACCAAAGCAACTCGCCCAGTTTTCCAATTGTCTAGTTAGGGGAAAAAGGGAAAAAGGGAAAAAGAGGGAGGGAGAGAGTTCCAGAATGGGTGATTTCTTGTTCTACCCGATTGCGTGGAAGAAATGATAGACAGAATCTGCTTGGAAGCGTGAGACCACCGGATGCAAGTGCTCGTGAAGGCTTGCGAAGTTGGGAGAAAGCGACCATAGATATAGTTTGCAGAATATATAACTCCAAGCAGCCCATTAGGACTAACCTCAGCCACTACATTAACTGGTTTGTCACTAATCCTCAAAGCCCAACACGGCTTTGAGGATATTTTGTTATTTATTTATTTAACATAATAAACCAATTAGAAGTATTCAAAGTTTGAATGGGCTAAAAACTCTTTCTTTTCAATAAAAGAGTATATATTTTTTAAAAATACTTAAATAAATAAGAAACATAGATAGATAAAAATATATCATTTTCAATATATATATTTTGAATAGTTAAAGAAATAAAAATTATGATAAAAAGGAGGTAAATAATATGAATAAAATTACTTAAAAAATTTAAGGATACATAAAAAATAAAATATTAAAACATTTCCGACAGAAAATCCGTCGGAAGTTCTTGCGAAAAATTAAAAAAATTTACAAATTTCCGACGAACAATCCGTCGGAATTTGAAAAAAATAAAAAAATATTTAAATTTCCGACGGATGTCCGTCGGAACTATTCAAAATAAAAATTTAAAAAATTTCCGACGAATAATTCGTCGAAAGTTCTTCCGAAAAGTAAAAAAATACTTTTTCCGACGGATATCCGTCGAAAATATTACACTACATAAAAAAAAAAAAACCCCCCTCTTTTCCTCCTCCCACCTATTTCCCCCTCCCCCCCAAATTTTTGCTTGCCTCTTTCCCCCCTCCTCTTTCCTCTTTCCTCTTTCCTGCACCTCCCGCCTCCCCCTTTTCCCCCAAATTTGTCTTCATTTCTTGTCTCTTCTGCCGCCAGCCCGATTCATTCTTTCACAGTCTAGTTGGCCGCTTTTCAATCTCCACTGCCTCTGTCCATCGCGGATTTACTCGGTTGTGGTCGGAACGTAGACGGAACCGTTCCTTGTGGCCGAAAGACGGAAATTTTCCACCGTCGCAGTTGTTTACATTTTAAGGGTACTCCTATTCTTTCTTTATTTCATTGATATATTCATTCTTTCTTGATTTGGTTTTTGGAATTAAAATTTGTGAATTAGTGATTGAACATTTGGTGGAATTTCAAATTTATTTGAAGAACTTGTCATACTTGTGGGGAGTCTGAATTCAATTGGTTCATTGTGCTGAATTATAGAAATGATTTGGTGTGTGTGTGTGTGTGTGTGTGTATAAGATCAGATTATATGGCCTCTTGGTTGATTAATGAATTTTAGATGATTGTGTTGAGATATGGCTCAAATTAGTGATCCATTAAACAATTCCTATATAATACACCTTCAAGTCAATCACTCTTTAGTGAAGATGACCAGGAGTTTAATCACATATTAATGACCTGGTTGCTTGGTGATATGCTCCATGATTTTATTGGCTCGAAACTAGTTTGCCGATTGATATACAATGTTTGGACCAACGACTGGGAATTTTTTTTGTAGTATTAGTGAACATGGGTATTTCGTTGGTAGAACTTTTTTATGGATTATCAACTTAACCTCCTGATTCTATTGATTGTTGTTTCTCTGCTTATGGAGTATGTTTCTGAACTTATGGAAGATGATTCTGAACTTGACAATAATGTAATGTTTCCTGAAATTAATTTTTGCAATATTTGGTAACCAAGCACTGGTATTTATTCAAGAAGCATTATTCTTTTAGGAGGTTCAATAGCATGAGTACTTCAAGTGCACAATATTCCTAAAATCACTGGATCACATCTCATCCCTTTCTCTGAAACACGATCTCCAATATATTTGATTGGCTATGTGCTTGAGTAGTGTGAGTAGTGTGGCAATTATTGAATAATCTGCCTTGACGGTTCAGTTTTAACTATCTTTCATTCTTCAGTAGGTTGAAAATTGCTTCCTAAAAGCATATTTACCCAATCTGCTTCCATTCTCAGAAGAATGTAAATTTTGGCTAAGCTTGGCATTAATGTCAATTTAGATAAGAGAGGCTGTAAGAGCTTCAAAGTCAGCAGAATCAGATCAATAAAAATGTGTTTGGTAGACTAGCCTGTAGCATCTTCTTCATTACCTTTGTCCATTTGCAAAAAGTGCTTTAATCCATTGATGGCTACATATGTACGATGTACCCTCCAATTCATGATAAGGGTTGTGCCAAAAATCTGATTTTTTTTCCTTTTTTTTTTTCTGTTTTTTTGGCTTAACAGTTTCTGTTTTTTTCTATTTTTGATATTGATCTTGGGCATGCTCATTGATTTGTGTTTTTTTCTATTCTTTTTTCAGCTAAAAGATTTCTTTTTTTTTTTTTTTTTTTTTTTTTTTTTTTTTCTGTTTTTGATATTGATCTTGGGCATGCTCATTGCGATTCTTTAGTTATATTTGGAGGGAGATTCATTATTATCTATTACTGTGCCCCATACCTGTGAACACTTAACAGCTTGCATGATTGATATTTTGTTGCACAAATGTCTATAGGGTCTTATAAGTGGATCAGCTGAACTCAGAGAACAAGCTGCATTAGGTCTTGGGGAATTAATAGAAGTTACAAGTGAACAAGTTTTAAAGGAATTTGTAATCTCAGTAACAGGGTATGTGCCATGACTTGTGAATTTATGTGGTGTTTACTTTCTTTGACTGTTTCAGAACACTTGATTTTGTGCAAGCACAAGGATGCAAATCTTGTATCAATATGGAGTTTGTGTACTCTTCTTATCATTCTGTATCAATGCAAATCTTGCATTGACTCTCACCTTTTTTAAAATGAGTACATCTAACCCAGCAGTTCTTAATGCTTAGAAACACAAGAAATTATAACTAAAACATAATCAAAGGCTGAAATCTAGATTAAAGCAATGTTGATGGATGTATATTGTCAAAGAGTTATCTTAAGTTGAAACTTTGCTTTCGAGGACATCAATGTTAAAATATTCCCCTAAATAAAATGGGTGACTTGGTCTTGGAACAGAGAAGCCAAGAAGAAAAAGCTTTCTTCTGAACACTCAAATTATGGTGTATGTTTGCGATCTTAGTTCAAAATGCAGTATTTTTAGCTCACAGCTCTGGGCTATAAATGCTGGAAATGTCATAATATTCCTTTGATCTAAGACTAGTTTGTGATTCTTATCATTGCGATGAACTGGTTTTTTGCAGGTTTAGAGTTTAAGTAATCTGATTATGGAATGTGTTTGAGTTTTCTATGTAGGCTAAACCTAGTGCGAGTCTTTCTGGAGCAATTAACTAATCTGTTTTGTTTTTTGGTTTGTTTTCTGATTTTTTCTGAATTGAAGTAGCATGCAACTAGTTGTCCTGGACTGAGATAGAATGCCACTTGCTTTAGGTTTTTGGTAGACTAAAGTACAAGGCGATTGAATTTTCTGGATTTCTCTGGTTTTTTCTGCACTGAATTAGTCTAAAGAATTGGATTATGTGTTTTTCTTGTTCATTTTCTGGTTGTTTTTGGACGGAAATTCTGATTTTCTTGAACTGAACTTTTTGGACCAAAAGTTTATGTTTTTTTTGAAGTTTCTGAAGTATTGTGATTGAGTCTTTGGTTTTTTTCTGATTTTTCCTGGACTGAAGTAAAATGTGACTAGTTTTGTTTTCTGCTCAGCCTCTGCATCAAAATTTAAATCCTTTTTGTTCCCATTGTTTAGTCATTGTCTCTTAGCACTCCTCCTTCTCGCCATGTATGTGTTTAATTCAAGTGGGCTCTTATTGTCAAGAGGTTTTTCTTCTGTTTTGAAGGTGGGTTTAGTCTGAACTGATTTTGATAGTATTAACATCCTGATGTTATGGTTCTGCAAATATAACCAGTATTTCCTGGACTACCACCTTGTCCTTTGCTCTGTCATGGAGGAATGCTTGTTAGGAACCTTAAGTCTATATTTGAGGGCTGCTTCTTACCGTGCACAAATGTAACAAAAGTTGGTGGTTTGGTCTTTACCTGAGTGACTGCACCCCTGAGCAATGCTTTTAGACATTGATATGCCAAATGTAGTTAATGCTTATATCTTTTCATCCTAAAAGTTACCATTGTTTTTAGGTGTTCCTTGAGTTGTTGAATTGCCATTGCAACGTCTTAAAATTTACCACTAGGGGAAGGCTTTAGAAAGAATTGTTATAAATTATGACTTATTGCCATGAAATTTTCAATTGAGTATATGTTGCGGATTTTACACGCAAGTGCACGTGATCGTTAACAAGTAATATAAAGTGAATATAAATTATCGATCCCACAAGGACTAATTGTTTATCAACTACTGAAATTTAGTTAATTCTACCTTTATTTGAATGATAAAAAGATATTTTATGAATAAACTAAATTAAAACTAAATTTAAAACTTGAATTAGAACTAAATTTAAAACTAATAAAAGCAAAGTAATGAGTCAAGTTGGCTAAAGCTCTAGGGTTTTCGATTTCACCATAACTAATCCATCCTAATATTCATCTATTTCTATAGTCTAATTTAATTTCCTGGTTGATAGTCGAGATTCCCTAATTTATTTACTAGTCCCTCCCGAGATCTAATAAAAATCCCCCTAATTGCTAATTCACTATATTCCTATCTGAATTACAACAATTATGAAGTCATTAATTTCTATGGATTCTCATATAGCGACTACACAAACCATGCAGGTATATTCCTATCCTACATGCAATTTATGGCATTTATCTCAATGAACTTCACACATAACTCCCCTTCCAGTTCGTTATGATTAACAAATCATCTAATTAGTGATCAAGTAATTAGAAGCATTAAGAACAGAGATAAATACTCAACCATAGAAAATAAATTAAAACTATATTAATAGAAAAATATTGAAGACTTCATAGTTAGGCTACATCGTAGCCCTAGAAAAATGAATTAGTTCATATTAAAATAAAAGAAAATCACCAACATCTTAAACATAATAAATACAAAAAATAAAAAAATAAAAGAGAAAGCTTTAAGTACAAGAGACGGGACAACTGCCCTCAATTGTTGCTTTCTTCCTTCGGTTTTCTCCAGCAAAAGCCCAAAGACTACTGCCCTCTCTTCGTTACTACTACTAAACTAAAACTAAAACTAAAAGAGAAGAAAAGAAAAGAAAACAAAGGACGTGAGAAAGAGGATGGCTGCTCTCTTAATTTTCTCCAGAAAAGAATGCTCAATGAATGGCCACAAACTCCTCTTTATATAGGTGCAGCTATGTCCTTTTTCCTTTGTTTTCCAATTGCCTCTTGGCTTGCTTTGTTTCCTTTTCCGAATTCTATTCCCAAATTCAGCTATATGTTGTTTCCAAATTCCTTTTGCAGCTCGGTTTCTTTCTTTCTTGCCCGAAGTGTAGCAGACTTTTGTTTCTTATTTGCGCTAAGCTTTCCTTTCTGCGGTTGTCTTCTACTTCCAATTTGCTGCAGCTTAATGCTAAGGAAGTCTCCTTTTGTTTTCCGTTGTGCAGCTTGTGTCTTTTTTCCCATATTCAGTTGCCGACTTCTTTTTTTTTTTCCTAATTCAACTCAGTTTTTTTTCTTTCCAAATTGCAGTCCAGCTCGGTTCTTGTCTACTTGTTGTTTTCAGTGTCTAGCTCCTTCTTTCCCTTGGCTGATTTTGTTTCCTACTTCAGCTCGGGTTTTTCTTCCAAATTGTGGCCGGCTTCATTCTTTAATTTCTGGTTTTCCATTGCGGCCTGCATGACTAGTTCCTTCTTGTTCAAGAAGTCTTCTTTCGTGCAGCTGTCAGTTGTTTATTGTAGCCGAAGGAGATTCTTTTCCTCTTTTGTTTGTGGGCTGAAGTGGACTTCTTCCTCCGCTGCTTCTTCAGGAAATAAAACAGTGAGGTGTGGCTGAGGGAAGCTTGAAGTTGCAGCTGTCCTTTGTTTATTTGCGGCTGAGCCAAGATGGCTGCTCTTCCTTCTATTTTGTCAAGAATGCGGCTGAGGCTTTTGTTCTTCTATAGCAAGAGTCTTTCTTTCCAATTTGTGCAGCCGCCAGAATTGAATGTAAACAGTACAGAGAAGGAATGCATGCAAATTGACTTTCTTTGGTTTTGACCCACATTTGTTTTGTCCTTTCTTGCTTCTTTGTTTGTTTGTGGCTTTAGAATTCTTCAGCTCCAAATTGCCTGGCTTCAACAATGGTCCGAAGACCATAGAAAGAAGGGTCCTTCAATAAATAATATAGTGAAATCAAAACAGAGACACCCATCAAGCAAACATTTTAAGCATCAATACTACCGCACAAAGAAACCTTGAAGCTTTTGCCAAAAAAAAATAATATTTTGCTTTATTTGTTAAATTTTTTCTACAAAGCTCCAATCTAGCCATCAATAATAAAAACACTTAATATTCATATAAATAAGCATTTTAATCACTTAAACACAAGGAAATTGACCTAATAAATATGCAATTATACATCTTATCAGTATATGCATGTTTTAAATTTTATGTAAACACAATACTAAATGCTTTAGATCTTCATGGGCTTCTCGCCATCTGCTAAGAGAGTTTCGTTCGTCACCGTATTTTCCATCACTAAAAGCGATTTTTCTTGTAGTAGTATGATTGGGTTTTGTATCCATTTTGGGATTGACTTTCACATTTTTGTGGTAAGAAATGGTAGTTTTGTATTTAATTTGTGTGGTTTGATTTTACTAACTTTTTGTTTCATCTTTAATTAGGATATTTGTATTAATTGCGTTTTAAAACGTATTTTTATATTTTTAAAACTTAGTTATTACAAAATATAAAATATATTAAAAATGTAAAAATCTATTGGAAAGTTCGGAAATAAGTTTCGAACTAACAATCTATACACACATTCTTTCTACTTTACTCTATTTATTCAAACTACGAAGGAATTTGTTCATAAAATGCTTGATCCCAAAAAGCAATAATAAGCCCAGCTAGTTTGTGAATAATCAATATTCAAGCTTATGTAAACAAATGGATAAGTTCAATTTATAGTAGTTAGGGCCTCTAGTAATTTCGCAAAAAGAATAATCATGCTTGAGATTTATATAATTCAACTATATTCATCTAAACCAAACATAAAATTTTAGAGAAAAAAAGTAATTATGGTGATAAATAAGATGGAATGCTTTCCTTAAAAAAATTGTACTGTTTGTCATTCTTGTCCTAATTATGTTTTGGTTGCAAAAGTCAGTAGTGGTTAATTTATATTTAAAAAAAGAAAAATCTTAACTTGCACTAATATTTCTTTAATGAGTAATTTTTTTTTCTTTTAAAAACTTAGCAAGAAAAGTTTTAATTCCTTTTAAAAGGAATTAAAATGGCACAAACTACTATAAAATTTAATTCCTTTGGGAGGGATTAATAAATAATAGTACGAAATGTGTTTGAGCTATTCTGCTGACAAAATACAAATTCTAATATCAATCACACCTTGTTATATTTTGTTAGATATTGTAGGATTTTAATTAAATGGATAAAAATCAGAGCAGAGGTAGCCGTGCTAGTCGCGGCAGAGGTCGTGCTAGTTCGCGCTCGTCGGAGCGTACACCATCGCGTCCCCTTCCGTCAGGGTTGACTTTCAGTCGTCCACTTTTAGCCGGCTCAGCACAGAGCACTGGAGATGGATCGGGTCCATCTTCATCACCACCGCGCATCACACATTCTGGAGAAGGATCTAGACTATCATCATCACCACCGCATTCGGAGCATCGTGATGATGGCAAAGCCGAGATCGAGCCTCCATTGGATCATGTACGGGAGGAGGATGGTGCAAGATATATCATACCAGACGAGACTTCTACCGGGTAAAATTTTTAGCATTTATTTTAAATAATACTTGTATTCAATTAAAATTTTAATATCGATTTCTTCTTTTGTTTATATTTTTAGATTCATTCCGAGTCATACTGCTGCGGGTGCAATTTACGATGCAATCAAAGCCACTTTGAAAAACCTTGGGTAGTATGGCGCGAAATTCCACTAGAGGTTCGCGATAGGATGTTTTCGGAGTTTAAGGTAATTTTTTACTGTTATATTATTATTTATATTGATTTATATAAATTATAAGTTATATAATTACTAATGTCGTCATTTATGTTTGTAGCGCAAGGTTTATTGGTTGCCAAGAAATGATGAAAACATCCGCTGAGCGTTCGAAGTACGAGGGGCAAAGCGCTTTGCGGATATTTTTCATCAAATCCGCCACAGAAAGACAAGACCGCAATGGATAGGCGACCACGTCTGGGAATGCCTTCAAAAACATTGGGCGTCTGAAGCATTCAAAAAAAGGCAAATTCAGGCAAAGGAGGCTCGTGCTTCAGAGAAAGGCGGGTCTCTCAATACTTGCGGCTCAATATCACTTGCTACACATGCAGCGAGAATTGTAAGAATATTTATATATTTTTTTGTTTCAATGTCATTTATGTATAATTTAATATGATTTGTTAATCTAATATTTATATAATATGTAGGAAAAAACTATGGGCAAAAGGCCATCAAAGATTGACCTTTTCTTAATTGGCCACAAGAAAAAAAATCCCGAGACTGGAGAGCGGGATCAGTGGGTTGATTCCCGTGCCGAGGCTACATATGTGAGTTTTTTAGTAAAAATACTTTTTTTTTAACAAAATCTATTTAGTTTATTAATAATAAAAAAAAATGTGTAATATATTTTTTTCCTTGATAGAACGCTTTTCAATCTCTTGCGACTGAAGAAAGACTCAATCAGACAGAAGCGACAGATGATAGTACTGCGCGGACGCAGAATCTCCCACGCAGTGATGAAGAATTATTTACTCAGGCTGCCGGTGGAGTCTACAAGGGTAGAGTTTATGGGATGGGGAATTAGCCTTCTACCAGTCGCTTTGTATATTCAGCATCACCTTCGATTGTTGTGTCGCAAGCTGAGTATGATCTGATGCGACATAGAGTGGCCGAACTGACTGAGACAGTCAATACTAAGCAACAACAAATGGAGGAGGTGATTCAGAGTCTACAGGCAAAGATAGAGAAAATGGAAAAGCGTAGAAAGAATAAAAGAAAAACGAGCAACAATGAAGATACTGACTCGAGCACGGATACGGACCAAGATTAGGATAGTATTACTTTTTGTCAAATTTATGTGTATAAAACAATTTTTAGTTTTATTTTAAAATGGAATTTATTTTTTTAAAACAAATTTTATTAAATTTCCGACGGAAATCCGTCGGAAATTATTTATTTCTTTTTAAAATTTTATTTAATTACCGACGGATATCCGTCGGAAAATATTTATTTATTAAAAAAACTTAAATAATTTCCGACGACAATCCGTCGGAAATTACTTATTTTTAAAAATTTTTTTATTAAAGTTCTGACGGAATTCCGTCAGAAATTATTTATTTCTTTTGAAAATTTTATTTAATTTCCAACGGACATGATAGAGTGTATAATTGCATATTTATTGGATCAATTCTCTTGTGTTTTAATTGATTAAAATGCTTGTTTATAAGGATATTAATTATTTTTGTGATTAATGGTTAGATGAAGCATTTTTCCTAAAGAATGTAGCCTCACAAGACAAGTGGCACAAGAAAGACACAATTGAGGCCACCAAATTCCACAACAAAATGTTGGCCATTAAGGAAAAGTAAAGCCTTGAATTAAGGAAAAGAAAAGCCTTGAATTAAGGAAAAGCAAAGCCTTGAATTAAGGAAAAGAAAAGCCTTGAATTAAGGAAAGCAAAGCCTTGAATTAAGGAAAAGAAAAGCCTTGAATTAAGGAAAGCAAAGCCTTGATTTAAGGAAAAGCACAACCAAATGTCTTGAATCCTTGCCTATAAATAGGCAAGGCTTGGAGACAATCAAGGCATCCCATTTTTAGGCTTTCCTAGTTCAATAGAGAGAAAAACAAGGTTTGGAGATGAGAAGGAAGAAGAAGGAATGAATTCTCAAGCCACAATTCATCCTTTCATGGAGTGAGCTACGGCGGAAAAAAGAAGGCATACGGATGGACAAAAGAGGCGATCATTTGATTTTATTGTATTTTCTTTTAATTATGTTTAGCTAAATTTTTATTTTCCAATCAAGTTTAATTAAGGTTTGATTCCAACAATTGTGAGGTTCCGGTAATTTTATTATTTCTTTTATTCTTGAGTATTTATATATTTTCTATGCTTCATTATATTATTGAATTGAATTGTTAGACAAGAGGCCTATTGTTTGATAGTTGAATACAATATATAGTCATTAGAATAATTAATCTTTTGTTGATTGTTCTAATTCAAGTGACAAATAACAACATCGAAAGGTAATCAACGCCTTAGATTGTATGTTATGAAAATATATAATCTAGCTTAAATAAACACGGCGTTTAGGGTTTCTTGGTTAGTAATTAGGTCTTTTTGAATCTTAATGCAATTAATAGACATAACTCATAGGGCCAGATCCGAAGGTTGTGTTTGTTAATTAGAGAAATAACTCATAGGACAGATCCGAAGGTTATCGAAAAAGTAAGAAAAGATTGGTTGTTAGAGGACGGATCTTCAACAACTATAACCAATTTATTCAAGATAAAAGAACCTATCTTTTGAATCAATGATCAATTCAAGGAATCAATACCGAAATTAATTCTTGATTGGAAACTTCTTCTTATTAATTTTTCCTCATATTTTTAGTTAGTTATTTAATTTGTTTAGTTGTCTTAATTAATTCTTGCTTAGTTTCATAATACAAAACCCCCCTCTTTATTTTATTTTGTTCAAGAAATAAATCTAACCAATCTCTGTGGATTCGACCCTCTCACTGCTATCTACAAAGCTTAGCCAGAGAAGGATTATTTTTGGTGGTTTCGACACCCATTCGGATATCCGTCAGAAAATATTTATTTATTAAAAAAACTTAAATAATTTCCGACGACAATCCGTCGGAAATTACTTATTTTTTAAAATTTTTTTATTAAAGTCCTGACGGAATTCCGTCGGAAATTATTTATTTCTTTTGAAAATTTTATTTAATTTCCGACGGATATCCGTCGGAAAATATTTATTTATTAAAAAAACTTAAATAATTTCCGACGACAATCCGTCGGAAATTACTTATTTTTTAAAATTTTTTTATTAAAGTCCTGACGGAATTCCGTCGGAAATTATTTATTTCTTTTGAAAATTTTATTTAATTTCCGACGGACATCCGTCGGAAATTATTTATTTTCCGACGGCAATCCGTCGGAAAAATATAATTTTTTTATTATCCGGCGGCCGTCGCAAAATCCGTCGGAAAAGTTCGATTTCCGACGGTGAACCGCCGGAATTTTTTTTTCCGACGACGGTTATTTAGACGGAATGGTTCCGACGGATTTCCGTCGAAAATCTTAAATTTTCCGACGGAAATGTGGATTTGCCGTCGGAAATGTTCCATCAGAAATTAACAATTTTCTTGTAGTGAATCATTCAACCACACTCTACACAAAATAGTAATAGCACCAAATAAATTATATAATGCATAGTAAATTATCAAAACATGAACAATTTCACATCCAAATAGACAATGTAAATAAATTCATCAAAATTTCAGCTAAACATTAAATTTAATAAAAAATTAAAGTACAACTCAAATTTAAGAATATGATTATTTTTACACAAACTACATGTCATCCTATATAAGCCCGAATGACTTTACAAAACTTACACTGCATTGTTTTTTTGGTTAGATCAATCTCAATTCAGTGTTCCAATGCACGATCTAGTCGAGCACTGGGGGAATTTTTTCTAACTTTTTCTTTTGGATTAGAAGACGACATTCTGAAATTGCAAAGTTAGGGAAAAAAGTTAGATTGGAGAATAAAGGTGAAAAATTCAAATTTGAGAGTAAATGGGAAATAATCCACAAAACATCTACATTTCTAACATTTTTAACAATTCTATACAGTCGAGCATCATATGGCTTCATATACTAGCAAACCACTCCAAAGTAATCCACAAAAAAACTAGAAAATGAACCAGAAAAACAAAAGCATCAATGTGGTCCTGAAAAAACTAGAAAATCAGTCTAGAAAAAAAAAAAAATAGAAGCATCAAACCAAATGGAAAAGGTTTCAGAAGAAACTAGAAAAAATAGGAGAAAACCAAGTTTCAATCCATCAAACAAGCTGAGAAAAAACCAGAAAAAATAGGTTCTACTTGTTTCGTGAAAAAAAAACAAAAAAAAAAGCACAAAATAATCCCAAATCAGCACAACAATTTCACGAGCAGAAAAAAAATTTTCAACTCATATGTGATCACAAAGATTCCTAAAAATTAGTAACAACAAAATAGAACACTAAAATGCCAAAACAATGATTTGTTTTGGGGATATGTGGATTTACCATCAGTCGAAATTTACACAATGCTAACTACAAAATCCAAATAATTACTAACAAAAAATTCCTAAAAATTACAAAGCAGAAAAAATAGAACATGAGAAAAAAAAAAGAAAAAAAAAAGAGAACCTTGCTGAGGATGAAGCTGCAACGGAGCACCTTAGATGGAGGAGGAAGCCTGCGGGTGTCAATAGCACTGCAGGTGGTTTGGCTTGATCACCGGCTATGAGCAGTTACTCGACTGGTGCTGGGCAGAGCTTCAGCTTTGACAGCCAGCTTGGTGCTTCTGGCAGTGAGAGGATTCAGCGGGGAGAGGAGATTGGGTAGCTTGGGTTGATGAAAGGGATCAGGGAGCTTGGGCTCGTCGATTGTGCTAGGCAGCGGCAGCGGACAGAAATGAAGTTAGGAGCTTCGGCTTTGTGGCAATGAGGTGGTGACGGAGGGAGCTCGACTGTGATTGGGTAGTGAGAGCACTCGGTGGGAAGGAAGATCAACAGCGTTTGGCAGTGAGACTGAGACCACTTGATAAAGAAATTATTGGTGATCTTCTGTGTTCAAGACTTCAAGTTCGAGGCTTCAAGCTGCTTTGTTTTTTATGTATGAAAACAAAACAATGTCGTTAAGGTTAAATTTGCTGCCGTTTTGTGTTTTTCCCTGGGATCATATGATTCTAACGATCCTACCACTGATTCTACAGACTAAACAATTCTGTGCGGTTCAAGATTAATTTTCTGTTCATGTTTATATGTGCTTTCAATAAACAGGTTACTACAAAAGTTAGATGCCGTCTAATTAGGGGGAATGTGAGGGAGGGAATGGGAATAAAAGTATTCCATGCCTCCGGTTGGATGAACAGTAAACTTTGATTACCCCATATAGGAGTATCCTCATATCCCCCAAGATTGGGGGGTATGGAAGCTATTAAATAAAAAAAAAAAATTTCTTTCTCCTTCACATGATTAATAATGATTTTAATTAATAATTAATTAGTTTAATATTATAATAAATAATTAACTAATACTAACGAATTAATTAATATTAATTATTATAATTAATATAAATTAATTTATAATTAACTTATTATTATTAATTAATAATAAATAAATTAATTAAGATTAATTTAATTAATCATTCATTTACTTAATATTGTAATTAATAATTAATTAATCTCATTCATTAATATTAATTATTATAATTAAAAAATTAATTTATAATATTAATTAATTTATAATTATTAATTACTTAAGATTAATTTAATCAATAATATTTTTATTAATAATTAATTAATTTAATATTATAATGAATAATTAACTAATAATGACTAATTAATTAATACTAATTATTACAATTAATTTATAATTATAATTGGTAGTTATAATCATTCTCCAACAGAAACCAACCAGTATAATTATAATGAAAAAACTCACTATCATTCCCTATTATTATCATTTTCATTACCTTTCTCATTCCCTTAAACGAGCCAACCACCCCCTAAGATCATGCTATGAAAGATCTGTTTTGTTTGTAATGTATATGTTTTGTTTAGAAAGATCAAGCTATGAATACTTATTCTCTGGATTGCTATTCCAACTTGGATCTTTAATGTGTAATGACTTTGAATTACTCATGGATGAGTTGAAAGAAGGGAAGAAATGGAGAGCAAGATACTAGGTACATAGATTTAGTGCATGCTTGAGGACAAGCATGGTTTAGGTGCGGGGGATTTGATAGAGCTTAATTTACATATATCTTTTGTTAATAATTTCCATGATATTTGGTTAATTTTATGATAAATTTAATGGATTTGGTTATTTTTTGAGTTGTAGATGTTGAAAGTAGAGGTTTGAATAAAAAGGGTTTAAAAGAAGTAAATTGGAGCAAAACCAGAAGACTTCGGGTTACTAGGCATGACCACTCTTAAGGCAATGAAATCTGAGTGAAATTTTCATTAAAAAAAGAAAACCAAACTTTCAACTCACAACTTGGACTATAAAAGGCAAACCCTAGAAGACCCAAAGGATAGAACAAAACACAAGATAGGAGCCGCAAAAGGGAGAAAGAAAATAGCTGTAAAAGAGAGAAAACCAGCCGCACAAGAAACACAAAAAAACCAGCCAAGAAAGGGAGAGAAAAATACAGCCGCCACACACAATTCTTCTCTTTCTCTTTTCACTCTCTTTTTTCTCTTTTTTACTTTATTTTCTCATATATTATGTCTAGGAACTAAATCTCTATTCTAGTTAAAGGATAATTGAAGGTTGGTTCTACAACAATTGTAAGACTTATTGTTTTTAATGTTCTTATAAATTTATGGGTATTTATTTATTTCCTACAATTTATTATTTATAATTGTACTGTTGAATTTGATAATTAGCGCTATTATTTGATTGACAATATAATCTACTACTAATTAGGACGTCAATATTTAATTGTTTTAGTGAAGTAGCAACTGGCATAATTATTGCTTGGTAAGTGATTTAATTGTGTCAAGGGATAAACAATCCAATTGAAACAACCACGGTGTGAATTATTTGGTTATAATTGGGTTTCTCTAATTTTTAATGTTGTGGGTAAATTGAATTCTATGGTGATACTTAGGTTATTTACCGACAAGAGAAGTAATTAATGAGGGTCTCTTAATTACCAACAAAATAAGGAGAAATTAGTTGTTTGGTGGTACTAAGTGACTATAACCAATTTATTTGTGAATTTATGAGATTAATTTTGTGTCAATGACCAATTAAATGAACCAGTTCTAAAATTATCTTTTGACTAGAGTTTGTTAATTATTAAATTTTACCACTTTAAATTTGGCGTTAATTATTATGGGGTAAATTACATCTACTACCCATGTAGTTTGTGAAAATTACCAATCAAACCCCCAGATTTGATTTATTATCAATACCCCCTTAAATTTGATAAATTCATAACATTTAGCCTCTTTAAGTGGGTATTGGTAGTTTTACCAAAATTTGGGGTTCGATTGGTAATTTACCCAAACCTTGAGGGTGGTAAATGTAATTTACCTATTATTATATTTAGTCTTAATTTGTTATTTTGCAATTTTCATTGTTAGTATTGTCCAAAGACAGCTCCTAATTATTTTGTTGAGAGGTAAATCCACCATTCCCTATGGATACAACTCGACTCCCGCTACACTACGAAAGATTTGAGAGTTGAAATTATTTTTTGGTGGTTTAACGACACGCCAAAATTTTGGTGCCGTTGTTTGGGAATTGGTGTCATTTGTGATTTATTTCTCTTTTATTTCTTTTCTCTTTAATTTTAATCTCTTTTCATTTGTATTGGTTTATGTCTTGTTCTTCTTGTACAGGCCAACTTCAGTACAACCTAGAGATCAAAAAGATTGCCAAGCAATTACGAAAGGAAGCTAGAGAACGAGCTCGTCAAACATCTTCTCCAGGTTTCAATTTAACAACTGATTTGGCAAAGACCTCAAGAGATTATGAGAAAGAGACAAGTAAAGAAGAAGAACTAGTGGCTGTGCAAAGGACTTTGTAGGAGTTAGCAGCTCTCGACGTGACACAACAGTCACTAGCTATCCAATATCCTAACCTTGAGGTAGCATTTGAACTAAAATCAATTGATACATTTACTTCCAATTTTTCGTGGCCTTGCAAGTGAGGACCCCCACAAAGATCTGCAGGAATTTCACATGGTATGCTCCACCATGAAACCACAAGGGGTATCTAAAGAGCAGATTAAGTTAAGGGCTTTTCCATTTTCTTTGGCAGACAATGCCAAAGATTGGTTATATTATCTGCTCTCTAGCTCAATCACCATATGGGATGAGATGAATCGGCAATTTCTAGAGAAATTTTTCCTTGCTTCGAGAGTTGCAAATATCATAAAGGACATTTGTGGAATTCGTCAAACTCATGGCGAAACTCTTTATGAGTACTAGGAGAGGTTTAAATAATTGTGAGTGAGTTGTCCTCAACACCAAATCCTCAAGCAGTTGCTTATACAATATTTCTATGAAGGTCTTTCTATTATGGACCGGAATATGATTGATGCTGCAAGTGGAGGTGCTCTAGTGAACAAGTTCCTGCTAAAGCAAGAAATCTAATATCAAATATGGAAATGCACAACAATTTGGGAATCAACAAGATAATCTCCCAATGAGAGTAAACGAGGTGAGCACTTCTTGTTTTGATAGAAAACTTAAGGTTAAAAGTTGGTTTCAGTCCAAAATCAACAAGTCAAAGCTTGTGGAATATGTGTTGTTCCTGGGCATGCAACCGATTTATGCCCAACTCTTCAAAAAGACACAAGTGAATTTGTGAATGCTACTGGGGGATTTCTAGGACCACCCAAAAGAGATATGATCCTTATTCAAACATGTACAATTCAGGGTGGAGGGATCACCCAAACTTGAGTTATGCATTCAAGTCATTTGGGTTTCAACAACTGTATCAAGTGAGACAACCATCACAACCACAACCATCAACATCCAATCAAGGTGCGTTTCTTGAGGATAATTTGAAAACCTTGTTTAATTCGGTGATATATCTTCCACAGGAATTTCAAAGATCGTAACAAGAAATGAAGGCAAGTATTTGGAATTTGAAATCTCAAATATCTCAAATTACAACGTCCTCAAATAATGTTGAAGGAAATAAAGGGAAGCTCCTAGCATAGGTTGTAATTAAGCCACGGGAGAATGCTAATGCCATGACTCTTAGAAGTGGAAAAGAAGTGCAAAATACATCACCGGAAGTGGATGTTGAAGCTAAAGAGAAACAAGAGGAAGAGAACATTCAAAAGTTCCAACCACCAATCAAAGAGGTAAATAGTAAAATTCATGAACCTAATCCAAAATTAAAATTGCTCCTCTTTTTCCTGGCAGGCTAGCAAGGTCAAAGAAAGAAGGCATTGAGGAAGAGATCCTAGATACGTTTTGAAGGGTAGAGATCAATATCCCATTGATTCATGCAATTAAGCAAATACTAAGTATGTCAAATTTCTAAAAAGGTTGTGCACCAACCGGAATAAATTGAAGACTGGTGAGAAAATAAGAGTTGGTAAGAATGTTTTAATAGTTTTTCAAAGAAAATTACCTCAAAAGAGCAAAGATTCAGGTATGTTCACTATACCTTGCATAATAGGCAATCATACGATAGAAAAAGGTATGCTTGATCTAAGTGCATCCATAAACGTTATGCCTTTGTTAGTTTTAGATCTCTTAATTTAGGACCTTTAAAAGAAACAAGGGTGATAATTCATTTAGCTAAAGGTGTTGTTGAAGATGTCTTAATTAGGGTAAATGAATTTATTTTCCATGCTGATTTTTTCATTGTTGACATGGATGATGATTATTCTACAAATTCTGGTATTATTTTATTGGGTCGACCATTCATGAGCACTGCACGAACCGAGATAGATGTTCATAAGGGTACATTGTCTCTTGAGTTTGATGGTGAAATATCTACTTTTAACATTAGGGAAACCATGAAATAACCAATGGATACTAAGTCTGTTTGTCATATTGGACTTATTGACCATATTGTGCAAACTGATTTTGAACAGAATTTTGTGGAAGATGAATTAGATTTTGTGTCGCGACGTTGGAGAGTAGTGAGGAGATTCAAGAAGCAATCATGTCATTGCACTCACTACCAGAAGTCCCTAACAGGTTTGAAAATTCACTTTTACTATTTCCAATTTCTAATGAGAGAATTCTCCCTACTGTTGAGCAGGCTCCAAAGTTAGAATTGAAGACTCTACCCAAACATTTGAAGTATGTGTATTTGGGAGCAAATGAGACTTTGCTAGTGATAATTGCAAAAGACTTAATCTAGGTCCAAGAAGAAAGGCTCTTGCGAGTTTTAAGAGAGTTTAAAAGAGCCATTGGATGAACCTTGGTGGACATAAAAGGAATTAGTCCTTCAATTTGCATGTATCGCATATTGTTAGAGCCTGATACCAAGCCTATAAGGGAAATGCAACGTAAACTCAATCCAGCCTTGAAGGAAGTCGTCAAGAAAGAAATTCTCAAGTTGCTAGAATTGGGCATCATCTACCCAATTTCTGATAGCCGATGGGTTAGCCCGGTGCATGTAGTTCCCAAGAAGTCGGGAATTACACTCGTTTAAAATGAGAAAAATGAGCTGGTGCCCATGAGACTTCAAAATGGATAGAGGATGTGTATTGATTTTAGGAAGTTGAATTCAGCCACAAGGAAAGATCATTTCCCACTTCCTTTCATTGACGAGATGTTAGAGAGATTGACAGGTAAAGTTTTCTTTTGTTTCTTGGATGGTTATTGTTGGTCGATTTTACACGCAAGTGCACGTGATCGTTAACAAGTAATATAAAGTGAATATAAATTTATCGTTCCCACAAGGACTAATTGTTTATCAACTACCGAAATTTAGTTAATTCTACCTTTATTTGAATGATAAAGAGATATTTTATGAATAAACTAAATTTAAACTAAATTTAAAACTTGAATAAAAAATAAATTGAAAACAAAGCAAAGCAAAGTAAAGAATTAAATTGGCTAAAGCTCTAGGGTTTTCGATTTCACCATAACTATTCCATCTTAATATTCATCTATTTCTATAATCTAATTTAATTTCCTGGTTGATAGTCGAGATTCCCTAATTTATTTACTAGTCCCTACCGAGATCTAATAAAAATCCTTCTAATTGCTAATTCACTATATTCCTATGTGAATTACAACAATTATGAAGTCATTAATTTCTATGGATTCTCATATAGCAACTACACAAACCATGTAGGTATATTCCTATCCTACATGCAATTTATGGCATTTATCTCAATGAACTTGACACATAACTCCTCTTCCAATTCGTTATGATTAACAAATCATCTAATTAGTGATCAAGTAATTAGAAGCATTAAGCACAAAGATAAATACTCAACCATAGAAATTTAAATCAAATTATATTAATAGAAAAAATATTAAGACTTCATAGTTAGGCTACATCGAAACCCTAGAAAAAGAATTTAGTTCATTTTAATATAAAAGAACAACACCAATTTCTTAAACATAATTGCAAAAAGAAAGAAAATTAAAAAAAAAATAAAATAAAAATAAATTCCAACAAAACCCGTAGGTGGTAGCCACTCCCCTCTTTGTTCTTTGACTTTTGTCTTCTCCACCCGTAAACTTCCAAAGAGAAGTTTTAGCTGCTTCCTTTGTATCCAAATCAAGCTTAGTGGCTGCTGGAAGAACAACAAAAGGAAGAAGAACAACAACCAGAAGAAGAACAACAACCAGCGGCTGAAATTCTGCTAAGAAAAACCGAGGAAGGCTGCTGAAATTTTCTGAAAATAACCGAGAGGAAGCTGCTGGAATTCTACTAAACTACTGAAAAGAAAAGAAAACAGAGAAGAAAGCTAGCTAAAACTGAATACAAACTAAAGGAAGGAAAGAAAAAACAGGAAGGAGGTGCTACTACTACTCCTAAACTAATGAAGAAAGGAAAAGAAATATGCTGCTAAGAATGGGATCGGCTGAAATGGGATGCTTGATCATATCCAAGCCTTGCCTATTTATAGGAAAGGATTCAAGACATTTGGTTGTGGCCACTTTCTTTTATCTTTTCTTTATGCCATTCCTCATGTTCTTCACCATTCTCTCTTGTGGTCCTCTCTTTTCTTTTTCTTTTGTTAATGCTTCTTGCTGCCTTTTGTCTTTGTACAGATTTCCTTTTCTTCTTTGGCTTTCTTTTTCCCATGTGAGGCTGCATTTTGGAGAGGCTTTCTTGCTGTCCTCATGCACTCTTTCTTCAGAAAAATAAAAAGATGACAGCTGGTCTCCATAAAAATTGTTGAATGCATGTTCTCTCTTCATGCAGAAATTCGGATGGCCCAAGAAATGCATTTCTGGAATTTTTTTCTTCTCTCTTCGGCTGTCCAGCTTTCTTTCTTTCTGTATTTTTATTTTTCCTTTCTTTTTCCCATGTGAGACTGCATTTTGAAGATACTTTCTTGCTGTCCATGTGCATTTTCTTGAAAAAGAAAAGAATGGCAGCTGGTTGTTTCCTTTGCATGTGCGGCTATTTTTCCTTTGCACTGGTTGTTTCCTTTCTTTCTTTCTTTCCGTAGTGCAGCAGAATTTTGTTGCTAATCTTTCCTTTCTGCTTTGGCTGAGTAATAAGGCTTCTTATTACTGAAACTTACTATCAATTTGTGCTGCAAAACGTGAAGTAAATCTGCTGCAATAATATGAACTCAGTGAAGGAAATTTCAGAAAAAAATCTTCAAGTTTCTGTCCAGTTTTGGTCATTTTGCTTCCAGAATTTGAGAAAACTTTCTTCATGAAAGTTTTTGTTCTCTTTCTTAGCTTTCCATATCATCTTGAATAATCTCATTTGGACGTCTGTATCAAGAGTTATGAACTCCGGAAGATGAGTGAGTTTTCAAAGGATAATTTGGCCAAAATATGTAAAAACAAATTAAAACACAAGCCAATTTCCAACCAAAATGAATAAGAAAACTCTATATAAAATAGAGTTATCAGGTATTCTAGATATTATCAAATTGTTGTAGCTCAAGAGGACCAAGAAAAAACAACTTTTACTTGTCCATTTGGAACTTTTGCTTATCGTCATATGCCTTTTGGACTATGCAATGCACCAGGTATGTTTCAAAGATGTATAATGAGCATTTTCTCTGATTTGATTGAGAATTGCATTGAGATTTTTATGGATGATTTTAATGTTTATGGCAATTCTTTTGATCAATGCTTAGATCACTTAACCAAGGTTTTGAAATGTTGCATTCAGACTAACCTTGTTCTTAACTATAAAAAATGTCATTTTATGGTTAGAAGGGATAGTTTTAGGTCATGTTGTTTCATATAGAGGCATTGAAGTAGATAAGGCCAAGATTGATTTAATTACTAGTTTACCTTACCTCACTAATGTAAGGAAGATTTGTATCTTTCTTAGTCATGTAGGTTTTTATAGGAGGTTCATCAAGAATTTCTCAACAATTGCACAACCATTGTCAAGATTGCTACAACTAGATGTTCCATTCGAATTTGAAGAAAATTTTCGTTTGGCTTTTCACAAGTTGAAGGCATTGCTCATTTCTGCACTAATAATAAAGCCACCCAATTGGAATTTACCATTTGAACTCATGTGTGATGAAAGTCAATATGCTGTAGGGGCTGTCAAAGAGATGGAGAAAGCAGTAATGTGATTTATTATGCATCTAGGACTTTGAACCTTGCGCAATGCAATTATTCCACCACTGAAAAGGAGCTTCTGGCCATTGTCTTTGCTTTTGATAAGTTTAGGTCTTATTTATTAGGATCTAAAGTTATTGTTTACTCTGACCATGCAGCTCTTAAATATCTATTGTCAAAGAAGGAGTCCAAACCAAGACTCATCCGCTGGATTTTGCTGCTACAAGAGTTTAATTGGGAGATCAAGGATCGCAAAGAAGTTAATAATTCTGTAGCTGATCATTTGAGTAGATTGGTGTGTGAATAAGAGCCAATACCAATTTCTGAGGTATTTCTTGATGAATGAATATTTCAGCTATGAGGTAATGAACCCTGGTATGCGGAGATTGTGAATTTTATTGTCACAGGTAAACTACCGAATGATATAAGTAAGGCTAAAAGGGACAAACTTAAAAGTGACTCTAAGTATTATATATGGGATGATATTTATTTATGGAAAATAGGCTCAAACCAAATCATTCGTAGATGTGTGTCTAATGAGGAGATTCATTCCATACTTGCTTATTGTCATAATCATGCATGTGAAGACATTTTGGCCCAAAAAAGACTGCTAGGAAAATTCTTGATAGCGGTTTTTATTGGCAAACATTGTTTAAAGATGCTTATCATTTTTGCAAGAGCTATGAAAGATGTCAAAGATAGGTAATTTATCGTGTAGAAATGAAATGCTCCGAACTCCCGTTTTGTTTTGTGAAATTTTTGATGTCTTGGGTATGGACTTTATGGAACCTTTTTCTAACTCTTTTGGGTTTTGCTATATTTTGTTGGCTGTGGTTATGTCTCGAAGTGGGTAGAAGCAAAAGCTACGATAACTAACAACTCTAAGGTTGTTGTAGACTTTCTCAAGTTTAACATCTTTAGTAGGTTTGGGATTCCTCGAGCAATAATTATTGATCAAGGGACACAATTTTGTAACTACATTATTGAAGCCTTGATGTGCAAATATGGCGTTCAACATCGGGTTGCCACAACTTACCATCCACAAACAAACGGGCAAGCTAAAGTCTCCCGTCGAGAAATCAAGAATATTTTGGAGAAAATGGTTAAACCAAACCGTAAAGATTGAGTGTCCGTTTAGAAATGCATTATGGGCCTATTGCATAGCATACAAACTCCCATTGGCATGTCGCCATATAGGTTGGTATACGGTAAGTTCTGCCATTTACTAGTTGAAATTGAACATCTTGCTTTTTGGGCAATTAAACAATGCAATTTGGATGCCAATGAGGCAGGAGTTGAACGGAAGTTACAACTCCAAGAGTTAGAAGAGATTCGTTTGGAGGCCTATGACAATGCAAGGATCTATAAAAAGCACACAAAACACCTCCATGATAAACTTTTGCAACATAAAGAGTTTTACATGGGCCAAAAGGTACTGCTTTTTTATTCAAAGTTGAAGTTTATGCCAGGTAAGCTAAAATCAAGATGGTTTGGACCTTGTGTGGTAACCAATGTTTATTCTTATGGTGTTTTTGGTATTGTAAATTTAGAGACTAACAAAACTCTTAAAGTTAATGGACACAGGTTAAAATCTTTTCTTGACAATTGTGAAGTCTCGAATGGAGAGGAGGTCAATTTGGTACACTCAAATTACAACAAATGAAACCAAGGCAATGTTTAGCCAAAGACACTAAAGAATGGCGCTTATTGGGAGGCAACTCAATTCATTTTATTTTTCCTTCTTTCTTTTTATAGATATGTTGTAGCTAATAAAAATTTATTGTTGTTCACAGTAGAAGACCTCATTTCCTTAAGGGTGCCCATGTCTTAAATAACATAATCTTCTGTTAGTTGCTTTTTTTTTAGTTTTCTAGAAGACTTCACTTCTTTAGGCGTGCCCACACCTTAATGATTTAAGTTTTTTGTTTTTAAGTGCTGCAAAAATTTTGAAAAATTATTTTTTTATAAAAATAATAATAATACAAATATATATATATATATATATATATATAAACACTCACACACAATAACAAAAGATTTGCAATTCTATTTTGGTTTTTCTACCTTACAGTCCATTTACCTTTCCCTTTCACGCTCTTTTTCTTTTTGCAGTTTCTCCTACCAAACATTGCTTAGCCATGGCCATAGCACCATTCGATCCTTCATGCTTTATTTATACTTTCTTCACTCATATAGGGTTTACCCTACCCACCTGCACTACAGCTCTGGTTGTCTGTCGTGGTTCAGGGAAGTGTCTTGTTCCCTTGTCTTTATTTTCCTTCCTTTCTTGTCCGTGTGAGCATATTTTTCATATATTAAGGACAACATATGATTTAGGTGTGGAGGATGAGGGGGAGGGGGGTGTCTTGTGCTTCAATGGTTATTTCCAAAATTTTAAAAAAAAAGTCCTCCCAAGTATGCTTGACATTTTGATATATTCTTTGAAATTCCTCACTCTTTTGATACTCATTTAGAATAACTTTGAGTTATATGCATTAGTGAATTGGTTGGAATGTATGAATGAGATGAGTATGATTAGCTTTTGTTTTGGAAATTTTGAAACATCTTGTTGATTTTAATGATTGAATTGAATGAGAATGCACAATATTTGATACATTAAACCCATTGTGTGAGTATTTGAGCCTAAGAGCATTTTTTTCCTTGCTCACATATTTCTTTGTTGACTAATGACAAATATAGAATGTTCAATCTAGAACTTGCTTTGTTATGCTTGTTGAGATCGCATTGTGGATTCATTCTTTGAAATGATAAGAGCACCTAGGTTAGCCACTTTAGACTTTCTAAAAAGCCATTATGTTACATATACCCCTAGTTAGTCAATTTTGAACCTTAGCCTTTCTTTGTTGTAACACCGTATTATTAGCTTTAAACCTTTGTCTTTGTTTGCCGTTGTTGAAACCTTTGTCAAGAGTATATGGGAATGAATTACATGAGCAAATATTTCAAAGAAAAAAAAAAGAAACAAAATGAAAGAGAAAAATATTTTTAAAAAAGGAAAAATATGAAGAATATATATATATATATATATTGAAAATTTCCCCTATGAATATAAATATTGGGCAAATAAAGTGTTCTACTTTGAATACAAAAATGTCCAATTATATGACGAAGTTGCAAAAAAGGGGATGCATGTTGTTTGGAATAAGGAAGTGGTTCTAAGGCGCTATTATTGATGCTTTTGAGTTGTGCAAGGAAGTTACTACATATCTTGATACGTGTAACCTAAATTTTCCTTTCTTTTTGCCCACCTTTTACCTAAGCCCCGTTACAACCATTTTCAAGGCCCTTTGATTTTTGCATTGATTCACATTTATTAGTGGTGGAGATGTAATACATAAGCAAGCCTATGGTAATGACATGCTATATTTGATTTCAATGCCGAATGAAACTCTAAACACTTTTAAGTGATTAGAGTGCAATCTGTGAGAGAGTATCAAATTTTGTTGCATTTGGTTTCGGTGAAATCATTGAAATTGATGAGATGCATATGTTTTGTTTAGAAAGATCATGCTATGAATACTTATTCTCTAGATTGCTATTCCAACTTGGATCTTTAATGTGGAATGACTTTAAATTATTCATGGATGAGTTGAAAGAAGGGAAGGAATGGTGAGCAAGATATTGGGTACATAGATTTAGTGCATGCTTGAGGACAAGCATGGTTTAGGTGTGGGGGATTTGATAGAGCTTAATTTATATATATCTTTTGTTAATAATTTCTATGATATTGGTTAATTTTATGATGAATTTAATGGAATTGGTTATGTTTTTAGTTGTAGATGTTGAAAGTAGAGGTTTGAAGAAAAAGGGGTTTAAAAGCAGAAAATTGGAGAAATAACTAGAAGACTTCCTATTACTAAGTGTGATCACACTTAAGGCAATGAAGTCTGAGCGAAATTTTCATTAAAAAAAGAAAACCAAACTTTCAGCCCACAAGTTGGACTATAAAAGGCAAACCCTAGAAGACCCAAAGGATAGAAGAAAACACAATATAGCATCCACAAAAGGGAAAAAGAAAACAACCGCAAAAGAGACAAAATCAGCAGCATAAGAAACACAAAAAAAAAACTAGCCGAAAAAGGGAGAGAAAAATACAGCCGCCACACACAATTCTTCTCATTCTTTTTTCACTCTCTTTTTTCTCCTTTTTACTTTGTTTTCTCATCTAGGAACTAAATCTCTATTCTAGTTGAAGGATAACTGAAGGCTAGTTCTACAACAATTGTGAGACTTATTATTTTTAATGTTCTTATAAATTTATGGATATTTGTTTATTTCCTGCGATTTATTATTTATGATTGCACTGTTGAATTGGATAATTGGTGTTATTATTTGATTGACAACACAATCTACTGCTAACTAGGACGTCAAGGTTTGATTGTTTTAGTGAAGTAGCAATTGGCATAATTATTGCTTGGTAAGTGATTTAATTGTATCAAGAGATAAACAATCTAATTGAAACAATCACGGTGTAAATTGTTTGGTTAGAATTGGGTTTTTCTAATTTTTAATGCTGTGGGTAAATTGAATTCTATGGTGGTACCTAAGTTATTTATCGACAAGAAAAGTGATTAATGAGGGTCTCTTAGGTGCCAACAAAATAAGGAGAAATTGATTGTTTGGTGGTACTAAGTGACTATAACCAATTTATTTATGAATTTGTGATATTAATCTTGTGTCAATGACTAATTGAATGAACCAGTTCTAAAATTATTCTTTTGACTAGAGTTTGTTAATTATTAAATTTTACCACTTTAAAGTTTGCGTTAATTATTATATTTAGTCTTAATTTGTTATTTTGTATTTTTCATTTTTAGTATTGTCCAAAAATAGAATTATTTTATGGAGAGATAAATTCACCATTTTCTGTGGAGATGACTCGACTCCGGTTATACTATGAAAGGTTTGAGAGTTGAAATTATTTTTTAATGGTTTAACGACACACCATTTATATAAAACCTCTTGTTACTCATTTGAATTTGATAATCAAATTCTATACAAAATCTATTTTCTTAAAAATTCAAATATGATTCAATTAATAATTATTAAATCCTAATCTAATTAGAAACTAAATAAATTAATAATTACCAAATCATAATCTAATGTTAATTTCCTAAATAAACTTGATTTAATACACCAACAATGCCTTCCTTAATCCACACTTACCTTGAAAGCAGCTCCAATTTCATCTCGAGTTTGAATTTCTTTTGAAATCTCTTTTGCTGTATAAACCATGTACAACACCAACTTGGGGTTGATTTTCGTTGTCACTTTCAATCTTATATTTTGAAAAACCTCTATTTGATTCTTCTCCTGATTAAAATACTCATCAATAATGATCCATTTCTCAGAACAATAATTTTTACCACCACTTTTCAATTTAAAATATTCTCTGACACCCAATTTCTCTTCACTACAAGAAAAATTGCTTTTAATGACCAAAAATTGCGGTGATAACAAAGTTTATCGTCACCAAAAGTAGCCTTTAGCAACAAGAAAAATGTAGTCGTAAAAAGTTGGTCACAAATATATTCCTCCTTGATGACATGAAAAAGTGGTCACTAAATGACATCCTTTAATGACGAGAAAGAAAAAGTGGTCACCAAGTGGTCACTAATTGTTATAGTGCGAAGAAGACAACCAAAACTTGACCACATTTAATGACAAGTATTGGTGACGACGATTCCACATGTCACGAAAAAGTTACAAAATGTGTTTTCGTGACCAAAAAAATTGTCACTAAATTTATGACTTTTAGTGACAATATTTTGTAGTCACTAAAAGGTTATGATTGGGCAAACAAATGGACCTATCATTGGGCTTGCGTTGGTTTGGCTTACAAATTAATTGGGCTTACAAATGAACCTATGATTGGGTCAGCAAATGGACCTATGATTGTTATGATTGGGTTTACAAATGGACCTATGATTGGGCTAACAAATTAGTATGATTTAACTTACATTATATAAATATTAATTGGGTCAAATTGATTGGGCATAATTTTATATTAATTGGGCTTATATTATAAGAAATAAGGATTAGGCTAAACAATTGTTTTATTGGGTCAAACTTAGTTAATTTGTATTATGACACTTAATTTTCATTAATTGTATGTTGACACCCTAATATTTATACATTTGCTATATAATTTTACCTAAAATACATAATTATTTAGAGTTAAAATACACTATTGACTAATAGCCTTCTTTGACAATGCTAACTATGAAGTGTCACATATCTTTGAAAAGGACAAGGAAGCTTGTTGGGGAATATGGAAAGCCTCTTGAAAATATTGAACTTAAAAAGCTAATCTCATGTTTGTGGTTAAGGATCTTAAAGCAAACATTCAATTCATGCCTATGCCATTCTCCTTTCCCTCATCACCTTTCCCTTTCTTAACAAAAGGGGAAAAAAACACACACTAACATCTAAGGTGTATGCACATGCATATTAGTTGGTATCATACTCTTATGTTCCAATTTAATAAGGCCTTGTTCATCAATGCCTTCTTTCAGACTCAAGCTTGAAAAATAAACACACTGATATGTAAACATGTTGTCTTTGCATCTAATTCATTCTTGCCAAAACAATAACATATTGTGGGAAAAATAAGCTGCTGCTGTCCAGTTTTGAGTGCTAATATCATTCAGATTTTAGTTCAAATGTGACCTGACATTACCTTCTCTACAGGAGGTATAGTGAACAACACATTGAGGCCACCTATACAAAGCAACTGTGACCCTGATTGGAGATTTCTCATGGAACAGTGTTGGGCTCCAGATCCTGCTACACGGCCATCCTTCACTGAGATTGCTAGACGTTTGCGCTTGATGTCTAATGCAGTTCCAACCAAAACACAAAATCACACAAAACAGAACCAATTATCCAAGTGATGACAATGTATTCCTCCTTTATACCTAGTTCTAAATTCTCTGCTTAAGAGTTTCATAGTGTGGTATAAAATTATGAGCATAATGACTGAGGATGCTTCAATCCCCAGTAGTTCTATTTAGGGTGTGAAATAACACAAGTCATTGCGATTAAATATGTACGAAGCATATAGAGTTGCCTGAAAAAATGAAATAACAGTATATATGTTGTATAGCATTATTTGTATCTATTTTCTATTAAAATCCGACTTAGAGGAGATGTTCGGTATCTTGGAGTGGCATAATTTGGACAATTGTTAAGCTTTTACAGAATTGGATCTGCTGTTTTAGATAATCCTATCCTATTACAAAATTTTTTGCCTTGCATTGGATTTGTTTGTGGATGTTTGGAAAATTTTTGGGTTTGAATTCATACCATTTTTTAATACAAATATCTGAATCTAATTGCCCGCAAAGTGTTTGGAAAAGTACGTAAACAAAATTTTATCATAGAATTGCTGTCTATTGATCTACTTTTAGCTACTTAGAGAGCTTATGTATTTAAAATGCTTTTGATAGATATATCCATTGATTCTGTTTGAATAATTTCTTTTTAATTGATACTCTAATTTCATTGCAGATAGTATATATTCTACACTCCACTAATGCATATTGTAGAAAGAAAGAAAGTTAGGGAAATGAAGTTTCCACCTACAATATATTTTGAGATATAGATTAAGCGTTATAAACTAAGTTGATATATGATGCTCTGCAGAAGTGCTAAGAACAAAGCAGACAAACTTGTTGAAAGTGTCAATTAGCACGCACAAAATCCACGTCTCCATCTATTGGAAGGAAGAGAAAAGGGCAGCTTCAACTACTCCTTATGAGCTAGCATATTTAGCAATATTCATTTTAAATGAATCTTTGTCAGCACCAACCATCAAAGGGGAAATGTTTTTGAAGGATTTTGAGGATATTAAGACTCAAACCTTGACAGATTGTCAGTATCTGCATCATTTCAGGCCTAGTCAAAAATTGATAACTAGCCTCTTGATAATTTTTGCAGGAGCGGTTTGTCAAGCGCAGGCAACATCTAGTAGGCCCAAATTCTTCTACTGAGCTGAAGGTTTGTGGTTAAAGATTGCCCATTGTTTCATTTTTATTCCTTGGCCTTGAGTGCCTTCTAGCTGTGTTGCTAACAAATAAAATGTGATCCAGGCGCTAGAGATCTTGACTGGTTACTATATTCTCGCCCAGGTTTCCATCTAGCTTAGTTTGTTTTTGGTTAATCATAGTACAACTTTGCTTCTGCTTTTCTTAATGTTTTCTTTTTGTTGCCACCGTGGAACCTTTGAAGGAGTATTCATGATTTTGTTGAGCACATGAATTGAGTATTATGGATTTGGTGTTTAATGATTAGTATTAATTTAAATGCTACGTTTTGATTAAAAATAAATAAATAAATAAAAGGTACTTCCTTAATTAAGTTACTATTGAGTTAAGTTTCTGAATGAATTTTGTTTTTGTTTGGATGATAGGTTTGGTGTCAGACGTGTTTCACTTGACATTTGATTGTGGGCTATTGACTTTTTCATTATTTGCAATGGCGACTTCTCGTACAAAGTCTGATCGTTCCTATACATATAGGTAAAGTTTAGGAACTTTTTTCTGTTCTATTTAATCAATGTAGATTCCTTCCTTTGAGTAGACATTTATGAACTTATTATAATGCATAGCTTTTTTCTTGCTTTGTTCACTTGGGATAAAAAGCAGAAAGGTGATTTTCTTTGGCTAACAACTCTGAAAAGCGGGAGTTACTCTCATTGAGGTTGACATGCCAGAGAAAGGATCATTTTCTATTCCCTGAATGAGAGCTTATTCATGCTTTCCTAGTTGTAGATTATTGTACTGCTGGAATTAAGAAATTCAGAAGGGTAACTGATCAAGATTTGGTTTATCTGCTAGGTATAGAAAGCTTGAGGTTTTGGCAGCTTTCACCAATGCTGTAAGTATCAGAATTTGGTGAATGATTGGATTCACTTTTGAATATCTGTCATGATTTATGGGGAGCTTCTATTACTATGCTTATCATACACATGTCTAAGATAGATGCAAAAAATGACATTGTTGAAGTGTCCATTTTTTTTTTTTTTTTTTTTGCGGAATGTTTTGGGAGAAAATCTAGTAATGGACTGGGAAAGTTTAATTGCCAGTGAAGCCAGTCTAAAATATTTTTCCCCACTAAAATGTTCTGACAAGTGAATGTGCTAGTTGAACAAATCTTAAGTGATGCTAGGCGGGCATCTTTTCAGTTCATTATTTTAGCAAAATGAACATGATGACTCTTTGTTTTGTTTTGTTTTTTTTTTTTATGAGAAGGCTGAAATTAGTTGACAGGAATAGGCCTAATATGGGAGAATTATTTTTTTGATGTTCTTATAAATAGATACTAGACTTTGAGAGTTTCTAAATGATTTTTTTTGGCTCTTAATACGAGTGTGTTCCCATTTTAGAGACTGACTATGATAAATATGATGGAGCTAGCTATGGTCAAAGTGGGCACTGTTGAAACCATTCCATTAGTATGCTTAGAACCTGCCTAGCACCTGTATAATATACCTTTCCTCTCTGACATTCTTTGTGCGCTCTTTCCACATTCTGTTCTACGTCTTCCATCTATAATGATGTGAGCGCTGATTTCTTTAGGACGAGTTTGTAACTTTGATTTCCATTAAAAATTTTAAACCACCATTTCTGTATGGTCTTGATAAATTTATCTGAGAAGTGCTTTGAATGAGTGAGTGTGTAACTTTGATTGAACAGAAGGTTTCCCTCTTTTTCTTTTGTTACTAGTTTCCTTGGTGGTAATTGCATTCTTTAGGACGAAAAGTTTCCTTACATATGTCTTTTCTGGGTAAAGGTATAAGTCCAGCCATTCAAGTAAATGGTGGAATTCTTGGTGATACCCAAAATCCTATTGTGATAGTGATGCCTAGCTTGACAAGTAATTCTAATTCTTCAGTAAGCTTCATCACTCTTTTTTTCAGAACTATTTGCATTTTGTCATCTTTCTTTTACATCATACTCTCTTCTCCTTGTTATTTTTTTAATGTGAGATTTTTCATTATCAAATTGACATGTTCAACAATATGTGAGGCATTTAGCTTTCAAGATCACACAAAGTGAAAGTGAAGTTGTGAGCAATCATTGGGGACTTGGGAAGTTCCAATCACTGTGAGTGTTTCCTGGTTCAATCATGCATCTAATTTATTTTTGTTGAGTTACTGAGTTCTGTTGGGTACGCAACTTCTTTTCTTAAGATGCTATAATGTGGAAGCTCGATTGCAAGTTTGTTGCCATTATTATAGTTGAGAAGGAATGAAGTCTTGTGTTTCTAAAAGCACCGGATAGTTACATTAGTAAAATGTGTACGTTTTTTTTTTCTTTATGTGGAGAGGAAAATAATATAGGATTAATTTATGTGAAATATCCTATGGAATAGCATTCGATTGCTCAGATTAAATCTTTAATGCCAACAAACTGCCTTCCGAGGACAGAGAACAAAAATAAGGAGGCAATAGTGCAAAATTTGAGAGATAATAGTGTAATTATGCAAGTTGATGGAAGAGAACAAAAGTAATGAGCAATACTGCAACAATTGAGAGATAATGACCAAAGTTTGATAATCCAAAATTTCTGTTAGTGTGGAACTTTGTCACTGGTTGGTTGGGAAGATAAAGTGTGTGATTTAGGTTGACATCATTAGGTACTTAGGCGTATACTGGTTGGATGCTTTCATTAGCACGTGTCTACTCATAACTGCAATGCCATTATACAGAAGCCTACTAGTGGATGTTATGGATAAAATTTTACCAAGAACTGAATAATAAACATAGATTTGCAAACTAAAGCAAGTACTAAAACATGGCTGTTAACAACTTGGAATTCAAGTTTTCTATTCAATACTAAATACTAACTTGATTGTTTGTGTTTTTGCTTAAGTGCTTACTTATTTGATTTTCATTGATGTTTTTATGGAATGTTTGCAGTGACTCATCTTCCACAACACAGAGTGGATGCTATTTGGACTGTTTGCATAGAGTATGATAGTTTTGGTTGGTGTTCAAAGGGTTCCTTTTGATTCTATATGACATATGATAGATAATGAAACTTTAGTTTTGTACTTTTGTAGGATAAGAAATGCTACTTTTGTTTTGGTGTATCATTAACTTCGGATACTTATGCTTTTGTTTTTGTACATTATTAGGTTGACATTGTCCTAACTCTTTTGTGAGTGTTGTTAGTTTTATGTATTGATGAATACTTGATGTGGGTATGTTGATTTGTTGTGCGTACTTTGGTGTTGTATTGTTAGTTTTAATGTTGATGTTGTTTAGATGGGTGTATTGGAAAACACAAGATCTAAAAAAATTAGGAAATGTTGTATTTCATTTGGTGATGTATTTAATAATGCATTAAAGAGATTGGATGGTTTAATACAACATTTTAATGTTGATGTTGTTTGGATTGGAAAAAAAATTAGGAAATGCTGAATTTTAATGTCAATATTGTTTAGATGGTTTGATATTAGTGACGACTTGAATTTGGTCACCAACACATTTTTATTAACCACAAAAATCGTCATCAACACTCATGATCTTATATGTTATTTTAACAATAATGACAACTATTGTAGCATGAACAATTAGTCCTAAATAATAAATTTAGTGACAAATTGGTAAGAAAATATTGTGGTCACTAATGGTTGTTCATATGACAATATTTGACAACGATATTTCGTCACTAATTATGGTAATTTGATTACAATTTGTTGATGAATTTAGGTAGTTACAAATGGTGTTGACTTTCTTTCGTTTAATGACCACCATAGGTCGTGACCAAAAGTGGTCACCAATTCCTTTTTTTTTTGTTGACCTTCTTATATTTCTTGACCACCATATGTGGTGACCAAAAGTGGTCACCAATCACTATTTTTTGTGACCATCTTGTATTATCAGTAACCAAAAAAATTATGTTTTGGAGACTACTTTATGTCGTCACTAAGAGTGTGACCACTTTTTTTGGTCACTAGCTGTACCAATTAGTGACCACCATGTCACCAACGTGTTTTACTAACTGAGCTTTGCAAACCACCATGTGACCATAGGATTTTGGTCACTAAATCTCATTTGTGACGACTATTATATATTTAGTGACCACTTTTAACATGTCACTAAAGGCCAATTTTTTTGTAGTGCTTTTAAAATAAGATAGTCAATTTTACTCTTATCTTCTTCAATTTTGTTGATGGTTTTTTACTTTTCTTCTAAACCAATGATCTCTTCATCAATCAAAACATCAATTTTATTGTTTTCTACAATATCATAAATTTCAATTTTTTCTGGTTGTTCAGTCGAACCATTCATTTCTTTCTTTTCCTTTATAAAATCAACATTTTCTTCTTTTATCCACAACTTGTTCATTTTCAACACAATTTAAAGAAAGTATTTCAAAAATTTTCACGAAGGCTGGATATTGGTAGTTTTCACAATATGATTCTTTAAAATTCTGACCTTGAGCATACTCCATATTAGAACCATCGCCTTCCTCAATTATTGTAGTATCTTGAACTTTTGATACTTGTTTTGTTGGCTTGTTCTCTAATACAAACTGTCCATCAATTCTTTGTTCATGAAGAATTAACCAACCTTGTAATTTTTCAATTCTCAAATTTGATAAATTTTTAGTTTTTATAATGTACTCAAATTTCAATAGAAAATGAATGAAGAACTTTTTCCACAAAAAAATTATCACTAAGAACATACCGATTAATTTTCATCTTGTTCTTGATATCCACCAAACAAAAAAAAAATTTTCAACTATCTCAGAATTCACCATAGAATACAACTCAAAATTTCTCTTCTATAATAACATATTATTTTTCCAAACTTAATCTATACCAATATATGTTCTTTTCAAAATATCCCATGCTTGTTTGGGAGTTTTAGCAATACAAATTTTATGAAAAATTGACATATTAATTGCTTGATAAATTTGAGATAATGTCAAAGATACATTTCGTTTGATTTAGGCATAAACATTATCTGGTACCTTCCTTTGATCGAACTGTAACAAATCGTATGCTCAAAAATTTGTTTCCATTTGAATCCTCCAAAAATTATACTTTTGCTTTCCCATTAGTTTTGGAACAACGCATATTATATTCCAATCAGCCATGGGTAATGAATAAATCTTAGTCTCCCTTGCTTAAAAAATCACTAGAATTAAAAAACTAAAAACCAGATTTGTTGGCTTTGGCATCACATGTAGACACTACAAAAAAATTGGCTTTAGTGACAAGTCAAAAGTGGTCACTAAATATATAATAGTCGTCACAAATGGGATTTAGTGACCAAAATCCTGTCGTCGCATGGTGGTTGGCAAAGGTTGGTTGCTAATACACGTTGGTGACATGGTGGTTACTAATTGGTACTAGCTAGTGACCAAAAAAAATAGTCCCACTCTTAGTGATGACATAAAGTGGTCATCAAAACATAATATTTTTAGTTACTGATAATACATGATGATCACAAAAAAAATAGTGATTGGTGACCACTTTTGGTCACCACATATGGTGGTCAAGAAATGTAAGAAGGTCAACACCATTTGTGACCACTTGAAGTCGTCATTAAATTGTGAATAACTAACAATAATTAGTGACAAAATATTATTGTCACGTATTGTCATATAGACAACCATTAGTGACCACATTATTTTCTCATCAATTTGCCATTAAATTTATTATTTGGAATTAATTGTACATAAAGTATTGAACAATAGATAAAACTAACATATCTCTACAAAATATGACCGTTATATCATTTATACAACAAAAGAGTTAGGACAATATTAACCTAATGATGTACAAAAACAGAAGCACAAGCATCCAAAGTTAATGCACCAAAACAAAAACAACATTTCTTATCCTACAAAAGTACACAACTAAAGTTTCCAAGCTATCCATTTATCTAAGGCACCATATACAACCATTGTCCCCTTTTCCTCAAAATTCTTAGAGCTTTAGCTACAACAATCAATGGAAATTCAGTCCCTCAAGCTATCCATTTATCTAAGGCACCATATACAGCCTCTTTTTCATTTGGAAGTCTAGAAATTTGCAAAATGAAAGATTTTCCTTAAACAACACAATGTTATGAGAAAGCCAAGTAATCCAATAAAGCCACTACATATGTGAGGAAATTATCTAATTAAAACACCATCAAAAGTATTCATCCTTTAGTTGTCAAAACTAGAGAATGGACTCTTTAGGAGAAAACAAGACATACATGTGACAATAACACATTGACTACTAATAAAGAAAACAAAACATACGTTGCGAACAAGATTTAGTGCTTTCTGTCCAAACCTAAAAGAATCTCTTTTCTGCCACAAGTAGTGTTCTTTCATTCCCTTTTTCTTAATCACCATTCCAGACTTCCTGTTAAAGAAGATAGAAAGATATAGAACTTCAATTAATTATTGAAACAAGGCAAATGATGGCAGACATCAATACATGCATGACCTCCAGCATGAGGCAGCATTCACATTTAAACTGAAAGGCAATAAGAAAGAAACAATTAACATTAAAGAACCACGGCATGATAGAAGTTAAACTAAGCAATGCAACCAACATTTTAACTTAAAATCTTCACCTACTTTTCATAAGATCTCATCCCAGAAATATCATTGCTGATATTTGTATTATGGACAGGGGTTATGTTCCTTACCTATTAATGCAATAAAAGTCATCAAAGTAGAGCATAAAATAAAGAGTCATACATTTCTTCATCTACGCCAATTCATTTCAGTCCAGCAAAACAATCTAGAAACAATTCAATTTAGTCCAGAAAAAATAGAAAAAAAAGTCCAGAAACAGTTTAGCAAAACAATTCAGAAAAAACCAAGAAAAAACTAGAAAAACCAAAAAAAACCAAAAATTCAGTCTTCATCTGTGCCAATTCATTTCAGTCCATCAAAATAGTCCAGGTAAAATCCAATTCAGTCCATAAAAAACAGAAGAAAACAGTCCAGAAACAGTTCAGCAAAATAGTTCAGAAAAAACCAGAAAAAAAAAATTCAGTCTTCATCTACACCAATTCATTTTAGTCCATCAAAATAGTCCAGGAACAATTCAATTCAGTCAAGAAAAAATAGAAAAAAAAGTCCACAAACAGTTTAGCAAAACGGTTCAGAAAAAACGAGGAAAAAAACTAGAAAAAAACAAAAAATTCAGTCTTCATCTACGCCAATTCATTTCAGTTCATCAAAATAGTCCAGAAATAATTCAATTCAGTTCAATTCAATCCAGAAAAATAGAAAAAAAAAGTCCAGAAAAGTTCAGAAAAAACCAGGAAAAAAACAAAAAAAAACCAAAAAATTAGTCTTCATCTAGGCCAATTCATTTCAATCCCGAACAACTAGAAACAGTCTAGTAAAACTGCTAAGCTTTAGAATACTAAATTTTATACATGGCATTCAAGATAAACCTAAAGTTTGAATCTTTCAGTCACTTAGCCACATTTCCATTCAACCATCATTTGCTCCAGTCCATGATCAAATCCAAGATTATGGAAATCAAGTTAGTAAAAACAAATTAAAGCAATGGGTGAATAATTACTGCAGTAACAACCGGTAACGATGGCGAAATTAGTTGCATAAGTAGCATAGATCAATTGAATGTACTAGTCCCACTCCTCCACCAACAATTCTTATCAACAATCAATTGAATGTAAAGAGGATCCAAAAATTCCCAACAAAAATATGAAATAAAAAGTTCCTAAAATAAATCAGGGTTCTAGCATTTCAAAATGGTGGACGTATAGATCTTCCTCGCTATTGTCCGGAGTGATGAAGTAAAGAGAAAATCTGAGTGCCCATTTCTGGGCTTGGCTTGAATGAATCAAAGATTCAATCTTTGTCCCCAAATCGACGAAGGAATAATGGAATGCCAAATGTGTATACAAAGACATCTGGAATTGAAAGACACAATTTTAGATTTGGAGGCAAGAAGGAAGGAAAGGAATAAATGGACGGTGGAAAGGGTTTTGAATGAGCAAATCTCAGTTGAAAATGGCAAAAGGAATTGAAATTTTTTTAAGTGTGGCAAAGGCAATAAACGTTTTCAAACTATTTGGAGGGTGCCTTTAAGTTTTTTACTCCCGCTTTTGTCTTTAAAACAATTTCATTTTCCCTCTTTTTTAAAAACGTTCAAACTTTTTATTCAATTATTTATAATAAAAAATTTACTTTTTTTAACCAATGATCAATCTTTCACTTTACAATAATAGATTGGTTTTAAAAAAATTTAACTTGAATTTTTTAAATTTTAAAATTTTAAAATGTTAATTAGTTATTAAATAGTTAAAGTGAAATCGTTTTAAAATAATTTAGAGAAAAAATAATATTTAAATTTTCAGGTTGAGATTAAAAAATTATGTATATTATATATTTCAGTTTATATAGATTATATATTATTTAGTTAAAAAATAAATAAATAGATGAATAATTAACATATGTGTGTCACTGTGTGTACATAAAACTATGTATATATATACACTAAACTACTTATGTTATGTAATAATTACTTTTATTATACCTATAGTATTTACAAACTTTTTAACAAAATTTTCAAAATACCTTTAATGAGATAGAATACATTAAAGGGTGTATTGATATACAATACCGTTAATGAGGAAATTAGTGGTATAAAATTAGTTGTACCTCTATTTGGTTGACCATAAATAAAAAGTAGTACATTGGTGAAACCAAACTCTTCTTTTTTTTTTTTGGGACAAAGGGAGTATAAATGTATTTTACTACTTTTATTATGCATTGTATGTCTAACTATATATGTACATGTATTAACTACTACTTATGTTATAATATTATATTAGTGACTATAACTAGTTTAAAACTATATATTTTTTATTCCTAATTTTCTTATAAAGAAATATAGTTCGTAATAAATGTCAAAACTTTTGATTACCATTAATCAATAGTGTATTTTAATACTAACAAAACTTATGTATGCAAATTCATAAATTTCAAGGTATTCTAGTATAATTATTTTAAATTAAGAATCATAACATAAATAAGCTAATGAATCTCAACCCAATAAAGAATATACTTCGTTCAATTGTTATTCTTAACCAAAGAAACTAATTAGTACTAATCAATATTGTATTCTAATACTAAAAAGAATTTGTGATTAAAGTACAATTATATGGACAAATAAAATGTTAGGGTGTCCTAGTACAATTATTAAAAATTAAGAGTAATAATATAAGTAAACTAAGTTTGGCATAAGGAAGAATATGTTTAGTCCAATCATTATTCTTAGCAAAAGAAATTCAATCATAATTATTGAGTGTATCTGAAAAAGCTCAATTCTTGAAGTAAGATAATGTAGGCAAATTCATATATTAGGGTGTCTTAGTGCAATTATTAAAAATTAAGAGTTATAAATTTTAAAAGTTAAGTTTTGCACAATGGATAGATTACATAATCCAATTATTATTTTTAACCCAATAAGTCCAACCATTATATAAGTTGTGGACAATCAATGTGGGCCAAAATATTTTATTTCATTAAATCCCTACTTATATGGCCCAATACATATATTGGTATTAAAATTTATAATTTCTAATTTCATCACACACCAAAACAAATATTTTATATATCTATATTTAATAATATTATGCACTAAACCTTTACGTATAAAGATATGAATTAAAAGATTATAACTTCTAGTACAATTATTAAAAATTAAGAGCCTAATATAAGTAACCTAAGTTGGATATAAGGAAGTATATGCTAAGTCCAACCATTATTCTTAGCCAAAAAAATCCAATCATAATTAATTGATTGTGTATCTAAAAAGACTCTATACTTCAAGTAAAATAATATATTCAAATTCATATATCTTAGGGTGTCTTATTGTAATTAAAAAAAATTAAGACGCATAAATTTAAAAAGTTAAGTTTGGCCTAATAGATAAATTACATAATCCAATCATTATTTTTAGCCTAATAAGTCCAACCATCATATAAGTTATGGACAATTAATGTGGGCCAAAATATTTTATTAAATCAAATCCCTACTTATCTGGCTCAATACATATCTTGTTATTAAAATTTATAATGTCTAATTTCATCACACACCAAAACAAATATTTTATATATCTATATTTAAAAATATTATACACTAAAACTTTATATATAGAGATATGAATAAAAAGATTATAAGTATTTTTATTTTTGATCTGACTATTTTCTTAATTAAAAATTCTTTTAAATTAGAAAATTCAATTTTATAATACACCAAAAATTCAAATTTATGTATTTGAATCAATTATATTTCACATATATTCAGATTTCCCACATCTTAGATGACAAATCATGACCTTTAAATAATGTAGGCAAATTTAGATATATTAGGGTGTATTTGTGCAATTATTAGAAATTAAGAGCCATAAATTAAAAAAAAGTTAAGTTTGACGAAATGAATAAATTACATAGGCCAATTATTATCTTTAGCCAAACATATCTAATCATTATATAAGTGGTGGCAATCAAAGAAGGCTTTTTTTTTTCTTTTGGTTAGTGTAAAATTATGTGGACAAATTGTTAAGTATTATGTGCCTTAGTATAATTATTAAATATTAAGAGTCATAATACAAATTAGCTAACTTCGATCTCGTGAATAATTCTTAGTCAAAGAAGGCTATTAATCAATAGTGTATTTTAATGCTAAATGATTATGTGCTTTAAGTAAAATTATATAGCAATTATATAAATATTAGGGTGTCAACATATAATTAATGAAAATTAAGTGTCATAATACAAATTAGTTAAGTTCGACCCAATTAAAAAATTGTTTAACCCAAGCCTTATTTCTTATAATATAAGCCCAATTAATACAAAGTTAGGCCCAATTATATTAATTTGTTAGCCCAATCATAGGTCCATTTGTAAGTCCAATTAATTTGTAAGCCAAACCAACGCAAGCCCAATGATAAGTCCATTGTTAGCCCAATCATAGCCTTTTAGTGACTATAAAACATTGTCACTAAAAGTCATAAATTTAGTGACGATTTTTTTGGTCACCAAAACATATTTTGTAACTTTTTCGTGATAAATGGAATTGTCGTCACCAATACTGGTCATTAAATGTGATCAACTTTTGGTTGTCTTTTTCACACTATAACAATTAGTGACTATATTTTCTTTCTCGTCATTAAAGGATATCATTTAGTAACCACTTGGTGACCACTTTTTCGTGTGGTCAAGAATGAATACATTTGTGACCAATTTTTTGTGACTATATTTTTCTCGTTGCTAAAGGCAACTTTTGGTGACCAAAAATGTTGTTGTCACTGCCTTTTTGGTCACTAAAGACCAATTTTCTTGTAGTGAGAATATAAAAATCCTGTGTATAAGAATCACATAATGGAAAGACAATAAAACAATTTATTTGGAGGCTAATAATAAAGAAGAAAAAACCCCTACATTTAAAGAAAAAAAAAACAAACAAATAGTAGGAAAAAACTTGTATTCCTTAGAACTTTATTTTTCTTGGAGTTTCTCTTTTATTTATCTAAGCCTCACAAAAACTAATAACCATGGATCATTTATATAGAACCTCGTGTTACTAAAAAACAACTAGAATTTGATAATCAAATCCTACACAAAAATTATTTTTAGAAACAATTTAAATCCAATTCATCTAATAATTACTAAATTATAATTTAATTAGAAACTAAATAAACTAATAATACCCAATCATAATCAAAATATTATCCGAAATAAAGTTGGTTTAATACGCAAACAAATTAGAGGAAATTGATTTAATTGGTTAAAGAACGTTTTTTAATTTGAGATGTTAGTTTAATTTGTGAGATGATAACTTTGATTTGGGTTTTTATTTTGAAAAATTTAAATTTAATCTTTGAACTTGTAAATTTAATTTTAATTAATTCCTTTAATAGAATCAATATAATTAAAATTTAATATATCCAATAAATGACTCATATAATTAATAAATATTTTATTTAAATTACATGTTTAACTATTTAAATCATCTCCAATTTTAATATTTTGTAATTTAAATAATTAAAGGATAATTTTATTCATTCTTAATATGTTTGGAACAACTAATGATATGATATTCACTAAACAAAAAAAAAAAAAATTTATCCTTTAGTTCATTCTTAATATGTTTGGAACAACTAATGATATGATATTCATTAAACAACCAAAAAAAATGTTTATTTTAAAATAAATTTTTTTAATAACCTCACTAATAATTATTATATTTAAAAGTATCTTTCATTCCTTTACTAATAATAATTATATATAATTAAAAAAATAAAATTAAATTTACTATACCTAATAATTAAAAAAACTATACCCAACCTATTAATTCAATATAAATATCATTATCAATAAATACACATACATATACATATACACATCGGGAAAAAAAAAAGAAATTTCACCTATTAACTTCTTTTGTTTTGGGTTTATCTATACAGCTAATTGCACTAAAAGGAACAATTACAAAGACCTGGAGAAGAAAATCAACCTGAACGACAGGGCTATTTACATTGAATTGAACCACTCAACATACCACTCCTCAATGTACACTACCACTCTGCCTCGGGCTGAGGAGCTCTGATTGTGTCAGGGTAAAGGATTTTATCAGCTGCATTGTAATCCAAAGACATTGAATTGAACCACAGGGCTATTTACATTGAATTGAAGCACTCAACAGTGAACATACCACCCCTCAATGTACTCCACAACTCGGTCTTGGGCTGAGGAGCTCTGATGGTGTCAGGGTAAAGGATTTTGGGATAACGTTCACTGTATCCTATTCCATCCCACACACAAAAAAAACCAAAACAAAGATTAAAATTAAAGTGTATATGAATTGCATTTCAAAATATATTTTACGTTTATAAAATAATAGTCGGAGATAAAAAATGTATTGGGGTAAATTAATAGCATAATAATTGGATATATAATCGGCTACATCTATTTTATTATTATGAAGAAAGGAGTATAATTATTACAATATTTAAAAAATTGGAGGTTAATTATATTGCAAGGAAGATGATAACTCTGTTTTATATAGGGTTTTCTTATTAATTTTGGTTAGAAATTGACTTGTGTTTTAATTTGTTTTTACATATTTTGGCCAAATTTTCCTTTGATTTTACAATCACCAAGTTATTTAATATTTGTAGAACTTTTGAGCTTAATCTTGAATTTTTCTTCTAATTTGAAGATCAAAGGACTAACCAATTATCTAGGCATTATTTTGTTACTTTATAGCCAATAAAGCTTATCAAAGCTTGACCAAATTGCTTCAACAGAAAAAAGAATACTCTAGCTGTAAGAACAAGAAGCCGTGTTGCAAAAGAAGAAAAGAAAAGCTGAACAACAAACAATAGCTGAGCTGAACAAAAAGGAAACTTATTCAGCTGGAAGAAGACTACAAGCTGGCCGCACAATTAGGAAATAAAGGACAAAGGAAATTCCTTTACTAAAAAGAAGATAAGGAAGTCAGTTGCAAATTGGAATTAGAAGACAACCGATGCAAGAAAGAAACAAAGCTGAGTACAAATTAGGAAACAAGAGCCGGGCAGCAAGAATGACATAGAGCGGGACTGAAATTTGGAAACAAAAGTCGGCTGGGATTTGGAAACAAAGGAAACTGATGACAAGTTGAAGACAAAAAGCAAAACAAAGAAGGATTTGGGTTTGCAGAATTTGGAAATAAGAAGCAGCCAAGTTCTTCTATAAAAGGAGGAAGCAACCATCGAGTCTTACACATCTTTTCTCTTCTTCTATTTTTGCTTTCTCTAGCTGTAGTTTAGATTTCCTCGTAGCAGACTTTTTAGGAGAGCAGCACTTCATTCTTTTCTCTTTTTCTGCATCTTTAGTTTAGATTTAAAAGTAGCCGTCCTTTCTTTCATTTGTTTAGAGAATTACAGCCGCCAGTTTCTTGTTCTTCGTTGTAGTTTGGTAGAATTTCATCAGCTTTTTGTGTCGGTTTTCTCTTCAGAATTTTCAGTTATCTTCTTCTCGGCTTTTGTCTGAACTTTGTAGTAGTTTCTCTCGGTTTTCTTAGCAGAATTACAGCCACAGTTTCTTGTTTCTTCTTCTTGTTTCTCCCGGTTTTCTGCCAGCTTTTCTCCTTGATTTCTTGTGCTTGGTTTTCTTTAGAACTTCAGATTTCCTTTTAGTTTGCTGCAGAATTTTATTTGTTTTTCCTCCTGTTTTTCTTGTCAATTTTTTTGTCTTTATTTTGATTGTTTTCAGTAGTTTAGACGCAGGTAAAAGACCACAGCCGCCAACTTGGACTTGAAAAGAAAGCAGAATTTGGTTTGTTTTGTTTTCTTTGGGAGTGACGGCAGAACAAAATAAAAGAAGGAAGTAGAATTTTGTTGTTGACTTCAAGTCTTTGATGTCGTCTTTTCTTGTCTTTCTTTACTTACTTAGTTTAGCAATTTTAGCTTTCTTTTCTTGTCTTTAATTTTAGTAGTTTTATTTCTCTTCTTTTGTTATAAACTTCTAGTTGTGATTAATTTTCAAGTATTAACTATTTTATAGTTATTGAATAATAGTGATGAAAATCAAATATACCTAAATTTAACAAGTAATATTATTATATTTTTGTAAATTTTTGTTATCATTCTAGTAGATTTTGTAGAGTTGGTAGTTTATTATACTTAAAGTGCTAAATTTTATTTATTTATGTTTTTTTTCCCAACAATAAAAATAATATTTTGTAGGATAAGAATTGTTTTTATTAGCCTTACTAATTGATTTATATAAATAAATAAAAGCAGATCAGTTTTAAAGAAGAAGGTTCGGGAAAGAGTTGGAATTTCTGGAGCGGGAGGCAGTAACAAAATCAGTTACTCCAACTGTGTCTGAGGCTAACGATCTACCCAAATCTGATTCTAGTCAAAAAGTGCACGACGTTTAGGATTAAAATTCGGTTGATTTAGTTTCCTTTTTTAATATATACACTATTCCTTTATTCTTTAGAGAGAATCGTAAGGAGAGAAAACAAGAAGAGATCTTGGAAGAAAACAGCCGCCTTTGTCTTTTCATCTGTACGGTTCTTCTTTCCTCTTGGACGATTCTCAATAAAATTACAAAATTGATTGGAGGATGTTTAGCACCACCATGAGAGGCTAAAGCGTTGGTTTCTGATCCAGGGAGAGATTGAAGTCAATGTATTCTTGTGAGGTTTTGGTTTAATTTAAATTTCTTATTGTGCCCAAGTATTCATTAATTCTTGATTGAATTGTTATGAAAGATTAGGATCATTTGAATTGACGACTCAATTGGTTTTAATCTTTCAACTGCTATCCATCTTGTTCTAAATCCGGAATAGTTTAGAATAATTGGAATTGAGAGCACCTACAATAATTTGCATGTGAAAAGTGTGAGTGATCGTGTGACTTTGGCTTAGGTAAGAATTAATGGAACGAGTTCAGAGAATTGTAGCTATCTCAATTGTTTGGAATTGGTTTAACCATTTCACCTACTCAATGCTGTTGTCAATTTGATATGAAACGCTATCGTGCCCAGTCGATTGAGAATTAGGTTTGTTTTGGATGCTAGGTTCAGGCAAACGAATTTGGAAAACATATAATCTACTTAGGCTAATCCGGTAGATTTTTGGTTAAATATTTGAACTGATAAAAATGTTGCTTAGTAACCTGTGATCGAGAAGCATTGACAGAAATCGTATTCCCTGGATTGGATTCTTGGTAAGATTGTTATTCACATTTGTTTATTTTGTTGAAAAAAAAAAGAAGAAATTTTTAGTTGACTTTATATTTTAATTTTATAAGTAGTTTTCTAAATCCAAAACCCCTCTTTTGTTTATTGCTAAGAACTTCGAAAAAAAGTTCCCTGAGGGATTCGACCCGCTCCACCTTTTACTGCAGTTAATTGTGAGATCGGTAATTAATTTTGGGGGTTTTGACAATCCCACCAAATAGTTACTTTAATTTTCAGAATTTGTTTTAATTTTAATTATGTATACTTTTATTTTTGTTGTTAGTCTAAACTTCATTATGTTCTAATTTCTTGTGTTAGAGATTAGATGGATTTTAATCATGAATAATTAATTCTTAAGACTTGTTCATGCAATCTATATTTCAATTATGAGTTTAATATCATGTTCTTAATGCTTTTAGGTGATTGATCACCACCTAATTGATTTTTCATGCTTGTTTGATAACATGCATGTGTTCATGTGATATTAAACCGTGAATTCAATTTAGACCGTAATAATCTAGGTTGTTCATGTGGTTTCGGTAGTAGAACTAAATCATGGCTACTTAGATTGAATCCGGAATTTCCATAGTTCTTAATGCATTTAGAAATCTAAATTCACCTAGACCAAGTGTGAGTTGATTTTAATCTAAATAGGGTTATTAGACCAATGTCCGCTATTAATTTACATTAGGGAAATTTCACCATCATAATTTGGAATTTAAGTTAATTGCATGATAAGTCAAGAGAGTTAATTAGGATTGATTAAGTGAAATCGAAATCTCTAACATCTTTATTAAGTTGGTAAATTTTTAGTATTTGTTTATTGTTATAAATTTTCATTCTTTGTTAAGTTTAGTCAAATTGCATGAAAGCTTTTTAATAGGTTAGCTTGTTCTTGAATTAGTCAATTTGGTACGTAATTGGTTAAATTGAAATCAATTCTCGTGGGAACGATACTCTACTCATCACTTTATTACTTGTTGATATTGTACGCTTGCAATTCACCTAACAGAAGAATTCATTCACGTGGCTTATAAAGAATTTCTGTAGAATCAAACAACAGTATTTGATATTATAACTCAAATAAAAAACAGGGAAAGCAGTGGGACAACCGAAATAAAATCATGGATTCGGCTTCCTTTGGTTTTGTTTTCTTGTTCTTCTTTTTTTTTTTTTGGGTTATTTGGAGTAGTTAAAGGTGATATTAATAAAATTTTTGTCTTATGTCATCCTTATTTTTAAAATGTACAAAAGATTGTCTCTTTTTGTTTTGTTTTTATCAATTATTGCATTTTTTTCCTTATTCTTTTCCTTTATCTATGAAAAAACCCATAATCTTAATAAAAAAATTCCTTTTTGTTTTCGTCCCGTTTTTATTTTAGCTTTCATGGCTACATTTTCTTTGGCTGGTGGAATATTGGAGCTAATGGCAATGGAAGGGAGGATCATCAAGGTGACGACGGTACAGTCCAGATACATTATTAAGGAGGATCATCAATTTATTTATTTATTTTTTGTCTTTTATCTTTTGCTGGCAATTAAATTTGATAGGGAATCGACCAAAACAGCAAGTAGATGATAATTTAATCAAAATGTGGTCACTAAATTTGCAGAGAAGTCTACTAAAGCAGCCAAGGAGAATCCGCTAAAGCAGCCAAGGAGAATCCACTAAAGCAGCCTATAATAAGTGTGGGTGATAACCTAATTTGATCATACAAAGTTAAATTGGTGGGGTTGGTATTAAATTAACTTATTAAGTGTTTTATTTTCTTCTCTCAAACTAACGTGAGAAATATTTTTCAACAATGAATCTAACATTTTTTGACAGGGAATGAAACAGCAAATTTATATTTAAATTACCTTCAAGAATAACAGTTAGGAAAAATTGTTGTGGAGAATCGTGAATTTTATGCTAGGGCAAGGGATCACAAAGGATTTTTTGTGACATTTTTCTTAATTTATGTTAATATTTATAGCATTAAGATGTATTTCCATCATTGTAAATTTTAATGTTAAGGGTTCTTTTTTTTTTTTGGTTAGATTCTATTTATTTTAAATTTGAGGTGTAAAAAATTAGACAATCCTATAAAATCTTATTAAAATATAGAATTTATACAAAAATAGAAAGCTTAATATTAAAATTAATTAGGATAAAAAAGGATACTAATAATATATATTTATATGTTTGTGTATTGATATAAATTATAAAATCGATTTTAATTTATTAAAATGTCTAATAGACACTGAAACAGAAAAGTGTAACACAAGATTCAGTATGGTAAGGAATAAAGTAAAGAGAAATATAGAAACTTTTTAAAAATAAAGCATTAATCGCAAACGCACCATTATAAAGTTTTGGAAAGTAAGTAAGTGGGCAATTGTGGCCATTGATCTTCCTCTTTAAAATTATGGCCTATATGAGGGAAAGTGACTTAAAAGATGAAAACAGTATGGCAAAACCTAGTACAAATTATGTCAAGTTGGGAATGAATAGGACCATTAGCGTGTGAGCATTTGGTACAAGCAAGAAAGAGAGAAAGAATAAAAACATAACGACAAAACTGCGTGAATGCGTGAAAGCAATGCCACAGCCCATGCCTCTAATAATTCACAAAGGACATCTAACTTTGTTTTCCTCTTTTTACCACTTGATTTTTACAAGGACATCTAACATGAAGGTAATTTTCAAAATTTATAAATTAAAAAATTTGATGGCAAATTTTGTAATAAATTTTGTCATTTCCTACTTTAATAGCCATCAATTATACCAAATTTATCAAACTATGAAAGTTTGAGTACTAAATATGTCAAATTTAAAACATTTCGGACTAAAAGTGATATTAGATAAACATTGAGGACTAAAAGTGGTGATTTTCTCTTAACTATATAAGTTTCCTTTTAATTGTATGTCATATTAATTGTTACTTAATAAAAATATTATATAATTTTCATTAAAAAAATGAACCTATATTCTAAAATAAGGACAAAGATTGTGTTTGTATGATATTGATAACAAAATTTTGAGCGAATTCTCACTGCAGTTAAAATAGTATTCATTCTCTGAATTAGAATTAAATGATTAAATGATTATTGTTTAGTGAATTTTGTCAAGTAGATATTATGTTAGTCAGTTAAAAATTTTATCGTGCACAAGTACTAATTGTGTTAATTTTGTTCTTACTGATAGTGACGTGGTAACTGTTCTTTCTTGGGGAAGCAAATTGCAATATAGACCATGAATCGCTTTGCTTTGGAAAAGGTTTTGGACCGTATTCTACGAATTTTATTCATAATTTTTTCAAACCATAGTATGATGCAAAGTCAGCCATAAATAGGTGCTCAAATCACCTTGAACTCACTCATTCCTCTTCCTCTCTTCCTCTCTTCCTATCACATCCTTAGAAATGATGGGAATGGAAGCAACTTTCCAGTTAATAGCCCTCGTTGGTTTCATTGGCCTTGCTGTCCACTGGTTCTATAGAGTGCTGGCTTGGGCATGGATAAAACCCAAAAGGCTCGAGAGGATCTTAAGAGAACAGGGTTTCAAAGGAAACGCCTACAGACCGTTCCTTGGAGACCAATATGAAAGTGCAAAATTGATCAGGGAAGCCATGTCCAAGCCTATTGGTCTTGATGAAGATGTCAACAAACGCATCATACCCCACATCGTCAACGCTGTGGAAAAACATGGTATGCCAAAATCTTGCTAGTGAGTTCGTATTTAGTTTAGTGTTAATGTCACTGGAGATATTTCTGATATGAATGATGGGATTTGCTTCGTTTCTAACATCTGTATGTGTTGAGAAAAAGTATTTGTTTATAAGTTGACGATACGCAGGGTGAAAATTTTTGGTAAAATTCTTGAGACACATTATGTGGTAAAAACTAGTGAATAACAATCACTGTAAACATCCGATACCCTTTTACCACGTGAACATCGATTTAGTCATCGTGGAAATTTATTAAAAATTCCATAAGATATTGTATCTTTATGAATTTATGTCTTTGGGTTCATCGACCGCCGACTCCAACTAGTTTGGGATAAAAATGATGATGATGATTGTATCTTTATTCTCACCAGTAGTATTTATATTTTAATTAATAGCATGAATTAAAAAAAGTATTAAGTTTCATATTAACTGATACAATAACATTTAAAATGGTAACCTATGTTGGGATAGTCCTACGGAATCTAAGATATTTTCCTGTATGAGTCAAATTCTATGTGAATTGATCAAGATGGTGTTGAAATAATTGCAGGGAAAAAGTCTTTTATGTGGGTTGGAAGGATTCCAAGGGTGTTTGCGACAGATCCAGAGCATGTTAGAGAAATATTCACCAAGTACTACATGTTTCACAAGAACCACCATGATCTTGATCCAATCACCAAACTTCTACTGACTGGAATCGGCAGCTTAGAGGGGGAGACATGGAACGCACGCAGAAAAATCCTCAACCCTGCTTTCTATTACGAGAAGTTGAAGGTACATGACATTGATCATACTTATTACGCACACAAACAAGTGCTTGCATGAAATCATGACTTACCTCTTCATGCAGTTTACATATTATGCTTCCCATGAATCATCTTAATCCTTTTGTTTCTGCCCGGATTATAGCTTCTACCACCGGCATTTCACTTGTCCTGCGGAGATATGGTGAAGAAATGGGAGGCTAAGATTCCAGATGGTGTTTCACAAGAGGTGGAAGTGTTGCATGATATTGAAACCTTGACAGTTGATGTCATGTCAAGAACACTGTTCGGTTGTGATTTTGATGAAGGGAGAAAAATCTTTAAGCTCATAAATGAGCTTACCAATCTCACAATTGATGTCATCCTCTCCGTTTACATTCCTGGAAAAAGGTAAACCAAATTACAGTATCTGATTTCTCAAACACACAAAACATAAAAATTTTTAAGGCACTAAAAGAACAGATCAATGGATGATCATTCTCAATTATATCCAACGTAAATCCAATTTTGGTGCTGCAGGTTTCTGCCTACTAAGAGGAACAGGAGGATGAGAGCAATAGACAAAGAAGTAAAAATAAGGATAGGTGAAGTTATAAACAAAAAAGTGAAGTTACTGAAGGCAGGAGACCCTCATGCTGGTAACGACTTCTTGGGTATATTAGTGGAATCTGGATTGAGCAAAGAAGAGATCACGAGCGAGGTCAAGCTTGTCTGTTTTGCTGGGGAGGAAACTACTGCCAGTTTGCTTGTATGGACAATGATCCTTTTGAGTAGGAATCCGGATTGGCAGCAGCGTGCCAGAGACGAAGTTTTACAAACTTTTGGAGACAAAGAACCGGATTATGATGGTTTAAGCAAACTGAAAATTGTGAGTCTGAATAAGAACTACCATACTTACAAGATCATTTATGTTCAGCCCCCTGAATCAAAGAATTCATAATTTTGCACTGATTGCAAAATTCCTTGTTAACAGGTACCCATGATCTTGAACGAGGTTCTGAGGATGTATCCCCCAGTGCCTGAAGCTACCAAAGTGGCTCATGAGGATACTAAACTTGGAGACTGTTTTATTCCTGCTGGTGTACAGCTCATGATGCCGCAGTTGTTGCTCCACTACGATCCTGAAATATGGGGTGATGATGTGAGCAAGTTCAATCCCGACAGATTTTCTGAGGGTGTTCTGAAGGCAACAGAAAGCCAACTGGGCTGCTACTTCCCATTCAGCTTGGGACCAAGGATGTGCATTGGAGTCAACTTCGCACTCCTGGAGGCAAAAATGGCAATGTCGCTAGTTCTGCGTCGCTTTTCCTTCACGCTCTCTCCATCCTACAAGCACGCCCCGAAGACTCTGTTCACCATCAAACCACAGTATGGTGCTCACGTAATCATGCAGAAAATCTAGAATGCATCAGGGCTTTTCTAGCTCCTCTTTGCACTTCTGCCTGGATTGTGATGCTGCTCCTCTGCTGATATCTGTCATATTATCGTTCTATTTTATTGCTCCTAAGCTTTGTGTCACTGCACTTTTTAGTACGTCTTTGTAGAATATTTATATCTATCTTTGTTGAATCTCTTCTATTATTGGAGGTGAGTGTGATGTCTGCCTCCTTCATTGTACATTTGCTTTTCATTTAGAATAAAACCATGGAGGTCTATGTCAAACTCCTAGCATTTCAAGGTTGCTTCCGAGGGAGAAAAGTTTGATGTGTGCATGTTACGTATATTTATAAAAGAATGTATTAAAAATGCTTGTGTATGTAAAATATGTTTCTATATACTATGAATGCGTTTTATGAGTATTTTTTTAGTAGCAATCATGTCGTGTTTCAAGTTCGGGTCGTGTGTTTACAGATTTTACACTGACCTAAACACGACCCGCAAACTTGTTCGTGGGAAATATAACTTGAATATAACCTATTTATTTTTTTGAGTAACACGATACAAAAAGACCTATTTATTTTTTCTAGTCGACAACACAAAATAAAAACCTAAAAGACCTAAATAACATATTTAAAATATTACAAACCAAAAAATCATAAAAATAATTTTCAAATTACAATCCAAACAATAGAATTAAATAAAAATATCAAGAATTACAAATATTACAAATAACACAACACATAAAAATCTATTTAACATTTAAAAAAATCTAAACAAATATATATTTTTATATTATATTATATTTATATTATTATTTTAATATAAATAAATTTTAACTGATATGAGCAAATATATTATATTTAATCTTAACTAAAATGCCAAGAAAAATATGCTCAAACACTATATTTTTTCTCAGTCAAAAGGCCTACTTATACTTGCTTTTTTCTCTTCCTTTCCCATGAGTAAGCGACAAGAGAAGTAATTAATGAGGGTCTCTTAATTACCAACAAAACAAGGAGAAATTGGTTGTTTGGTGGTACTAAGTGACTATAACCAATTTATTTGTGAATTTAGACTAATTTTGTGTCAATGACCAATTAAATGAACCAGTTCTAAAATTATCTTTTGACTAGAGTTTGTTAATTATTAAATTTTACCACTTTAAATTTTGCGTTAATTATTATGTGGTAAATTACATCTACTACCCATGTGGTTTGTAAAAATTACCAATCAAACCCCCAGATTTGATTTATTATCAATAACCCCTTAAATTTGATAAATTCATAACATTTAGCCACTTTAATCAACTAAATTCATAACATTTAGCCCCTTTAAGGGGGTATTGGTAGTTTCACCAAAATTTGGGGTTCGATTGGTAATTTACCCAAACCTTGAAAGTGGTAAATGTAATTTACCCATTATTATTTTTAGTCTTAATTTGTTATTTTGCAATTTTCATTGTTAGTATTGTCCAAAGACAGCTCCTAATTATTTTGTGGAGAGGTAAATCCACCATTCCCTATGGAGACAACTCGACTTCCGGTATACTACGAAAGATTTGAGAGTTGAAATTATTTTTTGGTGGTTTAACGACACGTCAAATTTTTGGTGCCGTTGTTTGGGAATTGGTGTCATTTGTGATTTATTTCTCTGATTTTTTTTCTTTTCTTTCTTTTCTCTTTAATTTTAATCTCTTTTCATTTTGTATTGGTTTATGTCTCGTTCTTCTTGTACAGGCCAACTTCAGTACAACCTAGAGATCGAAAAGATTGCCAAGCAATTACCAAAGGAAGCTAGAGAACGAGCTCGTCAAGCATCTTCTCCAGGTTTCAATTTAACAACTGATTTGGCAAAGACCTCAAGAGCATCTGAGAAAGAGACAAGAAAAGAAGAAGAACTAGTGGTTGCGCAAAGGACTTTGTAGGAGTTAGCAGCTCTCGACGTGACACAACAGTCACTAGCTATCCAATATCCTAACCTTGAGGTAGCATTTGAACTAAAATCAATTGATACATTTACTTCCAATTTTTCGTGGCCTTGCAAGTGAGGACCCCCACAAACATCTGCAGGAATTTCACATGGTATGCTCCACCATGAAACCACAAGGGGTATCTAAAGAGCAGATTAAGTTAAGGGCTTTTCCATTTTCTTTGGCAGACAATGCCAAAGATTGGTTATAATATCTCCTCTCTAGCTCAATCACCATATGGGATGAGATGAAGCGACAATTTCTAGAGAAATTTTTCCTTGCTTCGAGAGTTGCAAATATCATAAAGGACATTTGTGGAATTTATTAAACTCATGGCGAAACTCTTTATGAGTGCTAGGAGAGGTTTAAACAATTGTGAGTGAGTTGTCCTCAACACCAAATCCTCAAGCAGTTGCTTATACAATATTTCTATGAAGGTCTTTCTATTATGGACCGGAATATGATTGATGCTGCAAGTGGAGGTGCGTGAACAAGTTCTTGCTAAAGCAAGAAATCTAATATCAAATATGAAAATGCACAACAATTTGGGAATCAACAAGATAATCTCCCAATGAGAGTAAACGAGGTGAGCACTTCTTGTCTTGATAGAAAACTTAAGGTTAAAAGTTGGTTTCAGTCCAAAATCAACAAGTCAAAGCTTGTGGAATATGTGTTGTTCCTGGGCATTCAACCGATTTATGCCCAACTCTTCAAAAAGACACAAGTGAATTTGTGAATGCTACTGGGGGATTTCTAGGACCACCCAAAAGAGATATGATCCTTATTCAAACACGTACAATTCAGGGTGGAGGGATCACCCAAACTTGAGTTATGCATTCAAGTCATTTGGGTTTCAACAACTGTATCAAGTGAGACAACCATGACAACCACAACCATCAACATCCAATCAAGGTGCGTTTCTTGAGGATAATTTGAAAACCTTGTCTAATTAGGTGATATATCTTCCACAGGAATTTCAAAGATTGTAACAAGAAATGAGGACAAGTATTTGGAATTTGGAATCTCAAATATCTCAAATTACAGCGTCCTCAAATAATGTTGAAGGAAATAAAGGGAAGCTCCCAGCATAGGTTGTAATTAAGCCACGGGAGAATGCTAATGCCATGACTCTTAGAAGTGGAAAAGAAGTGCAAAATACATCACCAGAAGTGGATGATGAAGCTAAAGAGAAACAAGAGGAAGAGAACATTCAAAAGTTCCAACCACCAATCAAAGAGGTAAATAGTAAAATTCATGAACCTAATCCAAAATTAAAATTGCTCCTCTTTTTCCTGGCAGGCTAGCAAGGTCAAAGAAAGAAGGCATTAAGGAAGAGATCCTGGATACGTTCTGAAGGGTAGAGATCAATATCCCATTGATTCATGCAATTAAGCAAATACTAAGTATGTCAAATTTCTAAAAAGGTTGTGCACCAACCGGAATAAATTGAAGACTGGTGAGAAAATAAGAGTTGGTAAGAATGTTTTAATAGTTTTTCAAAGAAAATTACCTCAAAAGAGCAAAGATTCAGGTATGTTCACTATACCTTGCATAATAGGCAATCATACGATAGAAAAAGGTATGCTTGATCTAAGTGCATCCATAAACGTTATGCCTTTGTTAGTTTTAGATCTCTTAATTTAGGACCTTTAAAAGAAACAAGGGTGATAATTCATTTAGCTAAAGGTGTTGTTGAAGATGTCTTAATTAGGGTAAATGAATTTATTTTCCATGCTGATTTTTTCATTGTTGAGATGGATGATGATTATTCTACAAATTCTGGTATTATTTTATTGGGTCGACCATTCATGAGCACTGCACGAACCGAGATAGATGTTCATAAGGGTACATTGTCTCTTAAGTTTGATGGTGAAATATCTACTTTTAATAATTGATGGTCGGGTTGTCGAAGCCCCCAAAATTATTTCAGATCTTCAACTAACTACAATTAACTTGTAGTAGTAGTGGACCAGTTCGAATCCCACGAGGAGCTATGTGTGAGGGGGGGTTTTTAGCACTTGATATGAAAAGAAATAAAAGAAGAAAGTTAATGCCAATAAATAAAGAAAAAATTATTAAAGAAATTACTAGCAATTTGTAAAAGAAATAATTCAATCTTACCAAACTCCGATCCAAAGAAGTGTAGTTGTACCGAATATATCTAGATCATAGGATTCTAAAAACACTCTTTTATTCAAGCATTTAACTGAAAATTTCGCAGGATAGCCATGACAAAATTTTGAGTTTTCCTATTTTATTTGTTTGAACCTAGCATTCACAACAAACCTTACTAACAAATGACTGGGGGCGATAGCGTTCCATATCATTTGATAGTAGCATTAAAATCATTGAAAACAGTTAAAACAAAAACCAACAATTGAGATAGCTACAATTGAAAATCTTTGTATCATTACTTCCCTTTAAATCATAAATGCATGATTACTGTCACTTTACACACGCAAAAAGATTTAAGTGCTACTTGTACTAAATGTTCCGGACAATTACGGATCAAGAACAAATAGATAGCTATAGAAAGAAGAATGCAAATAAGTTGTCAATTTATTTATCATTCAAAAATCCATAAAAATATAATGCAAGAAATAATGATTACTTGAATGCAAAAGATTATGAAACTATGAACAAAACCTCACTAAATATATTGGCATCAACACCCCTTGGAACGGAATGAAAGTAAATTAGCCACTCATGATGGAAAAACTATTCTAAATTTATTCTAAAGAGAAAGAGAAGTACAAGAGAAAGGAAAATTCTGCAAAGAATTAAAGGAAAGACTTATGTCTTCCAAGCTTACTATCCCTCTTATTTATAGGCTTATTCTCTAACAAACTTCCCTAAAGACTTCCTAAAACTTCTCCAACAAATCCTAATTCTTTAAACTTTAAAGTCCTAACCAACCATCCTATCCTATCTAATCCTATCTATCCCTAACAAATATCATCCAATCCATACTAACTTGAATTACAAACGTTTAAATCAAAAGACAAATTCAATCTTGAAGATTCAGCCCATTGGTCTTTGTCTCAGCTTAAGACGTGGTCACGTGCATTTCTTTGAGTTTCTTCTCCAAAACTTCATCCTTTAAGGCGTGGGCACGACCAATCCAAAATAGTCTTCTGTTTTGCTTCTAAAGTGCTTCTCCAAAAATCATCATTATCTTCATTAAATACCATCTTTTCACTTTAGACTATCAACTTCACTCCCTGTACAAAAACACTTTAAATTAGTCAATTGCATACCAAATAAAGTATTAACATCATAATTTTGCTCATATTAAATGGTAACAATTTAAATCCTATCAAATACCCTTACACCTAAACTATGCTTGTCCTCAAGCATATGATAGATCAATGTCTTCCTCTCTATTCCCTTCCCTTTTTCATACCATTTACAAATAACCCAAAATCACCACACATTAGAAATCAAGAATGAAATGACATTTCAAAGGATAAGTATTCATAGCCCAATTTTTCTAAACAAAACACATGCATCTCATTAATCCCAACAATTTTGTCGAAATCAAATATACAACATTTGATTACTTCTCAAAAGTTTCACTCTATCCACTCAAAGTATTTAAGGATTCATTTAGCACTCAAATCAAACATAGCATGTCATTACCATATGCTTGCTTATATATCACATCTCCACCACTAATGAATTTATGCAAAAATCAAAGGGACTTAAAAGGGTTGTAACAGGGTTTAGGTTAAGGTAGGTAAACAAAAGGAAAATTTAGGCTAAACAAATCAAGATATGTAGGAACTTTCTTGCAAGATTTAAAAGCAACACAAGTAACATTTTTAGAACCACTTTTTTATTCTCTCTCTTTTTTTTTTTCTCTATCTTCTCTTTTTTTTCGGAAAATAGTTGGACATTTTGTAAACAATGGAGCACATTTACTTTGTCCAAACCTTTCAGGGAATTCTTTTTCACTTTTTCTCATCAATTTTTTTCTTTCTTTTTTCTTCTTTTTTTTTTTTGTTCTGTTTTTTTTTTCAAGTGGTTCTTTTCTTTGGAATCCATAAAAATTATGTCATGCAACTCATTCCTACATACACTTGACAAATGGTTTAACAATGGTAAATAACAACGGGTTAAGGCTAATGATGTGGTGTTATCACAAAGAAAAGCTTAGGCTCAAAATTGGTTGACTAGGGTAGATAAAATGGAATGGCTTTTTAGAAAGTTAAAATTGGCTAGTCCTAAACGCCCTTATCATTTCAAAGCAAAACTCACAATGTGATCTTGACATGCACAACAAAGCAAGTTCTAGAATAAGCATACCATATCTGTCAATACTCAACAAAGAAATATGCGAGCAAGAAAAAGACAATGCTCATAGGCTCAAATACTCACAATGGTTCAATGTTCAAACATTGTATATCCTTATTCAATTCCATCATCAAAACCAATGAGATGCTTAAACAAAATTTTCAAAACAAGGCTAATCATACTCTCCCTTTTCATGCTTTCCAACTCAATTACTAATGCATGTTAACCAAGAGTTATTCTAAACAAGTATCAAAGAGTTATTCTAAACAAGTATCATGTTAACTCATGATGGCAAAACTATTCTAAATTTATTCTAAAGAGAAAGAGAAGTACAAGAGAAAGGAAAATTCTGCAAAGAATTAAAGGAAAGACTTATGTCTTCCAAGCTCACTATCCCTCTTATTTATAGGCTTATTCTCTAACAAACTTCCCTAAAGACTTCCTAAAACTTCTCCAACAAATCCTAATTCTTTAAACTTTAAAGTCCTAACCAACCATCCTATCCTATCTAATCCTATCTATCCCTAACAAATATCATCCAATCCATACTAACTTGAATTACAAACGTTTAAATCAAAAGACAAATTCAATTTTGAAGATTCAGCCCATTGGTCTTTGTCTCAGCTTAAGACGTGGTCACGTGCATTTCTTTGAGTTTCTTCTCCAAAACTTCATCCTTTAAGGCGTGGGCACGACCAATCCAAAATAGTCTTCTGTTTTGCTTCTAAAGTGCTTCTCCAAAAATCATCATTATCTTCATTAAATACCATCTTTTCACTTTAGACTATCAACTTCACTCCCTGTACAAAAACACTTTAAATTAGTCAATTGCATACCAAATAAAGTATTAACATCATAATTTTGCTCATATTAAATGGTAACAATTTAAATCCTATCAGGAAACCATGAAATACCCAATGGATACTAAGTCTGTTTGTCATATTGGACTTATTGACCATATTGTGCAAACTGATTTTGAACAGAATTTTGTGGAAGATGAATTAGATTTTGTGTTGCGACGTTGGGGAGTAGTGATGAGATTCAAGAAGCAATCACGTCATTGCACTCACTACCAGAAGTCCCTAACAGGTTGGAAAATTCATTTTTACTATTACCAATTTCTAATGAGAGAATTCTCCCTACTGTTGAGCAAGCTCCAAAGTTAGAATTGAAGGCTCTACCCAAACATTTGAAGTATGTGTATTTGGGAGCAAATGAGACTTTGCTAGTGATAATTGCAAAAGACTTAATCTAGGTCCAAGAAGAAAGGCTCTTGCGAGTTTTAAGAGAGTTTAAAAGAGCCATTGGATGAACCTTGGTGGACATAAAAGGAATTAGTCCTTCAATTTGCATGTATCGCATATTGTTAGAGCCTGATGCCAAGCATATAAGGGAAATGCAACGTAAACTCAATCCAGCCATGAACGAAGTCGTCAAGAAAGAAATTCTCAAGTTGCTAGAATTGGGCATCATCTACCCAATTTCTGATAGCCGATGGGTTAGCCTGGTGCATGTAGTTCCCAAGAAGTCGGGAATTACACTCGTTTAAAATGAGAAAAATGAGCTGGTGCCCATGAGACTTCAAAATGGATAGAGGATGTGTATTGATTTTAGGAAGTTGAATTCAGCCACAAGGAAAGATCATTTCCCACTTCCTTTCATTGACGAGATGTTAGAGAGATTGACAAGTAAAATTTTCTTTTGTTTCTTGGATGGTTATTCTAGATATTATCAAATTGTTGTAGCTCAAGAGGACCAAGAAAAAACAACTTTTACTTGTCCATTTGGAACTTTGGCTTATCGTCATATGCCTTTTGGACTGTGCAATGCACCAGGTACGTTTCAAAGATGTATAATGAGCATTTTCTCTGATTTGATTGAGAATTTCATTGAGATTTTTATGGATGATTTTAATGTTTATGGCAATTCTTTTGATCAATGCTTAGATCACTTAACCAAGGTTTTGAAATGTTGCATTGAGACTAACCTTGTTCTTAACTATAAAAAATGTCATTTTATGGTTAGAAGGGATAGTTTTAGGTCATGTTGTTTCATATAGAGGCATTGAAGTAGATAAGACCAAGATTGATTTAATTACTAGTTTACCTTACCTCACTAATGTAAGGAAGATTTGTATCTTTCTTAGTCATGTAGGTTTTTATAGGAGGTTCATCAAGAATTTCTAAAAAATTGCACAACCATTGTCAAGATTGCTGCAACTAGATGTTCCATTCGAATTTGGAGAAAATTTTTGTTTGGCTTTTCACAAGTTGAAGGCATTGCTCATTTCTGCACTAATAATAAAGCCACCCAATTGGAATTTACCATTTGAACTCATGTGTGATGAAAGTCAATATGCTGTAGGGGCTGTTAAAGAGATGGAAAAAGCAGTAATGTGATTTATTATGCATCTAGGACTTTGAACCCTGCGCCATTGTCTTTGCTTTTGATAAGTTTAGGTCTTATTTATTAGGATCTAAAGTTATTGTTTACTTTGACCATGCAGCTCTTAAATATCTATTGTCAAAGAAGGAGTCCAAACCAAGACTCATCCGCTGGATTTTGCTGCTACAAGAGTTTAATTGGGAGATCAAGGATCGCAAAGAAGTTGATAATTCTGTAGCTGATCATTTGAGTAGATTGGTGTGTGAATAAGAGCCAATACCAATTTCTGAGGTATTTCCTGATGAATAAATATTTCAGCTATGAGGTAATGAACCCTGGTATGCGGAGATTGTGAATTTTATTGTCACGGGTAAACTACCGAATGATATAAGTAAGGCTAAAAGGGACAAACTTAAAAGTGACTCTAAGTATTATATATGGGATGATATTTATTTATGGAAAATAGGCTCAAACCAAATAATTCGTAGATGTGTGTCTAATGAGGAAATTCATTCCATACTTGCTTATTGTCATAATCATGCATGTGAAGACATTTTGGCCCAAAAAAGACTGCTAGGAAAATTCTTGATAGCGATTTTTATTGGCAAACATTGTTTAAAGATGCTTATCATTTTTGCAAGAGCTATGAAAGATGTCAAAGATAGGTAATTTATAGTGTAGAAATGAAATGCTCCGAACTCCCGTTTTGTTTTGTGAAATTTTTGATGTCTTGGGTATGGACTTTATGGGACCTTTTTCTAACTCTTTTGGGTTTTGCTATATTTTGTTGGCTGGGGTTATGTCTCGAAGTGGGTAGAAGCAAAAGCTACAATAACTAACAACTCTAAGGTTGTTGTAGGCTTTCTCAAGTTTAACATCTTTAGTAGGTTTGGGATTCCTCGAGCAATAATTATTTATCAAGGGACACAATTTTGTAACTACATTATTGAAGCCTTGATGTGCAAATATGGCGTTCAACATCGGGTTGCCACAACGTACCATCCACAAACAAACGGGCAGGCTAAAGTCTCCAGTCGAGAAATCAAGAATATTTTGGAGAAAATGGTTAAACCAAACCGTAAAGATTGAGTGTCCGTTTAGAAATGCATTATGGGCCTATTGCATAGCATACAAACTCCTATTGGCATGTCGCCATATAGGTTGGTATACGGCAAGTTCTGCCATTTACTAGTTGAAATTGAACATCTTGCTTTTTGGGCAATTAAACAATGCAATTTGGATGCCAATGAGGCAGGAGTTGAACGGAAGTTACAACTCCAAGAGTTAGAAGAGATTCGTTTGGAGGCCTATGACAATGCAAGGATCTATAAAAAGCACACAAAACACCTCCATGATAAACTTTTGCAACATAAAGAGTTTTACATGGGCCAAAAGGTACTGCTTTTTTATTCAAAGTTGAAGTTTATGCCAGGTAAGCTAAAATCAAGATGGTTTGGACCTTGTGTGGTAACCAATGTTTATTCTTATGGTGTTTTTGGTATTGTAAATTTAGAGACTAACAAAACTCTTAAAGTTAATGGACACAGGTTAAAATCTTTTCTTGACAATTGTGAAGTCTCGAATGAAGAGGAGGTCAATTTGGTACACTCAAATTACAACAAATGAAACCAAGGCAATGTTTAGCCAAAGACACTAAAGAATGGCGCTTATTGGGAGGCAACTCAATTCATTTTATTTTTCCTTCTTTCTTTTTATAGATATGTTGTAGCTAATAAAAATTTATTGTTGTTCACAGCAGAAGACCTCATTTCCTTAAGGGTGCCCTTGGCTTAAATAACATAATCTTCTGTTAGTTGTTTTTTTTTAGTTTTCTAGAAGACTTCACTTCTTTAGGCGTGCCCACACCTTAATGATTTAAGTTTTTTGTTTTTAAGTGCTGCAAAAATTTTAAAAAATTGTTTTTTTTATAAAAATAATAATAATACAAATAAATAAATATATATATATATACACACACACACAATAACAAAAGATTTGCAATTCTATTTTGGTTTTTCTACCTTACAGTTAATTTACCTTTCCCTTTCACGCTCTTTTTCTTTTTGCAGTTTCTCCTACCAAATGTTGCTTAGCCATGGCCATAGCACCATTCAATCCTTCATGCTTTATTTATACTTTCTTCACTCATATAGGATTTACCCTACCTTACCCACCTGCACTATAGCTCTGGTTGTCTGTCGTGGTTCAGGGAAGTGTCTTGTTCCCTTGTCTTTATTTTCCTTCCTTTCTTGTCCGTGTGAGCATATTTTTCATATATTAAGGACAACATATGATTTAGGTGTGGAGGATGAGGGGGAGGAGGGTGTCTTGTGCTTCAATGGTTATTTCCAAAATTTTAAAAAAAAGTCCTCCCAAGTATGCTTGACATTTTGATATATTCTTTGAAATTCCTCACTCTTTTGATACTCATTTAGAATAACTTTGAGTTATATGCATTAGTGAAGTGGTTGGAATGTATGAATGAGATGAGTATGATTAGCTTTTGTTTTGGAAATTTTGAAGCATCTTGTTGATTTTAATGATTGAATTGAATGAGAATGCACAATATTTGATACATTAAACCCATTGTGTGAGTATTTGAGCCTAAGAGCATTTTTTTTTCTTGCTCACATATTTCTTTGTTGACTATTGACAAATATAGAATGTTCAATCTAGAACTTGCTTTTTATGCTTGTTGAGATCGCATTGTGGATTCATGCTTTGAAATGATAAGAGCACCTAGGTTAGCCACTTTAGACTTTCTAAAAAGCCATTCTGTTACATATACCCATAGTTAGTCAATTTTGAACCTTAGCCTTTCTTTGTTGTAACACCGTATTATTAGCTTTAAACCTTTGTCTTTGTTTGCCGTTGTTGAAACCTTTGTCAAGAGTATATGGGAATGAATTACATGAGCAAATATTTCAAAGAAAATAACCACAGAAAAAAAAAGAAAGAAAAAGAAAGAGAAAAATATTTTTAAAAAAGGAAAAATATGAAGAATATATATATATATATATATAGATATATATTGAAAATTTCCCCCTATGAATATAAATATTGGGCAAATAAAGTGTTCTACTTTGAATACAAAAAAGTCCAATTATATGACGAAGTTGCAAAAAAGGGGATGCATGTTGTTTGGAATAAGGAAGTGGTTCTAAGGCACTATTATTGATGCTTTTGAGTTGTGCAAGGAAGTTCCTACATATCTTGATACGTGTAACCTAAATTTTCCTTTCTTTTTGCCCACCTTTTACTTAAGCCCCGTTACAACCATTTTCAAGGCCCTTTGATTTTTGCATTGATATATTTATTAGTGGTGGAAATGTAATACATAAGCAAGCCTATGGTAATGACATGCTATATTTGATTTGAATGCCGAATGAAACTCTAAACACTTTTAAGTGATTAGAGTGCAATCTGTGAGAGAGTATCAAATTTTGTTGCATTTGATTTCGATGAAATCGTTGAAATTGATGAAATGCCTATGTTTTCATTAGAAAGATCATGCTATGAATACTTATTCTCTAGATTGCTATACCAACTTGGATCTTTAATGTGGAATGACTTTAAATTACTCATGGATGAGTTGACAGAAGGGAAGGAATGGAGAGCAAGATATTGGGTACATAGATTTAGTGCATGCTTGAGGACAAGCATGGTTTAGGTGTGGGGGATTTGATAGAGCTTAATTTATATATATCTTTTGTTAATAATTTTTATGATATTTGGTTAATTTTATGATGAATTTAATGGAATTGGTTATGTTTTTAGTTGTATATGTTGAAAGTAGAGGTTTGAAGAAAAAGGGGTTTAAAAGAAGAAAATTGGAGAAAAAACTAGAAAACTTCCTATTACTAAGTGTGATCACACTTAAGGCAATGAAGTCTAAGTGAAATTTTCATTAAAAAAAGAAAACCAAACTTTCAGCCCACAAGTTGGACTATAAAAGGCAAACCCTAGAAGACCCAAAGGATAGAAGAAAACACAATATAGCATCCACAAAAGGGAGAAAGAAAACAACTGCAAAAGAGACAAAATCAGCCGCATAAGAAACACAAAAAAAACTAGCCGAAAAAGGGAGAGCAAAATACAGCCACCACACACAATTCTTCTCATTCTTTTTTCACTCTCTTTTTTCTCCTTTTTACTTTGTTTTCTCATCTATCTTGTCTAGGAACTAAATCTCTATTCTAGTTGAAGGATAATTGAAGGCTAGTTCTACAACAATTGTGAGACTTATTATTTTTAATGTTCTTATAAATTTATGGATATTTGTTTATTTCCTGCAATTTATTATTTATGATTGCACTGTTGAATTGGATAATTGGTGTTATTATTTGATTGACAACACAATCTACTGCTAACTAGGACATCAAGGTTTGATTGTTTTAGTGAAGTAGCAATTGGCATAATTATTGCTTGGTAAGTGATTTAATTGTGTCAAGGGATAAACAATCTAATTGAAACAATCACGGTGTAAATTGTTTGGTTAGAATTGGGTTTTTCTAATTTTTAATGCTGTGGGTAAATTGAATTCTATGGTGATACCTAAGTTATTTACGGACAAGAAAAGTGATTAATGAGGGTCTCTTAGTTGCCAACAAAATAAGGAGAAATTGGTTGTTTGGTGGTACTAAGTGACTATAACCAATTTATTTGTGAATTTTTTATATTAATCTTCTGTCAATGACCAATTAAATGAACCAGTTCTAAAATTATTCTTTTGACTAGAGTTTGTTAATTATTAAATTTTACCACTTTAAATTCTGCGTTAATTATTATATTTAGTCTTAATTTGTTATTTTGTATTTTTTATTTTTAGTATTGTCCAAAAATAGAATTATTTTATGGAGAGATAAATTCACCATTCTCTGTGGAGATGACTCGACTCCGGTTATACTATGAAAGGTTTGAGAGTCGATATTATTTTTTAATGGTTTAACGACACACCATTTATATAAAACCTCTTGTTACTCATTTGAATTTGATAATCAAATTCTATACAAAATCTATTTTCTTAAAAATTCAAATCTGATTCAATTAATAATTATTAAATCCTAATCTAATTAGAAACTAAATAAATTAATAATTACCAAATCATAATCTAATATTAATTTCCTAAATAAACTTGATTTAATACACCAACAATGTCTTCCTGAAACCACACTTACCTTGAAAGCAGCTCCAATTTTATCTCGAGTTTGAATTTCTTTTGAAATCTCTTTTGCTGTATAAACCATGTACAACACCAACTTGGGGTTGATTTTCGTTGTCACTTTCAATCTTATATTTTGAAAAACCTCTATTTGATTCTTCTCCTGATTAAAATACTCATCAATAATGATCCATTTCTCAGAACAATAATTTTTACCACCACTTTTCAATTTTAAATATTCTCTGACACCCAATTTCTCTTCACTACAAGAAAAATTACTTTTAATGACCAAAAATTGCGGTGACAACAAAGTTTATCGTCACCAAAAGTAGCCTTTAGCAACAAGAAAAATGTAGTCATAAAAAGTTGGTCACAAATGTATTCATCCTTGATGACATGAAAAATTGGTTAGTAAATGACATCCGTTAATGACGAGAAAGAAAAAGTGGTCACCAAGTGGTCACTAATTGTTATAGTGCGAAGAAGACAACCAAAACTTGACCACATTTAATGACAAGTATTGGTGACGACGATTCCACTTGTCACGAAAAAGTTACAAAATGTGTTTTCGTGACCAAAAAAATCGTCACTAAATTTATGACTTTTAGTGACAATATTTTGTAGTCACTAAAAGGTTGTGATTGGGCAAACAAATGGACCTATCATTGGGCTTGCGTTGGTTTAACTTACAAATTAATTGCGCTTACAAATGAACCTATGATTGGGTCAGCAAATGGACCTATGATTGTTATGATTGGGTTTAGAAATGGACCTATGATTGGACTAACAAATTAGTATGATTTAACTTACATTATATAAATATTAATTGGGTCAAATTGATTGGGCATAATTTTATATTAATTGGGCTTATATTATAAGAAATAAGAATTGGGCTAAACAATTTTTTTATTGGGTCAAACTTAGTTAATTTGTATTATGACACTTAATTTTCATTAATTGTATGTTGACACCCTAATATTTATACATTTGCTATATAATTTTACCTAAAATACATAATTATTTAGAGTTAAAATACACTATTGACTAATAGCCTTCTTTGACCAATAATTATGATTGGATTAAACAATTTATTCACTAGACCGAACTTAACTAATTTATATTATGGCTCTTATTTTTAATAATTGTACTAAGACATCATAATATTTATGAGTTTGTCCACATAATTTCCACTAACAAAAATAAAAAGGCTTCTTTGATTGCCACTACTTATATAATGATTGGAATTGTTTGGCTAAGGATAATAATCGGGTTATGTAATTTATTCATTGGGCCAAACTTAAGTTTTTTAATTCATGGCTCTTAATTTCTAATAATTGCACTAATACACCCTAATATATATGAATTTGCCTATATTATTTTATTTCAAGCACAGAGACTTTTTTAAATATAGTATAAATTAATTCTAATTAGATTTCTTTGGCTAAGAATAATGATTAGACTAAGTATATTTTTCTTTATGCCAAATTTAGATTACTTAATAATTGTACTACGACACCTTAACATTTTTGTTTGTTCATATAATTGTACATTAATCACACAGTCTTTTTAATAGTACAATACATTATTGATTAGTACTGATTGGCTTTCTTTTGTTAAGAGCAACAAATGGAATAAGTATATTCTTTATTGGACTGAGCTTTATTGGCTTATTTATGTGATGACTTTTAATTTAAAATAATTATACTAGGACACCTTGATATTTATGAACATGTGCACATAAGTTTAATTATTTTAAGCACATAAATTTGTTAGTTTTAAATACACAATTGAAAATTAGGAATAAAAAATATATAATTTCAAAGTAGTTACAGTCACTAATATAATATTATAACATAAGTAATCATTAATGCATGTACATATATTGTTAGACATACAATGTATAACAAAAGTAGTAAATAGTTATACTCCCTTTATCCAAAAAAGAAGTTTGGTTTCATCAATATACAACCTTTTATTTTTGGTCAACCAAGTGGAGGTACATTTCATTTTATACCACTAATTTTCTCATTAAGAGTATTGTATATCAATACACCCTTTAATGTATTATATTTGATTATGTTTTGGAGACTACTTTATGTCGTATCTAAGAGCGTGACCACTTTTTTTGGTCACTAGTTGTACCAATTAGTGACCACCATGTCACCAATGTGTTTTGCTAACTGAGCTTTGCAAACCATCATGTGACCATAGGATTTTGGTCACTAAATCTCATTTGTGATGACTATTATATATTTAGTGACCACTTTTAACATGTCACTAAAGACCAATTTTTTTGTAATGCTTTTAAAATAAGATAGTCAATTTTACTCTCATCTTCTTCAATTTTGTTGATGGTTTTTTACTTTTCTTCTAAACCAATGATCCCTTCATCAATCAAAACATCAATTTTATTGTTTTCTACAATATCATAAATTTCAATTTTTTCTAGTTGTTCAGTCGAACCATTCATTTCTTTCTCTTCCTTTATAAAATCAACATTTTCTTCTTTTATCCACAACTTGTTCATTTTCAACACAATTTAAAGAAAGTATTTCAAAAATTTTCATGGAGGTTGGATATTGGTAGTTTTCACAATATGATTCTTTAAAATTCTGACCTTGAGCATACTCCATATTAGAACCATCGCCTTCCTCAATTATTGTAGTATCTTGAACTTTTGATACTTGTTTTGTTGGCTTGTTCTCTAATACAAACTGTCCATCAATTCTTTGTTCATGAAGAATTAACCAACCTTGTAATTTTTCAATTCTCAAATTTGATAAATTTTTAGTTTTTATAATGTACTCAAATTTCAATAGAAAATGAATGAAGAACTTTTTCCACAAAAAATTTATCACTAAGAACGTACCGATTAATTTTCATCTTGTTCTTGATATCCACCAAACAAAAAAATAATTTTCAACTATCTCAGATTTCACCATAGAACACAACTCAAAATTTCTCTTCTATAATAACATATTATTTTTCCAAACTTAATCTATACCAATATATGTTCTTTTTAAAATATCCCATGCTTGTTTGGGAGTTTTAGCAATACAAATTTTATGAAAAATTGACATATTAATTGCTTGATAAATTTGAGATAATGTCAAAGATGCATTTCGTTTGATTTAGGCATAAATATTATCCGGTACCTCCTTTTGATCGAACTGTAACAAATCGTATGCTTAAAAATTTGTTTCCATCTGAATTCTCCAAAAATTATACTTTTGCTTTCCCACTAGTTTTGGAACAACGCATATTATATTCCAATCAACCATGGGTAACGAATAATCTTAGTCTCCCTTGCTTAAAAAATCACTAGAATAAAAAAACTAAAAACCAGATTTGTTGGCTTTGGCATCACATGTAGACACTACAAAAAAATTGGCTTTAGTGACAAGTCAAAAGTGGTCACTAAATATATAATAGTCTTCACAAATGGGATTTAGTGACCAAAATCCTGTCGTCACATGGTAGTTGGCAAAGGTTGGTTGCTAATACACGTTGGTGACATGGTGGTCACTAATTGGTACTAGCTAGTGACCAAAAAAAATAGTCCCACTCTTAGTGATGACATAAAGTGGTCACCAAAAAATAATATTTTTAGTTACTGATAATACATGATGATCACAAAAAAATAGTAATTGGTGACCACTTTTGGTCATCACATATGGTGGTCAAGAAATGTAAGAAGGTCAACACCATTTGTGACCACTTAAAGTCGTCATTAAATTGTGAATAACTAACAATAATTAGTGACAAAATATTGTTGTCACGTATTGTCATATAGACAACCATTAGTGACCACATTATTTTCTCACCAATTTTCCATTAAATTTATTATTTGGAATTAACCGTACATAAAGTATTGAACAATAGACAAAACTAACATATCTCTACAAAATATGACCGTTATATCATTTACACAACAAAAGAGTTAGGACAATATTAACCTACTGATGTACAAAAACAAAAGCACAAGCATCCAAAGTTAATGCACCAAAACAAAAACAACATTTCTTATCCTACAAAAGTACACAACTAAAGTTTCCAAGCTATCCATTTATCTAAGGCACCATATACAACCATTGTCTCATTTTCCTCAAAATTCTTAGAGCTTTAGCTACAACAATCAATGGAAATTCAGTCCCTCAAGCTATCCATTTATCTAAGGCACCATATACAGCCTCTTTTTCATTTGGAAGTCCAGAAATCTGCAAAGTAAAAGATTTTCCTTAAACAACACAATGTTATGAGAAAGCCAAGTAATCCAATAAAGCCACTATATATGTGAGGAAATTATCTAATTAAAACACCATCAAAAGTATTCATCCTTTAGTTGTCAAAACTAGAGAATGGACTCTTTAGGAGAAAACAAGACATACATGTGACAATAACACATTGACTACTAATAAAGAAAACAAAACATACATTGCGAACAAGATTTAGTGCTTTCTGTCCAAACCTAGAAGAATCTCTTTTCTGCCACAAGTAGTGTTCTTTCATTCTCTTTTTCTTAATCACCATTCCAGACTTCCTGTTAAAGAAGATAGAAAGATATAGAACTTCAATTAATTATTGAAACAAGGCAAATGATGGCAGACATCAATACATGCATGACCTCCAGCATGAGGCAGCATTCACATTTAAACTGAAAGGCAATAAGAAAGAAACAATTAACATTAAAGAACCATGGCATGATAGAAGTTAAACTAAGCAATGCAACCAATATTTTAACTTAAAATCTTCACCTACTTTTCATAAGATCTCATCCCAGAAATATCATTGCTGATATTTGTATTATGGACAGGGGTTATGTTCCTTACCTGTTAATGCAATAAAAGTCATCAAAGTAGAGCATAAAATAAAGAGTCATACATTTCTTCATCTACGCCAATTCATTTCAGTCCAGCAAAACAATCTAGAAACAATTCAATTCAGTCCAGAAAAAACAAAAAAAAAACAGTCCAGAAACAGTTTAGCAAAATAGTTCAGAAAAAACAAGGAAAAAACTAGAAAAACCAAAAAAAAACCAAAAATTCAGTCTTCATCTATGCCAATTCATTTCAATCCATCAAAATAGTTCAGGAAAAATCCAATTCATTCCAATTTAGTCCATAAAAAACAGAAGAAAATAGTCCAGAAACAGTTCAGCAAAATAGTTCAGAAAAAATCAGAAAAAAACAAAAAAAATCAGTCTTCATCTATGCCAATTCATTTTAGCCCATCAAAATAGTATAGGAACAATTCAATTCAGTCCAATTCAGTCCAGAAAAAATAGAAAAAAATAGTCCAGAAACAGTTTAGCAAAATGGTTCAGAAAAAACAAGGAAAAAAACTAGAAAAAAACAAAAAATTTAGTCCTCATCTATGCCAATTCATTTCAGTCCATCAAAATAGTCCAAAAACAATTCAATTCAGTCCAATTCAGTCCAGAAAAATAGAAAAAAAAGTCCAAAAAAGTTCAGAAAAAACCAGGAAAAAAACCAAAAAATTAGTCTTCATCTAGGCCAATTCATTTCAATCCCGAACAACTAGAAATAGTCTAGTAAAACTTCTAATCTTTAGAATACTAAATTTTATACATGGCATTCAAGATAAACCTAAAGTTTGAATCTTTCAGTCACTTAGCCACATTTCCATTCAACCATCATTTGCTCTAGTCCATGATCAAATCCAAGATTATGGAAATCAAGTTAGTAAAAACAAATTAAAGCAATGGGTGAATAATTACTGCAGTAACAACCGGTAACAATGGCAAAATTAGTTGCGTAAGTAGCAGAAATCAATTGAATGTACTAGTCCTACTCCTCCACCGACAATTCCTATCAACAATCAATTGAATGTAAAGAGGATCCAAAAATTCACAACAAAAATATGAAATAAAAAGTTCCTAAAATAAATCAGGGTTCTAGCATTTCGGAAATGGTGGACGTATGTGATTCAATGAGATTCCAGAGTGGTGGACGAATAGATCTTCCTCGCCGTTGTTCGAAGTGATGAAGTAAAGAGAAAATCTGAGTGCCCATTTCTAGGCTTGGCTTGAATGAATCAAAGATTCAATCTTTGTCCCCAAATCGACGAAAGAATAATGGAATACCAAATGTGTATACAAAGACATCTGGAATTGAAAGACACAATTTTAGATTTGGAGGCAAGAAGGAAGGAAAGGAATAAATGGACGGTGGAGAGGGTTTTGAATAAGCAAAGCTCAGTTGAAAATGGCAAAAGGAATTGAAATTTTGTTAAGTGTGGCAAAGGCAATAAACGTTTTCAAACTATTTGGAGGGCACCTTTAAGTTTTTTACTCCCGCTTTTGTCTTTAAAACAATTTCATTTTCCCTCTTTTTAAAAACCTTTAAGTTGTACATTGGTGAAACCAAACTCTTCTTCTTTTTTTTTGGGACAAAGGGAGTATAAATGTATTTTACTACTTATTATGCATTGTATGTCTAACTATATATGTACATGTATTAACTACTACTTATGTTATAATATTATATTAGTGACTATAACTAGTTTGAAACTATATATTTTTTATTCCTAATTTTCTTATAAAGAAATATAGTTCGTAATAAATGTCAAAACTTTTGATTACCATTAATCAATAGTATATTTTAATACTAACAAAACTTATGTATGCAAATTCATAAATTTCAAGGTATTCTAGTATAATTATTTTAAATTAAGAACCATAACATAAATAAGTTAATGAATCTCAACCCAATAAAGAATATACTTCGTTCAATTGTTATTCTTAACCAAAGAAACTAATTAGTACTAATCAATATTGTATTCTAATACTAAAAAGAATTTGTGATTAAAGTACAATTATATGGATAAATAAAATGTTAGGGTATCCTAGTACAATTATTAAAAATTAAGAGTAATAATATAAGTAAGCTAAGTTTGGCATAAGGAAGAATATGTTTAGTCCAATCATTATTCTTAGCAAAAGAAATTCAATCATAATTATTGAGTGTATCTGAAAAAGCTCAATTCTTAAAGTAAAATAATGTAGGCAAATTCATATATTAGGGTGTCTAAGTGCAATTATTAAAAATTAAGAGTTATAAATTTTAAAAGTTAAGTTTGGCCTAATAGATAAATTACATAATCCAATCATTATTTTTAGTCCAATAAGTCCAACCATTATATAAGTTGTGGACAATTAATGTGGGCCAAAATATTTTATTTCATCAAATCCTTACTTATCTGGCCCAATACATATCTTGTTATTAAAATTTATAATGTCTAATTTCATTACACACCAAAACAAATATTTTATATATCTATATTTAAAAATATATACACTAAAACTTTATATATAGAGATATGAATAAAAAGATTATAAGTATTTTTATTTTTGATCCGACTATTTTCTTAATTAAAAATTCTTTTAAACTAGAAAATTCAATTTTATAATACACCAAACATTCAAATTTATGTATTTGAATCAATTATATTTCACATATATTCAGATTTCCCACATCTTAGGATGAAAAATCATGAGCTTTAAATAATGTAGGCAAATTTAGATATATTAGGGTGTATTTGTGCAATTATTAGAAATTAAGAGCCATAAATTAAAAAAGTTAAGTTTGGCGAAATGAATAAATTACATAGCCCAATTATTATCTTTAGTCAAACAATTCTAATCATTATATAAGTGGTGGCAATCAAAGAAGGCTTTTTTTTCTTTTGGTTAGTGTAAAATTATGTGGACAAATTGTTAAGTATTATGTGTCTTAGTATAATTATTAAAAATTAAGGGGGTGTTTGGTTGGTGGGTTTAGGGGGGGAATGGAATGGAATGGAATGAAAATGAGTGTTTGGTTTGTGGGTTTGGGTTGGATTGGAATGGAATAAAGGTAGTAAATAAGGGTTTTCTTGAAACCTGGGGGGGGGGGGCTGGGTTTAGGGCGACGGGTTTCAACATAATAGAAAAAAAAAAGACAAGCATTTGGGCGACGGGTTCTGCTCATCTCTTCCTCCTTCTTGCTTGTCTGTACTGCTCTTCTTCCTCTTCCTCCTTCTTGCTTGTCGTCTGTACTGATCTTCTTCCTCTTCCTCCTTCTTGCTTGTCTCTACTGCTCTCTCCAAAGCATATCCAAACTAACCGATGAGAGTCCATCGGAGACACCTTTCATCAAACATCCCCTCCATCATATTCTCTTCTTTGGGCTTGATTATCTCAACATTAACACAAACTTGCTTCCTATTTTTCTACAGATTTGAAAAGGGTTTCGATTTCTCCAACAAATTCCAGACTTTCTTGCGCCATTGCCCACTGGAGACTGTAAGTTAGCTCTGAATCTGCTATGCTATCCCATTGTTTTTTTCTTTTTATTTGGTTGTTTAATAATCTTTAAACTGGGTACAACGAATCTGCTATGCCATTGCTTAGTGGACGATATTGTTTCTTTAATGCCAAGGTCCACCAAAATCCTATGCCACATTTGTTTATTTGATGTTATGCCACGATTTTTTCTTTTTATTTGGTTGTTTTAATAATCTTTAAACTTGAATATGGTCTGGATCTGCTACGCCATTGCCCAGTAGAGGATATTGGTTCTTTGATGCCAAGGTCCACCCAAATCCTGGACTTTGTATCTATCCCATTTCTCTCTTCTGCATAAAGATATAAACTTTTTCACTTGGTTGATGTAACAGAGTTTGTAGAAAACGAGTTGAAAATTTTCGTTTTTAGAATTCAGAGTTTGTAGAAAACGAGTTGAAAATTTTCGTTTTTAGAATTCAGAGTTTGTAGAAAACTTTTTCCCATCTCTCTCTGAAATCGAGTGCACTCGATTTACTCGATTTCAATTGACTGAATTCGCACTTATCGACTGATTCGTAATTCAAAGAGACTAGATTTCAATTCGCACTTAATTCTGAATTTTCTGAATTCAGAATAATTCTTTCTGAATTCTTGTTAAGTGGCTTGTATTTGGTTAGCATAATATATTTTGCATTTTAAATGATGAAATTACTTGTTTGTGCTTTTTAAAAAATCTGGTTTGGTGTTTTATGATATGGAGGGTAAGAGAATATCTTATCTAGGCTGCGGTTCATTGAATTGAAACTTGAAATGCTAGATATGGATGAACTCATTAGGCCAAATCCAGTTCCAAAGAGTTTTGAATTATTCTTAGTTGATCCCATCATGCTGGTTTTGATTGTTGTACTATAATGAACTAAGCATTTGACAAATCTCCTCTGTCTTATTTTTTTTAACTGTTTTTTGCAATAATGCAGTTGCTGAATTTTATTTTTTTGGTTTATGAGTTTTAGCTTTACTATTGAATTTTTTGGGCTAAATTTTAGAAGCATGAAATACACTAAATGGACTTTCGTTCTTGTATTGTAATTTTAGCACTTGTTTTTTGTCTTGTAATGTTTTTGAAATGGGATTTTTATGCTTGCTGGAGTATACTATGGGGTCAAGATCATTTCTTCTCGCTTTTGCAAAATAAATAGTGGACATTTATGTAATTGTTTAGTGCATTTTTGTTTTGAAAATGTAGAACACAATGTCTAGATTGCCACTAACTAATAGAAGGCGTAGACGTGAGCGCAACATTCGAATTTTTGCATATATGGTAGCTACTTTCAACTTGGTTTATGTGGTTTGGAGGCAATTAGTGGCACTTAATTTACAAATCATGTATCCCCTTCGACAAACCAAAGAGGAGAGAAGGAATTGGAGGTTATATTGGATGTTTAAATTGACCAAAGAGTCGGATACTGTATCTATTAGTGAGCTTCGGATGGATAGGCGTACATTCGAAATTTTGTGTGAGATGGTACGAGATATTGGAGGTATACGTGATACAAAAAACATGTCTCTTGATGAAATGGTTGCTCTGTTCATATATGTTTTGGCTCACCATAAGAAGAATAGAACAATGGGGATGCTTTTCCACCGGAGTGGTGAAACCGTGAGCCGCCACTTTAATAGTATTCTCCTAGCCATATTGAAACTTCACTCCGTGTTGCTACAAAAACCGGAACCCATAACAGAAGATTGTGAAAATGATCGGTGGAGTTGTTTCAAGGTAGATTCGTCATACAACAACATATTTAAATTGACATTTTCGCATTCTTATTTGACCTCATATTTGTTTATTCTTATTGAAAGGGTTGCCTAGGTGCATTAGATGGGACGTTCATAAGAGTTTCGCCACCATCCGAGGAGAAACCACGCTACCGGACAAGAAAAGCAAACATTGCAACGAATGTGTTAGGGGTATGTGATCCCAACATGCTATTCATTTATGTTCTACCTGGTTGGGAAGGGTGCACATGATGGTCGAGTGCTTCGAGATGCCATTTGTCGACCGGATGGACTTAGAGTTCCCCAAGGTATGATGCAAGTTAATAATGATTATAATATAATCTTCGTTATATTATCTTGAATAATTGACCTCATATTTGTATTTGTTATATTGAAGGTTGCTATTATTTGGTAGATTCCGGATATTGCAATGCGGATGGATTTCTAGCACCCTATCGGGGCCAACGATATCATCTAAATGAGTTTGTAGGCCACCGACCTCGTACGGCTGAGGAGTATTTTAACTTGAAACACGCTAAGGCTAGAAACGTGATTGAGAGATGTTTCGGGTTACTTAAAGGGCGATGGAAAATCCTTGCATCTCCTTCATTCTTCCCAATTGAAACTCAAGTGAGGATAATTTTGGCTTCTTGTCTCCTCCACAATCTTATTAGGAAGACCATGTCCTATGATCCACAAGAGTTGGAGCCTTTGCAAGAGGAAGAAGAAGATGGACCAATTGAAGAAAATTATGTCACATCCATTAATCCATCCGAGGAGTGGACTAACTTTAGAAATGATTTAGCCAAGGAGATGTTCAATAATTGGAGGGCGAGAAGGACTATGTTAGATGATAATTTGGACTAGGTCCTTAGATTATGCGTTTGTCACATAATTCACCTTTGCGTGGATTTTAATTGTTTATGTAATTTAGTTGAAATGATTTATGCTTCTGTGTATTAGAGAAATTGCCACTATTCGTAATTTTTTATTGAATGTGATGAGTCTTTGTTCTATTGTTGTGTATTTTAACTTCTATATAGATGATTGATGTGTCTATGTTATATTCGTGTATATTTTAACTTCAATATTCATTATTGATGTTATGTTCTAATCTAATTTATTTTAACTCATATTATTCGTAGATGGACCAAAGTTCAACACTAACCGGTCGTGGACGCAACAAGGTGTTTTGGTCTGAAGAAGAGGTTCAAATCTTGATTCAAGTGCTCCAAGAACTTGCCTGTGATCCCAAGTGGAAGACCGACGGGAGATTCAAAGCTAACTACATGGTGGAGGTGCATAGGCGTATTGTAGCTAAACTCCCGCAATTCCAAAAGCAAGTCACTCCTCACATTGAGTCCAAGATCAAATGGCTCAAAACCAAATTCCATATCATTAATGACATGTGTAGGGAGAGTGGATGTACTTGGAATGATGTGGATAAGAAGATTGAGTGCGAAAGGCAATGGTTTGATAATTATAAGCAGGTAATTCATTTTAATTGCAAGTTCTATATGGATTTTCACAATATGTCAAATCGATGATGTTGCCTCATATTTTTTGTCATTTCATTGTAGACACACAAAGAAGCACGGGCCTTGTGGAATTTTCAGTTTCCATATATGAACCAACTAGAGTTGGTTTATGGCCGTGATCAGGCTACGGGGGCTGTAGTAGAGAGTTTTGGAGATGCTATACGCAATATGGAGATCTGCCCAACACAAGAGGATGGAGGAGCAAGCAATGCAATGAGCTTATCAAGTTCAAGTGACGAAGAAGCCGGAAATGAAGAAGACACCTCTTCACGTGCGACCCCAAGCTCAACAAACACCAATGCTTCAAAGAGGTCCTCTAAGATGAAGCAACCGATGCAAGCCAAACGAAGAAAGTCTACCACACAAGATGATAGAGAGTCACAAATGGATAAGTTAAATATGCAATTTCAAGAGTTCGTTGAGGGATTTAATAAGAACTTGGAAAAGTTAAGCAATGCAATAGCTGAAGAGTCCAAAGTTTTTGTTGCCGAGTCTACAAGAACAAGAGATGTAGTGCCCGAACTCATCAAACTTCAGCTCCCTAGTGGTGACATTTTCAAGGCTGCCAACATCCTAGGAAAGGACAAAGAGAAGATTGAAGTGTTTTACGGACTTCCGGCCGAGATGCGTCGGCATTATGTCATGAGTTTGTTACTTTAACTACTTATTTTGTGATGAATACTTGTTATCCTTTTGGTTCATGCCAATTTTGCACGCTTGTATATTAGTGAACATTCAGAAATTGGCATGATTGCTTGCAAGCATCATATTTTGTGAAGGATGCTTGCTCATCTTTTGTTTCATGTCATTTTGGCATGCTTGGATAATTAGTAGTATTGTTTAAGTGGTATGGTGCTTGAAATTGTTTATTTTGTGAAGATAGCATCTTCATTTTTTCTATTTTTCTAGCATTTTATCTAAGGGTGCTATGCTTAGTGGATCCGGTTCTAAGTTCTTTGTTTGTTTATAGTCTTTGTTGGTTTGTTTTTGTCTTTGAAATTTGTTTTGGGTGTTGGTTGTTGTTAGTTTACGAGATTTGAGTGGGGTCATGTTTGTGGTTTGGAGTAACCTATCTTTTATGTTGGCCGTCAGTATGAGTTCTTGAAAATTCGATTTCTTGAATTAGAAGAAGAAATCGAGTGAAGAATTACGATTGAAGAAGATCAGAATTCGATTTGAGACTTGTTTCTCAAATCGAAATCGACTGAATTCGATTTCGAATTCAGCATTGTTTCGTCAATCGAAATCACTGATTTGCAGAATTCACCTTGTCGAATTTCAAATCGACTTTGCATTGTTACGAATCGAAATCAGTCTGCACTCGACCAAGATTGTTTCAATCGAAATCGAGTTCGCTGAATTTCGATTTCAGATTGATTCTTGAATTCAAATCGAGTGCAGTCGATTTCGTAATTGGACTTGTTTCATGTTCTTATCGTTATATGTTCTTGTACTTACCTTCATTTTTATTTGCATGTGATTTGGATGAAAAAAAAAGACATGTCCCAGTATCATGTTTCCAATTGATGCTTCATTTATGTGTTAGGACTTTTTTCAAACACTTTGTGAGCAATGATGAAGTTGAAGAAATCTTGAATATTGGTGCATATGTAATAAAACCAAAAATGAAGGCATATCCATCATTCGAAATTTTCAGACTTCCAAACCACAAATCAATATAGTAGCAACATAAGAGAATTGTAAAAATTACATAAATATTGAGATATGCCAAAAGCCTAGCTAAAACTTCTTCTTGTAGGAAGTTGTAACCCACGGTTGGGAGAAGTGGTGTGTTTGTTGTTGTAGTATAATCCTCCATTTGTTGTTGTAGCTAGAAAGAAAAGGGGTGTTTGTTTGTTGTTGTAGCCATTTGTTGTTATAGTCCTCCATTTGTTCTTGTAGCTATAAAGAAAAGGGGGATGTGTTTGTTGTTGTAGCCATTTGTTGTTATAGTACTCCATTTGTTGTTGTAGCTATAAAGTGGTGTATTTGTATGTGAGAAAATGAGTGAAAAGAAAAGATATGTCCCAAGATTGGAAACAAAGAAAGTGTGAGTAAACTAATGTTGGCTTGTAATTCTGCAGTTGCTATCTAAGCATCCAAGCATCCAAGCAATCACAGCCACAAGCAAGTTGCAAAAGTTGAATTATGTGCATTAGCTAAGGCTATTCTAGAAAAATTAATTAACAAAAACTATTAAAATAAACTAATTAATTAATATTAATTATTAGAATTATTTATAATTTATAATTCATATTAATTATTATAAATTAATTAATAGTAATTTATGATTAATATTTTGATTTAATATTATAATTAATAATTAATTAATCTCAAAGGAAGAACAAAATTAGAAATTAAATTCTAACATAAAATTTTGATTCCATTCCCTTCCATAACCAAACAAGGTTTTTCAAATTCATTCCATTACCAGAAATAATACCAAACAGCATAATTACTATCATTCCATTCCATTCCAAACCTTTCCTTCTATCAAATCCATTCCATTCCTAAACCCACAGTTTATACCAAACGGCTCCTAAAAGAGTCATAATACAAATCAGCTAACTTCGGTCTAGCGAATAATTCTTAGTCAAAGAAGGCTATTAATCAATAGTATATTTTAATGCTAAATGATTATGTGCTTTAAGTAAAATTATATAGCAATTATATAAATATTAGGGTGTCAACATATAATTAATGAAAATTAAGTGTCATAATACAAATTAGTTAAGTTCGACCCAATAAAAAAATTGTTTAGCCCAAACCTTATTTCTTATAATATAAGCCCAATTAATATAAAGTTAGGCCCAATCATATTAATTTGTTAGCCCAATCATAGGTCCATTTGTAAGTCCAATTAATTTGTAAGTCAAACCAACGCAAGCCCAATGATAAGTCCATTGTTAGCCCAATCATAGCCTTTTAGTGACTATAAAACATTGTCACTAAAAGTCATAAATTTAGTGACGATTTTTTTGGTCACCAAAACACATTTTGTAACTTTTTCGTGATAAATGGAATTGTCGTCACCAATACTGGTCATTAAATGTGGTCAACTTTTGGTTGTCTTTTTCACATTATAACAATTAGTGACCATATTTTCTTTCTCGTCATTAAAGGATATCATTTAGTGACCACTTTTTTGTGTGGTCAAGAATGAATACATTTGTGACCAATTTTTTGTGACTACATTTTTCTCGTTGCTAAAGGCAACTTTTGGTGACCAAAAATGTTGTTGTCACTGCCTTTTTAGTCACTAAAGACCAATTTTCTTGTAGTGAGAATATAAAAATCCTGTGTATAAGAATCACATAATGGAAAGACAATAAAACAATTTATTTGGAGGCTAATAATAAAGAAGAAAAAACCCCAACATTTAAAGAAAAAAAAAACAAACAAATAGTAGGAAAAAACTTGTATTCCTCATAACTTTATTTTTTTTTTTGGAGTTTCTCTTTTATTTATCTAAGTCTCACAAAAACTAATAACCATGGATCATTTATATAGAACCTCGTGTTACTAAAAAACAACTAGAATTTGATAATCAAATCCTACACAAAAATTATTTTTAGAAACAATTTAAATCCAATTCAACTAATAATTACTAAATTATAATTTAATTAGAAACTAAATAAACTAATAATACCCAATCATAATCAAAATATTATCCGAAATAAAGTTGGTTTAACACACAAACAAATCAGAGGAAACTGATTTAATTGGTTAAAGAACGTTTTTTAATTTGAGATGTTAGTTTAATTTGTGAGATGATAACTTTGATTTGGGTTTTTATTTTGAAAATTTTAAATTTAATCTTTGAACTTGTAAATTTAATTTTAATTAATTCCTTTAATAGAATCAATCTAATTAAAATTTAATATATCCAATAAATGACTCATATAATTAATAAATATTTTATTTAAATTACATGTTTAACTATTTAAATCATCTCCAATTTTAATCTTTTGTAATTTAAATAATTAAAGGATAATTTTATTCATTCTTAATATGTTTGGAACAACTAATGATATGATATTCACTAAACAAAAAAAAAAAATTTATCCTTTAGTTCATTCTTAATATGTTTGGAACAACTAATGATATGATATTCATTAAACAACCAAAAAAAAATGTTTATTTTAAAATAAATTTTTTTAATAACCTCACTAATAATTATTATATTTAAAAGTATCTTTCATTCCTTTACTAATAATAATTATATATAATTAAAAAATTAAAATTAAATTATAAAATTAAAATTAAATTTACTATACCTAATAATTAAAAAAACTATACCCAACCTAAAATGAACCATTTTCTTAAACAAATACAGTGTTAATTACTCTCATTATCTAATCTCATTTACCAATTTGTAATGGTTATTCAAATATCAATAAATGCCATGCGTCAATTATCGTAATAATTAACTAAAAATTTTCAATATAAATATCATTATCGATAAATACACATACATATACATATACACATCGGGAAAAAAAAAAAGAAATTTCACCTATTAACTTCTTTTGTTTTGGGTTTATCTATACAGCTAATTGCACTAAAAGGAACAATTACAAAGACCTGGAGAAGAAAATTAACCTGAACGACAGGGCTATTTACATTGAATTGAACCACTCAACAGTCAACATACCACCCCTCAATGTACACTACAACTCGGTCTTGGGCTGAGGAGCTCTGATGGTGTCAGGGTAAAGGATTTTGGGATAACGCTCCCTGTATCCCATTCCATCCCACACAAAAAAAAAACCAAAACAAAGATTAAAATTAAAGTGTATATGAATTGCATTTTAAAATATATTTTACATTTGTAAAATAATAGTCGGAGATAAAAAATGTATTGGGGTAAATTAATAGCCTAATAATTGGATATCTAATCGGCTACATCTATTTTATTATTATGAAGAAAGGAGTATAATTATTACAATATTTAAAAAATTGGAGGTTAATTATGTTGCAAGGAAGAATTCATTCACGTGGCTTATAAAGAATTTCTGTAGAATCAAACAACAGTATTTGATATTATAACTCAAATAAAAAAAAGGGAAAGCAGTGGGACAACCGAAATAAAATCATGGATTCGGCTTCCTTTTGGTTTTGTTTTCTTGTACTACTTTTTTTTTTTTGGATTATTTGGAGTGGTTAAAGGTGATATTAATAAAATGTTTGTCTTATGTCATCCTTATTTTTAAAATGTACAAAAGATTGTCTCTTTTTGTTTTGTTTTTATCAATTATTGCATTTTTTGTCCTTATTCTTTTCCTTTATCTATGAAAAAACCCATAATCTTAATAAAAAAATTCCTTTTTGTTTTCGTCCTGTTTTTATTTTAGCTTTCATGGCTACATTTTCTTTGGCTGGTGGAATATTGGAGCAAATGGCAATGGAAGGGAGTTGGTGACGACGGTACAGTCCAGATACATTATTAAGGAGGATCATCAATTTTATTTTATTTATTTATTTTTTGTCTTTTATCTTTTGCTGGCAATTAAATTTGATAGGGAATCGACCAAAACATCAAGTGGATGATAATTTAATCAAAATTTGGTTTGATAGGGAATCGACCAAAACAGCAAGTAGATGATAATTTAATCAAAATGTGGTCACTAAATTTGCGGAGAAGTCTACTAAAGCAGTCAAGGAGAATCCGCTAAAGCAGCCAAGGAGAATCCGCTAAAGCAGCCTATAATAAGTGTGGGTGATAACCTAATTTGATCATACAAAGTTAAATTAGTGGGGTTGGTATTAAATTAACTTATTAAGTGTTTTATTTTCTTCTCTCAAACTAACGTGAGAAATATTTTTCAACAATGAATCTAACATTTTTTTGACAGGGAATGAAACAGCAAATTTATATTTAAATTACCTTCAAGAATAACAGTTAGGAAAAATTGTTGTGGAGAATCGTGAATTTTATGCTAGGGCAAGGGATCACAAAGGATTTTTTGTGACATTTTTCTTAATTTATGTTAATATTTATAGCATTGAGATGTATTTCCATCATTGTAAATTTTAATGTTAAGGGTTCATTTGTTTTTTTTTTTTGGTTAGATTCTATTTATTTTAAATTTGAGGTGTAAAAAATTAGACAATCCTATAAAATCTTATTAAAATATAGAATTTATACAAAAATAGAAAGCTTAATATTAAAATTAATTAGGATAAAAACGGATACTAATAATATATATGTATATGTTTGTGTATTGATATAAATTATAAAATCGATTTTAATTTATTAAAATGTCTAATAGATACTGAAACAGAAAAGTGTAACACAAGATTCAATATGGTAAGGGATAAAGTAAAGAGAAATATAGAAACTTTTTAAAAGTAAAGCATTAATCTCAAACGCACCATTATAAAGTTTTGGAAAGTAAGTAAATGGGCAATTGTGGCTATTAATCTTCCTCTTTAAAATTATGGCCTATATGGGGGAAAGTGACTTAAAAGATGAAAACAGTATGTCAAGTTGAGACTGAATGGGACCATTAGCATGTGAGAGAAAGAATAAAAACATAACGACAAAACTGACGTGAATACGTGAAAGCAATGCCACAGTCCACGCCTCTAATAATTCACAAAGGACATCTAACTTTGTTTTCCTCTTTTTACCACTTGATTTTTACAAGGACATCTATCATGAATGTAATTTTCAAAATATAAATTAAAAAATTTGATGGCAAATTTTATAATAAATTCTGTCATTTTCTATTTTAATAGCCATCAATTATATTAAATTTATCAAATTATAAAAGTTTGAATACTAAATATGTCAAATTTAAAACATTTCGAACTAAAAGTGATATTAGATAAACATTTCGGACTAAAAGTAGTGATTTTCCCTTAACTATATAAATTTTCTTTTAATTGTTTGTCATATTAATTGTTACTTAATAAAAATATTATATAAATTTCATTAAAAAAATGAACCTATATTCTAAAATAAGGACAAAGATTGTGTTTGTATGATATTGATAACAAAATTTTGAGCGAATTCTCACTGCGGTTAAAATAGTATTCATTCTCCGAATTAGAATTAAATGATTAAATGATTATTGTTTAGTGATTTTTGTCAAGTAGATATTATGTTAGTCAGTAAAAAATTTTATCGTGCACAAGTACTAATTGTGTTAATTATGTTTTTAGTGATAGTGACGTGGTAAATGTTCTTTCTTGGGGAAGCAAATTACAATATAGACCATGAATCGCTTTGCTTTGGAAAAGGTTTTGGACCGTATTCTACGAATTTTATTCATAATTTTTTCAAACCATAGTATGATGCAAAGTCAGCCATAAATAGGTGCTCAAATCACCTTGAACTCACTCATTCCTCTTCCTCTCTTCCTCTCATCCTCTCACATCCTTAGAAATGATGGGAATGGAAGCAACTTTCCAGTTAATAGCCCTCATTGGTTTCATTGGCCTTGCTGTCCACTGGTTCTATAGAGTGCTGGCTTGGGCATGGATAAAACCCAAAAGGCTCGAGAGGATCTTAAGAGAACAGGGTTTCAAAGGAAACCCCTACAGACCGTTCCTTGGAGACCAATATGAAAGTGCAAAATTGATCAGGGAAGCCATGTCCAAGCCTATTGGTCTTGATGAAGACGTCAACAAACGCATCATACCCCACATCGTCAATGCTGTGGAAAAACATGGTATGCCAAAATCTTGCTAGTGAGTTCGTATTTAGTTTAGTGTTAATGTCACTGGAGATATTTCTGATATGAATGATGGGATTTGCTTCGTTTCTAACATCTGTATGTGTTGAGAAAAAGTATTTGTTCATAAGTTGACGATACGCAGGGTGAAAATTTTTGGTAAAATTCTTGAGACACATTATGTGGTAAAAACTAGTGAATAACAATCACTGTAAACATCCGATACCCTTTTACCACGTGAACATCGATTTAGTCATCGTGAAAATTTATTAAAAATTCCATAAGATATTGTATCTTTATGAATTTATGTCTTTGGTTCATCGACCGCCTACCCAACTAGTTTGAAATAAAAGTGATGATGATGATGATGATGGTATCTTTATTCGCACCAGTAGTATTTATATTTTAATTAATAGCATGAATTAAAAAAAGTATTGAGTTTCATATTAACTCATACAATAACACTTAAAATGGTACCTATGTTGGGATAGTCCTACGGAATCTAAGATATTTTCCTGTCTGAGTCAAATTCTATGTGAATTGATCAAGATGGTGTTGAAATAATTGCAGGGAAAAAGTCTTTTATGTGGGTTGGAAGGATTCCAAGGGTGTTTGCGACAGATCCAGAGCATGTTAGAGAAATATTCACCAAGTACTACATGTTTCACAAGAACCACCATGATCTTGATCCAATCACCAAACTTCTACTGACTGGAATCGGCAGCTTAGAGGGGGAGACATGGAACGCACGCAGAAAAATCCTCAACCCTGCTTTCTATTACGAGAAGTTGAAGGTACATGACATTGATCATACTTATTACGCACACAAACAAGTGCTTGCATGAAATCATGACTTACCTCTTCATGCAGTTTACATATTATGCTTCCCATGAATCATCTTAATCCTTTTGTTTCTGCCCGGATTATAGCTTCTACCACCGGCATTTTACGTGTCCTGCGGAGATATGGTGAAGAAATGGGAGGCTAAGATTCCAGATGGTGTTTCACAAGAGGTGGAAGTGTTGCATGATATTGAAACCTTGACAGTTGATGTCATGTCAAGAACACTGTTCGGTTGTGATTTTGATGAAGGGAGAAAAATCTTTAAGCTCATAAATGAACTTACCAATCTCACAATTGATGTCATCCTCTCCGTTTACATTCCTGGAAAAAGGTAAACCAAATTACAGTATCTGATTTCTCAAACACACAAAACTTAAAAATTTTTAAGGCACTAAAAGAACAGATCAATGGATGATCATTCTCAATTATATCCAACGTAAATCCAATTTTGGTGCTGCAGGTTTCTGCCTACTAAGAGGAACAGGAGGATGAGAGCAATAGACAAAGAAGTAAAAATAAGGATAGGTGAAGTTATAGACAAAAAAGTGAAGTTACTGAAGGCAGGAGACCCTCATGCTGGTAACGACTTCTTGGGTATATTAGTGGAATCTGGATTGAGCAAAGAAGAGATCACGAGCGAGGTCAAGCTTGTCTGTTTTGCTGGGGAGGAAACTACTGCCAGTTTGATTGTATGGACAATGATCCTTTTGAGTAGGAATCCGGATTGGCAGCAGCGTGCCAGAGACGAAGTTTTACAAACTTTTGGAGACAAAGAACCGGATTATGATGGTTTAAGCAAACTGAAAATTGTGAGTCTGAATAAGAACTACCATACTTACAAGATCATTTATGTTCAGCCCCCCTGAATCAAAAAATTCATAATTTTGTACTGATTGCAAAATTCCTTGTTAAAAGGTACCCATGATCTTGAATGAGGTTCTGAGGATGTATCCCCCAGTGCCTGAAGCTACCAAAGTGGCTCATGAGGATACTAAACTTGGAGACTGTTTTATTCCTGCTGGTGTACAGCTCATGATGCCTCAGTTGTTGCTCCACTACGATCCTGAAATATGGGGTGATGATGTGAGCAAGTTCAATCCCGACAGATTTTCTGAGGGTGTTCTGAAGGCAACAGAAAGCCAACTGGGCTGCTACTTCCCATTCAGCTTGGGACCAAGGATGTGCATTGGAGTCAACTTCGCACTCCTGGAGGCAAAAATGGCAATGTCGCTAGTTCTGCGTCGCTTTTCCTTCACGCTCTCTCCATCCTACAAGCACGCCCCGAAGACTCTGTTCACCATCAAACCCCAGTATGGTGCTCACGTAATCATGCAGAAAATCTAGAATGCATCAGGGCTTTTCTAGCTCCTCTTTGCACTTCTGCCTGGATTGTGATGCTGCTCCTCTGCTGATATCTGTCATATTATCGTTCTATTTTATTGCTCCTAAGCTTTGTGTCACTGTACTTTTTAGTACGTCTTTGTAGAATATTTATATCTTTCTTTGTTGAATCTCTTCTATTATTGGAGGTGAGTGTGATGTCTGCCTCCTTCATTGTACATTTGCTTGTCATTTAGAATAAAACCATGGAGGTCTATGTCAAACTCCTAGCATTTCAAGGTTGCTTCCGAGGGAGAAAAGTTTGATGTGTGCATGTTACGTATATTTATATAAGAATGTATTAAAAATGCTTGTGTATGTAAAATATGTTGAATGCGTTTTATGAGTATTTTTTTAGTGGCAATCATGTCGTGTTTCGAGTTCGTGTTACAGATTTTACACTAACTCAAACACGATCCGCGAACTTGTTCGTGGGAAATATAACTTGAATATAATCTATTTATTTTTTTAAATAATACAACATAAAAAGACCTATTTATTTTTTTTAGTCGACAACACAAAATATCTATTTCACACGAAAAACCTAAAAGACCTAAATAACATATTTAAAATATTACAAGCCAAAAAATTATAAAAATAATTTTCAAATTACAATCCAAATAATAGAATTAAATAAAAATATCAAGAATTACAAATATTACAAATAACACAATACATAAAAATCTATTTAACATTTAAAAAAAATCTAAACAAATATATATTTATATATTATATTATATTTATATTATTATTTTAATATAAATAAATTTTAACTGATATGAGCAAATATTAAATTTAATCTTAACTAAAATGCCAAGAAAAATATGCTCAAACACTATAATTTTTCTTAGTCAAAAGGCCTACTTATACTTGCTTTTTTCTCTTCCTTCCCCATGAGTAAGCGATGTGGGATAATGCCTGGAAGCCTAAGGAGGGTTGTTGCGGAGGCCTCACTTTTTGGGACACGCTGGATACACACGGGTGGAGTGTGACCACGCCAATGAATACTTTGATGGGTGGGCCTCGTGAAATGTCCTCCACCTAGCAACAAAATTCAAAATTGAATGGAAAAGCCAATGAATACTTTGATGGGTTGGCCTCGTGAAATGTCCTCCACCTAGCAATAAAATTCAAAATTGAATGGAAATGTCCTCCACCTAGCAACAAAATTCAAAATTGATTGGAACAGCCAATGAATACTTTGATGGGTTGGCCTCGTGAAATGTCCTCCACCTAGCAACAAAACTCAAAATTGAATGGAAAAGCAAAAATTTTGAAGTTATAAGGAATCGAATGCATGTCTTCTGGGTTAAGTCTCATGGAAGCTTACCACTGCACTATAACAAACGTATTATTTATTTATGAATAATTATTATTATATATATAATAAACGAGTTAATAGATCGATCCATAAGTTGAATAGGTCGACCTGAACTTGACCCATATATTTTGCATATTATTCGTGTTTGACTTGATTTCGACCCGAACTTATTAACGAATAGATCTATACCTGTTAATTACATGTTAGTTTCGTGTCGGGTCGCGAATTGCCGCCTCTACTTTCAAGAAACAAGTTGCTACAAAAATACTTAATATTATAGATTTTAAGTGCTTTTTTTCTTTCCAAGAAAAGAAAAGTAATTAACTAATATTACATTTATCAAATGGGATTCTGCTTTGCATCAATTAATACATTTACCAGAGGGAAATCTAGTATGAATAATTGGAATGAGAATTAATCGTCTTCAACGTACTGAAGCAATAGTAGTCAACAATAATAACCTAATTGCAGATTGAGGTACAACTATTGTTTAAAATGAGGATCAAGAGAATTTTATGAGAAACAAACCAGGGCGTATTTGACGCTACGATGATTATTGAAATTGTCATGGGATTGGATATATTTTCTATAAGATTTGAGTTGAATTTTTTGAATTTTATAAAAGAGTAATGACTGAGATAGTGACAAATTATAATGACTTTATATAGTGACTGACGTGGCAATTATGAAAAGACAAAATTATCCCTCATTATTTTTTGTTTTGTAATCAAGATAGAGGGATGATTTTGTCTTTTCATGATGATCACGTCAGTCATTATACAAAATCACTATTTGTATCATTACTCTTTATAAAATTATGATTAAATTTATATAAAATTCTAACAAAATCTTATACAAAACAAAATTCAATTTAAAATCAATTTTAATTCTACTAACTTACCAAACACATTATGAATGTCTCCATGGAACTCGGTCCCAAGCTTAATAATTTTGCAAAGGATTTTTTATTTTGAAAAAAACCATGTGCCAAACATATGACGTCGCTCTTATCATAGATATTAGAGCCGCATTGACGAATGCGACTATGTCAATTAATTTTCAGTGTAACGGTGAATTTCTTATGTATATTTATTGCCAGGTTTTATTTAGAATTAATTGAAAAAATACGCTTTTAGACTCTTGAGGTTTTTTACCTGATTTAACTTATGAGATAACCTCCAAAATAGTCTATTACATATTAGTCAATGAACTTTATAACCCCTCACTTTTAAAATTGAAAAAATAATCCCTCACATTTAATGAATGTACCATTTTGGTTATTTGTCACTATTCTGTTACTATTCTGTTATTATTCCGTCACTATTATGACAGAAAAATAAACGGAATAGTGACGGAGGACCAAAAGGGTACATTAATGAAATGTGAGAGATCATTTTTTTTTTCATTTTAGAAGTAAAGGACTAAAAAACTCATTAGTCAATATTTGAAGGATTGAAGGTTATGTCTTTAACTTATTTAAGCGTATGGACAAAACCCTTTGAGGTCTTGCTTGACTTTATTATCAACTTACTGATGATCCTCCACATTGGTAGAGGTGGAAGTGCGGTCCAACAAAGAAACAAGTAAAATTAGTCTAGTCAAGGGAAAAAGATGCATCCTTTAATTTTGTCATCACGGAGTAGATAGCAACTACTAGCGCAAGTGAAAAACAAACCCACATTGCATTTTCCCCACCTTCTAACAAACTGATTTAGTCAATCCAACTCCAAAAAAGCTAGCAGTAATATGACATTGTCTCCAGTTTCTCTCTCAGGAGAAGGTTAAGTTTCTCTCTCAGGTGGGGAGAGAAGTGGAGTCCTAGGTAGAAGGTTGGTTTAGTCTTAAGCCAAGTTTATTACTTGGATTAGGGTTGACAATGACACTTTTTATCTAAAAGGTGTCAGGTACCCTTTCAAAAACTTTTAGATTGTATTTGAAGGAAAAACTGTTGTAGACTACAACGGTACCATCATTGTTCCCCAAAACAAAACATAGACTAAAATCAGGCAATTAGTGCTAAACTAAAACACATCATCCGTTAATACAGAAATTTCCTTTGCATCCAAAGTACTGGGGGAAAGATAACTTCACACCAGTCACGATAGGCTTCAATAAGGGAGATCAGAGCTAGCAACTGTGTACAGGATGGAAAGTTGGGACATTTTTACAAGCACAAAAGAGGTAGAGGAGCTGGTCCGATAGCTGAAACTTTCTAGGGATGATGAAAGAGGAGTGGCGCTGATGGTAGGGGATATTATAGGAGGTAAAGAAGAATGCTAGAAAAGTCTGATTGGAAAGATACATGGAGAAAAAAAAGCTAACTATTTAGGGTTGAAACATACTATGCAAACGATCTGGCCGATCTCAACTCCAATAAAGGTAAGGGAAATTGGAGTTAATTTTTTTCAATTTGTGTTTACAAACCAGGAAGATAAAGAGAGAATACTAAAAGGGAGATGTTGGACATTTGATCAATAGTACCTGATTTTGAGGGAATGGATAGAAGAGATTACAAAGCAGGATATAGAGTTCTAGCAGGTGGACATATAGGTGCAAATCTAGAATTTACCCAACCATTGGCTCACTAAATAGACAGCAACTCTTATAGGCACATTATTTCTTTGGGTTCACGATATTATAATACCGAAGAGTGGTAGTGCAAAAAGCAGGCATCTCAAAATGTTAGTATCAATGGATTTGGAGAAACCTTTGTTGAGAGGAACAATAGTGAGACTAGAGAGCAAGTCATATTGGACATCTTTTAAATATGAACAATTGGCAGGCTTTTGTCATTATTGTGGATAGGTAGGACATCTAGAGCAAAATTGTAGTAAAAGGCGGGATGATCAAAGAAGGGGGAATATGCAGAAGGGACAGTACAGTGACTAGATAAAATCTACTGGCTTTAGAAAGGAGAAGAATGAAAAATGGCAAAGAAGGAATGCAGAGAGAAAGAAAGTGACTGATTCCGTATCCAACACCTTATCCGATGGAGTTGAAGTTGAGAAAATACAAGTAACGCAAAAAGGTAAGGAGATTGTGCAGGAAGAACAAAGAGAAACAAGAGAGGATTAGGGGAAAGATTTAGGAGAGAACAAGATGAGCATAATATGGTCTAGGGAGAAGAATAGCAGAGGAGAGAAAGCACCAACAGAAAAGAAGAAGGGACAGGAACACGAGGTACAGGCAAGTATATCAGCCACCAAAGAGTAGCATGATTCATAAGTAGTGGTAATGGAGAAAAATCTAGGTCAGGCAAATGAAAATGATATGCTACATGGTACGAGGGATTACACATTGGTGACCGTACCAATAGACAATGTAGAAGATGGAAGCAAGAACAGAAGGCTTGGCAGTAACAAAAAAGGCAAACTTACAGCTAAAATGAAAAACAAAGAATAAAGTAAGAGGGCAATATGGAAGCGAGCAAAAAGACAATCAGTTTAGAAAACTGATAAAGATGAGTTGAAGCTACAAGGTTTACTAAGAATAGGAGACAAAAGGAATAGAGGGGAACAAGAAGAGGAATCAAAAGGGGATGATATTAAGCTCAATAGGATTAAGAAAATGAGAAAGCAGAAATAGAAAGCAGACAGAATGCTAAAGGTAGGAGAGACCAGCCACAAATGGTCTCCAAAGGATCAATGAGAGTATGTGTGTGGAATTGTAGAGGTTTGAGGGGACTCTCTACAATTTCCCAGTTGAGGGAGGTAGTGCACTTCCACCAACTAGAGTTACTATTTATAGCAGAAACAAAACAAAAATAGAAGTTTGTAAATACAGTATGTAAAAGATTGAAGTTCCAAAATAGATGGGAAGTTATGGAACCAATAAGAATGAGTGGAGGCTTGTTAGTGTGCTGGGCTGCAACAATTAAAGTACTGAGATGCATATCAAATTCATTTTCTATTCAAATAGAGTGCCAAACGGAAGGAGAATCCTGGAAATGGTGGGCAATTTTTGTATATACAAGCACAGAAGCTGAAAGAAGGAAAGAGCAGTGGCAGAACTTGGAAAATGAAAAGAGTAAATGGGAAGATTGGTGGTTCATGGGAGGTGATTTTAATGATATAATCGATCCGAAGGACAAAAAGGGATAAAGAAAGAGATCAGTCACAAGTTGTTTGCATTTTAATGAATTCATTCGAACAATATAAATGGTTGATATGGGATTTATTGGACAAAAATACACTTGGGCAAATAACAAGGAGGGAGAAGAATATGTAGAGGAGAGACTTGATAGGTTCTTCACAGCACCTCAATGGATGTTAAAGTTCCAAAACACAAAAGTCTATCATAAGGAAAAACAAGCATCTAATCATATGCTACTAGTGATGGATACTGAACCACAGATACAGAGGTTTAAAAAAAGATTCATATTCAATAAAAGATGGTTTAAGGAGGACGGGATTATGGAAAGAGTAGGAGAAAGCTGGCAGCAAACACAAACAGGATCGGCAATGTACCAAGTATGTGGAAGAATTCATCAATGCCAAAGGGATCTGATACAATGGAGCAAGCAATACGATTAGAATGCAGCTAGAAAAATTAAGCAGCTAAAGGAGAGGATGGAGCAATTGAGTAGGAGTGGGGGATCAAGGGAATAGATACTTTGGGAGAGATTAAAGAAGGATCTGCATATAGCATACAAAGAGGAGGAAATGTTCTGGCAGCAAAAATCTAGATTGCAATGGCTCAAAGAGGGTAATAAGAACACTAAATTCTTCCATGCAAGCACTTTACAGAGAAGGCAAACAAATGGAATATATAGATTGGTGTCTGAGCAGGGGGTTGTCAAGGAACAAAAAGAGGACATATAGAAGGAGATTACAGACTACTTTGCTAAGCTTTTTACATCTAATGAATCTCCGAGAGGCCAAGAAGGATTGGAAGGTATCCCTACATCGGTTACAGAAGCTATGAACCTGAATTTGATCAAACCTGTGGAGGATGAAGAAATTAAAACAGTATTGTTCCAAATGAATCAAAACAAAACTTCAGGTCCAGATGGTATGACTTCTTTATTTTTTTCAAAAATTTTGGCATGTGGTTGGAAATGATATTTGTACAGCTGTTAAAGATTTTTTCAGTAGAGGCAGAATGCTAAGACAACTTAATCACACATTAATTACATTAGTTCCGAAAGTGCATAACCCTATCTCGATATCACAATTTAGGCCAATTAGTCTTTGTAATGTAGTGTATAAAATTATATAAAAAATTTTGGCTGAAAGACTTAAAATTTGTCTCCATAAGTACATTAGCCCTAATCAATCTGCCTTTCTTCCAGGTAGACAAATATATGATAATGTTGTTGTTGTGCATGAATGCTTTTATACTCTTCATTCAATGAGAAAAGGGAAGAAAGGGTATATGACATTAAAAATTGATATGGCTAAATCATATGACTGTGTGGAGTGGGATTTTTTAAAAAAAAGTGATGAGGAGAATGTGATTTGCAAGAACCTTCATAGATTAGATAATACAATGTGTGAGTACAGTTTTCATGTCTTTCAATATAAATGGCGAAAAGTGTGGATATATTAAAACATCAAGAGGACTTAGGCAAGATGATCCTTTATCATCATACCTATTTTTGATTGTGGCTGAGGCTCTCTCAAACTTAATTAAACAAGCAAATCTAAGAGGGGAATATAATGGAATGAGAGTGTGTAGAAATGGTCCTATGATTACATACTTATTTTTTGCAGATGATTCTTTACTTTTCTGTGAAGCTAACATGGAACAAGTACATAAATTGAGAGCCATGTTGGAGAAATATAGTAAACACTCGGGACAAATGGTTAATATAGAGAAGTCAGCTATATTTTTCAGTAGTAATGTGTTTGTGAACTTAAAGGATATGATTTTTAAAGCTTTAGCTGGAGTTAAGGAACAACGCAAAGCCAAATATCTGGGACTACCAATGCATATTGGTAGGTCAAAAAGAGAAGTCTTCAACTTTGTGGTGGAGAAAGTCACACAAAGAATCCAAAGCTGGAAGACACGCTTTCTTAGCTTAGCAGGTAAGGAAGTTTTGATTAAATCTGTACTTAATGCATTACCAATTTATATTATGGGATGTTTTAAGCTTCCTGTATTAGTATGCAAAGCTATTAATAGCATTACAACTAAGTTTTGGTGGGGCGACAATGAAGAAAGCAAGAAAAAGGTTCATTGGAAAGCATGGAAAAGTCTCACAGAACCAAAATGTAAGGGAGGACTGGGTTTTCAAGATATACAAAGATTCAATGAAGCATTATTGGCAAAGCAGCTATGGAGGGTGGTCACTCAACCTCATCTTCTCATGAGTAAAATACTTAAAGCAAAATACTTCCCTCAAGGAGGTTTGATGAAAGTAGAACCAAAAGGAAACAGCTCATGGTTATGGAAAGGATGGCTGGGAGCAAGATACCTGTTAGAACAAGGAGCAAGGTTTAAGGTGGGAGATGGAAAATCGATTTGGATTTGGAATTCTCCATGGCTTCCAGACAGCAAAGGGTTTAAACCGAAGCAAAATAACCCAAATATGGATAAGGTAATGTGGGTAAATGAGCTTCTCCTGAAAGAGAGTCAAGGTTGGAATAAAGAGCTGATTTCAAGTGTGTTTGAGAAGCAAGAGTCAACAGCAATCATATGTTTACCGATTGGACTAGCAGGTAGCAACGATCAGCTAATATGGAAACACAATCCGACAGGCTGCTTTACAGTAAAATCTGCATATCAACAAAGCATGGAAGGACAGAAACTCTAGCAGCATAAAGCCGAATCTAGCAGCAACATAAGTTCAAGGAAAACAATGTGGAAGTTCAGCTGGAAGTTAGATATAAAAACCAAGTTGAAACACTTTATATGGAGGTGCTGCCATGACATACTGCCGACAAAGATGGCGCTCCAAAGGAGATAGATGATAATAGACATGATATGCCAAATGTGTGGTGAAGAAGAAGAGAGTCTAGAGCATGCTCTCTTTAATTGTTCAAGAGCAAAAATAGTTTGGCGCATTGCCCCGGTACAAAGGCACAATACTGAAATAGAAGTGAGGAGTTTTGAAAAATGGTGGCAACAGATTGGCAGCAGCACAAAGAGTTATATAGGGCAAGAACGAAGCCAACTAATTGTTTACCTATTGTGGATGCTGTGGAAATCCAGGAATGTATGGATTTTTACAGGAGAATGGATGAAGGAAAAGACAATAGTTGATATTGCTTTGGAAGAATGGATGGAATTCAATAATGTAAGAACAATGAAAAATTTTTGTAACTAGGACTGGATTGGTGATCTCGGTTAGTGGTTACATTAGAAAAGATGATGGAATCTATTTAGGGAATAGAGTGGTTATGATAACCCTTCACAAGTTAGGAAGGTTAGTATAGCCACTTGTATCTTAGATAGGGCTTTTGGGATAGCGAAGTAACTAGTTGTAAGGGATGAAGAGGGAAAGGTAAGTTTTGGCCAATTATTAGAGCCAAGGAGGGTTCAAAATATGTAGAACCATTGATGTATCAGTTTACTTTGTTTACATAAAGTTAATATAATGAATGATTTTAGAAAAAAGAAAAACAAACTGATTTAGACTGCTATTAGGATATCTCTTTCCATTGAAAAGTGTGAAAATGGTCTAGAATTTAAACTCTTCGCTTAGCGAAAAGACAACAAAATAATTTAGGGAAAATTACATATACTTCTTTGAGATTTCTGTTTATTACTAATTAAATTCCATAGTTTGTCAAAACTATCAATACCTCTGAAGGTTTAAAAACGTTTAACATTTATCCATCTGAACACTATTTCCGTCATGAATAGTAACTTTTCCGTACTGTTTATGAACAATAACATGAACGGTAAAAAATTAAAATTTCGACAAAATTACTCCTAATACTCTAGTTATTAATTTGTATAAAAAAATACTTATAACTGACATTTATCCTAAAAATAAAAAAAATTATACATATTCATTATATTAAATGCAGAGTACGCAAAAAGGAAATAAAAATATAAGGTGAATTAATTGAGGAGTAAAAATCAAATCTATCAATGAATAAAAAATGTATGGTATGTATGAAAAAATATATGTATTTTTATTTTGTTAGTTTGGTAGATTTGACTATAAAATGAATTTTAAAATTTTTTATACTATACTTTTTTCCTTCATTGATAGATTTGCTTTTTACTCTTCTATTAATTCAATTTTTTTTTTATATAAGTCAATCTTCTATTTTTATTTCCTTTTTTTGTACTCTGCCTTTAATACAAATGAATATGAATAATTTTAATTTTTATTTCTATAGCAAATGTCAGTTATAAGTATTTTTTTACACAAATTAATAACTGGAGTATTATGGGTAATTTTGTCCAAATATTAAAATTTTTTTACTGTTCATGAACAGTAACGGAAAAGTTACTATTTATGACAGAAATAGTGTTCAGAGGGGTAAATGTTCAACGTTTTTAAACCTCAAGAGGGTATTGGTAGTTTTGACGAACCACAGAGTCCAATGAATAATAAATAGAAACCTCAGGGGGTATATGTAATTTTCCCAATAATTTATTTAAAATCTAATAATAAAGTAGAAAAAATCCTACATTTTAGAAGATAAATAAATAGTAGATTTTTTTTTTCTTTTTCACAACTCTATTTTTCTTAGAACCTCTTTTAATTTTTCTGAACCTCACAAAAATTAATGACCATAAATACTTTATATGGAATCTCTTATTAGTCATTAGAATTTGATAATCAAATCTTATACAAAATCTATTTTCTTAAAAATTCAAATCAAATTCAATTAATAATTTTCACCATCACTTTTCAATTTAAAATATTCTCTGACACCCAATTTCTCTTTTAAAATAAGATAGACAATTTTACTCTCATCTTCTTCAATTTTGTTGATGGTTTCTGATTTTTCTTCTAAACCAATGATCTCTTCATCAATCAAAACATCAATTTTACTGTTTTCTACAATATCATAAATTTCAATTTCTTCTGGTTGTTTAGCCGAACCATTCATCTCTTTCTTTTCCTCTATAAAATCAACTTTTCTTCTTTTATCCACAACTTCTTCATTTTCAACACAATTCAAAGAAAGTATTTCAAAAGTTTTCACAAAGGTAGATATTGGTAGTTTTCACAATTTATCTTTTCAAAATTTTGACCTTGAGCATACTCCATATTAGAACTATCGCCTTCCTCAATTATTGTAGTATCTTGAACTTTTGATACTTGTTTTGTTGGCTTGTTCTCTAATACAAACTTTCCATCAATTCTTTGTTCATGAAAAATTAACCAACTTTGTAACTTTTCAATAATCAAACTCGATAAATTTTTAGTTTCAACTATAATCGCGACAATGTACTCAAATTTCAATAGAAAGTGAATGAAAAACTTTTTCCACAAAAAAATTATCATTAAAAACACACCGATTAAGTTTCATCTTGTTCTTAATATCCAACAAACAAGAAAAATAATTTTCAACTGTCTCAAATTTCACCATAGAACACAACTCAAATTTTCTCTTCTGTAATAACATATTATTTTTCCGAACTTAATATATACCAATATATGTTTTTTCCAAAATATTCCATCCTTGTTAGGGAGTTTTAGCAGCACAAATTTTATGAAAAATTGACATATCAATTGCCTGATGAATTTGAAATAATGTTAAACATACATTTCTTTAGATTTGGCCATAAACATTATCCCGTACCTCTTATTGATCAAACTGTTGCAAATCAAATGCTTGAAAATTTGTTTCCATATGAATCCTCCAAAAATTATACTTTTGCTTTCCCTTTAGTTTTGGAACAACGCATATTATATTCCAATCATCCAAGAGTAACGAATAAATCATAGTTCCCCTTGCTAAAAAAAATACGAGATAACTCCCAAAATGGTTTTTCACATATTAAGCAATAATTTTTTTAGTCCCTCACTTTTAAAACTGGAACAAATGGTCCCTCACTTTTAAAACGGGAACAAATAGTCCTTCACAGTTTATGAATGTACTATTTTGATCATTCGTCACTATTTAACTATTTAGATCATCTCCAATTTTAATATTTTGTAATTTAAATAATTAAAAAATAATTTTATTCATTCTTAATATTTTTGGAACAACTAATGATATGACATTCACTAAACAACAAAAAATAAAATTTATCCTTTAGATCATTCTTAATATGTTTGGAACAATTAATGATATGATATTCATTAAACAACAAAAAAAAATATTTTTTTAAAAATAATTTTTTAATACCTTTACTAATAATTATTATATTTAAAAGTATCTTTCATACATTTACTAATAATAATTATATATAATTATATTAAAAAAATAAAATTAAAATGTAAAATTATACATTAAATTTACTATACCTAATAATTAAAAAAACTATACCCAACCTAAAATAAACTATTTTCTTAAACGAGTACAGTGTTAATTACTCTCATTATCTAATCTCATTTACCAATTTGTAGTGATTATTCAAATATCAATAAATGCCAAGTGTCAATTATCGTAATAATTAACTGAAAATTTTCAATATAAATGTCATTATCGATAAATACACATATACACATCAGGAAAAAAAAAAGAAATTTCACCTATTAACTTCTTTTGTTTTGGGTTTATTTATACAGCTAATTGCACTAAAAGGAACAATTACAAAGACCTAGAGAAGAAAATCAACCTGAACCACAGGGCTATTTACATTAAATTGAACCACTCAACACACCACCCCTCAATGTACACTACTACTCAGTCTTGGGCTGAGGAGCTTTGATGGTGTCAGGGTAAAGGATTTTGTCAGCTGCATTTGTAATCCAACAATTTCTTCCCAACTGTATCCGTTTCTGAAGCCCCTAAACTCGTAGTAAACATAAGGCGGTACAGCCACTCAATAAGCTCAGGGCAAAATGCCTTCCAGATGTAGGTATATTTGAACCATTGTGGCTCCGTCACGTATCTGTCACCCCAGCAAGCACCCCGAACAATGGCTCTGGCGCATGCATCAACCCGCTCAACTGGGATAACGTTCACTATATCCTATTCCATCCCACGCACACCAAAAAGCCAAAACAAAGATTCAAATTAAAGTGCATTTGAATTACATTTCAAAATATATTTTTTTGTCCAAAATATATATTTTTGATCCGTAAAATAATAGTCCGATATAAAAAGTGTATTAAGATAAAAAAAAATTATTTTAAAAAATGTAAAAATATATTTTAAAAATAATTTAAATACAATCTTAATATTTACCACAAAATGATCAAAAAAGGAAAAAGGAAAAAGAGATACTCACATCCCTCATTTCGGGATCGACTTCTAAATTCCCTTCTATGCCGACAAGTTTGCCTTGAGTCAATTCAGATTCGATGTATCCAGGGATTACAATTGTAACACCAATATCAGGCCCCAATTCAACCCTCAAGGTGTCGAAAAATTGTAGAAGTGCAGCTTTGCTTGCCTAAAAGCAAGATTAAGCAAATTAATTGGAAAGCTCTAATTCGAAAGGAAAAAAATAGAAAATATTTGGAAAAAAAAAAAGAAGAGGTTTTCACGTTGTAAACTTGCGTCCTTGGAGCGGGCAACCAAGAAGCTGATGAAGACATGACAATTACTCTGCCTCCACTGTGTCTAAGGTATGGAAGTGCAAATCTGGTCATATAAACTGACCCCCAAAAATTCACGTCCTGCCAACATTACACTTGCAAGTCATCTGCTTATCATAACGTAAAAGTACAAAATAAAATGACAAATCATAAATTCCTTTTCTAAATCCATTCATCTTCCTCAAACGTAGCATACAACTCTTCTTTCTTTGCACTTTTCAGATCTGCTTGTTTTTTCTTCCTTAAGAAGTCTATATATATTTCTTAGCTAAAAAAGAACTTAAGAGACCATTCCGACCAAATTCTATACACTCTGAGATCTTTCTTTCACATTATTAAACTTGATATTTAATTTGCTAAGCTAAGTTGGTTTAGCTTAGTTATTTATTAGGGAACAAATCCTGAATTTTATCCAGGAAAAGATAACAAGCAAGACTCAATTAATTTTGACGGATCAAGGGAGAGTAATTTCCAACTAATAGTTATCATTAAGGTTATTGGATTATATACTAAATAATAATATATATCCTTCGTAGGGAGACGATAAACTATTGGAATACTTTCACCAATCACTCAACAAAGTGGGGAAATTAGTCTTTTTCTGTGAGCCCACTAATCAAAAGGTCTATATATATTAACAATTAAAGGTTGACTTTTGTTGTAACACATACCATAATGGGTCTAAAAGCGGTGATGTTTTCCACGTCTTCCAATAGAGAGACCGCATGTAATCCAGCATTATTCACTAGATGATCCACTGCAAAGAAAAAAAAAATGTAGAATTAACTATGCGTGACTGATAAAAAAGAACAAACAAAAGAATAAAATATTAAAAAAAAAAGAAAAAAAAAGATAATTATGTATATTTTTATTTGTATCTTTATTATATCATTCACCGTAACCCTACTACATTTCACAGAATATCATTACTCAGAACATAAAATAATTTACATCGTCCAAAACGATTCATAGTCTCGTCAATAACCATTATGCAATCATCAACGTTGGCTACATCAGCACGAACAACCACAACATCTGGCGATCCTAGATCAAGAGCCCTGTCTGCCACTTCATGAAGACTTTATTCTCTTCTTGCAGCTAAAACTAAACATGCCCCTCTTCTTGCATACTGGCATGGCATATGCTACACAAACAACATAAGAAAAAAAAAACATTTTTATTATTTACTTTAATATTTTTTGACGCCAAAAACCATGTCTTACAAATATTTTGAAGTAATTGATAATAGTTATTAATTTAATCATCCATCAACTTTTTCCATGAAGGATTAATATTAAAAAAAATCCCAGAAAAGTCCATGTTTCAGAATCTTAAAATATGAACCAAAAAAAAAAAATTCTGAACCCTTGACTCGGAGAATTTAATGATACCTCTCCAATGCCTGAAGAAGCTCCAGTGATGATGACAACTTTTCCAGCAACATCTTCACTGAAAATTGTCTTTATGCTGGAAAGGACTAACTTGAAAGCTTGCAGTGGTGGCAAGATGAATAATAAGCTGAAGAAAGTAAAAGGAGGAGCCACTAAGTTGAGAAACATGTTAATTAGATCCATATTTGACTACAAAGATTGGAAGAAAATAAAATCAAACTAAAGGAAGGCTATTAATTAGCCAAGATCTATATCCCAAAAATGGCATCTGTTTATATGTATGCTTGCATGAAATGAAGTTTGGCAGCAATTATTGCGGTGTTGGTGGCATGCTTGCATGGGAACAATATGACACGTGTGTTGGACAAAGCGGTGGTGACATTTGCTCATCTTGTCCTACACTCCAAACTTGATGCTTTGAGAAATTTCTCTTAAGTTGTTCATTTTGTCTTTGTTGTAAGAGGAAACACTCAAAATTGCCGTTCACATTTTACCAAATAATTTTTTTATTCTCCACTTTTAAAACGGGAACAAATAGTCCTTCAAATTTCATAAATCAGAACTTTTGGTACTATTTGTGAAATAAACAGGAATTTTTAGTCTTTCAAATTTCATAAACAGGAACATTTAGTCCTGAAATTTTCTTTCAAATTTTAGTCCTTGAAATTTGAAGGACTATTTGATCCCGTTTTAAAAGTAGAAGATGAAAAAGATTATTTGGTGAAATGTGGAAGACAATTTTGAATGTTTCCTCTTGTTGTAATACTATAATTTGGGCAATCCCAAACAACCTGGAAATTACATTTGAAATTTTTTCCCACGTCCCCAAAAAATTGTTTTAATTTTTTTCGTTATTAGGTGATAATGAGAATGTATAATTATTTAGATAATAATGTATTAGTTTTATTGTATTTTATAATTAATAAAAATTATATTTATCTAAATATAAACGTTTTAAAAATGGATTACAAAAGTTACACATAATTAAAAAATGATTTTTTTAAAAAATGAATAGAGTATTCTTTTTGTAGTTTTTTTTTTAACAGACTTACCCTATTAAATTGAGCCGAAATTCGCTAATAATAATGACATAGGTGTATTCGAGCATGTCCTATCAGATGGAAACCATGTCGACGCAAGTGTAGTTGTATTTGAAGATGTAGTCTACCGTTCTACTGAATGCAACGAATTCAGTGGACTAAGGCTTTTATACAAATAAAAAGAAAATTAGCATGGCCACTAAAGACTGATGTTGTTTCCCAATCCCATCTTTTGCCATTTTCATTTTTCAAACGAACATAAGAAGGAAAAAAAAATTGCAGAGTTGATTTTTGCCAGTTTGATTTTTATGCGAAAATATGGAGGAAAAGAATTGCAAATTTGATTTAGCCAATTCAATTTGGGAGAAAAAAATTTGACATTTTTGAAGGTATTTATTGTCGTATACCTTTGGGTTATTTGGCAACTAGGGATACATGAATGTGACATTTAAAAAAAAAAAAAGGAATGTTTACCGTAAGAAGTTATCGTTTTGAATTAAAATTCAATTTAGTCAACAAAAATGAGATTATGGAATAGTTCTAGTGGTAATGTGATAAAGTTATATAAGAATTTTTTTTTTGGAGGGGGGGGGGGGGGGGGGCGGTGTTTGGGTGTGCATAGTAAAATTAAAATTTTTATATGGAGGTATGATATTCTCCCAGTTATAATATTTGTGTCATATTTTTGGAATTCAATTTATTAAAAATATATAATAGTTGTATTTGGATAATGTGAGACATATATGAATTTAAAATGTAATCTTTAAAAAATATATTAATATTGATAAAAGATAAAAGATTACTTTTTCACTGATGTTATGGAAAGTGTATATGAATAATAGAAGAATCATTCTTTTTTAGGATAATAAAAAGGTACAAATGTGATGATAATAATGGGCGGATGAGTGTATTTTACATATAGTGAGTAATCTTTGGACTGGACATCTTCATGGGGATTTTTCAATTTTTTCTTTCATTTTATGTATGTGATGTGTATAGGATGATAGCTTACATTGCTTTGAGCAGAAAAGGTTGTTTCCCTCTTGGAGCAGATTTCTCATTAAATAGGAATAATACATGTTAATCTTTCTACTATGAAATAGCTAATCTATCAAATATAGAGCTGATCTTTAGCTCTTGAAAAAACTAATCTACTATATACAAATCTATACAATCACTTACAGCTAGTATATCCTAATTAAGAAATAACAAGATAATTACAAAGATATAAATAACCAGCTAATTAAGGCATAAACCTTTGACATCCCCCCTCAAATTGATGCTGGGGAATCAACAAGCATCAATTTGCTAACAAGAAAATTATGGCGCTGACATGCCATGGATTTGGTAAAGATATCTGCGATTTGTAAAGCGGTAGAGATATGTGGAAGAGTAATGACCTGGTGGTCATAGGCCTCTCGAATAAAGTGACACTCAACCTCTATGTGCTTCGTGCGTTCATGGTAGAAAGGGTTGGTAGAAATTTGGATGGCACTAATGTTGTCAACATGTAATGGAGTGGGTTGAACTTGTGAGAAACCAAGCTCTGTAAGAAGACCCCGCAACCAAATGATCTCAGAACATGCAGCAAACATGGTGCGATATTCTGCTTCAGCTGAAGATTTGGAAACAAACTCTTGCTTCTTGCACTTCTAAGAGATGAGAGCATCCCCTAGAGACATACACCATCCCATAGTAGATTTTCTGGTGTCCTGGCAGCCAACCCAATCAGAATCACTGTAGGCTTGCAATTGAGTGGACGAACCAGTAGGAAAAAATAAGCCGCGACTAGGTGGGCCAATGATGTATCTAATAATGCGTTGAACTGCGGAAAGGTGGAGATGTCGTGGGGCTTGCATAAACTTGCTGACAGTGTGGACAGCATAGGAGATGTCTGGTCGGGTGATAGTTAGATAGATAAGATTACCTACCAATTTCCAATATAAATTAGGATCCTCAAGAAGCTCCCCTCCGTCTTGGCGATATTTCACGTTAATTTCTATGGGGGTGTCAACAGAAGTAGCCGCCGTAAGGCTAGCTAATTGAACCAAATCTTGAATATATTTGTGCTGATTGAGGAAAAGACCTTGAGGCTGATGATGTACCTCTAACCCCAAGAAGTAGGTGGGCTAGCCAAGGTCTTTCATGTGAAAAGTAGAATGCAGGAATTTTTGTATTTCAGAGATGGCCTCCATATTAGAACCAGTGATAACAATGTCATCCACATAAACAAGAAGAACAACTATGCCCTTAGATGTCCTTTGTAGCAAAAAAGAGTCATATTGACTTTGAATGAATGAAAAACCAAGTGTGGATCAAAACTTCTCAAACCATACCAGCGGTGCCTGCTTTAAGCCATACAAAGAACGTTTAAGTTTGCAAACAACATTAGATGAAGAAGTATGCATACCATAGGGAAATTTCATGTAAACTTCTTCTTTCAAATCACCATGTAAGAATGGTTTCTTGATATCCATTTGATGTAAAGACCATGATTGAGATGCAGCAAGGGCCAGTATTGTCCGTACGGTGGTCATCTTAGCAACTGGTGCAAAAGTCTTATCATAGTCTAGTCCAAACTCCTGTTTGTTCCCAAAAACCACCAATCGAGCCTTGTAATGTTCGATAGATCCATTGAAACGAGGCTTGATAGAAAACACAAACTTACTTCCAAGAGGTTTCACAAATGGGGGGGCATGGAACGACATCCCAGGTCTGATTTTCTTATAGTGTAAGAAGTTCTACTTCAATAGCTTTTCGCCCACACTCATGCTCCATGGCCTACTTGTAAGATGAGGGGATAGGAGACAAGGTAGCTGTCAAGGATAAAGGAGGGTAACCATATCTATCTGGTGGTTTAGTAACCCGATTACTACATCTGAGAGGAGCAGATGAGACTGCTGGAACAAGATCAGCATTCAGAGAATGATCTTAGGGGAGCTCAAGTGGTGCTGAAATTTGATTTGATGGATTGGGCACATGTCGGTGATACACGAGAAGAGGCTTAGAGGTTATATGATCTGTATAAGAGTTAGTAAACAATGGCAAAACAGAAAATGAATGAGAAAGATAATCATGGTGAGTGGAAAAGAAATATCAATTTTCGATGAAAATAACATTACGAGACACTCGAATACAATGCAGATTTGAATCATAGCACAGAAAACCTTTCTAGTGTACTGAGTATCCTAGAAAAGCACATTAAACAGATTGATCTGTGAGTTTTGTGCATTCGTAAAGAGGAAGATGAACATAACACACACAACCAAAGGTACGAAGATTAGAGTAATCTAGAGTAGTACCAAATAGGCGAGTGAAAGGAGAATCATGGTTTAGTAAGAAAGAAGGCAACCTGTTGATAAGGTAGACAGCAATAGAAAGTGCTTCATACCAAAATCGAGAGGGCACAAATGACTCTAATAGAAGGGTTCGAACAACATCAAGAAAATGACGGTTCTTTCTTTCAGCCACCCCATTTTGTTGTGGGGTTAAAGGACAAGATCTTTGAGAGATTATGCCATTAGTTTGTAGAAATTCCTGAACGAAGAATTTTTATGTTAGCAGAAAATTGGGTCTGAACATGTGCATGAAAAAGCTTGAAAACAGAAAATACTTCATCTTTAGAGTGCAGCAAACAAATCCATGTGAAGTGACTATAGTCATAAATAAAAGTGACAAAGTACTTATAATTAGCATGAGAAGTCACCGATGACATATCCACACATCACTATGAATCACATCAAAAGGCTAGACTATATTTGGTGTGTGAGTAGGAAACAGTAAAGTTTTACTTTTTTCAAACCTACAAGCATTGCAATCAAATTAAACATCACTAAGAGAAGACGACTTTTTATTTCCAAGTAAACTAGAATTCAGCAAATGATGAAATACATTAGAGTTTGGATGTCCTAGGCGTTTATGCCATGCTCGATAATCAATATGAGCAGAATTACAAGTGATGCAAGGCAAAAAAGGACATGGAGACAAAGGCAATTGAAAAGGAAAAAGGCGTCTTACTTTAGGCTCCCGTGCGATCATCTTCCCTGATTGTTGATCCTGCACAACACAACCAGACTTAGAAAAGTCTACTTTACAATCATTGTTAACCAATTGCCCAACGGAAATAAGATTAGTGCTAAGCCCAGGAGAGACAAAGACATTAGTTAGAGAAAAAGAAACATCACCAGTGGCTGTGATAGGTAAAGAATTTCTATCAGATGTATGAATCTTGAGATTTCCAGAATATTTCTTAACATTGGTGAGGAATTTAGCATTGTTTGTTATATGATTAGAAGCCCCGGAATCAAAGTACCAAGGAGGTGATATCAAGAAGTGTTTACCTGAGAGTCTTAAAGCGGAGAATGCCGAAGTGATCATTTGTTGAATCATCTCAGGGGTCACAGATGGAACAGGAGCAAAAACACTTTGAGCAGAATTCCCAAAACCACCAATACCAGAATAGCCAATTGAGACAGTATATGCTGTTTCAGATTTCTTGGGGGGTCGAGTAGGGCATTCTTTGATGATATGACCATCCTTTTTGCAGTAGTTGCAGAATTTTTTAGAGCAATTTGATGCATAATGGCCATATCCTTTGCAACAATAGCACTGAACAGTGCTCATGTCCCCGTCATTTGGCTTGCCTTGAGCTGCATATGCTATAGGAACAGAGGTGAGTTTATGTTGTTCCATAGTGGTTTGAGTAAGAAGTCTCTGCTCTTCACGAAACAAATCATTGAGGCATGTATCCAAGGAAGGAATTGGTTCTCGGTTCATAAGATTGGAACTGGTGCTTTCAAATTCATATCTCAATTTCATAAGAAATTGATCTCTCTTAGTAATTTCATAGATTGATTGAACAGAACTAAGACCTTCGGGTGGTAAAGCAGCATGGACTATATCAGTATATTCAGCCCAAAGATTCATGAAGCTAGAATAAAAATCAAAAATAAAGAAACTTCCCTGCTGGAGAGTGGCTAATTCATGTTCAAGTTGGAACCGACGAGCAGTGTTGTGTTGATTGTAGAATTTCTTTAGGTAATTCCACATCTCTGCTGCAGTCTTGAAAGGTCAAAAATTCAAGATAATATTGGATTCCACAGATTCAAGAATCCATGCCATGATTTGAGCATCCTTAACCTCCCACTTGGCGAGCTCATTCTTGTCTTTGTCTTCTCTAGGAGTAGGTTTGCTGCCATCAACATGGCCCCATAGATCCTTGCCTTTGACAAATATCTTGAAGTGGAATGCCCAGGTTGAGTAGTTTTTTCCATTAAACTGAATCAAAAAAGCATCATACTTATTTAAAGACATGAGTCCAAGAGAACTTTGATCAAGAGTAACTAAGAACACAAACTAGATTAAAGCAAAGCTGGATTTGAGAACAAGAGACACTAGTATTCAGAATTGTGGCTCTGATACCATGATAACTTAGATTGTTTTGAGCAAAAAAGGTTGTCCCCTTGTCCCCTTCTTGGAGCAAATTTCTCATTATATAGGAATAATACATGTTAATCTTTCTCCTATAAAATAGCTAATCTACCATATATAGAGCTGATCTTTAGCCCTTGAAAAAGATAATCTACCATATACAAATCTATACAATAACCTACAGCTAGTATATCCTAATTAAGAAATAACAAGATAATCACAAAGATATTAATGACCAGCTAATTGAGGCATAAACCTTTGACATAGGAGCTTAGCTTATCAAATAAGACCCAAAAGATCCAATTCAAGAAGGGTTCTACGGACAATAAAATATACTCGACCTCAAACTTTTACTATAACATGTCCCTATAATTTCAGACATCAGGTATATACGTTTAATGGTGACACCAGGTAAAAGTAAAAAACCCTAATTCTTGTATTTTATTGCTTTTAGTTACCAAAAAAACCCTATAACTGACTTAAGTATCCGAATATATATCTCGAAAACCATTCAGGATTTGTTTTGTGGGCTTCCTTCCGACTGAAAACTCCAAAAACAACTTACCTTGGATCAGGTGGTGAATATTTCTTTCATCAGTATGAAAGAATAGAAGTCATTAGCTTATGCTCTTCGGCTTTATATATAGAGAGAGGGAGATGGTTCAGCATAGTTGAGGGAGATTGTTATTCAATATTTTGGAAATCTTGCAGATAATTTTTCCATTAGCTCTTAAAAAATTTTGGAAAGATCCTCTCCAAGTTGTGAGTTTGAGTTGTACTTATTTATATGGATTTAGGAAACCGTGTTCAAAGATAACTATTCATAAATGAGGAGTTTTATCATTAATCTTTCCATTTGGCAATCAAAGTCTAGCTTATTTTAGGATAGGGTTTGCAGTTTGTTGAGATTCATAGGTAGGTATATTGGTCCCATATTAGTTTTAAAAGAGGTATAAACTATAAAACATTTAATAAGTAAGATGGGTTCAAATACCTATTGGCTTAAGTTTTTACATCCAAGTTGGATTTCAACTTATTTATAAGTGGTTACTGTAAACATTTTGTGTGTTTTTTCCATGTAACAAATTTCTAACATATGGTATCAGAGCTAAAAGTCAATAACATACACAGTCGAATTAGAATTTCCTTGTGGTTTTAAGTTTTGGTGGTATTTATCATGCATTTCTATAGTTTTGGGCTTTAACAGTATTTATCATGCATTACGGTTCTTATATGTTTCAAAAATCTTTTTGATTCTTTAGTTATGTATAGAAGGAAATAAAATAACTACAATTTTAGATAATCACTAAATCTTGTTAAGTCTAAATGTCTTTTTTCTAGTATTTAAAACTCTATATTTTCAGAGCATGCATGATATTGAGGCTCTTGGAGGGGATGTAAGAAAAAGATTTGCACTTGCCTGTCTTACCATGCGGCCATGCTTCCAAAACTATAGAAAATTAGTGAATTTTTTCCTAGATTACTACACTCCCTCTTATTATATGTATATGCATAGTGCATTGAAAGTTCCACTTTTTAATTTTTGATCATGCTCTTTCCTAATTTGTCCCTTTCTTGTTTAATCTCCTATCTTTTGATTTCAATTGGACTAGGTACACCCCTAATAGAGTATTTCAACATAGCCAACTTTTCCACTTTTTAAACTCGATTTCCGATCAAAGTGCATATTAGCTTTTATTTAAATATCTTGGAATTTTTTTTACATTATGTGCGGTTTTAATCCTATTCCCATCTCTCAAACTTATTAGTGGCCATTTTAATCTTTCTATATATTTTCTTCCTGTAGCAAACTCTTAATATGTATTTTTAGAGGTCAAGGTACGTAATCTAAATTGTTCGATAGTTCTTAACAAGATTGGCAACCTGAGCTATTTGGCTAGTTGTTAGCAAATTTACATGGGTCATGCATAATTACCTCTTAATCATGTAATTTAGTTGGATTAAGTCTTCATTGTCCCATGTGAATAAGAGTTGAGCTTGTAGAAAATACTAATGATGGGCCAAATGAACCTCGAGGTCAAAGGACTTTGATGGAATTTGGGTTTAATTTATGGACAATGCCTGAAGGGGGGAGATTATGAAGTTAGGTGCACTACTCTCACATCAATTTAAGAGAGAGAGAGAGGTATAAAACACTTAATAAATAGGATGTGATCAAAACTTACTAGTTTAAACTTTTAAATCCAATATTCAACTTAGATTTTAATTTATTTATTAATGACTATTGTAGGCACTTTGTATATTTTCTCCATGTAACTAATCTTCCTGTGTGTTTTCTATCCGTACGTAAATTTCAAATTGTTCAACTTGTTTAAGATCAAAGTGACGGGTTTATTGAAGCCCTCAAAATTAATCACCTATTCTTGAGTGATTGTAAGATAAATTTGTAGCAAAGTGGACCAGGTCAAATATCAAGGAAACCGAAATATAGTTCTAAGTTTTGAACAATAAATTAAAAATAAATAAAACAAGAGGGGGAGGGGGGGAGGCGGGGGAGAGTTTTGAATGATTAACTATTTGACTGAATTTTAAAATTAATGAAAATAAATATTCAAGTAGAAAAATAGAAAATTACCGACTTTCCAATCCAAGGGTTGATCTCATTCAATTGCATCACTGATTATAGGTTACGCAAAATTATCTTACAAATTCAAATATTTAACTTGAAACTTATTAGGATAACCGTAATAAATTTCTATTTCTCTAATATAATTGACCGAGCCTAGCAACCAAATCAAAACTTACCATCAATTGATTGGGCACGATAGCATTTCATATCAAATTAATGATAGCATTAAGATCTATGAAAACATTTAAACCAAAATTAAATAATCGAGATAGCTGCAATAAATTAATCTTGTCCGGTTAATTCCCCTAGGCTAAGCATGTATATTTCAAGTCATAAACATATTTAACCTAGTTGTTACTTGGACCACTTATTCATGACAATTACGGATCACTGAATTCATAGTTAGCAATAGAATAAAAAATGAAGAATTAATTTGTCAGATTAACCAACATCAATTATTTATAGTAATTAAATTAAGAATTAACAAGTACTTGAATTAAGAGCAAGAATATAAATTTAAGAACAAAACATCACAATGATTGCAATTGAATTCAATCCTTCCTTTGAATAAGAAAATAAGGGTTTAGCCACTCATGGTGGCACACATGAATCCTGGAATTTTTCTAAGAATATTGCTAAACTAAAGAAAGAAAAGAAAAAACGTGTTTTCTTGGAGAAAGAAGAGAGACGGTTTCCTTGAATTGTTTTATGTATATTTTGGCCCCTTTAGGGTTCCCTTTTTATAACAAAATCTAGTTCCTAAAATATAGTAATGATAACTATTACTAAAAACCAATTCTACTCTAAAAGGGAAACATAATAAGAATGGGAAAAATACTCCTAACTAAAATAAAAGATTTGTTTCCAAAAAATTCTGCTACAATTTCCCTTTTCCTTTTTCAAATTGAAAACTCATAATTTCCTTTTCTTGCTGAGAATCTTGCCCACAAATTATTCTTATAGATAAGCATTTACTAGCCCAACAATGCCTTTGGAGTGGTTATGTCTTCTGATTTTTTGCTCCAATTTCACACTTTTTATCCTCGTTTCTTTCAATTCTCCAATTTCCATATCTAAAACAAAAAGTATATCAAAACCAAAAAATTTTACCTTATAACCAATTTAATATTGGAAAAATATTAACAAGAAATATATACATTTCAAGTTCTATCACGAAGCTAGATTTTCACATATTTATTAATAACTATTTGTGGATTGTCTATGTGTTTTCTTCGTATAAATGAACTTTTTATGTGTTTTTGCCCCCCCCCCCCCCCCCCCCCCCACAAATAGACTCTAAGTGTGTAACTATACAAATTCCTAACACAATTTCGTAGCAAATTCCCAACAGAACCATAGAGAAAGATTTGTAGTGGGTCATTATAAGATTCTTTACAAATTCTTAAATTTGATTAGATATTAATCTTTTATATTTATAGCTTCCTTATCAATAAATTTTCTTTTATTATAAAATGTTTAATCACAACCATCTTATTTCTGTTGTGGTTACATTCTAATCATTGATATGCCCAAATAGGTCATTCGCGTAAGTTATGACCTAGGCTTTTGTAGGGCTGTAAACGAACTAGTACGTTCGGTGAACAGTTCGTGAACAAGATCGGTTACGTTCGTTTATGTTCGTTTGTTAAGCTAAACGAACAATAAACGAACACATTTTAGTGTTCGTTTAATAAACGAACACGAACATGAAGTATACGTTCGTTTATTTATGTTCGTGAACAAGCTCGTTTAGTGTTCATGAACAAGCTCGGTTAACGTTCGTTTAAAGCTCGTTTATTGTTCATTTATATTAAAATAATAATAATAATAATAATATAATAATATATATAATAATAATGTTTGTTAATCATTTATAAACAAATTTGTTGTGGTGTAGTGGTAAGTAGTCATGCTTTCCACATTAGAATCAAGGTTCAATTCTCAATAATGCTATTTTATTTTTTCAATTTGCAAATGTGTTTGTTTATTTGTTCGCGAACGTGTTCGTTTAAGTGTTCGTGAACGTGTTCGTTAACGTGTTCAATAAGTGTTCGTGAACTGTTCGTGAACACTAATAAACGAGCATAAACGAACACGAACACATATTTCACAAACATAAATGAACATAAACGAACATGAACAGTCTAAAAAATAAACGAACAGTAAACGAACAAGGCCCGTTCGTTTATGTTCGGTTCGTTTACAGCCCTAGGCTTTTGTCAAAAATGGTAGTATAAGGTTTCACGCCTTCTGTAATGGAAATCACGTTTTCTTTAGTTTGGCCTAATTCCATAAATTAGTTGATGATGGAGCAGGTTAGTTAGTGATTAACTGAGTTGGCAAATTCAGTTAGTGAAGTCGGTTGCATAATAACCACATCTCAAATTAATATTAAAGGTGCATGTAAATGGTGTAATAAGGAGACAATTCTGAAAGTTAATGCAACAGCTTCCTCTTTCTCCATACTCTGTCCACATCTCCCTCAATTTCTGCATTTCTCCTTCAGAATTAATTCTTGTGCTCCCCAAACCCTGACAAATTGATATCAGAGCTTGCCATCCTCCGCCTTAAGCTCTCAATGGTAGACGGCACTCGCCACAAAAGTCTGGAGGATCAGTTGAATAGACAAGATCAGAGAATACAAGAGTTCATGGAGAATGTCCAGCAAATGATGGCGAGACAAACACAAGACACCGATCACAAAATTGAGAGTTTGGTCTCTAATTTTGAGGCTAAAAAGTGGAGTTTCTTTAATGACCCTAAAATTGAGATGCTACAAGATGGCATTATCCAAAAGAGCAATAGCCATTTGCTTCTCCCATTTTATTAGTCAAGAAGAAGGATAGGAGTTGGCGTTTTTGTGTAGACTACAAGCAGTTAAATGACCTAACCATAAAAGACAAATTCCCAAGACTTAACATTGATGAGCTCTTGAATGAACTTTTTGGAGCTAAGTTCTTTTCTAAACTGGACTTGAGATTTGGATATCACCAGATTTTAGTCAAACCCTCAGATAGGTATAAAACCGCATTCCAAACTCACCAAAGATATTATGAATTTGTAGTTATGCCCTTTGGATTGACTAATGCACCAGCAACATTTCAGTCACTTATGAATGACAAATTTTAGCCCTACCTAAGAAAGTTTATCTTTTTTTTTTTAAATGACATCCTCATATACTGCCCAACCCCTAAGGCTCATCAAGAGCATTTGCTTAGAAATTCTAAGGAAACACAAACTCTATGCAAAGGTGTCCAAGTGCACTTTTGGACAACAAATAGTGCAGTATTTAGGCCACCCTATTAGTGTTGCTAGAGTCAGCATGGATTCTAGCAAAGTAGAATGTATCCTCTTTTGGCCAGAACCTGCTAATGTGAAGGCCCTAAGGAGTTTTTTAAGGCTTACTGGGTATTATAAGCGCTATATAAAGGGGTGTGGTAGCATTTGTAAGCCCTTGACATATTTACTAAAGAAAGACTTTTTATTGGGACTCCAAAGCACAGCAAGCTTTTCAGCAGCTTAAACAGCCAATCACTCAAGCACCTGTCTTTAAACTCCCTGATTTTTCACAACCCTTTGTGACGGAGACAGATGCAAGTGGGGAAGGGTTTGGAGCAGCGTTAATGCAGCAAGGCCATCCAATTGCTTTTCTCAGCAAATCCTTAAGTCCACAAAATCTGGGGTTATCTGTATATGAAAAAGAACTTTTGGCATTGGTGATGGCAGTGACAAAGTGGAAGCATTACTTAATTGGCTACCACTTTATCATACGCACGGATCACCAGGGCCTTAAGTACCTGCATGAACAGAAGCTGCACACCACTTTGCAACATAAATCATTGACCAAACTCTTGGAACTAGATTATGAAATCCAGTACAAGAAGGGGAGTGATAATACAGTTGCAGATGCTCTCTCTAGAAGGGATTCATTTAAAGGACCAGATAAAAATCCAGGAGAACAGGAGGAATGCCTACTATCTATTTCAGTTGTCCAACCTGAATGGTTTCAGGACATATCCAGAAGCTACGAAGAGGATGATAGATGCCAAGAACTTATGGCCAAACTACTATTGAGACCAGATTCAGAACTTCATTTCTAGTTTGTGGATGGCTTATTGAAATATTAGGGTCGGTTGTATATAAGGGAAAGTAATCAGGTCAGGTAGCAGATCATTCAAACAATGCACTCATCAGCTGTAGGTAGTCATTTAGGGTAAAATGCTTGTTAAAGGAGGATCAAAATTTTTTTTGCATGGCCAGGACTTAAAAAGAATGTGGCTGAATTTGTTGCTAGCTGTGATGTATGCCAGCGCAACAAAAACGAGAATGTCCAGCTGCCAAGCCTTTTGCAACCTCTTCCAATACCTAGCCAAGCATGGGGTCAAATTTCCATGGACTTCATTGAGAAATTACCTATCTCTGGAGGATATGACACCATCTTAGTGGTTATTGACAGACTGACCAAATTTGGTCACTTTATTCCACTGAGGCAACCCCATACAGCCAAGGAAGTGGCTCAAATATTTCTGAATGAAGTCTGTAAGCTGCATGGCATTCCGAATTCCATAGTGTCAGACAGAGATAAGGTATTCACAATCATGTTCTGGCAAGAATTATTCAGGTTGAAGAATGTGAAGAGTCACTTAAGGTCAGCATATCACCCTCAAATGGATGGACAATCCAAAAGGCTGAACCAATGTGTGGAGAATTATTTAAGATGCATGACCAACGCTAGACCATTTCATTGGTCTAAATGGCTTCCTATGGCTCAATGGTGGTATAACTCATCATTTCATTCCAGTATTCAAAGAACTCCTTTTGAGGCACTATATGGTTGTTTGCCTAAAAGTCTACCTTGGGGTCCCTTTGGAGATAATATATTCCAGCAGCAATTCAAGCAATCCAGGATCATCAAGCAATGTTGCACCTGCTCAGAGAATTCATGGCTAAGGCACAGCAGTGAATGAAGTTTTTTGCAGACAATAAAAGAAGTGAACGTGAATTCGCAGTTGGGGATTTAGTCTAACTCAAACTCCAGCCCCCTACCGACAAACTTCAGTACCAATACAAAGGAACCTCAAGTTTAGCTCTAAATATTATGGGCCACTTCCGGTGATTGAAAGGATTGGCAGTGTAGCCTATAGGCTTCAACTTCCCGAAGGATCAAAAATACATTCTATCTTTCATGTGTCTTTGCTTAAGAAAATAATAGAGGATCAGCAAATAGCCCGTACACAACTACCTACAGTCAGTGGAGATGGTCAAATTCTGGTTGAGCCAAATGTAATTCCGCAGAGGAAAGCAATTAAACGCGGCAACAACTTGTGATCCAAGTCCTGATTCATTGACAGAATTTACCTGTTGAGGAAGCAACCTGGAAGGACATCTCTTTCATCAAATCTCAGTTCCCTGAATTTCAGACTTGAGGACAAATCTGTTTTTTGAGGAAGAGAAATTGTCATAAATGGTAATATAAAGCTTCACGCCTTCCGTAATGAAAATCACGTCTTCTTTAGTTTGGCCTAATTTCAGATTTTAGTTGATAATGTGGCAGGTTTGTTAGTGATTAACTAAGTTGACAAATTCAATTTGGCTTTGTTTGGTACCTTGGAACTGGAGCTATAGAATTAGAATTCAAGGCCCCAATTCTAATTGCATTGTTTGGTTTTACAAAAAGCTTAAGAATTAGAAATGTATACCAATTCTAAATGCTACCAATTCTTTCTTTTTTTTTACCAAAAAATGGTAGTTATATTATTTGTCAAAATTGTCACAATATACAATTAAGCCAACTGACTTGTTTGTTTGCCCTTAACTCAAACAAAAGTGACTAAAGTTAACTTTAAACTCTATACAAATTCCTTATCAAGGGGCAATCTACTTTGGACTGCCTCACAATCTACCAAAAGCACAAAATAACAAGCAACCTCTCTATTTCTAGCATCAAATTCCCATCCCCTACTTCCAACTGCCTATGAATCAAGGATCCTATTGACTGTCTTCCCCTTCTTTCTTCTTGGTTTCTTGATATTCTATCCATTTGGCCAATGCAAACTCCACCACAATTCTCTCTCTTTCTCAAATATCCATAAGTTTCTCATTTGTCATAATATCCACAAAATGTATACAGTCAATTGCACTCTCTCTTGCCAATTTTGCCCTCTGGGATTAGTGCATATACTCATCCACCACCACTTAAAGTTCATTTGCTTCTCTCTATGTTTCTCCCAACTTATAGGTGCAATTTTCCACACTATTTCAACTCTTCTGTATTTGAACAAGATGTGCTATAAATCTTCCTCTTCATCCCCACACATACTACAAATGTGGTCCTCCTGGATGCCTTTCCTTTTCAATTGGTCTTTGGTGGGTAGTATACCATGCTAGCATCTCCATATGAAGTGTTTTAGCTTCTCTTTAATTCCCAGCCTCCAATTCTTCTTCCACACTACTTTCATGAGTTCGCCTAAAGTACTATTTTCTGATGTAGGCTTATGCTCCTTTTGTCTCTTCAATGCCTCATGGTATACCGATTTAACCGTATATTGCCCATGAGAGCTCAATTGCCAAATTAGCTTGTCCCTAGACTCTGTCTGCTCAAGCGGCATGTTTAGAACTGCTTCCGCGTCCACTATGTTGAATGTCTGTCTAACAATTTCCTTTTTCCGACCTCTTGCTTTTTTTGTTAGTAGCTCACTCACACAAATAGCTCGTTCTTCCTTTGAGATGAGAGGTGTAGGTTTAAAATCTGATCTCCCTGGGATCCACGGAATATCCCATATTCTTATGAACTTGCCATCTCTTACTTGAAATCTGACTCCTCTCTATATGTTGTATCTTGCCCCTAACCAGAAATTTCATGGCCAAGAAGTATTGCTCTTACATCAAGCCTTCATCAACCCTTCTTTTGGAAAATACTTGGCTTTCAAGACTTTACTCATAAGTAGGTTAGGTTGTGTGATTAGCCTCCATAGTTGTTTTGCTATAAGTGCATCCTTGAAGACTTGGAGATTTTTAAAACCCAATCCACCTTATGCTTTTGGCTTCACCAACTCCTATGCTTTCCAATGAATATTCGGTTTCCCATCTTCTTTGTCTTCTCACCAGAAATTTACTACCTTCCTAGTGATTCCAATTCTATAGTATAAATTTTTAGGTAGGATTTAATATTTTCAATTCTAATTTTGTGCCCATTAAAAAATTCACATGTCTAAATTTGGGTTAATAATTAATTTTGGGTCCAAAGAGTAAAATGGGTAAAATTGCAACATTTGCATCCAAATTTTTCGCTTTAGGTAAGTGTAGGCAAAAAAAAGGTACGTTTAGTGCTTCTTTTTTTTAATTAATATTGTCCCTATTTAGTAGGGCTTTTGTCCTGTATTTTGGAAATGTTTGTTAATAACTTGGGAGGAGGGACTATGACTTCAAAAAACATTATCTATAAAGGTATGAACAAGAGTGTCTACCTTCCATAGTTCTTTTGTGGCTTGTAGTTTTGTATGGCTTGTAATTTTGTAATTCTCAAGTAGCAATCGATAAATTAGATTTTTTTTTATTCTAAATTAGGTTTTTTTTATGTCTGATTTAAATTATCGTACGCTAGCAATATACTTTTATTTTTGTACAATTTTTTAAATTTTTATTTATTCTTGATTGTCACATTTTCTTTTATAATTAAGATCAAATAGCACATATAGAACAATTAGACTTTTGAGTCTGTCTCATGCTATACAGTTTGCGCAATAAAACATCGACCCACATGAGCCGTTATTTCTCTTCAAAGCTCCTTCACTCATACACTTTCTGATTGTCTTGTGGGGCGCCGTCGAGTTCAGCCGCCTCTGTACGAGCAGCCCAGATTAGATCACGGATTGGTATGGCATGGCAATCAGAGCAGTTTGTAGCCAGGTATTGTCGTGATATCGTGTTAAGCTACGGAAATTTTCGCTGATAGATTTTCCCTATGCCTATGGAAATTTTCGCTGATAGATTTTCAAGGACACTTAATTTTCCTTCTGATTCTGAGTCTTTTCTGTGTTGGCTTTTCTGTGATTTTTTCCTACCCAGCAGAAAAAGTTAGTATCTTTTGGCGGTTTTGATTCTTCATGTAAAAGTTTTCATAGATTTTGGAGGTGGTTGGTGGTGGAATGGTTTTGTTGGGTTATTTTTCCTTCCTTGAACTGCGGCCTTGTAGTGTTATTTTCTTTTATTGTCCTAAATCTGATTCAGCAATGGATTTTTGGAGTTTACTGCAAGGAAGTGGATCTTGTTCTCGGGCGGGTTTTCGGAGGATTGTTTCTTCCCTTCTTGGACTGGTATTCGTTAATGAAATCTTGGAAACTATGCCAATAAGTATTGATCAATGTCCAATTCTTCTCATTGTATTGTCCTCATTTGCTTTATTACTGTCTGTTGGGTGTGTTTTAGCGTCTTTCATTTCTACTGATTGCATAATTGATGCGCACTGACCAGTAAAGCTGTGAGAATTACATTTCCGCATGGATTTTGGAAGAGTTTTAGTTGCTCATCAAAATTTTCCAGGATAAAATTAGTAATCTTAAAAATAATTTGGATAGTGCTTGTGAGCCTCGAGTTTCTGCCTGGACTGAGCAGATAACCTAGCGGCGGAGGACAAAGAGATGAACCCACTAGCCAACAATGAGTAAGTGCAGAAGAAGAGCAGACCCAGTCTCACAATAATCCTCTGCTGCCAGCTAGTGCTGCTGCTACTACTACTACTACTACCCATAAGCATATGTTGCTGAAACAAAACCAAACCTTTAGCAAAACAAATTAAGAATGCTGTCGGACGGGCGGAAGAAGGGAGCAGGTTTAGCTAGGGTGGGTGGGCGTGGATGGAATTTGTGAAGTAATGCCGGCACCGGTGGTGCTGGGTATAGATGGGTGGCGGGGAATGATATCCTAGGCCAGTAGTGGTGAAACTACTTATCCTGTGCACCACCAACCTTCCCGATTACTGAGTGGGTGTGGGTGTTTCAGACAAAGTGAGTGAAAGAGAAAGCAGACAGAAATAGAAGAGGAGGGGGGGTTGTGGTGGGGGATGGGGGAAAGGGGTGGTGGTTTCTTTTTTTTCCCTCAGTGCGTGCTGGTGGTATGCGAGCAGATGATCCTGCCTACCACTATTTAATTTGGTTGGTTTGTTTGGTTAAACAAAAAAATCGAATAAAATACTATGGATGGATGGATGTGCAGTTATCAGTCTCCTTCAGTTTACTAATAAGTACTAACATGTGCAGCAAGGTGCTAGGAGCAGCGTATAAAAGCATTCGTGAGCTACCTCCTCCTCTTTCTATATTCTACCGCATGGATGGATCATGGATCGTACTACCTGAATTGGTAGGAGCACTCTTTTAGTCTTCTTACACGTGCCATCCTACTTACTGGTTGCTAAGCAAGCTTGCTATTGTCTGTGCTAATTAATGCATGTACTAATAGGTCTTGCTGCTCTCAGCACGAATACTATTATAATTTAAGTACATCCATGGTGAATTTTAGCATTGATATTATAATTAACACGACATAATTCACTCTAGTATAAATGTGATGCGTATATCAATATTATTTTAGTTAATAATAGTGCATTGGGTATACATATATTCGTGTTGGTAGATATATATGCATATATTGTGTGTACAGTATTTGTGATAATTTTGGACACAAAGGTTGAGGAGAAAAAGGGAGGATGAGACAGGAAAGGGTGGTACTATGCTAGGTCCAGCGGTGGACAGAATTGATGGAGAAAAAGAAACTTGAAAATGGGAGTGCAAGTGGTAACACACTTGGTGGGATGGCTTGGTTTGTCGTTTTGGGGACATTGGTCCAGACTCCAAACAATTTCTTCGGTGGTTCAAATTTTTGTTACCGTTTACCACCATCCGTCTCTTTTTCAATCCAACCCATTTGTACGAGGCATTAACTTTTGTTTCCATAAATCTTCTGCTACTCCTTTTGAAACAATTAAACAATCTTAAAGTTTGGTCATGTTTCAGGTTCTTTCCAGACAAGGCTGTATCATTGGCTGTAGAAATTGTTAGAGAGCTTGTTGAGGTAACTCTTACAAATTTTATAAACTGCTTCCTTAGAAAAATAGTTCATTTGTAAGCTACTCAACTAGTTTTATGAATGAATGTATATTGCCCTGCTCAACTGAAAAAATAGCTGAAAGTATTGGCTTTGTTTCCATAGACCTGTTATACTTCTTCAGCTTGAACAGTGAAGATTCATCGAGGATATGCGATTTAGAATAACTTTTAGATTGCTATATGATTTTATTTTATTTGCAGTTCTTGAGTTATATTTACATTTCATTAGCAAGTGTAAGACTACTGGTGACTTTGATGGTTTTTTTCTTAGAATGGCTTTTATCTTTTACTACTTTTCGTTAAGTGTTCCATTTCTCCTGGTTGTATTAGTTGTGCCTAACATAATTCACAAAAGACATCTAACTTTTTTCCCTCTTTTATCAGTTGATTTTTACAGGACATTTTTTAAAAATGTTGATGTGGATCGTTCACCAAACCAACCAATTATTACAATCTTTTTAATTTTTAATACTCCCTCTGTCCAAAAACAAAAAAGAGTTTATTTTTAATTTGGTATAACTTTTTTTAAATTGTAAAGTACAACACTTTTAATGCACTATTAAATGTATTACTTTACATTTTTAATATAAAAATTTCACATCAAAAGTGATTTTTTTTTTTTGGGGGGTCGGAGGAAATTTTATAATTTCATTACTTTAGTGCTGCATTTCTCATATACTCCTATTGAAAAAGCATTTAAGATGATGTAACTTGACACATTAAAAAAAAAATTACTATTTTCTGGGTAGGTTATAGGGGCAAAATTTAAGTAAAATTAAGTGTGTATGTGTGTGCACGCACATCTCTTTCTATAAACATTCCATTGGTTTCTAAAAGATAATTGACTTTAAATTTTTTTCAGTTTCAAAAAAAGAGTCCACTTTTTAGAGTAATTCTTATAACATCTTTACAAATAATGATTATGTATATTTCCTAATAAAAAAATAAGAATAAAAATGTAAAATTTTACATTTAATGATACAATAAATGTGTTGTAATTAATACCAAAAAATTATATTTAACTCAAAGTAGACCTTTTCTAAAAATAGAGGGAGCAGACTTTAGTAACTGCACTTAATATATGTTTCCTCATGTAATTAGATCACAATATTTATTTTTTTATGGAATTTTAATTTAGAGCGTAAGAACTTGAAATTCCTCTTAGGGGCATGAAAATGCACATTCTTATGATAAGATAGTTTATTTGTATAATAAAATATACACTTCCATGCCAATAAGATTATAAATTTTAATATTTGGGCGCATCCTTTGGAGAATGTTTAGAGTTAGCAAATTTAGTGGTGGAAGAAATGAGAACTGGAAGAGGTGAAATGATGGATGGGAGTCTTAAGTGCCAAACCTAGCTTAGAGAACCTTCCACGCCTCTAATTATCACTTACTATGATCTAACTACCATCAAATCATAGGTAGTCAAGCCCAATAATTATCATAATTAACACAAGCAAAGATCAAAGGAACATGATACTCCTTCTGTCTCAAAAAGAATATTTGATTTTAAACTATACAATTGATTATGAATCATAATGAATAACAAAACAGTAAATTAGTCATTAACTATATAAGTTTCCTTTTAACTGTGTCATATTAACTGTTACTTAATAAAAATATTATATAAATTTCATTAAAAATTGAACCTATATTCTAAAATAAGGACAAAGATAGAAAGAGGATAAAGTTCTATTTTTATTCAAGATCATATTACCTCTCATGTTCTCGTGTTTTGATTGTGTTTGTATGATATTGTTAACAAAAATTTTCAGCGAATTCTCATTGCAGATAAAAATAGTATTCATGTTCCGAATTAGAATTAAATGATTAAAATGATTGTTGTTCCGAATAGTATGTCAGTCAATAAAAAATTTTATTGTGCACAAATACTAATTGTGTTAATTATGTTCTTAGTGACAGTGACGTGGTAAATGATCTTACTTGGGGAAGCAAATTACAATATAGACCATGAAACACGTTGCTTTGGAAAAGGTTTTGGACCGTATTCTACGAATTTTATTCATAATTTTTTCAAACCATAGTATGGTACAAGTCAGCTATAAATAGGTGCTCAAATCACTTTGAACTCACTCATTCCTCTTCCTCTCTTCCTCATCACATCCTTAGAAATGATGGGAATGGAAGCAACTTTCAAGTCAATAGCCCTCATTGGTTTCGTTGGCCTTTCTGTCCACTGGTTCTATAGAATGCTGGTTTGGGCATGGATAAAACCCAAAAGGCTCAAGAGAATCTTAAGAGAACAGGGTTTCAAAGGAAACGCCTACAGACCCTTCCTTGGAGACCAATATGAAATTGAAAAATTGATCAGGGAAGCCATGTCCAAGCCTATTGGGCTTGATGAAGATGTCAACAGACGCATCATACCCACATCGTCAAGGCTGTGGAAAAACATGGTATGCCCAAATCTTGCTAGTGAGTTGTATTTAGTTTAGCGTTAATGTAACTGGAGATATTTCTGATATGAATGATGGGATTTACATCACTTCTAACATCTGTTTGTGTTGAGAAAGAGTATTTGTTTATAAGTTCATGATACGCAGGATGAAAAATTTTGGTAAAATTCTTGAGATGTAACATTATGTGGTAAAAACTAGTGAATAACAATCACTATAAGCATCCGATACCCTTTTACCACGTTAACGTCAATTTAGTCATCGTGAAAATTTATTAAAAATTCCATAAGATATTGTATCTTTATTCGCACCAGTAATATTTATATTTTAATTAATAGCATGAATTAAAAAAAGTGTTAAGTTTCATATTAACTGATACAATAATACTTAAAATGGTACCTATGTTGGGATGGTCCTACAGAATCTAAGATATTTTCCTGTATGAGTCAAATTCTGTGTGAATTGATGAAGATGGTGTTGAAATAATTGCAGGGAAAAAGTCTTTTATGTGGGTTGGAAGGATTCCAAGGGTGTTTGCGACAGATCCAGAACATGTTAGAGAAATATTCACCAAGTACTACCTGTTTCACAAGAACCACCATGATCTTGATCCAATCACCAAACTTCTACTGACTGTAGTCGGCAGCTTAGAGGGGGAGGCATGGAACACACGCAGAAAAATCTTCAACCCTGCTTTCTATTACGAGAAGTTGAAGGTACATGACATTGATCATACTTATTAAACACACAAACAAGTGCTTGCATGAAATCATGACTTACCTCTTTCATGCAGTTTGCATATTATGCTTCCCATGAATCATCTTAATCCTTATGTTTCTGCCTGGATTATAGCTTCTACCACCAGCATTTTACTTGTCCTGCCAAGGTACGATGAAGAAATGGTAGGCTAAGAGATGGTGTCTCACAAGAGGTGGAAGTGTTGCATGATATTGAAACCTTGACAGTAGATGTCATGTCAAGAACACTGTTCAGTTGTGATTTTGATGAAGGGAGAAAAATCTTTAAGCTCATGAATGAACTTACCAATCTCACAATTGATGTCATCCTCTCCGTTACATTCCTGGAAAAAGTTAAACCAAATTACAGTATCTGATTTCTCAAAAACACAGAACTTACAAATTTTTATGGCACTAAAAGAACAGATCAATGGATGATCATTCTCAATTATATCCAGCGTAAATCCAATTTTGGTGCTGCAGGTTGCTGCCTACTAAGAGAAACAGGAGGATGAGCGCAATAGACAAAGAAGTAAAAATAAGGATAAGCGCAGTTATAGACAAAAAAGTGAAGTTACTGAAGGCAGGAGACCCTCGTACTGGTAACGACTTCTTGGGTATACTAGTGGAATCTGGATTGAGCAAAGAAGAGATCACTAATGAGGTCAAGCTAGGCTGCTTTGCTGGGGAGGAGACCACTGCCAGTTTGCTTGTATGGACAATGATCCTTTTGAGTAGGAATCTGGATTGGCAGCAGCGTGCCAGAGACGAAGTTTTACAAACTTTTGGTGACAAAGAACCGGATTATGATGGTTTAAGCAAACTGAAAATTGAGTCTGACTAAGAACTACCATACTTTCAAGATCATTTATGTTCAGCCCTCCTGAATAAAAAAATTCATAATTTTGTACTGATTGCAAAATTCCTTGTTAACAGGTGCTCATGATCTTGAACGAATGATAGTTCTTTGTCAGACTCACAATTTTCAGTTTGTTTAAACCATCATAATCCGGTTCTTACTCACAAATATTATATGAGCATGTATTAAAAATGCTTGTGTATGTAAAATATGTTTCTATATACTATGAATGCGTTTTATTAGTATTTTTAGTTTCTATAAATTGAACAAAGACAGCTTATATGTGCTTTCAAGAAAGAAGTTACTACAAAAGTACTTAATATTATAGATTTTAAGTGCTCTTTGTTTTTTCAAAAAAAGAAAAGTAATTAACTAGTATTACATTTATCAAAAGGGATTCTACTTTGCATCAATTAATACATTTACGAGAGGTAAATCTAGTATGAATAATTTGAATGAGAATCAATCGTCTTCAACGTACTGAAGCAATAGTAGTCAACAATAATAACCTAATTGCAGATTAAGGTACAACTATTGTTTAAATTGAGGATAAAGAGAATTTTATGAGAAACAAATTAGGCCTAATATATTAAAATGGCCCGAACTTAGACACTTGTAACCGTTTTGTCCCGACCTTTCAATTGTAACAGCACGGTCCCTGACCTTTCAAATGGGTAACAATAATGTCCTCCGTCTGTGTGCCGTCTGAAGATCCGTTTAAATGATGATGTGGCGGAAAACTAGTGTACACGTGGACCGCCCAGTCAGCCCTAAACTACAAAACGCTGCGTTTAGAACGAAGTGAATAAGAACAGATCGGCCGTCGTCACGCATTCACAAAACGCAGCCTTCTCTTCCTTCTCTTCGTCGCGAACAATTTCCTCCTCCGCCCGCAAAATTTCTTGTATCTCCGTCGTTCTTTCATCGCCTCCACCGCGGCCAAGATCGAACCCCCATTTTCTTCCCCAGATTCAGAAACTCCAAATCCGAAAACCTCAATTTCTGCGACCGAACCGAACCCTAACTTCATTGCCGGTCGACTGAACCCTACTTCGACAGAACCCCACTTCGGCTGAGCCCTAGTTCGACGTAACCGGGTTGTTTTGTGCATTTCCTTCATTGAATTTTGCAATCTTTTGGCTGCTCACTGAACCTTTGCTATTTTATGTGTAGGAATTTAGCCCGACCGAATTTGGCATCATTTGTGCATTCCCCCCCCGCCGCCGCAAGGTAATTGTTTTTGGAATTCTGAAGGGTGTGTGAAGTAGTTCTGGTAGTTATGGTTTTTTTTTTCCTGAAATCGTGGACTGAATTTTTGGAACTGAATTCAGAAATTGAGACTGAATTTTGTACAGCATTTGTTGTGAACATTGCAGTGAATTCTTCATGTATTTTCTTGAACGATGGTGAAATCTAAAATTTCTTGAATCATTTTTGATGAAATATGAAACTCCTTGGGTGATTGTTATAGCACTTTGGACTGAATTTTTCTTTCAATTTTGTACTTGGACCTTATTTTTCTCAAATTTGGACTAAATTTATCTTTGAATTGGGCTGAATTTTCTTGAATTGTAGACTGGATTTTTTCTGCATTTTGGACTGAATTTATGCTGAACTTAGACTGAATTTTTACTCCATTTTAGATTGAATTGCTACTGAACTTGGAGTGAATTTTGGATTGATTTATGCTGAACTTGGACTAAATTTTTCCTGAATTTTGGAATGAATTTATGCTGAACTTGGACTGAATTTGTTCTGCGTTTTTGACTGAATTGTTACTGAACTTGGATTGAATTTTTCCTTAAATTTGGACTAAATTTATGCTAAGTCAGAACTGAAATTTTGGTGAATTCTGGACTGATTTCATGCTGAGGTTGGACTGAACTTTGACTGAATTGTTACTGAATTTTGGGCTGAACTTAGACTGATTTTTTTCCGAATTGTAGAGTGAATTGTTATTGAAACCGTGGACTGAATTTTTTTCTGAATTCGTGGACTGAATTTATGGACCTTGGACTGAATCCGTGAGTGTAATTCATGGACAGCATTTGAGACTGATTGGTGTACTGAATTTTTAAACTGTGATTGGACGGAACTTTGGACTGAATTGTTATAGAATTTTGGACTGCTTTTTTTTTAACTTTGAATTGTTTTTTTAGTGCATTTTTACTGATCTGTGAACTGAAATATAAAATTCCTCGGACTAAATTTGTGTAACTTGGACTGTACTTTGGATTGAATTGTGGCAGAATTTTGTACAGAACTACGTACTAAAATTGTTCTAAACTTTGTACTGAATTCTTACTCCATTCTGGATTGAATATATGCTAAACTTGGACAGATTTTTTGTAACTTGAACTGAATTTTTTATTGAATTGTGACAAAATTTTGGACTGCATTTTGTCACTGATTATTTTCCTGAATTTTGCACTGAATGCTTACTGCATTTTTTCTAAACTATGGACTTACATATGAAATTCGTAGGATTGAATTTGTGTAACTAGGACTGAACTTTGGATTGAATTTTTTACTAATTTTTGGACTGATTTTTTTTCTGAGATTTGCACTAAATGCTTATTCAATTATTCTGAATTGTGGACTAAATTATGAAATTTCGAATGACTTAATATTTTTCACTTGGACTGAACTTTGGCTTGAATTGTTACCCAATTTTGGACTGAATTTTATACTCTATTTTCTGGATTGTGGAATGAATGCTGAACTTGGACTGAAATATGAAATTCTTGGACTGATTTTTGAAACTTGGATTGGATTTTATACTGAATATTTTACCGTTTTTTCTCAAACTTTACACTGAATTCCTACAGCATTTTGTAATGTGTTGAAGGCATATATGTTCTCTCATGGTATTTCACTGAAACTAACAAGGAGTTAGTTGTCGTGTGCAGAATGAATGAATTATTCACAATTAAGTTGCACCATGGTGGGGTATTCGAAAATGGAGCAACTGTTAATTATGTAGGTGGTATGATTCAATATATGGATAATTGCGACCCCGATAAGCTATCTATGCTCGAAATAGAAGATGTGGCCAACAGACTAGGATATGAAACAGTCCATAAAATGGCATTCAGAGATGGAGTTGACTTGAGGATTATTACAACTGATAGTGATGTCCTCAACATGGCAGCAGTCGGCTTAAAAGTTGGTGAGATTGATGTGTATATCGAGTGCGATGAAAGGGTTGGTGGCGGTTGTAACCAGACTAGTTTCGGCCAGTGCGAGAATCAAGGTATCGGGAATCGGTTCTGTCTGAGAATCTGAACTCCAACTTCAGCCGCACTCGCTAGAAAGCGAAACGGAAGCAGATGATCCTACTTATGAGCAAGAAGACGATACAGAAAGTTCATATAGTGTTGGGAGTGAAGACATTTTAAGTGATGATGATGAGTTGCATACAGCGAGGGATAACCGAAGAATTTATAGAGAGAATTTGCATGATGAAAATCCCATAAGACAGCATGCTAGAAGGGAAGATGCACGTTTAGATGATGGTGGTGCACGTCCAGGTTTCAACTCTGAAGATTACACCAGTGAGTATGAAAAATCCTCCTCGGAACCTCCCACACCTGATAGCAATGAGTCTCTTACGGAGCGAAAGAAGAAGAAAAGGTTTCGCAAATATGATCCGAGATGCAACCATAAAGAGTTGCAGTTGTGCCTGAACCTGAGCTTTGATGGTAAAATCCAATTCAGAGATGCTATCAAAAGGTATGCTATTGAGAATGGTTTCAACATCACATGGAGAAAGAGTAGCCCGTGGAGGATGGAAGCTAGGTGTGTGAAAAATTGCCCATGGAAGGTCTATGCTTCAAGTAAAAGGGATGAGAAAACATTTGTGATTAGAGCGTTGAAATCTGAGCACAATTGCTACAGGGCTTTAACTAATAGGCAAGCAACAAAAGAGTGGTTAGCCAAAGAGTATTTAGACACATTCAGACGGAATCCCGATTATTGTGTCAAAGAGATGATGGCAGATGTGCATTCCAAATATGCTTTAACAGTGAACAAAATGTTATGTTACAGAGCCAAGTGGACAGCAATGCAGATGCTTCAAGGTACCTTAGAAGAACATTATGCGAAGCTTCGTTCATATATGTTAGCCCTGAAGCAAGTGTTTAGGTACTGTTACATTGGGAGATTCGAGGTTGAATTGCGTCATGATGCACCACCTGGAAAGCAAGTGTTTAGGTACTGTTACATTGGGTTTTCATGTTTGATAAGGAATTTCCAACAAGGTTGCAGGCCTATTATTGGTTTGGATGGGTGTTTTTTGAAAACCCGAGAGGGAGGTCAACTGCTTAGTGCTATAGGTCGCGATGGGAACAATCAAATGTTTCCCATTGCATGGGCAGTTGTTGATGGAGAATGTGAAGAGTCATGGAGATGGTTTCTTCGTATTTTATTCGAGGAAGTCGGATTGGTTGATGGGCTTGGTTGGACATTCGTAAGTGACCAACAGAAGGTATATTTCCCTTATTCATTTTCATTAAGTTTGTATAGCCTATATCTGCCAATTACTGATTCATCTTTTCTTACAATAGGGGTTGGAGAATGCGGTTAGAGACCTTGCACCTCACTCGGAGCACAGAAACTGTGCTAGGCATGTTTATGCAAATTGGAAAAAAAATTATAAGGGCCAAGCTCTGAAGAATTTGTTTTGGGCAGCAGTGAGAGCAGCAAATGCAGCAGAATTTCATTCCGTTATGGAGGCAATGAAGATTGAAAATGATGCGGCACAGGATAATTTTCTGAATCTACCGTACCAGAAATTTTGTAAGGCCTTTATCAGCCCGATACCAAAGTGTGATGTCATCGAGAATAACTTATCAGAAACATTTAATGGGTACATTTTAAAGGCTAGGTATGAATTACTCGCGCATTGTATTGTATATTGATGGTGTTTCATTGTATGTAATACTAACAAAGAATTACATGAACTGTGGCACAGAGGTTTGCCACTCATCAATATGCTCGATGAAATCCATACAGCCTTGATGGAAAGAATGTTCCAGAAAAAAAAATTAATGGATGCATCTGAAGATATTCTCCCACCAAGAGTTAGGAAGAAGGTTGAGAATACTAAGTACGCAACAAGACACTGTGTTGTGAAGCCTGCGATGGGAGAAAAATTCCAAGTATCGCATTTTGAAGATAGGTATGTTGTGGACTTAGTGAATATGAGTTGTGCCTGTAGGGCTTGGGAAATATCTGGAATTCCGTGTTGCCATGCACTTGCTTGTATTAATTATATGAAAAAGGATGAGGTGGATTTTGTTGATCGCTATTTGAAGAAAGATATGTATTTGAAATGCTATGAGTTTGGTCTCGATCCTATGAATGGTCCCAAATACTGGCCGCAGAGTAGAGACAGCCCTATACTACCACCTTATTATAAAAAGCAGTCAGGTAGACTGAATGAAAGTTGTGACTTTTGCAGAATTTCAATTTTTGGCAATTTCCAGATTTTATGTTGTTCGGATGTTCTGTTGAAGCTAGGTGAACTAAATGAATGTTGTGAATTTTTAGTATGTCAGTTCGTCGAATTTTTTCAGATTTTATGTTGTTGGCTGGTACAGAATGAATGTTGTGACTTTTGCAGAATTTCTGTTTTAGCGATTTTTCAGAATATATTTTGTTGAAATTTGCCGAAGATCTGGTTTGTTCTTGGCTCTTACTGAATTTATGTTGATGACTTGTGGAGAATTTATGCTTCATTGCTTTTTCATGAAAGAATTCCTAGAAAAGTTCAGAATTTTTGTAATATTCTTGCCTTTTACAGAACTTATGTTGATTCACTTTGGAACGACTTCACTTTTTGGTTTCTGGCTTTTGAAGAAGTTCGGCTGTTGGTTCTTTTGAATTAGAGTAAGAATTTGTAGGAATTTGTTGTTGAATGGAATGAACAACCATTGTGGTTCAGAAGTAGAATGCAAAAAAGGAAAAAAAAACCGAAAGAAGTAAAGGGTTGCAACCACTCTTCCTGGGGCTAAAATTAGGTAAATGATTAAGTCACTCATCCCAAGTTGTAACACACATACAATTGCTTTCAACAATTGCTTATATTTGTAACACACATACATAACTTACAAATACACAATTTTTACATTTTTACAGCTTATTGTGGTAGACGCAACACTTCACTCCGCTCAACAAACTCGCTTAACTTCCATAGTAACATAAGCATAATGAATACAAAACATAAGCCTACAATTGGGACATATTGAGATTTGCAATGTCCTATTCTTGCTACTTGCTTCTTCAATATGTAATTCTCTTTTTCTAAGATGACAAGTTTGTGTGTCATCTCAAACAACTTGCCTTCCAACTCTTCGACTTTGCATTTTAGAGAATCTCTTTCCCGATACCGCCAAAGACATATGTTCTCTCATAATCGTGCTCTGTCCAACCACACAAAGTATCCGCAATCATCCGTCTACGTAGAAATGGAAAACCGATTAGAAAGCATATTACATAACTCTATTAATTCATTTGTTCCCATCGCAAAAACTATAATCACATACCTTCCACAAACGACACCTTAAAAATCGATGTCCAGGGTTGCTTTGACTCTTGGAAGTGTAGCGAAATGGAGCCATATGGTGGTGACATTCTGATGTGCTTGAAGAACTAATAGACTCAAATGAAGCCGACGATATGGAATTCTGCATTGCTAATACTGCCCAACATGTAAGAGTTAATATAACATATACACTCACGGATTCAGTCCAAGGTCCATAAATTCAGTCCACGAATTCAGAAAAAAATTCAGTCCACGGTTTCAATAACAATTCAGTCTACAATTCGGAAAACAATCAGTCTAAGTTCAGCCCAAAATTCAGTAACAATTCAATCAAAGTTCAGTACGATTTGAGTCCAAAATTCAGAGCAAAATTAGGCATAAATTCAGTTAAAAATTCACTCTGACTTCAGCATACAATTAGGCCAAATTTCAGAAAAATTCAGATCAAGTTCAGCATCAATTCAGTCCAAACTGCATTCAAGATTCAGTCCAATCTCAGCATAAATTCATTCCAAAATTCAGGAAAAATTTAGTCCAAGTTCAGCATAAATCAATCCAAAATTCACTCCAAGTTCAGTAGCAATTCAATCTAAAATTGAGTAAAAATTCAGTCTAAGTTCAGCATAAATTCAGTCCAAAATGCAGAAAAAATCCAGTCTACAATTCAGTAAAAATTCAGTAAAAATTCAGTTCCAATTCAGCATAAATTTAGTCCAAATTTGAGAAAAAATAAGGTCCAAGTACAAAATTCAGAAAGAAAAAATTCAGTCCAAAGTGCTATAACAATCAGTCCAAGGAGTTTCATATTTCAAAAAAAATGATTCAAGAAATTTTAGATTTCACCATCGTTCAAGAAAATACAAGAAGAATTCACTGCAATGTTCACAACAAATGCTGTACAAAATTCAGTCTCAATTTCTGAATTCAGTTCCAAAAATTCACTCCACGATTTCAGAAAAAAACCATAACTACCAGAACTACTTCACACACCCTTCAGAATTCCAAATACAATTACCTTACTTGGCGGCGTGTGTGGGAATGCACAAATGATGCCAAATTCGGTCGGGCTAAATTCCTACACATAAAATAGCAAAGGTTCAGTGAGCAGCCAAAAGATTGCAAAATTCAATGAAGGAAATGCACAAAACAACCCGGTTACGTCGAACTAGGGCTCAGCCGAAGTGGGGTTCTGTCGAAGTAGGGTTCAGTCGACCGGCAATGAAGTTAGGGTTCGGTTCGGTCGCAGAAATTGAGGTTTTCGGATTTGGAGTTTCTGAATCTGGGGAAGAAAATGGGGGTTCGATCTTGGCCGCGGTGGAGGCGATGAAAGAACGACGGAGATACAAGAAATTTTGCGGGCGGAGGAGGAAATTGTTCGCGACGAAGAGAAGGAAGAGAAGGCTGCGTTTTGTGAATGCGTGACAACGGCCGATCTGTTCTTATTCACTTCGTTCTAAACGCAGCGTTTTGTAGTTTAGGGCTGACTGGGCGGTCCACGTGTACACTAGTTTTCCGCCACATCATCATTTAAACGGATCTTCAGACGGCACACAGACGGAGGATATTATTGTTACCCATTTGAAAGGTCAGGGACCGTGCTGTTACAATTGAAAGGTCGGGACAAAACGGTTACAAGTGTCTAAGTTCGGGCCATTTTAATATATTAGGCCAACAAATTATGGCGTATTTGACGCTACCATGATTATTGAAATTGTCATGAGATTGGATATATTTTCTATAAGATTTGAGTTGAATTTTTTGAATTTTATAAAATTATGATTAAATTTATATAAAATTCTAACAAAATCTTATACAAAACAAAATTCAATTTAAAATCAATTTTAATTCTAGTAACTTACCAAACACATTATGAATGTCTCCATGGAACTCAGTCTCAAGCTTAATAGTTTTTGCAAAGGATTTTTTATTTTAAAAGAAGCCACGTGCCAAACTTATGGCATCGCACTTATCATAGATATTAGAGTCGCATTAACAGATGGGACTATATCAATCAATCTCCTAATGTAACAGTGAATTTCTGATATATGGCACTAATATTTATAATAAATGACACGTGTTAATCACGTGGCATCACTCAATATGTCTAATCATAAATATTAGAGTCGTACCAATAGATATGACCTTATTAGACTATGTTAGAGTCACTAATATTGAATATATTTAAATATATATAGTTCAAATAATATGTTGACATACAAATTCAATAGGAGAAAACTTAGTTATTAGGGCACATGTAGAATGTAGTCCAATAACTTGTATATATATTTTCGAGTTTCTAACTAGAGGTAACACTGTTGAGCATTCCAAACTTGATATGTCAATGTGTAATATTTCAAATACCAAACTCTCTCAAACCTATATACCTCTAACAATCTTGAAGTATCATTAGTGTATGTTAGATATGAGCAAATAAGGTGTTTACTTGAAACTTTCGACGAGAGGAATTCAATGATGCCATTAGATTTCCGATTCGACAATGAAGTTGGCCGGGATCTGAGTTTGAAGTTTCGACAGCCGAAATCTTTTTTTTTTCAAATCCCAAAAAATATAGTTGATTATAACATGTGAGACCACTTGGTTTTTGTTTTACTCATCGAGATGAACATTTTGAATGGTCACAGGCGTCAAACGGAGGTCGGACAATGGAGATACGACCATCTAAAGTTTTGGGTGAGTCGTGAGTGAGTTGACACAGCGATCAGGTGAGTCGACTTAGGGTGAGTCAAACGCTGACTAGGATTTGACCGCTGAGTGGGCATTGACCATTGATCGATATTTTGACCGGTCATTAACTTTTTTTGACAATTTTTTGGCAATAAGGATAGTCCATCTTACGGTTTTTGGACACTCTGGATCCATTTTTGAAGTCTATTTTGACTAATTCCTCCTCTAAAAAGCAGTTTGATTGAGGTTAGAGGCTTTGTAAATTAGGAGGACTTATAGGTGCACTCTTTCCTGCTCTCTGCTTTATTTAAAATAAAAAAGTATAGTTCCTATGATATCATCACATTGTAATCCTTTGATGCTACTGAATTTTAGGGTTGGAAATTGCATGCTCAATTTGGCATGAAAGAACGTAAAATATTTTACACTATTTTGAGTGATTTTGCATCTACTACTAACATGTTGATGAATATCAATGGAAAAAGGATAAGGATTTTTGTAGAGATTATTTGCTGAATTCTCTAAATCCTTAGTTAGCTATGACCTATAGTGAGTATAAGACAAGAAAAGAGATATGGGATCATTTGAACGTTCAGTTCCAAAAACAATGGGGCTTTCTAAAACTCTCATAGCGGAAAAGTTTTTGATTTTAAATTCAATACGAATTCGAGCATCACCTCTCAATTGATTGAACTTGAAAAGATGAGGAACAAGGTGAAAGAGGAAAATTTTGATTTGTCTGATAATATCTTTGTCGGTCTTGTGTTGAGTAAGTTACCAACCGAATGGAGTTCTTTCAAGACTAAAATGCACAGATTGAAAGAACAGATGGAACTGAACAAATTAAAAAGGAATATTCACATTGAAGATAAAAACATTGCTAGGAAGGATTTGAAACAAGTTGGACAACAAAAGTTAGTTGCCAACTTAGTTTCACATTTCAAGAAATCTCCCAAAGAGTCCAAGTCACCAAAGAATGAATTCTCTTCACAGTTAGAGGCCAAAAAAACTATCTTCAAAAAGAAGAAGAAAGGCAAGTAACATAACTATGGAAACTGGGGTCATTGGGCGGCTAAATATAAGCTACCAAATAAACCAAATACTGACACACCACAAAAGAAGGCTAATATATTACTTGGTAAAGTTGAGTCACAGGTCTGTATTGCAATGATGACTGATGGAAAGACCAGTGCATCCTCTAAATGGTGGATAGTGGTGCTACTGGTCATGCTGCAAATGATAAAAATTTACTCACTGAAGTGAAAGACACTGTGAAGAATTGCAATGGTGGTGCGGTAGAGGTGACTCAAACTAGAACTGCAAACTTGGTTCTTTTTTTTACGTAAGTTACTAACTCTAAAGCATGTTAGAGTAATAACTTTATTTAAAAAGAATTTGATATCTATGAATTTATTTAATAAAGTTGGTATGTCTTTTTCAACCATGAATGGTAGAGTAAATTTATCTGTTAACTCATATTATTTTGAATGTGCTTTCATGGTTAATGGTTTGTATAGATTGAGTTTAGCTACTGATAGCATATGCCATGTGAGTTCTATTTTGATTGATTTTAAATTGTTGCATAACAGATTAGGACATGTAAACTACAAGAAATGCTATAACTTGCTAAACTCATAACATTCCATTAGACGCTTCTATTGACAAATGTGAAATGTGTGCACAAACTAAAATCACTAGAAAACCTTTTAAGTTAGTTTCTTAAAGTACACAACTTCTTGAGTTGATACATTTTGACATTTGTGACTTTAAAAGTTTCGTCACTATAGGTGGTTGGAAGTATTTAATAACATTCATAGACGATTTTTTTAGATATTGTCATGTTTATTTGTTGAAATCAAAAGATGAAACTTTTGAAAAGTTTAAGATTTTCAAGTCCAGAGTAGAAAACCAACTTAATTTGAAAATCAAAACGTTTAGGAGTGATAGAGAATGAGAATATACAATGATAGGGTTCAAGGAATTTTGTGCTTCAAATGGCATAATACTTGAAATTACTGCTCCTTACTTACCCCAATCAAATAGTGTAACTGAGTTTAAGAATAGGGCATTAATAGAAATATTAAACTCTATGTTACTTACAACTGGCATGCCTTCCTCCTATTGGAAAGAAGTAGTTATAACTGATAATCACATCCTAAATAGGTTGTCGCACTTTAAGTTGTCTTCAACTCCTTATAAGATATAGCATAAATATCATTGTAGATATAATACTCTTAAGACTTGGGCTTGTATTACTTATGTGAGGATCCAAGAACCTAAACGACCAATGGTGGGGCCTAAAACCCTAACATGTGTGTATTTAGAATGTGCAGAAGACAGTGCTGTTGACATATTTTTAGATACTACTACTAATGCGATCATAGAGTCTAGAGATGCTATTTTCTTTGAGGACAAGTTTTTTAGAGATCATGGCTTGACTGTTCATGGCTCTACTCAGGTATTTACGAAATTATACAATGAATCTGAAACAAATCCTCAATGCCCTAGTCTATCTGAATCAATACCCCTTAGAATATCTACAAGAGAGAAAGTACCTAAAAGTTTTGGTGAGGAATTTGTCATTTACCATCTAGAGGATGATCCATTCTCTTATTAGGAAGCAATGAAATCTAGGGACTCTTTATTGTGGGCAAAAGTCAAAGATGATGAAATGAGTTCTCTGCTGCAAAGCCACACTTGGTAATTAGTCGATTTGCCAAAGAGGCTAAGGTTATAAGCTGCAATTGGGTATTGAAGAAGAAACTGAATAGTGATTGATCAATAGCCAGGTACAAAGCACGCTTAGTAGCTAAAGGCTATAAACAACAAAGTGGAATAGGCTATTTTGATATCTACTCACCTGTGTGTCATCTATCAACTATAAGAATTTTTTTTGCTTTGATATCTATTGAACACTATGTAGTGCATCAAATAGATGTAAAGACAGCTTTCCTAAATGGAAAGTTGAATGAGGAATCTACATGGAACAACCTGAAGGGTATGTCATGAAAGGTTTCAAAGACAAAGTTTGTAAATTAAACAAATCCTTGTATGGTCTTAAATAAGCACTTAAAATGTGGCACCTTAAATTTGACAAATTGGTAAAGAGTTATAATTTTCAGTCTAATTATTCAGATAAATGTCATTACCATTGATTTTTATCTAATAAGATAGCCATCATTTACTTGTACGTGGATGACATGTTGATTCTTTGCTCTGATAAATCTAAAGTGAGTTACGTGAAATCTGTTTTAGCTAAAGAATTTGACATGAAAGCTCTTGGTATTGCTAATACCATTCTTGGTATGAAAATAAGCTTTGAAAGACAAGCCATCTCCCTTAGCCAAACTCATTACATTAAACAGTTACTTTCTACCTGAGGATACAGTGAGTACAAACCGAGTGAGACACCATGTGACTATAATAAAAGACTATGTCCTAATGAAGGGACCAGTGTGGCTCAATTAAAATACTCAAAACTAATTGGTAGTCTCATATATGTTATGAGTTGCACTAGACTTGACATAACTTATATGGTTGGCATGTTAAGTTGTTTCACTAGTAATCCTAGCAAAGGGCATTGGGATGCCCTCAATAGGCTGATGAGATAATTCAAAGGTACTAAAGATTAGACACTATGTTATACTAGTTATCTTCCAACTGTGGATGGATACTCTGATTCCTCATGGTGTTTAGAAATTAGAAACAGTAAGTCCACTAGTTGATATATATTCACTTTTGGTGGAGCTGTTGTTACTTGGAAATCTAGAAGACATACTTGTATTGCATTATCATCTATGGAATCAGAACTTTTTGCTTTGGCATCAGCCAGCGAAAAGGCAGAGTGGATAAAAAAAATTAATAATAGATATTCATTTGAATTAGCTAAAGATTAATTCTTTAAACTTGTTCTATGATAATCAAGCAGCTATCTAAGTTGTCAAGAACTCATTGTTTAATTCGAAGAGAAGACATGTGAGACTGAGACATGCATTGTTGAATTATCTGAAAGAATATGGAATTATCACCTTGATCGATTACGATCGAAAGATAAATTGGCCAATGTTCTCACAAAGGGTCTACCTAAAAATCGCATATTTAAAATAGTGGGAGAAATGGGATTAAAGACTTTGTAGACAATTCTTAATCATCATTTAATTGTATGTTTTGAATATTGATCTTTCTTTGTTGGCCAAAATGATAAACACATTTAAGTGTTTCATTAATGTTTATGGTCGCTGACTAATCTAGAAAGGGTGAGTTGTCTCATTCCAAACTTGATGTAAATAATTTTAACCTAATTCAAAAGTCGTATTCAAGAAGGTTGTGTCATTCCAAAATTGATGAACATAATCCAATTGGGTTGAACTGTCCTCTTTGATTAAATGGTCTCATTCCAAACTTAATGCTAGACTATTTGACTTAAAGGAGTTAGTAGTTGTGACATTCCAATTTGAAACACAGAAATAGTTGTTTGCATAAGAAGCCTATTGGTTTTGTTCTTAATTGAAACTTGACATCGTTTGACCTAGTTGTTTGTAAGTGATTTGACCTATTGGTCTGGTTCTTTGAAACTGAACAATTGGTTATTCTCTTATAAATAAACTTAAGTTGTTGGCTCTTTGTAAGTCAAACTGTTTAAGCCTTGTTCATAATTTATGCAACTGAGGCTTGATGCTTATGAACATGACATTTTGATGCTATATGACATTGATGTGTGTTCTTCTCTGCCTGATGTAGTGGTGCTAAGTTCTTTTAGTAGAGTTAGACACTCTAATGGATTATTCAAATGATTGAATTTATATCAATATGAAATTCATGTTAGATAATCTACAAGGGATGGTGGAGATGGAAGAGAGCTTGATGGGTGAGATCCTAAATATGAAGACCTACTTGATGAAGATATCATCTAGAGATTGTGAGGGACTTATCAGTTCACTTACATTTTGCCCATTTTTGAGATCTTGTTATGATACTCATTTTGTCCATTCTATTTGTGAAACCATTATATTCTTTTCAGTATTTGTTGAAACCATCAATCTTCTAGTATGGTTCACACTTACTTGAGAATATAAATATTTTATGGTTTTAGATTGTTCTTGAGACTTTGGTTTTAAGTTCTGAACAGATTTGAGATATTTTATTATTTTACTTTTATATGAGATGGATTGTTGATGGAGTTTCTAAAATTTCAATAGAAAACTCTATGTTTGAATAATTTGAAACAAGGATGTGAATTATTCATGTTTGTTTGAACATCACACTGACCACCGTATTAGATTGTGTTGTATGGTGAACATAAGAGGAAATTGTTGAATATATTTAAATATATATAGTCCAAATAATATGTTCATGTGCAAGCCAATAGGTGAAGACTTGATTATTAGGGCACATATGGGCTGTAGTATAATAGTTTGCATATATATTCTAAAGTTTTTAGTTGGAAGTAACATTGTTGAGCAATCCAAATTTGATATCTCAATGTGTAATACTTCAAACACCAAACTCTTTCAAACCTATATACCTCCAACAATTGATAGATGTGATCATATCAGACTCGCAATGTGGCGCCAAATTGAGAAAGGCTACAGATCAGCATGATTGTCTAGATTGCTATCCACAAAGCTTCTTATCTTTCTTATGTATATTCATTGCGAGGTCTTATTTAGAACTAACTGAAATAATACACTTTAGACTCTTGAGGTTTTTGGCCTGATTTAACTTATCTAAGCGTCTGGACAAAACCCTTTGAGGTCTTGCTTGACTTTTTTATCGACTTGCTGCTGATCCTCCACATAGTAGGGGTAGAAGTGCAGTCCAACAAAGAAACAAGTCAAATTAGTCCAGTCAAGGGAAAAAGATGCATTCTTTAATTTTGGCCGCCACGAATTTATGAATGTCACCACCGAGCAAACAGCAACCACTAGCGCGGGTGAAAAGCAAACTTGCATTGCATTTTCCCCACCTTTTAACAAACTAATTTAGACTACTATTAGTATATCACTGTCCTTATTTTTTTTTTAGACATAAGAGGTATCCCCACATTCACTGATCTTATGTAATCTACTTGCATCCCACACTCCCATTACTAGGCTATGGAACCTACGAATATACCCCACAAGTCTAGGCGTGAGACTAATCCTCTTGGACAACAGCCCTTGCCCCTGGAACTGCTATCAGGTAGTTGTGGAGATTCGAACCCATGACCTTCCTAGCGCAAGGCTTTTAGGACCTCCAAGTAAAATAGGCCCCTCTAACTCCGAGGGGCGTATATCACTCTCCATTGAAAAGTGTAAAAATGGTCTAGAATTTAAAACTCTTATGTATGAGAATTGAGTTGTGAAAAGACAACAAAATAATTTATTTGAGATCTAATAATAAAGTAAAAAAAAAGTTCCACATTTTAAAATACAAATAAATAGTAAGAATTTTTTTTTTTTTTACCTTTTCACAATTCTATTTTTCTTAGAACCACTCTTTTTTTTTTCTTAGCCTCACAAAAACTAATAACAATAAATACATTATATATAACCTCTTGTTACTCATTAGGATTTGATAATCAAATCTTATACAAAATTTAGTTTCTTAAAAATTCAAATCTAATTTAATTAATAATTACTAAATTCTAGTCTAATTAGCAACTAAATAAACTAATAATTACCAAATTATAATCAAATATTAATTTTCTAAATAAACTTGGTTTAATACAGCAACAATGCCTTTCTTAAACCACACTTGCCTTGAAAGTATATCCAACTCTATCTCGAGTTTGAATTTCTTTTGAAATCTCTTTTGTCATATAAACCATGTACAAAACCAACTCGTGGTTGATTTTCATTGTCACTTTCAATCTTATATTTTGAAAAACCCCTATTTGATTCTTCCCTTGATTAAAATACTCATCAATAATGATCCACTTCTCTAAACAATAATTTCACCATCACTTTTCAATTTAAAGTATTCTTTAACACCTAATTTCTCTTTTAAAATAAGATAGGCAATTTTACTCTCATCTTCTTCAATTTTGTTGATGGTTTCTGATTTTTCTTCTAAAATCATCTCTTCATCAATCGAAACATCAATTTTATTGTTTTCTACGATATCATAAATTTCAATTTCTTCTGGTTGTTCAGTTGAACCATTCATCTATTTCTCTTCCTTTATAAAATCAAAATTTTCTTCTTTTATCCACAACTTCTTCATTTTCAAAACAATTCAAAGAAAGTATTTCAAACGTTTTCACAGAGGCTAGATATTGGTAGTTTTCACAATCTATCTTTTCAAAATTCTGACCTTGAGCATACTCCATATCAGAACCATCACCTTCCTCAATTGTTGTAGTATCTTGAACTTTTGATACTTGTTGTGTTGGCTTGTTTTCTAATACAAACTTTTCATCAATTCTTCGTTCATGAAGAATTAACGAATTTTGTATTTTTTCAATACTCAAACTTGATAAATTTTTAGTTTCTAGTATAATTGCCACAATGTACTCAAATTTCAAAGGAAAGTGAATGAAGAACTTTTTCCACAAAAAAAAAAATTATCATTAAGAACATACGGATTAAGTTTTATCTTGTTCTTGATATCCAATAAATGAGAAAAATAATTTTCAACCGTCTAAGATTTCACCATAGAACACAACTCAAATTTTCGCTTCTATAATAACATTTTATTTTCCCAAACTTTATCTATACCAATATAAGCTCTTTTCAAAATATCTCATGTTTGTTGGGGAGTTTTAGCAGCACAAATTTAATAAAAAATTAACATATTAATTGCCTGATTTGAGATAACGTCAAATATACCTTTCTTTTGATTTAGACATAAACATTATCTAGTATCTCATTTTGATAGAATTGCAGCAAATCGTACACTCGAAAATTTGTTTCCGTCTAAATCCTCCAAAAATTATACTTTTGCTTTCCCGTTAATTTTGAAACAACTCAATTACAACTAGATTTGCTGGCTCTGATATCACATGTAAAATACAAAAATCCTATATATAAGAATCATACAATGGAAAAACAACAAAATAATTTATTTAGAGGCTAATAATAAAGTAGAAAAAAAACCCTACATTTCCACAAAAAAAAAACAAATAGTACGAAGAAACTCGTATTCCTCAAAACTTTATTTTTCTTGGAATTTCTCTTTTATTTCTTCACAAAAAATAATAACTATGAGTCCTTTATATAGAACCTCTTATTACTCAAAACAACTAGAATTTGATAATCAAATTTTACACAAATTCGGAATTCTGAATGAAGTCTGTAAGCTGCATGGCATTCCGAATTCCATAGTGTCAGATAGAGATAAGGTATTCCAAGCATGTTCTGGCAAGGGTGTGGAATGTGAAGATTCACTTAAGGTCAGCATATCACCCTCAAATGGATGGACAATCCGAAAGGCCGAACCAATGTGTGGAGAATTATTTAAGATGCATGACCAGCGCCAGACCATTTCATTGGTTTAAATATCTTCCTATGGCTCAATGGTGGTATAACTCATCATTTCATTCCAGTATTCAAAGAACTCCTTTTGAGGCACTATATGGTTATCTGCCTAAAAGTCTACCCTGGGGTCCCTAAGGAGATTCTATAGTTCCAGCAGCAGTTCAAGCAGTCCAGGATCATCAAGCAATGTTGCACCTGCTCAGAGAATTCATGGCTAAGGCACAGAAGTGAATGAATTTTTTTGCAGACAATAAAAGAAGTGAAAGTGAATACGCAGTTGGGGAGTTAGTCTAACTCAAACTTCAGCCCTACCAACAAACTTCAGTACCAATACAAAGGAACCTCAAGCTTAGCTCTAAATATTATGGGCCACTTTGGTGTTTGAAAGGATTGGCTGTGTAGCCTATGGGCTTCACCTTCCTGAAGGATCAAAAATACATTCTGTCTTTCATGTGTCTTTGCTTAAGAAAATAATAGAGGATCAGCAAATAGCCCGTACACAGATACCTACAGTCAGTGGAGATGGTCAAATTCTGGTTGATTGCATGATAACCGCTTCTCAAATAACTATTAACAACTCAAATTCAGTTAGTGAAATCGATTGCATAATAATCGCTCTCAAATAACTATTAAAGGTGTTAATGGTATAATAAGGAGACAATTCTGGAAATAAATGCAACAACTTCCTCTTTCTCCATACTCTCACATCTCCCTCAATTTCTGCATTTCTCCCTCAAAATTAATTATTTTCTTGATCGACGCTTAGGGTTTGTGCCCCCTAAACCTTGACAGCTTCATCCCTGAATGATTGCCCAATAATGGAACAATAAAGAAAATCAACCTGAAACATACATCTATTTACATCGAGCAATTCAGCATACCAACCCTGAATCACTACTACTACTCGGCCTTGGGCTGAGGAGCTCTGATGGCTTCAGGGTAAAGGATTTTGTCAGCTCCACTGAAATCCAACAATTTCTTCCCAACTCTATCCCTTTCCGAAGCCCCTAAACTCGTAATAAACAAAATGCGGTACAACCACTCAATAAGTTCAGGGCAAAACGCCTTCCAGATGTAGGTATATTTGAACCATTGCGATTCTGTCACACATCCGTGACCCCAGCAAGCACCCCGAACAATCGCTTTTGCGCATGCATCAACCCGTTCAACTGGGATAACGTTCACTACAACCTATTTCATCACAGACCAACAAACCATAACAAAGAATAAAATACGTTTTTGCACTTGTGAAATAGTAATCCTGAGAAAAAAATGTATTGGGATGAGAGAAAATATATATATATATATATATATATATATATATATTGCCTGAAACTTTAAAATTTTTTTAGCAATATACAAGATTTAGTCAAAAAAAATCTAATTGATTTCCACGATTGTACATATGATCATAACTTAATTATGAAAAAAAGTGCACTACTGACAAGTAAAAACAAAATATTGTGCAAAAAATTGATGTGATTAGCGCACATTAACAATCTAGACTCTTATACATTCTAGTTAGCTGGTCTGGCCTCAACTAGAGAATTGCCAAAAACGTCATGAAACATAACCCCACTAAACGGAAACTCGGTACACGAGTTTCATCCCTAAAGCCCGCTCTATGGTTGGAGCATTTGATAATGCTATCATAAACGTTGAAGAGCCCTACAACCAAATTAGTGATAAAACACCTCCAATATAGAGTATAAAAGTCCTAATAAATAAGGAAAAAAAAAGGAAGAAGCACGAATTGCACTGTAGTGCAATGCCTCAATTCTTCTCAAAAAAAAAAGAAAAAGAAAAAAAAGAGATGGTGCGCACACACTATCACACCATCAATCGTCCACAATGTGGCGCAAGTGTGGCATGCCCCTTTGTTTTAATTCCAAAAATCACACCTACCAAAGGTGTAAACAAACCAACTCATCTAGTTGGGGAGAAAAAATTATTTCGAAAAATATAAAAATATATTTTAAAATGCAATCTAAACACACTTTTAATGTTGAAAGGAAAAAGAAATACTCACATCCCTCATTTCGGGATCGACTTCTAAGTTCCCTTCTTTGCCTTGAGTCAGTTCAGATTCGATGTATCCAGTTGCAATTGTGATACCAATATCCGGCCCGAATTCAACCCTCAATGTGTCGAAAAATTGTAGAAGTGCAGCTTTGCTTGCCTAAAAGCAAGATTAAGCAAGATTAAGCAAATTAATTGGAAAGCTCTAATTCGAAAGGGAAAAAAATAGAAAAGATTTGGAGAGAAAACAATGAGATTTTCACATTGTAAACGTTCATCCTTGGAGCGGGGAGCCATGAAGCTGATGAAGACATGACAGTACTCTGCCTCCACTGTGTCTAAGGTATGGAAGTGCAAATCTGGTCATATAAACTGACCCCCAGAAATTCACCTCCTGCCAACATTGCTTTTGCAAGTCATCTGCTTATCATAACGTGACATAAATTCACTTTCGAAAGCAACTTATCTTTCTTGAACTCCTTTTCAAAAGGAATTCATCTTTGCCAGACGCTGTGCTTCTTACCATTTCTTAATCTTGACAAGTCTCTATAAATTTCTTACCTGACAAATCTTTATAAAATAACTCAAAGTGAATAGAAAAAGAAAAAGACTTTAATTGACCTGACTTAACTCTAACTTAGCTCTAAACTCTCTGAGATCCTTTTTCATATTATTAAATATGAAGTTTAATTTGCTAAGTTAAGTTGGCTTATCTTAGTTATTTGTTAGGAAACAAATCCTGAACTTTATCCACAAAAAGATGATAAGCAAGACTCAATTAATTTTGAGGGATGAAGGGAGAGTAATTTCCAACCAATGGCTTTCATGAAACCTCTTTAAAAAATTTTTATTATTGTTATTTTTTTTTAGGCAATGGATACGACTTGGGTTGCGGCATCCTCTGTGCATGCGGTCGTAGTTTGACAGGCCGCCTATTCAACGCCATGTCATAGTAGGATGAATGTCGAGCTATGTAACATTTGCAATTTTGTGGGATCGGCTCGAGCAACGTTGGACGTAAACAAGGGACTACCAACTTCTCTTATATCATGCCATTTGAGGTACCCAGTAGAGTCAACTGCCTTAGTCAATAGCATTAGGTTAGATTAGTATTGTCCCTACGTTGTAGAGTGTAATGTCCTCTTCGAAGGCTTTTGTCCTCCTTTGGAGGTGTTATTTTTCATTTTAGTTAATATTGTTGTTTTTTTCGATTTCGTCGGACGTCCTCCTCCTTCGTGGAGGTGCTTGTCTTCATGGGTTCAGTTTTAACCAACGTCATGAAGCTCTTTTAACCTTTTAGGTTATATACATTTTGCCAATTTTACTTTGTAATATAACTATCATTTTAAAAAAAAGAAAAAAAAAAAGAAGGTTATTATATAATAATAAATCCTTCGTATGGAGAGGACAAAATATTGGAATACTTTCAACAATCACTCAACAAAAGTGGGGACATTAATCATTATTATATAAGCCCAATAATCAAAAGGTCTATATATTTTAACTATTAAAGGTTATTGTACTTCTGTGGTGATACTTACCATGATGGCTCTAAAAGCACTGATGTTCTCCACATCTTTGAATAGAGAAACTCCAGATATTCCAGCATTATTCACTAGATGATCCACTGCAAAAAGAAAAAAAAAATGTATGGTACAATTCACTATGCATGTCTAATAAAATAGCACATACAAGCAGTAAAATACAAATTAAGTATATTTTTATTCTTATTCTTATTATATCATTCACTATAAAACTACCACATTTCACATAATATCATTATTCAGAACATAAAATAATTTACATAGCCCCAAATGATAAAAGAAACTAATGCAATTAAATTACATCTGCCATAACGATTCATAGTCTCATCAATAACCATTTTGCAATCATCAACGTCGGCTACATCAGCACGAACAACCACAACATCAGGTGATCCTAGCTCGAGAGCCCGTCTGCCACTTCGCGAAGACTTTTTTCTGTCCTTGCAGCTAAAACTAAGCAAGAAGAGGGGCATGCAAGAAGAGGGGTATGCAACAACATAACTATTATCAACATAACAACATAACTATTATTAAAAAACAAAACTAAGCATGCCCCTCTTCTTGCATACTCTTACAAACGTTTTGGAGTAATTGATAATAGTTATTAATTTAATCATCTACCAACTTTTCCCATGAGGGATTAATATAAAAAAAAAATCCCAGAAAAATCCATGTTTCAAAAAATCCTTGATTGAGAGAATTTGATGGAGAGAAAAATCCCAGAAAAAAAAAACCAGAAAAGGAAAAAAAAATTCTGAACCCTTGATTGAGAGAATTTGATGATACCTCTCCAATGCCTGAAGAAGCTCCAGTGATGATGACAACTTTGCCAGCAACATCTTCACTGAAAATTGCCTTTATGGTGGAAAGGACTAACTTGAAAGCTTGCAGTGGTGGCAAGATGAATAATAAGCTGAAGAAAGTAAAGGGAGGAACCACTAAGTTGAGAAACATGTTGATTAGATTCATATTTGACTACCAAAATTGGAAGAAAATAAAATCAAACTAAAGAGAGACTACTAATTAGCCAATATCCATATCCTGAAAAATGGCATCTATTTATATGTCTGCTCGCGTGAAATGAAGTTTGGCAGCAATTGTTGTGGTGTTGGTGGCATGCTTGCATGGGAACAATATGATACGGGTGTTGGTCAAATCAGTGGTGACATTTGCTCATCTTGTCCTACACTCCAATCTTGATGCTTTGAGAAATTTCTCTTATGTTGTTCATTTTGTCATTGTTGGAATGCTACAAATCCAGGGCAATCCCAAACAACCTGGAAATTACTTTTGAAATGTTTCTTCATATAAACAATATTATTTTAATTTTTTTATCATGATTACTGGTAATGTAAAATTTAACATTAAAAAAATTATTTATTTAATAATTTATTAATTAATAGAAAATTAGATTCAACTAAATATGGAAATCGCATTTAGACAGATGTTGTATTTGAAGATGTAGTCTACCGTGCTACCAAATGCAATGAATTCAATGAACTAAGGTTTTTATATAAGAGTAATGATCTCCTTACTAACTTTTATAGTAATAATAAAAGGGGTTTTATTATTTTATTTTTTTAAAAATGTGATAAATGATTTATTTTTTTTAATTGTTATATTAGGCATTATGACTTTTCACTATAAAAATTTATTACAAATATTATTATTATCATGGCCACTAAATATTGATGGTGTTTCCCAATCTTATCTTTTGCCATTTTAATTTTTCGAACAAAAAAATTGCAGAGGTGATTTTTGCCATTTTGATTTTATACCAAAATATGGAGGAAAAAAATTGCAAATTTGATTTAGCCAATTCAATTTGGGTGGGAAAAAATTGAGATTCTTGAAGGTATTGATCGTCGTATACTTTTGGATGGTTTGGCAATTTGGGATAGATGAATTTGACATTTTTTAAAAAATGAAATGTTTACTGTAAGAAGTTCTTATCGTATTGAAATAAAATTCAATTTAGTCGAGATTGTGGAAAGTAGTTATAGTGGTGATATGAGAAAGTTATACGAGAAAATTTGGGGATTATGGGGACTAATAAGATTAAAATTTTTATATGGAGAGAGTGTTATTCTCGAGTCCCCATATTTGTGCTATATTTGGGAATCTAATTTATTAATGAGACATATAATTATTGTATTTGAGTAAAGTGAATATATAAAAATTTACAATATAACTTTTAAAAAATATGTTGGTATTAGTAAACAATTAAATATTGTCAAAAATATGTTTAAACAGTAGAAGAACCACTTTTATTTTCAGATAATAAAAAAATAAAAAAGTTGATAATAACATTGACTTTTTTGCTATTGAAGTTGGGCTTTATTTATTTATTTATTTTTGAAGGTCACATTTCGCCTTTTTTTGCCATAGAGATGTTTCAATATGGTAGAGGGAGATTGTTATTTGATATTTTTATATAACTTTTCCATTAGTTCTTGGAGGAGAATAAATTTTTGTCTCAATTCATGTACACTAATTGTGTTTCATTAAAAAAATAACATAATTTTATCAATAAATATTAAATCTTAAATGCATAAACTCTATTTTTATTAAAATTACATCCTTTTATTAATAACATACAATTCATACGTAATAACTGATAAGAAAATCTGAAGTAAGAAAATCTCAACTAGTCTTAACCTTTGTAACAGCAACAACATGAGGTGGCACGGGGATACAGGGAAAGATCTCTCCAACTCCAAGTTGTGGGTTTGAGTTGTGTTTATTTCTATGGATTGAAGAAGGCGTGTTCAAAAATAAGCGTACAAAGAGTGGGAGATACTATTACTATTAGTGGCAACCTGAGTTTGGATTCTGTATGTTCCATTTTGATGGGCCTCTTTTAGAGAAATTAATATAGTGGTTATGGAACAAGATTTGTAGTGGGTCATTCTAAAAGTTTCGTTTCTCTTTGATCTGCAAAATTAAAAGGAGATAATCCTTCAAAATGATCCTTTACATATTAGTTAATAATTTTTTGGGATAACATATTAAAATGTCCCAAATTTAGGCGTTTGTAATTGTTTTAACCTAATCTTTCAATTGTAAAAACACGATATCTAAACTTTATAATGTGTAACAATAATATCCTCTGACTGAAAAAAAGACGAAAAAGCCCTCCGATATAAAACATATAATTTAAAATTTTAAAATAAATTTTTAAAAAGAAAAATAAAATAAAATTTAAAGACAAAAATTCAATAAACTTATTTACACTATATAATAAATTTTTTTAAACTAAAAAATAAAATTTAAAGATGAAAATTTAATAAAATTTAAAGACCAAAATGACAAAAAAATTGAAGTTAAAAAACAAAGTATCTATAAAAAAATTGAGGTTAAAAAACAAAGTATCATATAATAATTTTGTATTTTTGCATTAAAATTTTTAACAAAATTTTACATAATTTTATTAAATTTTTTCTTTTAAAAAGTTAATAAAAAAATTAAACTATATCAATTTTTTTGTCATTTTTGTCTTTATGGAGGGGTTTTTTCGTCTTTTTTCTAATATGAGGACATTATTGTTACATATTTTAAAGTTCAAGTATCGTGTTGTTACAATTGAAAGGTCGGGTCAAAATGGTTACAAGCGCTTAAGTTCAGGACATTTTAATATATTATCCCTAATTTTTTTAGTTTCTCACTTTTAAAATAAGAACAAATGATTCATCATATTTTATAAATGTACCATTTTGGTCATCCGTTATTATTCTAGCACTATTCTGTCTCTATTCCGACATTATTCCGTCACTATTCTGACAAAAAAATAAACGAAATAATGATAGAGGACCAAAATGGTACATTCATTAAATGTGAAGAACCATTTATTCCTGTTTTAAAAGTGATAAATTAAAAAGATTATTGACCAATATGTGAGGGACTATTTTGGAAGTTATCTCAATTGAAAATAGCACGAATGCAGCTTATTTTTGCCGTAGCCTAACTTTAAAGGATTGTGTTTGGTGGGCAATTCTATCAAGACAGTGATTGTTTCCGGTTGAAGATCTTCGATCTATGAAAACTTGCTATGAGTTTGCATTAGTTTAAAATTTTTAAATTTGAGTAGATAATGTTGGTTTCGGTATGAAATTTTTTTTATTTTATTATATTTTATTAAAAAGTGAATAAATGACACGTGTCATTCACTACCCCAATTTCTCTCATTAACCCAATATAACATGTATAAACTTTTAAAATTGAATCTGTTTTCTCTCCAATTTTTATCCATTTAAATTTGAGGGGATGGTAGCAGAATCGGTAACAGAATCAACTAACTAGTTATGAATCTTTATTTAAATACAGTAATAAAGTGATTGAATATAAATTTTAAATTTAACATCCTTCAAATAAAATATGAAATTTCCACATAACATCTATAACATGACACATATTGAGCGTCCGTAGGTAGCGCTGGCCACGACACGAATAGTCACAAGTGCCCAAAATAATATTGAGCGTATGTAGGTAGTGCTAGCCACGGATAGTCATGGTGCGCAGCATTGAGAGAGTATGGAAACAGAATTTAAGAGATCTATAGCTTCGAGTGCTCTTCTAATCTTGGTTCGGATCATCGTCATCCTAAGGAAGATTTGAGGAGACCGCCGAGATCTGACAATTGAAACACCAAATTGATAATTGTTTAATTTTTTTTATTGACTAATGAACCGCGGCCGCTATTAAGGTGTGCACTGAGTAAACCCCGTCCCTCTGTAATAGCCCGCAAACTATACAGAAGATATAAACCGCCACACAGAAGATATAAACCGCACTAGGCAAGTCCTGTGCGACAGGTTTAACCAAGAAAGTGTTAATAGGGAGATTTAAACTCGTAACCTTACGATTATGCGCTCGCCCACCACACCATCTTAACTACCCGAAGGGGGCGATAATTGTCTAATTTTTCACCGATGCAACAGTTGTCAGATATTAATAAAATGTAGCATAAGTTATTAGGCGGACCTTTAATCATTCATTCTGAATTAGTTAATATATATTTTACTATCATCAAATAATAAAAATGCTTGGCGTAGAATTTGATAAACTAGAGTAGTAAAGTGCAAATAATCATTTGAAATTTGATATAGCACGTAGAGTTAATCAATTACCTGTCTATATCATTCCATGTGGCCTTTAGTTTCCCTTATACTAAAATATTAGAAAACAAAGGACAATTATTTTTGTGCTTTGGAAGATTAAAAGCAACAATAACAGATTTTAAACTCTTATGAAATTTTTTAAAATGAAAAGAGATGTTATAAAATATTACTCATTTTAGTATCTTTTTCTTAAAATTTGAAGCAAAAAACAAAATATAAAAAGAAAAAAAAAAGATTACTAATCCAGCAGAGGAAAACCATTCCTGATTTATCATTAAAATCAACAGGATATTAAATACACCTACACTTAAAAATAAAGACCACGATTGTACCATAAAAAAATTATGCAACTTGAACGAGTTATAAGTAAAAATACAAATATGATGCTTAAAGTATGTACTATTTAAATGGCTAAATTAATTTTTTTTATTGGTTTTCTCATGAGAAAATCAAGATCTCGCAGATTTAATCATTGATATACAGCCGTATACAAGATGGCAAAATTTTAGGCCGGAAGCTGACTCTCCATAAAACTTATTGTTCCTGCCGGGGATTGACCGCGCGAGATGGTGGTGTGATTTTTTTTTTGCCCTTTTTTATTAGGATTTTTTTTTTCTTTTTATAAGGACTTTTCTCTCTTTTTATAAAGGGTTTGTCTTCCCTTCTTAATAAAGGTGATTGTTACTTGCTCGGGAGACAAGCCTAAACAGCATCCCGTTAGACCTAGGTGAAAATTAAGGACCAAGCTCTGTTCAATTTTTATGCACCAGTAGTTTCTAGATGATCAAGGACTGCCAGCTAAGTTAAATTTTTTTATTTAGGTTGTTTAATTAATATTATTATTAATATCAATACTATTGTACACTAATAAAAAAAAATAATCTTTTGTTTGTTAGTTACACTTTCTTTTATAATTATGATCCAATATTGATTCAATTACCATAAAAATAATTAATCTTTTTTAAACTAACTTATAAAAATATTACAAATACTTAATCAATACAATAATATATACTATTATTATTTATTTATATATATAGCTGCGTACATTTCCGACCGTTTTCACCATCACCGAGGTGGAGAATACTGAAGTAACTTTTTCCAATGAATTAAGGAAAATTCCAATACTGACATAGTATCTATAAGACATTGTTCGTCCTCCAAATATAAAATGTAGGCATTTAAACAGAAAGAAAAAAAAAATCTACTAAGAGAGAATGAATCCTTTGGTACATGTTATCGCCCATGGAAAATGATTTTTGAAACCGTCGTATATTTGTCAAGGCAGAAACTCAAAGGTGACTAATGTTTTAAATGTGTGTAATTACACAGTATATATACTACTAATAAAGTTGACAATTTGGGTACATCGAAAGTTACAACGGCTATTTTTACACAAAGATCAAAGAAAACGACGTGGTAAAAACATCAAAGAAACCGAAAGCATTTACAAATTAACAAAAACAAAAAGCCAAAAAGCCGGCGTGCGAAGTCGAAAAAGTCCTCTATCTCCCGTTCCTTAGTAAGCTTCGTGATCGCTCTGTCCAAATAAAAAATGAAAGAATTAGCAAAAATATTAAATGTAAGCCACCCGTCACTCTTCTACTAATTAAAAATTAAAAAGGTATTATCTTCATAATAATAAATGATCTGTAAATGAATTTCCACATAAAAAAACTGTCACTTTATCATTTTTCCCACTAAAAGAAACCAACCTTGTTGATAATAATATCATGCTATATAGACCATTATCTCGAAAATAATTATTATATTCTTACCTTTTTTTAATTTAAAAAAAAAACCCAATTGACTTTTAACTTCAAATACTTTTCCATCATATATATTTTATGATATGATTTGAAAATACCTCAAATGAATAAATATTTTAAATAAAAAATAAAAAAAATTATATATTTGTCTCTAACTATCATATCTCAACACTATCATTATATTACATGTTCATATAAAAAAAATTTCTTTTTTAAAGAAAAAAAATTAAAGTCAAGGAGCATACTTTTTTTTTTCCTTCTAACATTTAATGAATATTAATCAAAGACAAGGAGCATTTCCACCTACCTTTTTGGGAGTAATGAAATCCACAAACTTGCTTTTCCCTTTGCTTTTGCCGGTTGGAGAAGATTTCTTGGTTTCATTACTATTGTTTTGAACATGATGGGATATCACCCCATATCTCTTAATTATGCGCTCCCTCACAAATTTCTCATAGATAAAAGCCGCCCCTCGGAACTGTGGCAGAACCAGCCATGCTACAAATGCAAGCTTCACATCGTACCAAATTGGAATCCTATGAAGCAAAAAAGTTTTCAAAAATCAAGATTATAATTTTAATCTTTAATATATGGGAAAAATAAAATAAAATCCTAAGAGTTCAATATGTGTGTATGGTCTTACGTACCATTCTAGGATGGGTTGAAGTACAATCTCAACCAACGTTAGAAAAGAATATAGGATCCAATAAGCAAGCCATTGCTCGTCATCAAGTTTTGATGGGCTCTCTATTGCTAACACCGAAGCATACCTTAATTTAAGCCCAAAAAAATAAAAAGGTTTAAATACATAAACAAAGCAAAACCTCTAAAATTTTGCTCATAAAATTCAAATAAATTTTGTTTACTTACAAAGGAAAGAGTAACATCGTCGTTGGCCTGCAAATTAAAGTTAAAAATGAATGTTAGGGGAAAAAAGAAAATCTAATAACACAATCCAACATCCAATATAGTCTAGTGATTAAGGATTTCTTTCAAGTTTAGGGGAAAAAAGGGATCAATCCCAGAACAATACATAATTTACACAGCAGAATTAAGTAAGACAAATCATGGCTTACCCTGCGGCTGAATGAACATAAGTAAGGAAAGTCCAGAAACGACCCATTTCAGCGGCGATTTCTTCTTGTTGTTGTTGTTGTAACGTGTGATTTGTGTGTGATTCTTGCTGTGGAGAAACTAAAAGAGGCGGTTTGATGAGGAGAGAATCTGAAGAAATGAGAAAACGGTTTTGGTTTGGTTTGGTTTAAGGTTGAAGACGATAAAGATCAGAGTTAGATTTGGGATTCCTGGGCCGATGGGAGAGTTTAGTGGAATTTATAGTGAGTGTCTGCGGGACACGTGGCGTGAAGTTGGATGCGAAATGGCATCAGATTCTGGCTTAGTCGGGTGTAATTAAGTTTAGCACCGGCCAGATCAGTATTGTCTGACGTAACGTGTAGTTCATTTTTCCGATATATTAATGGAAAAAAAAAAACAAAAGACCCTTTCTTTGGGGAAAAACTTTTTGACTCCCTTGGCTCTAACGGTTTGATTAAGGATACTTATCTGAAATAGTTTCGTTTAGAATTGTTTTTAGAAAAATTATATTTTTAAAAAAACTATTAAAAAAATAAATTATTTATATTTAAACAAAAATACGGAATATAGTTCATATAACTAATTTTATATAATGAAATAAAAATTTAATTATTATTATCGTTGACATATGTTTTTTGGGAAAAATTTTTAACAAAGAAGAGGTTGAAAGTAAGTAGTAAAAAAAAAAGGACAAGGATTGAGTGGGAAATGAAAAGTAAGAAAAAATAAATAAATAAAAATAGGCCGAATATAAACCAAAAAACAGAAAGAAGAAAAGAATATAAGGCCATAAAAGTTATCAAAATTCTTACTAAAACTAAAGGAAAAAAACTATTAACTAGTTACATATATTTGATTTTTTTTTAATTTAATCAATTCATGCAAGTACCTAATATCTCAAAAAAAAATTCCATTAGATTATGTGTTGTAATGTTTTATAAATCAAAATTTCATATCCACTAGATGATGGTAATGTTTGGTGCTAGCTTATTTACTATTTGTGTTTAGTTCGATGAAAACAAAAATATCAAAGAGCAATTACAACATTTAATAAGAATTTAATGTAAAGTTTAAGAACAAAACAAAAGCACTACTTCCTTGAATGGCTATACAAGGAATAGCCATAGATTAGTGGTTGTTTTTCTTTTAATTCCAAAATGTTGTATGAAGTCAAGTAATAGCGTGATGATTGTACTTTAAACTTCCACTTTAGAGATTAGATTTGAATTTTACTAACAATAATTTCTTCTTCCGATATAATAATATAGGTTGTTTTGAAAAAAAAAATTATTTGTTATTTAATATATTTTCAAAATTTTAATTTTTTTAATTTTTAAATTTAAATTATATATTATCATTATAGTATAAGACTATAAGTAATATAATAACTTTATACCAAATTAATTTTCTTTTATAAATAAAAATTTTAAAATTAAAATTTTTACCTCAGAGCATCTTATACCTAGCATTATAATTCTTTAATATTAGTACCTTGTCTCTTACCGAATGTTTTTCATATTCAATATCTGTTTTATATCTTCTAAGTAAATATGTTCAATTTTCATAAGATTTTCTTAGTTGTTATTTTAGTAGGTAAAACAACTTTAGGATGAATTTTCAACGTGTTTAAAAAATTTATTGATAATTTAGGTTTGGTAGATGACCTTTATTTGATCTTGTCAAGAGTTTTTGTTAGGAATGTATAAAAGTCGAATTTGATATTTGGATATTTATAAATGATTAAGTTGTGCTTTGCGCTTGTCCCCAGGTAAAAGCCACGTGTTGATGGGCTTGGATGTGCAAAAAGTCGGTGACACATGGCGACATGTGGAGCATTCCTGGTAAACCGTGGCAAACGGGATGATTATTTTAATACTGCGTCAGGTTGCAATATTGGTGTTTTTTAAGTGCCGTCGAAGGTCCCTGTTAAAATGAACCGTAGTATTTTAGTGGCTCTTGCATGTTACCCTTGGATTGGATTTGGATGTTCTTTCGGTGTAGTGAATTGGCTTTGATGTGATTGGAACCGACCCATGTTTGATGGTCCATTTGCAACTCAATCATGTTTAAGAAATTAGGCTTCCAATTAGTACTTCTATAATATAACCTTTAATATCTAGGGGCCAAAAAACTCTCCCAAACTTACTCCCAAACTTACTGTAACTAGGGACGAAAAAAGGAGCACATCTGGCCCTGTTAATTAGGTGTTTATACTTCTATTTGGAAGTTTTTGTATACTAAATGGGAAGAGAGTCAAGCAAGATACAAAGCAACAGTACAACTGACATGGGCAGATATTAAGTCCTGGAGGCGGCGGTCCATATATGCATTTAGTTTTTTGTGTTGCATGTGATTTGCGCTGTATAAGTAGAGATTGACAAATTAAGTATTTATATTTCTTAACTTTTTAGCTAAGAACTTACCCTACTCGATATCCGAGATAAACGAGAGTCTACGCTTGGTGGACTATTTTGTTTGCACATGTTGTTAGTTAGTTTTAACCAAATTTTGAACTAAGGAGAGTCCACTTTTGGGACATTGGATGTAATCATTAACTTTCACAAAATTAATACAATTCTCGACCTTTAGATAAAAAAAAATTAGTACTTCTATATATATATATAAAATACAGAGTGATAGATAATTTTTGTCAACAAATTTTTTATAAGTTACGAGTTACGTTTCGGTAAAAATGTAATTTTATATACTTTGAGTATAGTAATTTACTTTAAAAGTTGTTTCTTAATGTATTTTATTTTTTACCAATTTAAATTTTACTTTTAGGTACAATTAGTTGTAATCTAAAATTAATTAAAAATTTTATCATATATGGGATTTTTTAAAATTTTCTATTACCATATAAATTTTTTAACTCACCTATACTTACATGTTTCTTTTATATATATTTTTAAATATTTTATTTTTCATATTAAAAAAATTTACTTAGTAATATATATTAAAAAATTATAGAAATAAATATTTAAAATAATTTAACTTGACTCCCATTTATTATTTTAAATATTTTGACTAAAAAATATCAATACTAATTCAATATATTATTTAAAATTATTATAATGTATAATTATTTAAGTAAATTATGAACACTATTATTAATTAATTATTGGCATATTTGTCCACAAAAAAAAAAAAGTATTCATGCTCTACATTTACATATCCTTATTTAAAGACTCCCTCCATCCCAAAAGTAAGTCTACTTTCAATTTGGTACAACTTTTTTTAAGTTACAAGATATAACACAATTAATGAACAATTAAATGTATAATTTTACATTTTTATCACTACTTTTTTATTTGGGTTAAATATTGTTATTATTTGTAATGGTAATACAATAATTTCATCTCAAAAGTAAACTCTTTTTCTTAAATGAATAAAAAATTTTAAAATGGACTTCTTTTTTATGGGACGAAAGGAGTATTTTTATAACTATTACCTTCAATTATTTCTACTTCTTAAATTAACTAAATGTACTTTTATATAAATTAATTTATATCGTAATAATAAATAGATAGTTATATATATACATATATATATATATATATATATTTAAAGTTGTAATATGATTCAATTTAAATATATTAGTGTTAATTAAAATATTAATCAAATTAATTTTATATCTCCTATTTAAAGTTATACGTACTAAACAAATTTTTATATCTTCTTAATAGAATTTTTAAAAAAGAAATAGGAAAATATGTTACATTATACTTTAACTAATAATCTAATTTTATAAAGTAGTATTAAATTAAGTAAAAAACTTTATAGTTCAAAAATATAATACAATAAATTACAAATATAAATTATATATCATCAAAAACCAAACAAAATTTTTCTAAAAAAATTAATATCTTTTAAATAATTGTTGGGCACTTGTCACGCTTTGCGTGGGCTAGAAAAACTAGTTACTTCACAAATGATATTTGATAACCACTGGATAGCTCCCAAATCCATGTAACAATTTAGACCAAGGAAGAAATATGGAATAATGAGTGAACTACAAATTTGGTAATCATACTTTTTCAAAATTTAAGTTTTAGGGGGCATTTGGTACATGAGTTTGGAATGGAATGGATTGCAATAGTAAAAAAAATCAATATTTGGTATATAGGCTTGGAATGGATGCTACAGGAACTAAATCCACAGGGATAACTTTGCTTGAAACCCGGGGGGTGGGGAGGCCAGGTTTTGTGAGGAAAGGTTTAGGCCAAACAATGTTGTTTCATGGTTTGGCTAAAAGAATTTTTTTTTTTTTTTTTGTTAAAGGGACTCAAAATGACGTCGTTTTAAGCTGCTAACGAACTAGGCGCCTGCCACGTGTCTATCCATTGCAAATCTTACACTGAATTGCAATGGGCATTTCACCTATTTTTTTTCATTTTTAAAAATAAATTTCACTAATTAATAAGAAATATTTTTATCTACAAATTAACATGCACTTTACCTATTTTTGGCACAAGATTTGATTTTATTAAATATAATATAATGTAAAATAATAATATATCTATTATAATATTAATATTAAATTTTAATATAAAATCTATTTAATAAATTTTAATTCCATTCCAAAAATAATATCAAGCAACATAATTATTATCATTTCATTCCATTTTAAATATTTTCTTTTATCAAATTTATTTTATTCCTAAATCCATCGTGTATAGCAAACGCCACCTAAGTCATCATATGTTTTTTTTTTTCAAAAATAATTACTAAAGTATGGAAAAACGTATGTTTGTGGTCATTCCTTCAAATAGGTTCGTTAGTGCAAACGGAAATTACAACACGTGCTTAGCACATGATTCTTTACAAGGGCATTTTTGTCCAAAGTTAATACTGATTATCATTCAGGGGGCGCCTGATTGTAACATAGGAATGAGAAAGGTAATGGAAATGATAATAGTGGGGAATGATAGTGGGGTCAATCATTGGTTGGTTTGTGTTAGGGAATGGAAATGATTATAAATTAATTGTAATAATTAGTATTAATTAATTAGTTATTATTAGTTAATTATTTATTATAATATTAAATTTATTAATTATTAATAAAAATATTATTAATTAAATTAATCTTAAGTAATTATTTAATATTAATTGTAATAATTAATATTAGTAAATGAGATTAATTAATATTAATTATAATATTAAATTACAATATTAAGTAAATGAATGATTAATTAAAGTAATCTTAATTAGTTAATTTATTATTACTTAATAATAATAAGTTAATAATAAATTAATTTATATTAATTATAATAATTAATATTAATTACTTAATTAGTATTAGTTAATTAATTAGTATTAATTATAATAACTAATATGAATGAATTAATTAGTTAATTAATTAGTATTAGTTAATTAATATTAATTAGTATTAGTTAATTAATTACTTAGTAATAATTAGTAATTAATTAATATTATCAATTAATTATTTATACATTAATTATACATTAATTATAATAATTACTATTAATAAAATTAGATTAATTAATTAATTTATAATATTAAGTAAATAATTAATTATAAGTAAATGAATTATTAATTAAATTAATCTTGAATAATTAATTAATTATTACTTTTAATAATAAATTAATTTATATTAATTATAATAAATAATATTAATTAATTAATTAATTAATATTAGTTAATTAAATAATTAGTATTAATTAGTTATAATATTAATTAAAAAAATAGATTCCATTCCCTTGCTTCCATACCCCCTAATATTGGGGGTATGAGGATTACCCCATATGGGGTAATCAAAAGTAGAGTCCCAGGGAAATGGAATGATTTCCATTTCTTTCCATTCCATTACCCGTGCCAGGCACACCCTCAATCTTCTATACCAATAAATGTAAAAATATTTCAAAAATATTTGTTTATTATACCCACACTCTCAGAATTTGATTTGTCGAGAAAAATAATTGGCTTTCTTTTTCATGCAAATGTCTTGACACAAAATCTTTTCCCCTTTGTTTCACTCTCTCATGGCCAAGTTTATTTTTCCAAAATTGAATCTTTGACTGCTTGAAATATTTTCGAGTAGAGAAAGAGGAGGGGAAGCAAAATGTTTGCCATTTTTATAGAAAATAGCTTCTTGCCCTACCATCAAACCCAAAATCATAGTTTTTCTGAATCCACCACAAGATTTAATACAAATTAAGATTCAATTTCAAAATTTTTAAAAGCAAAATATTTAATTTTGTCTTTATTCTCTCTCAATCATATTACAATGGCTCAAAGCCAATACCTGAGCAAGTAGAAGTAAAGATCCCAAATATGGCAAAAAGGATGACTTTTTGTCAATTTTGTTAAAAATTTTGCACATCTTCTACAAAAAGAGAGAAAACATATATATTTCCTAACATAAAGTATCAAATTTAACAAATTTGACATCTATAAATTCTTGATTTGCAAACTAAACCTTTGGTTCTTTGGAAATTTGTTGAACTTGAATATATAAATCCATCTAAACCACAAAAAGATGTCATCAAAAATGATTTTGAAAAGTAAGAAAAAGAAGAAGAGGATTTGAGGTGGGAGTAAAGATGATGAAATTTGTAGAGAAGTTGAGAAATTGAGAAGAAAGAGAGGGATTTAGAGGAGAAAAGAGAGGAAGAAAGGAAGAAAAGGGATTGGGGCGGTGGTAGATGGTGGAATTTGAGGGTTGTTTTGTGGAAGAGGAAGAGAGAGTCTTAGAGGATAGAATTTGGGGCGGTGGTAGGTGGTGGGGGTTTTGAGGGTTGTTCTGTGAAAGAGGAAAAGAGAGATTTAGAGGAGAGGATTTGGAGCGGCGGTAGGTGGTGGAATTTGAGGGGAATTTGTGAGTTGTGGAAACTGGAAGGGGAAGAGAGAGATTTAGAGGAGAAAAAAAGGGAAAGGCTTTATGACTAAAGAAAAGAAATTTTGGGAAGTTAAATATAGATGGAGGACAAAAATACTCTTAAAAAATATAGATTCCGTTTGGTTTAACGGCACATTTTGATAGAGACAAAAAAAAATATATGATTTGTAGTAGTTCAATAATCATTTTGTGAAAAAAAGAAGTATAATGATCAAAATATAAATTTTCAAAAAGTATAATGACAAAATTTGTTGTTCACTCTAGAATAATTAATTCATAAGTGTCGCGGTGGTATGTCATTCATCAAAGATGCAGCTTCCATCTATATCGTGGTTGATTCGGATAGTGAAACTCGTCCTAAACGGATTTGTGAGAAATGCATTTGTCCACTCTTAACTTATAATACTTGCAGTTTTTACTCTAGCGAGTTTCATGTAAATGTTAAAAAGTTATAAAGGCAAGCTAGCTGAAAAAAGACATAGAACAATTAAAGAGAAGAGTTGGTTCTTCTTGTTCTTTCTTCTCCAATAATATAATACTTTTTTTGTTTTAAAAATACAATCTATTTTTTGATTTGGTATAACTATTTTTTTTAAATTATAAAATACAATACATTTAATTCACCACTAAATATAATTTTTTTTTAAATTTTTGTCTTATCTTTTAATTTAAGTTCTATATTGTCAACAGTAATATAAAAATTTCACCCAAAATTAAATTTATTTTAAGAAAATAAACTTTTTTTGGGATAAAAAGGCACTCAGTAGGTAGAGATTGCCCGAATGGAAGGGAAAAAACAATAGAATGAAAAGAAAAGAAAAATCCTAATGATTAATTAAGAAAGAACATGTTTCTTTTTTTGGCTTTGTATGGACAATTTTTCAAAATAAAATTTTGTGCTTTCTAATACATTACTGTACTTTCTAATGCATTTTTATTTCACAATTACTAAATTAAAAAATATAAAATTCGTTTTGAAATACGGCCTATACATATCATTCATTTTTTTAAAAAACATGGAAACGAAGGCCTTTTGTTTTTCCCCTACTTCACATTTCTTGGACTATAATCCGCAGCCCAAGAAATGCTAATTTCGGCTCTACCTTCATGGACCAGTAATCTCTTTGGGCCGTGAGTCGATCTCAATTTGGATCAGTATTGGCGAAGGTGGAATTTATTAGTATAGTACAGCTTTGGGCTGGATTACTAGCACTTTACAGGTAAGGCGTGTCACCGTCACAGGCCAGCAGCTTTATAGCATAAATGGAAGGGTGTCGTATGATGAATTCCCAAGAAACGGAACGGTGACGTTTTGGAGAAGGCAACATAATTAGCTGTAATTGTTTGTTAATGATAGTTTAATTGTATAAGGCAGTTAGTGATCAACTTCTTAACTACCTTGGGGTTAGCAGATTGATCAATAATCAATACAAAGAGGAAGATACAAATTGTAAAGGGGCAAGTATGGATTGTTGAATAAAACTGCTTCCTCTCTGCTTCTATCATGTTCTGGATTCTTTTTTTTTTCCTTTTCTTCTTCTTTACTACAATACTAATTGTTTCTTGTTAATAATTCTTTTCCTGTTAATTCATATCAATTAAGGATGGGACCTTAGATTATGTTGTGTTATTTGGGTTTTTCTATAGGATGAAACTGTCTAAATCTCTCATAATATATATTTATGTATATATAAACTTTATCACATTTGTGGGGTGCTGGTTCTTCAATTCATTACGAAATAACCAACCATTATTAATGTAAGCCTAGGAAAAAAATAAAAAATAGAAAGATGATACACCCGGTTAAAATTTTTAATAAATTATTTTAATAACTGATGTTACATTTTTGTGGGAGAAACAAGTAAGTAATTATCACTCTAATCATTTACTATGATGCTGTTAGATGAATGCTAACTCAATCTTTGAAAGAATTGATTGATAATTTTTTTATATAAACATCATTACTTAAAATGAATATCAATAGTATAAAATTTTAATTTTGATAGCTCATTTTTTGTTTACCGAAAGTTTGGATAGATAATTTTATTTTTAAAAAATGATTCAAGAATCTAATATCGTAGTTAGGGGTGTCAACTGAGATGGAATTATTAAGAATTAGGTGGGATTTAAATAGGTATGAAATAATTAGGAATAGAAAATGTATGTCTCATTAAATTTTGAGATTGGATAGGATCAAGATTTAATAGAACTAGTATTTTTGAATTTCTATTGGGTTCTTATTGAAATTTCCCATTAGCAATCACACTAGAATCACATCAGTTTAGGATGGTTGGCAACTATTGGCAACAGTCGGCCGGTGGTCCTACCATTAACAGCTGCCATGATTTTAAAATAAAAAAATAAAATTTATTTATTAATAATATATATAAATGTATTAAAAATTTAAAAATAAATAAAATTACCATTATTTATTAGTTACCCAATATTATTCAACATTTACCCATTTAATTTTTACATTTGGACTCATGAATATCCCAATACCTACCCAATAAAATTTCATCACAATAAAATTCCTTTCATCTATTTTTAATAGATATTTAATAGGATTAGGAAGTCCAATAACTCATTTATCATTAGTTACCTACTGAAAATAGAAAATTTTGCCACCCCTAGTAGTTAGTGCTATTCATTTACTTGACAGAAAATGAAATGGTTGCCACCCATAAATAAAGGAATAAATAAGGGATTTTTTTTTCGAAAATTTATTGAAAAAACCTTCAGAAGCATGTCCAGAAGAGTTGATAATCAGTAGAGTTTAGAAACCCTTGCATGATCATTGATTTTGAAATAAAATCTCATGGTTCAAATAATATCTAAACAATATGTCATGCATTCGCATATTAAGTCTAGTGATTTAATTCTTAACTCTTATAATAATTTACTTGGCCTTTTATATTCTCAATAAAATAAGTGCGAAAAATTTAAATGTCACTTATATATTATATAAACAAAAAAACTAGTATATGACAGGATAGCTAGTATAACCATGGATTGAGTTTGATTGTATTTGGTTAAAAATGTTTTCCCATAAAAATTAATACAAAGTTCAACAACTTTGATTCAATTATATCTTCAAGATATAATAGATGGTTTACATGAATGAATAGTGGATAGGAATATTATTCATCCCTCTAAATATTGACATTTTAACATTGTTGCTCTAGATTTTTTTTCTTTTTCCCTTCAGATGGGCCACCAAATTTTGCAAGGGACACACGCCGTCTCAAATCAAACAACAAAAATTGTCCAAAGGCTCTCCTTTTTTGTAGACAAAGAACGACCTGCAAGCATGGTAAGGTATCTTCCCACTGCCCAATTTGTTAAAAGATTACCAAATATTTATAAATCGCATTAATTTGCAATTGCACTAATGACCAAGCAAAATGCACACTCAATTAAACCACACATCCCACTCTATTTTTGCGTGTAAGTTGATGATGCAAAAGTCTCAGCTTTCTCCCCCACCCAATCAAGTTGTTGAGCTACAAATTCCAATCCTCAAATCCTCATTCATCTCATCAATTTTGATCATATTACCCCTTTTGGTTTGAAGAAAGTTTGCATTTCTTCCAACTTTCAAATTCACTACTTTCTCAAAGTAGATATACCTAAAACATTTCAAAACTACAACTAAGCTACGTTAGCATTCAGTAACCATACTAGAATTTTGTCCCTTTCTTGAAAATTTTCCTCCCAAGAGAATTAATGTCAGCACAATAGTGATAACATGGCGTCGTTAAAGTATGCTACACCAAATTACGCTGGAAATCTGTTCAAAGAACAGCTGAGGATCAAGAACCATGACAATGTGGGCATCCCAATTGTGAGGATCATCGGCTCAAATTTGCAGCCCGGGAGTAATCATAATCATTTCCTGAGGCGTTGTTTGAGTGTGAATGCATCAATAGGGCGCCCCGGCAGTGTTCATACCATCAATGGGAACAAAGTAAATGGGATTTATGTTGATGGGCCATCACCATATGTGGGACAAAAGAAGAATAATGGCGGAGATTGGACAGAAAATGGCGTTGAAGAGCCGAATCATGAATATCTCCTGGGAAGATTTGTTGAAGGCCGGTTTGTTTACAGGCAGTCCTTCATTATCAGGTCCTATGAAATTGGACCTGACAAAACAACCACCATGGAAACAATTATGAATCTTCTTCAGGTTGGTTTTAATCATGATTCTCGAGTAATTTGCAAAAGAAGAAACATTAAAGATTACCATGCAATTTAGACCTCATGTTAAGTTACCAATCTCAACTCAATTCATATTGTTAGTTCACAAATTTAAGGACAAACACTAATTTCTTGTGTTAACATACTCAACATGCACACAAGGAAAAAAAGGAAAAAAATTGTCATATTGTGTCCACTCTCTTTCATTAAATGTGAATGAGAAAGGAATATGATCCGTATTTGGAAATGGCCCTGTAGTCATGGGATCATTGAGCAAGTTATCAGTGGTTTAGTCGCTTATCCCAGATTGTTATTTATTTTATTGTCTTAATCAGTTTCTATATTGCCTTCAAAATGAATTGCAATATTGCAAAAGGTAGCAATTTTCCTCCCAAAAATACAAGCGAGCCAAGAGGGTAACTGGGCTGCTTCATTTGCTAAACTTCTCTAAGCCCATTACGGTTCTTAGGACCATTAACAAATAGGCACAGTGTAAACAAGTTCCCCAAAAGTCAGATGTCTTTAGTTATTGCGTCGTTCTCTATTCGAATCAATTGGTTCTTTATCTTGGAGCATTTTGGCCATATTCTTGTCATTTAGTTGGATTAGAGTCTTCTCCCACCCCTGTTTCTGTGCTTCCATTAATCCCAATCTTCTGGCTTCTTAATCAGCTACCACTGGACCCGAAATACAATTCCTAGTAGCCATATGGACTTGTTTGATACTTCCCTTTGAATCCCTTGCAATCATTGCAGTATGGTTAAAGACCCCTTTTCTTTAGAATGGATTGAGATAAGCATAAATGATAGCTGGAAAAGGAAGGCATTGTGCAAATTTAGCTCCTTATTTTGTATACTCAAGAATAGTTGTACTGATAAAAATTTCGTAGTAGCTATTGTTTTTCCCCATTTTATGTTAACTAGATGAAAGGAATTGGAAATTGAATCCAATGTGTCTTCACAACTTAAATTTATTTGGAAGTGTAGGAAACAGCCCTGAATCATGTAGCAGGCTCTGGTGTGTCTGGGAATGGTTTTGGTGCAACTCGAGAAATGAGCCTCAGGAAGCTCATTTGGGTGGTCACAAGGATTCATATCCAGGTCGATAGATACAGCTCCTGGTACGTATATATTGCAATTTTTCTTTTTCTTTTTTTCTGAGGGGGGCGGTGGAAATTCATTTAGTCATGATAAAATTTGAAATATATGAAGTGAAAATTAAATAATAAAAAAAAAAACTCCCGTGTTGTTTAACATTGTTTAAGGAAAAGTCACCACTAATGTAAGAAAACTATCACTGTTTCAGGGGCGACGTTGTTGAGATTGATACATGGGTAGATGCAGCTGGTAAGAATGGAATGCGTCGAGATTGGATCATTCGTGATAACAACACTAAAAAAATTATCACAAGAGCAACGAGGTAGGTTAACTTTTTTCTTATCCAAAAATTGATTGATTTTGATCACCATTTCACAAATAGGTTTCTAATTTGGGTAAATGGTGGTAGTAGTCCTTCAACTTGGTTTTCAAATTCGATTTTGGTTGTCAATATTTAAAAAGTTTCAGTTAAATCTTGAAATTTGGTAATTTGATTTTATTTTGTCTTTTTTAACTAAAATCAAACTAGCTCAAAAGGATTCAAATTTACTTGAAAAACAATAAATTTTTTTTAAGCATCGTTGTTTTCAATTACTATACTCAAAAAACCTTTTCCATTTCATAAGATTCAGTGACTAATCAAACCTCCGATTTTAACTTGATTTTTACTAAAGGACAAAATAAATCTAAATTACTAAATTTGATGAGTTCATTAAACTTTTTGAATATCAGATATCAAATCGAATTTTTAAACCACGAGAGACGATTAACATTATTTATCCTTTTAATTTTAATTCCCTCCCATAAATATATCAATGTTTTGCCTGCAGTACTTGGGTGATTATGAACAGAGAAACAAGAAGATTATCTAAAATCCCAGATCAAGTCAGGAACGAAGTCCAACCCTTCTACCTGAATAGAGTTGCAATATCCACCGAAGATGCCGATAGCGAAAAGATTGAAAAATTAACTGATGAAACCGCACAAAGAATCCGATCGGGTCTTGCTGTAAGTACTTTTAATGTACTAAGTATTAATATTGTTATTAGTTTTTCTTTCGTTCAGTAGGAGTTAGTGAGCGAAATTCAACTTTCTCTTTACGAAGCAACTTGAAACCTTCAAACAAACCAGAAACCTATATTCAGAGGTTATATGTTTTCTTAATTATGTCAAATATCTAATTTTTACTGTCAATTATCATTTTGATTTTACTTAGATGATTGCATATCTCCTCTCCATTTTACCATTACTCAATGATTCGTTTTCATTTTCATTGTATTTTTCTATCTAGCCTCGATGGAATGACATGGATGCAAACCAGCACGTTAACAATGTCAAGTACATTGGATGGATTTTGGAGGTACGATCAATTTTCTTTTTCCTTTTTGTTAGTTATAAATTGTTAATCCTAGTGCTAGTAAAAGTAAACTTAACCAAAAAATTTCAATTTAACCTATTTACTATTTTGACCTATTGATTTGAATTAAACCAGTCACTAGTTAAATCCAACCAAATTCGACAATTAGGTCGAATATGTCGAGTTAATCGTGATGGTGCGATAGTGGTTGGTTATTGAGTGGTCAATTTTTAATTTTTAAATTAACAACTTTAACTTAAGTTAGATAAGTTCAATTCAATATAAATTTGACTTGTAATTATATAAGTTAGACTAAATCATGATCCCTTAAAATTACATTTTATTTGTAGCCCAATTCATGAGTAAACCAACCCATCTATTTGCCACTTATAGTTAATCCTTAAAAAAAATAAGGGTCAATTGTAATATGGTTTTGATTTTGTTCTAGCTAACAATATTAGTGTAGAGTTAAAATTTAAAACGAGACCTACAACAGTGAAAAGAATCTATTCCTTCGCTAGTGACAAATTTGGACAATCCATAGTGGTAACATTAGAAAGATCAATTAATTATGGAGTTTAATCTGTTTGCCATGCACAATTTTTCGTTGCAGAGTGTGCCAATCAACATCTTGGAAGACTATAACTTAACAAGCATGACACTGGAGTATAGGCGTGAATGCCGGCAATCCAATGTTCTGGAGTCCTTAACAAGTATGAAAACAAACCAAGAAATCTCCTCCTCCTTAAAATCTGTAGATAATGGCAAGGAAGCTTGGGAATGCACACATTTGCTTCGCATGGAAGAAGATCAGGCAGAGATAGTTCGAGCAAGATCAATATGGGAGTACAAACAAGACAGAGTGACCATTTAATTTCCCCACAAATTTGCCAGAAAATCAACAATTGATCGTTTTGATTTGATTTGATTTTTTTTTTGAATTTTAGGTTTTTTTTTGGTTAGCATTTGTCATCAAAGCTGGATTTGTTGATGTTGTGTCTTGTCATGAAACAGATATGTAAATTGCTTGGTGCATTATTTATTAATGTACTTTTGGAGATTTAATAATATCTATAAGAAGGTAATGAAAAAAAAAAGGAATTTTATTCCAAAATGTCTTTGTAACTAGCTGAACTTTTAACATATAAATTACGGTGTAAATTACTTATTCTAACTAGGCAAGGAGCAAATATTTCATCCAATGACATTTGGTAGTATAACATTTACAATTTAAATCAGAATGAGATTATGAAAATAAATGAAGTTGGTATGGTTCAGAAGCGATCGATGGATTTATTTTCTTCGATGTCTCACGTAATATTAAGTTTTCCTTTCCATTCAGTTGATTAGGGTGTTTGTTCGGTGATTTGAGAAAACTCAACAATTCTAGACAAAGAAAAAACAATTCACAAGAATTTCAAACTTTGGAATAAAAAAACCAGTAACTAGTATTTATAAAATTACATTCGAAAAAATAAAAATAAAAACAGACTTTTTAGCAAAATTCGAGTCCCTAACTAGTACTAAGATTTGACTTTATGACTAGCAAAAGAAAAAAAAAAAATTAACTGCATTGCAACTGAGGAGAAATAGATTTGATTAAATATTCTGCCATGAACTTGTATGCTTGTTGGGTCATGTGGATTCCATCCCAACTTATGTGATTATCAGGATTTGGACATGCAGTAACTCCAGGCATGCCACATAGTTTGTCCATAGAAAAGTTGTGTGGCCCTCCAAATCCACAGCAAGCTGAAAACTTTTCCTCAAATCCTGTACAAATTCAAATTGAAAAAAAAGTCATTCTCATTGAAGAGTTTTATTTCTTTATTTATGGTGAAATGCTCAGTTAATGATAAAAATCTTACTTCCTTTTAACTAAATACAAAAAAATATTAATAACAAAAAATCAAATATGAATATCATTACGAACCCCTAATTTAATGATAACAAATGAAGTATAATAACTTACCGAGTTTTTGGGCATCAGATAGGACAGACAAGAAGGCATTGAAATAATCAGCATAAACAATGGCAGTATTGGGATATTCATTCTTCAATTGTTCAATGGCTGCTTTCAAGATCTCATTGTGAAGAACTGCTAAACCATTCAAGCCTATCAAACACTGATTTGAATCATATGCCGCGGCATTGTTGCTTGGGAAGCTACTGAGATAAATTGGAAGACAACCAATTGGGAAGTTTCCAGGGACAACAATTTTAGTAGCTCCAAAACTGATCACCCTCTGCAAGTTAAAATGTTAAAAACTTGTTAATATATAAGATTTAATGTAATTTAGACTTTGAAAACAAAATTATGAAACAAGATATGAGAATTGAATTTAAAAAAACAAAGGAAAAAAAAGCCCTTTTTCTTTGAGAATGGAATTATTGAAAATTTTGCCCAACTTAGGGAAAAAAAAAAAAGGGAAGAAAGAAAAACTCACCTCAACAGCTGCCACAATGCTTTGTACAACTTCTGGGACCAAACTATTTAACTCGTCAGCATTTCTATTTCCAACCAATGCATAATTGTAATCGTTTCCTCCAATCTCTCCAACCATAAAGAGAGAATTTTTTAGCATCTTCTGACATTCTGGAAATTTTAAAAAGTACATACAAAAAAATTAGAATATATTTATCCACTGTCATAACTTTTTACCTTAAAGTAACTTTTATTTGAGGAAGATTAATTGTAAATTTTACCTTCTTGGTTTTGACAAGTGTGGTTGAGGTGAGAAGCCATCCATTGCAGTTGTACACTGAGAGAACTGTTGGTTGCGATAAGACCAGGTGGAATGTTCATGGATTTCAAGACCTCAACTGGTAAAGCAGTAGAACCAGCAACAGCAAAGTTCACTCCATTCTTGAAGCTTGCACCATCATGTTTCTCGTAGGGATCAAGGTATGGAAGACCAAATGCCGAGGCTATAACAAAACGAAGAAATTCATGGTATTGGTTATTATACTTATTCACGATGAAAAGAAATTAACGCAATAGAAGGTCTAAAATCTATTTCAATCCATCAAATTACATATGATTCAATTATTAATATGAAAAATTGGTTATGTTCATTAAGGGAGTACCATGATTTCCAGCAAAATAAAACATGAAATTTCTTCAAGAATTAACATGTGAATTTCATCAATGCAGAAACAAGCTTTAAAATTGATGTAAATATAATCTGGTAAGTATCTTTATCGTATCTGTACATTACAAGCAGGTGTAGAGAACAATTGTAGAAACTATAAGCAATTTAAATACGGGCAATTTGCATTTAAAAATCCAATATGTTTATCGTATTCATCTGGAAAGCACTCTTCGGTAACGATTTTCCAATATCTCAAATTAGTATCACATTGAATTTTTTTTATTAAAAATTGAATAATTTTAAAAGCAGGAAAGGGAAAAATTGCGACAAATTAAATAATAAAAGAGAAAGAAAACCATATTCTAACAGCTGGAAAAATTGTAAAATCAAACACAAAACCAAAAAAAAAAAAAAAAAATCAATCCAAAAGGAAAGTTAAAAAAACAAAAAGAAAAGAAAATAAGTTATAGCGACTTTAAATCATACCAAAATAGTCGATCATGAGCAGGCCATTGGAACATCTCCCGGTAGGTTTTCCAAAAGTTATCCCGTAAGGAAATTTATTAAACAAAAATCCACTGCCATATGGGCTTTCTGCAACTAAATTTCCAGTATCTGAAATAGAATCACCAAATTGATAAATTTTGTCAAATTGGCATTTTTCCAGGCTTTGAGCGTTGCTAACGGGACTTAATAATTTTCTACCATTGCTCAAGCTCGGATGGAGGAGCAAAAAGAAAAAGAAAATATTGAGACAATAATTCTTTGTAGAGATTGTAGGCATGTTTGCTAGACGAACGAAAAAGAACAACTTGACAAATGCCAAAAAAACGACCAGCTCGAAAACAATATTTGAAGACTAAGGAATATTTGTGTATCTAACAAAATATGGATGAAGGCATATTTATAGATCAAGTAACAATAGAAATCGGACAGGATTTGACCATGGAATCCTAATACAAACTAGAAACTGATTAGGATTTGCTAATTAAATTTCGGAATTAATTTACTAATCAAAATTGTCATATGAAAAAAAATTAATAAAACCTATTTGGAACATGATTGACTCAGTAAAATCCTAAAACATGCAGGAAACCCAGAACTTCGGCCGATGAAAATTTAGTTTATACAAAATAAATGGGGAAAAAAAAAGAGTTTTATTGAAGACCCATTACGATAAACATGCATTCTGAAAATTTGACTGCCACTATTTTGTGGATAGGAGTAACACTATTTACCAAGTATAATATTCCTTTCCGATTGCAAATAAATTTCTGTTTGTGATTTTCTTTCCCAGTGCAACCAGTGCACAAAATATTTAGGGGGTGGTTAGTTAAGGGATTTGGGAGAAAGTAATAGGAATGAAATAAAATACTAGTATTTAGTTAAAGAGAATGATTCTCTGAATAGTAAATTCATATACCAACTTAAAGGGTATCTTTCATATCCCAAAATTGGAAAATATGAAAGTGATTCAACTCAAATTTATTATTATTATTATTATTATTATTCTTATAAATAAATAAAGATTAATTTAATTAATAAATAATTAATTAATATTGTAATGTAATTTTATAATTAATAATTAATTAAACTAATTCATTAATATTAACTTTTATAATTAATATTAATTAATTAATTAAGATTAATTTAATAGATAATATTTTAATTAATAATTAATTAGTTTATGATAGAGTGTATAATTGCATATTTATTGGATCAATTCTCTTGTGTTTTAATTGATTAAAAGGCTTGTTTATAAGGATATTAATTCTTTTTGTGATTAATGGTTAGATGAAGCATTTTTCCTAAAGAATGTAGCCTCACAAGACAAGTGGCACAAGAAAGACACAATTGAGGCCACCAAATTCCACAACAAAATGTTGGCCATTAAGGAAAAGCAAAGCCTTGAATTAAGGAAAAGAAAAGCCTTGAATTAAGGAAAAGCAAAGCCTTGAATTAAGGAAAAGCAAAGCCTTGAATTAAGGAAAAGAAAAGCCTTGAATTAAGGAAAAGCAAAGCCTTGAATTAAGGAAAAGCAAAGCCTTGAATTAAGGAAAAGAAAAGCCTTGAATTAAGGAAAAGTAAAGCCTTGAATTAAGGAAAAGAAAAGCCTTGAATTAAGGAAAAGCACAACCAAATGTCTTGAATCCTTGCCTATAAATAGGCAAGGCTTGGAGACAATCAAGGCATCCCATTTTTAGGCTTTCCTAGTTCAATAGAGAGAAAAAACAAGGTTTGGAGATGAGAAGGAAGAAGAAGGAATGAATTCTCAAGCCACAATTCATCCTTTCATGGAGTGAGCTACGGCGGAAGAAGACGAAAGCCGCACGGATGGACAAAAAGGCGATCATTTGATTTTCTTGTATTTTCTTTTAATTATGTTTAGCTAAATTTTTATTTTCCAATCAAGTTTAATTAAGGTTTGATTCCAACAATTGTGAGGTTCCGGTAATTTTATTATTTCTTTTATTCTTGAGTATTTATATATTTTCTATGCTTCATTATATTATTGAATTGAATTGTTAGACAAGAGGCCTATTGTTTGATAGTTGAATTCAATATATAGTCATTTAGAATAATTAATCTTTTGTTGATTGTTCCAATTCAAGTGACAAATAACAACATCGAAAGGTAGTCAACGCCTTAGATTGTATGTTATGAAAATATATAATCTAGCTTAAATAAACAAGGCGTTTCCGGGTTTACTGGTTAGTAATTGGGTCTTTTTGAATCTTAATGCAATTAATAGACATAACTCATAGGACAGATCCGAAGGTTGTGTTTGTTAATTAGAGAAATAACTCATAGGACGGATCCGAAGGTTATCGAAAAAGTAAGAAAAGATTGGTTGTTAGAGGACGGATCTTCAACAACTATAACCAATTTATTCAAGATAAAAGAACCTATCTTTAGAATCAATGATCAATTTGAGGAATCAATACCGAAATTAATTCTTGATTGGAAGCTTCTTTTTATTAGTTTTTCCTCATATTTTTAGTTGGTTATTCAATTTGTTTAGTTGTCTTAATTGATTCTTGCTTAGTTTCATAATACAAAACCCCCCCTTCTTTATTTTATTTTGTTCAAGGAATAAATCTAACCAATCTCTGTGGATTCGACCCTCTCACTGCTATCTACAAAGCTTAGCCCAGAGAAGGATTATTTTTGGTGGTTTCGACACCCATCAAATTTTGGCACCGTTGCCGGGGATTGGTTTTTTAGAATTTATTCCTTTTATTTATTTATTTTTATTTTTATTTTTATTTTTGCCTTTATAATTGTTTGGTTCTTTTATGCCACGTTCTTCTCGCACAGGTCAACTCACATACGATCCAGAGATAGAGAAGACAGCACGTAGGCTTAGAAAAGAAACCAAACAACGATCTCAGGGAGTATCATCTTCTTCATCTTTTGAATATAATTTGTCTGAATTATTTAATAGTGAAGAAGAAAACATGGCTAGAAATAATGAACGAACTTTAAAGGAATTAGCTATGCCTGATTTAAACCAACAACCGTTGTGCATTGATTATCCTACTTTAGAAGTGCCTTTTGAATTAAAATCAGGATTGATTCACTTACTCCCCACTTTTCATGGCCTCGCAGGTGAAGATCCTCATAAGCACTTAAAGGGATTCCATATGGTGTGTTCCACGATGAAACCGCAAGGAGTGACTGAGGAACAAATTAATTTGCGAGCTTTTCCTTTTTCTTTAGATGGAATTGCTAAAGATTGGCTATACTACTTGCCCTCTGGTTCAATAAACACATGGATCGAGATGAAGAGGCAATTTTTGGAAAAATTCTTTCCTGCCTCACGAGCTGCCACAATTAGAAAAGATATATGTGGTATACGGCAGCAACATGAAGAAACTATGCATGAATATTGGGAAAGGTTTAAGCAATTATGTGCTAGTTGTCCTCAACATCAAATTCCTGATCAACTTCTTATCCAATATTTTTATGAGGGACTAACAGTGATGGATAGAAATATGATTGATGCTGCTAGTGGAGGTGCATTAGTGCACAAAACTCCAACGGAGGCAAGGACTTTAATCTCCAACATGGCTGCCAATACACAACAATTTGGCATCAGACGTGAGGATACATCTAGGAAGGTAAGTGAGGTAAGTACTTTCTCTATTGATCAACGTTTAGACAATTTGACTACTTTAGTGGAAAAGTTGGTTGTAGGAAATATTCAACAGGTAAAGGCTTGTGGTATTTGCTCCAATTCAAATCATCCCACTGACATGTGCCCCACGTTGCAAGAAGGTCAATTTGAACATGCTAATGCCATTGGTGGATTCCCAGGGCTACCACAAAGGATGTATGACCCTTACTCAAATACCTACAATCCGGAATGGAGGCATCATCCCAACTTCAGTTATGGGCCACGACCTAGTGGATTTCAAGCTTGGCAGCAAAACCCACCATATCCACCGCCTTCCAAACCAGGTAAGTCCCTTGAAGAGTTAGTTGAATCACTTGCTAATAGTTCCCTACGTTTTCAACAGGAAACTCGAACCAGCATTCAAAACTTGGAAAATCAAGTGAGCCAATTAGCATCTTCTGTGAGCAAATTGGAATCTCAAGGTAAGTTACCTTCTCAAACGGTTGTTAACCCAAGGCAGAATGTTAGTGCAATGACCTTGAGAAGTGGAAAGGTGTTGGAAGAGGCCAAAACACGTGATCATGAAAAAGAAGTGACAACCCCACAACAGCCTAAGGTAATCGAGACAACCCCTCCTTTCCCTACAAGGTTGGCCAATTCGAAAAAAGACGAGGAAGAAAAGGGGATTCTTGAGACTTTTCGCAAAGTAGAGATAAATATTCCATTAATTGATGCAATTAAAAAATTACCTCGATATGCTAAATTTCTGAAAGAATTATGCACCAACAAAAGAAAATTGAAAGGCAATGAAATTTTAAGTGTGGGGGAGAATGTCTCGGCTGTGCTACAAAAGAAGTTGCCTTCAAAATGCAAGGATCCAGGTATGTTTATCATCCCTTGTAAAATAGGCAATATGAAAGTTGAAAAAGCCATGTGTGATTTGGGTGCTTCTATAAATGTCATGCCGTTATCTATTTATAATTCTTTGAATTTGGGACCTTTGAAAGAAACGGGCGTGATAATTCAACTTGCTGATAGATCTAATGTTTATCCTGAGGGAGTATTAGAAGATGTTTTGGTGCAAGTAAATGGATTAGTGTTTCCTGCAGATTTTTATGTACTTGATATGGAGGAAGATCACTCTCCTAACTCAAAGTTAATTTTATTTGGGAGACCTTTCTTGAAAACATCTAGAGCAAAAATTGATGTGCATGAAGGAACATTAACTATGGAATTTGATGGTGAGATTATTAAGTTTAACATTTATGCTGCCATGAAATATCCTAATGATGTATGTGCTGTTTATGCTTTTGATGCTATTGATACTCTAGCTCAGAAAACATTTGATTTTTGTGATAAGGATAAAGTAAAAATTGCACTTGATAATAATTTGACTTCTGAAGAAGTGCAGATTTTTGAACAAGAATTTGTGATAGATAATGATCTTCAAGATATGGTTTATGACTTCAACAAACCCGTTGCACATAATTCTATTAACATTACTAATTTTAATGTGCAGGATGTTTTTGAAGAAAAAACAAGTATAAGTCAAGTTGAATTGAATGCACAATTAGAAGTGAATGAGAAGGCAATGGTAGCTTGTGAGAAAATGCAAGTGTGGTCCAAACAATTAGTGAAAATTTAATAACTTAAAGAGAAGTGGAGATGTCTAGCCAAAGACGTTAAATGAAGGCGCTTTTGGGAGGCAACCCAAAATTTTTATTTATTTTCTTGTCATTTAAGTTTAATTTAATTAGTTATCTTATTATGTTTTCTGCTTTGTGTAAAAAAAAAAAAAAGATTTGAAATTCTATTTTGGTTTTTCCTTTTTATTTTCATTTTCATTTTACATTTTCTTCTACCAACCAATGCTCAGCCATGGCCATAACATCGTCTGATCCTTCATGCTCTCTTCACTCATAAAGGATGTCCCTCACCTTCACCACAGCTCCAGTTGTTCATCAGTTCAGGGAAGTGTCTTGTTCCCTTGTTTTTATTTTATTTTCTTTCTTGTCCGCGTGTGCATATTTTCCATACATTGAGGACAACGTATGATTTAGGTGTGGGGGGGTGTCTTGTGCTTCATTGATTATTTCTAAATTTTTCAAGTAGGTTTGACATTCTGATATCTTCTTTGAAATTTCTCACTCTTTTGATGCTCATTTAGAATAATTTTGAGTTATATGCATTATAGTGATTTGGATTGGAATGTATGAATGAGATGAGTATGATTAGCCTTTGTTTGGAAATTTTTAAAGCATCTTGTTAATTTTAATAATTGAATTGAATGAGAATGTGCAATATTTGATACATTGAAACCATTGTGAGTATTTGAGCCTAAGAGCATTTTCTTTTTCATGCTCACATATTTCTTTGTTGAGATTGACAAATATGGTATAATCATTCTAGAACTTGCTTTGTTATACATGTTGAGATCACATTGTGGATTCATGCTGAAAAATGATAAGGGCATTTAGGATTAACCCATTTTAAACTTTCTAAAAAGCTTAACCTTATATTACATATACCCCTAGTCGGCCAATTTTGAGCCCTAGCCTTTCTTTATTATAACACCACATTGTTTAGCCTTAAATCTTTGTCTTTGTTTACCATTGTTGAACCCTTGGTCAAGAGTATGTGGGAATGAATTGCATGATAACATTTCCGATGATTCCAAAGAAAAGAACCACCGAATAATGAATGAATGAATGAAAAAAAAAAAAGAAGAAGAAGAAAAAAGAGAGAAGAAGTGAAAGGTTACAAAGATTGCATGTTATATGGAATAAAGAAAGTGGTTCTACTATGCTATTTGTTGCTTTTAAGTCATGCAAGGAAATTCCTATATATCTTGATATCTGTAGCCTATATTTTTCTTTCTTTTTACCTACCTTTGCCTAAGCCCCGTTACAACCCTTTTAAAGACTCTTTGATTTTTGTATGAGTTCATATTATAAGTGGTGGAGATGTGATATATAAGCAAGCCTATGGTAATGACATGCTATGTTTGATTTGAGTGCTAAATGAACCCTAAACACTTTGAGTGATTAGAGCGCAACCTGTGAGAGGTTATCAAATTTTGTTGCATTTGATTTCGATGAAATTGTTGGGATTGATGAGATGCATATGTTTTGTTTTGAAAAATCAGGCTATGAATACTTATTCTTTGATTTGTTATTCCAATTTAGATCTTTAATGTGTAATGACTTTGAGTTATTTGTGGATGGGTTGAAAAGGGGTATGGAATAGAGAAGAAGATGTTGATCTAATGTAAGCTTGAGGACAAGCTTTGATTTAAGTGTGGGGGAATTTGATAGAGTGTATAATTGCATATTTATTGGATCAATTCTCTTGTGTTTTAATTGATTAAAAGGCTTGTTTATAAGGATATTAATTCTTTTTGTGATTAATGGTTAGATGAAGCATTTTTCCTAAAGAATGTAGCCTCACAAGACAAGTGGCACAAGAAAGACACAATTGAGGCCACCAAATTCCACAACAAAATGTTGGCCATTAAGGAAAAGCAAAGCCTTGAATTAAGGAAAAGAAAAGCCTTGAATTAAGGAAAAGCAAAGCCTTGAATTAAGGAAAAGCAAAGCCTTGAATTAAGGAAAAGAAAAGCCTTGAATTAAGGAAAAGTAAAGCCTTGAATTAAGGAAAAGAAAAGCCTTGAATTAAGGAAAAGCACAACCAAATGTCTTGAATCCTTGCCTATAAATAGGCAAGGCTTGGAGACAATCAAGGCATCCCATTTTTAGGCTTTCCTAGTTCAATAGAGAGAAAAACAAGGTTTGGAGATGAGAAGGAAGAAGAAGGAATGAATTCTCAAGCCACAATTCATCCTTTCATGGAGTGAGCTACGGCGGAAGAAGACGAAAGCCGCACAGATGGACAAAAAGGGCAGTCATTTGATTTTCTTGTATTTTCTTTTAATTATGTTTAGCTAAATTTTTATTTTCCAATCAAGTTTAATTAAGGTTTGATTCCAACAATTGTGAGGTTCCGGTAATTTTATTGTTTCTTTTATTCTTGAGTATTTATATATTTTCTATGCTTCATTATATTATTGAATTGAATTGTTAGACAAGAGGCCTATTGTTTGATAGTTGAATTCAATATATAGTCATTTAGAATAATTAATCTTTTGTTGATTGTTCCAATTCAAGTGACAAATAACAACATCGAAAGGTAATCAACGCCTTAGATTGTATGTTATGAAAATATATAATCTAGCTTAAATAAACAAGGCGTTTAGGGTTTCTTGGTTAGTAATTGGGTCTTTTTGAATCTTAATGCAATTAATAGACATAACTCATAGGACAGATCCGAAGGTTGTGTTTGTTAATTAGAGAAATAACTCATAGGACGGATCCGAAGGTTATCGAAAAAGTAAGAAAAGATTGGTTGTTAGAGGACGGATGTTCAACAACTATAACCAATTTATTCAAGATAAAAGAACCTATCTTTAGAATCAATGATCAATTTGAGGAATCAATACCGAAATTAATTCTTGATTGGAAGCTTCTTCTTATTAATTTTTCCTCATATTTTTAGTTGGTTATTCAATTTGTTTAGTTGTCTTAATTGATTCTTGCTTAGTTTCATAATACAAAACCCCCCCTTCTTTATTTTATTTTGTTCAAGGAATAAATCTAACCAATCTCTGTGGATTCGACCCTCTCACTGCTATCTACAAAGCTTAGCCCAGAGAAGGATTATTTTTGGTGGTTTCGACACCCATCAGTTTAATATTATAATAAATAGTTAACTAATACTAATTATTATAATTAATATAAATTAATTTATAATTAACTTATTATTATTAGTTTATAATTAATTAAGATTAATTTAATTAATCATTAATTTACTTAATATTGTAATTTAATATTATAATTAATAATTAATTAAACTACTTCATTAATATTAATTATTATAATTAATGTATAATTAATATTAATTAATGTATAAATAATTAATTGATAATATTAATTATAATAATTAGTATTAGTTAATTATTTATTATAATATTAAATTAATACTAATTATTAAAAATAATTTATAATTAATATAAATTAATTTATAATTAACTTATTATTATTATTAAATATCATAATTAGTAATTATTAACTAAAATTCCAATTTTAAAGATTTAAAAAAGCAACCACCATTATTGGTAATTATTATTATTCTCCAATACAAACCAACCACCATCATTGGTAATTATAGTCATTACTCAGTACAAACCAACTAGAACAATTATAATAAAAAAAATCTATTATCATTCCTTATTATTATCATTTTTATTACATTTTCCATTCTTTTAAACAAACCAAGCGTCCCCTTAGTTATTTTAACATTTTTACTATGTTTTAGCGTTATATTGTAAAATATTTCACTCGTGATACCTCTATCCCATTATATAAGTTGGCATAAATCCACTTAGACGGTGAGAATTTTATATGTTTTAATGATGAATTCTGGGTAAGTTTTTAATGAGATGATCTTGCAATCATTTGAGCGATAATGTTAATTTTATTTGAATGTCTACATTGTAAAATACCTAAAAAAGAAAAGATATTGGAAAAATATTTATTATGTGATTAATTTTCGCTTAAGATTTATTAATTTGTCATTTTGTCAATTAAGAATATTAGAGAGTGAGATTACACAATTATGTTTAAATATATATATATCTATATATGCCAAAGATTCACTAAGATAGGAATTTATTTACTTATTAATATGGTAACGATTTGGGATTGGGTCAGAAGATTTTCCTACATTAATGGCCCCAAGATTTTCCTGTTGCCCTCTCATTATTTATAGCCATTCTGCTTCTCTAAAACCCCCAAAATAAAAAATAAAACTATTTTAATTTAAATTTTTAAGACCAAGTAAAGTAATTAAGTTATTTTGATAAATTTCTTATTAAATTTAGTTGCCAATATATAATATCAAAACCAAAAATAAAAGGAGGGTTTGTGTTCTGAATTAAACTATATATTTAATCTATGCAAAGTTAGTACTTCATATCCCGATATAAGAAGTTGAGTTGAAATGAGAATTCATAAAAAAAAAAAAAAAAAAGTCAATAGTAAAATTAGATAAAACAAATGAACGAACCATATTGTGGGCCAAATCTTGTTCTTTGAATAAAGCAAAAAATAATGCACTTAAGCATAAACAAATATAAATCGTGCATATTAATCAACTGGATATTCACCTCATTTTGTCTGAATATATATGATAAAAGCAGGTTGGAGTTCCACAAGTAAATTGGATGCCTAATCATGCATCATAATCTTAAAGTTTAAAGAAAAATAAAGTGTATATAAGATCTTAATTAAAGAATTAATATTAATTTAATATTAATATTTCAATATAATAAGAATAAAATTCAAAACTTATTAATTAAAACAATTAATGAACGTCTGAGCCTGAGGTATAACATCATATTTAGATAATCGCAAATTATATAGCATGTACATGTCATTCTAATAAGAAATATTTTGGCACAAGTAATATACTATGTTCGTCTCAAAAAAAAAAAAAAAATCAGTTAGTTTGACAAAAAATTTAACTCAAAAAAATAGTTCACTTTTGATATGAAATTTTTATATTATTTTTATTAATAATGATAGAGTATAACCCAAGATAAAAAGTAAAAATATAAATATAAAATTATACATTTAATTAATTGTGTATTAAATATATTTTACTCTGTAATTTAGAAAAGTTATATCCACTCAAGAGTTGACTCTTTTTCTTTGACAAGGAGAGTAACATGCAAATGTCTTTATGATAAGAAATATTACAAATTTTATAACATACACATGTCATCATAAGAAATTAAATGTTCTTGTGATAAGAAATAACACATATTCCTTCCGTCTTAAAAAAAGAGTCTGATTTGATTAAAATACAACTTTTTATTAGTGATTAGTTACAATTCATTTAATATATTGGTAAATATATAATTTTATATTTTTATCTTTATTTTTTAATTTTGAGTATACACGATTATTATTAGTAAATATATTTTAGAAATTTAGTTTAAAAGTTGACCTTTTTTTTTTAAACAAAAAAAAAAATTCAAAGTGAACCTTTTTTTTAGGACGAATAAAGTATTATATAACAGGTCTTTACAAGCAGAAATTAATATCTTAGACTTAGACGCCTCAAAATTCCCATTTAGAGCTTGGGTTTCTTCGAAAAGACAAAGCAATGTATAATTTTAAACATGCTAGGCTTGGTTTTTGTTTTCCAATGAACTTCCGAGTGACCCAGAAAAGGATTTCAGTGTGTTTGGTTAGCATTTTATAATATTTTATAAGATATTTTTTTAATTTTTAATATATCTTTTATTTTATAATTATTATTTTAAAAAATATAAAAACGTAGTTTAAAATACTGTTTATATAACCTCTTTTACCAAACTTTTTTTTTTTTTGGGTGTTAGATTCCTGCTTATTATTGAATTTAAAATGGTAATATAACAAATTTAAATGTCGACAAAACCCATTAATAGCTAGTGTTCTTCCTATCCATTTGCATGGGATATAGCATTATTGAAAACAGAAATTAGATTTCGATTTTAAATTTTGAAATGATAATTTATTGATTTTTGTGGAAAGATCAAGGTAAACCACAATATAAAAAAATGTTTAAATTTAAAAAGTAATATATATATATAGATATATATATATATATATGTATGTATGTATGTATGTATGTATGTATTGGGAGTTTTAAGTTTTATTAGATAATACATTGAAAAATTTACATAGAGATGAATATTGAATTTAAAAGCTTATTAATAATAATAATAGAAAAAACCAATAAAAATATATAAGTTCTCGAGATGAAGGAATTGACATCGGATTTGTCCACAGAAAGGTAGACATATCATGTTAAATTATATGCTTCAAGAATGTGATTTGATACCCTAGTGAAGCCAATATTGAGCGAAATGTTACCGACAGGCAATAATCCACCAAAGAGGTCATGAATCTTCACCAGGCTAACATGTGGTGATAATATTAAATTTTTTGTCTTTGATGTGAAAAAAAGTTTAAAGTTATTAAGTTATTTCCTTGATTCAATATTCGGAGATGAGAATGTTTTGAAATTAAATCATATTTTTCATTTTTTACATTTATTTGAAAAATCTTTGCTATCCTCACATTTGAAAATAATATTTTTGTTCCTTTACAATTTTATCTTACTTGGATCCAATGACTATGACAACCCATTTTTGTGTTACAAACACTACGTGGATCACATATGATGATATATGTAGGAGTAAATTAGGAGATACAAAAACTTTACACTTTAATCTCTCGATTGAACATTCATAAACTAAAATTTTAATTTTTCTGAACACAAATCAATTGAAATCAAATTATCTTCTAAATCTTCTTTACCGTAAACCGTAATCAATTTGCCTAAAAAAAGTCATCGAACATACTCAAACAATAGTCAAATTAATCGGAATACAAACCATAAAAAACTCAAAAAGTTAGTGAAAATTTTCAGAAGCCTTTGCTTTACGATGTGTTGAATTGTGGTGAACTCTTTTCAGCAAAAGATTCACTTTGAGCATTTTGTGGTGCAAGTGAGATGGTAAAAGAATACATGGCATTAGGTTGGTGATGGTGATCATGATGGCGATGGTGGTAGGATTGGGGTAGATGGGGTGGAGATGGTGGCCCAACGACCCCAAGAGAATGTTACAATTTGATAATTCAAATGATTTTGAACCCATATAGTAAGAGAGAATTAGGAAATAATTTGATTTCAATTGATTTGGTATTAGAAAAATTAGAGTTGTAGTTTATAAATGTTTAATTGCGGGATTAAGTTGCATATTTTATGTATTTTTTATCTACCGTTGCAAATATCAACCTGTGCAATTCACATGGCATTTTTACTTGGAAAAATAAGTTATAGCTGGTCAATGGACCAAAAAAGAGTATTTTGAAATTCTAAAGGATAAAAAAATCATTTTCAAATGCAATGGACAAAAAGGATTTTTTAAAATAAATGTAAAAGACGAGAAATATTATCCCTGTTTGAATTAAAATAAACTTTTTTTTATTTAAGCAACAATTAAGGTGAAGTAGGATCAAAAGCGCCAAATTTCTTTTTGATAAAAGAGATCCAAAAATGTGATTTAATTCCAGATTTTAGTGGTTGATGATACCTTGATTTGATCACATATAAAGCCACCATCTTTCGTACTAGATGAGATGGAGCAACTCATCAACTGGATAATAAGAGAATGGGCGTACCGTGTTGTATAGATGAGACACGGACACACCTTGTTGGCTCTCATATAGAAACTAGCAGGCAATACTCGCACAATGTGTGATTTTTTGAGTGCTCATTGTGTTGTATAGAATATAGAAAATTTGATAATACAATTATGATATTTTTGGAAAAATAAATCTATAGCGTAATAAAAAAACAAAGAAATGTTTAAAACTTGATTAAACATCATGCACCTCAAACACAAAGTATCAAGCAATAATATCCACAATCTGATATTTTTTTCCAACCTGCTCATAACAATTTACAAGCCACTGTAGGCCTTTGACCTGATATTCTTTAACAGAACCTTTAAATATGTTTGGTGTCTTCACAGTTGATGCTACAGGCATTGTTATCTACATACATGAAGAACAACTCCAACAAGCTCAAAAAATATCCAGTGAAATAGCATCAAGGTTTTTTAAAAAAAAAAAACTTTGGCCATAAGGAAAAGAAAAAGAATCTGGCCCTTAAAACACAAGAAATATATCATAGATTGAATAATAAACATACGGATGCAACAAACATGTTAGAAGACAATGCAACTAATCCATCTTGCTGAAGAGCTTTAACATCAGTAGCTTGCCGCAACTTCAAAGAGTCATCATCAAATGTACTTGTTATCTTTTTTTGCTTTGAAACTGCATCTTGAGCAGCTTTAAGAGCCCCTTTCTCAGTTCAACATCTTTAGGATCCTCTTCTTCATCAAGCTTTGCTTCTGAAGACAAAAATGTTTCCTGATCATTTGGTGCTTGGACTCCAGCAGCCATGGCCTCAATCGGTGGTTAAGCTGATTTGTTTTGCATGAAGTCACTATACAATTTAGTTTGTGAAAGCAGAAAATTAAGCAGTTGCTGTTGCCTCTTAGCTTCACGTAGTTCCTGCTGATGCTTTAGAGCTTTTGGAGTTTCTTTTTCTTGACTTTAGCCTGCATGTAAGAAAGTAAAAAAACTAGAGAGTTTGTGGAATGATTGCTGTATATTGTATATTTTTGTACAAGGTTGAGCGTACATTTATAAGCTTGAATTCTATGCTAAGTAAGGTAAATAGATAATTACTAATTACATAAGGAGATAACACACAGAGAATATACAGAAACTATTTTAGGCGATATATCTGGTAGATTGAGCAATCCTTAACATTCCCCCTCAAGTTAGAGATTTGTATAGGTCAAATACTTCAAGTTTGGAAAGAAGATGCCAATGCAACCTGCTGTTTAGCGCTTTAGTTAACAAATCTGTTGTTGCTCCTTGGTGGATATGTGGCGTGTCACAATGATGCCTTGCTGGAGCTTTTCTCTTACATAATGGCATTCAACCTCAATGTGTTTGGTGCACTCATGAAAAATCAGATTTGCCGTTATTTTCTCTATAGCTTCATTGTCACAGTAAAGTAAAGCAGGTTGTCTCATATGAAAAACAAAATTTTTGAGAAGTCCCATGATCCACACTATTTCGCTAGTTGTAACTTGCATAGCTTGATATTCTGCCTCGACTGATGATAGTGAAACAGTGGGCTGCTTTTTCGAATGCTAAGATATTAAAGAATTTCCAAGCATGATGCAGAATCCGGTGGTGAATCTCCTTGTCATTGGGCATGTGTTATAATCTGAATCACAGAAAGCCCATAGTTCGAACTTTAAGGATGATGGGAATATATGACCAAGGCTTGGGTAACTCTTCAGATACTTGATCACTTTTAAAGCGGCTTCCATATGGGAGTGCTTGGGATTGTGCATGAACTTACTAAGAAGTTGAACTAGGATGTGATATCAGGCCTGGTGAGATTCAAGTAGATGAATTTGCCAACTAATCTTTGATATACTGAAGGATCTTCGAGAGGCGGATCATTGATTTTCTCATTTGAACCATTGTCATATTCAACGCTTGTGAATTTCTTGTTCTGTTCTATAGGGATAACTAAAGGCTTAGAACCTGCCAATCCAACCTTATATATCAGCTCCAATGTGTACTTGTGCTGACTTAGTGAAATACCATTGGGAGATTGAGCAATCTCAAGGCCAAAGAAGAATTTCAACTGGCCGAGATCTTTTATGAAGAACGTGGCATTGAGGTATTGTTTGAGGTTAGTGATGCTAGCTTGACTATTGCCTGTAATCAATATGTCGTCAACATAGATAAGTAATGTAACAAAGAGGTATCCTGTGTTTTGGTGAACCATGAATATTCATGGCGAGACTGATGAAAACCATGCTGGAGGAGGGCATTAGTGAATTTGGCATTCCATTGATGGGATACTTGCCTCAACCCATATAAGAATTTCCGCAGTCCACATACTAAACGCTCCTCTTTAGTACAAAATCCAGGGGGTAGCTTTATATATACCTCATCGGAAAGATGAACATGGAGAAAAGCATTTTGAACATCCATCTGGAAAAGAGGCCAATCATGGACAGCAGCAATGGTGAGGAGAATGTGAATAGTGACATGCTTAGCAGGAGGAGAAAAGGTGTCCTGATAATCAATGCCTTCTCTCTAATTAAAACCTTTAGCCATGACACAAGCTTTGTACTGCTCAAAAGAACCATTAGCATGAGACTTCGCCTTGTAAACCCATTTGCACCCAATTGGACAACGACCAGGAGGCAATAGAACCACATCCTAAGTATGATTTGGTTGAAGAGCATGAAGTTCAGTTTCCATGGCAAAAACCCAATCGGGATTGGTGACAGCGTTCTGAAAGGTGGTAAGTTCTTGGATGGCTGATATGGAAGCAATGAAGTTCTGGTATGGGGGGTGGTAGTTGGCCATGGATAGGTAATCAGAGATGGGATAAAGTGAGACACAAGAGGCCGAGGCTAAGGTAGGACAAATATAATCAATACTCCAGATAGGAGGTCGAGAGACTCGGCCAGATCGGAGTAGGGATGTGTCTATAATCGGATTTTGTGTGACTGAGGGAAGTGCAGGTACTGAAGTGGTAGAGGATGGAGGTTGAATATCTGGAGATGGAATAGGAGGATCAGCCGAGAATGTAGGGGTGGGTGACTCATCTTGAGAGGTCGGAGTGTCCACAGAAAGAGAGGCCAAAATGGAAGTCTCGTTGAACCATACAGCTGAATGGGTCGAAGTGGGCGGAGCTACGGGTCATAGCACCGAAGAAAAAGAAAAACATTTTCTTAAAAAATTACATCGTGACTAACAAAGAATTTTCCAGAAGTGATGTCATACAAGTGGTTACCCTTCTGAGAATGAGAGTAACCCATAAAAATATACGGAGTAGCACGTTGACTAAATTTGTCACGTGCACCCAAGGTAATGGCATAACAACGACAGCCAAAAATACAAAGGTGTTCAAGGATGAGTGGCTTGCCAAATAATAGTTCAAATGGACTGAGGCCATGAATAGATGAGGAAGGCAACCGGTTAATAATGTATGTTGCAGTAAGAATGCATTCACCCAAAAATCGGGGTGAAACGTGGGCCTGAAACTTTAAAGCCTGTGCAACGTCTAATAAATGACGGTGTTTGCGTTCAACAACTCCATTTTGTTAAGGAGTATGAACGCACGAGCTCTCATGAATAATACCTTGATTAGCAAGGAATGAGCGACACTCCTTATAAGAGAATTCGGTCCCATTGTTGGATTAGATGCGTCGGACAAGTGAGCCAAATTGAGTGAACACCATAGAGAGAAAGTGTTGAATTTTAGAAAAAAAAACTTGAGATTTGGATTGTAAAAGAAATGTCCAGGTAACACGAGAAAAGTTATCGATAATGGTAAGGAAATATCGTGTACCATCATGAGTGGGAGTCCGATGGGGATCCCAGATGTTCATATGGACTAATTCAAAAGTTGATGTGGTAGCAGTGGTTCATGTGGGAAAAGCACAGTGAGTTTGTTTGGCCAAAGGACAAATGGGATAAGAAAAAGAGGGAGGACACAAAATTGATTAGCCATGCGCATGATAAGTCTTTAAGAAAGAATGACCAAGACAGCAATGCCAAATATCATAATTAATATTATTGATAAAAATGGAATTACAAATGGAAAAAATTTGAGGAATGCAAGCAGTATTCTTTATGGAATTTGAATAACTCTAAAAAGCACAATAAAATAATGTGGGAATGGATGAACATAAAAAGTACAACCCCCGATCAGCCCTGCCTAGCCCGATCAAAGCCCTAGTAGTACGGTTCTGAAAAACACAAAGATTGTCAAAAAATATGACCACACAATTATTATCATGAGTGAGTTTGTGAATGGATAACAAATTGTATTTAAAATGAGGTGCATAAAGGACTTGTGTGAGGTGTAGTGTAGGGTAGGGTCGATAATGTCCAATATGGGTCACAGGACTAGTAGAGTGATCAGGCAAAGTGATGGAGATAGGGGCGGTATAGGGAAAAAATAAATCTAAAAGAGGCAAATTGCATGTGATGTGGTCATTGGCACCTAAGTCAATAATCCAAATAGATGAAAAAGGTTTAGAAGGTGTAGTGTTACCTGAGAAGTTGATCGTGGAATCAGAAGGTCCCATCTGATTCAGGAGAGTGACAGGTTTTTGTTGTTGATCTGCGGTGAGATGAATCCCAGAGGAGCCGCCATAAATATTGCCAGGGTTAAGGGTCGTAAAGCCCAAGATACCTACATTAGAACATGAAAATGGATTAATAAAAGAATGAGGGCCACTATAGTTGAGGGCTCTATTCAAAAGGAGTAGGAAGATGCTCAAATCCAAGAGGAGGAGGAGGCTGCCCATGAGTTGCAGCATTATGGGCTAGAGGCCTAGAACCAGTGTTCTTTTTCCGTGGGCCGCTTCGCTGTTTGGGCTTCCAGTTGGGGAGGATAGCCCACAAGAAGAAAGCAGGTCTCGTGGACATGGCTTGGTTTCTTACAATGAGTATAAAATGGGCGCAGCCCAGTAAAGAAGCCTGAAGAAGGCTGAGGTCCAAGAAGCCCATTAGGCACGCCTGTTCTAGAAGGCCCAGTTGGAGAGAGCTGAGGTCCAAAAGCGGGGAGGCCTACTTGCTGCCAAGAGCTGAGCTCTGTTTTCATGGCCCTTGGTTCAGAAGAATCAATCGGGACCCATTGAGCAGCAAAGGCAATGCCATCGCCAGTAGGATGCTGGCTATCAAGTGAGGAGCGCTGGTGGAGATCTTGCTTGGTGAGCTCATGCAGCTTCTCGAGGGAGAGGAAATTGTCACGGGCAAGAACGTGGGTTTGCGAAGTGCGAAATTCCTCCAAAAGAGCAAGCAAGAAGTCATCACGCGATCTTCATTTTCATGTGATCAGAGGCGATCATTCACCTGACAATCGCAATGGCCACAGGTGCACCGGATGGGGGGCTATTGGACATCTAAATTGGTCCAGAGATCCTTGAGGCAAATGTAAAAAGCAGTGAGTTGTGAGCCCGAGGCACCAGCGGTGAGTTTCATGTTATTGATAGCTTTTGTGAGCAAAAAATTTGAGAGCCGCTGACTCGATTGAAGCTATCCTTCAGGGTGTTCTAGATGGATGCTACTGTGAGAAGCCAAGAAACCATCGATTCAAGAGATGAGTCAACAGAATGAGTGATCCAAGTCTTTGAGGCAGCATGGCACTGATCACATTTCTTAGCGTCAGTGCCATTGCCAGAGGGTCGCTCGAGGTTACTGGTGAGAAAACTCAATTTATTTTTGGCTAAAAACATTGTCCGCACTTGGTCGTTCTAAACTTGCCAATTTACTTGGCTAGTTAGTTTCCTGGAGACGATACTACCTGTCTGAAGATCAGTAGTGGAAAGCTGATAGGGGTGACGTGGCGTAGACGGAGTGGTAGTTGTGGTGCCGGAGACAAGGGCGGTTGATTCAGCCATTGCAGTTGATGGCCGAGGGCACTTTGGCAGTGGGGGTAATTTGGGTAAATGTGCAATTGATGGCTAAGGTTAGGGTTGTGTGATGATGAGGGTAAAACGGGAATTTCACCAAACAAAAAAATAAAAAATAAAAACAGCAGCACACTCGTGAATGATGGTTTTAAAAATTTGAGGCAGAAGCAGTGTCAGATCGCTTGCTCTGATACCATGTAAGAAAAGTAGAAAAACCAGAGAGTTTGTGGAATGATTGTTGTATATTGTATATTTCTGTATAAGGTTGAGCGTACATTTATAAGTTTGAATTCTATACTAAGTAAGGTAAATAGATAATTACTAATTACATAGGAACATAACACACAGAGAATATACATGAACTATTCTAGGTGATATATCTGGTAGATTGAGCAATCCTTAACACTGCAGTAAGAGAATTTGGGTTGAAAAAAACAAACCTTCTATCAAAAATATTATTCAGTCCTTGGAAATCCCAAAAATAAGAAACTATACAAATAAAATATTAACTGAACAACCTAAATTTTTTCAGTCCTGGTTCTTCTTAAGAAGCTGTTGGATGCATATGCATACTCGTATAACATTCTAGATAATCTTCTGAACACAAACTAAGAAACCATCTCATGTTTAAAGATGAGTCGAAGACAACTAGCTAGCAAGCATTGTGAAGAGGTATAAACATAAGACTTTCCGTCAATCACAAACGTTAAAGTTCCTTGAGAAAAAACCAAGTCAATAAAGAAATTCCCATGTTTTCTCTTGCACTCTATCTCCTCCATTAGCAAAAATGATTTATTCTTCCCCATTCCCTAGTTCGCATTCAAATGAAAATAAACCTGCTTAAAACAAATTGAGCTACGAGTTCCAAAAGAAAAAGAAAGCTACCATCTCCTTATCTATTTTCTTCCAAAATACAAGCATGTCTCTAGAAAACACGAGATCTGGTCAGATAATAGTTGAAAAAAATTAAAAGCAAATGTAATTAAGAACAAATTTCTAAAACTTGGGAGTCCCTTCCTCACGGTCACCGGGATCGGCATGTTGACCGGTAGAGACAACCAACCTGCAAGACGCGAAGGAAAATGGAAGAAAATGACCAAGAATTTGATATGGATCGCAAAATGGGAGAAGAACACGGTTCCAAAAGTAAGATTTGTGGGCAAAAACCTCAAAAAATCTTGGTCAATGGTAGGAATGGAACAAGAGTCGAAGGATGGAGAAGACGTAGGCTTAGGATGTGTGCAAAAGCGGCAGAGCTTGGAAAGGAAAGCTTAGGGTTTACAGTCAAGTTTATCGCTAACATGAAGAACACGTAAGGTACATGTAATTACTTCAGCAAACGTGACAAAGGACAGGTGCGCATGACATGGACATATCTTGTCCACGTGTCCTCACCCGATAGTTCTTGTTCACACATTAATAAAATATGTTAATGAAGTGACTGTTTTGTTATTACCAGATTATTAATAAAAATGAGTACAATGGTATACTATATATGATTTAGTTGGATGTATCCCGTTATTACGGAACTAATTACCAAAAGCATTCCCTCGTCTAATTTCAATTTTCTTCTGCACAAAACTTACAATTATCATTTCCCCAAGTCTTAATTCACGCTTTTGCGCTGCTGAAAATTGACCTGCCCCCACATAAAAGTTATCTATTCCTCCCTCAACTTTTGTTAACTTCAGTTCGTCACAACAGATATAATAAGAATTCAAGTTTAGTCTGAAGCATTGGTTCAATATGGAACTAATCTGCATCGAACTGTCGCCAATATTAAGCTATATAGAAGTGTTTTATTTCCTTGTAGTGATATGATTATTAACGTATAATGAAATTTAAACTTAAATAATATGTTACAAGCTCTTGTTGCTATATTTTTATTTTTGTAAAGTTTTAAGGCCCTGTTTGCTTGACAATGAATCTTGACTTGGAAAGTAATATGTTTTCTTATTTTTAAATTTTAGTGTTTGGTTGGTTTGAAAAAGTAATTTGATTACTTTCATTTATTTATTTTAGTTTTAAAGTTTTTTTGGAAAGTAATCAGATTTTTGAAAATAAGGAAAATAAGTACAACATTCTAATATTTTAATTTTTTTTACCAAAAATTGTTATTCTGATTACTTTTTTAGGAATTTTAGTTTAAATAAATATATTTTTGACTTTCAATTTTATTTCATCTATTGTTTCTCTTTTAACTCTCATTTATATTTTATTTTTTAAGTATTAGTTATGTGATATTCTATTTTTATTATCATTAGTTTAATTTTTTTTTAAGAAAATTTACTTCAAAACTTTTTTCTATTCAAATTCAAAATTTACTAAAATTAAAACTATGCAAATTTTCTATGTTTTCTCATTAAATTTTTTGAATTGTGGTTTGATTTCATCCTAAATGAGGACTTTTTTTTTTTTTGGTGCTTCAATTGCTATTAAATTATTAATATCATCATTATTATTCTTTGTTTATGAAAATATAAATGCCATTATTTTATTTTAAGAAATGGAAATATTTCTTTAAAACTAATAAATACTATCTCCATGTGAATTTTTTTTTTTGTTTGGAGAGAGAAAATTATTTGATTAGTCATGATATGAACAAGGTGGAAAAAACAGAACAAGCCACTTTTTGCAGCACATACATGTAGGCCACTAATTGTGACATTACAATGGAGATTGCAAAAAGTAAAGATACATGTGAGATTCTTTAGTGATAAAGCATAGTTGTTAAAATCGCGATCCGGATCGTAGAATCGCACGATTCTACGATCCCACCTAACAAAATCGATCCTGGATCGCACAAAATCGTTCAGCAAGTAGAATCGCTAGTAGAATCGGTAGAATCGGTCAGAATCGGTCAGAATCGTATAGAATCGTGCAGAATCGTTAGTAGAATCGTTGGTAGAATCGTTTTTTTATTTTATTTTTTTTTCTGATTTTTTTTTCTGAACTGACCTTTTTTTATTTTTTTAGTTAGTGCTATTATTATTTTGGGTAGAATATGGTTAAATGGTTGAATGATTGAATGATATATGTCGTCGTTAAACAGAATTTGGATAAAATTCATAACGTATATACATTGAATATTATATAATGTTGATTTTTTACAATTTAGCACAAGTACACAATTTATTTTTGTAAAAAAATTAGTGTAGGTGATAAAATATGAATAATTAGAATTATTTTGGTCATTTTTTGTAGAATCTTACGATTCTACGATCCGATTCTACCGATCCGATTCTGCTACCCCAAATCGATTCTGCGTAAAATCCCGATTTTACGAACTATGTGATAAAGTATGAGGCTATGAGCTCTCACCTCACAAGACACCCTGCCAAGATTTAGACAGTGGCCCAGCCCCTCATGTTCCTCCAATTCCCAAGACTATGCCCAAGAAATCCAACATTAATAAAGCCAATAAGAAGGAACAAAGATAACACGTGAAGGTGAGGGTCCAAGCCAGGAATACTGCCCCAAATCCATTGCAAGTAATCCAATATATAAAAAGGTAGAGTAAATCATAAACCAAACAGACAACCATGAAACTGACATACGTAAAACAGAGCCCCAAAGTCAAGATTTATAATATAAGCAAATGCACAAAGCAGATTGCCTTCATTGTATAACAACTAATTTGGAAAGTGAAACACAGAAAAAGACATCTATGGAAACAAATCTGAAACTTCATCAAAAGCCAAGAGACCAAAATCTCTATAATCAACAGATTAATAAATCCAAAATGGTCACATATTTGTCAATAAGTTTTTTAGTCCCTTACTTTTAAAAAAGGAAAAAATAATTCATCACATTTTATAAATGTATTCTTTTAGTTCTCCGTCACTATTTTGTCTATTTTTCTGTCAAATGAGCTCTCGTGCATTTGTGAAAAATAGACAGAATAATGATAGAGGACCAAAAGAGTGTATTTTTGAAATATAAGGGACTATTTTTTTCTGTTTTAAAAGTGAGGGACTAAAAAATTCATTAACCACTATGTGAGAGATCATTTTGGTGGTTATTTCAATAAAGTAAAACAAAAAGTTCTAAAACATTATAACTTACAAATGTCAAATATAGTTTGAATTAAGATAACAAATCATAGTCATCATTAATTTTTAAAACCCTACAATGCATCACATTCATCGAAATCATTTTCTATACTTCCTTGATTGTAATTTTATTTAATTAATTTATAAAAGTAACATGAAGCTTTCTTTACTTCATTATTATTTCTTTTGCATAATAAAATTTAAAATACATAGGGTACTCTCTCTCTCTCTCTCTCTCTCTATATATATATATATATATATTTATCAAATTAACACTAATTTATAAATATAAGTATTAAACAGTAAATTAGTGGTACTAATAATATGTTATAATGAAAAAGATGAAAGTCAATATATAATAATTCATAATTAATACAGAAATAATAATAAAATAATAGTAAATAGTAACTAATACTAAAATATGATTATTAAAATTTAATTAATATAATCTTAATATAAACATAATGTACTAATAATTAAGAAATTTTAATAATAAATTAAAATTCTAACTAACATTAATAACATAATATATATAATTGTATAAGTAATATATTTACTAATATACACAAATGATATATTGATTAAAATTTAAATATAATATATATTAATATATTTAAAAATTAATACATGTAAACAAGGTGGGTAGTGGGGTGGGAAAGCCTCGCATCGCCACCGGCTTCACTCACCTGTGTGGCGGATATCCTTGCCATCCCTATCATCTCCTTTAATGCGCTTAGAAAATTAACCTTTGCATCATCTCAAGCTAATTTGTAAACATTTTAGATTAATGCGCCTCTAAAACTAGTAATCCCTATTTAATTAAAAAGACACAAGTTGATGATTAAAAAAATAAAAAATAAATTAAGGAAGGCATTGCACAACTCTTGATCTTGTGTTTTTTTAGGTTAATTTGTAATCCAAGGTTTTCCCGGCAATGTTTTTATGCCATGCATGCCATATCGCACCTTATAACTGGTCTTGTGAAGACCCTGCATGCTTGTCCTGTCTTTAGAGTTCTCAACAATTGAGTTCATATATATTGCTGGTAAATTTTTTTCGTAGAAACACTGTAAAAGTTATAAAATTTATTTGTCACGGGAAAACAGGGTTCAATCAATTGAATACAATAATAATAACAAATGAAAATATCTCAATTTTTTTGCAACAACACATTCGAGCTTCTATATAATAGGTTTTACTAACCAAGTGAATATAAATCAAATAGAAACAAGAACAAGACTTAAAAAAACAAGAAATTCTCCAAACTGTGAACTAGAAAATAACAAAATAAAATCATATGAAAAAGCATTAAAAATAATAATGCGTAGAAATAAAGGAACAGACGTGAAAACAACACCACCATCAATGGCTGAAATGATAGCCACAATTAATGTTGTGAACTCTTTTTCAATTACTATAAATGGTAACCACACCATTATACAACGGCGTGGTTACCATTGAATGATGCTGGGAGCCGAATGATGAGTTATACGGTCATCAGTCTATTAACATCGTCAAGGGGTCTGGGCTGGGCTTATTGGTCATCCAGTTCCCACTTCCCGCCCGCTTCCCACATCGATCAAGGAAGCTTTGGTAGGATTGTCCGTCGTATACATAGAACCCGCGCGACCAGCCAGTTAATCACGCAGCCACGCAGTGAGCACAGAGCGAACTATTCTTTCGCCTTTTACTAAAGAATACCGTGTGCTCGCTGCAATCGGTGGCATACGCTTATTTTTGGTGGGGTTCTGCCCATTTTGGCGGACCTCTGCATATCAAATCATGAAAATATTATTATTGGGTTACCTTGCAATGCATTTTTGAGGTCTGCTAATTTCATTATTCACGGGTAGACTAGCTAATTGAATTGATGTTTACTCTCAATTCTTCTTGGAGACAAATCCGTTAATTGAAAACAACTTCAATGGTAACTTAGTGGTCAAAATTATCAACTCCAAATCACTTACAGCCGCACATTGTTTTGAAAAACAACGATCAACGTTCTTTGGCGTTGGGATCACGACGATTCTTGCAGATAATGCTGCCTAATATATCAAAAGCATAGCAACAGTATACGTGAGTCAGCCATCTTCATTTCTAAAATAGAGCCAACAACATGTTTCGTCTATACAACTCAGTACGCCCATTCTGGTCTTGCATTATTTAGTTGGTGAGTTGTAAACTCCCGTAAAATATTTGCCATTATTTAGAAAAGATATTTTAGACATTAGCTATATCAGTACCATGTAGGATGGTACAATTACAGTCATTTAAAGGGGATAATTTATAGCAAGCTTTTGAATTTTTCGATCACAACTTCTTTATTCATGCAATTTGTGCTTTAAGAAGTGAATTAAGCTATATACCTACTGCCTAATGTAGCTTTGGAAAACCTTATCATTTACTCCAAGGATGTTGGACAACCGTTTTTTTTGCAATACTAAATTGTCAACTCAATGCTACCTTCTGTTACTAGGTCGGAGAAAGATTGAAGAAGTAACTTTGTAAATCATTTTTAAGCAAAGGTATCTTATTTGTAACTTTAAAGGGAAGGAACGCTTTGGATAAGCCTCATCCATGTATGGGAGATGAATAATTTTCCCTTCTCCAAGATATGATAATCGGAAAAAAGAAAAGAGATAACTGACAAAATGGTTCTTCACAAATTGGTAAATAATTTTTTTTATTCATCACATTTAAAACAATGAAAAAATGTCCCTCACATATCATTAGTGTACCTTTTTTAGTCCTCTGTCACAATTCCACCTCATTTTTCATCAAAATGGCACTCGTGCGCTACACGTGCAATTTTAACTAAGGACAAAATAGGAAAGAAAATAAAGTCACTCTACCCTCAACCATCCTCCCTGTTGAGAGCGCCATTTTGACTTTATATATATTTTCTCCTATTTTGCTCTTAGTTAAAATTGCACGTGCAGCGCACGAGCCCTATTTTGATGGAAAATGGAATGGAATTGTGACAGAGGACTAAAAAAAAAATACCCTAATGAAATGTGAGGGACCTTTTTTTATCGTTTTAAATGTGAGGGATAAAAAATTGTATTCGCTAATTTGTGATGTATCATTTTGTCGGTTAACTCAAAAGAAAATGGATTTGGTTTCTCCATCTTCGAACTGGATTTAGTGCCAACAATTTTTTTTTGATTTTTGAATATAAGCTTTAATGTATATCCGTCCTAATGGCCAGATAGCAGTCATAACTAGAGCACAAGCCAAATAAGGTAGCTTGCAAATTTTAAAAGTGAATGAGAATGATTCCGATGATGAAGATGGAGTGATAAAATCACTTTCACTTTTGTTCAATGGCAACAGTTTGGATAAGATGGAGGGATGATTTGTGTCACCACATTATTGTCATTCAAATACTTTGTGAGGAGCCGCAACGTGTGATGATGGCGTTTCCTGATGTTGTTATAGGGCAATAAGCTAAAGCTATGATAGGACAAAGCAAAATTATCAGATTTGAGAAAAATTTAAAATACTAGTTCGAGCTCGAGCCCTTATACATTGGGTCATGATGAGCTTGAACATATTGATACTCAGGTTCAACTCGAGTTGTTTGCAACCATAATTATAATACATATAAGCAGGTATTTTACTTATATACACTTTCCTTCATTTTGTGTAAACATTTATAAAGAAAATATATCTTTCTAATATCCAATGACATGCTTTATAATCTCGTTAAGCAAATTTCAATGTTTTGTGCAGGATCTCTAGAAGAAATCATATCTTTTTCAAAAACTGGTACACAATATTTAGTTGTAGTTACTTTTAATACCAATGATTATTCCTCTTAGCAATTTGCAACTAATATAATTCAAAAGATTGATGAAAAACATTTAAGATATATCTTGAACTTTTTATTTATTTTCATTCTTTTTTGTTAGTAAATCATCTAATTTTAGAAATATTAAAATATACTAAAGAAAAAGTTAGCTTGAGCTTGAGCCCTTGGATACATTGGGTCGAGATGAGTTTGAACACAGTGATACTCAATTTCAACTCGACTCATTTGTACCCCTAATTAAATATATAAAAGCAGATATCTTATATTTATCCAATATTCTATTTTGTGTTCAACGGCTATAAAGAAAATAACAACTCTTAATTATTCAAAAAAAATATTGATTAAGAACAAATCTTTTAATTAATTTGAAAATTTTACCAAATAATTATTTGGAGCAAAATGCTTACCTCTGTCCAAATTTGTTTATTCAGTCAATGAAACTAACTTATCCGATGCACAGGATTGCAAAACGAAAGAAAGACTTAATCACACAATTCATAACTACAATTAAACTTAAAATAATTAAAGAAAGATTTATGATTGCAAAATTTATCATTACATAAGAGGACCAAGAAAAAGAAACCACTACTATATTATATTTTTATATTACCTTTCATTGAAGTAGCACGCGATGTACACATGGTTCTTTTTTCTTTTTTTTAAATTGAAGTAGCACATAACGTGCACATGGCTTTTTTAAAAAAAAAAAAGAAAGAAAAGAAGATGTAATCTTGTTAGAGTATGAAAAAAGTCGGTTTTGAAAATGTGAAAGACTAAAATTATGCATTTTTATTTTGACCAACTAAAAAAATATTATTTGCAGATATGTGAGAGATATTTTTTTTTCTTTTTAAGTCTAAGACATAAAAAAGTCGTATATCCTCTAACTCTTCACTCATGAAAGTAAACCCTTATTCATATTTTGGATTATCAGATATCCTGAAGAAGTACGACATGTTCTCAGAATGTATTTTTCTTTTGTTCAACTTGCAAGTAAAATTCTTTTGGTTCAAAATAATTTACAAAAATCATTTTTCTTGATCCTTCACTAGTTCAATAGTAGAAAAAAGGTATGGAATCAAAAGAACCTTATCGCAATATGCTCTCAATGATGGATGAAAAATAATTTTGTGCAAGATCTTACAAGAAATAATTCGATTTTCAAAAGCTAGTACCCAACCAATGATTGTTCAATTAAGCAATTTGCGATTGTTATAATTCAAAAGATTGATGAAAAAAATTTACGGTATGGCTTGGAATTTTTCTTTTACTTACAATCTATTTTGGTTATAGGTGAGTTTTTACTCAAACATTTACAGTGAACTTCTCTAAATTTTTTGAGAATAGATTTTTCATTGGTTGTCATTTTAATCTTTCTACATCGTCAGCAAATCATTTGGTTTTAAAAATATTGAAATATACTCAAGAAGAGTGTAGCTCGAGCCCGAGCCCGAGCCCTGGTGTAATGGGTCAAGCTGAGCTCTAATACAGTGATATTCGGGCTCATCTTGTCTCATTTACTCCCCTAATTACAATTGATAAAATCAAATACGTTATCTTTATTTAATATTTTTCCCTTTGCTACTGTTCAACAGGTGTAAAAATTATCTAATATTTTTCCCTCCCTTAATTATGTTCAATAATTCTAAAAAAAAGTCTTTTCCAATATCCAATGACATTTTTAAACTCTATTAAGCATATCTCAATATTTTTAAAACCGGTTGCAACGTGTTATTGAAATATTGAAATATGCCTACGGAGAAACTAAAATGTCTTACTAGATATTATAAATTAAACCATTTTCCACACGGGTGAACAATGGGGCCCCTTTTAAATAAAAAATATATAAAAATTAAAATTTTAATGTTTTTAAATTATATAGCAATAATTAAAATCAATCCAAAATCGTAGTAAAAAAATTCACATATTCCAACGTAACAACTAACAAATTATAAAGTCCAAATCCAAGCATACTAATAAAGTATAACAAAAAGTTCTAAAACATTATAACATACAAATATCAAATATAGTTTGGATTAAGATAACAAATTATAATCATCATTTTTTCTTAAAATTCTACAACGATCACATTCATCAAAATCATTTTCTATACTCCCTTAGCTGTAATTTTGTTTAATTCAATTATATAAGTAACATGAAACTTCCTTTACTTCATTATTATTTCTTTTGCATAATAAAATTTAAAATAAATAGGATACTCTATATTTATATTTATATATACATCAAATTAACACTAATTTATAAATATAAGTATTAAACAGTAAAACTAGCGGTACTAATAATATGTTATAATGAAAAATATGAGAGTCAATATATAATAATTTATAACTAATAGAGAAATAATAATAAACTAATAGTAAGTAGTAACTAATACTAAAATATGATAATTAAAATTTAATTAATATAATCTTAATATAAACATAATGTACAAATAATTAAGAAACTTTAATAATAAATTAAAATTCTAACTAATATTAATAACATAATATATATAATTATATAAGTAATACATTTACTAATATACACAAATAATATATTTATTAAAATTTAAATATAATATATATTAATATATTTAAAAATTAATAGGGGTAAATGGGGTGGGGGAGCCTCGCATCACCACCGGCTTCACTCGCTTGCAGGTGACAGGTACCCTTGCCATTCCTATCATCTCCTTCAATGCTCTTGGGAAATTAACCTTGGCATAATCTCAAGCTAATTTGTAAACATTTTAGATTAATGCACCTCTAAAACCAGTAATCCCTGTTTAATTAAAAAGACACAAGTTGATGATTAAAAAAACCGAAAATGAAATTAAGGAAGGCATTGCACAACTCTTGATCTTGCGTTTTTTTAGGTTAATTTGTAATCCAAGGTTTTCCCGACAGTATTTTTATGCCATGCATGCCATATCGCTCCTTATATCTGGTCTTGTGATGACCCTGCATGCTTGTCCTACCTTTGGAGTTCTCAATAATTGAGTTCTTCATATATATTACTGGTAAAAATTTTTAGTAGAAACACTGTAAAAGTTATAAAATTTAGGAAGAATTACCAATACCCTTTGTGGTTTAGATTTATTACCAATTTCACCTTATGGTTTGTCAAAACTATTAATATTGCTTCCAAATTTTAAAAAATTTAGGAAGAATTACCAATACCCTTTGTGGTTTAGATTTATTACCAATTTCACCTTATGGTTTGTCAAAACTATTAATATTGCTTCCAAATTTTAAAATTTTATAACATATAAGTCCATTTTAATGGATTCCATTATTACTATAGAAAAGTTTAAAAATTTTGGATGAAATTACCATCTTACTTCAGTCTTTGCATCTGGCTTGTATTTTGTTTAAGAGGAAATTTGGCAAGATATTAAAACGAAGTTTTACAAGATATTAAGACTAAATATTGCAAGATATCATGACTAAATTTTTTAAATTTTATTTGTTGTCTTGTGCTACCTATGCATCTGCTTTGTATTTTTTTTTAGGATGGAATTTTGCAAGATATTAGCATTTAATTTTTTTTTTGTATTTTTTTGTTGCCTTGTATTGTCATTGTATTTGCCTTGTTTTTTTTGTCATTTTGCTCATTAAATCTGTTAAATATAATGGTTAGGGAGTGTTGGTAGTTTGACAAACCACAGGAGGTATTGGTAATTTTCCTTAAAATTTATGTGTCACAGGAAAATAAGGTTCAATCAATTGAATATAATACTAATAACAAATGAAAATATCTCAATTTTTTTGCAACAACACATTCGAGCTTCTATATAATAGGTTTTTCTGACAACCAAAGTGAATATAAATCAAATAGAAACAAGAACAAGACTTTAAAAAACAAGAAATTCTCCAAACTGTGAACTAGAAAATAACAAAATAAAATCATATGAAAAAGCATTAAAAATAATAATGCGTAGAAATAAAGGAACAGACGTGAAAACAACACCACCACCATCAATGGTTGAAATGATAGCCACAATTAATGTTGTGAACTCTTTGTCAATTACTATAAATGGTAACCATACCATTATACAACGGTGTGGTTACCATTGAATGATGCTGAGAGCCGAATGATGTTGTGCGATAGAGTTATACGGTCATCAGTCTATTAATATCGTCAAGGGGGTCTGGGTTGGGCTTATTGGTCGTCCAGTTCCCACTTCCCGCCTGCTTCCCACATCGATCAAGGGAGCTTTGGTAGGATTGTCCGTCGTATACATAGTGGCCGCGCGACCAGCCAGTTTAATCACGCAGCCACGCAGTGAGCACAGAGCGAACTATTCTTTCGCCTTTTACTAAAGAATACCGTGTGCTCGCTACAATCGGTGGCATACGCTTATTTTTGGTGGGGTTCTGCCCATTTTGGCGGACCTCTGCAAATCAAATCATGAAAATTTTATTATTGAGTTATCTTGCAATGCATTTTTGAGGTCTGCTAATATCATTATTCACGGGTAGACAGTTGGGCTTTGGGATCGTGACAACTCTTGCAGATAATGCTGCCTAATATATCAAAAGCATAGCAACAGTATACGTGAGTCAGTCATCTTCATTTCTAAAATAGAGCCAACAACGTGTTTCATCTACACAACTCAGTACGCCCATTCTGGTCTTGCATTATTTAGTTGGTGAGTTGTAAACTCCCTTAAAATATTTGCCATTATTTAAAAAAGATATTTTATACATTAGCTGTATAAGTACTATGTAGGATGGTACAATTACAGTCATTTAGAGGGGATAATTTATAATTTAAAAAGGAAATCTTTCAACATATTAGGAGTTAAAAAATAAAAAGTTATTTTTACTTTATGTGATTAAATGATTGTACAAGAAATAAGAATGTAGTTATTGCATAGAAGATTTTTTTTTTTTCATATTAACAGAATATTTTATACATTCTCTGTGTGACATGGTATAGTTTAGTTTAGTAGAGTCATCTCATAAGGGTCACAAGAAGAAGAAGTTGATCTCTTCATTTCGTGCGAGACAAATATTGATAACAAAAAGATAATTAGATGAATGCAAGAAGTATTTCCAATTAAAAAGGCAGTTTGATGCATAAAAATGTCTTACATATGTAAAGTGTGAAAAAAGGTTGGCCATTATTTTTATAAGAGATTATTTATACAATTCCTTAGCCATTATTTTTATAAGAGATTGTTTGTGCAATTTCAATTCATGATTTCATAATTTATTAACAACAATTATTTACCACTGCGCCAATGCTCCATTTCGAAGTATTTCTAATTAAAAACTTTAAAAATATATATATCAAAGAGAGAGTGTTCTTTGACTAATTATATTTAACTGTTTCAAAAAAATTTCGAGATCATACAAAGCATGCCTCAATGAGATCAGTATTATTTCATGCAATCTTCATTTCTATAACAATTTTAATATTGTTTTAGGGCTTATTCTTGTTATAATTTCACTACGTCTATTTTCTTAAGTTGTAATTCTAAAACAAATAAAAAGAAACGAACCGGGGATTAGAAAAGTGAAAAATGAATGCTAGATTCAAGAAGGAATATATATTTAATTTGTCGATATGCATTGAGATGCTAAAATCTATCTTCAACTATAATTGCATGTATGAACAGTATTTTAAAACATGTTTTGGAATTTAAAAATAAATTTTTACATTTTTTGATATAATGGTTGAATATATTGAAAAGCATATTTAAAACAAAAATAAATTTCAAAACACAAACAAAACAAGCCCACATTACTCTCTGTAAGAAGATTATGCACCTCGCTTCCAGTATCTCCCACGTGTCCACTATTGGATGCATCTCCATTTTCTTTTCTCTCAACGATGGGTTGACTATGAATTTCCTTCACTACCTCCAATTCTCCCTGAAAGCACTGGTAGATAATGCTGCTACTTTTCTTTGAAGTCCTGAGATCTGTGTGCAATGTATTAAGAAGCCATGACATAAATTCAACTGGGTCAGACTGCACACCAACTCGAAATCGTTTCTTACTAACTTTCATAACCGCTTGCAAGAACTCATGAGGACTAACCTGTCCCTTAAAGTTCCTTGCATGCCAAATCTTTCGTGTAAGCTCTCCAAACCGATGAACAAGTGGAGATTTGCTGTGCTGATAGTTTTCAGGGATAGGAAAGAAGTTCCTCAGAGGAGTAACTCGCATTAAGGATTGAATAGTTACATTAACAAAATCAGTTTCCTTGATGTTATTCAGTCCCACCATTCCAGGAAGATAATCCGATCCGTCTAGTGCCCTGGACCACTGCTTATTCTTGTCAAGTTGCTCAACTTGTTCCCTTGAAATTCTTGGGTTAAGAACATGTCGAATATCATCCAATGACAGGTCGATAATTTCATATCCATCAGGGAGGCAATAAACTTTCTCTGTCTGAAGATTAATGTATGGTGTCCTGCTTCAAGACTCTGAGTATATGCATGAGATTTCTGCCCCCTGCCTTGGAAGTACTTCCCACAAATTAAGTGTATAATTTTACATTTTTGTCTTTACTTTTTAATTTGAATTATACATTATTATTATTAACAAGGGTAGTGCAAGAATTTTGATCTACAAGGGAACTCTCTTTTTGGGAATAAAGAAAATTTTTAAAATTCAAATTTTTTTGGAGGGATGGGGGAGTAATTTTACTTTTGGCAATTAGCCACAAAAATTATAACCCAACAAAGTTCACAAGGGATAGAGGATTGAATATTTATATATTTGAAATTTAAATTTTGAGCTCAAATTAAGTCAAAGTAAGCCAATGTATAGTGCATATAAAGCCATTCGAGATTCTCCTCGTTGGGATTCAATGAGTGATGCTCGAAAGAGGATAGTTGAATGTACGCCTTTAAGCTCCTTTATTTTTGTAAAGTATTTGTGAGTAAAAATTATTGTTTTTAGAATTAAGTCTTGAAACCATGACGAACTCATTTGATGATATACATGAGTAAACAGCTCCCGAGACCTCTTTTATTTTGCACCTCCCATAAAGGATGCTGTTTTGAATGGCACGGCTCTTGAAGATCATACACGAGACCGGTTTAACCAGATCGAACAGGTATAGGCAAGAAACTTTTGTATCTGCTCCCTAGTTGGTCCTTTAGATTCGTTGCTTAGTTATAATGGAAGTGAATTTTGTACCTTAACATCATGGTTAACTTTAACTCACTGTTACTATGCAAATTTAACGAAGAGCACTCACATTTATTGGCTTTTGGATGTGAACTACTTTCCTTTCACATTCAACTCTTTCGCAGGAGTTGTCAAAACTATCCCAAAAGTTCGAGGAGAATGTTCAGGACGCCACAAAACAGTTTGAAAAATTAATTACCGACAAGAAAGATGTTGAAGGATTGTCGGCTGCAGCTCTTGGATTGGCAGCCCAAACAGCAGTGTCTAAGGTGAGGTCTAATCTTTTATGTGTCGGTCAATTCAATTCTTTTTGCGCCATTTTTTCATCTCTGTAAGTCTTACAGGGACATGAAAATGCTACCCATTTTTTCATCTGTCTTACAGGGACATGAAAATGCTACCGCTGAAAAAGGGCCGTGGGTGTTTACTTTGGATGCTAGAAGTTTTACATCTGTCGTAAAACATGCTAAGAATCGAGCCTTGAGGGAGGAAGTTTTCCGTGTTCATATGACTCGTGCTTCTAGTGGGGATTTTGATAACACAGCTGCAATTGATCAAATTCTAAAACTTAGGTTAGAAAAGGCTCAGCTTATTGGTTGTATAAATTATGGAGAGGTATGACCTTTGACTATTTACTCTCAAATTCATGTTTATAGGAAGTAGCTTTATGAATATACTTCTTTTTAAGGTTAATATGGAACGCAACATGGCTACAATTGATAAAGCAGTAGACCTCCTCGAAAAGCTTCGAGATGCATCATGGCATGCTGCAGTTCAAGGTATTCAGTGCAATGTGTTGTCCTTTTGATTGCCACAGATTAAATACATTGTAGAATATTGAGTTTCAGTTTGAAATAAATAAAGCTCAAATATCTAGAATGCTTCCCTCAAGCGGATTTTGCTGAAGCCTGCTTACTGATTATGGTCTGTTACTTGGACCATTAACATCTTTTCAGCTGAATGCTGCTTACTGATTACACTCAATTGTTTGCTAAAAGTCAACGTGCTTTGGAAGCTGACGATTTGAACCATTGGGATGTCAGCTTTTGGAGTGGGAGGCTTCGTGAATTGAAATATGGGATAAATCAGGTTCTCTCTGTGTCTATTTTGAATGGCTGAGTTTGCTTCATTTCAAGTCAATTATTCCTTTCGAGGGAGTTTAGGCAAGAAGTCTTGTTGTAGTTTTATATATTTTGTCTTTTGCCGTCGTCATTTTTCTGGGGATACATTACTAAAGAGATTTGAAGAAGCAGTTATATGATAATTTTGGAGGAGGAAAAACGAAATAGTGGAGTTTGAACCCGTAAATTTTAGACGGGGCATTTGTAGCCCCTCTCCTTGTCACTCTCTATATAAATTCCTCTCTTCTCTTATGCATTACTACCCACAAAAAAATCCACTCTAAGCCATATTCTACCTATCTTCCTATACCTTAGCAATTAACAATGAGATTTATTTCTCGCTTTGTCCTGTCATAGCTTTAGCTTATCGCCGGTAACAACATCAGGAAAAGCCATCATCACACATTGCGGCTCCTTGCAAATCAAGTATTTGAATGACAATGTGATGACACAAATCATCCCCCATCTCATCCAAACTGTTGCCATTGAACAAAAGTGAAAGTGATTTTATCACTTCATCTTTATCATCGGAATCATTCTCCTTCAACTCTAAAATTTGCAAGCTAGCTTATTTGGCTTGTGCTCCAGTTATGACTGCTAGCTGGCCATTAGGATGGATATACATTAAAACTTATGTTCAGAAACCGAAAATTTTGTTGGCACTAAATCCAGTACGAGAAACCGAATCCATTTTCTTTTTTCCGATTATCATATCTTGGAGAAGGGAAAATTATTATCTCCCATACATGGATGAGGCTTATCCAAAATGTTCCTTCCCTTTGAAGTTACAAATAAGATAGATTTACAGAAGTTATTTCTTCAATCTTTCTCTGACCTAATAACAGAAGGTAGCAATGAGTTGACAATTTACTATTGCATTGTCTCGGCTTATGGAGAGAGAGAGAAAAAAAAGTTGTCCAACATCCTTGGAGGAAATGATAAGGTTTTCCAAAGCAACGTTAGGTAGTAGGTTTAGCTTCATTCCCTTATAAGAGCAGAAATTGCTAGAATAAAGAAATTGTGATTTGAAAAATTCAAAAGCTTGCTGTGAAAAGAATGGTTCTATGCCACGGACTGTTCCTTCTCCTTGCAATTTATTACTGCCATCTGTCCCCTACCCAAAGCTTTGCTGTGAACTTGGCTAATGTTCTAGAGAATAGATTGTTCGTTGTATGCCACTTGAATATATCTGCATAGCCAACAGATCATCTAGCCCTCGATTTACTCAAACTTTCTTCTAGACAAGGTGAAGCTTGCCATTGGATATCGGCGATTGATCTTTTCTTTATCAATGCTAAAAATGCAAAAAAGGAGAATGTTGTGTAATGGTATGAGAATGAATGATTTCTGTGTTGAGTTAATGTCTTATGTGAAATGTGGTTTCTTGGTGAAAGGGTTCAAAATTGGCACTTGCTAAGAAACCACATTTCACATCAGACATTAACTCAACACATAAACCATCTATTCTCATACCATTACACCACACTCTCCTTTTTTGCATCTTCACCAGTGATAAAGAAAAGATCAATCGCTGATATCCAATGGCAAGCTTCACCTTGTCTACGAGAGAGTTTGAGTAAATCGAGAGCTGGGTGATTTGTTGGCCATGCAAATATATCCAAGTGGCATACAGTGAACAATCTATTCTTTGGAACATTAGCCAAGTTCACAGCAAAGATTTGGGTAGAGGACAGTTGATGGCAGTAATAAATTGTACAGAGAAGGAATAGTTCGTGGCATAGAACCATTATTATCACTGCAAGCTTTTGAATTTTTCAAATCACACTTCTTTATTCTATCAATTTCTGCTCTTAGAAGGGAATGAAGCTAAACCTACTACCTAACGTTACTTTGGAAAATGCTATCATTTTCTTTCAATTATGTTGGACAACTTTTTTTCTCTCTCTCTATAGTCGAGTTCTTAGCTTGAAAGGTTTTGGATTTGTGGGTTTTAGTTTCATTAACTTGACTCCTGGAGCGCCATTGGTAGCTTGCCTTTTGTAGTCTTTATCAATTGCTTCAACAACGTTTCTTCTATCAGAGTTCTGTATGAAAATCAATATGGCTACTTTTTCAATATTCTCATCTTCCTCGAGCTTACCATTTGTTCTTCTTTTTCTGGCTTTAACACCTGTAGCATTGGCCACATTTCCTCCCTCTCATGTGGCTTTCACCCAACTTGACTTATGGTCTAAAAATGTTCTCAACATTATGCCTAAATCAGTTCTATCAAAACTATCTCCACTATCCAAGCAAGATTCTGATTATTTAGCTTCTTTACTGTCAAAACAACCCTTAACTTCTGATGCGAAATTATGTTCCATGGCTAATTTGGCTTGTGGTGCATTACAAAATAGTCTAATTCCGGGCTAATCATATAATGCGTATCACGAAATCCGCACAGCATATGCCATGGACAAGGCTGATCCCAATTCTTACTTTGGGCTCTCAATCCTCAATAAGGGGAATAAAGTCCAATTACCAAATTTGAATGGTCAGATCCCTCCTCGGGTATTTCTTCTTTCTCAAATTGCCTCCAAAATATCAACTACTAGTTTCGCTGATCTCCAAAAATTGTTCCCAGAATCATTCACTTCATTTGCGACAAAAGATAGCATAGAAACAAGCATTTTGTATTGTAGTTAGCAAAACCTAAAAGGTGAGATCAAAAGCTGTCCCAATTCCCTAGAGGATATGATAGAATTCTCAAAGAAAACTTTGGGTGAAAAACAATTAATTGCATTAACTAACAAAAGCACAGAAAGGTCGGAAAAAGAGCTTGAAATAGAAAACATTAAACATAACCGTGCTGAAAAGGTTGTGTCATGTCATGAAGTTTTCTTTCCCTTTGCCACTTACTTTTGTCATTTGCTCTCCTCCACTCGCTTTTATGCTGTTGATTTTGTTGAACTCACAACCAAAGCTCCTATTAACAGAATCTTAGCAGTATGTCACATGGATGCATCAGAATGGCAACAGGACATGTGGCGTTTAAGATTTTGAAATTTTCTCCAGGACAAGGTGAGGCATGCCACTGGTTCACAAAAGTTGATCTTACTTGGATGAGTAATGGAGAAAAGAAATTCTGAACTATAACTTGATTTTAAAATCGTGTGAAGTGGATTTCAATAGTGATCCATTCACTGGTTTGATGTATGTATTAATGTAATTTCCTTTTATGCTTTTTGTGTTTACGCCCTGGAGCTCTCTGTCAAGATTACTTGAAGTGATCTTTCCTTTGTTTGTTTTAAGATTTGGCTCAAAAGTTTGTGTAAATTTCCCACATGAGACTGTGTCAATATCAGCTATTTTGGATAACTAAACAAACATCATATTGGGTGTAGAATGAGAAAATATTGGAGGGCATGTTAGGAGTTTGCCTCAGGAAGAAAACACACCGATATACTATAACTATTCAACATTGAGAGTTTTTTCTAATTTTGTTATGGAAAAAAAATTGGAAATTTGTGGAGTGGGAATTGGGTTTGTTCCAAATAGAAGTTCCCGATAAGATACCTTTGCTCAAAAATTATTTACAGAAGTTATTTTATCAATCTTTCTCTGAACCAGTAACAGAATTTAGAATTGAGTTGATATTTTACAATTGCAACGCCTCGATTATGGAGGGAGAGAAAAAAAAGGTTGTCCAACATCCTGGGAGGAAATGATAAGGTTTTCTAAAGCTATGTTAGGCAGTAGGTATATAGCTTCATTCACTTCTAAAAGTAAACTTTTTTTTTGGGTAAAAAATATTAGAAGCCACTAAATTTTTAAAATCGTATACTTTTGATCACTCATCTAACAACATTGCACGAATAACCATTCAACTCGTAAATTTGGCAACCCATACCCATTCGCGCAATTTTGTTAGATGAATAGTCAAAAGTATACGATTTCAAGAGTTTAGTGGCCTCCAATGTCATTTACCTTTTTTTTTTTATATACAAATAAAAGTTTTCAAAGTACTTTTTTTTGGCAAATATTAGGCATTATTTTATACTTTAGCTAGTTAAGTGGCTTTAGTCAACATTTAAAAATGAGTGCAGCACATACCAAGTAGTGTTAAAATGACGTCATAATACAACTGGACAACTTGGTAACTAGCTACGACAACGAAATTTTGATACTATAAATGCATGGATCCAAAAAACTTAGAATTGTGGACGTATAACTTTGAAAAAAAATATCAGCAAATTCATTCTTAAGCATGGATTTCTGTTTGAATTAATAGCATCCATTTAGAAGTAAAACTTGCCCTAACTGCATTCTGCTTGACCACTAGGTTTTATGCTTCTCATATTATTAGAAAACTTAGAAAATACTTTCTCACAAGCAGATTTATCACATACATAAGTTTTGAATACCATCTTGTTAGTGTGTTCAAACCAAATAAAGTCACCAAGGTTTAGGTCATGATGGACGATAAAACTATTCCAACCACTTCCACGTAAGGTCAGGAGCCCATGGCAGCTGCATAACTAGCAAGTGGCAATTTTGAACCCCTTTGACCAAGCTAAGAAATCACATTTCACATCAGACGTTAACTCAACACAGAGATGATTCATTCTCATACCATTACACTACATTCTCCTTTTTTGCATCTTCAACAGGGATAAAGAAAAGATCAATCACAGACATCCAATGGCAACCTTCATCCAGCCCAGGAGAATGTTTGAGTAAATTGAGGGTTGGGTGATCTGCTAGCCATGCAGAGGTATCCAAGTGATATATAGCGAACAATCTATTTCTCTGGAACAATGGCCAAGTTCACAGCAAAGATTTGGATAGAGGGCAGCTGATTGTATTATTAAATTGCACAAGGAAGGAACATTTCGTGGCATAGAACAATTCTTTTCATAGCAAGCTTTTGAATTTTTCCAATCACAACTTCTTTATTCGAGCAATTTGTGCTTTTAGAAGTGAATAAAGCTATATACCTACTACCTAACGTAGATTTAGAAAACCTTATCTTGTCCTCCAAGAACGTTGCACAATCTTTTTTGCTATCCCTCCATAGTCGAGGTGTTGCAATTGTAAATTATCAACTCAATGCTATCTTCTGTTACTGGGTCAGAGAAAGATTGAAAAAATAACTTCTGTAAATCATTTTTAAGCAGAGGTATCTTATTGGTAACTTCAAAGGGAATAAATGTTTTGGATAAGCCCCATCCATGTATGTGAGATGAATAATTTTTCCTTCCCCAAGATATGATAATTTGAAAAAAGAAAATGGATCCGGATTCTCCATCTTTGAACTGGATTTAGTGCCAACAATTTTATTTTTTTTTGAGTTTTGAACATAAGTTTTAATGTATATCCGTCCTATTGGCCGGATAGCAGTCATACCTGGAGCACAAGCCAAATAAGCAAGCTTGCAAAATTCAGAGTTGAATGAGAATGATTCTAATGATAAAGATGAAGTGATAAAATCGCTTTCATTTTTGTTCAATGGTGACAGTTTGGATGAGATGGGGGATGATTTGTGTCACCACAGTGTCATTCAAATACTTGATTTGTGAGGATTCGCAATGTGTGATGATGGCATTTCCTGATATTGTTATAAAGCAATAAGCTAAAGCTATGATATTATCCAATTTTAGAAATATTAAAATACTAGTTCAAGCTGGAGCCCTTATACATTGGGTCAAGATGAGCTTGAACATATTGATACTCGGTTCAACTCGAGTTGTTTGCAACCCTAATTATAATCTATAAAAGCAGGTTTGTTACCTGTATACACTTTCCTTTATTTTGTGTTAACAGTTATAAAAAAATATATCTTTCTAATATCCAGTGACATGCTTTACAATCTCGTTAAGCATATTTAAATGTTTTGTGCATTATCTCTAGAAGAAATCATATATTTTTCAAAAGTTGGTACACAATATTTAGTTGTATTAACTTTTAATACCAGTGATTATTTTTCTTAGCAATTTGCAACCAATATAATTCAAAAGATTGATGAAAAAAATTTAAGATATATCTTGAACTTTTTGTTTATTTGCAGTCTATTTTTCTTATTAAATCATCTTATTTTACACTACAAGAAAATACTGAATTTCCGACGGAGCCTTCCGATGGACATTAATCCGTCGGACATTTCCGACGGAAATCCGTCGGGAAAAAAGAACTACAGACCGCAGACAAATTTCCGACGGAAATCCGTCGGAAAAAAATATTTCCGGCGAAAATCCGTCGGAAAATCTTTAAAAAAAAATTTTAAAAACTTTTCCGACGGAATATCCGTCGGAATATTTAACAAAATAAAAAAATTTAAGGAAAATATTCAAAATAAAGTATAAAAAAATTCCGACGGAAAATCCGTCGGAAGTTCTTGCCAAAATTAAAAAAATTTATAAATTTCCGACGGACAAACCGTCGAAATTTGAAGGAAAATAAAAAATATTTAACTTTCTGACAGACTTCCGTCGAAAATATTCAAAATAAAAATTTTAAACAGTTCCGACGGATAATCCGTCGGAAATTCTGTAAAAAAGTAAAAAAAATTACTTTTTCCGACGGATATCCGTCGGAAATGTGACCGTACTTAAAAAAAAAAAACCCTCCTTTTCCCCGTTTCTCCCATTTCCCCCTCCCTCTCTTTTCCCCCTCCCTCTCTTTTTCCCTTCCCGCCGCCCCTCCCCCACATCCCAGATCTCCCTCCCTGTCGGCAGCCCCCATCTCCTCCAATAGTTTGGTTCTCCTGGCCTCTCCATCTCCTCTCAACAGATACTCCTTTTCTGCTAAATTTTGTAACTTTTCTTTATCTCCTCTAACTTTGATTTTGGGGGTTTTGTAGGCTGTTTCATATTTTTAAATGGGTTTTGAATTTATGCTGTTGACATGTCAATTTTGGTATATTTGTTGCCTTTTCTTTCTCGGTTTTGTTAAATGCAGGTGGGACTTTTGTAGATTTAGTGTAATATTGGGAGTTTTAATTGTTGCAGCAAGAAGGTGCGGCTATGGGTAGTTTACTTGGTATTTGGTGGCTCAATACAACCCATTGGATGAGCCTAGTCCATTGGGACTGCGACTGAGGAAAAGTCCGTTGGGTCTGAAGAATAAGATTGAAATTCAGTGGTCTGACATAATGGGTTTGAAGGTCAATTACCCAGATGATTGCTAGGGCAATCTCCGCTACTCTCACTGTACTCTTCGTAATGGGTAATTGAATCATTAGAAACCCTTTTATCTGTGTTTTGTTTGTTTCCCTTTGTTTAATTTTCTCGGAAATTTGAGTTTCAGGGGAGAAGTTATAAGCATGTCCTTATGAAATTTTATGGTTGTTTGATAGTACTTGCTGTAATTCGCAGCTCCAATGGAATTTCTGCTGTTTTTGGTCATTTAGTTTCTTGGGATACATTTGCAGTTTCATTTCTTCTTTAAGTTTTGGTGTTCTATGAAAAAAAAATATAATAATAAAAGATTTAATCTTTGAACTGAGCGACCCTTTAGTATGTTCTGAAATCGGCCGTATTTAAAATTGGTGTTTGGTTTTCAGCATGTTTCTTTGTAAATGTGCCCCTTGATTGTTCTTAGTTGATGATATGATTATAGCAAGATTATTCTGTCTGGCCTTCATGCAATTAATATTGCAAAGAGCTAAATACTAATGCAACTTGTGTTTCATAACTTTTAGTATTTCACTGGTGTGGGTTTGCTTTTGCATTGCTATAAAGTTTTCCTCTTTGGGTAAAATGCACATCCAGTACAGCTAGCTTGCGGCAATGACTTTTGAATTTTTTCTTCGTAATGGTTCGGTTGGTGGCCTTTCTGGCGACAAGAGAAGCGCCTGGAGAAGCATTTGTTCTCTTTTTTTGTTTTTAAATTCTTGTTAAAATGGAATTTTTTTTAAAAAATTTTTTTATTAAATTTCCGACGGATTTCCGTCGGAAATTATTTATTTCTTTTTAAAATTTTATTTAATTTCCGACGGATATCCGTCGGAAAATATTTATTTTTTAAAAAATTTTAAATAATTTTCGACGGAAATCCGTCGGTAATTACTTATTTTTCAAAAAAAATTTAAATACTTTACTATGGTTAATTTCCGACGGAAATCCGTCGGAAAAATATTTTTCCGACGGATGACCGCCGGAAAAGTCTTTTGCGACGAGCATTATTCCGACGGAAAAAATATTTTTTCCGACGGTTTTCCGTCGGAAATCTCAAATTTTCCGACGGAACAGTGGATTTGCCGTCGGAAATTGTCCGTCGGAAAAAATTAATTTTCTTGTAGTGTTAGAAATATTAAAATATACTAAAGAAAAAGTTAGCTCGAGCTCGAGCCCTTATACATTGGGTCGAGATGAGTTTGAACACGTTGATACTCTGGTTCGACTCGACTCGTTTGTACCCCTAATTAAATATATAAAAGTAGGTATCTTATATTTGTCCAATAGTTTCCTATCCCTTATTTTGTGTTCCACAGTTATAAAGAAAATAATTAACAACTCTTGATTATTCAAAAAAATGAAAATATTAATTAAGAACAACTCTTTTAATTAATTTGAAATTTTTACCAAATAATTATTTGGAGCAAAATGCTTACCTCTATCAAAATTTGTTTATTCAGTCAATGAAACTAACTTTTTCAATGCACAGGATTGCAAAACGAAGAAAGACTTAATCAAACAATTCAAAACTACGATAAAATTTAAAATAATTAAAGAAAAATTTATGATTGCACAATTTACCATTACATAAGAGGACCAAGAAAAAGAAATTACTATTATATGATATAATTTTATATTACCATTAATTCAAGTAGCACGTGATGTGCACATGGTTTTTTTTTTTTTTAATTGAAGTTGCACATAGGGTGCACATGGTTTTTTTTTTTTTAAAGAAAAAGAAAAAGATGTCATCTGGTTAGAGTATGAAAAAAGTCAGTTTTGAAAATGTGAAAGACTAAAATTATGCATTTTTATTTTGACCAACTAAAAAATACTATTTACAAATATATGAGATATTTTTTTCTTTTTTACTCTAAGACATACAAAAGTCGTATATCCTCTAACTCTTCACTCTTGAAAGCAAACCCTTCTTCACATTTTGGATTATCAAATCTCGTGAAGAAGTTCAACATGTTCTCACAATTTATTTTTCTTTTGTTCATCTTGGATTTTTATTTTGACCAAGTAAAAAGTATTATTTACAAATATGTGAGAGATATTTTTTTTCTTTTTTACTCTAAGACATACAAAAGTCGTATATCCTCTAAATCTTCACTCGTGAAAGTAAACCCTTCTTCATATTTTGGATTATGAAATCTCCTGAAGAAGTATGACATGTTCTGACAATGTATTTTTCTTTTGTTCATCTTGCAAGTAAAATTTTTTTGGTTCAAAATAATTTACAAAAATCATTTTCTTGATCCTTCGCTAGTTCAATAGCATAAATAACTCATCGGTAATTTCAAAGAGAATACCAAATAATTTCTCTTAAAATTCAAATTAATATTAAGAAAATATTAACAAGAAAAAGGAACATTTTAAGCCCTATCAATTATATTTATCTAATATTTTGCTTTCCCTTATTTTGTGTTCAACAGTTATAAAGAAATTAACAACTCTTAATTATTCAAAAAAAATAATTAAGAACAACTCTTTTAATTAATTTGAAATTTTTACCAAATAATTATTTGGAGCAAAATGCTTACCTCTATCAAAATTTGTTTATTCAGTCAATAAACTAACTTCTCTGATGCACAGGATTGCAAAACGAAAGAAAGACTTAATCACACAATTCATAACTACAATAAAACTTAAAATAATTAAAGAAAAATTTATGATTGCACAATTTACCGTTACATAAGAGGACCAAGAAAAAGAAATTTCTACTATATGATAAATTTTCATATTACCATTAATTGAAGTAGCATGTGATGTGCACGTGGTGCTTTTTTTTTTTTTTTTAATTGAAGTAGCACATAATGTGCACATGGTTTTTTTTTTAAAAAGAAAAGAAGAAAAAGATGTCATCTTGTTAGAGTATGAAAAAGTTAGTTTTGAAAATGTGAAAGACTAAAATTATGTATTTTTATTTTGACCAACCACAAAAATATTATTTGCAAATGTGTGAGAGATATATTATTATTTCACACAACTAAAAAATATTATTTCACATAACGTACACGTGATTTGCACGTGATTCTTCTTTTTAATTGAAGTAGCACATAATGTGCACATGGCTTTTTTTTAAAAAAAGAAAAAGATGTCATCTTGTTAGAGATATTATTTGACTAACTAAAAAAATATTATTTGCAAATATGTGGGAGATATTTTTTTTTCTTTTTTACTTTAAGACATACAAAAGTCGTATATCCTCTAACTCTTCAATCATGAAAGTAAACCCTTCTTCATATTTTGGATTATCAAATCTCCTGAAGAAGAATGACATGTTCTCACAATGTATTTTTCTTTTGTTCAGCTTGCAAGTAAATTTTTTTTGGTTCAAAATCATTTACTTGATCCTTCACTAGTTCAATGGCAGAAAAAAGGTATTGAATCAAAAGAACCTTATCTCAATATGCTTTCAATGATGGATGAAAAATAATTTTGTGCAAGATCTTTAGAAGAAATCATTCAATTTTCGAAAGCTAGTACCCAACCAATGATTGTTCAATTAAGCAATTTGCAATTATTATAATTCAAAAGATTAATGAAAAAAATTTACTGTATATGTCTTGGAATTTTTCTTTTACTTACAATCTATTTTTGTTATAGGTGAGTCTTTTGCTCAAATAGTTATATATGGTGAATTTCTCTAAATTTTTTGAGAATAGGTTTTTTGTTGTTTGTCATTTTAATCTTTCTACATCGTCAGCAAATCAATTGGTTTTAGAAATATTGAAATATACCCAGGGTAGCTCGATCTCTAGCTTGAGCTCGAACCCTTATATATTGGTTCAAGCTGACCTCTAATACAGTGATGTTCGAGCTCAAATTGTTTTATTTACACCGCTAATTACAATTCATAAAATCAAATACGTTACTGTAAAAATAAAAATAAAACCTGAGAGTTTGTAAAATGAATGCTGCTTATTAATTATATTTTTGTACAGTGTATAGTGTATATTTATAAGCTACAAATCCTGCGCTAAAGAAGGTAATATGATAATTACAAATCACAAGGAATATACACCAATTATGGGATATGCACAAATATGGGATAGTGGTAATCAATCTTCAATACTCCCCCTCAAGCTGGAGGTTTGTACAAGTCAAAAACTCCAAACTTGGAAAGTAGGTGCCAATGCTGTCCACTGCTCAATGCTTTAGTAAGCAGATCAGCTGGTTGCTCCATGGTGGATATGTGGCGCGTTGCAATGACACCTTGTTGGATCTTTTCTCTGACATAGTGACATTCCACTTCAATATGTTTGGTGCGCTCATGAAAAATCGGATTAGCCGCTATTTTTTCTGCAGCTTCATTGTCGCAATAAAGTAAAGCAGGTTTCTTTATAGTAAAACCAAAATCTTTGAGAAGGCCCATGATCCACACTATTTCACTAGTGGCAACCTGCATGGCTCGATATTCAGCTTCAACTGATGATAATGAGACAGTGGGCTGCTTCTTCGTACGCCAAGAAATTAACGAATCCCCAAGTATAATGCAAAAGCCAGTGGTGGATCTCCTTGTCATTGGGCATGTGCTATAGTCTGAATCACAGAATGCTCGTAATTCAAGCTTTGAAGATGAAATGAATAGAAGGCCAAGACCCGGGCAACTCTTCAAATATTTGATTACCTTTAAAGCAGCTTCCATGTGGGATTGCTTTGGATTGTGCATGAATTGACTAAGAAGTTGGACTGAAAATGTAATGTCGGGCCTGGTGAGATTCAAATATATGAGTCGACCAACTAATCTCTGATATACTGAAGGATCTTTGAGAAGCGGATCATTGACGTGCTCATTTGAGCCAGCGTCATATTCAACGGATGTGAACTTTTTATTTTGTTCCATAGGGATGATTGAAGGTTTAGAACCTGCCAATCCAGCCTCGGATATCAGCTCCAGTGTGTACTTGCGTTGACTTATTGATATACCAGCTGGAGATCGAGCAATTTCAAGGCCAAGAAAGAACTTTGATTGACCAAGATCCTTCATACAAAATGTGGCATTGAGATACTTTTTGAGATCAGTGATACCAGCTTGACTGTTACCTGTAATGAGTATATCATCAACATAGATAAGCAATGCAACAAAAGAAGTACCCTGTACTTTTGTGAACAAAGAATAGTCATGGCGAGACTGATGAAAACCATGCTGGAGAAGAGCGCCAGTGAATTTGGCGTTCCATTGACGAGAAGCTTGCTTTAATCCATATAAGGATTTTCGCAATCGACATTCCAAATTCTCCCCCTGAGTGCGAAATCCGGGGGGTAGATCCATATATACCTCTTCGGAAAGATCACCATGGAGAAAAGCATTTTGTACATCCATCTGATAAAGAGGCCAATTATGGATGGCGGCAAGTGTGAGAAAAAGACGGACAGTGACATACTTAGCAGTGGGAGAAAATGTATCTTGGTAATCGAGCCCTTCTCGCTGATTAAAACCTTTAGCCACAAGACGGGCTTTATACCGTTCAAGAGAACCATCAGCATTATACTTGACCCTGTAAACCCATTTACAACCGATTGGACGACGATTTGGGGGCAATGGAACCACATCCCAAGTATGATTTGCTTGAAAAGCATCAAGTTCAGTTTCCATGGCAGTAACCCAATTAGGATTAGTAACAGCGTCTTGAAAAGTGGTTGGTTCTTGAATGGCGGAGATGGAGGCAATAAAATGCTGATATGAGAGGTTACATTTGGCCAAGGAAATGAAATTGGAAATGGGATAATGGGAGGTAGAAGATGCAGATGGCAAGGTAGGGCAAATGTAATCAGTACTCCAGATAGGAGGCCGAGAAGGACGGCTCGACCGGCGCAGGGAGACAGCTAAGTTAGGATCTTGTGTGGCTATGGTCGGTGAGGATATAGCATCATCATTTGAAGATGAAATAGGGGCAGACGAGGACGCAGGAGTGGGAGAGTCTGCTGGAGAATTCGGGTCGGCCACAGGGTGAGTAGACAAAGGTGGCGTCTCGTCGAACCATACGGCTGGAGATGTCGAATCGGACGGATCTGCAGGGGATGATATTGAAGCAGAAGTGGAAAATGGAAAAATGTTTTCTTGAAAAATTACATCTCGACTAACAAAAAATTTCCCCGATGCGGGGTCATAAAGTCGATAACCCTTCTGATTAGGAGGGTAACCCATAAAGATACATGGAGTAGCACGTGGACTAAATTTGTCACGTGTACCTAAGGTGGTGGCATAACAACGACATCCAAAAACACGAAGATGGTCATTTACCCGACATTCACAACGCCCACAGCTGCATCGAATGGGTGGTTGATGAACATCCAAGTCAGTCCAGAGATCTTGAAGTCGAAGGTAAAAAGCAGTAAGCTGTGCACTGGAAGCTCCGGCAGTGAGCTTGGCGTCTCCGATGGCCTGCTTAATGGAGAATATTTGAGAACCAGAAATGCGTCCAAAACTTTCTTGCAAAGTGTTCCAGATGATGGCCACCGTGGGGAGCCGAGAAACCATTGCTTCCAAAGATGGGTCGACTGAGTGAGTGATCCATGTCTTGGCGGCGGCATGACATTGGTCCCATTTGTCTGTGGCGGCGTCATCTCCAGTCGGTCGCACGAGAGTCCCGGTAAGAAATCCGAGTTTGTTGCGAGCCAAAAAAACTGTTCGGACCTGATTACTCTAAACTTGCCAATTGTTTTCTCCTGTAAGTTTGGTTGAAACTATGCTGCCGGTTTGAAGATCGGCGGCAAAGAGATAGTAAGGATCGCGTGGTGGTGCTGGTGCTGGAACAACTGCAGTAGAGCTTGAGGCGGCGGTAGCTGCGTCAGTCATGGCTGTTGTCGGTGAAGAATTGGAGGCAACCTCTGTCGGCAGATTGCAGAAGCAGCAGGGGCAGTTTGGTGAATTGGCAGCGGATGTTTTAGGGTTAAAAGGGAATTTGGCCAAATGAAATACAGAAAGGAAAAGAAAGAAAAAAAACAGCAAACAAACTCGTTAATGAAGGTTTAAGGGTTTGGAGCAGAAGTTGTGTCAGATCGTCTGCTCTGATACCATGTAAAAATAAAAATAAAACCTGAGAGTTTGTAAAATGAATGCTGCTTATTAATTATATTTTTGTACAGTGTATAGTGTATATTTATAAGCTACAAATCCTACGCTAAAGAAGGTAATATGATAATTACAAATCACAAGGAACATACACCAATTATGGGATATGCACAAATATGGGATAGTGGTAATCAATCTTCAATATACCTTTATTTAATATTTTTTCCTCTCCTAATGTTCAACAGGTGTAAAAACTATCTAATATTTTTCTCTCCCTTAATGTTCAATAGTTGTTAAAAAAAAAAATTTCCAATATCCAACGACATTTTTAAACTCTATTAAGCATATCTCAATATTTCTAAAGCCAGTTGCAACGTGTTATTGAAATACTGAAATATGCCTAAGGAGAAGTTAAAATGTCTTACTAGATATTAGAAAGGGGTCTTTTCTTTATAATTGTTAACACAAAATAAGAAAAGAAAAATATTTGATACAGGAAACATACCTGCTTTTATACATTTTAATTAGCGGTACAAACGAATCGAGTTGAACCCAAGTGTCACTATGTTCAAGCTCATCTCGACCCAATATATAAGGGCTTGAGCTCGAGCTAACTGCTCCTTGAGTATATTTTAATAACAACAAAAAATCTACTTTCGGGGAAATTAGATAAATTAGATAAGCCCATTACAAATATTTGAGTAGAAACTCACCAATAACAAAAATAGAATGCAAATAAAACAAAAAGTTCAAAATATGCATTAAATTATTTTTGCATCAATGTTTTGAATTATACCAGTTGTGAATTGTTTAGTGGAATAATCAATGGTATTAGAAATAAATATAAGTAAATATTAAGCACCAGCTTTTGAAAAATATATGATTTCTTTTAGAGATTTTGCACAAAATATTAAAATATGCATAAGGAGAGTTTAAAGTATTTCATTGGATATTAAAAAGAGATATTTTATTTATAACTGTTAATACAAAATAAGAAAAGAAAAATATTGGATGCAAGACACATACCTGCTTTTATATATTATAATTAGGGGTACAAACAAGTTGAAAGCGAGTATCACTGTCGATCCAATGTATAAAGCCAATTTCTCACCATGTATATTTCAATATTTCTAAAATCAGATAATTTACTGATCGACAGTAAATTGGATAATCAGATAATCAGATAATCTACATGGTCATGACCATGTAGAAAAATTAGAGTGACAAACAACGAAAAACCTATTTTCAGGAAAATTAGAGAAGCACACTTCAAATATTTGAAGAGAAATTCGCTTATAACAAAAATAGAATGTAAATAAAAGAAAAAGTTCAAGATATACTGTAAATTTTTTTTGATTTGTTCTGCTTGATAAAAAAAAAAAAAAAAAGTCACAACATAAGTTGTGCATTCTTTTTTTCTTTTCAAAAGCTTATGGTCTTGATCAAAGTAGTAGATTTCATTATGACAGCTACCAAGTAAAAAGACTCAGAAAACCCCATGGGGTGGAAAGCTCTAAAACAAAAGAAAGTTTCTTTAATATTGATGACATAAGAGAAACAAAAAAAATAAATAAAAATTGTTGGGATCTAAAATCAATAAATCCCAAAAACCTCACCAAAACCCGTAGCCCACACAAGCAACAAATTTGCTTGAATTGTTAAGTTTGAAGGTTGACTCTCGGCCAAAGAAGCAAAACAAGGGAAAATAATGATGGCCACGCACAATGGAAATCAGGAAGCAACAAATACAAATTGGAAGCGGCCCCCACACAAATCAAACAAAAGCTTGAATTTAAAGCTGACTATGGCCGAAAACAAACAAATAAAAACTTGAGGCAACTAGTCAGCCGAAAAATAGGCAGCCAAGATTTTGAACAAAGAAAGCAAATAGCCGTGCGGCTTTTCTATAAAACAAGGGCTGGATTTTGTGTTTCTTTGTGTTTCTCTGTTTCTTTTCTTTTTTTTGTATTCTAAAATCATGAATGACATGTCCTATTTATAGGACTCAACTAAATCCTATACCTATTGGATTTGGTAACTACTAAACTAAAACCCAATATAATTAATAATTCTAAATCTAATAGAATTATTAAATTACAAATTATAAACCCAATAAGATATTAGGATATTTAGTTTAATTCCACTACAAAAATGGAGGACTGTGAATTGTGACTTAAGAATGGTTTATTGGCTAACAACCATATTTTAAAAATTAATTAGTTGGACATCCATTTATGGCTCGAGGCTTTTCTTTTAAAATATAAAAAATGCTCCATGCATATTTTTTGAGTTATTAATCGCAAGAAGACTTGGCTGCCTGATTATGACCCGTAAGGGAAGAGTACTGGAATGATGGCTATCTCTACACTGGTAAAGGTAGAGAAGAACAAACTTGGAGTGGAGAGATAATTTTGATACTCACTAATTTAAAAAATATAATTCTGATACTTTTTAATTTTAAGTGTGGGCATGTATAATTATAATTAATATAAATAATATAAAAATTTACTTTACAGATAACTCTTTTTGATATTGAGGGAGTATTAATACTTAGGAGGACAGGAATAGAACAGCAGCGAATGAATGTGTGCAAGCATATAATGTCATTGATTAATTGAATATCAGTACCTTGCGAAGGGACCAAGCAGCACCAATTTGTATTTCTTTGAATTTTTGTATTTTATCCTCGTATTTTCTTCTTTCTCTCACTGTACTTAAGACTCTGAACACACAAGGAAAAAAAAAATCTCATTTTTTGATTTATCTCGACAACTATGAATAACTTTTCTTGAGCTTACTAGCACAATTCTGTGAAACTCCTCCTCTATTGAGCTTCCTACCTTGCTAAGGGCTGAAGTTCCATAGTATATTGAATTTTCTATGTTATCAAAAGTCAAGTTCTATTTTGGTCCATATTAGGTTCCTGGTTACAAGAAAAGTGTATTACATTATTCTGAAAGAAAAAAAAAACCAATGCAATTAATAAATTAGTGTAATTTGAAATTCTATTAACTTAAACTTTATAACCAAATTGGACTATCATACGTAGCATTTGTTTAAGCAAGAGTATTAAAGACACAAGTGGTTTAATCCAATTGATTGTGAATTAGATTAAAATTTGAAAAAGATGTTTGAGTATTGTGAGTCGAATAAAAAAAAGTTGATCCTTGACTATTTAAAAATGTGGATACTTAGATTTGGGCTAAAGGGCTTCTATATAAAAGAGTAGTTTACCCATGAATGAAGTGAATGTTGGGTTAATGGTTAAAACAAAAGTGTTCAACGTTGTTGGAGGAAGTAAACTAAACAAGTATAATCCAAACACTATTGCTTTAAATTTTTTGACTAAATTGGTCTATCATTTTCTTATTGGGCTGCTGTGATGGACTACTTGGTTAATTTACTTGCTAAGAAGATTTACTCACACTTATCTTGTCTGGAGCCTCATTTTTATTTTTTCTTGTATTCTCAAAGTCAATAGCCTTTTCTGATATTAATTTTACAAAAATCAACAACTTTGAATCTTCTATGTAGAACTTATACTTATTTAAAATTTATTATTATTATATTAAATTCTAATCAAAATATAATTTACTAAGTTTGATTTAATATTTGAACCATTAGTCTACCATTTTATTATGTATGAATTATATTTCAAAATGTGTTTTTATACTTTTTAAAATAAAATTTATGAGAATATAAATATTATGTTAAAAAACTAAAATTTATTTTGAAATACAATCCATGCCCTTATTGCTAAAAATAATTACTTGAAGAAATAAACTCTTCGGAGTCGGCAAAGATTACGGAGCAAGATCATGGAAAAAGCCTATTTCCCGTTTACTAATTGAATGTCAGTAGCCCAAGATCATAATGTCTATTTTCTCTCGGATTTAATTTTCATTGTGGAAAAAGCTCAAACTTTCAAACTTTCAATAATGATGATTTTAACAATGTCCATCTTGGTTTTACAAGCTGCCATTTAAGGAATAAATGGTTCTTGGATCATAAACATAATAACCTCCTGCATACATTGTTGGTTCATACTCTCTAAGTAAGATGAGACTATCAGTCATTTTGAGCCCCATAAAATATTGCCAATCAAATCACTAAACCCCTTCACATCTGTTGAATACACAGACATACATTGTGGTTCTTTTGACCACTTCAGTATGCTGGATTGTCCGTTTTTTTATTTCATGTCCTGTTACAAACCTCATTTTGTCTTACAGTTTTTGCTCTTGCATACAACATTTCGTTTTGAAAAATTCGTGCAGGTTTGCAGATCTGATATTTTTTAATCTTTTTGGGGTGCATGGCAGAGTGGTGATGGAATTCCGGTCGATCTCTTCCACGGTCTCGGCGGAGGAACTGGCGGAGAGGGTTGAAATATGTGAGCTGTAATAGGTATTCTATGGAGTTACCTGAAAATGCTAAGGAATTACGTACCCCTTGTAAAATAATTATATCCGTAATGTATCACAGCGAAGTTGGGTTGGTAGGCCTAAACATGACCGGGGCAATCCATTTATTTCCTCTTTGGGTACTTGGGTATGTGATGGGCTGTCCAATTCGATGAGTCCACTTATCTTTCAGACTTGATTTTATCTGTTATGTATCACAATGTACTCTAAAACAAGGGAAAAAAAATTTTAGCATAAAACTCCATTTTATCCTATCCGATTCGAAATCAGATCAGATCGGATAAAAAAATAGATTGAATCGGATTAATTTATTTTTTGAATAAAATCAATCCTATTCGTTTTTTATCCAAATGTAAAAAATTATAACATTTTTCTTTCAAAAATAGCTAATATTAATTATAAAATATAAATTAGTATTCTCTGATAATTTAAATAAATCTTTAATCAAAATTAGTCAATTTGTGACAAAATAAATTAAAATATTTATATGAAAATACATAAATTAATTTACATGAAAAAGACAAAATTTAAATTATTTAGATGAAATTTATTTATTATCTTTATATAAAAATAGATAATCTTTTAATATAAAACTATTAATTTTAAACCTAAGTTAAATCACCTAACATTATATATGAAAAAGAAAGCAATAAGAAAAAAATAATCAAATCGGATAAAAAACCCATATGATCCGAATTTGATCAAATCCGATATGATCCTATTCGAATATTCGAATCAGATCAGATCACAATCCGTTCAAATGCAGATAGAATCAGGTTCGAGTTGAGTTATTAATTTTAAAAACCCCTAATTTTATTTCGAATCTTATATCTAATTACAAAGACATGAAACCACACAGACAGTGTTGCAACAAATTTTTTTTTTTTTTTTTACATTTTTTGGCACACTTCAAGAATGACTCAATATTTTCAAGAAAAAAAAAAAGAAATATAAACGAAAATAAATTCAGCAGAAGTAGAAGACGAACAACGCATACTACATTAATGAATTTAAATGAATGACTGGAAGAAGATTAAAATTGAATCGGTCAAGGAATGAAAATAGCAAACTTGGTCAGCATTGATATATAAAGGGATAATAAGGTTAATAACTAAATATATTGCATAAGTGTGATGCATACCAACGAATATACGAAACGAACTTTTGGTCGTATTATAGTTTGGAGTAATCATAGGGTTTTAACCGCTCCGTTCACATTTCGTTTTCAGTATATATACCAAATTCAATTCTCATTTTTTCCCGTAGTATAATTAAACTAAGTATTCTAATATCCTATTAAATTTATAATTTGTAATTTAATAATTCTATTGGATTTAGAATTATTAATCATATTGGGTTTTGGTTTAGTAATAACCAAATCTAATAGGTATTGAGTTTAGTTGAATCCTATAAATAGAATATATTATTCATAATTTTAGAATATAGAGAAACAGAAAAATACAAAAATTCAGCCGCCTCCTTCAAAGCGCAGCTGTTTTCTTAAATTTTGATAAATTTCCTCCTTGTTTTTTTGTTTAGCCGAAGCTTTGCTTTGTTGTTCAGACGTTGGCTACCCAATTTTATTTTGTTTTTTGTGGCGCCAAAAACCTTGAATTGTCTATTCCTTTGGTGAAATTGACCGAAGCCAATTTTCTTCACTCAGATTGAACGTCTAATTCGTACGGCCCGCGGGAGAGAACCAATTTATTCAAATTGGTTTGTGTTGCTTCGTGGCTTCAATTAGTTATGTTCGGCTAAATCAATTTTGCTATTTTGGGATTTATTGATTTTAGTCCCAATATTTAGTATCAGAGCTTTGATTGGTATTTGAAAGTTATGACAAATCGAAACATAAATTGCTTCATATCCAAATTAAAAGGTAAATAAGATTATAATTATTAGAGGATTTAGATGGAAACGCATCTCAACGCATTTGATTTATTAGTCCGCATTCAACAAAATTTAGCAGCGAATGCTACCAAAGCGATGAAACAAAACGACAATTTAGCGTTGTCTCAAATACACCAGACAATTGATGTTTCTGTATTTGGAAAAATATCCGCCGTTAAGACCGCAAAATAGGCGTGGGATATTTTGGCAAAAATGTATCGTGGCGTTGACAAAGTCCAACAAAGTAACTTGTTAACGTTAAAAAAAAAGTTTGAGCTATGCAACATGGAAAAGAATGAGACTATTGAGTTTTATTTTTCTCGTTTGAATGATATAAAGAACTAGATGCAGTTGAATGGGTATGATCTTACTGATCAACTCATTGTAGAAAATGTCTTAAATACTTTGCCATTAAAATTTGACCATGTCATTATCGTGATGCAAAAGACAAAAGAGATGTCAACCTTGTCAGCTGATGAATTACAAAGGTCATTGCTGCTGCATAAACAACGAATTAATGGCTAAATTGGATGAATCTCAAGAAAAGGAGCCTAGGCATTGCAAGCTTTGCAAATTCAAAATGCTAAGGAGAAAAGCAGTGAAGATTCGTCCAACGGTGCTGCTTCTAGTGGTCGTGACCAGAATTTTAAAGATCGTGGACGTGGAAGAGGTAACTCTCGTGGTCGCGGTAGAAGTAACAATTCCTCCCAACAAAGAGGCAATTTTTATAATTTCAACAATAATCAGCAAAAAAGGCCTAAATGTTTTAATTGTGGTAAAGTAGGCCATATCCAAAAGAATTGTTGGCATAATAAATCAGAAAATAATGATATCAATGCTAATGTTGCTGAAGATTCTGGTGAAAAGTATGAGACAATCTTATTTTCTGCTAGTGTGGCTGAAGAGTCTAAAAATAACACGTGGTATGTTGACTCTGGATGTAGTAACCACATAACTGGAAAGAATGAATTATTTAAAAATTTGGATGAGTCATTTAAATCCACTGTTCGTTTTGGTAATAATCATGAAATGCCTGTATATGGTAAAGGAGATATTCCCATTACCTTGAAGAATGGTGCAAAAAATGCCGTTGCTGACGTGTATTATGTGCCTGCTTTGCACCAAAATCTCTTAAATTTGGGTCAACTTTAAGAGAAAAATTATGATTTGCGTTTTCGAAAACACGTCTACACCATCACTGATGATAGATTGGGTTTGATTGCAAAGGTGAATATGATCAATAGCAGATTATTTCCGATTATTTTGAATTATGGTGGTTTATCTTGTTTTAACTCAATTGAAGTTGATGATACTTGGTTGTGGCACATGAGATTTGGGCACTTTCACTTCCGTGGATTGCAGTTTTTGGCCAAAAATAACATTATTTTTGGGCTGCCTTCCATCAACTTTCACCATAGACAGTGTGAGTCTTGCATTTTGGGCAATAAGTATCGAAACCCGTTTCCTAAAGGCGAGGCTTGGAGGGCAAAGGAACCATTCCAACTCATTCACTCTAATTTATGTACAGTGGATGTTCTTTCTAATGGAGGTAATAAGAATTTTATTACTTTCATTGATGATTTTAGCAGAAAGGCCTGGGTTTATTTTTTGAAGAATAAGTCTAATGCTTGTGACACTTTTAAAAGTTTTAAAGTGTATGTTGAAAAACAAAGTGGTTATTCCATCAAAATTCTGAGAACTAATAAAGGCACATAGTATATAGTGTGTGATATTTTTTGGCACAGTATGGGATTAAGCATCAGATGACAACAAGATACACTCCTCAGCAGAATGGTGTTGCAGAAAGAAAGAACAGATCTGTGATGGACATGATGAGATCAATGATGGTTGCCAAACATATGCCCAAGGGTTTCTGGGCAAAAGCAGTTTCATGTGCTATCTATGTGTTGAATAAATGCCCTACTAGATGCAATGGTGGGAAGACCCCTTATGAGGTTTGGTCAGGTAAAAAGCCAAATATTTCTCATCTTAGAGTGTTTGGTTGTTTGGCATATGCACATGTTCCAGATGCTCTTAGAAAAAAAACTTGATGATAAGGCGGAGAAGTGTATTTTTATTGGTTACAATTCCGAGACTAAAAGGTACAAGTTATACAACCCTGTGACAAAAAAGATCACTTTTAGTAGAGATGTGAATTTTGATGAGAAAGGTGTTTGGGACTGGTCAGAAAAGGGGTCAGATGTGGCAGTTAATCATCTTCCACAATCTTCATACTTTGATGACAGTGATGATGAGGTCAATCAACCTGAAGTACCCGAACAGGAACATGTTCCTACTCAATCTATTCCTATGCAATCTGGTCAGCAACAAAGACAAAGACGTCTACTAGTTTGTTTGCAAGATTATGTTGTTGATGGTCACTCTCAAAATTTATCTGACGAAGATGTTGTTAATTTTGCTCTTTTTGCAGATTGTGACCCAGTTAATTTTGAAGATGCTGTTCGTGAGGATCATTTGAAGAAAGCAATGGCTAATGAAATTAATGCCATTGAAAAGAATGATACTTGGGAGCTCACAAATCTTCCAAGTGGCAAGAAACCCGTTGGTGTCAAGTGGGTTTACAAGACGAAGTACAAGCCCAATGGAGAAGTAGACAGATTCAAGTCACGGTTGGTTGCTAAAGGTTATAAACAAAAACCTAGCATCGACTATTTTGAGGTATTTGCACCTGTTGCTCGGCTTGATACTGTTCGTTTAATTATTTTCTTAGCTGCCCAAAATGATTAGAAAATACATTAAATGGATGTACAGTCTGCGTTTTTTAATAGTATCCTTGAAGAAGAAGTGTACGTTGAACAACCTGCAGGATTTGTGAAGAAAAGTCAAGAAAATAAGGTGTACTGTTTGAAAAGAGCCCTTTACGGCTTGAAGCAAACTCTAAGAGCGTGGTACACCCGTATTGATTCTTTCTTCGTTAACAGTGGTTTTCAATGCTGTCCTTTTGATCATGCTTTATATGTGAAGACATTTTCTCATGGTGCGGTTGTTATCGTATGCTTATATGTGGATGATCTAATATTTACTGGGAATAATCCCAAGATAATTGTAGAATTCAAAAAGGTTATGATTCAACAGTTCGAGATGACGGACATGGATTTTATATCATACTTCCTTGTAATTGAGGTTTCGCAGACTGATCAAGGCATTTTTATTTGCCAAAAAAAATATGCTGGAGATATTTTAAAGAAATTCAAGATGGACAGTGCAAAACCACTTGACTCCAGCTAAAGAACGGTTGCGTTTGACCAAAGATGGGACTGGCACTTGTGTGGACCCTACTTATTTTAAAAGTTTGGTAGGGAGTTTGAGATGCTTGACAGCTGCAAGACCTGATATCAATTTCAGTGTCGGCTTAATAAGTAAATTTATGGAGAATCCACATCACTCTCACTTGCGAACAGTTAAGAGAATTTTAAGGTACATTAAAGGTACGTAAGGTGATGAAATTTTTTATGCAAAAAGTGATCCTATTAATCTTCTTGGGTTCACTGATAGTGATTGGGCTGGTGACACTGTAGAGAAAAAGAGTACTTCTGGTTATGCTTTCTTTATTGGTTCCGGTATATTTTCGTAGAGTTCAAAGAAGCAACCAGTTATCGCATTATCTGCAACGGAGGCAGAATACATTGCAGCTGCAAACAGTGCTACTCAAGCATTATGGTTTAGAAGGATGCTAGATTTTCTTCAACATAAACAAGATTAAGCAACTACTATCTTGTGTGATAGTACGTCAGCAATAAAGATGACGAAGATTCCAGTGTTTCATGGTCGAAGCAAACATATCAACATCAAATTTCACTTCATTCGTGATTTAGTTCAACGAAAAGAAATTGTGATCGATTATTGCAAGACCGAAGAGCAAGTAGCTGATATTTTCATAAAAGCGTTAAAGATGGATTCGTTTATGAAGTTGAAGAAAATGTTAGGCATGACAAATTATGAAAACTTAGTTTAAAGGAGACAATGTAGTAGAATTAAACTAAATATCCGAGTATCCTATTAGATTTATAATTTGTAATTTAATAATTCTATTGGATTTAGAATTATTAATCATATTGAGTTTTTGTTTAGTAGTGACCAAATTTAATAAGTATTGGGTTTAGTTAAATCCTATAAATAGAATATATTATTCATAATTTTAGAATACAGAGAAACAGAGAAATACAAAAAATTCAGCCGCCTCCTTCAAAGCACGGCTATTTTCTTAAATTTTGATAAATTTCCTCCTTGTTTTTTTGTTTGGCCGGAGCTTTGCTTTGTTGTTAAGACGTTGGCTACCCAATTTTGTTTTGTTTTTTGTGGGGCCAAAACCTTGAATTGTCTGTTCCTGTGGTGAAATTGACCGAAGCCAATTTTCTTCACTCATATTGAACGCTAAATTCATTCGGCTCGCGGGAGAGAACCAATTTATTCGAACTGGTTTGTGTTGCTTCGTGGCTTCCATTAGTTACGTTCGGCTAAATCAATTTTGCTGTTTTGGGATTTATTGATTTTAATCCCAACATTTCCTGCCCCTAATGTTCTCAAATTAATTTTTTTAAAAAAAGCGACCACATATTAACCACTATTGGCTCCTCCAAAAGTTTTGAATAAACAAGCTATATAATGTTCAACTATTGAATTTGTTGCAATGAGTATTTGTGCTAGTCTTGATAAAGTAGAGGAAACATCCAAAATCGTCCTCCACATTTCAGCAAATGATCTTTTTCACCCTTCACTTTTAAAACGGGAACAAATAGTCCTTGAAATTTCATAAATTGGAACTTTTAGTACTATTTGTGAAATAAACGGGAACTTTTAGTCTTTCAAATTTCATAAACGGGAACGTTTAGTCCTGAAATTTTCCTTCAAATTTTGGTCCTTGAAATTTGAAGGACTATTTGTTCCCGTTTTAAAAGTGGAGGATGAAAAAGATTATTCGGTGAAATGTGGAGGACGATTTTGAGTGTTTCCTAGATAAAGTATTTATAAAAGTTTGTCTAAGCGAAAAAGATGAAACAATTACAAGATGCGAGTAACAACATCTACTCCATGGCCTTCGTTTCTTTTGTTTTTTGTTTTTAATCTAATCTCTTGTATATCAAGAGCAATAATATTTTAGTTGAAAAATAAAATCAGCTAATGGACAGATAGAGAAAATTTTGATTGCATGATTCATAACCATTTTAGATTAATCAACTTAATTTGAAGGTAATATATAAATATTTTAAATGAATCCACTTCTTAGATCTATTAAGCCCTAACTAAAGACGAACCACAACCAAAAACACCAAAAATTAAAGAGAAAGATAGGATAAGGTTTTTGAAGGCCTATGGCTCAAAGCTTCCCCACAAAGCTTTTCCTACCATGCTATATGATACCTAATTGTTGGTTGCTTTGTGGACACCCAAAATTATCATGCATGTGTCTCTCGTCCTCTGGGTCTTCTTCGTGATTGAGTACTTTACATATTATTAGCCAAGAGGTTGTACCAAAAACATTATATGGCTATGGTGATGGTTAAAAGTTTTGTCATCATGCATTCATCTCGTGATGATTTTCATGACTTTTTGGTGGATCAAATGCATCCTGGTACAATTTTGCTCAATTGGCTCCGTTAGGATACCATCATCACATGCTTGTCCAACCAAATAATTTTACCATGATATGTCTTGCTTTTCATGGACAAATTTTGACGTTTATTCTTTCATTTATAGGTTTTCTTTTTTCTTTTTCCTTTTTCTGTATTATTTTTGTATTTTTTCAATACCATGTTGAGAATTTTATGCGGTTGTGCTCTGTTCAAAAACCTTTTGCTTTTGGACATCAAATGGAAAACCAAGTATGAGGTTCAAATTTTAGAAGAACGATCGAACGATGGATGACTCTTAAACTAAGTGTGAATATCAACATTAAGAACAGGTGAAATGATATCCACAACGTCATTTGATTTTTGCGTCCATAAAAAGCAAATATGATTAGGACTCGCACTTTGGGTGATTTTATTAATTCGGTGTATGTCACAATTCTTGGACCTTGCATGCTGTGTTGGCTGCTACCAACAAAAACGTCATACCCCACTCTCCTTCCCATACCAAAGTTTCTTATCGTCGCCTCCTTTGATGAATATGAAAATCAATAGCTAATACCCGGAAAAAAAAAAAGAGTAAAAAAGGACAAATTTGGAGGTTCAATCCTCACCTCAATACAGTACTTAATGTCCCAATTCAAATAAATAAATAAAGGACCAAAATTAGCTTACTTTTGCTTGTGTCTGAATGTGTTGGTGAAGAATGCAAAAGGGTGAGTGTTATTTAACCAGATACATTGTATTGTTTGAGTTAATGTTGACTACATTTAGATGTACCAAAAACCACATGAGACGTGTTGGACCATGCAAGTTGTACATGTGCAAGGTTTCCATATATGTAGTGCTAGGCGTTTGTTCAAAGCAATTCAGGTGATAATTCCATAATCTATATGCACTAATTTTCCCACCAGAAAAAATAATTGGATTGGAATTCCAAAGAAATACAAACCCTTTCTGAACTGATGCTTAAGGTACATAAAACTTCTTTGTAAGTGTTCTATTATTAATTTTTTTTCCCTATTTTTTGGGGCTAGCAAAATGATGCACTAATTTCTGGAACGTCTCTATTGTTTTAACCTGTGCAAATTAACTTGACAAGGGGCCGGTGTAAAAAATAAAAATGACAAGAAGCAACACATGTTCACCAAGTAGTTAATGTGGGTCTTTTGTTCCCCAATAAGTAAGGAAACCATTTCGTTTCCACCACAAATTGGAGTTGCAAGCTTATAATCATGCTTCGCTACTTTTTCTTTGGTTCTTAATAAAGGGAATTAATCATTGAAATAACCCCCAAAATGGTTTTCACATGTTGGTCAATGATTTATTTTAGTCATTCATTTTTAAAACGAGAACAAATACAGAATAGTGATAGATGACCATAAAGGTACATTCATGAAATGTGAGAGACTATTTGTTCCCGTTTTAAAAGTAAATAACTAAACTAGATTATTGACTAATATGTGAAAACCATTTTGAGATTACCTCTTAATCATTCATAAAATCTTTCAAGAAAAGCAATAGGACCACAATAATTTCAGCAAATCAGCATTCATTGATGAAGAATAAAACCAGACAAGTCCACAAGAATTGGTCGGTGAGGATTTGATGCATAACCAGAAATATTCAGCCACGTGTGGAGATCTCCTATGGTGTTTTTTTGACAAAATATCGATTGTGAAGTTCCTAAATTTTAGAGTAAATTATCCAAAATCAAAAGGAAAAACATATATTTTTCAAAAATTTATTATTGTGAAAAAAAACTCTGTTCTAAGTAGATAATCATATTCTAGTATCCATTCGACTTCTAAGTTGGAAAAAAAATAAAAAAAAAACACTAATTCGAATTTTTAATGGTAATATTTGAATTGTGATGTTATTCACCCGGTTTACTACTATAAATTCTCAATCCTAAAATTTCAGATTTGTAATTAGAGGATACAAAGTGGCAACAAGGAGTAGGATATTTTTTGCTGTGTGTATTTAGTTTTTGATTAGAATGGAAGTTATATGAAAGTTGAAGAATTTTTATATTATATTTGATTGACTTTTAATTTTTTTTTTTGTTTCAATTTATTCATAGTGTTTATTTTGTGATATTTTTAAATTATTGAAATTTTTTATAAAATTTGAACAATTACCCTTAAAAAAAGAGTTTAGTTTTAAATTTTTTTGTTCTAGAAAAAAAATCCACTTTGTACATGAAATTTTTATATTACTTTTATTAATAATAATACATAATTTAAAATTATAAATATAAATATATATTTAATGATATATTAAATATATTTTATCTTGTAACTAAAAAAATTATACCAAATTTTTAACTGAAAAAAAATCTAAAAATGCCTAAAGTTTTCAGGAAAATTGCAAAAATAGCACATTTGACCGTTGACTTTACGAAAATAACACCTCTTTTTTTTTTTTTTGCTATTATAGCACTTCAAAACTGCATAAAGACCAAAATACCCCTCATATTCTTTTCTAAAACACAAAGACATAGCACTTCACCCTCATCTTCTTATTTTTTTTCTCAGAACCCATTAGTCTCCTGTTTAATCGATTCAACAAAATTTGTTCTCACATAAGATGTTAATTGAAATTTGCACTAGTTGAACTAGATTTATGAATTTGAACAAGAAATTAGTCGAGCCCTAAGTCGAATTTTAGGTCGAGCACTAAGTTTGGTCGAGTAGGTCGAATTTAGGTCGATCTCTACCTAATACTCGACCAAGTACTAGATCGAGTGAATTTAAAAAAAAAAAAAAAAACTCGACCTAGCTCGACTTAAATTGGACTTACTCGACCAAATTTAGTGCTCGACCTAAAACTCGACTTAACTTTGTGCTCGACCTAACACTTGATCTAGGGCTCAACCATTCTCTCCTTCAAATTCACAAACCCAGTTAAATAGGCAAATGTCCACTAACCTCTATCTTATGCAATTTCTTCTCCATGGTGGCAATCGTCTTGCTTGAAGATGATGGTCCAATAGAGTGTGCGAATAATAGGGTGTGAGATCAATGGGATGTAGTGTGAGAATAATGGATTCTGAGAAAAAAAATAGAAATTTGGTCTCTAAAAGCTTGACATGTAATAAGGAACTGAAGTGCTATTCTTTGGATTTTAGAATAGAAGAGAGGGGCATTTTGGTTTTTATACAATTTTTAAGTGCTATAACAGTAAAGAAAAAAAATAAATATGCTATCTTCACAACGTAAACAATCAAATGTACTATTTTTGCAATTTTCCAAAGTTCTCAAGTAAAAAAACATAAAATTGTGACATCCATTTTTGGAAAACAGGAACACATTACTCAATGTCATGCGGGGTCGTGGGATTGTCAGGAGATGTTTAGTCGAGTTTCTTATGAAATTGCATGCAACGTTGCATGGCGTCGTGTATTCCATGCTGACTTTACGCAACGTGTCATGGAGCTGGAGGAGAATATGACATGTCATACATCTGCGTGGCATCCTGAGAAAGAGAGATTCAGCAAATATCATTTACCGCTTTTAGAAATAATTCAGAGCATGGAGAGTCGTCCGCATTCTATTATGGATTAGACAAACTCACATGCAGATAAAGGTGAACTCCATTGATGGGGAATATTTTTCCATTTTATGGACAAGAAAGAAAACTTTAACTTGAAAGAATTCATTGATAGCATGATGCAACACAACGTAAGGCCGTGCCAGAATATGGGAATTGACCAAACGTAGAACCGCACTATATAAATTTTTGCAGTTCGTTTCTTCTATTCTGACTAGGGGAGCTGTGTAAGCAGAGGCCGACCAGTTAGGGTGTTCTTTTGATCTCTTAGCTAGGTAGTGGATAGGATGTACCTGTCCCACTATGTATTAAGTGGGGTTTTGCCAGTCCCATTTAAATCGGAGAATGTCTTAACCAATTCCTACTGGGTTAAGTTAGTTGAGTTAGGACATGTCCGTCCTAATGATGGACCATCTTTATACTATATTAATCTGGGATTTTTCCACATTACTATAATCGCTACTTTTGAACAAAAAAAAATAATTAATTTATGGCTTGTATAATTTGTATTTTTAAATATATTTTTATATTTTGTAATATTTTTTTTAATTTTTAATATAACTCTTATTTCACAACTATATTTTGAAAAAAATAATGATATTTATAATGACTTTTATAGTGACTTTTCATAATGGCTAACGTAGCAAATATGAAAAAATAAAATTATCCTTTATATTTTTATATTTTTTAAGGATGATGATGAGTGAATTTTATTTTTTCATACTTGCCACATCAGTAGAGCCATTATAAAAAATTATTATGATCATCATCACTTTTTTAAAAATGTGAAAATATGTCTGAGATGCTCTCCATATATACCTTTAATTGATCCATAGTTATCCTTATTTGTTAGATTATATAGCTATTAATTTAATCGATAAAGTAGTTAGATTCATTATTAATTACTGATGAATTATGTAATGGAAATTATCAATTATTTAATCCCTTTATGGAAAGGAACTGACTATTTCCTAATTGATAAAAAGGAAAAGTTCTAACCTAGTCTATAAAATAATACCTCTGTGTTCCATCAGTTTAAGGGTTTTCTTCACTCAATAGGCGAAGATAAGCAAGAAATTTTTCCTTCTTTTTTTGAGAATCAAATTTTTAGTCCCAATGTTTCATCCAAACTTTTAGTCTCCAATATTTTAAATCTAACATATTTAGCTCTCAAACTTTTATAACCGGTCAAATTTAGTACAATTGATGACTATTAAAGTAGGAAATGATAAAATTTATTACAAAATTTGCTATTAAAATTTTTAATTTACAAATTTTGAAAATTATATTCTTTTTTATTCATAATTTTTATCAAATTTTTTATTTCACAAATTTAATTAGTTTTTTTTCGTTCAAAACCCGTATCTTTTAATGTTCAAATATTAAAAGTTTGTGAGATAAATTAATTAAAAAATGAGGGTTTTAAATGAAAAGAAAAAGAAAAAGAATATAATTTTCAAAATTTGTAAATTATAAAAATTTGATAGCAAATTTTTTAATAAATTTTGTCATTTCTTACTTTAATAGCCATCAATTGTACCAAATTCACCAAAATATGAAAGTTTGAATACTAAAAGTGTTAGATTTAAAATATTAGGGACTAAAAGTGATATTAGATAAAATATTGAAGATTAACAGTGTGATTCTCCTTTTTCTTTTTTTTTTTCTTTTTTTTTTCCCTTTAGAAGCATACGTTCCTTAACACTTCAACAACAACAACGCTTACTTGAATGAACAACAATTGCTAGAAATATTTTATTTTTGCCTTTCATAAGAAAGATTGAACCATTTAATTAAAGGGATTGCGAGGTAGGTGAGCGATTAAAATGTTTTATTATAATTTCAAAAGTGAGAGATTTAGGGTCGTATAGGTAACATTTTATTTTGCATTTTTATATTTATCACATAAAATTTATTAAATAAAAATTTTTTAGTTAAAAAAATGTAAAAATTTATTTTGAAAAGTGCAAAAATAATATTTTGAAATGTGTCTTATAAAGCCTCACTAATTTCAAAACAAAATATTCCTTTCCCTTCTCTTGTATAAAAAATAATAATAATTGTATGTTAGTTAATTCAGAATTGTTATTTTAGTTAATTCATAATTGTTATTTTAGTTAATTCATAATCATTTGAAGCCCATAAATGTTACATGATTAAAAGAGTAATGATTCTAGGAATTAAAAAATTTAAAATTTGGCAAATCATAAATTGTGAAAAATATTTGCTTAGTTACTTTAAGTTAATTTCTTCATTCGAAAAAGATAAAATCACAAAATTTAGCCTTTTATATTTAGATCAATAATCTCTTTAGTTTTCATATTTAAAACGAAGCGAAAAAATAGTAATTTACATTTTATGTTCAATTTTGGCCCTTCACATCTGAATCAAAGAAAATTAATCTTTAATATTTAATTATGTATTAAATATACACATTAAATCATTACTTCAATTCCCTCAACCATTCCCCCACCCCCCCCCCCCCACCCACCACCACCCCCGCGAAATAAGGTAGTAAGGTGCCTGTAATTATAGAGCTTTGCTTGACCAAAAAATAAATACTCTTCCCATTCCAATAAAAAAAATCATTTTTAATTTAAATTTAAATTATACATTATTATTATTATATTATTAATAAGGATAATATAAAAAATTCATACCAAAAGTGAACTCTCTTGTCCATATCAAGAAAATTTTTAAAACTAAATTTTTTTTTCTGAAACGGATGTAGTATATAAAATCTCATAGCCAGTAGTGGCTCACTTCTACTTTACGATACTTAAGACTAGTTTCTCTTTTTTCCAAAATGCATTCTTTATATCAACTTTTGTAAAAGAAAAGTTAGCAATTACATAAATTATCCAACTACTGTGGATCTTTTTTTACTATGTGTATCGGTTAAGTCAACATCCTAACTACTTGAGTTAAGAAAAACAAAAAACAAAAAAACCTTACTTGTCAGCCTCTCCTTGAGCATCTCGAAACTACAAATGGCAAAAGAAACTGAACACGGATCTTGATCTCTAACTCTTGCCTATGTCTATTTGGATGTTGCCCTGTACATCGATAGTCCCTCCTCTCAAACTAGTGACATACACCTTCAACATAGAGGACAAAACCCTAATAATTAGGAACATAATTCCTAATAAATAGAGACATAATACTACTTCAAAAAAAACGTAAATCACACCAAATTTGCACTATAAATCGCACTAATCTTTGCTGGCCAGCCGACCCCCTTCCAATGTGATACTTAAGACTAGTCACCAATACACAAACTTTTCATTTCACTTCGATCACTTCAAATTTTTAATCAAACCAAAAAAAAAAAAATGCAAATTTAGAAATTTAAACTATGTGACGAAGTCACGAAACAACTATTTAAATTTCTGTGTATGATTTATTTTTCAAAATGTATTTTTATGTCTTTTAAAATAAATTTTTATATTTGTTAAATAATTTTTATTTTATAATTTTTTATATTAAAAAGTATAAAAATGCATTTTACAAGTAATCTATACCCATGATGATCAGTTTATTAATAGAAAATTTTCAGATAAAAATGCTGCACAATGATTCCAAATATTCTAACAAAATGCAAAAAAAAAGAAAAATTTGTTCAAGGTGGGGTGCAATTTTGGAGCCATTGTTAATTAATTAACATGCAGAAAGTAACACATTTAAATCATAAGGCATACATAAAATTGAATTTCTTACCATCAATTTTGCAATGGCACTATGGGTGGCAATTGGGTGGGAATTATGTGGAAATTTAAGGGGTGGGAAATTAATGGAAATGAATAATTAAATCTTCATTAATTTAAATATTGGGTGGGAGTGATAGAATCCCAATTGGGTGGGAGCGATAGAATCCCAATTTAAATATTTAGATAATGAAAATGAGTAATTCCATTACCCATTAGAATCCTAATTAAATGCTATTATTAGGTTCCAATAGGATCCCACTTGATTATCCAATAAAAAGCTATTAAATGTTAAATCTTATTAAGTTAATATTTTTTATTAAATTATCACTAATATTGATTATTCAACATTACCTAATAATTACCCTTTAGACATTTCTATTGGGACCCATGAATAAGGGTTGTAATCGAACTAGTACGTTCAGTGAACAGTTTGTGAACAAGCTCGGTTACATTCGTTTATGTCCGTTTATTAAATTAAACGAATAATAGACAAACAGATTTTAGTGTGCATTTAATAAACGAATACGAACATGAACAGACATGTGTTTGATTCGTTTATGTTCGCGAACAAGCTCGTCTGGTGTTCATGAATAAGCTCATTTAATGTTCGTTTAAAACTCGTTTATTGTTCATTTATATGAAAATAATAATATAAATATAATATATATATATATATATAATATTGTTTGCTCGTTATTCATAAACATGTATGTTGTAGTATAGTGGTGAGTATCCTAGCTTGTCATATGGAAGACCCAGGGTTGAGTCCAGCAACGGTCCTTGCTTTGCTTTTCCAATTCTGCCTTCTACGTTCTTTGCAATTGGGATTTCCATTTCCCACATCGACTTCAAGGGGGAGAGGGAAGGGAGGACGCAACTATAAAAAGGGGGAGACTGGAGAAACCGCCTGGTAGTTTACTATCGGGCTTTCCCAACATTGACTTGGTGTTGCACTGCTCATTTATTATTAGTCTATAATTTGTTTATTATTTGTTTATGTTAAAATAATAATATAAATATATCTATAAAATGTTTATTTAAACGTTCATGAACATGTTAATTTAAGTGTTAACGAACATGTTCATTTAAATGTTCACGAATATGTTAACGAGTTGTTCATGAATATGTTCATTTAATGTGTTAATGAACATGTTTACGAACGGTTTACGATCACTTATCGAACACTAATAAATGAACATAAATGATCTCGAACACAAGCCGATTTCAAACAGTATTAAAAATAAACGAACAGATCTTAAACGATGTCTGTTCGAGATCATTTGGTTCGTTTACAATCCTAATCTCATAACCCACCTAATAAATTCCTATCCTGATATCATCTCTATCATTTATTTTCAATTGGTCTTTTTAATGGATACGAGAAATTCAATAACTTCTATTCTATTGAATTTTTATTAAAATTATAAAAATATTACCAACTCTAAATGGCACTCTCGTCATCATCACCATCATCAACAACAACAATACAATAAGTACACAAAAATACAGGTGGTAAAAACTTTCATTCCCATTTTCCTTTTATTACTTGTTTAGACTTTCGGAGGAATTTCTCATTAAAAATTAGCCAAACATTACACACAGAATAAATTGAGATACGAGTATTGGTAAAAAAAATCTCAATTGGTAAGCATCAAACTTTTCATAGGTATTATTGGATTGCGATTCAAGGAGTTCCGAAGACCATTGTCTTGGTTAATTTAAATAAATAAAAAGTTCATATAATAGAATAATAAAAGTGTATGTATATTGAATAGCAATTTAAAAATTGTATTCTTTTAAAATACAATAATGAGTATTCAATACGTATTAGGAGAAGTTCATCACTTTGATTTTGTTCCAATCCTATTAATACGAAATTCAATCATATTTATTAGAGCAAATTACTTCCCAAATGTTTAGCTTCATTACTAATCATTCAAAAATTTGTAATTATTATAGTTTCCTTTTTTTGACTATCCAAATGTTAGTCATTCATTACAGAATTAATGAAATGACACAAAAGTTTAGTTTACATTTCTCACATTGGATTTGTATTATAGTATTACCTCCATCCAAAAAAAAAAAGTTCAATTTTTTAAAAAAAAATTATCTCAAAAAAAAGTGCATTTTTGTTATAATATTCATATATTACTCTTATTAATAATAATAATGCATGGTCCAAATTAAAAAGTAAAGATAAAAATATAAAATTATGCATTTAATTGTGCATTAAGTATGTTGTACCTTGTAAATTAAAAAAATTTGTATTAAATTAAAAGTAAACTCTTTTTTGGAACGAAGGAGTACTATTTACAACAACATTTAATACATATCCTTTTTAAACAAACATCTTTAGTTTTGTTTTTTTTTTTTACCTTTACTAATACTTTTTACCAACTTTTTGTTTGGTCCTTTACTCATCTCATTAATTTCAAAATAAAATACTAACTCTTAGAGAGTTGAAAGAGAGAGATCTCGTAAATTTCAAAAAACAATTGATAATAAAATCAATGTTTAAAAGAGATAATGTAATTTATTCTATTTATTATTATTCGTACTCATCCTATTACTTTTACATGCCCATTTACCAACTACCAAAACAATAAAAGTCAAATTCAGTTTTGTCCTAAATCATATTGCTATAGGCAATGACAAACTAAAACCTTATCACATTCGACACTCCTACGGACATCAGAATCAATCTTTAATAGTTCACAATTATTTTAGATTTGTCCTAAATCATATTGCCATATACAATTACAAAATAAAATCTTATCACATTGGAGACTTCTCTGGAAATCAAAACCAATCTCTAATTGTTCGCAATTATACATTGCTTTTTTCCCGCAAGCAACGATTAGATTCCTTATCCTCCAATGCCTATGCTTGATGGGATTAGATTTATTATCATTTTCTCATCAAATTGACAGAACATGTTAAATCATAGACTAACTCCATTAGCATGTAATTGACTGATTGGATATGACATTATAAATTTTCTATTTTCCCTTCTAAAAAAACTCTTAGGGTGTGATTAGTTACTCATTAAAATTATATAGTTTTTTATTATATTTGATTGATTTTTATATTTTTTTCTTATTCTGATTGATTTATAATATCTATTTTACAATAGTTTCGAATTGTTAAAATTTTTTATAAAACTCAAATTAAAAATATATATAATATATTTAATTTTAAATCAATTCCAATTTTAATTAAAAACCAAATGACCCTTAATTTAGAATTTGATTTACCAAAAAGGTGAAAAACTCTTCGTGAATTAAGCGAATGCATAAAAATCTCAATAAACCATGCAAGTCAATTCCCACAAACTCATCTCTTATCTTCATTTATCAATTGAGAGCCAACAATGTCTGATCTATATGACCTTTTGGACCCACTCTTGCATGATCCAATTGATGTAATGTCAACCCCCTTAATACCTTCATATCCAATGAATTTTTCAGGTGTTGTCATTTTGACTATTTGCCTATTTGGTGGAATTAAGGGGTCTTAGCTGCTTTCCTTGCGTGTTGAATCAATGCACAATATGCTGAATTTATGTGTTGACAGAACAGTAGTGAAATTGAAGATGACAAGATGTGTTAATCATGACATTTTATTTCGTGCAAAGCTATCTGCATTTTGTCCAAAATAAGAAAAGAAATGTACCAATACTAACAGAGGGATTTCTCCTTCTCCGCGGAGATACTTGTTTTCATGGATTCAATTTTATTCAACGCCATAAAGCTTCTTTAACCTTTTAGACTATGTATATTTTGTCATCCTGACTATAAAATATAATTATCACCTTGGAAAAAAAAAAACTAACCATTGCCCAAGATTTTTTTTAAAAAAAATTAACCAAGTACATGAATCACCTCAGATCCTTTCTTCCCCTTATCACGTAGTTATCATATTGTTTTAATAATTTACTCTCTTAATTCTCACTAATAAATCTCATTGACTCTTCGTGCTTTGCTTTTGTTTGCTCTCTTCTCTCTTCTAATTCTTTTTTTCCCCCTTCAAACATCACCCTCGTGCTTTGACACTATAGAAATAGGCCCTAGCACTAATTTGATCAGGAATTCGCTTTGGTTCGTGCAAACTTTTGTGCAATCATTTTAATGTTGTGCTTTCAAGTTATTTGATTGATTTAGATATTAATGAATTTTTTTTAGACGTAAATTATTTGTGGAAAACTTCTTTTATGTTTTTGTTATATAGAACATAATGATTTGATATTATCAATGGTCAAATATTCTTCAATTTTGACCATAGTTTATAGGATCAGAATTCCGCGTAGGATCGATTTAGCGTAGTAGAATCAGATTGTAGAATCGTAAAATTCTACCTAAAAAACGATCAAAATAACTATAATAATTGATATTTTGTTATATATATATTTGTTTTTTCACGAAAATAAATTTTGTATATGTGTTATATTATGATTAACATTATAAAATGACATGGCAGAAAACAACGGAAGGGTAATACACATGATCCTTACCCATCTAGTTTTATAGAAATTAGAAAAACAGTATAAGCCCACTCATGAAAAGAGATAATCCAATCCAATTTCAACAAAAATCCTTGTTGTAAAAATATTATTAATAATCTCCCTCTAAATTCTAAAATCTATTACATTAAAATCTTTACATAGAAACCCATACTAATTAAAACTAACCACAATTTGATAGTCAGATCCTATATGAAAACTATTTTCCTAAAACAATTTGAATCTAATTATACTAATAATTACTAAATCTAAAACAAACTTAATGGACAAAAAGTACCATATTTATTACAATTCTAAAATCTAATGGTTTATTTTATTGAACATCTATCAAAATCCAAAACGATTATAATTATCATAAAAGGTATCATATATAATCATTCGGTATTTTGTCAGTACCTAATTAATAGTAAACATTTAATATTTTATCTAATATTTAGTAACACTTTACACTAAATAATAATACTACCAAATAAAGTATAAATGTATTTTTATGATTTAAATTACCACAACATAAATAATTTCACACTTTAATAGGCAAAGCAAATAAAATAGTTAAAATCTCAATTAATAATACTAAATTTCATAAGAAAATAAAGTCCAATACAAATTTTAAAAATATGAATATAAAACCAAATTATATATCATGCTTATTGCATTCATTATATCTAAAGCTAGAATCATGCATGTTTTTTTTTTCAAAATCTCCTTATTTATAATCATCAAAGACTAATAGTTTAAAAATTAATTTGGAAACCGAATTAATCATATTTTTAAGTATCTCTTTTTTAACGTTTTGAAAAAAAAAATCAAACACTTAATTACTAATAGGCATTAATACCTTCACTTATAAAAGTCTCATGACTTAAAAGATCCTAAAAACCATAGGTTAGGTTTGGATCTTTTTTTGGAAGACAATTGTGTCATGATTTTCTTTTTGTAGTAAAAAAGGAAAAAAATAGAGAGATTTAAGGATTGAAAAGTGAGCAGTTAATGGTAATTTGTTAAAAAAATTAATTAACTATAAAATATTTAGAAAAAAACTTGAAATGACCAAAATAATACATGGGGCTTCTTTTTTTTTTTAATAGTTTATAATTGGGCCAATGTTTAAAAATAACCCAATTTTCTTAAAAATAACAATTTCAGTAGGATTATGTAGGATCAGTAAGATTGTACGATCCCACCGATCCCATGGCCAATCCTATGGGACAAACAATCCTATGCAATTTGGAATCGACTATGATAATCAAAATCATCAGATCGTATGATTCTACAATTTGGATCGCAATTTTGACAACTATAGTTTGGACACTAGTTAATGTTTTGGTTCGAGGAAATAGTTTCCTTTTTTTTCTATTATTAAATTTTTAAATACTTTGCTAGTTGAGTTCTTATCTTTCGGACTATTTTGAATACTTTTATTCATTTACCTTAGCTATTTGGAAGCATATTCGGAATCAACGAAGTAGATTAATATTAGAAGTCAAACTCCTTTTTTGGTTGGTCTGACTTTTCTTTTTAATACGTTATTCGATTAACTTTACAATTCAATCAACTTTGTAATTTGCAAGCAAAATAGTAATTGATTAAATAGAGGAGTTCTATAAAATCAAGAGATCATTATCACCTGAATTTTAATGGATGATAGTCCATCATATTCTCCTTTGCTAACAAATAATATCATGAATTTTACGGTAAAAAAAATGTATATCTCGAGTTTAACAAAGGAAATAAATCTCATTTGATTAGATTTTTTTAGCCATTGTCTTATTTGATTACTAATAGAATAAATTTTGTCAGTAGTGTTTGCATTAAATAAATGTAAAAGTAATGAATTCAGACGTAAAATGAAGGTGATATTTTTTTGTTTAAATAAAATTAAATTAAGAGTCCTTAGACATGCATTAATCTTTCTAAATCTTTATAATTGACAAATTTCTAGGATTATTAGATTCTATGCATGTTGAAAGGGATTTTTCCTTTTTTTTTCCCAATAATAATTTAAATATTAACCTGCTTATCAAACACCTGCAGCTTAGAATAAAGTGGGTATATTCTCCCACTTTTTTAAGAAAGTATATACATTTTCCTTAAATTTTTTGTTGGATAATAATTTTTAAATCCCATTAAATGAATTATCTTTGAATTGATTAAAAAAATAGTCTAACTATTACAAATTTGACAATTACGAAATGTATTGATAATCCACGTGCTATTCTCGTTCAACGAATAGGTAAAAGTCTAATTATTTCATAATATTGGAACATTATAAGTACAAAGCAGGGGCAAAGGACATCTGATCTATCTCAATTTAGACAGTAATAAATTTTATTAAGAATTCAAGGATGGGTAATGGTTAAAAGAAAAGTGTTTGATATTAGTTTGGAAAAATAAAATAAATTAAAAGTAATGATATTTATAGTGACTTTTCAAAATGACTGATGTAGCAAGTATGAAAAAACAAAATCATCCCTTATTATTTTGCATTTTGTAAGGAGGGTGACGAGTAAATTTTGACTTTTCATTACGTCAGTTACTATGAAAAGTGACTAAAACCATCATTACTCATAAATTAATCAATAAATTTATAATAAATTTTATTAAGAATTAAAGGATGGGTAATGGATAAAAGAAAAGTATCTCATATTGGTTTAAAAAAATAAAATAAACTACTTAATAAATTTGTGTAATCTAAATCTTACTAGTTTAAATTTGTATGACTGTATTAGCCTATCAACTTTTTATTGGGTTACACTAATGAATTCCTTGACAAATTTAGTATCAGAGGTAAAATTGGGCTGGTTCAGACTTTGTCTTACTAAAAAAGACCAAAATAAATCCAAAATAAGGGTTTAAGTATTGTGAATCGGACTAAAAGGGTTGATCTTGGACTATTTTAAAAAAAAAAAATCGTAAAAATCATGGATGGTTGGATTTGAGTGATTTGGGTTCAAAGAAGAGTTTCATACCGTGTTTCATAAAAATGTATAGTTTATCATGAAGGAAGAGAATGTTGAATTCATGGTTAAAAGAAATTGTCTTATATTGGTTTTGAGAAAAAAAAAAACAAAGTAATTAATAAGTTATTCTAATTCAAATCTTGCTAACTTTAAGAACTAAATTGCGCTATTATTTTCTTGTTTTTAATGAACTCTCTGACAAATTTAGTTACCAACATAATCGTTAAATGACAACTCATATTCCTCTCTTTCTCTGCACACCTGGGCTAATTTTTTCTAAAAGGTAGAAAATAAAAAACTAACTCGTATATTTGCTTTATCATTATTTTTAGTGTCAATCATACAAATTTTGATTCTTTTCCTCCCAATATTTAAAAAGGTTCTCCTCCTTAAATTATGAAATATCTAATCTAATTGTCTCTTGTTACATCATCATTCATGATGTAATAGATTTATAAAATATTTTCTAGTATAAAACATATATTTTGAAAACTTAAAATCAATTCGTGAAAGATGAGAGATATGTTATTATATGTAAAAATACTTCAACTTGTGACATTCCAATAATTCATATCTAGGGACTAATTAATCATGCAAAGTCCCTTGATGATTGAGTTCATTATACCTAAACATTAATTCTTGGATTGCAAAGTTGGGCATCACGGGCATAACGTTTGGCCTAAATTGGACCACAATACCATAAAGGCCTAAAAGTAAAAACGATTCACATGTACGGAAGCAAAATCAGCTATGCAACAAGGGATACGCAGTTGCCTTTGGGTGAATCCTGCAGGACCCAAACAATGATTTCCTTCATTCACGGACTTACATTCATTTAATGCACGAGTTAACAGCCTCAATTATGCAAATGCAGCAGAGAATTACTAGTGAAATAATACCACAAGTAACTGGGACAATAATTGATCCAAGCCTAGACGTATACACGGGAGAAATCAAAGTATTGCATTTTTTGCGGAGGATGTTGGAAAATTAGGCAGTACTAATCGGAAAAATGGAGCTAGGGCATGCATTGAGACAAGATCAATCATAATTAACATGACTTTATTACTTCATATGTCGCGAAAAAAATTCACTTTGAAATTTATATCTCTTTTATTAGTTGTGAAATATAATACATTTAATACATAATTAATTTTACAATTTTTTTATTTTTATCATTAATTTTTAATCGTAGGTCATACATATTTACTTATATAGTTATAATTAGCAAATATAGATTCAAGAATTTTATTCTAAAATGGACTATTTTGGGATTGCAAAGAAAGATTCCATAATTGAGAATCTCATTCTGCGATAGTTTGAAATAGGGACGGCAATTCGCGACACGATACGAAAACACAATATGAACCTAACACGTAATTAACAGGTATAGGTCCACCCTTTAATAGGTTCGGGTTCAAATCAGGTCGGACAAAAATAACAAAAAAAATAAATGGGTCGTGTTCAAGTCGACCTGTTCAATCCGTGGGTCAACCTATTAATCCATTTATTATATATATAATAACATTGTTTATTCACCATTTATAAAGAAGTTCATTATAGTTTAGTGGTAAGCACTTTTGTTCCTTTACCTAAGGTCTTGTATTCAAACCTCCTCATCATTTTTGTTTTTCTCTTGCCAAATTGCCAAACACAATTATAAATAGGGGACCTAAGGTCTTGTGTTCGAACCTCCTCACCATTTTCATTTTTCTTTTGCCAAATTGCCAAACACAATTATAAATAGGGATTGTTAAATTGCCAAACACAATTATAAATAGGGGAGAGTAAGTTATTAAAATAAAGAGTTTCTCTTGCCAAATTGCCAAACACAATTATAAATAGGGGTTGTTAAATCCCCAAACACAATTCTAAATAGGGGAGAGTAGGTTGTTAAAATAAAGAGTTTCTCTTGCCAAATTGCCAAAAACAATTATAAATAAGGGTTGTTAAATTGCCAAACACAATTATAAACAGGGGTTGTTAAATTGCCAAACACAATTATAAATAGGGAAGAGTAGGTTGTTAAAATGAAGAGTTTCTCTTGCCAAATTGCCAAACACAATTATAAATAGGAGAGAGTAGGTTATTAAAATGAAGAGGTTGTATATTTGTTTGCGGGGCCTTCTTGAACATTGTTTTTATGTTTTAGACATTACATTGTTCATTTATTATTATTTTAAAATTTGTTTATTTATTATTAATTTATTATTTTTAAATTTTTTATTGTTAAATAGGTCTTTTCGTGTCGTGTCGTGTCGTGTTACTCGAAAAATAAACAGGTCGTATTCAGGTTGTGTTTTTTGACACGAATAGGTTCGCATGTCGTGTTCAGGTCCCTGTAAAATCTGTAATACCCGTGTTAAAACACAACTCACGAACCTGAAACACGACCTGATTGCCACCCCTAGTTTGAAATGTCCATAATAAAATTCAAACATTGTTTGGCAATGTGGGCATAACTCTAAAACTATGTTTGGATTGTGTTGTTTTTGAAAATTTTATATTAAAATATGTGAAAATTTTGGTAACTATTTTTTCGTAAGGAAAAGAAATTTGGAGGGAAAATTGAAAAGTAGATATTTGGTGAAAAATTTAATTTTGAAATATAATAAAAAGTTGTTTGATATATATATATATATATATATATATATATATATATATATATATATATATATATAGTTAAAAAGTTATCTTTTTTACAAATAGGAGATAAACCAAACATAGTCTAAGCATCACTAGTGACAAGTTACTCAGAAATGTCACAACAAATGGACATAACATAACGTGTATATGCAATGTTTTAATATAGTTTGGTTGAATTTACTTTCCAACTATACGTGAATAGAGAGTCCATGTTTTAATATCCCATTTTGCGTGCTTTTTAATTTCCTCATATTTTTCATGTTTTGATATCAATGTGTGACTTTTCGGCTTTTCTACATCTAGACAATGGGAGCCATTCGTGGGGTGAATATCAAACCCCTCGGTTAACCATTAATTCGGTCAATTTGTCCCTTTTTTAAGAGGTCACAAAAAACATACATCATCGATCGCGGCACATGCATATGCCTATACTCATATATGACCATTTGATCTTTCTAATTCGGCAACCATAAAACTTGGCAAAAATTTTAATTAAGTGTAAATTTATTTCGTTGCTTTATGAGAATTTTTTTTTTTTTTTTGCCGTATAGTTTCACTTTATTACATAATTCAACCTTTGAAACAGTGTTACTAAATTTTAATTGTTTAACTCATTATTTATTCTCACTCTTATGTGATTCTATGTGATTCAAATCTACAGCAGCCAACTTGGACAAAGCTCTTTGTCTCTCTCAATCTTACTCTTGTTTCATTTATATGTATTTTTAGATAGGAAGATGTAATATTTTCTCTCAACTTGAGTAATTAAAATATCAATTTATTTGCCTTTTTCGACCCATGCACTATAATTCATAATCCATGGAGAAAAAAAAGGAAAAAAAACTAAAGTGCAACCATGGTTCTTATTCTTTAGTGTACAATAAATCAATTACAGAAAAAAGAAGAAGAAGAAGAAGATAATAGTGATAAGTTTAGTGATTTGTTATGCTTATTGTCTTCATTTTGAGTATATACAGGTTACTTTTCGATTAATGATGTTTATAGTGACTTTTTATAATAACTGATCTGGCAATTATTAAAAAATTAAATCATCTGTTATTATTTTGTATTTTTTAAGAAGGGTAATGAGTAAATTTTGTCTTTTATACTTGTCACATCAATCACTATGATTAGTCACTAAAAGTATCATTATTCTTACTTCTCGTAATATTTAATAGTATTAAACGTTACATTATTATTTATTATGTTATCAACATAGAAATATTATATTGACAGTATTTTTCAAGGATTTCATAAAATAATAACCTTTTATTAATAGTAATCATGATTAATTATGTAATACGTTCTCAAATTACAACAAGAAGTTTGGATATTATCATTCAAAAATGGGTTTTTCATAGTCCTATGTGAAGATTTCAGAAAAGAGAACAAACTGAAGAATGAAAAATTCTGTCGTACTTCACTTCATAAGCTTGAGTAATATTATATACAAAATATGGACCCTAAACAACCTCCCTCAAAATAGGAAACAAAATAAGTATGAAAGGAAACAAGATAACTATACATATTGCTATGATTATCTCTTAAAATATATACATTATCTCCTACTATACATCCTTCAATTAAGCTCATGCCAACACTCCCTCTCAAGTTGGTAAAAAAATGTCTTTGATACCCAACTTGCAAAGTGAGCTATGGAAGTTTTTTCCAGATATAGCTTTAGTTAGCATGTCGGCCAGCTGAGCACTGGATTTGATAAAGAGGAGTTGAATAACTTCTTCAAGTTGCTCTTTGATGAAATTACAATCAATTTCCACATGTTTTGTCTGGTCATGCTGAACTAGATTTTTAAAGATACAAATAGCTGCCTTATTGTCACAAAAGAGTTTCATGCCTTCCTTAGGTGGATATCCAAGCTCGGTCATTAATCTTTTCAACCAAAGTAATTTACAAACTCCCTTCATAATCCCTCAAAATTCAACTTCAGCACTTGAAAAAGATACAACTTTTTGCTTCTTACTCCTCCACGTAAGAAGGTTACCACCCACCAGGGTAAGATATCCAGAAGTGGATCTTCTATCCTTAATATTCCCTGCCCAATCAGGATCCGTGTATCCTTCGATATTAAAACGATCATTCTTTCCAAAAAACAATCCTTTGCCCAGAGATACCTTTAAATACTGCAAGATCCAAATCACAGCATCTATGTGATCCACTATTAGGGCATGCATAAATTGATTGACCACGCTAACTGCATAGGCAATGTCAGGTCGGGTAGAGGACAAATAGATCAATCACCTTACAAGACGCTGATACCGATCCTTATTTGCAGGAGTCTAGTTGGACTTTCATGGAGCTTGTGATTCTGCACTATGGGAGTATCGCTTGGTTTGCAGTCCAACTTCAGCGAGTAAATCTAACACATGCTTTCTTTGAGACAAGAATATTCCCTCATTTAATCGTGCTACCTCAATGCCCAAAGCATACTTCAATTCTCTAAGATCCTTCATCTCAAAGTTACCATTAAGTCTCGACATGAGCTTTGTTCTTTCGATATGGTCATTGCCTGTAATAATGATACCATCAACATATATAATAAGAAGAATCACCTTGTCATTTTGTCGCTTTAGGAACAAAGTATAATCAGCATTACTTTGCTTATATCCATATTGCTTCATGGCTATGCAAAAACATCCAAACCACGCTCAGAGGAACTGTTTTAGTTCATAGAGTGATCTTTCTAACTTACACACTACATTTTGGTTACCATTACATTGATATCTAGGTGAGATTGTCATGTTAATTTCTTCATTTAAATTGCCATGGAGAAAAGCATTCTTCACATCAAGTTGATATAAAAGCCAATCTAAATTTGCTGCTAGAGATAGCAAAGCCCGCACCATATTTAATTTGGCCACTGGAGAGAATGTTTTTTTATAATCAACTACATATGTTTGTGTATATCCCTTTGCTACAAGCCGGGCCTTGTACCTTTCAATAGATCCATCAGATTTATATTTGATTGTAAAAACCCATCGGCAACAACTGCTTTTTTTCCTTTTGAAAAAGTCACAAGTCTCCATGTTGCATTTTTTTCAAGTGTATTCATCTCCTCCTTCATGGCTGCCACCCACTTAAAATTCTACATTGCATTTTCCACCTTTGTAGGAATGTACTCGGTTGAGACATTAGTAATAAAGGCTTTGTCAGTGGATGATAAATTCCTCTTAGAAGTATAGTTTGCGATAGGATAGACAGATTTTCGCTCCTTGAGTCAGATGAATATCTATATGATGGTTTGCCGCGATTGTGCCTCTCAGAAAGGACATATCGTTTGCCAACATTTAAATGATCAGAAGAAGGAGAAACAATTACCTCGGGGGCCTTCGTAGAAGCTTGGTCGAGTACAAAAGGGAGAGATTGATGGATTGGATCTTGAGCACTAATGATATTATCATTTCCAAAATTCTCAAGTTCAGCTGGCTAAGAAGTTTCAAGTTCAGTCGGCTCAGCTATTTCAGACTCATCATGATTCTCACTTTCCTGAAACGTGCCCTGTGTTTCAGTCTTATCCCATATGGTTATGTTATCCACAGCATTGTTTGGCATCATTCTAGAACATATTGGAAATAATGGAGATAAAATATTTCACCAGGATTTATTCAGCTCGCCTTCCTCAACATACGACTACTTTTGGTGTGAGGTTACATAGAAAAATTCAGTTTCGAGGAAGGTAACATCAAGAGTGACATGAAGCTTTTGGTATTGGGATTGTAGTAGTGGTATCCTTTTTGATGTGGTCCATAACCGATGAAAATACACCGCTCAACACAAGAGTCAAGTTTGGTCCTCTGGTTTTTATAAGTGAACCAAAGCCACACACCCAAATACCTTGGGAGGCAAAGTTAATACATCAGAAACAGCCACAAAACGAGCAAGACTTTGTAAATGAGTGCTGAAATTCAACACCCTTGAAGGCATTCAGTTCATAAGGTAACTGAGGTTACTACAGCCGCATCTCATAATCTTTTTGGCACATGGCTACCTATAAGGAGAGCTCATGCAATCTCAAGAATGTGTCAATTCTTTCGCTCCGCAACTTCATTCTGTTGTGGAGTTTGAGCGCATGATGTTTTATGAATAATGCCATGGTGATGAAAATAAGTACTAAGTGTGTGGTTCACATATTCCCCTCCATTATCAGTACATAGTACTTGAATTTTCCCATCGAATTGTGTCTTAACCATTGCCTCCAAAATTTGTGTAACCTCATCCTTGTGTTTCATAAGATGAAGCCAAGTCATGCGAGTACAATCATCTACAAATATAAGAAACCATCTAAATCCAGACATTGTAGAAAGTGGAAACAGTCCCCAAACATTAGAGTGTATTAATGAAAAGAATGGGTACTTTTATTGGTGCTAGGAGGAAAACTAACACGATGACTTTTAGCTTGTATACAAGTTTCACATTTAAATAAGGACTTATCACAATGACAACATAATTCTGGAAATAAAATTTCAAATACCCAAAAGAAGGAAGCCCAAAACGGCGATGCAATAACCACACCAGACTTCGTTCTTTGTCAATATAGCTTTTAGCATGAAAAACTTGTCTGAACCGCAATCCAAAACCATCCAAAATATATAATCCATCCCTCTTAGTACCACGTCAAATAATCTCCTCTGTGCGAATGTCCTTGAAGAGGCAAAAATTAGGACACATTAGAGCACAACATTGTAAATCTTGAGTAAGCTGTCCAACCGAAATCAATTTATTTGATAAATAAGGAACAAGTAGTGTGTTTGGCAGAGAGATAGAATCAGGTAGTGCAACATTTCCTATGCCTTCCACCGTAGAATGATGACCATTGGCATTAGTAATCAAGGACTGTCTCGAGGAAGTAGTGAAGGTAAAATCGTTGGGATCAAATGTCATGTGATCAATGGCCCCAGAATCAATAATTCATTTCCCAGTTTTATTCATGTGTGAAACAGAAAAAACACAACCGAAATTACCTTGAGGGTCTTCAATATAATTTTGATCTAGTATTAATGAAAAATCAGTACCTCCAGGCTCCAGCCGAAACTAAGGTTGCTTGACCACTAGTTGCTCCTTTCCTTGTCTCTTTTTCCACTTCGGCCGAGACCAAGGTTACTTGACCACCTTTCCCTGCCCATTTGTCTTTCTTCCGTTTTTGAAAGTCATCCCACCACTCTGGATACCCATGAAGTTTGAAGCATGTATCTTTGGTATGTCATAAGTTTCCACAATGTGTGCATCCTCCAATAGTAGCGGTAGTTGGCTGTCCTTTTAAGTAGCTCTCTCCTTTTGGTTTCTCAGTCGACGTGAGGCTTAGCTAAGACGAATCCCCATCTCGGGAAGACAAATTCCCATCTTGGCGTAATACCAATGCTCCACCAGGGATGCCTTGTTCACCAGATGAGAGCATTACAATCTGCCGACTCTCTTCATGCCTCACCCGAGCATAGTCTTGCTCAACGGTAGGAAATGGATGCATCTGCAACACATCAGCTCTTACTTTGTCCAACCTGTCATCCAAACCATCAAGAAGAAAATATACCCTTTCTTCCTGAATTATAGAGTTATACCTCTTAATATCATCAGTGCACACCATGGGATTTGGCCTCCGAAAATCAATCTCTGTCCAAAGTGCTTGAAGACTGTTATAATAGATATCAATCGATCCACCATTCTACTTCAATCTCAACACCTTCCATTTCAAGTCATAGACTTGGGAGGTGTCCGTTCCATCAAAATCATGGTTGCAATGGAATCCCAAACTGCCTTGGCCATAGGAAATCGTATAAAATTTCTAATCAATGTGGGTTCCATAGAGTTTATCAGCCAACTCTTCACAGTAGCATCGTCAGTGTTCCATTTGCGATAAGCCGGATCCGTTGGGGGAGGTTGAGGGATGTCACCAGTCAAATATCCCAACTTGTCTTTCCCAGAGACATACATGTCAACTACTTGAGACCACAAACCATAGTTCATGCGGTTGAACTTGATGGTGATGCCAGAAGCAGAAGACGGTTCGAATGAGAGAGACTACTGCGCAACAAGTTGTTTCATGGCAACAGTCAAAGTTTCAAGGATGGCAATAGCGGTCGATCCATCACCATATGATGGTGTTATTGCCTATCCTCCATGGCACACTCAAGATTCCTGCTTTGATACCATAAAGATTTCAGAAAGAGAACAAACTGAAGAATGAAAAATTCCATTGTACTTCACTTCATTTGCTTGAGTAATATTATATACAAAATATCGACCCTAAACAACCTCCCTCAAAATAGGAAACAAAATAAATATGAAAGGAAACAAGATAACTATACATACTGCTATGATTATCTCCTAAAATATATACATTATCTCCTGATATACATCCTTCAATTAAGCTCATGCCAACACTATGGGTGCGTTTGTTGTCCAACGATGGGAATGTGTTACTGGGTATTTCATATCTAGTTTTAAAATAACTATTCATTAAAGGAATTTTAGATTCCCTTTGCAATGTTTAGAATATGTCATAATATTGGTCGGAGTGAAAATTATTTCCCAATACTATATTAGTTTGGGCAACATGCAAGGGAGGAATGTTTTTACCTTTTTTGTTATAATTGTAAAATATTATTTTCTAAAGATATAATTAGACAAAAAATCTTTTTGTTTAATACTTTTAAAAATTAGACATAAGTCTTATTATTGAGAACCTTCAAAATCATGAAAAGAAAATGGTAAAGTAGCTATTAAGAAAGTTTAATCAAGAAAAATTGAGAAACAAAATCTAAAGTAAGATTAACGATCTCAAACTTATGTTTTTGAAAGTGAAAATTATATCCAAAAGGAGATGATTAATTAGCTGATAGGAATAACCCTTAAGAGTGTAGTTGTTGAAGAAGAATGATAATTTAACAACGGACATCTTATATCTAGATAATAAATAACCTGTAATTTAAAAAAAAATCTTTAATTACCTTTCCCTCATTTAGCACTTATAATTTATTTTTATCACAAATGAAACATTTAATTATGAATGAACTTAACGTATGAGAATATAAGATTACTACATTTTAATTGTCATTTTAATAACCTTCATTAGTAGAGATTTCATAACTTAGCTAATTAGATGCCCATTTCTTTAATGAAACTACACAAGTTTACCAAACATGGGAATGATAGGAATGGTAATGAAATGTCCATTCTTTTACTAAGATGTCTGGACAACAAACACAGCTTATGAGCTTTTGCTATGTTAATATTGGTATTGTATTTGAGAATTTTGTATCAGAATATGTAAAAGTTTTTGTAGGAATTTTTTATTAAAAAAATGATTTAGATGGAAAATAAAAAGTAGAATAGAGAGAAAAATATTTGAAATAATATGAGAAGAATTTTGATAAAAATTTAAATTTTAAATTTTAAATTTTAATTTTGAAATAAAATAAAAAATATTGTTTGAATGTTTAATTTTTTTTTTCCTAAGAAAAAATTAAGTGTTTTTTTACATAAATGTTAAAACAGACAAAGTTAATTTTTTGGTACTTTGTTGGCCACAAAATTAAATTATATATACAGAACTGCAGGAAATTTGCATTTAACTTTCATCCACTATTAATATCATAGCAGCCCTGCTGCATCACTTAATTGAAATCCAAACGGCTGATAATAAATGTATGTATATAAATGGACCACCTAAAAACACTTGTGTAATTAATACTTCTATAATTGGACCACATGAAACTACTTGTAATGGCAATAATGTTTTGTTATGTACCACCTAAAATTTTGGAAACTACATTAATTTCTGTTGACACATAAAAATCTCCAACTGATTGGGTACTTATCAATTCGCAACGAAATAAGTTACTATATATGTTTAAAGTCCAAGAACATTTATTTATGTGCATGGTCTATTTACTTATTTTCTGTAAATTTTATTTAATTACAGAAAGTAATGAGAAAATATTTTATATATTTATTGCACCATGTAAAATTGTGTAATAAAAAATAATGAGTGAAGAACAACCTATTTATATAATTAAAGACAAAAAAAATAAAATTATTTGATTGAGTTGTTGTACTAAAAATAAAAATACAACGGATGCATTTAATATTTTTTTTCGCTAGCAACTATTTTTTATCATAATTTTAGAAACATCCTTTTCTTCCCGTTAATGCTTAAATTGTCCTTATTTTACATTACCCTGAATTTTAATATTTTACCTTTCATCAGATTATTGAATTTATAACAATACTCTGTAAACTTTTTTGAGGGTCTCGTTTACATTACCTTTGACGGTACTCTTCTTCCTTTTTTTTTTTTTTTTTTAGTTATATTTAATACATAAGGTATTGCTTCTCGGAAATTTAGAAAAAGGGAAAAGAAAAGAATTGTAGTACAATTTGTCGGTTGTTAAATAATTTACGCACCCCGTACAATATTATTTGCGTTGGGATACTAAATTAGAACATAAAATTGCATTAACCGAACTTAGACGATAACAATAATAAAGTCATTCCCACTCTTCTAGGCATAAACCTTTTTCTAAACTTACTTTTAAATATTTTTTCCAAAAAAAGATAATTCACTTCTAAATAAAATTATATAAAGTTTTTATATTATTTTTATTAATGATAATAATACAAATTTTAATATTAAAAAATAAAAATAAAAATAAAATTTTATATATTTAATAATATATTAAATATACTATATCTTATAATTAAAAGAGTCATATTTTATAAAAAAAAAAATGAATTTTTTTTTTTAAATGAAAGGTGTAGTTGTGTGTAAAACACCTCTAAACTGGCTAGCAATGATCAATGCATGACTGCCAAATTCCCATTTCACTGCCCTAGAAAAAGAAAATTCAAATTTTCTAAGATTGACAAAATTGTTCATGACCCAAAACTCAAAGTTTGTGTACGATTAGGCAGGGTTAGAACGTGCCCAATTGTAATCATGGTTTTGGGAGATAAACCTAAATTTGAGTGCTGGTAACTGTTTCCACCACTACACTTTACATTTTTATCAGGATAGATGTGCTTTTACTTTGGCCCATTAACAATAATTTATTGCATACACTTTCTAAAATCTATTTTTTTTGTGTAGTTGGATAAGGAAGTTTTGAATGTTAGAGGATGAAATGGATTTTCCTCAAAACCTCACGTTTTTCAGATGAAGTAGTATTAGTGCTACTATTCCCTCCCTCCTATTGTTCTTATTCACTTAATTTTTCCCTTTTTGTGTTTCAAAATTAAACTCTAAGGAACAAAATTTAAAGTTACATCAGAAAAGTAAATGAAAATTTTCACAATCCATTTGTCCAATTAGGAAAAAAAATGTCTTTAGGTACATTTTGTGGCCAGCGAGTTTAAAAAGTTAAATAAGGCCACCATCAAGATAGTTAGTCCACGGTTGTGGGCTATTAGTATTGAGTTTAATTCCAATATAAAAGTTTAAATTTCAAATATATAAATTTTAAAACACTTTACCATTTTAAATTTTCAGTCCTCTGTCTATTGTAAACCTAGTTGGGTTCAGAATTTCTTTGGCCAATTGCAAGAAAATTATTTCAAAGAAGAACAACTAATTAATGTGAAATCAAAATTTTTGGTAAGCTATTGTTGAAACCAAATCAAAATTTGGTCAATATGAGAAAGGAGTTAGAAGACAAAATATTAATCACTTCGTGGGTACTATGATCTTTCTCATAATTCCATCCCAAAGTTGTATTCTAAGGTAAATCCACTATCATTTCTATCCAGAAACTTGCAACTAATGTAACAACCCACTTCAACAACAGGCTTAAGCATGTGAAGGTTTTGTTACCAGTCACATCTGCCAAGGCAATTAGGCAATTTGTATGGTTGAATGGTTTAATAATTTATTGTTGTCAATGCACCATGATGAAATTTTTCTCTTTAAACAATAATTTGTACTACTCAAAAAGATAAGAAGATAATATACCTTTCCTTGTAGTTGAAGGTAGACTTCAGCATCGCAATGCATATTGATGAATATATATATTCATCTTGAATCTAGCATTATTTTTTCACCCTTCCTATTATCTTTTCGTTTTTTTTTTTTGGAATTAAGCTTTAAAAAATAGACATCGTGAAATTACAACAAGAACAAGCCATAAAACAATATTAAAATTGTTAAAGAAATGAAGATTGCTTGAAACTGACTTTGTATGATCTCAAAAAAATTTCAAAATAATTAAATATAATTAGTAAAAAAACTCTCTTTTTGATTCTTTTAAAAAAAGTTTTTAATTAAAAATACTTCCAAATGGGGCATTGGCGCAGTGGTAAATAATTATTGTTATTTAATTATGAAATCATGAATTGAAATTTCATATATAAACAATCTCTTATAAAAATAATGACTAAAGAATTATATAAATAATCTCTTATAAAAATAATGGTCAACATTTTTTCAGACCTTACATATGTAAGACATTTATATGCATCAACCTGCCTTTTTAATTGGAACTACTTCTTGCATTCATCTAACTTATCTTCTTATCATCAATATTTGTCTCACACGAAATGAAGTGATCAACATCTTCTTCTTGTGACTCTCCTAATGCCAGAATATGTATCCACTGCACATAAGATTTAGCATCTTCTACATGTGACCATTCACGCTCAACTTTATCCCAAAACACAATATGTACAAAATATCATGGTCCATATTTGAGGAAGATGGTAGGAAAGGATGCACTCATGGACAAGATAAACAAACGTGTACGTTTTTGTTATTGATGAATACATACAAAGGCATTATCTTTACACGTATAAAAGTGTACAAATAAGTATAGGATGAAGATGGATTAACAGCTACAATGGTCCCGAAAAGCTCTCAACAATGTTTTCTTTGGCAGTAAAAATTAAGGGGGCATTTGGTATAATATGTGGGTTTAGGAATGGAATGGATTTGATAGAAAGAAAGGTTTGGAATGGAATGGAATGATAGTAATTATGCTGTTTGGTATTATTTCTAGTAATGGAATGAATTTGAAAAAAACTGTTTAGTTATTATTAGTTAATTATTCATTATAATATTAAATTAATTAATTATTAATAAAAATATTATTATTGAATTAATTAATTATAAATTAATTACTTAAATTTAATTAATATTAATTATATAATTAATATTAATGAATGAGATTAAGTAATTATTAATTATAATATTCAATTAAAATATTAAATAAATGAATGATTAATTAAAATAATCTTAATTAATTAATTAATTATTAATAAAAATATTATTGATTAAATTAATTTTAAGTAATTAATTAATTATAAATTAATTAATATTATCAATTAATTACTATAAATGAATTAATATTAATTATAATAATTAATATTAATGAATGAGATTAATTATTATTAATTATAATATTAAGTTAAAATATTAAGTAAATGAATGATTAATTAAATTAATATTAATTAATTAATTATTATTATTAATCAAAATATTATTGATTAAATTAATTTTAAATAATTAATTAATTATACATTAATATAATTAATATTATCAATTAATTATTTATAAATTAATTAATATTAATTATAATAATTAATATTAATGAATGAGATTAATTAATTATTAATTATAATATTAAATTACAATATTAAGTAAATGAATAATTAATTAATATTAACTACACATTAATTAAAAGTGTGGAACTCATTAATCAATTCTAATCCATTCTCATCTAAACCCAACCCCCCATGGGTTTCAACAAAACCTTCCTCCATGGGTTTAGTCCATTCCAATCCAAACCCAAACCCACCAACCAAACAATCATTTTCATTCCATTCCATTCCATTCCCCCCCTAAACCCACCAACCAAACACCCCCTAAGATTTAGATGTGCCAGAAAAACTTAACTGTATTAATGCTGAAATAGTTTGGTAATACATACACACATGAGAGTACATACAGAATAAATAATTGTAGTTCTTTCTAAGAATCGGAAGTTGTCTTACATGCTTTTTTACACTGTGACCATTTCTTCTAATTTTGCTGATGTTGCTGGAAACTTGCAAAATGCATATCCTACTCGATCGGTACAAACTGACAAAAATAAACATTTGGCCACCAAGTTAAAAAGATAAATCACTTTCTGATGTACAATAGTATTGCCTGGTCGAATTTTTTATCCGACTTGTTAATTTTTTTATTTTTTTTAAAATAAATTCTGTTTAATTTTCATCCAAAATTTAATACTACAATATAATCATATTTTTGGAAAATTGTATAAACTAGTGCTAATATTCATGTAATTAACTAAACGGAGTATAAATTTCATTGTTGTTAGATCATTTAAATATATTCATAATTGAGTCATGAAATTCGACGTAGATATATTTAAAACAATAAAACTCAATAAAATCATTCAATAACTAAGGTGCATTACATCTTTAATGTAACACCAAGGTGCTTATATTGCCTTCATTGGCAATTCCTTTGTATATTTCCACCAGCAATACAATTTCTATCGTTTCAGAAAAAAAAAAAATGACAGATCGATCACGAAAAAAAAAACAGGTTAGTCCAACATTGACCACATACATGTTTATGAAATAATGAAAGAGGAGAAATCAATATTGAACACCATCTAAACATTGCAAACTCAGGTGGTTCTTTTTCATCCTAATCTCTGGAAAGCTCTTATGGTAAGAGTTATGACACCACCAGCCGCAAAAGGGTCACCATTGAGATGAACGGCTGGCGTTTTGTTGAGAAGTTTGCAGAAACTCAGAAATTTCATTCCCCAACTGTACAAACATACAAATTCATTCCGACCGTATCACCGCTTACGAGCACAACTGGACTTCGTCAGTGGCAAAGCAAACGTACGTAACACGTGCACGTGCCATCTATCACGTGCCACGTCAGTGATGATGACGGTAACGTGTGTTCATTGCCCCGTTTCTCTAGATCTCTACTGTATCGCATCAATCAAACCCCCATCCGTCCGCCCATCCCTTCCATGCTTTTTTCCCGTTTAGAAATTCGCGATTAGTAATCTTTTTTTTATTATAATTACTTTTCCGGTGTTGGGTTGAATTTCGGTTGGTATTATCGCGGTTAAGCGATTCTTTCGATCTATATGTTGAATTTGTTTTTTAAGTTGATGGTTTTTTTTTATTAAATGTAATTGTGTCATTATAAAATTTGGACAAAATTCAAATGATAGAATATTGGAATTTTAAAAACCTCAAAATTTTATTCTATTTTTTTCTGAAAAATATTCACTTTTAGATTAATATGATCTTTTAATAAGTAAATATATTTTTTATTTTTCTTCTTTTTTCTTTTTAATTATGTCATACAAAATTTTTATAAGATAAATCTTATTTTTGGGATCAAGTGAATCCATTAAAATTTAGATGAGAAAACTACAAAATTTAGTTTTGAAAGTTTAAAAGATCTAGAAATTATATTTCATTTGTTTTAAAAAAAAAAGTTTATTAGTAATTTGATATAATTACAAGATACACTATATTTAATATATTACTAATTATATAATTTTTTATTTTTATTTTTTATTATATGTTTTTATTATTAATAACGATAATATAAAATTTTCAATTAAATCAAAATTAAAATTTTTTATGTAATTTTTTTTTTTAAAAACTACAAGATTTGAACCTCCTATAATTAACAGATTTAATGAAAAAGGGCTCAAAATGACAATTTTTGTAATATAATAAGAACGTTACTTTCATCCCACCTGTAGTTATTGTCTTACTCAATCTACCTTTTACTCAGTTAAATTCATTTATAATTCAAATGATTATTAGTTTTTAAAAATATAACTACACCACATCAAAAATTGGAGATTACATAATTAGATAGAAACTGGAAACTTCCAAAAGAAAAATTAAAAAATAAAGCTTCCAAAATTAACCGGCCTTTCCATAAAATTGTGCAAATTACCATTTTTCGTGGGACTGAAGCAGTAAAAATGCACACATAAAAGCGTGAGTGACAGATGAGTGAGAACGCAAAGAGTAGAGAGCTGGTTTTGTTTATGCGTCTCCTGTGGCTGTGACTCACAACACAAGCTTATCGTCTCATCAGCTTAGCAGAACTACTACTCCGATTATCGCCAGTCATCCCTTTTTCCGGTGACCGGAAGAATCCCAAATGGGAGAGGTACTCAAATATTCACACCCTTTACATGATTCCATCTATTCTTGCAAATAAGTGAATGAATAAGTGACTGAATTTGGTTGTTTTGTTGTGTTTTTAGGAAGAGAAGAAGCCGGAAGAGCAAAAGCCTGAGGAGGCTAAGAGAGATGGTGAGGAAGAGAAAAAGAAAGAAGAAGCCCCTAAAGTAGAGGAAAAAAAAGCGACGCCAGCGCCGGCGGTGGAGGAATCCAAGGAAAGCCCACCAGCTGCTGATGCTGCTCCACCACCGCCGCAAGAAATTATCCTGAAGGTTTACATGCATTGTGAAGGATGTGCTCGAAAAGTTCGAAGATGCCTCAAAGGGTTTGACGGTATATTTATATTTATGATCATTTCTTTTTTACTATATTTGATTTGTGTTTTTGTCAGAATTTATTTATGAAATGTTTGTTTGAATTATTGTTCTTATTAGGAGTGGAGGAAGTAGTGACGGACTGCAGGGCAAGTAAAGTGGTGGTGAAAGGTGACAAGGCGGATCCGGTCAAGGTTTTGGAGAGGGTGCAGAGGAAGAGCCACCGCCAAGTAGAGCTTATTTCTCCGATCCCTCCGCCTCCGCCTCCGGAGGAGCCCAAGAAGGTTGAAGAGAAGGCTAAGCCTGAAGAGAAAAAGGAGGTTAATTAATTATTGCTTATTTTTAGTTTTAAGAATTTTTTTATTTAATTTTGATAATTATGCTTCTCATTTGTGTTTTTTCTTGTTTGTTGTGTTCAGCCTCCTGTAATTACTGTGGTTTTGAAAGTTCACATGCATTGTGAGGCTTGTGCTCAAGAAATCAAGAGGCGCATACAGAAAATAAAAGGTAAATTTTTGAAAATCTTTTTGTTTTGGGGGTTTAAATTTGGGCACTAATTTCCATGATTATGGCGTTTTTGCACATGAATTTTGGTCGTAATAGGCATGGATTTGGCATTTTTGTTCATGAAAATTGTATTTCAATTATGCTTTTGTTACACACTTTTCAGCTTTATCTGGAAAGGACACTCATACAGTAGAGTTATCTAATCATGTTCTTTTACCCTTTTCAGCTGTATTTGCAAAGTAAAGCATAATTTTCATTTCTTTTTGAATCTCCAAAATTAGTTAGTGTTGGGAATATTAATTTTTAGATTCAATATTCTCTAACTTTTTGCCATCCCTCCCTACATTCTTAACTATAATAAAGTATTCAATTTTTTTAGATTTTGTTGAATTCCCTCCCTCCATTATTGAGGTCAATTCATAGTCCTTTGGTACTTTTTTTTTGTTTGTTTGTTAACCAATTAATTGGTTCAGCAGTCTTTAGCAAGTAGTAATAACTATGGAATCTCGGACTTTCTTGGACTTCTTGGACTTCTTGGACTTTCTTCGACTTCCAACGCATTAAATTATGTAAACCAAGCTTAATTAAAATAATGGGATTGGATTTAATTTGATGTCATTTGAAACTCTCCAAATATTGTAGGAGTTGAAATTGCAGAGCCAGATCTAAAGAGCTCACAAGTGACCGTGAAAGGAGTTGTGGAGCCACCCCAGTTGGTTGATTTTATCTACAAGAGAACTGGAAAACATGCTAGCGTTGTCAAGGTGGAACAAGAGAAAAAAGAGGATGACAAAGCCAAAGAAGGCAAGGAAGAGAAAAAGGGCGGCGAGGGTGAAAAGGACGCCAAGAAAGGTGAGGATGGTGGCAAAGAAAGCAAGGAAACCGGTACCGGCGCCGGTGATGGAGGCGGCGGCGGTGCTGAAGCTAATGCTGGTGGTGGTGGTGATCAGGCAGGAGCACATCCAGATCAGGCTGGAGAAGGGGAAGGTGATGCTAAATTGGAAATGAAGAAGAATGAGATTTACTATTACTACAACTATCCACAATACCATCAACAAAATTATCATCAAGGTTTTGTCCATGAATCGTATGGGTATCCAGCATACCCTCCACAGATGTTCAGTGATCCACAGATGTTCAGTGATGAGAATCCTAATGCATGTAGTGTAATGTAAATGGAGGGGAAGACAAGGGCTAAAATTGGGATCAAGGGTGGTGAGAACGTGGGGTTAAATGTCCATGGCCACTTCCCATCCTTGACACCTTGATGTGCTCTACATGTGGCCCTGTCTGGGGGGGCTTAGCTGTAGAATTTTGTGAGGCTATGTACCATCTTTTTACTTTATTATTAGCAACTGCTACAACTAGTATTATATAACCTCTGTTGGATACTTGAAATAAATAATTAACATGAAAATGTGGTACATAAATACTATAATACTATATGCTTTAATTCTCGTACTTGCAGCTCTTGTCTTTCTCCTTTGCTAAATTGCTACTAGTATTTTTTCAAGTCTTGTTACTAATGATAATTTTAGATTAAATCACAAATTTAGTCCTTTACATTTGGGCTAAAGTTCTTTTTAGTCCTTTAAATTTAAAACGGTTTTTTTTCATCCTTTAGATTTATAAAATTGTCATTTTTAAACTAATGACCGGCAATAGTCCATTTCCCCGGTTAAATGACGCGCTGACTTATATTAGAGGGGGTATTTTCGGAATAAGCAATTTAACATCGTTCAACCCCAAATTGATTTCAAAATAGAACCCTAATTTTATATACTGGCCACTTCCATCTTCGACAGCGGCAGCAGCATAGTCAATCTTTTGCAATTCATCGCAAACCTTAGCTCCAACAATGGTACTTTCTCTGCATATTTCAGTCCTGTTTTCATATTTTCCATTTCGATTTGCTCCCAAACAGCTAACAATTTTCGATTCGCGAAAGAGCTCTGAATATTTCAGTCCACTATAGCATATTTCAATCTTACTCTTTCTCTCTCAATCAACAACAGCTAACAACTAAAATATAATCTTTTAAACTCTGACAAATATCAAATGAATTCCATAGGCAGTGGCTCTGCAATTCAGTTGATTGACCAACTTATTCTGAACTTTTGCCTATGTTCCAATCTCTTCAGACACAGCTTGCAGTTGTTGAACTTGCTTGCGAAGACTAGTGATTCCATCATCCATACTCTTTCGCTCCAAATCAGCAAATATTCAATTGAATATCACCATCGTTAACTCTGAGCCGGAGCTCGCTTTGCCACCAGCCCTTCCCTTGACACGTACATAGCGGAATCGGCACCGTTGAAATCGCCGCTGCCGGCGGCTTTGTTGGAGTTTGAGTTTGAGTTTGCAATTGCAGACAACGAAGAAGAAGCGTGAAGGAGAAGTTTAGGACAAGTGCAGATGTAAGAGAAGGAAAGGATGTTGTGCGTCTGCGCAGGGGTGAAGTTGATGACTTATGATTCTGAGAAAACAGTGTGGAAAAATGGAAACTCAAAGTTCTCTTCTTGGGTTTCAATTTACGACTTCTAAACCCTTCATTCATAATTCTAGAACTCCATTATATTTATCCCCTACCTAAAATCACACCAAGTCTATTTCTTTTTCTACCTCAGAAGGAATTTCATTCAAGACCCCTTAGTCTATTGCTTCTAATTTTTTAGTTACCCAGAAATCATTGAAGAGTAGAGTCTCTGTTGAGAATGTTAAGAGTGAAACAGCTAGTAGTGTTTTTGAGGATGATTTGAAGGTAAAAATTAAGAGGAAAAGTCTTGCTGTTTTTGTTTCCGGTGGTGGCTCAAATTTCAAATCACTTCTATTTTGAAACAGGACTAAAATTAGGATTTTATTTTGAAATCAATTTGGGATTGAACGATGTTAAATTGTTTATTCCGAAAATATCCCCTCTAATATAAGTCAGCGCGTCATTTAACCGGGAAAATGGGCTATTACCGGTCATTAGTTTAAAAATGACAATTTTATAAATCTAAAGAATGAAAAAGAATCGTTTTAAATTTAAATGACTAAAAAAAATTTTAGCCCAAATGTAAAGGACTAAATTTGTGATTTAATCATATATATATATATATATATATATATATATATATATATATATATATATATATATGTATACATTTCTTGAGTTTTGGGGCTGTTGATAGTGGTAGGTAGACACTGTATTGTCTTCTATTGTACTGTGGGAGGCAGTGGGGCTGAGGTAGGGGTGTTCTGTTCTGTGAGGTATGGGCCATAGGGAAATAAATGACTGTGACGCTGCACCTTTCATAGCAATCATCGCCCCCTCAAATCAGAGGTGGGTGACAAGGCTTTAATTCCTTGAAAATTACACCATGAATAGTCCTAAATTTTGGTGAATCACATCTATTACGGTTAATAGGGACTACCAATGACCAACCAATCGAACCTCAGTTTTGGAGACTAAAAAAATAATAAATACCTTCTTAAAATTTGTTTTAATTACAAAATAATCTTTAAAATTTTAAAATTTTAGTAAGCAATTTTTATTTCTTTATTTTATATATATATATATATATATATATATATATTTATTTATGAGAAATATATTTTATATTATAAACTAATAAATTAAAAAAATAATAAAAATATAATATCAATACGTACAATTAGAATTTTTAAAAATTAAATACTAAAATTAATATTTTTTATCATATTCCTATTTCATCATATTCGAATTTAAAAATTTTATTTTTTAAATTTCTTATTATAGCTTCAATATTAATCTATTACTACTATCCCTTTAAATAATTAAATGATTATTTTTATTAGTTTTTTTATCTCTATAAACTTTTAAGAAATAATTTTTTATTTAAATCTCTTGTTGTCTTTTTTTTTTAGTTATTAGAATTTGATGTAATAGTTGTAAATCAAGAATTATTTTAGCTATTATGATTTGATGTAATGGTCGTAAAACTAAGAATTATATTTATTAGACTGAATTTAAATTATTTTAACAGATATGAAAAAATAAGTATAATAAAATATTATAACATCTAAACTTTATATATATTTTGGTAAGATGTTATATTTTTAAATTGTGTAGAGAATTGTCTAAATCGGATTCAAATTTTGTTTATCAGTAATTGTTATTAATCTTTTTGTAACACTAATTAAATAAGAAAAAAAAGTAGAGAGTACTTATTTTGTTGAACTTCATGGTCTATTTTGTAATTAAAATAAACTTTAAGGGGTTAAATATAATTCAAATATTATAGTTTAAATGATGGTTTAGTTTATGAATTCCAAACAAATTAACTATTGATTTAGTCAAAAGTCAATGGTCAACACTAGTCAACTAAATGTAGAATGTTAAATTTTATGAATTTATCAAATTTAATAGATATTGATAGTTTTTCTAAATTTCAGAATTTGATTAATAATTCTCACCATCTATAAAAATAGTAGATATAATTCACCCAATTTTTGAAAGAGATTGTTGGGTCTACCACGTTATCAACTTAGGATTGAAAAAGTGAATGTTCCCGTCTATTTTAACCATTTTTAACCTGTTTGAGAAGAGTGGCAAAACTAGAGAGAGGAATTTAATACATTTTTCTCAAGAGCCTGGTTGAAGTTTTATAGGTGGTGTGTTATAACTGCGAAAATTGCTTCCATAGTACTTATGCAAACTTTAAGAAAGCAATGTGAAATTGTGTTAGACAACTTATGTACATTTATCTTAGACAACATGTGTTAAATGGTTGAGCGATTCAAATTAAAAAGTGGGGATTGATTAAGATATCATACAAAAAGGAGATACAAAAGGTGTTACAAAAATATTGTATAGGGGTGCACTTTCTATCCCACATAATTTGTTATTTTTAATTAAGGAGAACATGTAAGTCTATGTATAGTGATACAAATGAAAAAGAAATATTTTATTTTTTATATCTTTAGTGACGGGTTATCTTTTATTTAATATTTATAATTGTAAGAAATAACTGATGAAGGTAAAAATAAATTTTATTAAAAAATAAATTGATTTTTCTAGTCTAACAATTAATTTGTGACCAGAAAAAGGATAAATATGATAAGACCCTGATCAAAAAAAGTTACATACTTAATTTTCGTGCAACAAACTAATTAAAAAGTGAATAATACATACTTAGTCCACCAAATTTACCTTTTTTGTCATAAAATTATGGGTAAAAAACATTGGCAACCACTCAACTTTTGAAATCGTATACTTTTAACCACTAAACTCACAAAATTGCGTGAACAACCATTCAACTAGTAAAATTAGCTACCCTTCGCCATTCTGTTATTTTCGTCTATTAAAGGCCAAACGGTAGTCTTTCCACACGTGTTTTGAGGGGCAAAAAGGTCAATGCGGCACACACACATATATATAAGCGATGGTCTTCCTTCACTAGCCTTCTTTCATTTCCAGCTAGCTTCTTCTTTTGGCCACATATATACCTCTACACCTCCTCCTTCTGCCTCTTTCGCCATTGCAATCCCGTCCAACCCATTTTCTTTGCCTTTTCTCCTTGTGTCACTATTTCCCCCTCTCTGTTGCTGGTCTTGGAATAGGCAAATTTCTCCATCTTCCGAGCAAATAGGGTCATGAATGCCTTCTCAAACAATCTATCATTGTACTTTGTCTTTTCACCAAATGGCGCCAACTCCCCCGACGGCCCTGCAATCCCACACTGTATAGGAAAACTAATGTCACTGCTTCCTTTGTTAAGGTTAATGCGTTGCTGTTTGTGTATGGTTGGACTATGGAGGGTTGCTGCTGGAATGCTTAGAACCACCATCAATTATAAACTAGTAATGTAAATTGCTACTTGGTTTAGCTGATGATGATGGAGACAGGAGCAGCAGCACCACTGCAGAACGTTCAAGAAGTTCTGGAGTTTGTTTTGTTTGTGATGTTGTAATTGTTAGGCAATTGAGGGATTTTGCATTTCCTCACTGCAGATGGTGATGGAGCTACCCGAAGCTTTCAAAACGGATGTTGATGAATTTTTTCTGAATTTTTTGTTGATTTCCGCAGCTCACCCTGAGCTTCATTGAGCGAAGTAGCGGGTTATTCAAGCTTTCATCTTTACACCCTTCCAATGGTTTTTTGATGATCTATGGCTCCAGAAACTCATGGGTAAGAAAAAAAACAACTTGCAAGTTTCCAATTTCCTAGACCGAAGACTATAGATGAAGAATCTGAGACAGGTCACCAAACGGGTCTGTCAGGTCTACAACCAACCCATGAAGAAATTGAACAACTAACTACCGATTTTAATAAAATTTCTGAACTCCCAAAAGCTCTCAAACTCCTAATCAAAATTCCGTGAAAGCTCGATGCTCAATTGCTACTCACAAATTGGAAAATGAAGGTTGGTAAGAAATCCTCAAGGCCTAATTCTAATGTTGATTCCTCGGATGATAATGTTGGTATGGAAAGTCCCGATTCTGGCTATCCCACGGCTCACACACAAACAAAGGAAACTAGTTCCCTGCTCAAATTGGAAAATGCACGCCAATTGCTCGATTAATTGCCTCAGAGAAAGATTGTACAAGCTAACTCATCTACACTGACCTTTTTGCCCCTAAAAAGACACGTGGAAAGGCTGCCGTTAGGCCTTTAACTGACGAAAGTAACAGAATGACTACGGGTATCTAATTTTACGAGTTAGAGGGTTGTTCGTGCAATTTTGTGAGTTTAGTAGCAAAAAATATACGATTTCAAAAGTTAAGTAGCCGCCAATGTTTTTTATCCTAAAATTATTAATGCCGTATAATCTTTAACTGATGCAGGAGTTGAACTCAATATTGTCTCAAGTAACACTTATTAGAAAAGTATTACAAATAAATCCTATATGCACTAAATAATGGTTGCCCAAAGTTACAAAATCTTGTGTGCTGCAATGCTTTTTGCAAGATCTCGTGTGGTGTACCACTGTTTGGCCCATGTTTGCCGAAAGGCAAACGATGCGGTGGAGTTGAGAATGTCGTTTCCAATGCCAACCCTTCCTTTTACTTCACTGCATGTTCTCATTTTACCGCAGGGCTATGAGATTTTGAAAGAAAGGGAAATATCAAAGGTTCACATAGGTTGTACCCGAAAGGGTTTGGATCAGATATACGAGGAGCAGCAGGGAATTTAGATCACTACAGAGGAACATGAAGACGTAAGCAAAGGGGGTAAATAATTAAATATACGTGGGATGAGATGAGACTTGACAAATGGTCAAACAGTGGAATTGGGGTAAAAAGTTTTTCACCCCGCGATATTCCCTGTTTGACTGTCACATCTATGGTTTTGGTGGCTACTTTTTATTATTATTATTATTAGTCAAATCAAGTGGGATTCTTTCTACCAAACTGAAAACTAACGGTAGTGGGTCTGCCCCAAGTTTGGTGGGAGTGGAGGCTATCCTAAGTTCACCAAGAATCGTGTTAGTTTTTATAATTATTTTCTTAATTAAAAGAGATTTTTTTGGTGTGTGATTTTGTATTGCATGAATGCATGAGCTTACCTTAAAGTTAGGAACTTGCAACATTAATGTCGAATTTTGGACTTTGATCCTAGGAGAGTGTTTGATAGAAAGGGAAATTCCTTTTTAGGTTTAGATATATATGCTCTTATGAATTCATAATACAGCCAAAATACTACTCCATTTGTTTCTAAAAAATATTATTTTTAATTTAATATATATATTTTTAATAATAGTGTAATTTTTTTTGGAGATAAATTTTTTTTTTTTTTTAGAATGGAAGGAGTATTAATATTGAATGTGTTTTTAAGTATTAAAAAAATTTGCACGGTTTGTGTGTAAGGTTTGCTTTTGATAATATTGTCTTTGGTTAAGATAGCCAGTAGACTTGTGCATTAATATCAATTAATAAATATTAATAATAAAGTTATCAATTTTCCCGAAAAGGAAAATAAAATAAAATAAGGAGACACAGCCAACTTTTAAAATAAAAAAACACGAAACTAATCAGAAACAGCTAGCATGCAAGAAATAGCGGTGGAAAATTGTCATGCATTTTTTTAAATTAAACTTGTGACGCCATTTTTTGATGGTACAAGGTGTGAATTTTTATAATGTCATAAAAACTATGGAAAAATATATCTTATTTTGTACATTTAAAAAAAAAGTTATTTACTTGTTACACTAAAAATAAGTATATAACATGTGTATGTAATATTTTTTTCTGGCCATGATTTACCTTTCATTTTGGTATTCTTTCTATTATAATTAACAGTGGATATAAAATTATATTTCCTCGTTTGAATCAGCCTTGCCCTTCACTTTAGAACGATATATTATCCTAATATACTTTTAAATAAATACATCATATTTAACGTCTGTAAATTATAAATCAGTCGGCAAAAATAAATTTGCAGAGAGAAAGTATATAATATTTCTAGTTCGTGGTCATTTCACTGTTTCTAAATGAATCATTTACCAGTTTTATCCCAAGTAAAAGAGGGGGAGGGGGGGTTGGGGAGAGAGAATAACGTTAAAACCGCCACTAGCTAACATATCTTGGAAGAAAAGAGGTTTGTTTACGTTAATGAAATCATGGGGACTGCGACTCCACAAACTACAAAAATATCATTCACTCACCGGCAATGAAATTGGTGCAAATCCGACAAAAACCTACCAACCCCCATAATTTACAGTACGTTAATATTCTGTGTAAAATAATAGGGAATTTGTACAGTGAATAATATCATAACAGCCTAGTTTTAAATTGTTAGATACTCAAAGTGAGTACTGTACTGAATAAGTTTTGTTATTTATATAGGATGGTAAATGGACGCTATGGTCACTTCCGGGCAGAATTACAAGTAAAATATAATTTTACAGATTATAATCTAACATGACTAATATAATGAGAGGTCATATTTGAGTTAAATTAAATCAATCTCATGTAATGAGTTAAAGTTATTAATTTAAAAAATTATAGAGCAATTTGTCACTATTGAACCGTTTGTTTGTTATCACTAGCTAGCGACCAGTCAACCAAATTCTAGCCAATTCAATGCTTCTTGCTCTTGTTTTGCTTTGGGTTGGGGGTTGCTCAGAGTCTTTTAAATCCATAAAGCCCTTTAGTTTCCTTTCAAAGCCTTAATACATTTCAATATTGTTTCATTAAATGTTTTGCTAGAATTTTTGGTCTGGGGAGTAGTTTTTCTTCTACCCAAAATTCAGTACAGGAATCCTTTTGAACTTGAGGTTTATGTTGTCTGAGAGGTAAAGGGGAAAAAAAACAGAGGGAAAAAAACAAAGAGGAAAAAAGAAAGGAACAATAGATGGAAAAAAGAAGGAAAAAAAGGAAAAGAGGACAAGGAGAATTATAAGGCAGGAACTAAGAAAATCCGGATTAAAGTAAATCCACATTCTTGTTTTGTTACATCAAATAGTTTTGTTTCTTGATAAAATCTGGGCAAAGTAGTAGTATAGAAAGAGATAACAAAAGCTTAGGGAAGATTCTTTTTTACCTTACCACATCTGTTGTTACCTTGGTTTTTTAATATGCAATTTAGTTTCTTGGGTCTGTTTGGACAGAGTGTTCTCATTAGTATTTGGAAAAAGTTGTATTAGAATATGTGAAAATTTTGGTGAATATTTTTTTTTTATAGAAAAAGTATTTTGGAGGGAAACATAAGAGGGAATTTTTTTTTAAAATTATGTGAAAAAAATTTGAGTGGGAAAATTTAAAATTTAAATTTTGAAATAAAAATGTATTTAGATAATTTATTTTTGTTTGAAAATTTACTTATTTGCAAATAGAAACCATTAGTTCAAACAGGCCTTTTACTTTCTGTTTCATTTGTGCTCCTTGGAAAGTGTTTCGGCCATTGTCTTGGTTTAGGGGTTTGCTCCTGGCTATTGGTTGGATGTGGGCATTTCTGTACCTAGCACTTGATTGGGTTTTGTCTAAATTTAAAAATAAAAAAAAGAAACTTTGCAGCTCACAAGTAACTGGATAGAGGACATGTCTTGAATTATGGTTTAAAGTCTTCTTCTACTGCTCTTAATTGTCTGAACCAAAGATTCTAGGTGATGTATTGAAATGAGATGAGAGTAGGTTGTTGCCCTTTCTAAGAAAGTAATAGACCTATTGTGTTTAGGGAGGTTTATTGCTCTTTCTATTTGCATTTATGATGAGAAAGCGGAAACAAGAGAGCACTGGGTGAGATACAAGGGAAAAAAAAACAGAAAAAGAAAGGAAAAAAAGAAAAAAAAAAGAAGCAAAAGAGGAAAAAGTGAAGGCTATGCAAAAGAACAAAGGAAAAAAAAGTAAAAAGAGGAAAATTGGAAAAAAAAAAAGAAGAAAGGATCTCAAATTGTCTTGTAAATATAATTGTTTTGTTCTCCTTCACAAGTTACTTTTGTATGGTCTTAGCATAGTAGGAATTTGTAGATGTTTCCGACAGTTTTCTTTCAGCTCAAAGCTTGTTTTAACTTAATTACTTGGATACATTATTTGCTATATTGGTTTCTTAGTCTCCTGATAGAGCTACTTACTTGTTCACAAAGGTTACTTGTTACTTGGATGCAATGTTATTAAAAACGCGTTTTTACTCGTACGATTTTACGATTTTACGAGTAAAAATCAAGGTTCCGATTTAACTCGTGTTTAAAATCGAAAATTGGTAAAATCGGAATAAAATCGCGTCTTTACTCGTAAAAATGGTAAAATCGTACGTGTCAAGCGACTTTGCCAAAACGACAAAAAAAGCTGCGTTTCGATTACAAAACGTCAAAACCCAATTTTCAGCCTTTTCTTCTCGTCGTTTTTGTTCCTCCTTCTCGTCGTTTTGTCACACAGCTCCAGCCTCCAGGGTTTTGGCGCTGAGTTCCAGGAGTTCAGAAGTCTGAAATCATTGAAACAACGAGAGAGATATAGGGAGACAGAAAGAGAGGTGTCTGAGGGTGAGACAAACCAGAGCTACCGAATAACTATAAGCTCTTTCAATCTCTTTTCTTTGGATAAAATTTTTCATTTTTTTGGGTGTAATTTTGCGTTGAATTTGTAGTTTAGATACATGTATTAGCTGTGATTCTATTATTTCTCACTAGATTTTGGTGCAGAATTAACGTGCTACCAAGCTTAGGGTTTTAGGATATTCCCCGACTCAATTGGGAAATTTTTACATTTTTGTTGCTATTGCTTGTTTGCGAGTTGAATTTTTTGTCTTTTTGCGGTTGTTTAATTCTTCCATTTCACTATCTGGATTTTGCTAGCTTTGCTTTGCTGGATTCTTCCATTTCGATTGTTGAAAAGTTTTCTGTTTCTTGGCATTTTCTGTTTTTTTTTTCTTGCTGCATTTTCTATTTCTGCTTTTTGCATTTTTGGTTCTAAGTTTTACATTTACGCATTTTTAGTTCTAAGTTTTACATTTCGTATTTTTGTTCTAAGTTTTCTGTTTCTTGGCATTTTTAGTTTTTTCTTGTTGCATTTTTGTTTCTTTCTTGTCATTTTTTTGTTTCTTGCTGCATTTTCTTTTTACATTTCTGCATTTTTGTTCTAAGTTTTGTTTCTTGGCATTTTTAGTTTTTTTTCTTGCTGTATTTTCTATTTACATTTCTGTTTCTTGGCATTTTAGATTTTCTGTTTCTGCATTTTTGTTCTAAATTTTCTGTTTCTACATTTTTTGTTCCAAGTTTTTGGCATTTTCAGTTTTTTTCCTTGCTGCATTTTCTCGTTTCTTGGCATATTAGAAGTTGCATTCGTGGCTGGAATTCACGGCATAAGCGATAATCTTTATTAATGTTTTACTATTTCATCACCTATCACAAGGGGTATAATATTGGTTATAGAACAAGTGGGAACATAGGCTACAAGGCTGTATGGTGTTTGATTTTTTTGATGGCCTGTATGTGTGCTAAGTTTTGTGGGTTGACTTTGCTGTGCATTGTTTTATGCCATAAGTGTGCTCTGGAATATTTCTTTGTGTGTGTAAGTCTATAAGACTTGGCATTCTTAATTGAGAAGCAGTTACATAAGTTCGAAACAAAATTGGCTTTCTTTAATGACATGGAGAATGTGGTAATGAGAGTTGGCAAAGCTCAGAGGCAAAGCTCAGAGGCATGTTCTATATTTACAATTTAAAAGCTTAACTGTCTAGCAAGGAGTTGAGGCTTTTCGTTCCACCAATTGTCTGTTATTCCTCTGTTTAGCACACGGTCCGTTGGTTTTTGCCAACGGCATCCAATAAGGCTATGTTCATGATAATAGTAGCTTACATTTATGTCAAAAAAAAAAGTCTATAGTGTGAAGTGCAGGTGAAGAAGAAAAGACCGGATAAGGACCAGAGATGGTTGAGGAACTAGCCAAAGAGGAGTAGGGGCATGATGCTATTTGTAATTATGATTATTATTAATTTTTAAGTGTGATTGATATTATTCTTTTTTTGAAATTTTTGTATTTTTTATAAGTTTGAACAAGTTTATAATTTATAAATTTAACATATTATATATAATATATTTATTATATTATTTTTTATAATTTGTAAACTCTTACGATTTTACGATCCGATTTTACGATCCGATTTTGTGGATCCTCCACCGATTTTACGTAAAAATGCGTTTTTAATAACCTTGCTTGGATGTTTACAGTGTGAGGGTACTAGTTAATTATTCACAAAGACTCTTCAATTTGATGCTATCTAGATTATGTCGTGGTATTCCTCTTATGGACATTTTTGACATCAATATTTGTCTCCCCACAACAGACAGTTTGCAGAATGGATTTTGGTTTTGGATAGATTGATGCAGTTCTATTTTTGGTTCATTAGATGTAATTGCTACTTTTGGTATAGCTTCAGATAGTTTTTTTTAATTTCAAATCAACTTAACTTGCTATTGAGGTTCCGGATATAATATGAAAGCCTAGTCAATTCTTTGAGGTTAGCTTTTGCTTTATATCTGAGAACATTAATATTGGCGCAACCTTTTTACTTTTGCTTTTGTTAGATCCTTTCTTTGTATTGTTAGGTTGAAAGGCCGTAAATTTCTTCTATAGCTAGTTTCTACTTCAAATGGCATAGCAGTTTTAATTGCCATCGCATTTTTCTCCTAGGCTTTTATGTGAGTCCAAGGAGAGCATTTAGCCGTTTTTGGCCAACACTTGTAAAGCACTTATTCATTAAATGAAATGACTATCGTTTTGAGAAAAAAAAATTACTATTTCTGATAAAAAACTCTAGTTTTTAAAATTTTATTTGTCCCCAAAAAAAATCAACTTTTGATATGAAATTCTTATACTATCATTACTAATAATGATAATGTATAACTCAAATTAAAAAGTAAGAATAATAATGTAAAAGTATAAATGTAATGGTATATTAAGTGTGTTGTCCTTTGTAATTAAAAAAAAATTCCAAATTAAAATTGGGTTGTTGTTTTGGGATAGAGGGAGTAATAATTTTAACTTGTTAGCTCATATGGGTTTAACCCAACCTAACCCGTGAAAATTGTAAATTATTTTTTAATCCGTGGCCTAAACCATTAGGTCAAAATAGTGAATGGATTAGGTTGATTTTTTGGATTATTTTTACTTTTGTCAAACCTATATTTAAACATTACACTAGTTATTTGAGAAAGTTTATTAAGATTCTTTTTATTATGAGTATTACATTGTTTTTACTTTTTCTTTATTATTATGCTGTTTCCTTGAACTTTGATTTTTCCATAATTTATCAATAATGTACATCAACTGTAGAAACATATAAAATTTGTACTGATGATTAGACCTTTCATACGTTGAGTACTTGTATAGAGAATTGTCATTTTGGCAGCGAATTGGCTATAGGACTATAATAAAGTAGTGTGCTCTTCCCTTCCCTCGGTGTGTGTTTCATTTTTTTTAATTTTTAAGCTCTGTCAAACGGAAGACACAAGTATCGATTCATCAAACAAGGAAATCGGGCCTCCGCACTTCTAGAAGCAACTTTTTCCTAGTTAATCAGATGGATAACAAGATTACATGTTTGCCCCAAATACAAATCCAAGATGATTCCGTATTAGTATTAGGGCATGTCTAGTAGGAGGGAATGTGAATGAAAGAATTTTACTTATTTAATTGGAGAGAATAAATGATGAACAGTAAATTTGAATTACTTTATTTGAGGGTATTCTCGTAACCCCTAATATTGAAGGGTATGAAAGCTATTAAACTAAAAAAAAATATTATTTTTCCTTCCCATGATTAATAATGATTTTAATTAATTAGTTTAATATTATAATGAATAATTAACTAAAAATGACTAATTAATTAATATTAATTATTGTAATTAATATAAATTAATTTACAATTAACTTATTATTATTAATTTATAATAAATAAATAAATTAAAGATTAATTTAATTAATTAATTTAATTAATTATTCATTTACTTAATATTATAATTATTAATTAATTAATATTAATTATTATAATTAATGTATAATTAATTAATTAATCAATAATATTTTTATTAATAATTAATTAATTTAATATTATAATGAATAATTAACTAACCACTATTATTGGTAATTATAATCATTCCCCAACACAAACCAACTAAAACAATTATAATAAAAGAATCCACTATTATTTTCTACTATTATCATTTCCATTTTCTTTATTATTCCTTTAAAAGAACCAATCGCTCCCTAATATTCTTTAGTAGGCCTACTGGTTTCTTTGTTTCACTGCATACCTATCCAGCATTTAAAAAAATGGGAAACGTTAATTAAAAAGAAAAAATAATTTTGACCATCCAAATTTTTACTCTCATCAATGGTTATATTTTAGTCTCCCCTTAGCTTACAATGTAATACGATTAGGGTTTCAAATAGATGGGTTGAGTCACTTTATTTATGAGTTGTAATTTTATAAGTCATAATTTAATCCAATCAGGCAAACTGGGTTAGAAAGGCCGAGTCTACTAGGCCAACGAAAAAACAAGTACTAAGGGCGATCCATGGTGCGATTTTATACCGTGTTTTTTTTTTCAAGATGGGGATGTTTTGGTACTAGTTTGGTTTGGCGGGCTATTCAATGTATGCGGTAGTAGTTTGGTGATAAAACTATTCAACATATATGGTAGCGTCATGAAAGGCATGGAGTAGGCGTTAAGGACAAAACTCGTTACCCGGATTTTCGTTCATTGATGTTTAGTTTGCATGACTTATTATGATTCTTCAGTAGAGACTAATTAACTAGGATGCATAGGTAAGCTTTATATATGCTTTTGTCCCTATTTATTAGAGGTCAATTCTCTATTTATTAAGGATTTTTTTCCTCATTATTAGAAGTATTTTGTAGGCCTCTAGTGGCCGCTTTCTCCTTCGTTATAACGATTACTACGAAGATCAATTAGCCTTTTTGGCTATTTATGTATATTTTTACAATTTACATTATAATATTTATCATTTTTAGAGAAAAAAAACTAATCTAACACAATTATTATAATTACGGATAATTTTGAGTTGAGTTGGGTAAAGTTTTGATTGAATTGAACTAAATTTGACCCGTTAGATTAAAATATTTTTAGAAAATAAAAAAATAAAAAGCCAACTTCCAGCTAGTCACTGCCATCAGACTACCATTTGCTGTTATCGATCGAATTCTAGCCAAGTTGGCCCAATCTGGACCGACCCGTGACGACAACTATATGCCCACTGCTAGGGGTGGTCATGGTTTGGTTAAACCGAATAAACCGACCGAAAAAACCGAGTCGAAAAACCCAAAAAACCAAACCGAAAATGAATTCAGTTTATTTGGTTTTTGGTTTGGGGCACTGAAAACCGAACCGAACCGAATAAACCGAACCGAATAAGAAACCGAACCGAATTAGGAAACCGAACTGAATAATGAAACCAAATAAACCGAATAAAACCAAATAAAACAAAATTTTAAAATTTATAAATATATTATATATATAAGTATAAATATAAATATATGTTATTTTATAGAATAGTTATGGTTTATAGTTTATAAAACTATTGTAGAATTTGTAGTTATGTATATATATTTTTGTATAATTAATTTATTGTTATTATAAAATTTATCATGTATTTCTATATTGTTATCATTAATATACGATTTAATATTGTTTTCATTAATATATTATATTGTTATTATAAAATTTATTGTTATTTTATAAAATTTATCATGTATAGAACTATATTTATTGTTATCATTAATGAATAATGATATGGACAATAATGATATGGACAATATAATGAATATATAGTAATATTAATATAGTATATAACTATATACTATATACTAAACAATTTTACTATATATTATTATATACTAAACTATATGCTAAATAATTTTACTATATACTAAACTATATATTATATACTATATATACTATTATATACTATATATTATATACTATACATACTAAACAATTTTACTATATATTATATACTAAACTATATACTAAATAATTTTACTATATACTAAGCTATATACTATATACTATATACTAAACTTAGTAAACTATATACTAGTATAGTTTATACTGTAATTTTAATTTATCAATTTATTTAAAAGTTAAACAAATATGAAATATCAAATTACAAATAAAGAAAAATAAAATAATGCATAAGTTAACAAAGTTGTTAAAATGCTAAGCATATAGAAGGTATAAGGCGGTAAGGCCTGTAGGCTGTAAGCTGTATGGCGTACTAACATGTAACTATATAGTCTATATAGCATGCGATTATTATGTTTTTATATATTTAATTAGAATCAATATCATATATTCATAATATCAGCAATTATTCAATATAATAGTTAATAATTAATAACTTATTGTTGTTAACTAAGTGATTACTAAGTATTAACTATTAAATGACTGAGTGTTGGGTTTTTGAGTAATCAGTTATAACTATATAATATTTACTAACGGTTATTTATTCAAAATTCAAAATTATTTATAATTTGCAAATTAATTATATGTATTTAAATCGAGTCAAATACCATAATAATTAATACTTATAATTAGTTATTATTGATCAAGTAATTATTATTACAACTAAATACTAACTTAGTTAAACTTATAATACTAATAAGTACTAACATGTTACATAGTTAATACTTAATACTAACTTAGCTATAGTAATATGTTAATAACTAATAATGATTAATGAATAATGAGTACTAAGTTTACTAACGAACTAAGCACTAAATTAGTTAGTCCCTATTTAATACTAACTTAGTGTTGAATAATACTTAATATACATAAGTTAATACTAACTTAGTTAACACTGATAAGTGATAAGTAAATAAGGAATAAATTACTAATTAGACATTAACTTAGATAATACTATGAGTCTATGATTACTATCTTAATTTTGACTTTTGAGTAATAACTAATAAGTACTAACTTAGTAACTTAGTTACTTAACTTACTTAGCTAATGCCTAATAGGCTAATAGTTTTGAGTAATAACACTAATAAATTAATAATTACAATATGCAAATGATTTTTATATTATAATTACAAATTTAAACAATTAAACTAAATAAGTAATAAAGTAGCAAGTTTTAATTGAAAGAAAAAAAATATACATTAAGGATGTAATTGAAATGATTTATATTTGTTATTGGTTAAAATAAAATAAATTATGGTTGACATGGTTGTTATATAATTTTGTTCATTTCGATGGTGATGGGTATAATATAATTTGTAAAATAAAATAATACAAATCCAATTATGAATTATCCATATCCAATTCAATTGGACCAATTAGGCAATTAGGAATTTAGGATTTACTATCGATTTTATGGCGCGGCTAGGGCTTTTCACTTTTCATCATTTTTGGTTTTGCAATTTTCCTCCTTCTCCGAGTTCTCCTCCGGACTCCAATCTCCTCCGCCCGAGTCCACCGCAGCGCGCTCTCCGACTCCGGTCTCCCATTCTCCTCCCAGCCCCGGCAGCCACGCTCTCTCTCCTTTCGGTCTCTCCACCTCAAATCTCGGCCTCTGCCTCTCGATGCCAAACAAGTCGAGTAAGTCGGCATCGTTATCGCGGTGAAGTAGAAGCTCGATCGTTCTCCTCCTGTAGATCTAGTGGATATCAATTTTTACCATGAGTATCAATCTATGCACTGATCGATTACAACCTGTGTAACAAAATTACTTGAGGAATTTTTTTTTCTCCCTTCTCAAAAAATTTAAATCTGAAGTTTAGTGGAGGATCTTTAATCAGTATGTTTATCTCTCAAGTTAATTCCCTTGTCTTTTGTTTGTGGACTAGTTAATTTTGTCATTCACTTGTGGTACAGGCTGATTAAAACAGAAAAGAGGAAATGTTTTTTGCATAACTCTTCTTATTTGTGCTGTAATGTTCTGGATATTACCGTGTTTTGTTTCAAATTTTCTTTCCATAACTCTTCTTACCGTGCTGTAATGTTTTTTGCATAACTCTTCTTATGACTTATGAGTACTGACTATTGAGCCTGTGAGCCATAACTCATTAACTCATGAAGTTTGTAAATTTGTGATTCTTTATGAATGTTTGTTTTTTGTGAATGTTTGTTTCATGTTGGAAAAAGAATTTGAAAAAATTATTTGTGATTTGTGAATGTTTGATTTCAAACGGAATTATCTAATTTTTTTGTGAAGTTTTGGGAAAAAAAGGAAAAAAAAAATCGGTTTATTTGGTTAACTGAAAACCGAATAAACCGAATCGAATTCTTATTCGGTTTAAACCGAACCGAATCAAAAAACCGAATAAGAAATTCGGTTTGGTTTATTCGGTTTTATTCAGTTTTCGGTTCTATTTTCGATTAGGGGGTTTCAAAATGTCAAACCGAATAAACCGAACCGAATAAACCGAAAACCGAACCGTTGACCAGCCCTACCCACTGCTGCTTGAAATTTTAAAAATAATAATTTTAATGTATTGGGATCATAGTTATAAAACCCGGCTCGGACCGGCCGGTTCAACCGGTGAATCGGTGAACCGGACCCCAGACCGGTCCGAGTCAAGCCAGCCGGTCCGGTCCTTTGTAATTTTTTTTTTTTTTTTACAAACGTCGTTTTGGCCATTTGTTTAAAAAAAAAAAAAAAAGAAAGAGGGAGAGCAGCTGACAGGCGCTGTGCTGAAATGATTGGACGCGCGCCATGTGTCATCTTTGTAAATTATTTACCACTAATTTCTAAAGGCTATTTCACTTTTTTTTTTTCTTTTTTTAAAAACAAATTTCACTAAAAAGTATAAAATATTTTTCTCTACAAATTGACATGCACTTTGCCTATTTTTGCTATAAGATTTGATTTTCTTAAATATAATATAAATATAAAATAATAATATATTTATAATTTATCTTTAAAAAATATATTAATAATTTTTTTAATATTAATATTAAGTTTTATTTTTATTTTTATTTCTTTTATAACAAAAAATAATACCAAACAACATAATTATTAATTTTATAATTAATTTTAAAATATTTTATATATTTTTTTAATATTTTGATATTATTTTTATTTTTTATTAATTTTATAATTGACCCACCGGTTCGACCATTGACTCACTGGTTGAACCATTGACCCGTTGACCCGAAGCCTCGACCGAGTCGACGACCGGTCCGAGTCTGATAACTATGATTGGGATGATTGAGTTCAACCCAATTAAATACAATCTATTAAATTATACAATTTATTTAATTTGTGACTCATTTTACCTATTTGACTCAATTCAATGGGTTAAAATATTGAATTGATTGGGTTAATTTTTGGATTAGGTTGATTTTTCTGCCCCTAAATTATGATGAATGAATTTTTTTGGGCCCGAGGCCATTTTTTTCTCTCATTTTTACTGTTCCTGGGGGCGATTTCGGTGCGAAAATTTAACGTTCATGAGCGATTATTTATCGTTTATGAGCGATGAGTTTCTGCTCATGTCGTTTTTTTTTTAAGGTATTGCACTATCTCCAGCCGGTAGTAGTCGCATCGTCTCGCTATTCAACGCTTTGCGGCAGTAGTTCGTCGGTGTTGCTATTCAACGTCTGCAGATTGGCTTTCACGCAACGGCATGCGGTGAGAGATAGACATTAAGTTGTAGTTTCTTTCATCATAGGTCATGTGTAGTGGACCACTTGGTGTGTAATATCATTTTGTATAGTACTACAGTCCCGATATATGTGGGCTTTTGTATTCGGGTAGTTCCTAGGTTGTCCAAGTACTCAACCATTCCCGTCTTGGGCGGGGTTCAATGCGGTTGAACTTAGGTCGTCTAGGTTGTCTCCCTTCCCGTCTTGTGCGGGTTTAGCTTCCCGTCATGTGCGGGTTTTCTTTATTTTGCTTTTTCTTGCCCCTCGTGGGCTTTTTGCCCCTTTGTGGGCCTTTGTTTTCGTGGGTTATAGCGCTACTTTCAGTTGCGACTCCACGAAACTCTAAGCCTTTGTGGCTCTGTACATTGGCCTTTGTGCCACTCTATTAATCTACTATCGTTTCAGGAAAAAAAAAATTATGATGAATGACATTCTTCCTATTTTTGGTAAGAATACAATAATTATTTTAAAATAAAATAAAAAGGACAAAATTAAAAAAATAACTCATTATTTTCTATTTTTTCATTCCAAAATCTAATTAAAGTTCATTGTTACAAACTATTGTAATTATAAATTTTCTACTAATAACAATGGACTAATTATTATCTCTTCATTTTTTGCGCAGATATTTTAAAGTTATTGAAACTTAACTAAATGAAAGAAATTTAGTTTAAAATTTTGAGGAAAAAAGGTTATTTATGTCAGATTTGAATGAGATAATTATAAACATATTATATATCTGTGTGTATATATATATAAATAAAAACTTCGTTTGATATTAAAAAGTATTTGAAAATATATAATTTGTCACAGGAAAGGCAAATTTGATATTTAATCCAACAAACCTAAAAGGGGTGTCATGTTTGACCATTCCAAGAGAAAAATCATTAAATGGTCAAACCTCAAAATTTGTTTTGTTATTTTGGATAAACATTAGAGAATAAATGTAATTAACACTTAATTATAAATTACTCGAACTACATCATTCTATATGGAACAACTACAGCACACAATGTTCTCTCTTTCAAAACTATGAGTAAATCCGTAGAAAGAATTGTGTAACTTGAAGCATCAAATGAGAATCGAATTCATTGGATTGTTAAGCAAATTAAAACTGAAACAGGTTCAAATATCCCTTCTAACTCGATTCTTTTGGAGAATGAGAACCCTTTTGTGGTTCTTTGTTATCATTAATAATTTAAAGATCGATTTGGGGGTGAAGCTTATGTATTTATCTCCAATTAGAGCTCATTCGTTTTAAGACTTTTTTTTCCCTTCCATATCTTGATGAGATTTTCAAGTGTTGAGATAACAATTCTTATCAATGAAATAGCCACTGCTGTTGGGATAAAAAATATTAAATCCTAAAAGTCACACCAAAACCTGTGACTTACAAAGAAAATAATTCAAGAGAAAATTGATTCTGGAAAGTGACTAACGGCTAAGAAAGCAAAAGATTTTAAGGAATGGCCCACGGTCAAACACACCAAAACTTGACCAAAGAAAGTTTATGCTTGGCTATGGACAATTCATTTTACCAAAGTCAAAATCAAAACAAACAAGAAAGGGACAAAATTTATTTTTGAATCAAGCTAGCCTTGCGGCTTTCAAATTGGAGGCCGACTTTTGATTTCTCTATAATTCTCTCTATTTTTCTCTGTATTCTAAAATCATGAATAACATATTCTATTTATAGGACTCAATTAAATCCTATACCTATTGGATTTGGTAACTACTAAACCAAAACCCAATATGATTAATAATTCTAAACCTAATAGAACTAAAAATTACAAATTATAACCCAATAGGATATTAGGATACTTAGTTTAATTCTACTACATTGCCTCCCTTAAACTAAGTTTTCGGAACTTGTCATGCCTAACATTTTCTTCAACTTCATAAACGAATCCATCTTCAATGCTTTTGTGAAAATATCAGCTACTTGCTCTTCGGTCTTGCAATAATTGATCACAAGTTCCTTTCGTTGAACCAAATCACAAATGAAGTGAAATTTGATGTCGATATGTTTGCTTCGATCATGAAACACTAGATTCTTTGTCATCTTTATTGCTGACGTACTATCACACAAGATAGTAGTTGCTCAATCTTATTTATGTTGAAGAAAATCTAGCATCCTTCTAAGCCATAATGTTTGATTAGCATTGTTAGCCGCTGCAATGTATTCTGTCTCCGCTGTAGATAACGCGATAACTGGTTGCTTCTTTGAACTCCACGAAAATATACCGAATCCAATAAAGAAAACATAACCAGAAGTACTCTTTCTCTCCACAGTGTCACCGGCCCAATCACTATTAGTGAATCCAAGAAGATTAATAGAATTACTTTTTGCATAAAAAATTCCATCACTTTAAGTACCTTTAATGTACCTCAAAATTCTCTTAACTGCTTGTAAGTGAGACTGACGTGGATTCTCTATAAATCTACTTATTAAGCCGACATTGAAATTGATATCAAGTCTTGTGGCTGTCAAGTATCTCAAACTCCCTACCAAACTTTTAAAATGAGTAGGGTCCACACAAGTGCCAGTCCCATCTTTAGTCAAACGCAATCGTTCTTCAGTTGGAGTCAAGATTGGTTTTGCACAATCCATCTTGAACTTTTTTCAAAATATCTCCAGCATATTTTTTTTGGCAAATAAAAATGCCTTGATCAATCTGCGAAACCTCAATTCCAAGGAAGTATGACATAAAACCCATGCCCGTCATCTCGAATTGTTGAATCATAGCCTCCCTGAATTCTGCAATCATCTTGGGATTATTCTCAATAAATATTAGATCATCCACATATAAGCATACGATAACAACCGCACCATGAGAAGATGTCTTCACATATGAAGCATGATCAAAAGGACAGCGTTGAAAACCATTGTCAACGAAGAAAGAATCAATACGGGTGTACCACACTCTTGGAGCTTGCTTTAAGCCGTAAAGGGCTCTTTTCAAACGGTACACCTTATTTTCTTGACTTTTCTTTACAAATCCTGTAGGTTGTTCAACGTACACTTCTTCCTCAAATATACCATTCAAAAACGTAGACTTTACATCCATTTGATGTATTTTCCAACCATTTTGGGCAGCTAAGGAAATAATTAAACGAACAGTATTAAGCCGAGCAACAGGTGCAAATACCTCAAAATAGTCGATGCCAGGTTTTTGTTTATAACATTTAGCAACCAACCGCTCCTTAAATCTGTCTACTTCTCCATCGGGCTTATACTTCGTCTTGTAAACCCACTTGACACCAATGGGTTTTTTGCCATTTGGAAGATTTGTGAGCTCCCAAGTATCATTCTTTTCAATGGCATGAATTTCATTAGCCATTGCTTTCTTCCAGTGATCCTCACGAATAGCATCTTCAAAACTAACTGGGTCACAATCTGCAAAGAGAGCAAAATTAACAACATCCTCGTCAGATAAATTTTGAGAGTGACCATCAACAACATAATCCTACAAACGAGCTGGTAGACGCCTTTGTCTTTGTGGCCGACCAGACTGCATAGGAATAGGTTGAGTAGAAACTTGTTGCTGTTCGGGTACTTCGGGCTGATTGACCTCATCATCATTGTCATCAAAGTATGAAGATTGTGGAGGATGACTAACCGCCACATCTAACTTCTTTTCTGACCAATTCCAGGCACTTTTCTCATCAAAATTCATATATCTACTAAAGGTGATCTTCTTTGTCACAGGGTTGTATAACTTGTACCCTTTAGTCTCAGAATTGTAACCAATAAAAATACACTTTTCCGCCTTATCATCCAGTTTCTTCCTGAGAGCATCTGGAACATGTGCATATGCCAAACAACCAAATATTCTAAAATGAGAGATATTTGGCTTTTTACGAGACCAAACCTCATAAGGGGTCTTCCCACCATTACATCTAGTAGGACATTTATTTAATAAATAGATACCACATGAAACTACTTCTGCCCAGAAACCCTTGGGTATGTGTTTGGCAACTATTATTGATCGCACCATGTCTATCACAGTTCTGTTCTTTCTTTCTGCAACACCATTCTGTGGAGGAGTGTACCTTGTTGTCATTTGATGCTTAATCCCATGCTGTGCCAAAAAATCATCACATACTGTATACTCTGTGCCTCTATCAGTTCTCAAAGTTTTGATGGAGTAACCACTTTGCTTCTCAACATACACTTTAAAACTTTTAAAAGTGTCAAAAGCATCAGACTTATTTTTCAAAAAATTAACCCAGGCCTTTTTACTGAAATCATCAATGAAAGTAATAAAATACTTATTACCTCCATTAAAAGGAACATCCACTGTACATAAATCAGAGTGAATGCGCTGTAATGGTTCTTTTGCCCTCCAAGCCTCGCCTTTAGGAAACGGGTCTCGATACTTCTTACCCAAAATACAAGACTCACACTGTCTATGGTGAAAATTGATGGAAGGCAGCCCAAAAACAATGTTATTTTTTGCCAAAAACGGCAATCTACGGAAGTGAAAGTGCCCAAATCTCATGTGCCACAACCAAGTGTCATCAACCTCAATCGAGTTAAAACAAGGTGAATCACCACAATTCAAAATAATAGGAAACAATCTGCTATTGGTCATGTTCATATTTGCAATCAAACCCAATCTATCATCAGTGATGGTGCAAACGCGTTTTCGAAAATGCAAATCATAATTCTTCTCTTGAAGTTGACCCAAACTCAAAAGATTTTGATGCAAAGCAGGCACATAATACACATCAGCAACGGCACTTTTTGCGCCATTCTTCAAGGTAATAGGAATATCTCCTTTACCACATACAGGCACTTCATGATTATTATCAAAACGAACAGTGGATTTAAATGACTCATCCAAATTTTTAAATAATTCCTTCTTTCCAGTCATGTAGTTACTACATCCAGAGTCAACATACCACGTGTTATTTTTAGACTCTTCAGCCACACCAGCAGAAAATAAGATTGTCTCATACTTTTCACTAGAATCTTCAACAACATTAGCATTGATATCCTTATTTTCTGATTTATTAGACCAACAATTCTTTTGGATATGGCCTACTTTACCACAATTAAAACATTTAGGCCCTTTTTGCTGATTATTGTTGGAATTATAAAAATTGCCCTTTTGTTGGAAGGAATTATTACCTCTACCGCGACCACGAGAGTTACCTCTTCCACGTCCACGACCTTTGAAATTCTGGCCACGACCACCAAAAGCAACATCATTAGACGAATCTTCACTGCTTTTCTCCTTAGCAGTCTGAATTTTCACAACTTGCAGCGCCTTCTCCACAGGTTTCTTTTCATGAGATTCATCCAATTTGCCATTAATTCGTTGTTCATGCAGTAGCAATGACCCTTGCAATTCATCAACTGACAAGGTTGACATCTTTTTTGTCTCTTGCATCACGGCAATGACATGGTCAAACTTTAATGGCAAAGTATTTAAGACCTTTTCTACAATGAGTTGATCAGTAAGATCAAACCCATTCAATTGCATCTTGTTCTTTATATCATTCAAACGAGAAAAATAAGACTCAATAGTCTCATTTTTTCCATGCTGCATAGCTCGAACTTTCTTTTTAACGTTAACAAGTTACTCTGTTGGACCTTGTCAACGCTTCGATATGTTTTGGCCAAAATATCCCACCACGCCTGTTTTGCGGTTTTAGCAGTGGATATTTTTCCAAATATAGAAACATCAATTGCCTGATGTATTTGAGATAACGCCAAACTGTCATTTTATTTCGTCGCCTTAGTAGCATCCTCTGCTAAATTTTGTTGAATATGGGCTAACAAATCAAACGCGTTCAGATGCGTTTCCATCTGGATTCTCTAAAAATTGTAATCTTGTTTACCCTTTAATTTGGATACGGAACAATTAATATTCCGATTCGCCATAACTTTCAAACACTAACCAAAGCTCTGATACCAGATGTTGAGATAAAAAAATATTAAATCCCAAAAGTCACACCAAAACCCGTGACTCACAAAGAAAACAATTCAAGAGAAAATTGATTCTGTAAGGTGACTAACGGCTAAGAAAGCAAAGGATTTTAAGGAATGGCCCACGGTCAAACACACCAAAACTTGACCAAAGAAAGCTTATGCTTGGCTACGGACAATTGATTTTACCAAAGTCAAAATCAAAACAAACAAGAAAGGGACAAAATTTATTTTTAAATCAAGCTAGCCTTGCGGCTTTCAAACAGGAGGCCGACTTTTGATTTCTCTATAATTCTCTCTGTTTTTCTCTGTATTATAAAATCATGAATAACATATCCTATTTATAGGACTCAACTAAACCCTATACCTATTGGATTTGGTAACTACTAAACCAAAACCCAATATGATTAATAATTCTAAATCTAATAAAATTATTAAATTACAAATTATGAACCCAATACGATATTAGGATACTTAGTTTAATTCTACTACAACTGCAACAAAACATCCAGGAGCAGGACTTTTTTTCTTTTTCTTTTTCTTTTTTTAAATCAAGTACACAAACTACTATTTAACTCTCCAAAACCTAATTTTTATAATATCTTTTTATTTCTATGAAGGGAAAATTGGTTGGCCCCTTTTAATCTAAACTTTACTACTCCATCTTTTTATTATTTTTTAATTCTTCACTCAATTTATCTTTTTTTCTTGAAAAAAAATAACAAGAGGAGACTCAATGTTATATTCATTGGTATTAAGGGTAGAAAATTTCCTAGTTTCAATAGGTACCTAATGGATGAGAGCTATTGTACTTTCTAAAAATATTCATTAGGAATAACAAGAGAGATTTTATTGGAATAGGATTTTATTAGATGGATATTGCATGCCGTATTGGGATATCCATCTAATAATAGGTAATTATGAAATAATATTGAGTAATTAATGAGTAGTGATTTTTACTTATTTTTAAAATTTTAATATATATATATATTGTTAATAAATAAATTTTATTTTTTTATTTTAAAATCACGGTGATCGCCAATGGTCAAACGACATTAGACCACCTGCTAGGTGGATTCTAGTGTGATAGTTGAAATTTGCTAAAATTTAATGGATAGTAGTAGTTGTCGATAGCTAACTATTGGTCAGATTGGGAACAGCATTTAAATTCTAATAGAAACTTTGAATGGGATCCTAGCAGAAATTATGAAATCCCAATTTCACGAGGTCACATTCTTAAACAATTCTAAAATTTAATGAGAAATATATTTTCTGTTCTCAATTGTTATTTACTTATTTAAGTTTCACCCAATTTTTACATATTGCCTTCTAATTGCTACCCTTAATCGATATAGATTTCATAAATTACATTAAAAAAGCTGTATGCATCGTAAAGGATTTTAATTGATTAAATTTTTTTATGCACGATCTAATTTAAAATTTTCGTTCAGTTGAACGTGTCTAACGTACAACTAAATAAAAATGTTTTCATCTTTTTTGTACAACAAACCAATAGTGATAAAAATGAATAAAATTTTAGCCTTTATTTGGTCGTTTGACCAATAAAATTATATTTTTATCCCTTAAATTACTTTAACTTTACCATCTACTTGTTAGGATGGAAGTAAGCAACATCTTCTCCTAACGTACATAACCTAACATATATAATAACATAAAATTCCCACAGTAAAAAACGTAATGTTAAGATATATTATCCTAATCGTAACTTCCCTAAGTCTAAAAATCAAATTCAAAAGCCATAGCGATCAGGACGTGGTCACAATCTCCCGCTCTAATCTCGTCCACGATTGACTCTCACCCCACCACCTAAAAAAGGCCATGGAAAAGCAGCAAACAAACGTGAAAAAGAACCAAAAAAGAGAAAAAACCCCATCATGAAGGACTCAAAAGCCCAAGTTAATGATTCACAAAACAAACAACTCTACCAAAAATTGAAAAATCTAGAACAAGAGTACTGCGACACATATAAACGAGTAAAACCACGATCCCAGTTCCTTAAATGTTCGACAGGAGTAGGCAGCAGCTACTGCTCAGAATATTCTTCCATCATTACTTCACTTCATGATCAAATCCTTGAAAATTCTCCAAGAAGTTTAATGTCTTCTTTACAAGAGAGTAGTAGAAAATCACCCATGTCTGATCATGATGAGGGGTTGATTTGGAAGGTGAGGAATAATGATATTGCGGTACAAGAAATTTTGACGGAAAGAAGGGCTGCTTTAGCAAGCGGGAAGCTTAAAGGGAGGAGGCTTTTTGAGGGATCATCATCAGAAGGAGAAGATATTTGTAGTGAATGTTTTGATCATTTGTGTCATCAAGAAATTAGTGAGGTCAGGTCAATGGGATCTTATGGTTCTGATGATGAGGATGAGAACAAGTACCTTGAAAAATACGTTTGGATTTCTGGTGCAAATGATCGAAGGGATTCTTATTGCTTGGATTCTTCTTTGTCTGGGGAGAAAATGGGGAAAGATTTGAGTTTGAAGGAAGGAGAAAAGGTGGAGAGGATTCATGCGAAAGAGAAGAGAAGAGTAGTGTTTGGCTCAAATTTGTGTGGGACTAATGGAGGACAATGGATGATTGCCATGGCGTGGTTTGCTGTTGTGACAATGGCTCTTGCACTTGGGCTTATCACAATGAGTTGTAATGGTGGCAATTTTGAACAAGAAAAGGATTTTTTGATCCCAACATGAACACACAATTTTATTTTCTCTTCTTTAGATGATACAAATTTGTTGAGTCTAGTTAGCATTTGCAACTCATTGTGTGTTTTAGTTAATTATTGATTGACTTTGTTTTTGGTGCATTTTCTTGTTTCTTATATTGATTTGAGCATATTTTGATAACGAACTGAATATCTTTTGTTCTTCTCATCTTTTTTCCTATGTTGTTGAGCTTTAAGTATATCTATATAATGAGTAAATGTGATTAATTGGTAAGATTGTCTGCTGGTAAGTGGCAATTGTTGAAGTTGGTGGCATCTACTCCTAAAAAATCCTAGAAAGGGAGGAGGAAATTAAGGTTTTTAATGAGGCTGCTATGGCTAATTTCAGAATAATATCTCATTCTCTATTCCACCGATCAACATGCAATAATAAATTAGGACTTACTTACAATTTCACTACCCTTGCAAATTGAGTATTTTTCTTTTGTGGTAATAAAAAAATTTCATATTTTATATGGTTATCAACCATGTTAGATGGCACATCCTTGAACAAGTGCAATTACCTACATTTTACATTGAATCCTATGTACATGGGCCTTCCAATTTATGGTAATTATCACAAGTGATCAATAATTTTGTAATACTTTCTCATTGTAGCCGTATGATATTTGTTCATTCTAATTAGAGAAAAAAAATCTACTGGATTATATTTTAATTAAAATTTTACTGCAAATTACTCTTTTTTCTGCCATGGATTTTAAAGAAAAAAAGAAAATAAATATTTTGCGTTTGCGCTCCAATAATTGCTAATGATTAAGAAGGACCTCTTTCGGACCACAAAACCTTCGATTGAATTGCACTATGATTTCGTAAGTATATTATTATGCTGGAATCCTTTGAAATTGGCAGTCCGAAATCACAATCATTGGGGAATCATTTCTTTTAATGATATATGTAGTGAAAATTGTAATTAAGTTTTTTAATAAATGATTTTCTGTCTATATAGTTTCTATTATAGTAAAAAGTTCTACTATTCTCATTCTAAAAAACAAGTCAACTTTTAATTTGGGAAATTTACAAATATACCATAGTTGACTGTTGACTTACAAAAATATCACCCTCCCTTTTTTTCTTTTGTGTTATAGCACTTCCATCCAAAAAAAGATTACAACACCTCTCTCTTCTATTATAGAACATAGACTCTAGCACATCTGTTCTTCCCCACTCTTCACTTCAATGTTGTAGAGACTGTTTGGTCGATTGCTCAGTTCAAGACTACTCATCATATTGCAGGTTAGTTTGAAATCGAATTATATTGCAGGTTAGTTTGATTTATTACCTTTTTGAACTGGGTTTGTGAATCATTCAAAGGAAGTGGTCGAGCACGAGGTCCAGCATCCGGTCGAGCACGAGGTCCAGCATCCAGTCGAGCAATAGGTTGCGCACGTAGTTAAGTCAAGTATTTAGTCAATATTGGAGTCGAGTACTCTGTTAGCTCTACAAAAAGTGTCCAGCAGTATAGTAAATCAAGTTTAAGGTCGAAAACGGGGTCGAGCACTGATGCTGGAATGAATTTCTCATTTATTTATAGTCCTACCACGATCCTACTACTTGTTTATGGCTTAATTCATTTATTGTTCTTTTCTTTTGATATAAGTATAGTTGTTTACTGAATGTTTTGGTTTTGTTGAAAGAAGACACAAGCCTTTTCAATATTTTTTAATTTATGACTTTTTTTCAAGTATTATTTTTGTTGAATGTACAAACAACCAGTTGTTTTTTCTGTCTCCAGCTCGACCATGTGCTCGACCTTAAATTTGACCATAATTTATTGAAGCAAAAGTATCAAAGTTTCTATTTCCTACTCGACTACTTACTTGATCACCAACTTGACCAAATAAAAAACTCGACCTCCTGATCAACCCTAAACTCGACCATAATTTATTAAAGCAGAATTATCAGAGTTCCTGTTACCTGCACCACTATTTACTCTGACTAGAAACTTGACCAAATAAAAACTCGTCTTGCTTTCTGTATATACCAATGATAAGTTATCTTGAATAACAACAAAATGTTCCACAAACAAAAGAAAAAATGACAATTTCTTAAAATGTTCCTTAAAATAAAAGTGAAGACAAATACAAATTGACATTAGTTTTTTGTCAATTGCCTTCAACTGCGCTACATTCGTCCTCTTCAGAAGTAGTTCCTACTTTTTCAGAAACATTTCCTATGGCCTTTTCTAAATGCTGAATTTTGCCCTTCAGCTTCTCAACACGAGCATCAAATTTGGCCGCCAGCTTCTGAACACGTTTGACGCCCTTATCCAAATGTTTGACGCCCTTATTCAAATGTTTGACGCCATGTTCTAAGCGGCCAGTGTATTGTTGGCATCTCTCTGCTGTCGCCGATATTTCGGGGGCAAGAGCATTCATTCGTTCATGCATATGCTGAGCTACAATCTCCCATTTCTCCTGCAATACATGAAGAAAATACAAGGAACATACTTGATTCATGCTTGATAATTTGCTCGACAAATTCAAACATTCAACAGCACTGTACGAATTTGTAAGATTAAAATGACAATTTGTATTGAAATTTTGACTGACCTCGTGAGTCTGCACTTTCTTACTCGAAGATGATGGTCCTCCTTTTGTGCTTGCCATTGAAACGGGTGATATGTATTTTTTTGAAGATTTGAAGTAGATGAATGGAATGGGTGACTCGACCCTTTACTCGACTAATAGCTAGACCAAAAACATAAAGTTTTGAAAACATAAATTTAATAAACTGGCTCGACCATTTACTCGACTAATAGCTCGACCAAAAACTTAAAGTTTTGAAAACATAAATTTAATAAATTGGCTCGACCCTTTACTGGACTAATAGCTCGACCAAACATAGAAATTACTAAAAAAATTAAAGACTAGACCGTTGGAGAACCATTGACTCGACTAAAGAATCGACTTAAAACTCGACTTTTTAAGAAGTCGAGTAACGCTTGATCTAGGGCTGGACCTATCATCGACCACCGCCCGACTAATTTCTCGACGAAATTCAATCAACCCATTTCAGATGCGAACATACAATATCAACACACACTACGTATGAAGAATAAAATGATAAATTTATCGACAAAATGGTACTGACCTTGTTATGATGTGCTTCCTTCTTCTTCTCCGTCACGGTTGCTCTCTTAACGATGGAAGATGATCGTCCTCCCTTTGTGTGTACCTTTCTAAATGTTTGGAATGGGTTAACACGACAATTTTGAAGCAAGCTATGGAGCGGCAAACAATTGCGGTTCTGTAATACAAGAGAGGGGTATTGCGGTTCTGTTACGGTCTATTGCGATTCTCCAAGAGAAGGGTATTAGAGAAGAACAGTTCTCAAGCGTCTTTTGGTTTCCCGCAGGTTCTATAATACAAGAGAGGGGTATTGTAGACTTTTTTGGGTTGGAAGTGTTATAATACAAAAGAAAAAAAGGAGGGTGGTATTTTTGTAAAGTCAACGGTCAACCTTGGTATTTTTGTAAATTTCCCTTTTAATTTTGTATATAACTTTTTTTTTTTGTAAAAAACAATTAGGGACAAAAAAATTTTTAATTATATTCTTTTTTGGGAATGGATGTATTAATAAACTTTTTAAATAGCTAATAATTTTTAATTAGTGAATACTTAGAACAGTGATTTCCGTTCGATGACTTTTTATTATATAAATGTCACCCAAGTTATTCAGTGAGATTTTTGTTCTCAAGATTAATTACAAAATAAATAAATAAGATATTCAAAACTAAGAAATTATGAAGAATTGGTTAAAGTAACCAAAAAAAAAGTTCATCCAATAAATTAAAACCAGAAATTTTGATATATTTTAATATTGTCTTACATTAAATCCCATAAAACACACATTTATTTTCTTCCCATTAATTTTCCTAGTTAATGGTCCAACAGCCATAACCACGAAAACAATTTGAACAAGGCAAACGAAGTCAAATGAAAAACACATGCAAACGAAAATCAGAAATCAAACATACGACATTCGAAAGAAATCAAACACAATTCTCTACTTGTTAGATTTCTTTGGGGGTGCATCCTTCTTAACATTGTTGGCCTCAGCTGAAGAAGCCGCCGCCTTGTTAGACGGAGGGTTTAACTCCCCCCAAGCTTCAATCCAAGTGACCATTGCATCCGCAAGCCTGAGAATGTAGGGGTCAATGTGGCCCAGTTTTTCCTTAACAAGCTTGGCTAGGGCAACATAGCATTGTGCTGCAGTGGTGCATTCCTTTGGGAGAGTAACAGATTGGAAAAATGGGATCATTTCCTCTTGCCAAAATAAGCCCAAGTACTCTTTCTTTAGATTGACGAAAGGGTTGCTCGCTTTGCTGTGCCAGAGATATGGCAGCCCTGTCTTCACTCCAAGACTCAAATGGTCGGAGATTAACTGTAAATTCAATATAGTCGTATCCATTAAGGCTTTCTTTGTTTAAAATATTTTTTTATAACCTCATTTTCGAAAAAATATTACATGCATCCGATGAAATCCTTATTTTTAATATACCAAACTAATCACATAATTTTATTTTTTTGACCCCTCTATTATGTAAATAAGTTGTCCCCCTAAATTATAGTTTGTCCCTCTTGATTGTCTCTGGCTACACAATCACAACCATACATGATGCAACAGATGTATAAAATGTTTTTTTCCTCATTCTCATTGGGATATGCTACATATACACTTCAAAATTTGAAAATTCAACCTAAGAAATTAAGTTTAAAAAAAAAATACTACAATGGCATTTAAAATTGAGTTATACAAGAATTAATACTCTTTTTTTGGGACGGAGAGAGTATTTAATTTTTATTTTTATTTTTTGAAATTCGTAAGTTATGGAATGTAAAAAAGGGAAGTATTTTGCTTCCATATGCAGCTTATTGTTACACATAGCAAGCATACGTTCTTAAAAGGCTAGCTAATGAGGAACTAAATTGGAAAAAAAAGTAAACATAGTACAAGAATTGAGGTTAAAAAATTAAACTAGATTATAGATGAAATAAAACTAGATTAGTGGAATTTTAGAAAGTGTGAATTGGGGAAATTATTTATTAAAACTAAAAAATTAAATAAAATGAAGAGGAAGAGGTACCTTGACACACCAACCAGCCCACATATCATCATATCTGCTAATGGGTTGTCCATCACCCATGAGGCCAAAATACATAGCAGGGCCAATCAGTTCCCTATCGAATGCAAGGTTCATTGCACACATGGGGAAGAAGGAGCCTTTTGGGATGGTCATAACAGCATCAACGTACCTGGTCGAGCCAATACTTGCGGAAAAGATTTTTCATGAGTGGCCGTTCATCACAATTTATTCAAAACTAATGCCACAAGAAAGAGTACCCTTTTCTTTCAAATCATGAAGGAAATTTACATTTTTCTATAAATTAGAAAGGCTTGAAAGTACTACTCTCTACATCCCAAAAATAAATAAATAAATAAATACTCAGTTTTAAATATTTTTATTTTAAAAAAAGTACTTTTGTGTAAAATTATTGTATTATCTTTATTAATAATGATAATACATAACACACATTAAAAAATAAGAATAAAAAAATAAAAGTATATATCTAATAGTGCATTAAGTAGTTTGCAACATAAAAAATTATACCGAATCAAAAATGAATTTTATTTAGAACGGATAAAATAGTAAATTAATTCTTAATTTTGACCAACAATAATTACGCTAATAACAAAATTTTATTTTCTTGAGTAGGTCAATAATTATTTTCTTAATGAGGGGCAGTGAAAAGTGATAAGTGAAAATACTATTTATTATTCTCTTTAACATTTATTAAAACAAATGATCACACTCAATCAAAAACCTTTAATTATTTTTTTTCCCAATTGTCATGTTAATTAAATGTTTAAACCATTGCAATATTTTTAGTTAAATGAAATAAGACGAAGATGATGAGGCAATATATTAACCTGGTATTGCGCTCGCGGGGCTTGACGAGTTGGGTAGGGGCGTCATAGTCAGGAATATTGAGCCACAGCCCATGAGAGACGGCGGTGGGCACACCTTCCCTTAGGCTAAAGGGATAGCCACGGACGAAATCAGCACCTTCCCTGTAGGGATCGTAGAGAGTGTTGAAGAAGAAGGGGGTTGAAGGCGTTTTCAGATTGTGCAGGTGCTGTTTCACTACGTTTATGTCTTCCCCGTTTGGATCCTTGGCCACCTACGTTCAATAATATTTCATGCGTACGAATCCCTTAATTTCCATTCATGCAAACAAGAGGCAACATAATATGCTTCTTCTCTTTTTCTTTTTTTTTTTGTTATTATTATTATTTTTTCTAAAACGGGAATTTTGTGAAATAGAATGCATTAATGGACAGGATATGAAACTCGAAATCATGATTTAGGAAAGAGAAAAGAATTATTATGACACTAAATAAACAATTTCAATTGGAAAAAATTTCATAAGGTCTTATTTTGGAAAAAAGAGTTCTAAAATATGCACATAATCTTCTATAACACTTCTCTACTATTCATTGTAACACATAAGATCTTTTATAATACGTTCTTGAATTATTTTCTTAACACATCTTAGTATCTCTACATATCTGTTCTGGTTTTCCTTTTTGTTTATGCTGATAGAAATTTTTATTCTAATTATTTTAATATCAAGATTCATTTTTTCTGTTTTAGGTATAAATGTTTAATTAATTTTCAATATTTTTTTGCTATACTTTTTTTATCAAAAAAAAAATTTAAGTTATAAAGTATAGAAAAAATAAATCTTCATAGTAGAATATATTGAAATGAAAGTAGTCACTAATAATATAACATCTAACAAAAGTAATAATAGTTATATGAAAATATTAAGATGTGTTACGAGAAACAATAGTATTGCACAAAATTAATAATAGTTATGTGAAGATATTAAAATGTGTTCCAAAAAATGATAGTATCACTTAGGATCCGTGCAGATGTGAATAAAAGATAATTATTACGTTTACAAACTTATAATTCTCAATTAATAATTGATTATTGATTATATTTAAAAATATTAGATATTGAAATTAAAGATTGTGTTTAAATCAATCTATGTACTAATTAGAATATCCCTAAATATATCATGTACTATACTAATTGATGAGAAATAAACAATGATTTATTATATTTATGGACATAATCACATCATACAACACTTATTTAATGTTATTTGTGGTATGTTTATGTGTTATGGTAACATCGTTCTATATATTGTTCAAACAACATTATTATACTATTATGTACATTGTTCCTCTGTTTATTTGCATAAGTCTGAATTATTAAGGTCATTAAATATTTCCATCTTAAGATAAAAGTTCTTTTTATTCTTCCCTCGCGTTCTAAAAATGATGGGGGGAAAATAGTATATAAAATCATTTATAACTCACAATATTACTAATAAAATATTTTAGCAACATAAAAAGGGTGGCTAAATTGGATATGAGCTAAGAAATATGTATTTGCGTTTTGAAAGTGACATTTTTGTACTCAATACTTGCTTTAAACATGGCAGAACCGTAGAAAGGGACATGAAATTTGAATATTGTGCCAAATTCTTTTGGTCTTGAAATAAAAAAAAGTAAACTAACATTAGCACATTAATTCTTATTAATATAATTCATGTCATCAGAAATAAAAGTGCAAAAAATTAGTTATCTTTTTTGCCATTTTGAGTATTTTCTATGTTTCGAAATATCTTAAGTGATAGAATTCATCAATAACTCAAAGTTGCCTATCTTCCGAAAGAAACGAAAATTATTCATTTGAAAAAATTAATATCCATCCTTATATGTCCTCTCCTACGTACCTTTTCTTTTCCCTTTCTTTTACCTCCAAAACTAATAATACACAATAAACAAATTTTAATCAAATCTCCTAATACATCAAAATATCACTCATTATTTAACACTCTTTCACCATATCAATACCACTTTAATCACTCATAAATTTTATTAATTTTTGTCACAGTAAGTATCTTTACTTCTTTGTAATCTTCCACCATGTTGATACTGCGTTAATTACTCATAGATTTTATTGCACTTTTTTTACTCTAAATATCGTTATTTTTTCATTAGTAATTTGTTAAAAAAAAAAAGGGAGACAGAAAAAAGAATACTTACAAAGCAATCATCATCAACGGTGTAAATATACTTTTTCTTGGATACCAAGAAGCCAAAGCAACGGCAACCGCCGTCCTTAAACGAGATGCAGCTTGCTTTGGGACCCAGAATTCTATTGATATCATTACGATTAAAGAGCTCATAGTCAAAGCCATCGGGGACCTTAATGATCTTGTTGGGATCACCATCTTGAACAATGATCAAATGGTATGGCTCAAAAAATGGCCTCCAAACCTCCAAAAAATCCAAGCTCCTAATCGTTGGAATCACTATATCCAACTCATCCTTCAATGGAGCCGATGGCACTTTCTTCACTGTTGTTGCCATTCCTAAATTTTCTCCCTTTTCTCAGCAAGAAAAAGAGGGGAAACAAAAGGGTTTTTGAAGGATTATTGGATGATTTGGGTTATGGGGTGGGGATTAATTTATAGAATTTCTTGTGATGTATATGTAGACTTTAGAAAATCATGAAGATTTTATTGCATTTAATGCTTAAGGGCCAAAAAATGGAATACAGCCACCCTACACAATAACCATAGCTGTCCTAAAGAAGCCAATTTACGGCTGCTCACCCTAATTTTGCCTAAAAATTAATTCTAAGAAACTGCACGCTGGAATTGAGTGAATGGAGGAATAATGGAAAGGCTAAAAGTAGTTAGTTGCCATATGTGGAGTTAAGACATTGAATTTGACTAATGAATGTATTAAGGAAATATTGTGGAGTATTACTATTTCAGGGACAAGTTTGTGATATTATTGGCCAAAGTTGGTTCAATGAACAAAATCTTTCGAAATTGTTATTTATTTATTTATTATTGATTTATTAAAAGGAAAATAAAGATACACCATAGTTATCACCTATTCTATCTTAGGAAACGATCTAGTTTTTGTCTTTTTAGTTAGAGTACTAATTTTGATTAATTATTAATTAAAAATGAGAAGATTTTAGAAAAGATTTCAGTTCCAGAACTTTTTTTTGTCCCCAAAAAAAAAAGAGTCCAATTTTTGGAAAAAATTTCTATATTATCCTTATTAATAATGATTATACATAACTCACACTTAAAAATAAGGGGAAAAAGAAAAAAATTACATTTAATGATTGATTAAATGTATTGTACTCTATAGCTGAAAAAAATTATACTTGACCTAAAGTGAATTCTATTTTTTGAGACGGAAAAAATAAAAAATATCATTAATAAGAACTAATTTTAAGTATAACAAATATACCATGTATAATTGTGTGATTTGTTATGCGTACTAATTGTATTATTGTATTTGGTTAGTTCTTTGGTTTGTAAATATATATATATATATATATATATATATATATATATATATATATATATATGAGTCTCCCTTTGCAACTCCCTTTGCATCCCATCTTTAAATAATGCCCCATGAGTCTCCCTTTGCAACCCATCTTTAAATAATGCTCCTTTCTCATCTCCTCAGAGCTTGTTGATCCAGATTTATAGATACAAAGGGAGTGCGCAATAACGACAGACAATAGCAACCTACTAACTTCGAAATATAATATGATGCGTGCATGTCTTCCCCACTGTTTCTGTTGCTATGCAATTTAAAGAGAGAACCACCTCAATATGCACTAAACCCAACCTTTTTTATCCCTTCGTTTGTTAACAATCATTTGTTTTAGATATTGTGATGTCAAGTGTATATATAGAGTTAGAGTTTTTTTCTTTTTCTTTGTCGAAAGAGGAGCTGATTATATTAAGTAGGAAATTCCCCGTTAATACGATACAAATGTGGTTTATCACTAGGACAGACAGGTTCTAACCCAACTAACCTAACTCAATAGGGGTTGGTTAAGACATTTCCCCGTCAGAATGGGACCAGCAAAACCCCACTCAGTGAGACCGACACCTCCTACCTACTATCTAACTAAAAAGTTAAAAGAAACCTAACTATAGCTTGTCGACCTCAACCTGCACAGCTTCCCGGATCACGAACAGGACAAACGGATCGCAACCCTCCGTGTAGTGCGGTGCTGCATTGATCAATTCCTCCTATCCGACGACCTTACGCTGCGTTACAACTCATAGTAGTTCCACCCAAGTTAAGACTTCAAAAGCCTTCTGTATGGGAGCCAGCGCGCAGTATATGTAGAGTTAGAGTTCGAGTTAGGAAAATGACATCTCGGAATTAAGCTGATTATTAATTTATGTTCGTGTTGTTGCGTTAATATTATTCTGGGTTATGCATATTGCTGGAATTAGGTTCTTTTCCTTCCTGTGCTTTGTATACTTAATCACACTATTGCACTTCAATCCTCCTCAAATCCCTTTCAGTGGTGAGCCGCCTGTCCAATCACAATGCCATATTCAAAGTACTCCATTTCACTTTTTAATTAATTTTAACCCTTGATGGGAAAATTAACCAAATGTTATTCTTAATTTAATCTCAAGTGGGAGCACCCCACTTCAAGTTTGGGCCATCCATCTGTTGGAGGAATCTTGTCCTTACCAAGAACTATATAGTATTTTCGATCCCAAAAAAAAAAAAAAAATGCAACTGTACAAGGGTAATTTTTGACCAACACACAATACACCGCGTTGTAAACTAAGCTTCAAATGCCTTCAAAATACATCAAGTACATAAACAAGCTCCAAGTTGGAGGGAGGCCGTAGCTATTAATTGTTAGGGTGTAAAGTCAAACAATAGCATATGCGATTGTTTGAAGCATTACACCCTAAGTATCTAATTTGGAATACTTAACATGCTGTCTCCAGCTAGCATATAAATAGAGATACATTAGGATCAAAACCAATTAATGGACTCTTGCCCATACAGGCCCACTACAAAAGTTCATTACCTATTGGACTTATATTAGAACATACACTTGGGTTATATTAAATACCCAACACTAATATGGGTAACTAATGACAGCACAAAAAGGGTGTTATTGGTTTGTATCCACCAAATTTACGTTTACCTTTTTCATCTGCTGCCTTGAGCCTGGAACTGGAATGGACCATTTAATATATTGCCGTGCACATTAAATTATCGTTGGCTGCCCATTCCTCTTTCTTATAGGCTGTCTAAGATTTTGGCAATCTTTGGCTATGAATATGGATGTCGACTCCCACAATAGTCATTCTGTCTGTCTGTCTGTCTTCTTCTTACATCTCTACTAAAAAAAATAATAATAAAATAAAAACAAATCAGTAAATCACTATGAATAATTGATATATACGTACACATATATTTGCATGGTTAATTAAATTTTCACAAGCATGCATGTCGGTTTTTAAATTTCAGGTTTAGTGAAATTCTTATGCAAACAATTTACATTTAATGATTGATTAAATGTTTTGTACTGTATAACTGAAAAAAAAAATTATACTTGACTTAAAGTGAATTCTATTTTTTGAGACGAAAAAAATAAAAAATATCATTAATAAGAACTAATTTTAAGTATAAAAAACATACCACGTATAATTGTGTGATTTTTTATGCGTACTAATCGTATTATTGTATTTGGTTATTTCTTTGTTCTATATATATATATATATATATATATATATATATATATATATATATATATATATATATATATATATATCTATGAGTCTCCCTTTGCAACTCACTTTTTTCATTTCAATTTGAATAATCGTTTGGCTATATACTTGATATCCATACAATTAATGATTGTAAAATTACCTATAGCTTCATAAAAAAAAATTGAGAAATTCAATGAATCAATTCATTTACGATTTTTCACAGGTGATCTTGTTGTGTCAACTAATGAACGTGCATTCAGTTCCTTTAGTTAATAACTATTAAATGTTCCAAACAATTATGAATTTTATAAGCTATATCACACCAATATTAGCCTATAAAAGAATTTTTATTGCACTTAAAATTTTAGGGGGAAGTGTTCTAAGAAGCTCAATTTTAAATCACTAGTTCAACTTAAAAATTCAGTTCTAATTGATTTTTCTAATCGAATCAAATTAAATGGAGCTTAATGCATTTAATCACGACTTGCATATACTTAGGGCAAAGAGTAATGAAAGAAACTAAAATAAAAAGAGTAAATTATAAATATTCATTCCAAACTTTTACTTTTTCGTAAAATGCTCCCTAATTAAAGGTTTAATTTCACATTTTATCACCTCCAATTTTGTAATTTTCATATTGTATATTACTTTATATTAGTTGTCAAAAATATATTATGAATGAACTAAATTACTCCTCAATTATCTAAATTACGAAATGCCAAAATTGAAAGTGATTTAAATAATTAGAAATGTAATCTAAATAAAATATTTATAAATTGTGCAAATTAGTGATTGAGTGTATTAAATTTCGTTTAGCTTAATTATATTAGAACATCCAGTTAGAACTGAATTTACAAGTTAAGAGATCAAATTGAAAATTTTTGAATATGAAGGACAAAATTGAATAACATCACAAATTAAAAATAATTGGCATTATTTATCAGAAAAAAAATGAAGAAAAGTGAGAAACATGATAAATCCTTGAAAGCAAGCAAATAAACATAAATGAAGGAAATATATGGACCGCGAAAGGATAAGTCAATAAAAATTTGTGTAAATGAAGTGTCATGATGTTGCTTCTACAGTCAATCAAAATCCATGCAAAGATTTACGTAACTTCGCCCACACATCCATGTCATAATTGTCACTTTTCTTGCTGAATTTGCCTACTTATGGCTTCTCTCCCAATATCTCCAAAAAGACCAGAAAAGGATCCTTTTTCCTTGTACCTTTGTTTACCCACCGTTCTAAAAAAACCCAAATTGTTGTATATATGGGTTTCTTGAATCTCGGTCTCGATATGCTTACATTGAACAAAACCCTTTGGAATTCTGGTTTTGATACGGTTAATTTCGTTCAAAATTGCTTCAACACTTCGGTACCTCGACTAAGTGCATATGCACTTTTTTCCCTTCTGCCACCATATTTAGCTTTCAAGTTCTTTCATTACGTCATATGATCATTGTTCTTCAGAGAAGATTTGTCTGGAAAGGTTGTGGTCATTGCTGGAGCGTCTTCAGGAATAGGCGAGGTAGATATTGATCAATTACTTGTACGACGTTTTTATTGAAAAATTGTAGATGGATGAAATTAACAATTACTTGTTTATATATCTATGTCGATGAATGAAGCACTTGGCTTACGAAAATGCAAGGAGAGGGTCGTGTTTAGTTGTAGCTGCAAGAAGAGAAAAGTCTCTCCAGGAAGTTGCTGAAATAGCCTGCTTTCTTGGTTCCCCACATGTTGTTCCGGTCCGTGCAGATGTTTCCAAATTAGAAGATTGCCAACGTTTGGTTGAAACTACAATTGAATATTTTGGGCAATGTAAGAATATTTGTGAATTTGCTCTCTTGTTTGTGTGACGGAATGAATAATCTGAACTCATCCTATAGTCATAGTGCCATTCTATCTTAATTTATCTGTATAATTATTTGATTTCTAAACTATCTTGGATGAATTCATTAAATTATTGGATCATCTGGTCAATTGTGCCAGCATCGCTCCACTGGGCTTCTTTGAAGAGTTGCTTGATGTCTCCAATTTCGAACCTTTAGTGGTACTACTACTGAATTTAACACAATAATTATTTTGGTATAATTTTTATAAGTTCATCTTAATTCCATCGCTCAATCTGTATTAATATGTAGGACGTTAACTTTTGGGGTTCAGTTTATATAACTTATTATGGAATTCCACATTTGAAGAGAAGCAAGGGAAGATCATTCAGATTGCTTCATCTAGTAGCTGGTTGCATGCCCCAAGATTGAGTTTCTACAATGTATAGTTTTCGAGTGTTATTTTGCATTATTTGCAAGTTCCTGCTTTACACGTAGATCCACATTTGTTTACCTTTCTTGTTCTGTCTCCTCATCCTAATACTACAAAAGATATTCACTTTTTAAAATATGGTATATATTTAAGTCAAAACATGTAGGATTGTTTAATATAACTGATTTGATTTGAACCGATCTTAAATATTCAGATTGAATTGGATCGGAATAAATTTTGATCTTTTTATTTTTTTTTAATAGTATTAGTCAATGACTAATACTCGTCCCTTCTCTTCTCCAAAGGCTAATTCAATTTTTGCCGGGAATTAGAGGTTATTTGCCTACGCCTCTGACATTAATTCATGCTAGCCATCTTCAATATTAGTAATTGGAGCATTTAATTCCGCCGGTCGAGTCCATATCGACCGCCAAATGGTGCTGACTGGAACAATAGCTGATAGGATTTAATTTGTTACCATTTAATAGGAGCAAAACTATGATGTTAATGCTTTATTTGGTATGAAATTAGCTAATTTAAAGTGTTTTTTGTCCCGGAGAGTAAAGTTGATGGACTAAGGCGAAAAGATGGAATTTAATGGAGATTTAAATGATTTTTGGAGAAGCACTTTTGGAGCCAAAACAGAAGACTATTTTGGATTAAGCTTGCCCACGCCTTAAAGGATGAAGTCTTGGAGGTGAAACTCAAAGAAATGCACGTGACCACGTCTTGAGCTGAGATAAAGAACCGATGAGCTGAAATTTCAAGATTTGAATTTGTCTTTTGATTTCAACTTTTGTAATTCAAGTTAGAATGGATTGGATGACATTTGTTAGGATTAGATAGGATAGGATGGTTGGCTGGATAATTAGTTAGGAATTTAAGGTTTAAAAACTTAGATTTGTTGGAGAGATTTTAGGAAGTCTTTAGGGAGGTTGTTAGAGAAGAAAGCTATAAATAGGAGCGTTAGTGAACTTGGAAAACATAAGTTTTTTCTTTAATTTTCTGCAAAATTTTCCCTTTCTTTTGTACTTCTCTTTCTTTTTAGAATAAAGTTATAATAGTTTTGCTACCATGAGTGGCTAAATTACTTCCATTCCGTTCCAAGGGGTGTTAATGCCAATATATTTAGTGAGGTTTTGTTCATAGTTTCATAATCCTTTGCATTCAAGTAATCATTATTTCTTGCATTCTATTTTTAGGGATTTTGAATGATAAATAAATTGACAACTTATTTTCATTTTTCTTCCTATAGCTATCTATTTGTTCTTGATCCATAATTGTCCGGAACATTTAGTACAAGTAGCATTTAAATCTTTTTGCGTGTGTAAAGTGACAGTAATCATGCATTTATGATTTAAAGGGAATTAATGATACAAAGATTTTCAATTGTAGCTATCTCAATTGTTGGTTTTTGTTTTAACTGTTTTCAAGGTTCTTAGTGCTACTATCAAATGATATGGAACGCTATTGCCCCCAGTCATTTGTTAGTAAGGTTTGTTGTGAATGTTAGGTTCAAACAAATAGAATAGGAAAACTCAAAATTTTATCATGGTTATCCTGCGAAATTTTTGGTTAAATGCTTGAATGAAAAAGGGTCTTTAGAATCCTATGATCTAGATATATTCGGTACAATTACACTTCCTTAGATCGGAGCCTGATAAGACTGAAGTCATTCTTTTACATATTTCTAGTAATTTCTTTTATAATTTTTCTTTATTCATTACTATTAGAGTTGGTATTGAACTTCTTTTATTTTTCTTTTCATTTCAAGTGCTAAGAAATCCCCCTCAACACATAGTTGCCTGTGGTATTCAAATTGGTCCACTACTACTACAAATCAATTATAGCTAGTTTGAAGATCTAAATTAATTTTGGGGGCTTCGACAACCCGACCAATAGCCTGGTGTTGATTTTGAACAATCCGAAATTACTCCTCATAGAATGTACCATCTGGTAATTCTACAACGCTAGTTGAAATATGGCAACTGACTTGGGGCTCTGTAACCACTTGACCGAAACTAGGCAGCATGGTGGGAGAGATAATTTCTGTAGGATCTTCATTTTCATCTTGCGAATTTCCACTAGAATCGTTTTGAGATGGTACAGACGTGTTGGAATGCGGTGCGGCAGTGAGACTTGCTTGATTAGGTGTTGCATGTGGATTGGATTGACTGGGTCGGCTGGGTTCACTTGGTTTTGCTCTCCACTGGGTTAGTTCTGTTGCTCATCTCTGGGTTAGTTCAGTCAAATCAGATTGGATCGATTCTTCGACCCATTAAAAATTAAAAATTGTTTCGGGTTTGTTTTATCTGGTCCGACTCAACTCGAAATTTTAGATTGAATTGGATTACCGAATCGATTCGCAAGTCATTTTTGAACAGTACTAGAAACAAAGAAAGAAAGCAGATTTATCCCAACGGCAATAAATTAAATTGTTCCCTTTTATTTAACAACATGGAAAAATATGCACTGATTAATCCATGTGTACTTGCCTTAGTGCATACAAATTTACATAATCTTGTTATGAACAATATTGTTGAATTTGATCAAATGGTTTCATGAATCAGGCAAGCAAGCCGCGATGGTAAGTTTTTTCGAGACATTGCGGAAAGAATTCCAGGAATAAGTTGGAAAAAAAAAAGTGAAAAAATTGTAGGGAGGCCATTGATGCTGTATGTGCCCAAGCCATGGGCGCATTTGAGTCAGAGCCAACATTGTGAGTTGAGCTTGGGTCGGATGTGGGCACTACAATTGTGACACCGGGGGTGATTGAGTCAGAACTGACTAAAGGCAAGTTCCTAATGCCGGATGGTGAGATGAAAGTGGACCAAGAAATGAGAGATGTAAGCTCAAGATTTATTTTGTTTGCCATTTGTTGATTTTTCCCCCTTTTAATATCTTGCTCTAGGACAAACTGCAATATGCAATTAGTGAGCTTTGAATTCCTTTTTTTTTTCTTTTAAATTGGCCAATCAATATCGAACATGCATGCTACATCCAAGTTCATTCTCCTTTAGATCCAATTGCAGAAGCAGCATTTGAACAACTATTGGTTTATTGATCAATATTCTTTACCAACTATGCTAAAATGAAGACATTTTTTTGACTGCATTCACACAACTCGATTTTGACTACCATATGCAACGATAGAAGTGGAATTAATTTTGTATAAATTGGATGATTTTGGTAGGTTGAAGTTAGCGTGATACCAGTAGAACCGGTGGAAATATGTGCTGAGGCAATTGTGAACAGTGCAAGCAGGTGAGATAAGTACTTCACTACCCCATCATGGATGATGAGGGCAGTGCATTTGTACAGGGCTTTTTGCCCTGAAGTACTAGAATGGCTTAACCAGTGGTTTTTGCTTCCTCCACCAGGGAGGCCAGCTATAGAAGCACCAAGCAAGATAATCTTGGACATGAGTGGGCTGAAAGGATTCCCATATCCACCTTCTCTTTTATCACCTGAGATAAAAACAGATTGAAAGTGTGAAACTATGGCATCCCTATTGAGTTTTGATGTCAATGTAATTGTGGTTTTTGGAGATTTAGATGCTTGATTTGTGCATGTAATAAGTTGGATTCTTATACATTATGCAGATCTTGGTGAGGGGTGTAATCTGATCATTGGCACAAAATGAAAGGTCGAATAATAATGGAAAGAATGGATAGAGAGCCATAGCACCTGTATTTGAACATTGAGCTCGTCATATTTTTTCCATTGTCTTACCTTTTACAAGCAGGCATATTTAATTAGTTCTTTAATACACAATTATCTTTCACTAATTTAGCATCTTCCACACTAATATACTACACATTTTGTCTATTCTTTCTTACTTTTCAAAAACAGGTATATCAAAAGTTGATTTTTAAATTAGTATAATTTTTTTAATGCACAGTTAAAATATATAGATTCTTATTTTTATTTTTATTTTTAGTTTTAGTTTTTAATTATGAGCTTCACATAGTTGTTACTAACAAAAATATGTTAGAATTTTGGTTCAAAAATATTTTTTTTTTGGGGTAAAATTTTAGTACATAAAACAACCCAGTAAACTCGAAAAAATAAAGTTATTCTTCTCTAGTCAAACTTTATATGGCGGCTAATTGGTTACGTTGCAAAGAAATCCCAGAGAAAATGAAATTTTTACAAAGACTAAAAAAAAAATGAATTGAGAGAAAACATTGATAACCTCTAAACTAAGTACATAAAATTAAATATATAAACTACACAAGCATTTGTACAATTAATCCTTCTCCAACCTTTGGCCATGGCTAGCTTCTTTTCTTTTCCACCATTGAACATTTGTTACTGGATCCCATTACCATATTGCCATGGCCCGAAGAAAATCCAACCTCCAAACCCTTGCAAAAGACATCCATGGAGTTTGTGGTGTGCCTTTTCTTTAAATAGTTAAGGATATATTTTGTTTTAAGCTCAACTTCAAATCGAAACTCACGACTCCATCATTCATGTCATCAAGAATGGCTTGCGCCACCGATCTTTTAAGGTCTTGAAACCACGCTTTTGGCTGAACAGATAATCTAGTCTCATTATGGGGGCCTTGACGAAAAGGGTCGATTCTTGCCTTGGAAAGATACTCGCTGGCATTGTAATATAACACAACTTCAAAATCTTGGTAATCTAGATGAACAAAACTGGGGTTTTTCGCCGAGATTTCGATGCTCCAGTTTGCTGTTATTTGATAGTTTTTAGTATTATTTGTATGATAAAAGAGAAAAGGAGACGTCTCCATGGCCTCCACTTCAAATTTTGGATCTTTCATGGCATCCAAATAGGATAAACTTACCATCATTGCCAACAGACACGCCACCAAGAAGATGAGGAGATAAACCACAGACTTAGGGCCGCCGCCGCCGCCGCCATTCGGTGGTTTATTTGTGGCCATTAGCTTGAAAGAGGAATCAATAAATCCTCAAGAATTATGTTTAATAGATGTACAGTATTAATTAGTTATGGTAAGAAGGGCTTAAGTTATAATAACTTAATAAGTGCTAATTTGATCCATGCATTTACCTGTATATTATGGAAGTCTGTCTAAATACGATTTGCATTAAGAAAAGAATTTCATTAACCAACAAATTAAATGGTTAATTGTGTCTTGTTCCTGAACAAAATACGATTGGAGAGGAATTAAATTGTTTTCACAAGACTTTATCCCCTATCTTAATCTTGATAGGAAATGCCGAAATGGATTTTCTTTTTCCTTTCTTTTTTCCTTTTTAAAGGAAGTCTCAAGGATTTCGTATTTTAAGGTTTTTATTTCCTTTCTTTTATTGGTTGCAAATATTTCTAATTTTAAGAAAGCTCCATCGAATGCGTACAAGAACGCTGTGGTGTCCATTATAGAAAAATACTTCAGCACAGGGGACATTGACAGGACTACTCTGATCTCAGAGACCTTGGCCCCAGTGAATATCATCCCTATTTCATGAAGAGATTTGTTTCTATGGCCATGAACAGGCATGAGACGGAGAAAGAAATGGCTTTAGTTTTGCTTTCAGCTCTTGAAGTCGATGTCAGCTGCTCTGCCCTGACAAGGCAGGGATTCTTCATGCTTCTGAAATCTGTTGATGATCTTGCACTCAACAGTTTTACCTTATTCATTCTTCTCGCCATCATTGATGATATTCTCCCTCCCCCCCAACATTCATCACAATGGCGAGAAAAATGCTTTCAGCATCTACTATGGGGTTAGAATTTCTATGAGTTTGTGAGGAAATTTATCTCCTTGCTCCTTTTGATGCTATCCCCAAGAAAAGCTTGCATGGCCCCTCAGATGGCAAACGGAATCATCACCAAGAACAAGTAGGTGGATTCCAGTACCTCACTTTAATATTTAAATTTGAGGTTTAGACGGGTATTGCTTGTACTGCTCTTGGCGTTATTCACACTCTTGGACTGCTCTTGGTGTTATCCACACTCTTTGGTTGCCATGATAATTAAATATTGTAAATACTTGTTTTAGGCAGACTTTGAAGTTGATAAGAGAGTACAGTTGACTCTATTAATTTTGAAATTGACTTAGCTTTATGAGATGAATTGGTTTTCTCACTAATGACTTTTCGTTTGTGAACTGAAGTGGAACTTACTATCATATTATGGATGATAATCTATTCTTTCATTCTCTGTTTGGGTTACATTAGGATATTTCTGTTCATATGAAATGATTATTATGTTCACTCATTATATAAGGATCTTAAGAAGGATTTGGGTGAACCACAGTTTCTACACGACTTTAGTTGTCGTTGCTGTATTAGATTTCTGGAATAAGAAAAAAGTTTAGTCTGTAGACGAAGCTTTAGCCTTCTATGGGAAGAAATAAATATTGGAAAAAGGTGGAATGCATAACCTAATTTAAGTGGCTGTTTTTCGTAAATGTTACTCCCACCAGAGTTCGGAAGTTCAAATCCAGGAGTTGGAATTAATTGTTCTCATTTACTTCTAGTTTCATTCTGATTTGCTTGTAATTGGTTTTGCATGATGATAATGTTTTCCTCTTCAAGTGATGGATACTGTTTAAGGTTCTCTTGTTGGATCAATGATGGTTTCTGATTTGCATTAGCAAATTCTATGTAACATGCCATATGTGTTGACACATCAGCTAGTGTGGATATTGAAGAGCTGCATTATTCTCTGCAGTGATTTACATTTTTGTTTCCACCTATCTCAATTAGTTGACAAGTTCGCAGGTGTTATGATAAGTGAACTTTTCTTTTAAGGACAAGTTCAAACATTTAAGATGATGTCCAAGATCTTTTGATTTCTCCTTTTTTGTTTTTTTCTTTGAAGTGTGAGACACTGATCATGTTGAAGTTGATGTTAATATTTATCATTTTAGACACATTGTAGAACAGAGAAAGATTTATTGGTCAAAGAAATTTTCTTTATTTTCTCATTTTCAAATGTCATGCACATTGTAGTTGGACTACTCTGAATTGTTTTTGGCAGCAATTGCAATTCTTATTTTGAAGAAAAGGAGATACGTGCATGTAATCCTTGATGATGATGAGTTTTCTGTAGTTAGCATACGAGCAGTTAAAGAAATGTTGTTTCTGAGTTTGCATTCAGTCGTGAAAAATTGGTATCTTCATGAGGTTGCATTTCTGAAGTTTAAAACAAACGCAAAACTCATGTGCTGCTCATGGGAAACTTTTAAGTTTTTAGTTTCGTGCTAGTGATGTCTCAGAAGAGTGGGAGACGGTAAAACTTATATGCTCTGTAATACCTACTTGCCTGGATTTACTCTATCAAGTGTTTGCTTATTTGAACATACACACTTTCTTTTTATTTTTTTGGGTTCTTTGGACTTTAATAATATCTTACAATGGATTTCACTCGTGAACCTTGGATGTTTTTGGTACTGCTTGTGTACGGGTTGGATTTATTCTGAGGTAGAGTGCGAAACACTTTTGATTCACATTATAGATACTCTTCAGTGACCTGCAAGGAAGGAGGGTAGCAAGTAACAAATTTTGTCTCCGTTAGGACTTTTATTTCTATTATGGCTTCATTGGCATTTATATTTGCTTTTCGTTTTTTTGGTGCTTATCTAGGACTTTGCTCTATCTCAACCGGGCTATTGGTACAGGTACAGCCCCTAGTTATTGCTTTCCTCTTGCTGCACAATTGATCACAGTCTCTAAAAAGTTTGGCTGGGGAATGTAGAGATAATCCTTTCATAGTTGATTGGACCAATGTGTTCCTGCTTTTTGGGGTATTGGGAATTTTCTTTGATCTTGGACAGTGCTGCTACAAACCGGAAGAAGGTGATAGCACATGCATTAAGCTGTTGATCTTTTGAAAGCTAAATTGGTTGCATTTGCAGTTTCATAATCATGAATTACAACCTTTTGTTGTATAAGTTTCAGTTGGGATATGAATGATCTGAATTGTAGAGTTTCCCCAGCCTTGTTTCAAAAGAATCAAAACTTTGATGGAGCTGTGGCCTTTGTCCAACAAGACTCGCTAAAAGAGAAACGCTATCTCCACTCGAACCAACATAGAATTTTTTCTTGTTCGAATAACAATTAAGATAAAACACGGTTAAAGGCGTCAAATATTTTTATGATAAACAAATTCATTTTGTAAATTCGTTATTACGGATAAATTTTACAAAAGACTAGACTAATGGCAGATACAATACGAATTTTCAATGTAAATATATGTTGGTTTTTATCCTTCATAAACTGGAGTGTTTTTTCTATGTGAATTTAACTGTCAGAAAAGTTCTCCAAATTTACTTACTGAACCATGAACACAAATCTATACAAATCTCAATTTAGCCAGGAGTTTACAGTGAACACATGATAAAGTGAATCACAGTGGGACTTTTGTGTGGCCGTGCGCCTCGCGTGGTGTGTTGTAGATACGGGCAGAGTTGCACTCAGCTCGAATTTCCACTAACTCGTGATGTGGAAACCATAAATAAGTCAACAACATTAGCTTTCCTTGTTACCTTTCCACAAAAATGTTAAACCTGTCGAAGTGACAGATTATAGTTTAAGGTTCCCTTTTGGATGAATATGGGCTTATGACTAGTATTGTGCAAATGCAAATTGCACGTAACATGTGTTGATACAGTAGCTACTATTTGACTTGTGAAGAGCTGCCGTTGTTCGTCTCTGCTATGATTTCCACCATTTTTATTCTCCCTATACAGTAACTTCCGGTGACATTTGCTGCTATGGTGTGTCAATTCAAGTTAGGAGAAAGTTGAGTAAATTTTTTTTTTCTTTTTTTGGGGTTATTTGAGACGATTTTCTTGCATTGCTTTCTTAGAATATCCGAATGGTTGCTGAGAAATATGTTGAGGAACTACTAGAGTCAAAGGTAGGAGGAGTATAGGAGCATCACTGCTACTGGTATTTTGTAAAAGGCCAGAGCAGATGTTTTGGCACTTAGAACTGTCATGAATTGTGTCGTTTTAGTTATCAGAATCCTAATCCAATTATTGATCTAATCTAAATTTAATACTTTTGTCTCAAAAAAAAAAGTTTAATTTTAATTTTTTTTATACATATAGTGTAAAATATTTATATTACTTATTATAATAATGATAATATTTAATTTCAAATAAAAAAATTATAATATAAATATTAAATTATATATTTAATTGTACATTAAATATGTATTTTATAAGTGTTGTAAACTCTTTCTTTTAGACAAAGGGAGTAAAATAATCTGAATTCTAATTATAATCTTATTTTTTATGATGTAAATGATGTGAATAAATATAATTAAATTTACTCAAAAAAAAATTGTCTAAAAAAATTTAATTATATTTTTATTAACTTTTAAAAATAAATAAATAAATTAAATATAATTACCATTCAATTACAACAACAACTTAAATATTTAAAAAATCATATAAAATATTACAAAAAAATAAAAATTTAAATAACAACGTTTAATTATGAACCACATATAAATTTTTTTATATATCTATTCTATTTGTATTAATTAATAATTTATAAATTATATTTACTCTTTTTTAATTTTTTGAGAATTTAAGATCTTGTCATCCGATCCCTTGTTTTTTGAGAATTTAAGATCTTGTCATCCGATCCCTTGTACCCTACAAAGCACGGTTTCAGCCGTATATCAATAAATGGGATGGTATAGTTCCTACTTGGACTCTTTTGAAAGCTTTGACAGAGTTATGGCCCTACTCCCCCCACCGCAAGAGCCAGGAAAGCCACCTCCCAACCAAATGAATCCAACGCAACTCAATTTTATCATGTGAATTGTAAAATATAGAAAACATTTCAAAATTTATTCTAAAGTTCCAAAAATAAAAAACTAGGATAGTATATTTAATCTTACTCATATCCCTTCATGGGATGATATCTTATATTACTTTGGATTTGAAAAAGAATTTATTTTTAATTTAATAAATTTTTTAAAATTATAATATATAATACATTTAATGTATAATTTTATATTTTTATTTTAAATTATATACCGTCATTGTTAAAAAAATTAGTATAAAAAATTCATATTAAAAAAAAAAATTTTAAAATAAACAAAATTTTTGAAATGGATCCTCTTTTTGAATGAATGTGTAAATACATAGAGTAAAAGGAAGTTTTCTCTAAATTCAACAAACTTACTTTTGTACCAATTTCAAATTGGATGGACTCATGCATGTAAAACACATCACGATTGGGGACTTATTAGTTAAGCCATAGTCCTTTGTATGGTGTTTTGTACTTTTGTTGACCAAAGAACCCACAACCACTATCCGTTTAGTTAAGAATGCAGACAGGTAAATCCCACTCTTGTAGGATAGCTCACAAACTCTTAATGAGAAGTAAATCGCACAGGTACTAAGCAAGTTCTGTGCGATGGGTTTAACCAAAAAGATATGAGTAGGAGAATTTGAACTCGTGACCTTATAATTATGCACTCACCCGCCATACAAATTTGGCTACCCAATAGAATAGTGTTTTGTACTTGTCCATATGGAAAGTGAAAGAGTAACTCTCAATTACTAGATTGGAATTCCCGGTGGTCCTTGATGAACAAAATCATTCTTTCTATTAAATTTTTCCCATTGTAAACATCTCCCATTCATCCCTTCAACCCAACCCATTCATCCATATTCCCAAATACAATTTTAAAATTCAAAAAAAAAAAAACCCAAATCATTTGGTAGTGATCCCATCAACATGAGCTTGATTAATCAATTAATTAATTAGTTATTATGTAATGTTGAAATGAAATCTGGCAACATGTCATTGTGACAAGGTATAATAAAAGTATTAATCCAAGATTTATAATTATAGCAAACATGAGGGGATGTCATTGCATATTTTTGCCATTCCCCAGCCAAGCCATGCCAAGCCAAGCCAGACCATCGAATAATATCCTCATTTTCCCCATCTCTTTTCTTCTCATCCGGTCATCCTCTACCTACCCCCCTTTCCTCTACATTATCGTTTTCCTCGTCCGCCCCGGAGCTCCTACCCCACAACCACCCACTACTAGTGATAATTTCAGCTCACTCTTTCAGATCGTCGGAGGAGAAGCGAAACCCAGATCTATACTTGTGTCAAACGGTGCCTTTCAGATCCATAAGAAGGCAGGCAACTGATCCTGACACATGGGTTCAGTGAAGGCAGATCTGAGCCCGAGAATCTATCCGGAGCCGGCGGAACCGGTGGACTATTTCGACCCGTTGCCGGATTCGCTGCTTTTGTTAGTCTTCAACAAGATCGGCGACGTCAAGGCTTTGGGTCGATGCTGCGTTGTTTCGAGGCGATTCCACTCGCTTGTTCCCCAAGTTGAGAACGTCGTTGTTCGGGTCGACTGTGTCATCTCCGATGACGATCCCTCCTCTTCTTCCTCCTCCTCCTCCGTCGGCAGCAACCCCGCGACTTCTTCGTCCTCTGCTTCCTCTGCCGCTGATAATTCCCGCTCTTTCCTCCGTTTGTTCCTGTCTTCCATCCTCAAACCCATTCAGTCCTTCACGCAATTCATAAGCCCTAATAAAAGGTCTATGTCTTCACTGAGCCACGGTTGCAACGGCAACGACGACGAGGATTCAGACCATAACAGTGTCACTCACCACTCCCCAACTCAAGTACTTAGGAATTTCAACGAAATCAAGTTCCTCCGCATCGAACTCCCCTCTGGTGAGCTCGGCATAGATGAAGGGGTTTTACTCAAATGGCGGGCTGATTTCGGGTCTACTTTAGACAATTGCGTCATCCTTGGAGCCTCATCGATCACTAACAATTGTAAGAATACTTTTACAAGTCAAAATAATCACGAAAATAGTCCCAATAATGCCAATGAGAACGATAATGGAAGTATACCAGAGTCATTTTACACGAATGGGGGCTTGAAATTGCGAGTTGTGTGGACGATAAGTTCTTTGATTGCAGCATCAGCAAGGCATTATTTGTTGCAGCCAATAATTGCAGAGCACAAGACTTTGGATAGTTTGATTTTGACGGATGCGGATGGACAAGGTGTTTTGTCTATGAATAAGGAGCAATTGGAGGAGCTTAGAGTGAAGCCTTTATCAGCTTCCTCTGCATCAAAGAGGACATTGGTGCCAGCATTGAATATGCGGCTATGGTATGCGCCCCACTTGGAATTGCCGGATGGGACGGTGTTAAAGGGGGCGACTTTGGTGGCAATAAGGCCTAGTGAGCATCCCCAGAAGGAAGTTGGAGCTGATGGGAGTTGGGTGGCGGCCTCATTTGAAGAACCTTTTGGGACCGCTGCAAGGATGTTGGTTAAGAGGAGGACTTATTGCCTGGAGATGAACTCATTTTAAGTGAATAGTGAAAATTTTGAAATTTTGAGAGGTAATTCCTTTCCTTGTTCTATTTTAGTTGTTATTGAAACTTTTCATACTCACAAATCTTGTCATGTATGTTTTGCTGATTTTCTTTTTTCTTTTTCAATCTAGTTTAGAAGATGGTTGATTTTTAACACAAATGGCTCAACCCTCCATTCCTCCCCCCCCCCCCCCCCCCCAAAAAAAAAAAAAAAGGCATCCCCCATTTGATTGACGATGCTTGGTTTACTGAAAAGATTCTGCAATGCACTGAAGGCGTATATTTTTTATGGCTGCCTTGGCTGGGATGCATGAGATAAGTGGTGGGTTGAGTAAATGTGATGAAGTTACCCTATGGGTTTTAATTCTGGACTTGTCTGTGGTACTGATTGATGGAAGAAGCTAACATGTTTATATGATATTTTTGGCGCTAAATGAAAGTGTTTGTTTTAGCAGGATCTGTTCTTGTTATTTTCATTTGTAATTTAGTTTGGCAAATGCAAGATTGTAGGTAGGTCAAGGCATAGATCTTCTTTTGTAAGTTAGATTCTACCATTAACGCAATGTGAGGATTTATATTGGAGAAACTAAAAGTTAGGACTCATGACTTTTGTTGTTAAATGAGGGGCTTAAAGGTTGGGGAATAATTTGGTTGTCAGCCTGGATCCTCTGTCTTTTCTGTTTTTTAGTTGAACAAGAATGTAAAATCTTACTAGCCTGCTATTCATCTTATTGTGAAAATTTTTACTACTCTGTCTCCTTGCTTCTTAATGCTGCATATTTTACCTTCACACTTTCTATTCTGAAAGTTTTTTTGATGAATTGTGACAACAGATGGAGCTGGTGGTTAGTGCACTCCAGGAAATTTACTTGATACGGATGCTGAGTCTAATATTAATCGAAAGTATACTAACTATGTTTGTTGGAGGTAACTGGTGCACCTGATCAAAATCTGTTATAACATATGTCTGCTTGTGTATCTGTTTCTATTCTGGGCAGCAATAAGGTGCTGTTTTACTTTTTCAGTCTTGAGTATGATTATTTTAGTGCACCCTTTCTTTTGTCCCTTTGGCCAAACTATGTGGATTAGTTTAGATAGCTAAGGGCTAAATGGCCCAAATTTATAGCTATGGTATGGATGACCGTGATTACTTGAGAATTCTATGTAAGTAATTGTAGGAGGATTAGAGGATCAGGATTAAATAATCTGCTTACTGATGTGGAAAATCTGTGTTTGAATACTTATCACTTGAATTACTAACATGGAAGCTTGATATTGTTTACAATTGGAAATATTGAATTTTAGGTGGTTCAGAGTTGTTTTGATGCACGGATAAATGTATAGATGAACCTAATTGTTTTCCTGATCTAATGGCTGTTTTATGTGGAGCTTGATTTGGTATCTCAGGAAAATATCTAAACCCAACCCCCCCCTGCTCCCGCAATAAAAAGGGAGAAATAATTTTTCTTGGAAAAAGTTGCTAACGTATGTCTGTCTGTTTCTGTTTTTATTAGGACGAGTAATTTTGGTGCTTTCACTTTTGTATGTTTGTTTCTCTCTCTGCTGGGCTCATAATAATACTACTTGTGTTGTAGTGTGAACGAAGGAACCAGAAAATAGAAGCAGCACCTGGAAAGATGCTTGACAAAGTTGTACAAGCTGGAAGTCATCATTGATAATCGTGTTGTAGAAAGTGATGATAGTTGGACTTTTGGAAGCAAATAAATTGTATGTGCGGTTTAATAAATTTTTACCTGTTGTTTATACATAGTTTAGTAACAGCACTTGAAGCTTGAAGGGCCTGTATTGCAACATTTCCTTTGTGGTTTTAATGAAATTTCCTTTCTTGCAACTTGGTATGTCTTGACGCATCAAGTCTAGAACTGGTTTAGTCAAAAAGTTGGAACGAAAATATTACTGTTTGGATCTGGTTGAAGTCGGTGAGGACATCAACATCTTTGTACTTTCCAGCATCTTCGCTGTTGGGCTTTATAATTCTTGTATAATTAACAAATCCGGAGTAGATTAAGGACGACCGACTCGTTTTAGATCGAATTGAGCTTTTTTTTTTTTTTGGCAATTTTATTTTATTACTCAACTGTGTGTGAGCCTTCTATTTTATTACGCAAAGGTATTTATGTTTTGTTACGACAGGCTCTTATTTTATTAACAATATTCTTCTATTGATTATTACAACAGTCTTCTATTTTATTACACAAATAGTATTTTATTATAATAGTGTGTTTTTCATCCAATGGGTGTTTTACACAGTAAGGAGTGAGGATTTCTATTCTATTATATAATTGTACTGTATTTTATTATAACAGTGTGTCTCGTATAACGTGAAGTGAGACTTTAAGATTTTCATCTTAACAAAGAGGGTAGAATCTCATACAATGTGGGGTGAGACTGTATTCTATTACAACAGGAGGTGCTTCACACAATATAGGGCGAGACTCTCATCTTAACTAAGAAGATATCTCTATTCTATTACACGACGGTATTCTATTACAACAGTGTGTCTCTCACAATGTGGGGTTAGATTCTTATCTTAATTAAGATGCAAGAAAAGACTTCTATTCTATTACACAACAAATGTGAGGGTGAGACACTCATCTTAACTAAAAAGATAGCTCTATTCTATTACACAACAGTATTTTATTACAACAGTATGTGTCTCACACAATATAGGGTGAGACTCTTATCTTAACCACGATGCAAGAAGATATCGTTATTCTATTACACAACGAATGTGGGGTGAGGCTTTCATCTTAACCAATAAAAGATTTCTATTCTATTATAATAGTATGTGTCTCACACAATATGGGATGAGACTCTTATCTCATCTTAACCAAGAAGAAGGAATCTCATCTTAACCAAGAGGGAGAAAGAACATACTGTTTTATTGCAATAACTAAGAGTGAGGAAAGACGAGAGAAATCAAGAGGAAGAAATCTCATCTTAACAAAGAGGGAGGAAGGACATACCGTTTTATTACAATAACTAAGAGTGAGGGAAGATGAGAGGAGGAAAAAGATAGAGGTGGAATTAAAACTCCTAATCTTTTGGCTTTGACATATATTAGGTTCCACTGGAACAAGTACAGTAAACTACTACTTATTGCCGCTATAAAAGGGAAAAAGAAAAGTAATACATGGCCTTATGCTCAAGCATGGCTAAATTATACTGATGGTACTTAAGTTGACGTTGTATTAAAACAATAATAATAAAAATGACAAAGACCACTTGAGGCCCCAAATCCTGCCCAACAAACTATATTGCTATTGAAAATAACAGGTTTGTCTCTAGCTTCATTATCAACTTGAATTGAGAATGTCATGTCCAGGTTCACCTTATGATTCATGAAAAAGGAATCACTTCATTTTGTTCCTCAATTATCATTCGTTGAGGTTACCCAGCGGTCACCCAACATTTGTTGAGATCAAAAGAATAGGGTTCGAACCTTGCCTCTGAGGGCAGGGTTTCTATACTAGAAACTCTTCTAATAATTGTATACTATAAATTCTTATAATAGAGTAAGAAACACTTCGTAATACTAAAAATTTATTGGGTTTCTATACTAGAAACTCTTCTAATAAAGTAAGAAACTCATCTCGAATAATAGTAGTAAAAGTTGTATATTAGAAATTCTTCTAATAGAGTAAGAAACTCATTGTAATAATAAAAGCTCAACTCTATTATAGTAGGAAAAATTGTATACTAGAAATTCTTCGAATAGAGTAAGAAAGGAAAAGTTGTATATTAGAAAATTTTCTAATAGATTAAGAAATTCATCGTAATACTAGAAGCTCAATTCTATTATAATAGGAAAAAGTTGTATACTAGAAATTCTTCTAATAAAGTAAGAAACTCATTGTAATACTAGAAACTCAACTCTCCTAATAGTGTAGGAAAAGTATAGGATGATTGTCAAAAAATAGAGTAGGAAAAGAAAGTTGAAATAATAAAAGCTCAAATCTCCTAATAGAGTATGAAAAGTTGTAATAGTATAAAATGATTGTCAAAAAGTCTGACCGTAAAAAAATAGAGTAGGAAAATAGTAGAAACTCAACTCTCCTAATAGAGTAGGAAAAGTTGTAATAGCATAAGATGATAAGATGATTGTCAAAAAATAGATTAGGAAACTCGCCTAATAAAATAGGAAAAGTTGTAATAGTATAAGATGATTGTCAAAGAATAGAGTAGGAAAAGAATTGGAAAAGTTGTATTAGAAGAAACGCTCCCAATAGAATAGGGAAAGTCCTAATAGTAAAGGATGATTGTCAAAAGAAATATATATATATATATATATATATCATCAATCCAGGAGAAGCACACGTCTGTGCTACCGACATCATGCCAAACGGCTCAAAAGCTGATGTTTTACCTCCTAATCTCAGAAGTTCGCAGCCTAAAACATCTTAGCATTGAATCATGCCTCACCACAAGTACTGCAATTGCAATGGTCACGGTAACGAAGTTGGAGAATAAAAACGAAAATCCCCAAAACAGGAAACAGTTAAAAAAAAAAAAAAAAAAAAATTCCCTTAGACACCAAAAGAATTTCATACAATCACAAAACCAAAAAAGGAACTCAAAGACACGCATGTGTCGTGGGGTTTGGCGTACATTTGTCTAAAAATGGCTTATTTTTTGGGTATAAACTAGCAATTAACAGTTAGTACTTAATAGTACATCGAGAATGAAAGACTTCAAATTGAAATGCCCAGGGACTTCTTCAACTTCTCAACTTCTAAATAAACTGTTGAATAAGGTAGGAATTCTGAGAAATAGCTTTTGCTCAGATCATTTATTGCAACAGCAAGCTTAGGAATCTGCACTATCTCCTCATGAGTCAAAGCCCTGACAAACCTTGCGGGATTTCCAGCCCAAAGCTCACCACTTGGGATCCTCCTCCCTTGACGAACAACAGATCCTGCCTCGAGAATAGAGTGGGTCTCCACCAAAGAACCTTCCATAAGGATAGAATGCTGACCAATAATGCATTCAGGTTCAATTGTACAGGATCGCAAGAGGCTGTAAGCACCAATCGTCACAAACCTTTCAATTGATGTCTCAGCAGGCAGTCCTGCATACAAAATAAGACAACATAAACTTATGCTTAACTCTCATTATTTGCATTGCAGTTAAGAATCATTTATTCATCTCAAACGTCAATGACCAAGGTATGCTGAAGACATGCAAAATTTCCATCTTACTTTAATCAGGTTTATTCTAAATTTTCTAGAAAAGTTGCAGGCCAAGGAACTGTTATATATGCATCATGAATGTTATTGGAGTGATTTTGGGTCCTCCATTTTGTTCAAATTAAAAGAAATTGTTAGGAAAATATAGATCTACAAGATGCATACATCTGGTTCATTAAGAAGAGGCCCAAGTTCAGGCAGCAAACATAATGAGTGACGAATACATGTAAGTGTCAATCCCAAAAACCAAGGAATCAGAGGCTTCAACATTTGCAGCAAGAGTCCTCATTTCCAGTTTTAAAGTATGGTCCATCGTAGAATGCTGAATCAGAGCTCCAGATCCACTTAAAGAATGAATGCTTTTACACAGAGCATGCATGACGTTCGAAAACACATGAAGTTTAAAGTACCCCTTGATAATCTGTTCATGAACCCCATATTAAAGCATAGAAAATTAGCCATGGGATCCAATGTGTGAAGTTGAAGATTTCTATTTATTTGATCACAGAATATTAAGTTAGCCAAGGGCATCAGCAAAACAAATTATCGATATTTAAAACTGAAATGTAGCTATCTCAATTTGCAGGGCCTCAGTCTTTAATATGAAGGATGCCATGGATGACTAAATCACAGAATCAAGCCATTCAAGTCGAGATATCTTACATGGTCAGCAAAACACTATATAGACGAGGATGGACGATGGTTAAGAAAAAGAAATAAAGAACAATACATTGAATTAGACTGTAAATGTGATCACTCTTTTCCACCAGAAAACAAAAAAAAAAAAAACAAAACAAAACAAAACAAAAAGTGAGATCACCTTAAACAAGAATATCACCGTGTTACACCCATACCATGTACTAACTTCAAATTCAAGTTCAATAGAAGAATTCCCACCACAAGGAATTACCAACTGTTGGTCAGACAGATCATGTATTTAATCATTTTCTAACTATATAAAACTTAACTTTACCATGAAAGAAAGCAACTCCGTAGCAACAAATCAAGGGCACAGACGTCAACACTTAAAAGCATCCATTATTCACTTTACCTCTGCTGGAAAAGCAAAAGGTAGTTGTTCAGTCTCACTTATACACATGCAAACCTAACATACAGTATGGCAGTACTAGATCATGCAGCACACTGCTCATCAACTACTACAACTCAGTCACCACTTCTCTCAAGTCCTATAGACAAGTCTCCTCTACACACCAAAAAAAATTACCTCAACAATGCAACAACTTTTGAATGCATACCATTATCTTTAAACAAAATTTTTGAACAAGAATCCAAGATAATATTCAGGCTGAATTTTGCATAACTCTATATTTCCTTCTATCCTTTTACCCCTTAAACAGCAAAAATGTAATAATCTACTTCTTGTTCCTAGAGTAAAGATATTAGTATTCAAAATCCATCTTCAACTAACATATATCCAAAATCCTCCGAGCAAGACGTTCCAAAAACATAGTAATAATTGCCAACGTATACACATTCTACGACTAAGAATATAGATTACACTACACGTGTGCATTCTAAGTCATCCACAGAAGCTTGAACAATCCCCTAGTATACTAAAATTGTAGCTTTATCACCATTAAATAAGCCCAAGATTGCAATTAAACGATTTTCTTTTCCACATTCCAGTAACTAAAATTAAAACCCTTCTAAAAAATAAACTGTGCGGCAAAGATTAAATTTTAAAACAATTATAAAAAAGAAAAAACCTGTGGGAGAATCCCAAGCAGCGTGAAGGACACACTTCTCTTGCACATTTGAGCAAAAACCAACGGTAATCTTATTAAGATCGCCCCTCAAAACGGCGCCGTTCCAGACAGAGGCGCCGTCATAGACAGTGATCTGACCGGCAAGAACGACATTGGGTGCCACATAGGCGTCGACGGCAATCTTGGGGAGCCACTGGCCTAACGGGATGATCCTTCTCTGCCCTCTGTAGTCCCATTTGACCCGATCTGGATCCTCTGTGATTGGGATGTGCTTAGTCACCGGCGCTGACGTGGCAGCTGAATTGACTGAGAAGCTCCGGCAGACGATACGGTGGTTGTGAGCCGAGAGCGTAGTGGCTAGGGCTCTTCTTGACAATCGAGCTAGCGCTGCCATTTTCAGTTTTTGGGGGGTGAGACTCTGGAGTGTGGCTTTTTGGGCGTCAAATGGAATAAATTTTAGAAACGAGTCAAAGGTCTGATATTTTCCTCTTTATGCGGTTAATCCTCTGAAACTTTGGAACATTAACATTTAAGTCCTTGCTTTTTTTACCTCACTAATTCCCTATCTAAAATGAGAATACTTCCTCCATCTAAAAATAAATAAATAAATTGACTCTTAATTTAGTATAATTTTTGTTAAGTTACAAGTATAATACAATGAACGAACTATTAAATATATTTTTTTATATGTTTATACTTACTTTTTAATTTAAATTATACACCATCATTATTAGTAAGGATCATACAAAAATGTTATATTAAAAGTGAATTTTTTTTAGATGATTTTTTTTTAAAAAAACTAAACTCTTTTTTCAAGAGGACAAAAGTAACAAATTAAAACAAAAAACCATCCAAACACATGTAGATTACGAGTCCTAAAAAGTGTAAATATTTCTATATGAAATGGTTAATGTTAGGATCAAAAAATTAATTATTAAAGACTTTAGTTTTTGCATTCAAAATGAGTATTGTCTACAAAATAACAAGGCCGCATAACCTTTTATATAACTCCACACCAAGATTATTTTTTTGACTCTTTCTCACACATATGGAGGACCAGTTTATTACTAGAGCCGTAATGGTTCTACCCAACGCAAAAGTAAAGATGCAATTTACATATATTTATAGATGTCGAAATTGGCTAAACTTGGAGGCTGAACAAATTTTTTTACCTCCTTTCATCATATGCCATAGTGAATAACATGATTCGAATTTCCAAAAAAAAAAGAAAAAAAAGGTTAACTTGCTCTTCACAAACTTCCTTAATATTATTTCCTGAAATTTGGCTCAGTGATTCTCGGGAGGTAGTTACGAGAACGAGGTCTATAGGTTGAATTTTAAGAATATTATTGGGTATCTTTAGAGCGAGCTCTACTTGATCATGAAGGATTAGTCTTACGTTTGGTGAGTAGGTCACTTAGTCTGGGACAGCTAGTCAATGAATGTGAGAATATTTCCAAGTAAATAATAATAATAATAATAATAAAACACTTCCTTAATGTGGAAAATATCATATTCAACCAGGTTGCTAGTTTCTTGTTGCTCCAAAATTAATAATTTCTTTATCAACTAAAATCATTATTTCTCACAATATTACTAATTGTAATTTCTTGTTTTTCGTTTACCGGACCAGACCAACTACCTTTTCTCCTCTTTTATTGGGTCAAATTTGTCCTCAATTTTATTCACGAATTCTTCATAAGCAATACAGCTCAAGGAAAGAATTTCGAAGGTCTTGAAAGGACAAAAATAATCCTTTTTATTGTAACTTTCTTATTATTGAAAAGGACAATTACATTTATCATGATTTTGGTAGCTTTTAACAATTTTGCTCTTCAAAATCCTAGCTTGAATCATTAGATTTAGCATTGAAACAATCATATTTGTAGGGTGGCAAATTGATAGATTGAGTGTCTTATGAATTAAATCAATTATAGATTATAATTTTACGAGTCATGATCTAATTCAATTCATATGATTACGTGTTAGATTTAAATTGGTGTGGATATAATCAAACCCAGTCATTAAAATTATTAATTTTAAAAAACTAAAACTAGCAATGACTGGCATTGCATGCCAACTGCTAATTTTATTTCTTTAAGTTAATAATTTTAATTTATATATCATATTTGGGTTGGGTTCATAAAATTATGATGTATTATTTAATTAGAGACTTATCTAACCCGTAATTCAATTAATCTAACCCAATGGGTTAATATTATTGGTAAATTGCATTAAATTTTTGGATTAGACTTTCTTTTGTTAGCCCACTTATTTGTCCATTATTGTAGTAGCTTGGGTTTCTAACACTTATTCTACTTGTTCACCCTTTTATACAAGCTTCCCATCAATTTCTATCATGAAAAATTAATGAACCTTATTATTGTTTAATAGGCAAAGTTGACATGTCCATAGTTTCTAGCATAACGGTTATAATATAATCAAATCTTATAAATAGCTTATTTATAGTTTGCTCTAGAAAAATAATCACCATAAGAACATACCTATTAAGTTGTATCTCGTTTTTTTATTTTTAACAAACTCGAAAAATAATTCTCAATTGTATTTGATTTTTTTCATAATTTAAAACTCAAATTTTTTTTTTCAATATCAAAATATTGTATGTCCAAACTCGATCTATTCCTTTATGTGCTTTTTGTAAAATATCCATGCTTGTTTAGTAGTTTTGGCAATGCAAATTTTTCCAAGAATTGACATATTAATCTCCTGATGGATTTGTGACAATACCATACATCCTTTCATTTTGATGGTTGGATTAGCTTTCCTGGATATTTTTTTTTTCTATTTATACTTAAACAAATCATGTGCATGTAGATGTGTCTCCAGTTGAGTTCTCTAAAAACTATAATTTAGCCTCCCTGTAAGTTTGGGGACAATATAAATGATATTTGGTGTTGTCATTGATAAATTTAATTTCGATTCTAATACCACTTATTAGAAAAAAAAAATTAAGAATCAAAGAAATTCAATACTGAAATCTTTTTGCATTCAAAGAAAAATGAGTGTTATCTACAAAACAAGAAGACCGTATGGCTCTACCAAACGATGCTAAATCGAAGATGCAATATAAATATTTAGAGATGTTAAAAGAAGCAATATACAAATTTTTTTAGAAACCGCCATCCTCTCTCGTTTATTTTGTTTTTTAATCAAATTGCACGCAAATTGTTGGAAGGCTGTTTCTCTAAAAAAAAAACACTGTTCTTCTTGGCTATTGAGGTGCGATTTTTTTATTTTTATTTTATTTTATTTTATTTTTTGATGATATCATATCCCTACGTATTAAGAGTGTATTTCGTAATTGTTAAAGTTTTGGCGTTAATTTGGAAGATAAGACGATGAAGGTACAACATAGTATAGTTCAAAATCAAAGTTCCAAATCAAATTTATATGAAAAAGATTGATTAATTCTAGATAAGTATAGGCAAGAGTTAAGAACTGATGTGAATCCGGGAGGACTCAATTTAATTGTAGAATCGTCCCCGAATGATCTAGTGCAAAACGCCAATCTCAAATGAACCCAACAACAATAGGATGAACCTATCACCTTTGAATCATACTTGGAGAAAGAAGTCTTGAAATCTTCCAAGCAAAAACAACCTAACCAAACTAGACCCAACAACAATAGGATGAAACCTATCACCTTCGAATCATAATAAGGCTAAATTGAATTCACTATTCCCAACCCCTCTAATCTTCAAATCCAACAACACTAGGATGAACCTAACACCTTTGGATTATGAAAGGAAAAGAAAAAGCTGAGTAGAGACGCCACAACTAAAAGGAAGAGTTTTAGTTGATAAGCCTTGTAAGTTTTGCAAGCAATTTTGCAAGACTCAAACTAGCTCACTAAGAAACTAGTAAAGAAAGGAAAAATCCTTAAAAGTTTATTACTTCAATCTGATTGAAAATGTTTAACCAAGGCCCCTATTTATAGTGTTTCAAGAGGGACCAAGGTTGAAAATTACAAAAGGATTAAAGTAGTAAATCTGAACTTTTTGGTCAAGACTAGCATTAAATCTTCTCTTTGACCAAGAAAAGCTCTATGACCCAAAAAGACTCTTAAACTTAAAACACTTAATCTGAACATTAAAAATGCAGAAAACAACTTAAAAAGTCTTCAAAAAATAGCTGGAAATTCGTCCAAAAATTCAGCTCCCAAAATGACCTTCAAACTTCTAATTTAATTCTTTGACTAGTCTTCACTCCTTCACTTGCTAGTTGAATTTTGACCAAGGAAATCAGATGAGACCTTCAAAATACTCCATAATGTCGTCCATTTCACCATGCTTTTGATCCTTAAAAGTTTCTTGAATTGTCTTGAAAATTTATCACTTGGTGAGTTGAATTTGGACTTGAATTGTGGGCTGTTTTTGAGCAGATTTGTTGACTGACTTTTGGGACTTGGCCTGAACGAAAATTGCATTATTTTGGACCAAATAAAGTGGTTAAGAATCAGCAACAACTCACTTAATTAGCCCCTTTTGAATCTAGGTCCAAGACTTGCAAAATGTTGTAAATTTGAACTTTGGTAGCATTGGTCATTTCTTTGTCATGGACTTGAATGATCAAATTAGACAAAGATTCTTCCATCCTTTTCTTCCTTAAACGAGTCATAGGACCAGCCATGCCATCAAGTGCATGAGGTGGAGAAGGAGTCTCATTTTGAGAAGCATTATTCACAACTTGATCTTCATTGTTCTTGTCTTTGTTGTTAGAGATAATGTCCAAAAAGGTCCCTCACATTATGATGAATGAGCTTTTTAGTCCCTCACAAAAAAAATGAGACCAAATAGTCCTTAACATTACATATGTGAACCATTTTCGTCCTCCGTAACAGATCCGTTTGATTTTCCGTCAAATGAGGTCACGTGCACTACACGTGACCTTTTAACAAGGGTAAAAATGGAATCCAAAGATCTTAACCCTACCAATTTTATCTTTTTAGCCATTCTTCTTGTTCGTTTGTTGTCTAAGCTCCCCGCCCCCCTCCCCTCTCCCCCCTCTCCCCAAGGTGAGCCCTAATGGTGTAAACCCTATATTCCCTGTCCCGGCGCCCCCCATCCCCACAAAATAGCCCACCGTAGAGCACCCCCGCCCCACCCTACCCCTACCTCATCGTTGTTATTAGCCGACCCAACCCTCACCTCACGTCACTTCCAAATGATCCCACGCTAATTCGGGGAAGAAATTAAACGATCCGGCGCTAATTCTAGCGATCCGACGCTAACCAACTAATTGACTTTCTTTTTTTTTTGGGGAATTTTTCTCTTTCACTTATACAATGAATTTGCAGGTTTGTTCACGGCCCTACAGCCTAAAATCATTGCTTGTGGGAAAACAATTGCTGCTTTTCTATGGTTGTTAGATTTCTTACACGACCTACTGTTATGGCTGCTGTTATTGTAACGATTTGTGCTTTTCTCATCAGTGATAGCCTTGGTTTGCTCTTTGATCAAAAAAAGAGCTTTTATCTTGTCTATAAAAAAATTGAAATTTCAATTGCTTCTTTTCTATGGTTGTTAGATTTCTTACACGACTTACTGTTATAGCTGTTGTTATTATAATGGTTTGTGCTTTTCTCATTAGTGATAGGCTTGGTTTGCTCTTCAATAAAAAAAAAGAGCTTTTATCTTGTCTATAAAAAATTTGAAATTTCAATTGCTGTTTTTCTATGGTTGTTAGATTTCTTACACGACCTACTGTTATGGTTGTTGTTTTTATAATGGTTTGTGCTTTTCTCATCGGTGATAGGCTTGGTTTGCTATTTGATAAAAATAAAAAATATATATATATAAAAAGAGCTTTTATCTTGTCTATAAAAATTTTGACGGGAGCTAGGGTTCTGCAGGTGGGGATGTGGCGACGGGAATTGTAGGGTTCTGCGGTGGCTTTGTGTGTGGCGAATCAGGACAAATCGGGACGATGCCGAAAGGTGGAGATGGCGGGAATGGTGACGACGACGACGATTTAGGGTTCAGAGAGAAGAGAGGGGTGGGTTGGGGGGACCACTATAAATGGTGAATGGGGTAAAGGGGTAGGGTTAAGTTATTTGGATTCCATTTTTACCCTTGTTAAAAGGTCACGTGTAGTGCACGTGACCTTATTTGACAGAAAATCAAACGAATCTGTTACGGAGGACGAAAATGGTTCACATATGTAATGTTAAGGACTATTTGGTCTCATTTTTTTTGGTGAGGGACTACAAAACTCATTCGTCATAATGTGAGGGACCTTTTTGGACATTATCTCTTGTTGTTATCATGATGGGATCTTTGGAGCTCATCAAGAACCAAAATATGTGTTCAATTTTTTTACAACTTACAGTTTCGAGATAATTAAGGAGAGATCAACAAGTTGAATTTTAGGTTTTTGGTTCTTTTTCTAACTTAAATAATTATGCTGTATGGGACAATTAATACTGTCACGTTTAATTTTTATGTGAGAGTTAAGTCCTCAGTTATCAGTGACCAATATTACCTAAATTTGTTTACATGAATGAAATATTATTATTTGTTAAAAAAAAAAACTTTAATAGGATGATGTCGATTCGGGAGTAGGAGTAAAGAATTGTGAAAATGAAAAGATGGGATTTGTTGGTAGTCATGAAAGAGCGGCTGAGATTTATTCTGTTAAAATTAGTTCAAGTTTGAAAGGTGTGAGGTGGAAAGGTGTGCATGTACTCGATATTCTGTTCACTTTCTTTCTTCCAATTTAAGCTGCTTCTCTGCCGAATCTCTATCTGATCATTCTTTCTTTTTGCCTTTCTCTCTCTCCCTAATTCTAATATCTCCATCTCTGATTCTGATTTTTATACTGTTCTGGGCTCTGCCCACTACAAATTGGTATCAGAGCTAGTTGATTCTTGGCTAGAATTGAGACGCCATGGCAGAATCCACAAGATCGCGAACCTTGGAAGAGCAGCTTAAGGAACAAGAGGCTAATAGCCTTACGCTGCAGGAGCTCATGGAGAGTATGTTGAAGTCACAGCAAGGGCTAGAAGAAAAAATAGCTGCCAATGATAAGGAAGATTGATGATAAAGTGGCTTTGATGGAAGCAAAGATCCTATCCTTTAAGAAGGTAGTGATGAACAAAGATAAAGAGCTGAACATGGATGGTGCAATGTCCAGCATAGAGAGAACCCCGCTGCTGGCTACTCCTAATCCTAAGGCGAAGGAGTACTGCGATTCTGCTACTCCATGGGAGAAGCAACTCAGGACATATTGGCCGAATGTTCTAAAGGTGGAATTGCCGAAGTTTGAAGGAGATATTCCCAGGGAGTGGATTCGAAAGTGTCAGAAGTATTTTTTCAGTGTTTCATATCCCAAAGAATCAGAAATTGACCATGGTAGAGATGCATCTCGAAGGGAGAGCTGAAGTTTGGTACCACAGCACTAAATTGGCCGAAGGAGTGTAGAACTGGGACGAATTTTGTACTGCTGTGATGAAGAGATTTGAAGATGTCAATCCACAAGATGAGTCAGAGCAATTCAATCAGCTGCAAAATGGAGTTCAGTAAGGGAATACCAGGAAAAGTTTGAAGAATTGAGGACATTGATGTTATCAAGGGACCCTCACCTCACTGAATCTTATTCTATCTCTAGCTTTGTGAGTGGCTTGAAAGAGGAGAATAAACCAATGATAAAAATGATGAAACCATCAACTTTGTTGAAGGCTTTTGAAATTGTAGTAATGCAAGAAAGATATATGGAGATGATACAGAAAAGAAGTAAAGTCATGATGAAATCGGGGATGGGAGTTAAAACCAGTACAGGGAATGGGATAACTGGGGTCAAAAACTTTAGTAATTGTGGAGATAAGGGTAAAGGGAAGAAGTTAGAAGGATTTAAAAATAGCAGCCCTCTAGAAATACAATATAGAAGAAAAAACCATTTGTATTTTAAATGTGGTGATAAGTAGAGTCCTGGACATCAATGTACATTTCAAAATCTGTATTTCTTGCTGACAAATAAGAAAGATGAGTTTCCGGATTCTATGGGAGAGCGAAACGATCAGACAGGCAATCCTGGCCAGGAGTTGGAGGTATCACTTCACACTGAGGAAAACTATTACATTACAAGCATTGATTGAAAAGCATGTGGTGTCTACGTTGGTGGATACGGGTAGTGCTCATAGTTTTATCAGTCCTTGGTTGAAAAGCTGAATCTAAAACGAGAAAACAATGGTCCAGTGGTAGCTATTATTGGAGATGGCAGGAAAATAATTAGTTATGCTATATGTTCCCAAGTTAAATGGCAAATTCAGACTTATAAGTTTCAATTTGATATGAAGATTAAGAAAATAGGAGGATGGGATATAATACTTGGAGTTGACTAGATGTATCGATTCAGCCCTATCTTCTTTGATTTTAAACAACTCAAGATAGGCTTATCTACTGAAGGGGAACAGATGATCTTAGAAGGAAGGGTAGAAAACCCTGTGATGAAATTGATGAGGGGAAAATCAGTCAAGAGGGATAGACAAGAAGAGATGCTAGACTATGCTGCCAGAGGAATCAATCATATTGTGAAGGAGACAGGCATGATAGATGGTGAATTTTCAGAGTTATTGTCACAATTTTTAGATGTTTTAGAGGTTCCACAGGGTTGCCACCCTCAACAGCATTAGAACACTCCATTCCTTTGAAAAATGACTCACAACCTTTAAAATCAAACCATACTGTTATCCTCAATTCCCAAAGAATGAAATAGAAGCATAGGCAACTGAAATGTTAGAAAAAAATATTGCATACATTTGTTCCATCCTTATCTTTAGTGCAGCAAAATCAATTACAAAATTTCCTTTTTTTTCCTATTATGTTTATGGACTGTCCCTCTAATTGTATGTAAGATTGTGCAGCGGATACAAGGAATATTTTCTGGAAATATAATCCAGTGGAATAGTTCAAAATAGTACAAGTACTTTTGCTTCCCTGGTTCTATTAGTCAACAAAGAAGACGGAGGTTGGCGTTTATGTGTCGACTATAGGAAATTAAATGCCCTAACCATTAAGACAAATATCCAATACCTCATATAGAGAATCTATTAGCTGAATTGTACGGCTCCAAATATTATTCCAAGATTGACTTGAGAGCTAGATGCCACCAAGCTAGGCTCAAACCTCAGAATATTCATAAAACCGCATTTTAAACACACTATGGACACTTTGAATTTCTAGTAATGCCCTTTGGATTGACAAACGTTGCTGCTGCATTTCAAGCTCTTATGAACCAAAATTTCCAGCCTTACCTAGGGAAGTTTTTCTTAGTTTTTCCTTATAATATTTTAGTATACAGCCCTCCCTGGAAAGCCACAAAGAACATCTAAAGATTGTGCTGGAAACTTTGAGAAGTCATCAATTAAAGCAGCCTTACCTAAGGAAGTTTGTCTTAGTTTTTTCTTATGATATTTTAGCATACAGCCCCTCCCTGGAAAGCCACAAAGAACATCTAAAGATTGTACTGGAAACTTTGAGAAGTCATCAATTATATGCCAAAAGATCTAAATGTGCATTCGGGCAGGAGAAATTGTCTCAACAATAGGTGTAGAGATGGATGCCAGCAAGGTGAAGGATATGATGGATTGGCCTATTCATGCAACTGTCAAGGAGCTAAGGGGATTCTTGGGTCTAACTGGATACTACTGAAGATTCATCAAAGGGTATGGAACGTTGGCTAGACCCTTGACAGATTTACTGAAAAAGGAAGGGTTCCAATGGACTGAACACGCAGAAGTAGCCTTTCAGAATCTGAAAAGGACCATGAGCACTACACCAATGTTGAGAATGCCCAACTTCTCAAGGCCTTTTACAGTTGAAACCGATGCATGTAGTAGGGGGATTGGTGCAGTTCTGATGCAAGAGGTTCAATCTATAGCTTACCTCAGCAAAGCATTAAACAAGAAAAATATTGGCCTATCAATTTATGAGAAGGAAGTGCTGGATGTGATCTTGGTAATGACTAAGTGGAAATATTACTTAATGGGACATTATTTTGTCATCAAAACGGACCATCAAAGTCTGAATTTCTATCGGACCAGAAGTTATCTGCAACCCTACAGTTTAAATGTTTCGCCAAACTCTTGGGAATGGATTACAAGATACAGCACAAAAAAAGGACAGAAAATGCGGTAGCTGATGCACTATCGAGGAAAGGGTGTATGGAAGAGGAGAATGGAGAAATGCAAGCAGCAGCAATATCCAGTGTCCAGCCACAATGGACGATGGATGTGATGAGGAGCTATGAACAAGATAGGGTGTGCCAAGACCTTATTGCATTCTTAGCCCTACAACAAGAGGGGATGCCCGATTATCAATTCATTGGAGGAATAATAAGGTATAAGGGTAAGATATACATTGGGAGGAGCAGGCAACTACATAACAGATCATGGAAGCATTACATGCCTCAGCCTTTGGTGGTCATTCCGGCCAGTTTGGTAGTGTTCAAGGAATTAGTTCCGTGTTCTATTGGCGAATATGCACAAAGACATCATACAGTACGTTCATAAGTGTGATAATTGTCAACGGAATAAGCATGAAATCTTGCATTACCCGGGGCTGCTGCAACCCTTACCAATACCAAATCAAGCTTGAATCATATTAACACGGATTTGGTAGAAAGGTTGCCAGATTCGGGAGGCTATAATACTGTCTTGGTGGTTGTAGATAGACTTAAAAAAATGGGACATTTTATTACCCTCAGTCATCCATTTTCTACAAAGGAGGTGGCTGAAGCTTTCTTGGATAATATTTTCAAGTTACACGGCATCCCTTCAACCATTGTATCCGATAGGGACAAACTATATACCCGTTTGTTTTGGAAGGAACTCTTCAAGTTGCTGGGAACTAAGGTGCTGTACAGCACATCTTATCATCCTCAAACGGATGGGTAAAGCGAAAGGTTGATCCAATGTTTTGAAGCTTACTTGCGTAGTATGTGGGCAGATAGACCCCATACCTGGAAACAGGGCTGTCATTAGAGGAATGGTGGTACAGTACAAATTTCCACACTGGGATACTAATGACTCCTTTGGAGGCCTGTTATAGATACAAGCCAGCTCAAGTTCAATTGGGTGTTCTATGTAACTCCATTGTGCCAGCTGCCACTAAAGTTGTAAGAGATAGACAAGCTATAGCTCAGATTCTACATGATCACTTGATCAAGGCTTAAGAATGAATGAAGACCTTTGTAGAAAAAAGGACAGTACGGAATTTGCAGTCGGGGACATGGTGTATGTGAAATTGCAGCCTTATAGACAGCAGTCGATGGAAGTCAGGAAGTCTCTCAAGCTTTCTTCCAAGTTTTTTGGTCCTTTTCCCATCATTGAAAAAATTTTAGCAGTGGCTTACAGGCTACAATTACCACTAGAGTCGAAAATACATCGAGTATTCCATATTTCCAGGCTGAAGAAGCAAATAGGACAGCATCAACAAGTAATGACAGCCTTACCAGTAATGAATGATGAAGACTAGTTGGTTGTGGAACTAAAGCAGTGCTTGCAAGCAAGAAGATTCTGCGACAAGGTAAGATGATCACTCAGATTTTGGTGAGGTGGCACAACTTAAGTCCAGAGGAGGCAACTTGGGGAGATGCTCAGTTTATCAAAGCTCAATTTCCAAGTTTTTCACATTTCCCACAATCACTGGAACCAAGAAGCTGCTCACCGAGGACAATGACTAGTTTTTAAACGAGAAGAATATTGTCATGGAAATAGCCCAGTAAAGCTTTAATAGGACAGTGTCATTCTGGGAGTAGTAGGAGTAAAGGGTTGTAAAAATGAAAGGATGGAATTAGTTGGTAGTTATGACAGAGAGGCTAAGATTTATTTTGTTAAAATTAGTCAAAGTGTGTAAGTATGAAAGGTGTGAGGTGGAAAGGCAGGCATGTACTGGATGTTCTGTTCACTTTTTTCCTTCCAATTTAAGCTGCTTCCCTGCCGATTCTCTGTCTCATTCTTTCTTTTTCCTTTCTCTCTCCCTCTTCCTAATTCTAATTTCTTCATCTCTGATTCTGATTTTTATACTGTTCTGGGTTCTGCCCACTACAGCAGTCTGCGTGTCATGTTTTGTCTACATTGTCCGTCCCCCTGACAATGCCTAAATTCCCCTCTTTTCCTTTCTAAATTTGCTGGTTCTGAACCTTTAAGTCTCAGATTATTTTCTGAGAATTCCAGACAGGAACCAAAACCTGACATTAATTTTATCATTTCACTGGACTACCTACGTCTCAATTCTGGACCTGTAGGCCTCTGGGCCTTTTCTGTGGCCTAGTTTGATACTAAATATCAATGAGCTCACATATTGAACAATTCTGATTCCATATTTCGTCCGTTCCTTTCATTGAGTCCTAGGCACTTCCACCTAGTAAACGTTCAAGTTGGTTTGTATGGGCAGCATTTTAAAATATATTTTTTTATTTTTTAAGCTAATAATTGTGAAATAAAAAATATATTTAAAAATTAAAAAAATTTAGTGAAAGGCACAAAAATGCATTTTGAAAATCTTTTTCATTTATGAACTCAAATTGAGTAATTCTATTTTTAATAATTTTGTATAATAAAATGTTATCGTGATTAATATGGTATTTGAAAAAGAGTAATAATACTTTTAGTGACTTTTCATAATAACTGATGTGGCAAATATGAAAAGACAAAATTCACTCATTACCTTTCCTAAAAAATGCAAAATAATAACGAATACTTTGTCTTTTTATATTTGCCACATCAGTTATTATGAAAAAGTCACCATAAATATCATTACTCTTTTAAAAAATATATATATTTATAATACTTTTTAAAAAATTAAAAATAATAAAGGATAATATTGTCTTTTTAAACATTTCACATTAGCCATTATGATTTTTTTTATTATGATAAGTCACTAAAATTATCAATAATCTATTAAAATTTTCAAGACTTAAAATCTCCCTTAGACATTATGGTAACAAAATAACATAAATGACCTCGTCATGCCCCTTCTTTGGGTGAAAACCAAAGTTACAAAAATGAAATAAATTTGGAAAATAACAAAAAAGGGGGAAAAATTCTAACCAATGAGAAAGCAATTTGGAGATATTAAAATTTCAATAAGTTCACCTTAAAAGAATTTTTGTATCCTATTCAATAGTTGAGATATCTTGTCCCAATTAATATGTACCAACCATATCCCATTAATAAAACAAGTAATTTCATTAAAATTAAGATTTACCCATCTTATTTTAGAATATAGTGTTTATTAATAAAATTACATCATTTTATTAGTAAAATACAGTTAACACAAATTAGTTATAATAGAAAAATTATCCTCCCTAATCAATTGAAGGGTAGAGTAAATTGGCCATGGGAATCTCTAGAAGTTCCTTTTTATGAAATTTTTAAGAGATTTACAAGGAACGAATCCCTTTTATATATAAAAAAATATTTTTATAATAATAATTATTATTTTTACTAATGATAGTGTATAATATTAAATTAAAAAATAAAGATAAAATTAGAAAACTATATATTGCATTAAATATGCTATAATTCATAACTAAAAAAAAGTTATATTCAATTAAAAGTAAAATCATTGTTTCTAAATTCCTCACTTTCAGGGAAAGCTAATGTTTGTTGAATATTTTAGTTAAACACTGCTTTACACTTAAAAACAAAAAAAAAAAAAGAAAAAAAGCTACACTTCGACTTATATTTGGAGGTAAAAGTTTTATTCTTTTTTTGACAATAAAACAAGACCAAATTCATATGGAAGATTTGCACGACAAGCTATTAATGAGTATTTAATAATTATGTTGTTGTGATTAAATTATAAAATCTTTTAGTCACATTTAAATAAATCAATATTTTTATTTACACATGGCTTTAAATATGAGTTATCTAAGGTATATTAGCATCATATTAAGGGTTATCATAGAAATTTTGATTCGACGTTCTTGAGAAATGAACTCCGAAAAAATCACTTTTAAATTATTCTGGTAGATTCTTTCGAATCTACTTCTTTTATTATCTCATTCGCAATTATGAAAAAACAAGTCCAATTTGATATAGTTATTTGTACAAGTATTTTACGATTAATAAGTAATTATTTCTTGTGTAAATTATGTATTAATTTATTATAACTATAGGATACGACCCTTTCGAGAATTCATTGAGTTTATATACGACTATTGATTTTTTCTAATAATTTATTTATTTATTTTTGTTAGAGATGCTCTTTAATTTAGTGCGTCATCCTAAGCCCAGAAGGTGGCATGTGTTAACAAGATTTTCTGCCCGGAAATCCCCCATAACCCCATACGATGCAGATCCGCTCCAAAAGGGCCAAAAAAAACAACGAAAAAAAAAAAGGAAAAAAAGGAAAAGCTGGCTAAAGGGGTGTGGGGGCCCACAGGAAAACGATCCAAAATCTGTAAAACAAATCATGATCCCGAGTTAGGCTCCCCCTAGTTCTGTGCTCCCTCGCCCACGTGCCGATCTGCTTGGAGCGTGGGCTTTATAATTTGGAAAAAAGTTGATGACTTTTTGGTAATATAGGCCCGACATGACAGCCATGGGCCTACCCTAAAGTAAGTCCTTCCATGTTAGGTTAAAAAGCCTTCTAATTCTCCACGATTGGATTGCACCAGCCACGCACCCGCCAGCACGTGACTTGCCGCATTGTAATCAAACTAAGGGGCGGCTGGTTCGTTTAAAAATATAGAAAAAATAATAAAAATAATAGTGATGAAAAATAATAATAAATTTTTTATTATAATTATATTGAGAAATAATTATAATTATTAATAATGATAGTTAGTTAATTATTTATTATAATATTAAATTAATTAATTATTAATAAAAATATTATTAATTATTAATAAAAATATTATTAAATTAAATTCATGAATTATTAATTATAATATTAAATTACAATATTAAGTAAATGAATGATTAATTAAATTAATTTTAATTTATTTATTTATTATAAATTAATAATAATAAGTTAATTATAAGTTAATTTATATTAATTATAATAATTAATTAATTAATATTAGTTAATTATTTATTATAATATTAAACTAATTAATTATTAATTATAATCATTATTAATCATGAGAAAGGGAAAGAATTTTTTTTTAATGACTTTCATACCCTCCAATATTGGGAGTACGAGGATGCCCCCAAATGAGGTAATCAAAATTTAATTACTTTACATCATTCATTCTCCCAACCAGACAAATGGAATTCTTTCATTTAACTAGGCATACCCTAAGTAATGATATTTACAGTAAATTTTGTCAATAACTTCTCACCACAAATGTTGAAGTGTGTTGAATAATTAAAATGATTACTGATTGTTGTTTAATTTATTTTGCCACATAAAAATATCTCGCTAATTATATTTTAAAATTTTTCATTATGTGTATTATCACTTAAATAAAAAAGAGTATGCTTTTTCAAGATTACAACAATTTAAAAATTTATAAGGTAAATCGTATTAGATACACAATTAATTATACATTTTTTATATCTTTATTTTTCAATTATGGGTAATTTTAATTGTTACTTACTAATAATATTATAGATTTTATTTTTTTTTTAAAAAAAGTGTATTATTTTTTTTCTAGAAGAAAGAAGTGAAGTGAAGTGAAGTTGATATTAGGATTACATTTAAAGATTTACAAAAAAAAAAAAAAATTCCTAAAATTTGTGAAATATTTAGAACGTTGAGTCTGAACTCCCTTATAAAATACTTCGCAATATCTCGAGGAGAAATGTGAAATTAACCCTAATAGAAAATATTTTTGTTAATCTATTTTTGAATGATCCAATCGCACAATAAGATGGATGATAAGAGAAAGTTATAAAGTTCAAAATTTATTACTAATTCTCATTTCCCCAGTTAAGCTCGATTGGAAATGTTCAAGATTCTTTATATATTTTTGATTTTAAGTTTTATTGATTTGGATTATCAACAATACTTGTAGAAACTATATATATATATATATATATATGTATATATATTTTAATGGTTAACAAAAACTATTATGACACTATTTTGTAAGCACCTAAGTCAATACAACCTACGCATTGCACGAAAATTGAACTCTAAAGACAAACAACCATTTGATGAAAATGAACTCCGATTTGAAAATTAACTAATGAACATTTCGATCGCTCAATTAAAACTCTTTATTCTAATATGAGACCTTAAGCCTATAATTATTCAAGGATGTTTGGCATTATATAATTCACAAAATCTGGTTATCCCTTTCTCATTTACAACGAAGAAAAAAAATAGTTTATTAATCCTTAAAATCAAATTTAGGCATATATGATTGGTGGAGTGTGACGTTTTTATTTTCCAATTTTATTCGTTTTGGTACGGAGCATGTGTCATATGACTCATATTCAGGTTGAACAAGGGGTGATGTAGAACCTAAAGTTGAAAATGAAGGTCAATTATAGCACCTAATCTTTCCACAGAAGATAAATATCACTTTGCTACGCATGTACGGTTAGTAGATAATTAAGGGAAAAAAACATTTTTGGCTATGAATGATCATTAAATGCTTCCTTATGTATACAAAACCTATAATTCTTTGACAATGAATAGAAGTGTAAATTAAGCAAAGATACCTTATGAGAATCTCATCTCAGAAATTTGTCAGTTGTTAATATAGGACACCGCTCCGTTTGAACAAACTTCCTATTTAAAAAAAGATTACTTTTCTTGCACAAAAATAAAACATTCAAACACATTTTTATTTCGAAATTTAAAATTTAAATTTTCTCATTTAAATTCATCTCACATAATTTTAAAAAAAATTTCCTCCTATTTTTCCCTCCAAAATACTTTTTCTATAAAAAAAAATACCCACAAAAAATTTTACACATTCCAATACAGTTTTTCTCAAATACAACACAATCCAAATAGAGCCAATTTAAGAGGAAGATGCTTACCTTCTTATTTATTTATTTTTCTTTGGTAATAAATGTCAAAAAGATTTCATTAATCCAACGAATACACTTCCAATTTTGAATACTTTCAATTAGAACAAACAAATTTGAGATGAGACTGCCCAAAATATTCAATTAGCTTCCATTTAAAATGCAACCAAAAAAAAAAACCAAAAATTTTAAATATGGGTTGTTTTAATTTACATCTTCTTGATTGAGTTGTGCAAGGTGTGTATCTAGTATCTAGACTGGTGTTGGGCTATATATATCATTTTTACGTTGTGTAATTGAATGTATAAAATATTTTATTGCTAATTAATATAATATTTAGTATGGTTTGAGTTGTTAATTATTTAGACCTTTAATATGTAACGCATGAATTAGTTTCATCATTAAAATATTTATAATTTACACGTAGAAGGGATTCTTTTTTAACGCTTGTTTTACAAAAATTGACTATGAAAAATCATTTGAAAACAATCCTAAACATTTTGTTTCTTCCTTTTCAAATTTCTAAATGCTAAAAGCTAATTACGATAACACCTCATACATGGGATAGTTATCGAAGTGATCAAATTTCCATTGAAAACAAACTAAATAGACACTACATTTTACTTGATAACACAAGTGATAAATATTTGTAGGAGCAAAACTTATGCTAGATTGTCCAATGGGGCAACAATTCCACTTTCTCATCAGCCACATTTCTTGCAAATCAGCCAATATTCCTTTCACTTCCTAATTGTGGAGGAGGGGAGGGGAGGGGGGGGACTCTGAATAACTTAACAGTTGCCATGCACCATTAGGTGGTCAGCATCATTTTCATTGCATGCATTATTGTTGGATGCTTTTAAATGGAAAAAAGAGAAGCAAAAAAGCGAAGAAATACTTAGATCTTTGCTTTTTTAAAGTATTGAAGTAGCTAGTTTGCCGATGGATCAAGGTTATATTAACCCCACGTCTGATCCATATATATAATTGTGATTAAAGCAAGTTTGAAAAGTATCTTTCACATGGTGTTACTACAATTCTTTTTGAGGTACAAACTGTAAAACAACTTTTTGGAACCACCATTGATGACATACTTTGGATTTTGCTTCCGCACATGTGTGTACGCATAATCTAACTTTTAACTGGCGTTATGCTTTGGTCTCCCTATTTATATTTTTGGGACAAGAGTAAGGATTTGTATGTGACATCTAAAAAAAAAAATCCATAAGTATTCCCTCTCTTGGTCACTCTTTAATAACAAATTACTTACATCTATCTAGTCATTTATAACACTTTAATCTAGCCCTCTTTGATTATTTGGGATATTTTTTTACGATTCAATTCGATTTTCATTCACTCTATTATCCCTTTCCGTTTCATCATTTTCATTCATCAGTTCGACATTTTTACTTTCATTTCCATAAGTAAAACACAAAGTATGAGCGAACATGTATGGGTGCAAATAGAAGCAAATATGTACGTACAACAATATGGATACATCCCATTTGGCTCCAAATCCTAAAGCATGGGGCATACTGGGGGATCAGGCCTAACATGGAATTAATGCTTATATATAGAGAGAGACCTCAGCAATGCCACTACACAGTACATCTCCAAATTACCCTCAAAAAGCAAGTCATTGCATCTTTTATTTCTTTCATGGAAGAAGACCAGCAAGAACTCCAACTTCTTCCATCTCCACACACTACTTCACTTTCTGAATCATCAAATCCTTCAACATGGCCTTCCTCAGATTCCACCATAAAGCTCCAATCAACTACGAATTTGAATCCCTTTGAGGGCCCATCGCTGGACCTTCAGTTGTCGATAAGCTTCAGAACCATAAGGGCTAAAGCAAAAGATTACACCAACGACAATAATGATGTGATGAAAATGGATGGCTCATCATCCGGACGTACCATTGAGGCATTGAAATGGCAAGCGGCGGAGCAGATTAGGCTGGCTGCCATGGAAAAGGCGTACGCAGAACGCGTGAGGGAGCTTAGCAGGCGAGAAATGGAGCTTGCACAGTCTGAATTTGCTCGTGCTAGGAACATGTGGGAGAAGGCTAGAGAAGAAGCTGAGAAGGCTGAGAAATTGAAGGAAAGGGCTACAAGAACGATGGATGCAACGTGCATGGAGATCACTTGCAATTCTTGCAGGCAAAAATTTCGGCCTTAATAAATTCATCTAATCTTTACACCCAAAAAAATGGTGATTGTTTTGATTTTCTAACTTTGTTTATTATATGCATGATTGCTATATATTTTCTTGATGATGTATATGGCTAACTTTGAATCACTGCTGTTTGATCATCGATGTTATTGTGCAATAATAAATTTAATTGTATGCCCACAATCACGAGGAGTTTAATTGAGATCGATGGATGAATATATATAATACTTTTATTAGCGCTTTTTTCTTTTTCCGAAATTCAAAAGTTATTAGGGCCAGTTTACATCTAAGAAGTTGAATTTGATACTCTGTGTTGAATTTTTTTAGACATATTGAAAGATTTTGGGTGGAGAAAGAACACAATTAAGTCTTTCCTGAAAATACATAGTAATTTGCTGCCTTTGTTTTGCGTCCCACTTCAATGTGTTCTATTATAGATAATTGACCTTATGTATATCATTTATATATTCGAAGCTTGTCAAATCTTTCCATTATTACATATGTTAACTCTATGTCAAAGTTTGGGATGGTAATAAGTACTTTAATTAATTGAGTTTTTAGATAAAGTGCAATGTATAGTTGAGTTAGATGTATTGATAGTGCACTTTCTATAGGGGTTGGAGAACTTGGAGTACTAACTGATGAATGTCTTATAAATTTTGAATACTTTTTTTGTCACTGAGTTATGTGTGGTTTTATGTGATTTAAATTTGATGGTAATATGATAATTTTGAATGATAATACACGCATCAAAACGTGTATGAATTGTTATTCAAAACATATTTTTACCTTTTTTATAATATTTTTATAATTTTTAATATTTTTTTATTTTAAAATTATTATTTTGAAAAGTATAAAAGTAAGTTTAAAAAGTTTTGCAATGCAATCTCTTCAAATGGTCGATTTTCATTTTCTCCTGTATGAATCCATGTGATAATAATTTACAAGTGCCATTTTTGGCATCCCATGGGTAAAAGCATGTACTGTCAATTGCGTACTTCTTCAGTACAACTTCCCATGGGCAAAAAACACATTTTGTTTTTCCAAAGAAGAATTCTTTTCAGAGGTTATTAATAAATGTGTTAAGAACCATAAGCATGCAGGCCTTCATTTCATGTTGTTGTACTGGTTATTCACTTTACAGCTTGCCTTCAAGCTTTTAAAACTCTCTGAACAATATTAATAGCAAACGAAATTATTGCAAGCCATGGTTGCAAAATTGGAATCGAGCTCTCAATAATGCACCACCATTTTACCGTCTCTCTTTTACCTTTGTTTTTTTTACCACGTAAGATTTTTTTTTTCCCTATTAGAGACTAGGTATACTATATATGAGGATATCACTACAATAATATGAGCTTGTATGGAGAGTTCAACACTTAAAGCCATAGTGTAGAGATTGCGAAAGCGGTTAAAAAAAATAAAGATTTTTGTTTTTCAAAGAAAAATGAAAGGGATTTGATGAGAAGATATCATTCATCCCTTTTCTATTCTTAAACTTAATCCATTATGGTAACGAAGTTGAATTTTCTTAAATTTGAAGCATTATATTGCAGAAAATGGAGCATAGTTTACAGTAGGAAAATTTATAGAGTCAAATGTCAGAAGGAATTTGAGTCAAGTTCAGAACCTATATGCTGATAGAAACGGCAAATGCATAAGAACAAAAAGCAGACAAATTCATAAACAAGAAGACAATAAAGCTGTGTATCATTGAATTCAATCTGATAACTTTAGCTCAACTTCATACCAAACAACACTATCCATGTCTAACAATTCAGCAACACACAGACATTTTTGGATGGGGTGAGGGATCTTTCTGAAAGCATCAGTCAGAACAGTAAGGGATCTACGCTCAAAATTGAATTTATATGATTGTCAGCAGTAACCAAAACATATACACACAGAAACAGTACATTTTTGCTTTGTGAAATAGTTTTTTTTTTTTTAGTTTCTTTTCTAATGGGCTGTCTTTCTGATGATGACAAGCATAAAGTGAAAATGAGGCTAGTTCATGCACTCATGCAAAGGATAATACTGAAAAATAAAATAAAATTAAAGAGAGGTTTCTTTTATAAAAAAAAAAAAAAGAAAGAAAGAAAAAATTTCCCCCACTCTTACTCTTATTGGTTATACCCACATGCATATTATAAATCTAGAACACCTACTTGGGACTCGATCAGTCCCTCCTTGATCAAGATACCAGTAAGAGTTTGAAAGTGAATAATGCTATATACAAAAATATTTGATGATGCATGGCAAGAAGCATATCGTTGTCACTAGTTGGGGAAGGTTTGTGTTACATGATATGAAACTCGAGAACCATGTAAATTGCAACCCCCGAGATCCACTACCACCGGGGCATTCCTGACAGCTTATGCGTATCGTTGTCATGTTTTGCCACTATAACGCAAAATGGGCATATACTAAATCTTTTCACTAAGCATCATGCTGAATGCTACTTGAATATCAAGATATGATTTTAGCAGAAATGGGTCTCAGTAGAAAATGACAAAATATCAATCAGATACACAACTTCAAATTGGCAGATTGAGCTTGCAACTCAATTTTTTAGATTACGGATGTCTGCAGAAAGCTGTACGTTAGTTGCAAAAGTTTCACGGACAGCAAAATTAAGGTTCAGTTAAGGATTGATTCGCACATGCACCAAGCAACTGAAAAAACAATGGAACAACTCTTTCTCCTGTAACATCTGTATTGAACATGAAATTGCTATATCAGTTCCTTCCTGTGTAGTTACACTGTATCCTGTTCTGTATGATTTGAGGACATATCAATGGAAAATTGATTCGCACATAGACTAAATGCTGTCAAAATAATTTTCTTCATCTATCCACTATGCTGCAGCTAGCTGAAAGGATGGAAAAACTAGATAGGTTAATGATTAGCACAGGCCTACATGGTAACTTCCTTCTATCCACTGGTGCCTCCTACAACCCTCTTTCCCTTGTTTTTCCTTGAGTACACGAGAATTTCTCCTCTTACAACCTCCTTGCCATCTCCACTAATCATCGTTGCATCTGCATCTCCCATTCCAGTTCCTCCTTCAGCTGTTTTTCCACCTTCTGTTTCCCTGACTTCTTTTATGACTTGGAGAAGCTCCAATGGCATGGCAGCTGTATCCAGCTCTCGACAACCCTTTGGAGCAGCTTCAGCTTCATGACCAGTGAGAATGTATGAAGTTACCTGATGAGAAAGTCGAAACATCTCTTCTCTCGGAACTTTATACACCTTGGTTGAGTCCTCATGCCGACGGAAGACAGACCTGTACCCTGCAACTTTGACCAAGGGAACAACAGCAACACCTTGCTCCTCATTGTAGTCTCCAACAACTTCCACCATATCATATTGCCGTATTACATCATCTGGGGTTAGCTCATTCCAATCTGAAGACCAGTTCCTATACAAAGCCCACACATCCCCCTTTTCTGGAAAAATGTGAATAACCCCTCTAGAACCTCTAGCCCACTTAACTGGATGTGAAAAAGAATTAAGGTTCTTATTAACCACATGTTTACCAATTCTAAAATCTCCACAAGTCTTAGTAAAACCACAGCCAACCCAATTTAGAGGACCAAATTCGCTATTACTTTTAGAGTTCAGCCAGCTAATGCGAACTTTAAAGGGCTTTCTAGAGATCACCTCATGTATGATAGCATAGTAACGGGGCATGCCATCCTCATCGTCGTATGCTGCCCAAACCTGGTTTTCAGCAAATACTTCTTCCATTCTGTCCTTGTCAAAATCATAAAATTCTGGATCCGGCACGCTCATTGTAATAAATTCATTAGCCTTTTTGTCTGAGCCAACAGCGAAAGTAGAATGGGAGGACTCTTTCAGCCCATCTGAAATGTGGACACCTACAGAGGTAACTTTGGTAGGCCTTGGGTCTGAGAAAGTTGCAACCGAAGAACTTGACGACCTTTTGGGCTGTAATGATATATGTTCACCCTTATTGGAAGTATTCATGCTTCTGGCATTCATCCTGCCAGGTACAACAGATTTATCCAGAGCAGATACAGAAGTGGGCATATCCTTCCGCATTTCTTTATCTAGTTTACCAGAAGAAAATGTATTATTAGCTGCATTCCACTCTTGTAGCTTCTTGCGGATTTCCATCTTAGCCTTTTCCATCAGCATATTACGAGTTTCTGCTTGTGACAATTCCCTTGAACTCCTAGATTTGTTAGTTCCAGGAATAACAAACTTTTCAGTGTCCGACCTACCCATTTGATTTCTGGAATCATTATTGCTTCCACTACTGGCACCAGCTGGCGGCATTCGGTTCAAAAAGTTTTTCTTTCCCAGAGTCGCCTTTTTGTCATCTACCCTTCTCTTCTTTGCTGGCTTCTCTCCTTTGCTAAATAGGGGACCATTATAGGTCCGTAAACCATCTGTGTTTTTGAAATCATTACCTTTCTTCCCAGCATCCTCCACATTTATTGTGCCACTGAATGCCTCTTGATGCCCTCTCTTTAAATGGAAGCTATGCACCTGTACAGTAGCATCATTTGTCGCAGTCGGCATACTTCTTGAACCACCAAAATTGAAAGATGGTGGAACATTTTCCCTACTTGAGTCAAAACCTGAAAACCCTGGAGTTTCTGTTTTTGGAGTTGAGGTGAATTTTCTTCCCAAATCAGATGATGTATTGTTAGCAGGATGGACTTTTTGCTGCTTTCGGTCCTTCCGGTGCAGTCGCCACAAGCCGTTGCGCTTTGCAGGTGGAGGAGGCATCTCTGTTGCCAGAAAGGGCTGGCGACAATTAGGACAGAGAAGATTATGGTTTTGGTAAATAGCTGAATACTCATATTGCATCATGCATCGGTTACATGAAGTCCAGAAAGTATTGGCATTTGATCTACTGGGAGTAGAATCAGTCTGGGGATTAGATGGAGCAGGGGAATTCTTTTCAGCCAATGATGAATTGGTGACATTGCACCTAGCAATTTTCTCAGCACCCTCCGCTGGGTTTTGACCAGAAACTTTGTTGTGTGAAGCCTTTATGTTCCGTTTTTGGTCGTAAGCAGCTCTCTTAACCTTATCAGACAGACAACTCCAAGCTTCAGATAGAATTTTAAATGCTCCATCTGCACCAACAGCCTTATTCTTATCAGGGTGGAGAGCAAGAGCTAATTTCCTATACTTTTTTCTGATTGTTTCATCATCAGCAAGGGGATCCACACCAAGGACTTCGTACCAATCTACAACTCCGTTTACTTTTCTTTCAGAAGCAGTATAAACATCAAGTATCTCTTGAAATTGAGATAGACCCTCAAGTCCAGGAAATAAAGTTTGAGCCTTGGAAGTAAATTTTTTAGCTCCTGATATATCCTTCTCTATCAACTTCTTCTCTGCTATTTCTTTTGCCCTAATTGCCTCATCTTTATTACAATCCATTTCAGGAAAGCTTTTCCTTCACACTGTCAATTGTACAATCTAGTGTTTGGCACAAGGCTGACAATAGTCACAAATAGAGCAATCAGTCAATTGTCCCAATTTTTAAATCCATTTATTATCCAAATAGCAGAAGCTTGTTTCAGCATTACATGACCTAGCCAAAAAGAAATGAGATATTATAAAAGGTCAATTCAGCAAAATAGGAAACTAGTGAGTAGTGACACAGCAAGCCATTATTTAGAAAGAAAAATGAATGCCCCCCCAAAAAAAAACATAGATTCAATGACCAAAACTACATATTTGAAACAATAATCAAAGAAGTCATTGCATTCTCAAAAGTGTCTTCAATATCCTCCAATGACTGGAGTTAACAATACTGACAAAACTAGTTTGCACACGCTAACATGAAGCCAGAAAACCAATTCATCTTCTTTTAAAAAACCACATGAATCAATGCATCCCTCTTTCTCTCTATCTGTTTCTCAAAAATAATTCCAAAAACCAAAAAAAATAAAGTAACAAACATACTATAGAACAAAAACTTGACTTTCTGTCTCTCCAATTCCAAAATTTTCCTTTTACTCCAACAAATTAATGATCACAACCAAGGTAATGACAAAAAAATAACACATTAGATCAACGAACTCTTAAAAATCTGTAAGCTGAATTGGAATGAAAATCCTATTACTACAATATCTCGTGCTTAATACTTCTAGATATTTCAATCTAAAGAAAGATTGATGTGTGATACCAAACGTTTAGATTATCAAAGCATCCAAATCTATTATAAAGCTTATTATCCTACACTGAAAGCAACAACATTAAGCAAACTCTGATATCACCAAAACCATTTTAAGCAATCCAAATAAGTTTCCTTAGTGAACAATAGAAGCTTAAAGTTCTCAAAACTTTCCTGCATTGAGGTAAAATTCATTCATAATGTAAATTTACAAGATATCAGCATATCAGGTAAAAGAATAGTTTCTAATTAACCAACAAAACAATCAAAATAAGAACAAGTTTACAATTCAATAAGAAACAGTTTACAACACAAGAAGGAAAAAGGAACACATTAAACAACCTCTGATACCAGCAAAACTATTTTAAGCAATCCTAATAAGTTCCCTGAGCGAACAACATAACATTATAATTTAAAAATTTCCTGCATTGAGCCAAAGTTCAGTCATGATATATATATGTTGACAAGATATCACCATATCAGGTAAATGAACAGTTTCTTTTATCAAACAAAACAATCAATAAATGAACAGTTTCTAATTATCAAACAAAACAATCAATAAATGAACAGTTTCTAATTATCAAACAAAACAATCAATACATAATAAGAAACAGTTTACAACAGAAGAAGCAAAAAAGAACACATTAAACAACCTCTGATATCTACAAAACCATTTTAAGCAATCCGAATAAGTTCCCCAAATGAACAACGCAACATTAAAGTTCAAAACTTTCCTGAATTGAGGCAAAATTCAGTCATAACATATTTTAACAAGATATCAGCACATCAGGTAAATGAACAGTTCTAATTAACAAGCAGAACAATCAATACTCAACCAGAAACAATCAACAACAAAAGAAGGGAAAAAAGAGCAACACACACCGCCACAAAACACAAACAATCTCCCCTGTAATGTTTTCTGAATTTAGAGATACAAATGAACAATCCCATTAATCAGACATAAAATCACGCTCCTAAACGACATGCAGAACCAAAAGAATAAATGTAACTAAAACCCCAGAATCCATCCACCTCAAGTTCCAAAGAAAAACCCAAAAAAACACAACAATCTTCATGGGCAGCAGTTAAGGACTGGCATTTATCTTAGCGTTCGTCCCATACAAATTTTCACATGATAAATAAAGATTAAAAACATGAATGAGAATTTACCTATCCATGATGTGAATTTCTGGGACACTTCTGTGAAATGGGCTCCCAAGTTTTTGATTTTCTGCAAATTGGCAACTACAAAGATCAAAATGTATCTACTAGAGTATTCATATTTGCTGAATTAAACGGTAAAATGAAGAACTATTGACTTTAATTTTTTAAAAAAATGGGCAAACGGTGATGAGCTATGACTTACAGAAAAAATAAAAGCGGTGCGTTTTCCTTGTATTTAAAGTAAATTGTTGCGTATGTTCATGAAGCCTGCCTCTTCTTTTGAGTCCTTTTATAGTACTACTTTGAGGTTAAAACCCCAACCATGGTTAGTTTTTAACTCCGGTTAGTGGGGCAATTGCCAAGTATGAATATTAAAACTTTTTACTATATTATTCGTGGAGTATAATGTTAAGTGAATTATTATTAATAGCACATAAATATATAAATAATAATACATCATTTTGTTCTAATTTAGTTAATTTTGAATGTTTTAAATTATGTTTCTATTTGATTTAACATTTTTTAAAATAAATTTGACAAGTTTTTATTGAAATTGTTGTTTTTAATTCGTAATAAATTAAATTTTGTTTGATATTAATTTTGACTAATTATTAAATTTAATTTAAACAAACTCTTGTAACAAGAGATGATTGATTATAATAACACCCTTATTAAATTGGGTATGAAATAATAGGTAAATATTTTTAACAATAAATATTGACATGATTAGTAGTAAATAATATTAAATCCCCCAGCAAACTAGTAGTAGAATGTAATTTATTACACATAATTATGGTAACAAATGAATTTGAATTATCATTATTTGTTTCATAGATTCTTTCTCATTTATTTCGTAAATTTCTTATATTAATTGCCTAATTTATCCAAACTTTTATGTTTTTGCCATTATAAGAATAATCCCTTTTAAATTTTCCAAAGAAATAAGTTCATTCACACTCAAGATCGATGAGAATGCGTGTTACATTCATGTACCTTAGAAAGATATGCACATCACAGGTACACACTACTCGGGTCAATTCAAGCATGAGAGTAAAGAGGGTTGGTTAACAAATATGGAAAATGGATGTCCTCCCTGTTCAATTTTGCATAAATTTTGGTTTTCTTTAATTTTTTTTTTTATTGTGTAGTGTGAATGTTATTGAATTACTCTTGACATCATCTGTTATGTCAACCTTTGTTCACTCACACCTGGCATTATCTAGCATTGAACACATAAACCATGAGGAAATCAAATTTGTTTGAATCAGAACAGAGGTGAGTTAATAATGCAGGAAAGAACAAATGATAATGATGAAGGAAATAAAAGAAGCATAACAGAAAGCCCTTCATCCACACGGTAGAGAAGTGAAAAAGAAGCAAAACACTGAAAGAAGACAAATGCAACCTCTTCCTAAGTGAGATCAGGCAGTGCAAATCTGACTGTGAAGCACATCAGCTAAAGGACTTAAAGCCTGACTCAAAGTTCCATGCATTGCTTGCCACATATAGGAGAAAACCAGGTCACCATTTGTACATGTTGTAAACTTGCATACAATGTGTAGGAAACAATGAAGATTTCTCCAATGCATGAGAAGAATGTCTGTATAAATAAGTATGATCAGAGGACTTCAGATCATTAAGGTGACTGGCTTCTCAATCAATCAGCAATTCACTTCTCTGCAATAACCTATAGATTCAATGTAATCAATCTCAAAGGGTAACGATTACTGAGGAAGAGAAGCAATAGCAAATTTTAACATATTATTATGACAGCCGAGCATTCTGTGAATCAGTAGAAAAATGACTAGTAGCCAAATTACAAGTCTAAAGAACCATGAAATTTGTAAATATTGCAGGAATTCGATTGTTCTCCATGATAAACAATGACATGAACACTTGCATTACATATCAATTGCATACTTAAAAAGCTGTATAAGAAACATATTGGTGCCCTTCCCATCATGTTTAGCAATTGGAGCTTGAAACGCCAATAAGAGCGTGCTCAAATCTTCCATCTTCACAAGCTGCAAGGGTTCAGCTTCCCAAAAAGAATGTAGAATGTGTAACATGCATTTGAGTTTTGCTGACATGGAAAAAAAAATGCTGGAAAAGAAGTATGAGGTTCAAAGTATCTTCATTAACGCAATGAAACAACTATCGGATTACTCATATAGGTATGAAGACCATAATCTTGTACACCCAAAAGGAGATCAAATCTGAGGCTTTCCATAAAGCTGAGCATATACTCTCTTCGTTCGATGAACAACAATCAGGCTTAGGACAACAGCAATTGCACATAGTCCTGACATGATTGCACAAGTGAGAGAATAACATATGCTGCCATGACAAGTCAGTGTTTTTGCTTCCTCAATATGTCCTTTGTCAATTACCAAAATGTCATGTTGTTTCTTGGCCTCATAATCATATATTCCACTAGCTATCACACCAGAAAAGATTAGAGAGCCAGCTGGACTTGCAAGTGTGAGGAAATTATACAAGGCGCCAAAGCTTTTTAGTCCAAATAACTCAGAAACTGCAGCTGGCACAATTGCCCAGTGTGCGCCATATCCAAGTCCGATTAGCACTGATACTACATAAATTGCACCGGGCCAACCCATAGCATAGAAGAAAAGAGCAATTGACATAATGATCTGTGCCACAGCCATTGCCACTGGCCTTGGGTATGCATAATGTCTGAGGAAATACAGTAACTTAGTACTAAACAGAAGGGTCTAATTTAGTAGTAAAAGGAAGGGTGTAAAACATGAGGAGACAGCATTTCAAGAAAATCAAATCTCTTACCTTATAATGTTCTCGGAGAAGTATCCACCAGCAACACGACCAAGAAAGTTCCATATGCTAATCATTGAAACAAATATGTGGGTATTGGTATAACCCAGTGATTGACACATTTGGCCAAGATTATCAATTACAGTCACCCCAGATCCAGAAGCTAATATCAACGAGATAAATATGAGCCAGAAATCTGCCTTCACAAGTGCCTGTAGCAATGTGAAATCCTCTCCTCTTCGAGGACCTTTTCTCCTTTTCACCCTCACAGCTCCTTCTGCAGCTGCTTGAAACAGTTTAGCTTGCAAATGAGCAATTCTTTTTTGCCTTTCAGATGATGGAAGTAAATCAACATCTGAAGCCTTCTCATCTTCTACCTCACTGAAAATTACCTCATTAACATCCTGTACAGAATTACTGGTTCCATGTTTCTGAGGATCAAGAAGAAGGCTCTCTTCTATTATGGGTCTAGGTTGAGAGAAGAAAACTAACAGAACGGGAATTATAATTGGCAGTAAAATAAGGACAATCAAGATAGTTGTTAATATTGTGATCAAGTTCTGGCTCAGACTGACTAAATCTTGAAGTATCAATATTGCCAAAAGATACGCAGCCAGAACAAGACAAATGCAGTACGTGAAAAAGAAGCTTGTACCATCTGAGCTTCTAATTTGCCTGTGTCCTCCAACTGGTCGAACAATGAACATCAAAGCTGTAATTACAACAGTTGGACCAACAGCGACCATGAAGATAAGTGATGCTTGATTGGGAAAATTTATCATGGCATATATTTGAGTCAGAATTGCACCACTCAACCCAGCAAATCCCTTTAGTATCCCAACTATTGGACCACGGCTCTTTGGAAAGTTCTGAACGCAAGAAACAAGAGCTCCTGTGTTGAAGTATGTCTCACCATTTGTCCCAACAAAAATCAAAATGCATAACTGCAAGCAGAAAGTTAAAGTCAACCACAAAAGATAGCAAAGAAATATAGAAACAGGTGGTAATTCTGCCTAACTTGTGCACAATAAAAGCATGAACATTTCCAGTAAGCTACACTAATAGATAATACCAGAGTGATCACAAAAGTATGAACATTTCCATTAAGTTAAATATTAATAGACAATATCAGAGCGATCAAACCAGGATCTAGAAGTAGCTTAGAGAAACGTACGTATGGGAATGAATGGCATTAAAAAAATATTTCCCCCCCCTCTTCCAATCAATAAGCGACAACATTCTGCTTCTCTATCAAAATACGTCTTCAAGTGCAGCTAAAAGCAAAACTTTTTTACACGATCCTAATTATAGAGAATATGACTAGAAATTCAATTTTCATGAATTAAAGATCCTGGCATAAAATGGTCACAGGAAACCTAGGAATGAATATGGATCAAAACTTCAAAGAGATATACAACAGGAATACAAAGACTTATAACCATAGTTTCTGTTGGCAGTGATCTGAGATTGTGTGCAGGTAAACTTGAAGGGTTAAATTATTGTTATTAATATTTATGTCTTAGATGCATTGAGTTTCCCTTTTTTCTTGTCTTTTTTGTGTGGTCTCTCCCAAATGAGCTTTATTTCTTTGTCGACTTTGATACTTTGATTTGAATCTTGTTCTTTTTTACCTTGAACTCAATTTCTCCTTTCAGCAAATTTCCATAGCCAATCATTTTCAATTATTATCTACAATCAACAAGTCATACTTCCAAGTATTGACATGCAGCTTGATGCAAGTTCACCTCTTCTTTTATAATATAGAATATCGGGGCTTTTTAAGTGCTCACAGAAAATTAATAAGACCATCTATTGAAACAATGTCAAGCATCTTTTACAAAGTTCAGCGTGGCCACTTCAAGTCCAAATGGACACCCAATGTCTGGTTTCAGACACAGGATTCTAACCACACCATATTTGGTTGTGCCTAGGTGATTAAAGCCACAGAAAAATTTGTAAGTAAATGTTTATCTATCCACAAATTCCACGTAGGGAGCAATGCAAAGTCTTGACAATTCCATAATAGAGCTTAAAAGCTAAAGCATCAAGTAGGAATTCTAGTAACTTGACTAACTTTGCAGTAAAAGAAACCAATAAAGTTGTATTTATTTTATAGCAGTACAGCAACTGCATCTCCATCACATACCATTCACATGAAATGGTCAGCAGGGAGGATCTAACATGCGGATGCCAGCCAGATGGGTACTTAGCAACTGGACAACGCAAACATGTCAGTCTGTACATCTCCCAAAACCTTCAGTCGGCTAAAAATTTCTGATGAATTAAATGTGTTAGACAAAATGAAAGCATAGAGAGTAATTAACAGCTGAAGAAGGAAAGAATAAGTTCAATAAGGATCTCATTATTTCAACTAACAGACAGTAAGGATCCAGGAAATAAGGTTCATAGGGAAAGTTTGCCAAAGAAAAATTTAAGATGGGGGCACAGACCACATAAACAAGTGGACAAACGCAGTTATAGAAAAAGAATGAATCTATTATGGGGCGTAACCACGAATTTAGCAATTTGGCAAAGCAGGAATGAATGTATTGCACAATGAGGAAGCAAGGAACAACCTAATCTTGGTGTGACTAAGAGATGAGTGGTTGCTTGATAGCAACACGGAGAAAATTACATGATTGCTTTCCCAAGTTGATTGAAGCTGAAACAGAAACTGCAGGAAGTAGTTTCAGAATATCTGACTATTCCAGGAAGGAAAAATAGTTAAATGTTAGCACTCAAGATCTGGAAATGATGACAATTACACTCGAATCCATGCTATACCAGAGTGCAAAATACACACATTTTAAGACGAAGACTTTAAGCCCATAGAATTTTGTAGCTGACGGGAAAAACTCTTCCCGCAACAATAATTATGATATCAAATTAGTAGCTGATCTCGTAGATAAATAATCTTAAAAGGATCTGACTATTGTCCATGTCAGCTGAGATCATAGCCTACTGCTAACTAGATTAAAACACTCAACTAGTAATCAGAAGGAAACTTCCTACTTCCAGAGATTAGAAAAAATTAATTAAAAATTTGACATCATACTTATAAAACACGAGAAAACCAAAAAGGGAAAATCTTTAAAGAACCAAGAAGTAAAACAAAGAGGGAAAAGTGAACTAACCACCCAAAGAGGCAAGCTAGGCAAAGCTCCCACAACAACGAGCCAAACCAAACCATACCCAACAAAATTCTGGACTACCCCGTTAAAAGAATCAACCAAATTGGCAAAACTTCACACAAAGCGCCTGGAAGAAATCCAATAGCATCCCCTATGTCTTTAGCCACTCCCAACATGGCTACTTGTCTTTGGTTGTAGCCCAAGGCACTCTTTATCACTGGAGAAAGACTCCCAAAAAGATATCCAATTCCTGAACAAGATTGAACCCACATTGAGGCTACAAACACCAGCCATCTATTGTTGAAAAACGACTTGAGTTTCTCTGGAACTTGGATCATCTTGCTGCTGTGGCTTTTGTGATTAAAATTTTAACTTTCTTAGAGGAGGCATGAAAATATAAACAATCCCTTTGAATTCTAGTCGCCGCTCTTATTGACTTTGATTTTTTTTTTTTTTCTTTCCTGCTTGTAATTTGTAAGCAGTAATTGAATGGATTTTTCTGGTGCTGATTCCGGTTGATTGCTTTATAGAGTACCAGAGTACTCGTTGGTAAGGATGACTTGTCATTTTCCATTCTGATTGACAAACATACGTACGTATTCATCTCACCCACCTTCGCATCTTAATAATGAAGGCTTGATTCAATGATATGAGGATGGAAATTTCTTTACCATATGATATTGGCATTCTCTTCTTGTTGGCACAATTTTATCTTATCGATGTTGATTGTGCTTGTAATAACGTATGGGAGACCATTAATTACAAAAAGCGTTAATACCATCATCTATATATTTGTATGAAAATCTGATTTCAAAAAAATAAAGGCCAAGAATACAAAAAACAGAGAAAGCACAAACGGGTGGCATAGATTAGTTTTTCTTAGATTTTTTTCAAGTTCAGATATAGGGCAATAATTAGAGGGGATGAATATTAAAAAAAAAAAACACACACAACATGTGAGTTGAAATTCTTATTCTTTTCGAGAACCTATTTGAAATAATATCGCTATTAGAACAAAACAAAAATAATAGTCAAAGAAAAGTCAAAGTTTTTTTTTTTTTTTTTGGGGGGGGGGGGGGGACCAGTTTTTGAATGAATGATTAAAACAAAGTTTAGTTTTGATTTGTTATTTCTATCTTTTATTCTAATTAATTAGCATAGTTAAGGTAGGATAAACCTAAAACCTGTATTGTACTCTATTAGGTACAAGTTCAATGGATTATTTTCATAAATATTGATTATTTTAATACAAATTAAATAAATATTATAATTTTTAGTTAAATTTCAAAAGTAATAAAATCGACATAGAAAAAGTCAACTTCATTCAGATTTTTAAAACAAAGAAAAAAAAATCACTTATGAAATTGATATTCATAATGTCAACTTCAAAAGTGGAAAAAAATAAATAAATAAATTTGGCCCGCCGGGAGCCATGAAAAAACTAAGCAAAGGATACAAGAAAAAGGGAGCACCCCATGTGAACTATTGCAGCATGACTGAAAGTTGGAATAACACGCCATGTGAGGTTGGTAGCAAAGTTCAGTTTTGGCGTATTAGCTAGAAAGCAACTTCCTCTCTCTCTCTCTCTCTCTCTTATCTGTATTCTGCTCTACCAAGCCATGCAGACAGCCTGGCCTCAGGACTCAGCTTACTATTGGAAATGTGCGTTTGAGATTTTGGATGATTTTACTGATAAAATAAGAGTAATAATAAAAATAACGACTTTTTATTGTTACTGATGAATAACTTAACATGACTTTCCACGTTAATTAAAAATTCATGTTATTATTCTTAAAAAAAAAAAATAAAATCAGTGAAAATATACACAACTTCTTCTTCTGTTCGCTAACCACACCGTTCTACAATTTTTTGCCTTGAAGCCCTCACTTCCACTGAGAAAAATGAATATTGGTCTATATTATTTTTTCATGTAAAACATACAATCAATATATACTAATCTACTCCATTCTATGTATGTTATACAACAAACTTATACATAGAAAATAGTTATAAAAAGAATAAAGAATAAATATGATAATTATGGAGAGATATGAGGGATTGTGGATAATGATGAAATTATGTGATTGAGTGATATTCGCCAACATCCACCAGACTAAGTAAGTTCTCCATCTCTTTAGAAAAGACACACAACTTCTTCTTCTCTCGATCCGCCAACCATATTGTTCTGCAATTTTCTGTCTTCAAGCCCTCACTTCCATTTCACTTTTTCAGTTCTCCATCTATGCCCTTTAGAAAACACACACAGATGGAGAATTGAAAATATTGAGTTTATAGGTTATATACTCATTGTTTCCAAAAATTGTGTTGAGCTTACCTTTTGGAATTAGGAGAGAAGGGACTATAGAATTCACTTGATAAGAATTTGTTGAAAACCATGGATAGATTAGAATGAGGAATGGAATAGATGATGCATGTCCTTCATTCCCTTTATCAACTTTCCTTCTCTTTATCGGACTGCTTTTTTTGTGGCGGGTTATACACAAAGCTTTAGCTTCTTTAATACTTTGATTGTTTGCAAGAAATATATTATAGATTAATGAGTTTCCTCGGTTATTTTGATGAAAAGTATATTATATTATTCCAAGGATTAAATTCTGTTCCTCTAATGTGATGTGAATTTATTTGATATTTTTTTACACAAGTTTAAGGTAACTCTTCATGGAAGGGGAAACATCATGGGTCAATCATTGCTTCAATAACATCAAAAAAGACATCGAGCCGGACACATTTTCTAAGACAACTGATGATGGCAATAAGGAAGCTGCAATAGTTTCTTTGGATTTGATCCTTCCTGATGATCTGATAGAGCGAATATTATCCTACCTACCTATTACTAGAATTTTTAGGGCAGGATGTGTGTGTAGAAGATGGAGAACTTATTTAGTCAGGTGGAAGTGAGGGCTTTAAGGCAAAAAAATTGCAAAATGGTGTGGCTAGCGAAGAGAAGAAGAATCTGTGTGTTTTCACCAATTTTTAATTTCTTTTTTTTAAAGAGTAATAACATGGATTTTAATTGACATTGAAAGTCACATTAGGGTTACACATAAGTGGCGATAAAAAGTTGATATATTTAGTCGTTATCTCTATCATTATTCATAAATAATATCATGCGTGAACGCATTCACAAAATCTCAATTATGGTAAAAAATTAAGGTACCAAAAAAAAAAAACTTGAAGTCGATTTTTGGAATGTTGCTTTCAACAAAATATGAACTTCCCCTAAAATAACAATATTTTTTTAATTCCAAAAAAAAAAATTCTGTCAATTAACTCTCCCTATAACCTTCCCTGTCACCACATCACATATCTAAAATGCAAAATGTATAGTATAATGCCCCTTAGCAGAAAAGACTAAACTAATTTTGTCACTATAAGGAAAAGAGTAGCAAAAATGACTTGTGCAACTAGTACTGATCAAGAAAGAATTACTTAAATTTATCACAATTAAGTTTTAGGTTAAAATTTGATATTTTCAATTTGTAAATTAAAGGGTTGAGATAGGAGGTAAAGAAAATAAGCAGGAAAAAGCTAATAGGGAGTAAACCTTGCTAGTAATTCTGTCCAATGAGCTTGAGATAACGTTAGAACTTGAGTTGCTAGATAAAGATACTAGGCCTATTACAGCTCCCTTGTGCTCTGCAGAGAAACTCCAAATGGAGAGATTTTTCCCTAAATAATACTGTTTTTAAAAAACTGGAAACAAATAAGAGAAATAGGGTTTGAATGCAAAAAGTAGGATATTCACATTTCAGAAATACGAACATAAGCTAGAGCTCGCATTCCTGAAATGCGAACTTAGGGTTTGTTTGGATAAGGTATTTTTATTTGCAAATGGAAAAAGTTGTATTGGAATGTGTGAAAATTTTAGTGGGTATTTTTTATAGAAAAAGTTTTTTGGAGGGAAGAATATGAGGGAGATTTTTTTTAAAATTATGTGAGAGGAATTTGAGTGGGAAAATTTGAATTCTAAATTTTGAAATAAAAATGTGTTTGGATAGTTTGTTTTGTTTGAGAATTTTCTTATTTGTAAATAAAAACAATATGTCCAAACGGGCCCTTAGTTTTTTTTTTTTTTTTCTCAATGTGTATTGAGTTCGCATTTGCTGCATGATATGATGATAACTTAGTACAGAATTCCTAAGTTCGCATGCAGCACGTGCGAACTCAACAAGAACTTAATAAAAAAAACGTTGTTGTAAGTACATTTTTCGGCTAATGCTAGCCGGTTGATGCTATGTATTCCACCAGTTAACTGAAAACTTTATTATTAGTGTATCGATCGGCCTAGCACATATTGAAATAGGAGTTAGTTTAGTAAAAAACTTTTGAAAAAATATTTTACCAATATTAGAATAATCTCGTTTTAAAAGTAATTTTTTAATAAATAAATTTTAAGGATATATATTTTTTTAGAACGGAAAGATGATCAAACAACCATTTGAGTTATTGAGCTTAATACAGAGATTATTTTTAAAATGTCGCCTATGATTTGATATTGAGGATTCATAAGTCATAAATTGAGGCGTTTTTCTTAGCACGCAAGTAGGTGAAATTCTTCCATGCATGAAAATCCCATCCGAATGATTTGGATAGCTCTACTACGTACGAAACAACGAAACATCGGATTGACCCGAAGCCGAAGGTTCAAAATTTCAAGCGGAAAAAAAAAAGGCCGGTGAACTACCTCCATACGAATTTAATAACGTGGGAACGATGTCTTGTTAAAAGACCCGATTTCTGACATCATTCACTGTGCTTGTTCTTTAAGCTTTTTGTAAAATTATTAAAATAAGTAGGGAATGATGTCTCCAAAGCGCATCATCTGGCGGATGATGTACTGTTTTCTTTATAATGAATATATAAAATCTTTTATTTTACTCGCGCCTGACTTGTGGATTCCGTAAACCTCATGATTTCTGGATCCGCAACAATCGCGCCAAAGGACACTGAGAAAAAATAGTTCGGGGCACGCTTGTCGGTGAATGTAGGAATAACTCCAAGTGAAAAAAAAAAAAAGTCCAACATGCGTGCGTAAAATTGCAGTTTTCTTACATTTCTTTGGCATGCAAAGCCTTGATTATATATATAACAGTCAAAAGAGCCAGCATCTGTCCCAAAAAGTAGTCACGGATGCCTGCCTTTATTGCAGATCCTTGTCGTGTGGATCTGGCTTACTACTAACATTTTTCCAAGTAATGATACTGAGAGTTTAACATTTTTCCAACGGGGCTTTCGTAATGATACTGAGAGTTGCCAATTTCACTTTTCTCTTAAAAGTAACCCATCCAATAATCCAGTTAAATTTCTCTTTTCCATACATAGCTTTTCCCCTAAGAAGAAGAAAGAGATTTTCCCAGATTTTTGTTTTGAATCTTCTACGGTCTTGCAAATCTTGGTACTATAATGATGTCATCAATAATACCCCCCTCCCAAACCAAAAATTCAATTTTTTCCTTTTGGTTCCAAAAAAATAGTGCATTTTTTTATGTAAAACTTTTATATCATTTTTATTAATAATGATAATGTATAATTCAAATTAAAAAGTAAAAATTAAAAAAAATATACATTTAATAATACATTAGATGTGTTATATTTTATAATTTTTTAAAAAAATTTATATCATATTAAAAATAGACTTTATTTTTTTTCCTTTTCGATAGAGGTAATATTGAACATCTTTTGGACCTTTTCTCTAATCAAATGAATTGTAGTTCATAATTATGCATGTTTTGATCAACTACATCATATTTTTAACTTTTAAATTATTAAAGTTTTTACAGTTTTTCGTGGGTACAATCATTGCATACTATCTGAAAAAATAATTTTACTAGCTATGAAATCACTATATACTTTTGTTGTAAAAATTGGACCAGACTGACTGGTTCGATCGGTCTGATCAATAATCAGTTTTTTATGTAGTTTGATGTTATCAAAAAAATTGAATTAAAAAAACTCGGTCAAAATCGGGGTTGACTAAGTTCGATTGGGTTAAAATAACATTTTTTAAAAATTATAATTTGATTCCAAATTTTTACAAATCTCATTTTTATACTTATAAAATTTTTAATTTTAAAATTAAAAACTTGGCTTATTTATATAAAAGAATTCTTATAATTTTTAATATATTTTTTATTTTAAAAAAATTTCATGTAATTTATATAAACTTTAAACTTAATTATATTAAAAAATAAATAATTTATTTTTAATATATTTTTATAATTAATTTATATTTATTATATCATAATGTCGACATTATGATATATTATTACTAATAAGTGTTCTAACCCCTTAACTTCTTCCAGTTGGATTCTGACATACATTCTGTCGCATTAATTATGTACTTATATAGTTATATCCCACCTAACTCGTGCCTCGAAAAATTAGATTGGGTTCGTGGCACTTTTCCAATCACGCATACGCCCCAACAACCCCAACCCATATTTGTCTAATCTTCTTCCGGTTCACTACTTTCGTTTTACTTAAGCGCTTTTTAATGGTATTTTTATATGTTTTAAAATAATAATTATAAAAAATATATATTAAAAATTTAAAAAAATATGTTAAAAAAATATAAAAGTGCAGTTTAAAATGTCTATCCATGCATACCATTAATCTATCATCGATTCCAAAATGGAAACAATTAATGGAAGTTTTACGTAGGCTTAAAAGTTCTTCCTTGTGGTTCTGTTGTGTAGTTTTTTAGTCTTAAAATTGGCAATAGAGAGACACAAGTCAAATAATTTTAATTGTGTCCGAAATATATTCTTATATTTTTAAATAATTTTCCTTTTATTTTTTTTATTTTTAAAATATTAAAATGTAATTTTTACGCAATCGATCTTCTTTAATTTGCTGCTATAAAAAAATATATATATAATGGATATAATAATGGAATCTGGCAAAGAAATAAAGTCGTGCCCAAATTTGAGAACAGTCCATGAGTGGGATATGAAATGATATGGGACCTTGAGTGGGCGTGACCCGACAGAGAGGGTAAAACTGTAATCCGTTTTCATTTTGTGAAGTAGAGTGGGATAAAAATAAGGAATAATTTTATTTTTTTTTATAGAAGAGGAAAAGAATACAAAATTTGAAACTGATGATTTATAGGGTAAATGCAGTTTAGAACTCATAAAATGTAGGGTGATATATATGAGATCTCGTCCCATGGACCAGTAATGCGAGAACTCAGATCACCTAAACATTAGGGTAAATAGAGCTCAAAAAGAATTATAAACGGCTAACTCTTTTAGAGTTCTACTATAATATGTTTATGACATGTGAATATTAGAGATAAGGTATATATTAACAATTACTCTGCTAGGTAAAGAAAAGAAAAAAAATCTAAAACTGTCATTTTGTTATTTGGAACTTGAGTCTCCTAAGCCAATTACTGACCTAGGCATCAGAGTTTTCTCCCCAAAAATTCACTCCAAGATTTGTTTTGCAAGTATTTGTGGATCGAATCAGTGTTGCAGGTTGAGTACACTAGATTAGGTTGCTAATCTCACCTTTATCATAAAGGATATCCAATAGAAAAATATTGCATAAGATATTTATCCCTTTAATATGGAAGTTAAAAAATTTATAAGTTGAAAAATCATATTCTTAGAACAAATAGCAATAACTATTTATATAAAATTCATTTTTTTTAAAATTAATTTTTTATTATGTTAATTAATAAATGTAATATTTCTTATATTATTTTTTAAGATAATTTGTACCATGTAATTTTTTTAATTTGATATTTTTTTGCTATTTGAAAAAAAAATACTTACTAATAATTTATTATGATTTTAATGTACTTCTATTTAAGTTTATATGCTACATATTATATCTTATTTGCTCAATTTTTAGATTTTTTTTCAAATAAAAATATTAACCTTAAAAAATTAAATTATAAAATGTATATTATCTAAATGGTAATACATTATATATTGGAGAAAAACTAAGTTTATATTTACATAAATTCACTTGTCTAAAGAAAAGTTTTGTAGGTTTACCATGTATTCTAACTTATAAAAGTAGAGTATGGCAAGACAAGCCTAGAGTTTTGTATAAGGAAACAAGAAATATTTTACACAATTGTTGTATCACATTATGCAAACAGAAATAATATGAAAGTAAAAATATAATTTTATTGACTATACAAAATAGGGAGAAAATATTACATGCATCCGTAGTAAGAAATGCAATTAGAGAGGACAATCTATAATTTATGGGAGACAACCTATTTATAAAATGAGGGACCGAAAAGATTAAATTATATGATTGATTTGTAATATTAAAGATAAAGTATATGCAATGTTTTTTTGAAATAGGAGGTCAATATTTTAATCTTTTTATCATGATTAGTTTGTTATGCGGAAAAAAAAAGGAAAAAAAATACAATTATTGCATGGAATATTTAGTCATGAAGTAAAGTAAGATAACAAATATTGAACTTGGGGACTCGAGCATTTCCACTGCCAATAACTGCAATTGTAGTTGAGCTCTTGAAAACATTTTGTGCTCCGGAAGTGCAAAGGGCACAATATTCTTAAATAATTTTGATGCTGAACTGGAAAACCCCTTTCCTAAGCCAGATGGTCCACAAATTGTTCTCAGTGGACACAGTTATGTTAAAAATGCTTTGCATTTCTCTTCTTTTTCTTTCAATGTAAAGGGAATGAATTTTGTTTGTATATAATTTTACTTAGCAACCTTAATTACGATTTACGAAGCATTTTAGAGTCATGTAACAAAATGAAGTAATTTTTGGATTTTGTGTTTGCCATTTTTGCAGGAAATCAATAACTGCATTGACATTTTGTAGATTGGGTCTCATTTCTGCTTCTGATGATTGTACTGTTTGCCTTTTTTTTTTTTTTTTTTACTAAAAACGATAGTTGTATTTACTTCTCCAAAAATATATCATGTATATAAAGCCCATTGGCTCAATGATTTCTTAGTACTCATGTAGAGTTTAAGGCTCAAAAGGAGTAATTTTCTCCTGCCTATATCTCTAACTCCTAAGATCCATAGTACTCACCTAAGTGACAAAATCGGATCGCACCAAAGGTCCATGATCATATGCAAGTGGGTAGCGTCCCCAATTGTGCCATTATTAGAAGATTCAATCATTTTAAAGGTAATTAATTTATGCCCCATGATTGATTTGTCTCCTTTCATTTCCTCCATATATGATTTCCATATTGCTTCAGCTTTTAAATCATTGACTGATACATTAATTGGCTATGTTTGGATTGTGATTTATTTAAAAAATTTTGTATTGGAATGTGTGAAAATTTTGGTACATATTTTTTTGATAGCAAAAGTATTTTGGAGGGAAAAATAAAAGAATTTTTTTTTAAAATTATGTGAAAAGAATTTGAATAGAAAATTTTGAAATTTAAATTTTGAAATAAATATGTGTTTACATATTTTATTTTAGTTTAAGAAAAGTTAATTTTTTATAAATGAAAACAAATCCAAACATTGTTATCCCAATTGTATTGTTTGTGTCCAGGGCCAATAACTAATCTGGTTGTCATATGCAAATCATCCCTAATACCTTCAAAGAACAATCCTAAAACCTCCACTCAGTTACGAGTTTCTTTGCTTGACCAGTATTCTCAGCCTCCCAACTTGGCTAGGGAAATATTTACACTATCGCCTTCGAATGATGATGCCCAACAAAAAGAACACACTAATTCAGGCTATAGGAGCATGGAATTACTGAAAATGCAGGTACTTGATTTGGAGGTATCCCTCTCTCTTGTGTTCAATTTCTAGTCTACCAAAAACTTGGAGGAGGAATTTGTAGTTTTAAGTCATGCATGCATGCATGCATGAATGAATGTGATTAAATACCAAAACGATTATCTTAATTAACCAAAGTTGACCAATTGATGGTGCCAAAATTGTGCAGAGAGAGGACACCTGAAGCTCTACAATTGAAAGTAGAAAGCAATAGAGCAAATCAGATGTGGGCTATCAGCATGACAAAGCACCCAATGAAGATCAACAATTCTTTGCAGTGTTCATTCCTGGATTTATTACATGACCGATTACTACAGCATAGTCAAGAAGATTGAAACTGTACAACTTAGTAATGGTTGAAGATGAATTGCCTTTGTTTTTCATAGAACCCCATCTTGTCTGTTAATAGAATTTTAGATCTACAACCTTTTGGCTTTTGATACCTAATCATTTTTCCTCTCTTTTTGTTAGGAAGTTGATTTGTTTTCAAAAGTTTAATTTCGTTCCATTTTTCTTTATTGGGAGCTTTCAACTAATTAAAAGTTGGATTTTACCTTTTGACTTTTTTCCCCACTTTTAGCTACACAACAAAATTCTCTTATAATTGAACTATTCTATCTAATTAGGCAGCTATATGAATATTATTCCATATTTGAATATTATTGAGTGTGCTTGTTCAAAAAGTGCAAATTCAAGAACAACGAATATACAAGAATAATATAAATATCAATAATTTTGAGAGAGAGCTTAAATTTATTAATTAAAGTATAACATATAGAGTAATAATACTTTTAGTAACTTTTTATAGTGAAAAATTATAATAACTGATGACCCACATCTTCCATTGAAGCTTGAACATATATGTCTGAAAGAAAATATTCTCATTTCCATGTCTCCAAATATATATACGAAGAATATATCTAGGCATGTATAATCTTGGGATATACCAAGTAAAATAATTTAGAGTGTAATCCCTTGGCTTCTTGTTTTTCGATTTTGTTATTACCATAAAACTTACTATATACTACTACTAAGTAGAGAATCTTATAAATTATTGTATATCTTAATTAGGCTCAGTTAGGCATGTATGAATCCTTAAAGATAGGGTTGTATATTGACCGATTAATTGGTTAACTGGTTAAAACCGATCAGATTAATCGGTTTTTTCATAGTTCAAAATTAGAACCAGGATCGAACTGATTGATTAGCAGGTTCAATCGATTCCGGTTTTTAGCCAATTAATTTAATTGACTAAAAATTGGAACTAAAAAGTCCAATCCAAAATTAAACCCAATTAATTTAAAAGCCTAATCCAAATAAGCCCAAATCGATTTGTGCATATTAAGTGTATTTTATCCAAATTGTGTGCAATAAAAAATTATAAAAAATCTAATTTCTAATTATTAAATGAATTTAGCCCAAATAACTAGAAACCCAAATGTTTAAAAGCAGTCTAAGAAATCCTAAGTCCAGCCCAAATTTGGAAAAAAACCCAAATATGCAAAAAATCATTTTAAACTCTAAACTAATAAGTGGCCCATTTGAAAAAAAAAGCCCAAATTTGAAAAAATATATATTTTTTATATGTTTAAAAGATTTTAAGTAATTTTTATATATTTAAAATATTTCAATGTGCTTAACTACAACAACAATACTATATTTTATCGCAATTTATCATGTATATAGTGATTAGTATAATTGATTCATTTTACACAATGTCATGTAATTGTATTCAATTATTCTATTATATTTGATTTATATATTCTAACAGTTAAATTGATATTTATAACAGCTTTTTACTTTTATAAAAATATTCTTATATATTTCAATATAAGTAATTAAATATAGTTGTATAACACTATAACTTGTACAAGTTAGTATATGAGTTAAATATAAATCTTGCTCTGCAATTTGAATTTAGAATTTTTTTAAATTTTAATATTATATACAAGTAGCCAAAAAAGTAAGTACATAATATTAAATTATGTGTTACTATTAAATAATGTTATACGTATAAGTGATTACATTGTATTTTGTGAAACACATTAACTAATAAATTTTAAACTCTCAATACTATATACCTATTAAGTATTTGCAATCTAATATTTTTAGTATTAGTTGTACATTCATTTTAGATAATTTAATATGATGTTAATATTAGATTATTAGTTGTATATTAGTTATTCATTGTACTATTAGTTGATATTAATATTAGTTCTATACTCATATTAGATAATCTACTAGTTGCATAATCTTAGACTATTAGTTGATGTTAGTATTAGACTATTAGTTGCATAATCTTATTAGTTGTCTATTAGTTATTCACGATAGTATTTGTTGATATTAGTATTAGTTGTATATTAGTTATTCACAATAGTATTGGTTGATATTAGTATTAGTTGTAATTAATATTGTATATTATTATCAATTGATATTAGTATTAGTTTCATATTCATATTAATATTACTTTTTTATGGTAGTATTAGTTATTAATATTACTTATATATTCATATTAGATAAATTTTAAACTTCCAATTCGTGTTAAATTATAAATTAGATATTTGAAAAGAAAAACAAAAGAAAGAGTTAAGCAGTCAACCGATTTATTTACCAGTTAACTGGTTAACCGATTAATTAGCTAATCGGCTAATCTTTTATTTACCATTTAACCGGTCAACCGGTTTAATTGATTAACCAGTCAACTAATTTAATCGATTAACCGGTATATGAACAATATTGATTAATCGGTTAAGCCGACAAAATAAATTCAATAAATATAAACTGGTTAGTTAACCAACACAAACCTAACCAATTTTTAACCAACCGAACCAGTTGATCTTTCGGCTAACCTATTGTGAATCACTCAGTTGCACACCCCTACTTAAAGATTATCGGAATGGTTGGAGAATATGTTGCACTATATATCACATTAACACTGTCTTCTTGCATTATTTATTCAGTATATTTAAAATTGCACCATTTGTCAAAATTTGGTTCAATTTTTTCTTTTATGTTGACAAAATTTCAATTTAATTTTTTAACCGGTAATCAAACTAAAATTTTTTAAATATAAAAAAATGAAATTGAATTAATGTTTCAAGTTGAGTGACAACGAACACTATTTACTCTTTATTAATTTTAAGAATTTTATATGTTATATATTGTTTGAGTTTGTTTAAAGTTTTAAACTAGTAAATTTTTTTGCTATTACAATCATATTTTTTTTTCAAAAAATAAGTAAATTAATGTGAATAATTAAATAAAATATTAATTGCAGTTGATTAGTGAGCCGATTGACAGTGACAAGTACAATGAAGCCAAACGAATAATTCAAATCTCATGGAAAACGATTGAAAGAAACTGCATGACATGTCTAATCTCTCGAGGACCAAAACTTATCCAAAAAATTCAAATAAGTTTGGCAAGTAAGGAGAAAAAAGCATCCAGTAGTAGTAGAGGTGATAGACACACATATATGCTAGCCCTTTCACAGAATATTCATCTCGGACCCGTATAAGAATTGAAAAATGACAACATGATTTGATACTTTTGTATTGGGAGTATCTTTTGTGCATAACTTAAAAACCTTTGTTGGCAGTGTTTGTTAGTCACAATATACATGTATTTTTTCCATGCACGTCCAAATCATAGCTAGAACCAACAACGTAGGAGACTGTGAAGTTCTTCATCCATTTTAGAGAATATATCCATTTGTTTTATAGGATCTTATAAAAACAAAAGAAAAGGAGGAGGGGACATATGGCGTCAAAATCTCTGATATCAGTTTGGAGCAAAAGAGTAGAATACGAGGGCAGAAACTACTGTTGTTGCACCACGTTTACCCTGAGTCTCGTCTTTGAACACTTTGTTCTGAGAATAGTTTGACAAGTAGGATATTAAAGGGTTTTTGATTTTAAAATTTTGATGTGGAAGTAAATTTCAATAATTTTGTAATATTTGTCAAACACTTTGTAAATATTATACTTGAATTTTAAAGGATAAGACTATGTATATTTAATAAGGTAATCAACAACAAAAATCACGTAATAATGAAAATTACTATATGAAGTTATTGATAACCCATAACAGACCCACAATATAATTTTTTTTCCTTTTATTTCAGTCATTATTTTTTGTTTGAATATGTACGCAATACACATTTTATGTGAGAACAAAATTATGCATTTTATGTTGGTGGTTTATGGCATAAGTTAAATCACTTAATAAATAACAGAAAAATCAAACGGTAAAGAATATCATATGTAGCTAAATTGCATTTACTCCCTCTATCCCAAAAAAAGATCTACTTATTTATAAAATATCCTTACTAATAATAATAATAATTATATGTTCAAAATTAAAAAATAAGGATAAAAATATAAAATTATTACATTTAGTGATGTATTAAATGAGTTTTATTTAATAACTAATAAAAAGTTGTACATTAATTAAATTAGACTCTTTTTTTGAGATTGATGGAGTATAAAACTATAAATTACAACCAAAACTTAGCATATCTGAAGAATACACGACAATTCATGCGCAATTTTAAAGCCTATTTTCATGCCAAACACCTTTTTTTTTTCTAGTTTTTTATTTTTTATTCTTAACTTTATACGACCACATCCAATAGCAATTTCTTTCAATCATTTTTCATGAGAATTGAATTATTTGTTTGGTCTCATTGTACTTCTCACTGTCAATTGGCTCCTTATCAACTGCATTCAATTTTTTATTTAATTATTCAAATGAGGTTACTTATTCTCTGAAAAATATGATTGTACCGCATCAAAAGTTTAGCCAAAAAAATACTACTGTAGTTTAAATTTTTAGTAAACTCAAACAATATATAAGATATGAAACTCTTGAAATTAGTAAATCTGACTTAAAAATAATGAAAGAACACAATTTTATTGTGATATAGGGTACTTGTTCTATGAAAAACAACAAATTCTCTCAATCAAAAAAGAAAAAGAAAAAAGAAGCCTATTTTCTAACCAAATTCTGATGATCTCAAGGAATCATACATGGCTAACTAAGCCAGATTAAGATCTATATTATGTCTTTTGTCCCAAAAAATAGTTCACTTCTAATTTGGTACAAATTTTTTTTTTAAAATTACAAGGTACAATACAATTAATGTACCATTAAATTTATATTTATATTTATATTTTTTAAAAAATTTAAAATATATATTATCATTATTAGTAAGGGTAATACGAAAATTTCTCACTAAAAATAGATTTTTTTTTAACAAAAAAAATTGAAATTGAATTTTTTTTGGAAACGGATGGAGCAATATATAAGATTCTTTACTTGGTGGGTGTATATAAGTTTGATGGCACTTCAGATCCTATGTCTAATTTTTTTATATTCTACTCTGTCCAATCACATATACGACGTCGTCTCACTTTAAAAAAATTATAAGTTCTTTGCTCTAATATTTTTCTACAAGCCAAGCCAACCCTTAAAAATATTTTCCTATAAACCAAAGCCGCCGCGGCCACCAATTTATATAAAAAAAAATTTCTACAAGTGGAGCGTTCTCCAAAAAATATATTTTCCTAACTTTAGTTGAGAACCGTGGGGTAAGTTCAAATTACTCTATAATTCATGATTTGATTTCTTCAAGTACCATGTTAAAGGGATGAGAAATTATTCCAAATGTAAACCAAGAAAACTCCATACCCGAACATAGTGAGCCAAGTGTGGAGGTAATATTTTTTGGGTTCGTTTGGCTTGTAGAAAAATATGGAGCGGATAGTTTGTAAAAAAATTTGAGGTTGGCAGTGATGGTTTTGATTTGTAGCAAAATATTTTTTGGGGTAGGTTTGGTTTGTACAAAAATACTAGAGTGAACAGGTTTAACTTTTTTTAAAAGTGAAACGACGTCATATATGTAATTAGATAAAATAGGATACGCAAAAACTAAACAGAGGATTCGATGTGGTTTTATGGTAATAACAAAATCCAAAAGCAACAAACAAAGGGACACCACTCCAAATTATCTTAGTATTCTCCAACATCATATGTGCCTCGATCTATTTTTCATATTTGGAGACATGGTAATGAGAACATAATTTTTAGTTTTTTCGAGCTCCAATGAAAGATGCAAATAAAATTCCTTCCTTTGGAAGTATGTGCCAAGTTTATCCAAGGGACGGCAAAACAGCTCTATATAAATCCTCATCTCGATCAAGCTTTGCCCATCAAAATAGTGTCAAACAAATAAATAAACAAGAATGGATTTGTAGAATGCAAATAAAATTCCTTCGTTTGGAAGTACGTGCCAAGTTTATCCAAGGGACAGCAAAACTATTGGGAGGAAACGATATCACGCTCTTGTGAACGTGTGAGGAAACGACTAAACACAAACAAAGCAGTAATCCAACTACAATAAAAATATATCGAGAATTGACAACAGCAATACAACATAATTTTAATGTGGAAACTCCCTCAATATGAAGGATAAGAACCACGGGACTGATCTCAAAGTCCACCCAAATTTTCACTATACAATTTTAGATACAAAATCTAATTCCAACTTAACAAATGAGCACCACATTTCCATAAATAAAGGAATCAACAATATAATGAAGAGCAAGCTATATCACAACAAACCCAAGAAAAAGATGGCGAAATCTCACCCAAAATACAACAGTTCCAAAACTGACCCAAAAACCAATCATTGAAAACTTCAAATAGAAAACTGACTGTATAGATTGAAAAGCAAGGGATCAGGATTTTACTGACAAAATTTCAGCTCAATCAGATCACGGATCGGCCTCCGATCGTCACTTTGATCAAAACTAGACGGAGAGAAAAATTGCTCCTTTTCTGGCGGCGTTGGATGTCCAGCCGGTGCTCCATTCTGTTACCTTTTAACACAACAAAGCCCTACGTGGGCTGGGCTCAAGGAACCCACTTGGGCTAGACCAAACCTACAAAGGCTCAAAGGCCCAACAAATCTCCCCTTTCAACCCAATGAGGGAGACTACAAACTTCAATTCCTTAATTGGAATTATGCCGGTCAAACGCTGACAAAATTCAAACTTTTCTCTAGAAAGCACATTTGTCATCCTGTTAGAGCCATTGTCTTCAGTGTGTATTTTCTGAAATTCTAATTCTTTAAACTCCAACTTATCACGTACCAGTGATATCGAACATCAATATGCTTAGACCTAGAATGAAAAGTAGAATTTTTCGAAAAGTGTATAGCACTCTGACTATCACAGAATAACACATACCTTTCTTGATTAAGGCCAAGTTCTTGCATAAAAACTTTCATCCCAAGTAACTCTTTGCACCCTTCAGTTACGGCAATGAACTCTGCTTCCGTTGTGGATAAAGCAACGCATTTCTGTAATTTAGATTGCCAGGCCACAGCTTTCCCTGCAAAGTTAACCATATAACCCGAAGCAAATTTCCTGCTATCAATATCCCTTGTCATGTTTGAATCGGTATAAACAATGTTAATCGGTTTCTCTCTCCCAAATGAAAGTTTCAAACTAGAAGTGCCACGGAGTTATCTAAAGATCCACTTCACTGCATTCCAATGCTCTCTTCCAGGATTAGAAGTATATCGGCTAACTGTTCCAACTGCATAAATTATGTCCGGTCTTGTGCAAATCATTGCATACATTAAACTACTCACTGCGGATACATAAGAAACTTTCTCCGTATCTTCAACATATTTCTCATCAAATGGACACTGTTTCCTACTAAGCTTAAAATGTGTAGCAAAAGGCGTGCTCACCACTTTAGCTTTGTCCATCTTGAACCTTTGAAGTATTTTCTCTATGTACTTCTCCTGTGACAACCATAACTTCTTGGCTTCTCGATTACGACTGATTCTTATTCCAATAATTTGTTTAGCTAGCCTCAAGTCCTTCATTGAAAAAGACTTGCTCAAAGCTTGCTTCAACTTTTCAATTTTCAAAGCATTTTGACAAACTATCAACATGTCATCAACATATAACAGTAAAATAATAAAATCATCTTCAGAGAACTGTACAAAAACACAATGATCTAAAGTGGTCTTTTTATAGGCTTGCTCCCCCATAAAAGACTCGAATTTTCTGTATCATTGCCTCGGCGCTTGTTTTAAGCCAAACAAGCTTTTCTTTAACCTGCAAACATAGTTCTTTTTGCCTTTCACTTTAAATCCCTCTAGCTGCTCCATGTATATTTCTTCCTCCAAATCATCGTGAAAGAAAGCGATCTTCACATCCATTTGCTCAATCTCAAGATCAAGACTTGTTGCAAATTCCAAAGCAACTCAAATTGAAGACATTTGCACAACAGGAGAGAAAATCTCATCAAAATCAATCCCCTTCTTCTGATTAAAACCTTTAACAACCAATTTAGCTTTATATCGAAGATGTGAATCATTTTCATTATATTTCAATCAAAAAATCCATTGATTCTTCAAAACTCTTTTGCCCTTAGGCAAAGTGACCAAGTCAATTGTATGATTGTCATGCAACGATTTCATCTCATCTTGCATAGCATCAATCCACTTTTCCCTGTTCACATCCTCTATAGCTTCTTCATACATTTCAGGCTTACATGCATCAGTTAGAAGAACATATTCACTCGAAGGATATTGGGTAGATGGACGATGGTCTCGGATAGAACAGACTGCTACTGAATATCAGCAACCTCATCTACCTGAGTATTACTGTTTTCTATACCCTGATGGTCATTATGAATCTGATTATGAACATCATGTTGAGCATTATCATCAATATGATGAGGTGATTGTCTCTGTGGCTCACTGAATGTAACTCAACCAATATCAGCTAAATCAAAATCTCAGGATACTGTCTTATCTGCCTTGTCAATGTCCATTATGGTCTGATCATCAACAAATACAACATCTCGGCTCCTTACAATCTTCTTTTCAATCGAATCATAAAACCTGTAGTCAAACTCATCAGAACCATAACCAAGAAAAATACATTCTCTTGTCTTGGCATCTAATTTGGACCTCTCATCTTTGGGGACATGAACAAAAACTTTGCAATCAAATATTTTTAAATAGTCATAGGAAACATCCTTACCAAACCAAACTTTGTCTAGTACATCACCATCTAAAGCAACCATAAGTGACAAGTTAATAACATGAGTAACTATATTCAATACCTCACCCCAAAAGGATTTTGACAATCTGGCATCTGAAATCAAACATCTAACCCTCTCAATTAATGTTCGATTCATTCTATCAGCAATGCCGTTCAACTGAGGTGTCTTTTGATGACGAATACCATGTTGTCTATAGTACTCATCAAATAGTTCGATGTATTCACCACCATTATCTGAACAAATACATTTCAGCTTCTTTCCAGTCTGTCTCTCTACTAGAACATGAAACTGTTTAAATATATCTAACACTTGGTTTTTTGTTTTCAAGAAATAAACCCAAAGGTTTTTTGAATGATCATCAATGAATGTCACAAAATAAGCCACATCACCAAGTGTTAGTGGTTTGATTGGACCACAAACATCTGAATATACTAAAGATAATACATCTGACTTTCTCGAAAAATGATGACTTTTGAATGAAACTCTTCTCTGTTTTCCTGCTAAGCAATGTGCACACTTCTCAAGCTTCGCACTCCTTACTCTAGTGAGTAAATTTTTCTTAGCCAATAAACTCATACCCTTCTCATTCATGTGACTCAATCACTTGTGCCATAACTCAGTTGCATTCCCATCTTCCACAAAATTACAAAACTCCTTGGAAATTTTGGCCTGCAACAAATATAAAGAAGATTCTTTCTTTCCTTTAACCACAACTAAAGAGCCTTTTGTGAGCTTCCATTGTCCATTATGAAGGATGTTATAGAAGCCCTCATCATCAAGTTTCCCTGCAGAAATCAAATTCATCCTCATATTCGGTGCATCTCTAACATTTCTAAGAACCAATCTTGTTCCATTAGTGACCTCCAGATACACACTTCCCATACCTACAACTTTAACCACACCATTGTTACCCATCCTTAATGTACCAAAGTTTCCTGAAGTATAGGAACTGAAAAACTCTTTCTTCGAAGTGACATGGCATGAAGCTCCACTATCGATTGCCCAAATTGTCTCATTGCATGCCAAATTAACATTCTCATCATAGCATACAATAACAAAATCGTTAGTAGCTGTAGCAACCGGTCATTATTAGTATGATCATTTTTCTCATTATTTTCACTATCATTTTTCTTTTCCCTTTTCAATTGAAAACAATTCTTCCTAATATGACCCTTTTTGCCACAGTGATGACATTCCACATTCTTATGCCATGATCGTGACTTGCTTTTGTTCTTGTTTTTACCTTTCGGACCTTTGCGTTGACTCCTCCCCCTACTTTCTATAACTAAGGCTCCAGAAGAAGAAGAAGAAGAAAAACCCTAATTCTTCCTTCTCATCTCTCCATTTAGAATATCACTTTTCGTAAAATCCATAGTAACAGTACCATCGGGAGCAGAATTACACAACGACACACGAAATGTCTCATAAAAGTCTAGAAGAGAACCAAGTAACCAAAGCCCATGTACCTCATCTTCAAAATTAATATTCATGGTTGATAGCTGATTTATCACTCCTTGAAACTCATTCAAGTGATCGGATATGGATCTGTTTTCCTTATAACTCAATTGCATGAACTATTTCATCAGAAACATTTTATCATTACTAGTTTTACGCACATATAATGACTCAAGCTTCGTTCAAAGACTCCTAACGTGAACTTCTTTTTTTATGTGATTCAAAACATTATCGTCTACAAATTGATAAATGAAGCCTCACAGATTTGTGCTCAATAACCAATCAGTTTCGGACATATTTTCTGGTTTTGAATCCGCAAACACAAGTAAATGCCAACGTTTCACATAAAGAAGGTCTTCCATTTTACCACTCCAAATATGATAATTATTTCCATTCAGACTAACCATTCTGTTCAAACTTGGTTCCATCATTCAATCCCTAAAGTTTTGATACCACTTTGTTGGAAAAAAACGATATCACGCTCTTGTGAACGTGTGAGGAAATGACTAAACACAAACAAAACAATAATCCAACCATGATAAAAATATATCAAGAATTAGCAACAACAACACAACACAATTTAATGTGGAAAACTCCCTCAATGTGAAGGATAAAAATCACAAGACCGATCTCGAAGTCCACCTAAATTTTTACTATACAATTTAAGGTACAAAATCTAATTCCAACTCAACAAATGAGCACCACAATTCCATAAATAAAGGAATCAACAATATAGTGAAAAGCAAGTTATATCACAGCAAACCCAAGAAGAAGATGGTAAAATTTCACTCAAAACACAGTAGTCTCAAAATTGATTAAAAAACCAATCACTAAAAACTCTAAATAGAAAACTGACCGTACATATTGAAAATAAAGGGATCAGGATTCTACTGAAAAAATTTCAGCTCAATCGGACCACGGATCGAACTCCGATCGTCACTTTGATCAAAACTGGACGGAGAGAAAAATTGCTTTTTTTTCTGGCGGCTTTGAATGTCCAGCCGGCAGCCGCTCCTCCATTTTGCTGCCTTTTAAGTTTTAACACAACAAAGCCCTACGTGGGCTGGGCTCAAGGAACCCACATGGGCTGGACCAAAAAGACAAAGGCTCAAAGGCCCAACAAGGCAAAACAGCTCTATATAATCCTCATCTTAGATCAAGCTTTGCCCATCAAAGTAGTGTCAAACAAATAAATAAACAAGAAAGGATTTGTAGAATGCAAATAAAATTCCTTCGTTTGGAAGTATGTGCCAAGTTTATCCGAGGGCCGGCAAAACAGCTCTATATAAATCCTCATCTCGATCAAGCTTTGCCCACCAAAGTAGTGTCCAACAAATAAATAAACAAGAAAGGATTTGTAGTTTCACATTGATACTGAAAATGAGGCAGGCAGCTGCTTTCCGGGCCACCCTCTTATTAGTTGGAACGCTATTAATGCTTGGAATTTGCTGCTGTGTTGTGACTGGTGATCCAGACACCTCCATTATTTCCGAAAATTGCAGTAGTGGCAGTATCCCGAGCACGGATGTCCTCTACCGGAATAGTATGAATCAGGTTCTTAGTGATGTACTCACAGGCACAGCCGTTAGCAAGGGGTACCATAAGAGCTCCACCTTTCCCGGCGACGGTGGTACGGTTACCGCAGCCGGAACTTGTAACGAAGAACTGTCGGCCCCAGATTGCGCCAATTGCATTCAACAGAATTATGCGGAACTCACAGCTTTCTGCAATGATCGTATTGGGGGTTATGTAAACATGAAAGATTGTTCAATCAGTTATGGAAATGTTATAGTTTAGTATATTAATCAGTGATGTTTCAGATGTTTACATGAGCTACATTTCCATATATTTCCATATCGATAATCTAAGCGAATTATTTTTGGACTCCAAAATTCACTCGCCATTTTCATCGACTATCGTTATTGGCTTAGAGAAATGGTCTTTACCCAGTGCACACTTTCACTTCAGAAAGACCATCGAAATTAAAATGCCTTTCTCAACCATAATTGTTTTTGCTTGTGATTGATCTTCTTCTAGTTTCATTGCTCATTTTTCAAGTTTGTGATTTTTTTCTCTTTTAAGTATAAATTTCCCTGATCTTAATTAACATTTCTGTATATGTGATGTTGGGTTTTTTTTTTTTTAATTTCCTCTTTTTTGTGTGAGTGCTTAGTCAAATACTCTTTCCATCCTAAGGAAAAAAGTTCATTTTTAAAATTTTAAAATAAATTATTTATTTATTTTTTAATAAAATTGAATGAAATTTATATATTATTCTTACTAAGAAAGATTATCTATAATCTACCATTAAAGAGTAAAAATAAAAATAAAAAATTTAACATTTAATAGTAAATTAAGTGTATTATACTTTATAACTAAAAAAACTTCTACTCAATAAAAATTGAACTTTTTTTGTGAGAAAGGAACAAGTACTAAATATTGGATATCATTTTTTAGTTATAAATAAAATATATTTAATACACTGTTAAATATAATTTTTGAAATTTTATCCTTGCATTTTAATTTTATATTATATATTATCTATCATTATTAGTACAGTAAATAAGAAAAGAATTTTAAAATAATTTTTTTTAGAAAAAAAACTTTTTTAATACTAAAAGATTATTAAATGCGATCTCTATTTGATTTTTTGTGCATATAATTTTAATTAAGTACTTTATACTTTAGACAATATATTTACACTTTCGTCCTTATTTACAGTTCCATTATAAGATCATTTTGTTGTGTAGCTAAAAGTGGGGAAAAAGTCAAAATTGAAAATCCAACTTTTAAAGCTCCCAATAAGAGAAAAATGGAACGAAATTAAACTTTTGAAAACAAATCAACTTCCTAACAAAAAGAGAAGGGAAAACAAAAAGATAATTACGCATCAAAAGCCAAAAAGGTTGTGCATGTGAAATTCGATTACCGGACAAAATGAGGTTCAATGAAAAACAAAGGCAATTCATCTTCAACCATTACTGAATTGTACAGTTTCAATCTTCTTGCCCGTGCTGCAGTAATCGGTCATGCAATAAATCCAAGAATGAACACTGCAAAGAATGGTTGATCTTCATGGTGTGCTTTGTCATGCTGATAGCCCACATCTGATTTGCTCTGTTGCTTTCTACTTTCATTTGTAAAGCTTCCGGTGTCCTCTCTCTCTGCACCATGTTGGCATTATCAATTGGTCAACTTTGGTTAATGAAGATAATCGTTTGATATTAATTGCCTTCATGCATGCATGCAGCATGACTTAAAACTACAAATTCCTCCTCCAAATTTGGAAGACTACCAATTGAACACAAGAGAGAGGGATACCTCCAAATCGAGTATCTGCATTTTCAGTAATTCCATGCTCCTATAGCCTGAATTAGTGTGTTCTTTTTGTTGGGCATCATCATTCAAAGGCGATAGTGTAAATATTTCCCTAGCCAAGTTGGGAGGCTGAGAATACTTGTCAAGCAAAGAAACTCGTAACTGAGTGGAGGTTTTAGGATTGTTCTTCGAGGGTATTAGGGATGATTTGCATATGACAACCAGATTGGTTATTGGCCCTGCAAAACAATTGAGATGACAATGTATCAGTCAATGATTCCTCAGCTTTTTTGGAGGGGAACAGAGCATAATTTAATTGCTACCTTTACAATGATCGAATCTTCGAATAATGGCACAATTGGCTATATCCCAAAGGCAAACAGTACAATCATCAGAAGCAGAAATGAGACCCAATCTGCAAAATGTCAATGCAGTTACTGATTTCCTGCAAAAATGGCAAACACAAAATCCAAAATTTACTTCATTTTGTTACTTAACTCTAAAATTCTTCCTAATTAAGGCTGATAAGTTAAATTATGTACAAACAAATTCATTCCCTTTACATTGAAATAAAAAGAAGAGAAATGCAAAGCATTTTTAACATACCTGTGTCCGTTGAGAACAATTTGTGGACCATCTGGCTTAGGAAAAGGGTCATCCAGTCCAGCATCAAAATTATTCAAGAAAATTGTTCCCTTTGCACTTCCAGAGCACAAAATGTTTTCAAGAGCATCAACAACAGTTGCAGTTATTGGCAATGGAAATGCTCGAGTCCCTAAAACCTTGCCTGTCACCACATCCCATATCTAAAATACAAAACGTACCTTAGCAGAAAAGAGTAAACTACTTTTGCCAATTTAAGGAAAGAGTAGCAAAAATAACTTGTGCAACTAGTATTGATCAAGAAAGGATTACTTAAATTTATCTCAAGACTTTGGTTAAATTTTGAAAATTTCAATTTGTAAATTAAAGGGTTGAGGCAGGAGGTAAAGAATATAAGCAGGAAGAAGAAAAAAGAGAGTAAACCTTGCAAGTTCCACCCAATGAGCTTGAGATAACGTTAGAACATGAGTTGCTAGATAAAGTTACTAGGCCTGTTACAGCTCCCTTGTGCTCTGCAGAGAAACTCCAAAAGGAGGGCAAGCATCCGCGGCTGTGCTCATCTAGCAAACTTCAAACATGGATCGTGTTAAAAAAAAAAATAGTGATAACCAATTCTTATTTATAGTGAAAATTTTCAATAAATTCTTTCAAATTCAATTGATGATATTAAGTTCATATATAGCAGAAACTACAAAGTAAAATACATTCTGTATATCTACTAATGAAAAAACTATATAATCACAACACTAGTCACTAAAAAAAAATAAAAATTACGAATTTTTTCACTAACATTATCGTTACTCAAATATTATAGAATTCGCACAGAGAATTTACATAATTGATTTCATTTTACCCAATTAGTGGCCAAGTAGCAATAGTTCCGTCTTCTGAAGCAGATATAAGAAAGGAATCATCCTTAGAAAACACCATACAGCTTATGGCCTTGTGATGTGCGTACCATTTCCTGAGTAATCTCCCACTTGTAACCTATAGTACATGTATAGTTGCTTCATCAATTAATTAATATCGATCAACTTATAAAAAATAAAATAATTACAAATGTTTTGGTTTTAATTTATTTTTACTAATAGAATTGAAAGACATCCATGCCAAATCCCAGCTCATATGTATTATCCGGTAGTAGAAAATGGGAAAAATAAATGTGGTTCACCTCCCAAATGTACATATTTCCAGAAGCAGCTCCACAAGCAAGATATAATCCGTCTTTTGTGCATGAAAGGGGTCCTACGGCTTCCATGAGATAACTCCTTAGAGTGGCTTGATGCTGATGATTCAGGTTATATATGGCATAAACATAATTTGCGATAAACAGACTGATTAAATTTAAGAAGCAAAAGATTTTCTTGGTGTGCCTATATAATTACCTTATTTAATGGCCACTTGAAGATAACCCCACCACTAACAGATCCAGATCTTTGAACCTGAGAAGCGACCAGATATTGGTTCCCCAAACAAATGAGGCCATGGGGTGGTGAAGCACAAGTTGGTAGGTGGAGGAGACTGTCACCATTTTCCAAGTCCCAAATTGTTATTCCTATCCCCAGATTCTTATCACTGCACACCGCCAAAGCCTCCATACCATCAAACCCTTCTCCAGATTCGATTACTTCAATTCAAATTAACTATACTTCTCAAGAATATTTAATGCATGTTTCCTAAGATATGGTATGCGTAGAAATAATGGAAGTTTTTGGTGATGGTGTTGAAATCATCCTTCAACTATTGTATAAGAAGTCTTGAATGACGTGTGGAGCCTGGAGGGAATGAGTTAGCAGGATTAATTGCAGAACAAAGAGTTAAGCAGAGGTTTCAAGGTGGTATTTGAGAGGTCTGTCTAATCTAACACTTGATTTAGCAAGATAAAAATAAGATTGAAGGGACTAGTAATGAGATTGAGAATAACTAAAAATTGCCTAATTTGGTTTGGAACTAATTATGGTGATGATGAAGCTTTTTAGAAAGTAATAAGTAACATCAACTGTCATTTTAGTGAAGTGGAGAGAACATAAACTATGAGTTTCTAAACTGACGTGTAAACAATGAACTTTATTGTGATGATCAAAAAGAAAGTTCAACGTCCGCAAAATTTCAGTGTTTCTTACATTTGTATGACATGCAATCCTTGATTCTGTAACCGTCAAAGAGCAAGCCTCTGTGCTAAAAGTTAGTAACGGAAGCCTTTCTTTGTTACAGGACGGATTTCGACTAGCCTAGGATGTTTGCGTTGTGGGCTCTGGCCTGCGGGTAGGTTCTTCATTTTGATTCGGAAATTAGATCAATCGATCGAATAATTAAACCGAATTAAAATGGATCAGACTAAATCAATTTTGTATTTCGGATCGTGACTGATTCAATTTGATCTAAATCAAAATATTAAAAGAATATATATTATTATTTTTAAAAAATAACTAATATTAGTTATATAATGGAAATTAGTATTTTTTTTAATAATTCAAATAATTTTTTAATTAAAATTAATCAATTTTGTGACAAAATAAATTAAAATATTTACATAAAAATACACACATTAATTTACATGAAAAATACTAAAATTAAAATATTTATATAAAATTTATTTATTATCTTTACATAAAAAATAAACAATTTTTTAATATAAAACTATTAATTTCAAACTAACATTGTGTATGAAAAAGAAATCAAGAGCAAAAAACAAAAATAGATTAATTGAATTAAAACCAATTTGATTTGTAATTTGATTCGATTCGATCTGATTCGAAATATTCAAATCGAATCGAATTAGGATCTGCTCAATTGTGGATCAAATCAAATCCGATCATTGATTTTAAATACCCTTATTTGCTGAAAACATCTTTCCAATAAGACTTTTGCAAATGACATTTTCCAGGAGGATAATGATACTGAGATTTACGAATGTCATGGATCATCTTTTTTTCTGAAAAATAATAAGCCCAATAATCCACTTAAATTCTCTCTTCCATAAATTTTATATTGGAGATCGCTAAAATATTTTAAAAATCGCAATCCATAATTTCCCTCACATCCTGAGAAGGACATCCGTAAAAGGATTCAAGGAAAACCGAAAAAAGCTAATTTTGCTCATGCAGACTTCAGTACTTGCAATGTGCAGCAATCTTATCCCCTTTGCTATCAAAATTGTTAAATGGAATAACCTCTTTTCTGTCAAAGTTGTTAGGATCAGGGCCCACTATTAGCTGATAGCTTGTAAAATAAATAACAAAAAAATTAAAAATTAAAAAAGAAAAAATAAATAGGACAAAAGATACAAGAATTTACATAGTTCGGTCAATATGACCTACATCCATAGTCGGAGGAGAAGGAGTCAAACTTTACTAATATGTGAAAATAATTTACAAGTAGTATCTTCTCAACCACCCTGTGATAGAACTTAAAATGTATATATTTCTTATTAATATTTTTCCAATGTTAACTTAATTATAAGGTGAAATTGTTTGGTTTTGATATATTTTTTGTTTTAGGTATGGAAATTAGAGAATTGGAGAAAAAGATGATAAAAGGGTGAAATTGGAGTAAAAACCAGAAGACTTCCGGTTATTAGGCATGACTACGCCAAAGGCATTGTTGGGCTAGCGATTTTTTTTTTTCTATAAGAAGAATTTATGGGCGAGACTATCAACAAGAAAAGGAAATTATGAGTCTTCAAATTGAAGAAGGAAAAGGGATATTGTAGTAGAATTTTTGTGGGAACAAATCTTCTATTATAGTTAGGAATATATTTTTTATTTTTATTATGTTTCCCTCTGCCCCCCAGGGCTTGGAGCAGCTGGTAAGTCATGTGAGATTCCTTTCTTTCCACTAGGTTTCGAGTCTCATGAGCATACTTGGGTTTCAATTTCATGCGGCCGTTGATTTTGCCAGCGAGCGTGCAGGTGGTGGGAGGATTAGTTCCGTACTTGGTCAATGAGTGGTGTATGCTCAATGATCCTTAGCCTAATCTGAGAAAGATTGGTGAGTGACTATGTACCATGTGGGGAACAAGTGAATGTGGGGATATCTTCTGTTGATATCATTACTATATTGTAGGAGTTAGCTTTTGTTATAAAAAGAGAATCTAGAGGGGCCAAAATATACAGAAAAATAAAAATAAAAAAAAGCAGCCGGCTCTCTTCAAACTCATGTCCCTTTCTTTTCTTTCTTTAGTTTAGCAATTTTCTTAGAAAAATTTAAGGATTCATGTGTGCCACCGCGAGTGGCTAAACGCTATTTTCTAATTCAAGGAAATAATTGATTTCAATTGCAATCACTATGAGATTTTGTTCTTAAATTTATATTCTTGCTTTTAATTCAAGTATTTGTTAATTGTTGATTTAATTACTATGAATAATTGGTGTTGGTTAATCTGACAAATTAATTCTTCATCTTTTATTTTATAACTATCTATGAGTTTAGTGATCTGTAATTGCCATGAATGAGTAGTATAATTAACAACTAGGTTATATATGTTTATGATTTGAAATATGTATGCCTAACCTAAGGAAATCAACGAGACAAGATTAATTTACTACAGCTATCTCGGTTTTTTAATTTTAGTTTAACTGTTTCATAGATTTTAATGCTATTATTAATTTGATATGGAATGTTATTGTACCCAATCAATTAATGGTAAATTTTGATTTGGGTGTTAGGCTGATGGGACCATTTACCTGAAGTTTTTTAATTTTTTAGTATTTCTTATTCTTTTCGATTTTTAATATATTTTAGGCTTTTTATTTGGAGTGTCCTAAACTTCGTAGAATTGTGTTTTAGTATCATAAACCTAGTAACGTTGTATTTTAGGTCTTTATAAAGTTGTTTAGAATTTCTTTGATAGTTATTCATTCATTATTATTACTATTTTTTTCGGAATTGATTTTCCACAAATATTTCTCCACACTGAAGGTTGCGTCAAGTGGTATCAGAACCCATGGCGACTAGCGGTAGTCTTCGTGACGATACTGGAGCCCCAATCCTTGGGGACGACGAAGAGCTGCAACGACTCGAGCAGCGTTTAATGGAACACATTGATCAGCGAATTGATCAGGGCCTTTATCGTATCGAAGAATGACTCGGTGAAATAACAGATCGATTCAAGGATCTTGGCGTTGATGTGAACCAGAATCTGCGAAACGGCAGAAGATCGGGTGCATATGTTGCTCACGGTGAATTTGTCGATAGGCCTGTTCCTGATCGTAGGCAGAACAACCCTCTCTTTTCAAAGAATTCGAAAGAGGAAGAAAGTGAATTTTTCGATAACGATAGTGGCGACAGAAATCGTCATGGAAGATTTCGAAGGGGACGTGTTGGAAGAAATGAACGATGGCGCCCGAGAGATTTTGAAGGTAACGCTTTTAAGTTAAATGTTGATATTCCTTATTTTAATGGGGGTCTAAGAATAGAAGATTTTTTAGACTGGGTTGCCGATATTGATAAGTTCTTTGATTACATGGAGACCCCTAATAAGAAAAAAGTGCGATTAGTGGCCTGTAGATTAAAAGGGGGTGCATCTGCATGGTGGGAAAGATTGCAGAATATGAGAGAGTGAGAAGGAGAAGAAAGGGTTCAGACTTGGGACAGGATGAAGAGGCTGTTGAAATAGGAATTCCTTCCACCAGATTACGGGCAGATTATGTTCCAACAATACCAACGCTGCCAACAGGATACTCGGACTGTAATGAATATACAGCCGAATTTATGAGGTTGGCCGAACGGAATAATCTCTCAGAAACGGAGGGATAGCAGGTGGCGAGGTATTTTGAGGGACTGAGATAAAATTGGAGTGCAATTTTTGTGAAATCTATCTAAAGCGAAGAATATGGCTATGAAAGCCGAATTGATGCAGCAAGAACGAAATAAAAGAGGCTACAAGAATTATAGATGTAGCAGTTCGGCTAGTCCTACAGAGAAGAGCAGTTACAACAATCGCTATAATGCAAGGGGAAATCAAGAAAACAAGGCAACGAAAAAGTGTCATATGAATGAGGTGAAAGGGGCGTAGGAACAAAAATCTGCCAATCCGAACCTGTATGCTAAGCCGGCGGGGTTTAAATGTTATCGGTACAATCAGCCAGAGCATCGATCTAATGAATACCCTCAAAGGAAGACCGTGAACATGGCAGCTAGAGAAGAGGAGGAAGATGAATATTGCTGTGAACCAGATAGTGATGCCGAAACTTTTGAAAAAAAGGAAGAAGGAGAATACAATTGTGTAATGCGCCGTATGATGTTATCCCCAAAACGAGAGGATGAGTTACAGCACCATCAGCTATTCCGAACCCGATGCACTATTCTAGGCGAGATCTTTGCTGTGGTTATTGATAGTGGGAGCATGGAGAATATTATTGGGAAGGAGACAATAAAAAAGCTGGGGATACTTGTGGAGAAGCATCTTAACAGTCAGTTCTCATTTACAGAATCAGGTTCATCATTTATTGGAAAGGGCCGAAGGCCACCTAACAGTTGTTAAATTGAATAAAGCACAAACAATTTTTAAAGAATGACTTATTCCAATTACATGGAAATTACGTGCTGATTGTTTTCCCAAATTTTTGTTTTGAATCTTCTATGCTATTACAAATCTTGATACCACAACGAAAACATACATACTATTGAATATGTTTTGGGCCATTTCTCCAAAATTTCAATACAAATACCATATCATAATTTTGTGACGGGCTTGACAAAGATGATTTACTAGTTCCCTTCTCAAGATTTTCCCGGATGGATTTTTTGGAATTGAATTGATAAATGCAACCCGTCGTATCTTCTTGTATGGTGAAACCTTTGATGACAGAACAAAGAGACAACACAAATGAATGTTAGAGCATGCATCTAATGAAATTTAAGAATTAGGCCAGAAAACAAGCCTACTGGGTTACATTTGGTTCCCATGGGGAATTAGATCCTTCAGACAGAAAACACGAAGCCAAAAGAATTTGCTCTGAAGTAATATGGCTATGCCTGGTTTGCAGGTACAAACATACCTGTTTTGCTACAAAATCCATAATTTGAGTCTCGGACCGAGCAGGGTTTTCTCACAATGTATGCCATGGGAATGCCCGCTTCTTCATCGGGATATCTGCGTAGATGACATCGATTAAGTATTAGAGAACATGGCATACACTAAAGCTTCACAAAAGTCTACTACTTCCTAAATTTTGACTTGTACATACGGAATCAACGCTACATCTGCTATCTCGAGATTAGATTGAAGCAAATGTTCTAACTCAGGTGGAACTGCATTGTTCAAACCTCATCAGGAATCAAATATAAGCGATAAATGACTCCCGAACATGTTGTAAACAAAATATCTATCACAAGTCGAAAAACATAAATTGAGGGTGAGCGATGTACTGATATGCTTTATATTTTATGAGTTCCTTTAGCCGGTCAACAATGTAGAAAACCATCGAGTTAAAATAACAAAGGTCGCGATCTTGACGACCCTCTGAATCAAGGTTTGGTTTATTTGCTGTGCATCTCCAACATAACCTGCAAATCACCAAATGATTCTCCATTTTACATACAAAGATCACAGCAGAATGGAAAAGTTAAAAACACTCAATTCATGAAGATGCATGGTAAAGATCCACGAAATTTGGAATCCTCTAATTTCTGCTATTGATATGCACTTTCCTTTCTCCGGTCACTTGCGTTGTCAATGTATTTTGCCACAAATAAGATGATGCAATTAGAAACTTGGACACTTCTTTAGCTAGTGATTTTTTCAAGTTTTCTACCATTGATATGCACTTTCCTTTTTCCTGCCCATCACTTGTTAGGAAATCATGTATGCCATAAACAATTTATAGGTAGCGGAATTAAACATGATTCTCACCAGGATCAATTTTAATATACGTATAAAATAAAAACCTGTTTTGATGACTGAAGATTGTGTCGTCGAAGGAAGTTTTGTCAACCACAGCCGCACAGACGTCCGGCCTCTAAGGTATCCACACGAACTAGTTCTTAGGATCCTAGGATTGATTGACACTAAGCCAATATGCTAGTTCCTTCAATAAGCGTCGCAAAATTTTTAGAGTTCAAGAGAATTCTAACAAAACAAAAGAAGAACTTTTTTTCTCTCATCTTGCAGTAAACTTTGGTATATCAAAAATTCTGTACGTACGCTCTCTATGGAACTTGGTGTCTGTCTCCTATTAAAAGGTAAGTTCTATCTATCTGTTAGACAGTCTAACAGACTGATCAGACATTCTATTGTGATAGAATTCTTTTAATAAAATTAAAACTAATTTTAATTCTATTAAGATAAAATAATTTTATCTTATCACAACTTATCTTATAGGAGATCTTTTAGGTTAATTATTTTACAAATTAACCCCCATAATTATCACATAATTATTTAATCATTTTAACCCAAGAACAAATTCTTTATGTGTGTGACCCTTTAGGTTCTTAATCACTTGGCAATAAATAACAAATTATAATCTTAGATTTAATTGGCTTTAGAACAAAACTAACAAACTCCCACTTGGACTAAAGTCAATTTAGTCAAGAGTATTCTGAGATCAAATAAATTAAACAACTTTAATTTATCATTAATTCAATAATTAATGAGCTTGTATTTATAGATCAAGATTGGCCTCTAGCCAGGCATCATGACCACCCAAGAGTTAAGAAAAGTTAAGTGGTTGACTTGACCTTTCTATGAACCAAAATCCGTGCAATTAATATCCTTTCACCATACTATATCCCTAATTAGTACAAGAGTAAGGTATAAGTGCCAACTTAATGTACTAATTATTATAATTTCTTATTCCCGAAATTCAACTCCTTTAAAATAAATTTAGAACTCTTCCAAATTTATTTATTCGTTTGCAAACATTTTGAGTTGATATTTCAACAAGTGGCCATTTGTGGGATATACTCTTCTTACTATTAGAAGTGGTGAATCCTCTATTGATTATAAATCATCTATCAATGTTTCATGTTATACCCAACTTTTATGGCACACACAACTAGTTACAGGTATGGACTCATAGGGTTAAAGTATAACAATTCACACTATAGATACTCTTATGATCTCAAGTATGAGGATTACTCACACTACTGTCACGTAGAGACTATACCATTGGCACTCAAATAGTTAACCTCATGGAATCTCTAAGCAAATCAACCCAATGAATTATTCTCCAACAATTCATTCATATATCACCATATATGCTAATCTATCCGTATTAATAACATCCTTAATTTTGTTAATACTATGATTAGGGATATTTAAGAATAATAAGTATTATTCTAAGGACTTTATCATCAATATATAAATATATATAATCCAAGATGATAAAACACCATATATCTTTATTGCATAAAATATCAAAATACATACATAACAAATCTCTTACTAAAACCAATCATTCATGTATTTTAAACCGAATGAAGACACATGACAATCATGTTTCTTTTGAGAAAAAGGCTTAGTCAAAGGATCTGCTATATTTTCATCTGTAGGAATCTTTTCTATCTTTACTTCATTTCTACCAATGATTTCTCTAATCAAATGATAGCGCCTAAGTACATGTTTGGACCGTTGATGAGACCTAAGTTCCTTGGCTTGAGCAATAGCCCCATTATTATCACAATACAAAGGTATTTGGTTGGCTATTGAAGGAACCACTTCAAGTTTAGAAATGAACTTTTTGATCCAAACAGCCTCTTTAGCGGCCACGAGCGGCAATATTCGACACGAGTAGAATCTGCAGTAGTTTCTTGTTTGGAACTTTTCCAACTTACAACACCACCATTGAGGGTAAAAATGTACCCAGATTGAGACTTGCTATCATCTTTATCAGATTGAAAGCTAGCATCAGTGAACCCACGTACTTGAAGCTCTGTCTCTCCATATATCAAGAATAAATCCCTAGTTCTTCTTAAATACTTAAGGATATTCTTATGACTTTCCGGTGACCATGGTAGGATTAGCACGATATCTGCTCGTAACACTTAGAGCATGAGAGACATCTGGTCTTGTACATAACATAGCATACATAATTGATCCTACAGCAGAAGCATAAGGAACATTTTGCATACTATGTTTTTCAATATCAGTTTTTTGGACACATATCTTTAGAAAGGCAAATCCCATAAGACATGGAAACATAACCTCTCTTAGATTGATCCATGCTAAACCTTTTTAGCATTTTATCTATGTATGTTGACTGTGAAAGACCAAGCAACTTATTGGATCTATCACGATAGATCTTTATTCCCAAAATATAAGTTGCTTCACCCAAACCTTTCATTGAGAAGTTTTGGGACAACCATACCTTAATTGATTGTAAAGAAGGTATGTCGTTTCCCACCAATAATATGTCATCCACATATAATATGAGGAAAACTACAGCACTTCCACTAATCCTTTTGTATACACAAGGTTCATCTTCGTTTTTAATAAAACCAAACTTTTTGATTGTATCATTAAAACGAATATTCCAACTCCTTAAAGCTTGCTTAAGTTCATAAATAGACTTTTGTAGCTTACATACTTTATTAGGATCTTTGGATACAAAGCCCTCAAGTGGTATCATATACACATTTTCTTGCAAATGACCGTTAAGAAAAGCTGTCTTAACATCCATTTGCCAGATTTCATAATCATAGTATACAGCTATAGCAAGCAAAATTCTAATGGATTTCAGCAGAGCAACTGGTGAAAAGGTTTCATCATAGTCAATACCATATTTTTTTGTGTAACCTTTTGCAACCAGTCAAGCTTTATAAATAGTCACATTACCATCCATGTCGGTTTTCTTTTTGAAAACCCACTTGCACCCTATGGGTTTTATCCCTTCAAGTGGATCGACTAAGGTCCATACCTTATTGTCATACATGGAATCCATTTCAAATTTCATGGCTTGAAGCCATTTCTTAGAGTCCTTATCAGATAAGGCTTCCTTGTAAGTAGTAGGTTCATCATTATCAATGATAAACACATTATCATACCTACTAGGTGCATGGCGTGTCCTAATTGACCTACGTACAACTTGTGTATCTTGAGCTTCGATTTCTACCACATCATTATGAGGTTCAAGCTCTTGTTCCATGTTCCTATCTTTGCTAATTTGTGTTTCTAGAACTTCTTCAAGTTCTATATTGCTCCCTTTTACCTTTTCTAGAATAAACTCTTTTTCTAGAAATATGGCGTGTTTTGAAACAAACACCTTTTGTTCAATGGAGTTATAAAATTGATACCCAAAAGTTTCTTTTGGATATCCCACAAAATAGCATTTTACAGATTTTGGATCGATCTTGTCTGATACTACCTTTTTAACAAATGCGGGACATCCCCAAATTCTTAAATGTTTAAGAATTGGCTTTTTCTCATACCATATCTCATATGGGGTAGTATCAACAGCTTTAGATGGAACATGATTTAATAGGTAGAAGGCAGTATTTAGCGCATAACCCCAAAACGATTTAGGTAGAGTTGCATGACTCATCATGAATCGAACCATATCTAATAATGTTCGATTTCTTCTTTCAGATACACCATTCAATTGTGATGTATATGGAGGAGTCCATTGTGAAAGAATCCCATTCTCTTTTAAATAATTTTGAAATTCTTGGTTTAGATATTCTCCACCTCGATCTGATCGAAGTATTTTAATACTCTTCCCAAGTTGTTTCTCTACTTCACATTTATATTCTTTGAACTTTTCAAAGACTTCAAATTTATACTTCAATAAGTATACATGACTATATCTAGAATGATTATCAGTAAATGTTAGGAAGTATGAAAAACCTCCTCTAACTTGAATTGACATAGGTCCACACACATCGGTATGTATGAGACCTAATAATTTAGTAGATTTTTCACCTTTTCCAGTAAAAAGTGTTTTAGTCATTTTTCCGAGTACACAAGATTCGCATGTTTCATATGATTCATAATCAAATGAGCCCAAATAACCATCATTATGCAATTTGGTTATGCGTTTCTCATTTAAGTGACCTAGTCTACAATGCCAGAGATAAGAATTTCTAAATTATCAATTTTGGGTTTCTTTGTATTTATGTTGAAAATTGGATTTTCAAGATTTAATATATAAAGACCATTATTTTGATAACCAGCACCATAAAAAGTACCTTCACGAAAAATGGAACAACACTTATTCTTTTGATTTATTTCAAAACCATCATTGTCTAAATAGGAAATTGAAATAATATTCTTCTTGAGTACTGGAACAAAATAAAAATCTTTCAAATCAAGAATCAATCCACTAGGCAAAGAGGGATTATATGTTCCTACGGCTAAAGCAGCAACTTTTACTCCATTGCCCACGCGTAGGTCTACCTCTCCCTTTGCCAGCTTTCTACTTATCTTTAGACCCTGCATATTATTACAAATATGAGAGCCAGATCCGGTATCTAATACCTAAGAATTTGATTTTGAAGTAGAAAGGTTTATTTCAATCATAAACAAACCTGAAGTAGAAGTTTCAGTAAGTTTCTTCTGCTTCACAGTTTTAAGATAAGCCTTGCAATTTCTCTTCCAATGTCCATTTTGTCGACAATGGAAGCAAGTGCCCTTTTCTTTCTTGTCCTTTTTGGCTTTCTGTGTTGCCTTGGGTCCAGCTTTCTTCTTGGTCTTCTTAAGACCAGCTTTACGCTTTCTTTTATTGGACCCCTCAATTAGCAACACATTAATCTTTTCTTTCTTCATGGTATCCTCAGCTTTCTTAAGCAAGTTCAATAACTCAGGCAAAGTAGAGGTCTCAACTTTATTCATGTTGAAGTTCATCACAAACTGAGAAAAGTTGGGAGGAAAGGATTGTAGTATCAAGTCAACACTTAACTCGTGATACATTACAAATCCCAGTTTACCCATCTTTTCAATGAGACCAATCATCTTCAGTACATGAGTTGAAACTGAAGATCCTTCTGCTAACCTGCTATGGAAGAGTTCCTTCGTGGTATCATATCGCTTACTTCTAGCCCTTTTATCATATAATGCTTTCAGATGTTGAAGCATTATAAAGGCAGTCATGTCCTCATGCTGCTTTTGCAGCTCGGGACTCATTGAAGTGAGCATGATACAACATGCATTTTCAGAATCATCTAAATGCTTTTGATATGCATTTCTTACTGCTTGATCAACATCGTGTGGGCTCATCGGAAGAGAGGACCATCAAGGACATAAAGCAACTTCTCATTCCTAAGAACAATTCTTAGGTTTTGAACCCAGTCCAAATAGTTTGAGCCAGTAAGTTTATTGTCCAACAAAATGCTACGCAAGTTCATGTTGTTATTCATTTTTCTACAACAAGAAAATAAAGATAGAATAAGAATTTAAATTTATGCAATTTACAAAACCAAAATACATAAATATATGGACTTAACAATATCTTGGTTTTGCTTCGACTATTTTATCCAAATCAATATCCCTCAAATTGATTCGAGAATTTTCTCAAAATTCTTAGTAGGCTAGAATCCCATCTCAATTATTTTTTAATCTTGAGTTAGCTCAACAAATCAAAAATAATTTTAATGAGTAGGTATTAATTACCAATTGCAACTTATTTGCAACTCCTAGATAATTAGGTTATCAACTTTTGATACACATATCACATATGTCTCCTAACCCTTACCACAAAGACTTTTGACCTTGAGTTAGCTCAATAAATCAAAATCTTTGTTAAATCATACCCATTATTCAAAGATCTTATCTCATAATTTGAAACATATTTTTGGTAAGATAACCTTGAGTTAGCTCAACAAGTTACCCTAACAAGAACTGTTTTAAATTATAATAATGGAAGGCATTTAAATTGATTTAATATTTAATTGAGGGATTAAATTATGGTCTCATCATTTACATATATCATATGTAATAAATATTTGATTATATTAAACATACAATATGCAATTAAATAATCTAATCATTTAATTAAATATTAAATCACATATGACATAACAATTGAATAATCACATTAAACAATTATAAACAAATTTCAGTCATAAATCTTGCATGCATTACATTTCTAATCATATTAGAAATATTATTGAATTAATTGAGAAGTTTTATTAATATAAAATTTTTCAAATCTTGGACCATAATAAATAAATAACAGAAATTAAAAGGGGCCTTAACATAAATAAACTTTTTATAATGAAAAATGCCCCAAATTTATTTATTTATTTATTTAGTGTTGGTTCAATTGGGTTTGATCCATTTGGTACTAATGAACTCAAAGTCCACTCTACAGGCTAGAAAGTTTAAGCTTTAGCCCAAACCACTTCGCCCAACTTCAACTAAGTTTAAAACAGCCCAACAAGCCCAATGCAACACTTAATTAAAAGGAGCCCAAGTAGCCATTTCATTAAAAGCAGCCCAAGCCCAATGGCCCAAAAAAAAAAAAAAATTTAATAAACAGAGTCTGATGACGTCACTGGTGACGTCATCATATGATGTCATCCTTATGCCTCTGCAGCTGACGCTAACGTCAGCTGACATCAGCCCTAGGGATGACGTCATCATCCATTCACTTCCGCCGCGGCCTCTTTTCAAAAAAAAAAAAATTTCCTTTTTTTTTCTTTTCTATACTGCCGCCTACTTCTTCAAAAAAAAAAAATTTTTTGTTTGCTTTCTGCCGGCACTATTTCAAAGAAAAAAAATAAATATATAATTTTTTTTTCTTCAAAACATGATTCACAAGTGCGGCCAAAAATTCAACAAACAACTTTGACAAGCGGTAATAAATCATAAAATTTTCAAATAAAATTTTCAACTTGTTTCATAAGTGAAAAACAATTTTTCACTCAACAAAATAATTTTTCTCAATTATTCAACATAACACATACATATATGTAAACATAAACAATTTATATTTACATAGATTTATATTTATACGCAAATTAAATCCTATGCTCTGATACCACTGTTGGGAAATCATGTATGCCATAAACAATTTTATAGACAGCGGAATTAAACATGATTATCACCAAGATCAATTTCAATATACGTATAAAATAAAAACCTGTTTTGATAACTGAAGATTGTGTCGTCGAAGGAAGTTTTGTCAACTACAGCCGCACAAATGTCCGGCTTCTAAGGTATCCACACGAACTAGTTCTTAGGATCCTCCTAGGATTGATTGACACCAAGCCAATATGCTAGTTCCTTCAATGAGCGTCGCAAAATTTTTAGAGTTCAAGAGAACTCTAACAAAACAAAAGAAGAACTTTTTTTCTCTCATCTTGCAGTAAACTTTGGTACATCAAAAATTCTGTACGTACGCTCTCTATGGAACTTGGTGTCTATCTCCTATTAAAAGGTAAGTTCTATCTATCTGGTAGACAGTCTAACAGACTGATCAGACATTCTATTGTGATAGAATTCTTTTAATAAAATTAAAACTAATTTTAATTCTATTAAGATAAAACAATTTTATCTTATCACAACTTATCTTATAGGAGATCTTTTAGGTTAATTATTTTACAAATTAACTCCCATAATTATCACATAATTATTTAATCATTTTAACCCAAGAACAAATTCTTTATGTGTGTGACCCTTTAGGTTCTTAATCACTTGGTAATAAATAACAAATTATAATTTTAGATTTAATTGCCTTTAGAACAAAACCAACGTCACTACCCAAATTGAGCAATGCTAGTATACCAGTGACATGGCCACGCAAAAAGGAAACCAAAGGTGTATAGTTTAACGACTATGTATCTACTTCATGTAGAACCAGGTAATAATGAATGACTTCATAGCTCATTTTCATCAAGAAAATCACACATTACAGTTATGTCACGGCAAAGGTCAAAATGCAGCCTTTTATTGTTGAAGGATTGATATTCATCGTAGGAAATATTAAAATGCATTCAAATATACAGTAACAGAAACTAAGGTGATCGAACTGGGTAAGTATATCTGTCACCTTTCATGACTCTACGCCCTCGTAGCCATAATTCACCTTGCTGACCAGGAGGTAAAGCCTCTTTAGTATCAGGATTGACTATCTTGGCTTCCGCGTTCTCAGCCAGGCGACCAGCAGATCCATAATACTTTGCCTCATCAGGCCCAATCATTCGTGCAGCCCCTCCCCCTGTCTCAGTCATACCGTATCCCTACAACCAACATCATTAGATTAAGATATCATTCAGAAACTTGCATCATCCCATACATATTAATGTTCCTTAGTAAAGAATTAGCATCATTACAGGATATCAGGCACTAAAGCATACCAAACAGAACATAACTCTGTGTGCATGAAGACAATAGGTTGTAAGGGGTGGGGCTTATTTAGAAAAATATATAAACATTGTATTCCCAGATGTTAGACTTCTTGGTCTTGGTTAAAGTAGGTAGGGGTGTAAACGAACTAGTACGTTCGGTGAACAGTTCGTGAACAAGATCGGTTATGTTCGTTTATGTTCGTTTGTTAAGTTAAACGAACAATAAACGAACACATTTTAGTGTTCGTTTAATAAACGAACACGAACATGAACAAGTATACGTTCGTTTATTTATGTTCGTGAACAAGCTCGTTTAGTGTTCATGAACAAGCTCGGTTAATGTTCGTTTAAAGCTCGTTTATTGTTCGTTTATATTAAAATAATAATATAAATATAATATAATAATATATATAATAATAATGTTTGTTGATTATTTATAAATAAATTTGTTGTGGTGTAGTGGTAAGTAACCATTCTCCCCACATTAGAGGCCAACGTTCAATTCTCAATAATGTCATTTGTTTTTCTGTTTTTTTGTTTTTCCAATTTGTAAATGTGTTTGTTTATTTGTTCGCGAACGTGTTCGTTTAAGTGTTCGTTAACGTGTTCGATAAGTGTTCGTGAACACTAATAAACGAATATAAACGAACACGAACACATATTTCACAAACATAAACGAACATAAACGAACATGAACAGTCTAAAAAATAAACAAACAGTAAACGAACAAGGCCCGTTCGTTTATGTTCGGTTTGTTTATAGCCCTAAAAGTAGGCAAGCAGCATGCACAGAAGATTTGGTCTAACAGCAAGACACTGTAATGTAACGGCCATTTTGGCTACTAAAATGGTCAGTTCCTTCACCTCCTTTCCTAGTCCCCCATCTAAGCTACCATAATGGGTATATTCCATGGCCTATTTCCTGTAAATGTAACCCACATACCATCTGGAAGCTAGTTCACTAAAAAAATGATCATAACAAATAAAGAATACCAGAGTACACCATGAAAATTGGATGGAATGCATTAGAAAGGATGGCATATATTATGTATCTAAGACGACAAAATATGACATTTCAAGCCTGGCACAAATTGCGCAATAGGAGAAGTTTGACTAGAAGGGAATTTGATTTCGGACTTCTGATTTTGTATACTTTTTCACGGTACTTTTATGAATGAGACGTATGCCTGTACGTGCTATTTTGCGGTTTTACTTTTGGAAGATTTGCCTTAAAAGCACGTTGTAAACAGTTACTCCATCGTTCCTTAAAAAAAAAAAAAATACTTTCAAAAACTTTTTTTCAGAAAAATGCGCCACTTTTAGAGCAAATATCTATATTATCTTTACTAATAATAATTACACAAGGCCACAATTAAAAACTAAAAATAAAACAAATTTTATATTTGATACTACATAAAATGCGCTGTACCCTATAATTAAAAACCAAAGTGCACTTTTTTTGTTTTAGGGATGGAGTATTAATGATGAGAAAAGTTTGAGTGAATTATGATTGAAAGAACTAAAATATGACTAATTGAGCTGGATAAATGATATTCTCTCAGCCCCAAAGATCCCAAGATTATAATCCAAAATTGAAAAATACAAACTCATTAAAAGCTATTATCTATGATACATTAAATAGGCCATAAAATATATAATTTCTTAATTACTACAATGAAAGGATACTATAAGAATCTCATTCAAAAGAATTAATAAACAAAATTCTAATTTTGAGAGATTCAAAATATGAAATGCGAACTCTAATTATAAGAGTGATGGAGTATATTCTATATTTGGAATATATACTCTACTATTAATATTATGTATATACGCAACAATGTATTCTTTCTACATTCCCTTAAAAATGGACTCTTTTCTGGGACGGAAGGGTTATCTCAATTAAAAAATACAACTTATTAAAAATCGTAAACTATAATATATCAAATTGATAAAAATTCAAAAATTCAAAGATAAAACTCTTTCTTTTCTTTGACAATATTTTCTTCTTCTTCTTCATTTTGTGGAAGGGTTAGAAATCTGTGGCATTAAAAAAGAATTGACCTGGCATGCCATTCAAGGATACTTTCCCTTAATTTTATTAGTAGAGATTCTCTATCTCAAACCATATTCCATTGACAAGTGGACGTAATTTAGGTTTATGGTGCTAAGATGTAGGATTTATTAATAAAATTAGGTGATATGGGACAACAAAACCAATGCTCTAATGGAAAAAATATGCGCGTGTTTCGCTTGGGAGGTTCTCTGTCACTACTACGGCTCAAATTTTGACCAACCACTAAACCGTGGCCAACCAAACAAACTGCGACAAAATATCATCGTCAACACCAGCAATACTGCTTGACTCCACCCCAAGGACCAAGAAGTGGGCGCACCGCCGCCGCCGCCACCGCCGTATTAGGCCGGTGGCAGTTTAATATTCAAAATAGTCAAATCAACCAAAAAATATGAAAATGAGAAAAAGAAGGGAAAAGAGCGTGCCTGGAATATTTCCACGTTTGGAAAGCGTGCTGTGAACCTCTCAAAAACCTCCTTCCCCAGCGGCGCACCACCGCTACGCAGCAGTCGGAGAGAGCTTAAGTCATATTTATCCACCAACTCTGACTTCGCCAAGGCCACCACAAGCGGCGGAGACAACGGCATGTATGTTACCTTGTACTTCTCTACCGCCTTCAGCATCTCCTCAAAGTCAAACCTTCCCATTAGAACCAGAGTCTCCCCTGCTGCGGCCGCCCTTATTAGCATGAAAAACCCGAACACGTGAAACAGGGGCAACGGTAATAGGGAGACCGGATGAGTCGATTCTTCGCCTTCTCTGACGTATTTGTTGTAAAACATGCCAGCTATGACGGCTATTATATTCCGGTGAGACAACTCGACTCCCTTAACTCGTCCGGTTGTTCCAGACGAGTAAAGTATAGCTGCCGAGTCATCTTGATTTACAACTCGGTGGCTATACTTTTTTATCCAATTCCCATTCCCACCGCTGATAGTGGTAGGAATATCTACAGTGGAGATGGAATTAATCATGGACAGGAATTGGGGTGAGTCGAGAAGAATGGTGTTGAATTGGAAGGAGCGAGGAAGCTTGTGCGAAATGGAGGAGGTGGTAAAGATTACTGCAGGTTTACTGAGTTGGAGTAGGTGAGCTAACTCGGAAGGAGTGGAGAGTGGGTTGGCGGGGGAGACAGTGATGCCGAGGGAGAGCAAGGAGAAGTAGAGAACAGGGACGTGGAGGGAAGAAGGGGCAAGGATGAAAGCAACGTCGTTTTTAGAAAGGGAAGGGAATTGGGATTGAAGGGAAAGGGACAGGGAGTGGAGTTGGCTGAGGAAGGTGGAGTATGTAACCTGCTGTCCGGTGGCGGCGTCGATGAGAAACGGGGTGGCGAGAGTGGTGGTGGAAGTGGGGGAGGAAATGGTTGTATGGATGAGGGAAAGCGTGTATTCTGTAATGGATATAGGTTGAGAAATCGGCGGTAGCGCAACTGGCGGCCTGAGGCTGTGGAAAATCTTTGTTTCTGAGCAATATCCACTTCTGGGATCTATTTTTTTCAGGCTGGCCAGGGCTTCCGCCATTGCCAGGGACAGTGGTGACAGGGCCTGGGAAAATCTTTGTGTGATATTTCTTGTGAAAGAAACATCCAAAATCATCCTCATATTTCAACAAATAATTTTTTTCATTCTCTACTTTTAAAACGGGAATAAATAATCTTTCAAATTTCATAAATTAGAACTTTTAATACTATTTGTGAAATAAACGGAAACTTTTAGTCCTTCAAATTTCATAAACGGGAACATTTAGTTCTAAATTTTTTTTTCAAATTTTGGTTCTTGAAATTTGAAGGACTATTTGCTCCCGTTTTAAAAGTGAATGATGAAAAAGATTATTTGGTAAAATGTAGAGAACGATTTTGAATGTTTTCTGTGAGTGAACAAAGGATGAGACAAAGTGGGGGAATTTCATATATAGCAGGTCCATGACCGTTCTTTACAAATATAGCAGCCGCGCTTTTTTCTTTTGAAACATGGCAGGTCAACTGTGTTTGACCATGTGAAAATACCACAATATCCCTCATCGTTTCACTTCAACTCACCATTTCTTGATTCATTATTCATTATTCGAATTCAAAGATTCGCGAGGATCATCGTTTCATCATCTCATTTGCCTGGGTTGAACGATTTCCGAGTTTGAATGTCATCGTTGTTGTGTAGATATAAGCATTCGTAAGTTAGCATGAAAAACAAAACCCTATCGACAAACATGGTCCATTTACTTTGAAACCGGTTGTTTTATGGACTTGCGTATGATATAGGTTTCAAAGTAAAATATTATACATTCGTTTATAAATTCCACGATCTTGTCGACATTTTGGTCCACAGTTTGGTGCGACATTTGTTTATGTGTTCTATATATTGGTCTACATTTTTATCGAGACTTTGTCGACATTTTTGTCGATACTTTAGTCGATATTTTAATCGACATTGCTCATTCTTGATTAGCTTTTTTTATAAATTTGTCGACCAAATTGTCGACTCAATTGTCGAAAAACTTATTGAAAAAGAAAACCACATGGCCATTGTGATCCAAATGGGTTTTATTGCAATATTTAATGGTTCGAATATAGAAATTAATGGAATGGAATATTGCATTTATTTTATTCCTCAAATTGTGTTGTAGTAATATAACATCATATTTCCTTAAAGCATTTGAATACATTTTAATATGCAGAGGAAAGGAAAATAGCGTCATCAATGGTTGTCTCTACTAACAAGTGGATTTGAGCAAGTTTCTTTGGTTATGTAAAGTGTTGTCCACAACGCCACATTTCTTTTGAACCACATGCTCACGGTTGAAGGAATTCTCTTTCTTGCGCTTACCACTCTTAGCCCTCGATTCCGAGGTAATAGGTGAAAAGCTACAATATCTTGGGCACATTCCAATCCTTAGGATCACCAACGGGCATAATAGGATCTGCATATGCACTGAAAGTGCATCCGTGTGATAAAGTGGTGAGCATAAGGTGTAATGGTCAATTTGTCGTAGCCATTGCGGCTAATGCATGCACACACGGGAGTTGATCCATATCGAACACTCTACACGCAAGTTTTCTCAAGCAAATCGATTGTATTGCACGGTTTGCAATGTCTCGACACACCATCGATTCATATCGACCGCCCACAACGCACGCTTGTGCTTCTCTCATCCTAAAGCCGATTTTATCTTCAATGTATGGGGTTGTCATTGTTTTCACTTTGCGATACGCGCTATCGTGGAACCACCTTTGAAGAGTGTTGCGGATGTAATCGACCAAAGAATGGATAGGTAATTCCTGCATTTTTCAACAATGCATTTAGACATTCGCTATGTTGCTGCGTCATTATTGTATACCGTCGGCCACGAATCGCGCCTTGACCATCGTTCAATCCCAACATCTCTTAAATACTCGCTCACCCTTGGATTTTGTAGTGAAAGATTTCCAAACATCTCATTGAATTCACCCACGGTGTAAGCGCTGCACTTTAAAGAATAATTGGATCCTGAGCGGTCTTTGAATTTTGATTTTAGATTGTTACTCGGATGGTAAATACACACTCGTGGAACGATTACGGAAAAACATTGGCAATACCCTTTGCAATGCTCTTATGTCGATCGGAAACAAACACCAACCCATCCATATCGTTACCAATTGCGATCTTAAGTTTTGTAAAACCAGTCCCATGATGCATCATTCTCGGAATCAACAATTCCCATCCGACGGGTAGACTTGGTTGTTACCGTCCATGCTAGTTGCAACAAGTAATGATCCAGGTATTTTCCTTTCAAAAACAAGCATCAACGGCAATAACTTCGCCGCGGTGAGTGCGGAATCGGATGGATGCACCTAATGCGAAAAATAGATACTCGAATGTACCATCGTCTTCTACTTATCTCAATAAATGATCCAGGTTTACCTCGCTCATCACGTGTAGATAATTTGGTAGCATCTGTATGAATCCTCAAAATTTCCTCTAATTTCGTCCAATGCACTTCTCTTGATCGCCACGCCTTTTGGTGCGTAATGTTAACACCAACTCGTCAGAACATCATGAATGATTTCCTTTGGCCTATACGGCCGACACACGTCCGTGTACTTACACTTGATCCATGAGCCAAGTACACGGTGTTAGCTGCCGATTATCGCCGGACCAAAGATGATTGACATGTATGGGTGTTGTCATATTTAGTGATCCTCCAGCTTCCGAATTCCCAATGGCAACGCATTCAACATCCACTTGCAATTGTCGCCCTTACAGAGGTCAGAATCGGCTATTTGCCCTTATAACCTTCCACTCGAAGAAATTTTTCACGGCTAGCATGGACATCCTCATGTACAAATGATGTCCGGTCTCAAACACATCCTTATCGCAACATCCACCAATGTGGATAGTCTATCGACGAGGTACCAAAGATCCGCGTGTGATGAATTTGTTGCGTCTAGACAATGCCCGCTCTGCATGTCGCTTCAATTTCTCCTTCGTCTTGTTTCTGCGGGGACTCGTTGTCCATGATCCTCCCCAACAAATGTTTGGTCAACCCGATCCTCCTCCTCATCACTATCTTTCCCACCGTTCGGTATGGTCAATATTCGCTCATCCATTTGTCTTGAAACAATGACATTGTTAGTCCATATTGGACTATCCGAGCTCAATCGCTTCATCGGCGAGTTGCTAGCCCCATCTTCTAGGTTCATTGCTCCAACGTCTTTGGCGGTAACACATAATGGTACCCGTGAGACCTCAGAACGTTTTATAATGTCATTCAAAAAACACTGGACTTGGCGATCATTCTGTATCGGCAAAACGCCGATGTTCGATAGATACTTTGGTAGGTATTGAATCACTAGGTTATTCCTTAGTGCCGGGTCTAGACCCATGATACCCATGATCTCATCAACCACTTCCGAGAAGCTCGCGTCCTCTTTCAACAAAATACTGTCAAGCTTCTGATGGTTCACGAATCTATGTTCATTTGTGTCGGGATCGACTATCCATTCGCCGCCAACTAACACATGGATACCCAAATGCTCAGTGAGCCATTCACGACATATGAAAGAAGAAAGATGGAGGAAGGTCACGAATGCACGCACGGGACAAATGACCAATGTAGATGTAGGTGAACAAACTCGTAGAAGAATTATGTGGGTGAACAATTTGATAGAATGAGGATATAAATACTCCTTACGAAATGTATCTCGACCGATGAAATCGCTACAAAATTGGAAATGTGGTAGATCGATCACTAGTTTGAGTCCACGAAATTACTTCACTCGATGCGTCTGCAGATGTGATGTGTTCCTATGCCCTAATATAAAAATTCCCCGGCCCATTCCTTTTTGATTTTCCCCCTCGTTCTCAACGACGGCAGATGCGTTAACGTCGCTTTTTTTTAAGTAAATGTCGATCAAAATATCGACTAAACTATCGACGGGGGTCATAATTGTCGACTAATATATCGATTAAAATATCGACTAATTCATCGACTAATATGTCGACTAATATATAGATTTATATATCGAGTAATATATCGAGTAATATATCGACTCAAATGTCGACTAATATATCGACTTAAATGTCGACGACTTTCTAAAATATCGACTAAAATATCGACTAAGTAACCCAATCCCAATTTCTCTTGCAATTTGTCGACAGAAATATAGACTAAAATGCATCTCTAGTATTATGCGAATAAAGTTAGAAGCAGAAGCTTCACTGCACTGAATTTAACACATTTAAGCATGGAATATGACACATTTGTATAATATGTAGTGTATAGATTTGTATAATGTATAGATTTGCATTGCAAATGTATGTTTTACAAGTAATCATCTAATCTATAATGTAAATGTATATATTTACAAGTAATCATCTAATCTATAATGTAAATGTATATATTTACAAGTAATCATCTAATCTATTTACATTTGTATAATGTGTGTATTTCTCATATCAAATATCCAATTACATTGTTTAATGTGTGTAAGAGCAACCTATACGACATCTTCGATGTCATTTCTTCTTTAAAGGTTTCCTTCGCCCTTTGGCGACCTTTTCTTCTGTTGTTGCCTAGCTGCCTAGCTCTCCGTCTATCATCCGGTTGAAATTTATTTTGCTCGGAAGCATGGGCAAAAAGCGTGTACGCCATCTGTTGACGCACCTTCAAAGCATTCGTTGGTGTAATTGTGCTGAGCGGCGCGCCGTGGATAATGCACTCGGCCCATTTTAAAACATAAATACCACAGTCGCCACTCCTGCATTTACGTTAGGCCAGAAATTGAAGTTAGTATACAAAATTGGTGATTAAACAACATAACCATTTCTCTCCAACAAATGTAAACTTACGCCGGTTCTTGATGCACCATATTGGGCTCCACCAGGACCTCCCAATTATCCCGCAAAGGAATCCATTTGGAGTAGTGTTGGGAAAAATCACAGGCCTTTAATATCTTGGGCATTGTCTTCGCTAGATAGTCCAACTTCTTAATGACAATGTCCCCTTGAGGCGATGGGTTGAACACATGGAATTCCTTTTCATAAATGTCCATCTTCACCAACATCCAATGGTTGCCATCAATGTGGCAAGGGAATAGAATGTAATCCAATATCATGAGGTCGTGGGGAAATGGAGTATCACCAACGAATTGCTTAAGCGCCAAGTCATCGACGTCGACCTCCTTATTCGTGTCGTGTATCATCTTCATGCGATCTATAAAATAAGGAAAGCGATTAACAAATGGAAGTAGTGAGTTACCATATGACAAATTTGTTCCTAGAGTATTTGAGGTCCGACTTACATCAAAATATGACTCCATTATCGATATTCTTCCGCCGCCATTATCCATGATCCGTTTACGCAGCATGGAAGTATACAAATCAATTTCTGCAAAACACAAAACATTAGAAAGAGAAACAATCATACAAAACGAAGTTAGTATGGACAATAGATCAAACGTGAAATCTTACGTGATCAAACGACCAAAACCCTTGGTCCACATTGACTCGAGCATTTCGAGTCCACCGAAAAAGCGGGGTCCATAAGTAACGGATTTCGGCGGTCATCCATTCCTTCATTTCCTTCTCTTGTTCCTCGGTTGGCGGCAAAGGCAAAGGCACGAGCAAAGACAAGGTATCTTTGCTCTCATTGACCTTGCTAGGTCAAGTGATGAGGCCAAATTTTGCCCAACAATGCCTTCCTCTACCGTTGATGTTGTACCCCTCTCTTTTATCGGCGGAGGCGGAGCACTATCGGCTGGGTCGGCGGCCTTTGGCGATGGAGTACTGTGCTCAACAGTTAGCTGTTGAACAATATCCATTATATCGACCTCTTCGCCGCCCGATCCAATGGTTGCTCTTTATCTTTGCATCACCCGGCAATTCGTCTTCAGGGCCCTTGTCCCCATCACCGGGGCCTTCATCAAGACCCCCTTCACTTGGGGCCCCTCTCAGAGCGAGAACCCCTCTCGGGAGCGTAACCCCTCTCAGGGCCGGATCCTCTCTCCAAGCCACGAACCCCGTCTCGGGCTTGACCCCCTTTCTTTTGATCTCCCCTCTTCATTGCCCCCCGGACCACTATCAGGACCCCTCTTCATTGCTATCACCACCGAAATCGGCGGGGAGGAGAAGCATCCTTGCCAATAAGTTTTTGTACATATGAACTCAGCTGCTCGAATTTCGCGGACATCTGCTCGAGTTGAATAGTCAAGCCATTCACTTTAGAATCCAAATCCGCCTCGACTATTGAGCTCCTCTCTTGTATCGAACAATTCTTGCTCGACGCCTCGGGCGTTCAAGCGGTGCGTATCATTAACATTTCTAGGATGCGCTTCAACCCGGCCTCATGGCGAACCTTTGTTCTCTTTTCTCCTCTTGAAACTTCTTCTTCTCTGGGCCTCTTCCTATATGAGGCGAAAAAACTTGAGGACTCTCCTGCCTCCTTCTTCTCTTGATTGGTTAGCCTCATCCTCCGTCTCATCTTCCCACTGCAAGAAATGTTCTTCTTCTTCCTCGGTTGCCTTTATTCGTAACTACCACTTTCTGCATATCATTAACATATTCCTGGGCAATAATGGAATCATTTCATTAAGTCGGTATACAATAATTGAAATAAAAATAACTTAGTAAAACTTTCATTTACACAAATCTTACCTCCCGTCGTGATTCGTTTCTCCCACACTTGCTTTCTTTCTTGTTCTCGACGCTGTGCGTTCACAGCCTTCCATCTGAACATCCTAGGCTTTACACCTTCGATGTGGACCTTCTGCACCATCTTCAGACGCTCTAGATGTGGCATAACCTCATATGCAAATATCTGAGACATTGAAAGATACATAAGAAGATGATGTGGCATAATATGGATTTATATGACAAATATCGGTAGCCTTACCCCCAATGCAGGCGGGAATCCCCCCAGAGTGTAAGTCCTAAGATGTGGGTGGCTAGTTTGTTTCAAGGCATTGATCATGCTCTTCCTAGCACTATCAATGGTCTGCCTGTATGATAATTCACCCCACGGCAATGCATCAAACCGAGGCCAATCACATGCCAAATGAAGTATCTTGTCTTCGATTTTCGTTCTCTTCGCCAGGCCATTGATTGATGTGTACAAGAGCAAGAGCGTAAGGCTAACGACATCAGCGTCTGGATAAGTTGAGTTGATGCGATCGTAAGCCTTTAACACTTCATCATACGTGGCTTCCTCGGTTGACCCCAATGGTTTAATGTACTTGACGATTGGTGCCGGACCATGTGGGGCATGGTAGTTGCCAAAAGCAGTGTCAAAATCGCCCGATTTCGGGCGTGATGATGGCAAACTCCTCTGCCGAACTTCACCTTCTTTCTGCGAAGTTGAAGTATATACTATTATCCGTGTGGATTTCTCGTCGAGCGATTTGCCTCATCGGACGGAGTGTATGATCTGTTGCACCAAAATGTGTGCTCATGGTCAAGAGCGATTGCGGCGGACAACTCTCCTTCGCAGATTTGCTGCGTCTGTCATCTTGGACCGAATCATCTTCATATTTGTTTCATAATAGCAGTACTGCGAAACTTGGGCGTTGAAAAAGTCTCCTTGAACAACCATTCTATCCTTTAGGTGTTCCTGCACATAACAAGAAACGTCAACAAAGCAGTTGATATTTTGTTCCACGCCATTATCACCCAGATTAGTCTGTTGTCATATGTTTCCATGAAACTACAATATGTTTTTAGTGTGGATTCAATTGGTCACATTATTCGATATTTTACTCGATACTTCAGTCGATATTTCACTCGAGATTTACTACTTACTCTAAGTCGATACTTCACTCGAGATTTCACTCGAGACTTAAGTCGACACTTCACTTGAGATTTTACTCCATACTCTCAGTCCATTACTTCACTCTAGGTTTTACTCAAGACTTGATCGACACTTCACTCGAGATTCCACTCATTCCTCTCTCCATACTCTCAGTTGACACTTCACTCGAGACTTCAGCCGACACTTCACTCGAGAGTTTAATCGAGACTTTAGTCGACACTTCACTCGAGATTTTACTCCATAGTCTAAATCGCCACTTCACTCGAGATTGTACTCCAACCTATCGTCCATACTTTAGTCCATACTTCACTCGATACTTTAGTCGAGAGTTTAGTCTAAGGTAAACAGTCGACACAAATGTCGGCATTTGGTCTCCATTTAGTGATCCTCAAGCGCTTATGGCTAACATTAACATTTGCAAACGCGTATTCTTTCAACCGTTTATTGTATATGAACAAAAACACTCTGTGATAAAACCCTAACTTATATGGTTCAAATATAATGTGAACAAATAAGCAGAAATAAGCAAATCAACAATCCGCTGCTAACTCACCAACACAGAAAGCTTCAAATAAGTAAAAGACAATGCATTCAAAACTGACCTTTTTCTTTTGCACATTCTTTGATTTCTCCTCCATTGTGTCCGACGACGGGCGTCCACCTCGCGTGCGTGCCATTGATGGTGTAATGTAGTGTGGGTACTTTGCTGAACTCGAACTACAAAGGATGGTTGGTAAAGTCTTTGAATCGGTCTGGATGCCTTTTGGAAGGAATTGAAACTTTTTGGAAGTAACTGAAATGATGAGGGATAACTGAAAGAGAGTGGGAAAGCGAACGGGCGCGACTTTCAAATGCGGTGGCATTTTCGTATTTTTCACCTCTCTAGAAAAATGTCGACAAAAGTATCGACTAAAATGTCGGCCTAAACATCGAGCAATATATAGAATACATAAACAAATGTCGATACATATATCGACAGAAATGTCGACAAAATCGTAAAGTACATAAACAACTGTATAATTTCTTTCTTTGAAACTTGTATAACATGTAGGTCCATAAAACATCCTATTTCCAGAGGAAATACTCCGTGTTCGTCGATCGGGTTTTGTTTTTCCTAACTTACTACACACCGTCAATGAGGATGAAAGCGATTGTATGGACTACACAGATTCATTATGCGATTCAATGCGACAAATGAGATGATGAAACGATGATCCTCGCAATTTGAGAATGAAGAATAATGAATCAAGAATCAAGATTACTGAAGAATAACGATGCAGTTTGCTATATTGAGGGACATTGTGGTATTTTCACATGGTCAAACACAGTTGACCTGCCATGTTTCAAAAGAAAAAACCGAGGCTGCTATATTTGTAAACAACGGTCGTGGGCCTGCTATTTTAGAAATTTCCCCGACAAAGTCCACAATGGTATGGTGACAGGGACAGTGGTTTAAATTATCGTTTGAGAGCGAATGGTTAAGGCTAATCCATACATGGCGGGCGACAAATATAATTTTCCAAAAAAAAATTTGTTTCTATTTAACAATAATTAACATAGCGCAATTTAAATGAAAGATATATTAGTAACTTTTTATAATGATAAAGTATAGTAATTGATATGTTAAATATAAAAGAATAACATTAAATTATTATTTTTTAAAAAAAATGTAAAATAATTAAAAATAATTTGATTTTTTTATACTTATTACATTAATTATTATAAATTTTTATTATTAAAAATTATTAAAAATATTAGTATTCTGCAATTTAACATACATATTAACAACAAAGCAAGGAAAAAAGAATTGTATATTAATACTTTAGACAATATATTTGCACTTCCATTATAAGAGAATTTTGTTGTGTAGCTAAAAGTGCGGAAAAAGTGAAAAATGAAATCCAACTTTTAAGGCTCCCAATAAGAGAAAAATGGAACTAAATTAAACTTTTGAAAACAAATCAACTTCCTAACAAAAAGAGATGGAAAACAATTAGGCATCAAAAGTCAAAAAGGTTGTGCATGTGAAATTCGATTACCGGACAAAATGGGAAAATTTGCAAATATAGTAGGTCTTATAGGCGTATTTACAAAATAGAGGTTTTTAAAAAACCTTTGTAAATATAGCAAATTTGGAGATAAAAAAACTCAAATAATCTTCTTATTCATTTTATTTTTCACTTTATTCTATCGTTACGAATTTTCTTATTCTTCTTCATCTTTCATCGATTTAATATTTTATTTCACACAATCCATAATCATTTGCATCAATAGTAAAGGAAAAAATCTAATTCTTGAACACGTAGAGGAGCGGTATGAAATTAGGGTATGAAAAGACAAATTAATCACCAAAAAATCTAATTTCATGATGAAAGAATTCATAAGTAATTTTTTTGCAGATGAATTGGTACTTCCCCAATTCAAGAATGTAAAGAAAAATTGAATTGGAAGAGAAGTAACAAGAAAATGATCAAATGCATATTATTTATGTTTTCGATATTTCTTTCGATATTTTTATTGACATTTTTTTCGATAAGTTTTTTATATTAAATATGTCGACATTCATTAAATATGTGGTCCATTAAATATGTGGATGTCGACATAAAAGAATTAGAACTTGAAGACTACATTAAGGATGAAGCTACTTCCACCAACAAATTGAAGTCAGATCCGAGACTTTGAAGCTGAAACTGGAAGACGCTCACCTCAGCTGTGGGAAAGTACTCCTCTGCCGAACGCCCACAATTGCAAGGATGCCCCCTCCGCCACCTCTGCTCAGGCCGACCACCGCCCACAAAGTCAATGTCCATGAATTCAATTCAACCAAACCATAGCTGCCTTTCCTTTAGATTTTTACTACTACATTCATCCCTGCTCCCTGTCTAATTTTGTCTACTGTTCTCACGTTCACAGCGCCGCCGTGCGAGGGGGCGCTTTTCTTTCTTCTTCATTTTATTTATTTATTTGCCTTTCCCCAAATCAGTAGCAAATTGACCTTGATTCGAAGCCCAACAGCACAGAAACAATCAAAATCCTTAAAGCTGGTTAGCGTTCAACAGTCAGACAGTAGCATTGGGTTCAACAGTCGACAGATATTTTTGTTGATGTCGACATTTATGTCGACATATTCAATAAATGTTGACATATTTAATGTCGAAAAATATCAAGAAAAATGTCAATAAAAATATCGAAAGAAATATCAAAAACATAGATAATTTAGGTATTTGACATGCATTTAATCATTTTCTCATCATTTTTCTTCCAATCTATTTTTTCTTTACGTTCTTGAATTGGGAAAGTACCAATTCACATGTAAAAAGATTGCCCATGAATTCCTTCATCATAAAATTAGATCTTTTGGTAATTAATTTGTCTTTTCATACCCCAATTCCATACAGCTCCTCTACGTACTCAAAAATTAAATTTTTCCCTTTGTTATTGATACAAAAATTATGGATTGTGTAAAATAAGATTTTAAATCGATGAAAGATGAAGAAGAATAAGAAAATTCGCAATAATAGAATGAAGTGAAAAATGAAATGAAGAAGAAGGTTATTTGATTCTTTTTGCCTCCAAACTTGCTATATTTGCAAAGGTTTTTTGAACCTGCTATTTTTGTAAATTTGCCTCCAAAACCTGCTATATTTGCAAATTTCCTGACAAAATGAGATTCAATGAAAAACAAAGGTAATTCATCTTCAACCATTACTGAATTGTACAGTTTCAATCTTCTTGACTGTGCTGCAGTAATAGGTCATGCAATAGATCCAAGAATGAACACTGCAAAGAATGGTTGATCTTCATCGTGTGCTTTGTCATGCTGATAGCCCACATCTGATTTGCTATGTTGCTTTCTACTTTCATTTGTAAAGCTTCCGGTGTCCTCTCTCTCTGCACCATGTTGGCATTATCAATTGGTCAACTCTGGTTAATGAAGACAATCGTTTTGATATTAATTGCCTTCATGCATGCATGCATGCATGCATGACTTAAAAGTTAAAACTACAAATTCCTCCCCCAAATTTGGAAGACTACAAATTGAACACAAGAGAGAGGGATACCTCCAATTCAAGTATCTGCATTTTCAGTAATTCCATGCTCCTATAGCCTGAATTAGTGTGTTCTTTTGTTGGGCATCATCATTCGAAGGCGATAGTGTAAATATTTCCCTAGCTAAGTTGGGAGGCTGAGAATACTTGTCCAGCAAAGAAACTCGTAACTGAGTGGAGGTTTTAGAATTGTTCTTTGTGGGTATTAGGGATGATTTGCATATGACAACCAGATTGGTTATTGGCCCTGCAACACAATTGAGATGACAATGTATCAATCAATGATTCCTCATTTTTTTGGAGGGGAACAGAGCATAATTTAATTGCTACCTTTACAATGATCAAATCTTCTAATAATGGCACAATTGGCTATATCCCAAAGGCAAACAGTACAATCATCAAAAGCAGAAATGAGACCCAATCTGCAAAATGTCAATGCGGTTATTGATTTCCTGCAAAAATGGCAAAGACAAAATCCAAAAATTACTTCATTTTGTTACTTAACTCTAAAATTCTTTCTAATTAAGGCTGATAAGTAAAATTATGTACAAACAAATTCATTCCCTTTACATTAAAATAGAAAGAAGAGAAATGCAAAGCAGTTTTAACATACCTATGTCCGTTGAGAACAATTTGTGGACCATCTAGCTTAGGAAAAGGGTGACCCAGTCCATGTTGGATTATGCCCTAAGGACCAATCATATAATGATAATATAAGCATATATTGTATTATAATGTTTATAATTAATGACACTGATTATTATGTTTATCTCATATTTGCGTTTTATGAAATAAATAGAATAATATCCCAAGAATTTAATTATTCTAAAATTATCCCTAATCAAGTATTATCATTAAAATGGATAATGATAATGCATTAAAACTAGTATATATTGCTACTGATAAAGTAGTTCATGATATAAAATATCAAGTCAATGCATAGGTACATGTTATAAAACTATATATTTGATCGACCCATCATGAGAAATACTACATGAATTATTATATGAAGTGTCATAATATTTCTCATAGTCATGATAGTGTAAATAATCCTTAGACTTGAGATATTTAGAGATCCCAACATGAGGAGTTGCATATTTTGATACTACTAAACGTTGCCCTTAACAAAGTGAACTATAAAAGTAGTTATTGGATATATAATAAATCATGTAGTGGGATGTTGAGTGGTCAAAATAAGATTTGCCCCTTCTATATAATGGGAGTGATGTCTTTGGGCTCCTTAATTGAGTAAAACCATAAAATGTATGGTTGTACTCACATAAATCGATATGTGATATTAGGCTCATTTGCTTAAATGTGTCTACTCGAGAAATTAAGAAACGAAAGAAATTGAACTATACCAACACGACACGTTCTATGATTAATGTTCAATCAAGATATCTATAATAAAGATATTTAATTACATGGTAATATCTATCACAAGAAAAGTAATGTTGAATTACTAATATTCTCATGACTTGGGTAGTATTGATGTGTTGCTAGACACCGCTGATTACTTTTGGCATAAAATCAATATTATGTCAATGTCAACGTTATGAGAACCTATTAGGTCGTACACTTAAATCATATCCAAAAGAAGTGTAAAATTTATGCGATGAATTTTGGTTAATTTAAGAATCCTATTCAGAATAGGAATCTATCGGGTCTTCATTAATTGGAGATAGTGAGTATACCCGAAAAGCCGAAGGTCTTTATTAATTAGAGATAGTGGGTTAGCCGAAAAACCAAGAGTCTTCATTAATTGGAGATAGTGGGTTAGCCAAAAAACCAAGAGTCTTCATTAATTGAAGATAATGGGTTACCCAAAAAGTTAAGAGTCTTTGCTTTTTTGTCTTTGCTTTCTTCTTTAAAAGAAAATTCTACCATCAAACTAGGAATCTTTTTTATTAAAGAATTTATCTTCCTTAGTCTTCTCTTGTCCAAAAACAACCGCCACTTTTGGCTTGAGAAATAAGAACAAAACAACCTTTAAGCTAAGAGTTTGAAAGAAAACCAATCATTAAATTATGAACTTGAGAGAAAACCTGAGTAACAGAATCTTAACTAGCACCAAAGGATTTTGTTACTTCTTTTTTTGGTTAATTGTGTGACAATTAACTTGAGGCTTGGAGACAATCGTGTGGATACTATAGAGGCAAGGTTAGACTAGTTTTGCTCGTGATTTGACAATCTACGATCTTCTACCGCTACTGAAAAAAGGTATAATCTACTACTACCAATTTGATTTCACTTTGTATGGATCCTTGGAGGAAACCAAAAATATTAAATTTCCGTTGCGCTCTTTGATTAGGTTTCCTACAATCCAGCATCAAAATTATTCAAGGAAATTGTTCCCTTTGCACTTCCAGAGCACAAAATGTTTTCAAGAGCATCAACAACAACTGCAGTTATTGGCAATGGTTGATCAAGAAAGGATTACTTAAATTTATCTCAAGACTATGGTTAAATTTTGAAATTTTCAATTTGTAAATTAAAGGGTTGAGGCAGGCGGTAAAGAATATAAGCATGAAGAAGAAAAAAGGGAGTAAACCTTGCAAGTTCCACCCAATGAGCTTGAGATAACGTTAGAACTTGAGTTGCTAGATAAAGTTACTAGGCCTGTTACAGCTCCCTTGTGCTCTGCAGAGAAACTCCAAATGGAGGGCAAGCATCCGCGATTGTGCTCATCTAGCAAACTTCAAACATGGATCGTGTTAAAAAAAATAGTAATAACTAATACTTATTTATAGTGAAAATTTTCAATAAATTCTTTCAAATTCAATTGATGATATTAAGTTCATATATAGTAGAAACTAATAAGTAAAAAACATTCTGTATATCTACTATTCAAAAAACTATACAATCACAACAATATAATCACAACACTGGTCACTAAAAAAAAATTCGAATTTTTTCACTAACATTATCGTTACTCAAATATTATAGAATTCGCACAGAGAATTTACATAATTGATTTTATTTTGCCCAATTAGTGGCCAAGTAGCAATAGTTCCGTCTTCTGAAGCAGATATAAGAAAGGAATCATCCTTAGAAAACACCATACAGCTTATGGACTTGTGATGTGCGCACCATTTCCTGAGTAATCTCCCACTTGTAAGCTATAGCACATGTATAGTTGCTTCATCAATTACTTAATATTGATCAACTTATAAGAAATAAAATAATTACTAATATTTTGGTTTTAATTTATTTTTACTAATAAAATTGAAAGACATCCATGCCAAATCCCAGCTCATATGTATTATCCGGTAGTAGAAAATGGGAAAAATAAATGTGGTTCACCTCTCAAATGTACATATTTCCAGAAGTAGCTCCACAAGCAAGATATACTCCGTCTTTTGTGCATGAAAGGGGTCCTACGGCTTCCATGAGATAACTCCTTAGAGTGGCTTGATGCTGATGATTCAGGAACGCATTATATATGGCATAAATATATAATTTGAGATAAACAGACTGACTAAATTTAAGAAGCAGAAGATTTTCTTGGTGTGCGCATATAATTACCTTATTGGCCACTTGAAGATAACCCCACCACTAATAGATCCAGATCTTTGAACCTGAGAAGCGACCAGATATTGGTTTCCCAAACAAATGAGGCCATGGGGTGGTGAAGCACAAGTTGGTAGGTGGAGGAGACTGTCACCATTTCCAAGTCCCAAATTGTTATTCCTATCCCCAGATTCTTATCACTGCACACCGCCGAAGCCTCCATACCATCAAACCCTTCTCCAGATTCGATTACTTCAATTCAAATTAACTATACTTCTCAAGAATATTTAATGCATGTTTCCTAAGATATGTTATGTGTAGAAATAGTGGAAGTTTTTGGTGATGGTGCTGAAATCATCCTTTAACTATTGTATAAGAAGTCTTGAATGACGTGTGGAGCCTGGAGGGAATGAGTTAGCAGGATTAATTGCAGAACAAAGAGCTAAGCAGAGGTTTCAAGGTGGCATTTGAGAGGCCTGTCTAATCTAACACTTGATTTAGCAAGACAAAAATAAGATTTTAGGGACTAATAATGAGATTGAGAATAACTAAAAATTGCCTAATTTGGTTTGGAACTAATTATGGTGATGATGAAGCTTTTTAGAAAGTAATAAGTTGTCCTAACCATGAAAGTTCATTGTTTACACGTCAGTTTTTCTTACATTTGTAGGACATGCAAGCCTTGATTATGTAACCGTCAAAGAGCAAGCCTACGTGCTAAAAGTTAGTAACGGAAGCCTTTCTTTATTACAGGACGGATTTCGACTAGCCTAGGATATTTGCGTTGTGGGCTCTGGCATGCTGCTAGTTCTTCATTTTAATTTTTTTCTAAAATGCAGTCATTATATTAATTTTTTCCAAAAAAGTTAATAAGTACATCAATAGCTTTTCTATTTTGAACCCTCCTTTACTCAAGGAAACATCCAAAGCGCAACTAACAAACTTCAATGATCCCACCTACATACAAAGAAATTTCCAAAAAATCTATCCAATTGAAAAGTGATTACGCTAACATTTTTACATTGTAAATGGTTACCGTAACTACTTTAACAACTATCTTGATTTCCACCTGTCTTTCCTACATAACCACTGAACAAAATTATACACGTTCCTAATTACACAGCACTCTCCTTTGTCCTTGCATTGTCAAACTCTATCCACTATTCAACAACCAAATCCACCACTATCTTTTCCTCCATCCATTCCCATGTGAAAATCCATAAATTCTTGGATTTCTACAACATCCACAAAAGAGAGATAGTAAGTTGACTCCGTTCCTGCCAAAAATGGTCATATATGCTACGACTAACTTGCTGCCACCATCCTTTGAAACTCAACACCTCCATATCTAGTATATGTTGTCGTATCGGTGCAATGCACCAAACCAATTTTTCTCTAGTACAATTAAAAAGAACATGTTCTAGAGTTTCTTCTATTTCACCACACATTTGACAAATTGTATCTACAATCATTTTCTTGCTTTGAAGCTTCTTCTTTGTCGGAACAATGTCATGGTAGCACCTCTAAATAAAATGTTTCAATTTGTTTTTGATATTTAAACTCCAGATGAACCTCCGCATTGCCATTCTTAAACTTCCACTGTGACTTCCTTCAACTCCAACCTGCTGCTGCCTTTGTTCCCTCTTGATATGCTGATATGCATATTTGACTGTATAACAACTATGGAACTCAATTGCTAGACTAACTTGTCATGATTTCCTACTAGTCCATGTGGTAGTCGCATAATTGCATCTGCCTCTCTCTGTACAAAAATCCCTAAGATCAGCTACTTTTTCCATCCATGGCCCTCCGATAACAGCAACTCATTAACCCAAGTAAACTTGTCCCTATTAGGATTGTTTGGTGTCGGCTTAAATCCTTTGCTAGTTGGTAGCCATGAAGAATCCCAAACCCGAATAGATTTGTCTTCTCCAACTTGGAACCTCATTCCCTTTTCTAGAACATATCTAACCCCCAACCAGCCTTTCCAAACCATGATGTACTCCCCTTCAGTACCATCTACATCAACCCACCTTGAGGGAAGTATTTAGCTCTAAGGACTTTACTCATCAAGATATTAGGATAAGTAACTACTCTCCAAAGGTGCTTAGCTAATAATGAATCATTAGAGCTTTGGATATCTTGAAAACCCAACCCTCCCTTAGTTTTTACTTCGGTTTATTTACCCCAAACCTTCCAATGAAGCTTATTTTGTCCTTCTTCATTGTCTCCCCACCAAAACTTAGCCGCAATTCTATTGATTTCTTTACACACTGCTACATGAAGTTTAAAACAGCCCATAACATAATTTGGTAATGCATTAATTACAACTTAATTAAAACTTCATTGCTAGATAAACTGAGGAATCTTGATTTTCATCCTTGAATTCGTTGTTGTACTTTCTCCACCACATACTTGAAGACTTCTCTTTTGGATCTCCCAATTTGCATAGGCAAACCCAAGTATCTGGCTTGGCGTTGCTCTCTTGTTCCCTCTAAGGCTTGGCATACCATATGCTTCTTATCCATAGACAAGTTGCTTCTGAAAAATATAGAGGACTTCTCCAAATTAACCATTTGTCCTGAATGTTGACTATATGTGTCCAAAAGAGCTTTCACCTCATATACTTGCTCCAAGTTAGCTTTACAAAAAAAGTAGAGAATCATTTGCAAAAAATAAATGAGTAATCAATGGGCCATTCCTACTCGCTTGCATCCTTTATAATCCTCTCATAAACTTGTTTGTTTTATTAAATTTGAGAAGGCCTCCAACACAATCAGAAATAGATAGAGTGATAAAGGATCCCCCTGTCTTAGTCCTCTTGACGTCTTGCTATAGCCACATTGTTCCCCATAAATATTCACAGACATAATAAATGTACTCACACATTGCATTATCCATGCAATAAAGATTCTTGCAAATCCCATTTTACTCATAACTTTTTGAAGAAAGTCCCATTCTACATGATCATATGATTAGACTGAATTAAAATGAATCAAACCAAATCAATTTCGTATTTCGGATCAATTAAATTGGCTTGTGGTTGATTCAATATGATCCAAATGAAAAAATAATATATATATATATATATATATAACTTTTTTCTCTAAAAATAGTTAATATTAGTTATATAATAGAAATTAGTATTTTTTTTATACTTCAAATAATTTTTTAATTAAAGTTAATCAATTTTGTGATAAAATAAATTAAAATATTTATATGAAAATATACAAATTAATTTACATGAAAAATACACAAATTAAAATATTTACATGAAAATTATTTATTATTTTTATATAAAAAATAATAATTTTTTAACATGAAACTATTAATTTCTACCTAACATTGTGTATGAAAAATAAATCAAGAGCAATATATATATTAAATTGAATTAAAACCGATCTGATTTGTAATTTGATTCGACCCACTCTAAAATATTCAAATTAGATTGGATCATGATTCAAAATGTTCAAATTGAATTAAATCAGATATGTTCAATTCAATTGTGGATCAAATCAAATCAAATCATATCAATTTTAAATGCCTTACTTGTTGAAAACATCTTTCCAATGGGACTTTTGCAAATGACATTTTCCAGGAGGATAATGATACTGAGTTTTACGAATGTCATGGATCATCTTTTTTGTCTGAAATAATAAGTCCAATAATCCAGTTAAATTCTCTTTTCCATAAATTTATATTGGAGATCGCTAAAATATTTTAAAAATCGCAATCCATAATTTCCCTCACATCTTGAGAAGGACATTCGTAAAAGGATTCAAAGAACCAAAAAAAAAAATTTTGCTCATGCAAACTTTTTTTTTTTCTAAAAAATAGGTATATTAACTTTTGAAAGTTAATGAGTACAATGATATTCACCAAAGTAAACTCTTCTTAACACAGATGTTGGCTAAGATTACTTGACAAGCTGTCAACCCTTTAACACTACTCTTCAACTAACTAATTCCCACAAAAATACTAAATCTAACCATATTATACAAAACAAAAGAGGGTTAGTCATACCGCTTGATTCTTTGCTATATTCCATCCCTTAACTACTCAAAATAGCTATCCCTCTCCCTGTATAAACTCAAAACTATTGACATACTGATATTCCATCCACGCCTCAATGGCTAATGCTACCACCTTTCTATCCTCCGTCCATTCTCTCTCAAAAACCCACAGATTCCTACTCTTCCAAATCATCCAATGTATGTAGACAGTAAGCTGCGCTCGATCTTCTCAATATGCTTCTTGAGTAATGGAACATATATCTTGCCACCACTGAATGAACTTAATTCCATATTGTTGTGAGTGATGCCATGATACAGGAGCCAGTTTCCAAATATTCTGCACTCTAATGCAAGTGAACATAAGATGTTCCATACTTTCCTCCCTCTCTCCACACATTGGACAATTGGTTTCCACCATGATTCTTCTTTTTTGCAACTTAACATTAATAGGAATTATATCATGACAACACCTCCAAACAAAATGCCTCAGTTTCTTTTTCACTTTCAATTTCCAAGTTTGCTTTCACATATTCTGCCTTTTGCTTCGGTTGTTGCTGCTCTCCGGTTGTTGCTCCTGCTCCGAACTGATCTTTGCCAACTGAGTATAAGCCAATTTAACCGTATACTTTGCATCTGAACTGAATTGCATAATCAATTGATCTCTACTACCTAGAGCATCCAATGAAAGTTGCAAAATAGCATTTGCATGCTGCTGAGGAAAAAGACGGGAAATGAGGTGGATATTCCAAGCTGTGCCATCTGCGGTCAACAGCTCACTTACCCATCGCACTGGCTACTAATCTGGCTGACTACACCTAAGGTGAAAATTCTGTCTGCATGGGATCCAAGGCGACTACAACACCCTAATTGTCTTCCCGTCCCCCACTTGATATCTTGTTCCCATTATTATGACATGTCTTGCTCCCATCCACCCCTTTCATAGCCAAGATGCATTTCCTTTTAAGTTCATGTTCATCATCCCCATATGAGGAAAATATTTGGCTTTCAGAATTTTATACAGCAACAATTCCGGTTGTGTCAAGACTCTCCAAAGTTGTTTAGCTAATAGTGCATCATTAAACTTCTGAATATCTTGAAAGCCCATTCACCCCTCCCTCTTACCTCTCGTCAATTCTCTCCATGCCTTCTAATGAAATTTCTACTTTCCCTCCTTTTGCGCCTCCCACCAAAAGTTAGCCGAGAGTCTACTAACTTCTTTACATATTCCAACTGGTAACTTAAAACAACTCATAACGTAAGTGGGAAGTGCATTAATCACCACTTTAATCAGCACTTCTTTCCTAGCCATGCTCAAGAACCTATTTTTCCAATTTTCCATTCTGCTTTGAACATTTTCAATTACAAAGTTGAATACCTCTTTTTTGGATCTCCCAATTCTCATTGGCAATCCCAAGTACTTGGCCTTATGCTGTTCTCTCACTCCTTCCAACAGTTGACAAATATGGATTTTGTGTTCCTTCTTCACATTATGACTAAAAAATACCGATGATTTCTCCATATTGATGAGTTGTCCTGAACTTTTGCTATAAGTATTGAGGATTGTTTGCAACTGTTGTGCCTGTTTTGACTCAGCCTCACAAAATAACAAAGAATCATCGGCAAAAAGTAAATGGGTAATTAAAGGTCCCTTTCTACTAGCCGTCATACCTTTATAATCCCCCCTCACACTTGCTTGCTTAATAAGATTAGATAAAGCTTCTGACAAAATAAGAAGCAAGTAAGGCAAAATAGGGTCTCCCTATCTAATGCCTCTTGACGGATGAAAAAAACTATAAGATTCCCCATTAATGTTAATTGACATGGAAGTAGTACTAATACACTGCATAATCCACCCAATAAATTTCCTATCAAAACCCATCTTTCTCATGACTAACTCTAAAAATTGCCACTCATCCCTATCATATGCTTTGGCCATATCAATTTTCATTGCCATGAATGCTTTCTTTCCTGATCTCATTGAGTTTAAAGTATGAATACATTCATAAGCTATGACCACATTAACAAGAATTTGTCTCCCCGGTGTGAAAGCTGATTAGTTCGGGCTTATACATTTATGAAGACAAAGTTTGAGTCGTTCTGTAAGAATTTTGGATATGATTTTATAAACCACATTCCATAAACTAATCGGCATATATTGAGATACAGAAATAGGCCTTTGGACCTTATAGGAATCAATGTAATCAGTGTGTGGTTTATTTTCCTCAACCTTTTACTATGGGCAAAAAAGTCATTGACAGCATTGCCAATATCAACTCTAACCAAATGCCAATACTTTTGGAAAAAGATTGGAGTCATACAGTCCGGTCCAGGAGATTTGGTTGGGTGCATCTAAAAGAGAGCTTTCTTGATTTCGCCTTCCTCCACTAGTCTCATCAACCGCTTGTTCACATCCGTGGTGATGGATCTAGGCATACCTTTAAGAATGTACCTATCCAATGATGGATTGCTTGATGTATAGAGATTCTCAAAGTAATCCAAAATTTCCCTTTGAACCTCCTGCTTGGACTCAAATATTCTTCCACTAGTTGCTTGTAATCTCTCAATAGCATTCACCTTTCTTCTTTGGATAGTTGTTGCATGAAAAAACTTGAAATTTTGTCCCCTTCTTTCAGCCACATATTTCTGGATTTTTATTGCCAAAATTCTTCTTCCTCCTTGTATGCCTACTGTAATTGTATGCTTAATTCTCCCCATCTACTCCAATCTCTATTTCCTCCCTCATGACTCAACCCCTCTATTTGTTCTTTGATCCTCTTGAGTCTCTTGGCTGAATTGTTGTCATCAGTAGCGTTCTAAAGCTGAAATTCTGCTTGACAATGTGCAATCTTGGAAATGACTACATATTGCTCATTGCCCCATTGTGGTTTGTTCCAAGCCACACTGACTCTTTCCATCATCCCCTCTTTCTTAATCCATCTTTTGTCAAAAATAAACCTTTTCCTTCTTTTTTGTTGTTGAGGATCTGAGATTAACATAAGCAAATGATGATCCAAGGTTTGTTTAGTATAGTGTAGTACTTTAGCTTGATGAAAATGAAGTTGCCATTTTGGCGCCCCAAAATTCTATCTAACCTTTCCTCCACAAAAACCCTCTCCCTCTCGGTTATTAGACCAAGTAAATGGATATCCCACAAAACCTATATCTACCGTTTCCATTCTCCTTATAAAATTCCTAAAAGGTAAACAACTCACTTCAGATCTAGTGTTGCCCCCTCTTTTCTCCCAAGAATATGATACATCATTAAAATCCCCTCCCAAAATCCACCACTCTCCCCATTTTTTCCTCTCATTTTCAAAAAATTGCCATTGATTTTCTCTACTCTTTCTATCTACACAAGCATAAACAAAAACACACCAACATTTCAAAGGATCACCATTTATTTGACATTGCATTTGCACACAAAAGATGTTGCTACTCAGTTGATGTACCACAATATTTTTGGACCAACAAATTAAAATACCTCCTTTTGTTCCATCTGGATCTACATAGCTCCACCTTTGGTCAAAATGCAACGCCTACACACCTTCTCAATACATTTTTTTGGTTGCTTAGTTTCTAATAAACACACTACATCCAGTTGATGAGAGTAAATAGTCTCCCTCAATTGGAAAATTGTAGAAGATCCACCCAACCCTCGACAATTCCACACACATACCTTCATAAGGATGCTTGGATAAATTGAAAAACTTGTTAAATTGAAAAAACCTGTTATCCCCTTTGCCATCAAACTTGTTAAATTGAAAAACCCTTTGCTGTCAAAGTTGTTAAATTGAGTAAAGCACAAACAATTTTCAAAGAATGACACATTCAAATTACATGGAAATTACGTGCTGATTGTTTTCCCAAATTTTTGTTTTGAATCTTCTATGCTATTACAAATCTTGATACCACAATGAAAACATACATACTATTGAACATCTTTTGGGCCATTTCTCCAAAATTTCAATACAAATACCATATCATAATTTTGACGAAGCAGCAGAAACAGCATGATTTACTAGTTCCCTTCTCAAGATTTTCCCGGATGGATTTTTTGGAATTGAATTGATAAATGCAACCCGTCGTATCTTCTTGTATGGTGAAACCTTTGATGACAGAACAAAGAGACAACACAAATGAATGTTAGAGCATGCATCTAATGAAATTTAAGAATTAGGCCAGAAAACAAGCCTACTGGGTTACATTTGGTTCCCATGGGGAATTAGATCCTTCAGACAGAAAACACGAAGCCAAAAGAATTTGCTCTGAAGTAATATGGCTATGCCTGGTTTGCAGGTACAAACATACCTGTTTTGCTACAAAATCCATAATTTGAGTCTCGGAGACTGAGCTTCCGGGTTTTCTCACAATGTATGCCATGGGAATCTGCCCTGCTTCTTCATCAGGATATCTGCGTAGATGACATCAGTTAAGTATTAGAGAACATGGCATACACTAAAGCTTCACACAAAAGTCTACTACTTCCTAAATTTTGACTTGTACATACGGAATCACTGCTACATCTGCTATCTCAGGATTAGATTGAAGCAAATGTTCTAACTCAGCTGGTGGAACCTGCATTGTTCAAACCTCATCAGGGAATCAAATATAAACAGTAAATGACTCCCAGAACATGTTGTAAACAAAATATCTATCACAAGTCAGAAAAACATAAATTGAGGGTGAGCAGTGTACCTGATATGCTTTATATTTTATGAGTTCCTTTAGCCGGTCAACAATGTAGAGAAAACCATCAGAGTTAAAATAACAAAGGTCGCCAGTCTTCAGCCAGCCCTCTGAATCCAAGGTTTCAGCTGTTGCCTGTGCATCTCCAACATAACCTGCAAATCACCAAATGATTCTCCATTTTACATACAAAGATCACAGCAGAATGGAAAAGTTAAAAACACTCAATTCATGAAGATGCATGGTAAAGATCCACGAAATTTGGAATCCTCTAATTTCTGCTATTGATATGCACTTTCTTTTTTTCCTGTCACTTGCGTAATCAATGTATTTTGCCACAAATAAGATGATGCCATTAGAAACTTGTAGACTTCTTTAGCTAGTGATTTTTTCAAGTTTTCTGCCATTGATATGCACTTTCCTTTTTCCTGCCCATCACTACCCACATTGAGCAATGCCTGTATACCAGTGACATGGCCATGCAAAAAGGAAACCAAAGGTGTATAGTTTAACAACTATGCATCTATTTCATGTAGAACCAGGTAATAATGAATGACTTCATAGCTCATTTTCATCAAGAAAACTACACATTCCAGTTATGTCACAGCAAAGGTCGAAAACGCAGCCTTTTATTGTTGAAGGATTGATATTCATTGTAGGAAATATTAAAATGCATTCAAATATACAGTAACAGAAACTTAGGTGATCGAACTGGGTAAGTATATCTGTCACCTTTCATGACTATGGGCCCTCGTAGCCATAATTCACCTTGCTGACCAGGAGGTAAAGCCTCTTTAGTATCAGGATCAACTATCTTGGCTTCTGTGTTCTCAGCCAGGGGACCAGCAGATCCATAATACCTTGCCTCATCAGGCCCAATCATTCGTGCAGCCCCTCCCCCTGTCTCAGTCATACCGTATCCCTACAACCAACATCATTAGATTAAGATATCATTCAGGAACTTGCATCATCCCATACATATTAATGTTCCTTAGTAAAGAATTAGCATCATTACAGGATATCAGGCACTAAAGCATACCAAACAGAAAATATAGGCAAAGAAAACTGTGTGCGCATGAAGACAATAGGTTGTAAAGGGGTAGGGCTTATTTAGAAAAATATATAAACATTGTATTCCCAAATTTTAGACTTTTTGGTCTTGGTTAAAGTAGGCAAGCAGCATGCACAGAAGATTTGGTCTAACAGCAGGACACTGTAATGTAACGGCGGAATTTGCCATTTTGGCTACTAAAATGGTCAGTTCCTTCACCCCCTTTCCTAGTCCCCCATCTAAGCTACCATAATGGCCTATTTCCTGTAAATGTAACCCACATACAATCTGGAAGCTAGTTCACCAAAAAAATGATCATAAAAAATAAAGAATACCAGAGTACACCATGAAAATTGGATGGAATGCATAAGAAAGGATTGCATATATTATGTATCTAAGACGAAAAAATATGGCATTTCAAGTTTGACTGGAAGGGAATTCGATTTCGGACTTCTGATTTTGTATACTTCTGCACAGTACTCCATTCCTATACGTGATATTTTGTGGTTTTGCTTTTGGAAGATTTGCCTTAAAAGCACGTTGTAAACAATTACTCCATCGTTCCTTAAAAAAAAAAATTCCTTTCAAAACTTTTTTTCAGAAAATGCGCCACTTAGCAAATATTTATATTATCCTTACTAATAATAATTACCCGCGGCCAATATCAAAAAATAAGAATAAAAAAAATTGTATATTTGATACTACATAAAATGCGTTGTACCCTATAATTAAAAAATAAAATTGTTCCCAAACCAAAGTGCATTTTTTGTTTTAGGAATGGAGTACTAATGATGAGAAAAGTTTGAGTGAATTATGATTGAAAGAACTTAAATATGACTAATTGAACGGGATGAATGATATTCTCTCAGCCCCAAAGATCCCAAGATTATAATCCAAAATTGAAAAATACAAACTTATTAAAAGTTATTATCTATGATACATTAAATAGGCCATAAAATATATAATTTCTTAATTACTACAATGAAAGGATAATATAAAAATTTCATTCAAAAGAATTACTAACAAAATTTTAATTTTGAGAGATTCAAAATATGAAATGCGAACTCTAATTATAAGAGTGAATTTTATGTACATACACAACAATGTATTCGTTTTACATTCCCTCAAGAGTGGACTCTTTTCTGGGACGGAAGGATTGTCTCAATTAAAGAAAACAACTTATTAAAAAGCGTAACCTATAATATATCAAATTGATAAAAATTCAAAGATAAAACTCTTTCTTTTCTTTGACAATATTTTCTTCTTCTTCTTTTTGTGGAAGGGTTATAAATCTGTGGCATTAAAAAAGAATTGACCTGGCATGCCATTCAAGGATACTTTCCCTTAATTTTATTAGTAGAGATTCTATATCTCAAACCATATTCCATTGATAAGAGGACAAAATTTAGGCTTATAGTGCTAAGATGTAGGATTTATTAATAAAATTAGGTCATATTTTATCAACGAGAAACAGAGTTAGCACAAATTAATGGGACAACAAAAACTATACTCCAATGGAAAAAATATGCACGTGTTTTGCTTGGGACGCTCTGTTACTACTACGGAGCAAATTTTGACCAACCCCTAAATTCTGAATTTTCATGACATACCAAACCATGGCCCATCAACACCAGCAATACTGTTTGACTCTCCACCTAAGGAGTCAAACGCCAACGCCGCCGCCGCCGCCGGCGGATTAGGCCGGTAGCCGTTTAATATTCAAAATAGTAAAATCAACCAAAAAATATGAAAAATGAGAAAACGAAGGGAAAAACACGTGCCTGGAATATTTCCACTTTTGGAAAGCGTGCCGTGAACCTCTCTGAAACCTCCTTCCCCAGCGGCGCACCACCGCTAGCCAGCAGTAGGAGAGAGCTTAAGTCATATTTATCCACCAACTCTGACTTCGCGAAGGCCACCACAAGCGGCGGAGACACCGGCATGTATGTTACCTTGTACTTCTCTATCGCCTTCAGCATCTTCTCAAAGTCAAACCTTCCCATTAGAACCAGAGTCTCCCCTGCTGCGGCCGCCCTTATTAGCATGAAAAACCCGAACACGTGAAACAGGGGCAACGGTAATAGGGAGACAGGATGAGTCGATTCTTCGCCTTCTCTGACGTATTTGTTGTAAAACATGCCAGCTATGACGGCTATTATATTCCGGTGAGACAACTCAACTCCCTTAACTCGTCCGGTTGTTCCAGACGAGTAAAGTATAGCTGCCGAGTCATCTTGATTTACAACTCGGTGGCTATACTTTTTTATCCAATTCCCATTCCCACCGCTGATACTGGTAGGAATATCTACAGTGGAGATGGAATTAATCATGGACAGGAATTGGGGTGAGTCGAGAAGAATGGTGTTGAATTGGAAGGAGCGAGGAAGCTTGTGCGAAATGGAGGAGGTGGTAAAGATTACTGCAGGTTTACTGAGTTGGAGTAGGTGAGCCAACTCGGTAGGAGTGGAGAGTGGGTTGGCGGGGGAGATAGTGATGCCGAGGGAGAGTAAGGCGAAGTAGAGAACAGGGACGTGGAGGGAAGGAGGGGCGAGGATGAAAGCGACGTCATTTTTAGAAAGGGAAGGGAATTGGAATTGAAGGGAAAGGGACAGGGAGTGGAGTTGGCTGAGGAAGGTGGAGTATGTAACCTGCTGTCCGGTGTCGGCGTCGATGAGAAACGGGGTGGCGAGAGTGGTGGTGGAAGTGGGGGAGGAAATGGTTGTATGGAAGAGGGAAAGCGTGTATTCTGTAATGGAAATAGGTTGAGAAATCGGCGGTAGCGCAACTGGCGGCCTGAGACTATGGAAAATCTTTGTTTCTGAGCAATATCCACTTCTGGGATCTAATTTTTTCAGGCTGGCCCGGGCATCCGCCATTGCCGGTGTATCAGTGTGACTGTGTGTGATATTTTTAGTGTGAGTGAACGAAGGATGAGACAGAAAGATGACAATGGTATGGTGGCAGGGACAGTCGTCGTTTAAATTATTGTTTACGAGTGAATGGTTAAGGCTCATCCATACAAGGCGACAAATATAATTTCCCAAAAAAAACTTTGTTCCTATTTAACGTGGAGCAATTTGAAGGAATGATATTTTGTTGACCTTTTAACATAATTAAAAATAATTTTATTTTTTATATTAATTATTATAATTTTTTATTATTTAAAATAATAAAAATATCATTATTTTGCAATTTAACATACATAATAACAACAAAGCAAGGAAAAAAGAATTGTATATTAGTGTTTTGTTATTTATATCCTTTGAATTTTATTTTATTTTTAAATAGTATCCTTTGGATATAGATTGTTTCTTTATTGTCTAACTTGTGATGGCTTCTCTCTAACCTTCTTTGGAGCAGACTTTTGTGGAACTTGAGAGGATAATTTGTTTTATTTGACAAATAAACTAATAAGTACTTTTTCAATGTACATTTTTTTCTCTTACTTCTATTATGAGAAAGAAGACTAATTTAACTATATATAGAAAAAATTAATAGTAAATCATCAAAATAGCAACACATTGTGGCATTTATTGAACTACAATTTACTTGGTTAATAAACTTTTAATCGATGAGGTGAACAATTGAAATTGTAATTCTAAGAGTTGGTTATATGAAATTGTTGTTGTTATAATGTAGTTGGTAAGATTGGTAGATTTATTCATTCTATCAATAATTAATCCTGTATTATAAGGGATTTTTTTTTATATTGATTTCTATTTATTGGATCAAAAATAATTATTGAATGAGAGAGGGAGAATTATTTGTCCTATTATGCATTTATGGTGTTCTATTTTAACGTGGAAGAAGGAACACCATAAGTACATGATATTATGAAAGGAGATTTGATTTAGTTAATAATACTTTGGAATTAGTTTTAGTAAACAGTAATATACATAATAACAAGATAATGGATTTGACCTCAATCAATAAGAATATACTTCCTTTTTTTCAAAAAATGAGTCTATTTTTAATTTAGTATAATTTTTTAAATTACAAAATATAACATATTTAATCTACCATTAATTATATATTTTTATATTTTTATCCTTACTTTTTAATTTGAATTATCCATTATCATTATTAATAAGGGTAATATAAAATTTTCACACTAAAAGTAGACTCATGAAATTTAATCTCAGCCAATAAGAATAAAACTTATATACTTAGTTTCTTTCGGTCTTTCATGTACTTCGTAGTCGAAGAAAAAAAAAAAAACTTATATACTACCACAACAATTTATTAGGTATTGTCGTACTTTTTAATTTAAAATATGTACTATTAATGCTATTAATCACAATATATTGGTATCACCTTTTGTGAATAATTATGCTATTTATATGTTGAAAATGAGGAGCGTTACAATACAAAACAAACAAAATATTTGATATAACAAACAAAAAATATGTACTATAAATTTTTCACTGGATATATTACTTTTGAATGTGTATTTATTGGATTATAAATGGATTAATGTATTTTTTTTTATCATTGACTAAAATACTCTCCTTTTCTTAATAATAATAATAATACTTCCTTTCCAACCAAAAAAAAAATCTACTTTCAATTTTTTTTTTTGTAACACAAAAAAAAATCTAATTTTAGTGTGAAATTCTTGTAATATTAATAACGATAATGTATAACTCAAATTAAAAAATAATGATAAAATTTTAAAATTATACATTTAATTAAGTGTGTTGTTGAAAAAAATATATATACTAAATTAAAAATTAATTTTTCTAAACGAAAGAAGTAATAATTTTAACCATAATATCATTACTTCATATATTTTACAGTAACAAAAAGATTACGAATTTATCCAAATCGACAGTTCAATTAAAGGCCAAACTCCTTGTCAGGGAGTTAGGCGAATAAGTAATGGTCAAAGGTCAGCCCAAGAATACCACGAAGAGTCTAAGACTATTTATATATTCTTTCTGCGAGTTAGAGATGAGATTTAGTTCTAGTTTCTTACACTACATGTCCTTAGTAGTGGGTCACTTGAGATGTATAGCATTATTTGTGTATAATATTATTGTCCCGATATAATTAAACTTTTGTATTTTGGTACTTTGGGTTATTCCTAAGTTGTCAAAGTCCTCAACCCTTCCCGTCTTGTGCGGGTTTAAATTCGATTGAACTTAAGTCGTTTAGGTTGTTAACCCTTCAAGTCTAGTGCGGGTTTATTTTGTTTTTTTTTTTTTTCTTCCCGCTCATCGGGTTGCCTTTCGGGGATTTTGTCCCTTTGAGAAGTTTTTCGTGAGTTGTAGTCTTATCTTGATGGCGACCACGAAAGTCTCTACGCCGTGGAGCATGACATTCTGGTGTGTCTTTTAATCTACTATCGTTTCGAAAAAAAAAAATTTATATATCCTTTTACTTTTCTTTAATGTTTGCCGTGATGGGAATAGCCACGAAGACTATTCCAACCGACTCATTGGCAGTCGTTTAGGCAATGTGAAAGGGAATACACGAGGCAAATAATTCGCAAGCTAAGCCTAAAAAATATGGATTTGATTAAAATACATAATTATATGAAAAAATCCCAATCAAAATTTTTTATTATACTGTTTTTTTCCCTTAATATTTGATAAAGAATTTCACTGTACATAGTAATTATGAAGGGAAAAAAGTCAACGAGATGCCTAAAATGGACCCAATCAATGATTGGCAATCATGATTTCTCACTAATCTTTATTTATTAAAAAATATTATTTGTCAGTATTATTTTTATAAAAAAGCACCAAATTAGATACTGATAATTAAAATTTTATTTATCCTCCTTCATATTAACTCTATGTCACTGTCATTGTCCTGTCGCGAGCAGTAGATTAGTAAACTCACAATTTGAACTCATACACGTAACACATTTACCGCATGCCTTATTGTCACCAAGACTTTTTCAGCACAATCCTTTGTCGTTAAGTAATAATTGCGTTTAGTTTAATGTTATATTATAAAGTGTATAACTTTAATTATTGGATTAATTTTTAGCCACATCACTTCATAATAATTATATAAAATTTTCACATAATTTTCTTGGGATTGAGTATGCATTTGCTATGATTGTCGTTCAATACTTCAATTTGAAATTTTTTTTCTTTTAAAACTATATTGTGAGATTTGCATCTCACATAGCTCAAGCTATGTGTAGAAGGAAAATAATAAATACAATCTAAAAATAAATAAATATTCTCATTATGAACTAATTGGGACTATAATATTTTTACAAGAAATCTATAGAACTAACTATGTGATACTTTTTTTTTTTGTTTCAAAACAAAGTTCACTATTTCTCTTTCTCTTCATTAAAAAAATTGCTTTCGAATAAACTTTTTCTCTTCATTAAAGAAATTGCTTTCGAATTTCCATACCAAAAAAAAGTATTATTTTAAAACTTTTTTTATTATCTCAAAAAAAGAGTTCATTTTTAAAACTTTTTCTTGTATTATTTTTAATAATAACAACAATGCAAGATTTAAAATTAAAAAGTTAGGACGAAATTGAAAATTTATATATTTAATGATATATTAAGTAGGTTATATTTTATAAATAAAAAATTGTAAGTAATAAAAAAAAAAGTAAACTCATTTTTCAAAACGAAAAAAAGCTTATAATTCATGTTTCATACATCTCACTAATTGTGCTGTAAGTTTTACTTTATGAATTATCTCAAAATAAAATTTACACTTTTTTTTTTGAAACTCAAAATAAGTTATACTCTACAAATTGTCCGGTGTTAATTCTAGAGCATAAATTAGTTTCCAGAGCATTATTTTCCCCTTTATTCCAACATTACCTTTAACCTGTTAAATTTCTCAAAATCTAATCCCTCTCTATATTTACTCTCCTTTATTTTTCACTCACCATTCACGTCATCAATACTTACCATTTTAAATTTGCATCAACACAACCATCAAAATCAAAAAACATATCAATGCTCGTTGGCCACTTCCAAAATACTTCATAAAAGAATTTATTTTTAATTTGATACAATTTTTTTAAAATTACAAAATACAAGATATTTATTGATAATTAAATATATAATGTTACATTTTCATTCTTACATTTTTAATTTGTGTTAGTATTGTTATTATTTATAAGAGTAATATAAGAATTTCATACTAAAAGTGAATTTTTTTTTGGAGAAATTTTTTTTTTCAAACTATTTTTTTTTTAAAACAGAAATAATATTCAATAATTGTATTTTGGAATAACTCAATGGTAAAACCAACTTTTGGTTCAAGTAGACAAGACAAAATAATTGCCCCCAAAGGGCATAGGCGAGTTGGTAAGTTTGAGGTAACGTGGAAAAAAATCTTCTGACAACGCAAATTCGAACCTTGTGACAATTTTCTATTGAAATATTGTGGAATCTGTCATAGAATTTTGGCCAATTCTCAATTAAGTAAGTCGAGTAATATTGACAAGACAAGAACCTAAAAATCCGACAGAGATGGGTGAAACCATTTAAGAAGAGTTTGTCAGCAACGTTCATGGATCCAGCTGTAGTGGATGTATTTGTGGAAATTTTACTTGCAGAAGAATCGAACTCGAAGGAATGGATGGAGGAAGAAGATGGGGACACTTATTAGCTATAGTCATTTTGCAGCCATACCAGTGTTCACTTGGAGTTATAGAATAGACCACATTTTTCACCATTCATTCACCTCTTTATAATTCACCAAGCTTCATTAGTGAAGCAGGCCCAGCTGTGTAAAATGACAGTTTCAGGTGTTCTGCAATTTCCATCAACATCATCACTACAGAGTCAATGGAGACAACACAACATAACTTGTTCTGCATTCTACTGTGTAGAAATGGTTGCAAATAGTGATTGGAATCACCTAGAATAATATAGATACATTTATGAATAGAGTCTTCAAGATGAAGGCAAAGATGGAACCCTGTCACGGAGATGTGGCCTTGTCTCCTTCCTGCTGCAAAAATCTGCAAAAACAATTATAGATTGAAGGCTCCTGTGTGATTCACTTTGGACCAACAATAGTATGCACTAAAGACAGTCATTGCAGGAAAAAGATAGCGATTACTTAAGATAGATAAAAGGCTATAGGGATAGTGGGATACTAAAGACACAAGTAACCACTGATTATTGAACAGTCCCGGAACAACGTAAACGACATCAGGCTCAAAGTTCCTGAAAATTTTATATATAACAGGTTAATATTATTGCCACTGAAAATGCTTTCCTGGAATTTCTAGTGACATTTTAATATAAGTTAGGTCATAGCTAAAAGAGTTCCCGCATTCTTAAATGTTCAATGACCATTCTTCCTGTTTTTCTTAACTCTTTCATGCTCTCATGCCATTATTTTGCTAAACACTGAAGCAAAATGCATTGGGGATGGGCATAGATGGAGACGATGCGACTCTAAACTCTTGCGTCTTACCTCTGAGTGTCAGTCATTTTGAGATCGCACAACACAAGTAGGAAAGAGCACCTATTGATGCAGACGCCAAAGGACTCACTGATAATGTTCCCCTAATATGCATAGTTAGTCATAGACAAATTTACTCCATCATGTTTCGCATAACTACTAATACATGCAACCACTGTCACTTATAAGATAGAGGGTTCGGAACTGGGCTTGGTGATGCTTCAGTTGTCTAATCGTGCGAAAAAGGGGATGGTACAGAAATCTAACACACACACAATAAATTACAAAAACCTTCAAAACTTACCCCTGCCCCTTTGCCCAACGGGATAATTGATATAGTTGCACCACTTCATTTGAGGCATGTGTCACCATAAGAAAATGGTTGCGAGGATTTACCATCCAGGCAAACCTCATAAACAGTGCCGAGTACACACACAATACTGCATAAATTGAAATGCATAACTATTAGAATCTGAAACAAGAAATCTTTTCACATAACAGCAAAAAGCCTTACTGAACCTCCAGTCATACTGCCAGATATTGATTCCGGAGGTTTTTGTGTGTCTGCCAACCCCTGCCAAATACATCAAAGCAGTGTAAGGCCACATTTAGCCAGAAATTAATAAACCAATTGTAAATTTGGATTTCACAGTTGAGAAGCATACTGCAAGTATAAATCCCCAATTGCCCACAGGACCCCAGAAGTGTGTTGTTTTAGGGCCAACAGGACTGTTCAAGAACGCTCGAAAAGAGGCCATATTCATTCTGTCTTATAAAAATTCTCTGCAATCATTGTAAATAAGGTATCAGACAACTGAGGCTCAACCTCAGGTAACTAAGACTAAGCACAACTTCAAAGAACAATAACAGGGGAAAAGGGATGCCATCTTTCTTAAAAACCACAAAGGAACGAACAGATAGTTGAAGTACCTGACCCCCAAAAAAAAATGTATGATGGGGAATCAATTTATCCTATAGATGCTTAAAATATATTGTCAGACCGATGCAGAGGGACTGTGAAAGGCGATTCTCATCCCTACAGAGTAGCTTTCATATAGTCAAAAGGCAATATCACTTAACTCTAATAATATTTGAGCTGAAGCCAGTGTCTCAAACGAAGGTGCATTAGCAGTTAGAAGTCCACACAGCATACCTAAAGGTGATCTTCATACAGTAGTCAATCAACTTACTAGAACATTAAAGTGCGATTGCCACAAGCCAAGAGCTAAGATTGTCTAAGCCTAGCCTCTTTGATTCCGTCCAGTTAAAGCCATGGAACTCCAGCAAAAACCACCACCATACACAAACACCCATTAATCCAAAATGAGAGACAATATTAGAGCACGCAATATTTCTACAGTTCCAATGGGAACCCAATAGGATGTGAATTATTGGGTTTCTTATACTCATTAAAAATATCTATTGGCAATAAATAGGAGGGATATTATTAGAATGAGAATTTATTGAGCATCTAACTAGGGTCCAATGGGTAATGGGATTATCCATTCCCATTAACTACCAATCCCACCTAATATTTAAAATTAATGAGTATTTAATTACTTATTCCTATTAATTTCACACCCATTAAATTCCCAACCTTTCCCACCCAATTGCCACCCATAGACAATATCATACTGTAGATGAAGTTTGCAGTTAATGAATGATTTTTCCTTGCAATTGAGCATCATGGATTTGATGAATTGAAGATGCATGATGCATTGAGACCTAGAAAGTCCAAGACAAAGGAAATTCCCTCCCTTTCTCTTTCACTTTCATGAGTAAACACCGTATTTTCTCTAATTTTCTATTCAAGTAAAAAAACAAAATTCTGATCAATTTCTGAAGAACAAAAACACAAGGAATCTTACAGTATACGAACACACAACACAGAGGGAAAATAAAGCAAATATTAGAAATCAACCTGTCAAAATAATCAAACAAAAATAATAAACGTTTCCCAAGAATCTTGTCAAGAAGGTCAAAGAGCTAACTAGAAGAAGCTTCCAAACAACAGTGCAGCAGGAATATACATCAAAACAAGTTGAAAAATCAAACAAATGATCCATGATCCGTACACAAAACTTTTAAAGTAAGAGGGCTTTGGTTATTTTGGTAGGAACGAGGGTATACCTTGACAATTGCTGGGAAAGAGATCAATAACTGGGCTGACGTTCACTGCCTCAACAAATTGTGCAACAGGAATGCTCCAAAAAGAAAGGAAGTAATGTCGTGACGGCACTGACAGGTAGTTTATAGTAGTACTGCGCTATTAAATGCAATGGAGATAAGACCCACACCACACATCAGATCAGATGTCTAACGTGAAAGCAATATTTGCATTGTCCTATCCATAATCCACCGAGGATCTCCACCCGTGCTGGGATAAACATTTGAAAACGCTCACCAGCTTTGACCAAGAAAAAATTAAAAGGTTTACGTTGTGCCAAGAGCCCCAGAATAATGTAATCAAATAGGCACGTTGTATCATCAAGTTTCCATGATAATACTAATTTTCTAAAGATCTTTTGAACAGAAATTTAGCAAGTTGCTATAAAAAAAGAAGAAGAAGAAGAAGAAGAATCTTTGATTAGTGAATATTATTTTTGCAAATGACCGAGGACGCTAGACAGTGGTATTAAAAAAATATTTTAAAAACTATTATAAATTTTTTTTCAATTTCCCTTTTTTTTATGTTTTGATCATGTTCAACCAATTTACTATTCTTAAGAAAAACAAAGTTCACTCCTTTAATTGAGTATATTTTTCTTAGTCATAAATTATAATATAATTAATTTTTTAATTTTTTAATTTTTTAATTTTTTACTTTTTTAATACATGCATTGTTATTATTAATAAAAATAATATATATAAATTTTGTAAAATAAATTCTTTTTTTTTTAAATTAGAAGAGTACTATTTTTTGGTTTTCCCATTTTGACCAAGTCTCGCCCAACCAAGTACCCAGCCCACCCACACCCACACCCACTTTTTAATTCAAAAAAAGGAAACTAAATCCAATGGATTGTGTTTTAAAATTTAATTTGAAACTCTTAAAATATCAATTATTAGATAAAAATTTATCTAAAAATATTATAAAAAATTATAATAAAATTGCAAAAATAATTTATTTTATTAAATTTATAAATTTTTTAATCCTTCACATTTTAAAATAATTTTTTTAGTGTGTAAGTATCCTAATATTTTGGGTCCGCCGGCCGGTTTCCACTTAAAGGTCACGACATGTCCATTATATAAAAATATTATCAGGCGTCAAAAAAGGCATCACAGTGTAGCTTATTGAAATCTCATAGGAAAAACAAGGCAAACAAACCAATATCTTTTCTTCTCATCTCTGAATGCTAAGTCGGCTAAGTCTTTCTTGGAACTAACTTGTGTTCTGGGAAAAGTTTTGCAACACTAGTCAGAATTTGCTTCATTAGGTGGAGTTATCTCATCACCAATTTATACCAAAAGTTCTCTTCAAACACAAGATTTGAAATTTTGAAGGAAGTGGATTTCCAAACCGATGGCTTAAAATTGAAAACGAGATTAAATATGAAGAGGGATAATTTTAGAGAGTGTGGAGGGGGAGGAGGGGGCGAATGTGGTGGAGGTGGCGGCCATTGAGACGGCATTGGTGGTGGTGGTGGCGGCGGCGGTGGAGGTGGAGGTAAAGGTATAGGCAGCGGTGGAGGTGGTGGCGGACTTTGATTCACATTATTTTGAGATTTCACAATGAAAGCAAAGAAACGATGATTGGGCGCTTTAACAATCTGGATTCCGTATAAGATTCAGTAAATATGTAGTAAAATCAGAAAAAAATAATATATATATATCAAAAAGGAAGTGGCATAAAATTGGGAAATTTGCAAATATAACAACTTTGAAAGTTGACTTTGCAAATATACCACCGTACTTTTTTTCTTTGTTGTTATAACACTTTAATACTATATAAAGACTCAAATGCCCTTATATTATCTTCTAAAACACAAACACATAGCACTTCATCTTTATCTTCTAAAACCCATTAGTTTCATACTTTATTGATTCAACAAAATTTGTTCTCACACCCTATTATTTGTACACCCTATTATTCGCATACCCTATTGGACCATCATCTTCAAACAAGAAGGTCGCGACCGTGGAGAAAAAATCACATCAGAGAAATATTAGTTGAAATTTACACTAGTTGAACTAGGTTTGTAAACTTCAACAAAATTGGTTGAGCCCTAAATCGAGTTTTAGATCGAACACAAGGTTAAGTCGAATACAAGATCGAATTTTAGGTCGAATAATAAGTTTGAATAATAATTGGTTGAATATTAAGTCGAACTCGACATAATACTAGGTTGAGTTAAAATTTTTTTTAAAAAATTAGGGTCGAATTCGACCTAATACTCAACCTAAATTTTTTTAAAAAAAAATTAATTTTTTTAAAATTTAAGTCAGTATTATGTCGAATTTAGGTCGAGCTTGACCCTAATACTTGAATTTTTTTAAAAAAAATTAATTTTTTTTTTAAATTTAACTTGACCTAATAGTAGGTTGAGTTCGACTTAATATTCAACCAATTATTACTCAGACTTATTGTTCAACTTAAAACTCGACTTTGAATTCGACTTAACCTTGTGCTCAACCTAAAACTCGACTTAGGACACGACCAGTTTTGTTGAAGTTTACAAACCCAGTTTAATTAATGCAAATTTCAACTAATATCACCCTGATGTGATTTTTTCTCTATGGTCACGGCCTTCTTGTTTGAAGATGATGGTCAAATGGGGTGTGCAAATAATACGGTGTGAGAACAAATTTTGTTGAATCGATAAAGCATGAGACTAATGGATTTTTTAAAAAAATAAGAATATAAAGATGAAGTGCGTGTTTTAGAAGGGAATATAAGGGCATTTTGGTCTTTATGCGGTGTTGAAGTGTTATAACAGCAAAGAAAAAAAGAACGGTGCTATATTTGCGGTGCTATATTTGCAAAGTCAATAATCAAATGTGCTATATCTGCAAATTTCCCCATAAATTGGGTGGTTCTTATTTCTCAATTCTTGCTAGTTCAGTGATAAAATCTGGAACTTGGATGACCCCAACTTTGATTTAATTTCTCTTTGATTCAAGAATGAAAAGAAGTGGGTTTAACAATTAGGGAAAAATTTTGGGATAAATTAATTCAACCATCGTCTGTTGAATGTGATTTCCTTTTTACCTTAAAATATTATTTTACATTTACATATATATATATATATATATATATGCATGCCACATGATTTTTTTTTAACCAGAAACTAACGTGATACTGTTAAAAGGATTAGAAAATTTATAAAATTAAATATAAGAGACTAAAAAAATTATTTTAAAAAATATAAAAATATATTTTAAAACATAATTCATACACCTCTAAACTAAGTACATAATTTTTAAAATATTTGAAAACTAATTTAGAATCAACTCTCATTAGAGAAGTTAACCATCACCAAAATTTTAAAATTCTCATTACTGACATAAAAAATTCAAAAAAAAAAAATTAGAATAATTATTTGATTTAGTGGTTAAATATCCAACCTTTTTTTAGTTTACTAATCAAATCTCCAACCTCTCACAATCAAACATCAAAATTGAAAAGGAATATTACTCTCTCAGTTTCTGAAGAAAGTCCACTTTTCTGAAAAAAACATATATATTCCAAGTGTCCTAATTAATAATAATTAATTATGTACAATCTATCATTGAAAAGTAAAAATAAAATTAGAAATTATACATTTAATATATTAAATATTAAATATTAAATATTAAAGATATTATAGTGTACATACGGTCCTTGCCGACCGGGTGGGGGGTGAGCATAAAAAAGTTGGATATCGCGGGTCGCGGCTATATTATATATAAACAAAACTGTAAGGACCAAATGCCATGTCATTTTTTGGGTTAATTTTAAAGATAAAATAATCAATTCATCAGCCTAACCTCCTCACCACTTTCAAACATTTCCCGAATTTCCTGCTGCAAAACATAAAAAGTAAGCACCATTAAATCAAGAAATATCTTCAGGATGGAACATGAATAAGGAATGTAGCCTCCAGCAAAAAGTCTACTTTATTTTGCAACTGAATCAAGCTCAACAAAAGCTCATTTGCATGGTTAAAGAGTTAAATCCCAAAAAAGAAGCAGATGAGTCTACAACAGACTCATGTCTCTATATCTATATGACCAAACTTCAAGATAAACAGAAGTTCAGTTGTCAATGTGTAGTCGACAAAACGAAATCAGTGGTTTTTTTAATCAGGAAAGTGCCTTATTGATCACATTTGTAACCTCCTCTGGTTTCTTCTCTGCAGGAAGGTTTGCAACAATGCCCTTCTTATAGTAATAGTCAATAACCTGCAATATGGAGAACAGATACCTTAGGAGGTGCGACAAATGGTAAGAATGCGACATACACAACATCCAAGCTTTTCATTTTGAAGAAGATAAATAGCAATAGGCTTTCCAGTTCAGAAGGCAGTTTGTATCCTATGATTAGACATCAGAACCTTCAATTTGCAGAACCAAACCATTCCCCACAGTAAAACAGGATGTCCCCCCATCTGCACAGGTTGGTTGCACAGGAATGCAGAACTAAATAGTGAAGAAAGAACTTGCTACTTGCAAACCCAAACATGACGATGATAACTTCTGTATCTTTCCTTCGATTCACCAAATCATACATAGCTAAAATATCAAGATTTGGCACACATAAATTCATTTGGTAACACGCTTACTACCCCCATCTACATCCTACAGCTAGAACTTTGGATCAATGGACTTCTTAAATAAGATAAGACATGCAACAAAATAGACTGACTTTCCCCTTGGAACGTGATATGAATATGGTACAGATATTTCATAATTTATCCGTGCACACTTTAATAAGGAAATGGGTTCAATAACAGATGCAAAACAAGTCATGAAAATAATAAAAGGAGAGAAAATGAAAGAATACCGGTTCAGTCTGCTTGTGGAAGGCCTCCAGCCTGGACTTCAGCACAGCAGGAGTATCATCTTTACGTTGAATGAGAGGCTCTCCAGTGACCTTTTCCAAGAAAATAAGATAAAATCAGCCTTAGAATAGGAAAAAAAATCCCTAACTAAGCATTCCACACCCATTTGCATGGAAGATTAAGCTCCCAATAATACAAGTTCACAGGATTAAACCTCAACACAAATTAGTAGTTAACCCATGCAAGGAGCATTCATAAGAAAACGAGAATGAACAAGCTACATGCAGCCAAACATAGTCACTTAGAGAAACAATTAGCAATCATATATTCAGCACATCAGAGGAAAATTAAAAGTAATGATTCAAGGCCATACATCATCAACTCCAGGTACTTTTGGGGGAGCAAATTTTGTGTGATAGGTTCTACCACTAGAAGGGTGAATCCAGCGGCCAGTAATTCTCTCCTCCAAGATTGCATCATCAATTGCAAAATTAAGAACCTTATCAACTTTAGCCCCTCGGCTTTCAAGCATTTCATCCAGCTGAACAGGAAGCAAACACAGAATGGTTATGATGATGCCATGTATTCATTACCAGTCAAATTAACAAATATCAATAAGAGGATCATAAATATCCATTTGCAGAAAAGAGTGAAACCTTCTGTGCTTGGACCACAGTTCTTGGAAATCCATCAAGAATGAATCCCTTTTGGCATGAAGGCTTCTTAAGTGCTTCATCTATTATGCCAACAACCAAATCATCTGAAACAAGTTCTCCCTAAGAACAATATACATGAAGATAATTCAGAAACAAAGCAATTCAAATGACACAAGTAAACACACCCAAACTTGTACAAGCATCTCAAAAGGATTTTATATAGATGCACCCATTAAAAAGTTATCTACCTTATCCATAGCCTCTTTAGCCTTGACACCAAGAGGGGTTTTAGCTGCAACAGCAGCTCTTAGCATATCACCAGTAGCCAAGTGACATAAGCAATATTCATCCTTAATTACTGGGGATTGTGTTCCCTTTCCAGATCCAGGTGGACCTGCAAAAATAACAATTTTTTTTTTTTTGAGAGAGAGAGAGATTGAGAACTCAACAGTTCAACAGAAAACAACTTCAATACAATTTTATCAGCAAAATGTAAAATACATCAGAAAGGGAGCATTTCACAGGGAGACAATTAAAGATTAGGATTCCTTGATTCCTTAAACTTCAGAGAGTTAAGACACAGAGTGTTGAAACATCATACACCTCATATTATCCATTATGAATGCAGAACAAGTGTTGGTTTTAAATGCTCCAAATCATTAGGATAGAAATTCTTTTAAACTATCAGAAAGCTTGCAACTTTAAACACACTCCTTTCTCTGGAGATTGGAAACCAAAGAAAATTTTACAAAACTTTGATCCTACAAATCACCTTTTTCCAAAATATGATTCCAAAACAGCAAAGCATACAATGACACAGAAAAGAAAATTTACTGTCCCCTTGAATTTCCACCAATAGTTAGCGTCTATAAACTCTGTATAACAAGTAATGTCAATCAACTTGAAAATAGTAAAATGCATCCAAATTTTATTCTCAGATTAATGTAAACTCAGGCATAGTGCAGTAATAAAATATCATCAATTTAAATTGGCAACCTTAAAAGCCATAAAACACCTTATCCATAGTCATCCATGCATTATATTAAATAAGTCAACACCTCAATAACAAATTTCAATTAGTTAATTAAAAAAGAATGTAAAAAAAAAAAAAGGAAAAGAGAACAAAGAAAGCCTGTCTACAAATTATTCTCCACTTTTTAAAATAAGACCAGGCTACATATATTACATTGATTTTTACTGGTTCAAAATTATAGCAATCAATATCAATTCATCATCATTAATGAGGAACCAGGTGACAAAGCCTCCTTGTGAGATAAATATCTCCGACACAGATAAAAGATCATACTAGATACTTGAAAACTATGCATTTCTATAGCTCTACAAGTTCAGGTGCCCTGGATCAAAATTATAGCTTGGCAATTTTAACAATCAATACCGATTCAATATCGTTAATTAAGCCTACTTGTGAGATAAATATCTCCATCACAGATAAAAGGTCATACTAGATACTTTAAAACTATGCACTCATATAGCTCTACAAGTTCAGGTGTCTTGCTAACTTTAACATATCCCAGTGAAAAAACAGTACTCTTAATTTTTCCATCTGTTACCAAAAAACCCTTAAAACACGAGAAATCTTTTTCCTCTGGAAAACTTGAAAGTTTTGACTTTTTGGACTACAAAATTGAAGATAGTAAAATGGCAATGGAATAAAAATCTTGCATAATCTTATTTCATTGACAAGTTCAGTATACCTCTGGTATGCATAAGATTCAAAGAGTGCTGACATTTTGTAGCATGCAAAAAGATGAAATCTTCAGTCTAGAAATGCAACCAACCTAAAATTTAAGACCTGGATAAAACCATTGTCATACTAGAAAAGTAAACAACATTCTGAAACATAAATGGTTAAAACAAAAACCCAAAAAAATGAAATCCTTTATTGATCTTTAATAAATTTGGTAATCAACACCCATCTCATCTCACCTAATCTTCAATATCTACAGCATAAAAACTTAATAAGTTTAAATCTTGCACTGGTTAAAGAACGCATGAATCATTTTTCAATCTTATTTTCTCTGAATGTTCTCACAGGACTAGCAAAATTGGCAAAACCAAAAATTCAAAACACTTTTTTCTTGCAAGGTCAACGTAAAGTAAGGAAAAAAATATTCCACCTCGAACTTAAATTCATCTGAAACGTAAACCCCAACCCACAAAACCCATAAATTTACATGTCAATTCTGATTCCCAAGTGCAACAACAAGAAATCCCACAACTTGAATACAACCGAATTAAACTAACAATGCAAAAAACACAGAACCCACAATTCATTTCAAAAAAAAAAAAAAAAAATCTGATACAAAAGGAGCAAACTTTGCAAAAACCCATGATAGGAAAAGTAAACAAATGAATGAAAAATAAAATTACCAACTAGGATAAGGCGTTTGTCAGGTTTGGAAGCGCACTTCATGCGGCGGAGGAGTTCAGTCATGAGATCCACAGAGGGAACATCCTCCAAATTCGCAGCGGTGGACGCCATTGCTACAGATCTTGCAGTTGGTCTGTCCCCTCCTTTGTGAAGAAGGGAAGTTGTGGGTTTTAGTGAGGGTAAGTTGTAATAGGCAAATGGCACAAGAGGAGAGAACAGAAGGGAAGAAAGAGTAGTTGTGGTATTATTATAATGTTTGTTGAATTGCGGACCTCACAACGCTTCAAGTTTAAGCGGCTGTTTTTGGACTTTTGGTTGTTGGTGGATAGAGCGAGGGGGGAAAGAAAGTAAAACAAAAATAAAATAGGGAGGGACTCTCTCTTCAGATTCCCCACCCAAGGTTTTATCATGTAAAAAGACTCTTATGACCTTCTCCATTTCTTATTTTATTTATATATTTTTCTCTAATTTCTTATTTTATTTATGTTTTTAAAGTCTTGAGATATGTCAAACAATGTATACTAATAATAATATTTACAATAAAAAATGTTGATTAATACTCTCCTCTTAACCAAAAGCCACCGTAATTGATATAACAAACATGAAAAAATAAAATTATTTCTTGTTACTTTATATTTTTAAAAAGTATAATAATTGAATTTTGTCTTTTTATATTTGACATGTAATCTATACAATTTGTTACCTTAAAAAATTACTAAAAATATCATTAATCTTCTCTTAATACTTTTATTATGAGGCTTTAAATTAATGAATATTTAAAATGCCTTGTCTTCCATCAATAACTTAATATGACTTTAGATTAGTGAATATTTAAAGACCTTAAGAAAAAAGTCAGTAAATTTATATTAATAAATATTTTAAATGGCTTTGCCTTCTAATTTTGAAAACAAAAAAAATCAGTTACATGTCAAAATGCCATATTGCGTGTATCATTTACTCAAAATTTAAATTGCCAAAGTGAATTACTACCACCAGCAAATATTGGTAGATGGATGTGTGGAAAAAATTCTTGCATAAATGGGTCTATTTCAGCGAGTTATGGGTAAACATCTTAACTTAAAGTATACATATAACAAGTAACAATCACCATACTATATTTACATTTTGTCCCAAATATCAGTCTGTACCAAATTAATTTTGGAAACGCGCAATAGTTTAATGTGTTGTTTTGAATCTTTTGATAGCTGAGGCCTGAGGGTGGGTGTCTATTTGTTCTGTGTCTCCCCTTTATTTTTCAGTGTTTGCCCTTCTCTATTTACTTCTTTGTTTTCCTTAATGGCTTTCCTCTTCTAAAGTAGTGTAGCGTATGGTGAAGAAACAAGAGTTATTGCAAACCCCTCAACCAAGCAAACCCTTGGTGTTTGCCCCCTCTATTTACTCCTTTGTTTTCCTTACTTTCCTCTTCTTTAGTATTGTTTAGCGACGAAGGACGAGGACTCATGGAGACAATGGCTTCACCGATCAATCCCTAAAGGCTAAAGTGAGGCTAAAGCGTACCATTTTGTTTGTATTTAGAAATAGGCATTCTATGCTGTTGAAGGGCCCCCCGGAATACTGTCATGTTCACTTTCATGCAGCCTAGTGCATTATGCTGGCAAATACAACCTGTGCTGGCAGTACCGAGATGAAAGTCTCAGATGATTCAAATTTCCCAGCCTAAATTGCATCACACAAGGCCAACATCCCCAATATGAAAAATCCTATGTTCTGCGAACAAAGAATTCAGAAGCACGACCACATGAGAACCAAATGTTCTTCATTAGTATCAAAAAACGCTGGATCATAGAGGTCATAAGGCAAAATGAGACATAAACCTAGTAATGCTTGCTTGCAACTTGGAAAATATAGGCATCAATCTTCTAATAATAAATACAGCATCAAAAGGATCATAGCAGGCTCGACAGTTACACATCACAAAAGTTATTCATCATCTTCACTCCTTGATTTCTTCTTCTTTTTCTTTTTACCTTCACTAGCAGTAGCAACAGCCTCTCCGTCTTCATCCCTGCTCTTCTTCTTTTTCTTCTTTTTGGCTGTTCCATCCTCTTTGGTGTCACCATTTACATTTTCTTCAGCCTGATCCTCCTCATGAGTCTCTTCTGACTTCCTCTTGTCCTTTTTCTTCTTCTTCTTCTCTGTTTTAGGTTCATCAGAAGCATCACCATTTGAAACAGCTGCAGGTTTATCCTCATCCATGGCTTCAACATCTTCTGTTGCTTTAGCTTTGGATTTCTTTTTCTTGCTTTTCTTTGTTGAAGGCTCATCGGATACTTTATCCACATTCATTCCCAAGTCTGCAGATGGGATCAGACAAATATCAGGAAGGAAAACCCACTATTATATTAGTGAAAAAGCTTGTTTCAATCATCAAACGAAAAACTTCATACTGTTTTGAAACTAAAGACACAGTTGAATCCAAATTCACTGTTTGAACAATCCAAAAGAGCAAAAAGAGCGCACGCCATAACAATATTTTCCAACATATACCATGACCAACCAAATGGTAGCACAGACTCACCATTTTTCAGAGAATTTTCAAGAGCAGACTTCATCACATCAATGTTTTTACGAGGTGCAACCCCCTTGTCATAGAAGTCAAGTCGTTCTTCAACTTGTTCACGAAGTTTCTCCCCAAAAGCATTGGTGTTCTTCTCTGCAAACAAAAGAAAAACCAATAGATGAATCAGTGGATCTCATAAACCAAGATGGCTAAGAGTGACATATGCTTTCTTTACTCACCCAGAAAACAATCAATGCGAGAAGCAATTGAGCATTTGTTTGCAAGATAACGAGCCATTCGACCTTTATTCTTTGCAGATGCTCGACCAATGAAAGATGAGTGAAATATAAGGCCATACTTAGGAGTGTTTCCTCGGGTTTTCAAAGCCCTGAAACCAGAAGCTAAACTTAATCATTTTTGGCAGAAAGCTCTACAAACCACTAATATGCATATTTTTGCAATAAGAAAGGGGTTACTATGTGGCAATATATCATCCATTATGAGTAGAATTTTAAAAACTTAAAAAAGTGGAACTCTCAATTTCTACTATTTTTTCACCCAAAGCAAATTTGGAACAGTATTGAATACCTGAACAGTGCCTTCTCAGCCCCAAGGATCTGAAGTGTAGAAGAAGGACATTTTGCGAGGTTTGTAAGACTACCAGCATGAGAAATCAGGCGAGCTCCTACAACTTCACCAATAAGTGCAGCCAAGTTTGGTGCTATGTCATTCATTTTAGCAACTAGATAGTCATAGAGTGTCCTCCTGTACTCAGCAAGGTCAATCACCCTTTGTGCAAACTGCTTGACATTAATCAAGTCAATGGGGGACAAGTCCTGTCCTGATATTATTAAAACAAAGCAGGTCAATGGAACATTAACACTGTTTAGGTGACTACATAATTAGCATTTAAGCCCCAAAGAAAAAGCTAATTTGGAGATATACCCATAGATGCTTTAGCAGCTTCTACAATTTCTTTTGCTTTGTCTTCATCTCCAACAATATCAGTTAGGCCTGGTATGTGGTCTTCAACCAAGTGCGATTTGTCATCCACAAACTTTGCAACTTTAGCATAGAGATAATTGTCATTGATAACCTTTACCAATTCAGGAAAATGCCAAGAGTACCATTCCCTGCATTTAAGAATAATAACAAAGGAATATTTGTGAAACCTAAAGTCAAGCATTTAGGAATTTGTTTATCAAAGAGAAGATGGTCAGTGCTTTATATGGACAACATACATGAACTTAAAAACATAATATAAAGTGTTCAAGAGGCATAGCATGCTTAACAGTAAACAGACTGAAGCCTGAAGATTATATATTTAGTTTGACAATGCGGAAATTAAGTACAATGCAATACAGTTCATAAAGTGGATTAAGAGGCAGTGCATCACATACAAACCTGACTCTCATGGAAAAGGAATTAATATCCTTATCAAGTGTATCAAGAAGGAAGATTGCCTGAATAACCATATTGTCAACGCGGTTAACATTGAACTTGACCTTCGCTCTGCTGTAACTGTGTCCCAAACCAAGTTGAGCTTTCTCCAAATCACCAGACTTATATGAACAAAATGATATAATGGAATCCAATCAGGGGTACATTTAAAATGCTCAATACCAGCAAAAGGCAGAAAGTCATCGAGGGCAGACCTTAAGATTCTCAATAAATTTATCAAAATGCAAACGAACACCACGAAGAAGCTCAAGAACAAATTCATTGCTTTGGCAGGGGATCTTAGTCTCTTCATGAATATGTGACCCAAGCTTGGGCTCTGACACACCTAAGCTGAATTTATGCTTCTTTCCTTCCTTGACTGTTGGAAGAGAAAGCTCCAGGAAGTTCCTCAGCTCATCAGTCATTTGCCCTAAAACAAAAAATAAATAAATAAAATAAAAGAAAGGCATGAAACAACCTATTTGCATTAGGCATGTAACAATTAAATGTGTCATGAAAAAATCCATAGCACTAAAGAACAAAAAGGCGAATAAGTTGACAAAATTACAAATTGAAATTGTAATCCCACATGATTCAGCTATTTTAGTCCATATTCTAAGTGAAAGATTCCAAAAGAAATCATAAGATTCCAATTCATGTATTTCTTTCTGCAACAAACAAAAGCAACCCTTATTGACTTCCAATCATGAAACCCGAAAATTTAACCCCAAAATAACTATTTTTTACCCCCAAAACAACTACTCACAAGTCAATTACTTAACCTTCATTAACAAGCATGAAAGAACTTTCACAAGAACCACTAACATATCAAAATCAAACTCAAGCCATTTTGCACACCTTAACAGACTTCTTCCAGGGACAGAGAAATTCATTCCGAGTTTGAAAGTATTTTAGTTGTGGACAAGGCACTGTACAGTCAATTGATCGGTATCTCAAAGATCTTACAAATTAGACAAGCTTTGGGTGCTTCCCATGGTTTTGATGCTGCTAAAACATTTGACATACAAGATCAAACTATTTAATAAATTCTTCAGTCAATTCTTCCATTCTCTGTTGCAAATGTACTAAACCATACCAACTTCCTAATTACCATTTCCACATAAACCTATGCAATTCTCATACTTAAAAAGGCATTCCTTTTTACCTCAAAATCTTATAGTCAGTTCCTCGACCACACCTTTTTAGCCCCTTTGCTAGGAGAAAACATACACAACTCTAGATTACTCTTAAGTTCTCTCCATCGGAAAATGTATATGAGAGAATTTTATATATGTATATATATATCACTTTGGTACCTTGTTTCTTCGCCATACACATAACCACGAAAACTGTTCTCATTTTTTAATATCCATGTTTAAATAGCATCTTCAACAAAATCCGTAACTTGAATTCCAATCTTTAACAAGATTCCCATGAATTCCCCAAGTTCTTTTCCCAACTTCTCGCCTCCCATCCCACTTCTCCAATCATCCCTAGTCTATCAATTACCCAAATTTTACATATAAAAGCACATAATACAAAATGCCACGACAACGCAAAAATACGTGTAACACGTATGAGTACACTTGTTTTCATATTTCCAAACGCGCACAAATGAAGAACAAAAGCATAATATCCTCGAAAATACAAGAAACAGGCAGCCAAAAACACCCCTTAAATACATATAAAACGCAAGCGTGTAGAACTAAGCTATGAGAGCAGAGAAAACCTTCAGAAACGGAATTGCATTGGTTAAGGGCATCGAGGGCGGACTCAAAAGGGCTAAAAGCTTGGAGTTTTACAACCTTGCCGAACCGATTGAGATCAGTGACAGAGTTCCGAACAACCTCGGTGTTCTGTCCGATTTCATCCAAACCGTGAGCCAAAAACAGCGAGTATCCAGACGCCGACTCATAGAGCAAGTACAGCGCCATTGATAAGTTCAGAGCTTGTCAAGCCCGAACGGGTCAATCTTACTCTGTGTGTGTGTGTGTGTGTGTGCGTGTTTTCTTTGCTGAGGGAAGCCAAGGAAGGGGACGATAAAAAGGGGCGGAGGCTGAAGTAGGGTTTTAGCCTTTAGGGTTTTGAACATCGGTGGCACTGTTCCCAGTCCACTTAACTTTCAAAGATTAAAAAAAAATGTATATATATTTCAAATTTAAAAAAAAAAAAATTAGAACAAGGGAAATATTGAAGTAATTTTTGCTTCTAGTTCTGTAATAGAACAAGGAAAATATTTTGATTATTTGCAGAGGCTATTTGAAAAAAAAAAAAAGCATAGACAATTTTACTAATGAATCTTATGAAAATTAATAGAAACTATATTTCATAGTATTTTGTTAAAATTAAAATTTTTGTATTTTATTTTCTTCTATTTTCTCTTTCTCTTTATCACCTCTCTTTCCTCCTCCTATCAATCATTGTTTGTAACATTTTTCCCTATAAGATTTTTCTTTTTCCTTGGAAATTTTCTTTTGATTTCATCTTCTCCATATATGTGAAGTTTTCATTCTCATGAAGAAGTTAAGAGCTTTCCTTCTTTTTTAATCATTTGTGGAAGAAGGAAGATCCAATCACACTAAATGTGACAAAATGTGTCTTTTTTGTGCTTTCAACAATGAATAGTAACTAATTTTGTTTCTCCTTGCTAAAATTGCATGAAAGATTCATGCGCAATCAAAAATTTTCTTTATTAAGTTCTTCAGCGCCAAATATTGTAACAAAAAAAGTTTTCTCCAAACTCAACCCAAACCTGGTGTTTCAATGGGGATGGCAAGTAAAGTCAATCTTACTTGCATCAATTCTCTTTTTAGAGACCATCTCAATCTCAAAGTAACATATCTAATTGATCAAAATAGGAATTGACTACTTCCCCTTCTTACAGTCCTATTCTCCCCATAGGTGGTACAAATTGTTTCATCCATACATCTTTCCAAATCTCAAACAAACGTCAAGATTTTCAGTATCGATCTATGAATAGGAGAGGCACCTATAGGGTAAAATTGGGATATCATTTAGCCCATTCCATTACAGAAGAAGGTTTCCCATCAACCTCTGCATCCTCATTCTTCCATCCAAATGACCTCATTCCTTGGAAAAAAACTATGGAATCTCAAAATTCCCATAAAAATTATCATTTTTCTTTGGAGAGCCTATAATGAAATTTGTTCCACAGCTGATCAACTAGCAAGAAGATCGATTATCACTCCACACATGTGCCCAAAATGTGATACGGAATTAGAAACCATATTTCACATTCTTATGGATTGTATCCAAGCTAAGAAAACATGGAGGCTCTCCAATCTTGGTTTCAATTTTGATATAAGCCAACGCACTAATTTCAAAACATGGTTTGCTCAATGGATATAACGACACCCATTAGAGGAAGACATTCAATTCTCTTGTTGGAGACTATGGTATATTCGGCTTGCCAAATGTGACGCTACCTTTTCAAGGACTAATCTTGGCCCAAATCAAGTACTCCACTCGGCCTTACATATGTTCCATGCATTTAAGCAAACTGTTCAAAATGCCTATCATTAGGAGTGCAACAAGTTCCAAAATTGTAATAAGAAAACTATTGATGCTGCTGAATCTAGACTGCAGTCAATGGATGTGGAGGAGTTACCCAAATGAGAATGGAAAAAATCATTACATTCCATAATCCACTCATCAGTCATCAACATTATTACAGATGGAGTTTTTACTAATAAAAAAGCTTCATTTGCCTAGGTAGTTGAACAAAGAGATGGCCAATTTCTATCCTCCAATGCCAAATGCATGTTTTCACTTGATCCACAACAATCACAGGCAAAAGTTGTCCTTGTTGCACTTGCTAAGGCGCATAATAAAGGATGGTGCAATGTGTGCATTCACACGGATTCCTTCCTATTCCTCCAATATTTTAGAGAATATGAAGTATCTCCAATTATATTCAGAGATTTAATTCTAGATATTTTGAACTATACTCACTCACTATGTTATTGTAAAATAACTAAAGTAAATAGGAACCATGTATCTAAGGCGCATAAATTGGTGCATGATGTACTGCGACTTTGACTTCATTCTAATGCATTTATATTCTACCCAAAAAAATGAATAGTAAATTTGGTACATGACATGTCTAATTAACTCTTTTCACCTTATCAAATCTATAACAATTTTCGTATGTTTACATTTAATTAGATTTTGCATTTTATTTATATGTATTTGTAACTTGTCAATATAAGGCTAAGAGTTTGTTTGGTAATAGAAATTATCACGTACATTAATAAATTAAGAGGTTTCAGTTTTTGAATAAATTAATAACAAAATTTTAGTTCACTTAATTGATTAACCACTATTTAAATCATGGAGAAAGATTTAAATATAAAAGTAAGTTTAATACTTGTTATTAAATGCACTAGCATAGATTTTTTAACTATTTATACTCAATATCTAAAATTACTCCTTTTTGTCACCTACACAGCATATTGGTTCATCTTTCCTTTAATGATTAATAACCATACTTTTACACTTCTTTCTCTAATTTTCTTATTTTTGTCATTGTGCATCTCTTCAAAAGTAGTTTTTTCATTTCTTTTTAAGAATGTTCAACAGTTTTTAAATAATTTATTTTGATATTTTCTTTTTTATTAAATATTAATTTTCATGGGTTATGTCTTTTATACATTGGCACGAACGATATTTGTTGTTTAATTACAAAAATTAATATTTACACATATAATTTTTTTAAAAAATTAATGGAAGGGGAAATAGTACAATTTGACTATTCAATATTTTAATCAATATATTTATCAAATAATAATAATTGGTTCAACATTCAAATTCGGACATTGAAAATTAAATTTTAAATATTTCAACTTCACTAATATAATTGTTTCAACATTTAAAAGTTAAAATTCAACATTTTGTTTTACCAAATAGACCCTAAGAAATTTATTTACTAATTGAAAATTTTTTAGCCTTAAAATTTTAGTCCATGATGTTGACAAATTTGAATGGTTACATTTTCACAAAGTGAGCTTGGGTCAAATTAGCCGAGTGAGCTTACACTTAGTACCATATTTGATCACCATCTCTTGAACTTTATTGGGCCAAATTATGCCCCCATAATAATGGGTTTATATGAATTGAGTGAATTAATAAAAATTAAAAAAACAAAACAAAGCAAGTGGATTTAAACTCTATGATCATTTAGTGATGCTGGGTTCTAATATGGGCTTGAACAATCTATGATACCAATTAAACTTTACAAATTGTTTTATAATTCTTATTTTACTCTATTTCAACTATGCTTTCCGTTCCATAAAATTGTCATGTTTTTATTTTCCCTTTTTCTAAGATGTTTCATATCCATTTTTACTAAATGGATACAAGTTTGGTAGAGTTGTTCAATATCATGGTTTCACATAGGGTGAACGTGTATGTGCTTATCTTTTTCTAATGTGCATGGAGGCTTTATGTTATTTATTTCAATAGGTTTAGAATTGTGGTGGATTGAAAGGTGTGAGCATTGCTTAAAATGTTTTGGTTATTTCCCATTTGCTTTTTGTAGATGATATATTTATATATGATTGGACAACTATGAAGAAAGCTGGGGCTATCTTGATTATTTGGAAACTTTATGAAGCTGCTTTGGATTAGTGTATACATTTAGATAAATTCGTTGTGGTGTTCAATGGTAATACGGATCTTCTATTGAGAGAGATGGTAGCTTTCACATTTGGAGTTAAAATAGTGCATAGTGATAATATATACTTGGGGTTAATTGCCTACTTGGTAAAATCAAGGAAGAAGCCTAGTACAGTTTACATCTCTTGTGTGGTTTTCCCTTGTTAACACCTTGTTGGTTAAGCCCGTCGTACAGGGCTTGCCTAGTGCAGTTTACATCTCCTGTGTAATTTGTGGGGTATTACACGGGAGTGAGTTTATCCAATACGCACCCTGGTAGCGGCTGCAAGTCCTTAGTCAAGCAAAGAAAATCAAGGAAGAAGCTGCGTGGGTATCTTCATGACCAAGAACTGGCTAGATAGAGTACCTAGCTGGAAGGAGAAATTTTTGTCCAAAGCTGCATGGAAGTTTTGATTAAGGCAATAGATTAAGCTACCCTCACTTAAGCGATGTCATGTTTCCTTTTCTCGATTGGAGTGTTGAAGGCCATTTAGTCTTGGATCTCTCACTTTGGTGGTGTTCCAAGGATACTAATAGAGGAATTATTGGAATTGAAATATTTTTACAGAAATTTTTATTTATTAATTTTTTTTAATTATGGAAGAATAAGTCAAAGTGATTGTATTGACAATTAAATTTAAAATTTTGTTTGACTAGTATGTTAGTTACTTATTTGTTAGGATTAGATTCTTGATTATAATAGTTTGTTTAGTTGAGATATTCAAGCAAATAAATATGTAAGTTTTGTTACAAATCACTCTATAAATAGAGTGTTGATTATGCTATAAGTTTGCCACACAAAAACTAATAAATTGGTATCAAAGTTCTCTTGATCTTAAAGGCTTGTGTTACACAAGAAAGGAGCAAAGTGAGATACTTTTCTTCTACATTTAAAAACTAAATAATAATTTTCTTTCTAGTCCTCTAGCTTTTAGTAGTCAAAACTATCAAATATGGGTTGTCAAAATGAAATTTTATTTGGAAACTAATGATCTTTGGGAAATGGTGTTGAATGAACAATAGTTATTGCCCAAAGATCCAACTATAAATTAAATGAGGGTTGAGAGAGCATAGAGATATGAGAAAGAAAATATGTAAAACATTGACTTGTGTTCACATAGTAATTCAGATGAAATATTCATAAGAATTATGACTTGTGATACTATAATAAGAGGTTTAGGATGTTTTGAGATAAATATAAGTTTTGAATTTTAGAAGGGAGTTTGTTCTTTTGAAGATGAACGACATTGAAAACATTATTACTAGAATAGACTCTTGAATATTGTTAACAAAATTCAACTAAGTGGTGAACAACTACCAAATCCAATGATGGTACAAAAGGTTCTAGTTGACTTACTTGAAAGATTTGAAACAAAAAATTTTTTTTTTAATATTCAAGAGACCTTTCTCAAATCACCTTTCAGTTGTTGATGAATGCATCGTGAGTACAAGAACAAAAAAGAGTTATCCATTAAGAGGAGGTCGTTGAAGGTGCTTTCTAAACAAAAGAGGATGACAAAATTCAAAAGGCTAACAAATCCAAAAAACAACAGAAGAACAAAAAGGACAAGAAGGAAGATGAATTAAAGTAATAAAGATGAAGAGAGGAAAGGAAGATGTCTTACACGCCAATATTGTAAGAAAACTAACCAATCATAATAGTATTGTTGGTTTAGGCTAAACATTCAATGTAGATATTGTAATTAGAAGGGACCCATGAAAAGAGTGTGACAAAATAAAGAACAAATACAGTTAAAGTGCTTGATCAACAAGAAGATGAGCAATTATTTGTAATATCTTATTTTTTTAAGTAATACCACTAGTAAAGCTTGGTTGATTGATAGTGGTTGTACATATCATATAACCAATAATGAGTCAATTTTCAAGGTGTTTGATAAAATATAGAAGTCTAGAGTTAGAATTGGAAATATAGATTGTATTGAAATATAAAGTAAAGGTAATGTGACTATTGATACTGATTCAGGGGTCAAAATTATCCCCGATTTATTTTTATACAAAAAATTCATCAAAATCTTGAGTATTTAACAATTGCTTGAGAAGAAGAATTCTACTCTTTTCAAAGACAAGACTTGTTTAGTATCTTATCCAAATATGGAAAAAATATTTATTTTGAAAATAAATGGAAAAAGGTTTTGTCTTAAATTTCTACAAACTAGTGGAAAAACTTTCTCAATATTAATGGAATAAACAAATGATAGGAAACTGGATTCATGTCATATAGTTGAAGTAAAAAGTGCTGAATTCAATGGTGTGAGTCATAAACAAATTGAGGAGAAATATGATGATAAGTCCACTAATGATTTTCCAATTGGAGGTAGTACATATTTTTTTTGACAATTATGAAAATTGTAATGTTGTTGTGAAGAACCTACTGATTATGAAAATGTTACAAGAGCCCTAAAATGGATCACTACAATAAAGGAGGAGTTAATGAAGATTTAAAAAGAAATGAATTTGGTACTAAAAAATGAACAATGACATGACTATTTTATCCTTCCTAAAAGTAGAGCTATTTTTGACGATAAAAAAGGCAATGATATGCAGTTGAAATCAAGAAAAAAAAAATCAATGAGAATGATAGTTTTCATAAAAGGAAAATTGAAGATAATATTTGAATGCATTGAGCATAAAAGAGCAATATGCATTTCACAAATCTGTTGGCAAAAATCAAGATTTGAAAATTGCAAAAATATTAGCTTCACAGGGTTGGTTTAACTGGCTTTTCTGAGGAGATTAAATTCTGAGATACAGAGAGGTTCAGGGATTGATTCCCACGACTACCTAGTTGGGTAGGTTTAAGGGCGAAGTCTGCTTGGCTTGGGAGATTAGTCCCACTGTTTGAGTGTTTAGTGCAAACCCATAGTGGGTTGAGTGAGGATACCTCCAGACGCAAAAAAAATAAAAAAAAATTGAAATCTGCAGCAAAAAAGTTTCAAAGAAAAGTGTTGGCGTTGAAACATTTTTATTGCATTTTTTACTTGTTAACTAGTTATATATATATATATATATATAATCATGGAAGAATAAGTCAAATGGTCTTATTGACCACTAGATTTAAGATTTTATATGACTAGTATGTTGGTTGTTCATTTGTTAGGATTAGATTTTTTATTATAGTAGCTTGTTTAGTTGAGATATTCAAGCATATAAATATGTAAGTTTTATTATAAATCACTTTATAATAGAACGTTGATTAATTAAAGTTATACTATTCTTATCCAACATAATCTTTTATTATTTTATTCCATAAGTTTCCAGCAGGAATTAATTGGTTATTCTTGAACAAGATGCTTGATCACCAAAAGCTTGGTGGTTTGGGTTCTAGGGAGTTTTGGGCTTTCAATCTTTCAATGTTTACTAAGCCATCTTTGAACACTTTTTCTTGTCCACAATATTTAAGGACTTGGCTTCTTACAATGAAAGATTTGGAGATGCAAGATTAGGATATAGGCCTTTGATGACATAGAGAGAAAATTGGCAGTCAAAAGATGTCATTCAATTAGGGTGTTGTTAGTGAGTGGGTAATGAAAAGAAGATTAGAATTTGAGATAGTCCTCCGTTGCTACGGCCTTTAAATTTTTGGGTTTATTCTCCTAATTTAGGTTAGTTATAGGTGGATACAGTTGTTTGTTTTTTTAATAAGGTTTCTAAATGTTGGAATTTTTCTCTTGTAGAATAGCTATTTGTTGAGGTTCACAGATAGATACACCCGTCCCACTTCGATTTCAGAGAGTAAAATAAAGCATTTAATAAGTACGTTGCGCTCACAACTTACTAGATTAAGTTTTTGGGTCCAAGTTGAATTTCAACTTACTATTAAAGATTGTTGTAGTTCTGTGTGTGTTTTCTCCTGCACAAATTCCTAACACTATGTTATGAGGAGAAAGCTAAGCTTATTAAAAGTATTTTTCTCACGCAATATCTATCAAAGAATAAATTCAATATCTATCAAAGAATAAATTGATTTAGCAGTTTTCAAAAAAATGGGGTCTTTATTGTTAGAAGCACTTATCATTTGATTAAGAAGTCTCGCTCTACCTCTCCAAAGATGCATGGTTCTTCTAGTTGTAATTCTTATTTGAGCCCTCAATAGTTCCACATTTGGAAGCTAAAAGTAACACATGAAATTCGTGCTTCCATGTGGGTCTAGTGTACAACTTTCTTCCCTCTTGGCTAAATTTAGCTAGGAAAGGCATTCCTATTGATAAGTCAATTTATGTACTCTACCAACAGCGTAAGAAATATTTATTCCCTATGTTTTTCTACTGCCCTAGTGCTTGCCAAGTTTGGGCACTCAGTTTTTTCACTTCAAGATTAAGGCCTTACTTGTAGTAGAATTTTACTGACTGGTTATGTTATGTTTTAAATGATTTTAATGAGGATGTTTGAGCTTACTTTTCTATACTTTTATGGAATATATGGAATACCAAAAATAATCTATGTTTTAGACACACTAGTACAAAACCGATGGAGCTCGTTTAGAAATCTCTATTCTAGTTTGAGGGTTTTCATGTTGTGTTGAAGATGAGATGCTCACCCAAGCCTATAGATCCCATAATATCTTGAAAGCCGCCTAATAATCATGTTATTATGTTAAATATTTTGATGCTGCCATATTTTTGAATATGAAATCATGCAACATTGGGGTAACTGTGTTTGGTAGCTCTCTCGAAGTAGGTTAATAAAAATTGTCTAAGTTGGTTTGGGTGATGAAACTTTGATTTTGATGGGGTAGCAGTTTTAGCTGTTTAATCGAATGGTTTTTTTATAATAATATTTTAAGTGAATGCCTTATTATCAATCAAACTCATGTAAGATGGTTTGAACATTCAATGTGAAATAAGTGCGTTATGAGTATTACTAATTTTCAATCAATATAATATGTATACATTAATAACTGAACTAAGTAAAACGCTATCCTTTTAACTAAATACATAAATTATATTGTCAAGAAATTTGTAATCCTATTCGATTATCCATTGTAATTGTGCAGATTGCTAAGTTGCACCATATCAAAAAATTTCTATTTCTTGGCCAACATTAAAAATGGTATTCCACAATGGCTGGATTGACACATTCGTTTATTTTGAAGGGCCTAATTTCAATAAACCAGAACAACATGCACCACAGCCTGTGAAGGCCGCCTTTTGTCCAACGAAATTGGAATCCATTCGTGGCGTAATCCCATTGGCAGACATGCGGCCCAACCCGAAATCTTGGAATAATTTCCCGTTTTGTTTTAATCTCACGCTGGCGCACAGATACTCAAACCAACAAAAAAAGGAAAAAAAAAGAAAAGAAAAAACATTTAAACAAAGGAGAAAATCATTTCATCAACGCATTCCTTTTCCTTCAATACCCCTTCCCTCTCTTTGCCTCTTCCCTTCATCCATCGGTGCATTTTCCCTGGAAATTTCTTTTTGAATTCCGGCAACGAAAATTAAATTTCCCTGGAAAATCCACCGTTCTCCCTCCTCTGGTAATCAAATTATCATGTTAAATTATGCATTGTTTTTTTTTTTAACAAAAATATATATATATATCCGTTTGTCGTTGGAAATGTAATTTTTCCCCCTTTTTGGGGTTTGATTGAAAGTTTTGTTAATCTTGGTGTTGTGGATTGAATTTTGATGATTAGGGTTAGCAAAGAATCGAAAGAAATGACGACGAGTCATGGAGGGGGGTCATCATCGAGGAGAAGTTTTTCTTTGTCCAGCTCAATGTCGCAGCATGCTAAGAAGAAAGGCGGAGCGGGTTTGGATACTGGAGGCTCCGAATCCTCTTATCGGAAATCCCTTTCATCTTCTCGTTCCGTGTTTGTACTTTCCCTTTTTGTATTAATTTATAATTTAATTTTCATTTGCGTGGAGTAGTAATGGAAATATATCTACAAAGAAATGTTTTATTCTAATACATGAATTAGTTGAGCGTTAGGAACATGATTGTTTTTGAATTAACGAATGTTTAAGCTTGAGAGTTTGTAGACATATATAACTGTGCGATGAGAATAATTGTAATAGTTTCTGCGGCTGAGTTCCTTTTGCTTTCTTTCCTTGTTTTCTGTTTCTTGGTATTGGAGTCGGGGATGAGGGTCAATTGTGAGGTGCGCCATTTTGAAAAGTATGAAAACAAAATACTTGAAATTGGATTTTTGTTTTTGTGTTTTCGCGTTTTTTCTTCTTTTTCTTTTTCATGGCTTGCATTATTTAAACGCATGTTTGAACATGATGCTAGAATTAGTTTGAATTCATGGGGATTCTTAATACCCTGATTGCCAACACGCTAGGAATGTAAGACGGTAGCTAATATGAATTCTAGGTAAATTTCATTAACTTTAATTTATGCCAAGTCATGTTTGGCGGTCTGCAACACAAAGTACATCAGGTTTTAATGCCTGACCCTTTTTCAAACCCCGCACCTGCAGGAGCATCTATGCACCAGGCTTTCTTACTTCTTTTTTTTTTTTTTCTTTTTAAATGTTGGCAAATTAGCTGCATGCGGCTGTATTCTGTTTTTCAGTCCTTCAAAAAGAATCACTCCATAAAAAGGAAAGACCAATACTTGATGGTCCATTCTCTGGGATATCATTTCTGCTTGTCTTCTCTCTGTCTGCACTCCAACTTAATTAGGGGTGGAGGACTCTTTACTGTCCTTGGCACAGTTCAGGTGATAGCTTTCATGATTCTTCACTATTCTGCCATGCAAGGGAAAGTAGTTTGTGGTTCTTCTTCCTCCATTCAATGAAACAAGTAAAATGCACCTTCATCAAGTTGTTTCCTTGATTCTTTCATAGATGTTCCCCCTCAAAACAAAATTTGATGTCTTCTCCGGAGATGTATCTTCCTGTTTCTGTCATATAAAAATCATTACTTTTCTTCCAGCTAGTGGAAGGGAATCTTGAAAGGAGTTTTCCTCATGTATTTTCGTTTCCAATGATGCTTTCCTGATTGTCCTTTCCTATTTCAGACCCTGTACAGAATGTGGAGCAATATCTCCATGATCAGTTATTGCAGAGAGCTGAATGTTATACTATTCATTTGATAACTTAGTTTTTTGGAGCTCAAGCTTTGCTTAAAACATCTGTTAATTTTTCCTTGATCATGGTAATTTCACAGGCTAGAAATTATGTGACATGTTAAATGTATTGAATCACTAATGTGTTGGTCAAACTTGTGTAATTACTCTAGAAAGCTATATGTATAGGCAGACATTCATGGGAAAATACCCTGTAATCAATGTTAAATGTAGCATATTTTGCTTTAGAAAATGGTTTTAACTTATAAATGGACCAGGGTGCTGACTGGTGAGCGGACAGTAAAGAGATTGAGGCTGTCAAAAGCTCTAACAGTACCTGAAACTACAAATATTCATGATGCTTGCCGCGAATGGCTGCTCGTAGAGTTGATGCTTTACTACTCACTGACTCAAATGCGTTATTGTGTGGAATCTTGACAGATAAGGTTTGTATTTAGTTGCAGAAGCCCAAGTAGATCTATTTCTTTATAGGAAAACTTATATCCTCTTGCCTATATTACTCTTTGCATTTGGTTTGACATCTGTCATGAAATTTCTCATGGTTGATTGTAGGATATAGCAACAAGAGTAATTGCTCGTGAGGTTAATCTTGAGGAGACACCAGTTTCAAGAGTTATGACAAGGAACCCAGTATTTGTGCTTTCAGACACACTTGCTGTGGAAGCTTTGCAAAAGATGGTGCAAGGTCATTGAAATTCCAGATTTTAATGGCTTTCTGTTTAGGACTTCTGTATATTAATGCTTTCTATCTTCTTGTTTTTTTTATAACAGGAAAATTTAGACATTTGCCTGTTGTGGACAATGGAGAGGTTATTGCTTTACTTGATATAGCAAAATGTTTATATGATGCTATTGCTCGGATGGAAAGGGCAGCTGAGAAGGGAAAGGCCATTGCAGCTGCTGTTGAAGGTGTTGAAAAGCACTGGGGGACATCTGTTTCTGGTTAGTAGAGGATTCTAATTAATGCTGTTCTACCAAATGTGATTCTTATGCCTTTGATGCCTTCGATGCCTGTCCTTCCCCTTGCTTCTGTCGTCTATTGTGTTTTGATGAACCATCTCCTTACTCTTCGGGTCAAATTTTTGGAGTACATACTTTCTTGTTATTGCAAGTGTCTCATAATGCATTAATATATTAACAGTTCTGCAAATTATTTTGTTGATGTACAGGTCCTAATACATTTATTGAAACACTTCGGGAGCGGATTTTTAAACCTTCCTTGTCTACGATCATTTCTGAGAATTCAAAGTAGGTAATACTTTTACTTTTATATTATTGTCTCTATGTTCTTGTTTTTTGTTGTAAATAATTGTCTCTTAACAGGAGTCACTCAGCCTGTTACATTATGACATTTATTGTGCCTTTTCCAGGGTTGTTACAGTTGAACCGCATGATACTGTCCTGGAGGCAACAAAGAAGATGCTTGAATCCCGAGCTAGCTGTGTAATTGTAACAGTTGAAAATAAACCAAGGGGAATTCTTACGTGAGTTTCTTTTCCTCTTTTGTTATAAATATATTTTCTTGGTATTTTCACACTCATCAGGAAGATTACAAATTCAGTCATTGATTTTCTGGTTTGAGGTATACTTACTAGTTCCTAAAATAATTTGTTCCTTCAAAATTTGTAGTTCTAAGGACATCTTGATGCGAGTCATAGCTCAAGATCTTCCTGCTGATTCTACTCTGGTGGAAAAGGTATCTATGTGTGTGTCTGCCTAAAATTATATTTTGTCCTTTTTAAGGAAAATTCCTTGTGTGTAATCAATGCTTTTTCTTTTATTTTTTGGTATTACACCTTAATGTTAAGATTTACCTGTGATTGCTTTTTGTGTGTTAGATTTATTTTCACTTGTAATAATATTGTGTTGGAAATACTATGAAATTTATGATCTAGGTTATGACTCCAAATCCAGAATGTGCTACAGTGGATACACCTATTGTTGATGCTTTGCACACAATGCACGATGGGAAATTTCTACACCTTCCTGTTGTTGATAGAGGTAAATATATTTTCATAAGAGGACTGAAAATGATCAATGACTTGTAACTATAATTATGTACTAGTATTGTATATAAACAGTAGAAATAAATTTTTTCATATGTCATTTAAAAAACATTTATGTTATTGATGCAGATGGTATTGTGGTATCTGTTGTAGACGTGCTTCATATTACTCATGCTGCCGTAGCCACAGTAAGTCTCTTTTTAATCTAAAAAGATGCTTGATACTATTATATGGGGTTTTGTGGCATGAAAATTGTGTCCTGATGCTATTGGTGGTTTGTGACTAAGACCATTGATGACTTTCTAGTTAACTCTTGTTTCCTGTTTTTAATATTCTCTGTAATCGTGGCACCTCAGTTTTAGGACCATAATCAAAATTTATTCAGTGCTATCTGTCTTATGCTTCATTTGATAATTTTATGTGATTTTGTATAGGTGGTTTGTTTTAACTTCTTATTTGACAATTTTTTAAGCATCTTTTGTTCCAATATCATCTTTTTTCTGATAACCAAAATGATTAGGTTCTACATCAGCTTATTTTTAAATGTTTTCTGAAGTCCTCTTTTAAATACTCATATACTCTTAACTTCTAGAATATGTCGTTTAACAACCAAAACCTTGTTTTGGTTGGGTATTTAGCTATTTATAGTGGAGAAAAACAAAATATTGAAGTTTGTCTTCTGAACCTTCTCCTACATCTTTACCTCAATTGGAGTCTCATAGCTTGTTGCAGTTTATAAATTTTAACCCTTTGCATCTTAACTAGGTGGGAAGTACTGCTGGAGTTAGCACTGAGGCTGCAAACACTATGATGCAAAAGTTTTGGGATTCGGCTATGGCACTTACTCCTGATGATGAAGAAGAAACACGAAGGTTGTGGGTTTCTTCAAATATAGATCATTTTCTTAACGGTTTACTCTGATATTTGTTTTTCAAATTTCAGTGAGGGTTCCTTGAAGAATCCTTCTGAAGGGGCAGACACAGGAAGATCTCTTCCCTATCCTTCATCAAGCATGCCCAACACTTTCGCTTTCAAAATTCAGGACAGAAAGGGAAGAATGCATCGATTCACCTGTGGTATGTGTCTGCCAGTTTTTCCTAGCAAATAGATGCAAATTAATGCTACATTAACTTTGAAGGTCATGTATCATCTTAGTTGCATCAAACTTACTGCCAACTAGCTAGTCCTTGATGCCATGCTGAGGATATATACTACTTTACAATATTTCATATGAATAATATACTCATCCTCATTTATTTATTTGGTAGATATTTATACAATATAGCACTAAACTTCAGTGTTATTATTTGGTGGTTGGGTACTACAGATGATGTTGAGTAAAGTTGAGTGGCATAATATTCTTCAACTCATGATTATACTATACCTTTTTTAGTGGAAATAAGAAACTACTCTGCTTCTAATTGATATTTTTCTTAATCGATAGTAGCTATTCCTTCCCAATGTGTACAAATATAGTTAGGAGGGAACTTTTGGAAGTGATGATGATCTATCATATGTATTTGGCAGCTGAGTAATAAAAATTTCTAACATTGATTATGCAAAGCAACATTCTCTCTAATTATATTATGGTGCTCAATTCTTTGACTGACCACGTTTGTACTGGTTTCTATTGCAGATACTCGTAGTTTGACGGATCTTATAACTTCAATTCTTCAGAGAGTAGGTGATGACATTGACCGGAATGATCTACCCCAGATTTTGGTAGGCAATAATGGTTTTCTAATCATGCTGCTTGGGAAATATTGTTGTTCTCTAAATCCTTGAGTTTAGTGCATAGTAGTTGTTTTGTCTGCTTCTTGTATGCTTACTGTGAAAAAATGCTGCAGTATGAAGATGAGGACCATGACAAGGTTGTGCTTGCTTCGGATAGTGATCTTGTAGCAGCTGTGGACCATGCAAGATCGGCTGGTTGGAAGGTATATTTTGTTTCTTTGTGATCGAGTGAAAGTCTTAACCAAGTGAAAATTTTTTAACGGGGTGCCACTTAAAAACTCTTGCCCTAACAAAAAACAATTTTAGTTCTTTGTTCTGTCTTCTCGTTGTTCATTTGCATTCTTGATTTTTTTCCTCGTTGCACTGGTAAGCTATCAATGAAAGTTTGAAAATTGTTAACTTCAACAGGGACTAAGATTGCATTTAGATTATTCGGGAACACCTCGTCGTCGGAGAGGATCTGGATCAGTTGGCATGGACTATGCTCATGCAGATGCGTGGGCATCAGCATACAGTGCTGTGGCTGCTGGAGCTGCTCTTGTCGCCGGTTTAGGTGTATTAGCATTTTTAAGGAGATCCAATAACTAATGGTTTAAATCGCATATCTATTATATAGAATTTTTGTCCCCAGCGATTCTGACCAAAATGTATTTGAGCTGAGGGTGTGCCTTGGCTGTGTAGTTGTGTTCTCTACATCTATACACCGAAATGGTAGCACTCTTGTGCCTGCTACACGTTTTTGTGGTTGCCATTGTCTAGTGTTGTGAATCACACGACCATGGCTCTCGCGGCATGGCTTTAGATACACGGTTATTGACTGGTATTCTGATTCATTTATATGCTCAGGTTGTAACCTGTTTATAGAGATACCCATGGTATGGGAGCAAGTGTTAATACAAAAAAAGCATCTGTGTTTTTTTTCCCGTGTATTCAAATATTCAATATTTTATGAAGTGGAGTTCCATTTTCGCCCTTTTTAATCGTTGAATATTTTTGTACAGCTAATGGTTGCTTGCCTTATATTTTATGAAGAGTGAAGTATAACTTCGAACTGCTGAAATAATTGCTAGCAAAGGTGAACAAAAAGAAAAAGAAAAACTCCCAGTAAATTTCATGGAAAACCCAAAAAAAAAAAAAACCTTCTCACTTTATTAAGAAAAGATTGTTCATTGAAATCACCTATACAACATGTGAAAACAGAAGTGAACCTGCCACTAAACTACATTAAACTCATCTATGAAACAACAGCGAAAAGAGCAACCGATGTTGTCATCAGAAAGAGAGCAAAAACATGGAAAAAAACCAAGATGTTAAGACTTGAAAAATCTCCAATGGAAAAGATCCCCAGCTGGATGTTAGACCCTGCTGTTCGCTGGCAGTGGCAAGACACCATCAAAGAAGTCCCCGAAGTAACCACGGGGCTCATGCACCAGCTTTGAAATGATGTCTCTTAGAGTGATTACCCCTTCTAGATTTCCCTGATCATCCACGACATAAATCCGATGGATCTTCATAGAATCAAGCTTGCTAATGACATCCCTTAGGGTATTGTCTCTTCTGCATGTCACCATGCTCCTCAGGAGCGGGGAATCCTTTTGATTCTCCTCCAGATAGCTTCTAACTGCTGTCAAGAAATTTTTGGCTGTGATAGATCTGTAAATGGAATGCAGATATACCAGTTACAATCAGATAAACAAGAACAGACTCACTTCGAAAATACAACTTAAATGGGAAAAACATACACGATAGCCCACAAAATTAGACCAAACCAAGTACAACACAAAGCAAGTTTCAAGAACAATTTGATTTCTAAATAGATATTGGTCTTAAAACCAAACTAGCAAATTCTTTGCATTCCAAGAAATAAAAAAAACAATATTTTCCCTCCCATATTTTTGTGGACCTCTTCAGCATACCAAGGAAAGGGAGTTTTTGTCTCCTCAGGCTCAGGACCCTCGTACAAATGCTGCTCTTAGAGCATTAGTCATTTTGGCAGAATATGCTGTTGTTTCAACCTAAGTATTTCATGCGCATTTCATTTATAGTGGTAGGCATGGTTCTTATTCTACAAACAAGTTGTCCATATTTTTAATTTTTTCAAACATTTTGGTTTCTGCATAGTGAAAAATGTAGAATTTTCAAGGGAAATGCTAAAAGATGCTGACAAACCTAAAGTCCTTGTATATTTCAGGTGCAAGTAGAAGGAACTGAATATCTCTGATACTTATATTACCAATTGCCTTTCTTCCACCACTTGCAACCACAGGTATCCCACCAACTCCTTTTTGTCTCATAAGTTTAAAAGCTTGCAGCACAGGTTCGTCCTCATAGACCTGCAAGAAGAAAAATAGAAAGTAATGATGAGTTGCACAAAAAGTTGCCGCCTTGACCTTTAAATTTACATAGAAACACTGGAACCAATGGTCAAATGGAATGTTACAAAAATTAGGAGGCCAAGAAATAAGGCTTTTTTCTTTGACTTTTGGGAAGTAATACATTCATCATTCATGTAGCCTTTACCTGGTGACCTCTCAGCTGAGAAATTCACTGACACTTACATAGCAAGTCAACATCTATATCAAGTATAAGAAGTATACTGAATAACAATTAAAAGGTTGAGCAACTATGAATAATGGCCAAATTCTTCGTAATAGCATGTTACTATTTATGAAAATCTGACACTAATAGTCAAGTCTCAAAGAAAGTAAGAAACATAAGTTGGAGAAAGATCCTAGTCTTCATTTGTTAAACGCTACAGGGCATCTTAGTTGTAAGACAGTTTGAAGGATAGGATACTCGAATTTATAGTCGAAAGTTAATAGTTTGGCATAATGCTGAACAAAATTGGTCGGGCACATAATGAACTTCAAAGAGAAACTAACAAGGGGTATGTACACCACCTGCAACTATCGTACCTGACCATACATGTATATGGAGACTCCAAATATGAATAATTAGGAATCGAGAAATCAAAGAAGAGACAGGAAAAGTTCTGCAACAACAACAAACCTAATCTGCTAAGATACATAAATTCAAGTCCATAAACCCCATGCTCCATTGTCCCCTCTTCTGTTTCTTATTTTTCTGGTGAGTTGCCAAGGGAAGGTATATTGAGAGAGAATGATTTATTAGGGAAGACAAATTGAACATATTAAGATTGATATGTTGTTTGTTCTTTGCAGGATTTGGAAGTAGCACACAAATACTGTGACAAATCAACGGTGATTATTTTGACAAACAGTTAGCAAACCCAAAGACAGAGTATGACAGAGTATGACATAGTACCTTAATAATGTGGCTGGAACTCATTAAAGGGAGACCAAGCTCAAACAGTTTTTTTGAACCAAAGCTCTCAAACCAATGAAGGCCAGAGCATTCTTCAAGCATGTGAATAACAGCTGATTGAGTGATGATGTTATCAATCTTTTTCTCGCCCAGGTCGACCACTGGAATACTCTTCATTCTATACGTGGATAGCAACAGGAGCATCGTCAAGAAAGAGTTGGACTTTTGCAAGGCCAGGAATGGAGCCCAGCGGAAGGATCCAGATATGTCCCCAACCTTAAAAATCATCAGTTAATACATGCATAACTAACTTATCAAGATGATTGCCAAAGCTATTAACGCTAAAATATTTTCAATTTCAAAAGAAGATTCAACTTAAAATAAAAAGGAAAAAAAAGCACCTTAGTGTTCTTGTAGAAGTCAGAAGAAGTAAGAGTCTCAAAAAAGTTTCCAGAAGTTGCAGTTGGAGATTCAGGGTGCAAACTCCTGTATCTTGGGGAAGACATTCCATTAGCTGCTGCAGCAACAGCACGACCAATGCCATCCTCAGATCCGAACATCAGCTCAGAATCAAATGCAGTAGATCCCTCCATCTTTTCTGACTGCAAAAAGGAGTACAAAACACGTCTTTAACTTCCGCTACAGAGAAGAAAATACATAGTACAGAAATTCTGAGGATGATAATTTGTTCCAACAGGGTATAGAGGTATTAAAAATAACAAGTTTTGAACATCTGAAGGGTCATTAGGACCATTACTCTTTTTTCCTAGCAATTGGCATTCTGATCACTGGTCTTAATACATCTCATTGAAATGGAGAACATGCATTAGTTAAGGCTATTGTTGATAACCTATAAAATTTCACTTAAGCACTTCTAAATTGACACAGAGACGAAGGCAAACCTGATGTAGGATCCATACGACAATCCCTGCAAACTCCACAATGCCAATATATCTATCAATCCAACTCGCATCCTCAGGAGCTTTAACATCCACAACAGGTGCACTCAAAATTTTATGTTCAGCTAGTAACTTGACCACTTCAGCTAAACTGGAATCTGAGTTTATCTCAATCACTAACAGAACAAGCAAGAAACACTTTTAGGATGATTTAAGCTGCACTAAAGTCTAGGAACTTCACATGCACAGTTTAAAGAAATCAGAAACTCCAATGAACACAATGTGTTGGCAACCATTGAGCTGTACAAATGCACATCAGATTTGTATGCTAAATGCAGTATAACTGCAAGAGCTTGGAAACAGAATCCAACATACAGGCAAAGACATTTCAAAAATTAGAAACCCCAACACCCGGCCCCTTTGTTTTTCTAGATGAATGGAATATGACAAGGATGGTGATTGAATGTTCATTAATAGTAATATAGTAGCCTCACCTTCTTTCCTTTTTCATTTTTCCTTTTCTTTTCAATTTCAAAAATGCATATAACATAGAGCCTTCGAAGTGGAGGCTCATAAACAAACATGCCAGACAAGGCTCACATTTTCACAATTAGAGAAGTAGGGGAAAAAAAATCCTCCGTCTTGAGTTTCCTGAATAGAAAAGTTAACTGAAGTTCATCAGGAAAGCTGCATTTGTTGTCACCAAAAATAGTGGTCCTATTACAAATAGGAATCCTGTACTTATTTAAGCACCGCCGAGAGCAACTGCAGGAGCAGACTTAATTAGTTCACTTCTTTTCTTGATCAACTAATTTTGATTTGATAAACCGGGTAAAAAAGCATTCACAGACACAAAACAATACCACATATATATTTGATCGATCAGACAAAATATGCAGCTACTGCAAAATCAAATATCGTGATCAGGACCTAAAATCTATATCATAACATGAAACCAACAAGACATGCCACAAGTTTGCACTACTTAATCCAAAACATACCTATAAATTACGACATCATTCAGATTTCAAGTTTGAATGCTATAAAGTTCACATATTTTTAACTCATGAACAGTTTCAAATTACAATCAATAAAGCCCACTTCCAGATTGATCATGAACTGACTCAAAACAATCACCTTCATCAGAAGGAGCAGGAGGAAAATCAGAAACAGGGATGCTCTCAAAACAAGCATTAAGCTTCTCAGTAGGCGTCAGCTGAGGTTCTTGAATATCCCACAAATCCTCCACTTGCATCCCCAGCTTCGCTTCTGGGCTTCTTGGTGTTGGACTGCCCTCTTCAATCATCATCTTTCCTCAACCTCCAATGCAAAACCCACACAAACCCTCTTCTTTTTCCACTCTATTATGCAAATCACAGTGTCAAGAGATTCAGACAAGAATTAGATACTTGTAATTTTCATGAACCTGGAGAAAATGGACGCTTTCGCATAAAATAATGGCACACTCGAGTCCAAGCAGGATAAAGACGAATGATCCTGCATTCCGCGAAATAATTTTGCGGGTTCAATTTTGAACCTGGATCGTTGATTGTTGTCGGGAGACACGTGTTGGGTATCAAATGGTGTAGATTCAAGGGCTAGAAATTGGATTCCTGTGGTCAAAGTTGATGGTTTTTTCCTGGAGTAGTAGTCGGCTTCTTCTTATCCATGCCATGACAATACTGCAAAGTTGTCCTATTCTAAAGCCCGGACTTATCTTGTCCACTTCAATTATTGTTATTACATTCATTTTACAATGTTCTGTTAAGACACGTGGATTCTATGTTACACTTTTGTTCTCTTTTTCCCCTTAAAATTTCTCAAGAAAAAGTCTCCCACACGAACACTAATTATGCGTTCTTGTTTTAATTAATATAACGTATGAAAAATAACGATGAAACGGAACGGAATGACACTAATTATATGTCTTTATTTTAGTAATTGGTTTGTTTGGTGAAAAATAACAATACAATAGCTATTTATAATATTTAGTTGGTAAGGAATATTGGATGCAATTACTATAACGTATGATAGTATAATTAATAAATAAAAGTGTAAATTTACAAATCAAAACATACACAAGTTAGGAATCGAAATTATATGTCTTTGTTTTGATTAATTTGTTATATTAAAAAAAACGAAGGCAATGCATGTAATATTTAGATGCAAAGTAGGATAAAATAATGATGGATTTTGTTTGAAAGGTTGGTAATAAGATATATATATCTTATTGGCCAGTTCTTACTAAGGGGGAAGGATTATAATCTTTTAGTAAGTGGTTTTGCAGTCATTTGTAGTAGCCCAAAATAAAGATAATTATATTTTCGTAAATGTTTTTCTATAGTTTTTCTTGACAAAAATTTAATTTATTCATAATTAAAATGGTTTGTTCTACTGTCTTAATTGTATAGTTTGAAGTTATACTTTGATACTAGACCAAGGTTTTGATTAGGTAAGAAATGATACAAGAAAGAAATATCTATTTATGTTTGGGAAAGAATTTGAATACAAGAATCAAGGATTGTAAAATTTTGACTAAGATTGAAATCACAGGTGATTTTATAAAAAAAAATTCTCGTTGTTATAATAATATGTTACAATTCCACTTTCCTCTTTGGCTTTGATATTATTCTCCTCTTATAGTCATAATTACAATCATATGGGCTAGTTCTTCTCTTAGGCTCTTTTATATATATATATATATATATATATCAAAACAAATCGAGAATTTGGACATTGATTGAGTTTAAGATAAGGAGAGAAACTAGAGAGAACTTGGAAATTAGTTAGGTTGAAGTATAAAGAAGACAAACAACATCTTTTATTGAATGGGTTAGAGAAAGACAAGTTAATTATCTTTAATTTAAATATATATTATGCTCTACGCACTCATATTGGATGAAGAGAAATTAGCAATAGTCGTCACCTTTCTTGATTGTTTTTATCAAATTAAGCCCTTTCATGATTAACAAATCCATGGCTCGTTCATAAAATATTCACAATTCTACCTTTTATATGGCTTTTTGCCTTTTTGCCTTTTTGCTATTTGCTATATCGCGCAATGGGTTTGTCCAAAGAAAATAGCACAAATGATTAGTGGCAAAATAGAGCATTGCGTAATTAGTAGTGTGTTGAAAATTTAGACTTTGATTTGTTAAAGTTTGGTTTTTATATAGTTTGATGTACAATTTGATAGCCTCTGTTTTGTTTGCGTTAGGTTTGGATATTCCACCAACTGTTTTTCACTTAGCCTTAATGCAAGTGCTAAGGTCATATTATGCCAGTGGGCAATTTGTAAATATCACAGTTTTGGTAATGAATATAATGATCGTTTCTTGAAAAAAAAAAAAAAAAAAAAAAAAAAAAAAAAAAAAGATTTGATAAAAGTAGAGAATTGGTTGAAAACTCATGATGATAGGTAATGTTTGTCCACTTGGCACTTGAGATGGAAGATCAGCAAAATCTGATAATGATGGTGAAATAGTGGATTCATGCGCCGCGGTAAATGGCGTAGCCGTGAAACGATGAATTATTACTGTTGGAGGAATATAAAATAGAGAAAAATATGAAAATAAAAAAATAATGATATTTTTAATAAATTTTCATAATAAAAAGTATAAATATATATAAAAAATATATAATTATTTTTTATTATTTTATATTTTTTAAAATATATAATAATTAAATTTTTATCTTTTCATATTTGTTATATTAGTTATTATGATTTATCACTATAAGAAATCACTAACAATATTATTATTCAATAAGAAAAAAGAGTAAAGATGCAACGAGTTTAGATTTATTAATATCTAAACTTTTATATTAATATTGTCACTGTTCTTAACTTTGAAGATTAAATTGAATTTTACTATACGTAATAAAAAAGAAAACATAAAAAAAAAATCGATTGAATTATTACAACGTTCTCATACTATTTTAATTTAAATAAAACCTTAAATACGCTCTTTATTTAAAAAAAAAAGATTCTACTTTTAAAATTTTATTTTGTCTTAAAAAAAGTTTAGATTTGAATAATAATTCCTTATTCTTTTTATTAATAATTATTTTGTATTATTTATAATTAAAAAATAAGAATAAGAATAAAAATTTATATATTTAATAATATATTAAATATATTTTATTTATAACAAAAATTTATATACAATCAAAAGTAGATTGTTTTATTAAAATGAAAGAAACATTAAAGATTACTATTTTCTACTAAGACAACAATTGGTGCAATCATAAGGTTGTGATTGCATTTTAAAATCAATTTTTATATTTTAATTTTTTATATATTTAATATATTTTTATATTATAGTTATTATTTTAAAAAATATAAAAATATGATAATTTTGAGAATTAAAAATACAATTTATTCATCCAATGTCATAAGCCAGGGCCTACTTGTCCTCAATGGCCACGTCACATTTTACACTCGACAACGACCCAATAAAATCTTCTTTTGAGTTTTGAGGGGATGAATATTCCCTTCCATCACACTATCACAGTCCATCACAGTACCTTTGTGACGCGGCAAATCAAAGGGCAAAATAGTCTTCCGGAGTAAAAATAAAATATTCAAACAATTTTTCTACTTCATTTTAAAATTTTAATTCTTCGCAAAATTCTTCCCAGTTTAATTTTTAAAAAATTTCCTCATAGTTTTTTTTTTCTCTAAAATGATAGATATTTATTGATTGCCAATGGCAAAAGATTTATAAGATTTAACCAAAGAAGGCTAAATGATCTTCATACATTTACAGTAAATAGCTGAACCATAAAGGAAATTGCACACCTAAACGAGACAAATAAAAGAAAATTGCGTAAAAGATTGATGTGAGTAGTGAACATTACATCAATAGCAATCTTAAATATTTATACAAACTAGTTGATTAAGGGGGTGTTTGGTTGGTGGGTTTAGGGGGGGAATGGAATGGAATGGAATGAAAAAGGTTGTTTGGTTGGTGGGTTTGGGTTTGGATTGGAATGGATTAAACCCATGGAGGAAGGTTTTGTTGAAACCCATGGGGGGGTTGGGTTTAGATAGGAATGGATTAGAATTGATTAATGAGTTCTACACTTTTAATTAATGTATAATTAATATTAATTAATTATTCATTTATTTAATATTGTAATTTAATATTATAATTAATAATTAATTAATCTCATTCATTAATATTAATTATTGTAATTAATATTAATTAATTTATAAATAATTAATTTATAATATTAATTATATTAATGTATAATTAATTAATTACTTCAAATTAATTTAATCAATAATAGTTTTATTATTAATAATTAATTAATTAAATAATATTAATTTAATTAATCATGCATTTACTTAATATTTTAACTTAATATTATAATTAATAATTAATTAATCTCATTCATTAATATTAATTATTATGATTAATATTAATTAATTTATAGTAATTAATTGATAATATTAATTAATTAATAATTAATTAATTACTTAAAATTAATTTAATCAATAATATTTTTATTAATAATTAATTAATTAATTAAGATTATTTTAATTAATCATTCATTTATTTAATATTGTAATTTAATATTATAATTAATAATTACTTAATCTCATTCATTAATATTAATTATTATAATTAATGTATAATTAATATTAATTAATTTTAGGTAATTAATTTATAATTAATTAATTACTTTAAATTAATTCAATAATAATATTTTTATTAATAATTAATTAATTTAATATTATAATGAATAATTAACTAATAATAACTAAACAGTTTTTTTTCAAATTCATTCCATTACTAAAAATAATACCAAACAGCATAATTACTATCATTCCATTTTATTCCAAACCTTTCTTTCTATCAAATCCATTCTATTCCTAAACCCATGGATTATACCAAACGCCCCCTAACTTCTACTAGAGAATCATAAGAATACATGAAAGTTACACATCACTGAATGAAAACCTGGTCACGAGCCTTGTCCTTAACGTTTGCGCCATGCCGATCATGACTCTGCTGTATATGTTAAATAGCCTAGCAACCAAACTACTACCATATACATTGAATTGCTCTACAATCAAACTAGTAAAAAAAAGTTCTCAAAATACCCTAATAAATAGAGAATTTTAAAAAAAAAAAAAAAGGCCAAGGATTCAATTGCACCAAACTTGCATCAAATTCGCTCACAGTTGTAAGTGAATTTGGCAGCAATTTGGGCAAGTCCACCTTTTCATCATAAAAAAATTTCCTCATACTTTTTTTTCCCTCTTAGAGATATCACCACATTCAATAGCTATGTGTGTCCCAAACTCCATTTCAAATAGTGACCTGTAGATCCGTAGACAGGGAAGGTCTTAATTTTTCACTATGGTTAAGTGACTCACACAACCATGCAAATGACTAAATCATTCAAGGCAACCAAGACACGCCCCAAACCCTGGTTGCCGTTAGTCAAGTTTGATCTTATGCTTAAAGGTTGAGCAAGCTCCACTCTCACCACCAAACTAGCCCTTGAGGGCAAAAAAATTTCCTCATACTTACCTTTTCATTTTTCTCCTAATCATGTTTTAAAAAAAAAAATCACTAAAGGTCCATTTGGACAGTGATATATTTGGAAAAAGGTGTATTAGAATGTGTAAAAATTTTGGTGAGTATTTTTTAATAGAAAAAGTATTTTGGAGGGAAAAATAAGAGGAAATTTTTTTTAAAATTATGTGAGAGGAATTTGAATAGAAAAATTTGAATTTTAAATTTTAAAATAAAAATATATTTAGATAATTTATTTTTATTTAAGAATTAACTTATTTGTAAATAAAAAATTTCTGTCCAGACGGACCCCAAAATTTCCCCACGTTCTAATACGAAATTATCCCCCCCAAAAACAAAAATCCGATTGACTTCTGGTCCACCCTTCTCCGTCCACTTTTTCTTGCTATTTTTCTTAAAGTTACCAATTTTTTTTTATTTAACATTTATTTCTGCGTCTTAGGGTTTAATAAATTCTCCCCCTTTTCCCTCCCCAATTTGGGGTTCCGAAAAATGGAGGACTCGTCGTCTCAACCGTCCGATTCTCCGGCGGCCGCCGATGGAGCAGCTAAATTTCTCGCCAACCTCCCCTCCCGCGGCCTCTTCTCTTCCACTGTCCTCTCTTCCAATCCTGTACTACTTCACTTCATCACATTCTTTTTCCTTTTACTGCTTTTAATCTGGCGTAGTTTTAATTAATTGCTTAATGTGGCTAAGTTGTTAGTTAATAACTTTATGAAGCATGATTTATGGAACTTATGAGCAATTTTCAATTTGAGAATTACAAAGACTAGAATTTTTTTCCCAGTGAACACTGCCGGAAGTAGTGTTTCATACTAACTCTTCAAATTGTTGTTATTATTTGATTTATGTACTTAATTTGTAGTTGTGGAATGCTTTTATTTGATGATTTATAGAATCTTAATGAATTTGAGTGATAAATTTGTTCAATTTTATGTTATTTTTTTGTAATTGTCCATCTTCTAGTACTTAAATCTGGAAGAAACTTATGCAGGGTGGGATGCGAGTGTACATATGCGATCATGATACATCACCACCAGGTCCGTAATTATCCTTTATGGCTTCTCGCTTTTCTTGTTTTGAAAACTTATGCAGTTATTGTTGTAATAGGATGGAGTTTTGCAGTCTTTATATGCCTACTTTGTGTTCTAAGGACATGTGGGTTCAAACAGACCAACTTCGCATTAATAAGAAGATTTGATTAGTTTTTGGACATCGTTGTGATTGTTTACTTTATTGCTTAGAGCAATAGAATTCACATAATATTGTTATTGTTTGAGAAAGGTTCTAATGAATTAATCTGATCCCTGATGCTTTGTTTAACCTCTTTTCTGTATAAATATCAACCATTGGCGTGGTGCTACGGTACCTAATTTTCCTTTTAGCTCCTTTTTCTTTGGAAGAAGGACCTTTCAGCATGTCTTTTTTATATGAGCTAGAGTTGCAATTTTTCAAATCGTTAATGATGCCTTTGTGACCTTTCATTCAGGATTTATGCTAGTTATTTGATAAGTTTTTAATTATCACGAGAAGTCTTTCAAGTATTTAGGATTCATCTTTTATTCAAGTCTCTCTAGTTCTTTTCTCTTTGGATTAGAATTTCTATTCCTTTGGGAAGTTAGTTTCTTTTCTTATATATGGAAGTTTCGACCAGTAGTTCAGTTATTTTATTATGCTTCAATGTTAAAAAACTTTTAGAGTAACTTTTTTTTTTTTAAAGTGTGTTGCTGACCCTAAGCTCAACCAAGAAGAAGGTTAGATTGATGAGAGGCAATAATTGATGGAAGAACTTGTGTGACTGGTTCAAAATTTAGAATGTAGGATATTGTAGAAGCATGAGGAGGATTGTCTTAAGGTGACCATGAAACCTTGAACTAGGTGGAAGATGGTGATGATGATGAATTTGATGAAGAGGAGATCTGTTCCTTGGTCCCATAAATCAATGACTAATGCAGTAGACTCAAAGAATGGTTGGCAAGAGCTTTGAATAAAATTTTGGAGTGAAAATCGAAGAGCTCACGAAAGGATGCATGTTGAAGGTTTCCTGATCTTCCTTCTTAGGCAGCTGGAACAGAATTTAATTTTTAGAGCTATTGCCAATCATTCTTCAAATCTATCAGATTGTGATTGTTGATTTAGAGGACCACGGGATGGATTGACATCCTCCTCTTCATCAAATCTTCCTCTTCACAACCTTCAAGTTGGTTCAAGGGTTCATCACAGTCACCTTCCAGCAGTCCTTATTGCTCTTCCGCATGGTTCCTATGTTCTGTGTTTTGAACTTGATGTTTAGTTGTTCTATCATCTGTTTAATCTCATCGATCTAACCTTGGTGTTGGTTACACTAGGGTTGGCAGCTCTCACCCTATGAGCCATCGCAACCTAGATCTGTCATACCAAAATTGTGACAAGAGTACGAGGAAAAGCAACTGATAATGATTAGAATATAAAACCCCAGCATGGGTTTAGAAATTGGGAAACTTTCTGTGAAAGCTTATATATGAGAAATCATATAAACAATACCCAATATGCTGGTCCAACCTTCTATTCTTTAGAAAAGTTACTGAACTACTAAACCAGCTGAAATTCTAATTCAAAAGCAAAACAACTAAAGGGATCTTATTAAAAGATGATTTCTAAGCAGTTATTAAGAATTCTAATATTCAAATTTTATCTAGAACTAATGTGAATCTTGCATAAACATTGTTTTGTCAATAAGTTCAAGTCTGAAATCATGGTTTTTATCTCAAGATGTTTTCAGTTGGATTTTAATTCCAATGGTAGGTGGTTTGGAAAAAGCTTTCTTTTAATTTTTGTTCTGTTAGTTATTTGTGCTATGTTTGGGTAAGTGAATAATCTGATTCTGTTGCTATTATGTATCCAGTGGAGCAGCTTATAAAGACAAACCAAACAAATATCTTGATTAGGTCTCTAATGCTGAAGAAACAGAAGGGTGATTCTGGTTCTAAAGATGGAAAGGCTCATGCAACTAATGACAGTTCCCAAAAAAGGTAGTCTCTTCTTTTAAGGAAGTGTTCTTGGGCTGTTGAACTATGATTGTGAGAAACAGTCGCTAAGGTCTCTCCGTTGATATCATTTTGGGACTGCTGCTATTCCTTTTTATGCCTTTCAGATTTACAATGTTTGTCACGGTAATGTTGACGCCTCAATTGCAGGGCTGCTGATAGAGCCTTGGAAAGTAGGGCTAAAAGGGCAATGACAAGCGGTCAAGTTTCATCTCGGCAGGGTGAGTGTGAATTGTGCAGTTGTTTCAGCATCGTCACTAGTAGAATCCTGGAAAACAAGACAGATTTAGAGAACAAACTTTGTTAGCATACAATGTTGTGTAGTTAATTGCAGTAGTTATGTGGAATTAATTTTGGAACTAATGAAGTTGTCAGTGTTTGCTGAATGCTTTTTTGCTTCAGAACTTCAGTGGTGAAAACTGCATTTTTGTCTATCAATCAGTCAGAAATTCATTGAGCTGTATTCTCTTCGCTTGCTTTAAAATGCACCAATCTCAACACCAGTTTTTCTTCCACACAAATTTGTAGGCAGCAGGGTGTTTGTTTTACTCTCAACTGCTTAGATTATTTGCACTAATCCATGGTTTGAATTCAAATAAAAAAACTCCATATGCGTTAGATGAAGTGTAACTAATGCATCTTTCTTTCTTTCTTTTTTTAAATTAAAAAAAAGACTATAATCAATGCTAATGCAATATGATTCTTTCTTTCTTTCTTTCTTTCATTCATTCATTCATTCTCTCTCTGAGAGTGCAGAAGGATCAAAATCGCGCTTGCCTGAGAAAGATCTGCAGAGTTTAACAGTAGAGAGAATTCGTGCACTTTTAAAGGAGAAAGGTCTTTCCCTGAGAGGAAGGAAGGCAAGTATCATTTTACTCATTTTTGGCATAAGTGGTCATTTTCCTTCTGTCACTGCTGTTCTTTTTCCATTTCCCGTGTCTCGGATAATTGTTATGAAATTCAAATTTTCAAGATGAGATTATCTTTGCCTAAGAAGTTATCAGATTAGTATGGAAACACAGTGATATTCTTGTTGCCACCAAGGGCATGTTTGATAACATCAATTATTGGTTAAAATTAATAAATTAAGAGATTTTAGATTTTAGGTTGTTTGATAACAAAATTTCATTTCACTTAATTTTTTAAACACTAATTAATCTCTAAAGAAAAATTTAAACAGTACAAGTTAGTTTAATACTTATCACTTAATATTATCAATAAAATCTTTTAACAAGTTTTCTAAATTTATCCTCTCTTGTTAAACCATTTAACAAACTAATTTATTTTTTCTTTAACTAGAAATAACCACTTTCATATGACTTTCCTTCCTTTTTTTCCTTTTTTTTCATAGCAGATATTTTAAAAAGTGTTCTTTTTATTTTTCTATAAAATGGTCAAATAAATTTAATAAATTTATTTTTTATTTTATTCTTTGTATTAAATGTTAATTTTGATATATTGTATCTTTTACATATTTTCATGATTAATATTTGATACTTAATTTTTAAAAAATTAATATTTGTACATATAATTAAAAAAATTAATAGAAGGGTAAAATGGTACAATTTGAGTAATCCAACATTCAAATCAAATGTTTATCAAACAAACAATATTAATTGGTAACATTATGATTTAGACATTCAAAATATAATTTTAAACATTTAGATTTTAATAACTTAATTATTGTAGTATTTACATTTTAGCATTTAACGTTCAAATTTAAATATTTAGTTTTATCATTCAGACCCTAAGAAGTTTTAAAAGTCTTGTTCAGCTTTAAATGATAGAAGGTTCAAAGGAACATGCCACACGTTCGTTCCTCTTGATTTGGGCCTCTATGAAAATGTACATAAATACTATTACCTTTGCTTAGAAAAAGCAAACTGGTTTTCAAAATGGCATTTTGTTTTGTTTATTCAAAGCACCCAAATTATTACAAGGGGAAAGTGGAAAAGGGAACTTTCAGTAATAGCATCTATGATTTTGATGAAACAGCTTACATTGGGAGTACATAATAAGAAAGCCCTAGTGCCTTGTACCGATGTTTTACTGTCTTAATCCAGATTTCAGTTTATGGAATGGTAATTTCTGATTTCTGATTGGTGTACCTGAGAGGAAAACTTTCTGGGGCTCTCATTGCTGTTTTGAATATCAGAACATCTTTTCCATTTTCTCTGGGAATGTGAATTACTTGCCGCGTGCAACTTATTAACCAAGTTTTCTGATATCTCTCTCTTACACGATTGAGTCATACTTGTGACTGGCACAGGATGAACTGATTGCTCGGTTAAAAGGCGCAAACTAGTTTAAGGTATTTAGAACTGGGGAAGTGACTCTACCTGTACAACATTCAACATCGGAAATCTAGGTTTTGTTGTAATTTTTGCTAGATTCCGGGATAATTTTGGGAAAAAAGGCTGTTATGTTGCAAGTTGTGATTGCTCTTTCGTTTGTCTGTAAATCTTCTGTTGCTGTGATATTCATTTGGATGATGGAATGGGATGTTCTAGCAGATAATTAAACTTTTAATTCTGCATTGTTGTAACTTTCCATCTCCATTTGCCGTTGATTATTATATCCTTTTTCAGTTCCAACCTTTTCTTCTACTTCCAATTTTACTGGAGCTAAAATTACATAATCTAGTATAGGATGATGTTGTTTAGATTCAAATGCTACAAGTTTTGAAAGTTAATCTGTGGTCTACGCCTCTTGATAGTTCAGGATAGTACAACCATTAAAGCACATTCTTGACCTGGGATTAAAGAAAGCAAGATAGTAAGAGGTTAATTTCAAAGACTCCATGCAATACGGAATTAAAGAAGGATGTATATTGAAACTTAATCAAAAAAATACACACTAATATGCGATTCTTTATTTATTTCATTATTGTTAATACAAAATTATGTGATCATGCAATTATCAAATAATTATTCGCTTCATCAAGTGAAACCTCTGATATATATATATGGGATATCGACCCATCAGGTTTAGACCAAAAAGTTCCGTGCGTTCCGTTGATTTCGGATATTAGATATATATATTTCATAGTGTCGTTTGGTAAAGGGAATTGATCTCGGATATCAAGTATATATATTTCATAGTGCCGTTTGGTAAAGGGAGAGAAAATCTGAGTTCTTACATCTTATTGCTTTCAATCACATAAAAAACCCTATCATTGATTTAAATATTAGAATGTTTATCCCGAGAACCAACTAGAGATTTGTTTTGCAGGCTTCCCTCTGGCAAGAACGACCTATAGTTGTTTACTTTGGATCAAGTGGTAGATATCTCCTTCATCAAAATCATTTACTATAAATAGATAAATTTTAGAGTTTTACCCCTCACCAGAGTTTTATTACTAATCCAAAAATGTGAGTCGAAAAGAGTTTTTTTTTTTTTTTTTTTTCTCCTTAAGAGTTGGAAAACTTTTATATCATATGACTCCTAAGTACTGAAGAAAAAAAAGAAAAAAAAACTCCAATTATCATAAAATAGAGAGTAATAATTGAGATAATAACAAATTATAGTGATTTTGTATAGTGACTGGCGTGACAACCATGAAAAGACAAAATCATCTCTCATTATTTTTTGTTTTGTAATGAAGATGGAAGAATGATTTTGTCTTTTCATGATTGCCACGTAAGTCACTATGATTTGTCTATCATTTTGTGTTTTGTGATTGTCAAAACTACTCATTCCTCCTTGACTGGTATATTTAATGAGCAAAATGACAAAAAAATCAAAGAAAATGCTACAAATGCAATACAAGGCAGTAAAATAAATAAATAAATCCTAATATCTTGTAAAATTTTATATTAAAATTTCATCCTAAAAAAATAATTACAAGGTAGATGCAAAAAGGGCACAAGACAGCAAATAAAATTAAAAATTTTAGTTCTGATATCTTGTAAAATTTAATCTTAATATCTTGTAAAATTTTGTGAAAAAATCTTATAAAATTTCGTCTTAAAAAAATACAAAACATATGCAAAAAATGGGGTAAGAAAACTTCACAGATATGATCACGAGTTTGATACTCAAAAGGTTCCAACATACTAGAACCCAAACAAAAAAAGTTCCGACGTGATAAACTTCGGCGCCGTCATATGGACTACCAATTATTGGGAAGTCACTGTGAGCAGTGGTCAGCGTCGACGCCGTCCAAAAGTGAGACTCCCTTTAGCCTCACCGCTTCCATTTGTCAATTGAAAACCGACTTCATTTTTTCACCCACTTCCTCCATTTGAGAAAAAAAAATATTTTGAATTTTGAATTTTAAATTTTGAATTATATATAATTATTATTAATAAAAATAATACGAAATTTTTATTCAAATTTTTTTTTAAAAAAATATAGAATACTAATTTCTGGAAGTATTATTAATTAACTATATCCATCCCTACCAATTATCATCATTATTAGTATTTTTGTGATTCCAAAACCAATTGACTTTCATGTTTGGGGGAGTTATTTCCCTAAATATTGATTAAAAAAAAATTAAATAAATATAGATTTTTTTTTTCATTTTCTATGGAAATCGATTTTTGAAAAATCGACTTTAAAGTCAGTGTTTCAAAAACCGACTTGAAACATTGACTTTAAAGTCGGTTTTTCAAAAACCGACTTCAATGTATTTATTTTTTTAAAATTAATTTTGATTTAAAACTAATTAATTAGTTTTTTAACCATATTTTATTTGAAAAAATTCGAAAATAATGTAATATCCAGAGTTAAATTCTTCATAGTCGATATTCTGCATATCTACTTCAATTTAGTATTATTTTTTAAAAGTTTTGATTAAAACTGAGTTAATTAGTTTTTGTACCATATATTAGTAAATTTTTTTTGAAAATAATGTAACTTTGAACAATAATTTTACAATAATTTGTTGTGTATTATTACGAGTTTTTTCCAAAAAATTATATAAAAAAATATAAATTAAATAAATACTAATTCTTGAAAAATTCTTTTATTTTTAAAGAAATCGATATCTGAGATATTGACTTTAAAATCGATATTAGGGATATCAACTTTAAAATCGCTATTCCAGATAACCGCTTTGAAATCGAAATCCCAGATATCGACTTCAGACAATTTATGAAAAAAAAAATTTAGCCCTAAACCTCCTAAACCCTAAACCCTAAAAACTTAACCCTCAACCCTCAACCCTAAACCTTAAACCCTAATCCCTAATCCTAAACCAGCCCCCTCCACCTTCACTAGGGTTTAGGTCTTCTACTGGTGGATTATCAGGTTCTGTTTTCCCTTTCACCACAGGATTCCGTCAAGTTATCCATAGAGTTTTTTCCATTGAGAATTCCACAGGATACAATGGAGTTTTTTCCATAAGTAAAGAATGGAGTTTTAGAAAAATCGCCGAAACTTTCGTCCAAGAAGAATGGAGTTTTAGAAAAAATCGCCGAGGGTGAAGGACGAATTTATTTATTTATTTTTTTACTTCAAGTCAATATCCATGATATCAACTTCACTATTTTAGGAACGACTCCCAAATTTTCAATATTTATTTAATTTTTTTAAAAAAACAATATTCACAAATTTTACTCGTAGTAGTACAGATGATTTTAATTTATATTTTTTGGAAATGCATAAGAGAATGTTAAATTAAAAATAATATAATTATATCTTTTTATTTCGTAAGAAGACATATAAAATTTTCGTACATGTTTTTTACAATTTTGTTCTGTAATAATATTTGGGATGTAGGGATTTAGGGTTTTTGTACATGCCATGTGCTGCCCAACCCCCTTCCTCCTAACACTGTTGCATCCCACCTTAGACCATTAAAAATGGCATATTTAGAAAATCAACTTCTTATGGCAATTTAGATTAGTTTAGGGTTTAGGGTTTAAGGTTTAGGGTTAAGGGTTCAAGGTTGAGAGTTGAGGGTTAAGTTTTTAGGGTTTAGGAGGTTTAGGGCTAAGTTTTCTTTTTCGTAAATTGTCTAAAGTCGATATCTGGGATTTCGACTTCAAAGTGGTTATCTGGAATAGCGATTTTAAAGTTGATATCCTCAATATCGATTTTAAAGTCGATGTTTCAGATATCGATTTCTTTAAAAATAAAAGAATTTTTCAAGAATTAGTATTTATTTAATTTATATTTTTTTATATAATTTTTTGGAAAAAACTCGTAATAATACACAACAAATTATTGCAAAATTATTGTTCAAAGTTACATTATTTTCAAAAAAAAATTACTAATATATGGTACAAAAACTAATTAACTCAGTTTTAATCAAAAACTTTTAAAAAATAATACTAAATTGAAGTGGATATGCAGAATATCGACTATGAAGAATTTAACTCTGGATATTACATTATTTTCGATTTTTTTCAAATAAACTATGGTTAAAAAACTAATTAATTAGTTTTAAATCAAAATTAATTTAAAAAAATAAATACATTGAAGTCGGTTTTTGAAACACCGATTTTAAAGTCAGTTCTTCAAAAACCAATTTCTATAGAAAATGAAAAAAAAAATTAATATTTATTTAATTTTTTTTAATCAATATTTAGTAAAATAACTCATGTTTGGGGATTTGGTTTTGGTAACCTAACGTCTTACTTTTGTTGGGCAGGATAAGCATAAGAGCACGTGAAATATGTGAAACGATACTGTTGGAGATGCTGCTTCCTTACAGTGAAAGAAAAAACTACACCCAGATGACCCGGCGGCGGTCCAGTGCAGAGACCATTTTTTGCACGCCAAACTTGTCTACATCAACCAGAATTACGTAATGATTATCAATGAGAGTTGCATAAAAATTTGGGATAATTATCAACACTTTGTAATGGGTATATTTTGCGGATTTAATGAGCAAAATGAAAAAAAATTTACAAAGGCAATACAAGGCAGCAAAATAAATAAATAAATTCTAATATCTTACAAAATTTTATATTAAAATTTTATCCTAAAAAAAAAAATTACAAGGTAGAAGTAAAAAGGGCACAAGACAGCAAATAAAATTAAAAAATTTAGTCCTGATATCTTGCAAAATTTAGTTCTAATATCTTGTAAAATTTCATGACAAATCTTGTAAAATTCTTCTTAAAAAAATACAAGGCATATGCAAAAATTGGGGTAAGAATGGTAATTTCATTCAAAATTTTCAGACTTTTCTACCGTAATAACGGAATCTATTAGAATGGACTTATATGTTATAGATTTTTAAAATTTAGAAAAATATTGATAGTTTTAACAAATTACAAAATGTGATTGGTAATAAAAATAAACTACAAGGGTATTGATAATTATCCCTAAAAACTTTATGTTCGAAAAGGAATCCAATCGTTTGTTGAAAATAAGATTTGGAAGTGGCACCCTATCGAATGTGTACAACTTCAAATCATCATTCACAGTTGGGTTGGTTTAGTTGACTATTAAGAATACGATTGATTTGAACCCACAGTTTAAGATATTTGTGCAATTTATGGACTCATATTCTCTTGTTAGTAAAGTAAATTAATTTAGAAATAACAACTCTGAATCAGGATTAAAAATTAAGGAAAGTTGCTGCTATTTTTTTTTTATAACTTTAGAATTCTTTTTATTTTCCCAATAGGTTAAAAATATATAATAAACACAGATATTTTTAAATTTTAACAATCATATTACTTTCCACGAGAATTGAATTTTATGGTTTCGTTTGGTTGGTAGGAAAGCAAAAGTAATATAATAGTTAAAAAATGATATTGCTAGTAATTTTATTCCAAATAAAGTAATTATATTACTTTGTAGTGTTTGGAGTGCTCAAGAAATCTTTGTAAAAAATTAAATCAAAATAATGTAAATATCAATATTACTCAAATTGAATCAAAAGCCCTATAGTTAATGAAAGTTTGATATGATTAAGCATCTCTCAAACTAAAATAAAAAATTATCATCAAGTATTAAGTTAATAAAATTACATAATATACTACATTTACAATTATAGACGATAAAATATAATCAACAATTGCGTTTAACATAGAAGTCAAAATTTATAAGTCCTAACTGCAAAATTATATAAATAAAAAAAATGATGACAATCAGAGCTCACACATTTAATTTCTCTTTTAAAAAAATTGGGTAATCAAAAAATTATGTGATCCTCATGTCTTCAACTCTACAAAAGAAAGCATTGTGCAAAAAAATAAAAAAAATAAATTGTTTTCTCTTTCTTTTTTCTGAGGAAAAAAAGTAAAAATTGAAAAAAAAAAAGATTTTTAGTTGAAACTTAAAATATCCTTTTTAATGTTTTGGTTATCAATTGAATGTCAGATTTCTCCTTCTTTTATTTCTCTTACAAGCCCAGATATAAATCAAACATGAAACAAAATCAAATAAAGAGTCTCTAAAAAGAGCTCTGAAAAATGAGGAGACAAAACTTCAAGTATGTTATTTAATTTGGAATAATCAATTGCAAGATGAACATGTTGCACTCTATAGAGGTTAGAGAGAAAAAGATAAAAAGACAAAGAGAGACCCAATAAACAATTGTCAAATGAAAATAATAGAAATTAGATTTCTTTTCACTAGAATTAGATTTTATGGACTCGTTTGGTTGGTAGGAAAGTAAAATAATATAGTTAAAAAATACTATTGCTAATAATTTCATTTCAAGTAAAGTAATTATATCACTTTCTTGTGTTTGAATTGCTCAAACAATTTTGTAGAGAATTAAATCAAAGTAATGTAAATGTCAATATTACTCAAATTGAATTAAAAGCCTTATAGTTGATGAAGAAAGTTTGATATGATTAAACAACTTTCAAACTAAAATAAAAAAAATAATCATCACGTAAGTTAATTTAATATACTATAATTATAATTATGGAAAATTGTAGAGAGAGAATTGTGCCAAAAAAGAAAAATAAAAAATTGAAAAATAAAAGAAGGATTTCAGTTGAAACTTAAAATACCCTTCTCAATATTTTCGTTATTAATGGTATGTCAGATTTCTCATTCTTCCCTTTTTCTTACAAACCAAATACAAAACAAATATCAATTAGAATCAAATAAAAAGCCTTTGAAAAGAGTTGTGAGAAAAAATGAGACAAGTCGATCTTGAAGTATTTTATTTAATTTGGAACAATCAATTACAGGAGGATCATGTTGCCTTCTATTATGGTTTAAAAAGTTTAAAACAAACGTTGGTTACACTTTTTTATGTTATTTATACTGGTAATTATCTTTAAAAAATTGCATGTACTTTTCTTGTTTTGAAAATTAATTTTATTTTTTTTAAACCTTTAAATTTGTAACAAACATAGAAATTTAAAGATGAGAAAAAAAAAATTTCTAACCTAGAATTCTTGTGGACCAAGCGGGTGACTTGTGCAATATTTGAAATACTATTTGAACCAGCAACCCAACGAATTTATGCAACTTTATATGCTGTTATATGCGATCTTTTGCTTTTGTTTCTTGTGCTAAATGGCCTGAAATTGGATGTTTTGGGTAGAGAGATGGTAGTAGATGACTTCTTTTTTTCTTGATTACAATCTAAACAAAAGCAAAGGCAATTGTCTCTCAATTTCAATATAAATTAAAACAGAAGTAGATACCCATTTCCCCACTTCAACAAATTTACTTTTACATAAGTATAACTCTCTTTTTTTTAATTATGAAGTATAATATGCTTAATCGTGTATAATTTTCTATTTTTATTTTTAATTTTAAGCTATATGTAGTCATTATATTAAAAATATTATAAGAATTTTATTTAAAGATAAACTCTTTTTCTGGAACAAAAAAAAATTTGAAAATAATTTTTTTTTAAGACATAAAAATTATGGATTACTCGTTAAAAGCCCATGAAATGCATAATGAGAGTAAAGAATGGAGAAATTTTCAATAGAAATGTGGTGGGATTTGTGTAGTAATGAAAAGAAAATTAAGTGGCATACAAAAAGTGACCAAAGCGCATCATAGGCGAGATGTAATAAATTGATTAAAACCCATAAACAAGTCCCAAGACTTCCCCCATCCGAAAAAGAAAAAAAACCAAGCCAAGAACAAGCGTTGAATTAGAGGAACTAAAAGATGAGTTGGGCAAACATGACATGTATTATATAATATATATAATACATCTGTGTATTAAAATTATGTCAAGTATAAAATTGTACTCCTTCCATTACAAAAAAACAAACTCAATTTTTAAAATTTTTTCTTGTTCCCAAAAAAGAGTCCTCTTTTAAATCAAATTTATAAAATATTCTTATTAATAATATTTATTTATACTCACAATTAAAAAGTAAAAATAAAAATATAAAATGATACATTTAGTTAGTGCATTAATGGTGTGTTGTACTTAATACTCCCGTTGTCCCAAGGAAAGAGTTCATTTTGAAAACTATTTCTTGATAAAAAAAAAAATAATAATTCCACTTTTAAACTAAGTTCCTAAAATATCGTTATTAATAATAATTATGTATATTCTCAAAATTAAAAAGTAAGGATAAAAATGCAAATCATACATTTAGTTGTAAATTAAATGAGTTATATTTAATAATTAATAAAAAGTTGTACTATAACAAAGTGAACTTTTTTTTTGGGGACGGAAGGAGTAACTAATAAAAAGTTATGTTTAAACTAAATTTAAAAAAAAAAAAAATTGGGTCGAAGGGAGTACTAAACAGTTTGAACATCTTATTTTTAAATATATTGCCTAACTTTGAATTCTAATTCTTTAAAATCACAAATATATTATTTTACGTTATCTAAGTCTTCGTTGGTTAGCATCTAACATTTTAATTATCTTATAATTTTGATTTCACCTATTAACCTTTCATCTTCTTTGTTGGACACTAAATATTTTTCAATTTCTATCAATGCTTAGAACATATTTAAACTAACCAATCTATTACATATATATATATATATATATATATATATATATATATCTATATATATATATATATATATATATAAAACAATGTCTCTTCAATTTAGTTTTGACACGTATATAATTTTAATTAACCTAATAAAGCCACATCTCAAATTATATTATTATTCTAAATTATGCCACGTGTAAACTTTTTCATAATTTAATATAGTCGCTCATTAGTGATTAAACAAAATCGTATTATAGTTTAAATTATCTTATCTCTTAATATTTTAATTCAAATTTTAATCCTTATTTCTTCACATTGTAATTCAAATCTTAATGATTTTGAATTAAAATTTTACTATATTTGGTATCTCAATTTGTCCTAATCTTTTCAATTAAATATTTTTTGAGGACCAATTAATAAGTCCAAAAAAAATGCAAAATATTTTCAATTTGTGGCTCAATAATATAATTCAAACATAGCTAATTTTTTGGTGTTTAATAATTTAGTCTTACTAAAATGTAAATTATCAAATACCATATATATGATTTATAATCATTTAAAGTATGCATATATATGTTTTTTAGATAATATTGTAAATTCTATTTAACTTGGATATTATAAATGAGTAACTTGATATATTTGTATATTCAAATATTAGCAAATTTCTCTTATAATTTTGTAAATAAAAATTAAGATTTTTATATTATAATAAAAAAAATTAACAGTAAGATATCCCTACATGTGCACGGATAGAAAATCTAGTGTTTTTTGGTATTTATAAGTACCTAAGCCTTGTCTAGAGGTGTCAACTGTCAACCTCCCATTGGAGACCAGTTTTTGCACGCCGAACTTGTCTCCATCAACCAGAATTACGTAATGGAACTCGACAGCCGCCGGGTCATCTTGGTGCAGAAATTTTTTACTGTACGGAAGCAGCATCTCCAACAGTATTTTTTCACATATTTCACGTGCTCTTATGCTTGTCAGTTATCTCTGCCCTACAAAACTCAGATGTTAGGTTACCAAAACCAAAGACATGAAAGGTAAAATAATCATTCATATATTAATTAATAATTTTTTTAATTTATTACTTTTAAAATAAAAATAAATAGTTCTTTATATTTCATGAATGTACCATTTGATCATCCGATACTATTTCGTCATTATCCTATCACTATTTCGTCACTATTCTAATTAATGACGAAAGACTAAAAGGGTATATTTATAAAATGTAAAAGATCATTTGTTCTCGCTTTAAAAGTGAGAGACTAAAAAAATTATTAATCAATCTGTGAGAGACTATTTTAGAGGTTATTTCAAAACCAAATTCCAAACATCAAAATCAATTGGTTTTGGGTTCAAAAAAATACTAATAATGATAATAATTGGTAGGGATGGGTATAGTTAATTAATAATACTTACAGAAATTAGTATTCTATATTTAAAAAAAAAAATTCACTTCTGAATAAAAGTTTCATATTATTTTTATTAATAATGATTATATATAATTAAAAATTAAAGATAATTTTTTTTTTTTCCGAATGGAGGAAGTGGATCAAAAATGAAGTCGGTTTTCAATTGGCAAACGGAAGTGGTAAGCGTAAGGGGAGCACCACTTTCCACTTTTGAACAGCGTAGAAGCTAACCACTACTTTCAATGACTTCCCAATAATTGGTAGTCCATATGACGGCGCCAAACTCGTGATCATATTCGTGAAATGTTCTATTTTATCTTGTATTGTTTCACTTAATTGTTACATCACTTATAGGAAATAAATTGTTTTTAAATATAAATAGATAATAATAATTTTATTATTATTATTTTGTTACAAATTATATTCTAAACAATAGATGAGAAGTTTGACAGCAAAAGGTAGGTAGATAATGTACTATAAAATCCATGCTTCCAACGAATTTATTCAATATTGTTTCGATGTGAACAAATTAAACAATAATTTGATTTCTAGACATAATGTAATTAAACGGCATGGGGGGCTTATTTTTATTTTCTAAAAATATACTTAATTGGGATTCCTTTAAATATTATTGCTTATTTAAAAATTTATTTATACCACAGGCCAAACCCTCTTAATATTATTGTCACCTTTTTAATAAATGTCAAAGATTTGGAAGCCATTTTGAGATTGTGTTTGGACCATCCTCCCCCTCCAAATTGTTTGAGTGGATGAGAAAAATTATTGCTAAAATTATTGGTAAACGTATGAGATTTTGACCTCATTTCAATTTCGTTGATACTTTGATTTTTTCTTCTTTTCTGCCGACTTTTCCTGTCAACGTTTTCGTTATGTCTTTTGGGTTGATATGTGCAGTCGCTATAGTGGACTCTTTTCGCCTGAGCATTGCGGCTGGAAAATTGCGAGTGTTATTCTTTTGATTATGACGTGTAAGAATGAAAACTACATATATTATGCGTGCATTTAAAATAAGAAAAAAATATATATAGTTTCTTTTCTTGTGATTTTATGGGTTTTGGGGAACGTGTGGAAAAACAAAACGAAACAAAAACAAAATCTCACGTGTTGATTTACGTGGGAGCCCACCTTAAATTAGTCACTAAAAAATAAAGGGGGTAAAAAACAGAGAAAGACGTCATTATTGCTAATTGGGCAGCTGGGGTCAAATTAGAGCAACAATTATTTCTTTAGCTTTAATAACAAAAATAAAGAGAAAAGAAAACATTATCGTTATTTAGGAAAGTTGGGTGGCATATATTTTGCTTGAATAACGATATATACGATGAAAATTCACCATAAATTTTCTCAATAAATGATGTGATGTTAAAATGGTAAATAAGAATATAATGATATTATTTTACCATGTAGATTTAACATCAGTCAACGCGGAAATTTATTATGATTTTTTATTTGTAAATATTATTATTCTTTTTTTCTATCACTATTGAGAAATTAGAATAACAATTATTTTTTACCTTTCCCAAAAAAAAAAAAAACCAAGTGGTATCAGAACTAAAATTATAAGGTTAATCCAATTTGTTATCAATGAAATTTAGGAAAAAAAAGAAAAATTGGGGTCTTGTTGGATAACGAATTGAAGGGTTGATCCATGCTGTGTAAAAGAAAGAAGTTTCTAAAATCTATGGAGTTAGAATAGGAATTAAGTTACATATATTTTAAAGAAAGTAGTTTTACTTTGATTTGAAACTCTTTAGTTGTACAAGCTTACAGATAAATCTCAATAATTTTTTTTTTTCTTTTTCTCCCGTGAAAAGAAAAAAGGGAATAGAAATTAAGGGAGAGACTAGTATAACTATGTGGTTTATCATGACGGAGAAAATATTGAAGTCATAGCCAAATAAAAGGTATTTTACTTTTCATTTATTTTAGTAGGAGAAAATAAAGTATTTAATAAGTATATGTGAACTAAAATTCATTGAGGGTCTGTTTGGGCAAGTAGTATTTATTTGCAAATAAGTAAGTTTTCAAACAAAAACAAACACCCTATATACATTTTTATTTCAAAATTTAAAATTCAAATTTTCCCACTCAAATTCCTCTCACATACTTTTAAAAAAAATTTCCTCTTATTTTTCCTTCCAAAATACTTTTTCTATCAAAAAAATACCTATTAAAATTTTCACACATTCCAATACAACTTTTCTTAAATAAAAACAATCCAAACGAAGCCTGAGTTTCGGTTTTTAGAATTAAGTTGACTTACCACATCCAATTTGTTGTCAATAAAATTTATCATGAGGCTATTATTGAATTCCAATAGAATCCCACTTAATTATCTAATAAATTTTCAATAAAAAATTACTAAATGTTTCTAATTAAATCATATTAAATTAATTTTTTTATTAAATTACCACACTCATCATTGATTATTCAACATTACCTGATAATTACCTATTTTACCATTCTCATTAGGACCCATGGACATCTTATAACCCAACCAATAAATTTTCATCCTAATAACATCTCCTCATTTATTCCTAATAAGTATTTTTAGTAGATATGGAAAACTCAATAACTCTCATTCTATCAGAATTATAGAAATATTACTAGCTCTAACTTGAACATATTATTGTTGGTAGAAAAAGGAGTTGACTTGACTAAGTGCTAAAGTCTTTGTTAAGTAAAAGAAAAAAAAAAGTTGAATTTTATTCAAGGAGATAAGATTGTTAACAGTGAAGAAAAGTTGGAAAATGTAATTTGACAAATTTGATGTGGATCTTTGTAATTAAAAATTTTGATCTGATACACCGCACACGGACAGACCCTTCGCGGGCGGAAATATATAAAACATCTCAAGTCTCAACTCTGGAAGATCTGATTTGACATTCAATAATAATAAATTAATCATGATGCATTACGTTTGTGCTGTGTGTAAGCCGAGGCCGCAAAAATAGATATTTGATTTTCTTGACTTTTCTAGTTAAGAAATTGTCTTATTCGATGTACACGCTGAAGAAAAGTTCACGTTATGTGAACCATTTCTATAATTGTTAATTTTTTTGTTAAAGTTAAAATATCTACGGTTTTTTGAAAAAATCAGAATTTTCAATTATAAAATTTTAGAGAATAATATTTGACTCTAGAATCTTTGATAACAGACAAAATTAAAGTGGCTTTTTTAACAATTTAATCAGAAAGATGGACTATTCAACAAGTGACTCAAATTGAGATGCGTCATTTTCTTGGGTTTTTTTTTTAAAAAAAAACCAAATAAAAAATAAAAAAGAAAATGGGTGAATAAGAATTAGATCATCGTTTTAAACTAAGAAATAAAATCGTATCATTTGTAAACTATTAATGCAGTTGTTCGAAAAAATATTCTATATATTCGTTTCATCGTTCAAAATTGTGCAGTAAAAAACAATTAAGGTGGACAATGAGATAGCCGATTTACATAGTAGAAATAAAAAAGAATTATGTAATTGATTTGTTACACTAAAAAAAGAATACTCAATGAGTGCAATATTTTTTTTCTTCTTATTTCTATATTAATGTCAAAATTTTGCATGAAATTGGAGTTCTATCCTAAATTCAACTTAATTTCGTTAAGGAAAAAGTTCAATTGCAATCAACCAGGTTTACTCTATTCTTATGGAAAACCAAATATTGCATACCTAAATGATCAGTTAGGGGGTGCTTGGTATGAGGGTTTGGGAATGGAGATATGGGTTTGATAGTGTTTGAGGGTGGTTGGTTGAAGGAAATGGGTCTCTACCACTGAAGACATTTCATTTACTAATATTAGTATATCCTCATATCCCTCAATATTGGGGGGTGTGGAAGTTAGGGATATGGGTTTGCTACTTAATTAATTTAATAATTAATTAATACTATTTAATTAATTAATGTAATTAATTAATTATTAAATTAATTAAGTAGCAAACTCATATCTCTAATATTAATTATTATAATTAATATAAATTAATTTATTATTAACTTATTATTATTAAAAGTAATAATAAATTAATTAATCAAGATTAATTTAATTAATCATTCATTTACTTAATAATATTAATTAATTAATTAATCTCATTTTATTAATATTAATTATTATAATTAATGTATAAATAATTTATAAATAATTAATTGATAATATTAATTAATTACTAATTATTACTAACTAATTAAATAACTAATACTAATTAATTAATTCAATTAATATTAATTAATTACTTAAGATTAATTTAATTAACAATATTTTTATTAATAATTAATTAACTTAATATTATAATAAAAAATTAACTAATACTAATTAATTAATTAATATTAATTATTATAATTAATATAAATTAATTTATTATCAACATATTATTATTAAGTAATAATAAATTAACTAATTAAGATTAATTTAATTAATATTATAATTAATAATTAATTAATCTCATTTAGTAATATTAATTATTATAATTAATATTAATTAATTTATATAATTAATTAATTAATAATTAATTAATTACTTAAGATTAATTTAATCAATAATATTTTTATTAATAATTAATTAATTTAATATTATAATAAATAATTAACTAATAATAACTAATTAATTAATACTAATTATTACAATTAATTTATAATCATTTCCATTCCCAAGCACAAACCAACCACTATTATTAGTAATCATTCCCATTCTCCAACACAAACCAACCAGCAAAATTATAATGAAAAACCCCATTATCATTTCCCACTACTATCATTTCCATTACCTTTCCCATTCCCCCACGTGGGCCAGACGCACCCTTATACTTAGTGTATTAGGGTTGTCTAAAACAGGGAATAATGCTATATTTTATGCCAACCTCATTTGATCTCTTTTCCATATAATAAATAGTATAGAAGAAGTGTTTCCAATGGTCAAATGGTGCAGTTGAGAGCAACAATTATTTAGGTTGCAAAATGGATAGGAAAAGGCATTATTTAGTTGACTATAGAATGCAATATTTTCTCCCCCTTCCTTAATGCAATTCCATTTAAATCCTCTTTTTGTTGATTAAAACTATGGCTGCTTTTGAATGGGATGTTATTCAAACTTACAAATTTGAACCATTACTTTTAACCATTTTTTTTAGAGTGTCAAAGTTATTATATCTATAGTAATTAATTTTGTCTCTAAATTTGAACATAACATGATTGACTATGACTCTCAAATGCCTTACTAAAATGAACCATTGATTTCATTGATCTTGCACAAAATTAAACCCTCCATTTTTGCATTAATCAAAAAGCATATCTACAGGTGGATCCCAAATTTATTACTATCCAATCTTAAGAGAGAATATCTTACGGAGGTGAGCCTGGACGGTGGAAAATCTAGGCTGATCTCCGCCCACAATTGCGTCGGTATTTTCAGTTTGAGCGGCTAAAGAGATTGTGGTAACGCATGCATGAAAGTTGTAAGAGTCCCTATCAAAACCATTACAATTTGTTCTATTCTCCTATTCATCACATTCCCCATGGCCCTATTCTCTCTTATAAATACTTTGTTTCCTGAGATCATTCAGAACAAAGTTTGCATTCTTCAACCTATTCCCAAGAGCTAATCCCACAACCCCATTTTGTGAAATTGAGCAATAATGTTATTCTACTATTTTCTTGCTTTTGCTACTTTACTTTCTCTTCTTCCATTTTCTAGAACCTTTCTTCATCTTAAATCCAAAAAACCCACCATTTCTTATGGCCCTCCATCCTACCCCATCATCGGTTGCCTCATGTCCTTCTACAAGAATCGAGGTCGTTTGTTGGACTGGTACACTGAGATTCTCGCTCGATCACCATCGCAAACCATGGTTGTGAAGCGATTTGGTGCACCTAGAACGATCATAACAGCCAATCCACGCAATGTTGAGCATATACTCAAATCCAACTTCAACAATTACCCTAAAGGGAAGCCATTCACTGAATTATTGGGCGATTTCCTTGGTCGAGGGATTTTTAACGTAGATGGTGAGCCGTGGCAATTCCAACGCAAGTTTGCCAGCCATGAGTTCTGTGCAAAATCCCTGAGAGAATTTGTAGTCAAAACCCTCGAGGAGGAAGTTGGGAAAAAGCTTTTGCCATTGCTTGAAATGGCCGCAAAAGAAGACAAGATTTTGGATTTACAGGATGTCTTAAGAAGGTTTGCGTTTGACACAATTTGTAAGGTCTCATTAGGCATGGATCCCTGTTGTTTAGACTTGTCTCTTTCTGCTTCATCTCCTCTTGCGTTAGCCTTCGATAGAGCATCGGAGTTTTGCGCCAAGCGCGGCGTTGCTCCGATTCCTGTGGTCTGGAAGATTAAGAGAGCCCTTAATGTAGGCTCAGAAAAGCAGCTCAAAGAAGCAGTTCAACTTGTTCGTAGTTATGTAAGTGAGATCATTGAATCCAGGAAAGAGAAACTCAAGAAGCGTGGTGATCAAGAAACGTGCCAAGCAAGTGATCTCTTGTCAAGGTTGCTATTAGCCGGGCACGACGATGAAATGGTGAGAGATATGGTAATAAGTTTTCTCATGGCTGGGAGGGATACAACCTCAGCTGCAGTGACATGGTTCTTCTGGCTTCTTTCTAAGAATGATGGAGTGGAAAAGAGCGTGGTTGTTGAAATTGATGACCTAAACATTGGCCTAAAGGCCTTAGATTATGAAGATTTGAAGGAAATGAATTACATAAAGGCATGTTTGTGTGAGTCAATGAGACTCTATCCTCCTGTAGTTTGGGATTCCAAGCACGCAGCAAATGATGATATTTTGCCCGACGGAACAGTTGTCTGCAAGGGGAATAGAGTGACATATTTCCAATATGGGATGGGGAGGCTAGAGATGTTATGGGGGAAGGATTGGTCCGAATTCAGACCAGAAAGATGGATTGATGAAAACGGGATGACCAAAATGGTTAGTCCTTATGAGTTTCCTGTGTTTCAAGCTGGTCCAAGAGTTTGTCTTGGGAAAGAAATGGCTTTTATCCAAATGAAGTATGTTGTTGCTTCCATCCTCGAGAGATTTGAGATCAAGCCAGTGGATACAAATGACCCCATTTTTGTTCCTCTCTTGACAGCTTTCATGGCTGGTGGGCTCAAAGTTAGGGTTCAACACCGCAGCAGCAGCTGCAACAGGGGTTAATGCAAGTATGATGTAACAATAATGCTTTCAAATCACACATGTCCTGGTCATCTCTTGGTGTATTTGAGATTTGACAGATGCATTATCATGCCTGCAAATGATATTGATACACATCTGTAATTCACTAATTAAATTATTGTTGTGGGGTAGGGCTCAATGTTGTAAAATATGGGACGGGAATGGAACGGGTCAACTCAAATAATTATTGTTGAATTAGTATTAAAACAAAGTCAAATGACATTATTATAATCTAATAAATACAAATTAATTAAAAACATATTTATTTTTTTTCAATGTAAGTAAATTTGAATTCCGTATAATTTATATAAAATTTTAAGTACACGATCGAATAATTTTGTAAAATATGGCATAAGGCAATGAAAGATTTAAAACTAGTAAGAAATATTTTATATAAATGTTTGAGATATTCCATTTTATGAAATTAAAAATTTTATTGGTAAAAAATTAAAATAATCACAATGAGTTTTATAAGAATTTGAAATCATACTATAATTTTTAAAAGTCAAATTTTCTTTAAATGAAATAATGATTCAGAGGGAATCCAGACTCAAATTCCATTTTACGGATTAAACCAAATTTGCCTAGATTTTTTTTTTTTTTTTTCAAAAGCGGCCGGTTTCCGCCGACCGGAGTTTGACGAGATGGGTCAGGAGGGGATAGCGAGAGTTTGGCATGTGCACGTATATATAAGGTAAGGTAATAGACGTGAGGATGGGAAAGGCAATTTGAATAGAAAGGAGCACACCCACGGACCCATCCATGCTAGCAGCATAGCTGACCTTTAATGTTTTATGTATTTTTAAATAATAATTATAAAATAAAAAATATATTAAAAAACATAAAAATCCCTACTTTGAAACATCAAACCTTGTGATGAATTAAAATTGACATTTTCACTTTAAATTTGGAACCCCTACTGGTGGAGAATGATAATTTTACAAGAATGCGAAAAAATTTCATACTCTAATATAAACCAAATATAAATTTTTTATTTTGTAAAGAATGTTAATTTAATTTAAAAAGAGTAATGATATTATTAATAAATTTTAAGAACGTGTAAAATGTCGTTTTAGATTCAAAGTCTTTGATTGCACATCATCACTCCCTTTCTAAAGGGCAACGGAAACATAGAGTTGTGAACATTTTTTTGATAATAAAAGGAAGAAATTAAATGAATTACGTAATTCCCCTAATCCAAAATGCTTTATTTCCTTTACACTCCTCCCATCGAGTGCATCAAAGAACATAGATCACTGTACTATTTATCAAAAAAATATTGTATACATTTGTTATATTAGATAAAATGATATAGACATATATAATTAGGGGAACAATTAATTTTTATATATATGTGTGTGTTTGAAAAAACAAATATATGTCTATTTACTTGCTACCGTTTGAGTCTTTCTTCTCCTGTACACTTGTAGAGAAGTCCTTTGAGCAGGCGTGAAGAGCCTGAAAATCCTCTTGGCTTCACCATTTAGAAAGTTCAGCCAATCAATCAAGTCCTACGAATTCCCTGTACACATTGATAATTGCGTAATTAATATTAAGAATTTTCTGCACTTAGATAATCCAAACACAATAGACATTCCAAAATTGTGTATGACGAAATCCATTACTTCACCAATGACGCATTAAACATCATTACCACTATAGTTGTTAAAATCGCGATCCAGATCGTAGAATCGCACGATTCTACGATCCCACCTAACAAAATCGATCATGGATCGCACAAAATCGTTCAGCAAGTAGAATCGTTAGTAGAATCGGTAGAATCGATCAGAATCATAAAGAATCGTACAAAATCGTAAGTAGAATCATTCGTAAAATCGTTTTTTTATTTTATTTTATTTTTCTAATTTTTTTTCTTAGCTGACCTTTTTTCTGTTTTTTTAGTTAGTGCTATTATTATTTTGGATAGAATATGGTTGAATGATTGAATGATATATGTTGTTGTTAAACAGGATTTAGACAAAATTCAGAATGCATATATATTAAATATTTTATAATGTTGATTTTTTACAATTTAGCACAAGTACACAACTTATTTTGTGAAAAAATTAGTGTAGGTGATAAAATATGAATAATTAGAATTATTTTGGTCATTTTTTGTAGAATCTTACGATTCTACGATCTGATTCTACCGATCCAATTCTGCTACTTCAAATCGATTCTACGTAAAATCCCGATTCTACAAATTATGTACCGCCCATCTTTTTATAAAACTTAAAGTTGAACAATATGCGGTGAGGGAGGGGTAATTCTGCCCAAATTTTGAAGTTTCAAAATTTGAATCACGAACACTATTGAGTCAACAAAGCAAAAAGAGTAAAAGCGCAACCATGGGCGCTGCGCTTGCCAAAGAACCATTCTTTGGCAGACACATGTCATGCGTGGGGCCCACGTAATCATGACACTCACCAGTAAGGGTTCATACCACGCTCGCTCCGCTCGTCCCATTACTCTACAGTAACCCTTGCTAACAGTGCGGCATCAAATGCAGTGTGTTGTCGAGACCAACACTTAATCTACGCCCTATACGTGGCAGTGGGTTCACTTTTTAATGGTCCGGGGGATAGCCCTGTAATATTATAATAGGGCCATCCCCTAAGGTATATAACACCCATAATCCCATCACAAATATTAGGGTATGTTTGGAGTGTGGTGTATTTGATAAAATTTGTATTGAAATGTGTAAAAATTTTGGTGAATATTTTTTTATAGAAAAAGTATTTTAGAGGGAAAAATGAGAGGGAAGATTTTTTAAAATTATGTGAGAGAAATTTGAGTGGGAAAATTTAAATTTTAAATTTTGAAATAAAAATGTATTTGGAATGTGATGTTTTTATTTGAAAAAAGAGCCTACTTTTTCTATTTGTAAATAGAAATGCCTTGTCCAAACATACCCTTAGAGAGTTTGAGTCCCAGGGAGTTGAGTCAGCTCCCATTGTCTGACGTGGCATCATTTAAATGACTCGTAAAAAACCTAGAAGTTGGAGAATTGCAGCTAAAAACCTATTTCTTACATTTCCAAAATGTCCAATTCCTAAAGAAACAATTCTACAACTATTATTAAACCTATTTCTTTCAAATACACCCTCATATATTAGAGTAGCAGAAGAAAAACACAAAGATAGTTCAGTTCATATTCATGTATTAATTCAATTTCCATATATGTTTCGAAACCCGGAACGAGAGGTTTTTCGATTTGGTACACCCAAATACATCTGTACACTACCAACCGAACGTGCAAACATCACGTTCTGCCATAACAGTCAAGAATTACATCTCAAAACATGGAGTATACACAGAACATGACGAATACAAAGAATTTGGTAACCCAAATCGCCGATCATCATTAGATGCAGTATGCACCGCTGCGCTTGCCACTCAATCATTAAACAAAGCTATGGCTATTATTAAAGAAGGTTCGTCATCAACATATTTGATCCATTTCGACAAGATTCAACATCATCTAAGCAATATCTTCAAACCTTCAGTCGTATGTACTGGAATTCATTCTCGATTACTAACAAAATTCCTTCGGAACTAATAAGTTAGAAAGACAACAACGTCATGGAACATTCTAGAAGGCCCAACAAGGACAGGCAAAACTTGTTGGGCCCAATCTTTAGGCCTACATAATTATTATTGTGAGCATATGGATTTGCGGGACCACAACGACAACGTGTGGTATAACATCATTGATAACGTCAACCCGCATTATCTAAAGCATTGGAAAGAATTCATGGGGGCACAATGCGATTGGTATTCAAATTGCAAATATGCAAAGCCCAAGAAAGTGAAAGGTGATGTCCCTACCATTATACTCTGCAACGATGGTCTAGAATCTTCTTATAAGGAGTATTTGCGAAACCCATTACGTTCAAGCCTATACAACTGGACCATTGGCAATGCAGTCTTTCTTGACATCAATAGTCCTCTCTCTTCTACTTCACAAACACCAGTGTTCAACAAAGCGAAGAAGCATAAATGTAGGGGTGTAAGCAAACAGATCTTTCGGTAAACAATTCATGAACAAGATCGGTTGCATTCGTTTATATTCGTTTGTTAAGGTAAACGAACAATAAAGGAATATATTTTAGTATTCATTTAATAAACGAACACGAACACGAACACAAACAGACATGTGTTCGGTTCGTTTATATTCGCGAACAAGTTCGTATAGTGTTCATGAACAAGTTCGTTTAATGTTCGTTTAAAACTCATTTATTATTCGTTTATATTAAAATAATAATACAAATATAATATATATAATAAAAATGTTTGTTCATTATAGGTAAGTATGTGTTGTGATGTGATGGTTAGTGTCTTAGATTGCCAAGTTGGAGTATGCAGGTTCGATTTCCTGCATTTGTGCTTATTTTATATTTTTAGTCTTATTCTAAATTGCACATCGATTGCATAGAAGATGGAAAGGGATAATGCATTTATAAAAACTAAAAATGGAGAAGAAATATGATAGAATGCTATGCTAATGGGTGAAGCTCCTTTGCTTGGCCTACACTGCTCATTTAAAATTTTTTATATTAAAATAATATTACATGTATAAATATATATGTAATATTTATATATTATATTATTTTAAATTTTTATTTATTTAAGTGCTTGCGAACATGCTCGTTTAAAAGTTCGTAAACATGTTCGTTAAGTGTTCACGAACAACGAACATTAATAAATATGTTCGAGATCGACTCGTATTTGTTTAAGTTTTTTATATTTGTGATTGAGATCAATTCGCGTTCGTTTAAAATAAACGAACAGATCTTGAACAATATCTGTTCGAAATCGTTCGGTTCATTTACAACCCTACATAAATATAAAGCAATTATATTTCCATGTGGGTGTACAGTGTTACACACAAGTGGATGCAACAGAAATCACACAATACCTTTGAACATGGTACGAAGGGGTCTATTCAGACTAGTTGAAAAACCCAATACACATATCAACAAAGTACTGAAAAATCGAAACTTGCTAGATAGTTTACTTCCGAGGGAACTACAACCTAAGAAAGAAGCTTTATTCGAGATCGTTCTTCTTTTTTGTCAGGGTTTGGATGACATCAACTCTACCTCATTCACTCAGAGGACAAAAGGAAACATTCATACAGCTTATTCGAAGGCGTATTAATAATCAAATAGCAAACGTATGCGTAATTAGTCCAAATTTATTTCAATCGTATGTAATTCCATCAATATTCGATACGGGATTCATGCCATATCGAATTGAACAAGTTCATTTCAAATGCAAATTTGATTTATAAATTACATACTACATCACATAGAATAAAACTTCAATTTAGCATAACCGCTAATTTGAACTGGCATATTAGCTATAAAACTAGCTCTGTAAAAATATAATCCACCCTTCTGGATTACCTCAATCGTATCATGTGAGTCGTCATTGTACTCCACCATAATGTTATGGAAAAGCTTGCAAAACTTAAACGGTAGAGCAACATGCGCAACATAACCAGTTTGGGTAGTCCAGCCCAAAATTTACGACGCCAATAGACAAACACTTTGAAACGATCCTTAAAATTTTCATTTTTTGTCCACGCCTTCGGATCATTTACGCCACCAATAAAAATCGCCGATGCACTAGGACAACATCACGTGGATTTTTGTCATAAACTAACCACAAAAATAACCACGTCTCCTTAGAAATTAGTTTTGCTTTCTCCGTCAAACCAATCCACCCATTAAATGTCAATGACATAATCATGCATCGATTGTTGTGCCTTTCATGATCACCAGTACCTAAAGTTAATTTATTTAGGAAAATAGCATCACCATCTTTAGGAAAATGTTATAATATAGTTAAACGATTAAATTGACTATGCAACAACGGTCGAATTGATCTAGGTACAATACGAGGAACATAAACAGGCATAACTCGTTTATGCAGACTCCTATGAACTCCCGTTCGAGTCTTTCTTCTCTTATACACCCGCAGAGGAGTCCTCTGAGCAAGCGCGGAGGCAGAGGGTCCTGAAAATCCTCTTGGCTTCACCATTTAGAAAGTTCAGCCAATCAATCAAGTCCTGCGAATTCCTTGAATTACATTAAGAATTTTTTGCGCTAAGAAAATTCAAACACAATAGACGTTTCAGAATCATTTATGATGAAATCCATTACCTCAGCAATGACGCATTAAACATCATTACAGCCCGCCTTTTTATAAAGCTTCAAGTTGAACACTGTGCAGTAGAGAGGAATCCCGTCCAAATTTCAAAATTTCAAAATTTGAATCACGAACACTATTGAGCCAACAAAGCCAAAAAAAAAAAAAAGCAACCTTGGGCCCTACGTCTGCCAAAGAACCTTTCTTTGGCAGACGCTCATCATGCGTGGGGCCCACGTAATCATTACACTCACCAATAAGGGTCCATACCACGTTTGCTCCGCTCGTCTCATTACTCTACAATAACCCTTGCCGATAGTGCGGCACCAAATGCGACGTGTTGTTGGAACCAACACTTAATCTACGCCCTACACGTGGTAGTAGGCCCACTTTTTAACGAGGGATGGCCCTGCTTTCAAACCACACATGTCCTAGTCATCTCTTCTTGTATTTGATATTTGAAAGATGCATTATCTTTTTTTTTTCTCTGAAAATGACTTATATATTGCATTGCCAATGGCAAAATGTACATAGCCAAAAAGGCTTAAGGATCTTTGTGGTAGGTGATCGAACCTTATTAGCATCACGAAAGAAACAAGCAACCACAAAAGGCAGACTAAAAACACTAAAGAAGGCCACGAGGACCTACTTTAAGCAGCCACAAAGGCCTACTAATATGACCACTGGCTAAACTAGTTGTGACTAAACTTACAACAAAAAACGAACGAGAATGCCGTCCCGACCAGTCCACCGCAAATGGTATACGATGAAAGAAATTGAACGCAAAGTCCCTAACTCTCTTCCCCTACCGTTTATGGCAATCCTTGCAGACGTTAAATAGTAAAACAAACTATTTCCATCAACGACGTTGAATAGCAAGACAAACTACTATCATCAATAAAGAGCCAACAACCAAATCTGTAACACCTAAAAAGAAAATCGATACAAAATCACATCGTAATCTCACGTGAATCGCTCCTAGGAAAACGAAAATTCGGCACCGGGTGGAGCAGGCAGTTTTTTTAAAGATGCATTCTCACATGCAAATGACTGCACTAATTAAATTATTGTATTGGGGTAGGGCAGGCAGTTTTTTTAAAGATGCATTCTCACATGCAAATGACTTCACTAATTAAATTATTGTAGTGGGGTAGGGCTCAATATTGTAAAATATGGGACGGGAATGGAACGGGTCAAGTCAGCTAATTCTTGTTGAATTAGTTTTAAAAAAAAGTCAAATGATATTATTATAATTCAATAAATATAAATTAATTATAAAAAAATTTTCCAATGGAATTAAATTTGAATTCCGTATAATTTATATGAAATTTTAAGTATACGATTGAATATCTTGTAAAATATGACATAAGGCAATGAAAAATTTAAAACTGGTAAGAAATATTTTATATAAATGTTTGAGATATTCCATTTTATAAAATTAAAAATTTTATTGGTAAAAATTTAAAATAATCACTATGAGTTTTATAAGAATTTGAAATCAAACTATAATTTTTAATAGTCAATTTTTTTTTTAAATGAAATAATGATTCAGCGAATGCCGACTCAAATTCCACTTTCCGGATTAAACCAAATTTGCCTAGATTTTTTATTTTTTTCAAAAGCCGCCGGTTTCCGCCGACCGGAGTTTGCCGAGATTGGTTAGGAGATAGCGAGAGTTTGACATGTGCCGTATATATAAGGTAATCGACGTGAGCCCCTGCTGGCCATTTGAATAGAAGGGAGCACACCCACCCATGTTAGCAGCATAGTTGACCTTTAATGTTTCATATCTTTTTAAATAATAATTATAAAATAAAAAATATATTAAAAAATATAAAAATGTAAAACTTACATTTTAAAACATCAAACGTTGTGATGAATTAAAATTAACTTTTTTCACTTTAAATTTGGAACCCGTGGAGAATGATAATTTTACAAGAATACGAAACAATTTCATACTCTAATATAAATCAAATATAAATTTTTTTATTTTGTAAAGAATGTTAATTTAATTTAAAAAGAGTAATGATATTATTAATAAATTTTTATAATAAAAAATTATAATATATAAAGAGTATAATAAATAATTTTATCTTTTCATATTTATGACATTATTTATTAAACTTTTCACTATAATGATTTAAGAACATGTAAAATGTCACGAGTTTAGATTCAAAGTCTTTGATTGCACATCATCACTCCCTTTCTGAAGGGCAACGGAAACACGTAGAGTTGTGAACATTTTTTTGATAATAAAAGGAAGAAATTAAATGAATTACGTAATTCCTCTAATCCAAAATGCTTTATTTCCTTTACACTCCTTCTATCGAGTGCATCAAAGAAACTTAGATCACTGTACTATTTTTTGAAAAAAAAAATATTTTACACGTTTATTACATTAGGTAAAATGAGACATACAGATACAATTAGGAGAACAATTAATTTATATGTGTGTGTGTGTGAAAAAACAAATATATGTAATATTCTATTTACTTGCTACCTTCTAGAAAAGCAGCTTTCCCTCCTATCCATCACGTGTATATTTGCAGGTGGTGCTTTTTAGATGTCATCAATTTGGACCAATCCAGACAAGTCTTGACGATGTTTTCAGTGCTTTATCAGGGCATGCACCATAGCCCTTTTTTCCTAACTTGGGGCCTGGCCGCAAAAATGCCAAGTCAGCAAAATTGCTGACTTGGCAATGAACAGTGCAAGCCAGGCTCCTTTGCCTGGCTTCTGCACGGGCCAGGCAAAGGAGCCTGGCCCCAATTTTTTTTTTACTGTTTTCCAAGCAAAAATGACGGCTTTGTGATACAATACGTTGGCAAACTACACTTTTGTACACGTAAATTGAGACCCAAAAATGCTTTAAACAAGTGACCGTTCGGCATTCACGTGTACTTTCCATTGCAAATTGTTCAACGGTTTGCAACGGCCATTTGAGGCTAAAATTTATTTTTATTTTTTTTAAAAAAATCACTAACGGTCATAAAATTTCATCCTCTATAAAATGAGATGCATTTTGCATATATTTGGATCAAAATCCGAATTTCATATTTCCCAAACTCTCTCAAAATCTCTATTTTCTTCCAAAAAAATAGATCCAAATTCTTATGATTTTGACTCAATTTTTTCAGAAATGGACAGGTTGTCAGATGAAACTTGTGTGCAAATTTTCGAGGCTAATGTAATGTTATTTTATTTTCCATTAATTGTTTTAAGTATTTTATATTAAATTTAAAGTATTTTTTTTTTTCATTTTTACGTATAAGCATTAATTTTTAGTTTTAATGTAATGTCATATAAATTTATTTTTCATTAAAGTAATGAAAGTTTTTGCATTAATTGTTTTAAGTATATAATGTATGATAAAAAATTAATCATGCTATTAAGAATTTTATTTTTAATTTATCACATTTATTTTTAATTCCAACAAATTATTAAAGTTGTATTCTTAAATATATTTTTAATTTTAATATAATGTAAAAAAAGTTAATAATGACTGCGTGAATAGTGCAGGCCAGGCCACTAGCGTGAGTCAATTTTTCTGATGGCGCGTGAATAGTCTTGGGCCACAGCGATGTGATGGCGATGAATGATCGAGGCCCGCCCCAAAGAGGGGCTACGTATTTCATGAAGAGACCTAAGGGCACCCACAACAGCCCCTTTTGGGTCGTGGTTTGACACAGCGCATCAAGAATGCGATCCGGCGTGGCCTTCTGCTTATTGCAATTTTTGGTTTTGCTCGTTCGGTTTTTCCGGACGATGGCCTTGGCCATATTTTTTTTTTTGCCAAGTAGGAAGCAAAACGGCGCCGTATGTGGCGGTGTCGTGACCGACACGGTACCGCAACGAAGCGCGTCGGCGCTGTCGAGCTTATTTTTTTTTTCCATGGGACCAGGCCAAAACGGCCGTTTTTATTTTTTTTTAAAAAAAAAAAATAAAGGCGATATAGCGTCAATATCGCCAACGCCGTGATTAAGCGCGCCACGTATTAGGCTGTTGCAAATCAGCAATTGATTTGCAACAGCCATTTCTCCTATTTTTTTTTTTCAAAAAAAAAAAAAAAATTCACCAATTAATAGGAAATATTTTTCTCTACAAATTGACATGCACTTTGACTATTTTTGGAGTTAAATCTGATATTTTTATTTTTCATTAATTGTAATAAGCATTACATATTTGTTTTGGAGTATTTATTTTTATTTATTAAATTTATTATTAAAATTTTATTACAATTTTTATTAATTTAGAGTATATTTTTTATTTTAATTTTTGTGTAATGAAAATTTTATTTTCTATTAATTGTTTTAAGTATTTCATATTTAATTTATTGTATTTATTTTCATGTTATTAGTGTATTAGTAAATTTTAATTTTAATGTAATGAAAATTTTTTGATTAAATATTTTTTAGTATTTAATGTATGATAATTTTAATTTAATGTATAAGTTGCATTATTAATATAAAAGGAATTTGGTAATAGTTTGGAATATGGTGAAGGAGAGAGAATTAGTGGAGAGAGTTGACGCGAGTGAGAATCGATGTGGATGAAGCAGTTTGGGCGCTGGGCTCCTGTGGATGCCCTGAGGCTTGGGTGAATCCAAAAGGGGCCAATGAGTGCAGGCAAATAATATATTGTTTTCTGCCAGTACGGCGTTAGTTTAATCTCCTATTCGTCCTTATCCTTCTGAGGTTGACGATTAAACCCCACCACGTTGCATGGTTGAAGATAAATAAATACATAGAACGTTGACTTAGAAAGGTTTCATACATCACAACCAACAAAACTATTCACCATCCCAAAATAATTATTCTTAATGACTCTTAATAAATAAGCTATCACATTGAAAGATTTCAATAAAATTTTCTTTATCTATATAATTTAAATATTATACTTTAATTGTTAAGAGTTCTTGGAGTTTTTATGAGGTTAGGTTTTGTTATACCTCCTCCCAAAGTCCCAATAGCCCATCCCACTTTTCCTAACTGAACCCTTCTCAAAGGAAAATGGAAAAATTGGCAAGCAAAAAAACGAGTGAAAGTGGAAGAGGGAATCTGGAACTGAAAAAAAGAAGAGTGTTCAAAATTAATAATTCGATGAATCTGATTCGATCCAATCTGATTACTTGATTAGAATATTTCGGATCAGATCGGATTGGTTTTTTATCTGATTTGATTTTTTTCTATTGGTTTCATTTTTATCTTAATATTAGGTGATTTAACTTAAATTTAAAATTAATAGTTTCATGTTAAAAAAAAATATTTTTATTTAAATATAATAAATAAATTTCATCTAAATATTTTAATTTGTGTATTTTTCATATAAATAAATTTGTGTACTTTCATATAAATATTTTAATTTATTTTATTACAAATTGACTAATTTTAATTAAAAAATTATTTGAATTATTAAAAAATATTAATTTATATTTTATAACTAATATTAACTATTTTCTTAAAAAATTATAATTTTTTTTAATTTGGATAGAAACGGATCGAATTTGATCGATCCGCATATCCGATTTGGAAAATGTATTAGTCCTATCTTATTCGTTTTTTATCTAATTCGATGCAAATTTTGAATCGGACCAAAGGATTGATCCGTTTTACAGATCAAAATTAATACTCCTATGAAAAAAAAAAGTGTTATGGTATCATCCTTTTGAAAGGTATTAACATGACAAAAAAAGAAAGATTGGAACCTTATAGTTTGTTATTTCAAATTATATCAATTTTTAAAATTCGACCTATCAACTACTTACCCACCTTTTGAAAGATAATTTTTTTGTTATTTTTTAAGCAAAATACGACTATAATGGTGGTATTCACTTTTTTTCGAATAAAATATAATCCAAAAGGTAGTATATTCATCGAAATATCTACTACCGGAATCCACCCAAACCCAAACATTGATAATGAGAGATAAAAGCCACTATGAGGGCATTCACGGTAGTCTCTCACAGCGACCAGGCCGCCATGTCACATCAGTGCCACATCAATACCATATTAGTTCATAGCCAAACAAGTATTATTCACATAATAATCATAAAAAATGACTCACGCTAATTGGCTAGCCTTCACTATTCACACAGTCATATTCAATTTTTTTTTACATTAATAATATAACTTTAATAATTTGTTAAGCCATTATTAAAAACATTTTTTGGAAAATAAATTTATATTACATTAAATTTAAAATTTAATAATACACTTAAAATATAAAAAAAAATATTCTAAATTAAATATAAAATACTTAAAATAATTAATGAAAAATAAAAATATTATATTTGCTCCAAAAATAAACAAAGTGTATATCAATTTATAGAGAAAAATATTTCCTACTCGGTGGTAAATTTTTTTTTTTTCTAAAAAGGCTCAAATGCCAGCGGTTTGCAACGGGACAGTACACGTGGCGCGCGCCCATCACGTCGCTTAGCTGACAGGCAATGGTTTTTTTTTTTTTTAAACCCGACGCCGTTTAGCGTCTTACGGCGTCAATTCATGAGGGCATTTTCCAAAAAAAAAAAAATTGATGCGGAGACACGTGATGCACTGACAATTGACACACTGATCAAAATGACGCCATTTTACATCGTTTTGACGCAAAATGGTACCATTTTTACCTTAAATTGGTCAAAAAAAAAATTTATGGTCAGGCCGTGGCTCGAGCCGTGGGAAAGGCCACAAACCACGGCCTCGAAGTACTGTTTCACACCAAGTCGGCATTATGTGCAGCCAGCCCCCCCTGAACGTTTTCGGCACACGTATAAACAATAGAATTATTGGTTGGTATAGAAGTTCAGGGTCAATGTTAGCTGCAATGGGCAAAGTTGTTGGCATTTTCTGGCTTTTGCACATGCAAACTAGTAAAGAGAAAGAGGTAGAGGGATCTAGATTCTACTCAAGCTGTTGGATAGATTTTGTTTTGACCTTTTCTATCAGACAACACGACCGCAACTGGACTTATTGGATTCGATCTCAGACCGACTAGATTTTCTGAAATTTTCAAACTTTTAACAGTGTTAGCTGTCTGGCCTTCTGTTGAAGTTTCTTGTTCATGTATTTTTTTTTTTACAGGAGGTATTCCACGTTGAGTGTAATTATTTGACATATTTACACTCTACACTCCAAGCGTACAAACCCAAAAGTCCCATAAACCCTATTTATTTATATGTTATCTTAAATGTTGTCAAAGTTGGACCGCATTACATTATGAACTAATTGAATCAATGAATCAAGAATCAATAGAAGCCAAATAGGAATAAAATTTACCCGGTGCGTACCCTTAGATAACGGCTGCAGATTTTCTAGTCAACAAAAGAATCAATTGTCAAACTAATATCATTATAACATAATAAATATAAAAAATTATAAAAATATTAATACAAATATATAAATATATTAAAAATAAGCTATTTAATTTTTTAACATAATTAAATTTAAATTAAATATAAATTATATAAAATCCTAAATATATAATTAAATAATTTCATAAAAAATAATATAGAACATGTTTTAAGTAACGAATGTATTAAAAATAATAATAAAAAAAACCTCTTGTATAATTTTCTGAAATATTAAGTTTAAAAAAAAATTAAAAAATTTAGGTAAAATTTCAAAATATTCACATAAAAAGTATTAAAAAATAAATAAATTTTATAAAAATATTAGTCAAATTATAATTTTTAAAAATTAAAAAAGCTTGTTCTCAAAAAATGTTAAATATGATTTTGACAGATCAAACCGAATTTTGACCTATTTTTTTAAAAGGGATTTTTACATAAACCCAAACCGAACCCAGGCCCGATTTGTAATCCAACCGGCCGAGCCAATCCGAGTTTAGCAATACGTATTCAGGGTCAATGAGCATAAAAAGTGCACACGGATTTTTTTTCATCAAAATTTTATGCCACATTTAATTAGCATAACCAAAAGCATCAAACTAGGGCAAAACCCCATATTAATATCATCATCTCAGAAAATTTTCATTTCAAGTCTCGTGAAACAATTAATCCCAAATTCTCATCTAGAATTACAAACGCAAACTGATATACAACTGCCCAGATGGTTTGGATTGCACCTTTGATCAATACGATTCAAACTCGATGCAAGCAGGGCATCCATTGAACGCCCTATTTAGATGAATTTGAGAAATATGTCATAGTGTTGCGATAAAAATATGACAAACAAGGGCACCATTGAGGCAGTCTCAGGGTTGTGCAGCTTCTAAGAGTTTCTCATATACCTGTCTAGCAGTCAAATCCTCCACCTGGTTCATAAACACAGATCAACGAACATCAGCAAGACTTTTTACTATGAACATATAAGTCTGCTCAACTTCGCCTATAAACATTTTCAGACGACTCACTCTAACCCAAAACAGATAAAACTACTAAAACTATGCATGAATAGCTGCCATTCACAGCTTCAAAATACAACCACAATGGATTTGTTAGTGTGCACGTGTATAGAAATGTAGATTGCATGGTTGCAATCCATTCTTGTGTTTTCTTCATTACTGTGGCAATGGCATCAAATGCTACTGGAGCCCCTTGCCACCAATTCTGGTTTAAAAGGGGTCAAGACACTACTTGCTTATGAAAGAGCTTTAGGCTTGCACCAAAGCCTTTTTAAACTATTGCTAATGGAGCTAGAGGATCCAAAGGTAAGATATTCTTCCAATGCAACACAAACAATGCATTTTGATTAGCACTTCTTTATTCAAGAAACACAACGAATTCTTTATGGTTATATATATACATGAAATTATAATACATGAAAACCCTCAGCTTACCACAAGAAGTTTTGATTTGCTATTCCAACCTCTTTGAAGAGTCATTTGGCTCAATTTCAATCCCAAGACCTATAACAGATTAAATTTTGCTGGCTCAGCATGGGAAACAGAGCACTAAATCAACATTCTGCAATAGAATATTTGAACTACCTTTCCCATATGTTCTAGAAGCTCATTATTTGCTTCACCTCTTGCAGCAGGGGCAGCTACAGTTACTCGAACATCATCAGCATTAACTCCTACAAAATAGGGCACACACAGCTGCTATTATAAGAAAAAAAAACTTGCAAGTATTTCACTTGAATTTCTTTGAATAAAGCAATACTAGACACTAAACTAAAAACAACATCAAGTTCTTCAAAGGGAAACCTAGCACCATTTGTGCCCTATGTGCCATTTTGGCAAGGACATTTGTGGTGGTGTGCTATATCATTATCTAAATTATTCTCACAAACAAACTCCATGAGACTGATAATTATTAGAAAGAATCACAAATTTTAATAATTATTTATGAAAAGGAGCACTTGCTAATCCTTGAAAGGAAAAAAAAAATTAGAGGTCTTAGTCATAGAAAGTTTCATTTCAATCTCACAGCAGGACATGTTGAAAAATTCCTGTATCTGACGAGACAAAATGGATTCCAGTGGATAGAAACTCATGGGCAGATAAAAACCACTGTTAAGAAGTAGTTGTTGTTTAAGTGTATCCATATCAAATGCACTTATTTAGCAACACGTAATGATTTTTTATCCTCAAAAGATCACAATAAGGAGAAAGGGCATTATGGAAGAAGCGAATATATTTCTAAGCTTCCAACCATTTCCACCAGCTACATATCATAGAGTGGAAGGTTGCATAGCTATATTAATCCTAACTAGGTCCACCAAGTTTTTCTGTCTCTTGCCAGAAAATATTTGTAGGACTGGCTGACTTGAGAAATTATTAGGTTTCCAGGCCATCTTGATTGAATCAGAAAACAACTATTGCACTGATCTTTTAGCAATTTCACGTAAACTAAAAGAAGGAAGCCCCTATTGCATGGTAAAACTTCAACATGCACACTAAAAAAGGTAAATGCGTTTGAATATGCCAATTTATAAGTAATGCAACTCATGATAGGCCCATGGACATATTCTATTCATACTTCTGTGCAATCAAGAACTCCCCACCTGGAGATATTGGTACACCCAAAAATTTACAAATAAACTGACATTAAACACAGAAATAATAGTGCATTGAATACATAAATTTACTTGTTATGGCTGAGCGCTGTGCACGATCCTCTACTTCAATGGCTACTTGAACAAGGCCTCCCTCTAACTGTGATATGCATGGTGGCACAGGAGCATCCTAAGTGTAAACAGGGGAAAAAAGGGAAAAAAAGGTAGAAGAAGAAGAAAATCAAGTCTTAGAACATGAAGTTACAGATAGCATTACCATTAAAGTAAAGGTTAAGTAACATTATAGGAAGATCAGTACTGTCAGTCAACAGAGGCAGCAGCATAATTCACATTAAACCCAATGACTCCTAACTTGCTGGAGGTGCAGATAATTATATCCACCAATATGAACACCATAGACTCTTCCGAGAAAAAATTAATAAAGAATGAGAATGTATCGCATAAGAGCTTCCTATATATTACCTGAGGATTCGTCTCAGCAGCAATTGAACTGAGTGCACCATCAATGACGTAAATTAAAGAGGCAGATTCAAGATCTTCTTCAGCTCGATAGCAAACAAGGAGCCCACAAGCAACACAATTCATGCGATACTGCTTTTCCAATTTCCCCTCTCCACTGAAATACCATTGACAAAAAAGTTAGGTTGGAAAACCATACCGCATTGGCATTGTTCATATAGTAGCAATAGACTTGAAAAATACAATCACTTCTAAATAAGCACTTAAACAATCCATAACAAAAGAAAGATGAGTTCCATCCTCACTTTACTGCATAAACAAAGAAAGATTCGCTGCCCAGCTAAAAAATAAATAAAAATGAAGATATGTAGCATACTTGGATTAAATAGACACTTCAATTTGTCTATATGTCTAATCAAGAATATCTGTGGTCATATGATATTATTCTGGAGTTACATAAATAACCCCCTCTATGCACACAATCTTATGGAAACTTTTATAAATATAATATGCCCACCAGGACTGTTTGTAGTACAGCAAACAAGAAAAAAGGCAGTTCGGTATGTAGAAGCTCCTGCACATGCAGGGTCCACAGAAAGGTCAAGCCATTAAGGCCTAATGTAGGCAGTCTTACTTATATTTCTATAAGAGGCTGTTTCCACAACTCGAACCTGTGACCTTAGGTCACATGGCAACAGCTTTTACAGCTGCGCCAAGGCCTCCTTCCAGTTCAACAAACAAGATGAGGAAAAAACTATTGATGAACAACTACTATTTTATAACATTATGAAGCCAACAACATATTATAGTAGCCGTTTGCCCCACATTTCTAAGATATTCAGGACACAAAAAATACACAATCTTTTTCTTCTGGTAGGCATTTAATGAACATAGGCACTACTAGCAATTGACTTCTACATTTATTAGATTCCAACTTAAAGTACTATCTGTTCAGAGGCACTGCTGAAACATAATAAAGGACATTCTTGATCTCTAAATGTTAATCGAAATCGAACAAGAGTAAAACAGGTGCAGTAAAGTCTTTCTCCCGAAAAAGATTCTCCAAAATAAGTAAACTTTCAGTAGAAACTATAGAAACTAGATAAAATTACCGTCTTAATAGAACTTTTCCTGCCTCTTGAATGTTCAGCCTTGCGAGATGCTTCTTCTTGTCCAATACATATGCCTTGTCAGTCTTCCTTTTTGGCATCTTCTGCAATTGAGTATCTATAGACAATCTTTAGGCTGCAGATTAATTACACTTCTTAAACAGGCAAAAACTCATATGAAAATTTGGAAAAGGTTTCCCTTCACAAGACAAGGCAATAGAATGGAACAATCACATAGCCTCTTATATCAATCGGCTTCTTCAGAGAACAGAAATCTTAAATAAAAGAAGGAAGTTCATATTATTGTGCTTCAATACTAATAGAAACCAAAAAGTGGAAGCTTATGAAGGAATCAGATTGTCAAGTGTCATATTATTCACATAAGTTAAGACTAAAAATAATGTCCATTTGCAGGTCTTCAGCCTTATTTATGAAATGCCATGCAATTTTACCTATATATAATGAATGTTCACAAGCAAAAGAAAAGTCTTCATGCATATATCATCTTATAAATTGCTTAAGATACATGAAAAGTAAGACAATTAAAGACCACCACCTCTGCATAATCTTCTGTCTTTCATATTAAAATCAGAATATGCAAAATCTACCATCTTTCAATTTTCCTTGTCTCAAGAGTCGAGAAAAATTGGTAAGAGACCAAAACAGACACAACCATTCTCACCCATGAACAACTTTTTATTATTTATTTCACACTGAAAAATTTAATACTGACAGCAACAGAATGTAAACCAAAAAATACCACAAGATTTACATGATGACTGCATCTACTGTATCAACTAAGATTCACATTTCAGGCTATTAAAAATAAAAAAAAAATTAATAGAAAACATGTGAACTGGGTTTATTTCCATCTTTTAACCTCATTATCCCCCATCATTACAATAAACCTCAACACCAAAACCTCCTACAACTGCTACAATTACTGTCTTGACGCATCTTTTCCTCTGTCCCTAAATATCAAAACCTTTTCTCCTCTTGAAAACTTGAGAAAATTGGCTCTTTATGAATCAACCCTACGACCAAAACCCCCTTATGTAACACAAAACCAATCCGAAATTATTATTCCTCCATAGTTTTTCCCCTCGTTCAAAAATTCTGTGTATTAACTATAAACCAGTGAATTCCACTTCATTGCCGTTTCAACCAACAATTTCTAAGCAGCAAACATCCCAGCTTTTTAAGCAAAAAGGACTAGAAACATACAACAATTTCACCATTCTCGCCACCGAAACACGTGATAGTCTCAGCAACAACAACACTCCCAAAAGACCCGCAAAATTTAAACACCAATTCCGCCAATTCTATTCGCAAGATGCAATTTTTTGGTCAGTAAGGCACATACAAATGAGATTAAAAAAAAATCGTAGCCAAAAATGGGACTGGCTCCTTTCATCTAATTCTTAAAATCAATAAGAGATTAGGGGGGGAGGGAGGAAAAAGACGGGAAACAACAAAAGGGCACCTGTGATGAGGACATGAGAGCTACAGTGCTTGCAATAGTAGACAAAGAGGTCAGTGTCTGGACCGTCGGGTGCGGCATCTTCACTAGAGTAGGTGTGAGTTGTTCTCTTGGGCATATTTCTATTTTCACGATTCTATATCTACAGTGCAGTTCTTCAATGGCGGAGTTGCAGCATCGAAGGAGCGAAGAAAGAATTCGCAGCAAATTTTCGGTGATTTTAAGGTTAATATGATTAGAGTTAACTATATCCACCCGTGAGCGAAACCACAAAATAAAACGTTTAAAAACTACTAATATCAAGTTTGATGAAATTACAAGACTAGTCATTTTGTGCGTAAAATTTACCCTTACCTATTTTGTTAATTATTTTATACTATAAAATTACATTTATAACTTTTATTATAAAAAAATTATTATTTATATATGATCAAGTAAATTGGTGTATTTTCTGTAATTTAAATTTGATTTTAATTAAAAAATAACAAATAAAGAAAATAGAAACTAAATTCCGAATTTAAGATAGAACAAAAGGTGTAAAAAAAATTCAATTAAATTTCAAAAGCATAATATATCATATAATATTTATAATTGAAAATTTATCTATTTTTTCGATTATAATGTTAATTTTTTATTTATATTTTTAGTTCATAAATTGATAGGTATTTCAATTTTTTATCACTTTTCAATAGTTGATTTTAAATCAATAGAGGTATATATAATTTTCTCAAACAATAAAGTTTATTTTATAATTTTGTTAAACCAGAAGACAGGTAGATATAATTAATGCATATAATAATAACATTGTTAGTTTGAACATGCGACAGGTGCTAAGACATAAAGAATTTCTAGTTTTTTTTTTTATGTGTCACTCTATATATATACATTCTAATAAGTTAATATAAATTTTTAAGTAAATTACTTTTTTGACTTTATTATCAATTGTCTCATGAGATTTTGGAATATTACAGTCTTCCCTTTTGATCATTTAAAAGTCAATTTTCCGTTACATGATTTATGAAATTGATAAAACAATAAGCAATAAGTGTTTTCAAAATAAATAATAAATAAATTAAAGGCATTTATTTGAAATATATATGCATTCAACGTAACTAAAAATAGTATTATACTACAAATTCAATGTGAAAAAGATGAATTAAACTTTATTTTTGCCTATGATTTTAGCTATTTTATGAATTATGTAACGAAAAACTGATTCTTAGATGGTTAAATAGGAAATTTGTAATATTCCCAAACCTCAAGAGAAAATTGCTAATAAAGCTAAACCTAATGGGAGATGTAGTTTACCCTAAATTTTTTAATTTGTGTTGATATTTATACTATTGATATTCATTTTCATTATAACAAATTTTAATGTTAAGAGTTCACTTTTTTGTTATTAAATCATATTTATTTTAAAATTTTAGTGTAGAAAAATCAAAAAATACTATGAAATTTTATTAAAATATTATATTGATAAAAAAAAATTTAAAAACTTAATATTTGCAATTACTGTATGTTTAACAAATAATCTACTTGAATTACTAGCTAATAAGGTTTCATCAGTTTTCTGACAATATTTTGTAGGAATAATACATGTCTTAATAAAATTTGCATCAGTACCACTATCAATCATAGCATGTACTATAGTTTTAAAATCATTAATTCTTATTGTAACAAAATAATACCATTTCTAAAATTCTATCATATTTATCATTTGAATAAATATTTTATCTGTAACTTCCTCATGGTTTGCTTGAATTGAATTTAAATTTTGAATATCTTCTAAAACTTCTTTTCCTTTTGAAGTAGAAGAAATATCTTAAATACTACCATTTTTTATCAAACTTATTTTTGTGTCTAATTCTAAATCTTTTATTTTTAATTCTATTATATCATTTTGTAATTTTCTAACTTGTTCTTTTAATGTCTTAATTTCTTCTCCTATGTTTTCTGTTTTCCTTATACTAAAGAGATTTTGACTTGCGTATTTATCTAATAATTTTGAAATGCTGAATGGTTCTTCAAATTCTTTAGGCTTTTATTCTTCTAATATTAAATATTTTAATTTTTTCAAATATTCTTTTCTACTTTCTTGGTCATTTATTTTTTCTATCATTTTAAATAACATTTTTTTAATTATTTCTTGAAATAACATTAATACATTCACAATTATCTGAACTATAATCTAAATCTATATAATCTTGAATGTTATCTTTATCTATATTGGTTTCTTCCATTAATAATGCTATCATTTTATCTTTTGAATGTTCTTTTAAAAATATCTCATTAATCTTCTTCTTCATTTTACATTGATTAACCTTATATACAAATCTATCACATTTCCAACAAGTTATTGAATTATTTAAGTTATTACTTCTTTGCTTTTTATATCTTTTGTAATATTGTTTACTATTCAAATTCTTAGGTTTTCTAGAGCTCTTTTATATTTTAATAAATTTTTATTTTGAGATGATGGTGCTTTAATTCCTTTTATTCCAAAGGCTTCACAAAAATTATCAATTTCTCTTTTTTCCCTACCATATTTACTTTGAATTTTTAATTATTTATATAATTCTAATCATTCTTTCTTAATAAAAGTAAATAACATACCAAAAGATATTATATTAAAATCTAAATGATCACTTCCCATTTCTTTTTGTAATTTAGCCATAATTCGTTGTGAAAATAATGTTAGCAATCCAGTTATGAATTTTTCTTTCGAAAATGAGAACTAGCATCAGCTCTTTTTAAGATTTGAGTTAAAAATACATATTTATACCATTTAAAATATGCCAATGTTGGACATCTTGGACTTTTCAAAGTAATTTTTGAACTAGCCAAAGTTTCTCTAGAGTTTCCTATGAAATGTATTGAAATAGTGACTATTAATTGATCTACTGCATTAGACTTTTGTTCTGTTATTAATGTTGTACTTTCATCTTCAATTTTTTTTTTTTTTTGTTTCTATTGACACCGGATGATTAAGTATGAATTGTTTATCTTGTAATGTCATCATATTATACCACCAATTTTTTAATTGACCTGTGAATCTTACAACAATATCTGAAGCAGCACTTTTCTCTATAAGACCTTGGGTATTAAAAAAAATAAAAAAATACTATAAAATTTTATTAAAATATTAGATTTGATTAAAAAAACTTAATATTAAAATTAACTAAGATAAAATTGGATACTAATAATAATAATAAAATTAACAAAAAGGTGCTTGAAGAACAATTGAAAGGCGGCTTTATGTTCCCTTGTGTTCACTTATAATTCAAAATTTAAACCATACTACATCACTCTAACATAACTGGCCCCAAATTCTTTTAGAACTATAATAGAATTTGAAGTTTTATATGAAGTAGAAAAATTAAAATTTCTATGAAATTGTTTACATATTTTTTATGTATGAAAAAGTTAACTAATTCAACATATTACTTTACATTTTTCATGAGATTATAGGGGAAAAAAAACTAATGCCTTTCATACTTGGAATCAAAGATTCTTCTTTTTAAATATTTTCAATGGGGATAACATTTTTCTTCTCCATGGACATGGAGTTTAGAAAATCTAAAGGTTCGTTTAGATAAGGCATTTTTATTTGCAAATGGAAAAAGTTTTATTGTAATGTGTGAAAATTTTTGTGGGTATTTTTTGATAGAAAAAGTATTTTAGAGGAAAAAATAAGAGGAAATTTTTTTTAAAAATTATGTGAGGGAATTTGAATGGGAAAAATTGAATTCTAAATTTTGAAATAAAAATATGTTTGGATAGTTTATTTTTGTTTAAGAATTTTTTTATTTGCAAATAAAAAGAGCTTGTCCAAACGGACCCTAAACAACTCAAAAATAGATAGAGACGTAAGAATTTCTCGTATAAACCACACTCCTTCGTATACATTACAAGTCCATTGATAAGAACAGACTAAGAAAAACTTGAATCCAATTCTTACGACATGGAATAGATAGATTTATGAAGAAAGAAAGTAGAAAAATTCTCCAACAAAATTTTCCAAAACATAATTAGTATAATACAAGTTGAGTTCAACAACAATGGAAATTGAACCCAAGACCTCATGAACGTACAAGTTTTTTTTTTTTTTTAAATTCAATTGGCTTCCAGATTTGTGGCATATATATTTTGTTTAATATTGTTTTGGCCCCAACCTCCCCAAATATTGGTGTTTGTCATGCGATTGTGCTTCGATCTGTTGTTCGTTGATTTGCTATTTGCTGATCTTGGTTATGTTCGTCAATTTTGAAAAATTTGTTTTGTTTATTTTTTTGATTCAGCTTGGTGTTTCGATTGTCATTGTCAATTTTTTTTTTATGGAAACTGTTGAACTAAATTTCAAATCCATCACAATAATTTTTTATGGGTCCAATTATGATATGTACTCTCAAGAGATGTGTAATTTTTTTAAAGACAAACTTCTATGGCGAATTGTAGCAAGTGAAATTTCAAAACTTGTTCGGCAGAATGATGAGTATGAGGTTAAATTCATTGATAAACTTACATTGGGATGCTAAAAATCATCAAATTTTAACATGTTTTTCGTAATATCTGTACTTCTAGTATTAAATCAAATTTTCATAGATTTGACACAGCTAAAACTATGTGGGATTTTTTGAACACTCGTATTCTCTTAAAAATGATGTTCACCAGTTTTAGTTAACTTCATCATTTACAACAACAACTAATCTATTCATTCTCATATTTCTAAGTTAAAAATTCTTCTTATATTTATGAGTTAAAAATTCTCAGTGATAAGTTATCTATAAGCATGACCCACTTATAAGCATGACCCACTCAAGCTTGCTTCTTTACTTGAGTTTGAGAGGGGATGTTAGAATATATTTAAAATATTACTTTATAAATATGTCATATTAGAATATGTTTAGAATATTCTTTTAAATGTGTTAAGCAATATTTAGTCATAATTAGGTAATATTTAGTTTTTTTTATATACACATTTTATTTTATATTTATATAATGCTTGTACCAAATTGTATCACATGTACAGAAAATATAACTATTTTTTTCTCTCTCAATTTCTAGAGGAAGTATTACACAAAATATGTTACAGAGGTTTCAAAACCTTATGTTTGTTCTCGCCAAAAATTACTAAAAAATAATAGGTCTATTGTATATCCCTTTGCATTCGATTTTTCTTTTTCTCTCTCTCTCTGTTTTTTTTTTACATGCTGAATTTTTTACGTAATTCTTTGGGTGTATCGCATTGCATTCATGAAAATTCCTTTTATGTAATGAATCTCTATTGAAAAAGAACAAAAATAACTTCAATTATATAGTTAAATAAGGAAAACAGAACACACACACACACACACACACATATATATATAGTTAGAATAATATTAAAGATACTATACAAACGTAAAAGTCTTTTTATAGAATAAAAACTCAATTTGTTTTCAAATTGATTTACCATACTAAATAATAAAAGTTTGCAATTGTATTATATATACTGCAAAAGAATAATGATTGAGATAATGACAAATTATAGTGACTTTGTATACTGACTAACGTGGCAACTATGAAAAGACAAAATTATCTCTTATTATTTTATATTTTGTAATGAGAATAGGAGGATGATTTTGTCTTTTCATGATTGCCATGTCAGTCACTATACAAAATCACAATGATTTGTCACTATCTGTATCATTACTCATTGCAAAACTTTAATTAGTTTTCTTCATTTAAATAAATTTCTAAATTTGTTGCCGAATATAATTGTCCACTTAAATAAATTTCTCCACTTAGAAAATTTCAAAACATTATGATGAATATAATTGCTCCAGTATGCTTAATATAATTGTAATTATTAGCAAAATATTATAAACTAATTAGTAATTATATGCCAAGTGACAGGGACATTGAATTTATATCTATAATTAGTTTTCTCCATTTAAATAAATTTCTAAATTTGTTGCCGAATATAATTGACCACTTAAATAAATTTCTCCACTTAGAAAATTTCAAAACATTATGATGAATATAATTGTCCCAGTCTGCTTAGTAAAATTGTAATTATTAGCAAAAATTATAAACTAATTAGCAATTATATACTAAGGGGGTACCTAGTGTGGGGATATGGGAATAAGGATATGGGTATGATAGTGATTTGGGGGTGGTTGGTTGAAGGAAATAGAATTTTCTGACCCACTTGAAAAGACATTTCATTTCTTTATATGGGGTAATGCTCATACCCCCCAATATTAGGGGGTATGAAAGCTAAGGATATGAGTTTGCTAATAATTATTTTAATTAATTAAATAATTAATTAATACTACTTAAATAAATAATTAATATAAATTAATTTGTTATTAACTTATTATTATTAAAAGTAATAATAAATTAATTAATCAAGATTAATTTAATTAATCATTCATTTACTTAATATTATTAATTAATCTCATTTTATTAATAGTAATTATTATAATTAATGTATAATTAATTTATAAATATTTAATTGATAATATTAATTAATTACTAATTATTACTAACTAATTAAGTAACTAATACTAATTAATTAATTCATATTAGTTATTATAATTAATACTAATTAATTAACTAATACTAATTAAGTAATTAATATTAATTATTTTAATTAATATAAATTAATTTATTATTAACTTATTATTATTAAGTAATAATAAATTAACCAATTAAGATTAATTTAATTAATCATTCATTTACTTATAATTAATATGAATTAATATCATTTACTAATATTAATTATTACAATTAATATTAATTAATTACTTAAGATTAATTTAATCAATAATATTTTTATTAATAATTAATTAATTTAATATTATAATAAATAATTAACTAATAATAACTAATTAATTAATACTAATTATTACAATTAATTTATAATCATTTCTATTCTTCAGCACAAATCAACCACCATTATTACTAATCATTCTCAATTCCCAGCACAAACAAACCAGCATAATTATAATGAAAGACCCCACTATTATTCCTTACTACAACCATTTCTATTACCTTTCCTATTCCCCTGTTACAACCATGCGCCTCTTAAGTGATAGGGACGTTGAATTCATATTTATGTGGAGTTATTAATTTATAATCGATATTTATGTTCTCTCCAAAATTACAAGAACATTGTATATTGTATTGCATTCGAGAAAATTTCTTTCTCGTAATGAATTTTTATTTAAAAAATATAATATCAATTAAAAATGAAATTGACAATAATATTTTAACTAGGAAAGTAATACATATGGACTTAAATCGTCCAAACATTTTTATATCCGGACAGGTTCAAGGAATAAAATTAAGAAATGTACTATTCTTCAATATAAGAAAATTGTAAATCAATCAGCATCACAATATAATTAAGAGAAAATACTAAATATAACGATTACATAATTTTTTATTTAAAAAAAGACTTTATGTTTTTTGAATTCTAAAAAAGAATTCATTTTTGAATAAATTTTTTTACACTATCATCGTTCAAAAAAAAAGTTCAATTTCAAAATAATTTTTTGTTCCCAAAAAATAATCCAATTTCAAAACAAAAAAAAAAATCTCAAAAAATAGTCCACTTTTAGTATGAAATTCATATATTACCATTAACAATAATGATAATGTATAATCTAAATTAAAAAAGTAAGAATAAAAATGTAAAATTATACATTTAATTGTGTATTAAATATGTTGTACTTTATAATTTAAAATATTTTTTGTACTAAATCAAAATTTGTTTTTTTTTTGGAACGGAGAGACTAATATTTTTATAGATAATAATTATGCTTGATTTATAAATTAAAAATAAGGACAAAACAAAAATTATATACTTAATTATGCATTAAATATATTATAGTTTATAATCTAAAAAAAGTTATATCCATCCAAAAGTGATTTTCTTTAAGAGCAAAGAGAGTATATTTTGTAACCTGATTTATTTAGACAACCAAAATTCTCAAATTTAGAATAAAAATATTCATAGTGAAAGATAAGACAAAATCATTATTTTTTGGGTAAATTCCCAATAATCCTCACCTGAGGGGTGAAAGTTCTCGATAATCCCTTCGTGCTTAAAAAAATTTTAAATCCCCCTATGTGATTTGGACTTGTTTAAAAAGATGATAGAAAATTAATGAATTAAAATCAAATTGATTGAAATTGATATATATGTGTCTACTTTGCCATTGTAATTATGAATAGATAACAATCCACATCACATAATTACTAAAATATCTACACTAACCATTTTATAATATTTCTTTTGTTATAAGTTGTATCAAGTTAATAAGTAAATAACGAATTTATAAGTATTTAAAACTAAATATTTGGGAAAAAGCAAAATATTTATAGGTATTTTGGTAATTTTATTATGTTAATTGTTATATTTTGATAAATACAATCGTAAATTAGATACATGTATATTAATTCCGATTAATTTAGTTTTAATATGTCAAAATTTCAAATTAGTCCAAATAAGAAGGAGGCGATTTAGATTTTTTTTAAATTGAGAGTTACATGAACTTTCACTAATCACAAAAAGGGTTGCGAGTTATCTAGAATATACCCTTTTTTTTTAAAATCAAAAGTGATAATTTCATTGACAATACAAATTAAAAATACACAAGTTGAATGATGAAAACAATAGTTGATTAATAGGAAAAATAATCATGCAATCACACAAAATAAGTGAATGGGGGTAGCTTTTAATAACTAGCAGGCACTTTCCGCGCAATGCGCGGTTTTTTGAGTGCCCACTGTATTGCACAGTATATAAAAAAGCTGATAATAAAATTAAGATAAATAAGACGAAAAAAAAACACAATATTATAAAAAGGAAGAAATATTTGATAGGGAGAAAGGAAATTACATAGTAGGAGTTAATTAATGTAGAACAAAAAAAAGGTCAACATATTCTAAGTTACTTTAAATTTAAATTGCCATGGATAAAATTTTTCTATCCCATGACTGTTAAAAATAATAACAGCGAAAATATCTTGTATTTGTGGTATGAAAACTAAATAGTCATTCTCTTCCAAATTATGATCTTGTACGAACTGATGCCAATTTCGACGAAGTGACGAACGGCTCACAGTGATGTCATATACTCGATTTCCAGATTTCAAATGAATGTCACAGTGTTTTGCTTCTTCCAAATAAAAATTTGAATATTTTGGAATAATCTATGTGACAACAAGGAAATCGTATGAAGTTAGTAAAATGAGAAGTGCAAATAATTTTGTAGAATCAATTTGCAACATAAGAAATAAATTGTATTATTACCAATCTAAAGGTATCTGATGCTGTAAACTTCTGGAAGAAAGAATAGTGTTGAGTTGAAACGAACTTCTGAAATGGATGTAGTGAGGATGACAGGACATTATGCTGAAGATTCGTTGTTTTGAAGACTGTAAATAAGACATAGTAAAATGAAGATATTACATATTATATAATGATGACAACGGAAAATGTATATTGTTAAATGAACAAACCTTGTTTTGGCAATTTAGGTAATGGCACTGTCCATGGCATCATGATTTCGCCTTTGAAATTGTTGAATGTAAGACAATCAAATTTGTTATTTCCACGAAATCTTAATAAGATTGAACATTCTTCATTGAATAAATTATCATCAAAGAAATCAGTCCAGCCAAATGTGAAAACATGTTGACTGATTGTTAACTTCCATTGCATTTGTCCTTGTTGGATTATGATTTCTTCCTTATCAGCAACAAACTGGATAGCATAGAGGCCTATTGGTACGCTTATAAAAAGGACAAAAGTTCTTTTGGATGTGTTGAATGCAATAACAAGTAATTGTTGTAGTAAATATAAAAGTAAAATTTTTAAAGAGTTAAAGTTGAACCTGATTCTCTCTTTGAAGGGATTTGAAGAATAAGCAACACGGCTTTTCATTTGTACCTTGGAAAGGTGAGGCAAAAAATTAGGAAGAACAATTTGAAATTACGTTATTTGTATGAAAAGTATCATATGGAAAAAAGTATGAATGAAATTTATATGATTACCTTGTAATTGTAATAGCATTGGATCAGCAAGTAATACATTTTGCATCCAATCCTGAATTGATTTTTCTGATTTTGCATTTGGATATCCAATGTATTTAAATATCGTTGGATAAGAGATGAAAAAATTATAACATATTCGATAATTGATCTGATTGTTTTGCACATATGTTAAGGTCCCAAAGATGTACACGCGTTTGGAAGTGAGTAACAAAATAGAATTTTCGGTTATCACCATTTTCTTTGGTCAACCATTTTGTAAATGGATTATTTGTCGTTGTCATCACCTATAAGAAAAAGAATTCAATAAAATTGCTTATTTTAAAAAATGAATACTGATACTTAGAAACCAATAGAAATTGGAGTAGGAAAATGAAGTACAACCAATGTTATTAGTAGTAATTATAATCGAAAAACAAGGTGAACAAATGATATTTTAGCTGATTTTCAATTAACACCATTTGATCATGGGAACTTGGAGTAGAAGATAAAGAAAGTAATAGGAAAATGGAGTAGAGCAACTTTATTAGAGCAAACTTCATTTAGTTGCAAATCGCAGCATCAAAATACATAAATAAATCAATTTATTGAAGGAAAAATGTGTACAGCACTAAAAAACAAAAATGCAAGTGAATAAATGTTTTTTTGAGCATACTGCAAATGGCAGCATTAAAATGCTCCAGCTAATCCAATTTTTTCTGGAGAAAATGGAGTATATAATTGTAAAATTCAGTAGGATAGTGAAGGACAACAAATGTTATTCCAATTGCTTTGAAAATTCCAACAGAAAATGGTAAAAATGCATCAATCATTACAAGGTGGGAAAAAAATGTATCTATACTGGAAATAAAGAAATCAATAGGAAAATGGAGAATACCTAATTCTGTAGACAGAAATGGAGGTAAAGGAATGTTATTTCATCATAGTGGAAATTGTAGCATGAAAATGTACCAATTAATGAAATTTCTGCAGGGCAAATAATTCTGCAGATAAAAATGCCGTACAGATTGTTATTTCAAAGAATCGCAAATGGCAGCATTAAAATGCACCCAGTAATCCATTTTTTGTGGGAAAATAAAGTATAGAATTGTAAAAATCTGTAGGAAAAGCGAGGACAAAGAATGTTATTACTCCTGCTTTGAAAATAAGATCACTACATGGTAAAAATGGGCAAATCATTACAAGGTTGGCAGAAAATGTGTCCATACATACCATTATATGTAAATAGCATACATAAACAAAAGAAAATCTATTCATAGTAAAAGTTGTCAAGATATTAGATAGTGCAACTGAAAGCAATATTATTGTAAATTTCTGCATACATAAATTCAACATTATTACAAAGGAAAGCCATTTCTTTCAAACGACATAGCAAATAATCGAAAACGACTTCTCTATGTCATGTACATTAACAGTGTATTTATTTATGCCTATTTGAAGAATGAAGAGCGATGATGGTAAAACTAATCTAGTCACTTGATAAATCAAAAGCGGCAGTGGTAGTTTCTGTCCAAACATCTTGAACTCCATAGCATCAAGAAATATATGAAATTGCATCCACATATTACAAAGTTGAGAAGTTTCACCAGAATTTTTACCAACAATGAGCAGTATCAAACACAAATCAAGTACCATAACATGCAAAAGCAATCTGTAAAAAACATAAGAGAGAAGAGTACTTTTACCTTTTGAAGACCTACTGTATGATCAGTTTTGCAAGATCCATTGGCAATCAATTTTTATTCAATGTACATACAATAAGGAAAAAAAATGTTAGAGAGCAGCAAGAAGAAAGAAAGAATATGCAGTTCTAGAGGCAGATATGGTCGACTAATAAATCCAATACAGTGGAGTTGTAACAAATTGTTTCTGAGCTTGTGTTTTGAGGTTTTTAAAAAAAATAAAAGGTGAAGTTACAAGTTAAGAAGGAGGAAACCGTTGACTAATAAAATCAATGGAGTGGATTTGTACCAGATAACTTCTGACTTGCTGTTTAGCAGAAAAAAGGAGAAAAGGAAAAAAAGAAGCAAAAAACTGAAGTTATAAGGTAAGACATACTTCTGATCTTTTGTTTTTGGGGGAAAAGAACAACTGAAGGTAAAGTTAGAAGCTAAAAAGGAGTAATATTAGGAAAGGAATCAGTGGAAGATAGAAAAAGAAGTATATGACCTGCGTGCAGTATTTGTTGTACAGAACTACAATGAATGGAATGGTTTTACTTATAAAGAATAGTTGTACAATGTGCTTGATGGTGATGTGACCTATTTTTTACTTTTACAGCTGTGTTTTAGTTGTCAATTCAAACTGGGCAGTCACATGGGCATGTTAAAGAAAAAGCTGCAGAAACAGAACTTACAATTTTGCCTTGGGAACAATGAACACAAATAGAAATGTTTATGCTCTGGCTCTTGTCTAGCAGCTGGAAAAAATAAAGAAAAATATAAACCTCAGGAATCAAGCATAATAGATAGGCAAGACTACAACTTATCCAGGCCAAAACAACAAGAAGAAGAATAAAGCACTAACTCTTCCGTAGAAATTTGAACTATATGTGATTCTGGAACTTCAGTGCTACCACGAATTTCTGATACAAGTTGAATTAACTTCCTTAATATAACAATTGAATAAACGGAATATACGAAGTGGAAGAAAACAAAAAATAGATTATTAGATTTCTAAGAGAGCTAGTTGCACTCAATTTGGGGGAAAAAAGTGTATACCTTGCAGAAGTAACGATACAGTAAGCACTCCTTCAGCAAACCACACACGCCATAAAAGTACAAGAAGTTCAACATTACCTAAACAACAGCATTAATTCTAGCTTAAATTTAGAATATAGTGAACCATCTAACAATTAGCAGAAACATCTTACTCAAACGTTACTACAAAACCATGCAGTCTACAAGGGTGGTGTGCATAGTGGAGAAACAAGGATCAAACCCAGAATCCATTCCATGTACTTCATCTGTAAAGCAAACCCTGTCAGGCAATTGAACTACATAAATTGTAATGACATCTTTTAAGCACCAAGGAACTGTGTACCGACAAGCAAGGAACTGTAATAAGATAGCACCAATAGCAGATAGTCATTGCCACAAATGTACTTTCACAGATAGAGAAGTCTTAAGTAGCAAACCTATGTTCAGCATATTGTAGACACAAATACAGGTAAAGAAATGTAAACAGCAAGTAAATATTCAAACTCATGCATGTGAAATGTAGTTTTCTGAGAAGAAAAACTTGAACCTTCTATTAAAATGCATAGCAATAGTTGGAACAAGCAAAAGAAAATTTGCTTTTCACATAAATGCCTTTGAGAAAACCAAAATGGATGATTTAACAGAAACAGGTGAAGAACACCGAGCAGGACAAATCCATAAAGAACATTTTTCAGAACAAGTAACATTGGGCTGCAGGAAGACGCTTAGAAATCCGACAAAGATAACAGCAAACCGGTTGCCTAGAAGGTTTCTGTTTTTATGTGATGTCTTGAGAAAACTAATCGCCTAGCATTCGGTTTTGAAGTACACCCATAAACAAAAAGAGAGGCAAAATGATAAACGGTCCCAAAATACAAAATGTTGAAATACATATTTGACAAATCGCAAAGTAGAAACAAGCTAATCTATTTTTTGCTTTTTCTTTGTGCCATTGGTAGGTCTTTGGTATCCAAATTAACTTCTTCTTCGATGGCACAAGCTTGTCAAGAAGGCAAAGCGGGCTTTTGGTGAAGATTTGTTTGGGAAGTTGGCTGTCGGAAAAATAAGGGATGAAAAGTACAAATGGATCGTAATATGTTTTAAGGTATGAATATAGTCGAATTTTAGACAGAATAAATCATTGAAACAGTACCTTCAGATTGTGACATTGGTTCGAGTTCATGAACATTTGCAGATGTTAGTTTTGTTGCACTTCCACTTGCACTGTTCTGGTCAATTGATGAGCCTGAACCCTGACCCTCACGAAATTCTGCATAGGAAGTGATGGTGTAGTGCTGTCTACCATCTGGAGTCTTAAGTTTGATTGGCCTAATTTGGACCAAGAACAATTTGGATTGCAAATCCCTGTGAACTTCCTGTAACGGAAGTTCAGTGTTCTAGCAAGGGAAAAAAAGCGAAAAGAGTTAATGTTGAAGCATTGACAACTGTGAAAGCAAAGGAAATGAAATCATAATGAAACAGGTAGTTTGGCAGTAGGAACGACCTTGTTTGCATAGTCCATGATTTCACTTGCTGAAAATGTTAATAATTTTTCAGCTAGATTTCCAAAAATAGAGGCTATAATAATACCACTATCATCAATCACATCAACCTCAAACCTACACCTGTTCACAAAGCAATAATCAGTTTGGGAACGATACAATGAAACGAAAACAAAGCTAAAAAGGGAACAAAAGATATACTTACCTGGGTTCTGCAATCTGCTTTGATTCACACAAGTTACAGGTGTATTCTTCATGTTGCAGTGCAGATGTTGATTGGAAGCATTTGGGACAAGCCATGTACCAATACTTTTGGCAGATATTTTTGAGGGAAAGCTGTGCCTTGACAAGTACATTCTGGAAACAGATTGCAATAAGTTAGGAGCAACAAACGATGAAACCATACATGGAAAAAGAGGTACTGGTTTTGATAATCAGTGAAGGAAAACTAAATACCTTGGCTAATGGCGTTATGTTAGCAACAAGACAAGTTTTCTTGTACGACTCTATAGATATCTCCGGAGGATTCTTGAAATAAGTCTTGTTACTGACAAAGTCGACATCTCCTTGTTTCACACCATTGCATAGTAAAATACAAAGATTGATGAAGGCAGGAAACAAAATGAATACTGCTGTAAATTAATATAGGGCTGCATCACCAGTTTTTCAGACGATGTGCACTTTCTATTGGAGGATTCACCAGAATAACTGAATCATATTTGGTAGTCAATGCTGTGCCTACAAATCGTTTTTTTTTAGTTATATTAATAGATAGCTGTGGAATAAAACATTGAGGGATGAACCAACAGCCCAAGGAAAAAATTTAGGATGAACAGAATGGAATTGACAGCGGAATACAGTACCATTATAGTAAACAACTTTAATCCTGCGACAAATGATTACAGGAAAGTTGTTCAGATTGTCAACAATATTAGCCCCTTCATTGGCAACAAACTCGTTCCAAATAGATAGCATGACTGTCTTCATACTGCAACAAAGAATAATGGAGTTAACTTAGCAAAGACATAAATTGCATGCGGCTAACATTATAAAAGGGAACTTTCTTTTTGCATATTCAGTAAAGGAACAAAATAGTTATTGTCTGGAACAGATTAGTTATCGTCTGGAACAGATTAGTTATTGGCTGAAACAAAGGTTTATGCAGTGAATAAATATGTTCTAAATCATCTGTCCAATTAATCAGTAAGAAGCTTGAAATGTAATGACATGATGACAAAACTAAAAACATGAGAAGGCACAGGATTTTTATTTAGGAAAAGAAATAGAACAAATAAGAGACAATATGTATTTCACACAACACCGTGAAGCAAGAGTGCAGACAGCTGAACTGAAAATTAGGAAGATAGATTCTATAACCTTTGATTAAGGAGGACGAATTTCTGAACTGTTGAATCACCTACATCACCTTTGATAGTCTTAGGAGGAAGGCTATCAATCACCACAGCCAACACATCTACATTATGAAAAACAATTTTACATGATCGGACTTAAATAGCAAAGTAAAACAGACACAAGCATAAGATAAATTCTGGGACGATTTGCTAACATGGAAACTGGCCTATATAAATTGAGCTATCCGTACTTCTTTTATAAAAAAACTCACTGGAAATCTAATAAGTCTTGTGAACAGAGAACTTTACCAACGGATTCTTTTTTTGCATCAATGAACCTAGCTAGGTCTTGAAATTCTGTATACTGATAATTGACCTCAACCACACCGTCAGAATTGTCAAGAGGTTCAAGGATGGTCCTTGAATTGATGATCCACTGTGTAGTTATCCTTCAACCGATACTCTTTTTGATTGCTTCACTTCACATTTTGATTGTATACTTTTTGTACACTTGCATTTTCTTCCCCATTCGCTCAATTTCATGGTTAAAAACTATGGCTTGCACTCTGGAACCCTGTCAATGGAAACAGCAACTATTTCAGTAAACAGGGAGAATATACCTTACTCTATGACAAAATCCTGAAAGTAGTACCAAAAGAATTTGCACCTTTGAGTCTGCGAGGATGAAACGCTGGTAACGCGAAGGACTGTTAATTGCAGTTGTTGGCTGAAGCCTTTCTTGGACAGTAACAATACATGACCAAGATGTCATGCCCTCAACAATTTCTTCAATCTCTAACAAACGATCCATCTGAATTGAACAAAGCCACAATGTCAGTGATATTCACAACAAGAGGTAAATAAAACCTCAAAACAAAAACAGGATCAGAAAAAGCTTCAAACCTGTTGCAAAGACAGTAAAACTGATAATCAAGTATTGGCTAATTCAAATATTTCATTATAAACAACATTTTGAGTTTTGCAATCTGTCTTAGATTCACTAAAAGTGGAAGGAAGTATTAACACTTTTACTAATTTGGATGTTCTTGCTCTTGAAAGGGCAACATACAGTTGGCCGTGTGAAAAAACTGGTTCTTGCAAGTAAACACCGACAAAATCTAACGTTTGGCCTTGGGCTTTATTAATTGTCATGGCAAATGATAACCTGACTGGAAATTGAGTCCTCTTAAATGGAATTCCATTTTTCTCTTTGTCGAACTATGCAATGGAATTTTGGGTATGAAGACAACCACGCTTTCTTTGACCGGATGCAATCTTTGCACATATTGTATTGGTTTAATTCTAGACAAATCAGACGTGTTCCATTACAAAGACCTTCAGTCGGATTAAGATTTCGTAAAAGAATTATTGGACAGTTCTTTTTAAGTAATAGTATATGTGGAGGAAGACTTGATGGATTTAATGAATTTAGAAAATCCTCATAATCCCCTTGATGTTTTAGATCAATTGTTTGATCTGAACTGGTGTATGCTACTAAATTCCCAGGAAATTGTTCTATTAAAAGATTGTTAATATCATGAACTGAAGTATTTTTTGGTGACAAAATGCACCTATTTATCATTTCCTCTGGTATGGTAGAATACAAAAGCAAATTTGGGAAGACACAATCAATCAATCTGTTTAATATGGAAAAAATACAGGAAAACAGGACAAGTAATTAGAGCAAAGAAGTTTAATACATGCACAAAGGAGGCAAAAAACCGGATAAGGGACACGTCAAATACTTACTTATGAAGAGAATCTTTTTCCCAACATACGAATAACAAGTTCATGTGGTAATGTAATATTACCACATTCATCCATAGGTTCGAATTTTCCCAATCTTTAGAAGGAATTCAGAAAATTCAGGGTCTAAGAAAGCACGCATATTTTGTTTCAATTTAATTTTTTCCATTGAAGACCATAGTGGAGAATTCACTATGCTGGCACTAACTTGTGATTTTCTTGTTCCTTTTTTAATAACAGGAAGAGTTTGTCGAAAGTCACCTCCAAAGACAACCACTTTTGAGCCAAATGGTTCGTTTTTTCCAGTTATATCTCTCAAGGCAATATCAAATGCTTCTAAAGCATCTCTAGTTGCCATAGAAGCTTCATCCCATATTATAAGTTTAGCGATTGAAATAAGATGGGTCAGATCGCTTTGTTTACTCAATTGACAAACTTTAGTAATAGAAATCAATTGGAATTTTGAATCTTGAATGAGCGGTGCGACCGCCCGGAAGAATGGATGCAGCAACACCTGATGTTGCTACGGCAATTGCAATAAATCCTTTGGATCTAATATTAGCCAACAAGGCACGATATAGGAAAGTTTTTCCAGTTCCTCCAGGACCATCAATGAAGAAGGCTTGCCCTCGACCTAGATGGATTTTCTGGAGGATAGATTCATAGGCAAGTTTCTGTTCTGCGTTTAATCTAGTTGGAAGCAAAAGATCTTCTTCACTAACAACTATATTCAGTTCACTATCCATCTCTTTTGTTAAATGATCAGACAGAAAGATTAGGTCATTTTCAGGAAGAATATGGTATTCGTTTATATTTTTATTCATCTCTTCTAAAGAATTGTTAATGTCTATTAAGACTCTATTCATAACAACATGACTGTCAACACTGGAATTATCCAGTGACCTTCGAAAGTCACTGGATAATTCTAGCTGGAACTGCTCCCATAATTTTTTTGGTTCATTCGGAGAACAGAAAACTAAAATGATAGCAAAAAGAGATCTTAGAGCACTCGGCATCTGATAAAGAGATGCCTCTTTTAAAGTATCCTCTATGTAAGTATCAGATTCTAGTAAACCTAATTTTAGTGCTGCATCTCTAAATGTTTGCCATTGTGTGCCTGAAACAGTTAAAAGATCAGCAAAGCAAGTCGGACCTCTAACATTTGAAAGTAATAGCCTAAGATAATATCGATCTCCCTCCGTGGACTCACGGTAACCATTCGGCCAATTACTTCTAGTTTTTCTTTAGTCCAGATTCTAAGGGTAGAATTCCATACAAAGTGTTGAGGAAATTCTTTATAAAGGCATTTCAAGCTGCTGAAATTTTATTCATGCGATTCATTTCAAAAACTCGAAGCATAGTTTTTGAAAAGTCAATTTCTTCTATCAAATTTGAAAGATTAGATTTTTCTTTAAATGAAACAACTTGCCGACCCTCAAGATGGACTTGCAAAGCATAAACAGAGGGGGTCATTTCACTAAGATTGAATCCATAAATCCTCCAAAGTGCTTCTGGAGGACCGATCCATCGGCCATCCTGAAACTGTTTAATTTCATCAATGTCTTGACGGGCATTTAGTTCAGAAATTTGAAAACTGACCAGATCATGCCCCTTATAAATGTATTTGTAAATGTACTTCATGAGCTTAATAGTAGAACAAATTTCAACATTCAAATGGCAATCAAAAGTAGCCAATAAATATGGATTATATGGAATAACCCAGCGATTATCTAATACACACTGCCTAACTTTAATCTGTCTACCATTATTTCTTCTTCTATAGTAAGGATAACCATCTTCTACATGCATTGTTTGTTCGCAAAAATCTTTAGGATAGTGATTTTTGCACTTACCATTTCGCATACATAAATTAGTTGCATTCATTTGGCCACATGGACCATGAATCATGTGTTTTAGGACAAGATTGTATAAATGAGGATGCATTTCTGGATCAGGAATTTCTGCACATACAATGTTATTATATGATTCAGGATTCAACAGCTTATATTCTGGTTTGAGAATTAATAATAAGTGAGCATGAGGCATGCCTCTTTTCTGAAATTCAATCACACTAACACATGCTGCTACTTGTCCAAAGATATGTTTGTGCAATAGTTCTTTCCTAAGCATTTCAAATTTTGCTCTAAACACCCTTGCTAACAAATCAGCCTATCAAATGCGCTTTGTTAGAGAGATTGTCTTGTATCTCTTTCCAATTAGGATTACAAGTCATGGTAATAAAAAGATCAGTTTGCCATATTTTTGAACTAAAGCCATAGCATCCAAGTATCTACGGCGCATATCTCTAGGTCCGCCCACAAAAGAAGCTGGCAAAATAACCCGGCGACCCACATTAGAGCTATCTAGTTGGCCATTTGAAATGCTATCAAGGACACCTTGCAGAATTTCTGTTCTAACTTCTTTTTGTTTTAATCTAAGAAAGTCTAATCTAGATGTTTCTATTTTTATGTACATATCAACGGCAAATTGTTGGAATAAACGCATTGTATGCAATAGCATTGATTCATCATTTGTTCTCATCTGAAATTTGTAACAGTAATACTCCCTAGTGGACACACAATCCTTTCTCTTCATTCCAGTTTTGATGTCTACAATGGAAGGATTAGAAATAGTTACTTTCACTGAAAATATGCTAAGCGCTGCATATACAAAGTTTCCTAATAACGTACTGAAAAGGAACTTACTTTCATCTTCGCATGCTACCAAATCTTCTGGGGTTTCCAAAGTCAAGACATCAATGCTAGAAGCATTTACACAAGGATTTATTTTTCTATGTTTTCTATTTCGGTTGGCTGTTTTCTGTATATTATTATGCCAACCGGACTCTAATGAGGAAATAACAATGGATATTGAAGAGGATCTTAACATGCAAAATAGTGTCGAATTGCATGACTTGTATTAGAAGTGCTATATATCTGAATATGTGCGCTTCTAGTATCCGAAGAAGCTTCTACACCATCCTCAGAAAATATAGCACCCACTTGGCTACAAGTGGTAAGATTATATGACGATCTAATTTTGGAGAAGAATTCAGGAAAATCCTATAATCATCCAAATGAGGAACGTGCCTAAGGCTTTTCAAGAACCTACAATAAGGATTGGCCTCTAAAATGTGCATAAGTAGGGACAAAGTTGTTTCACGTAATTTATCACAGGATTTAACTCGTTGGGCGCCTCTGCTCATGTCATAGAAGTAAAATCGATCCCGATCGCTTTTTCCTTTGTTACTTGGTGAAAGACTATCAAGAAAGTGATAGACTTGCCCTGAACCACGAAAGTATACATCCTCTATTATTTTTAGTTAATTCCTATCATATTTCGCCCCAAGGGACGTGAAGGCCAAATTGTTGTTATAAGTTCTAATGTTTTTCCGAAAATGAACAGGTTCTTCATCTTCAGACGTAAGTAAACGACAAAGTGCATATGGCATGGCAGGCATGACAATTGATATCCCGCCTCCTGCACAACAGAAAGATGGAGGTTCCAAATAGAACCTCTTATTTGCGTTAATAAACGATTCGAACAAAGGGAAGAATGATAGAAGTTTGTGAATCTGTTAAGTGGTGAAGCATTTTTCTTTCTTCTTTATTGGTTATCGCCGCATTTCTGATAGGTCAACAGATTCGGATGTTATTGTAACCATAGAAAAACAAGTATAAACAAATACATTCTCCGCAATCGTTTAAATTCACCTTTTGAATTCAAGAAGAGTCAAGGACAACATGCTCTCATCGCTTGAGTTGCCAAAGATGCACAACTCGGAAACAAATCGATGGGTTGGTTTGGTAGTTCTTCCTACCTAAATTGCGGGAATTCCTAGAATTACGCAAGATTAGATATCTTCTGCCAGCGACCTTTGCTTCAACATTAACACTAAACAATCCGGAAGGAAAAGGAGTCACACCGTCACTACGTGACGGATTATCATCATGAAAGGAAATCCCTGTTTTGACATGGGCTAAAGATGCTGTCATAAAGGAGTATAAATCTTTTTTTCCTTGATTCAGTACTTGTCTTGTGTTAAAAGGGTATTTTGAATCAGGCAAAGCATTGCTAGCTTCACCGAATCATCAAGCCAAGTTCACAGTCAATAAGTTCAATAATAGGTTCAGAAAGAACGGTTTGTTGATCTTTCTTATGTATGCATGTTTGGCCACAACAGGGATTAACTTTTCTCTTTCTATGCGGTGCCATTGCATTCTAACACTCTTCAATGGTTATGGTTCACATCTATTTAACTTGATACACAAAAGGCATGCACAAATGATGCAAAGATAAGCAGAGAATAAAGTCAGATCGAAAAGGAATCAACAATGGGAGCAAGGACAGAAAAGCGGCAACAGAAAGGTAAATAGAAGAATAACATAAATGTTGTTATGCAACAACCATAAAAAGAAGCTGTATAAAGACCTAGTAAATCCTTCAATTCGAAGATACAATCACAGGAAATGTGTTTAGCATACAAGGAACAGCAAGCCTATATAAAAAAGAGTAGTAAGGAAACGTACTTTTAGATGACAAACAAAAGCAATCTAGACAAGAGCCTGCAGCAAGATGGTCTGCCTGCAATATGATATACAGATTCAATAGACAGAGTCATAACTTGCATAAAAAAGTTTAGTCTGCTTTTAAACTTTGCTTATCCAATAAACAATGGCCTAACAGGAAATAATAATTTGTGGTACAAGACATTTGGGAAGACGGCCGTTATTTTTAAAAAGAAGAGTAGAATGGAAAAATACATACATCAACAAATTGGACAAAAGGCGAGAAAGGAAGAGTAAATGTACCTTTTAAAGTGCAACTACACCACCAATCGATTCCCAACATGGATTAATAAGCGCGATTCGTTCAATGCAAATAGAGAAGTACAGAAAAGAGTGGGTTGTAAAAAAAAATGAAAACAGAAAATGCAAAGAATACATACAAAGAACAAATTGGACAGAAAGAAAGAAAGCAAGAGTAATTGTACTTTTAAAGCGCAACTATACCAAATCGATTAGAACATGGATTGAGAATCGATTCATTCAATGCAGATAAAGAAATGAAACGAGTTAGTTTTTAAAAAAATAACCAAGAACCATGCTTTACAAGAGCACAACAAAGAAAAAAAATTATATCATATGTAGTGTAAAGACATTCGCAATATAGAATCAAGACGTGCATTTGGCAAGCACAATAAGTGACAAAGTATAGATCATGTGATGACCCAACGACTAAACACAAACTTCCATAAGCACTACACAAGAACAAAAGAAGAATGTACAGTGGAGTAATACTCTTGGAATCGCAGAGAACAAACGCGCTTATTTTCCTTGCACACAAACTCAAAAGTCGGAAAACTGGTGCGAAACAAAGATGTATGTATGAAATGGATTTTAAAACCAATCACAAGACAACCTTGGTAAAAGCATGAGCAAAGCTTGCAACATCCGAACAAAGACGATGTCAAAACAATCACCGAGAATTCAATCGACCAAGCACATTTCATCACACATGCTCATTAACTACTTATACTACAAATGATAAACATATATATCTCTCAAGACAAGAAACAAGGCTAAAGAAAAGTAAGAGTATAAAAGGAAAATAACAAAATGTTCAAAGCCAAGATAAAGCCTTATATATATATATATATATATATATATATATATATATAATAAAACCTTTTAAGCAGATTTAGAGGGCTATACTTTTTCCCCAAAAGCATTCTATTTGTAAAAGTTCATATAAACCAAATACATTGTATAAACAATCAAAGTAACACGGAATGCCACACCTCAAGCCAACAACCAAGAAGATTTAGCCCACTAAGGACATTTCATCACACACGCACATTAACAACCTATATTATATATTACAACAAAGAAAAGAAGAACGCATTGGAGGAATACTTTTGGAATTGCACAAAGCAAAGGATGCTATTTTCCTTTCACACAAACTTCTAAAAGTCAAAAAGCTGGTCGAAAGTAAGATGTATGTATGGAATGGATTTTAAAAACCGATCACAATACAACCTTGTTAAAAACATTATCAAAGCTTGATGCCAAAACAAGGGCCAAGAAAATTCAGCCTACCAAGGACATTTCATCACACATGGTCATTAACAACTTATATTACAAATGATAAACATATATATCTCTCAAGATAAAACAAAGAAGAAATATTAACAAACGATTCAAGGACATCCAAAGCAAAACACAAAGAATGGTTTGTATCAATGTAAAATAATACATAGGTATGAAGCATATATCACAACATAGGTAATAACCAACAACACAACAAAGAAGTAAGCAGGAAACTAATCGAAAGAGTCTGATTTTTCCATCATGTTAGAAGGCTGAAGAAAAGTATATATATATATATATATAAGACCTTTTAAACAGATGAGAGGGCGACAAACGTTTTTCCCCAAAAGCATTCTATTTGTAAAAGTTCATATAAACCAAATACATTGTATAAACAATCAAAGGTAACACGGAAAGTCATAGCCTCAAGCCAACAACCAGTCAGATGTAGCCCACTAAGGACATTTCATCACACACGCACATTAACAACCTATATTATATATTACAACAACCTATATTATATATTACAACAAACGAACATATATATTCCTCAGGAAAAACAACAATGGACAAATATTAAGAAATGATTGAAGGGCATTCCAAAGGAAAAAGGAAATGGTTCTTGGAAGTCTCAAAACGAGTTAGGAAAAAGGATTTATAAGTTGGAAAATTTCAAACCAAAGCTAAGCCATCAATTAAGCACCAAATATTGAATCCAGTAAAGAACAAGCAGTAAACAATCAGCAACATTAACAACAGTAACCAAAATGGAAGAACGGTCCTAAATGCATTTAATGCAGTAATGAGCAGGCAGCATTAACACCAGTGAAGAAAAGGATGCAGACAAAAAAGGGCCAAAAAGCGTTAGGAAAAAAGAGGAACAAAACATACCTAAAGACAATGAAAAGTTTGAAGCAATTACTAAACACACGGTTAGAAATAAGAAGGGCAAAAGCAGAACATGGCGGTTAACAAGTTATAAAAAATACTGACACTTGATATGAGAGTGATTAGATAGGAAGTGGGCTAATAAATGAAATACAGCAGGAATCAAATATTTACACTTTGGACAATACCCATACAGACATAGGTAATAGCGAAATAAAAGGCTTTTCAGGAAGCAGCCGATTAAGAGTTCAAACAGCAGACTTCAAACCCAAAAAAAATTTAAAAACATAAAGCAATGAAACAGCTTAGCTTTTCAAATAGGCGGTAGTGATTCCTGGTGACCTAAGCAAGGATGCGGCTGGGACTGCATTTCAGACTGGAACAAAAGAGTGGGAATAACTCGGTTACCAAAGAGAGAAAAAAATGGAATGACATGAAAGAGAAGACTGGGAAAAGAAAAAGCAAGCTGTTTTGTGGTTACCAAAGCACAAATGGTCATGACGGAAAGATGAGACTCAAATGTAAAGCGAAGCGAAACAAGATAGTTCAATACACGCAACCAATCTAGTTAGTTTCATTCCAACCGGAGAAAAAAAATAGAAAGTTAAAGCAAAAGTAAAATAGTACTTCCTTCTTCTCATAATCCATAACGTTTTCACCGGCCACTTGTCGGAGGACGAGGACCAAAAACTGCAAATCAAAACAAGTTGTGGTGAGATGAAAGATTTCTTCGGAATTTAAAACAATTAATTAATAATAACACTATGAAAGTAAAAATGTAAGGCATTAGGACGTGCGCAGAAACCTACAAATCAAAGAGGAAATCGGTCAGTCGCATAAAAAGGAAAACGAAAAAACCTTGAAAAACATATTAAGAAATCGATCGTAAGATGCGGAGGAAGACAACGATGAAAGCAGATTCAAGAAGAGGCTTTGACCGACGACTGACACGCGGACGAGAGTCGCACACCAAAAGGAAGATCCATCAGTAATGAAGGAAAAAACCCAAAAAAAACCAACAAAACCTTTAAAAACCTAAGAAATCATATTAACAAACCCACAAACCCGCACCGCAAAAGATTTGAGGAGAAGAAATCCAAAGACAAAAGAATCGGCGGAGGAAGATCCAACAAAATGTATGGAAAACCCAAAAACCCAAAAACCTTTAAAACCAAAAATCATATTAACAAGCCCAAAAACCCACACCGCAAAAAGATTTGAGGAGAAGAAATCCGATAAAAAGAATCGGAGGAAGAGAGGCGGCGGAGGAAGAGAGTCGGGCGAGATAGGAAAGGAAATGGGAAAGAAATGGTAGGGTTTGGGCCGTTTCCAAAGGCGGCACGATGACATGGACAACACGTATACACACGTATACAAACTTTGTAAACGTGGCGAGAAGTAGCCGCGCAAGGCGCGGGCAAAATTGACTCCACGTGTCTTCGCCTGATAGTTCTTTGTTCCCGCTTTATTACTATATGCTAATAACCAAAATAGGCAACTTACTCCGCATAGTGTGCATCCATAGCATCAAATCCACCTGACACACTATAAAACCCACACCCTCCTTTTGAGCCAAGTAAAATCTCACGCTCACCCACAGACACCCCCCCACCAACCAACCAACCAGCCAAAAACAAAGCAAAGAAAAATAGAGAGTACAGAACAAAATCAATTCCCCAAAAAATATAAGAAAAAAGAACTCTCAAATTTTGGCCTCGAATTGTCTACATTTTCTTCTGCTGTTTGCAATTTGCACTTCTTTCACATCCATTTCTTTTAATTTAATAAATAATACTCAAATTGTCTTTTCCTTCCTTCTTTCTTTCTTTCTTTCTTTCTTTCTCTCTGTCTCCGCAAGTTGTCTCTCTCGCTCTATCATAGAACTCAAAGCCAGCCATGGTTTCTACGAGACGGAGCGGATCTATACCGGTCAACAACAACAGCAACAAGAGATCATCTTCCTCCTGTGATAGTAAACCTCCATCTCCAAAGCGTCCCAAGGCACTCCTCTGTTAAAATCTTTTTTTTTCTTCTGTGTTTTTTTATTCATTTTCACAAAGGAGAAAGATGCAGAGGATAAAGGGGGGAGAGTCAAGGCTGTGTCTTTTGTGACCGAGAATTGAAATTGATGTTTTTTCTTTGAATTTTGAAGTGTTTGGGGAGATGGGTTCTTGGTGATTTTTGTTTTTATTGATGGGTTTTATAAATTTTGATTTTTTTTTTTTGGTGATTTTTGGGATTGAATGTTAGGGAGAAAGTAACAATGTAAAGCCGTTGGAGAAATCAACTGCGGAGAATTCTAAGGAATTTTGCTCCACTGATCCACCTGGGTTGGCCGGCGGTGGCATTTCGCCGCCTCTGCTTCCCACTGCATGCCGTGGTGCTCAGGCTGTCAGCCGCCCCAACAAGGCTAACCGCTCTGCCAGTGCCCCCGTTGTGTCTCTTGTTACTCCCCTTACTCAAGGCACTTATCTCTCCCTATTCTTTTTCGTTTCTTGAATAAAATTACTATACGTTTAACAAATTGAGCTTGAATTGGAGTAAGTGCTTGACTTTCTTGATACAGGGATTACACCGGTTATTCCAGAGAAGCCCAGAAGCTCATTTACATCTTCAAAGCTGCCTAAAGGGTCTGAAAGGACGATGCCTTGGTGTAAATTACTGCCACAGCATCCACAGGTCAACTCCCGGACTTAAATGAGTCTATTTAAAATTTAATAAACTAGTGAATATTTAATGTTTTATGTTTGAATTTTCTTGCTTTCAAGATTCATTTTTGTGTAGCGATTAATATGCCAGAGGAACCTGCATTTGTTGTGTTGTGTCAGATTTTCAGTCTTTCAATCAAGACTTTACTTTTGGTGGTTTGAATTTTAGTAGGCCAAGTATGTGATTTTGCTTTTTATGCAGAACTCAACTGTGGCTGTATATACAAGGAACTTTATTGTTGGAACAGGCAGCAAAGCCCATCTTATAATCAGGGATCAAAGCTATTCTGGGATTCTGTGCTTTATAAAGCTCGAAGAGGTATTGCTTTTACTTTGTGGAATATGTACTGGTTTGTTTCTTTAATATTGTGGTTGATTAAACTGTGTAGTGCATGTGATTGTTGCTTAAAGAAGAGACAAATTTGCGATTGTTCAATTGTGTCACATCATGCAATGTAGATAACCTAAATTGATATTTGATTAGAAGGATTTCATGATTTTGATGTTGTGTGGTTGTCTCTTAGTCGGCCTTGGTTTCATAAAGTGGAAGGTTTGTCTTTTGGGGACCAATAAACATCAGTATTGCAAGATATTAAGGATGACTCTACATGTAGCACATTTCATGGTCTCAGGATGAGATTTTTGATAGAGGGGATGCTTTCTGGATTTTGTTTTGTTTCTGTTTTGTGGACTCACACTATACACCCTTTTGCCCACTGGAAGTTTCTTTATTATCTGTGATGAGCAGCGTAAAGATGGTACTGTAGCTGTGCTTGAGAGCAAGGCAACCAAAGGATCTGTGCAAGTCAATGGAAAGTTGATAAAGAAAAATGAAAGTCATGAACTCCATTCAGGGGATGAGGTGGTCTTTGGCTTGCTGGGTAACTTTGCCTATGTATCCTTTGTGCTTTATGGGTGGGATGCCACCTTCATTCTATTTCTTTCATCCTTTACTTTTGGTACCATTCAGTTCTTGGTTTACACTCATCTTTGGCCTCTGAAGAAAATCCTTAACATTTCTCGCAATAGATTTTTCAGCAACTTACATATGATCTTAAGACTCCTTCATCAGAGCGTCAAACTACTGTGGGAAAAGCACTGCATGGGGAAAGACGGGTTGGGGATGCTTCAATTGTTGATGGTGCTTCTATATTGGCATCCCTTTCAAGCCTGCAGCAAGATTTGTTAAAGCCTACTTCTCAGGCTAGTGGTAAAACCTACCTAGGAAATGAGCTATCTTCTTCCCCAAATCCAAATGAAGATGATTTTGATGATGCAGAAGTCAATTCAGCTTCAAATGTTGGAGGTGATACTACTCCTGATGTTGTATCCAATCGGATTCTCACTCTTGATGCCAACCTGGATGCCAGCGTAGAGGCAGGGAATGTAAGGTTTTTATTATTTTCCTCTTTTTTTTTTAAATTTTATTTTTTCTGTTTCTGGATTTGAATCAAGTTACCTGTAAAAAAATTGAACAAGGAAATTTGAAAACAGATATTGGATGAAAGAGAGTGGACTAGAGATTCAATGCCGGCATCCACATCGGGGATGCCCATAAGATGTGCTATGTTTAAGGAAGATATTCATGCTAGTGTCATTGACGGCCGAGACATTGAAGTTTCATTTGATGACTTCCCATATTATCTCAGGTAAGCCTGGTAACTTGTTATCTTTTCTCAGCATATCTTGGTATACTGGAGGTGGGGATACCCAGACTTAGGGGGCATGTTACTTATTTAATATTTAAGAATGTTGTCAAATTGTTGTTGCTTGCTATTACCTATTGTTGTGTTATTGGTGAACTCGTTTACCTGGAGGGTTAGTAAGGGCTTTTCATGGGTTCCATAATGGGCAGTCGAAAGACATGTTACCATGCTGGAAGGCTGTCAGAACCATTGTAAGGGTTTTTAAATATGCAAAAATTAGTATTCTGACAATTGTACAAAATCTTCTTTCCATCCGTTAGTTGTCTGTATCCTTGGCATAGTATGGCCCTGTAAGTCGTTAGGATTAAGTTAAGAAGGAAACCATCAAGAATATATTATCTGTTTAATTAAATACATGAATATTTTTTTTAAAAAAAAATTTGTTTTCTTTTGAAAAAGTTTGTAATTATGCTCAGAGTTGATAAAGGAAGATCAAATTTACAAATGCACTTGTTTACTTTTATTGAAAAATATGCAAGAAAGCTGGGAGATTCTCTCTCTTTTTTTTTTTTTTAAATTATTATTTTTTTAATGTTTTTAGCTTATGTGAGCCATGATGAGTGACATAGTCTCTTTAAAATGCATTTGCCAGGGGTAAGTTATTTCAGATGACCTTCTTCCTTGAGACGTGATTCAGGCGAAGATAAGGCACATGGGTTAATAAAGAGGCCCTTGGTTAAATGTCGAAAAAAACATAGTTTGATAATCTTATTAAAAGTTAGTGGCTGTTCCAAGACAAAATTCTAAGCCTGATAGAAGAAACACTTAGGAAAGGAGTCATAATGCTAAAGTTTTGAAGGTTTTGGTATGAAGTCCCCTTGATTTGGTTATCTCTGGCTTAAAAGCTTAGGAGCTCAGTTCAACCTTGTAAAGGTGACTGTAGTTGTAGTACGTGGTTTTCTTATGCTTGGTAGTTGATTTAAGTGCTAATGGTTTTCTATGAGGACAGAAATGAAGTTTGAAGATTCAGTTTTGTTTCTGTGGTTCTTGAATTTCCAATTTTAGCTGTTCATAAGTGTTTTGATTTACAATTGCTTGCACTTTTGTTTATAAGGTGCATTTTCACATAGGTAAAGACATATTTTGGTGGTTGCTTTGAACTTTCATTTCTGTTGGACAATTTTGCTAACTTGTGTGTATTCATAATTTTCTCAACCTGCAGTGAGAGCACAAAAAATGTGCTGATTGCATCTACGTACATACACCTGAAGCACAGAGAACGGGTTAAATACACCTCTGAGCTTCCAACTGTCAATCCACGAATTTTGCTTTCTGGTCCTGCAGGTGTGTCATGATATTCTTGCGATTACATTTGTTTCATTATGTTCTCTCTGTCACAGTTGCAGCAGATTATGACTTCAAGCATGGAACTTATTGCATCTTTTGCATTTTCAGGATCTGAGATATATCAGGAGATGTTGGCTAAGGCACTTGCTCGTTATTTTGGAGCTAAATTGCTTATATTTGACAGCCACTCATTTTTGGGTGTAAGTTATATTAACTTGGGAAAATACTTCATTCCTCTGCTTTTTAGATGATTAACTTGGGACATACTCCCTCCATTCCAAAGAAAGAGTCTAGTTTGAAAAATTTTCTTTGTCCCAAAAAAAGAGTCCACTTTTGAGGTGAAATTCTTGTATTACCCTTACTAATGATAACAATGTATAACCTAAGTTAAAAGTAAGGATAAAAATGTAAAATTATACATTTAATTGTGCATTAAGTGTGTTGTACCTTGTAACTTAAAAAAAGTTGTACCAAATCAAAGTGAACTCTTTTTTTTTTTGGGTCAAAGGGAGTATTTGTTTCATGTGATGAATTAGGATTCGTTGGAATTGATTTTATGTGAAATGTGACTTGTTTCCTGTAGAAAATAAGTTTGACTCCAAGCCAACTCCAATTCCATAAAGAACCAAACGCGTTCTAAAGGGAATTGTTTTTTCCAACTTTTACACCATGATGAACCAAATGTAGCGTAAATGGTCTTGCCAGCTCTTGTGCTATCAGCTTGACTTTATAGTCAACAAAAGCTTGTTCTAGTAGTTCTTGCTGTCATTTTTCACATAAGAGAAGATGTCTAGATGGTCAGTCTCTAATCCTATGTTGATCGCTAGGGGCTTTCTTCTAAACAAGCTGAACTACTGAAAGAGGGTGGTTACACTGTAGAGAAAATCTGCAATGATTTGAAACAACCCTCTGGATCCTCTGACTTGGTTAAGGGCGCGGGAGCTTTATCTGGTGAAGCTGACAATCAACTTGGCTTGAACTCTCAATTGAAGGCAGATACAAGCGCTACACCTTCTTTAGCTGGGACATCTAAGAATCCCTCATTTAGGATTGGTATATAACTTTAAACTTTTAATGTTCAACTGTGCTATAAATGTTCTTTGAGGTGTTAGTTGAATTTATATTTATTTCTTTTGATTTGTACATTTTTCACCATATGTAACTGAACTCTAAACTTTTAGGTGATAGAGTGAGATATATCGGTTCTACTTCTGGCGGTTTGTATTCATCTAATGCAAGGTAAATTTTGCTCTAGGCCCATATTTTACATTGTGTATCTGACCCATAGAAAAGGGAAATCCAACATCCTGAATTTCGTGAGGACTACTACTGGTGCATAGGTGTTGTTTGAGGACTTTCTTTGTCGTTGAGCTCTATTTTTCCTCTGTCTGTGCACCTACAAGAGTGGTGTTTTTTTTTTTTTTTTGGTGAATATGAAATTTGTGGTTATGGCATTGGAGATTATTAAGTCTAAAAAATAGTGGCAGTTAGTAATGGGGCCTATAGAACCTATAGATAGTTGGCAATGAGTGTTCAGGTTTCTCAGAGGTTCTACAGGGATTTGATGAGTTTAAGTTTTATTGCAGTATACTGCCTCCATATCTTTTATCCTTTGCTTTCTCCTTTTTCTAGGCCCCTATTTGACAAATTCTAGATGAGTTGATATGGATGTTAGAATCTAATTTATGTGGGGTTTGAACAAATTTTAGGCGCTGAATTTCAATATTGATATTATTTTCTAGGCACTTTTAAAATTGTACTTACTGAGCGTAATGTATGCAACAATGCTAAATTATTTATGTTTAAGAAGGTTGGATATATCTGGAGTTTCGGAGGGTTTATCTAGCTATGGTAAATGATTAGATTTGTCTTGCCTACTATAGTATGGTGATGTTTGGACAATATATTTACTGCAGCTTTTGTGATACACAGTCCGGCTTCATTTTGAAATGGCTGGTAATTCAGCCAGTTCAATTTCTGACTGGTTAAGTACATAATTTCAAGTTGTTTCTTGGTATATCTTAAGCCCAAGGACAGTCTCATTTGCTTGGCAAGCGAAAGAGAGGAAATTTAATAATTGTTTAAAGTATCAAAACAGGGTGATAACTGGGAACACGGATTGAAATTAGACATCATTTGCTGCGGAATGCCTTTATGGACGTGGATCTATTTCACCCATCATTTTTTTTTTGTTTTCGCCTTTCCTGCTTTCCTTTCTTATGTCAGCTGCAAACCTCACACTCAATTTGCTATTCTCTCATATTTTACTTCTGGTATTATCTTCGCACATGTCTGTAACTATGTTTTGGCAGTATATGTCGAAATTTTTTTTTGTACTATATTTGTTTGTTTGCTTTCATCTTATCAGCCAATGTTCAGTTGTTTTATATATAAGATTTAATTTGGCTAAATTTCCAGGGGCCCAAGTTTTGGTAGCCGTGGGAAGGTTATGCTACCTTTTGAAAATAATCCCAATTCAAAGATTGGTGTAAGATTTGATAAAACTGTAGCAGAGGGTGTTGACCTGGATGGACTTTGTGAAATAGGTCATGGATTCTTTTGCAATGGTATGTTCTACCAGACAGTTGATTGTAGATAAACTAAAGTTTATTCTCATGACTTCTATATGCTCTGGGAGCCAAAAAAAAAAAAAGTCAATATTCTTATGTTTCTCTGTGTGTGCGTGTGTCCATATATAGCCAATGAACTACGCTTGGAAGCCACGGGTGCAGATGATCTGGACAGCATGCTGATTATGACATTGTTTGAGGTGAGATTTAATTGTGTCAAGCAAATGAGATTCTGGTATTTTTGCCTGTTACAGTTCTCATCATCCACTGTGAATCCTCTTTGTTGCTAGGCTGTCTCCAAGGAAAGCAGAAACTCCCCTTTCATTTTATTTATGAAAGATGCTGAGAAGTCAATTGCAGGGAACTCTGACTCATTGTCAGCTTTCAAAATGAGGCTTGAGAAGCTTCCAAATAATGTTGTTGTTATTGGTTCACACACACATACTGACAATCGTAAGGAAAAGGTAATGCTAGGAAGAATGAGAAGTTTTTTTATTTGGGCTGTGTAGTGTTCTTCAGAATTTCTTTATTATGTTGTCCTTCATGAGTTTGGTTTTCACATTTGTATTTTGTTTATGATAATTTGCTAGCAATTGCAGAAGAAAAGGAGTACAAATATCCATTTGTAAGAGAATTTTTACCAGGCTAGTGGGCACTTTGTTGATATCTGTTGTGTAAAATTTGATATCATAATACAGAGGTGTATGTGAATTTTCATAGTGTCTTACTGCTGAGGAATTCTAGAAAGGGATTCACTGGATATAATCTTCACTTCTTGAATGTTTTTGTTGCATAGAAGATAATGCTTTCATTCTTGTTTTCTATTGTTGTTGTTGTTCTTTTCTTTTTATATTTTTGTTTTCCTAGCGAATTTGTGGAAAGGTAAATAGTTGGCATGTTGAGTGTGGAGGTATACAGATATAGAATCATATTTAACCATGACTTAGAATCCTGTAAAAATTTGAAGAAATGATTTGGGGAACAAATATTACTAGACAATTGGATTTTCCGTCCTTGTACCTCTTGAGGCCTGGTGCTGAAATTTATATGTTTATGTTTCATATTTGAGTGAAAACCTAGTTGTAGCTTGCTTTTGCTTCTTCTTCTTCTTCTTCTTAAGGGAAGTGGATATACATCAATAATGTGTGTAACATGATAGGATGAATACTCTGTAATATGGATACCTGTGATCAGAATTAGTAGTGTGAGTGGCCAAGTGTTCTTGAAATATCTGTTCCTTCTATTGTTAAGTTTGAAGAGAATTACATCAATAGCAACAAATGGGAGAAATGAAGCAAAACTGATTAGACAGCCTATGTGATATATAATATTAGCCGTATAGTCTTGTAGCAAGTTTCACTCTGGAAACTTTTCTGTTGTTTTTTTTTTGTGCCTCCCTGAGATTGCTGTGGACAGCCAGAGTCTGTGTAAAACTAAAAATATTGGTCACTAGATCCTTTTCAGTTAACATGCCGGAAGCAAATAAATGAAGGAAAAGTTTGTCCAATGCTATTCAACTCCTGCAGTCAAGTTTTCTCATTTGTACTGTAAGAGAAGAGACAAAGAACAGAAACTTGTGCATGACATCTCTTACTTGAATAGAAAGTCCGACAGAAATGGTTTTGAGTATCCTCTTTTGTTTGTAATTCTTGGAAATTTGATGTGTCTGGCTTATTTTTTATGCAAAGCTTTTTGAATTGAGTGATGTGTAGAGGCATGGCAGAGGATATTTTCAGTGTCTAAGGTTGTAAAACCTAGTTCTATACTGGAAAATAATTTTCTTCAAGCTGTATTTTGGCTTGTGTTCAAGCAAAAGACCAAAGAAAAAGAGACTGTAATTTCCTTAGTAACAGTCTTTGTTTCAAGCTGAAATTTTAGTTTCTTTATATGCACATGTATCAGAGTTCAAGCTTTTATGTATGTTTACTGGTGGTAGTAAAATCTATGCTTTAATAGTTGCTTTTGGTTGTAAGGGATTAACTTTGTTCTAATTGCAGTCACATGCTGGGGGCTTTCTTTTTACAAAATTTGGGAGCACTCAGACTGCTTTCTTTGATTTGGCTTTACAGGTAAGAAGAAAGTTTTTTTGGGGCATTCTGGAATAAACTTTATCTTTATTGTGATTAAAATTATGTATTTAAGACATTACTCGCATTTTTCAATCTGTTTCACACATTTTGCTCTTTCCTAGTTGGTGTAAAAGTGTCGTCATTCAGTAATTTTAAGCAGTTTCTGCTTTGTTTAGAAGCATTTAAGCCTTACTCATTCTTTTAAGGGGGATTATGATTTTTCTCTGAGTTTTATTAATCTCATGTCCATCACATCACAATGATGTGATATCACTTTGGTGCACAATTTTGGCATAAGAAAAATAAGCAACTTAATCATGATCGTGCAATTTGAATCTTGTAATACTCAACTCCAAGTACTTGTGTTACAAGCCACTGATTGGTCACCTACTTTAGTGCTAGGGTTCTGTTTGGCTCGTAATATCTTTGTTTAAAAGTGAAGATAAGTGCTTATCAAAAGAATATTACCATTTTATTATTATCAATGTGCGACAAGCTCTTTTTTAAATTTATTTATAAATTGACAAACTGCATTCTTTGTTGAAACCCTAAGTTGGTAAAGATTACCACAGGAATGATTCCTTGCAGACTTTCAAGCAATTGCTTTGTCCTAACTAATAACCGATTTTAACTCTGCTCTGTTAATTAGTTATTTTTCCTGTTTTACTTGTTTAAGCAATTTTTCATGTTTGGAGGTTCTTAGTCCATTTCTTCTACTAGATCTTATTGATAGTCTGGCTAGGGCAACACATTTGCCTCGTATCACAAATTAGTCAAATGTGATGCATGTAATCTTCTCTTCTCCTTCTAAGCCTTTTCCATTCCTTTTGCCACACAATTTCAGCTTGGTGACAAACTTTGTTGTTCACTGGATAAATTTGGGATCTAAATTTGTTTTTGTTAGAACAACAGTTCAACTTGTGTGTTTTATTGGGCTTTGAAAAAGTTAAAAACAATGGATGGAGGTATCCTTTGGGATATTCTTTGGGAGGTGTACAGTCAGTTTGCTTGAGATAGCAGTAGTGCCTCTGTGAGTGCCAGCAGATTGGGTGGTTCTTGTTGGTTTTGATCATTTAGATCCTTACTAATGCAGAAAGCAGACTCTGGAAGCATATGTTGGTGTGGTTGTGGATGAGTGAAAAAAGAAATGTAAATAAAGGCATAGAAAAAAGGTGGCCAAAGTGGGAATCAGAAAGTGCTTTCATGTAGTAGCATTAAAACATCCTAATGTGAAACACAGTGTTGGCCTAGCAAAACCTTCTGGGAACATGATAAATTACTTAAGGTACAAATTGAAAGCAAATTTAGTTGAGGTCTGACTGAAACATCAGGTTGCTTTACTATCAATTGTAGAAAGTGTCCATTCATTACAACTTATTACATTTAAAAGGTCTATATAAGCTTAGATCAGGGTATTTATAGGCCTGATTTTGTTTAAGTTTGCTCCATGGATTAAAAGAGATGTCTCTTTCCTTTTCTGTATCCTCTCTTTTCAGTGTTGCAACTCCTGGTTTATCACTGGGGCTGTTGATGTGTTGTAGGTCTGAGTGTTGGTGTGTTTTTTTTTTAATTTTTACATTGTTAATATTTGACCACTTATCCCAATCATGCCAAGCTGGTTATTGTTTTTGATCCTGTTGTCCATTATTTTTAGTAACTTCTGTTTATCTCCGGCTGTTTTATTTATAATTTCCTGCATATCTTGTGCGTGCTTGTATAGCTGAATACGGTGGGTAACTTAACTTTTTCTGTTCCTACTCAATTTTGCTAACTGATATGATATCAATATTTGATGACTACAGGATAGTATTGGAAGGCTGCATGACAGAGGGAAGGATATTCCCAAGGCAACCAAACTTCTTACCAAACTTTTCCCCAACAAAGTGACAATTCACGTGCCTCAGGTCTGGACCTGAGACTTTTGATAGCTCATTTGCTTTTCATTCTGTATACCATGATTGATTGTTTCCAAACCGTTGTAGGATGAAGTTCTCCAAGCTAGTTGGAAGTATCAATTGGATCGAGACGCTGAAACCCTCAGAATGAAAGGAAATTTGAACAGTTTACGAAATGTAAGATATTTTTTTCCATGATAACATGAATTTTTGCTAAGTGCTCCTTGGCTTGTGATAGGATCACTTAAACTTATTATCCAGATGAACCGATATATCTTAATCTTCAAACAACAATTGCTCAATGCATTATAGAGAAGTTTGTGAGCATACCTACTTCATTTTTTACAACTTTATGTCCTCATATATATAATGAATTTCCTGTAATTTTTTGGCCAAGCTGAGTTGATGGTTATTCTTTAGGCTTCAATATGTATAGATTGCTTTGCATGATTATAAAAATTTACTTAATGTGATTAGAAGTTATGTTGATGCTTGTCAGGTAAATTTGTAGTTCTGCAAAGTTGTAAAATATGGTAGCAGTGGGATTGGAGGAGTTGCATTGAGTCATTTAATATAACCTCATTTTACATGCACAAATATAATGGCTTCATGGATGGATGGAACCAAAATATCCATACTGGTATTTGAAGCAAATGAATGAACTCATCTCCCTACAAACCTTATGTTACTAAAACTTGGGTGTTTTAGTTGTTATTTTTGAGGGAAAATTGTTGGATGCCATAGCAAATGATTTGATTCATGTTTGTGTGGAGGGAAATAGTCAGAAATCTATGTTTTCGGCTTAGCTTCTTTAAAATGGATAAGAAATTAAGAACAGGCCATAAGGAGTTATGTGACAGAATGAAACAAGGTTTATACGCAGATGGTTAGATAATTGTCCTGTTTGTCTGTTCTTAGAGAAATATAGAGGATGTTGTCTAAAAGTGATTCCCCATGCTTTTTCCAGGGGAATAGAAGAAAGACAACTAGAGGATATATTTTTGGTTTGTCAATTTATATTGTTGGTTGAAACAGACAACTCCTTTGATCCCACTTTATCCTATAGATACCTATTTCTTTGTCCCCAAAGTAATAGCTATAATAGTATTCTGGGATAAAATCATCTGTTTCATAATTTTTTAGTGTATACGATGCATTTCTCTCAGAAATCATTTTCATCTGATTTACTTAACCAAAGTTTTAAAATCACTAATTTAAATTTTGTACATCTTAGAGAAATAAGCTGAAGCCTCCCCTTTTGGCATGCTTGTCAATTACCAGGAAGTAGGAGTTGAGTAGCTGCTATGGTTATACAACACCACTTCTAGTCATGGATACTTTTTCAGCAAGTTGTAGACTGTCTTTTGACCTTGGTTTTATTCCTTCTGTGGAAAACAGATTCATTGACTTAGCTGTTGTTATGGCATGTTTGTTCTGTCCTGGAACCTAGTACAAGCATCTTGTAATCATGGCTTTCCATTTGTTGACCTGTTTCTGTTGATGATACATTAAAGTGTTATTTACACGTGTAGGTTTTGAACCGGAATGGATTGGACTGTGATGGACTCGAGACATTGTCCATCAAGGATCAAACTCTTACAATAGAGAGTATGTGATTTTTTGCCAGTTTTATCTTGAGATATATTTAAGAGTTCAATACTTTAAGCATCTTATATTTATGGTTTTATGAATGAGCAATCAGTTGATATGAGGGTATTATTTTGGTTTGTATTGAAGGTGCGGAGAAGGTAATTGGATGGGCTCTGAGCCATCATCTCATGCAGGCCACCCAAAGTGATGCGGATGCCAGGGTTGTTTTGTCCAGGGAGAGGTGACTGATATCATGACTTGTCTTTTCTACTTCTGGTCTTGCTGAAATCTATCATCACTAAAACCATTTTTTGATATATATTGGCAGCATTGAGAATGGGATTGGAATTCTACAAGCTGTCCAGAATGAGTCAAAAAGTGCGAAAAAGTCACTCAAGGTAATTCTTGTTCTAAGCTCCTTGCCTTGGTATGGGCAAACAAGTTATAGTGGTAGCTGTTAGTATTGCTTTCATACAGCTATGTATTCTAAGTTAATTTATTAATTTGAAAATTTCCATAAAAAATTTGTGGCTGTTTTAGGATGTTGTAACCGAGAATGAATTTGAGAAAAGGCTTCTAGCTGATGTTATACCTCCCAGTGATATTGGGGTCACATTTGATGATATTGGAGCGCTAGAAAATGTCAAGGATACATTGAAGGAGCTAGTGATGCTTCCTCTGCAGAGGCCTGAACTCTTTGGCAAGGGTCAATTGACGAAGGTTTTATATCTTTATTCATCTACCTGTGTATTGATTTAAAGGAGAATTCAAGAGCTTGTTTGCATTTCAAATGTTTTTGGTTATAATTTCCTCCAGTTCTCAATATATACCTATATATTTTTTTGTTCTGCCTATTTAGGGCATGTTTGTATCAGAGATATTCTTGCTACTCCATATAGGAGCATTCATTTTCCCTAGAGGAATATGAGTCTGGTTCCACAGGAACAGACACTTGTTATCTCACTACCATCTTTGTATATTGTTTTCTACTATTTGAGTTTAACCATGCGATCTTGTGATTTATGTTCATTGCCTCTTTCACATGGTAATTTTACTGCTGATTCTTGCTCAGGCTCCATCTTTTTCATAAAGAGAACTTGCATTAATCTGGTTTTGTTGAGAATTGTGGCTTGAAAGATAAAGATGCTTAATACAGTATTTTAGGTTTTGTATCTCATGGGACACTGAACTTGTTTGTTCTCCGTAAATTGCAGCTTATTTACTGTTGTATTGTTTTTTGTTTCTGCCTTCTTTACTAATATACAATTTGCATTTAGAATTCTTGTTAGATTTATTTTTTTTCAATAGATTTTTCAATGTTTTGTTTGTCTTGTTCATATGTCTGTAGTTTTGTTTTATTATTATTTTATGGTTTTGTTTAATCTTCTTGGATTTCTTTAATTGTTTTCTCATGTTAGTCATTGATTCTTTTGCTTTGCCTATTTGCTCATTCTTTTAAATTTGAAGTACAACCTCTTCTCATTGTTTTGTTTACAGCCCTGCAAGGGTATACTTCTATTTGGGCCACCTGGTACAGGGAAAACTATGCTTGCAAAGGCTGTTGCCACTGAAGCTGGTGCAAATTTCATTAATATTTCTATGTCAAGCATTACGTCAAAGGTTATTCCCGGAATTCCTACTTTTATGATTTTGCAATAATTTATGATTTCACTTTATAATAATGTTTCCCTCTCTTTTATTTCCTAGACTATAGCTTTTATTTATGAGACTGCAACTTAAGATTCTTAATAATGAATCTTAGACTGTTTTTGCCCATGTTTCTTTTTGCAGTGGTTTGGTGAGGGGGAGAAATATGTTAAGGCTGTTTTCTCATTGGCTAGTAAAATTGCACCAAGTGTTGTTTTCGTCGATGAAGTAGGCTTCTCAACTGCATTATGGTATCCATTATTTCAAGATCTAAGAAGTTCATTACTTAATAACTTAACTTTTTCATTTCTTTGAAAAGGTTGATAGCATGCTGGGGCGGAGGGAAAACCCGGGAGAACATGAAGCTATGCGTAAAATGAAAAATGAATTTATGGTGAATTGGGATGGCCTGCGAACAAAAGATACAGAACGAGTTCTTGTACTTGCTGCTACTAACAGGCCTTATGACCTAGATGAGGCTGTCATACGACGGCTGCCTCGTAGGTAAGACATCACGATGTAATCTGCAGATTATTTCATCATAATAGGATTGTTGCGTTCCTGATACATGTGTCCCTGTGATCTTTTACTTCTGTTCCTGGTAGGTTGATGGTTAATTTGCCTGATGCTCCTAATAGAGCAAAAATCATTAAGGTGATATTAGCCAAGGAAGATTTGTCTCCTGATGTTGATCTGGATGCAGTTGCAAGTATGACTGAAGGGTATTCTGGAAGTGACCTCAAGGTTGTCTTTCCTATTGAATGTGCATAACAAGATCAGAATGTTATTGCTTTAACAATGGTTGAAGAGGCTCTGATTTCTTAATTTGCCAATTGCATTGCAGAATTTATGTGTGACAGCAGCTCATAGACCAATCAGAGAGATTTTGGAAAAGGAGAAAAAGGTGAGTCCTTATTCAAGATATGATCACTGTGTATCTGCTAAGAAGATAAAGGTTAATTGTAGATGGAATTTTTATTATTCAGGGGCTGTTTCTTCTGATGGGGAACATGGTTTGTTCTCATATGCCTCTCATTGAGTTAGCTTTGGAACTTGAAGCTGGCTTTAAATTCTTTAAACAGAAGTTGCTTCTTAACCTTGAAGTTTGAAATGGTGGCTTTCATTGTTGTAGATTTGTGTTTTTGGTACTTATTCTGAAGAATAAATTTGTTCTTAGATCTACTGTAGTTTTTACACAATTTAAAGTACGATCTATATCATTAGGTTTGCCAGTTGTTTGTGTTGGTGCGACCTTAACACAATCTTCCTCCTCTATCCATATGGCTGACCCAAATAGTGTGATAAAGGCTTAGTTGTTGTTATTCTTGTATTTGCTCTATTTTTGGGTTAGAAAACTGAGATTTGTTAGGCCATTAAAATATTGGGAAGTATTGTGTAGTTTCTTGACTGTTTTAATGCAAGTTTACTATATACTAATCCATTTATCTGATTACAGGAGCATGCTGCTGCCTTGGCAGAAGATCGACCTATACCAGCTTTGAGCAGCAGTAGTGATATCCGGCCCTTGAACATGGAGGACTTCAAGTTTGCTCATGAACAGGTGAGAATTGTGTAATGTCTTTTTAGGTTTTTGGTTGTTTTGTGAGGTAACTTTTCTGAGTCCTTTTGCGGGTTCTAGGTTTGTGCAAGCGTGTCATCAGAGTCTATAAACATGACAGAACTCCTTCAATGGAATGAACTTTATGGTGAAGGAGGTTCGAGAAGGAAGAAGTCCCTCAGCTATTTTATGTGAATGCTATTCATCTGTATAATATGGTTCTTTCAATCCCAAAATGCAGTACTACCATGCTGAATCCGCCAGGCAAGTTACTGCTCTCGTGGATAAGGCTGTGAAGAGCTCTTGTTTGTACAATGAAAGTATAGGTTTTTCAAGTGTAGTTGTACACCTCCGTAGTTAGTATTGAGATGATATAATGTTGCAGATTAGTATTCCTGTTGTAGATGTGGCCTGCGATCTCTGCGCTGCAATCGCTTTTGTTTCATTTGTTTTTTTCTCCCCCAAATTTCTTTTGTTGTTGGTTAGAAGAGGACTTTCCCCCAATTCCAGTTTAATTTGATAGAAATTGTCAAAGAAAATCTTTTGATAATGTGAATATATTATTATTCGTTCCTATTCTTCATTTGATATTGGAATCCCAATAATAAGCAAATATTTGTGATTCGAATATGCATTGCCTGTGTATGTGATTGCCTTAGTTGTTTAGATGCAACAACTGAAAGGTATTAAATGCATTCAAATTTGTCCATTTAGGCATTTAGCCGAGTATTGTAGGAATCATGCATGGTGAAATTGGTGAATGTTGGCAAATTGCAAATATTGATGTTGTTTACTTCTTTCTTTGTTAGGAGTACTTTGACATAACTGATTCACTTCGAGAACGAATGATGGGTTGGATGGTTAGAGTTTTATAGTTAGTCATTCTTGGAGTTCGAATGTCAAATATAATCAGATTTTTTTTTTCTCCTTTTAATATATTACATTTTTTGTTTCAAACAAAAGAGTTTAATTTTTAAGTAAGATTTTTATATCTCTCTTATTAGAAATAATAATACATAATTTAACTGAAAAAGTAAAAATAAAAAATTTTATACTTAATTTACATTAAATGTGTTTTATTTTAAAAATTAGAATATTGTATTAAATGAAAAGTTTTTTCATTTTTTTTTCTCAATAGGAGTATGTTTTAGAGAGAAAAGAAAAGGTTAAATAACATTTATCTCTTTTGAAATTTAACTCTATTACTATTTGTTTTTTTGGTAGTCTTTCCCTTTTATCGGCCAAAATTTAGTTTTTTATTACATAATATATAAAATGATTAAAAAACTAAACAAAAATATTTTTAAAATATATAAAAAAATGAATTGAGTACATTTACTTGAAAGATATGCATTAAACTTATTTATAAGTAGTATTATAATACAAATTTAATACAAAAAAATAAATTAAATTTTGTTTTTACTTAATTTATTAGTCATTTCATAAATTATGTAACCAAAAAAATTTAATTAAAGGGGAAACTGTAATATTTTTAAATTTCATAGGAGAATTAGTAATAAGTCAAATCTCAAAAGAAATGATGTTATTTACCCAAACAAATACTAATAATAGGCCTTTGGTGTGCATGTTTGTGCTTGTTACATCTATTGCAACATGAAGGATATAAAAGGTTTTGTCAAAAATGGGTTTTCTATTAAATAAATTACTAATTATTGTTTAGTCCTTTATTTTGGGTTCAATTCCACCAATGAAATTTATCTAATGTGATCACTTTTTCCTTTCTTCCTTTTAAATAAAGGATTGGCCCAAGGTAACAATATACTACTACCTATTATTTAAAACCTTAGATCTAATGTGCAAGTCCCTTTCTTTTTAGACTTTTGGTCCTTAATCTTTATCTCACCAGCATTCTTTTTTCCCTTTTTATCAAACAACAATTTGGTAAATCATCTTTGTATTCACCCTCTTTCTTCTTTTTGGATAGTGGAATTGGTTTGTCCAAAATTATGAAAATAAACCTCACTCCCTCCACTGGGCTGTTTGGTCATAGTCATGTTCTACACTTCTACTTTGTACCTTCCAGAAGCAAAGTTAATGGCATATATAGATAGCGTTTTGCAGTATAAAAATTTATTTTTACATTTTTTGAGATAATAATTATGAGATATGAGATATATTAAAAAAACTTGTTTGAGACAAAAATGAGTTTTAAAATACAGACCAAACAGGTCCTAAAAACTCTTAAGAAAATGACTATAGTTGGTAGGTTGGATTACTCTTTTATTAAATAAATAAAAAAAAAGTTATGGGAACTTGTAATTGATTTTTTTCTTATGCTATGCTTGAATTGTGGTTCACTTAAGAAATTTTGTATTGGAATGTGTGAAAATTTTGGTGGAATTTTTTTGACAGAAAAAGTATTTTGGAGAAAAAAAAAGTTTTAAAATTGTGTGAGGAGAATTTAGGAAGGAAATTTTGAATTTTAAATTTTGAAATAAAGTGGTATTTGGATGTTTTATTTTTGTTTAGAAAAATTTAATTTTTTACAAATGAAACACAATCCAAACATGAATGAATATGAATATGGATAAATGACATTTCCATTTCCACCCCTCTTATACCTAGTACATACTTCAGTATCATGAGTGGTTGAGTTTTTTGTTTTATTTTATTTTTCTTTTTAAATTTAAACAACTCTTACTTTATTATATGGTTCACTACACTTTGCAATTTGTGAAATTTGAACATTGTTATTGAACTTTAATTACTTGCCTCGTTCAATTTCGAATTGTTGACGTTGAGTTATATTGGTATTAATAAATTTAAGGTTGCATCTCATGACATAGTTTTAGGTGATGTAATTTTATCAATTTTTAACATATAAAGTAACACTAAATAGATTAAAAAAAAAAAATCTCTCTACAATCAATTTGGCATCAAAACAAAAATGGTTAACTACATCCCCCTTCCCTACGATATAAATATTTAGTGTATAATTTTGTATAATTTCAAATATTATCCATTATATATATGGTGAAAAAAAATAATTAAAGATAAAAGAACAATTTATAAGTTATAGGGGTCTTTTGGTAACTTAAATATATCTTAGGGGAGTAACTATAATTTAAAACTTGTGATAGAATGGCATTTTATAATATTCATAAAATTTTTAAGTAATAGAGAGTTATTTGTTAAATATTTACAGTGTTGAGGAGGAAGATTGTAATATTTACAAAAGATACAAATATGTTGGTAATAAGACAAAATTACAATAGAGGGGAACGTAAATTAACCCAAACAAAAATTAATAATTTCATCCATAAATCAGAAGAAAGCCATCTTTTGGCTCATGAATTAAAAAATAATTTAATATATATTTTTTTTCATTCTCACGACTTTTCTTCTCTTATTTATAATGCTCATATTTTAGAACCAATAATTAAAAAAAAAAAACCCAAGTCAATTATTTGGTAAACTACTTTTTCCTCATATTACTTGTTAAGATTGAAAGTCCACTCAGCAACAAAAGGAATTTTTGACTATCATCACTATATAAGTTTTAATTGGAAATTTAAATAAACATTAAATTTTATTTTAGGTCTGACTTTTCAAATTATTGAAGTTGATTTTTTTCAATATACATTTATATTTTCATATTTTCCTCTTTTCTCTTTTTTCTTCTCCTTAGTGTCCCCATATTCCCTGTGGTGTAAAAAAACCTCACGTACTAAAAAAAAAAAATAGATTGAGTTTTATTGCACACACTCACTGTGATTTTTGAAACCATGACAAAGTCTGCCCAAGTTAGCCTTCACTGTGGGTAATTATGGTGTGATTTTTGGTGAATAGTAATTTTTTTTGTCCCTATTTTATTAAAGCCTTTATTTTATTTATTAGGATTTTTTTCTTCACATTAGAGGTATTTTGGGACAAACACTAGCTTGGTTGTAGGGATTTTCAATGTATCAAACACCATCACAAAAGGCATGGAGTGAAAATTAGAGATTTGCAGTTCAGTTTCTTTCATCGTATTCAGTTTGAAATGCATAACTCATGACTGCCACTCTAGAATACTCGATTTTTGCATGTTTGTTTGATTTCTTTTGTATAGTAAAATATCCATTCCGCTTGTCATAGACTTGCTAATATTGCATTCAAGTGAGATATCAATTTTGCACTATTATCACATTTTTTTCATAGCTATTGCATTAAAACATAAAGCTCCTGTAACCTTTCTTGGTTATTATTTGTATAATTTTGACAAATTTATCATTAAATATACCTATCATTTTCAGAGAGAAAAAAAACAAAAAAAACGTCTCCCCATATTTTGCTCTTGAGTTATTTCCGTAAATATTGCTTTTTAAAAAAAAAATTAAATTAATATTGATTTTTTTTTTCATTTTCTACTGAAGTCGGGTTTTCAAAACCCGACTTCAGTAGAAACCTCCCCCACGCTTTTTCTTTTCTCCCTCTTTTCTTCCCCCCTTCCCTCTTTTCTCCATTTCCGCCGCAGACAAACCCAGCAGCTTCCTTCTTCATTTTTCCTCCTTCATTTTCCTAGATCTACCCACCTAGAGCTACCCCCACCCCAAATCCACACTCCCCTCACCCTCCCCTCTCCCTTGGCACCGGTTTGACACCACCCGCCGCCGCCGCCCCATATCTCTCCAAAATTTGCAGCCGACGGCGGCCTCAACCCGAAAAAAAAAAATAAAAAAAATCCAACAATCAATCATTTGGCAAATTTCTTGTTAGAAGGTGAATTACGTTATTCTTAACAATTTCTATGTTAAATTTGATATTAAATTTAATGTTTAATTTTATGTTAAATTTGGGAGTTAATTTGAATGTTATATTTAATGTTTAATTTTATGTTAAATTTGGATGATAAATTTGTATGTTAAATTTTATGTTAAATTTGGATGTTTAAATTTATGTTAAATTTGGATGTTTAAATTGTATGTTGAATTTGTTTGTTAAATTTAATGTTAAATTTAATGTTAAACTTGGATGTTTAATTTTATGTTAAATTTGGATGTTAAATTTGTATAATAAATTTAATGTTTAATTTTATGTTAAATTTGGGAGTTAATTTGAATATTATATTTAATGTTTAAATTTAATGTTTAATTTTATGTTAAATTTGGGAGTTAATTTGAATGTTATATTTAATGTTTAATTTTATGTTAAATTTGGATGTTAAATTTGGATGTTAAATTTGTATAATAAATTTAATGTTTAATTTTATGTTAAATTTGGGAGTTAATTTGAATGTTATATTTAATGTTTAATTTTATGTTAAATTTGGACGATAAATTTGTATGTTAAATTTTATGTTAAATTTGGATGTTAAATTTGGATGTTTAAATTTAATGTTTAATTTTATGTTAAATTTGGGAGTTAATTTGAATGTTATATTTAATGTTTAATTTTATGTTAAATTTGGATGTTAAATTTGGATGTTAAATTTGTATAATAAATTTAATGTTTAATTTTATGTTAAATTTGGGAGTTAATTTGAATGTTATATTTAATGTTTAATTTTATGTTAAATTTGGACGATAAATTTGTATGTTAAATTTTATGTTAAATTTGGATGTTTAAATTTAATGTTTAATTTTATGTTAAATTTGGGAGTTAATTTGAATGTTATATTTAATGTTTAATTTTATGTTAAATTTGGATGTTAAATTTGTATAATAAATTTAATGTTTAATTTTATGTTAAATTTGGGAGTTAATTTGAATATTATATTTAATGTTTAATTTTATGTTAAATTTGGATGTTAAATTTGGATGTTAAATTTGGATGTTAAATTTGGATGTTTAAATTTAATGTTTAATTTTATGTTAAATTTGGGAGTTAATTTGAATGTTATATTTAATGTTTAATTTTATGTTAAATTTGGATGTTAAATTTGGATGTTAAATTTGTATAATAAATTTAATGTTTAATTTTATGTTAAATTTGGGAGTTAATTTGAATGTTATATTTAATGTTTAATTTTATGTTAAATTTGGGAGTTAATTTGAATGTTATATTTAATGTTTAATTTTATGTTAAATTTGGACGATAAATTTGTATGTTAAATTTTATGTTAAATTTGGATGTTAAATTTGGATGTTTAAATTTAATGTTTAATTTTATGTTAAATTTGGGAGTTAATTTGAATGTTATATTTAATGTTTAATTTGGATGTTAAATTTGGATGTTAAATTTGTATAATAAATTTAATGTTTAATTTTATGTTAAATTTGGGAGTTAATTTGAATGTTATATTTAATGTTTAATTTTATGTTAAATTTGGACGATAAATTTGTATGTTAAATTTGTATGTTAAATTTGGATGTTTAAATTTATGTTAAATTTGGATGTTTAAATTGTATGTTGAATTTGTTTGTTAAATTTAATGTTAAATTTAATGTTAAACTTGGATGTTTAATTTTATGTTAAATTTGGATGTTAAATTTGGATGTTAAATTTGTATGTTCAATTTGAATGTTAAAATTGTATGTTAAATTTTATGTTAAATTTGGATGTTTAATTTTATGTTAAATTTGGATGTTTAATTTTATGTTAAATTTGGATTTTTAATTTACTGTTAAATTTTATGTTAAATTTGGATGTTTAATTTTATGTTAAATTTGGATATTAAATTTGTATGTTAAATTTAATGTTTAATTTTATGTTAAATTTGGATATTAAATTTGTATGTTAAATTTGACAGGCAGGCCTGCAGCTGGTCCTATGCACTATTTCTCAGAGTACATGATATGGTATCGACAGATTACTCGGGTGCTTATCGGTAATCCCGCGCATCGACCGGACCAGGGTTTGCGCCCAACCGGATCGATTGTCTCGTATTGGGTATGTATATAACTTTTAAAGTGTTCATATGCTTCCTTATAATAAAAATATTATGGCTAAGCACTTTTTTATTTGCAGGGTTCATGTTGGGAGCAAGTGAATGATTTGGCACGGGATTTCACTAATGTCGAGGTAGATACCAGATCTCAAATGGGAAATGTATATGGCGTGTCAAACCGTGCTATGACAATGGTTGGGAGGATCGCCACGCAGATGCCACGTGCTAGTTTTCAAGGTGAATTTCAACCATCGATTCGGCCCATATACGCCTGCTGCGGCGTCGACGCCGCCTTTTACTTCGGACGCCCATCTACTTCCCGCCATCGCAATGTTGACGAGGATGATCGATTTTGGCCGCTAGTATGTTTCTTCAATGTACCGATGAGCCATATGAAGAGACACCGAGACGGACCTTTATCACAAGCGCCGCTTAAGTACATCATCCAAATGTCTCGATACAATTTGGTCTATGAGCGACGCCAAGGCGTTCGCCCACAATCACGTATGGATGAAGCAATTCCTTTTGACCTAAACGACCGGAGACGGACGACAACCCACTTTCACCCCAACCCCAACCCCAACCCCTAGGCGATGTACCACGTAGAATATTAGACACCTCACTGTGACTTGATTAATTTTGTTTCTTTTTGTCACTTGTTGAAACCTAAAGATTTTTCCCATTATTTTATTAATTAAGTGAAATCTCCTCACTCATTCCAAATGTTATTATGAAAAAAATACATGTTACGTATTGAGAGGTAATCTAACCTAAAATGCCATAAGAAATTGATTTTGCTTTTCCATGCAAACATTCTTCACATCATTTCATATAGTAAGCCGTACAAGCAAGGGCGCTAGTATGAAAGCGCTAGTATGAAACACTAAAGCCTATGAGGCTATGAGCCTCACTTTAAATTCTTAGAGCCAGCCATCACAAGCTTTCCACAACTTGGGCGAAGGCTTCGGCAGTTTTTTGGAAACTCCATTCTTCACTTTTGGAAAAACCTCCAGTGTACGCGAGGGAATTACCAATGGAAAAAACTTCATGGATAACTTGACAGAATCCTCAGTTGATGATCCACCAGTGGAAGACTCGTAAGGATTAGGTTTTAGGGTTTAGGGTTGAAGGTCGAGGGTTGAGGGTTGAGAGTGCAGTTTTTAGGGTTTAGAGTTTTTAGGGTTTTGAGTTTGGAGGGTTTAGGGCTAACTTTTTATTTTTTCATAATTTGTTTGCAGTCGATATCTAGCAATTTTTAAAGTTGTTATCCTTAATATCGATTTTGAAATCGATATCTCAATAATGGATTTCTTTAAAAATAAAATAATTTTTCAATAAAATGTTAAATTTAATTAATATTTTGGGAACAAACTCGTAATAGTACACAATAAATTATTGCAAAATTATTATTCAAAGTTACATTATTTAAAAAAAAATTATTAATAAGAGATAAAACAACTAATTAACTAGTAGTTTTAATAAAAAACTTTTAAACAATAAATCTAAATTGAAGTGGATATGCTGAATATCGATTATGAAGATTTTAGCTCTAGAATAATGTTTTTTGAATTTATTAAAATAAAATATGGTTCAAAACTAATTAATTAGTTTTAATCAAAATAAATTTTAATTAAAAATACTTGCAATCAAGTCGTAAGAAGACATAAAATTTTCGTACATGTTTTTTACAATTTTGTTCTCAGAATAATATTTGGGATGTAGGGATTTAGGTTTTCGTACATGCCATGCGCCGCCTAACCCCTTCCTCCTAACATCTTACATCCCACCTTAGACCATTAAAAATGGCATATTTAGAAAATCAACTTCTTATGGCAATTTAGATTAGATTAGGGTTTAGAGTTTAAAGTTTAGGGTTAAGGGTTCAAAGTTGAGGGGTGAGGGTTAAGTTTTTAGGGTTTAGGAGGTTTAGAGCTAAATTTTCTTTTTCATAAATTATCTGAAGTCGATATCTGGGATTTCGACTTCAAAGTGATTATCTGGAATAGCGATTTTAAAGTTCAAATCCCGAATATCGATTTGTCGATATTTCATATATCGATTTCTTTAAAAATAAAAGAAATTTTCAAGAATTAGTATTTATTTAATTTATATTTTTTTTATACAATTTTTTGGAAAAAACACGTAATAATACACAACAAATTAATGCAAAATTATTGTTCAAAATTACAGTATTTTCAAAAAAAAAATTACTAATATATGGTACAAAAACTAAAATATGATTAACTCTGGATATTACATTATTTTAACTAATATATGGTACAAAAACTAAAATATCCAGAATTTAACTCCGGATATTACATTGTTTTTGAATTTTTTCAAATAAAATATGATTAAAAAAATAATTAATTAGTTTTTTAAATCAAAATTAATTAAAAAAAAATACTTTAAAGTCGGTTTTTGAAAAACCGACTTCCACACAAAATGAAAAAAAAAATTAATATTTATTTAATTTTTTTTTTTGAATGAATAAGGAGGGAAATAACTCTTTTGCTCTTTATCTGTAACAGCATAGTATGTGATATAACAGGACCTGTCATATCACATTTGCGTATGGCAACTAAAAGAAAAATGTCTTATCTAGAATAGAGAAGGACATCAAAGTCAAATTTGCATATGGGACTGAATAGGAAATTTCCAAGCTCTGAAGGCAGTTTCAACGAGAGAATATTGAGCGCTATAGCTACATTAGGTAACAAATTCTCATTAAACTTTTTGATTTTGAGGGAAAAATTATTCAAATTAGGCTTTTAAAATTTAAATTTTAAAAATTAAAAATTAACTTCAATTTAAAAATTTTCATACTCTATTTATTCAAAAACAAAAAAAGGTTCATTTTGGATGGGGTATAACGTTTCTTTAGATATAAGATATAACATATTTAATGCAGTATTAAATATATAATTTTATTTTTTATTCTTATTTTTTAAATGTAGACCATGTATAATTATTATTAATAAAGATAATATAAAAATTTGCTTAGTTGACATTTTGTTTTCTTTTTTGTGGAATGAAAAAAAGTATTAATAGTGGATTCTTTTTTTTGAAATAGAGAAGGTAATGAAATTGTTACAAAGTGCAACTATATTTAATACTCCCTCCTTCCTAAAAAATACTAGTTTCAAAAAAAAAATTTGTCGCAAATATCTTCTTTTTTTTTGAATGTGAAATTTTTGTATTACTCTTTACTAATAATAAAAATGTATAATTTAAATTAAAAAATCAAGATAAATAAGGACTCTTTTTTTAAGAACTAATAGAGTAATCTTTTCATATTCACCCACTAATTTTACCATGAATATTTTTGGGGTTTTTTTTGCTAACTTAGAATTAAAATTGAATTGAAATTATAATTATATACAATTGAATTTATTACATTATAATTCTAAATTATTTAAATTCTTTTGTTTGATAAATTAAACTTCTTTTAGTGTTTGAATGTAGAAAATTTCATGTTGGAAACAGTTTCAGAAGCTGGTAGGCATTGGTCCAAAAGTTATTTACAAGCCCACATCTATGATCAAATTATAAATAAATACAGGAACACTGCAAACTTGGCAGCTACAATCATGGATGACATTCAATGGCTACCAAACAGATTTTTTAAAACTGTAAAGAGATTAGATTTGAAAATTTTTAGACTTTTCATACAGAATCGAAATGGTAGAATTTAGAGGGTTGAGAATTTGAATACAATTCTAATTTTTTAATATTTTATAAAAACAAATTAACAATAGAATTGAAATTGGGACATTTAATTCCAATTGTAAGACTCTAATTTTAAGCTATCAAATATACCCTTATTTATTACAAATTGTATAATGATTTGAATCTTATATAAAACATTTTGTTTACCCTTTAGCTATGTTTATATATAAGAGTCCACATTGTTTGTTGTCTCCAAGATCTATAATTTTCTCTTAATTTGATTATATAATTAAGCCATCTCTTTTAACTTGCATAGTATTTATCAAATAAATTTTCATATTCTAATTGTTGCCACATGCATTAAAAATGCAACTGTGACAAGAATTAGCTGGAGTCCAATGGTGGAGAATTAACGGGATGTTGGGGACGCCATGAATGCGGAAATCTGCAGAGGTTGTCTTCCCTGTTCAGCACGTCTTAACAGGGAAGACAACTGTGTATGCTCCTTCCTTCAAGCCCTGATGTACTAGCGTATGATCAAAACCTGGCAAACGCGGAAAATGGAAACAACCCCACATGCATTCCTCCCATGCCAACTAACAGCACGATTTCTTTTAATTTGGGATTTCAATTCAATTTAATATCAATTTAATTGATCTTTGTGTGACGCTTGTCAGCATTTTTCCTGCTTATCGGGCTTTTTGACCATTAGGGGTCTTTTCATTTTCGTGGGTTTGATTTAAATTTTAACATCACGAAACTCATTTAGTCCTTTGTGATTATATATTTTTGTTATTGTGTAATGTTAATATACTAACGTTTTCGGAAAAAAAAAAAGAAATTTAATACATTTAATTACGTGACTTGCAAGTTAATAGTGGATGAATGCATTAAGTTTCGTTTAACTTTATTCTATTAAAATAACTAACTAAAACTATCATTAGCAAATTAAGAAATTAAATTAAAACTTTATAAACATAATACATGATATCAATCTAAGGGTCCGTTTGGACAAAGGTATTTCTATTTGTAAATAGAAAAAGTTATATTGGAATGTGTGAAAATTTTGGTGGGTATTTTTAGATAAAAAAAGTTTTTTGGAGGGAAAAATAAGAGGAAATTTTTTTTTAAATTATGTGAGAGGAATTTGAGTGGGAAAATTTGAATTTTAAATTTTGAAATAAAAATATGTTTGGATAGTTTGTTTTTGTTTGAGAATTTTCTTATTTGCAAATGAGAATTTGCTTCCAATCGCAGCCTAAGGTTCTTTGTAAAAGACGAGTTACGCTATTTATAATATACACAAGTTACAGTACAAGCAAAGAAGCTTTGCCTGTGTACGCTTCTTCAATCCCTGATTTACGTACGTATGAGCATAACATGGCAAAACGCGGGCAATGGAAACAACCCCACATGCATTCCTCACATGAAAAAACCAAATTCATGTTGTGATCTGTGTTCTCTCAATTAATAATCAGTACTATTTTTATGCTGTACTACAATTGTTAAATAGAAACAAACTTTACCTGAGAAGAAAGTGTGTGGGGAATCAAACCCTTTAAAGCTTTTTGTGAAGGGATCAATCTTGAGTTGATGGGAGATCATGGGGATACAGAAGACGAGCACGTATGGTTTCAAGGATGTGAAGCACAACAAAAACAGAAAAGTAGAGGGGAATGATTTTTCGTAATGTGATGGAACACAATGAGAATATGAAAAAAGAGGTGGAGAAATGGGTCATAGTAAAGACACGAAAACGAGCAAAGGTGAATTAATTTGCGTAAGGTAATGAGACACACTAGGAATCAAATCATTCTAAAGATGTATTATGCAATAAAGTCATAGAAAAATAAAGAAATGAGTTATAATAAAGACATGGAAAAGAAGCATAAGGGTCTGATTGGACAGCCCATTTTTATTTACAAATAAATAAATTCTTAAACAAAAATAAATTATTCAAATATAGTTTTATTTCAAAAATTAAAATTCCAAATTTCCCACCCAAATTCCTCTCACATAAATTTAAAAAAAAAAAATTCCTCTTATTTTTTCTTCCAAAGTACTTTTTCTATAAAAAAATACTTACTAAAATTTTCACACATTCCAATACAATTTTTTCCAAATACATCACACTCCAAACAAGTCCCAGTTTAACCATGCATGAACTGTCTGTGAAACTAATTAGCAAGTAATTCAAAGGTGAAATAGACAATGGTTCATTCGATGCATCTAAAAATATATTTTTATATTTTTTAAAATAATTTTTTATTATAATTTTGAAAAAAAAATTCAATTTAGACCGTGTAAAATATTTTTTAAAACATAATTCATATTCTTAAATTTTCTACCCTTAGTTGCCCATCTAGAAAATGAAATTTAAACTTGTTGATGTAATATTATAGAATTATATTGTTGGTCTTACTCTGGCCAATAAATTTGACTCCCCTTTTCCAAACATGTGCCCACTCATTGAGAAAATTAATCTTGATTGATGTTAATTTCTTCCAATTTTTTTTTTTAACTTAAAAGATATTTGAATACATGAATTGTATTTTAAAATATATTTTTATTTTTTTAAAAATAATTTTCATCTCATAATTTTTATATATTAAAACTATTTTAAAATATAATTTATAGGTTTTTTTTTTTAAAGAAAAAATTATACTACCAAACGTAGACCGAGTCAAAGACTTAATGAATACCACGTGGCTACCCAATAATACAGTGCAGCAAAGCTTGAAAATTTTCAATCCAAAAGAAACTTTGCCTTAAATGATTGACTTTAGAGATGTGGACGTGGGAACTGGGAAGCCTCCAGACATATGGGACGTGGGCAGCCTCCAGGGAAGAAAACAGAAAAAGTATTGCTTAAGTCTGAAGTCGCGGCAACGAAGAAATATATAGCAAACAAGAAAATTGTAGTATGTGGCAAATTTCCCTTAATTATGGCCGACCTGATTTTCTTTCCGTTTGGACAAAGATATATTTGGAAAAAGTTATATGAGAATGTGTGAAAATTTTAGTTATTATTTTTTTATAGAAAAAGTATTTTAGAAGAATTTTTTTTTTAAATTATATAAAAGGAGTTTGAGTGAGAAAATTTACATTTTAAATTTTGAAATAAAAATATATTTAGATAAATTATTTTTGTTTAAAAATTTATTTATTTACAAATGAGAATACTTTGTCCAAATAGACCTAGAATTCTTAATATGAGCAGCAATTATAAATTATAGATAACCTCTAAATTATGAGAATTAATAAAATTTAGCTCAAATCCCAAAACACCAAATAAATATTCAATGTAATATTTTTTACGCAATTATTGTGCTCTTATTTTTATTATAGTATAAAAAATGACATATGAATTTCTCCCAAAATTTAAATAAAAATTTTCTCAAATTTTCAAATCCTTTTTTTTTTTAATTTCCACAATCAATCCGACTATACGGATATATTACACCTAATCTTTTTTCGAGTAATAATATTTTTAATAAAAATCATAATAAAAAGTTATAATGGATAATATTGTAATTTTTTTTATACTTTTCAAAGAATATAATAAATATTTTATTTTAGTATTATTATCCTATTAATCATTATTACTTTTCATTTTTTTCTCATTACTTCACATTTTAAGGATAGGTATAATGTTAACAAAGAAAACATAATAAGATGTCTACTTCAAAACAATAGTTCACTTTGTATAATTTTTTTTTAAATTGTAATATATAATATAATTAATGTATAATTAAATACATAATTTTTTTATATTTATTTTTTGAATCACATGTTGACACGATTAGTAATAGTAATAAAAAAGCATACTTTTAAAAGTTTTTAAAACTGATTTTTTTTTTCGAAACGGCATCAAAAAATTCTCCAACCCAATAAAGAAATCTCAACATTTTATTTCCTTTTACTGCTAAAAATGTATACTTATTATGCACGTTACACTTTAGAAGGAATTTTTTCCTTTAAACTTTAAAGTAACTTACTCAAAATTTGGGATAAAAAAAATAATGGAAAAGAAATGGTTTTATTTCCAGATAATAACCTATTTATTTCCGTCAGGTTTTGTCCAAGGCAGCCATCCTTTTCCGCTTTCCCATATCTTAATTGAAGCACTGTCAGAGCAAAATCAGCTACCCCACTCTCACTTTACTCTCCTTTCCCTTTCCCTTTCCCTGCTCTGAGACTCTGCTCTGTGAACTACCATTTTTCCTTGCACAAGCAATCCCAAGTCCACTGCCTAACGTCATTCTCAAATCTCAATTCGCCCCACCAAAATAAATAACCTTAAATACAAACTCAGAGTCCAGAATCTCAGGACTCCATCAATAAGCTCACTTTCGTGAATTTTTAGCAAAAATACGAAGTCCCTTTTGGTCTAACAACGCTCTTGTGTGTTGTCCATGGCTGATCAGAGCGTCTCCATTGATGTTCCGCTAGTCGGAAACAAGAACCCACATTCAGATGATGTGAACGACGCCGTTTTGAAGAAACATTTGGCAAAGTTGGAAACTTTCCTTAGAGTTTTTGGGTTCTGTCAGTACTCTCTCTTTAGTACTCTTCTTTCATGGCTGGCCTTTTTGGTGGTTGCAATATTGCTTCCTCTTTGGACGATTTATTATGCTTATTGTTCTAACTGTGAGCGGTATCAGATCAGGGTTTTTGAACTTCAAATTTGTGCTTCTCAAGCTATAGTTGCTGGGATCTCCTTGCTTTGTATTTCCCATAATCTGAGAAAATATGGTCTGGGGAAGCTACTCTTTGTTGAAAATCATGGCCATATGGCCCAGTTCAGTCCTCAATATATTCAGAAAATCCAAGTAAGCGTCGTATGAACGTTTTCTCTGTATATATATTTTCATTTTTGAGACTAATTTAAATTCATTTCTCATGCTTTTGTTTTTCGGGGTTTTAATTTATCCTGGGTTTTGCGTTCTTACTTTTGAATGTGAGGGGGTTTTGTGTTTCCTAATTGTTATTATTATTTTTTTATTGTACTCTTGAGTTTCAGTCTTCTTCAGCACGAGATTGGTTCAGAAATGAAAATATTTATGAATTGTAATTTTGATCCCAAAATAGAAGATTTGCTAAGATTCTTAGATGACGTCTCATATTAATAATTGAATACTGCCTGTGAATCTTGAACAGCCATTATTTAACCATACAAAGGAAGGACAAAATTCTCATTTCTCCTCCTGTACCTGCTTTTGAATTTAAACCTTGACTGGGATTTTTTTTCTTATATTCCTTTATTTCTTCTTTTGATTTCTGTTAATGTTATGTTAGTCTAGAAGTTAACGTTGAATTTGCAGTGGATCCAATTTGTGAAGAAATGGTCCTACATGTGACGTTGTCTACTACTTTTCTCGTTTTTATTTTTCAAACGGTTTATCTGGGCGGCGGTGGCCTGCTGGGTGGTTTTTCTATTATTGTGACTTTAAAATGTTTTATGATTGCCTTAACCTGGAATGAGCGAATGCATTGTCAGACGGGTTATATTTTTTAAGTTTCTTTTTTGAAGTCTTATTGTTTGTTCTACTCATTAGTAAGCGCGTTTGGGGTCTCTCTCTGTCTCTTTCCCTCTTCTTCTTCTTCTGTTTTTTTTTTTTTTTTTTTTTTCATGTTCTGCCATGTGGTTTATAATTTTTAAGTCGAACTTTTTGACTTTTGTGTTGGAAGACTCTTGTTTTGGGGCGGCAAACTAAAAACTCCAATCTAAGTATATAATTTTGTTTGGTACACATTTTTCCATTCTCAGACAGCATGATTTAAGAAATTAGAGGTTTCTGTTGTTGTAGTGTTGCTGCGTAATTTATTCTCTTGTTATCAATATTATTTTTTCTCAAAACTTTGAGGAATTGACAATTTATCCTTGTGAAGCATATGTTTGCTGATTATTCCTTCACACTAATGGCCGTAACAAAAGGATTTCGTATTTTTACTTGTGTGTTATAATGAGATCAGTTTCCATTTGCAATCTGGGTGATGTACAGACTTACTTATCTGCAATTCCAAGGCTCCGTTTGGACAGCATTTTTATTTACAAAAGTTAACCTTTTTTAACTACTAAAATAAAACATCCAAACAACTTTTTATTTCAAAATTCAAAATTTAAAATTTAAATTCCGTCCAAAATTCTTCTCACATTATTTCAAAATTTTTTCCCTCCAATCTACTTTTTCTTACAAAAAATTCCCACTAAAACTTTTACACATTCCAATACAAAATTATCAAATACAACACAATCCAAGATATTTGCAATTTAACATGAGCATTTTTGGTGATTAAGGATGGACAAAGTTCACTTTTGTCACACTGCTTAACTAAAGGGGTATTGTAATGTGACCTGGTAACAAGTTAATTCAATGGTAGAATACGTGAAGCAAGGCCGGACTCTGGTGGTTTAAAGCTGTGTTCAGTTGACATGATCTCTAAAAATAATAATGATTTACTAAGTAATAGTGCTCAGATTTTTAGAGCAGAGTACTGTAGAGACATCAAGGACTTCAGGAGTAATAATTTTGTCCTTATTGAATTTTCTGTGGCTCTATGGTTGGATTGTTAATTTCTATTGTCGGTTCTTGATGGTAGAGAAACTGACAGAAGTGTTAAATTATGACAGAAGTGTTAAGTAACTTAGAGGATTTAGCTGATTTGTGGTAAGGGACTAGTTAGTGCGCAAGAAATACCATAAAAACTTTATTTAACTTGCAGTTAGAATCTACCAATTTGAAATATGTGGTACTATGAACTCTGGAATATTGTTTGGTCTCAGCTGGTTGATTTTAATGGCATGCATATTATGTTCAGGGAGCCAACTTTACATGGATGTTTCGATTATAAAGAACTTTATTTTAGCAATGAAACCATCTTGTTTTCTTGCTTTTGCAGGCTTTTCTCATGAGCTGATTGTTGTTTGAGCAATTTCTGTTGGTTGACTTGTTAAATTAAACTGAATTTTTTTTTAACTCTTTTTGGTGGTTGGTTGTTCAGGTCTTTTACCGATACCTGTTTACATGGGTTGTAATTGGCCTTTTGTTCAAGACTGCGCGTGAAGTCACTCGTGCAATATACCTCCATGACGAATTTTGGTGGTGGTCTGTTGTTGTTCTGGTTGTTTCGCTTTTGTCTTGGACTTACTCAACTATACTCTTTCTGTTGGGCACGGCCCTGTTCAGTTTGGTGGGGAATTTGCAGATCATTCACTTTGAAAACTACGGAAAGCTTTTGGAAAGGGATATGGATGTTTCATTCTACATTGATGAGCACATGCGTCTTACACACTACTTGTCTAAAATAAGTCACAGATTTCGCATTTTTCTGCTCCTGGAGTTCTTGGTTATCTCTGTCAGTCAGTTTGTGTCTCTGCTGCAGACAACAGGGAACAAGGGAATAATCAACTTCCTTAATGCTGGAGATTTTGCGGTATATGTCATTTTTTATTCGTTGCTTCATTGTGTCATAACCTGATTAACATTAGTTCACACTGTTCCATGTCTTTTAAAATGACTCGAGTAACAAAAAATAAATAAATAAATAACAGAAGCTCTTTAAACTACTTGATAGGTTCTGTTTTCTTTATAATAATTGGTTTGCTTTTCAAGAACGCATCTCACAACTATAGATTATATATGCTGATCCTAAAAAAAACACAGAGAAACCTTTCCAACTGCTGCTGAATCCATGGTTAGGCAAGAGACAACTTGGTGAACTTGATGATGTGTCTATGTTTGATGTTCTTTTGTTGTGCATATTGAAATTTTTGAAGTTATAGAAATGGTTACTTTTAAATTTTCTGTGAGCTCTCCAACAACCTTTTTACAGGGATTTATTTGTTATTGATTGAGTTGACAAGTTAATTTGAACTCTTACGTTACTATTTTTGACTGCATAGGTATTATCAATTGTTGAGCTTGTTGGAATGGTACTTTGCCTGAACGCAGCCATGAAGATATCACATAGGGCTCAAGCTCTTGGAGCAGTTGCTAGCAGATGGCATATGCTAGTTACATCTAGTTCTAATGATATTTCTGCATCCTTTATGTCAGCCAGTGGTGGAAATTTGGAAATTCCCAATTCTGTAGGCTCATTGTCTGTGAACTATTCAGAAAGTGATTTGGAGTCCAGTGACTTTATGCCTTTGCCTGCAACCGTGCAACTTACTTCCCAGATGGCATCATTTCACAAGAGACAAGCCTTTGGTATGCTCATATCTTATCATACTTGACTTTTTGATGATTTTCTTTATGTTTGTGAAAATCATTTTTAAAGCCTAAATACTCTCGAGACACGTTGCTTTGTTTGCTAAATGTGTACCTTGGTAATTTGATGAGTGAAAGAAGAAGTTGTCTAATAAATGTGAAATGTACAAGTAAATTAAGAACAGCTGTCTTTTATGTGCCGTAGCTGGAATGCTTGATTTATGTTGGCTGCAAGTTTTCTGTCTTTATTCTTCTTTAGACTGCCCAATATTTTTAGTTGTTCTATCATCATTTCTTATTCCTCTTTTCTTTTCCATCCTTTTGTCTTTGTGAAAATGCAGTTACAAATGTCGTAGCTCATAGCTCAAAGCGAACTGAAATTTCCTAATACGATACCTGCTACTTTTCTGGCAGACATTTAATTTTCCATCAATCACTAAGACTGCAGTGTTGATAATAGTATTAACTGAAATTTCCTAATGCTTTTGTTGCAATCATTTAATTCACCACACATCTTTATCCTTTAAAGCAGAATTTATGAGTGATTTCTCTTTTCATTGTTTCATTTCTCTTCCAAAAATGAGTTTGCACAAACTCCGAGACTCCTTCTGTTTTTCCTCTCTAATTTGGAATATTAATTAAGGGCGAGGATTTCTTTTTGACCATAAGTTAAAAGCATCTTCACTATGAGAACCCCACTCTTTGCTAAATTGAAAAAGATGATGATTAGGGTTTTTTTTTTATTTAAATATTTTCAGCAGAGTATAATTGAGAGTGAAGAATCTATGTGGTTGATAGTCATTGAGCCTATCTTCTATCAGCGATTGTGAAACATCTAAGATGCAGCCTATGCAGTATAAAATGATAATTTAAGATTGGTTAGTCCCTGAAATGCCATTAAGTCATTGTGTGACTTTTATTCTGAAGATAAGGATTAGATCATTAATCTTCATTAGGCAACAAAAATTGCTTCTAGAACAGTTTGATGATACTTTCTTCTTGGATGATAAGAGTAATGCAATTCATGATCATGACCAGAAAAACAATCAAATCTCTTGTTAGTTCAACTACATGGTACTATGAAAGGATATCCTGATTCTCCCCTTAAACTTCTTACATGCTTCTATTACCTCGAGATCTACTGCAACATTCTTTTTTGGTTTTTGGTGGTATTTCCACTGATTCATTTGCACTGTTGATTGCAGTAACGTATATCCAGTCTAATACTGGTGGATTTAGCATTTATGGTTGGATAATTGATAGGATGCTCATCAACACAATTTTCTTCATTGAGCTCTCCCTGGTTTTCTTTGTACTTGGGAAGACAATCACCATAACTACCAGATGAAGGCAGCCTACTGCCACTCTTGCAGTTGTTGACAACTTCTTAGCCCTACTTTTTTGTAACCCAAAGGGCAGAATATGATGTGCTCTCACTGTTAGTCCTTTTTGTTGCTGTGTGAGAGCTATGTACTCGTTTAAGTTGATACCACAAAAACCAACATCCCCCAGGCCTTAACATGTAAAATAGCATGTTTGTCCTGTTAATTTCTGATATACAAATGTTTAAGGGGAGGGATTGTTTTTCCCTTGAGCATTATTATTTTCAATCTAAATTACAGAAGTATTGCTGTTTTAGTGTTTTACTTGGCTTCCCTAGGATTTGAGGCCAATTGTGAAAAAATTAGTACTATATTTGTGTTTTCAACTTTTGTGTTAGAAACTTTGCAGCCTAATGTGGTAGATTTGTCCCACATTAGCCCAAGTTTCCCAATCAATTACCCAATATATGCAGTGGATAAATAGAGCAACAATATTTACAGTTCAATTAAAATTTTTATTGTACGCGTTATTACACTCAGGTTTTTCAATCTTCACATGACATTTCCAGGCTTTTCTTGACATGGCCCTCCTGAGAGGGACTTGTTCTTTCCCCTCTCCAAGTTGTTAGTTCAGTCCTCTTCCCTCTTTCCTTCATTGAGCTTCAACTTCTCTGTTGTTCATTGCTCATGGAGTTCTTTTCCTTCCTTTTATCCCAATCAACTCTTGAAGTTTGATCTTTGTAACCTTTATGTGAAGGAATTTTCCCAGGTCCTGTAATTTTTTATTATTTTTTTTTTTTGGGCTTAAATTCGATTGTACTACCAAGCACTTTAAAAAAAATTTGATCGCGGAATCATTTCTTATTATTTTCCCTCCATATACATTTTTCCTTCTTGAAAAAAGTCTACTCTAAAATGGTATAATATATACTCCTTCCTTCCGCCTCAAAAAACAGTTTAGTTTGAAATTTTTTTATTCTAAAAAAATAATTTATTTTTGAGGTGAAATTTTTTAATTATTTTTACTACTACTAATAATAATGTATAACTTAAATTAAAAAATATAAATATAAATATAAAATTATATATTTAATTGTGCATTAAGTGTATTGTACTTTCTAATTTAAAAAAATTATACCAAATAAAAAGTAAACATTGTTTTTTAGGACACAGGGAGTATATTGTTTTGTTGTAACAGAGAAAGTAATTCTACGACTTTTTATGGAGTTCTTATCTCTTTTCTAGTTTTGAACAAGAATTAAATATTTAAAGAATTTTGATTTACCGCACAACATTTTTCCCCCTCTTCTCTACATTTATATATTGATAAAAATTTCTGAATTTTATACTAATACTATTGTATGTGTTAATTGACTACAATTCTTCAAAATTAGGTGTTAATTTATTGATTTAATAAATTAATAATTAGGATTTAATTACAATACTTCGAGTTTTATGAATTCAAATAGAATTATCTTAAACATTCAATTCAGTTTTAACAGTAAGAAAATATTCAGCAATTATTGCATTCAAATTTAGAGGAAATATTGCATTAAACGTGGTAACTTAACATAGAAAATTGAATAAGTTAATTGCAATAAACTAAATATTCAATTGAAACAATATTAAAATTTTTAATAATATTTATATTATTAAGTGTATTCATGGGATCAACTCATTGTTAAACTTGGACATGATCGGTCTGTTTGATCGATCAGACCGGAAACTAAAATCACAGTGAACCGGGAAACCAGACCACTCCGGTTTTTATATTTTTCCCAACCCGATTCGACAACTGTCCAGAGTCTCCAGACTCCAGGGTAACCTTCATTTTTAATCCGTCGTTGCTTGCTCCTCCCGCTTCCGGCCAACAACCACCGTCTTTGGTTGCTCCTCCTCCTCCTCCTCTCCTCCACACCCTTCACCACCCCCTTCATCCTTTCTTTAATTTTTTCTAATTTACTTCCTAAGCCTAAGCCTTCTGCTATCGTGCCACTAACCTACACCGCCATTACAGCAGCCTACAACAGGCCCCCCTCAGTTTCTAAATAACGAAATCTTCTTCCAACCGATTGACTTCAAATTCAGGTTTGTTACTTCATTTTATTATTTTTTTATGTTTTCTTTTTAAATTCTGTTAGGAATTAATAGTCTCATAACTTTCTTGATTAGATTATTCTTCCTGGACTGTGGTTTATTAATCATTATAATAATTTTGAAACTCTATTTTGGTTGATCATTTTTGTCATTTGTTTTTCACATATAAAATTTACACAAGAATTAGAAAAATCCATCTTAGTTATGGAGAGATTAAAGAATCAAGAGAATGAAGTTTGAAGACAAAAGATAGGAAATTTTTTGGGTGAAGATCTTTTGGTATGTAGGTACGAGTACAATCATTGGATTTACGTATCTTTAAAATTTGTATATTTTGTTGTTGGTTGCTATTTAACTTCTTAAGTTAGAATCATTTTCATGTGTAGAATTTTTTAAATCGTTAGAACTTTGGAACAATGGGGATTGTGTGATTGTTTGCTGCAATTAGCTAAAGATGGGTTTAGTTGACATTTGATATTCATAGAACTCAAGGAAAGGGAAAGATGGGTTTCTAATAATTTGCAATGCTTTATGGAATTTTACTTTTGACCTTTATTTGTAATTCTGTTTGCTACATATAATATGGTTATTTTGTTACATAGTAGACATGTTCATTTGGATGTAATGTTGGATGTTTTTTCTATTTAAGTTGTAGAATCTCGTAAACTTGAGATTGAAGTTTATGATATTGTTTATGTATTATTATGATATCTATGACATCATGATGAGATTTTCTGGTTTTCCACCCCAGGCCCGCCATCCTGACCAAACTGCTAACCACTTAGCTTGGCCAGTTCATACCTCAGGTTCAGTTATAATATCTTGGAAAACCTCTCTGACAAGCAAATCCTCTCAATTTCAGGATGGAAAATCCAGAGGCTACGCAGCCCCATCTTGTGCTGGCACACAAGTTGTTTTTACTCACTCAATCTGATGTGGAGGACATTGAGAAAGTCCGCCTTCGAGATGAGGTTTATAATGCTGTTGTTTCAGATGGTACTGATTAATTTTCCTTATTGGCATTTGATTAAGATATTTTCCATATTTTCCTGCTTTTTAGTGAAATTTGGCATTTTTCCCCGGGATTTCTTTTGTAATTTTTTTCCTGTTTATTAGATATGGCACCATTATATGAAACCTTAATTGCGGATGGGGTGCTGAATTTGGATCCGAAGGTGCTTGATTCGATGCATGCTAAGAATGAGGAGGAGCTGAAGAAGCTTGATGAAAAGTAAATTCCGTTTCTCAATTGCATAATTGGTATTTGGAATTTTTTTTCTTGTTTTGTATGAGTTTACAATTTTTTGGGGGCTGAATTTTGTTGCTTTTGTGTATCAAGTGATGTGTGGGTGAATTTGGGTGGATGCAGTTTAATTGTCTTTTAAGGATTGCTTAACATTGATGAGGGGACATACAAATGGATTAGAATCTAAATCCCTGATGTATATGACATTTTTACTGAGGTTCTATTTCCAAATTTTTTGTGTCATAGTTGCTGAGTTAGGATATGTTCTTTAATTGGAACCTTGGTTTGCGGAATCGGGGATTTTATCTGATTTGAGAATTAGATTACTTAGTTTGAGAAACATTGGATGTTGTTAATATTTGAATGAAATCATAACTCTTATGGATTTTAGTGAACACAGTAGACTAAGAAATCTAACAAAGCTTTTTCTGCAAAGGAATTTAAATGCTGCCTGGATGCATATGTAATGATATGATATAGAGTGTTGTTGATGTATGGGATGCAAATGAAAATTATCTATCTGGGTCCTAAAGCATCAGCAAAATGGAATGTTGCTGAGGATCTCTGGTGGCAGATCGTGTTAGGTTGTCTTCAGTCCTTGATATGTTGAAGATGTGCGTAAGCCAACTAGAAAAACAATCCTAGAGTTTTGGTAAAGAATATATAGAGAAATGTATAGAAGAAGCTTAGATATTTCCAATTTTTTTCTGATGTCCCTGAAGGGACAAGCCTAGGTTGTTGATTTTTCTAGAAAATGTCCAATCTGAGTTTGTGCTCACAGGTGTACATAGAAACTGGATCAGTTTAGTGACTTCTGATGTTAGAGAATCAATTTCAGTTGCCCGATTTTTTAACAATTGCAGATTGCAGTATTGCTGTCCATATGAAGGTAGAAAACTTAGGAACAGATTTTACCCAAACTATTTGGTTTTTAAATTATGCTTTGACATATTTGTTTGGCAAAATGGACCTGAATATTTCCTTCTCTTCCTGTTTGTTTCTATTGTTTTCTAGTTTGCTTCACATTTTTGGGGTAGCGATCTGATACATGTTCTGCATACAACTTCTGATTGCTTGCTACTCTGTATTCCTTGTGTTCTTTTATCTTGTTCATATTCGTACTGATTTTAGGACTCTTGGCAGATTTGCCTCTAAAACAGAGAAAGTATTTATTGGAAATACATTTAGATCCTAGCAATTTTTAGATATTTGGAATCAATATTGCAAAAAGAGGGAGAGATCGATGAAGATGTAAACAATAGAATTAGAGCAAGTTGGATGAAATGGCGAAGTGCAACAGGATTTTTGTGTGACCGCAAAATCCCGATTAGGTTAAAAGGGAAATTTTATAGAACAGCTATAAGACCGGCAATGCTATATGGAGCTGAATGTTGGCCAGCAAAGAGACAACATGAGCATAAGTTGGGAGTAGCAGAAATGAGGATGTTACAGTGGATGAGTGGTAAGACAATAATGGATAAGATGAGAAACGAGGATATTCGACGAAGAGTTGGAGTAGCACCGGTGGCAGAAAAGATGAGAGAACATAGATTGAGATGGTTTGGGCATATTCTTCGGCGACCTATAGATGCACCAGTAAGAACAAAAGTTTGTTATAAGGAGTATGATGGGAAGAGGTTGGCCGAAAGTTACGTGGGGAAAAGTAGTAAAACAAGATTTAATGGAGTTGGAAATAGATTGGCGGCTAGTTTGTAGTAGAACAGAGTGGAGGAAAACTATTAGTGTAGTGGAAGAGCAAAACTATAGTGGTCCCGACTGTCCTTTATAGTTTTAACATTTTTATTTATTTCTTTATCTATTTATATATCTATTTATTTTATTATATTTTTTTTATTTTATGGATTTATGTCTTTGGGTTCATCGACCGCCGACCCCAACTAGTTTGGGATAAAGGTGATGATGATGATGACATTTAGATCCTAGCAAGGCTCAATTATCAAGTTGATTTGCAAAGATCTTGGCAATTGACCCATACTTGAGTCTTTCTAACAGGGAATTATGTACCATGGAGCCCACATATCCTATATTTGCTGTTTTCTATTTGTAATTGTGTATGCTGACATCTGTTGAGATAGTTTTTCTAGTAGCTCTGTTTGTGGTGGTGGCTATCAGTCATTCTGAAAAGGATGTGCCATCTGTTGCAATGCTAAAAGTAGTGTTGTATATTTTTGAGGACCTTCAATGTAAATGTTGGTGTTTTATTGGCTTAGATGTTTATTCATAAGTTGGCATGTGTTATCTATTTTTCACTCTTAGTTCTTCAATTGCGTTGCTCTGACATTGCCTTCTGTTTATTGGACTCTATTTTCTAGGATTGCTGATGCAGAAGAAAACTTGGGAGAGAGTGAAGTTAGAGAAGCTCATCTAGCTAAATCGTTGTTCTACATTCGAATTAGTGACAAGGTAGATATGGGCTATCTTTCCTCCTTCAGTATCTATTTCTGTTAAAATAAATACTATTGTGAGCATATTTTTTATGCTCATCTCATAATGAATTCAGGAGAAGGCATTGGAACAACTGAAAGTGACAGAAAGTAAAACAGTTGCAGTTGGCCAAAAAATGGACCTTGTGTTTTATACACTGCAGATTGGTTTCTTCTATATGGACTTTGATCTAATATCAAAGAGCATTGATAAAGCCAAGAAGTAAGGGATATTGACGTGTTTTTCAGAAATTTGCATAACCTGTGTTATTGTCTTAGGTATTACAGTTATCCTTGATATTTACTTACTCATGACCTACAACTTGCAGCTTGTTTGAGGAAGGAGGTGACTGGGAAAGGAAGAATAGGTTGAAGGTGTATGAGGGCTTGTTCTGCATGTCAACGCGTAACTTCAAGAAAGCAGCGAATCTGTTTCTTGATTCCATTTCAACTTTTACGACTTATGAGCTTTTCCCATATGACACCTTCATATTTTACACTGTTCTTACAAGCATCATATCACTAGATAGAGTTTCCCTGAAACAGAAGGTATTCTTTTTTAATTCTAAGAAAGTTCTGGTTCAACATTCCAACAGGAAATTTACTTCTGATTTGGACAGTTTTATTTGGATCTTTAAGATTGTAAAATGCTGTCACTCTTGGAGACCACAAGGTGAAGAAGCATTTTATGACTTGCTTGCTGTATCTGGCAGGTAGTTGATGCACCAGAGATCTTAGCAGTAATTGGGAAAATTCCATATCTCGCGGAGTTTTTGAACTCACTTTATGACTGTCAATATAAATCATTTTTCTCTGCCTTTGGTAAGTAAATATTTTGCATAATTGATTCACTTTTTAACATAGATTCATGATGGATTTTCAAAGTGTTTTACTTGAGGACTTGGCTTGACAAAGCTTAAATTTGTGAACTAATATATGTATTTCATATTTGTGCATTAGATATGGTGTTTGGATTGTTAGATTTCTTTTCTTTTTTAGTTTATAGCTGTTATTCATTGTTGGTGTTTTTATCCAATAGAGAGTTAAAACAAAAGAAACGAGGAAATGAAATGAAACTGCTCAATGCGAGCTTTGTGTATATGTTTTGATTGGTTGACAATTGTGGATTAGGTCTAGTTGATGTAACATGAGCTTCTGGAATGTACAATGCTGCTACTTCTGATTGGTATGCTTTATGAAAGCTGTCAAAGCATATAATCTTTTATTTTATGGTTTATCAAGTTTCAGAAAGGATCTATTTGGACTAGGCAACTATATAATTTGGGCATTTCCAAAAGGATGTCGAACATATTTAGGTTTCTATGCTTTTGTGAATTTTGAAGATTGCTTAGTTCATGTTATATTTGCATGTAGTATATGTGTGGCTTGTGCTTGTGCTTGTGCTCACTACCTTTACAAGCATGCCATAATCTCATCTCTTGATTTATTACAATTCAGATCGATTGTTGTGTAATTAATTGTCTGAATTGAAATTACTTAATGATTTTCAGCTGGCTTGACGGTGCGTATTAAATTGGACCGGTATTTGCACCCACACTTCCGGTATTATATGAGGGAGGTAAGAACTGTGGTTTACTCACAGTTCCTCGAATCTTACAAAAGTGTAACCATTGAAGCCATGGCAAGAGCATTTGGGGTGACTGTTGATTTCATCGACACGTAGGTTTTCATGCATCCTGAATCCCTGATCCTGAAATTATGTATTGCAGGGACGAAAATGGCTAGTTGCATTAATTTGTTCTCGTCTGTCTGCAGGGAGCTCTCGCGCTTTATTGCTGCAGGCAAATTACATTGCAAGATCGATAAAGTTGCAGGTGTGCTGGAAACTAATCGTCCCGATGCAAAGAATGCCCTCTACCAGGCTACTATAAAGCAGGGTGACTTCTTGTTGAATCGCATTCAGAAACTCTCTCGTGTAATTGATTTATGACTTATGACATGGTTTAGCATGTGGTTGTTTGGGATGAGTCGGATGACCCAAAAGTTGAGGCAAATGTGAGGTATTTACATCTGAGATGTGTTGTTGCGCTATAATTTAAGACAATTTTTCTTATTATTCTTGATTTTTTTTCTTATAAAAAAAATGTCATCTCGCTTAAACAAGTTTGAATCTATCTGAATATATGTTTTGCCCCCTTGTTGAACGTAGAACAAGACCTTGGAGATGATATACGTTTTGGTCTGATTTGGAGCCAACTTGCTATTTGGGAGACTATGAATGGGGTATCGACCTTGTGACTTCTTTGAGAATAAACAAGAAACATAAGAGAATAGGATGAGATAATAAACCGCTGGGCTTGCCCCAAGTGCTATTCAACCATACTAAAGGCGAGTTAAGGTCAAGAGGGTAGAAGTTTGAATCCTCATATTATCATTTTCTTTCCCCTCATTCTTTCTCCTTCTTTGGGCGGGGTCCTCTCTCCTTAGTGGGAGCCTCATCCCAACCGTATACATTAAAATGTGCATGTATGGATTTGCAGAATGTGCCATAATCAACCAACTTTATTGAGAAAGCTTATTTTTTTTAGGCTAAAGAGTTCATTGTGAGATTTCAAATTAACTTATTGATCTTATGATATATCTCAATATCAAAGATGATACAAAGATCTGTATTTGTTTATAAAATTTCCTAGAGGCTAGATAATACCCGGAATAGCTATTTATGATACTATGCAATTTGTGAGCCCAAATGTCCACACGATTCACCTCAATGGGTTCCTTTATCCTGGTCGGATGAGGAATTACCCAAAAATTTAACATTTTCTCTTGGTGGGGTCTTCTTCCTCCCTCTTAATAGGGCCATATCCCTCGATAGAGAGGGGTTTTGTTTTTTCTTTTTAAGTTTGGTTGAAATATATTATTGGGAGTCATAAAATGAAATACTCCTTCCATTCCATTGTTATTATCATTTTCCAAATGTTACACTTTTATTATTTAAGCATTCTTTTACAATTCTTTAATATTAATATACTTTTTAAATTAAAAGTTAATGACGATATTGTGAATTTATATATATTTATTTTATTCAAATATAATTATTATATATCTCTTTAATAAGTTGAGGTGTACGTGAATTGTGTTTGATTTCATATTTTTAATATATTTTTTATAATTTTTAATATATTCTCATAATTAGAAAACATTTTGAAAACACTAAGCATATATATCATTTCTCAATATATGATTCATATGCGAGTTTTTTATTTAAATTTTGTAATTTTTAATTAAAAAAATAAATATTAATGTTTTAAATAAAAAATTTTAAAATAATAAAATTTATATTTATAATATAAACTTTAAAATTGATATCTAAAATATCGACATAAAATCACATTTAAAAAAAAAACAATTTCTTCTTCTTTCCTTCCTAATCTGCGGCCGCCCTCCCTCAACCAAAACCAAAAAAAACATTCCTTCTTTTCTTCCCTTCTTTGCAGCCGCCCTCCTTTTCTCTCCTTCCTTTCAATAACCCTTTTTTTCCTTACTTGGCCCAGACCATTTTTTTTTTCCTCTCCTCCCTGCTCCTTGGCTTAGGAGGGCTATTCTCCTTGGTCCAAACTATGGATGAAGGTTGGTGACGAGAAGATAGAGCACTTTAATAGATAATTTGTTAAATAAAAAAGAGCATTGAGTGCCAAAACTTTGTAAAACTTTTTTGTTTTTTTTAAACTTTTTCTCAACATTGGTTCTAACTTCTAACATAGAGAATTGATATTTTTGTATTAAAAATTCAATAATGATCTATATACCCCATGACTGACTATACTTGAAAAGGAAGAAAGTATGATGGACGATTAATGAACAAAAATTTGGTTCAATTCGTAATAATTTTTGTATTATTTTATTAATATCATGGAATTAAATTTCAACAGTTTTGTTGTTGGTCTCTAATTCAACGGTAGTTATTATTTACTTACTCCTGGTGAGAATTGCTATTGATGGAGGGCGGCCGCAAAGAAGGGGAGAAAAGGAAGGAATTTTTCTTATTTTAGTTGAGGGAGGGCAGCCTAGAGAAGAGAGAGGAGGAAGAAGAATTTTTTTTTTAATGTGATTTGAAATCAATATATTAGATATAGATTTTGAAGTTGATTTTTAAGATATTAATTTTGAAGTTGATATATTAAATATAGATTTTATTATTTTAGAATTTATTAAAAATTATAATTTTTTCTTCTTCCTCCTCTCTCTTCTCTAGAGAGAGGAGGAAGAAGAATTTTTTTTTTAATATGATTTGAAATCAATATATTAGATATAGATTTTGAAGTTGATTTTTAAGATATTAATTTTGAAGTTGATATATTAAATATAGATTTTATTATTTTAGAATTTTTTAAAAATTATAATTTTTTTGAAGTTGATATATTAAATATAGATTTTATTATTTTAGAATTTTTTAAAAATTATAATTTTTATTAAAAATTAATTTTAAAGTTGATATATTAAATATAGATTTTATTATTTTAGAATTTTTTAAAAATTATAATTTTTATTAAAAATTATAATTTTTAAGTAAAAAACTCGTTCGGACGCAGTATGGGGTATATCATTCTATTTGATGCCATTGAGTGTAACAAAGAACTGAAATTTTTTAAGCAATTAACAGTGAGTTGGTTTGCATTTAAGGCACGACCAAATTGACTAATAGCCGATAACTATGGCTGCAATTCTAGCGTCGCATACAAATTTGATGACATCAAACCTTGTCAAATTTGGCGCTGATCCTTCGAGTTTTTGTCCCCAATAAGGCAATATCCATAGCACACCTTCCAAAGCTGCGGCACAAGTATCAAAATTTAACCCATATTCTTGAGTCTATCCCTGAGCAGCTGCAGCCTGCATCATCCTTTTGTAGCTTTATCGGGATTGAAATGCATCATTACGTGAATTTTTTCTTAATATTTTGCGTCGACCATGACATCCCTTGTACCTATCCACTGCCTGCCCAAATCCCAATCCTTCAATTTATTTATATATATAACTTTGCTAGCCGTTGGTTGTGCCGTGTAATTGTAAAGCTCTTTGTATTGAGCTGCTTGAGGAAAGGTCTAAGAGAGAAATATGTTGGGTTTTGGAACATTCACTCACTCCAGTACTTCAACTGGAAGGAATACTGGAATGGGTTATGATGTACCGGAAGGAGTGGATATTAGGGGACAATATGATCCCGAGTTTGCAAAAATTCTTACAAAGGAAGCTTTGCAATTTGTTGTTGATTTGCAACGAGAGTTCAGGAGCCATATTAAGTATGCCATGGAGTGTAGGAAAGAGGCAAAGGCTAGATATAATAATGGAGGGTTGCCAGGATTTGATCCAGCTACTAAGTATGTGAGAGATGCTGATTGGGTTTGTGCAGCAGTGCCTCCAGTTGTTGCGGACAGAAGGGTTGAGATTACGGGGCCAGTTGAGAGGAAAATGATCATCAATGCACTCAACTCTGGAGCCAAGGTTTTCATGGTACGTTTGGAAACTTGGTACTGATCTGATTGAGTTTTGGTTCTCATTAAAGTTATTTGTCCATGCTGCCAGTATGTGGCTGGAAATGCTTATGCACCAAAGGAACTGATGGTTTCGCTTCTTTACATTTGCATGTGATATTACTCTGTATAGGATGATTACTCACTTTCAGACGTCTTTACTTGCTGGTAAACCAGTGATTGTTATGCTAACGTATACAATTTAGTTCTACTAATATAGTAAAGATTTAGACCTTAATCTTCTGTCTTATCAGATTCCACTCCATGCTTTATTTGTTCAAGGATGTTTAATTCTGTGTCAGGCTGATTTTGAGGATGCACTCTCTCCAAATTGGGAGAATCTTATTAGGGGACATGTTAACCTGAGAGATGCTGTTAATGGAACTATAAGTTTTCACGACCAAGCTAGAAACCGGATTTACAAGCTTAATGATCAAACAGCTAAGCTTTTTGTGCGCCCTAGAGGCTGGCACTTACCTGAGGCTCATATATTCATTGATGGTGAGCCTGCCACTGGTTGCCTAGTTGACTTTGGCCTCTATTTTTTCCATAACTATGCTTCATTTCGCCAAAAGCAAGGTGACGGTTATGGTCCCTTTTTCTATCTTCCAAAAATGGAACACTCAAGGTAGTTGCAAGCACATGCTGTCTCTTCTTTAGTTCTCACATTTGTTTTGGTGTTGGAAGATTTAAAAGCAAAGGTCTTTTCAAAACTCTTTAAACAGAGATTTGTCTTGTGAGTTATTTGTTAGCAATATAAAAAGCTTTTTGAGCATCGTCGCGCGGCAACCATTTTTTGGTGTTGGTGCAGCAGTTATTGCAAAATTGTAAAGTGACTTAGGATGTGATTGATACTTTATGGGACATTCTCCCCAATATTACTGCAAGACTTCATATGTATTTTCAAATTAGTTGTTTATTTTATGCTGCTATAATCTTGAATTAACTTGATATTTTGGAGGAATACATTGTTGAAGCGTGTTTTGAACATCAGCTCTTATGCCAAAATCTTATTGGATTTGATTGTGCCAACAGAGAAGCTAAGATATGGAACTCTGTATTTGAGAGGGCAGAAAAAATGGCTGGTATTGAAAAAGGAAGTATTAGAGCTACTGTTCTAATTGAAACACTTCCAGCTGTCTTTCAAATGAACGAAATCCTCTACGAGCTTAGAGATCACTCTGTTGGCTTGAACTGTGGAAGATGGGATTATATATTCAGCTATGTGAAGACATTCCAAGCTCATCCTGATCGATTACTGCCTGATAGGGTTCAGGTAGGAATGACGCAGCACTTCATGAAAAGTTATTCTGATCTACTCATATGGACCTGTCACAGGCGTGGAGTGCATGCCATGGGAGGAATGGTAAGTGATTGTTTCTTTTTTAATTTGTGCATTCATGAAAGGTTGGGAAAACCTCATGAAAACACTTGCAGAATGCATTCTTAGTTATGATTATGTTAGTTTTTTTGATTCTCGAGAGTTCACAGCACTTCTCTTTTCTCAAACAGGCAGCTCAGATTCCAATTAGAGATGATCCAGTTGCCAATGAGGCAGCTTTGGAGCTGGTGAGGAAGGACAAGCTAAGAGAGGTGAAGGCTGGACATGATGGAACATGGGCTGCCCACCCTGGGCTAATTCCAGCTTGTATGGAAGTCTTCACCAACTATATGGGCAATTCTCCCCACCAAATTGAAACTATGAAGCGAGTAGATGCTGCTATGGTGAGCGAGGAAGACCTGTTACAGAGGCCAAGAGGTGTCCGAACGTTGGAAGGTCTTCGTCTCAACACCCAAGTTGGCATCCAGTATTTAGCTGCATGGTTAACAGGAACTGGCTCAGTTCCTCTTTACAATCTAATGGAGGATGCTGCAACAGCTGAAATAAGTAGAGTGCAAAACTGGCAATGGTTAAAGTATGGAGTTGAATTAAATGGTGATGGGCTGGGAGTCAAGGTGAGCTTGGACCTTTTTGGGAGAGTGGTCGAGGAAGAAATGGCTAGGATCGAGAGAGAAGTTGGGAAGGAAAAATTCCAGAAAGGCATGTACAAAGAAGCTTGCAGGTTATTCACACAGCAATGCATAGCACCAACCCTGGATGACTTTCTGACTCTGAATGCCTACAATCAAATTGTCATTCATCATCCTAGTGGATCTTCTAGGCTCTGAAGTGTTTAAATCGTTCATCAACCTTGTTCCTGGAATGTTGTTTTCTTCCTGGACTTCACTGTATCTTCGGCTCCATTTGTCACTGTTTGCTGTTAACCCTGGTTCAGACTTGATTAGAGAATAATGATGTTTTCAAATTGTTTTCGGTAATAATGAAGTTGCAGTTGGAGTCACTAGACTTTTGGGGCTGCAATTATGTTTTCTTTGTAAATAATGATGTTTTCAATTTCTTCTGGAATAATGGCATTGCAGTTTTGAGTCACTAGACATTTGGTGCTGATATGATGGTCCTTTTGTTTTTGTGTTCTTGTTTGCCTTGATGTCAGTGAAGATCTATCCATTTGTTCAAGGTAATGGCTGATTTAACTGGCTGAGTTCTGAATGAGGGTTCGATTGATTTTTATTTTCCGTCTTTAAAATGAGGGTTGTCTTTGAAAAACTGAAAAGGAAAAGGGATTATTGTAATTTTCTTTTGGAACAAAAGAAGTATATCAATTTCTTGTTAACCGACATTTTATTTATTAAATTTACAAATAATTATATTGGTTTAAAATATCAATCAATGAATGGCAGAATATTCTAAATCAACCATCATTAATTGATCGAAAACTTCTTGAAAACAAACCTTAAATTAACCATTATTAATCGGAGTAATGATTGGGATAGTGACAAATTATAGTGATTTTGTATAGTGACTGACGTGGCAATCATGAAAAAACAAAATTATCCTACATTATTAGTGTTTTGTAATAAAGATGGATGAATAATTTTGTCTTATCATGATTGCCACGTCAGTCACTATACAAAGTCACTATGATTTGTCACTATCTCTATCATTACTCTATTAATCGATCAAAGATTTCTTGCAAACAAATCTCAACAGATTTGAGAATTCAATTTAAAAAATTATTAGCCAAAATAATACTCTTCTAATTTTCATTCCATCAATAATTCTTACCAATGACAATCATTGTAACTTGCATTATTAAAATTTGTACAGTAAATCAATTAAAAATAAACTTCAGCCTTCTAAATTGTGCATATTTTTAACTAAAAAATTTACCATTTTACTAATAAATTACTCATACTATACTAATTTATACCATACAATAATTGCATACGATATCTTTTTCATTATGTAACTATTGTATTATATAAATTAGTATAGTACTTAATATACAATCCTTTTCAACAACATTCTAGGAAGAAAACAATTTTACTAATAAATTATTTATACTACACTAATTTATACAATAGTGGCATGCAATATATTATCCCATCCCAAACGCAAAATCTGTTTCAGGATCCTTCTTTACATTCCGATTGCCAACGTGATGAGCTTACACCAAATTTTCGTTGATTTGAACTTTTCAATTTAGTCCCACCATGTTGTCTTATGGGTCCTAGTTTGCACCTATTTGGTGTGGGTGAGAATGGTGGTAACTTGGCCCTTGGCAAATCCCTTTAAGTACGTTTGGACAAGATATTTTTATTTGTAAATGAAAAAAATCGTATTTGAATGTATGAAAATTTTGGTGAGTATTTTTTGATAAAAAAAATTTTTTGAGGGAAAATTAAGAAGGAAAATTTTTTAAAATTATGTGAGAGGAATTTGAGTGGAAAATTTTGAATTCTAAATTTTGAAATAAAAATGTATTTGAATAATTTGTTTTTGTTTAAAAATTTTCTTATTTGCAAATAAAAACAATGTGTCCAAACGGACCTTTTGTATTTCACTCATAGCAGCAATTTATGCAAGAGTTTTATTTGTTCCGAAAAAAAGAGTTTAATTTTTTTTTAAAAAAAAAAAAATTCTCCTCAAAAAAAGAGTCTATTTTTTATGTGAAATTATCATACTACTCTTATTAATAATGACAGTGTATAACATAAATTAAAAAATAAAAATTTATATCTTTAATTATGCATTTAAGTGTGTTGCACCTTCTTGTACATTAAAAAAAAAATTATACCAAATTAAAAGTAAACTTTCTTTTGGAACAAAAATAGTAATAAAATTATATTATTTTATTAATAAAACATAATTAACACACATTAATTAGGATAGATTATTTAATCCTCCATCTACCTATCAGGCATTATTGATATTTTGTATTATGAGTAATAATACTTTTAATGAATAATTATAGTGACTTTTTATAATGACTAATATAACACGTATAAAAAAATAAAATTCACGTATTACTTTTTTTAAAAAAATAAAAAATAATTTTTATCTTTCCATATTTATTGTATCAATTATTGTAAAAAAAAAAATCATTACCAAAATCGTTACTTTGTTTTACATAACACAAATATATCAGGCTTGGCCACCCGTACAGATCTCTGTGATTCGTAGCTGAAAGACAACCAGGTTACTGGGGTCGTTTCGGTTGTCATTAATCTGTCCAAATATGTTCAATAATAATTATTGTAGTAAAACAATAAGTTGCAGGGTCCCATGCCATATTGCCATGGCTCAGTTTCTCGTACATCCTTGTATGTATTTGAATGACAATCATTTTGATTGGTTCAGTTCCCCCAATCTAATACCACTTTGCCTCAATTTCAGACCTTGTAATGTTTCTAATAATAATTTATCTGGATCTGACCATTCTTTCCTTTTGCAATCGAATTTTCTAATAATATAGTACACGAAAAGTGATCTATGGTACGCAATTTAAATTTTAGATTTCTTTTGTTCTTTTATTGTCACGGTATAAATTTATTCACATCTTATAGAAGATTCAGTGAGTTTAGATTTAATTAGATCGGTTAAAAAATAATCAGATTTATATTTTGAGCATTTATTTGAAATTCACGAGGTTTTCAACATGGCATATTTTATATTCTATTGGGTTTAGATCTACTTAGATTTCTATGACTTAGTAGATATTGTGCGTGTACATCCATGTGTTCTTTACAAATCTTCTCATTAATGATATATTTCTTTCATCCTTAAAAAAAGCAAAAAAAAAAAAAACAGAGGAAAGCGTTGAATGTACATTACTGCCAAAATTCTAGTAAGATCAGTTCAGATGATGTTCTCAAGAAAGAATAAATTCCTGTCTCAGATTATGTTGAATTCATGAAGATTCTATGCTTAACCAAAATTTCAAGAATCAAACCCACGTGACTCCAGTAATGGTCCATTAAATTTGTGTGACTACAAGTTGTTGTTTTCATTGCATGTTTCCAGAGTGCGATTCGAATTTTTTTTTTATGAACATTAGTTACTAGTAGCATTAGTTTTATATTTTGTATTTTTAAATTTTTTTAATTATAATTTAATATAATATATAATCATATTTTTCAAAAAACATAAATATATCAAGGTGCAGTTAATCAACTTCTCTCTTTTCTTTTTAAACTCCTATCGTGTTCGAACTCCTAACCTACAAGAAGGAATTTCTCCCCTCTAAAAAACACTATTACAAATTCTTAATATCTAAGAAAACATTATTAAATTTGAAGTCCATTATTCGTTCTCGAAAGTGATTCATACATCCTACAAACGCCATCACTTATTCTAAGTACTTATATGAAAGATGCCAATTTTTTTTTGTTTTAAAAAAAACGATAATATATTAACGTTGCATAATGCAAAAATACATCACTATAAAGGACTAATGACACTTCGTGATGTTAAAATGAATGAACTTACAAAAAAAAATCACAATCCGAAAAAAATATCCGCCCAAAGCGAAAAAATATCTAATATATATAACTAATATACATAACATGTAGTAGGGACACGGCCCCTCCCTAAAGAGGGACAAAACAAAAAAAATATGAAAGATGCCAATTGCCAATAATCAATAAGTGACAGCACTAGAAATTAACTGGTCATGTGCATCACAATTTTAATTTGATATCTTCCGATCATACTGATATCATATTGTTCGTTTGGTTTGCGTTTTGTTATTTGGAATAAATCTAACAAATATACACACTCCCATATACTCAAGAGTCTTTAGCATATCGCACGCTAGCTGAACTGAACTCAAAAGCATCCAAGATGACAAACAGATCCAACAGAAACGCAAACCAAAATTGAGGCAAAATATTAAACACAACAAATATTCACGCACAATTTGAACAATTTCGTTTTCACCTCAAATCAAACGAACGACAACCGTTACCAACAAGCAATCTCCAAGTTGTGCTGCTCCTTGGTTTTTTTGCCACAAGATTTGCTATTCTCTTTCATTAGCACTTGGGCTATACCCTTTCCATCTTCCTAATTTTATCACTTGCAATATGATCATTACTATTTACAATTTCAAAGCTTGCTTGTTCCAATTTCCCTCTCTTTTAGGCAAGCTTTGTTTCCTTTTTCCCCCTCTTTCTTCTTTGGTTTTTTTTTATTTCCCTTTTCCCGAGGAGGAAATACTTGGTTTAAAGTCCCAAAGAGAGAGCAGCCTTAACATCCAATCTCCATGCAAAGACACGTCCACCTTCCAATCTCCACACATCACACCGCAGAGTGCGTGAACTTTCCTGCTGCCCGCACGTGACCACCCTCACGCTGCACGTGAACCCCGGCCAACTCTCGGGTGGCAGTTGAATGCCTTCCTTAATCATCAACCAAACCAGAACCTCCTCCTCTTCCTTCGTCGCCGCCATCTCCCTGTAAGCTCTGTTAACCCACACTACCCTCTCCAACCCGTACGACACAAACCCAGGATACATGTCACGGTCTAGATCCATCAACATTCCCCTATCATCAACCCACCCAATTCCACCATAGCCACACCCCTTCACCCACGTTTCCGTTATGCATTCCACATGAACCCACGTGCCCACCACCATCAACGGCTGTGCCACCATCCCCATCATCCTACTCATCCAAAAACCACCACCCACGTCCCGGGGCTCCTCACTTCCAAAATTTATCCCTGCTAGGTCTTTCTTATCCCCACTACAAAACCCTTTCACCGAACGAGAATCCTCCCCGTCCGGAGTCTCCGGCAACAAAGATAAAGTAACAACCGTATCTTTATCCTCACCAGAAACCCGACTCTTACAATTAACAGACGCATTCTCTTCCGATAACGAAGATTTTGCTTTCCTCCTATTTTTATTCTTACACTTGTTCGTCACGCTTGCAGTACTACCATCACTATTCTCTTTTTTCTTCCTATTATTCCTCACGTACCTTCTCTTCCCGCGCCCACCTTTCATACCCGGGCTGCTCTTTTCAGCACTGGAGCTCCCAGAACCCGAGCTGTTAGCGACCGGTTTCGGCGCGATAGGCCGGAATCGCAGCATTATCCGGTCCATCCTGGACAGATCGTCGTAGGCATTTCCGGCATATCTAGCCACACAGCAGCCGCCTCTCACGTCCATCTCTCCAAGTGGGATTTGATTTTCGCCACCAACACTAATGTCAGAAGACCACCTACGGAGGAGACAATGGGGTAACAGCAGCATATAAAGAAGCATGGGATGAGAAACTGACGCGTGCGAAGGTAACTTGGAATGGAATAGGTTGGGCGATAGGAACGTGGCCGTAGAGTTGAAGGGGGCCCGCAGGGGTGTGGGGGCAGTTGGGCCAATGAGAATGGAGGGAGTGTCCTTGGACAGGCGGCAAAGGGGGGGCACGTAGGGGGCTGTGCATGGGTCGTTGCGTTGGGAGGCGTTGGACTTTCCAGAAAAGGGGACAACTGGACGAATGCGGTGGCTTGAAATGGAATGGGAAGGGCTAAAGTTTGAAACCCCATTGCTGCTGGAATTTGATTGTTCCACGTTAACGGTGGATGAGGACTACTACGTTTGTACATGGAATGGAATGGAATGATTTATGATTTATTATTGATTCTTGTTGTTTATTATTTAAACAAACTTTGGAAAAAATATCTCCACCTTTATGGATAAAAAAATATATATGAGAGGCTGTTGCTAAAAATATATTAAAAACTTAAATAAGTATTCCCTATTTAATTCGAAAGGAACCAAACATTAAAAACTTAGATAAAATATTTTATACAAGCAGACTTTCTTTCTTCTTTTTTTTTTTGTTGAAAAATAAAGGTTATACCCAAAAAAAAAAAAGTTCTTAAATTTGTCAAAATTTCTTTTTTCAAAAAAATTAAAACTAGGGATTGCAAAAATATATTTTTTAAGAACTTTTTTTATATAATTTATTACTTGACCAATTTTTCAATGAGATAGACACAAAAAATAGAAAATTCATAGTTTTTAAAAATTTTAAGTTAAGAAAATATATTTAAAAAAAAGGGGTAAAAATATAATTGGGATATTGTGATATCAAATAAATAATTTCATTTTTTTTAAATTGAACAATATGAATAAAGGGGAGAAGTATACACAAATGAAATGAAGTATGAGTATAAGGTGTTATTTCACCTAAAGTAAGGGATAGCAAAGTCTAATTTTATTTTATTTTTCCGAAATGATAGTAGATTAAAAGGACAATGGCAAATGTACAAGCCGCGGGGGCGTAGAGAGTTTCGTGGTGTCGCTATTAAAAACAGCGCTATAACCCACGAAAACAAAAGGCAAAATCCCCGAAGGACAACCCGACGAGCGGGAAGAAAAAGAAAAAAGAAAAGCAAAATAAACCCGCATTAGACAGAAGGGTTGACAACCTAAAAGACCGAAATTCAACCGAATTAAAACCCGCACATGACGGGAAGGGTTGAGGACTTGGACAACTTAGGAACAACCCAAAGTACCAAAATACAAAATATAAAAGTCCGGTTATATCGAGACACTAATACTATACACAAGTAATACTACGCATCTCAAGTGGCCCACTACTAAGGGCCTGTGGTGTAAGAAACTAGAACTAAATCTTTAACTTGCACCTCAAGCCGTGGCGTGAATCCAACCTACAGATGTTGAATAGCGCTGCCCTCCAACTACTACCGCAAGCGTTGAATAATGATAACGGAATATACTTGTATAACGACATTCACAATAATAAATGTCATGTATTCTGGATTAATAATGATATTTACAACAAGTATGTTGCTTAATTCCAACAGATTATAGATTAGTTGACATTCAAATAATTTCTACTCCATGGTTTTACGTCATACACATACAACATCACTCATTAAGAAAATTCAATCAAAATTTTTATAATAAATATCATTACTTAAGAGAAATGTGAATTTTTTTTTTTTGTGAGTAAAATTTGTAAAAACTAATATATGCACTTTGCACGAACTCAAATACTCTTTTCCTCCCAAAACAAGATCCGCTTTTAGATTGGTAATTCTTTTTAATTGGAAAATACAATACATTTAATATAACATTAAATGTATAATTTTACTCTTTTCTTTTCTTTTTTTTAACTATGAATCATAGATAGTTATTATTGATAAAAATATTTTAAAAATTTTTATTTGAGAATAAAATTTTTTTGAGATAAATAAAATTTTAGAAAGTAAACTTTTTTTTGCTTTAGGAGGACAATGCGTTAGGTAAAAAGTGTTAGCTATTACTATGTCTCCTACAATTATTTAATTACCGTGATTTGATTAATTATTCTATTATGCAGGTTGGTTAAAAAAAAAAAAAAAGAATCCGGATACCATATTGAAATCCTTTCCCCTTTAAATTTATTTTGAAAAGAGGGGAAAAAAAAGGTATCAAGGCAAATTCGTGACCCTTTCTTCTAATAAATTGATAAACGGTATATGAAAAGTAATACAATTATGGAAAAGACACGGAGTTTAAAAGCACATTAGGTATGTTGTTATACTTTTTTGTACCATTTTCTATTATACATTTAATAACTTACATAAATCTTGTAATATGTACTATTAATATCACTTTCACTGTAGTTAATTTTAATATTAATTTTTGTATTTTTTAGTAAAATTTTTTAGTATTTTTTGATTTTTGCTATACTAAAATTTTAAAATAAATATAACCTAACAACAAAAAAAAAGAAAAAAAAAAGAAGAGCCATTAGCTTTAAATTTTATTACAATGAAAATTAATATCAATGGTATAATTATTAACAGAAATTAAATTTAAACCTTATTAAAGTTTGTAATAAAGAATGGAACACAAAAAATGTTACAGGAGATCCTTTGTGGTCCACGCATTGGATCCTTTGTTACAATTTTCATTTGCCATTCCATGTTACTGATGTACTTTTGGCAAATCACTTAACTTCGGTCATTTTCGGCATAAAAGTGAGTGAACTATATTACGCACTATTAGTATATATACTGTTAATATCCACTTTCATTCTTGTTAATTTTAATATTATGTTTTCTATTTTTGTATATAGTAATCTAATTTTTAATAAAAAAAAATTAATATTTATGATAGAAATATTAACACAAGTTAAAAATATTTATACTAATATTAACACAAGTTGGATGATAAAACTTTTTAAATTTAATAGTAAATGTTAATTTTTTATGCTAAAATATACACAGAGTAGCAGGTTAAAATTTTGTTTTCCAATATAATTAATTTTCTGCACTAAAAATTTGCATATATTGAATACACTTAATATTTAGTCTTATACATAATAAAATGTTGTATTTTCAAAAAGTGATCTAATATATCTTTCAGTTGCCAGGTAAACATATGTTTAACTATGTGTTTCGTATAATTTGTCTCCAATTTTTATAAATACACTTTCAACACCTTTTATTTATTGAAATTAGATAGGATTTTTTTCCCAAAAAAAATCCTATCTAATAACCAAAAAATTCTGAGAGTTTATTAGGGGTTCATTTGGTTTCTAATTAGAAGTGGAATTAGTTTAAAATTAAATATACTTTATATAAATTTCAGTTTGATTTCTATAGTTTGATTTTTATAAAAAAAGAATTAATATTTTAAAGATTTTATAAATTAAAATAAAGAAAAATTTATAAAATTTTCTTTTAATTTTAAAATAATTACAATTTAACTTTTGAGGAACTACTCTTATTAAATATTTAATAATATAATGTATTAAATATGTATTGTATTTTATAATTTAATATTTTTTATTAAATTAAAAGTGAATTTTTATATTTATTATGACCAATTAAACACTGACAAATGTATATCATCCTAGCCATTAAACGAGTCACTCGAAATACCATTTCCCTAAAAAAAATATATGGCCCAGAATCCAGATGTTTATTTTTGGAGACTTGCTTCAGCGTAAATCTCAAGGTTGTCCATTTTGCTGTTTTTGATGTGTTTTAGGAGAGTGACATTTGGCCAAAAACGAACAGAAACTGCCGCTTCTAATGACCTTTGAGCCTAGAAACAGAAACAAGTGTAGCGGCGAGATCACAAGTCAAAACAATACCAACAGTTACACCCGCTAAAATGGAAGTATAACAGTACGATCACACGACAAAAGCACATTATTTGTCAAGCTCAACCACGTGAATTCCATCATCATTCTTTCTTGTGAATTTGGTCAGAACTTTCAGGATAAGGATTTACATATCATTGACAACTGTTATTGGGGTAGACTTTTTTAACTGTTGTAATTTCTTTTGTGCAAAACTTTTTGTATAAAGAAATTTAGACTTTATTTTTATTTATAAAAAATTAATTTTTTATAAATAAAAATAAAATATTTAAACATATTTTTATTTTAAATTTTAAATTTTAAATTTTTTTATTTTTTTTAAAAATATTTTTTCTATCAAAAAATACCCACAAATTTTTTTACATATTTCAATACAATTTTTCTTAACTACACCATTTCCAAATATAGCCTTAGACTCCGTTTGAAAAGTATTTTTTATTTAAATTTTTTTAATTATAAAAATAAAAAATTTAAATAATTTTTTATTTTAAAGTTTAAAATTTGAATTTTACCCAAAATTCTTCTCACATTATTTCAAAAAAATTCCTTCTAATTTACTGTTTCATATTACTTTTTTTTTTAATAAAAAATTTTCACCAAAATTTTCACACATTCTAATACAAAATTTTCAAATACAATACAATCCTAACGGAACCTAAGGCTGCGTTTGGATTTCATTTTTATTTATAAAAAATTAATTTTTTTTCAAACAAAAATAAAACATCTAAACATATTTTTATTTTAAAATTTAAAATTCAATTTTTTTCACATAATTTTTTAAAAAATTACTCTTATTTTTTATTTAAAATACTTTTTTATTAAAAAAATATCTATTAAAATTTTCACATATTTCAATATAGCTTTTATCAAATAAATCACAATTCTAATAAGGCCTAAAAAATATACTATTGGCAACTTTACTGCCACGACACAGACGCAACATGCATGGGCATTTACAAACAGCACATTCATGAAGGTGGCACATTTCAGAAAGTTGTTTGAGTGGCTGTCGCTAGGTTAGGCTTACTTTTAACGGATAACAATCAAGTATGGTTGCACCAGGAAAAGACCTTATTAGCGGTTTAATTACGCACGTTAAAATCCCACTCAATCAGATTACAGAAGATGCGTGTAATTGGAGTGTATTTTTTTTTTATCTTATCGTTGATGTCAGTTCATGAAAATGATGTAGTTTATTAAAGAAAGGCAATCATAGAGAATTGACAAAGTTGGAAATTTTAGTAAAAATACCAACATATATGCCATGAGTGTTGACTGGTTGATATTGTGAGGGACGATTTTTTAATAAATTTGAGAGCAACTTCAAAGGGATTATACACCACTTTTGTGGAGTGATCTTGCGACATTTGTCCTCCTAGAATTACGTTGCGGAATAACCAGCATCCGTCCCTTTCTCGATGTTTTTTTTTTTTTTTTCACTTAGAGGTATCCCCACATTCACTGACAGGCGTGTCCCGAACTTCCCTCAATCAGTGTCCCGACTCCCCTAGTCATCGAAGGACAGGGATCTCACGTTATCGCGGCTGGAACCCAGATCTCACGGGGACTACAGAACCCACAAGACAGGCGTGGGACTAAATCCTCCAAGGCCAGATAGAAATGCCCCAATTCCATCCAGCTAGGCAGTCAGGGGAATTGATCCCTCAACCTCCCACAAGGAGAACCTTGTGAGAAACCACTGGACCAACCCCCTGGGGGCCCTTTCTCGATGTTTGAAATTTGAAAATTCTAACAGAAGGAAGTGGCTAGGAATAACTTATCAAATTTAGTAGTCGCTCCTAACATTAGTAGGCATCACATATGCTGAAATAATGACTAATATGAAATCAATATTCAGTCAAAATGATAATCGGATATTCCCTCTTTTTTAGTCCACTGAAAAGTAAAGGAATCAAACAAATTGATTGGTTTTTGTTCTTGTTTGATGATAGTGTTGATAACTCATTTTTTTGGCCTCTTAAGTTTTGTTTATTTTCTGAGTGGGAGTTAAGAGTATAACAAATGCAAATGATAGTGTTATTCTAATTGTCACATTTAGTCTTATTGTGATAGTTAAAGTATTATTACCAGTTGGCAAAGTTATACATGTAATATTTTTGTTGGTATATATAGGGATCATTTCTTTGGGGGAAAAAAAAAAGAAACGTGAAAATTAATAATGGTTCAATCGTTTTGAACCTTATCATTGTCAATTTTCATGTTCTTCATACTTAGACGTAGTTCTTATGGTTGGTTTTTTTTTTTTCTTTTTTAAATTTTAAGAAGCTATGAAGGGACTTGTAATTGATCAGTGCATTGAAGTCTAGCTATTATGATTAGTCAAATTGTAAACCAATCAATGTAGCAAGGGTGTATTCCATGGATATGATATTGGATTTCTGCATAGATTTCTTTTTGGTAGTGACTTATGTTGTTGTCTTTTTTTGGGTAACCCTTATTTTTGAAGAACTCCAATATTTTTGAAAAAATCACATTTAATATAATACATGTTGTGAATAAGTTAATATAACTTTTTACTAAAAATATAAATATAATCTATGTTCTGAATTTTTCTTTGAAGATATTCAATACTAATTGTAGTAATTTTGATTGTCTTCAATCCACTTCATATTTTCCATAGTTGCTTCTCCATCCTTCTTTTATCTTAGGCTAAACGCATGCCTAGGTCCAAAGAGGAAACCAATTCAGATTTGACCCTCTATTTGGTACTTACCTTAGCATAAAATGTCACACTTTTACCAATAAATTATATTATGCAAAACTAACTTAATCACTTGGCTACTAGGAAAGAAAGAGTTACTGTTGGGCTATTGGTTACGAATCAAATCTTAAATTGTATTACGAATGTAAAAATTGAGTAAAGATGTCAAAGTATTTAATTAGTCTAGTGATTTACCTTCTAATCTCTTGAACTCTATCTCTTCCTATACAATATATTAGAATTAATAAATATTTTTCCATTGTATTAAAAGCATTGTAAAGATGGGGAAAAAAAAACATTTTCAATAATCAATCCCTTCAAATTATTCAAATATCTAACAAGAAATCAAATGAATTTTTTTTAAAAAAAAAAAAGGAAATTTTTTTTAAAGAAAACTTCCTAAATGGGATTTCTCCAACTTTGATTTTTGAAAATAGCAAGTGTGACTGACCATAGTGCTTTTGCATCATTACCACGTCATGGGGCAATCAATTAATATGTAGATTAGTAGTAATAATTGTGGTAATTAATACTAAGATTAGGCCGGTATCGGTCGCTGTTGGTTCGTTCATTTTCAGGCAAAAATATCTGGCTAGGAGATTGCCAAACGACAGAATGTCAGTGGATGTGATAATTAATTAAGCAAGCAATCAAAGTAATTGGGCATGATATGATTACAATTCGTCAATAGAATTAATCGTCTCCTCAATCAATCAACAATCAACTATCGACACGTCGATCGTCCCATGAATCTTTTGACATGGGATTAAGTCATTTAATCTTGTCCTCAAAGTTTGGCAACACATAAAACGACATGCAATCAATAAGAGAATCTGCTAATTAGGTTGAGTCACTGTAACAGATATGATTTTAAAACAACAAAATCATTTTAAAATTTTTTTATATTACTCTTAGTTTCTTACTAATAACAATAATATATGAGTTAAAATCAGAAAATAATGATAGAATTAGAAAATTATACTCCTTTAGTTCCAAAAAAAAAAGTCTAATTTAAAATTTTTTATTTATCCTAAAAACAAGTCTATTTTTTTGTGTAAATTCTTGTCTTACCCTTATTTATAATGATAATATATAACATAAATTTAAAAATAAAGATAAAAATATAAATTTAATAGTTTATGAAGTGTTTTTTACCTTTTAAGTTAAAAAAATTGTATTAAATCAAACGTGAATTTTCTTTTTGGACGGAAAGAGTATATGTAATGGTATATTAACTGGGTGTTTTGCAGGCTATTCCACAGGAGCGAGATTTATCCAATGCACACCATTGGGTAGCTGCTGCGGGTTCCTCGTCAACAAAAGTGGGTGTACTTAATTTATAGTTAAAAAAAATGTGTATCTAATTAAAAGTGAACTATTCTTTTGAGAATAAAAGAGATAAAAACATAGTTTGAACACTAACATATGCATAATTTAGGAGCCAAATTTACCAAAAGTGTTTTTCATTTTAATTGATTTGGTACACAGAAATTGAAAATGCAGCGATTACACTTTCATGTTTAGGAGTAAAGAAGGAAAAAGTATGCACAAGAGCCAAGCATATAGCGCCATGCATCGATAACACAACACACTTTGGCACACAATTTCTATTAGTACTCTAATTCGTTTTTGCTAATCAAATTATTGGTCTTCGGTTATACATGTATTAATATTCAGCTTCTTGATCATAATGTTCTTGTCCTTACTAATGGTGGAGCCATATGGCTTTGAGAGTGGGTAAATTGGGCCCTCACTTTCAGAAAATAAGAAATAGTTTAGAATTTTAAGTTTTTATGCTTTTCTACTCAAATTCATTCCTAATTTTTTTTTAAAACTTCCTCTCTTCTCCTAACATAGCTTTTACTCTAATATTCACAATTAAAAAAAAAAGTAATAATATTTTTAGTAACTTTTTATAGTGACAAATTATAATGACTGATTTGATAAGTATAAAAGGACAAAATCTAATTATTACATTCTTTAAAAAAAAATAAAATTATAAAAAAAATTTATCTTTTCATACTTGTCATATTTTCAATATAAAAAATTATTAAAAAAAAAAATCCTTTTGCATTGAGTCTCGAGTTCACCCTTAATCCTTACACCTCTACCGATAAACGTTACTATCATCAGAATTCAGAAAGAGATATTTAAGGAAATACGGGCGAACAACCATTTCCACTAGACAAAGAGATATTCAACAAAATATGCTTTCACGAGTTTCCACTATTAGCAAGTTGATGCTCATCATCAGTCATAAACTACGGCAAAGTGCTAGATACTAATTCCCACTTAGCGGACAAAGTCGGTTAGTGAAGTCCTAAATGGTACCACGTAACGTGCTCCTAAATGGCCTAATCTACCATATTCTTGAACTTGAACAGAGTCTCATTATTGGCCTAAGTGCATGAATTCTTTGTGCTTCAAATCTCATTTTTCCAAAGTGCCATCATCACTTGTTGAAAAGTAGATGTTAAAATCCAAATATTCGCTTTAGAAAAAGGTTTCAAAGCATAAGCTCCATGTTTAGTGAGGAAGATTACTAGGTTTTTGTTTTTATTTTTTTGATAAAAAAAAAGTAAAATAGAAAGTTCTCCCTCCGTCCCAAAAAATAATCCACTTTAAAAAAAAAATCTTATTCTATAAAAAGAGTCAACTTTTAAATAAAAATTTTAAAATATATTACTAATAATAATTATGTATACTCAAAATTACAAAATAAGGATAAAAATATAAAATTATATATTTAGTGGTGCATTAAATGAGTTGTATCTAATTACTAATAAAAAGTTGTAATTTAACTAAAGTGAACTATTTTTTAGGACATAGAGAGTACTAGTTTTTAGATATATAGTAATCTCAGTATCCATATTGTAATAGAAGTTGAGGAACAAAAGCACATAGCTAGCTTAGTGTAATTTATTTGTTCTAAAAGTGCTATTGATCGATTTTGGACTTTTTCATTTAATGTCTTACCATTTCTAATTTTCCTTTTTCCAATTCAATAATTAAGTTGCCCAAGTAATTAAATTTAAACCAGCTTTTCTTGTGATTTGGCTTTGATTTTGTCTAACTTGGCAAGCCTTGTGTACTTCTAAACAATCTTAGAAGTACATAAACGTAATAATTTGTTAATAATTTTGGGTAATTGATAGTGGGGATTTTGAAGTTTTGGACCTAGCAATATGTAGTACTTAATTACAAATGTCACATTAATGTTATAAATAACCAAAACCCAATTATTAACTCTTTTTTTTGTCTTCCAAAATAATTTATGTAGAAGGACAAAAAATAGTGTACGCTATGGGTCACTTGATTTGTTTATGAATCCAAAGGTTTAAATGTCACATTAATGTTATATATAGCCAAAATCCAATTATTTACTCTTTTTTTTTTTTTGGTCTTCCAGAATAATTTACATAGAGGAATAAAAATTTATTCAATCATAAAGAAATAACATATATTGTGTGTCACTTGGATTGTTTATTAATTAAAGGTTCAAGCTTAACCACATAAATTATAATCACGTAAACCTTATAAGATACAGTCACAATAGTTACAAAGCAAAAGTATATACATAAAAAAAAAAAAAGAGCCATTATTACATAAGTAGGTGTGTGACGTGTGTCTCTATCTATACCTCATTTGAGGGCTGAGACCCCCACTAAAACAGAAGGATATCGAGAGCCCTATCTATACCACCCCTACCAAGAGGGAAGGAGATCAAGGACCCTATCTATACTTTATTAGAGGGGTGAGACCCCCATCAAGAGGGAGAGAGATCGAGAGGAAGGAGATGACAAATTGGGGGTTCGAACTTCTTGGCTCCAATTGCCTTTGCAGAGTTGGGTGGTCAACTGGCGATCTCTATTTGTACTAAATAAATCCAAAAATAATTATGTTATCAAAAATTCTGAAAGAAAAAACAAAACAATAAACATATATGTAGAAAGAGTTTTTTTAAAAAGAAAAATAAATAACTTGCTGCAAATTGTAGTCAATAAAATTTAAATCTCGACATCAAAGGAGGCACCCAAACCCAAACATTGAAGAAGGCACCAAAAATCGTTTGCTATCCACAAAACGTGTGTTGGAAACGGTTTAAGAAGATTCAATTGACTGCAATGAATTCCTAAATTTATGAATTTATTGACTTTGGTTATTTATATTTTTTCTATTAGAATTAGATGAGATGAAGATGGTGAAAATTTAGCGTATCACATTGCTAGTCATAATTTCGCATTAAGGTCTAGTCGACCCACCAAAGGCTAAAGCACAAAAGTTTAGGTAAATTAGCAGAGCTAAATATCCATAATTTAATAATTGAACCACTCATATTAGGACATATACATGCAAATGATTTGGTTACATATGATTCTGAAAGACAAAGAAAGATCAATTTCCTTTTCAATAATTCATAGTTTAATAATTGAACCACTGAGATTAAGCCACATATATGTAAATTATTAGGTTGCATGTGATTCTAAAAGACAAAGCAAGATATGGTTCAATTTCCTTTTCTTATTGAAAAACTTTAAAATATTATTGGCCTTTGCTTAAGTTGGAAACAAGTTTTTGGTTTCGTGCACACCAAAAAAAAGAAAAAAAAGAAAAAAAAAGTAAAATGCAACTAGTCGTTGTTATGAAAATACTATTTTTTTACACGGTAATGATGAGAATAAATATTTATGATTGTTAATTATATGAGATATAAGTGATGGGTCAGAATGGACAGGATATATACACATAGAATCATATATATCTTCCTATGAATATGGAATTTTTTTCAGATACAAAGAAATAATTTATTTTCAAAGTTAAAAACTATGTTTCTGAACAAAAAATCGAAAAGCTTTAAGAGTACTCCCAAAGTTAGGTATTATTTCTCTAACTATCGTAATGCTAAATATTTTCTGGTAAGCTCTAACATGATCAAATTTTTATAAGTAAACATTTCTTATAAAATATGAACTATTCTAGAATAGTTTCGAGACTATACTGTCTTCTAATCAAAATCGAGTTATGCTTGCTGAGAATAATCAATTTTTAAGAGTACTTTTAATATAAATTTATGTTTATTTATCTTTTTTTTTCAATTAAAATAAAATAAATAGATCTTTGTATTTATATAACTAAAGAAAATGGCAACCAGGGAAACACGTCTTTTTTTAATATTTATTCGTGAACAATGGTCAAATTGTTAACATTATTTTCATTTGATTCAAAGACTATGTTAACTTTGTAACCAATAATTACAAGGTAACCTTGCATTTTGTTTAGTTTGTTTATTTACTTAAGTATTCTTTGTCTGATGAGTTTAGATCCTGTTTAGATCATAATTACTCAATAAATTATGATATCCCATACTTTATTGAGTTTAGACTTAGTTAGATTTATATAATCTAGTGGGTACGTACAACTATGTGTTATTTACAAATCTCATAAGGAAAATATATTATCAAATTATATCTTGTAATCAGTTATAATGACTGCTTTTTCTTATTATTGATTTCTCAAGGGGACTGATTGGGATTTAGGGTCATAGGGTTGATTGATTATTTCAATTGATTGGGGTTGAGTTTAAATTAGGGTTCATGTCTAAGAATCAATTGAGATTAAGCAGTTAAAAAATTATATTTTTCAAATGTACCCCTATAGATGTTTGAGCGTGCACCTTTCTGTGTGTAGCTTAATCGGTAAAATGTGTTGTTGCCAGCCATTATACTAAAAGTAATCTCTTTATTATGATTAGGGACTAAAAAGGTCATTTTAAAATATAATATATAAAAACAGATTTTTCTCGTCAGAGACAAAAATGGTGATTTAATCTATTTCTTTCATTATAAAAAAAAATTACGAATTTGATACAAATGGCTCAAAAATTAATTTGAACAATATAGAGTCTATATGAACAGTATTTTAAAATATATTTTTGCATTTTATAACATGATAGTTGTGAAGTATAAGATGTATTAATAATAATAAAAAAAGTGTATTTAAAAGCGTTAAAAAAAAAAGTTTGGGAATTGTGTCCATACAAGCCCACAGGTTTTCTGTAGTCTTATTCACATGATCTGGAAACCAACCGGTCTAAACCAACTAGTTCGGTTTTAAAATTGGGCCAAGATGACCATTTCATCACTGAGCTATTGGGCTAGTTTCATTACCTTTTTGGTGGGCCGAATAACATTGTCACTGTCTTTACAATTTTTTTTTTAAGGGTAAAAAAAAAGAATTGAAAGGAGAAACAAAATTGAAAAATCATAAATACACCATTGTCTAAAAGAGTTATCCATCCCAAAGTTCGAATCTGACGATATTAGAATACAACACCCATTTCTATATCCCGGCTAAATAACATTACTTTTCAAGACAAAAAAAAAAAGAAGAAAAAAGTAATAATATACACAATAATTTTACTCAAATTAGGGATTCATTCATAGTTTAGATACCTATATACATTTATTATGACCACATTCAAAATTGATAAATAAATGTCATATTACTCACTAGTTGATGAAGTTACTCTTTCCGTTTTAAAAAAGAGTTCATTTTGGGTTAAATATAATTTTTTTAGATATTATGTAAAATATTTTTAATTCATCATTAAATGCATAAGTTTACATTTTTTTCATCAGTTTTTAATTATGATCATATGTAATTATTATTAGTAAGGGTATTAGAGAAATTTTATTTTAAAAGTGAACTGTTTTTTAAGTACAAAAAAAAAAAAAACAAACTCTCTTTTTTGGAATGGAGAAATTATTATGATTTTATAGTTGAATTCTTCCATGTTTCTATGTTATACTCTGTGTTATTTATGTCCATATTTTCAAGATTCCTATAACAATGAAGCATTCAAAAAAAAATGGTGCCTTTAATATTAATGAGTAATGATATGCATAATAATTTTAAACAAGTGAGTAGTATGATATTAATTGTTATTTTTTCAATAGTAATTATAAGACATAGTAAGTTTGCTTACCATAAGATAGGTAGCTGCATCTCTTAAAAATCTTGGCATCAAAGATTCTATACAGAGCTTGTCTAGAAGTGATTTCGTTCTTTTTTTCTTGTTTTATCACACGACAAATTTCACACTATTTTAAACTAGTCTAATCTATTTTAAGAGAGGGCTCAATTGAGCTATTAGATAGCAAAAGAGAAAGATCTACCTTTAAACCAACTATGTGCATTAATACATTGCTACTGAATCGTTACTATAACACCTCACCACATGAGCAGATGACTATTAAAGCAAGCTCAATAGTTACACATTGGGTGCTACATTAGGCTTGCCCAACTTGCAATAAGGCAATTAATTGAGGTAATTTTGAAATTTTAGACGATTATTAGTTAACAACTAATTAGTTAGTTGATTAATTAGTGCTTGGCACTAAAAGGCACACTTAGGCTATGTTTGGATTTGGTTGTATTTGAAAATTTTGTATTTGAATATGTGAAAGTTTGGGTAGGAATTTTTTGTAAGAAAAAGTAATATGAAAAAGTAGGTTGGAGGGAATTTTTTTTGAAATAATGTGAGAAGAATTTTGGTGAGAATTTAAGTTTTAAATTTTGAAATAAAAAATTGTTCGAATGTTTTATTTTTGTGATTGAAAAAAGTTAACTTTTTACAAATAAAAACGCAAAACCAAACATAGACTTATATTCTTGAAGTGGCTTGGGAAGTAAGTAGACTTGAACTTGGTGTAATGAGATTCTCCTCTCTATTTTCCTTCTAATATGAATTTTCATCCCTATTATCATCCTATCTTTCCTTTCTCTGTCTCTTTTCTGTCTGATTCCTCCTATCCTTTGAATTTATTTCATAATTTTTAGCATTTCTCATTGAGATTGGAACTAATCAGCTCTAGTCTTAACAATTTGGTGTCATTGTTGGTTAACTGATGGTGGTAATTGAAGGAATCAAGGCTGAAAATACTAGATATAAGACTTTGGAGAAGCAGATCAAGAACAGATGATAGTAGAGTTCAAGGATTGAATGAGAACTTGACAAAGCATATTGAGCTGTTTAAAAGGCAAATGCTGGAATTACAGAAGAAACTTGGTGATATGTAGCTCTAGGTGAAGGAGACTAGTAAGAAAAAGGGTATAAGATTCAAGAACGTGATGAAATATCTGCTTAAAGACAAGCAACCGATGAGGGAAGAAAACCTATCAATATGATCATGGTTTATTGAAGAAAAAGAATAGAATTTATGTGGGTAGTTCAACTAATATAAGGAAACAATTAATTCAAAATATGCATGACACTCCCTTGGGCAGCCATTCTGGCCAAAGTGCCACTTTTCAAAGATTGAAATTAGTCTTTTTTTGCCCAAGCATGAGACAAGAAGTGATTCAGCAGTCAATAGTTGTGAAGTGTGCCAAAAGAATAAAGTGAATATGTTCTTTATCTGGTTCTCCTACAACCTCTACTAGCCCTCAACAGGCTTGGTCTCAATTTTCACTGGATTTTATTGAAAAATTGTCTAATTTCACAAGGTTTTGATACTACTATGATGGTGTTTGACAAATATACTAAATTTGCCCATTTTATATGCTTGGCTCATCTCTTTGCAACTACGTTTGTTGCACAAATCTTTCTTGATCAAATCTTCAAACTGCACGGACTTTCCCTGTCATTATCATTGATAGTCAAATCTTCAAACTTCATGGACTTTCCTCTATCATTATCATTGATAGAGATGGACTTTTTACTAATTACTTTTGGTAAATTGTGTTCAATGTCTTGGGAACTTCTCTTCATTCTAATATTGCTTATCATCCTCAAAGCAATAGCCAAACTAAAAGAGTTGATCAATGCTTGGAAATCTATTGAGATATTTTGACTAGTGATACGCCAGCTACTTGGAGCAAATGGATTGCTATGGCATAATATCGGTATAACACAAACGTTCATACTAGTATTAGTATGACTTCTTTTGAAGCTTTTTATGTTATTAACTAGTTCATATGCTATTAGGTCCTATCCTATATTCTTTCATTCTTGTTGTTGATGATTTGCTTCATTAAGGGTCTGTAGTTCTTCAATACTTAAAGGACAATGTCACCAAAGCTAAAGTTGCTTCAAATTCTTTGTCGATCAGAAAAAGGTGTGAAAGGAGTTTTTGGGTAGGAGGTTGGGTCTTTTTAAAACTATAGTCATACAAGCAACAAAGTGCTGCAATTAGATATAATATTAAATTCATCTCCAAGTTTTTTGATCTTTACCAAATTTTGGAAAAGGTAAGTCAACTAGCTTATAAACCTCAATTTCCTGAAGAACCCAAGTGCCATCCAATATTTCTTGTCTTTTTGCTTAAGAAAAAAATTGGTAATGAAACAGTGATTGTATTTGCACCACTTGAGTTCAAGCAGAATAATGTTTGGCCATTTCAACCACCTGTAGTGTTGCAAAGAAGAGTGATCATGTGCCATAGTCAAGCAGTTTCACAATGGTTCATCAAATGGAATCTATTAAGTGAAGATGAGATTCCATAAGAAGATCAACAATTCGCCAAGCATCAGTTCCTTGACTTCCAACCTTGAGGACAAGACTGTTTCTAAATGGGGCAGAATCTATCATGAGTTGGGGTTCAACTTGTAATAAGACATTTAGTTGGGGTAATTTTGTAATTCTAGACAATTATTAGTTAACAGGTAATTAGTTGGTTAAACATTCAGTTAGTTAGTTAGTATTTAGCACTAAGAGGTAGGGTTATCCATTTTTACTCGCAAAATTGCAGTATTCATAAAATTGATTTGACCTAAACCAAAATTTTCAAATTGGATATTTGATTTGAATTAAAATTTTGAATAAATTTTCAAATTGGATATTTGATTTGAATTAAAAATTTGAAATCAGATTGAATAATTTAAAACATCCATTTAACTAGTTAGTTAGTTAGTTAGTATTTAGTACTAAGAGGTAGGGCTATTCATTTTTACTCGCAAAACTATAATATTCATAAAATTTATACGACCCAATCCAAAATTTTCAAATTGGATATTTGATTTGAATTAAAATTTTGAATCGAGTCAGATTGAATAATTTATAATATAGCTATTATTTTAATTGGGATCAAATATTTGATCCATATATTGCTATATGGATGTCTGAAAACGAATCAAACCAATTCGATTTGGATTATACGAATAGGTTTTGAATCACAATCCGTTAAGCATAAATTAGTTTAGGTTAGGTCGGATCAAATTTAAAATTTTCATTTAAACACCTCTACTAAGAGGCACACTTATGTTTTGGAAGTGGTGTGAGAAAAATGCAAACTACGTTTTGGTGTAATAAGATTCTCCCCTCTATTTTCTCTCGAGCTTGAATCTTTCCCTTATTCTCTCTTTTATCTTTATTCTCCCTTTTGTTTAATTCCCCTTATCCCTTGAATCTAAAATTGAATTTTTTTTATTACTACCTTTTCCCGTCAAGAGAGTCATTTATTGAGGTGGTTTTGAATCTCTACTTGAAGTTATGTGTTGGCAAAACAAGAATATCATTAACCTATATTTATGCAACAGTTGTGAGATTATTGATTCATTTTCATGAATTTTTGGACGGCTTCAAATTCATTTGCACTATGTTACTTTCAGAGATTTTCCAGTAAATACATTTTTATTTTAATGTAATATTGTTGTATCCATGTAGGAATGGCAATTTTTGGGTTCGGGGTCGGGGGTTGCAACCCCATCCCTGACCCCGAAAATTTAACCCTCCCCCGAACTCGATCGGGTTTTAGGGGTTATCCCCATCCTCGACCCCGATCGGGTTTCGGGTTCCTCGCGAGTACCCCGGCCCCGATTGAGTTTCGGGTTCCCCCGGGTACCCCGAACCCGAACCCTAAAACCTGAACCCAAACCTCGGACCCCGAACCCGATCGAAGTGAAATTGAAAAGCAACAAAGAACAAAATAGAATGATGGAAGAATACATCTCATAGTATCTATAACACCTTAAACTATCCCACAATATAGCTAGCTCAATGCCTATTTATCTATTCACCGCAATAACATAATGAATGAATTAACAATGACAATGACAGTAGCTTTCCAACAAAACGGGAGGAATCATGGTCACACAATAAGCAATTAATAACATGGAACTAAATAACTTTCTACCCTTGTTTTCTGTATTAACAAATCCTTAGCTTAAAAGAAATTGGGTTACTGTCTCCCCATTTTGTCTCCCTATTTTAGCAAGGAAAGAACTCCTTATAATGGACAAATCAATATTAATCACTACTGTTGAAATTATGTGCACATATTAATCACTACTGTTGGAATTATGGTGCAAAAGGAAGGAAATTTGACTAATTCTGAAAACATAGAAGTAACTAACGATCACACTACAGGATAATCATCGCACCAACATCCAACAACCAACAGGATAATCATTGCAGCAACAGCAAGGCGGCAGAGTGTATTGAACTCAAGAAACTTCAACCGAAAGCAAAATTCAGCCCAGAAAGCAAAAAACTCAAGAAACTTCCACCGAATTGAAGAAACCAACAGCCAACAAAATTCAATGAAGGGAAGCATAAATTTGGCTCAACAAAATCTTTCAATTTTCCTGAAAACCGCAAGAGAAAAGACAAGGCGGCAGAGTTTATTGAAGCAATTTAAGTCACTGATTTTTATCATTTTCTTGAAGCAAACACAAGCTATTATCATGGCGAGAAAGAACTCACTAATTTACGGAGCGTGGCGTCGAACTCGAAGCAAACGGAGGCGAAAATTTCCAGCGAGCGGATGGTGGAGCGAGAACTTCGCCTCATCTCTTCTTCGGCGAGAATAATTACGATCGATTATTTCCCGGTGATGGGAGCGATCGTAGGGAAGAAAGGGGAAAATGGAAAATGGAAAATGGAGCGGAGGGGGGCTGTCGGCAGGAGAAGAAAGAGGAAAATGGAAGGGAGGGGAGCTGTCGGCGGGAGAAGAAAGGGGAAAATGGAAAACGAAGGAGGGCAGTCGGCGGGGGGAAGAAAGGAAAGCAAAAGGTTAGGGTTTGTATTTTTGTATAAAGTGTAAAATATTTTTTAAAACGCGTTTATTGCCTCAAAGTATGTTTATTTCTTTCAATTGCACCCTTAATATTGTAATACAAAATTTAGTCAATTAGTATAATATTTTATATTAATATGATTAATTAATAAATCTATACATATTATTTCCTTTATTTTTTCCAATTATTTTATCTTATTTTAAAATAATTTTTACATTTTTTAATAAATTTCTTTTTTTCTTTTCTGATTTAATATATTAATATTATTATTAAGATTTTAATATATAATTATCAAAATTATAAATATGTTCATTTCTTCAATTCTTATATTATATTTAATCAATTCTAATATATGAGTACAACTAATATAAATACATGTCATATGTAATAGTAATACAAATCAATTGGTCAAATGCTCAAAACACTAGCATTTAGTTAATTAACTCCATAATCTTATATATATATATATATATATATATATATATATATATAACACTTCTTATATGTATAATTTAGGCATTAGCAAAGTTAATACATATTAGTTATTACTCAAAACTAAGATAGTATTATCTAAGTTAATGTTTAGTTAGTAATTTAGTACTTATCAGTGTTAACGAAGTTAGTACATATAAACCAGATATGAAGCAATAATTTAATGGAAAAGAAACAATAATTTAATGAAAAAATTAATAAAATTTTTAAGATTAGTGTATATGAAACACTATGACCATATATTTTTCAATAAAGGATATTCAAATGCTTATGCATTTTCTTGCAAATTGAAGCCTCAACATCTATTCTCCAATAGTTGTTTTATGGAAATATACAATGTCACAAAGATTATTAAAAGTACAAAATGTTATCACTATATAGAAGAACATTTTGTTTGTTATTTAACTTTATTTAATTAAAATTTATAAATATGTTAATTTCTTCAATTCTTATATTATATTTAATCGATTCTAATATATGAGTAAAATTAATATAAATACGTATCATATGTACTAGTAATACAAATCAATTGGTCAAATGCTCAAAACACTAACATTTAGTTAATTAGCTCCATAATCTTATATATATATATATATATAACACTTATTATATGTATAAATATAACTCAATATAATTTATATGAATGATGAACCATACACTTTATATGTATAAATATAACTTAATGTAATTTTTTTTTTATTGAGATAGAAATCTAGAGCGCAACCCCTTAATATTACTTTTCTTTTTTGGGAAATTTGAGCGATGTTGTTTAGTTGAAGACTTGGAAGTAAGATAAAAACTCTTAGAGTTAGTAAGTTTGATTGAAATACAGAGTAAAAGTGAGTTTTAACGGGAAAAAAAATAGTACCGATGTTGCTTTTGGATGTATGCTAGAGAAATCTAGTGAAAAAAATAAAAAATAATTAAATGCCATAAACCCTTTACTTGGAAAATAAATTAAATAATATTTTGTATTTTGATTTTGACAAGATTAGCTAGTAGTAAATAGGAAAGAGTTAAATAATTTAAAAGTAGTATTAAAGAGTTAAATATTTTCCGAGTGCCTTTATCTAAGAATTTAAAAGGAAAGATATAAATTTAAAATATTACAATTATTCTAATCCAATCAATTAAACTAGTGGGCAAGGAAATATTATGTTGCATATTTGTTGGGGTGAATAGAAATAATAGCTTGTAGCAAAAGTATAATTAGAATAAGGAAATAGACATAAATAAAAAATGGATAAATGAAGTTCTTAATTTTAAGTGGTACTTTTTTTTTTTTTTTCTAAATCAACTTTGCTACATATTTACAAGTGACAAATACTAAACATAAAAATTAAAACATGAAATAATATTAAAAATATATAAAAGACGGGATCGGGTTTTTTTCAAGTTCGGGAATTGAGTTTTCCCCCGAACTTGGTCATTCGGGGTCGGGTTCGGGTTCGGGTTCAGGGCGGGTATAGGTACCCCGAACCCGACCCCACTCGACCCCACCCCGGGTTTTATTCCCATCTCCGAACCTGAAAAAAACCTGGTCAATCGGGTTTTGACCGGGTTCGGGTTTGGGAAACCCATCGGATCGGGGGTAATTTGCCATCCCTATGTCCATGCTCCTTATCTGCTTACTTGATTCATCTATAACAAACTAAAGATTATAATCATCAAAATCAACTCTTTCATATATTGTAAAAATTACTTTCAAACTCTATTTTTTTTTTAAATAAAGATGCATTAGTAGACAATAGTTAAAAAAAAAAAAACACTGTCATAATTTTGTAAAAATTACTTCCAAATTCTATGAAAGAACGTTTTACCGTAAAGCAAATGAGATGCACCCTTGGTTACATATGTACATATTTTATTTAGAAATTACGTGGGATGTTGAATTAACTAATGGACAAGCTTGAATACTGACCATATATAGATTTTTCTACAATTTTCATAATTATTGGAATACAGTTACTCACTCCATCATAAGGTGGCCCATTTTGAATTCAACATAACTTTTTTTTTCCTTTAATTATTAAGTATAGCATTTCTAAGACATCATTAAATACATAATTTTATATTTTTATTTTTATTTTTAATTACATTCATATATAATAATTGTTACATTTTTATGTTGAGTTTTTTTTGAGAATAAAAATATTTTAAAAAAATATTTTTTTAAAATGAAAGGAGCGTGTCTTAATAATTATAAAAAGTATAATACGTTCTGTTTTTTAATCTAGAATTGTGAGTTTTTTTTTTTCAAATTAACACATCAAATTTTATTTTTCTGGTTGACATTCTATATCATCATTAAAAATAAAATTAATAGCAAAATTTATAATTTCAGCAACAATAACAATATTAGTATTATTTTTATTAAAAAGATAAAAAAAAAAACCTTTTTCGCACAAAGAGTATATACTAATACTAGGACCTTTTTAATCGCCACCGGGAAAATGACGCAATAAAAAATGTCAAAAAACAAAAAGGATGACGCGATCACATCTGGCGCTGGTGACTGCCAGTACATTTCTATATCCTAGTCGAGGAGCCCCCGTCATCACTAGCCCATCCGACGCGATTCCATAAATTCCACAGATCTACCTCGGAAACAGCCCCAGCCGTCGGATCTCAATCAGAAAGGTCAACTTTAGGAAATAACCATTTGACTGTTGGATCCAAAATAACCCAACGGCTAAGATTTACCCAATTGCGGGGGGGCTTTCAGGCAACTGCGGCCCCTATATATATAGTGACAGAATAACCTATGAGCGTCGGCCAGATCAAACTTCTTCACTCCGTAAGTATTCTCTCTCTCTCTCCATTGTTCTCTCTCTTCGAAATCTCTCTTCCTCTCTCTTTTTCTTTCTCCTTCTTTCTATCTCTATTTTTTTTTTTTTTATATTTTTTCGGTTTTAAATAAATTAATTTTTGTTCTACTGTTTTAGGGCATTAGGGTTTCGTTTTCGGGTTTGTTTGACCCGTTTGGGTCCGTGTTGAGATCCATTTTTCGAATTTGGAAAGTTTTGCTAGGGTTTCTGTTATTGTCTTTCGTTTTTCTTTGGGTCACATTCGTCGACTTCTTCTTCTTTTTCTTCTCCGTTCTTTTTTAAATACGGATTTTTTTTCTTTAATTAATGCGTTATTTAGGGTTTTGGGGGTTTGAATTTTTTTTGCTTATTTTAAAAAATTGGATTGAATCGGGGGGCGGGGTGGCGAGGGTGAAATTTTTTTTTATTAGGGTTTTGTTGAATGAGTGATTGAATTCGCGGTTAGGGTTTATTTGAATTTGTTTGATTCTTTAATTTATTTGATGCTCATTGTGTGAAATTCACATTGTGAGAATCACGAAATACGCAGTTTTAAGTTTATTGGAGAAAGAGAAGCGACAGGAAATCATGTAATTTTGGGCTGGGCTGAATCTGGTTAGGAAAAAGGGAATAAAGGGAGATTTTTCCATTTGTTATGGAGTTGTAATTTTAATCTCATTTGTTTTTTTGCTGGCCTGGACGTATTCTCGTGGGAGTAAGAACGATAAGATAGTGGGTTTTCTGTGTTTGTGGAAGTTTGGGAGTATTATATCATTTTTGCTGAATTTGGAGGGCGAATTTTGAATATAGAAAAGTTGCTATGTGCAGAATTTGGGGGTTCATAATCTTATGGCACCTATTGTTCCCATAGAGTACACTGGACAAAGGGAATCAACCGTGTTTTCAAAAAAGGGGTTAGGCATAATGATGGGCAAGTCAAGGAAAGTTTCTAAAGGATACTCATCCGGGTTTGTTCCGGATTATCGTCATGCTGTGGAGACAATGGGTGAATCTGAAGGGTTTGGGAGCTCAGGTAGGGTGGAAACAGAGATGACTGCATCTGAGAATTCTTATGCTCCTAAGAGAAAGAACATTAATTCAAATGACCAGGAAGGCTATGACAGATTCAGTGTGCCTATTCAGGTTTTATCTTTATCTAAGATGTCACGTTCTGATAGGAAAGACTGGGAACGGAGGTTGGGTAATGAACTCGAGCAAGTTAGGATTTTGCAGAGAAGGATCAGATCATTAAGTGCGAACTCTGTTATACATTCACCTGCTAGTGACATACATAGCTGCACTGATGGGTTAAAGAGACCTCCTATGCAGACTTTTCAAAGACCTGTGAAGGAAGTTCCTGGTCCACCCGCAAAGAAAAAAGCTCCGGGGAGAAATGGGCCCCGAACCAAAGGGGCAGGTTCTAAACGCGTTGAGCCTGTGAAACAGAACTTACCTTCTAATACAAATAACGTTATGTTGATGAAACAGTGTGAGGCACTGCTAAAGCGATTGATGGAGCATGAATTTTCTTGGGTCTTTAATACACCTGTTGATGCTGTGAAATTGAACATTCCCGATTATTATAATGTTATCAAGCATCCCATGGATTTTGGTACTATAAAAAGCAAGCTATTATCTGGTGAATATGCAGGTATCTCAGGTTTTGCTGCAGACGTGAGACTCACTTTCACAAATGCAATGACATATAATCCACCAGGAAATGATGTCCATTTCATGGCGAAGACACTGAGTAAATTTTTTGAGATGAGATGGAAACCAATTGAGAAAAAAATTACGGCAAATATTGGAGAATTGTTGCCTCCAAGTTCTGGTGTTATAAATGAAACAGAAACTGCTGTTCCTATGCCTCCTTCTAAAAAAGCAAAAAGTACTCCTGTAGACAACTTGGTCAAGCCAGAGAACAAGGTTAAGCAGGTTATGAGTGATGTTGAGAAGCATAAACTGAGTGCAGATTTGGAGCCGTTACTTGCAGACTTACCGGATAATATAGTTGATTTCTTGAAAAAGAGTAGTTTAAATGCAAATAAAACCAGTGAGGATGAGATTGAGAAAGACACTGAGGATGAGATTGAAATTGATTTGGATGCCTTGAGCGATGACACTTTGTTTACCTTAAGGAAGCTTTTAGATGACTATTTATTGGATAAACAGAAAAACCAGGCAGAAGAGTTGCATACCATAGAGGTACACTTCTGTGATACATTTATGAGCACACTAGTTAACTTTCTTTTTGTTTTTCTCGTTAAGCACATATAAAAGGGATCCAAATACTGATTTTTTTTTTGCTCCCCTTTTTTTCCCCTCTCTGCAGCCTCACAATGAGTCAGGCTTGAGCACTTCATTTCTCGAGCCTCAAAAAGGTAAGTTGAGTTCCTACAGTTGTATTCTTCTTCCCTTGTATTTTTTAATGTTTGGTTGACCTTGGTGTTTAAGCTGTTCCTGTGAGTGGATGTTTAACAGCTTCCCCTGTTAAATTAGGAAATGACCCAGCTGATGAAGAAGTGGATATTGGTGGGAATGATATACCTGCATCAAGCTTTCCTCCAGTAGAGATTGAAAAGGATACTACCCGTAGGAACAGCAAATATAATAGTTCAAGTAGCTCGAGTAGTGACTCAGGTTCTTCATCGACTGGTCTGTGTTGCTATAGAATTTTTATGCATGCTTGCTTCATGATATGTGCCTTTTGTTTTCCAAATAAGAACCCTGTGATTGTTCAATTCAATCAGTTGTCGATCTTTTATGTTCTGAATTTGATTACATTTTATTGGACTCCAATGTATCTAAGCTGTTACTGTTTTGGAATTTCTGTATGGTGGAAATAGATATCATGAATATGAAGTCTCACGTTTGAATATTGATGAGTAATTGTGTCACAGGCATGTATTTGAATGCTTTTGACAAATTTTCCTACTCTATAGCCATGGATTTTTTTAATCTTTAGCCACGTCTTTGAGAAATGAAGAAGCTGCCTGGGGATGTTTCTAATTGTTTGTCGAGAAAATTGGGTGACAGTTTTCCTCTGAAAAATAGAAAACCTTAATTCTTGAAGGCCTGAAAATGGTACAGTAAGAAATATAGGAGTTTTTGCACTTTTACTGTGCCAAAATTTGACCCAAAACTGTCTCTGTTTTTGTGTTCTTCTGGTAGGTGGGGAGGGTTTCGTGTCTTTTTCTGTTTCCTCTGTTTTTGCGAATCCTCTCTGCATTGTGGCACTAATTACCTTCCCATGGAATGTGTAAGATGGATGTTGCAGGCGTGCAACTTCCAGAAGGTTAAATTTGTTGTGAAACCTATAGCTGTGCCCGTCATTGGACTTGTTAATTTAATTGTTATTGCAAAGAAAAGGAATGCTCATTACCAGCTATAAGGTTTGATGATACTCGTAGGAGCATTCGCATTCAGCACTGAATATATTTTGGCACAAGGAATGGCTGATTGCTATCACTTTGTATTTTCCTTCTCCCTTTGGGTGTTTTAAGTTGGCCCTGACCCCCTACAAATGAAAACAGAGAGAAAAAGACAGAACTGATAATTCTGTTTTTCAGATATAATTCTGATTTAAAGATGAATTACAAAACCATGGTTTGGGAAAAAAATGGCGTTTTAAAATGTTTTAAATTGTTGAAGATATCTTCTTCTCCTTTTCACTGCCAAACTCCATTATGGATTGTCCTTTAGTAGAGTGGGGAATTAGTTTCAACATATCAGAGCCAGAAAATAGACAATAAATTAATGCCACCAAAAAGCAAATAAGTAGAACACCAAATTTATAGTAGACATTATTACCATAGTTTGAAAATTTCACTGTCAACATTGTCTTGAAGTATATATGAAAATTTTCTTTTGCTTAACTCATTCATTTTTGTTTTGTCTTTGTGTTTGCATGTGGCTCATCTCTGCATTGTGTCACTAGTTATGTTGCCATGGATGGTGCAGGATGGATTATGTAACTCACAAAAGGAATTCTGAATTTATTAAACTCTATAGTTGCGACAGTGTCTGGAATTATTCATTTGATAGTTATGCATGGAAAGGGAGTTGTTACACATTACCTACTGTTAGGGGTTCTTGATGCTTGTAACATGCTCTTTTTGTTATTGAAAGTATGATAGGTTGAGAACAATCTTAGGAATTGTTCATTTTGGTAGTAATTGCACAGACAAGGAATTGTCACACATTACCTACTGGTGTGTTTGTTGATGGTTGAAGCATGCTGTTGCAGTATTGAACTTATTTTAGGTTGGGGACTATTTTAAGCACTTCGTTATTTACCTTTCTGTGTTAGGATTCTTGGTCAAATAAATGGCTTCTAGTTGTGTTTTTCAGTAGAAACCAAGTTATGAAAGGTTGGATATACATTTTCATTTGTTATGTGGACAAACAATGTTCAGACAAGGAATTGTGTTGCTTTTAAAGCATTAAAACCCTTACATTTTTTTTTTTTTGCTATAATATTTTTTCAACTTTTTAAGACATAATGGCTTAATCCTTCCCCCAAACCACACACACGAGGGAGCTTTTGTGTACCGGGCTGTCCTTTTAATTTTCTAAGTAGACTACTAAGCCTTTTCTTTCAATTTGCCAAATAGACTTCTTAAAAGATGTGAATTATCTAAAATGAAATTATGTATATTAGTAGAACGTGATGGTGAGATATGATCTATAGAGGCGACCCAAACAGAGTGGGGTAGAGGTTTAGCTGTTTCTGAATAGACTACACGATCACTTTCAAACTCCATTTTAGGAATTTTTTCCTTTTCTATTTGTAGAGCGGGTAATTAGTTTGGATGTATCACAGGTGGAAGATAAATTATAATGAATGCAAATGATAAAAGTGAATTTATAGATCAGTAGTGTATATGGCACATAATTATCATAATGTAAAATTTTCATGAAGAACATTTCCTTGAAGTTGGAACTACCAAGCATGTATGAAACTTTTCTTTCACTCATCTCAAAATTTCATTGCCCCTGAGGGCAAAGTGCAGTTCTTTAACAATGTATTCATGTTCAACCAACAATACAATGTTGCTGAAGGGAACCTGCAAGTTTCATATCTGTACTTGCTAAAAAAAGGAAATGACTGGTGAAATTCTATAGCCATATTAGGGAGTTGGAAGAGCTGCATACGGTGAGGGAGAATTAAAGTAGAGTTGAGGGGTTTCAGGGCAGGTGTTTGTGGATAGGAGTTACTGAGCTGTAGGGAGAGTGAGGAAGCATATATGGTAGGAAGTTGTGGCAGAAGAAGGAAGGGTGAATGTAGGAGGTAGGAGGGGAGGGAGAAGTGCGTGGGAGAAGATAGGGAGGAGAGATGTATGGTATGAAGGGTGCTGGGAGACACAGAAGAAGCGAAAATATCTTTTGAAAATTTGAGGGTGGTCCTCATTAAAGAAAGCATTGGCCTATACAAAATAATCTTGAACAATCATTTCTCTATCTATGGACGCTCTTCAGTTCCAAGCATTTTCATTTATAACAAATTCATTTTTTTAAATAAAATATTCTGGTTATATATAACAACATAAACTGGAAAATTAGGTACCCATTGAGTGACAAACAAAATATGCATCACATGTTCCAATCCAACAGGAAAAGCGCCAAGTTTCATTTCAGAAGTTTACACACTTCACTCCAGTATCTTACTCTTAGAGGAAAGACTACTGCAAGTAGTAGCAATGAATGATTACCATACACTTACAAATGAGTAGAAGATTGCTAGAAGCTTTTACATAGTATGGGGCTCAGCATTGTTTGAAGATCATTGCAGATTTTATTTAGTATTGGGGTAAAGACTTGACAATTGGGGTTAATGACCTGTACTGCTAGGACCTTGTTCAGTTTTGTCAGACGTAGTTTGTAGTAGTTGATGGTCAACTGAGATTGTTCAAGCTGAGATTATTCTTTAGATAAGTCAATATGATGACACACGGAAGTGTGTAAAAGTTATTAGGTTGATGTATAACCTTAGGAAAAGGATGAGGAAATGACTTGAATATTTTGCCATGATGGGTGTTTAAGTTTTCTGATTTAATTGATGCAATGTATCAAGAAATTGGTCTGTTTTCTTTCTGAGGTCTTAAAAGTTAAAACTACAGTATGGGGATCAGAGAAGTATTTTATACTAATTCTTGTTAATCTCTTAGAAAGTTTTTCACGCTTTTACCCAGTTAGTATTAACTTTTATTCACTATTAGACTAGAGTTCCTTAATTTTAATTGTCAATGTTCTTGGCATGAAGATGTGAAAAATTATATCAGCAGTTGCAGAACTAGATCCAAATTTCATATGTCGATATGAGTATAAAAGAAAACATCCTGCTATCAAGAATACCTTAGTGCCCTTTTTTGTGAAAGGTGCTTGATACTCGATGCAGAATGCTGGGTATGTGAGAATCTAGTACCTACTTGCATTCTTCCATGGTCCTTTGCTTGTAAATTGTTGACTTTTGTTTGTGCTCTTGGACTTTTATTTTCTTTTCTTTGAATTATTACAAATTCTAACAATTTTCATAAGACTTTTATTGTTTTTCGTCAATGGGAGCTTGAAAAGCTGTTTATGAAGTTAAAATATTAGCTTTGAATGGGCAATTTTATAGGCTCTTTTCCACCATTTCCATTATGATTTATTGTTCTTTTTGAATTGAACATATGCTTTTTAAGTGTTTTGTTTAAAGAAAGAAAAAAGTCAAATATCTGACTTGTGTATGTTGTATTTCATCTCTGTGTTATAGGTATGTGTTTGTGTCAATCAACAAATTGATATTTTCTTTGCTTAACAATATACTATCTGCTATATTCCAGATACAGACACAGGAAGTTCTTCAAGTGGTGAGTCAGATATTGCTAAGGATGCACCTGCTGTAGGAACATCTAAGGTATGGCCAGGTGCTAAGAAGCTGATTTACAGACTCATGCTTCATGAGCTCAGCCAGCTAATGGTGGTTCGTTTTGTCTGGTTTACCTTGTTTTTTCCCCTTTTGTGACAGGACATCTTGGGTCCTGGGGTCAATTCAGAGCAGAAAACAATTAATCCAGAGACTGAAGGTAGGGATTCTTTAGTTTGGTTATTCTTTTTTTCTCCTATGATTCTGTTCTAAAAGTTTTCTCTTGTGTTTTCTACAGATACTCTAGATGGAGTTGCCAGGCAGAATACTGAGTCGGTTATGGCTCCTGTTGAGCCTGACTGCCATCAAGAGGGTAAGCAATGAAAATCAATGAAGAGACTGTATGCTATTGATTTAGCTGCACTATCTCACCCATCATGCTCTAACCTTTTAGCTGAGAGTGCTCCACCTGAGAGGAAAGTCTCTCCTGAAAAGCTTTATCGTGCAGCTCTGTTGAGAAGTCGCTTTGCAGATACAATAATCAAGGCGCAAGAGAAAGCTCTGGAGAAGGTGATGACTTTAATATGCTAACTATGGCTAGCATAATGAATTGTGGCATGCTTTTACCATTTTGATTCTTGATTTCAGGGTGAAAAGTTGGATCCTGAGAAATTACGTATGGAAAGAGAGGAGCTTGAAAGACGGAGAAGAGAAGGTTTGAGTTTTACTAGTTATTTAAATGATTTGAACATATGGATCCACTGTACAAGTTGCTCTATGGTCTTTCTGTGGAATAAGTTGGTTGCAACAATTCTCAGAAAAAGCTCGTTTACAAGCTGAAGCTAAGGCTGCAGAAGATGCCCGAAGAAAAGCTGAGGAAGCAGCTGCTGCAGAAGCAAGAAGGAAAAGAGAACTTGAAAGGGAAGCAGCTCGTCAGGCTTTGCAAAAGGTAAAAATATTCCTGTTATAAGATTGTCATTCTTTCTGCTGTGAAATCTACTTACAGTTTACTCTTTGCAGATGGAAAAGACAGTCGATATCAATGAGAACAGTCAGTTTATGGAAGATCTGGAGATGTTCAGATCTGCCCCAGATGAACATTTGGCAAACTTCATAGAGGAGACAAGTCCAGATCGCTCACAGGATGGTCTTGGTAGTTTCAAATTTCAGGGAAGCAGTAATCCATTGGAGCAACTAGGTTTGTACATGAAGAAGGATGATGATGATGATGAAGAACCCGAGTCCCTTGGTGTTCCAGATACTTCAAATGATCCTGAGGAAGGAGAGATTGATTGATCATATCATTATAATTTTATATATAGGAACCGAAGCACTATGATGCTATGAGCCATGGGCAGGGAGTACCGCAGATCCCCTCTTCCTTGAGGTCAAGGCAGGGCGAAATTCTTTCTGGCCTTTAAGCAATGAGAAACTTGGAAAGTACATAATCGTCTCATTAAAATGGCAAGCTTGCCTCGTTGAATTAGTGCGGGTAAGGGGGGCATAACAATAGCTGTGGAGCACTTGTTTTAACCACCCCCGAGAATTGCTTGTGAGGTCTAGCGGAGTGCATCTTCTGGAATTTTTAGTTTTTCCTTTGTTTGTATGTATGTTATTTTTTTTTTTTGGTTTTTGGTTTTATTGTTTTCGTTTTTTACATGGGTTCTGTAGACCGGAAAGCAGTGGTAGCAATTAGATTAACCTGTCTTCAGCAAATGCACAGAAGAGAAAACGTGTTGCTGAGTCGGGAGCAGTTTTGTTACAAGTTATAAACGTCAGTCTTAGGCATCTCAAGATCAAACATTATTATTGCCTCAAAATTATGTCACTTCTCTTATATACGTGGTATGGCTTCATTTTATCTGCCCTTTCTGGTTGGTTTTGATGTTTTGGACCCCGGGAAGCCATTGTTCGGCGTATTCTATTGTGTGTTCTGTTAAGGTTGTACAAGCTTTTTAGCCTTGTAGGTTGTGTAAGAGAACAGGGGGAACTCTCTGTTAAATTTTCCAAACCAGTGACCAACATGAACGTTCTGGCAATCTAAAGGTGCAAACCAGCAAAACAGAGGAAGGGCGTGGAACTCTTGCAGGTTACCATGCTGATGAGTCCTTGTTTTAGCGCATTATTTTGTGACCTCGCGATGCAAAGCTGGGGTTGTGTAATGGTATATTAACAGTACTGTTCATTCGTACTTGAGAGTTGAGACTGGAAAATCTAAGCCGCAGAGAATATTAAATAGCTCAGTTTTGGGTTATCTTCTTGTAGGTTACCTAATTCCTGTACACACAAGAAAATCTGAACTGCCACTGGAGAGAGTTCTTACTGAACTAATCCCCAAACATTCCTTCATCTGATAAACCGTATGATTCAGTACCATTAACATGAGGCTGCTCAGAAGAATCTATACTTGGGGGATTAGTCAAGAGGCTGTAAACCAAGTCGTCGTATTCATCATCATCCTCATCCTCATCATTATCATCTCCATCTCTTTCCAATTCTTCTTCGCCAACATATTCTTGAGTCAGTCCTTGAGCCTCCCTCTTGTTCTTCAGCTTAATAGCATCTTCATAAGACATTTCATACCAAACTTTCCCTTTGCCAACAATAGATTTATTGTGGGCTTCTGTCATCCGTTCTTGCTTACTCTTCTCCGAATTCTTTGGTTCTCCCCAGTAGTCATAACGATAAAGAGGGTTGTTAGGGTCATATTCACCCTTAAAGAAGCTGGGGTCTGCATACCTCCCAGGCTCAACCAATGGAAGACCAAGTGCCCGACGGCTGTGACAGCATAAAAACAGTTGACAAAATGTGACTGTTTAAGTACCCAATGTAAATATATCTTCATTGTAATGGCTAACCATGAAAATTCAATATCACATGACAAACAATCAAAGTTTGGCCAAAGGACAGAAAGAAGTACCAGCTAATATCCCTAATCAGGGCCTCTCTTTCCTCAAAGGATCGGCGCCAATGGATGAGGTCATACTCATCCATTTCAATATTTCTCCTGAACTTAAAAATTTTGTACTTTTCTCCTCTCTCAAGTGCTTCCTTTCTCAGCTTTTCATGGTGCTGCATCAAATTAGAAAGAATGATCATCAACAAAAAACCTTTGCTTCATCCAACAAGTTTCCAAAAAAAAAAAAACAGTTTTTTAACTACAATCTACATCGTCAAACTTATTGTTCTTGAGCATATTTAAAAACAGAATGATTATAAAGACACGAAAGCAACAGTAACAGATGCTTTCCATCATTAAGATGTCATTTGGATTTTCAAGGAAAAATTGTTGTCTTTGAGGTGCCTTATTCTTATAGAAAGAGAACATCCAAAATGATATATGCAGACAGCATATGATACGTAACCATGACACTCAAACCATAAGGCATCCCTAAATACATAATGTACTAAAGGCTCATTCAGTAGCAAACTCGTAATAAATGGGTAGTTGCATCATTCAGCAAGCTGCTCTCAGGTGAGATTAGCTTAGAAAGATTTCTACAACGATTTAGCAATTAATGCATAAATTTCAAGTGTAACATTAACGCTGTAAATGGCTCAAACTTGTCATCAGGTAATGAAATACAACATAAGAGCACCTCCAAATGCATGAGAAAAATAACACACTGATTGTGAAAGAACATGATCATGAAGCCCGAAATCATAACAAACCTGACGCTCAGCAAGTGCAGCTTCTAAATCAAGATCCTTTACACTGGTGTTCTGCGAATTTGTGTGAGCAAGGTCAATAAATGCATAGCCAAACTGACTGATAATGTACCAAATAAACTACTTACCAGAATCATCATTGGACGTGTTGTCTTCTTGAATGTACCCTTGGCATACTGAACACTCTTTATCTCATCAAAATCTTCATCATCAGTTAAATCTGACAATTTTTTGTTCTTGTACTTCTCAGGATTAGATTCAAAATCATCCAAAATCATCTGTTCAGCATTATGTATCTGCCATAGCTGCATTAAAAGGCGTTTTATGTCAAAAAGGTCAATAAAAGTTGTGAAGATATAACAACCTTGGTCATTCAAGTAATAAATTGAAAAGAGAAGCACTCAACCATTATGTGATACTTGTATTCAAATACTCTGCAATAAGCTCATTAGGAAAGCCTCTTCTAGATTTAAATGAAACTTACTCGATCAACATAAGGATGATTTGATAACAAAGGTTGCTCTTCCACTTTGATACCAGGACCTTTTCTAGGAATTGGAGCTCTTCCACAATCACGCTGCAAAAAGGATGAAACAATAAATAAAAATTATCAGTTTAAGTTAATCTCAGAAGTTTCAAAATGCACGATGGATGAAAGCGATAAAAATCAAGCTTATGCAAAAGGAGATATATCCTGAGCTTGATGATGCCGCATACCTTCTACTTTTGCATTCTAACTACTAAAAACAATTGCAAAATATCCAAACAAGTGGGAGCTTCATGAAACTTGTTTAACAGCTAATTCCCCAAAAGTGAGAAGAAACATTCATCGGCATAGAGGATGATCTAATGTGAATATGATACTCACACGAATTTCATCTGGATTGGTATCTTCAGCACGGTGAAGTATTGGTGGAAAATTAAACCTATTGAAGCTGAGAAAAGAGGAGAGGCATGTAAATCATTCAATCAGCAATGTCAGGGTTGAAAAACAAAGTTGACAGGCATGCTGTCATAAGCAAAATTAACTGAACAACAGTAGCCCTAGGTAGAATGTACAGAATCATCCAAAAAATGGAGAGAGAGAGAGGGAACTTACATCAGGTGATCAATGTTAGGTTCAACAAACCGCAACTCAATAGGAAATCTAAACCTGTAAGGATCTCTCTTTGCCTGCAAAACAGAGAACATTCATGGGAAGAGAGGTCACTATCATTTAACATGGTGGGTCAGCCAGCCATTACAAGGATATAACTTGCAACAACAACAACTAAAACTTTATCTCACCATGTGAGATCGGCTTTATGGGTCATATATCGCCATTGCCTTTTATTAAAACACATATTTTCGTTTAAATTTAAATAATTCTAGTCTTTTTAATAGTTCTTTTCCAAGCCTTTTTAGGTCTTCTCCTTCCCCTTTAGTCTGAATTAATAATTCTCTAATCTATAAATGTCGTACTAGTCTGGTGTGTCTAAGGTTCTCCCATGTACATGTCCAAATCATCTTAAATGTGCTTTTCTCATTTTCTAATCTATTGAGACTGCTCTTACTTTTTTTCTAATGCATTCATTACTTATTTTGTCTAGTTTAGCATATCCATGAATCCATCATAACATTCTAATTTCTACTATCCCCATTTTACGTTCACATTCATAGTGTCCCAACACTTTGATTTATAAAGCATAGCTGGCCCTATAGCTGTTTTATAAAATTTTCCTTTCAATTTCAATGATATTTTACGATCACAAAGTAGAGAGGATGCACTTCTCTATTTATTCTAACCTGCTTGAATTCTCATCTTTAGCAATTCCCTCATTTTCATGCACTTCGTCAGATCTTATATATTTAAAACTTTAAGATACATCTAATTCATACCCGCCAATTTTCACATTTACCCTATTGCTTCTTGTATGATTACTAAAGTGAAACTTCATGTATTCAGTTTTACACAACTTATTTTAAAACTTTTTGACTTTAATGCATCCCTCCAACTTCTAATTTAGTATTCACTCCTCTTGTGTTATCAATCGAAACTATACCATTTGCAAATAACAAACATTTAGGGATTGTTTTCCACAAATAACTTGTGTTAAATCTCTTGCTTTGTTTCCCTAATACATATCTATCTATCTGTCTATCTATCTATATATATATATATATATATTTCTCCTTTTTAACAATCTAATCTTTTATAAAAAATTTCAAAAACCTTCATCTTTGCCTCATTTATTTCTTTTTTTCACCTCACTCTTAGCAATCTCATATCTTTCAATATTTATATCATTTCTACAAGCATATAAAGTTTTGTAACTTGCTCTTTTTACTTGTACTTGAATTTCTTAACTCCACACTATGATTCTTTATTCCATGTACAACCTTTTGACTCTCCAAGTAGTCTTTTGCAATTATTTTTATTTGATGAGTTACTTTTTCCTATACACTATTGCTTCCTCTTCTACATTGCAATTAATGATTTACAATAAAGCTTTTATAAAAATAATCTTTTTTGTTCTTATTCTTTAAGTTGCACCACTTAATCCTAGGCGTTTTGAGTAACTTGTTCTTAAATTTTTTATTATTAAGTCTTATATTAAAACCCATTAACCTATGTTGATTAACGAGATTTTCTCCAGATATTACCTAATAATCTTTACATAATTTTCTATCACTATTTCTGGTTAGGAAATAATCAATTGTGACTTATTTAAACCACTTTTAAATGTAACTAAGTGTTCCTCACTTGCAACAAAGAGAAAATATTCATAAACTAGGATTATGATGCAGTACAAGTGTGTGTTCAAGTTAAACAAATATTAGAAACTCTTGCTAGGCCTATGGAATGCAAATTTCCTTAATTGTGCCCAAGTTCCATTAAGATCCATGAGGGAAACCGACATGTTGTACAACTGAATTAAGTTGTCCTTATCAAGTATTTAGTTGCAGGAATTTAGTTTCTTTCTTTTCAGTTATTTCTGAATTCTATTTATGAGGGTTATTTCAGTAAGTTTGCTGCTTTGCAGATTCTGAAGCCTAGGTTTCTTATTTATGAGTCTTTGTTTCTAAAGTCTATTTGGAAAAGTATTAGCTTCTGGAAATTGATTCTAGTTAGGAAATTGAAAGCTCAATCCTACAATATTTTTGTCTTCAAGGGTTGTTTAATGCAACCTTTCTTTTGGTTGATGCCTAGATGTCCCTGATGCCGATGGGTTCTAGGAATGATTTCTAGAAAAGTTTCATTATTTCCTGCAAATTATTTCTTTGTTTAAACACTGTTTTCTGCAATCATAAGGCCTATGAAAGAGTTTCTAAGATCTTTTTAGCTTGAACATAAGCATGTCCTGCAACAGATTAAGCCAAGTCAAGTGAAAGGAATAACAATTCCCAAACATATTTGTCTTTAATGCAAGATACAACAGCAATCTGGAATCTGAAAATACTCAAATCAAGGCACAGAACAGATGGCCAGGGATGGCTGCATGAGTTGAGCAAAAATTTAAGGATTTAAGTACCCACATGTCAAGAGGCTCCATACACAGAAAATAATCAAGGACACCTACTGCAAATCATATGCACAAGGAATATAACAATAGAACCCACATCCTAGTGGGACCATAGAATTGCAATATTTTTCTCAAACTCCATATGTCCCGGTGCACAATTTGATAAGTTTTATTCTATTCAGATAACTGTATTAGAAGCATTATACAAACACTCATGAGTATTTGTTATCAATCTTTCTTGTGCTTCTTTAATGCTAAATTGTATTTAAAAAAAAGTGTCTTCCCTACCTCTTCTCAAAATTGAAGATTGAACATCTTTCGTTTCTTTATCCTTGAAATTTCTGTGAAATTTTAGCAATACGTGTCGATATACAGAATCTGCTCTGGTTTTCTTCTATTTTTATTCAGCTATTAACACTTAGAAAGCATAAGACACAAATTCTACCACGCGGGATATAATAGTTCAATCTAAGGCTATGTAGGATCGGGCAATTTTCCTGGATCTGGAGTAAATAAAAAGCCAAAACTAAAACTCCACATTAGTAGCCCAATCCCCAAGTCATGCAGCAATAAAAAGCAGAACATGTATACCTAAAGAGGTGAAGCAGAGGCAATTGGAAATAGATGATAAGCTTATAACCTTTTTTGAAAAAAAATGCTGACAGCTATACTGAATGATATGTGATAAACAAAAATATGAAGCCACATCTCACCAAAAATTCCCATGACAATGGACCAGCATAAGTAACATCAAATGCTACAATCTGGAAGAGAAATTTGTCACAGAAATGTATATGCACTTATTATAGTTTCATAAAGGAAAGAAACGTGTTACTCACCAGAATTTCAACAATGACTTCCATTCCTACTTTTATGTGATGGCGGATCCAAAACCAGTCATTACGCTTCAGAGGAACCCACCTGAAATGCATTTGAATATGTGAACCCAGCATTTACTCCAATCTCAAATGTATAAACTTGAGTCTAAATTACTTGAAACTTATACTTCAAGAGCGTTCAGCCACTGAATATTTAATACATAACATGAGAAGATAAATCTAATGATTTTTATGGACGAGACAAAGATGGAAAGATTCTACAGATTATAGCGGATGTGCATCATGAAGTAACTGCTAGTTGCAGGTTAAAATGGTTATAACATCATATGTCATACAGGGTTGTAATTTTGCACAGAATTTGAGTATGATTCTTATGTCTGTAATTTGGCACAAATCAAGTAAACTTTTGTTTATCGGCTGCCAGAACGATTGTCTTAATCAACCTTAAGGTGGTGCTACCTTTTCAAAGGTGTAATCATAAAGCTCGGTTTTACACCTGAAAAGAAGCACCTTTTTACAAGTATTATATTCATTGTGGAGTTTCCATCAGTAGAATTTAATATGAAATAACAAGAAATTTGTGTAAGCAGCACCAAAAGCAATACTCACCCATCATGGACACCTCCAATGTCAACAAATGCTCCTTGATAAAGGTGCACACCAGTCACTTTAGCAGCACAAATCTAATAACACACTTCCACTAGATTAGAATTTCACTCAGCTAAGGGGAAACCCAAAGCTCTTTAAAAAGCCTATCCAGAATCCAGAATATGATCTCTCTGAAATGATATGTAACATATTAATGGGAATGCAAATTAACATAACATAATAGGCCAGTTTGGTCTCCTAAATAGCTCTACACGAGGGAAAAGCAGAGGATCCTTCAAAGGGAAAAGCAAAGGGAATACAAGGACTGATTTCTCTTATCTTGATTTTTCTTTTATTTCCTTTTCTCAACTAAGAGCAAAAAAGTAACTTGCATTAGAAAATATTTGAGAAGAAAAATGTGCTTTTACCATGGAAAAAGAAATTCTACATGTAAAGACTACTCAACATAAGTTATCAATAAAACACCATGAGCTTGTTCTGGTGTTTAGTAACAGGTTGCCGAAGGCAAGATAACCTCCACCATCCAAAAATAAAATAAAATAAAATGCAAGCAATCCAGGACTGGGACTTATAATTCTGTCATTTCAATGTGCATTTCTAGTCAAAACCATCATGCTAATATCTTCCTCAGCTCTTCCACTGAATTTGTGTACACTTTCTCTTTGAGCTACAACATTTGGTTGCAATGTTCAACCCTACCTCTATCTTGAGTCTTAGTTATAAACAATTTAGTGGACTAAGCATTTAGCAACTGAAATCCTTACATCACAAATATATGCAAGGAAAATGAAGACATTGGAAAAATCTGGGGATGCCTCAACAAGACAATTAAACATTTATAGGCATACTAGAAGTAATGTCGTGATTGCATTGAAGGCATACTTTAGTGGTTGTAAACTACATAAATAGCCATCAGGCTATGTCAACAAGGCTCCTTTTTCCTGATCTCAAAGTTAAGAGATAGAAATTTAGTTTGTTGTCAACATCTAGAATAATGAATGAAAGAACTTTATCAAGTTCTGTCAATAGATAAATTAGGAAGAAATCTTGAAAATCTTAGTCAGCTTTTACGGCTGTAAATTATGGAGATAATGTATAACATATGTGTGTATTATCAACAAATAGAATAAAAAAAATAGCTCCAGGGTACTAAAGAAACTGGCTTCCCAAGAGGAAATGCTAACAGAAAGTCTTGATTAAAAAACCTTACTTGTCCAGGATAATAAAATGGAAGCTCATACTGCAAAAAAGAAAAAGGAAAAAAAAATTAGATTGTATGATCCAAGCATGTCAATGAAAATCCACAACACATAGCCAATGAGAAATTGTCACTACAGTCTTACCATTCCCTCCTTATAATCCTTTCCTCTCTTCCGTCGGCCAGGATAGTAATCTTGGTCATACTGCATAGACGTCATCAGAAATAATATAAGTTTCTGATCCCAATAGTCAGTAAGCATATCAGAGGTACTGTCATCTCTTTTTCGCCATAACCATAGGAGTACAAGTTGCAAAACCGTGAACCATGATGTATAATTAAATCAAGTGAAAAGTTATCCCACTAGAGGAAATTTCACACTGTCTAATGAAACAGACACAAGCATATACATTAAACCTCACATAGCATACGCGCATCAATTCATAACATAGCCAGTGTATAAGGAAAATCAATTCACCAACAAGAGACAAACAACCAGCACACAAGTGCATCCATGCATAACATAGACTGTACATAAGGAAAATCAATCCACATACAGGAGAGAGATAAACAGCCCGTCAAATTTATTAAAAAGGTATCTCTCTTCATGTGCCTGTGAGGTGTTTTCGTATTTGCTATGAAAAATATTTGTTCATGTCATGCATTTCCAAAGGAAACTTTCACCAAGTATTAAACAAGAAACAACTAGAAAGAATCAAACCACAAAGAATACTCGTTTTTTACATAATTTCTATCCCCAAAGTCCGTAACAAGCAAAAAAATAAAGAGAAAAGAAAATAGCAACGACAAAGTTATAAGCTTAAATATGTGAAATGGTAGATCTCATTCTCAGAGCATCATCTATTGCTATTTACAACTAATCGACATCAAGCATGGTTTTTTCATTTTCATAACCCAAGAAAGAGCAAAAACAATTCTTACTATTCCCTTTAATAGTGTCATAAGGGTTTAAACTTGGAACTTTCCACTGTCCCGATCTCCTAAAGCTTCATTACTAAAACCCAATGTCCATTTCTAAAAAATTTTCAGCATTCCAATCTCGACGTATGCCATTAATTTTATTTTAATAGTTTCAAAAAGATATCATCGACGTTATAAAACATTAACAACCACATAAGCAAATATCAGAAAATACTCTAAAGGTTCTCAAAAAGCAAGCTCTACTACATTTGAATCTATAGCAATATTTAAATGACTCACTACATCACACAGCTCATCTAAGTAAAGAAAACAGCACACTTTCACACATACACAAACAAAATACTAATTCAAATATAACAACTAGAGGGATAAGGTGAAAAGTCAAGATGCAACCTTGTAAGATTCCTCTTCCAACCTATCTTTATTCGCATCAACCCACTCATTATACTGCTTCAAGAACACTTTATACCTATCCAAACACATATTATCTGTATCCTTTTGCGACACCTCCTCCACCTTGTCATAATCCACTCTAATCGCATGATGTATCTTGTGGGCCTCACGAATGAACTCCAGCTCCTCCCTATCCACCTCCCAGCCGGGAGGCGGCCAGTCGCGGGGTGGGACATGTCTAAGCACCAATGGCCCCGCCCAAATAGTCTTCAGAGGCTCAGGAATTTCACCCTTTATCTCAAACTGCTTAGCAATAAACTCATCCTCAGTGAGCCCAATCTTCTTCCTCTTCTCTTCTCTGTACTTGGGGCTCAACATATTAAATGCTTCAATCGATTCAGGGTCTTGAAGCGGCACTTCTTCACCTTCATTGAGTGATGTCCTCGCGAATTTCCCTTCTGGGGTCAAAATTTCTTCCCATGGCGCCCATCCTCGCTCAATCCAGTTGCGGCGCCGGGCTTCATCCTCGGATTCTTTCTCTTTTGGTCTGAATTGCGCAAAGAATTCCTCGTCGTCATCCCCAACAGGGAACTCATCCGAGCTGTAACAGTGAATTTGGGACAGCAGGGGTGGTTTGTGTATCTGGGATTGGAATTTTCGGAATTTGCTGCAGGGTTTAAGGTGGGTTTTTGGTGGGAAAGGGAGAAATGTGGAGGAGAAGAGAGGGTTTAAGTGTTGAAGAGTGTGCATCTCTTTGAATTCGGATTTTGGAGTAAAAGAGTGGGAAGAAGAGTGTGGCTGATATAATGTAGATAAAGTTAGTTTATTTAGTTAGAGTTTGGAGATTTAGGATGAATTTGCAAATCACAATAATAATCATTTCACACTTTTTTTTTTTGAGATTTCTAAATATCATTATTCATTAAGTTTAATATACAAAACACTAAAAAACTATTTGAAGGACGATTTGTTCCCGTTTTAAAAGTGGAGGATGAAAAAGATTATTCGGTGAAATGTGGAGGATAATTTTGGGTGTTTTTTCTTTATAAATTTATTTTTTATGAGAAAATTAGTAATATATTAAAATTAATTCGGTTAATTAGACAAATAAGTGTACTACATAACATGAGGCCAAATTTAAATACTTGTCATGATTGGAAATCATGACATGCCAAAGGACAAACCATGACTTTTACTAAACTGTTAATGATGGATGATGATAGGTAAAATTACGATTGAGGACGTTGTATGAATTGATATTATTAAAAGGAATGTAACTTGTAATGATTTATTATCGAATGCATTGGAATATTTTTAAAAATCTTTTTAATTATTAAATAATATTTTATTGTTATTGTATATAACTAGCACTTATCTTCTCTATCAATTTTATAGATATTAATTTTACTGTATTATTAGCATCGGCGAAAAACCTAATAGAGAACATAAGTGGATGTTGTATTACAATTAGGGTAAAATAGTTATTTAATAATTAAAAAGGTTTCACAGATATTCCAATGCTCTTTCATAATAAATTATTAAAAGTTAAGTTCTTTTTATGACAACTCATTTACCATAGTTCATATGATCGGAATTTTACACAAAATTGATTTAGAATAGCAGGAATCGTAGAATCGTAAGATTTTGGAAAAATTGAGAAAATATAATTTATAAATTATTTTTAAAGAAATTATTAATCAATATATAAATAAATTTGTAGAAAATTCATATATAGTTTATAATTAAAGAATCTTATTTCAACTTTTATTTTTTATAGCATTTTATATGATTTTCTCAATATTTTAGTTGCTATCGCGATTAAAGGGTATTTATGTCTAATTTATTTATTTATTGTTAAAAATAAATAAAAGTATGATTAAACAAATTAGGTTATTTATATAATGATAAATCTTAATTTTACTTAGATGTGAAAGTTTTTTTTGAGTAAATTTAACTATTTTTTATTCACATAATAAATGTAAGATCGTAGTTAAAATCGGAATCGTTTTAGTAAATTTGAATTGTAAAATCGTATAATTGATGAAATTAGATCGGCGTTTTAATAAATTTGGATTGTAGAATCATATAATTGATGGATTGTAAAATCGTATAATTGATGAAATTAGATCGGCGTTTTAGTAAATTTGGGATCAAATCAGATCGGGATTTTGAAAACTTTAATGTTTACTCTTTCCGTTCTAAAATAGGTTTTCAAATATTTTTACTCGTTAAATTCCTTTTATGACAACGCGTTTATTCCTTTTGTTGTAAAATAGGTTCCCAAATATTTTTGCTCCTTTCGTTTCAAACTATACCTCTGTCCCAAAAGAGATTCTTACAATGCTTTTACCCTTTTAGTCTAAAAAAGGTTGTTATACCAAACTAATAAGGAACTATTTTTTCAGAATGGATGAATACCCACATGATTAGGTATAACGTATGAATGGAAGTTTTTGTAACAAATTCTCCCATCAAGGGAATTTCCTTAAGTGCTGGACTTCAATGCATGGATATGATTACCATTTCTTCTCATCCCAAACCGACACTAACATTCATCATTCGTCATTCATCATTCAACATCGAATCAAATTCAAATCCACTTACCATTAATATACATTCAGGCATTCAGCATTCAACACGAATTTGCCTTCCCCCTTAATTACCATTTTTCAATAGCGCTTACCATTCAGCATTAAAATGAATTTTAGGGAGTCAACAGTTTCCCCCAACGTTTTCATCTCAAAATGCAGTTATACTTTGAATTTATTTTCCAGTTTGCAAAATGCAGTTACTCTCAATTTTATATTAGGAAAAACTAAATTCTTGGTGAACTATTCATTGGAAATACTGTCACTTTCAAAACCAATAATATCATGACAATAATGAAATAATCTTTCTAACACTAAATTTCAGAAAAAACAATAAACTAAAAGACTTTTAAGTTTTTCGGCATAATCAAACTATTAGCTTACATGCGGATTGCGTATGCATAATCCTAATTGTTGCAAGATAATCAGGAGAAGAACTTGTAGCCCTTGGCGCTCAATATGAGCCCTCTCAATGCTCCTATAGGTGCTAAAACCATCAAGGTGAAGCCCAATATTATGCATATCTGCGTCAACAAAGGCAAACCCTAGTCAGACTACTCCAAATTAAAGGTAGAAAAAAGGTTTTTTTCTTTCCTCTGAAAAAGAAGATTTCAACGAGAAAGCATGCGTATACATACCCAATTTATGAACCAACTCAAGCTAAACCTTTTAGGTTTCATAATGGCAAGCCATATGATACATGGAAGCTGCATTCCAAAGGGTAACATGAAATGTCAAATATTTGTATGCAAAATATATATCAAAAGAAATACCAACATATTTAGTGAGAATCAATCCTGATTTCACAGAGATGTATATAGGCTTACATAGTAGGTTGTTGGAGCAAAAGCAAACCCTCCAAAGAATCCGAGAAGCCCACCAAAGAAAGGGACTGCTATTCCTATGAACATTGTCAGGACTGCGTCCAAAATATCACACGACATTATAAGTCATATTGTTATGATTCATAAGACGTCTGAATATTGAATTTCAATCCAGACTATTCGTTAGTTACTAGAATGCAACCGTTACATAAATCGTCTGCTATTTAAAAAGAATGGAAACAGCCACTTACGAACATAAGAAGTTCGAGTGACGAAACGAAGTAGAAAACTTGGCTTGAACTTCCATGTTTTTATCAAGCAAGATTCCACCATATCAAAAACTGGCATTGCAAAAACCTATCCGACAACAATAGATATCAAGTAGAGAAATCGATTCTGAATAAGCCAGTCCATGTAAATATTATGGAATGAAAATCTACCTGATAACTGCCAATGACATGGATTACAACAAAAATGTTAGCCGCAGCAACAAGCCAGACAGGTTTTTCCAATGAAATTAGGATGTTGTCCTCCACACTCTTTCCAAATGCCCAGTAACCAATAAATGCAACTGGGAAGTAACACAAGGCCACAATAATGTAGGCGACTATGACACCTTTCCACATTGGTTTTTTGGAAGGTTTTTCTGGGGTGGAGGGAATTCCTGCCTGAATTTCCAACACTACATTATGCCCGGCAAAAGCGAATGCTACATCACCCAAAGCACTGAGGAACTGGAAAACTTTTCCTGTATTAGTTGATGCCCTGGGAGTGTACTGCACATCTGATACTACACCTTTCTTAACAGAAGCCACCCAGGCAATAGTGGAATAACTGTTGAGCAATACATAAGATGTTATTGAATAAGAAACAACATATAACAAATTTTATGCGTACACATGTTAAAATATATAACAAAAACAAAAACATGAAAAAAAATTGAATGGAAGAATGAATGCCATTTCGCTACACAGGAAAAGTACATCAACATGCATATGACTTTACTATAAACATGTTTTTCAGTTTTTTTACATTGAATGTGAGGGAAGAAAGAAATGACCTGAAGGACATTACAGCAGCAGCAAGAGAGACGAGAGCGATGGAGTTAAAATTTGGAAGATGAGACAGGAAAATGTGAACCGACCCAAAGATCATAATGAAATAAGGGGTCTTAATTTTGTGGCAATTTTTACAAACAAGATCGTGGAATTTCTGCAGTGATTTCCCACCAGTGACCATGTAAACAATGTTTACGCCCACTTCAACCATGAGCTGCTGAGGTACAACAATCCATAGCCCAAGTTTCTCACCAAAAGCTTCCTGTCCCAATTCATGGTACCTGTCCAGTCTCTTCCCACTCCCTGGCACTGGTTCATGCATTTCCACCATTTGCCATAGCGTGTACAGAGTTATGATCCATGACAGAATCATTACAGTGATTCCAGGACCCCTGCAAATTAAAGGGACAATTAGTCAATATACCTATGACAACATCTAAATTCATAAATATTCTCACAATGTAGGATTAATTTGTTACTATTTATAAAGAAACAAAGTAGTCAAAATTCTATTTACAGAGACATGAAAACCTTCCTTTTCATTGAAAAAGAAAAATTGTGTTTTTTTTGGGGGGGGCATATTGTTGTGTTTCTTGAGATTTTCGTAAAATCTAAAATTTCATGTCACAATTTAATTTTGTGATATGTTATCCAAAAAAAGAAAAAAAATCTATATCACAACAAAAGTAAAATAAGTCCTTAAATCCTTGGTCATGAACTCACGGGTTTTCTACCAATTCTCATGGTGTCTTCTAAAATTTAAACATATAATAGAAATAATAATAATAAAAAAGCTCAAAAAAATATTTTCAACAAGACATCTGGGCTAAGTTTTTTGGAAAAAAAATGTTTAGAGCCAAAAATAAAAAATAAAAAACAAGCCTTGTAAGGCCTCACAATTACTATAAAATATAAAGTAATCAAAGTAAAGCTTTTTCTTCGAACAAAAAGTGTTACAGTCGATTAATGAATCATCCCAAAACTCGTGAACTCCATAAGGTAGTCCAAAAGACAGGAACAATGGATATCTCATGCTCGCAATTCCAGAACTTCCACCATACTTTGAATTTCTTGGATAATACTTTCAACTAAAACTCAGGCAAGCACCCTCTACGTCTCAGAGGTACACTTCTTTTTATCAACATAGAAGAGACAATGATTTTCAACCATTCATACAAACAAAAATTTTAAAAATAATTCAAACATGATTAATCTACAAAAAAAAAAAAAATTCAAATGTAACCAAACAGAGAGTTTATTGGGGTATAAATTTTTTTTCTCGACACGTAACGCTATGAACATACCATCCCAGTTCAGACATGGCATAGGGGAGTCCAAGAACACCAGCGCCAACCATGGCAGTAACATTATGGAAGGCAGAATACCACCAATTGGCATCCCTTTTGGAGGTGATGGGAAGCCAATCATTGATTTCTTTACTATCCAATGCCCCTTGCTTATTCTCAGATTGACCGATTTCCATTTCTTTTTTCTGGGATTCCCCCCTTGATTTTTTGGCTATCCAAAACTATATCACCAAACCAAAGAAACCAAAAAACCTGTGATAGTTTGGGAAGAGTTTTGCGTTGTAAGGAAGAGGGAGAGTAAGACTTTGTTTCCGAGTATAACTCAAACAGCCAAATCAGTATTGAGCTACAAATCATGTTTTTACTTACTTTTCGCGAGTAAATATCTCTTCTTACCTCGTACATTTAATGTCAAATCTTATCATTAATTTACATTGTGATTACATAGGTAGGAATCAATTCTCAATCCGTTTCTGGAAAATACTGTAAATCTTATTGACATTTTAGTATCTTTTATCCACTTCTTTTTTTTTGAATTTTAGAATAATTGGTTTAACGAAAATAGAGGAGGTTTTGTTGTTTTCTACTATATTTTCTCTTTTCGTTTGGGAATAAAATTTAGGTTTAGAGTTTAGAGAAAGATTCTAATTTCTTTTGGATAGTTAGTTAAAATGGGTAATTGTTGTTGAACTTTGTTTTTTATAAGATTCCACAGTATAGATTTTCTATTTGGAGTAGACAAATTTTGAGTAATGCCCATAATGTTGGTATTTTTGTTATTTTCTATATATATGGAAAATTGAAAATCTTAATAAATTAAATAGTTTATAGGATTAAAATTGTGCAAAATAAATCCTGTAATCCTATAAATATATTCTATAGAAAAATTTATGGGACATCTTTATTTTTGTTTTACTTTTCTTAATTCATAACTTGATACTTTAAACAAACATCATACGAATACATTTTCTTTCAAAAAGTCCTTCAAACACTTGCATTCTGACGATATATTTTACTATTGATAACAATAATTTCATATGTCCAATTTCACCAAAAATTCGAATTCAATTCAATATCAAATATTATAAGTAGTTCAACCTCGATCACATCTTCACATTTGATTGGTTATCAAATACAATACGGAAATCTAATCATTTATGTAGGGTTGCTCATTGCAATGCAACTCTAACCTTTATTGTGTGTTTCATTTTTTATTTTTATTTTATTTATTTATTTATTTACTGTTTTGCTTTATGACAGTCCCTAATAAATAAAACAGCCTTCAAAAAAATAAAAATAATTTATCTCACACATATATTTGACTCACCAGCTGGCTATTGTAATTGGTCAAATTGATCTCTAATTTTTTTTACCATAAATAAATAAATAAAACCTTAACTGTTCATCCCAGAAGATTCGTTCCCACCTTCAAAATCCGGCAAATTAAAAGCTCCATACAGCAGACTTACGTTTATCTCTCTTAAGCTTTGTCTTGTATTCAAACTAAAAGTATAAAAGGAATACGCAACATGGGTTGAATCAGGTTAAATGCAAGATGTAATATTACATAATCATTGAACTGAATTATTGTATGTGAGATCTACAAATCTTAGAATGGGTTAAACTGTAGTATACAAATTTGTTTTGTATACTACAGGACATTGGTACAAAGCAAAATCCCACCTGAATGCATTTGGTGTCGCTCTTTGTACCTTTCAAAGAGAACTTCTTCATTATTGCAAAGCGTAAGATAGTCGGACATATCGAAGCTTGACCTTTGGCCAATTCCAGATCCCCCGTGTTTCTCTTTACTGGCTTCATTTGTGCTCAGCAGACGACCATTGATAAGTTCTGTGTTTGAACTCCCATGGCTACTGATGGAATACTTGCCATCATCTCCTTTCAGGATTGCTTCCTACATAAGTTTAGAGGTTGATAAAAGAAAAGAAACAATGAGAGATACACTTCCTTTTTAGTGCGTAAAACATAAATAAGTAACAATCTTACAGTTTTGACGTTTCCACTTACAGACAGAAGGTATTGTTCTAAAACGAACTAAAAAGGAAGTGGAAGATGCACTTGGGGGGCAGCAAAAGTGAGTTATCAGCTCTCACCAAAGACTAAAGTGAGATGAAAAATTTCTCTTTGTTGTATGTGCATCCGGAAGTTGAAAGTTCAGAGGCACATTTGTGGCAAATTGTACAACATAAAACTTTGCATTTTCAAAAACTAGCTGGAATATTGTTCATGGGAAGTAATAGGTACTAACTAAACATTACAAGAAAAGAGAGGCACTTGAGGCTGTAGGTTATAACTTAAAAAGATGAATCAATTAATTAAATGAAAATCACTATGCAAATTCCTGAGCGTTTATATTTCTTTCTCAGATGCACTCGCTAGAGAATCTTGTCCTTCCACAAGCGAAGAATTTTCTTGGTCAACGGAAAGATTGAATATTAAATATCATCAAAATGCGTAGCATTATGTTCATGAGAACTAGGGATTCAATTTTATGCCAAAATCAGATACAAATATCATAATCATATATACTATCATGCATGTACTATCCATATGCAAGGAAGCATGTCATTGATAAGACAATAATACTCAGAATTAAGAACAGTAAATTCACCTGTTCTGCCTCCCATTGTAACGTTTTTGGAGTCAAAGGAGTATGTAACTTATTCTTGTCTTTCAGAGAACCATCATTACTGGTCTCCCATTGCAGCCAAGGCAAAATAACACCTTCCATTTCAACAGTACGGGGATTTGATACTGCTGGGCTCTGTAAATTTTCAGTAATCCCAAGCGTAGAAACTCTTGGCTTTGTTGTTCCCCCTAGAGTTGAACTCCCATCACTTCTTTCTCCATCAAATGAAGATATATCAGTATCTTCCACATTTGAGACGAAGTCCTCAAAATATCTCTCTGCCTCTTCAGTCAATTGTTTTGACATTCTATTTCTGTCGGTACTCCTCTGCAAAGTAGTAAAATGATAATATATCAAAACTGATACAGCATAACATGCCATGAAAATATCCTATCAAAATAAGAGTAACAGAAAGGAAGCAGAGCCCATAATTTGCTGTGGAGGAGAATGTAAAATGGGAACCATACCTTTCTGGCTCGGGAAGGTTTCTGCACTTCAGAGGAATTCCTTGAATCAGGAAGTAACTCTTTAACAATTTTCGAAAGCTCCCTACCACGTTGATCCTCTAACAACATTTCAGCAAGTAAATCTTGTTTACGCTTCTGTGACTTTAATTTAGAAACAAAATGTAGCAAGGAGCAATTGTCAGCAATTTAACTTGACCCAGAAAAAAAAAAAAAAAAATCAAGGGGTGTAGTTGAATTCTGGAAGTCCACACATAAATCAGTTACTCTGACACATTAAAAGAAAAAAAAGAACAATAAGCAATATGTTAATTTCCATAGAGTTGCTGCAGGGCTGTCAAGTTTTTTCACACTGGGCACAAATGTCCAATAGGGAGGGTGACGAGAATGTGAGGCATGAATTGAAAGGACATGAGTTCCCTAAGGTTATGATCCTTGGATAATTCTTAACATTTTCCATATAATCCAGTAGAGTTTTACTCCCACATAAGCATTAAAACACCCCAATCATGATAAGTAATCCAAAATGTGAGATAATGTCGTTAAAGGGATAAAGTACTCCGGCCTAAGGAATGAATCAAACAAAGTAATCATTGATTCTGGAAGTCCCAATTCCAAAACATTCACAAACTAGCCCTCAGGATAGTAATTCTCAAAATATGTACATCTACCAGGTGTCCGTAAATTCTTATCTGTTTTGAGGAAAAAAGGGGAAACTTTAATGAAATTTATTCCAGACATCAAACAACATACAGCAGCATACCTGCTCCAACTTTGTCGCATAACTTTGTCTTATCACGGAAAAGTTCCCAGATCCATCTTCACTTCGTAAGATTTCATCAGTTCTTACCATGGCCTAAGTTAGAAAGAAAGCATTACTGCTGTAAGAGAATTATAAACCTCTTCTTTGCATAGCCACACCACACAAATCAGTCAGTCTAGACTTCTCCATTGTTTGCTGAAATACACAACTTACTTGTTCAAGTTCAGTTCGGATCTCTTCAACGGCATACCTAAGTTCTTTATGCATCACTTCATACAACCCAGTGCTCATCACACCCTTATTAGGATTTTCAGCCTAAAGCATGACAAGACGTTAAAACTGTGAAACATGATCTTGCCCACTATAAGATATGAAATGAAATTATTTCCTCACCTTCTGGGAATAGACTGTTCGAATGGTCCTCTCCTCTCTGCATTTTCCAGATCGACCATCTTTTGTGTCATCATCAGTTAAGGCTGAGGATTGGCTCTGACAGTTCAAGAAGCAAAAGTTATAAATCCATTCCAAAAATTTGTATACCCAAGACATCATCCACCCTCCTCATCTCCCTCAGATAAAGAAAAACATGAGGATGGAAAGTAGTGTGGAAATTAAGATTTGGCACTAAAAATGTATGGGAAAGTCCTAGAACAATTTTGTGGAACAGCCCTAAAACAAGATAACTGTGCGTTGTTACTATCATCAGTAACATCCTAAACAACAGAGGGATCCATAACTTCTAACATCATGAGGGAATAATCTTACAGAATATCCATCATGCAAATGTGCAAGGTCCTTTTGGCTATGAGACTTTCGCAATCTCCGATCAACTGAAGCTGGTGTCTTCTGAATCTGCCCATTCCAAGTGTTGACATTCTTTACATCATAATGATTGCGTGAACTTTGAAGATGATCTGCGTCACTCTGCCAACCAAAAAGAGTACTACAACAATGAAATAGCTAAACCACAGCATCTTTTTTTTTTTTTTTTGCTCCCTCAAGTAGTAAACCATAGTATCATTGGAAGATAATATCATGATCTCATTTAAGCAGTAGTTAGACATTGGCAAAACTGTCAATGAGTTTGTTGCAGGAAGCATGATCCGTCTAGGATGTTTGATACAATACAATGATCTTTAATACAAAATGATAGAGGATTATAAGATTGAACGATGAACTCTGTTCCCACAAGATAATAAAATCTTTATGATGCTCAAAACACAAATCTATGCTTAATGTTCACTGACATGTAGATTTATCCATATCGACAATTAGACAGTTGCAACAGATTCAATTACACATATATGCTCAGCAACTTTGCCATGTTGCTTTAAAACAATTGCACGAGTCACAAAGAATTCGAATAAGCCAAATTAAACATGAATTTCAGGATGAAGTGAGCAACCGATTCAGTTACACATTTATGCTCAACACCTTTGCCCTGATGTTATAAAATAACAGCATGAACCACAAAGAATTCTAACAAGCCTAATTTAAACATGAATTACAGCACTACTATGTTTCCTGCCATTTACACAACTAAAAGTAAATGTAGCCCAGCTATCCAATTGCACCAACAGGCAGTCAAAATTACTAATGTCCATAGTTGAAATTGGATTGCTTCAACCTGGTAACTAATGAGTTACTACACCATCCAAACTCTTCTGAATCATAATAGCGATGCCAAAACATGTACACAACTGCATATTCAGTCTAGAAGCTATCAAGCTCCCCAAGCCCACTTTCATATACAAATGTAAAGTACAAATCAGTAAACCTAAAATGTGGTTAGCACTGAAACTACTTGCTTAAATCATCCTCTCAATCATTAGATCTTCATACTTTCACTTACTAACTAATAAAGTTTCTACACCGGATGTGGCTAGTAGTTCATGCCCGAGGTGTATCAAAACCATGAGAAGCAATCTGAGCCGTGAAAAAGCTCCCACATCATTTTGATCAATCTCAAAATCTCATACCATCGGAATGTTATTGCTTTAGGTTGCATCACGCATAACAACAAACAAGAACTTGCAGACATCAATCTTAAGACAAATGCCATGTTTCTCCTAAATTTTTCCAACGAAACAGACCATTCTAATCACTCTTCGCTTCATTTCCACTTAAATTAACAAACTTGGAGCCAGAAAACAAACAAAATTTTTCGCAGACAATCACAGACTAAAAAACAAACACGCACTCACAAAACTACACAAAGCAATACAATTTAGCTTTCACCTCAGTGTCGCTTCTCCGGTACCGCGCCACTGACAGAGACCTCCGCCGCCTCGAATTCGCCTCTGAATTTACTACTTTACCTCTGGAACCATTCAAAACCACCTTTTTATCTTCAAAAGCTGGTTCACGAAGATGCCTAGACACCGACCTTTCCCGCCTCGCCGACGACACCGTTTCAGTCGCCCAACGCCCAATTTCCGAGTCCCTCCTCCCCGAGCGGCTGCGACCTCTTTCGCGGCTCTTAATTTCCTCATCATTATTACTTCTGCCATTCTTACTGCTCCTATCATCATTACTATTATCGTCTTTTGAGGAGAAAAATTCAAGCGCGAGATCATCCAGGCTAATTTCCTGAAAATCAGAACCTCGAACAGTATTTACGAACTTGCCCCTAGGTGCAGCTCTATAGTCCTCCTCCAGCTCCGTCGGAAGCCGACGGGAGAACCGGCTAAGACTTCTCGACCGGCGGTGCTGATGTTTACCATTAGATGAGCTGCTGAAGGAGTCATCGGGGCCCCCGCCCCCTGCGCCACCACCGGCGGTCGATAATCTCCTCGTTGTTGACTTGAACGCCGACGTGGCCATCATGAACTAAGACAGTGGTGGGAAGAACATTCTAGAGATGATTGAGTGATGATAAGCTGAGGAAAAATGGATTCCTCAGAGAGAGAAATGAACACTGTGTGACTGTGTGAGAGAGAGAGAGAAAGGTTAAAATTTTGGCGGACGGATCAAAATTTAGGTGATCGGTTTTGAAAATTGGAAAAGGAGAATGGATTTAATAATATATGCGTTTAAAATTTTGAAATATTTTAAAAATTTATGCGTTATTAACATTGACTGCTTTAGAACATTAATACCGGTTTTTACTAATCTCTAGATTTCTAATTATAATTATTTATTTTCTTTTTTGTTTCTATATCTACATATTTGTTTTATACAAAGAAAAGTGAAAAAGGGCAAACAAATTGTTAAAAATGTAACGTTAAAACAGAAAAAAATAAATATTTGTGTAAAAAAAAAATTAGGTTAAAGGGGTAGTATGAATAATTATATAAATCAGAATAACAAAATCAACATATTTCAATTTGATACATGGAGTGATGAAAAAAAAAATTTATTTGAATGATTATAACTGGTGATAAGCATCGAATCTCTTTCTTTTTTCTTTTTTTTTTACAAGGGAAAAAACACTTTACTATTAGATTTTGATTATCTGAATATTATTGTTATTATTTACATTAGTATCTTATTATATATGTATAATTTCAATATAAGTTTTTTTACTTCTCTCGTTAAATAAAAAAAGGGTCTATTTTGAATTTTTTTAGCCTGAAAAATGGTCAATTTTTAAATGAAAAATTGATATTATTCTTATTAATAATGCCTATATAAAATTTATAATTAAAAAAGGATAAAAATAAAAAATTATACATTTAATGACAGATTGGATGAATAGAATTTTATACTAAATTTTTTTTTTTTAAAAAAATGAAGTTTTTCAAATGAAGGGAATAATAATTTTGATATACATATTCTACATAAATGGTTAGGTAAAACAACATTTACACTTACAATCGAAGATGAATTATTTGTGTTGTATAATGGTAACAAGCTTTTACCCTTTTTCGCAAAATAAATATATTTGACGGGTCCAAAACGTCCACATCTTTGATAATTTTGTCAATAACCACTAATAGTTTAGGTTTGAAATGCATAATCACTCTTGCATAAGCAAATCGTGTTCTTCATATTTGTGGGGAAATTTTTATTTATAATAATTGTTTTTGTGGGGAAAAAGTCTTTAATTAATTCAGGTCAATTATTGATCAATAGTGATTGCAAAGAGTTATTTCAGATGTTGAAATCATGAAGTAGACTATGCAAGTTAATTTTGTTAAATTATATAGTATAGTCGTGTTAATTCTGAAATACTATCTCTCCAATAATAATATTTCATTCAATTGTGTCGACTTCATATGATGTTGTCAATTGAAATAATAATAATGGCAACAATCCTAGTGTTAGGAACTTTGAAAGAATCCATCTCAAAAGTTTTGAAATGAAATGGAAAATTTTGAAGTCATATGAACTTCACATTAAAATTTTGTACTTTTTATATAAGATCTTGTAATTTGCATCCCACACTTATACAAAATTATTGGATTTGCACCAAACTAGCTAGGTAATTTTGAGTTTTTATGTGAGATACTTTAATTAGATTATAACACAATTTACCACAATTCACATCTATAGTTGCTGCAAAATTTTTTTGCTTTGCACTAAATTTCTCAACACTACAATTTTGTGAGTTACCAATTTAGGGGTGTTTGGTCCTTTAATGAAAATAGGAAAGGTAATGAAAATGATACTAGTAGAGAATGATAATAGATATTTTCATTATAATTTTGTTCATTGGTAAGTAATCTAGAATGAATATGGTTACTAATAATGGTTGTTGATTTGTTGAATTTTTAGAAATGAAAATTAGTAAACTTTATTATTTTTCTCTTAATATCTATTGCATTATAAAATAATTATGACCTTTGAATTATGATGTAAATTGTGGTATTTAATCATGAGAATTAATTATCTTCACTATTTTACTCTCATGCCTAATGTATTATAAATTAATTACTTCCTTCATTCTAAAAAAAATAGTTAACTTATGTTCTTTGTCCCTAAAAAAAAAAGAGTTTGCATTTGAACTAAAATTTTAAAATATCTTTATTAATAATAATTATGTATTATTCATAATTAAAAAATGAGGATAAAAATAAAAAATTAAACATTTAAGGATACATTTAGTGTGGTGTATTTTATAACCAAAAAAAATTGTACTAATTTAAAAGTGAACTCTTCTTTTTTTTTTTTTTAAGAATAGAAGGAGTATGGTTTTAAAATTATGATTTAAATAATGGAATTTAATCATTAAACTAACATCTTAAATTTATATTCTAACAATTTGTATTCTAAAATAGCAATGCATACCCATAAAAGTTCCTAATGAGTATGGCATAATGTAAGTATAATAATACATAATTTTACTACATAGAGGTTAAATTGCCCAACTCATCTAGAATAAATTATTTTAGCACATACAATTTGGAGGAGTGACGAACATCTCAGATACTAATTATAACGAAGAATTTTGAAAAAACTCACTCAAAAATGCTATATAACAAAAGAAAAACGGTAAATAGTATTATTCATCTCTTAACTTAGTAGTTTAGTTTAATTTTATTCCTCATATTCAAAAAGTTTCAATTTGATCTCTTAACTTACAAATTTGATCCTAATTAGTCCTTTTAATAAAATTCCAAACATAACTTAGTAAATTTAGACATTGACTTGCATAATTTATAAATATTTTATTTAAATGATATTTCTAATTATGTAAATCACTTCCAGTTTTGATGTTTTTAATTTAGGTAGCTAAAGAGTAAATTTATCTATTCATGATATATTTTTGATAAGTAATAAAAATTGATATATGTTATGAAAATTACAAAGTTGGATGTGATAAAATATAAAATAAACTTTTAAGGATATTTTGCGAAAGAGTAAAAGTTTAAAATAGTTATTTACAATTTACAATTTACTCTTTTTATTTTGGTTTTTTCCACTACCATTTACCCTTTATATAAAAGTCATATGATTGAATGCATTAAGCCTCGTTGGGTTTGATTATATTAGAAAGACCAATTAAATGGAAACTATAAGTTAAAAAACTAAATTGAAACTTTTTGAATATAAGGGATTAATATGAAATAAGGTTTTAAATTGAAAGATTGATTGTACTACTTACCCAAAGAAAAAAAGAGGTTAAATTTGTACAACTCCACACGAAATGCCCGTGCTTTTGATGTGAGATTTTGCAATTAGATCAAAACACGTAGGAACTTACAATCCGTGAAGTAATTTAATTACGAGACAACCCACTACTTTTTTTTTTTTTTTGGGTTTTTCTTGAAATGACAAATAAATGGGTTGGGTCAGTAATAAATGGGTCAGAATCTAATCCGCTTAATATAATTACAAGTTAGATTTTAATTATGTTAAATTTGGGATGGGTTAGCTTATTCAATCTAACGAGTTAAAATTATAATTTTAAAAAAGTAAATAGTGACTAAACATGTTAAAATTATAATTTTTAAAAATCAAATGATAATCCAACTAGTTAAAGTTATAATTTTTAAAAATTTAAATAGCAGGTGGCCGTGATCTAACGGCTGTGGGTGGTCAACCGGCCGCATGTTTACTTCTTTTAAAATAATGTTTGAATCTAATGAGGTAGATTGAGTTTGACCTAACCTAATCAAATAAATTATATGACTTATTTGATCCATAACTCATCTGAACTAATCTAACAAATTAAACTAATAAGTTAATTGGGTTAATTTTTGTCCGCCTAAACTTGTCGTTCATAGCAAGACTATCAAATGTACTTAGATTCAAACTTTATACTACAAAGATCACCCGTCTTATTGGAGTGACATGGACACTATCTGAACTGAGTCTAATCTTTGACATTGGAAAACCTAAAAATTTCGTATACGGTTCTCCGAATGCCTGGAACAAGCACCTTTTCAAGAGGATATCATTTTGTCATGCCTGATCCTATAGAGTATAGAGCATTTGGGTAGGTAGGTGCGAAACACTTTGGAGCAATAAAAATCTGCATCATGCGCGGGTTTTGCAGTTTGAGCCAGAAATGTTGGAAGGTTGCAGAAAAGAAGAATGTGGAAGGCTTCAAATCTAAAAAGCTCCTACTTTAGTAGGGAGTGGGGAAAGTAAGATCACAAGAATCTTAACTAAGGTAACCATTTTGCGGAATCAATTGGAAAACTTGAAAGAGAGTCTAAATAGGAATATGGTGGAAATGGTCACAATTGCATGGGTGGCGAAACAAAATGGAGGATCTATTTTTTCAACAAATACCAAGAAAAGTAGTGCACAAAATCCTCGACAGTCAGAAGTCCAAGCTGTTCTAAAACTATTAAAGGAATTATTAGTAAAATGTTGGAATCAAATCATCTTAAAAACTGATTCTCTGCAATTCCTCCAATTTTTGTCAAATATAGAAGAAACACCAATCATCCTCAAGGATATATTTAAAAATGTTATCTTTTTTGCCAATAGTTTAGACTCCTTGTATCTTTGTGAAAGTGTCTTGGGAGCATGTGCAGGTTGCTCATGATCTTGCATCCAATGTACTATACCATGAGGAATTAATAATGAAAATATTTTCTTTGGGGTTAAAAAAAACAAAAGGATCTCCCAATCAAATGATACAGATTGTGGAACTTTGTATTTCTCGAACTCCAAGTGTGGTATAGCTCTGATGTGCTGATTTCATGAACATTTTTTGACCTATGGGCCGAATTTTTTTGGATTAATTACATTTACCTCTTCTAAAGTTTAGATTTATTACCAATCAGTCTCTCAAGTTTTATAATTCTACCGTCAAAACCCCTGGACCAGCCAAACGTTAGGCTGCTATTACAAAAACATGTGAAATTCCTAAATGCTCAATCAACCGTTAAAGTCAAAAGAATTTGAAATTGGGTTAATTACATTGACCTCTCTTGAGGTTTGGGCTTATTATTGATTAATCTCTCAAGTTGCAATTCTACTGTCAAGCCTCTAGACTAAGCAAACATTAGGCTATCGTTACAAAAACATGGAAAATTTCTAAAAACTCTCGTCAGCGGTTAAATTCAAAAAATTTTGAAATTAAAAGAATTCTTGGATCATACGGTATTCATGTCAAGACACTAAAATTAGATTTTGACTTCAAGACACTCGCATCCCCTTGATAAATTGCTAGTAGTCCAGGAAACTGATCTTATACTTGTAAACATATATGTTCAAGAACATAGTCTCTCTTGGGTTCAAAAAAAGAACTTGAATACAATTTTTATTAACCAAGCCCTTCTCCTTCATAAGGTTGATTAGATAGTCTCTAGGAATTACCTACTTCTCCAAGTCATAGCCAAAAATTGACGGACAAGCAACAACAGCTCTAGGTGGTATTTTCATCGTATTCACAACAAAATCCACAACCCACATGATTCTCTCCTTAGAATGACACAAAAAATCAGCATTTAATCTAAGAAGTTTTGCTTCTCATCATCTAATAAGCCAAGCCTACTTCAAATCTCCATTTTGACATCCCTATTTGATTTGGACATTCTAACAAACACCTTAAGTGTTAAAGCAATAGCAATATATTTGCTTAGACATCCTATGCTTAGGGCTTTGCCTTTTACATTGTTCGCCCGCCACAATCACTATAATTATAAGATTAAGTAGCAATTTAAGTGCCAATGTTAATCACCGAAGATAAAATACTTGCCTCGTGCCTTTAATTCAACCATCCACTGCTTCAATTTTCATACAGCCAACCGCTTCCCCAACCCAACACACAATTGTGGGTTTTAGATATAGGAATGCTTTTTGTCTGATTTTCTTCCTACCAATTGTAAAAGGTTATTTTGAAGGTATTTATGTTTGATTTTCTTCCTATCACTTGCAAAAAGTTGTCTTATGGTATTTTTGTCTAATGATTCTCTATTTTTCTTCAACATGCATTGTGAGGATAAAAGTGACCACATAGAATAAGGCTTTGATGACATTAACACGGACTAGGTTATTTGTTAAACATTTGGCTGGTCTAAGGGTTTGACAATAATAACTCCAAACTTTAGGGGAGGTAAATGTAATTAACCCTGTATTGTGAGGGTAAAAGTGACCTCACAGAATAAGGCTTTGACGACGTTAACGCTAACTGGGTTATTTGTTAAACGTTTGGTTGGTTTAGGGGTTTGATGATAGAATTGCCAAACTTTAGAGATCAATTGATAATAAGCCCAAATTTCAGGAAAGATAAATGTAATTAACCCAATTTTGTATGTCATGCGATTGTATTGTCCTTTTAATGAATTTTGGTTCCGTAAAATTTTTGTTCCATTATACATTACAAGGCTTGAAGAAACTGTGATGGAAAAAAGGGGAATTTCTGAATAATCATGCTTTTGAAGTTTTGAGAAACCATATTTTACAATATAGGATTGAAAAAAAAAGTGGAAAAGAAACTGTAGAAAGTTGAAAAGGGAAGAAATGCTTCATAGTTGAATTGCTTGCTTATTATTGCTCATAGTTGTGTACTTATTCTTCTTCTTATATAGTTAAAAGTTCCTGGTCTTAAACTCTGATCATACTTAACAAGTTCTTTTTAATACTTTTTTTTTTATTATTATTAAATAATGAGTTTCATGTAAAATTTGATATTTTGATGTTTAGAAAGAAAATGGGCTTTCAAAACCGTGCAGTGAAATTCAGAGTAACCCTTGTATATATGGGCTTTTAAGCTAACTATTATTTGATCCCATCAAATGTCCAGTCGACCCAAGTTTATCAGGCCCATTGGTTGATATAAATAACAAAATGGTTGTGGTCTTAAGGTTAAGAGGCACTTGGTTTGAGGAGAGGAGTATATGTAATAGTACGAAAAAACACCAAAGAGTATCATTGTTCTAATATTGTTATTTGATTTAATGTTTGGAATGGGTATTTTTATCAAAATTAATACTTGGTTCAATAAATCTTTCACAATAGGAATGAACTAAATTTCCTTTCTTACCCTATATTAAAAATTTATAATATTTTAAATATTCTATTAAATAAACAAAAGGAGAGAAAAATTGGGATGAAAGAGAAGCAAATATTAAAAAAGTAGGATGAGAGAGAATGAGATAAGAGAGAAGGGATGAAAGCGAGGTAAAGAGAGAGAGAGTAAAATTAGAGAGAACATGGGAGAAAAAAAGTGAGACAAGAGATAAAGTAGGATGAGAGTGAAGTGCAAAGAGAGAAAGTGAAATGAGATAGAAGGGGATGAGAGAGAATTGCAAAGAGATAAAGTGGAAGGATAGAGAACAAAAGAGCGAGAAATGTAACAAGGAAAATGAGGGAGGAAAAATGGCCAGATTTTTTATAAGGTAATCAATGTCATACCCCCAATATGTAAGTGGATCATGAATACACTATTTATATAATTATTCTCGTGTGCTAATCAACTATGTATTATTCCTTTCCGATTTCTTACCTCCCAAACCCTCTAACCAAGTACCGCATTAATTATAATCACTTGGCAATCCCATGATGAGTTAATTAGGATTGAATTATTTGTCAATATTCACAACTAGGTATTGTGTAGCAAGTCAAATGAAATGAGAATTAAATAAATTTAGCCCGTCTAAGTTCTATATACTTTGTCCATGAATTTATTCTTTTGCTCATAAATTATTTACATTGCACTATCTTTTTTGATATAACACTTACATGCAATATATTCTCAATGTCTAAGGTTTCAATCTTTGCTAGTTTCTCCTATGCCTATTTATGTTTATATATATATATATATATATATATATATATATATATATATATATATATATATATTTATTTATTTATTTATTTATTTTGTCTTGATTCAACAATATTGCCTTCTATGGAGAAGTTTGGTTTCAAACCCTTATTCGAATCGAAGGAGTAAGCTATACTAATGTTTCTTAGATGATCCATATCTCAAGGTTAAACAGAAATAAAAATAGCATGGAACAATGGATGGATTTCAAAAACCGATCTTATTTGGGATGTTTCAGCACATCCTTTTTGGGGCTTGGAATCATTTGCCGCCACTTCTCCTCTCTTGACTGCAACCCTCTTGGTTCTTATATTCTTTGGCACTGCCACAACTACTATCCAACAGGAATGATGTTTGAGTTCACTTCTTTTGCTATAGTAACAAAAGTACGATATAGTTATTTAAACTCTGGCTCTAGGTTTTGCACATATAAATGAAGTTGGGAAAAACTGCGCAGGCACCGACTGAGGCTGATGTTGATGCTAGATGTTTTTTTTCACTGTGAAATATGCAATTCACTTAATGTGTTAGACTAAGGAACATTAGAGGTAAACCCAACTTGTTATCCGACTACCAGGATCCTACGAGTGAATCAAAAATTGGATCTATATTGTATTTCACCAAATAGCCCCATTTATTCTCCTACAGAAAAGTTTGATTTCAAGCCCTAGTTCGAATAGAAGGAGTACGCTATGCTAATATGCCTTGCATATATATATATATATATATATTAGTCCAAACAAAAATGAAAATAGCATGGATGAATTAGTGGATTTTAAAAACTAATCTCATTTGTGATAGATTCAGTACATCCTTTTTAGGGTTTAGAATCATTTGCCACCACTCTTCCCCTCTTAGCTACAATGTTCTTAGTTCTTATATTTTATGGCACTGCCACAACCACTATCCAACAGGAAGGATGTTTGAGTTCACTTCTTCTGCTATAGTAAAAGAAGTGCGATATGGTTGTTTAAACTCTAGCTCTAGGTTTTGCACATATAAATGAAGTTGGAAGCTATAGCTAGACGTTTCATTAATTGTGAAATCTGCCATTCACTTAATGTGTTAGGTTGAGGAACATTAGAGGTAAACTCAACTTTTTCTTTGCTTGGACCACTCAGATCCATGAATGAAGCGAAAGTGAGATCAACATTGGATCTTACCCAAATCGTCCCATTTATCATTCTATGGAGAAGTTTGGTTTCAAACCTTGATTCGAATCACAGGAGTATGCCATACTAATTTGTCTTGGATTATCCATATCTCAAGTTCAAATAGAAATAAAAATAGCATGGATAAATGGGTGCATCTTAAAAACTGATCTCATTTGTGATGGTTTTAGTACATCTTTCTTGGGGTTTGAAATCATTTGCCGCCACTCCTCACCTTTTGCCCACAACCCTCTTGGTTCTTATATTTTTTTGGCACTGCCATAACTACTATCCAACAAGAATGATGCTTGAATTCACTTCTTTTGCTATAGTAAAAAAAGTACGATCTAGTTGTTTAACTCTGGCTCTGGGTTTTGCACATCTAAACGAAGTTGGAAAAAACTGCGCAAGCATCGAGTGAGGCTACTACTAGACACTTCGTTCACTGTAAAATTTGCCATTGACTTAATGTGTTAGGCTAAGGAACATTAGAGGAAAACCAAACTTTTCTTTTTTTGGTGGTTCGAATCCCATGAGTGAACTGAAAGTTGGATTTACATAGAATCTCACTCAAGTAGCACATCTATCATTCTGCAAAGAAGTTTGGTTTCAAACCAGGTTCAAATAGTAGGAGTATGCTATGCTAATGTGCCTTGGATGATCCATATATCAAGGTCAAATAGAGACAAAAATAGCATAGATGAATAGGTGGATTTTAAAAAATAATCTTATTTGGGATAGATTCAGTACATCCTTGGTGCTTGGAATCATTTGTTGCCACTTCTCCCCTCTTAGCTGTAACCCTCTTGGTTCTTATATTTTCTGACACTGCCACAACCACCATCTAACAAGAAAGATGTTTGAGTTTACTTTTTCCATTATAGTAAAAGAAGAATGATGTGGTTGTTTAAACTCTGGCTTTGGGTTTTGCACATATAAATGGAGTTAGAAAAAACAGCGTAGGCATTTGCTAAGGCTGTTGCTAAATGCTTTGTTCATTATGAAATCTGCACTTAATGTGTTAAACTGAGGAACATTAGAGGTAAACCAACATTTTTTCAGTTTAGTCATCCTCTCGGACCATTCATATCCCATGTGTAAATTGAAAGTTGGATTTACATAGGATCACACTCAAATCGCCAATCTATCATTCTGTAAAGAAGTTTGGTTTTAGACACTAGTTCAAATCACAGGTGTGCACCATGATAATGTGTCTTGGATTATCCATATCTCGGGATCAAATAGAAATAAAAATAGCATAAATGAATGGGTGGATTTTAAAAACTAATCACACTAGGGAAGGATTCAGTACATCATTCTTGGTGCTTGGAATCATTTGTCACCACTCCTCCCCTCTTGTGTTACTTTTAAATTATTTTAACAAAATAATTATATAGTAGAAAGATAAATTACAAATATTTAAAGTAACAGTAATTATATATTTATTAAAAATATAAAAAATTACTAAAATTTTTAACTGGGCACTCCCCGCTCATTGAGCGGGGTACTAAAACCTAGTTTAAAAAAAAATAGCAAACTCAACTGGTTCATAAGTGTGTTCAATTAAATCCTCTTATAATAATATTAGAATAAGATACCATTAACGTAGTTGGGAAAAAAAAAAGAGGCAACTAATTTCAAGGTTGAGTACTTAAAAATGAGCAAAAATAGATAAATTTAGAACAATTAGAAGCCAAGCGTGGTAAAAGGCACATTAGACCTATATTCACTTTGTAAGACAATACAATAGGAAATGTAAATATAGAGAGAAAGGGATACCTAAATAGAAAATAATAAGATGGCCATCAGACCATCGACCTATGGGTTTGCCAAAAGTTTCACCATAGGGTAGACGGGCAGCAGCATACGTTGGACCAATACCAGGTACTTTGACTAAATTACCAGTATCAGAAATGGAATCTCCAAACTGGTAAATGGAGTACAAATTAGGACATGCCCTTGGCCCTTGGCTTTCATTTGCAAAAGAAACAACCAACATTACGAAAAAGCCTCTAGAAAAAGGGTACAAAATCATACCCATGATAATATGTTTACTAATTACAACTACCATATTTGTTGTTGGGAACAAAAATAATAAATCCCAAAATAACACAAAATTTGATTTGGCCGAAATCAAGAAGTAACACAAAGACTTGGCCGTACGGGTTTTTGACAAAGACTTGGTCGCAGAACAATTTTGCATGCCTAGGGAGAAAATTCGGCCAAGAAGCAAACAAACAAACTAATTGGAAGTAGTCCCCACACAAGCGAATAAAGCTTGTCAACCGAAAAAGAAACTGGGCAGCAAAGTTTTTTAACAAAACTTGATCAAAGATTTTTTTGAAAACAAGCCGTGCGGCGTTGGAAAAATGGAGGCTGAATTTTTCCTGTTTCTCTCTGTATTTTTCTCTTTGTATATTAAAATCATGAATAATATGTCCTATTTATAGGATTCAACTAAACCCTATACCTATTGGATTTGGTAACTACTAAACCAAAACCCAAATGATTAATAATTCTAAATCTAATAGAATTATTAAATTACAAATTATAAACCCAATAGGATACTAGGATACTTAGTTTAATTCAACTACATTTGTGATGTATGTGTGTGCTATTTATAGGAGGAAGAGTTTAGTAGTAAGTTGTCTATGTTTGGCGTAGCTTAAATGCTTTGTTCATATTTCCCCTTTAGAGTGGGGACAAAATTAGGAACTCATAAATTCAGGCCACACAATTTCTTTAGCCAGCTAATAAAGGATAGCTATGTGACAAACACTAAGCCAAGTTGCTAGTTGGCAAACGTTCATGAGTTGAAAAAGCACAACTCATTGGGGACAAAATTAGGAACTCATAAATCCGGGCCACACAATTTCTTTAACCAACTAATAAATGATAGATATGTGACAAACACCAAGCCGAGTTGCTCATTGGCAAATGTTTATGAGTTGGAAAAATATAACGCATTGGGGACAAAATTAGGAACTCATAAATCAAGGCCACACAATTTCTTTAGCCAGCTAATAAATGATAGATATGCGACAAACACTAAGCCAAGTTGCTAGTTGGCAAATGTTTATGAGTTGGAAAAACATAACTCATTGGGGACAAAATTAGGAACTCATAAATCCAGACTACACAATTTCTTTAGCCAACTAATAAATGATAAACATGTGACAAACACTAAGCCAAGTTGCTAGTTGGCAAATGTTTATGAGTTGGGAAAACATAACTCATAGTCACCTTAGGATAACACTTTCTAAAAGCTTTTAATGTTGATCTTGAAATTAATTAAATTCTCAACCGAACTAGGTTTGACAATTTATCCACCTCTGCCAAGTTTTTTTGCCTTCATTGTAGCAGTAACAATGACATTCAGCAAATTACCCATTTGATTAGGTTGGGCTGGTTTCCACAAAGTCATGCTAAAATCTACAGGTGGGCAAAAAATACTTGTTTTAACCTATAGCCAACGAGAATTAAGATTAAATATGAGCTATGGTTACCAAACTTGCTTTTACGTAGTTTACCTAACCTATATTCATGAAAAGGGGAAATAATATATTTCTACATATTTAAAATTTAGTGGGATAACATAACAAAAGAAAAATAAATTTGAAAAATTATATTTGGTTTAACACTATAAATATATTATTTCTTATTTCTATGGACAGTGTTTTTTATAAGAGTAAATCGTATATTTAGTTTCACAAAAATAGGTCTTTAACTTATTCAGTCCCACAAATTTAAAAACGACATTTTTAGTCTCTTTAAATATAAATATGATTATTTTGGTACTTCAACTGTTATCTCGGACGGAATCCATCTGTGAAGTGCGCTGCACACTACGCGATACTTTAATAAAGGGCAAAACAGTCCTACTGAAAATCACTTTACAAAGAAGCCCAAAAAGTGCCTATTTCATTCACGAATTCACGAATTCACGAATTCACGATTCCCTTATTTTGATTTTTGAGAAAGCTGCTTAACTGCAATTACTGTCCCATCCAATAGTGTACCTTGCAGTGACATAGAATTTTACAATTCAAGTCAACTATTAATAATGCAAATATCATTTAGTTTTTTTAACGATAATGTGGTATTAACAATATGAGTAAAGGACACAAAAAGAAAAACTCATAGGATAATGCTTCGGGTCCCCATATTTACCTTCTAAATAGCTCCAAAACCACCTTCTCCAATCTTATTCAAGGGGCTGAAATTTTTTGTTGCAGCTTGAATTTGTCTATAGGTAAAGATACCAGTCTGCAAGTCTAATCCTCTTAGTTCTAGACAAGAACAAAAGTAAAATGTTAAATCCGTTTCCATGTCATCTCCTTCCTTCCATCCCTCCATGCCTCTCTATGTTTCCATCTTTGTGTACATAGGTTAATATTTGTTTTTTTTCCCATTAAAGTGCGGCATTGGCATAGCTTTTTATTTTTAGTCATCTGGATGTCTTTACTGAACAGATTTTGATGCTTGTATTCTATTATAAGATTTTAAGAGTTCTCTTAATAGTGGTAACATTTGTGTATGGTAATGATATCAAATTTTTATGGTTTCATAGCTAGATGCAACAGTTCAGCACTTCAAGAAAAGTTAATGAAACTTAGAACTACATAAAACAAGGTCGTGATAAATAGCTAAAACAATAAATTTTCAATGGTTTAAGTCCTATATGCATTTTCCTACATGGTTCTTCTTCTTCCTGTTCTTCTAGAAGACAAACAAAAATAATGTACTACCTGAGCAATGAACAAAAAAGTGAATCAGCCGAGGAATTGGAAACCAATGCATTGATTTGATGATCTTTTCTATTAACCTCAAAGAAAAGTAGCAATGTTATTGAGCTAAAAAACAACTCTTGATAAATCCTTATAACAGGTGGAAAAACATTTTTCCCCATTCAAGCAAAGACTTCTTTCTACATTTCATTTGGTCCCATCTAGAACAAATTAGTAGTGTTGAATTTGTGTGGACAATTAGAAAAACTTGTTCTATTTCCCTGTTCATGAATCCATCATTCTTACAAACCAGTGATCCCTAATTTGATTAACAGCAACACAAAAGATAGCATTGCTCATAAAACTACATCTGAAACAAGTCAAAGTTATAATATTTTAAATGGAAAAAAAAATAACTAAGGCACGTTGTCATAAGGTCATATATGCATTGTTAAGATAATTTAAACAAATGTTATGCATCAAATATTGATAGAGTTTTCCATAAGAACCTTTCTCCCTAGAAATCTTGTTCTTTGTGTACCATTTCCTCCATACAATACCAAGAATTGTGAGAATTACACCGAACACAGCAGCTGCAGATCCCGCAGCAATGAAAATCTTCTTTTTTCCTTTTGAAGGAGGGGCAAGTTCTAAACCAGTAAAATCAAATTATAGAACTAACTTTGAAACTTTAAAGAACAGCACACTACTTTCAATTGATCTTAAACATATTACTCCTCTTTTCATCCATGCGAAGACGATAGAGAACCGGCATAAGATTTTATTAGTGAATACCATAACAGCAGCTCACCTATACCCCCAGTCACATCAAGATGCTTCATCCTAGGGAAAGGACTCAATTATGAAACCAATCTGACACAAACTAAAATAAAATAAAATCAATATAAAGACACGAATTATAATCCGTTTAAACAACAAAAGTTAAATGAGTTCAATCACTAAACAACCAACTTGTCCTTCCATAATCTATATAGCCCACCAGACATCAAATCTTTCATCAGGTCATACTTTGAAGTCCTAAATATTAAGGATAAAATGGGTTTCACACTTTCACCAACACCATACATGTTATAAAGCATTAATGGTACACTCAAAAGAGAAGTTTTGAAAAAGGAACGCTACATTAACAGTTACTAGCAAATGATGAATCTTAAAACTAAAAAAAGGTTACTCAAATTTATTGAAACGAGGAATCAAATTTATTGATAATTGAAACTAAAAAAAGGTTAGTCAAATAACTTCCCAATACAGCACTGCCAGGATCCTAAAATTCATAATATTGGTGAATCTAATTATCCATATCTCAGAGTCAAATAGAAATAAAAATAGCATGGATGAATGAGTGGATTTTAAAAACTAATCTCACTTGGGATGGATTCTGTACATCGTTCTGGGTGCTTGGAATCATTTGCCGCTACTTCTCCCCCCTTAGCTGTAACCCTCTTGGTTGATATATTCTTTGGCACTACCACAACCACTATCTAACGAGGAAGATGTTTGAGCTCATTTCTTCCGCTATAGTAAGGAAAGTACGATATGGTTGTTTAAACTCTATTTCTAGGTTTTGCACATATAAATGATGTTGGAAAAGATTAAGTAAGCACCAATTGAGGTTATTGCTAGATGCTTATGATAGAGTTCAATTTGTACACTTTTCTTGTTAATATTTTCCCCAATATTTGGTTGATTCTAGGTTGAAATTAATTGATTTGGTTATGTTTTGTGGTTTAGATGTTGAAAGTAAATGGAAAAGGGACTAAAAAGCAAAGTTTGTAAAGAGTCCAACCAGAAGACTTTTTGGTGTTAGGCGTGAGCGAGTTAGTATGATCTGAACCTGAACCTGAAGACTTCCGGATACTTGAAGTGGATGGGCCTAATTAATTGATAGGCGAATTTCCTCCAAAAAGGAAGTTTTGGATGATCAATTGCAAGAAGGAAAGAGGATTGAGTGCAGCAAGTTTTTGGAAAACAAGTCTTTTATTTTAGTTACGAATATTTTCCTATTTTGTTATCTTTCCCTTTTAGAATAGAATTTGCATTTTAGAAATTCTTTTAGAATTTGAACTATTACCATATTTTAGAAGTTATCTTTTGTTATAAAAGGAGAACCGTAAAGGTGCCAAAATAATATGAAATGGCTACCTCTATCCTATGTGTCACACGTTCTTTTTTTCCATCTTAGAATAGAAATTTCTTAGAAAATTTCAAGCAGTCATATGTGTTCTTATGAGTGGCTAAAGTCTATTTTCCGATTTGAGGGAATGATTGATTTCAATTGCAATCACTGTGAGGTTTTGTTCTTGATTTATAATTCTTGCTTTTCATTCAAGTATTTGTTGATTCTTGATCTCATTCTTATAAATAATTGATGTTGGTTAATTTGAAAAATTAATTCTTCATTTATTATTCTATTGCTATCCATGAGTTCAGTAATCCGTAATTATCATGAATGAGTAGTACAAGTAATAACTAAGTCAATTATATTTGTGACTTGAAATATGGCTTAGCCTAGGGGAATCAGCGGGATAAGATTAATTTACAACAGCTATCTTGGTCCTTTGATTTTGGTTTAATTATTTTCATAGATCTTAATGCTATCATTAAATTGATATGGAGCGCTATCGTGCCCAATTAATTAATGATATTTGAATTAATTGGGTGCTAGGTTTGGTAATTTATTTTAGGAAAACATAAAATTTATTACGATGATCCTAATAAGTTTTCAAGTTAAATATTTGAATTTGTTAGATAATTATTTATGACCTATGATCGGTGATGCAATTGAATAAAATCAACCCTTAAACATAAGTTCGGTAAACTTGGTATTTTTCTCTATTTTTCTTTTTGGTTATTTTTTTATTTATTTGTTAGAATTAGATTAGTAGTTACTTTATTCCAACCCCCTCAGTTTTTATTTTATTTTCAATTGTTTCAAAACTTAGAGCTACACATTTGGTTCCCTTGGTATTTGACCTAATCTGTCATTGCTGCAAATTTAATTTGTAATCACTAGAGGTCGTCAGGTTCTTTAATTGTGAAATTTGCCATTCACTTAATATTTTAGGCTGAGGAGCATTAGAGGTATATGCAACCTTTTCTCCGCTTGGTGCCCGGATCCTATGAGTGAATCTCAAAAGTTGAATTTACATTAAATCTCATCCGAATTGCCCTATCTATCTTTCTGTGGAGAAGTTGGTTTCAAACCCTGATTCGAATAGGAGGAATATGTCATGCTAATATGTTTTAGATGATACATATCCAAGATCAAATATGAATTAAAATAGCATAGATAAATTTGGTGGATTTTAAAAGTTGATCTCATTTAGGATGGTTTCAATACATCCTTTTTAGTGTTTGGAATCATTTGCCACCCTCTTCCCCTTTTGGTTACAACCCTTTTAATTCTTATATTCTCTTGCACTACCACAACCACTATCTAACAAGAAGGACGTTTGAGTTCATTTCTTTTGCGACAATAAAATAAGTAGGATATGGTGGTTTAAACTCTGGCTCTGAGTTTTCTATATATAAATGAAGTTGGAAAAGTCCACATAGGCACCGGTTGAGGCTATTGTTGGACGCTTCATTCACTGTGAAATCTACCGCGCTTGACATTAATGCTCTCTCTCTCTCTTTTTCTCTTTGGTCTGAGGTACTCACAACAAAACAACTCCTCGTTTGCCCAAAATGATCACTACATTTTTCATTTTTTATGCACCAAAATTCAAACTTTTGTCTCACAGTTATAGTGAGTCGCTCCCCATTCAATATTCATCATTTATGATGGATAGTGTCACGGAACTTTTGTCTACGTCATCATTTTGTAACACTCCAATAGATTTTTGCCCTTCCATTAATCATTCCTCATAAGTTCTCTCGTGTATGAGTTCTCTCAACTGGATTCAAATCACAAAATAAGAAGAAATTGCATGAAATTAAGTAGACAAAAGGCACAACCGAAATTACAAGCCAATCAACTCAACCTTTCATTCAATAGCTCAAACAGAATTACAAGGAATAAAACTTTCAAACTTGTAGCACAAAATTTCCCAAACTCAATTCTATAGAGTTATTGCCTTGTTTGCAACCACATAACGGTAGTGAGGCAGTTGACAATCCCAATTGCTAAGCTTTGGCCAATCTAAATCAAGGGACATGGATAGTGAGTCTATTTCATGCATGCATGCAAGCCAAATCAGTATACATTCTGCTAGGCCACATTATGGTATTCCAACATTTTTGGAAAATACAAGCAGCATCACTAGGTAGCTCAATTCAAGACTTCCTAGAAATGTGCCATGCCCACTCATGGCTTAGCAAATGTGTATACTCATTACACGCTTACATTGCAAAGTCTCACAAGTCACTCGAAACCAATGGCTTATGCACATTCTTTAGTCAAACACTCCAAATTCTAGCCAATGCTCACAAACACTTGCCCAAACTCAATGCCCATAAATGGTTCTTAGATGGTGGAGGGTCAAATCCACTTTTTAAAATACACAAAGTTCTAACACCTTGACTGTTTATATATGTTTTGAAGGAAAAATCATAACTGATAGGTACAGGAAGATCTTTCTCCTAAACGTATAAATAACGGTTAGCAACCTTTAGGACACACAAGGCCGCTTGAAACCCATCTATCTTCTATTAGAACTTCAAAAGAAACCAATGAAAGTTCAATTGACACTTAAGCATTTGAAACGGTTTCGACTCATGAATCACCAAATTCGGTTGATTCGGCGACTTGATCTAATAAATGGTATGGAGAATTCACTCACTATGTCCAAGAAGGGGTGACTTGGAAGCCACATAGTGTATGTGTCTATGTGTTTTTTTTTTTTCCAGTTTTTCTATATTTTGAGGATGGATGGATTTTGCACTATATGAATATTGTTTACAGTTTTGCTTGTGCAACTTTCGTCCTGATTTATTTTGTATCTATGATGTGTAAATAATTTGATATAATAAATTCAATCAAAATTTAAACACACAATATTATAATGTAATAGAACTAGTCATAAGTATGCCAACATAAGCTAAATATATATATATATATATATATATATATATATATATATATATATATATATATATATATATGTTCAACTAAATATGTAGGTATAAAGAAATAATTGACCATCAAATCACCAAATTTGTTTGGTAATTGCAAAATGCAGAGATGTATACTAATTGACAAAATATACGTTCAATCAAATTTGTAGGCGTGAACTTTAGAATCACCAAAAATAAATGACCATTATATCACTACGTGATGTCCGTAATCACTTCATATATGATCTACAAAAAGATGAATTTTGTAATAAAAGGCCAAAACAATAATAAAAGGCAAACTACAACTATTATTGCATAATAAGAAAATAAATAAGTTTCTATGAGATGTAGACAAAAATTAATGTTTGAAACAAACATTAAAACTATTGTTTAGTGAAAAGAATAAACCTTCTCACATGAATGCCACGCATGAGTAGCCGACTTAGAAATAATTTTGCCTTGTGGTAGATAATTTAATTAAATTAGTCGACTGATATATCCTATTGAATGAATCGGAAGGCCACAAATTTACCAAACGATTGTTAATCTTCTATCAAAATGAAAAGAGAGAAAATAAATACAATGAACACTCTGTAAAAAACCCAGAGTTTGGAAATATTTGCTGTGTATTGATATGAAAAATACAATGTCTTGTGCCTTACATTTATAAGCTACAACCTATACTAATTAAGGTATGGAGATAATCACAGATTACAAATGATATACACAAAATATTCTATCGGATATATTTTGATAGAAGATGATTTATCCTTAACACTCTCCCTTAAGCTGGAGATTTGTATAAGTCAAATACTCCAAGTTTGGAAAGAAGGTACCAATGCTGCCCACTACTTAAAGCTTTGGTCAAGATGTCAGCTGGCTGCTCTCTTGTAGATATGTGGCGTATCGTTATGATTCCTTGCTGAATTTTCTCTCTGACATAATGACACTCCACCTTAATATGCTTGGTGCGCTCATGAAAAATCGGATTGGCCGCTATTTTCTCTGCAGCTTCATTGTCACTTCACAATAGAATAATGCAGGTTTGTTTATATGAATATCAAAATCTTGTAGTAATCCCATGATCTATACTACTTCACTGGTTGTAGCCTGCATGGCTCGATATTCCGCCTCGGCTGAAGATAGTGATACAGTGAGTTGTTTCTTTGTACGCCAAGATATTAAGGAGTTGCCAAGCATGATACAGAAATCGGTGGTGGATCTCCTTGTCATTGGACATGAGCTGTAATCTGAATCACAAAAGGCTCGCAACTCAAATTTGGATGATGATGGGAAAAGAAGACCAAGACCTGGGCAACTCTTCAGATATCTAACGACTTTCAAGGCGGCTTCCATGTGAGATTGCTTTGGCTTGTGCATGAATTGACTAAGAAGTTGAACTGAAAAAGTAATGTCAGGCCTGGTGAGATTCAAATATATGAGTCTGCCAACCAATCTCTGATATGCGGAAGGATCGTCAAGAAGCGGGTCCGTGACTTGCTCATTTGATCCAGCGTCATATTCAATGCTTGTGTGCTTCCTGTTTTGTTCCATAGGGGTGGTTGAAGGTTTCGAACCTGCCAATCCAGCCTCAGATATCAACTCCAATATGTACTTACGCTGACTTATTGAAATACCATTTGGAGATCGAGCAATTTCAAGACCAAGGAAGAATTTTGAGGGACCAAGATCCTTCATAAAAAATGTAGCATGGAGATAGTTTTTGAGATCAGTGATTCCAGCTTGACTGTTGCCTGTAATTAGTATATCATCAATATAGATAAGCAAAGCAACAAATTCTGTACCCTGAGTTTTGGTGAATAAGGAGTAGTCATGGTGGGATTGATGGAAACCATGCTGTAGGAGAGCACTAGTGAACTTGGCATTCCATTGACGGGATGCTTGCTTTAACCCGTATAAGGATTTCCGCAATCGACATACCATAGACTCCCCCTGAGTGCGAAATCCAGGGAGTAGGTCCATATAGACCTCTTCGGAAAGATCACCATGGAGAAAAGCATTTTGAACATCCATCTGAAAAAGAGGCCAAGCACGGATAGCGGCAATGGCAAGAAGGAGACGAACAGTGACATGCTTAGCAGTAGGCGAAAAAGTGTCTTGATAATCAACCCCTTCTCGCTGATTGAAACCTTTGGCCACGAGGCGGGCTTTATACCGCTCTAGAGAACCATCAGCATGATATTTGACCTTATAAACCCATTTACACCCGATTGGACGACGACCAGGAGGCAAAGGAACCACATCCCAAGTGTGATTTGCTTGAAGGGCTTGGAGTTCAGTTTCCATGGCATTAACCCAATGGGGATTGGTGATGGCGTCTTGAAAGGTGGTCGGTTCGGGAATCGCCGAGATGGAAGCGATGAAATGTTGATGGGAAGGATGACAATTAGCCAAGGAAATGTAATTGGAAATGGGATAGAGAGAGGTACCAGATGCCGAGGGTAAGGTAGGGCAGATGTAATCAGAACTCCAAATCAGAGGTCGAGAAGTTCGGGCTGAACGGCGGCTAGATATAGTGAGGTCGGGTTGTGGCGGCTCGGAGGGTTCCGCGAGTGATTCAGCATCTGAGGATAAAACATGAGTAGGCGCGGAGATAGGTGTGAGAGAGTCAGCGGAAGAGGCTGGTGTCGCCGTAGGTGAAAAAGATGTATACTCGTCGAACCATACTGCTGGAGGTGTGGGATCGGATGAAGCTGCCGGGGATGACACAGGAGTAGAGTGTGAAAATGGAAAAACATTTTCTTGAAAGATGACATCCCAACATCTAATAAGTGACGATGCTTGCGCTCAACCACTCCATTTTGTTGTGGAGTATAAACGCAAGAGCTCTCATGAATAATTCCTTGACTGGCAAGGAAAGAGCGACACTCAGTGGAAAAAAATTCAGTTCCATTGTCAGAGCGAATGCGTCGGACAAAGGAGCCAAATTGTGTAAACACCATAGAAATAAAATGTTGAATTTTTGAAAAAACTTGAGATTTTGAAAGTAAAAGAAAAGTCCATGTGGCACGGGAAATATCGTCGACAATGGTGAGAAAGTAGCGAGAACCATCATGAGTGGGGGTCTTATGAGGACCCCAAACGTCCATATGGACGAGTTCAAAAGTGGAAGTGATTAGAGTAGTCCGTGTAGGGAAAGTGGTGCGAGTTTGTTTGGCCAAAGGACAAATTGAACAAGAAAAAGATGGGGGGCACGACACGGATTGACCATGAGCATTGTAAGTTTTTAAAGAAGAATGACCAAGACGACGATGCCAAATGTCATAACTGATATTATTGCAATTGACAAAATCACAATGAAAAATTGGTTTTGGAATACATGCAGCATTCTTTATTGAAGATAAAAAACTCTGAAACCATGTAAAAAACCCAGAGTTTGGAAATATTTGCTGTGTATTGATATGAAAAATACAATGTCTTGTGCCTTACATTTATAAGCACCAACCTATACTAATTAAGGCATGGAGATAATCACAGATTACAAATGATATACACAAAATATTCTATCGGATATATTTTGATAGAAGATGATTTATCCTTAACACACTCACAAATACAATCTTAATATGGAGAAGGTGAAAGGGTCTTATCTATATAATCCCAAAGAATAATGAAAAACTAAAGAAATAGGAGAGAAATGACTAACCATGGAAGGAAAATGTAGAGAGACAATTACATTTACCTTATATTAATATTTTGAAATTGATAAAACATTAATCAATTTATATTAACCTCCTTTAGCAAAGCTTTGAGGGCACTTGCTCCCCGCCTGTACCCAACACCCCCTCCCCAATCTACTAACCAAATATAAAGCGAGGTAGCCCTATTATCTCTGGCCTTTCTGCCACACTGTTAAAAAATGGGCATATCAGTGGTTTTATTATCATGGAAATTGTACTGAAAATTTGAAGAAATTAGTAAAAAACACCGCCCAGTGTCATCCTTTTAGTAACTAGAAGCCCTTTCTAATTAGGTTGGCTAGGAACATAACAATGGAATTTTGCGGAGAGACCAAAATCTGGATGGTCGATGGCATAAACGCCATAGCCAAAAGCAACAACGTTCTTGGCTGTACCTGAGATATCAAACTTTTGGAAAATGAATTGCTATATAAAGTTCAAGACCCAATACACACTGCCTTAAACCCATTCATGGAAAAATTCAGGATCTAGATTCCAGAGAAAAAGAGAAAAGGATAGTATTAGATTCTTCCAAGTATTAATATTTACTTCATAAAGCAAAATATAAATTGTTTTTAGAAATTGATTAATATTATTAAACTAAAGCAAAGAATCAAAATAGGGAGCAAAGCCTTAGAAATAGTAGTAATTGTTCAATTCGTTTGTAACTTAAATTGGAGGAGAAAATAAAGTAACAAAATAGGATTCTTTTTTATTTAGAAGAAGATAAGAACTCTCTATTTCCTTTATGACTTGGAAGAAGATGTGGAAGCTGACATAGCAAATTTTTTCACATTGGAAAGTGCTACATGGCACTTAATAAGGCTGCTATTCCAAAAGGATTCTCCTTTATAATATAATTAGATATATGCATCATCACATCAAATAGTGAATCATCAAATACTTATCTCTATGCATAGTTGCTTAATTATATTGCAATCCCATATAACTTGCTCAAGTTTTTATAATGATGTGAATTAGAGATGACCATGGTTTCAGAATCGTCCATTTCCAATTCCGCTAAAGGTGGAGTATGAATTGAACTATGATGGGCATTGTTTTATAACTTTCGGTTTATGGTTCAGTTTCGATTTGGTTTTTGGTTTCAATTACATTTCTACTTCTAGTTATAAAAAATAATTTAAATTTAGAAGTTATAAAATAAATATGACTTAGACTTATAAAAGTATATATATAATTTATACTTATAATTAAAAATAATAGTGGAAAAAGGTATATTTTATTTATATTTTTTAAAAGTTGTAAATTCTGTTGTAAAAAAAAATATAAATTAAACTTAAAAGTTGTAAATAAAGTACAACTTAGACTTAGAAAAAATATAACTTACACTTAAAATTAAAAATTAAACTGAGAAAAGATTATATTTTATTTATATTTTGAAGATTGTAATTTCTTTCCAAAAAAATTTACTTAAATTTAGAACATGTAAAAGAATTATAATTAGATTTAGAAAAAAATAGAACTTGTATTTAAAATTAAAAATAAAAATGAGAAAAAAGTATATTTTATTTATATTTATATTGTAATATTTATGTTTTATTTATATGTATTTATGTTTTTCAAAAATTACATAGTTCCGAACTGAATTCAAATTGCCGATCTCGCTCAATTCTTTAAAATGTAGAACCAGAAGCAAATTGTCAAACCTAATTTCGATTATGATTTTTGAAACTATTATACACATTCCAATTCATGAACCAGAATTGCTGTTTGATTTTGGTTCGGACTGTCATCTATATAGTTGAAGAATAAAAAAAAGTAGAGGTAACTGATAAAATAGTCCCTTATAAATTAATGAATAATTTTTTTAATTCTTCATATTTAAAATAATGAAAAAGGATCCCTCACATTTCATTAGTGTACTTTTTTAGTTTTCCATCACAATTTCATCCAATTTTCTATCAAAATGGCGTGCGTGCACTGCTATTTTAACTAAGGGCAAAACAGGAAAGAACGTGCAATGCACGCGTGCCATTTTGATGAAAAATTGGATGAAATTGTGACGGATGACTGAAAATGTACACTAATGAAATATGAATGACCTTTTTTCATCGTTTTAAATGTGAGTGATAAAAAAAAAAGTCGCTCACATTTCATTAGTATACTTTTTTAGTCTTCCATCACAATTCCATCTACTTTTTTTGTAAAAATGGCACGCGTGCGCTAGACATGTTATCTTAACTAAGGGCAAAACAGAAAAGAACATGCAATGCAAGCACGTCATTTTAATGGAAAATTAGATAAAATTGTGACAGATGACTAAAAAAGTACACTACTAAAATGTGTGTGATTTTTTTTTATCGTTTTAAATATAAGAAATAAAAAAGATTATTCATCAATTTGTGAAGAACTATTTTGTCGGTTACCACTTCAAAATTTAAATGTACCACATCCGCATGGCGTATGTCATTTTCTACCACATGTAATGATTAATGATAATTTATGTGAATATTACCATAAATAACTTCTAAAAATAGTACCCATAGTTATTATAAATAATTGTGAGATTTGTCTAATTATTATAATAATTGTCATAAATAATTATGGTAATGAATATTATTAAAATAATTATAATTACCATAAAAATTACTATCAAATATTATTACTTTACCATAATAATGATGGTAATTACTATACTTATACTTGCTTTACTAATGGTTTATAATTATGGTAATTTTTATTACTTAATTATAAAGATGAGGATGATTAGAGCTATTACAATTACCCGAAATCATTTTTAGAAATAATCAGAATGAATACTGTACTAATCATAATTATAATAATAGCAATAACTATTGTGATAGTCATAATTATGATAAATATGTGTATAGATAATGACAGTGATCATGATAATGAATATTTTTCACTTTCCATTGAACACTACAAAAAACTGATAGTATAATTACTGGCTCTATCCTAATTTTTTTTTTGTTTTAAAATTTTTTATTTGTCCCAAAAAAAAATTCATTTTTGGTGTGAAATTTTTATAATACCCTAGCTAATAATGACAATGTATAATCTAAATTAAAAAGGTAAGAATAAAAATGTAAAAGTATAAATTTAATGATATATTAAGTGTGTTATACTTTTTAATCTAAAAAAAATTATACCAAATTAAAAGTGAACTATTTTTTGAGAAGGAGGTAGAATTTACTAAAATAACACATTTATTATATGTTTTCTAAATATTATATCCTATAATTTTTAATCCACTTAATAAACATATTTATATTATACAGCGACCATGGCGAAATTCAGCACCGGAATGTCACTATAAACTTGGACAACCAACTGAAGAATAAAAAAAATAATAATAAAATAAAAAATTGCTACAGTAATTTTTACATATTTCAAAAGTAGATTCTACTATTTTTATTTTTAATACTTTATCTGTCCTAAAAAAATATACTTTTAGAATTATTTTTTTGTCCCTAAACCAAAAGAAAAAGGTCCAATTTGAAGGAAAACTTTTATACTCTTTTCGTCCCAAAAAAAGAATTCACTTTTAAAATTTTTTCTTGTCCAAAAAAAAAGAGAGTCCACTTTCAAATGAAATTCTTAAAATGTCCTCACTAATAATAATTATAAATACTCAAAATTAAAAAGTAAAGATAAAAATGTAAAAATTATACATTTAATGATACATTAAATGAGTTGTATCTAATAATGGAAAAAAAATTATATATTAACTAAAGTTGACTCTTTGTTGAGACGGAGGGAGTATTAGTGTTATTAATAAGATTAAATTACAAATTTCGTCCTTTACATTTGAGCCAAAATTCTTTTTATTCCTTTATATTTAAAACGATTCTTTTTAGTCCTTAAGATTAATAAACTTGTCAATTTTAAACCAATGACCGGCTATAACCCATATTCCTAGTTAAATGACCTGCGCAATGCGCGCACAAAAGGGTACTTTCGGAATAGTCATTTTAATATCTTCTTCTTGCTGTTTTACATAGAAAACACCACTCAATGTTTTATTTTTGGAGAGAAAAAAATCCCAAGAAAAAATAAATTAAAGTTAAATGCTTTTTGCGTTTAACTCAGATTCCAATAGCTCATCCGATCTTGGATCTTCTTTCAAATCCAAAAAAATTATATTCTCAGCCGCTTCCTTCCTCTCAGCTCCAGTCTTGAACTCCGCCAAGTAGCGATGATAATCTCCCTTCATCTTCAAGTAAAACCCCTTGGAGTCACCAGAGCCAGCAGCGGAGAAGAGTTTACTGTCGAGAAGCTTCAAAATGCTGTCACAGATCGACGAAAGCTCCGACTCAATTTTAGATCTATAGCTTTTAATAGCCGCCACATGTCCTTCGTTGCCACGGCTCTCCTCTTTCTGCTCGATCGACGAGATAATCCGCCAGGAGGCTCTCTTAGTGCCGATCACATTCCAGAGAACAATCTGACGCATAATCATCAATTTGCCTCTGTGTGGGAATGGAATTAGTGATTCCGGAATTTTGTCCATTACCCCTCATCCAAAAATGGTCCATCCGAATTGTGCAGCAAGTGGAGGAATTTTAAAAAGCTCATTGAATATCTTCGCAAGACCTTCAGGTGGGATGGGGTCCTCTACGAAATCAATTTTCCATTTGAAAGAAGGTGGTTAGCATAGGGCAGATCTGTTAGTCAAATAATCTTTCACATTCAGACCATCTAGTGATTGGCCAAGCAGAAAGGGATAGTTCAAGCCACAGGCCTCTCCAGACAGAGAAGTTCATAGATTCATCTAGTCATTCCCGTACACTGCGTGAGTGGAAAACTGAACTCGAAGAGTATTTGGGTCTCATTCAGGACGTTTTCCTCCTCCCCCAAATCATTGGCAACCACATCTGGCAGTTACACGGCAAACCACTCAAAAAGTTTTATTACACCCAGTGAATGCTTTTTGGGTTGTGTTTGTCTGCGAGTTTTAGGGAAAATTTGACTGCCTTATGCTAAAATAGTGTTCAATGTTTTGTGGGTTCTAATTATTTTGGCTTGTTTGGTTTTGTTTGTGTTAGGATAGTCCTTGGAATTTGGAAATGCCATGTCTCTTCATATGCCACAAAAAGTTGTGAACTTTGCGTGGATTCTCAGGGCGAATCCTATTGTTCATTGGGGTTTCAAGGTTTTGTTAATGTTTGTGTTTCTTGGTTTGTTGATATTTTGACGCATGGATAGTTTGAGTATGGGTAGTGTTCAGAGGGATTTTGCTGGGTTGAAGATTAATAGGAACCAGAACTTGTTACAAAACCTGCAAGATTTGAACTTTACTGATGTTCAGCCACTTGTGGAAACGCATTGGCATCATTCGCTGCGAAATTTGACAAATACCAATGAGAGTTTGGTTCTGCCGTTGTTCCTCTGCCAACCAATTTAGCCAAGAAGCAACGCAATAGCTCTGAATTTGGTTATGAAGTTTTGCCTTGGTTCGCCTCCTTAAAAGATGAAAGTTTGGTAGATCCTGTGAAGGCAACAACTTTGCCATGGATTTTAGCTGAATTAGAGGCTAATTATTCATCAAGAATACTTGTTGGTTGGTTGGCCCCAGGGGATGAACCATGTAAGGATTCAAGAACTGAGAATATCTCTATCCCAGGTCTTGATGAGTATGAGAATGTGGAATTATCAATCGGAGATATCCATGAGTTTAGTATCCAGGTTTCTTGTGTGAATTTATATGAAAAAATTGAACATTCACTATTGTTTTCTCTAAAAAAGCAAGAAGAAGATGTTAAATTATTTATTTCCAAGGTACCCTTCACATATATTCGTGCGCGCATTGCGCAGGTCATTTAATCGGAAAAATGGGTTATAGCCGGTCATTGGTTTAAAATTGACAAGTTTATTAATCTTAAAGACTAAAAAGAATCATTTTAAATATAAAGGACTAAAAAGAATTTTGGCTCAAATGTAAAGGACGAAATTTGTAATTTAATCTATTAATAAATACTATATATAGCCCATAACTAAAATGCAAGGATACAAGTGCGATACTCAAATACATTTAATAGAGTATTAAATACTATTTCAAAGTTTGCAATTATGTTGAAATACATTTAATAATGTATTAAATAAGTTGTACCTTTTATATATATATAAGTTTTATCAAATTAAAAGTTGACATTTTTTTAACGAAAAAATAGTATTTCAAAGTATGCAATTCTCCTCAAATACATTTAATAATGTATTAAATAAGTTGTACCTTATCTATGAAAAGAAAAACAAAGTTACACCAAATCAAAAGTTAGCCCTTCTTTTTAAACAAAAGAATAGAATTTGTAATTCATAATTTATATTATATACAAACATTGTAATATAAACTTTCTAAATAAGTTATTAAGGGATTTACGAAAAACATATGTGACTAAAGAACTAGTACGCATGAACCACCTATGTCATAAAAATAATATGAACATTAAACAAGAAGGCTAAAGGACCACCTATTCATGGACTAGAAGTGAAGTAAACTCCTCATCATTTTTCAGCATCTCAAATTCATACTCAACCATATTTACCCAAGCTTCAATTCCATCACCACTTCTTGTTGGCATCAATATTACAGCATTCTTGAAGGGAATGGCTGTTGTGCATACCCAAAGAGGTTTCCCAAACCCAAAATCCACCTCATAAATGGGAAACCTACACCAACTACTGAATGTACAAATCTCCATCTGCCCATTGGAGAACAATTCCAGTGATTTTGTCACATAGCCCAAGTTTTTCTCTTTGTTTTCTGTGTAATTGATGCATTCGCTATTCACTTTTGTTATCCCATTTCTTAATTGGACTACCAAATCATGATATTCATTAGCTTTTTTATCAGGGAATGCAAGAACAAATCTCCATATGTTCCCAAACGTATGCTCGGGAAGAGGAGGATTGATTCTTGGCCTCAAATTCAACGCATGAAGTGCAGCGTATTTTTTTTCACTACCCATTTCCGATTTACCCACATCCATAATACGTTTCCAAAGAAAAGCTGTAATGGCTTCAACTCGAGTGGCTTCCTTTGTCCCAAATTTTGAGGATGAAGAGATAACTTTCTTGAGTTTTGCCAACTTTTCCTTATCAAACACTAACCTTTTTGCCACGAATTTTGCTTCTTTGATTCCCAAATGTGGTTTGCTAGTGCCACGAACAGGGAAGTTTTGAGGTGGAAAGTAAAGGCTAGCTATGTTGAAATCAGGGTGCAGAACAGATTCAGCATTGCCACGGCAAATGGCGGCCCATGAAGCCATGAACATAACCAAAGTTGTTCCATCCGCTATTTTATGTGACATGCAAACTCCAATGGCAATCCCCCCACAGTGAAAGAAATTAATTTGGACAGCTAGAAGAACATTTGAATCGATATCGCTTCGGCCACCGTGGGGATTTAGCGGTAAATAATGAATTAGATCCTCTGTTTTGCCCTGTTTCAGCACTTCAGAGAGCTGAGCTTGGAACTGTGCTTCAATATATGAAGCTCCTGCATCATTACAATCAACGAAGAAACCTTCAATATTGATCCTTCCTGCAAGAGGATAGAATTTGGATAAGGAAATAGAGAATGAAGATTTTAGCTGTTGAGATATTTGGGCATGGTCAAGATTGCACCTTTGATTAGATTGATAAAAGAAAATTAAGGGAAAGTAATGAGATGGTGCAATTTGGTCTAGAAATGAAAATGTATGGCTGCTGAGATTGGGAGGTGTTGAAATTGATGGTTTAATCATTTCTTTGGATATCGGCTCCTTATAAGTCCCCATTTTTGTTGTGATTTATTGAAGTTCAAAAGGATTAGCAATTTTTGCTGGCCTTTTGGGTTCTCAAATTTGGTTCTTGATCATTTGTTTTGATTACAAATCATTTATAGGCAGTGAATCAAGCATAAATTACCTTCTCCATTCAAGAAAAATTACAGAATCCATTAAAACCCATTAAAAAAAACCCCAATTAAGCAAAAAAAAAAAGAAGAAGTTATATCTCATGTTTGAATTATTAATTAAGACAAAATCTGTCCCATATTATGATGGTTTTGAAGTCTTACTTTTAAACCATTTAATGAGGCTGATGGAACTTTACCAAAGAAAAAAAGTTTAAATTAGGGACAAAGGTTTTATTTTCCTCGGATTGGATTCTCAAATTTGGTCCAGCACTGACCTTGAGGTGTATTTTGGCCTCGTTGAAGCTTCTCGGAAGAGCATTGTGTCTGCATTGTTTTATGTTTCAGATTAGCACCATTTAATTGACTCCTAATCCATTTTGTCCAATCGGGCCAACAAAGCTGAAGTAATAGAAACAACTCCCATATCAGAATTGCTGTTGAATGTTGGTCTTTGGATCGAATTTCAAGTTCCGTGGCATTTAATGTAAAACACATCGTAATAGTTTTGAACTTTAATGTATATTTAATATAATAAGTTTATTAATTTTTTAAAATTATAATAAAAATGGTCCTTTTTGTGTATCAATTTTATTTTAAATTTAATAAATATTAGTTTATCAGATTTAAATTGTTTTTAAAAAATTAATTTTTATATAAGATTTAATTACTAATTCCTTATTAGTTTTGACTGTATGAGGTTCAAAAACCCAACATAATAGATATTTAAAGAAGTTATCAATAATGTTTGTTGAACAAGGGTTCTTTGTGAATGTGGAATACTTTTTTCATAAGTGCATTTATGATGTTTTCATTGAAAAAACCAAAGAAATTGTACACTACTTGTTTGAGTCTTGATCTAAAACAAAACATATATACAAAAAATGTTTAAATTGTGTTTGGATTGTTTTTAAAATATATTTTTACGCTTCATTTCATTATTTTTATTTTAAAAAACATTAAAATGTATTTTATATGTATCCTTAGGTTTTTTTTTTTTTTTTTTCTGGGGTGGGCAAGGGTGGTCTAGGGGAGGAAGAGGGGATAAATTGAGAGTGACTTTTCTTGTGACCCTATCATAGATTCAAGGGAAATTTACAAATATAGCATCTTTAATAATTGACTTTACAAAAATAGTACATTCCTTTTTTTCTTTTGTGTTATAGCACTTCTATCAAAACAAAGACTACAAAGCCCTTTCTAATATTATAGAGCGCAAGAAACTTCACTCCATCTTCTTCTTCTTTTTTCTCAAAACCCATTTGATCGATTCAACAAAATTTGTTCTCTCACCCCATTATTTGCACACTTCACTGTTCGTACACCCTATTGGACTATCATCTTCGAGTAAGAAGGCCGCAATCTTAGAGAAGAAATCACATAAATTTGATGTTAGTTGAAATTTGCAGTAATTGAACTGGGTTTGTGAATTTGAAAAAGGGAATGGTCAAGCTCTAAGTCAAGTTTTAGGTCGAGCACAACGTTAATCAATGGTGCTAGATCAAGTTTTAGGTCGAGCACTAAATTTGATCGAGTTTAGGTCGAGCATTAGGTCGAGCACAAGGTTAATCAATGGTGCTAGATCACGTTTTAGGTCAAGCACTAAATTTGGTCGAGTTTAGATCAAGCATTAGGTCGAGCATAAGGTTAATCAATGGTGCTAAGTCAAATTTTAGGTCGAGCACTAAATTTGGTCGAGTTTTAGGTCGAGCACAAGATTAATCAATGGTGCTAGGTCAATTAAATTTTTTTAATAAAAAAATTCACTCGACATAGTACTAGGTCGAGTTTTAGGTTGAGTTTGACCTAAATTTGACCTAGCACCATTGATTAACCTTGTGCTCATCCTAATGCTCGACCTAAAACTTGACCAAATTTAGTGCTCGACCTAAAACTTGATCTAGCACCATTGTTTAACATTGTGCTTGACCTAAAACTTGACCTAGAGCTCGACCATTCTCTCATTCAAATTCACAAACTCAGTTCAACTACTGCAAATTTCAACTAACATTAAATTTATGTGATTTCTTCTCTACGATTGCGACCTTCTTGCTTGAAGATGATAGTCCAATAGGGTGTACGAACAGTGAGGTGTGCAAACAATGGGGGTGTGAGAATAGATTTTGTTGAATCGATCAAATGGGTTTTGAGAAAAAAGAAGAAGACGATGGAGTGAAGTTTCTTGTGTTCTATAATATCAGAAAGGGCATTGTAGTCTTTGTTTTGATGAAAGTGCTATAACACAAAAGAAAAAAAGGAATGTGTTATTTTTGTAAAGTCAATGGTCAAAGGTGCTATCTTTGTAAATTTCCCTAGATTCAAGGGGTGCTTGGTTGAAGGTTTGGAGGGGAATGAAATAGGAATGAAATGAAATTTGGAAGGCTGCTTGGGAGAAAGGAATGTGAATGAAATGAAATATAAGTGTTTAGTTGAGAGGAATGATTTTTTAAATAGTAAACTCATATACATCTCTTCAAGTTTTTCGTCTTCCACCCCATCATCCAAATTTTCAAGATTTTCGTTTTCAAATCCCTCATCAATTTTAGCAGCAAACCAAAAAATACAGTTCCTGCAAAACTATCGTTCCTAGCCTCTCTTATGTGTAAATTCTCTTGCAAAACCACCCAATCATTTCTCCCCAAGCAGAGATGGGCCGGCATAAAAGTACAGATAAATCCAAGTAAGTTAGGAAACTCCTCTATTACTGTCCATCATGGCTACTATTGCTAAATCCAAGTAAGTTCTTCCAGATCTGATGTGGGTTTTCAATCTTTCTCCTTTTGTTCTATTTTCTTGTCATTTTTTGGTTTTGTTGATAGTTATGATTGTTGCCTTTTGTTGATAGTTATGATTGTTGCTATATATATGTTGGGCTGGTTTTGCTGTTTCAGAAACAGGATTGGGCTGATTTTTGCTATTTCAGAAACAGGATATGTTTAATTTATAGAGGAGATGCTGTCGAAATTTATGTATAATTTTGTATAGCTTCTAGGTGTCGTCTACATGTTATCTAATTGTGAAAATCCTAGGATCCTAGTTAGTCCTGATCTTTTTGTTTTTTCAAGAGTTAAGCCTATATGTTGTTCTATGTGGTTAGGCTATATTCTGCCACTATTTTCAGTATTTTGTTCCAATAATAGTTTTTATCTTTATTAATAAAACGCTACTAGTGGATGAGTTTGTACACTAGTGAGCCGTACTGTGTTTCTGTACTGTGTTTATGAAAAAAAAATAAAAATAAAAAATTAGCTACTTTGCTGCCTGCATTGCTTGTTTTTCTCTCTTGCTTTTGGATATTTGTAACTATTGGTGTCGGGTCCTGATGAGCTTTGTTGATCTAGATCTAGGATATGTTCTTTTAGCTTAATTTAACTTAATTTCTCCTATTATTTTTATTGGCATCTTGGATGTAGGATATGTTTATTGGATATAGGATACTTGCACTGAATTGTTTCTCGGGTACATTCGATGCACATGATTCGTCTTCAAACAAGTGAGCACATGAATTCACATGTGAAGAATGAATCTCATCTAGGAATATTTGGATAGTGCATGAACGAGTTTGACTTGAGATTTAGTTCGAATGTTCTCCAATTTTGAGAGTAAAAATTAATTTTTCTTAAATAAACTTTAATTCAAGTATAGCCGTAGTTTCTTGGTAGTTAGACCAACTTCGTGCGTGAAAACGATTACATATAAGTCTGTCACTGAATTGAGATCCCCACTCTGATTTGGTCCTTTCTATTTCATTTGAGTACATGCAAAATTTGGGCCTTGATGAGTTAGTCACCAGGCCGTAGTCTCTATATTACTAGAGAATAAACATATCATTTGAGTAGTTTCTAGTTTCTTATAAATTGTAGTTCAGAAGCTGGAGTGAGCATGGTAAGCTGATATTAGTGTCTTCACCTTTTCAACTTTAGCATAAGAAGTAGAGGTGAACATCATAAGCTAGGGTAGAAAGTTTACTTAGATATAGAAATTTTTTTGAGTAAACTTAATTATATTTTATTCACATAATAAAGTAAAATCGTAATTAAAATCGCAATTATTTTAGTAAATTTGGATCGTTATCGATATGATTGGATCAGAATTTTGAAAACTATGATGCCAAGCAATGCTATATGTCAATGCTATATCTTATGGCAGGCTTCTACGTTTTCTAACTCAAAAATAGTTAATATTTTATTTGATATAATATTTTATTAACTATAAAGTCCACACACATAATATATGTATATTTTTCCTTTTTTTGGCTTTTTAATTATTAATAAGTTATTAATTTTTACTAAAGATTATATGGAAATTTCGTTTCAAAATGTACTTTGTTTTGAAACAAAGAATTGAAAATAAACTTTTTTTGTAGGGTGGAATAAGTGTTTTGGATTTATTGAGATGCAGTTTAGATGAGATGTGACTGATAATCGTCTTGATAACTATATCAAATATCCTTGCTGAAAAAGATAAACACCAAATTTTAAATTATTGACTTTACAAATGGAAAAAAAAATTAAAATCTATATGCATACACTACTAACCTTGTAGTTTGCTAGTTATCAATTTCTGAAAAGTAGATAAAAAATTTTGACTTAAATGAAAAGGGACCAAAAGGGCTCTTTTTAAAATTATAATAAAGAAGATCTTTTTCTGGATTGATCAAAAGATCATTTTAGTTGGTTAGAATTCGTTATTGATTGAAACCAAATTTTATGGAATCATAATTTGATATTTGATTATACAATCCGTATATTGTTAAAAAACCGATCATTGTTTACTAATCACACATTGTCTAATCAAATAAAAAATTCTCTCGATAGGTTCCTCAAAAAATTCGATTCTTGCGAATTCTTCCTCCAACTAATGAAGAGATCTTGACGGAATGTCCTCTATCAAATTTATTTTAAATTTTAATAAGTACTAATTTTATCATATTTAAATTATTTTTAAAAATTAATTTTTATATAAGATTTAGTTATATGATCCTTATTAGTTTTTACTGTTATGAGATTCAAAAACCTAACATAATAGATTTTTATGGAAGTTATCAATAATATTTGTTGAACAAGGGCCCTTTATGAATGTGAATTACCTTTTTCATAGGTGCATTTATGATGTTTTCTTAATTTTTTTGAGACTATTCAAGTGTTGATAATGTGTCTCATTCATTTTTCATCTTTCTTCACGTCTTAAAAATATGTTAGGGATCAATACTTCGTCGTGATATAAAAGTGAGGTATTTTCCAAAAAAACAAAGAAATTGTACACTACTTGTTTGGGTCTTGATCTAAAAGAAAACATATATAAAAAAATGTTTAAACTGTGTTTGGATTGCTTTTAAAATATATTTTTACACTTTATTTCATTATTTTTATTTTAAAAAGTATAAAAACTTATTTTAAAATGCATTTTATATGTATCCTTAGTTTTTTTTTTTTTTTTTCTCCGGGGGATATAGGGGAGTGGTTGGGGTTGGTCTAGGGGTGGGAGATGGGGTAAATTGAGAGGGACTTTTCTTGTGACCTTACGCTAGATTCAATTAATGTTTATGTCCGGCCAAGAAAGTACTACTGGGGCCAAGAAAACAGGCCACAGCTTGCCTCTCTATTTCAAAATTTGAGTTTCGAACTTTCAATGCTTGAACCCATTGTTTGGTCGCCAACAAAATCGGCAGAAACGGGCCCTCTCCGGGCATTGGATACATTGTACTCTGTTTCTTAATTCATGTGCTTGTTTCAAGTTTTGAAAATCCTTTAAAATTTGAATTTGACAATAAAAAAGAATATTTTGTGTATTCATTAAATCATATAGCATTCTTAGTGAAAAATAATTAGATTGGTGATGAGTAATATATGTCGACCCATCATATAAGACTCAAAAGGTCTAACCTATAAATATTCTATTAGATCATAAGTATAGTTAAAATTCCGCGATAACACTCAACTCATACTTATAAATCCGTCATGATAACACCATAATAAAACTCTTATATAGAGAGAATAACCTATTTATATAATAAAAAGACAAAATAATAAAATTATATAATTAGTTTGTTAGATACGACTAATGCATTCAATATTTTTTCCAAAATGTAACAGGCCGTGTTTAGCGAATACCTTATGAATGGAAGTACCAAATATGGAAGGGGAAGGCTCTTGACATATGTATTCTCTAATTGACTGAAAATATGGAAAGGTTTTTGTTTCTTTCTAGCGATATTTTTCTCCATGAAGAATTGTGAAAAAAAAAAGAAAAAGAATTATAACTAGTCTTTCCGCCATGGACGGATGGTCGTGCAATCGAATCAGTTGAAGTACCAAATTGTAAATCCTTTAACATGATAATGCAAGGCCAAATTGCCAAGCAATGCCATATCTCAATTTGGCTAAACGGAACACAGAAACGTATTCAAACAATGGTTCAGTTCTCTCCGTTACTTATTCTCTGCACTGTATACAATTCACAAAAAACGTCGCAAATTTATATGTTTCCTTATGGGAAGCTACTACTTTCTCTAACTCAAAAATAGCTAATTTTTTATTTGATACAATACTTTATTAACTATAAAGTCCACACACATAATATATGAATATTTTTCCTTTTTTGACTTTTAATTATTAATTTGTTATTATGACTAAAGATTATATAGAAATTTCATTTCAAAATATACTTTGTTTTGAAACAAAGAATTGACAATAAACTCTTTTTTGTAGGGTGGAATGAGTGTTTTGGATTTATTGAGATGCAGTTTAGATTAGACATGACTGATAATTGTCTTGATAACTAGATCAAATATCCTTGCTGAAAAAGATAAGCACTAAATTTGAAATTATTGACTTTACAAAAGGGAGAAAAAAAATTTAAATCTATATGCATACACTATTAATCTTGCAGTTTGCTAGTCATTGATTTCTGAAAAGTAGATACAAAATTTAGACTTAAATGAAAAGGGACCAAAAGGGATCAAAATTTAATAATAATTAACATGATCAGAGACTAGAAATATTTTAACCCTTTCGGGGGGCGCAAGCAATGCAGGCAATCAAGAGTATGGCAGAAGAAATCCCATCTTCTTCAAGGTTGGAAGTGCTTCTCTTGAACTTGATTGTTTTTCCTTTGTTAGACAACATGATCTGCTTCTGGACTTGCTGTGGAGATTGCTCTTGATGGTACACTTCTTGCTTCTGCTGTTCCTGCTGTTTCTTTATTGCTGCTTGATCTGCCCTGGCCACCATCTTAGATTTTCTTTATTTTTCAGATAATCTTTTGCTTCAGTTTGGGGAGGTTTGGAGATGTTTACAAAGGGAATATGTTTTTCAGGATTCAAACTTGCATGTCCTTCCTCAATTTATAGGCCATCTAAAGCAGACAATACGTGTCCATGATGGCATTTTAGGACCGCAGAGACTTTACCTTTAATTTATATGTGGATAAGAATAAGATAAATATTGAAGTTGAATAAATTTAGTTGTATGATACAACCTGGTAACGTGCTTGATGCTACCTAAAAAAATTAACATGCATTATATGATTAGTTTCATCTGAGTCTTAATTCCTTCATATTTTAATTTATGTTCTGAAAAAATGTTGTTATTATAATCTTGCATTTTATATTGAGTTACTCATTGCACAATATTTGACCAATCTTGCACAAACAACTCACTTGTGTGCAAACTTTAAGGACAATTGAGGACGAATGATTAAATTTAACTTTAAGGACAATTGAGGACGAATGATTAAATTTAACCTTGTCGTAAAGTCAAAAAAACCACTTCATGTAAGATCAAAAATTCAATTCTCATTCTAGTTTGTTATTTTTATTTTTGTTCAAAGAGGAAAAAATGAATATCCCAAGTCCAAAAAAAAAAAAAAAAGAAAAGAAAAGAAAAAAATCTTTAAAGACAAGTATCAAGTATATAGTGTGTTAGAGCTAAAGTAATGAGGTCATAATTACAAGCGTGAATGAAATGGAATAACACTTCAAGATATTTGAACTGTATTTCAAAATATGTTTTTTCTTTTTCTTAAAAATAATTTCTTATATTTTTAATACACAATATTTCATCTCATAACTATTATTTTGAAAAATATAAAAAACGCAATTCATATAAATCTCATGTTTTTTCGCAGGTACATGTTCTCAAATTAAATAGCATGGATGAGAAAAGTTATCCAAATTCACGGGTAAAAACAGCAACAAAGGACCTTTATTTAGAGCCAGATTCAGTTGAAGATTCAAACGTTCTCCCACCAAAACTTTACCTCGTACAAAGTAGAAATAAATTAAGGTAGGTATCGAAAGGCCAATCTCTCTGTGAGTGCTTTGAATGTATCGCAGATTTGCAGTTGAAATATGGTTATCATTACTTATGATTCCCACTGGGTACTGCCCTTTCCCATTCAAAGTGACGCGAATCCCGCAACGGCCAATTTTAATGGACTTTTTTTTTCAAAAAAAAAAAAAGAAAAAAAAACCCCTTTACTTAAAGAGAAAACTTTGTAGTGGTAATTTTTCCTGACTACTATAAAGAAATGACTAAAAATAGTAAGATTCTCCCAAAAAAAAGAAAAGAATCTTTCCAGAGGCAAAAATAATTTTTGAATTTTTCCTTACATTACTAATGATAAAGGAGAATTTCCCCAACATGATCTTCACTAATTGATCTCTTTTCAAGGAGGTAAATTTTTTTTTTTTTTTAACAAGTCAACAAGTAGGTTTCAATTTCAAGTGATAATATACATTAAAGAATTTCAGGAAAAAGTATAATACTAGTTAAAATTATCACCCCAATTTCCCTTCCTTCTTTTCTTAAAAATGGACTAGGCAAAATAACCCCAAAAAAAATTAGGATTGGATGGGGTTGGGGGGCTGGAGATTTTTTTTTTTTTTTTTTTTTGGACAAGGGAAAAAGATATTTCTCTTGAAAAGAGAATTTTTCAAAATTACAAGAGAAGAATTTCACCAAGAGTTTTAAAGATAAAAAAAATAAAAACCTTTTCAATAAAATATTTCTGAACTGACTCCATCTTCCAAACAACAATGACAATCTTCCATATGCCAAAACAAACATATAGATAAGCCTGACAAATGAACATACATTATATTAAATTCCCTTGCAAGTTGCCAAGCACATGCGAGTTTTTGTGGTTGTCGTGTAGCACTGTTCCTATAAGAATACTAGCTTATGCAAACAACCAATGACAACAATTCTTCAGGCAATTAATTAAAAAATTATTTTTTTTGGCAATAATTAAACCTTTTTTTGTTAAATCCCATGTCAAAAAAATGAATAATAGTAAACCCTGATTTTTTTTTTTGGGGTCCCTTTTGACAGGCAACTTCAGTGCAAATGACAGAGTTTCTAGTATTAATATATAGCAGATCATCTACCTAATTAACACTAGTTTCCAACAATTGAAGTTATATTTTAATAACTTCTAATCATTGTGGGAATCTAAATGGGGAGAACTAATCAACTCTAGATCACTAGGAAATTATTGCAGGAGTTTGCAAATATCTAATGGAGAAAACATACAAAATTCATCAAATAATTATAAATTGATCATAAGTAACCATCATTGGCTTTTCTGTCTGCAAAGGCCATGTGATTATGTTGCATGATCTCATCCGTTTCTCTTTGTTCTTATTTCTTTAGCACGTTCTTTGGTTCTTTTCGAACTTGTTTTCAAAAAGAAACTCATTGGCCATTTGATTTATTGACGTGTTCCTTTTCTCCCCAAATGAATTAGTTTGTAAATTCAATAAAATGCAAGAGATACATAATAAATTCATACGTGTTAGTGAAAAAAAAAACAATAATAACAGTTCAATTAGGCTCTCTCTAATTTTTAAAGAAATATTTTCTATTATGTGAGTAAGAGCGAATTTATATTCTCCGTTTTATTTATTGTGTATCAAGAGCGAAGTTAGATTCTCTATTTTATTTATTGTGTATTAATCATATTTAATTAATGAAACCATGTTATTTCATTAATAAATATTAAACTATAACGTAAAATACATAAAATTTAGTAAATTTAGTTTTAATAAAATGACATTATTTTATTAATAGAATATGATTAGTATACAATAAATGAGGTAAAGAATGTCCAATAAATAAAGGTTACAAGTTACAACACTCTATATTGTAGAATGAAATCAATTTTGTAACAAAAGCATATCGCATGCATTAATGCTTCCTTTATTTCTTAAATTTACATTGATTTGATTCCCTCCTGCGAAGGCAAAATTCCCACACTTGTACAAGAGGTCTTTTAACCAGGCGGATGTAAATCGAGGGATGTGCACGAGTTGGCAGGGAGAGAGCCAACAGACCAAATCCCAGGACAGACCTTTATAATATTTTAGTGGAAAATCTGATTCGTTTACATTGATTTGATTCGTTTACAAGACTTGTAGTTTGATTCTTTGACAGGGTCAAGTCTAACTGAAAAGTTTCATACAATGAAAAATTACATGAAACATGGAAGGCCCCGGTCCCCTTGTACCACAGGAAAACATGTTGCAATATGCAACAAAGACAAAGGAATGGAAAATTGAGTACATGAACCCATCATTCTTGACATGCAGGGGACATGGCTATAGAATCTGGGCTGTAGGCCTATTTGATAACATCCCATTTTTGCTGGTATAATTCATTCATATATATGTTTTTTTTCACCAAGAAGTATTTCCACATTCACTGTTTTTCAGATTTGGCGTTAGATTTTTCAAACTCCTCACTTGCAACAGCCTGACGGCTTTACTAGCATCGGCTAAGAGTCATTGTCCTTACCTCACCCTTGAACAGATGCGAAACTAATCTACCTGAACTACCAAGACACGCCCCAAGCCTTAGCAACCATTCATATTTGATGTAGACTTTTTTTTTTTTTTTAAATGCTGACTTCATATTGTTGACCATTTTCCTATGGTTTAATCAATAGAAAGTAGATGCTTTTTTTGTTTCTTTGAAATAACTCCAAAATGGTTCTTCACATATTGGGCAATAGGCTTTTTAATCTCTCACTTTTAAAATAGGAAAAAATGGTCCATCACATTTCATGAATATACCATTTTGGTCATTCGTTACTGTTCCGTTTGTTTTTCTATCGGAATAGTGATGGATTAGTAATGAAATAGTGATAGAATAGTGACGGAAGATCAAAATGGTATATTCATAAAATGTAAAGGACCATTTTTTCTTATTTTAAAAGTGAGGGACTAAAAAACTCATTGGCTAATATGTGAACGACCATTTTGGAAGTTATCACTTTTTCTTTTCCCTTTTTTGGGTTCTATTAAGGGAAGATGTTGTGAATTAATGCCCTTAAAACGTTTTTATATGAAAAAGACACCAAATTACAATTCAGCAACGTACTCTCTCTTTTGTCCTCTTCTACTAACCAGGACACATAATTAAATCCCTAATCTGTTTCTATGAGTGCCTATTCGTTTTGTGTTAGACTCCTTCAATCTTTAAAATTGTTTAAAATTCCCAATAAGTTCGATCTTATAATAGTTCTAAGTTTGCAACTAAAAGAATATGTTATGGGCTAATGCTTTTTAATAATGATTTAGCTTTCTCCTTCTTATTTTCTTGAACATTTTAACTATTCTTGCTTTCATTTTCAATTTCTTAATCTGAATGATTAGTAGTTATTAAATTTTGGGGTGTAGAGTGGACATTTTGTGCAACTAATTGATCTTATGGGGTTTGATTTAACCGCCATGAAATTCTCCTTAATATATCTTTGAGGTAACTGACAAGATGGTCTTTTACAAATTGATAAATAAATTTTTTTATTTTTCACATCTAAAACAATAAAAAAAAAATCTCTTACATTTTTTTTATGTACTTTTTTAGTATTTCATCACAATTTTATTTAATTTTTTCATCAAAATGACACCCCCACGCTTCACATGCTATTTTAATTAAAAGCAAAACAACAAAGAACGTGCCCATTTCTGAACCTTTCCAAGCTCACAGCTCAAAAGGGTCACCGAGTTTCCTTGGAATCCACCCCTAAAAACATCGATAGCCTTCCAAAACCGCCTGCAAATCTGGCAAACTCTAACCTTCGTCACACTGCCTTTACCCCTCGTCGAAAACCTCAGAATTATAGAATTGCCAAACATAATCACTCCGAATAAGAGGATGTTCCCTTTATCACCTCTTTAATATATTGCGTATCATTCTTGTAAAATGGAAAGCAGATCCTTTATCCTGCCAAAACATGTACTAATGGTGTGTCATGGCATTAAACCCATGTACTTTTATTTAAAATTTTAACAAAATAGAATTGATTGAGCAATAGTTGTGAAAATGTTTTTTTCTTTTATATTTTCTATTTTATCTAAAGAAAAGAGGAATAGGAGATAATTGATGTTTTTCATTCATATCTTTAATCTGTATAACTAAATGCCTATTTATAAATTGAATACATGAATTATACAAGGTAAAAAAGTCAATTAATCAATAATCGTTATTATTATGGTAAAGTAATAATATTCTATAGTAATTTTTATGGTAATCATAATTATTTCAATAATAGTAATTGCCATAATTATTTATGATAGTTATTATAATAATTAGACAAATCTTATAATTGTTTATAATTACTATGATTACTATCTTTAGAAATTATTTATGGTGAAATTCACATAAATTGTCATTAATCATTACATGTGGTAGAAAATGACATATACCATGCGGTACATATTAAAATTTTGATTCCTGACTATAGCTTTTTATATATTTTTTTTCTGTTTAAAAAAAGAGTTTAATTTTAATTTTTCTTTTGTTTTAAAAAGAGGTCTATTTTTTTTTACATGAAATTCTTTTATTATTCTTATTAATAATGACAATGTATAAGTTAAATTTTAAAAAAATAAAAAGTTATATATTTAATTGTATATTAAATGTGTTGTATTTCATAACTTAATTATTGTATAAATAATTATATATGTAAGAACAAATTTCAAAATAAATGCACAATTAATTTATAACAGTATATATTTGTTAATAATTAATAAACAATCATTACTGGCATTACTGCTATTTTGTTTTTTTTGCCCCACTGGTGAATAATAATCCAAAAAGAAAGAAAGGCTAGTTAAGATATTTAGCAGCAAAATAGTAATTCCCCACTGTCAAATATCCATGGCGGAAGACAAAAAGCTACTCATAGTTATTAGTTATGTTTCCATGGCTGGCCTTTGGCCATTAATGCTCTCTCTCTCGTCTGGGGTACTCACGACAAAACAACTCCTCGTTTGCCCAAAATTATCAGCATTTTTCATTATTTTTTTTTTAACGAAAACGATAGTAGATATATTGATAGAGTGGCACAGCCAAATGTTGTGCTACAAGCTTGTAGCGTGGCCAGAACCGAAAGCAGCGCTATAACCCACGAAAACAAAGGCCCGCAAAGGGGCAAAAAGCCCACGAGGGGCAAGAAAAAGCAAAATAAAGAAAAATAAAGAAAACCCGCACATGACGGGAAGCTAAACCCGCACTAGACGGGAAGGGAGACAACCTAGACGACCTAAGTTCAACCGCATTGAACCCCGCCCAAGACGGGAATGGTTGAGGATTTGGACAACCTAGGAATTACCCGAATACAAAAGTCCAGATATATCAGGACATTAGTACTATACAAAATTATATTACACTGAAGTGGCCCACTACACATGACCTATGATGAAAGAAACTACAACTTAATGTCTATCTCTCACCACGTGCCGTTGCGTGAAAGCCAATCTGCAGACATTGAATAACAACACCGACGAACTCATGCCGTTGTGTGGAATCCAATCTGCATACGTTGAATAGCGCCGTCATCCAATTACTACTGCAAGCGTTGAATAGTCAGACGATTTGCTACTACCGTTGCATACGTTGAATAGCGCTGTCACCCACCTACTACCGCAAGCGTTGAATAGTCAGACGATTCTGCTACTACCGTATGAAGAGACTGCAGTACCTTAAAAACAAAAAAATAACAACAATCCAAAAAAAAAAAAAAAAAAAGGGAAAAGCGGCAACAGTGCGAAAATCGCACCGTTGCCGCACCTTCAATCGCCCCTACTAACTTTTTTGAAAGAAAAAATGGGCAGCGTGGCTCAGCATTTTTCATTATTGGTGCACCAAAATTCAAAGTTTTGTCTCACACTTATAGTTATAGTCTATAACTATAAGTAGGGGTGCAATTCGGTCGGGTTTGTCAGTTTTCGGATTGTTTGACTTGATTTGTTTAGTTTGGACATTTTTTAAATTCAAACCGAAAACCAAACCAAATTCGGCCGAATTTGAATTTTAACTAACTAAATTCGAAATTCAATTTTTGGCTCGAATTCGAATTTGAATTTGGTCAAATTAACCGAATTCAACCAAATTAACCAAATTCGACCACAATGTTTTTCTTTGCTTTAAGAGTAATTTTTCAATAATAAAATTAAATTTTCAATATTCAAATTATCACAATAACAAACTACATAATATAAAAATTTAACAACAAAAGTCCAAATATATACTACAATGTTCCACCAAATTAGTAATATTCCAATTCACTACAAATTACATGTCCAAATTCTAAATTTCATGATAAAAACAAAAGGAATGTCCAAGTTCAACTTCAGCACCTCCATAAACATAAAACAACAACAAACACATTTATGCAACTCCCACCTTTCAACTCCCAAAGTTTCCACTTTAGCTTAAAAATATAACAATTCAAAAGGTTAAAAATGTTCTACCATAAAGAATGAATTCAAATTTTTTACTTATTTAACAATTCAATAAAACTAAAATCACAAGAATTATATATATGTTTTTACTATATAGCAGTTAGCATATATATATATATATATATATATATATATTATTGTAATGTAAACCAAGTAGTAATATAGAGAAGTAAATAGTTACACTATCTACATGCACTTTATTTGTATATGATTTAAAAATAAATATGTGTTCTATACAATAATTGTAAATTCAAAAGTAAATAAAATCATAGATTCAATTATTTGGCAATTTTTGATATTTCAAACTTTCGAGTTTTGAATTATTAGTAATTAGCATAAATTAGAAGTAAAAACTACTAAATAAATAAAACTTTGTGATTATTAAGTTAATAATAACCAATACCTAATTATTACTCAATAATCACTTTGCACTTTTGTGGTTATTATTTTTAAATTACAAAGTTATACGTTCAAATGAGACATGGATAAGTTAGTATGGAAAAGAATTACTCTATCGTATTTGTATATCATATACATTATTTTTTATCACATTTTTCATTTACTTATCCATTTTTTTCATAATTTTTATGCTTTTAAATAGATTTACATTTAATCTTTTCCAATTTACTATACTAATGACATTCTTACAATTTTAATATTTAAATTACTATACTAATGCCATTATATTGTAATTATTAAATTAGACTTATGAAATATAATCATTTTAACATATTCAACAATTGAATAAAACTAAAATCATAATATTAATATTTTTGTCTACTATATCTATATATATATCTATACATACCTATATATATATATATATATATATATATATATATATAATGAAATTATACATACATATGTTTATTTATTTATAACTTTTAATTCGATTTGAACTAAATTGAATTCGGTTTTCGGGTTGAAAACTGAACCGAAATCCTAAACTCGAAAATCGAATTCGAAATTCGGTTTAAATCGAAAACTGAAAAACCGAATATGATTTCGGTCGGATATTTGAGTTAATTCGAAAATTACAAATCTCTAGTTATAGTGAGTCCCTTCCCATTCAATATTCATCATTTATGATGGATAGTGTCACGGAACTTTTGTCTACGTCATCATTTTGTAACACTCCAATAGATTTTTGCCCTTCCATTAATCTTTCCTCATAAGTTCTCTTGTGTATGGGTTCTCTCAATTGGATTCAAATCACAAAATAAGAAGAAATTGCACGAAATTAAGTAGGCAAAAGGCACAACCGAAATTACAAGCCAATCAACTCAACCTTTCATTCAATAGCTCAAACAGAATTACAAGGAATAAAACTTTCAAACTTGTAGCACAAACTCTCCGAAGCTCAATTCTATAGAGTTATTGCCTTGTTTGCAACCACATAACGGTAGTGAGGTAGTTGACAATCCCAACTGCTAAGCTTTGGCCAATTTGAATCAAGGGACATGGATAGTGAGTCTATTTCATGCATGCATGCAAGCCAAATCAATATACAATCTGCTAAGCCACATTATAGTATTCCAACATTTTTGGAAATACAAGCAGCATCACTAGGTAGCTCAATTCAAGACTTTCTAGAAATGTGTCATGCCTACTCATGGCCTAGCAAGTGTGCATACTCATTACACACTTACATTGCAAAGTCTCACAAGTCACTTGGAACCAACGGCTTATGCACATTCCTTAGGCAAATGGTCCAAATTTTAGCCAATGCTCACAAACACTTGCCCAAACTCAATGCAAGTCAAACTCAATGCCCACAAATGGTTCTTAGTTGGTGAAGGGTCCAATCCACTTTTTAAAATACACAAAGTTGTAACACCTTGACCGTCTATATATGTCTTGGAGGAAAAATCATAACTGATAGATATAGTGATATGAATTCAACAAGCATTGAAGAGACTTCGAACCCGAAGAATGATGACAATAGCAAGGTCTCGAGAACAAGCTTCGATCCACTTCAAGGTCTTGATGGACCGATGACAAGGGCTAGAACAAAGAAAATGAAGGAAGCCTTGAATGGACTCATTCAAACGGCCCAAAAGGATGGGGAGAAGACCAAGATTGACAAGGCCATGTTTATTAATGTACTAAGTGTAATTGGGTCTTGTTAATGGGTTTAGTTTTAATTATATGGTAAATTGAGTCATGTAGCCCAAAGAGTCATGTAGCCCATTTGGCCCTAAAAGAAACCCTAGCTTGTGCAACCCTAATTTGTAAACCCTAGCTTGTGTCCATATAGTGGCCGTCAACCATCTTGAAGGGCAGATTCGATGAAATGAAAATTTGGTTCTTGACATTACAAGCTTGAGAGAATTGCTCTCTAGTTTCTGTAATTACTTGCAAATTACACAAATTCGGAATTTGTGTGTTTGTTGTTCTTGATTTCCTAGATTTGTTCCCTAGGAAATTCGGATTCCATCCTTCAATTGATTCCAAGGTTTCTTGATACGGGTTATCAAGGGGTTGAGGACCTATTCCATCTTCAAGGAACATACCAACTCCAAGGGAAGAATTTTCAGTTGGGTAGATCCAAGGGAATTTCACGCCAGTTGGTATCAGAGCAGTCTTGGTTCCCAAGCTGTTCATATCTTTTCTTTTACCGTACAAAAAAAAAATCATCATCATTGGTATGTTCTTTATCTCCTCAATCTTCTTGTTGTTTTGAATATCATCATCATTGGTATGCTCTTTATATCCTCAATCTTTTTGTTGTTCTGAATATCGTCATCATTGGTATGTTCTTGTATTGATGGAGCAAATTCTGTTTTTGTATTGATGTGTTGGTTTGCTTGCTTCCAAAATATTAGACAAAGCTGTACCTTTGCTTTCTTGATGAATCCATACCTTTATTTGAAATTGTTGTTTATGCCTTACTGAAATAAAAAAAAAAAAAAATTTTGCTGTGCTGATCCAATTGTTGTTTATGCCTTGGTAAGATTAAAAAAAAAAAAAAAAAAAAAAACAGAGATTAAAAAAAAAAAGGGATAGAATCGGACAGTAAGTAGTTGTGGCAAAAATCAAGTTCTTTGTTGGAACTTGAGCGTAAAAATTTGAGGCGGATGAGGTGGTCTTAGCGTTATTTTTTTGACCCCCAAAGTCCCAACGGACAGCCTTCGGCCGTCTACTTGTAGATCTCTCCGAGAGCTTCGATTTGAGTACTTACGGAGCAAAATCCGACATCGGAGTAGAAAGTTATGACCTTTTGAAGTTACCATGCCAAAAATCCTTTTTTTTCTGATTTCGGAAAAACAGATTTGCATTTCCGATTGAACTTTGGATTGTTTTCCAGTTTGTGATTATCCTTCTACTTATCCAAATACATCCCTTCTACCATATTTTGAACCCAGAAACATCCTTGACCAATTCCAGAATTTGGAAGGGCTGAGACCGACCACCAATATACAAGCTGCTTTGTCCAAATTTCTTGTTCTTCAAGTGTCTTGAATTGTGATCTGAAAATTCTTGAATTGTGATCCGAAAATTCTGAAATTTTGTGTGTCTCACTGATTTTTCGTGTAGATTCTGAATTTGCATTCAGTTTGTCCAAATTCCTTACCAAAAAAATTGAATTCTTGTATTTTTGGTACTGTTTTCATTGATTCCTTGAATTCATTCTTCCTTGCCAAAAAAATTTTCGAATTCTTGTGATTTTTGGTACTGTTTTCTTTGGTTCCTTAGAATTCATTCTAATCTCATTGTCCAGCTGCATTAACTTGTTGTAAATTCCTTTGTGTAACATTGTTTGAGTAAGAATAGAAACAGAAGAGCAAATTGAGTGGTGTGAATCCGACCCCTCACTTTTATAAGCCCGAGAGTACTCAAACACTTGGTGAGTGAATTTAGGGAATTGGGAAGGGAAGTGAGGACTTATAAACTGCTTTATTTCCTTTGCTAACCTTTGCAGCTATAATGGAGAGGCAACCACCACCACCACCGGGTTCTAAGGAATCCTATGAGGAGATGTTAGCAAAATTTTACACTTTGGTTTCAGGTTTGCAACAGGACATCAAGGAGCTCAAAGCTGAGAGAGCCGAATCCTCTCGATCTACAAAGACCACATACGGCAACGACAATGATGATGAAGCCTTCGAGGCATTTCAGGGAAGTCAATACCGTACTCCTAGAATTGATTCCAATTTAGGATGTATCAAAATGAAAATTCCTCAATTCTTTGGTAAGCAAGATCCTGAAGCTTTCTTTGAATGGTCTGATAAAATTGAAAGTATTTTTACAGTGCACAACTATTCGGAGGAAAAGAAGGTCAAGCTAGCTGTGTTTGAATTTGCGGGATATGCCCGTAACTGGTGGACCAAAATTCAAGCCGAAAGGAGACGTGATGAAGAAGGGCCTGTTCGTACTTGGGATGAATTAAAGAAGCTCATGAAAAAGCGATTTGTTCCACACCAATACTACAGGGAGATGTTCAACAAGTTACAAAAGATCACCCAAGGAAATAGGACTGTGGAGGATTATTACCAAGAGTTGGAGACTACGATGCTTCGAGTCAACATTCAAGAAGACAGTGAAGCTACTATGGCTCGATTCCTAGGAGGACTAAGGAAAGATATTGCCCACATTGTAGAGATGCAAGAATATGAAGATCTCAATGAGATGTATCACAAGGCAATGAAAGCTGAGAGGCAGCTTAAGGAGAGGAGTACCCGAACCTTTTCAACCCCACAGAATTCAAACACTTTGAAGTCTACATGGCCTAAGAAGGATTTAAGCACCGATTTCAAAAAGGCTACAACTCCTAGTACCTCAAAAACTACTCCAACCGTGGTTTCAAACACTCACAAATCAAGTGAGGTGAGAAAACCAACCAGGGAGGTTACGTGCTTCAAGTGCCAAGGCAAGGGACACTATGCACGAGAGTGCCCTAATGCTCGAATTATGGTTGTCAGAGATGATGGCATGATCGAAAGTGAGAGTGAACATGAAAGTGACCATGATAATATGCCAGCTCTTGTAGAAAATGGTGAATCTGATGAAGATGTTTTTGGCCCTGATGAAGGACCATCTTTGGTGATTATGAGATCTTTAAATGTTCATTAAAGAGGACGATGTTCAACGCGAATATCTTCAACACAAAATGCACCATCAATGAGAAGGTATGTATACTTGTTATTGACAGTGGCAGTTGTACTAACATTGCTTCAACCTTGCTTGTAGATAAACTGAGATTGCCCACACGTCGGCATCCAAATCCATACCGATTGCAATGGTTCAATGAGATCGGAGAAGTGAGAGTCACAAAACAGGTCTTAGTGAATTTTTCACCAACAAATACAAAGATGAAGCCTTGTGTGATGTGGCTCCTATGCAAGTGGTCACCTATTGCTTGGTAGACCTTGGCAATTTGAGGATGCTTCCCACGATGGACGAAGTAATAGGTACACTTTCTTTGTTCATGGTAGAAAAACTACTTTCTTGCCTTTGTCGCCTACTCAAGTTTTGAATCTCAATTGCATTTAAAGGGCGAATTTGAACAAATGATGAAATTGAATCGCACTACCCGTGAGAAAAGAAGGAAAATTTGAGAATTCTACGCCTAAGAAAATTGAGTTAAATGAAGTAGAACATATTGAGAGGAAGAAAGTGAGTCAAGTAAATAAGAAGCAACCGAATTTTTATGCAAATGTCCCACATGTTGATAGTTATGTCGATACTAATCATGTTTTGTTTCTTCTTGTTTGTTGTGAATCTAATGTTCTATTTAGTGCTGACTTGCCATCCGACCTACGGGTTGAGATTCCTAACATACTGCAGGAATTCCAAGATGTATTTCCTGACGAGTTGCCCGCCGGATTGCCACCCAAAAGGGGAATTGAACATCAAATTGATTTCATACCGCACAAGCGTACAAATCGGCCGGCATATCGGTCCAACCTCAAGAGACCAAAGAGCTACAGCGGCAAGTTGAAGATCTTTTAGTTCGTGGTCGTAAGAGAATCTTTGAGTCCATGTGCGATTCTGTCATTCTTGTGCCTAAGAAAACTGGTGAATGGCGTATGTGTACTGATTGTCGTCCTGTTAATAAAATCACCATTAAGTATAGGCACCCAATTCCACGTTTAGATGATATGTTGGATGAGTTACATGGTTCAAAGGTGTACACCAAAATTGACTTAAAACTGGATACCACCAAATTCGAATTAGAGAGGTGATGAATGGAAGACAGCTTTTAAGACCAAGTTCGGTTTGTATGAGTGGCTTGTTATGCCTTTTGGTTTGACAAATGCTCCTAGTACCTTTATGCGTCTTATGAATCATGTCCTGCGTTCTTTTATCAATAAATTTGTTGTGGTATACTTTGATGACATATTGGTGTATAGCAAAGACATTAATGAGCATGCTGAACATTTGAAACTTGTTTTGATGACTTTGCGGAAAGAAAAACTTTTTGCTAATTTAGCTAAGTGCTCATTCTGTGTAGAAGAAGTTGTTTTTCTTGGTTTTGTTGTTAGTGCACAGGGAATTAAAGTTGATGAGCAAAAAGTGGAGGCCATTCGGTCTTGGCCAATTCCTACTTGAGATCGAGGTTCAAGTTTTCACAGCCTTACAAGCTTCTATAGGAGGTTTGTGAAGGATTTTTCCACAAAGGCCGCACCCCTGAATGAGTTAGTTAAGAAAGATGTAAAATTTGAATGGGGTGAAAAGCAGCAAGAGGCGTTTGATTTACTTAAGCATGAGTTAACACATTCACTGTTTAGCATTACCTAACTATGATCTAATGGTTGAAATTGAGTGTGATGCTTGAGGATAGGTATTGGAGCAGGTGCTTCAACAAGAGGGACGCCTGACATGCACTTTAGTGAGAAGCTAAGTGGGGCGACCTTGAACTATCCTACATATGATAAAGAGATGTATGCGGTGGTAAGAGCTCTAGAGACTTGGCGATTATCTTTCTCCCAAGACGTTCATCATCCACTCCTATCATGGATCCCTCAAGCACCTAAAGGGACAAGTTAACTTAGGTAAGTGTCATGCTAAGTGGGTTTCTTTTATTGACACTTTTCCTTATGTTATCAAATATAAGAAAGGCAAAGACAATGTTGTTCTTGATGCCTTGTCTAGAAGGTTTGCACTTATTACTACTTTAGGCACTAAGATTTTGGGTTTTGAATTGTTGAAGGAATTATATGCAACCGATCCTCGAGTTTTCTAGTGTCTATTTTGCTTGTGAACACGGTGCTTTCAACAAGTTTTTCCGATTTGAAGGTTTCTTGTTCAAAGAAAGCAGTTGTGTGTTCGAGGAGTTCCATACGTGGATTGTAGGTTCGTGAAGCTCATTTGGGTGGTTTAATGGGACACTTTGGTGTCGTGAAGATTTACGAGATTCTGCGTGAGCATTTTTATTGGCCCAAGATGAAAGTAGAAGTTGAAAGAATTTGTGCTAATTGCGTTGTTTGCAAGCTAAGTCTATACTGCCACACGGATTGTATCATCCACACGGCCCGACTTCACCTTGACGGAAATTTCCATGGATTTTATCCTTGACTTCCAAGGAGTCACGAGGTAATGACTCCATTTTTGTGGTTGTTGATCGGTTTTCTAAGATGTCGCATTTCATACCTTGCGAAATCGATGATGACGCAAAGCATGTCGATTTGTTCCTTAAGGAGATAGTTCGACTACATGGAATACCGAGAGTATTGTCGATGATCGTGATGTAAAGTTCCTTAGTTATTTTTGGAAAACTTTAGGGTAAGTTAGGAACTAAATTGTTGTTTTCTACCACGAGTCATCCACAAACGGATGGCCAAACCGAGGTAACTAATCGCACTTGGGACTTTACTGGGCCATTGTGCAAAAGAATCTTAAAAATTGGGAGGAATGTTTACCTATTTGTGAGTTTGCTTACAATAGAACTCTTCACATCGCTACTAACCATTCTCCCTTTGAAGTTGTATATGGCTTTAATCCTTTGACACCTTTAGATCTTTCACCTTGCCAATCAAGGAACAATTTAATTTAGATGGCAAGCGCAAAGTGACTTTGTCCGAAGTTACATGAGCGAGTTAATTTGAATATTGAGAAGAGGAATGAATCATATGCTCGAAATGCAAACAAGGGTCGAAAGAAAGTCACTTTTGAACCGGAGATTGGGTGTGGGTTCATATGCGCAAGGAAAGGTTTCGAAGACAAAGATCGACAAAATTGCATCCACGTGGAGATGGACCTTTCCAAGTTGTCGCGAAAATCAATGACAACGCTTACAAGATCGACCTTCCAGTAAGTACAATGTAAGTACTACATTCAATGTTCTTGATTTGTCTTCTTTGACATTACTGATTATGATGATCCGATTCGGCGATGAATCCTCTCGAAGAATGGGGACTGATATGAATTCAACAAGCATTGAAGAGACTTCGAACCCGAAGAATGATGACAATAGCAAGGTCTCGAGAACAAGCTTCGATCCACTTCAAGGTCTTGATGGACCGATGACAAGGGCTAGAACAAAGAAAATGAAGGAAGCCTTGAATGGACTCATTCAAATGGCCCAAATGTGTGCGGAGAAGACAAAGAATGCCAAGGCCACGTTTATTAATGTACTAAGTGTAATTGGGTCTTGTTAATGGGTTTAGTTTTAATTATATGGTAAATTGAGTCATGTAGCCCAAAGAGTCATGTAGCCCATTTGGCCCTAAAAGAAACCCTAGCTTGTGCAACCCTAATTTGTAAACCCTAGCTTGTGTCCATATAGTGGCCGTCAACCATCTTGAAGGGCAGATTTGATGAAATGAAAATTTGGTTCTTGACATTACAAGCTTGAGAGAATTGCTCTCTAGTTTCAGAATTATTGCAAATTACACAAATTCGGAATTTGTGTGTTTGTTGTTCTTGATTTCCTAGATTTGTTCCCTAGGAAATTCGGATTCCATCCTTCAATTGATTCCAAGGTTTCTTGATACGGGTTATCAAGGGGTTGAGGACCTATTCCATCTTCAAGGAACATACCAACTCCAAGGGAAGAATTTTCAGTTGGGTAGATCCAAGGGAATTTCACGCCATATAGGGAGATCTTTCTCCTAAAAGTACTAAGTAAGGGTTAGCAACCTTTAGCACACACTAGACCACTTGAAACCATCTATCTTCTATTAGAACTTCAAAAGAAAACAATGAAACTTCAATTGACACTTAAGCATTTGAAACGGTTTCGGCTCACGAATCACCCAATTCGCTGGATTCGGTGACCTGATCTATAAACTAGCATTAGTCATAGGTAAGTGACATTAGTAGGTCGACAATAGTTTAGGGGTCTAATAAATGGTATGGAGAATTCACTCACAATGTTCAAGAAGGGGTGACTTGGAAGCCACATAGTGTATGTGTCTATGTGTTTTTTTTTTTTTCCAGTTTTTCTATATTTTGAGGATGGACGGATTTTGTACTATATGAATGTTGTATACTAGTTTTGCTTGTGCAACTTTCGTCCTGATCTGTTTTGTATCTATGATGTGTAAATAATTTGATATAATAAATTCAATCAAATTTTAAACACAATATTATAATGTAATAGAACTAGTCATAAATATGTAAACATAAGCAAAAAAAATATATGCTCAACTAAATCTATAGGTATAAAGAAATAATTGACCATCAAATCACCAATTTTTTTTTTGTAATTGCAAAATGCAGAGATGTATATAATTGACAAAATATATGTTCAATCAAATTTGTAGGCGTGAACTTTAGAAGCACCAAAAATAATTGACCATTGTATCACTGAGTGATGTCCTTAATCACTTCATATATGATCTACAAAAAGATGAATTTTGCAATAAAAGGCCAAAACAATTATAAAAGGCAAACTACAACTATTATTGCATAATAAGAAAATAAATAAGTTTCTATGAGATGTACACAAAAATTAATATAGCTACATACGACCGAACGTGCGATAATGGTGTGATTTTATAGCTACAGTATTTTACTATAGCTATAGTAATTTTTTTTTTTTTTTGTTGGTTGGTGGTTCCTGTTTCTTAGGATTTTTGGCCTTAAGTAATTGGGTTTTGTGTCCCTAGTTTGGAAGGAAGAGTTGTGCGGTTTCATGGAAGGCCAGTGGTTATTTCATGATGGTATCGGCGAGCTCTTCCTTACTAAGTGGTTTTGGGGTCCTAGTTTGGGCGGAGGGCTAGTACGATGACATGCAGCATAAGTCCGTACAGAGACAAGAGTTAGGTCCGTCCAGTTTCGTACTACAGAGGTAAAGTTGCGATCTATTTCTTCTGTGGTTGCTTAGGGGAGCTGTGCCGGTAGAGACCAACAAGCAAGTTAGGGATTTTGTTGCTCTTAGCTAGCTTAACTAGGAGTTACTAGGCTTGTTTTACCGGGTTATGTTGGTCCCGTTTGATCAGGGTTATGCCTTAACCGACCTCTACTAGATTTAGGTTAGTTGTATTAGGGCTGTCCATTGAAGTCTAGTTCTTTTTTGGAAACTCTATGTAATGTGTTAATTTGGGTATTTTACCGTTAATATAATTAGTTTGTTTTGGACCAAAAAAAGAAAAGAAAAGAAACAAACATTAAAACTATTGTTTAGTGAAAAGAATAAACTTTCTCACATGAATGCCACATGAGTAGCCCACTTAGAAATAATTTTGCCTTCAATGTTATAGAAAATATAAGATGGGCAAGGAACTCAAAATTGCTTGTGGTAGATAATTTAATTAAATTATTCGACTGATATATCCTATTAAATGAATTGGAAGGCCATAAATTTACCAAACCATTGTTAATCTTCTACCAAAATGAAAAGATAGAAAATACAATGAACACTCACAAATACAATTTTAATGTGGAGAAGGTGAAAGGGTCTTATCTATATCATCCCAATGAATACTGAAAAACTAATGAAACAAGAGAGAAATGACATAACTATGGAAGGAAAATGTAGAGAGACAATTACATTTACTTTATATTATTATTTTGAAATTGACAAAACATTAATCAATTTATATTAACCTCCTTTAGCAAAGCTTTGAGGGCACTTGCTCCCCCACACAACCCACAAAACCCCCAACCCCAACCAAAAAAAAACTATTAACCAAATATAAAGCGAGGTAGCCCTATTATCTCTGGCCTTTCTGCCACATTGTTAAAAAATGGGCATATCATTGGTTTTATCATCGTGGAAATTGTACTGAAAAATTGAAGAAATTAGTAAAAAACAAAGTCTGCCCAGTGTCATCCTATTAGTAACTAGAAGCCCTTTCTAATCAGGTTGGCTAGGAACGTAACCATGCAATCTTGCAGAGACCAAAATCTGGATGGTCGATGGCATAAACGCCATAGCCAAAAGCAACAACGTGCTTGGCTGTACCTGAGATATCAAGTTTTTAGAAAATGAATCGCTATATAAAGCTCCAGACACAATACACACTGCCTTCAACCCATTCATGGAAAAAATCAGGATCTAGATTCCAGAGAATAGGAGAAAAGAAGATAGTATTAGATTCTTCCAATTATTAATATTTACTTCATAAAGCAAAATATAAATTGTTTTTAGAAATTGATTAATATTAATACACCAAAGCAAAAAATCAAAATAGGGAGCAAGGCCTTAGAAATAGTAGTAATTGTTTGCCTCCAGGAATATAGGCGAGTTGTTAAGTTTGGGGTGACGTGGGAAGAAATCCTCCGGCAACACAGGCTCAAACTTTGCGTGGAGCAAATTTTTCGCTGAAATATTGAATGGATCTGTCCTAAGGTTTGATTTGTTGGCTCTCTTCCTCAAACCTATGCCAATTTGTGCACATCTCTCGATTTACATCCGCCTAGCTAAGGGCTTTTGATACAGGTGGGGAGTTTCGCCTTCGCAAGGGGGATTTAAATTAAGAAGTTATAAAGTAAATATGACTTAGACTTATAAAAGTATATATAAATAACTTATACTTTCAATTAACAATAATAGTGAGAAAAAAGTATATTTTATTTATATTTTTTAAAAGTTTTAAATTTTGTTGTAAACAAAATATAAATTAGATTTAAAGTTGTAAATAAAGTACAACTTAGACTTAAAAAAAAATATAACTTACACTCAAAATAAAAAATTAAAGTGAGAAAAGATTACATTTTATTTATATTTTGAAGATTGTAATTTGTTTCCAAAAAAATATTACTTGAACTTAGAAGATGTAACAGAAATATAATTTAGATTTAGGGGGAAAAAAAAAAGAACTTGTATTTAAAATTAAAAATGCAAATAAGAAAAAAGTATACTTTATTTATATTTATATTGTAATATTTATATTTTATTTACATGTACTTATTTTTTCAAAAATTACATAGTTCCAAACTGAATTCGAATTGCCGATTCCAGCTCGATTATTTGAAATATAGAACCTGAACCAAACTGCGAGACCTAATTTTAATTATGGTTCTTGAAACTATTATACACGTTCCAATTCACGAACCGGATCAATTGCGGCTTGATTTTGGTTCGGACTGGAACCATGATATACACTAATGTGAATCCCATCTAATATAGTTGAAGAATAAAAAAAGTATCAAGGAGAATTTCAAGGCGGTTAAATCAAACTCCATAAAATCAATTAGTTGCGAAAATGTCCACTCCACACCTCAAAATTTAATAACTACTAATCATTCAGATTAAAAAACTGAAAATGAAAGCAAGAATAGTTAAAATGTTCAAGAAAATAAGGAGAAAGCTAAATCATTATTAAAAAGCATTAGCCCATAACATATTCTTTTAGTTGCAAACTTAGAACTATTATAAGATCGAACTTACTGGAAATTTTAAACAATGGTAAAATTTTAAACAATTTTAAAGATTGAAGTAGTCTAACACAAAACGAATAGCCACTCATAGAAACAGATTAGGGATTTAATTATGTGTCCTAGTTACTAGAAGAGGACAAAAGCGAGAGTACATTGCTAAATTGTAATTTGGTGTCTTTTTCAAATAAAAACGTTTTAAGGGCATTAATTAACAACATCTTCCCTCAATAGAACCCCAAAAAGGGAAAAAGAAAAAACAAAAGCATCTACTTTCAATTGATTAAACTATAGAAAAATGGTCAACAATAGGAAGTCAGCATTTGAGAAAAAAAAAAAGGAAGAGAAAAGAAAGTCTACATCAATTCTGAATGAATTACACCAGCAAAATGGGATGTTATCAAATTGGCCGACAGCCCATATTCTATAGCCATGGCCCCTGCATGTCAAGAATGATGGGTTCATGTACTCAATTTTCCATTCCTTGTCTTTGTTGCCTAGTGCAACTTGTTTTCCTGTGGTACAAGGGGACCGGGGCCTTTCACGTTTCATGTAAATTTTCATTGTATGAAACTTTTCAGTTAGACTTGACCCTGTCAAAGAATCTAACTACGAGTCTTGTAAATGGATCAAATCAATGTAAATTTCAGAAATAAAGGAAGCATTAATGCATGTGATATGCTTTTGTTCCAAAATTGATTTCATTCCACAATATAGAGTGTTGTAACCTTTATTTATTTGGCATTATATCACTTATTGTATACCAATAATATTTTATTAATAAAATAATATCATTTCATTAATAAAATATAATTAATAATTTAATACACAATAAATTAAACAGAGAATCTAAATTCGCTCCTACTCACAAAATAAAAAATATTTCTTTAAGAATTAAGAGAGAGCCTAATTGCACTGTTATTTTTTTTTTTCACTAACACGTATGAATTTATTATTTATCTGTTGCATTTTATTGAATCTACAAACTAATTCATTTGGGGAGAAAAGGAACACGTCAATAAATCAAATGCCCAATGAGTTTCATTTTGAAAACAAGTTCGAAAAGAACCAAAGAACGTGCTAAAGAAATAAGAACAAAGAGAAACGGAGGAGATCATGCAACATAATCACATGGCCTTTGCAGACTGAAAAGCCAATGGTGGTTACTTATGATCAATTTATAATTATTTGATGAATTTTGTCTGTTTTCTCCATTAGATAATTGCAAACTCTTGCAATAATTTCCTAGTGATCTAGAGTTGATTAGTTCTCCCCATTTAGATTCCCACAATGATTAGAAGTTTTTAAAATATAACTTCAATTGTTGGAAACTAGTGTTAATTAGGTAGATGATCTGCTATATATTAATACTAGAAACTCTCGTTTGCACTGAAGTTACCTATCAAAAGGGACCCAACCAAAAAAAAAGAAAAAAATAAATAAATCAGGGTTTACTATTATTCAATTTTTTGATATGGGATTTAACAAAAAAAAAAGGTTTAATTATTGCCAAAAAAATTAATTTTTTAATTAATTACCTGAAGAATTGTTGTCATTGGTTGTTTGCATAAGCTAGTATTTTTACAGGAACCACAAAAACTTGCATGTGCTTGTCAACATGCGAGGGAATTTAATATAATGTATGTTCATTTGTCAGACTTATCTGTATGTTTGTTTTTGGCATATAGAGGATTTTTCTTTGTTGTTTGGAAGATGGAGTCAGTTCAGAAATATTTTATTCAAAAGGTTTTTATTTTTTTTTCTTTAAAATTCTTGGTGAAATTCTTCTCTTATCATTTTGAAAAATTCTCTTTTCAAGAGAAATATCTTATTCCCTTGCCAAAAAAATTTTCCCCTCCAGCCCCCCACCCCCATGCAATCATAATTTTTTTGGGGGGTTATTTTGCCTATTCCATTTTTAAGAAAAGAAGGAAGGGAAATTGGGGTGATAATTTTAACTAGTATTATATTTTTTCCTGAAATTCTTTAATGTATATTATCACTTGAAATTGAAACCTACTTGTTGACTTTTTTTTAAAAAAAATAAAAAATAAAAAATTATCTCATTGAAAAGAGGTCAATTAGTGAAGATCATGTTGGGGAAATTCTCCTTTATCATTAGTAATGTAAGGAAAAATTCAAAAATTATTTTTGCCTCTGGAAAGATTTTTTTGGGGGGAAGAGGGAAGGTTTTTTTTTTTTTTTTTTTTGGAGAAACTTACTATTTTTAGTCATTTTTTTATAGTAGTCAGTAAAAATTACCACAAAATTTTACCACTACAAAGTTTTCTGGGTTAATTGCGTGAATAGTCCCTTATTTTGGGGCCTCTGTTCGATTTCATCTCTTAAATTGAAAATGTTTCAATTAATTTCCTTAACTTACAAATTGGTTTTATTGAGTCCCGGAGTCAAAATTGTGACAAACACGTGCGGTCAAACAAAAGTTGACAAGGGGAAAATTGGAAAAAAAATTGACAAGTCCTTGAAAAAGTTTAAATTGAATCCCTAAACGTACAAATTGAATTCTATTGAGTTATGGAGTACAAATTCTATCAAACACGTGCTGTACACTTGAAATTGGTAAAGGAAATTTTTAAAAGAAATTTTTGGCAAGTCTTGATAAGTTTCTATTTAATTTTTGACAGACCAAGAATTCAATATCGACATTTTGTGTAACATCTTTACAACAATTTTTGGAAATAAATTATATTTTAGTTATTATTCTTTTAATTTGTCTTAACTCTAATTACTATATTTTTTTATCTCACTATTAAATCACTAAATTATTAAAAATGCTCTAAAATCAATCATTCTATTTATTCCCTGTGAAGTGCAACGAATACCAATTTTCATCACACAAAATTATCATTTCTTGCTAAAAAATTATTTATTTTCTTTTATTTTCTCTTTTATTTCTCGTCTTCTCCCTCCCTTTTCTTTCTTCCTCCTTTATTTTCTTTCCCAAACCCAGCAACCCTAAAGTCTTCTTCTACATCATCGGCGGCGAGAATTGCCCAATTGCCCAATTAAACAGCCCTTTGCCGTGGAAAAAACATTAGGCAATTGGGCAACTGCTTCACCTCTAGATCCCATCCGTGAACGCGAATTTGAGCTTGGTGGTTACCGATAAAGTGGACTGGTAAACCATAGAATGATATTTTTGTGTGATGAAAATAAATTATTTTTTAACAAGAAATGATATTTTTGTGTGATAAAAATTGGCATTCATTGCATTTAACGGGGAATAAATAGAATGATTGATTTTAGAGCATTTTTAATAATTTAGTGATTTAATAGTGAGATAAAAAAATATAGTAATTAGAGCTAAGACAAATTAAAAGAATAATAACTAAAATATAATTTATTTCCAAAAATTGTTGTAAAGATATTACACAAAATGTCAATATTGAACTCTTGGTCTGTCAAAAATTAAATAGAAACTTATCAAGATCTGCCAAAAATTTCCTTTTAAATTTTCCCTTACCAGCTTTAAATACACAGCACGTGTTTGTCGGAATTTATACTCCGGGACTCAATAGAACTCAATTTGTATGTTTAGAGTCCGTTTGGACAAGGCATTTCTATTTGCAAATGGAAAAAGTTGTATTGGAATGTGTGAAAATTTTGGTGGGTATTTGTTGATAGAAAAAGTATTTTGGAGGGAAAAATAATTTTTAAAATTATGTGAGAGAGATTTGAGTGGAAAAATTTGAATTTTAAATTTTGAAATAAAAATGTGTTTGGATAGTTTGTTTTTGTATGAGAATTTACTTATTTGCAAATGGAAATGTGTTGTCCAAACAGGCCCTAATTTAATTGAAACCTTTTCAAGGTTTGCCAATTTTTTTTCCAATTTTGCCCTTGTCAACTTTTGTTTGGCCGCACCTCTTTGTCACAATTTTGACTTCGGGACTCAAAAGAACCAATTTGTAAGTTAAAGGATTCAATTGAAACATTTTCAACTTAATGAACGAAATCGAACAGAGGCCCCAAGATAAGGAACTATTCACGCAATTAACCCAAGTTTTCTCTTTAAGTAAAGGGGTTTTTTTTTCTTTTTTTTTTGTTGAAAAAAAAAAGTCCATTAAAATTGGCCGTTGCGGGATTCAAGTCGCTTTGAATGGGAAAGGGCACTGCCCAGTGGGAATCATAAGTAATGATAACCGTATTTCAACTGCAAATCTGCGATACATTCAAAGCACTCACAGAGAGATTGGTGAAAGAAGCATATGGTTAGTATTAGTGCAAAACTTGATGCATGTATTTAGCAGTTAGCTAACAGGGATTGGAATGTATTACTACACCACTACACATGATGGAAGAATTATTTTGAGTGCATGCATGTGCATCTTATTTACTTGAGTAATTCGAACATTAGTACGTCAGAACATGGTATTACAACGGACAAAGTATCGGTAGTAGGAACTTGGGGTTAAGAGAACGCATATATATTTGAAAATGCAAATAATATATATATATATTTTACTTTTATTTTTATTTGTAAGATCCTCAATTTATTGGCATGCATTAATTAACATTGCTATAGCTATAATAAGCCATGAACATAAATAACATGTCAAAGTTAAAATCTTGTACTATTTTGGTTCTAAAAAAATAGAACATTTCAAAACTCTGAATTCAAAGTTTAAAAATATGTCACTCAAATCCTAATTTATAATACGTAAACAATCAATATCATTGTTGTCTCTTGCGTGTTTTTATCTTATATATTACATTCGTATAAAAAAAAGAGTTAATTTCATTATTTTTTATCCAAAAAATGTCCACTTTTAGATTGAAATTCTTATATTACCTTTATTAATAATAACAATATATAATATAAATTAAAAATATAAGAATAAAAATATAAAATTATACATTTAATTGTGTATTAAATATGTTGTACCTTATAACTTAAAAAGTTTTGTACAAAATTAAAAGTGAACTCTTTTTTTGAGATAGAAAGAATACTTGTTTTTTGAAAAAAAAAATCCATTATAGAAATTTGCAATAGCTACATATTTATACTATTTCAATTTCTAATACCGTAGAATGATTACCGTAATATATACACACACATAATAGTTCGTTGAGGAAAAATTGGGGGTCGTATAGGCAGAAAGCCCAGTAAAGTTTCAGAGAAGTTTTGAACTTCTCTCCCTCCCTTTCTCTCTCTAATAAGGAATAAGCTATGAAATCTTAAGTTGTCCTTTTTTTTTTAATCCAACCCATTACGGCCAGAAAAAAAAGTTCAATTATATATTTGGCCCAATATTATAACTACTGGAAATCATGAAGGAAGGGACTCCTATTAGGTCAAAATATATAATGGGCTGTCTTGCTGGGCTGGGCCGACTAATTAAATTAATTTATCAATTAACTAATACAGAAAAGAGCAATTTTCCACATCCAACAAATACCAATGTCATCAGTTTGTTTTGCTGCAAGAAATATAGGGATAAATATTGAAAAAAAGTTTCATCGTTCTGTTTTGTGACTAAGTTATGTGTACAATTACCATCATAATACACAAATTTCAAAATTAATAATATAATTAAATAATTATTTCTTTGAATATCAATTTCCAATTTCTAATCAGCAAGGTGGATATGATCATAAACTCTTAGACATATTTTCTATACATTTAAATCTCCAAAGAAACATTTATTACTTTCATTATCATTTGTTATCTTTTTATAGATATGTACATTTATTTAAATCTTCATAGGAGATTCTAAACCCGTACATTTATTTAAATCTCCACCACAGCTTCAAGATGTACATTTATTTAAATCTTTACTGGAGGTTTGTTTCTTAGTGTTGATTTAGATGATGAATTTAAAATAAATACATTTAACACATGAGGAGAGTAAGGCTATTTGTAATAAACTAATGTCGTTGACATGACTCATAAAATAAGTTAGGTTTAAGTGGTGAATATATTTTTGTGAGACAAATATTGTTCAATTTTACAAAACAACCTTACTTAATTCAATGTACATCTCCAACATTACTTTTCTTATTTTTCCCTAGACCTACATTTATTTAAATCTTGATTTTTTATCAATTATTTTTTTCCTTTAGATGTACATTTATTTAAATCTCCACTCGAGATGATTTTTTTATCAATTATTTTTTTCTTTAGAAGTACATTTATTTAAATCTCCACTCGAGTTCATTTCTTATCAATTATTTTTTTCCTCTAGATGTACATTTATTTAAATCTCCACTTGAGTTCATTTCTTATCAATTATTTTTTTCCTCTAGATATACATTTATTTAAATCTCCACTCGAGTTCATTTCTTATTAATTATTTTTTTTCTCTAGATGTATATTTATTTAAATCTCCACTCGAGTTCACCTCTTATCAATTTTTTTTTCTCTAGATGTGCAGTTATTTAAATCTCCACTCGAGTTCATTTCTTATCAATTTTTTTTTTATCTAGATGTACATTTATTTAAATCTTTACTCGAGTTCATTTCTTCATACGATAATTTAAAATAAACACATTTAATGTGTTTTTTTTTTCATTTTGTTTTGTTTATTTAGAAACACGAGATCGATGGAAACAGCGGATATAACAGAATTGGAGGACGTGGAAACCTTCTTTAAAGTTTATGGTCACACTACGTACCTCCGAGATGCTCGCAGCTTTTACCAAGACAAAGAAGGTAAATAGGGTAATGGTAAGAGACAAAGATTGGTTGTGACTCAAAACCAAGGTAAAGACTTATGACGTGATGCATGGATTGAATTTTAAACCTAAGATTATATATACTTTTCCCTGTTAAAGTTAGTGTTAGAGAGTGAAAATGTTGCTGGTTTAGCTTTTACAGAGATTCACATATCATGGTTGATTTTTTTTTCATTTTTCTTTCTGTTAATTATTCTTTTGAAGAAGGTAATAGAGTAAGGGTAAGAGACGAAGACTGATTGCAACTCAAAACCACGGTAAAGACTTATGACGTGTTACCTGGATTGAATTTTAAGTCTAAGACTATATATACTTTTCCCTATTAAAGTCAGTGTTAGAGAGTGAAAATGTTGCTAGTTTAGCTTTTAAAGTTAGTGTTAGAGAGTGAAAATGTTGCTAGTTTAGCTTTTATAGAGATCCACATATCATGGTTGATTTTTCTTAAGGCTGTGTTTGATTGCATGGAATTGGAGCTTAGAATTGGAATTGAAAGCTTCAATTCCAATTCTTGTGTTTGTTTTAATAAAAAATTAAAGAATTACAAATCCATTTCAATTCTATTTCTCTTCAATTCTACAAATTGAATTCTTAACTATTCCTCAAATTTTTTAAATCCAATTCCACGCCAAGAACGGGAATCTAAATTAAAAAACGGGTCACGGGTTATAACAAAACAGGTCAATACCCTAAATCGCAGACCTCGCCTCCAATTTTCATCGACTCCAATCCGTCGCCTGGTTCTCTTCTGCCCTCTACAATCCGCTGCCCCCTTCTTCCTCTTGTCAATCTGCCTCTTGGACAGTAAACTCCTTCTTCCTCTTGTCAATCGAACCCATCCCTCATCGGTCCAACTTCACCTCCACCAGCCAGCAAAAGCTTTTCTTCTCAGCAGAAAAGCAGTAGCACATCAATCCTCTCGAAACAAACCAAACACGGCTACCTTTTCATCATCCAGGTTAAACGCACTTCCTCTGTCATTATCCAACCTACGTGTCTCTGGAGATTTAGCTCTTACTTAGCTGTCGTTGATTGTTGGTTAGATCATGAAATAATCTAGGGTTTGTGTTGTTTATGCTTATTATAATTTGGGAGGTTTTGATTTTTGATTATTTTGTCGTTACAAAGTGTATTCGTTCTGGGTTTTTGTTACGGATTTTCTGTGGGTGTAAATTTTATGCATCTAAGATATCTTCTGTTCAAGTTTGAATAGGTAATCCTTGTGTATGTCATATCGTGTTTATTTTCTTCTATATATATTTGTTTGTTAATATGTTTATTGATTATCATCATCGAATTTGTTTTCAGCTGATGATCAAACTTAAAGGTTGAAATTTTTTTTATCAAGGAGCTAGTTAATTAAATAAGTTTTTGCTCCAAGATTCTGTTAGAGCCAGAAATGAGTTCTCAATTTACTCACTGAAGTTTTAACTCGTCAAAAACTTCTCCTTAATCAGATTTTGGGTATGACTGAAAAAGCCCATTAATGTGCATTTTTTAATCAAGCATTGTGTCAACTCAATGGTGGATTCCTATTTCTCTGTATGTGCTATTGATTTCAATCCTCCTTTTGCTGAATTTTTTTGGTCTTATTTCAAGTTAAATTTCATCTGGAATTGCATTTTTTTTAATCAAGCATTTTGTCAATGCAATGGTGGATTCCTACTTCTCTGTATGTGCTATTGATTTCAATCTTGCTTTTGCTGAATTTTACCATTTTGTGTTTTTTAAACGTCAGAGAATGCCTTTGTATGGATTATGAAGTGATTGATGAAATGTCCAATCTGTTATGATAGTAAATTTCAGTGATGATTGGTATTGATTTGGGTAGTCTTTGTTTTTTCCTGATTGTGAATTGAACATTCACTTGGAGGTCATGTATTGCGGTTATTAATGTAGTGCTCTCTATTCAAACACTTCAAGTTGTAGTGAGTTCGTTCACTTGCTTATTTTGGTTATGCATTTGGTTTTAACTTATTAATCCAGTTTTTAGCTTATTTTGGTTTTTTATGAATTTGGATATGGTGATCAATGTGCAAAAATGATACTTTTCTGGTGATTTTTTATTATTGTTTGGTAGGGAGAGTTACTAACTTTTCATCTCCCCTGAAGCACTTTGTCATCCTTCTCAATATAATGTGGTATAATAATGATATCTCCTGTAAATATAATGTGGTATAATAATGATATTGTCTACTAATACACATATTTCTGTCTTAGCATGCTTTATGTGTCACTAACAAAATTTGTTCCATGTTGTTTACTGCTTGTTTGCCGGGAAATGGTTTTAGTATTCTTACTGAATCAATGATTAAGAAGCAGGGTTTTAGATCTTGCTAATTAGGACTGGACTGAACTTTTTGTGTTTGTAAGTTCAGAATTATTTAGTTCTTCATTTCTGTTTCAGTTTAGGGCTCAAAAACAGTTGCATTGCACCCCGATTTATTATTGACTTGACAAAGGAAAAGAACGCAAGGAAGCGCTAAAATTTCGTTTTGATACATTTAATCATAATACATAATTTGGTACTTCTCACATTTCATTGTCTTGCCTATTCAAGATTCTTATTTGAATTTTTTTTCATTATTTTAATTATAGTATATGGATTTTCACCTGCCTCCAAATGAAAATGAGAGTCAAGTCACAAAGAAACGAAAAGTAATTGTTGCAACTCATATAATCACCATAGCTACCTTGGCCATTTGGTGGCATGAGAAGCATATTGTGAAGGAGCCTATGCTTGACTTTAAAATAGCACGAGAAATATACCTAAGGCAACTGTATTATGGGAGTAATAGAGTTTGTAAGGATCAACTCCGACTCAATAAACATTGTTTTACGATCTTATGTACTAACCTAAGAGGGCAAGGAGGCTTGAGAGATTCAATACATATAATTGTTGAAGAAGCAGTTGCTATGTTTCTTTACATGCTTGCTTATAATTTGAAGAATCGAAAAGTTAGTTTCGATTTCATAAGATTAGGTGAGACAGTTAGTCGGTACTTTAACATAGTCTTACGTGCTATTTTAAGAATAGGAAAACAATATATTATCCAACCAAAAATAAAAATAGAAGGATTCGAGGATGAAAAGTGGGATTGGTTTCAAGTAATTATTATTATTTTTTAAAATTATTATTAGTCAATAATATTAATTTATAAGTTTTAACTATTTATTATGTGTTGTTTTGTGGTAGAATTGTCTTGGAGCATTAGATGGAACTCATATTAAAGTAAATGTTCCACTTAAAGACCAAGGAAGATATAGAAATAGGAGGGCTGAGATATCAACAAATGTTCTGGTTGTATGCTCTCGTGACTTAAAGTTTACTTATGTATTGCCGGGATGGGAAGGATCGGCAGTAGATAGTAAAATATTACATGATGCATTAGTTAGACAAGATCCATTGATTGTTCCTAACGGTATGATTCAATTAGACTTTTTTTTTTCACTTTTTCCCTTTTCATTTTTATTATTTTCAAATGTCTTTAAATATAAGGAAAAAAAACTACTGCATTTAATTTTGTAGGAAAATACTTCCTTGTGGACGCGGGTTATACAAATGGCCTTGGTTTTTTTAGCTCCTTATAGAGGAGTTCGATATCATCTCAATGAGTGGTCGGCGAGGGGCGATAACCCACAAACTTCAAAGGAGTTATTCAACCTTCGACACGCAGTAGTTAGAAATGTAATTGAAAGAGGGTTTGGTGTACTAAAAAAGCAATGGGGAATTTTTAGAAGTGAATCTTTTTTTGGAGTCAAAACACATGTCGATATCATTAATGCTTGCATCATCCTTCATAATTTTATCCGAGTAGAAGAACCTAATGATCCATTATTGGATGAAGTTGATGCTGATCTTCTCGGGCAACAAAATGAAAATGATGACAATGCTAATGATGATGATGAAGACAAAGAGAATCATCTGAACACACAAAGTGGTGTACAAGTTGAACACTCTGATCGAATTACTATTGTGCAATCTACTAATGATTGGACAAAGTTTAGGGATGCACTAGCACAAGCAATGTTTGTTGATTATCAAAATAGGCACAGTAGATAGGAATTTATGTAATATTCAATACAATTGTTGGATTTAGTTTGAATTTATTATTATATCTTTAAGGATTTTATCATTTGACTTTAGACAGGATCTTATGTAATTATTAAATACTTCATTTTCATTTTTGGCAACTTCATTTTGGTCCAAGCATGCATATATATATGTGATTATATCTTGTTAATGTTTCATTATCTTGTTAAGGGCCTTGGCATTGGGTATTTTAGGTTTGTTTTCTTAGCTTTTACTTTGTCATTGCACATATGTTTGATCTTATGAACTTTTGAATTTTTGTATATGGCATTTGAGTCACAAGCAACATCCGAGAAAGAAAAGGTAAAAGCAAAGGGATACTTTACTTGGACTCCAGAAATGGATAAAGTTTTAGGGACTTGTTTTGTAGAGCAAATGAATCAAGGAAACAAATTGGATGGTAAATGTGCATGGAAGTCGATAGCTTGGACAGTTGCTGCGAATGCTCTTTTTGAGCAATTAAATATTTCAATCTCAAAGGGTAATATTCTGTCTCGTTTGAAGACATGGGAAAAACATTATGACATATCACATCCTTTGTTGGTTTCATGTAATTCTGGTTCCCCAATTACATGGGATTATTCAAAGGGTCAAATTGAAATTCATGATGAAAATGTATGGAAAGAATGATTAAAGGTAACTCTTATTTCAGTTTATTTATCTAATGTTTTCTTTTTTAAACTTGCAAGTTATTCCATATGCATTACATTAATATAAATTACATGATTGTTGATTTTTTTTAATAACTAATTTTTATTTTGAAGGCAAATCCCAAACTTGCACCATATAAGAGAAAAATTGTTGTTGAGAATTGGGATGATATTTGTACAATATTTGCTCAAGATCGTTTTAGTGGAGAAGGTGCCAAAACTATTGGAGAGGCAAGTCTTGATATGGAATCCAATGCACAAGAATCATTTGGAATCGACGAGAGGACAATGGAGGAAGATGATGTTATGAGCATTATGATGGCTTGACAAGAGCACTTAAAAGCAAAAGCATCATCTTCAACCAATTCTCATGGAACAAAGAGAAAGCACTCTGGTTCACAAGCTCTATATGACGCTTTGGAACGAATGGCTAATTCTCTTGAGAAATATTTAATAATGGAAACACCAAAAGCCACCACTGAAGTAGTACTAAAGGAATTAGAAAATGTTGATTTGGATACCAATCAAGAGTTGAAGGCGCTAGATATGATGATGCATGATCAAAGATTGTTTGATACATTTTCTGGGATGCCAAATCACTTGAAGCAGCGATTTTGATGCACCTTAAAGAGTGATTCAAAGGTATTTAAGTTTGTGAATTTCTATTCTTTTTCTGGACTGATTTTTCCGATTTTCTGGACTGATTTTTCTGGTTTTTTGGACTGAATTTCTAAATTTCTAGTTTTTCTGGTTTTCAAGACTGATTTTTTGGACTGATATTTTTGGGACTGATTTTCTTATTTTTTTTGGTTTTCTGGACTGATTTTTCTGGTTCTCTGGTTTAGTTCTGTTGTGTTTGGTTATGGTTGATATTAGATATTATTGATGTTTGCTTGAGGTGGTTTTGGGTGACTGGTTTGGCTGATTTTGTTGCAGCCCTGTGGCATGTTTTTACCTTTTTTTTTTATATTACTGCTGTTTGCTTGAGGAGAGAAAGGTGAGAAAAACAGTGAGGGAAAAGAAGAAAAAAGGGAGTTGATTAAGAGCAAGATTTTCTTGGGTACTGTGATTGTGATCTTCGTTTGGAAAGAGGAATGGGAAAAACAAAATAGTGAGGAAAAGGGAAGAGAAAAAAGAAGAGGGAAAGGAAAAATAAAAAGAGAGGAAAAAGCGACAAAAAGAAAGCATATTTTAATTTTTTGGACTGATTTTTCTATATAGCACATTCTTCTAGGTAGTTGAGCTAAAGTATTTGGCCTATATTTTTCTGTAATGATTTGCAGTTGAAGAATCATAGACTGGAAGAGGAGGACAAACTGATATATTTGATGCATTCTCTTTATGGCTAGCTCTTGTCTGAAGCAATCTGGACTCAGTGCTTTGGTTGGATAACTTCTGCTAGTATAATAGGACAAATTAGATAAGAACTCTTTCTAGTAGATTGTTGCAACCCTGTTATGTTGGGAACATCTGCATTCCCCCACCTGTCTTTGTCCTCTTTCATTTATTCTGCTGCTGATTGGACTACTTGTTCTAATACTCCATGTTCTACATCTGGATTTGTAATTTTTAATGAGACCTAGTTTGATTTCTTGAAGATCAAAGCCCAACTACAATGGGTAGTTGGATTTCAATGACCCTAGAAGTTAGGTGGTATTATAGTATTGTAGTAATATTCAGTTGGGAATGTGGAAATGCATTTAATTTTGTTTATGATTTGGGCTTTGTTGTCATTGCTGTTTGTGTGAAACATGGGTTTTTGATTCTATGTTTAAAAGTTCTGACTTTATATTTGGATTGGATATGGAGCTGGTGCTGTTGATGTCTTTACTTTTTTGCCTCCTCCTATCAACCTAAATATATGATTAAAATTATTTGTCACATATGAATAAATATTAACAATTAATCTTTTGAATGCATAGTTTTATTTTAATTATATTTAGAATTTCAATATAGATGTATTTTTTTTATATCCAAACAAAGAATTTCATAAATGAATTCTATCTTGAATCAAGTGATTTACCAAACAGAAGAATTGGAATTAGAATTGTAATTATATAGAATTCAATTAATTTACCAAACAGAAGAATTGAATTAGAATTGTAATTATGTAAAATTCAATTTAATTCTACATAATTACAATTCCAATTTAATTCTAATTTCAAGGCACCAAACGGAGACTTATGGTAATTCTTCTTTCTAGTGTGAAAGCCATAGCACAGAGCACGTTGCGATTTCCACCTTCAGAGTTTTGCTTTTGCTTTGGTTCTGCATAGATATCTGTTCCATTTGATATTTTCATCATCACGTTAAGCATTTGGACTTGGATGGTATATACAGGTGCACTGTATTTTCGGGCATGTGTGAGACTTGATTGGGTGCAATTAAACAGCCCTCCCCAATTATCACCCAAAATTTTATTTGTCGATAGAATAATAATTGATTAGCAAGAACCTGCAAAAAAATGTGACAATAAAGTTAATGTTAGGCATTTTAATCACTAATTTTTTCCATGGATGTTTTCCCTTATTTCACTTTTATTAAGATTATATTTCATTAGGAAAAAATTATCTATTAGTACGATTTTATTTGTTTTAATTTATAACCATCCAAATAATAAACAGAATACGCTAAAAGTCAGGTCTAGAAAAACAATGTGGCATTTTTCTCCGATGGACTATGGGAACAATATTGATTTGGCCAAAATTTTTAAATGATTTTTTCCTCATCCTTCACGATATTTATATAATCAATTTGAGGTGTGAAAATTATTAGGTATATATTTTAGAATAATATATATAATTTTAGAATAATACATATCTATATATATATATATATATATATATATATAGACACACACACACTCTTTTTGTCCTTAAAAAAAATCAACTTTTAGAACGAAGTTTATCTATTGTCAAAAAAAGAATGAAGTTCATCTAATATTCTTGCTAATAGTAACTATATATGAGTATATGACCATAATTAAAAAACAAAGATAAAAGTATAAAATTATCTATTTAATGATACATTAAACATGTTGTATTCAATAATTAAAAAAAATTATACCCTAATTAAGAAGAGGCTTTTTTTTTTTTGGAACAGAGTGAATATAAGCTATAATACGTCTAATGCAACTATGAGGTGTATAATTTTATATTTTTATGTTTACTTTTTAATGATGGAACATACATATTATTATTAACAAGGATACTTTTGAATTTTTTTTTTTAAACAAAGAAAATTTTTAAAAATAAATTCTTTTTTCTTAGGATGTAGCCCTTCTCGTAGGTTATTTTGTCAATGAAATTATTAAAATCTAGCTATAATTCGAAAAAACAAATGACTAGTTGAAGACATTAAAATATGTATTTTTCATATTTTAAGATTAAACAGATGGATTCGCAAATAAAAGAACTAATGCTACAACGAGAGAAGGCAGTAATAATTACATAATGCAAATACAATAATCAGGGAAAACAAAGGACATCACTTATCAGACGTAACAAATACACATCTAAAAATAATTAATGATTTTAAAATTTAATAAAATTAGAAGAAACCAAGGTATTGATTATATTTTTATAATAATTAAAAATTTATCATATTTTAAATAGAGAGGGTAATCTTATGCCATGTACAAGGCTGTTCTTTTTCAATTAAACTTCCTTTTTTCTATTCTTTCTTTGCTGCTCCTAGATCAAATATTAATTGTGATAATTTCTAAATATAATTTTTTTACTATCATGTAATGACAACAACAATAACTAAACCTTTATTCTACTCCCTCCATCTCAAAAAAAAAAAAGAATCTACTTTGAAAACTTTTTCTTGTCCTAAAAAAATCCACTTTCAAACTAAATTCCTAAAATATCATTAATAATAATTCTGTATAATCAAAATTAAAAAGTAAGGATAAAAATGTAAAATTATACATTTAGTAGTACATTAAATGAATTATATCTAATAACTATTAAAAAGTTGTACTTTAATCAAAGTTGACTCTTTTTTTGGGACGAAAAGAGTATTATGTAGAGTAGACTATGTCAATCATATCTTATTATCGTTTTCTATTAAATTACTTATTTTTATTTGAATTAAATAATTGATGTCATTTTAATAGTTTTTTAAAAAGTCTTTTTAGGTATTCTCATTTTTTTTTAGTTTGAATTAATAATTTTCTAGTCTCTAAATGTTGTATTGGTGTATTTAAGGGTTTCTTACGTACATGTCTAAATTATTTTAAATGTGTTTGTCTCATTTTCTCATTTATTGAGTTTATTCCTACTTTCTTTTTAATACATTGATTTTTTATTCTATCTAATATAGTATGTTTGCACATCCATTTTAACATTCTCATATATGCTACTTTTATTTTCTATTCATGTTCATAGTTAGTACCATAACACTCTGATACATAAAGCATCACCAAACCTATGATTGTTTTATAAGTTTTTTTTATTTATTTTTAATTTCAGCAATATTTTAGAATCACAAATTATAGAAGATGCACTTCTCCATTTATTTTAACCTATCTAAATTTTATGTGTAATATTTTTATTAATTCTTCTATTTCCTTATATTACAAATTCTAAATATTTAAAACTTTTAAATACATGCAATTTATGCCTACTAATTTTCAGATTTATCTTATTGTTTTTCATATTACTGTAAAGTATTGCATATATTCATTTTTATCTTTATTTATTTTAAACATTTTGATACGAATCTTAAACCAAGAGAATAAAATTCGAAACAAATACTAGAGTGTTGGTCCTAGTATCATCCTCTAGGCTGAACTAAGTCTTCCTTTAGTAAGACATTAACTCCAAAATTGAAGAAGGACCTTACTTTCATTCACTTGATACCCGAAGGAATTATCCAAATTCAAAGTTGAGAATTGAACTATCCTTGGAACCAAGAAGCACACTCAAATTATTGAGGGAAAGAAACTCAATAAGATAGCTTAAATATGAACCTAAGAGGCTATCCTCAAAGACTCAAAGCAAGTTCTAAACTAGAACTCAAAGAAAAGCTAAAAATCTCTCAAGTTTGTATTGAATCAAAATCTGAATTTCTTGGGGTTGAATCATAGTTGTCATTATCTCGATCCGATCCCACCGATTCTACAATTCTACGATCCTAATTCACTAAAATGATCCCGATTCTGATTACGATTCTACCTTATTATGTGAATAAAATATAATTAAATTTACTCAAAAAAAACTTTATATATCTAAGTAAAATTAAGATGTATACTTATAAAACAATTTAATTGGTTTAATCATACTTTTATTAGATTTTAACAATAAATAAATAAATTAGACTTAAATACCCTTCAACTGCGACAACTACTAAAATATTGAAAAAATCATATAAAATGTTATAAGAAATAAAAATTGAAATAAAATCATTTAATTATAAATTATACATGAATTTTTTACATATTCATTCATATATTGATTAATAATTCTTTTAAAAATAATTTATAAAATATATTTTCTCATTTTTTGTAGAATCTTACGATTCTACGATCTGATCCCATCGATCTGATTCTGCTACCTTAAATTGATTCTATGTAGAATCCCGATTCTATAAACTATGGGTTAAATAGCCTCTATTTATAGGTTACAAGTTGTAAGAATTAAAAAAGCCATATCATAGAAGGATTAGCTTTTTAGGAAACTAATTACTAAAAGAAATAATTACTTAAAGTCTTCTAATCTAAGAAAAAGGAAATAGAACAAGTAGTTGCCTAAAACTAATCCAAAGCTGTTTTGGATTTGAGTTGGCTGTATTTAGAAGTCCAGAATTTAGAATGGAGTTGAAGCTTCCTAAACCTCATGTCTTTGAGTTGAATTTGAGCTAGAATCTTCCTCTTTGATTTACGTACTTGGCTCACCTTCCATAACACTCAATAGAATGACATATGGACTACAATTGCCAACCTTCATTGCTTCCTTTGCTTCACATTCGGTTATAAAGGACATTAAGGCAACTTGCATTTTTTTGGCTTTTGACCTTGTCATCAGACCACCAATCCCTTGTAAAGGATTCAATGAATCAATAGCCCTTGCATTTTCATCAAATTTCTACTCTAATCCTTCTCTAAACTTCTAACTTGATATTTATTCTTTCGCTCATGTCATCAATCAAAATTATATCATTTGTAAATAATATACATTCAAAAATTGTTATTTGTATATGTTTAGTAAACCCATTTATTACTAAAACAAAGAGATATGGACTCAAAAAGTATTTATGATGTGAACCTATAGTGTTCAAAAATTTGTTCTATATCCACATTGGTGTGTTTACATATGTCGTTATGTTTTTATATATATCTTTTATAACTTTTACTTAAGTTACTCTAACTCATTTTTGTTCTAATACCTGCCACATTATATCATGATTAATTCTATCATATGCTTTTTTAACATAAATAAATAACACATTTAAATTTTGTTTTCCCTCTATAATATGCCTTTTTAACATCAATTCCATATGTAATTTTGTTTTCTCTCTCTATAATGTTCATAGTTTTATGTATGGTTTCCATTGTATATCTTCCTAATATAAAACCAAATTAATTTTCTAATATATTAATCTCATTTTACAATCTTCTTTCGATTGCTCTATTTGACAATTTCATAGTATATCTCATTAATTTAATACTCTTATAATGTGTACAATTTTGTATATCTCCTTTATTCTTATATAAAAATATTAATATACTTTTTCTCCATTGATTAGACATTTTTTAGTTTTTATAAATAAACTAAATAATTTTGTGAGTTATGTGATATTTACTAATTAGAATGTCATTAAAATTATTTTTGCGTTGTTGGTGGTGGACCGGACATGAAATGCATATCCTTTTAGTAAACTTTAGAGATGTGATTGTGTTTTAACATTTTAAGATTTTAAGTTGATCTCATCCGTAATTAAAGTAGTGTTGTCATTTTACCGACAAAATGAATAGTTATTTACTAAATTATAGTTCTATTATAATTCTAATACTTTATTTTTAACAAATATTAATAATCTAATTAAATATGACTTTAACCTATATTACAAATTTAATTTAATTTTTTTGCAATAATATTTTTCTAACTATATTCGGGGAATTAATTCCCTCATATAAAAATTTTATTTTAGTAAGTAATTGTTTGGATTCTAGTATGATTTCTGTTTTAGTTTTTAACACTTTAGAATTTAAATTTTATTTTTCTTTATTTTATATATTTACATAGTTAATTTTTTTTTACATAATTAGATAATTTTTGAAACCAACATAATTAAATATTTTTAAAAAAAGAAAATTACTTTATAATTAGGAAGTAATATTTCCTCTTATAAACTTTCTTTTAATATCCTCTTTTTTGGCAAACCGTCTTCCAAAGTCATCTCTGTTGATGAGCGAAAATTCATCTAATCAACAATGTATACATATATACAGAGGGACGGGGTTTACCCAATGTACACCCTGGTAGCGGTTGCGAGTTCTTTAGTCAAGAAAAAAAAAACAATGCATACATATAAAATTGTTTAAAAAATGCTTCTTTTTCTAATGGGAAACCTTTGTTTTTTTGAATAAATTTAATTTCCTAATTTTAAGGTAGTAATAAGTGTACATCTATCAAAAGTTTATTTGTTTAGTGAATAAAGAAATAAAATAGTAAATACTTTAACAAGACTAAAATGGTGAACTTATTTATTTTGATTTTCAAACACTCAACAAATTAGATCACGTAAGAAAAAAACCATAAATCACGTATGACAAAAGCAATATAGAATTTCAACTCACATATTGTAGCACAAGCTACATACGAGAATAATGTTGGGTTGAGTAAAACAACCAGAATTCTATCTATCTTTTCTCACCGTTCATAATACTTAAAGGAACTACGAAAGCAAAGACTTTAAAACGAATAAGCATGAACTTTAGTACACCTAGGGGTGGCAATTGGGAAGGAATGGGAAAGAATTGGGTGGAATTTAAATGGATAGGGAATTATTGAAAATAAAAAATGTGATTTTCATTAAATTTTGTGATTAGAAGAGGATGGTATTCGAATTTCCTAATTCCCATTGTAATCTCATTAAAATTTACTATTGAGAAATAAATGGTGTCTAATGGTGGTACGACCACGGCTGGCCGCATAATAACGGTTGGTGGTGGTCAGCCAACAACTCGGAGGTGGTCCGGTGGATGTCATGATTTTAAAATAAAAAATAAATTTTATTTATTAATAATATATAAAAAATATATTTACTAAGAATAACGTCTCTAATGACATTCACCTTCCATATCCGAAGAATGTGACTCATGATCAACTCAGTTGAAATCTCTGAAGCTTTAAATAAGCCTTTCCTGTAATGGCAATCTTCAAGAAATGCAACCAATGAGCAAGGGAATGTTAAGATTCTGTGCATGCACATGCAGAAGGTTCAAATCTTAAAGGTTGATGGTTGATCAAAGATTTTGGGAGCCCCAAGGAAGAATGATTTCGTTACTTACCATTATGTATGCATTATGGTTCACAGATTTGATTATCCACCCAATACACTTCGAGCAAAACTGAGAAAAGCGGAACACTACCCGTCCAAACCATCTAGCATAGAATTTGCAACTTTGAGCTTGCGACGAAGAGCTTCAAGTATAAATCTAATTGACTCGACAAATGAAACAATCAAAGAACCAAGGGCAACCGATCCAAGGCTGTATCGAATAAGCCGTGTCATAGAGGCAAAAACCGGCAGAAATGGAATCTCCTACTGCAAGTGCAAAGCATAGGGCTTCATTTATGTTATATGAGAATGTCTCAGGTATAATCTCTTGCATATGCTATGGAAAATGCTTGAAATTTTTTTAATTTTAATTCATCTTGAAACATATACTTGACATTTCCAACTATTTGAATACAATGATTTATCCAAGTCTGACCCAAAAGCATTATCGCAGGATGATGATGATGAGTAAATGATGGTAATAAAATTATGAAGTACAATTTACAGAAAAAGCTGAAGCATGAGATATTTCACGCTCTAAATTAAGAAAAAGAACTCTGTACTTTGGAAAATAAGGATCATGCATTTTGTAGCAACAACATTGCAATAACAAAGTTTTAAACTAGTCACAGCCACATTGAGTGAATCAGTGATACTTTGACACTTGTTCAGTCTTTATTCATTAGTATCTTACATGCAGTTTTGGGCTTACCGGCGCTTCACCTTGGGCACAATAAAATGAATCAACAGATCCAGCAACTAAAGTTGATGAGCAGGGAACAAAAAACTGGGTAGCTCAGTAGCAACCAAACAGGTGGAAAAGGATTGGAGCTGTTAGATGAGGAGTATAGTGTATGCTATAGCCACAGCAGCTATAACTCACTCTTTTGGACTTGAGATCATAGGCACAACAATTATTGTTGCAGTTATTCTGGATAATCCAACTAGAAATAAAAAGATGGAGTGCAGCTACGAACCATAACATATAAAAAATGGAAAGACGGGTATGAGGTATGACTGGACAGATTATTAGCACTTGAACTTCCCCAATGACTTTTGTAGCAACTGGAAGCACTAAAGATAGGTAAGTAACAAAGAAAAAATCACCAGAGTTCTAAACTTTGGTTTGGCAGTCAAGTTAACTGGTTTTGTTCCGACATAAACAACAAGGAAATGTAAGCCAGGAATTTTCATAAGCAATTGTAAAGATTTGCAGGCAGGTGCATCATGTGTTAAAATAAACTTAGCAATTAATCACATAAAACTCTAGTGAATGTGAGCAACATTCTGATAATGCTTTCACCAAAGAAAGAAGCATACCAAAAAGCTATAAAAGGCATCTACCTACAAGCTAGATATGCAGGTAAAAGACAAGCTACCCCCTGGATAGTCTACTTGCCTTTAGGACAGATGTGGCCATAAGGATGGGACGAATTATAGCAATAGCAACAATCATAACAATAGTCATTAGAACAGCAGCAGCATGGAGATGACTTAGCTCCTATGTAAAGGATACTCTATAATAAATAAAAGGAGCAATCTAATGGCCAAGAATTGTGAAGAGTTAATTTCATTAAAAACATACCCTTGCAGAAACATGATAATACGGATCACATTCAGCAATGATGGGGGTGTGCCTTCAGTTCCAATCCAGCCAGCTAAAAGCATTGTAGAGAAAAGTAAGAAAAATTTATAGAGATTTATTCAACCTTTTTAAAAAAATATTTAATAGTTGGGGTCTAAGGTTTCTGGATCATTTCAAGATGAAAAGAGGTTTTAGCTGTTATAAGAAACTGAAAAGCGATAATTTTTACCCAAATATTCAAAAATATTTCCTCTTCATTCGAATCTCATCACAGAATGACCAAAGAGATAATAATTTCCACCTCCTATGGACAAAATTTTTTGTGGCTTAAAAGAATATAAACTTAAAGAAATAAACATTGGCTTATAATATGAATCTCTTAAACTATATATAGTATTATGTTTATAACACAGTCCCATATGTAGACTTCATAAAAAAATATAGAGCAATAATTAGTATGCTTGTGAATAACCATTGTTTGCTAATGTCTCAGATTTATGCAATAGCTAACCTCAATTTTCCAGAAGCTAGATTACTCACAAAAAATCAGTTGCTTTGGGGAAAAAACAAATGTTAATAATAATAAAAAAAATAAAAAAATGTTCATTCATGGATTAGATTCCAGAAGTAGTGTTAGTCCTCAAAAAAGCTTCAAGTTAATTGAATCCAAACCTTTCAAGTAGTAGAACATTGTTACAGAAACAAGAAGGATGTTAAAGAGAACCACAGTAACCCATAGCATTCCCGCAACGAAGTGATGAATCAGCAAAAGCCAAATAATTGACAGGAACAAAGGCAAAATTGCCTCACAAACAACCAACACTGGCCATGACTTCCCAACTTCGGCAACATATATATCTCAGTGCATCAAATAGAAATGGCGATAATCTGGAAAGCAGTAATAAATTTCAAAGCAAGTGTAAGAGACAACCCTTAACCAAAAACAGTACCAATTCTTGTTCAGATTAACTAAATGCATAGTTCAATTGAAAGTTTGCAACTTGACAAAGTACTTTTAAAACTAGAACAAAAAGAGATGTCAAAATCCACCACCTTCAAGACTGCTGATCAAGAGTTGATAGCGCATGTGCTGGAAATGTGAAATTGGTGTGGCGAGACGTGTAAATCGCGTTCTGAGTTCAATTCTCGACACCTTCAGTTGAACCGTGGCAAAGGGCATCTAGTGCGGTTTACCTTTCATGGGGTTTGCGCTATTTTCTTTGGGGCGGGTTCTTAGTGTCTGTGACACAGTAGCGGTTGTAGATTCCTTGTCAACAAAAGAGTTGATAGCCCTGTGGATAGACTTGTCAATTGTAATGCCCTCAACAATGTTCACCCCACCCATTTGCTGCCAAGGGCGCATTGATACATTTGAAGCATGACTACATGAGTAATGAACTGACAGCTCCAATAAACCGGCACAAGTATATAAACACTGGATTTGTATCAAGCGGTTAGAAGGATGCCTAACCCTGCAGATGTGGTTTTTTGGACTATACGACAATGTTAAATTTAATCATTCGTCCTCAATTGTCCTTAAAGTTTGCACACAATTGAGTTGTTTGTGCAAAATTGGTCAAATATTGTGCAATGAGCAACTCAATATAAAATGCAAGATTATAATAACAACATTTTTTCAGAACATAAATTAAAATATGAAGGAATTAAGACTCAGATGAAACTAATCATATAATGCATGTTAATTTTTTTAGGAAGCATCAAACATGTTACCAGGTTGTATCATACAACCGAATTTATTCAACTTCAATATTTATCTTATTCTTATCCACATATAAATTAAAGGTAAAGTCCCTGTGGTCCTAAAATGCCATCATGGACACATATTGTCTGCTTTAGATGGCCTATAAATTGAGGAGGGACATGCAAGTTTGAATCCTGCGAAACATATTCCCTTTGTAAACAACTCCAAACCTCCCAAACCTCCCCAAACTGAAGCAAAAGATTCTCTGAAAAATAAAGAAAATCTAAGATGGTTGCCAGAGCAGATCAAGCAGCAATAAAGAAACAGCAGGAACAGCAGAAGCAAGAAGTGTACCATCAAGAGCAATCTCCACAGCAAGTCCAGAAGCAGATCATGTTGTGTAACAAAGGAAAAACAATCAAGTTCAAGAGAAGCGCTTCCAACCTTGAAGAAGATGGGATTTCTTCTGCCGTACTTTTGATTGCCTGCATTGCTTGCGCCCCCCCCGAAAGGGTTGAAATATTTCTAGCCTCTGATCATGTTGATTATTATCACATTTTGATCCCTTTTCATTTAAGTCTAAATTTTGTATCTACTTTTAAGAAATCAATGACTAGCAAACTGCAAGATTAATTGCGTATGCATATAGATTTTAAATTTTTTTCTCCCTTTTGTAAAGTCAATAATTTCAAATTTAGTGCTTATCTTTTTCAGCAAGGATATTTGATCTAGTTATCAAGACAATTATCAGTCATATCTCATCTAAACTGCATCTCAATAAATCCAAAACACTCATTCCACCCTACAAAAAAGAGTTTATTGTCAATTCTTTGTTTCAAAACAAAGTGTATTTTGAAATGAAATTTCTGTATAATCTTTAGTCATAATAACTGATTAATAATTGAAAAGTCAAAAAAAAGAAAAATATTCATATATTATGTGTGTGGACTTTATAGTTAATCAAATATTGTATCAAATAAAAAATTAACTATTTTTGAGTTAGAGAAAGTAGAAGCTGGCCATAAGGAATCATATAAATTTGCGACTTTTTTTTTTTTTTTCCTTGTGGCTTGTATACAGTGCAGAGAATAAGTAACGGAGAGAACTGAACCATTGTTTGAATATGTTTGTGTGTTCCGTTTAGGCTAATTGACATATAGCATTGCTTGACATTGCATTATCATGTTAAAGGATTTACAACTTGGTACTTCAGTTGATTTGATTGCACGACTATCCATCCATGGCGGAAAGACTAGTTATAATTCTTTTTTTTTTTTTCACAATTCTTCATGGAGAAAAAATATCGCGACAAAGAAACAAAAACCTTTCCATATTCTCAGTCAATTAGAGAATACATCTATCAAGAACCTTCCCCTTCCATATTTGAAACTTCCATTCATAAGGCATTCGCTAAACACGGCCTTTTTACATTTTCGAAAAAATATTGGATGCAGTAGTTGTATCGAATAAATTAATTATATAATTTTATTATTTTGTCATTTTATTATATAAATAGGCTATTTTCTCTATATTAGAGTTTTATTATGGTGTTATCATGATGGATTTATAAGTAAGAGTCGAGTATTATTGAAAGATTTTAACTATACTTGTGATCTAATAGAATATTTATATGTTAGAATTCTTGAGTCTTACATAATGGGTTGACATGTATTACTCATCACCGATCTAATTATTTTTCCGCTAAGAATGCTATATGATTTGATGAATACACAAAATATTCTTTTTTATTGTCGAACTCGAATTTTAAAGGATTTTCAAAACTTGAAACAAGCACATGAATAAAGAAACAGGGCATTTAGCCTAAGAAAAAAAACAAAGAAACAGGGTGCAATGTATCCAATGCCCGGAGAGGTGTTATCCACATGCTCAAACAATGGGCCCGTTTCTGCCGATTTTGTTGGCGACCAAACAATGGCTTCAAGCATTGAAAGTTTGAAACTCAAATTTTGGAGAGGCAAGCTGTGGCCTGTTTTCTTGGCCCCAGTAGTACTTTCTTGGCCGGACATAAACATTAATTGAATCTACCGTAAGGTCACAAGAAAAGTCCCTCTCAATTTACCCCATCTCCCACCCCCCGACCAACCCCAACCAACCCCCAACTTCCACCCCACCCCCCACCACGAACCCCGAGAAAAAAAAAAAACAACAACTAAGGATACATATAAAATGCATTTTAACATAAGTTTTTATACTTTTTAAAATAAAAAAAAAGAAACACCCAAAATCGTCCTTCACAATTCACCGAATAATCTTTTTCATCCTCCACTTTTAAAAAGGGAACAAATACTCTTTCAAATTTCATAACCTAACTTTTGACTATTTGTAAATAAACTTAACTTTTAGTCCTTCAAATTTCATAAATGGGAACGTTTAGTCTTGAAATTTTCCTTCAAATTTTGGTCCTTGAAATTTGAAGGACTATTTGTTCCCATTTTAAAAGTGGAGGATGAAAATAATTATTCGGTGAAATGTGGAGGACGATTTTGGGTGTTTCTTCTAAAAAAAATGAAATAAAGTGTAAAAATATATTTTAAAAGCAATCCAAACACAGTTTAAACATTTTTTTATATATGTTTTCTTTTAGATCAAGACCCAAACAAGTAGTGTACAATTTCTTTGTTTTTTTTGGAAAATACCTCACTTTTATATGAAGACGAAGTATTGATCCCTAACATATTTTTAAGACGTGAAGTAAGATGAAAAATGAATGAGACACATTATCAACACTTGAATAGTCTCAAAAAAAAAAAAAAAAAAAGAAGAAGAAAACATCATAAATGCACCTATGAAAAAGGTAATTCACATTCATAAAGGGCCCTTGTTCAACAAATATTATTGATAACTTCCTTAAAAATCTATTATGTTAGGTTTTTGAATCTCATAACAGTTAAAACTAATAAGGATCATATAACTAAATCTTATATAAAAATTAATTTTTAAAAATAATTTAATATGATAAAATTAGTACTTACTAAAATTTAAAATAAATTTGATAGAGAGCAATTACGTCAAGATCTCTTCATTAGTTGGGAGAAGAATTTGCAAGAATAGAATTTTTTGAGAAACGTATAGGGAGAGAATTTGATTTGGTAAGACAATGTCTGGTTGGTAAACAAGGTTTGGTTAGACAAAATGAATGAGACACATATTAACACTTGAATAGTCTTATAAAAATTAAGAAATATTCATAAATGCACTTATGAAAAAAGTAATCCACAATCACAAAGAACCCTTGTTCAACAAATATTATTGATAACTTCTTTAAATATCTATTATGTTGGGTTTTTGAACCTCATACCAGTCAAAACTAATAAGGATTTGGTAACTAAATCTTATACAAAAATTAATTTTTTAAAAATAATTTGAATCTAATAAAATTAGTATTTATTAAATTTAAAATAAATTTGACACACAAAAAGGACCATTTTTATTATAATTTTAAAAAAATTAATAAACTTATTGTATTATACATACATTAAAATTCAAAACTATTACGATGTGTTTTACATTAAATGCCACCGAACTTGAAATTCAATCCAAAGACCAACATTTAACAGCAATTTTGATATGGGAGTTGTTTCTATTACTTCAGCTTTGGTGGCCCGATTGGGCAAAATGGATTAGGAGTCAATTAAATGGTGCTAATCTGAAACATAAAACAATGCAGACACAATGCTCTTCCGAGAAGCTTCAACGAGGCCAAAATATACCTCAAGGTCAGTGCTGGACCAAATTTGAGAATCCAATCCGAGGAAAATAAAACCTTTGGCCCCAATTTTAACTTTTGTTCTTTGGTAAAGTTCCATCAGCCTCATTAAATGGTTTAAAAGTAAGACTTCAAAACCATCATAATATGGGACAGATTTTGTCTTAATTAATAATTCAAACATGAGATATAACCTTTTTTTTTTTTGCTTAATTGGGGTTTTTATTAATGGGTTTTAATGGATTATGTAATTTTTCATGAATGGAGAAGGTAATTTATGCTTGATTCACTGCCTATAAATGATTTGTAATCAAAACAAATGATCAAGAACCAAATTTGAGAACCCAAAAGGCCAGCAAAAATTGCTAATCCTTTTGAACTTCAATAAATCACAAAAACAATGGGGACTTATAAGGAGCCGATATCCAAAGAAATGATTAAACCATCAATTTCAACACCTCCCAATCTCAGCAGCCATACATTTTCATTTCTAGACCAAATTGCACCATCTCATTACTTTCCCTTAATTTTCTTTTATCAATCTAATCAAAGGTGCAATCTTGACCATGCCCAAATATCTCAACAGCTAAAATCTTCATTCTCTATTGCCTTATCCAAATTCTATCCTCTTGCAGGAAGGATCAACATTGAAGGTTTCTTCGTTGATTGTAATGATGCAGGAGCTTCATATATTGAAGCACAGTTCCAAGCTCAGCTGTCAGAAGTGCTGAAACAGGGCAAAACAGAGGATCTAATTCATTATTTACCGCTAAATCCCCACGGTGGCCGAAGCGATATCGATTCAAATGTTCTTCTAGCTGTCCAAATTAATTTCTTTCACTGTGGGGGGATTGCCATTGGAGTTTGCATGTCACATAAAATAGCGGATGGAACAACTTTGGTTATGTTCATGGCTTCATGGGCCGCCATTTGCCGTGGCAATGCTGAATCTGTTCTGCACCCTGATTTCAACATAGCTAGCCTTTACTTTCCACCTCAAAACTTCCCTGTTCGTGGCACTAGCAAACCACATTTGGGAATCAAAGAAGCAAAATTCGTGGCAAAAAGGTTAGTGTTTGATAAGGAAAAGTTGGCAAAACTCAAGAAAGTTCTCTCTTCATCCTCAGAATTTGGGACAAAGGAAGCCACTCGAGTTGAAGCCATTACAGCTTTTCTTTGGAAACGTATTATGGATGTGGGAAAATCTGAAATGGGTAGTGAAAAAAAATACGCCGCACTTCATGCGTTGAATTTGAGGCCAAGAATCAATCCTCCTCTTCCAGAGCATACTTTTGGGAACATATGGAGATTTGTTCTTGCATTTCCTGATAAAATAGCTAATGAATATCATGATTTGGTAGTCCAATTAAGAAATGGGATAACAAAAGTGAATAGTGAATGCATCAATTATACAGAAAACAAAGAGGAAAACTTGGGCTACGTGACAAAATCACTGGAATTGTTCTCCAATGGGCAGGTGGAGGTTTGTACATTTAGTAGTTGGTGTAGGTTTCCCATGTATGAGGTGGATTTTGGGTTTGGGAAACCTCTTTGGGTATGCACAACAGCCATTCCCTTCAAGAATGCTGCAATATTGATGCCAACAAGAAGTGGTGATGGAATTGAAGCTTGGGTAAATATGGTTGAGGATGAATTTGAGATGCTGAAAAATGATGAGGAGTTTACTTCACTTCTAGTCCATGCATAGGTGGTCCTTTAGCCTTCTTGTTTAATGTTTTTATTATTTTTATGACATAGGTGGTTCATGCATACTGGTTCTTTACTCATATATGTTTTCCATAAATCCCTTAATAAATTATTTAGAAAGTTTATATTACAATGTTTGTATATAACATAAATTATGAATTACAAATTATATTATTTTGTTTCAAAAAAAAGCTAACTTTTGATTTGGTATAACTTTTTTTTTCTTTTCATATATAAGGTATAACTTATTTAATACTTTATTAAACATATTTGAGGAGAATTGCATACTTTGAAATACTATTCTTTCGTTAAAAAAATGTCAACTTTTAATTTGATAAATCTGATACATGAAGGTGGAGGTTTGTTGTATTTATGAATACTGTCTCTGATGCGCACCTCACAACTATATAGAGCCGGCAATACGCAACAAGCGAAACAGGACCCAAGACTTAACTTGCAAAATCCTAGAACCAGTGGAACGGAGACCGAATGGATGAATCGTCGCCACAATCTAGAGTTCTACTAGATTGATAAGACTCAAAGGCGCCACAAACTGGTCAAATTTGATAAGCCCGTTGTTCTTCACAAGAACGAAGAAATTGAATCACTCAAACTCTCTAGGACGTAATGTCACAAAATCTTCTTATTCATGTCTTGGTTGAATAGCCTCTATTTATAGGGGTACAAGGATTGTAAAAAAAAAACAATTAAAATCCTAACCCTAATCTAATTTCTAAAGAGAAAGAGGCAGCCAAACTCTTTTAAGTAACTAAAAGATAGCCTTAAACTAAAAAATGAAACAAAAACCCTAAAGCCAATTGGACTTGGAAGTTTGGCCCTTTAAGGCTTCCTTCAAGTTTACAAATTTGGCATCTAACTAAAAGGATAATTTAGGCCATAAATTTCCTAAAAGTAATACTACAATAATTCAGCCATAATCATCTAATTTTGGCCTTAAAAAATTAAAATAAAACTAAAATAATTAAGTAAATAAACTTGGCCTATTATTACACTAGAATTCGGCCAAGGACTAGTGTTCTTCAACCCGGACTTGCAATAAGGTAATGACTTACAAGTCTTGGTCACATGTTTGATGAGTTTGGAGGTCATGAATTAAACCACTTAAGGTTTCTTGAACGCGTTTAGCTCGAGCCCTCGTCATCGGCCCCGTAAGATGCCTTAATGGATCAAATGCTTTGCGAGCTGGCTTATTAGTTTCTTGAGTTGGCTTGTTGGCTTCTTGAGTGTTGGCTTCTTGAGTCTCATCAGTCTCACATTAGAAAATTAACAATAACTAGAGCACTTAATAAGTGGCAATAACTCAAAACCTACTAGTTTAAACTTTTGAGTTCAGGTGAGCTTCTAATATTTATTGGACCACTCTAGTTGGGCTCCCTATATTAAAAACCTCCCTAAAAGGCTCTATGTTGAAAATTTGTTGCGATTGCTTCAGAATTGTAGAACTGCCAAACATAATCACTCCCAGTAGAGGCGTGTTGCCTTGTGTCCCCTTTGAAATGGATGGTGTATCATTCTTATATATGGAAATCAAATCCTTTATCCTACTAAAACATGTACCAATGACGTTTCGTTGCATTAAAGCCATGTAATTTTATTTAAAATTTTAATAAAATAAAATTGATTAAGCTGTAGAGTTGTAAAAATACTTCTTTTTTCTATATTTTGAACCTTTTAACTCCATGAGATGTAATGATATGCTATTGCTGAAATACAAAAATAGTTTCACATATTAGTATTGTACTTTTTCACTGTGCGAAACTAATTACAGATTGAATGGATCGAATTAGGCATCTACAAAGAGCTAATTCTAGGGCAGGGTCACGAGGAGAACTCAAGGGTTGGGTTCGTGTTTGATGAAATAAAATATCATTAATATATAACAATAGAGCAAAAAATACGATATAAAATGATGGTTGCCAAATCAACTGTCATTTGGAAGATTTTATGTGGTGTGTATTATTACATCAAAGCAAATATTCGGAATACCCTCTTAATTTAAAGATTTTTAATTGTGGAGTTATCCGCTCAAACATTTTTCACAAAGATGAAAAAGAAAATAAAAATGGTAGTATTCAGGTGGGAGGGAAAGATATTGAGGGGATATATATTTGAAAGAGATCTCATTTGTATTTTATATTGTTGATCAATGGTCGAAGATTTCTTTCCTACTAATTTTGGCAAGTGGCCACATGTTTTCCATTCAATCATGTATCTTTGTTTGAAATGCATTGTAAAACATGTTTTTGCGGTTTTCAAATCAACTTTTTAAATTTTCAATACATTTTATATCTCATAATCATTATTTTAGAAAGAGTAGAAATGTGTTTTGAAATGTAATATATGCACATTTCTTTAATAAATTGTTCATTGATGAGTAGTATAAATGTAACTGTAAATATTGAAATAAATTAGATGAATTATATTTACCTCTTTCGAGATTTAAAGAAATTATCGAATGAATTTTATGATTTTTGAAAAAAAAAACTACTAATACTTCTTTTAATTGGCGAAACCAGCATTTAGCCCCCTTTTAGTTAGAAAATGTTGACATCAACAAGAAAAAATTATGTGATATAGATAAATTCACCCTTAAATATGATTGAGTAAATAAGTGTATTTTTGTATATTTAAATTTGAGTTTGAGGGTTAAAAAAATTAATAAATGAAAAAATAGTAACAAAAATATAAATTTAACAAAAAAATTGTAAAATTTCAATTAGATTTCAAAACCACAATATCATATAGTATTTGTGATAGAATGTCGTACAATTTTTTTTAATTTGTGTTTTTAATTCAATAAATTAATAGATATTTTAGTTTTTTACACTTTCTTATAGTTGACTTTGAATTAACAGGGGTTTTGGTTTTTTTTCCCCTATATTATGGGATTCATTTGGTAATTTTGTCAAACTTCAAGGAAGATGAATGTAATTTATGCAATAATGTATAAATAATAATTAAATAAGAAAAATTACTTCAATATTTAAGAATGATTAAATAATAACTATAAGAAAACTTTTGGTTACTTACTATACAAACAAACGGAATTCCATAAATCTTGTTAAGTACCTATAATGACAAAATATTCAGAATTAATGAAATACAATTCAAATTTGTAAAAAATATCACATTAAACATCCTGAATAATATAAGGAATCAAGGAAGTTGATTCTATAACTAACGGATCATTCAGAAATTCAAATTATACAACAACATTAAAATAAATAATTAATAAAGAATTAAATATTTCTCACCTCATAAAGAAAAGTAAATTGATGGGTGTCAGATCCACCAAAGTAAAATTTTCTACTCAAAATTATTTCCGTGTATGACAATAAGTAGGGTAGTCTCCATAGAGATTGATAGATTTATTTCCTATGAACGAAATTGTAAATGAAATGCAGGGATATTTTGAGAGATGAACTAAAATAATTGAAACTAAAAATAAAAAATATCAATTAATTAAATAAGAAGTAAACAATCAATAAAAGCTTCTAGTCAAAGGATAAATCTTAGCCTTAAGTATGATCAATTAATCATTGATGCAAAAATAAGTTCATACATTCATGAATAAATTTGTTATAATTATCAATATAAGTAATGACAAGCAATCTTTCCGTAATTTATGGGTAACTAAAAGAGACTCATTGAATTACTTCCCTAATTGATAGACAACTCTAAATACAATCATAGGATTTAATCTATTAATAGCATTAAAAACTAGAAAGACCCAATTCTAACAAACAAACTCACAAACAAGTTTATTTAAATTAAATTATTTATTTTTATGACATAGATTAAACTCTTCCTAAGAATGAAATCATGTCGCGTGCCACAAATATTAAAATAATCAAATAATTATGGATTTGACTTTTTAATTGGCAATAGACTATTTAGTCGATCAAATAATGGTGCCTATTATTTAAGCTAACAAAATAATTAAACAATAAAGTGTAGAAAATAAATAAATACCTATAAATGATATAAATACAAATAAAATAAATTAGATTTCATACTTGATGTAGAACCAAGTCTTTAATTATCCTTCAACAAGAAAAGAAATTAGTTGCTAGCCATGAATAAAAATTGCATAAGAAATTTAAAAGAACTAAGGGCTTGCTTGGATCGTAGGTTCGAAAACAAGGGAAATGGGAATGATAAGATTCTAAGTGCTTGGTTAAAAGGAATGGACTGAGAACAGTAATTATGATTACCCAATATGGTGTAATCCTCATACAACCTATAATTTGGGAGGGGGGGGGGGGGGGGTATGAGAGCCAGAAATCCGCAAATTCTTTCGCCATTTCCCCTTCGCATTCCCCTTTGCTAGCCAAGGGTTTTCGATCGAATCCCTTAACTTTTGTCCTTCATTTTTCAGTCCCATTTTCATCTTCCATTTCAGTCCTCTATTTTTGTCCTCAAGCAACAAATTGTGGCAGCATTCTCCAATTTCGTTCTCCATCAAGGTTGATCTGCCAATCTACTCGGCACATCCTCCAAGCGGGAAGTCAACTCCCTCGCCGCAAAGCCAGTGAAGAAATTGCCTAGGTGAGCTACCAAGCTTACAAGCGGAAGCCACCAGCAAACGAGCAGAAGCCCCAACCTACCAAGTCCTCTATTTTCGACATTATCATTTTTTTGTTTGGATATCGGAGTGTCAATCCTTCAGTTTACTGTTTCCCTTCTTCTTTTTTTCTCCAAGAATCTTGAGCTTGGAACGATCGCCCTATGTGCTTGACTTTGGGGGATTTTTTATTTTTTTGGGTAATTTTCTGTTTTGGTAATTTTAGATTTTTTATGGTATTTTTTTATGGTATTTGTTTTGGGTATGTTTATGTTCTAGTATTTTTTTTTCTGGTATTTGTTTTGGGTATGTTTATGTTCTGGAATTTTTATGGTATTTGTTTTGGATATGTTTATGTTCTGGAATTTTTCTGATATTTGTTTTGGATATGTTTATGTTCTGGTATTTTTCTAATGAAGATGATTCTGAATGATTTGCTTAGAATAGAGACTTCTTATCCTTGAATTTTTTTCCCTAAGAAAATATAAATTTGCTATAGAGGTAATTGTAGAGTAGTGTTGCTTTAAGAACATTTGCATTTCTAATTAGGTAAGGAGTATGAGCATGTAAAGAGATTATTGCAGAATGTTGTTGTAGTTGTAATTGTTACTGTGCCTCCTAGAATTTGTACTGTTATTTCAAAAGAATTTTGCCGTGTATATAATAAGAATATATATGTTAAAAAAAGGAAAAAAAAACAATCAACAGAATCGCAACTGGATAAACCATGTTTGCTTATTGATGTGTACTGCTGAGGATGAGCATGAGCCTCAGCAGCCAAGGCTTGGTATGGCTATGAGAGCCAAGGCTTAGTATGATACTATATTATGAGGATTTGAATTGAATTATGATATTAAAATTCTAAAAAATTTATTTAACAACAACTACACTACTTGTAGTATTTGGTTCGATATTGTTACTGCACATGACTTTTAATTTGGTATTTTTACCGCACGTGAACCATAATTGTTCTAATCATAATTATATTATTGACTGTGTCTTTATTAGAAAATTTTTGCACTTAGGTCAATTAGCAGTAATTTCCTCACCTCGAAAAATCGGTTTCATGGAGCTTGGCAAAGAAATCTTTCTTATGGGGTGGGCATACACAAATGGTCCATACATATGGGGGGCCTAAGTTCATTAAAATCAACATGATTATGACCAAGTCAACCTAAAAGAAAGAAGGAAATGAAATCATTTTGTCATGTAATTAGCAAACATTGATACATTTTTCTGGGTTTTTTCTGCACTGAAGTACATTGCTCCATTTTCCTAGTTCTTTTTTTGGTTTTTTGTGGACTGAAGCACATTGATACGTTTTTGTATTTTTTCTGGTTTCTTTCTGCACTGAAGTACATTGCAATGATTTTCCTGGTTCTTTTTCTTGTTTGATATGGATAAAAGCACATTGATACATTTGTGTGTGTGTGTGTGTGTGTGTTTTTTTTTTTCTGGTTTCTTTCTACACTGAAGTACATTGCAATGATTTCTTAGTTCTTTTTTTGGTTTGATATGGATAGAAGCACATTGATCCATTTTTCTGGTTTTTTTTTCTTCACTGAAGTACAATGCTCCATTTTCCTGGTTTTATTTTTCTGTTTTTTTGTGGATTGAAGCACATTGAGACGTTTTTGTGTTTTTTTTTTCTGGTTTCTTTCTACACTGAAGTACATTGCAATGATTTTCTTGGTTCTTTTTTTTTTTTTGGTTTGATATAGATAGATGCACATTGATTCGTTTTTCTAGTTTTTTTTTTCTGGTTTTTTCTGGACTGAAGTACATTGCTCAATATTTTTTGGTTGGTAGTTTTAATGTGTTGGCAGTTTACTATTTCTCTTCAAATTCCCCTGCTTATGGTTTGGCAATTCCACATTGTATCATGAGTTAATTTGCTGGAATTTGTAGTACAGATTGTTGTTGTTTGGCTGAATTTGGATGTGTTTAGCCTTGAATGTTTTGGTTGCTTGGATTGTTCTTGCCCTCAAATAGTTTCAATATTTGTAGTTGTGTATATATGTAGACTGAGATGGCTCGTCCTACTAATTTCGAACGATGTCACAAATTAAGGCGATTATTGTTGCTTCATCGCAGAATGAATAATATGTTGCTTTTGGTATATGCAATGTATTATGCCGTCTTTTGTTTTCACCTTCAAAGTGTGGTTCATGAAATCAAAACAAAGAAGCAAAAAAGATTGGATAGCATGAGATGGATGTATAGATTGACCATGGACTGTGATGCGGCATTTTGTAATAGTTAGCTATTTTGTTACTATAATATTGTATTTAGGTGTGGATTTGGTGCCTTGTTTTGTTAACCTAGTTATTATGCATCATTGAACTTATTTGGAATGTAACTAGCACTGGATGACATATGCATCTTATTTTTAACTCATATGTTTGAAGTGATGAGGAAGTTTGATATGGATAGATGCTCTTGAATTTTTTTTTTTTTTAAACAAAAGTATGGATGTGGAATGTAGCTAACATGGGATTGATTATAACTTTTGAGACTAGAGAATGGACAGGTTGAAAAATGAGATTTTTTTGCTTTCATTGGCAACTAATGTAATCCCTCAACATACACCAAAATATAGATCTAATTATTGCGGCTGGCTTGCAGGCCTATTCTTTTTTCCTATGATAAAGCATTGAAGATGTTAATCAACAACCAGCCCTTAAAACAAAGGAATCTTATTGACCCTTTGTGACCAATTACATGACATATCAAAAGTGCTTTTCATTATTGTTGTTCTATCAATCTTCGACTTTTGTATGGCATTTGATATTTCTTTAGGAGAAATTCCACTAGGAATAATAGTATACGTCAAGTGTGAACAACAAAATGAAATGCATTATAGTAGCCACTTTCAATGAAACATTTACCTAGGAAGGAAAAATCTTCTCTTCTCCAACATTTGTCTGGTCATAACCTACTCAAATCCGTCCTTAGAAACGGGTGAGGAAGATGAGGGTGTTGATGATCAAGATAATTAAAATATCATAATTAAATATAATTAATAAAAAAGTTATACTATAATAGGCATCAGAATACAAAATAATAAAATTAACATATTACATTATTAATATCATAATTATTAGTAATTATAGAATATTTATTATTCTATAATTAGTCTTTTTTAGTTATTAAAGAATATTTATTAGTAATTTATTTGAATATTTATTAGTAATTTAGTAATTATAGAATAAAATAAAAAAAAATTAACTAGTTTTTCATTCCTAAAGATTTTGAAAACCAACCAACAGGCATGAGAATACAAAATAATAAAATTAACATATTACATTATTAATACCATAATTTATTAGTAATTATAGAATATTTATTATTCTATAATTAGTAATTTATTAGTAAGTAAAGAATATTTATTAGTAATTTATTAGAATATTTATTAGTAATTTAGTAATTATAGAATAAAATAAAAATTAATTAAATATTTTTTTCTAAAAATTTTGAAAACCAATCACCATTATTAGTAATTATTCCCATTCTCCAGTACAAACCACCAGCATAATTATAATGAAATAACCCGCTATTATTCCCCACTATTATCATTTCTATTACCTTTTTCATTCCCCCATACGAACTAGGCGCCACCTAAGTAATATATCGTTTTTCCTCACATAGCCAAAATTGCTTTTTATGTACCAATAATGTCAAAATCCTCTTTATTGCACCTAATACAAACATATAATCAACATCAACTAATTTTCGCAATATTTGATCAATCTATTGGAAGAATACTTACAAGAATTATACATATTAATCATCCTATCAAAAATAAATGAATTTCAGTTACCTAATTTTAAAATATGACATTCCACTACAAAAAAATTAGTAATCAAGATAATATTAAATCCCCCAAACTAGAAAAACTTCCGTGCATAGCATGGGGCGACTCATATTTATGAATTTTTTTTAATTATTTGTCTATTTTATATAGAAATAATTATTATAAAAAAACAAATAAGGAAAAAAAATTTAACTCAAAAGAACTTTATAAATTCCCATTTTTAAAAAAAGTACCTAAAAAGTAAGGAAGATAAATCAAATGTAAAACCGATATTTATTAACTTATTGATCATTAAGATGTGTTAACTTGTTATTTCTGATGTGATTATTATCAATCAAGAATATTAAAAAGTAAAATGATGTACATCCCTTTGTTATGTTTCAGTAAAGGTATTTATTAATTGGTTAGTATATTAATTTATTATTTATCAATTAAGAATATTTGTGAGTGAATTTGAATATTATCCATGTATTAATGTGAAACATATAAGTGAACATATCATGTATTATTTAATAAATATAAATAAATAAATAATATTTTATTAATATTTTTCACCTCATACCAAACCTAATGCGACACGCACTCGTTACCATTCTAGTAATATTCACATCACATAATAATATTTTATTATATCAACAAGTTTCAGTATAATCAATCTTGCGCATAGCCCAGGGTGATCCTTATTTATTAATTCTTAATTTTTTAAATAATTTTATATGAGAATTATGATCATAAATATGAAAATAATTCAACTTAAATTCTACTAAGATATTATTTGAAAACTATTAAACGAAAAGGAAAATTTTCTTAATTATTTATTATTTTGCATTTTCTAAGAACGATAATAATTACTTGAAAACTAAAAGATAGGAATGTAAAATAGTAGTGTTACTTAAAAAAAAGGAAGACATTTTTGTAAAAAAATAAAATTAATTACTTAAAAAATGAGTAAAGGATAAGAATTGATAATAATAGAATCACGAAAAGATAAAAATGAAAAATAGTAATCGTCTCGTTAAATAAATAAAAAAAAAATACAGTGATGGATATATGCTAACTTGGCAGAGTAAGAGCAATTTTAGTTTTACTTTACACAATAATTTATTGTATATACATATATATAGGTAATATGTTGGATAATATTTGTAATAATGATTGTTATTCCTATTTTGTAAAAAATTAGAATAAATAGATAAAAGGGAAGAAATAATACTTAGGTGAAAAAAAATCCATGGCTTAATTAATCTAATGTAGGAAAGAATGAACTGAGAATCTTTTCAAATTATAAATGCTTGAGATTACGTGAACCAAAATTTGAAGCCATCTAAGGTCTCTATTGCAAGAACAGCGATGGTGGTTATTGTTGAGATAATATCCAAGGAATTGATTAAACCTTCTTCTCCGACACCCCATGAGAGCAAAGACATTAAACTCTCCCTCCATGATCAACTAATATACCCTGTTTCATCCCCCTCATCTTCATCTATCAAAATCCCTTATGCTCAGATCATCGTGCCAAGCGATCCCAACATCTGAAAGAGTCTTTATCAGAGGTGTTAACGAAATTCTACCCTTTAGCAGGAAGGATTAGGGGAAATCATTCAATTGATTGTGATGATTCGGGAGCCTTGTTTGTGGAAGCCCGAGTTCGTGATGACCTCTCAAAATCACTTGAGAATGTCCCCATAGAGGAGCTAAACCAATTTCTACCACTGAAGCCACACGGGAGATCTAGTGATGTTGATGTTCCAATATTGGCTATCCAAATCAGTTCCTTTGAATGTGGAGGCACAGCCATTGGGGTATGCATGTCACATAAAATAGGTGATGCATCGTCCTTGGTGACATTTATGAACGCCTGGGCTGCCATAAGCCGTGGAGAACCTGATAAAGTTGTAGAAACGAGTTTTGATTTAGCCAGCAAGCTTTTCCCTGGAATAGATGAAGATTCCTCATTTCCCTCTTATGGAGAAAATGGGGGCTCAGAAATGCTTGCAATCGTGAGGTTTTTGTTCAACAAGGAAAAGTTGGCAGCCCTCCGAGAACTTGCTTCTTCAGCCTTTGGTTCACCGGTGAAGGATCCCACTCGGGTGGAATCGGTTTCTGCTTATATATGGAAGCAATTCATTGACATTTCCCGAGCTAAAGGGAATACTAAAAGTATTTTTGCTGCAACTCTTGCTATAAACTTGAGAACTAGAATGAACCTGCCATTTGAAGGTTTTACCTTTGGGAACGTTGTAACTGCTGCATCCGCATCATTGATATTTTCTGATCAGGAAGACAAAGAGAACGATGTTGGTGATCTAGTGTGGGAATTGAGGAGTGCAATTAGAAAAGCAAGTGATGATGATCACATCAAGAACATCCAAAGTGGAGTCCCTCATCTCAATTCCTTGAATGAGGCCATCAAACTACTTTCCAACGAAGACATAAACTGTTGTATGTTTTCCAGTTGGTGCAGATTTCCTATATATGAAGTGGACTACGGTTGGGGCAATCCTCTTTCTGTCTGCACTTCAGCTGCCCCCACTAAGAATCTTGTATACATGATGAGTACCAAGGGTGGTGATGGAATTGAAGCATGGATCAACATGTTGAAGGATGAAATAGCTATGCTTCCGGCAGAGCTTCTTGAACTTGAAGCTAAGTCTCTAGTTGATGCACCCCAAGCCTAAGCAATGATAGAAGTCTGTCCTACATTAATTAAATGGCCAAGCTGTTATTGGTTCCATTTGTTAATGAATTTTTCTAAATCTTAATTTGTCTGTGTCTTTTATTATGTATGGGGACTTCTATGTGTTGTGCATCAAAGATTGTCCACAAAATAAAGAAATTAAAAAAAAAAAAGACTGTTACTGTTTCTGGAGTTTGTAATTAGATTGTTTTGTTCAATATTTAGAACTCGAATCAAAATGTTATTAGCCAAACAGGTTTTATTGTTATTGATTAGATGATTCTATAGAATAGATTTAGCGCGAATATTAATTATTAGAAATAGACAGACCGACAAAATATTAGTAGCCGCAAATACTATTGTCAAGTTAGTTAATCAAGTGATTGGTTATCGAGACGTACAGGTATTAAAAATTACCAACCAATGTTTCAATACCTATAATCCCAACTGAGTGAAGTGAAAGGGTGGATAAAGGAACTTAAACAAAAAGCATACTTTATAACAATCAGAAAGGACAATGTATTTGTATATTTGTGTTTGAGCAGTAATTATAATAGGCAAATAAGTTCAATAATCTCCTAGGATAGTTCTTAATTCTATTTAGTTTTTGATATTTAAAAATTTTTAATCAGATTTTCAATTTTGTTTTTATTTCTTGTCCAGTCAAAATTAGACTAAAACTAGAGGTTTAACTTTTTTTAGTCAAATCATATGAAACTGAAAAACTTTTGAATATCCAAATTAGTTATAATGATTACAATGATGCTTAGAAAAGTTTTTTTGTTTTTTTAATGCCATTTAGTGAAGATTTGAACCTTTGAGTTGGGTTGATTTTAGTCAAATGATGAAATAAATCTAAACTCGCAAGTTTAAAAAATTTAATTGAAACTTTTTGAATATTAAAACTAAATCAATTTACAGATCAAGTGAAGGAACTATTGCGCCAATCATTTCTTAACTCAGTCTCTAAATTTGATTTGGTTTTCAATATCCTAAAAATTTCAATTAACTCATCAAGCTTGATAATTTCATTTTATTTCGTCTCTGGCCAAAATTAGGCCAAAATAAAAAATTCAATACTTCACCAAATCATATCAAATTAAAAAAAATTTGAAAATGAAACGCAAAATCCGGGGTTACAGTATGGTAAAAAATGTAGAGCAGTCAATGATACATTGATGGCATGGACATACAATAATACATTATAATGAGATGGGAAATACAAACTGAACACAGAAAGATACAATGACAGCAATGACATAGCAAATACAACATCAATTTTTGTGTGCTTTAATAGCATCCCACGCCAAAGTAAACACAGTACACAAACAAATTCAATCAAACAAAGATAGAAAAAAGGAAAAAAAGACACCAATCTTATTTCTTAATCCGAAACACTTTGGCCATCACGGGATCCGTCTGCATTGCGGTGGTGAGGAGAAAGGAAATTTGATCAATTATTAAACTGAAGTTGAAATGCTTGGGATTGAAGTAAGGATTATTTTTCAGTTGTGTGGAGACCTGGGATGGAAGGAACTCTGGTGAAGAAGCTAGCGAAACCTGGGATTTAATGAATGCCTGGGATTGAAGGTTTTGTACCAGAGACATCCGGGATTGAGCCGCCATTGCCACCCGGGATTGATGGAATAACGCCAGTGCCACCCTGGATTACTGGAATAACGCCAATGCCGCCGGGGATTAATGGAATAACAACAGTGCCACCCGGGATTAACGGTATATCTTGCAATAAGTGGCGAGCAGCGTGGCTTTGGTGGATGCTTGATAAAGCAATAATCAAGGATAGAACCAAGAAAAGATTGGAAGAAGTAGCCATTTTGACTGATAGATGATAAGCTTGAATCAGCGTGATCTGGTTTTTTTTTGGCTTGGATTTCCTGAAGTGGGATATGATTGAGGTTGAAGGGATGATGTACTTGTGGCGCCTATTTATAAAGAGAATTTTTTGTGGATTTGGATAACATTTGCGAATTGATTAATGACTTTAGCATGTGTGAGCACCTGACTAGTAGGTTGTAGAGCGTGACTAGTTATTCAGTATTCATTATGTCTGTGTTTACGAGTTCAAATCCTATATCCTCCCTACCCTACACCAATATTTTCTTATTAATGTAAAGACGTTATTTTCTTCATTAATAAATACTAAATTATAACATGAAATGCATAAATATTATTGGGTTTAATTTTAATAAAACTATATCGTTTTATTAGTAGAACAAGATTGATACATAATAAATAGGATATAGGATCTCAAGTATGTGTATACACCCTTCCTTTTCCAAAAAATATAAATATTTTTAGAATAAATTTTTATATTATTTTTGCTAATTAATATGATTATATATAACTTATATTTAAAAATAAGGATAAAAGGGAAAAAATTGTGTATTTAATGTTGCATTAAGTGTATTGTAATTTATAACTAAAAAAAATTATATTTCATCAACAGTGGATTTTTTTATTTTTTATTTTTGGACGAAGGGGGTATTTTATATTCAAACAAAACAATAATAAGTATAAAAACCTAAAAGTTTTTATACTTTTATTTTGTGCTATTTTTACTTAACAACAATATATATTGTTCATGAATACACTATATCCACTTATATGGTCATGCCATGACACCTAATATTTACTGGTGAAAGTTAATTCTCAAAGTTTAATTTACGACTAAAGTTGATCGTTAAAAGTTTATAGCTTTGATTGACCCATTAATCAAATGCAATTGAAAGAAATTGGCAGAATTACACAGTTCTGATCATGTCATTGCATCCACACTACGACCTGTTTTTGGTTGTGTTGAATAAATGACCGTTTGTTAAATGTAATTGAATTCTAAGCTTTATCATACAAGATACAAAAATATACTACTAGGAACTATTCTTTTCTCGCTCAACGAAACGGAAAATTTAAGATTGCCTTCTTGTTATTTTCTTATTTCAATATCAATTTTGCCTTACACCAAATAAAATTGATAACAAATACTTTAAGAGTCAATGTTACCAAAATTATACATGCATTAAAATTGAAAACTTTAAAATTGCCACCAAATAACTTAAAAGCATATTTAAAAATTGTAAAACATATACATTAGTGTAGTACAAAGGAATTAGAACAAAAAAAAAAAAAATCAACATTTGACGTGATGATTAAAGGTGGCAAAAATTCCCAATCCTAATAAGGTACGTGCGGTAGGATTTATTAGATATTTTTACTCATTAAAAATGTCCATGTAAATTTTTTAGGAGGAAATTTATTGAGATGGGAGTTTAATGGGCAAGAATTGGGTGCCCATAGGATCCATGCGAAATTATAATAGACAACTATTGGGTAATAGTGAGTCCCTTAGTTTTTGAATATTTTTATATAGTTTTTATCAATAAAAAAATTATTTATTATTTTTTTCATTTAATTATTAATCTTTATTTTAAATAGATAGTGCCATGGTAGTCCTGTTAACGTACATAATTAATGATTGTTAGAGGATTAAAATAGTCTGACTAATGGAAAGTTAACAACTTCAATGATGAGAGAAATATGAGGAACCCAAAATTTGATCTAAAAATAAAATTTGGATCTTGAAAAATATTTAAAGATACAATGTTACTAAAGAGGGAGGAAAGACAACGAGGGGAAAAACTTTTCTTCTCTTGGCTCCAACATTGGTTGGGTAACAGTTTGGGACAATCCCAACTGCTAAAGATGCAGTTCAAAATTATGCAATTGGGAAGAAGAGGTTGGTTTCAGTGCACACCGAAAGCAAAACAAGGTTTGGCGCAAAACGTAACCCCACCTGTGAATTATAAATGGTATGGTTATGCGAGGAAACTTGAACCACTTGAATCTGATGACTTCGTAGTTGTCACCCCCAATGTTGTGCGCACCTGTAAGTACGACGCACTCAATAATTCAAGATTGACATTTGGTTGTTATGCCATAGGTATTTTCAGAAAGATTTACGATCAACAAGAACATGCCCATCCGAATTGCGGCCGGGCCGGTAATTCTTCTTCAAAGTTAGTATGTTACTGTGGGCGATTGAATGTACATCTGTGATGCGATTTTTTTTTTGCCTGCCTTATTTTTTTAGAGCTTTTATCCCTTTTTATGAAAGTTTTGTCATCCTCAAGTAGAGGTGGGTGTTACTTTCCGTTAGACATGGACAGGAATTAGGGCGAGATGTTCAAGAATTGGTTGACAAGTTGAATTTTTTTCATTAGTTTTTTAAATAGGATTGTTATTGGTGTAAAGGTTATTGTACGTTAGTCAAAAATAGTAGTTCTTTGTTTCCTTATGCGCTTTCTTTTGTGGTGCCGATCTTATGGCGATCAATATCACAAAAAGCAACTAGATTTTTTTAGGCTATTTTATGTAAATATTTGGCAATGCAATAATATATACTATTTTTTTGATTTAAAAAAAAAAAAGAACATGCCCACGAAGCAATTAAGTTAAAATGTCGATGAAAATTTTAGTGACTAGAATTGAAATTTTAATAAAGTATTTGACTCCAAATATAATCTTTATATATGCAATCACATGTATAAATGCTTGGAGGTAACTAACGGAAGTCGCCTTATCTCAGAGTATAAGTTCGTAATTTCAAATTCATTAAAGTGGAGTTTTCTTTGTTTGGTTATCATGTGAATAAGTTGAGTTCTACAGTTGTTTGGTCTTTTCAAAAATTTCGAAGCAATAATACCCTTCTTACCATTTATGTCGGCATTTGTTTCTCTTGTGATCCCCACAAATATTTGTCTTATTTTATAACTGCTATATTATTACTCCTTTGTTTTTCTTTTATTCCCGTATATCTCGTCATTATCTTGGTTTTATCATATATAATTCTTTCTATTTGTAAGACTGTTTTTTTTTTTTTTTTGCACTTGTACTATCCTTAAGAATTTAGGTAACTAATTGGAGTTTTTTGAGTTTTGAGTGTGGTAATGTTTCCAATATATGATTATTATGCCAAAATAAGAAAAAAAAATTATTCTATGCATTTGTTGCATCACATAAAATAGTGCAGTTAGAAACAATTAGTGGAGATAGATTATTTATATTATAGGGGGTGTAAAAAGGAAAATTAGATAATGAATTTGTTGCATTAAAAATAAGAGAACATGGGAAGTATGGAACATTTTTTCCTTAAATAGACCAAAAAAAAAAAAAGAAGAAAATAAAAGAAGAAAAGGACACAAGGGACCAAGAAGCATGATCCATTAATTATGGTCATACATAATCATTATTAGTAAGTGTATTATAGAAATTTTATTTTAAAATTGGATTCATTTTTTTGGAGCAAAAAGATATCTTAAAAGTAGATAATTTTTTTTAGGACAGAATGTGTACCTATTGAATTTTATCAAAACCTTCAAGTTCAAAAAATGTCGAATTAGATGATGAATCTAATAAAACAAGTTATACATATATGTGTATGTAAATACTGAAAAATACTAATTTCATCAAATTTATATTGATTGAATATTCCATTAAAGGTGGGTAAAAAGAGTAAGAAGGCTTATGGCAAAGGCAGGAGTGGAGTAGATAGAAGTTAGAGGAATGAAAAAGAGCGAGTTGTAGAGAAAAATATTTTATGCATCTGTTGTATTATGTAAGATTGTACAGTTAGATATAATTAGGGGAGACATTTTATAATTTAGAGGGATAGCCCATTAACATAATAGGGGGACCAAAAAATAAAATTATGTGATTAGATTACTAAACTAAAAATAAAAATATAACAAATATATGCAATATTTTTTCACAGTTGTGAAATTTTTTAAATTACTCAAATTTTATCATTGTATATGGTAGCATCATTGTACTCAATATTTTTTATTCTTTAATATTGCTGGGGAGGTTTCACACATGTGGAGTCTAATTAGAGCGGTCCAATAAGCAGTGGGAGTCCACTTGAACCCAAAAGTTTAAACTAATGGAGTTTTAGATCCTTCCCTCTTCATGGATACACTACCACATTAAAGCTCACTCTCCTACAAGCGAAATTCTTACTCCAACAAGCCAATCTCTTCACTATTGACCCATTTAATTCCCCTTTCATTAATACACTATCACATTAAAGTTTATTCCCTCATAAATCCAATCCTTACTTCAGCAAACCCATCTTTTCATCATAGACCCCCCTACTCCTTCACAATCCCAATCCCTACTCTAATAAGCCAATCTCTTCACCATAGACCCAATGGACCCCCTACTTCCCCAAACCCAATCCCTACTCTAGCAAGCCTATTTCCTTACCATGGACACATTTAGTGCCTGTGCAAGTAATAAACCCATAAACCTAATCCTTACTCCAGCAAGCCCATCTCTTTATCATGGACCCTCCCTACTTCCCCACAAACCCAATCCCTACTCCAGTAAGCCAATCTCTTGACCATGGACCCAATGGACCCCCAACTCCCCTCCTCCACCCCCCTACTCTAGCAAGCTCATTTTTTTACCATGGACCCATTTAGTGTCCGTACAAGTAGTAAATCCATAAACACAATCTTTACTCTAGTAAGCCCATCTCTTTATCATATACCCTCCTACTTTCCCACAAACCCAATCCCTATTCCAGTAAGCCAATCTCTTCACCATGGACCTAATGGACCCCCAATTCCCCCCCCCCCCCCCCAAAACCCAATTCTTACTCTAGCAAGTCCATTTTTTTACCATGGACCCTTTTAGTGTCCATGCAAGTAGTTAATCACCAAACCTACTTGTCTAGGAGTTCCCCACTAAGCCCCGGTCCAATCAGAAAATGAACCACTTGCTTTCCCGAGTAGTCTAACATTCCAACTTTGATATCACTTGTTCGTGAGGTTTCACACATAGGGAGTCAAACTAGACGGCCCAATAAGCAGTAAGAATTCACTTGAATCCAAAAGTTTAATCTACTGGGTTTTAGGCCCTACCCACTCATTAGATACTTCAGCTCTTCTTAAGTTTCCAATGTAAAACAGTATCTATGAACACAACAAATATGAGGTCATGCAACTTCCATTACCAAAATAATCAATATTGCGAAATCTATTTCTTTAGTGTTATAAAGATGTGTTCATGTTCAATTATGTTATACCAACCGTCACTCATCAAAAAAAAAAAGTACTGGAAAAAAAATAATCTTAGAGTTGATAATATAGAAATCCATGTGACTTGAGATCCAATTGATTGACCAAAATTGTAATAAAATAAGGTCTCGTTTGGTTTTTATTAAGAATTGGAATTGATTTAAAATTAAATATGATATGTATATATAATGGTTTTTAAACATTCTAAAACAGACGTGAAAAAAGTCATAAAATTTAACCAAACATAATAAAAAAGTTTTTAATTTTTTTTTAAAAATTCAATTTTAATGAGAAGCCAACACGCCCGAAGTGATATTGTAATTCCACCCGAACCATAATTAATTAGTTTAGTATTTGTATTCACATGATGAGCTCTGCATTTCCGTTGAATTAATTGAAGAATGATAATAAAAGAATGCCATTTCATGCTAGAGAATTTTTTTTTTTCATATTTCTTGTTGTAAAGGGAATTGATCACACGTGATCAAGATTAATGCGATCATGTATAAAAGTCAAAGAATTATAGTGTATCAAGGGTGTTGTATTTTGTAATATAAAAAAAGTTATACCAAATAAAAAATGATTTTTTTTTTGAACAAAGAAAGTAGGGTTTTCGTGAAAATTATACTCTCTACTTCTTCCTATATTATTTGTTACAATAAAGAACTCATGCTCTAGTTAAAACATGCATGTAAGAGTAGTGTTCAATTTTTATTACTGGATTTAATTTCCGGTTAAAAAGTGCTAGAATTTCTTTTATTTGATTCCCAAAAACTAATTTAGGGGGAAAAAAAATGGGCACATTTTCAAGTTTGATATTCATTCGAAACATCCAAAACACAAGGTATGAATCATGGTGGCTGATTTGGATAATTGGCAGTGGACACATCTCACATGGTGCATGCATGGAGGAGAAAGATATTGCTAATTATTGGAAGTGAAAAATGGCCTACATGTACATGTACGTGCATGTGATCCCATGTTCAGTTGCTAGATATATATAATTAGAGCAACATCAGATCATTCACAACCAGGACACATGATGTCTACAACTGTTTTATGGAAACATTGGCAAATGACTGTTTAGGATACGAATCCAATTGTTAATTTTTCCAATTTGCTATGAACGGTAACAAATAATCGTGGTCATCCAAGGAAAAAAAAAACCTACTTAATACTCCACATGTGGAATATCTTAAATGATGACAAAAAGGGTTACTATCTTATATACTAGAATTTTGAACAATGGAATGTTTACCGGATTACAATGACAAAGGTTGGGTTTAAAAAATAATATTTCTTTGGCACAAAAAAATTGACTTTCAAAATTTTTATTTGTTTTAAGAAAGAGTCCACTTTATAAAATGAAATTTCTATAATATTTTTGCTAATAATAATTATTTGTAGTTCAAAATTAAAAAATAAAGATAAAAATAAAAAAGTATACACTTAATGATGTATTAACTCTATTGTAACTTATAGTTACAAAAAAAATTGTATAATTTAAAAAGTGATTCTTTATTTAAAACAAAGGGAGAAAAAATAATAGTACTACTGGTATTAGTTGTTGAATTCATGAATACTGTCCCACATTAGAAAATTAAAAGAAACTGGAGCATCTAATAAATGGCAATGACTCAAAACCCACTAGCTGAAGTTTATGATTTTAAATGGGCTCCTACTCCTTATTTAGCTGTTGTAGTTGGACCACTGTGTGTAAAACCTCTCCAACAAAAGGAACCAAAACCCGTTTACTACTTGTATGGACACTAAATGGGTCTATGGTGAAAAGATGGGCTTGTGGGGGTGTAAGCTGTAATGTGGTAGTGTATCTATGAAGGGGATTGTCTCACATTGAAAAATTAAGAAGAACTAGAGCACATAATAAGCGTCAATAATCCAAACCCACTAGTTTAAAGTTTTGGGTTCAAGTGGACTCCTACTACTTATTGGACCGCTCTCGTTGGGTTCCGTATGTGTAAAATCTCCCCAACAGTAGTATATTTATGTACCTCTATCAAAGATACCGTGAGATTTTTTTAAGGAAAAACCACACTTGTAGTTCCCAATGTTTATCCAATATTACTTTTTTTTTCTTGACTAAAGAACTGCAGCTGCTACTAAGGGTGCACACTGGATAAATTCCGCCCTTGTGTAATAGCTCATAAACCACACAGGAGATGTAAACCGCACTGGACACTACACAGGAGATGTAAATTACACTGGGCAAGCCCTGTGTGACGGACTAGACTAAAAAGGTGTTGACAGAAGATTCGAACTCTACGCTCGCTGCCACACCAATTCGGCCAGGATTACTTTTAGTTGTCAATGTTTTAAATCTGACACATTTAGTCATTAAACTTTCATATTTTGACACATTTGGTACAATTGAGAGCTATTAAGGTAGGAGATAACAAAATTTGTTATATAAGTGTGACATGGCCATTAAGTAATCTCATTATCAAAATTTTAATTTACAAATTTTGAAAACTACCTTATTTTGTTTTTACTTTTCATTACAAACCCTCCTTCTTTAATTAATTTATCTCATAAATTTTTAATATTTAAACATCAAAAGATATAGGCTTTGAAGGAAAAAAATTAAAAGAAGTAATTAAATTTGTGAAATAAATAATTTGATAAAAATTATGACTAATGGCTTTTAATATTTACCGTGACAAGTGTTGTCATCTCCTACTTTAATTAGTCATCAATTGTACCAAATGCATTAAAAAATGAAAGTTTGAGGACTAAATGTGTTGGATTTAAAATATTAGGGACTAAAAGTGATATTGGATAAAAACATTGGGGATTAAAAGTGTGATTTTCCCTTTTTTTATACTGTCCCAAAAGTGAAAAAAAAATACAAATTTGTTTGAAAAGGTTGACAAATAAATGTATAGTTCTAATGAGTAATACCTATTGTGTTACTAGAGGAAAAAAAAAATAGTAATGAAAATCTTCTATTCGATAATTCAGAATTCAGATGGTTTCAATCAAATTTATTCTAAAATTATATTATGAGAGAAAGCAAATTGTAGGTATGAAATATAGCTTCTTTTTTTTTTCTTTAAAAAAATCAAGTTTAACGTCTCATGATGCATGTGATGTGTGTAAGTAAAGACGAAAAAAAAAGAAAAAAAAGTAAATAAATAAAACCGTAGGTTGCAAGAATTAATCGAAAAGTATATTTGAAGGGATTCGGATAGTGGTGAAAATTTTGTCGATTTAAGTAATGGTGGGAAAGAAAATTCTGAACATTATTGTGATCCAAAGCTTGCTGGTTGGAATCCTAACAAGGCCACATGGATTACTAAATTATTAACTGGAAGAATTTCATTGCAAATATTTTTTTTCTGATGACATAATTGGTGCAACATGATAGAACATGCCTCTTTATTTATTATGAAACAGCTGGAGTTGGAATTTTGGGGCTAGTTTTATATGAATTTTCGTTCAGATTATAGAATGTGTATTCCTCTTACAAGTTCCTTTTGAAATATGATGCATATTCACTAGATTGTAGAAGCTCCCAAAATTAATTACTGATTTTTTAGTTGATTACAATTTAATTTATAGGAATAATGGAATCATGTCAAATTCCAAGAGTGCTGAACAATAATTTCTTACTTCAAAAATAATAATAATAAAATAGGGGAATTTTCAATGAATTAAGCCAATGAACTAAATTCTAACAAGTAAAAGAAGAGAAAACCAACATACAAAATCGAGTTCAATTTCATTTAAAATGATATATATTTGAAAGAGATCTCATTTGTATTTTATATTGTTGATTCACTGTCCTCAAAATGACGGCCAGAGATTTCTTTCCAACTAGTTTTGGCAAGTGACCACGTGTTCGTCAAGCAATCATGTATATGTGTTTAGAATTTATTTCAAAATATATTTTTGTACTTTTCAAAATAACTTTTTATATTTTTAATATACTTTTTTACCTCGCAACCATTATTTAAAAAAATATAAAAATATATTTTGAAACGTCATCTATGCACATTCATTTGATAAAGTGTTAATTGATGAGTAGTATAAATATAATTATAAATATTGGACTAATTTACGTAAATTATATGTACCTCTTTTTATATTTAATGAAATTACCAAACGAATATTATGATTTGGCAAAAAAAAAATTACTAATACCTCTTTTAATCGGCCAAACCAACATTTAGCCCACTATTAGTTATAAAATGTTGACATCAACAAGAAAAATTTATGCAATGTAGATAAATTCACCCTTGAATATGATTTTGTACATAAGTCTATTTTTTGTATATTTAAATATGAGTTTGAGGGCTTAAAAAATTGATAAATAAGAAATAGTAATAAAAATCCAAATTTAAGGAAAAATTGTATAATTTCATTAGATTTGAAAACTACAATTTCATATAATATTTATGACAGAATATTGTACGTTTTTTAAATTTTTAAATTTTTAAAATTTTTTCCTTTTTATTTTTTAATTCATTAAATTGATAAATATTTTAGTCTTTCACACTTTTCTACTAGTCAACTTTGAATTGAGGGGGGTTATGGTATTTTTCTTCCTAAAATTACAGGATTCATTTAGTAATTTTGTCAAATTTCGACAAATGAGAATGTTATTTACTCAATAATTTATGGTATTGATGAATTACTTCAATATTAACGAATCATTAAATAATAACAATAACAAAACTTTTGGTTAATTACTATACAAATAGAGGGAATTCCATAAATCCGATTAGGTAACTATAATGACAAAAAAAATTCAGAATTAATGAAATATAATTGAAATTTGTAAACAAAAATATTACATTAAACATCCTGAATAATACAAGGAATCAAAAAAGTTGATACTATAACCAACGGATCATTTAGAATTTCAAATTATACAACAACATTAAAATTAATAATTAAAAAAGAGTTAAATATTGCTTTCCTCATAAAGGAAAGTAAATAAATGAATTTCAGCTACGTAATTTTAAAATCTGACAAGCCACGTACCAAACAAAAAAAAAAATTGTAATCAATATTTAAATCTCTCAAACCTAATAAAAGAAAGTGAAAAATTAGCTGAGTAATATAAAATAAAATATCATTGACAAAAGAAAGTAAATAATTGAAATTCCAAATTTATATTTATAACATAATAAATTCAAATTCAAACTAGAAAACCTTCGGTGCATAGCATGGGCCGATTCATATTTATCGAAAAAATATTTCAAATTATTTGACAATTTTATATACAAATAATTATTTGCAGAAAACAAATACGGGAAAAGAATTTAACTCAAAAGAACTTTATAAATTCCCTTTTTTTTTTTAAAAAAAAAGCACCTAACAAGTAAGGATGATAAACCATATATATATATATATATATATATAAAAACTTGTTATTTATGGCTAGCTCCTTAGCCTCACGTGGGGGACTAGTGATAATTTAAAATTTAATTGATAGAGCTTAAAATGTGCATAGTTCTAGTTAATATTTTCTCAATATTAATTTGATTTTAAGGAGAAATTGTTTGGTTTTGATATAATTTGTATTTTAGGTATGGAAATTAGAGAATTGGAGGAAAAGAAAATAAAAGGGGAAAATTAGAGCAAAAATTCAGAAAGCTTCCTATTACTTGGCATTGGGTGTTGGCATGAGTTTGCACCAAAGAAGAAGAATTCATAGAAAAGTTTTCTATCAATTAAAGGAAATTTGGAGCTATCAAGTTGAAGAAGGAAAGGGGATATGGCAGCAAGCTTTTAGAAAACAAATATTTTATTTTAATTAGGGGTATTTTTCCTATTATTGTTATGTTTCCTTTTTAGAGTAGAATTAGTTTTTAATAAGATTTATTATTACTATATTTGAGGAACTAGTTTTTGTACTAAATAGGACAACCCTAGAAGGCAAAAAGCGTGCAGAATTGTTGAGACTAACCGCCATCTCTCTTTTCTCCAAAGTAGCCGCCAACTCCTTTTTCTTTTGTACTTTACGGAAGAGAAAAAACACCATGCAGCCGCCAATTGTTTTGTCTCCTAGACTTCACGTCCTTCCTTTACTTCTTTTCTTTAGTTAGTTTTTCTTTTAAAAAATTTCAGCAGCCATGTTTGCCACCATGAGTGGCTAAACTCCACTTTTTAATTTAAGGAAAAGATTGATTTCAATTATAATCACTGTGAGGTTTTGTTTTTAATTTTATATTCTTGCTTTTTATTCAAGTACTTGTTAATTCTTGATTTAATTCTTATGAATAATTGATGATTAGTTAATCTGACAAATTAATTCTTCATTATTTATTCTATTGCTATCCATGAATTCAGTCATGAATAAGTGGACCAAGTAAAAACTAGGTTAAATATGTTTATGATTTGAAATGTGCATGGTTAGCTTAGGAGAATTAACGGGACAAGATTAATTTACTGTAGCTATCTCGGTGTTTTAATCTTGGTTTAACTATTTTTATAGATTTTAATGCTATTATTAAATTAATATGGAACGCTATCGTGCTCAGTCAATTAATGATAAGTTTTGATTTGGGTGTTGGACTCGGCCAATTATATTAGGAAAATGAAAATTTATTACAACTATCCTAATAAGTTTCAAGTTATATATTTGAGTTTGCAAGATTATTTTTCATGACCTATGATCAGTGATGCAATTGATTGATATCAACCCTTGGATTGAAAACTCAGTTAATTTGGTAAATTTTGTTATTTTGTATTTTTATTACTTTAATATTTATTTTTATTAATTTTAGTATTCAGTAAAATAGTTAATTAATCAAAACTCCCCCTTACTTTATTTATTTTTATCTTATTGGTCAAAACTTGAAACTATACCTCATTCCCTTGGGATTCAACCTAGTGTACTTGTGCTGCAAATTTATTTTACAAATCACTTTAGGATTAGTGATTAATTTTGAGGGCTTCAACAAACCTGTCAAAATTTTGGCGCCATTGTTAGGATCCTAATTAGTTCCTAGTTTTGAACATTAAATTTTACTAATATTTTCTTTCTTGTATGACTCATGCTTCTCAGGAAGGTGAATTAGAATACAATCCTAAAATTGAGAAGACAGCTCGCCAACTGAGAAAAGAGACTAAACAAAGAAAAAGTGGTTCATCTTCAGGGGTGGACTTTGAAACGGAATCCACTGAATTTGAGATAGCAGAACTTTCAAAAATGGGAGATAGAACGTTAAATGAGTTAGCGGCTTCTACTTTAAACCACCAACTTCTATGCATTCAATTTCCTACTTTAGATGTTGGTTTTGAATTAAAATCTAATTTAATTCACTTATTGCCTATTTTTTGTGGTCTTGTAGATGAAGACCCACACAAGCATTTAAAAGAGTTCCATTTCATGTGTTCTAGTATGAGACCGCAAGGGGTGTCATAGAAATAGATCAAATTAAGAACCTTCCCTTTCTCCTTAGGAGATAAGGCGAAGGATTGGTTATACTACCTTCATTATGGTTCAATAACTTCATGGGACAAGATGAAGTGGTTATTCTTAGAAAAAAATTTCCTTGCATCGTGGGCTGCAAGTATTAGGAAAGAGATCTACAGGATACGACAACTTAGTGGGGAGACTTTGTACGAATATTAGCAAAGATTCAAGCAACTGTGTGCTAGTTGTCCTTACCATTAAATTCCCGACCAACTCCTTATCCAATACTTCTATGAAGGGTTATTACCAAAGGATAGGAGTATGGTAGATGTAGCTAGCGGATGAGCATTAGTGCATAAAACACCAACAGAAGTTAGGCAATTCATTTCCAACATGGTAGAAAATTCCCAACTATTCGGAACCTGAGGTGAGGGGAATTTGAAGTTAGTTAATGAGGTAGATAATTTTGATATTAAAAACAAAATTGCCGATCTAACTGTTATGGTTCGTTAATTGGCTGCAAGGCACGTGCAAGCTGCCAACGTTTGTGGAATATGCTCAGTACCTAGTCATCCCACGAACATGTGTCCTACACTGCAAGAGGATTCATATTAACAAATTAATGCAGGAGGAGGATTTCCTCGACAACCTCAAAAGAGATATGATATCTATTCTAATACTTACAACCCTGGATGGAGGGATCATCCAAATTTTAGTTATGGGAACCAATGAGCACAACAAAGGTTTCCACCACAACCTTACAATAAGCCACCTCCACCACCAGCTTTGTCTTCATACTCAGGTATGCATTTAGAAGACATTGTTACTAATATGCAACAAATGCAACAGGAGCAAAGAGCTACGGGAAACCAAATTACCCAACTAGCTACATCTATTAGCAAGTTGGAGGCACAAAATTCTAGAAGGTTACCTTCACAGCCGGTGGGTAATCCAAAAGAAAATGCAAGTGCCATTGTATTAAGAAGTGAGAAAGAGATTGATACAAAACCAGATCTACCAGAAAAATCAGAGAATGCAAAGGACCATAAAAATAAAGAAGAAGTAGAATGCACACTTGAACCGCAATCAAAGGTAACTCTTTCTTCTAATTCTAAGCCAACATTTCCTAATGCGATTGTTCCACTTTTTCCTGGCAGGTTGGCGAAGTCAAGACAAGAGGAATATGAGAAAGAAATTTTAGATACCTTTAGAAAGGTAGAAGTGAACATAATTTTGTTGGAAGCCATCAAACAAATTCTGAAATATTTAAAATTTTTGAAAGAATTGTGCACCAACAAAAGGAAGTTGAAGGGAAATGAAAAGATCAAGTGAGGGAAAAATGTTTCGGCTATGCTCACGCAAAAATCTCTACCTGAAAAATGCAAGGACCCAGGTATGTTCACAATTCCATGTGTTATTGGAGATAAGAAAATTGAGCATGCTATGCTTGATTTAGGAGCTTCTACAAATGTCATGCCATACTCAATTTTCAAAAATTTAAATTTGGATCCTTTAAAAGAAACAAGGATAGTGGTTCAACTTGTCGACCGGTCTAATGTTTACGCTGAAGGGGTTATTGAGGATGTTTTGATATAGGTCAATGAGCTGATTTTTCCAGTAGATTTTTACATCCTAAAAAAGAATGAGGACACAACCACAAAATTTGCCCCAATTTTGCTAGGGAGACCTTTCATGAAGACAGCTAAAACAAAGATAGACATAAATGATGACACTCTTTCTGTAGAGTTTTATGGGGAGATTGTTAAATTCAATATTTTGATCTTTGTGAAATATCCTCCCGAGGCTAATTCAATTTGCTCTATTGATCTTTATTGATTCCATTGCTAAGGAAACTTTTGATGAAGAAAACGCCAAGAAAGAAGAACAATTGAGTGAGGAAGAAGCCGCCAAATTGTGGGATGATATTGACTATACCAATGATATACAGGAAAGGTCAACCCTTTTTAATATTGAACCTTTTTTATGTCAAAAGAAAGTGTTACCTACATTTTGCACCCCAAAAGTTGAATTAACGAAATTGCCCAATCATCTTAAATATATACATTTGGAGGACCATAAGACTCTTCTGGTTATAATTGTAAAACAATTAACAAAAGACCAAGAAGAGAAGTTAATGGTAGTTTTAAAGGAGCATAAATTGGCGATCGGTTGGCAGCTGGCTGTCATTAGAGGAATAAGTCCATCAATTTGTATGCACCGTATTCTTCTTGAAGAATATGCTAAGCCGGTAAGGGAAGCTCAAAGGAAGTTGAATCCGGCAATGAAGGAAGTCCTTAAGCTACTTGCGAAAGGAATTATTTACCCAATCTCTTATAGTAAGTGGGTAAGTCCAGTTCATGTGGTGCCAAAGAAAACTGGGATCATCTTGGTAAGAAATCAAAATAATGAATTGGTGCCCATGAGGATTCAAAATGGGTGGCGAATGCTTATTGATTTTCGAGAGCTGAACTTAGCTATAGAAAAGACCATTTTCCCCTCCCATTCATAGACCAAATGTTAGAAAGATTGGTGGGTAAAATTTTCTTTTGTTTTCTTGATGGATTTTCAGGTTATTATCATATTACAATTGCTAAAGAGGACTAAGAGAAAATTACTTTCACTTGCCCTTTTGGGACATTTGCCAATAGAAGGATGCCTTTCGGTCTTTGCAATGCTCTAGGTACATTTCAAAGATGCATGCTAAGTATTTTTTTCTAATTTTTTAGAGAATTGCATAGAAGTGTTCATGAATGATTTTACTGTTTATGGAGATTCATTTCATAATTGCTTAGACCATTTTGACAAAATTTTTGAAAAGGTGCATAGAAACTAATTTGGTTTTGAATTATGAGAAATGTCATTTTATGGTAATTGGCAGAATTGTCTTAGGACATGTAATCTTTTCTAGAGGTATAGAAGTGGACAAGGCAAAGATAGATCTTAATGTGAGCTTACCTTACCCTATGAATGTTAGGGAAGTATGTGTTTTTCTTGGCCATGTAGGTTTTTATCCTAGGTTTATTCAAGATTTTTCAAAAATTGCGTTGCCCTTAACAAATTTGCTCCAAAAGGATGTAGTTTTTTAATTCAATGATGATTGTAAAAAGGCGTTTGACAAACTCAAGAGTTTGTTGACGATAGCACCTATTCTTAAACCACCGGATTAGAACTTGCCCTTTGAATTCATGTGTGACGCCAACAACTACGCAGTAGGAGCTGTCCTTGGCCAACGAGTTGATAAAAAGAGTCACATCATTTACTATGCCTCAAAGACATTGAATGCTGCCCAATGTAACTACACTACTACCGAGTAGGAGCTTTTGGCAATTGTTTTTGTTTTAGATAAATTTAGATCATATCTACTTGGATCTAAAGTAATTATTTATTCTGATCATGTAGCCTTGAAGTACCAACTCGCCAAGAAGGAATCAAAGCCACGCCTCATTAGATAGATTTTGTTGCTCCAAGAATTTGACCTTGAGATAAGAGATCGCAAGCGAACCGAAAATTTGGTGACTGACCATTTGAGCAGGTTAGTTCAGGAGGAAGAATCACTACCTATTTTGAAAACTTTCCTGATGAACATCTCTTTCAATGCAAACGTATGTCCCTTGGTACGGTGACATTGTCAATTATTTGGTTACCAAAGTCTTACCAAGTGTTTTAAGTAAGTCCACAAAGGAAAAAATTAAAGCTGAGGCAAAATATTATGTGTGGGATGAACCATATCTCTCGAAGTTTTGTTCGGATCAAGTCATTAGAAGATGTGTTCTTAACAATGAACATAACTGTGTTTTTGCCTTTTTCCATAATCTTGCTTGTGGAGGTCATTTTGGACCTAAAAGAATTGCTATGAAGGTGTTGGATAGTGGCCTTTATTGGACAACCCTATTTATTTTGTAAAAATTGTGACCGATGCCAAAGAACAGGTACGTTGTCCCATAAGAATAAGATGCCCCAAACCCTATTTTGGTATGTGAAATATTTGATGTTTGGGGGATTGACTTCAAGGGACCTTTTCCTTCATCTTGTGGAAATGTCCACATTCTTTTAACAGTTGATTATGTGTCAAAATGGGTAGAGGCAAAGGCCACTAAAACTGATGATTCTTGAACGGTTGCAAGTTTTTTTAAAAACTAACATTTTTAGTAGATTTGGGATACCTGGAGCAATCATCAGTGATCAAGGAAGCCATTTTTGCAATAAGCCAATTGATGCCTTGTTAAAGAAATATGGAGTACATCACCAGGTAGCAACTACAAATCACCCTCAAACAAATGGCCAAACGGAAATCTCTAATTGTGAGGTGAAAGCCATTTTGGAGAAAACTGTCAACCGAGGGAGGAAAGATCGGAGCCTACGCTTAGATGATGCATTATGGGCTTATCGGACTACATACAAAACTCCGATTGGAATGTCCCCATATCGATTAGTTTTTGGCAAAGCTTGCCATCTTCAAGTAGAGATTGAACATAAAGCTTATTGGGCAGTTCGTCAAACCAATATGGACTTGAACGAAGCTGGAAATTCTAGGAAATTGCAGTTGCAAGAGCTGGAAGAATTGAGATTAGATGTCTATGAAAATTCAAGGCTATATAAGGAGAAGACCAAATTGTTTCTACAAATAATTAATATCGAAGCTTTTGTTCAACAAATTCGGAAGGAATTAGACGGAAAAAGATATCTCCTAGTTCTTGATGATGTGTGGAATGACATTCCAAACCTGTGGGATACTTTTTATGATTCATTGGTGGGATTAAGCACGGCCACCAGAAGCAAGTGCTTGTTACTACGCATCTCCAAACTGTGGCATCCATTGTGTCTAGAGATCCTCCATATGAGTTGGGAAAGTTTTCCGATGATGATTGTTGGTGTATTATAAAACAAAAGGTGATTGGAAGTGGAGAAACACCAAAAGAGTTGAGTGAGATAAGAACGCAAATCATAAAAAAATGCGATGGTCTGCTACTAGCGGCAAACGTGATTGGAGGTTTGTTATGCAGACAAAGAAAAAAGGATTGGAAATCAACTATGGAGAAGAGGCTTTTGAACATCAGTGGAGATTGTGAAAGTTGGATTATGCAAATATTGAAGCTGAGTTTTGATTATTTTCCATCTCCATCAATTAAGAAGTGTTTCGCTCATTGTTCTATATTTGACAAAGATGAGGAGATGGATAGAGATATATTGATCGAACTTTGCTGATGGCAGAGGATCGAACTAGAGCATAAGTTCTTTATTGTAACAAATGATGTAATAAACAACAATTATCAGGTTCGATCCCTTGCAATAGCCAGATCTGAAGAAATAATGAAAGTTGAAGCAACTTCACACTCAGCATCAATTTTGAATAGCAATAGCATGTGTAAAAAGATGCTCTGGAAGTTCAAGCATCTTCACACTCTAAATTTGTCCAATGCAGATATTACGGAGCTGCCTAGCTGTATTGGAAAACTAAAGCACTTGAGGTTTCTTAGGTTTCCATCCAATATCAAAAGTTTGCCCCAATCTATCAGCAAGCTCTTTAATTTGCAAACATTGAGGATAACAGTGAGGAATGGCGGGTTCGGAAGTCTTTCTGCCCTTCCACAAGGAATGAGTAATTTAATAAGTTTGAGGCATCTTTACTTCTTCACTTATGATGAGAAATTTGAGATGCTAGTACAGATGGGAAGGTTGAATTGTCTTCAGACACTGGAGTTCTTCAACGTACGCCAAAAGAACGGTTGTCGAATTGAAGAGCTTGAAAGCTTGAAGGACCTTAGAGGTACATTGGAGATTCGAAATCTTGAACTTGTAAAGGATAAAGAAGAAGCCGCATGGGCAAATTTATTAGGCAAACAAAATTTGACAGGTTTGACATTTTGTTGGCGGAGTGAAGCTGGCGAAGAAGGTGTTGAAATCCATGATGAACAAGTGTTGGAAGGGCTCAAACCTCACCCAAATTTAAAAGCGTTGAAAATTGAAAATTTCATGGGTGATCGATTTCCTCAATGGTTAGTAAATTTGGGGAAGTTGGATACATTGGTGTTGATTGGCTGTGGCAAATGCTCGGAACTCCCTGTGCTAGGGCATCTTCCATGTCTTAAAACTCTCCTGTTGGATTCTATGAGGAGCTTGAGTGAATGGAAGGAAGTAGAAGTAGATGATGATGATGATGTTGCTGTGTTTCCCTTACTTGAGGATTTGAAAATTCTTGATTGCTTCCAACTGACCATCGTTTCGTCTCACTTTCCAAGTCTTAAATGTTTCTCAATTTACGGAAATGTCCAAGTTTCGGCTGTAAAAAGCAGTTTTAGCAAAGTAACCACTACTCTTACGTTCCTCGCTTTAGGACGCATGGATGGGCTTACTTGTCTTTCTGATGTACTTGGGAGTTGCTGCACTTCTCTAAGGGTATTGCGTCTCTACGAGTGTCCCAATTTGATGGAGTTGCCAGAATATTTGTTTCAACTCCAGTCACTGCATGATTTCTACATAAACAAATGCCCCAAAATTGTACACATTGGTCCTCCTCCTCGCGCTACTAACAACTGCCTCACCTCTCTTGAGACATTCGATGTTTTTAATTGTGAAGGGTTAATCAGTATGGCCGCTGAAATACTAGAGGGCTGTACATCTCTCCATTCTCTTTCTGTGGAAGGGTGTCCTAATCTAGTATCATTCCCACATAATTTCCTTCAAACCCCTAATGTCTCAACAATTTCATTAAAACACTGTCCCAAATTGTTCACGGAAAAGAACAATATGCCCAGAGGATTTGGTCATCTTACCAACTTGGAAAAGATAGAAATTGGCCCGTTCCTTGAAGATGATAGTCCAATTGAATTATTTGATTCAGCTGGCTTAATGTCTTGTTCGTCCACACTCCGTAGCATAGAATTGTATGGGTTGCCTCACATGGAGTCTCTGCTACCGGATCGGATCCAACTTTTCACTTCGTTAAAGATCTTATCGATCGAGGAGTTTGGATTATTAGAAGGTTTACCAGATTGGTTAGGGAACATTGAGTCTCTTGAAGAACTAGCAGTATATCGTTGTGAAAAGCTTCGATATTTACCCTCTGTGCCTGCCATGAGACGCCTCACCAAATTGAGAGTACCGTTCTTTTACAATTGTCCTCTGTTATAAGAACGATGCAGTCCTAAGAGTGGCCCCGATTCGGAGTGGTCCAAGATTTCTCAGCTACGCAATATGGGTAATCATATAACAATCATATAATAATCAAGTAAGTTTTTTTTAACTTTCTACTCGTCATCTTTACCATCTCTATCCCCATCTGTTCTTTCTCTTTCTATTCTTACTTATTTTCTTTGGTATGATTAGATGAATCAAAATTAGACAATATGCAACCTTTTCAATTTCTTTGATTTTCTCTTCACAAAAATTAAATCCAAGTAGTTACTACAATTAACAACGTGATTTATTTCCATGCACTATTAATCCCAACATTTTTTAGATATATTTCAGAAGAAAATAACGAATTGGCTAGAGAGATTGTTGTCGCTAATTAATAGCTAAGAATATCATTGAAAAGGAAAAAAATTTCTCCAATTGATCCTGGTTCATCCAAAGTTGCATGCATTGCATTGCAGATGAAGGCTTAACTTTTGTGTCCCGAACTTGATATTAATGTTTTCTTACAAGCTATACTTATGTGATTCCATTCAGGTTTCAATGGCAATTTTTATTGTGAGCAAGTGGTTCCCAGAGATGTCCCATTTATTCTTTTTCTAATGTACACTACTCTAAGTTTTCCGAATTCAAATCATCTTACCAAATATCTACCTATTGCTGTTTCTCATTCAATCTCTCCTCTTCCTCATTAAGACCAACAAATCTGACTGGATGGTTATATATACGAAGCTTCTTTTTTAACGTATAGTTGGAATTATTATTTTTTGTTTGCACAAGCAATGCCATGCCAATGGCCATCATGATGTTTAAGTTGATGATTTGAGGTAATTGGTTTGCAGTGTTCCGGAATTTTATGCATCCTTGCAAAGGAACCTCGATTCGTTGTATGCAAATGGTGTAAGATGGACGCCCTTTCATTCACATTTGTCCGTCTAAATTTGAGGTCTCTATTGTATTGTGGTGGTTTGGTTGCTTTCAAGCATATTCAATGAGATCTCACATTGGCAGTCACAATATGAGGTAGTAACTAAAAAGTTTCAATTATTTAGACCCTAGAACAATCATTACTTTGTAGGTCAAATTTTGGGCTTCATCTTTTCAATTAGAATTTCTGTTGACAATTGCAATTTCCAAAACAGAACAATTATTCAAAGTGGTTGTGTTTGTTGTTCTTCTTGTTTTGCTACATTCCTTATTTTAATACGTCTAATAAATTATTTGTATTTATTTATTCCATAACTTTTTGGGGGTGCATGTTTCCTAGAAAAAACAAGAGAGAAAGCCTCACAAGAGTAATTTTAACTAACATCATCAACTAACATTTTCGTTCTGACATTTAAGGGATCATATGTTAGAGGTTTTGCCAGTCGAGGGAGGTATTAGTAATTTCACCAAATTTCGAGATTTGATTGACAGTTTATACAAATTTCAGAGATAGTAAATGTAATTCACCCTTCTTCTTCTTCTTTTTTTGTTTTTATATATATCCAATTTCAACTATTATTTTGTTACTAGTTTAGTTTCAGTAACTTTAAAAATTCAAATTTTAGATTTTAGACTTCAAATCTTAAATTTTAGATGCATTCTTATAAAACCAAATAATTTAATAGGTTCCTTATTTTAATACGTCTAATAAATTATTTGTATTTATTTATTCCATAACTTTTTGGAGGTGCATGTTTCCCAGAAAAAACAAGAGAGAAACCCTCAAGGGTTATTTTGTCCACACAAGAGTAATTTCAACTGACATCACCAACTTACATTTTCATTCTGACATTTAAGGGGTCATATGTTAGAGGTTTAAGGGGCTAGATTTTCAGAAAAGTAGATCTTCACAAAATTTAAAAGTCAAAACATCTTCAAGAAATCAGCACATCTTCAGAAATTTGAAGTTCTGAAGTTTTGAATTGGTTTTTAGATTTTAAAAATGCAGAAATATCAGCAGAAAAACCCAAGAAAGTGAGGAACAGTCTAGATATGTAAAAAAGCCCAAGAGTTGAAAAATGAAGAAAGCTAAAAACAATCCTGAAAAATTCCTGAAAAATGCAGAAAAATAACAAACCGCATTTATTGAGAAGACTCAAGAAAAATTCAGATAGAGTCTAGAAATGCAGAAAAATGCATAAACATTTAGTCACAATACAAATGATGATGAAAGTTCGGAAACAGTCCAAAAATGCTTGATTATATAAACATCACTTTAAGCAACTTCATAAAACATTACAAGTCTAATCCCCATAAGTTCCATTACAAATTCCATACTTAAAAAAATTGAGTCACCTTCAGTTTCACACCTCAAACTTGAAATCATGGAAAGAGATGCGCATAATTAACATCAAGAAGGTAGAAGAAACTTGTCAGAAATAAAGCACAACTTAAGTTGGTACTCAATTTGTAGTGCTAGCTTATTAAAAAGGAAAAAAAAAAGAATAAAGTGCACACAAATTAAAATAACTTAGTAATTTATTGCATGGAAGTGAACTATTTAAAGTCTATCTATCACAGTACAATCTTTATTATAAGAAACTATTTTTATGACACAATGACAAGTAGAAAAATTTAAATCCATTAATCAAATACAAATTAGATATAAAAATAAATTGTAAAAGTGCTTTACATTCTTCAAATTTGGAGAGTTCCTCTAAATTTTCTTCCATAGTTAACAAAGAATCAGTAGCTCTCAACCAATTTTGAGACAAGTTAGAGCTTGTAAAATTCTAAGAGTTAATGGCCTTGTAAATGTGTTTAAAATTTTACTTTTTGGTATTAAAAATTAATTCTGAAGTGACTGTGGATATTGAAATACTAAGCACATCACGAGCAATCTCATAAGAAAGTAAATAACCATGGGCTGCTATACTTTCATCAATTTAAAACATCAAATCTTTTTCTCTTTGGCCTTCTTCTTTCTTTCAAATATTTCTCTAATTTTGACCTTGTTTCATCCTCTTCAATCGCATCCAATTTCTCAAATCTCTCTACATATTGTGATTGGATTCAGGGTCCAAGTCATGAGACAACTAACTGTCCACATCACTAGTCGGGGCAAGAGGGCTACGAAAAAAGCCAATGATGGTTCGGTTGGTGCAAATAATTTTTTTAATCATTAAAAATCTCAAACATTACTGATTTTGTTTGATCACTTGTTCCTAAGATTTTTCAGTGCCATATAAGTTAGACAATATAAAAGTGACATAACTCATTTTATGTCTAGGTTCCTTAACAACTATAATAATCACTTTGTTCATCTTTGATATATCTCCCGAATATGTATTAAATTTCTTAATCATTTTCATTGTCATGAAACTGCATAGCTTTTCCTCTCATACTAGGGACACAAAACCCAATTACTTATTGCCAAAAGCCCTAAGAAATAGAAACCACCAACCAACCAAAAATAATAAATAATAAATAATAAATAATACTTTTATAGATGACTTAAGAGTAATTAACTTGCTAATTACAAGGAATTGACCATACGAGAACGTATTACTAAAGAAATAGATATTAGAGTTAAGAATTGGAGAGTTTTTTTCAAAAATATTTATTATTTTAATATAAATTAAATAAATATTGCTTTTGTAGAAAGAGTTCAAATTTTATTGAAATTGATATTGACAATGTCGACTTTAAAGTCAATATTGTGAATATCGACTTCAAAGAAAATATATATATAAAAAAAAAATTAGCCCATTTCCCATATTCTTGTAGCTTCCCTTCTCATTTTTTCCCCTCCTCTTTCTGCGCACCCCCACCTTCTTCTCCCCTTCCCAATTTCCCTTCCCTCTGCTGCGCCAATCCCCTCCCCTTCGTCACCCCCCCTCCAATTCTACCACACCCCCTTCCCTTTCCTTGCAAATTTTTTTTTGCTTTTTTATTCCCACCCCTCATCCCATCTGTCCCTTCCTCCCTCCCCCTCCCCTCCTCTAGCCGAATCCCACTGCTGCCCTCTTCCTCCCTACTCCCTCCCACCCTTGCCCCTCTCCCCGCACCCTTACTCCCTGGGTAGAAATTTTATTTTATTATATATTTTTTTTTGGGCAGGAGGCAAAGAATGTGATGGAAAAATACTAATGAAACCCCACTCCCTGAGTTGAATTTTGCTACAAGATAATTTTCACTGCAGAAAATGTGTTGGGGAAAGGGGAATGGAAAATGAAGAAAAAGAATGGAGAGTCAGGGGACTTTTTTTTTTTTTTTTTGAAATCGATATTTCCAATATCGACTTCAGCAAAATTGGAATCCTTTCTAAAACAACAAAACTTTTTAAATTTTTTTTAAAAAAGCAATATTCCTTTATTTTGCTCAAGAATTAGGACTTCCAAATTGTCTCCAAATCCCTTGCTTAAAACTGCGCCGTTCCACTAACTCCCCTTTCAGCCAAAATGACAACGTTTCTTAGTAGCTTCTTTGGATTGAAATTAAATGGAAGGACCCTTAAATAGTGGAAATTGGTGCTTGATGAATGAATAATCTTCCCATGAAGCATCCTCTTGCCTCAATCCTTTTCAGAGAATTAACCATTGTACTACCTGCTGCTGGTTCCTTTGGTTCACTCTTCTCTGCAACACTGCTTCGGGTTCCAGTGGACACACATCAGAAGCATCAATTTCTGGAAAAGTTCACTAATAGTAACAGGAGCTGGTCTCAAATGCTTCTTCAACAAGGATACATGGAAAACTGGATGCACTTTAGAATGCTCTTGTAGCCTTAGCTTGTAAGCCACAGATCCGATTCTTTCCAACACCTGAAATGGTCCATACTCCATAACTATAGAAATTAGGGCTAAGAATTGGGACTCCCAAATTGCCTCCAAATCCCTTGCTTAAAACAACACTGTTAAAAAATTCATTTGCACCCGTGCACAGCACACACTCACAGTGCGATTTTTGGAACCTGCCAAAATCATCCCAATCGTCCATAGTACTACAATGGACAATTAAGGTGCGATTTTGGTGCACAGTTTTTTTTTTTTTTATAGGGATTGCACTGTGTGCAATTTTCATTTCTTCCCTATTTATTAGGGCTTTTCTTTTCTACTCGTTGAAGGCATTTTGTTACTAGTTTGGTTGCCGAACTATTCAACGTATGCAGTAGTAGTTTTGTTGCAAGGCTATTCAACGTATACGGTAGAATCATGAAAAGTCCGGAGCAGGCGTTAAGGACGAAACTCGTGACCCGGATTTCCGTTCAGTGGTGTTTCATTTCTATGACTTTTTATGATTCTTCAGTAAAAGTCAATCAACTAGACTGTACAGGAGTCTCAATTGATTTTGATGTCTTAGTTAATGTGCGCTAACCACATTAATATTTTGCGCAATCTGTTATTTTTTCCTTCTTAGTTGTGCACTTTTTTTCATGGTTAAACTATTATATGTACAATCATAAAAATCAATTAGTTTTGTTTGACTAAATCTTATAATCTTGCATATTACTATAACCTTTCTAACGTTTCAGAGGAAAAAAAAAAAGAAAAAGAAAAACAGCACCGTTCCACTAACTCCCACTTCAACCAAAATGGCCACATTTCTTAGCCGCTTCTTTTGGTTTAAAATTAAATGGAACGATATCGTTCCATCTCAAGCCCTTACAAGGTCTAATTAACAGTCATTTTTCCGAAACAAGGGCCCAAAAGAAAAACATAACTATATGCAAATGACGGTCCAAAAAAAAAAATTATATCCAAGAAATAGACCCCAAAAAAAAATATATCTTCAGCCTCATAATGGCCCAACACTTAATATAGTTTTAATTCAAATTATTTATTTGTAATTATTAAATTTTTGTCATAATCTAATTCTATAGTTTTTACAAAGTCAACAAATAATTTTTTTCAAACTCCAATGAAAAGTTAACATATAATTCTAAAATTTTAGTCATAATTTTATTCATTCCAATTGAAACTCCACCACTTAATATAATTCTGTCGATTGTTTCATGTTTTTTTAAAAGTTTCAACAATGACCTAATGAATATGATTAACTATGCTTCAATAATAATTGCTATATATTTATCTAAATTCTCTATAACTATAAGTTATATGATTCTTATTTATAAAGTTAGTTTATAGTAAACACTAAATAGTTATATGCACTTATACGTTGTAAAAGTATATATTTGTATATCATCTTTTATTTAAATTTTATTTTATTTATTTTCATGCATGAATCATCAGATCTTAGGAAAAAACGCAACTACCTATTAACGTACCAATTTATCTGGACAAGATAACTAGTAAGTTTTAATTATTTTTTAGTGATATACAAGTATACTAATTTAAAATAATAAGTTATAAGCACTAACTCTCATGGTTGTGGGTTTATTGCTAACATTAGTTAGATTATCTTATAAAAAGATATAATGTAAATCATAAATATATTTAACAATAAGACATAAGCTAATAAGCTATAAACCTATAATATATTTAACCTCGTACAAGACAAATGAATTATATATAAATTGTACGTATTGAAAACATCTATTTTATAAAGCTAAGTACATAGTATCAAGTTATAAATTATATGGCTATAAACTATAATATTATAAGTTGTGAAATAGGTTATTCATAATTTATAAATCTTACATTTTAATTATTATTAACACTAGTTATATAATATTAATATATTATAAAACACATAATAAGTTATAATATTAAAGTTTTATTAAAAAAATAATATTATAAACATCTAAAATCCTAAAACATAAATATATACATAGATAAACCAATTAACTAATTAATTGATTTTAATCAGTTAACCAAATAAACCGGTTAACTGATTGATATTCACTAATCGGTTTAAGTAATATAGCAATTCATTTAACAGTTAAACCAATTAACTGGTAATATAATCAAGTTTTGACCAAAATGGAGCTAAAACCTGATTAACCAATTCTGATCAACATGTCTGATTGATTAACCGATTTAACCAGTTTTCTTGAATACCCCAACCAGTATGAACCACATGAGTCGCCAATTAAGGGTGGTCTTGTAATTTCTTTGAATTATTTATCAACAAATAAGAATGAAATTTTTATAATTTAAGAAAGATAAAATCAATTGAGCAACATTTTTTTATAATACTTATATCAAAGAAAAGATAATCTTGTTAGGATATTTTAATTAAGATGAGAAGTCGCTGTTTCAAGTTAGACTGGTCGTTTCTAAAATTTAGCGAGTGTTAATAAATACCATTTCCCTGTATTATCTGCTCTTATTTTCTAATAAAATTTTTTGCCTTGTTGGCTTGTCAAAAAAATAAATAAATAAATAAATACCATTTGCTCGAGTTCCCTGAATGCATTTTTCGGACTTATTTCCAGTAGTAATGAAAATAGAAAGCTTCCCATTTTACTTTCTTCGGTATGATAGAAATAATCGGTTTTAAGCTCTAACTTCATTTTCAGATAAAGATATTCTAAGTTGAGTTTTTGCACATACAATGTGATACGCAATCACAATCAAAATACGATATATACTATGGAAAGATATTCTATTTTGGAGTAACTTCCAAAAAAATTTTAATAGAATTATATGTGTTGGCCATATTGTAATATCACACATACCGTCATCTTCCATGAGAATTCTAATTTATTGTAAAAAAGTTGAACAAGCAAAAGTTTTTTTTATGCCACTTCAACCAATTCATAAATGCAACAATAAAAAAACTCAATATCTATTGAGGTTTATAGGTAGATGTCATGATCCTACATTAGTTTCAGAAATCTATTAACTTAAGTAAGTTGAATTCAAAATCTATTAATTTAAACTTTTTGATCAAATTGGGGTTCAACTTACTTATTAGTGGGTATTATGGGCTCTCTATATGTTTTCTCCCCGTAACAAATTCCTAATAGTATCTCTTGCTTTATTGCACTATTTTTTGCATCAAAATAAGAAAATACACTTGTAATTTACATTTTTAGAGATCGCATACGAATCTAAGCCCAATTAATTCAATTGTTTCGATCATCATAAAGTTTTTGAATTGTCAATTTTATGCGAGTTAGGTAGGGCATTAGTTTTTATACCACCTTTTGTGTACTAATCTTTTATCCCATTTTCTATTATATTAGCACTTGTTTATGTTTAATCTATGAGTCCAAAATTATTATCCCATTTTAACCAAAAATAAGGGAATTCTTATAGTGGAATTTTGATTCACAGTCGAATGTAACTTTTTTGGGCGATAAGATTTCGAAATTATTTTGGCTCATTATTTTTGTGATATCTTTGATGACAAAATTATACACCTAGCTACCCCCTCTTCAATTGATTATTTAATCTACATCTTGTTACAGTACCTCCCGGATCAATGTTGCGCTATTTATTTGTTTAGTGTTGTAACAGGAAAATATGTACTCCAGAATCTAGAGAATCATTCATAAAAAACAAATAAAAAAAAATTGCCCAAGATTTCCAGCTCCAGCTGTTTGGATGAGAAAAATAACGATGCATGTTCTGTTTCTTATGTTATATTATACCAACTGTCCTCATCATAATAAAATATTTCTAATGAAATTCTTCAACACGATATTTAGAAATCCATGTGACTTGGATCCAATTGATTCTAAAATGCTGACTAATAGTGATCCATTTGACCCAAATAGATTGTGATAAAAAGAAGTGATATTTTAATTTCATAATGAAGGAGCAAGAGAGTGCATTATGCTAATGTATTTTGGATGATTCATATATATCTCAAGATTAGACGTCAATGAGTACATTAAATTACTACATCGTGGAAAGCCCTTACAGCTTAGGTGCAATGCAACTATTAGATGCGCATTAGACTATTAAACTAATAGCCCGTTATGCGAGCCCCTATTAGGGCTCGTTATGTCAAAAACAAGAAAAATCACATCTCTCTTTCCCTTTTTCGCTCCCATAAATTCTATATAACAAAAATCATGCAGTTGAAAGTCTTTTGTATTATCACAATCATAATTAGTTTGGAAGCTATTCGACAACAATAATAATGAAGTCTATTTTAATTTCTCATAACCACAGCTTCGAATGTTTACAACATTAAATGAAAAATTCCTATACTTCAAAAATACAACCGGAATGAAGAAACTCTACCCCACTCCTAATTCCTTTTTTCTTATAGTCTCACCGTTTATTTATTTATTTATTTTTATAGCCTTACTTTTTATTTTTCTTAAAACTTCAGAAAAATGAACAACCTTAGTTTTTTTATATATAACATATACTTATTCAAAACTAATTAGAATTTATTACCCAAATCTATACAAAACCTACTTTTCTAAACCAATTAGAAAATAATTACACTAATAATTACTGAATTCTAATTAAAATATAATTTATTAAATAACTTGGTTTAATATTTGTATCAACGCATAACAACCATAATAAATTAGTTCAAATTGGTTTTGTATTATATTCACATGAGGGGCTCACCATTCCAGCAAGGTTCCAGGCATGCTAAAACAAATCTCTGAACCTTGTTGAAGGGAACCGGACGTAACGGCAAGCTTTTAGTTCCCAACAAAGTCAAAGATCGTCCTCGCCATTACTATATTCAAAGACATTTACAACCCTATTCTTCTCCGTTAAATAGTGAAGAACACAAATTCAATTCTTATATTAAATTAATTCTATAATTCAAGTTAAATATATTTAACACATAAAAATACTCGTCGAAGAAGGGGAATAAATTAACAACACAAAATTTATTAATCACCAGGACGCGCTTGTCTTCCTCTAAATTTTTCCTAAAGATCCTCTCAATTATATAATTGTAACATTATATTATCAACAGTATATTTAATATGTTGTATTTTATAACTTATACTCCCTTCGTCGTAAAAAAAAAATCCAATATAAAAAATTTTCTTTGTTTCAAAAAAAGAGTCTAACTTTTGTATTACTTTTAATTATAATGATAATGTATCAATTAAATTAAAAAATAAGGTTAAAAATAAAAATTGTACATTTAATTGTGTATTAATAATTATAACTTAAAAAAAATTATATCAAATAAAAAATAAGGACAAAACACTTTATATTTCTTTTCAACTAGTATCTTTAGGAGAAGCATGAATCGGAGCTACCATGATTTAATTAAATTTGACAATATCTTGAATTGATTGTTTTCTAGACACTTGTTATTGAGTATTCTCACATAAATAATACAGCCCTAAGTCTTTACAATATCGATCTTACACGAATGTCCATGCTATAACTCATAAGGAGTAGTGTTCAATTTAGAATGTGGCATTTTATTCAAGATTTGATTAGCAGTTAAAACTGCTTCTCCCCAATAACAGGAAGGCATACCAGCAGTAAGTAATATGGAATTTAACATTTCAGTCAAAGTCCTGTTCTTCCTCTCAACTATACCATTTGACTGAGGTGAGTAAGAAGCAGTAGTTTCAAGTATTATGCCCTTAGTGGCACAAAATTCCTTGAACTCTATCAATGAATATTCTCCTCCTCTGTCACTTCTAAATCTCTTAATTCTCAAGTTCAATTGGTTTTCGACTCGAGACTTGAAAAGCATAAACTTTTCGAAAAACTCATCTTTCGATTTCAACAAATAAACATGACAATATCTAGAAAATCGTTTATGAATGTTACTAGATACTTCCGACCACTTCTAATTGTGAAATTCTTAAAATCACACAAGTCAGAATGTATCAACTCTAGAAGTTGTATGCTTCTAGTTACCTGTGGGAAAGGTCTCCTAGTGATTTTAGTCTGAGCACACACTTCATATTTGTCAAATCAAGTAGATGCATTTAATGGAATTTGATGAGTTTTGGCAACCTAAACCATTTTTTTGTAGTTAACATGTCCTAATCGATTGTGTAACAACTTAGGATCAATCATTTTTGAACTTACATGACTTACAGTTTCATTTGCCAAACTCAACCTATACATACCATCTATCATAAATGCACATCCAAAATAATGAGAGTTAACAGTCAAAGTCACTCTACCAAATGCAAATAAAAAACACATGCCAGCATTGTCTAAAAGACTCATGTAAATTAAATTTTTAGGAGCTTCAAAACTTCTTTAACAGATTTTAAAGTTAGTGTCTTACTTGAGGAAAGGTTGAACTCTGTAGTGCCAGAGTGAGTTACCGAAACTGTAGTTCCACTAGCAACCAGCAGGGTTTCCTTCACATTATTAACATCAGTAAGCAGGGATTTGTCGTTAGTGACATGACAAGATGCTCCATTATCCAACCACCACTCAGTAGGAGCACTTGCCTTCCCAGGCCCGATCATACCAACAAAGGCTTGAGGCTCAATCTGTACTGCAACCATATGGGTTTCATTCTGTTGTGTACCATTTTTCTGTTTCTTAGGAAGCTTGCGATCGACCCAATGGCCCCGCCGCGGTTGTGGCACTTGCCCTTCTTCCTTTTACTTTGATATGGGCTTTTTGGCCTCCAACTTAGTAAGCTCACTCTTCTCAAACTTGGATTTCTTTGTAAACCTTTTGGGCTGAGTAACAGAGTTAGTTACTGCCTGAGTCGTCTGAAGCTGAACCTAAGACTGACTCTGAGTCTCCCCAATTAGCTCCTTTTTGTTCACAGCAAGTGTCTCATCCTCAATAACAACGAGCCGCTTTAGCTCTTCTAGCTCAACTCTGTTCTTACTTCTGAACACCTCTGTCCTGAAAGAATTCCAAGTAGCAGGTAGCTTATTTATGATGACAGCTGTTAGAAGTGTATTGGATATTCCGAAACCCTCTTTATTCAGTTTCTCCACCATATTCTCCAAGTCTGCGACCTGAGGAGTCATCTCCATATCACTCTTGAACCTCAAATTGAATAACTTATCCTCCAAATGAATTTTGGATAGCTCCTCACTTTTGTGGAACCGAGCATCTAGTGAGTCTCAAATCTCTTTAGCTGTTTTCACATTTGCATAAGAGTTCACCAGACGGTTTGACAAACAATTCAGCAGATAATCTCTACAATAATCCTCTTCTTTATCCCACTATACCCTGTCGACCTCTTCAGTCGTTTCCTCAAAAGTACTAAGTACAGTATAGAATATAAAACATGTTTTAGCCTAAGCTGTACCGCTCGGCGCCATCTAGTATATTCCATACCAGTGAATGATTCAAGTTTAAAAATCTCTAGCGTTTCACTCTTAGCCATCTCAAATACGGTAATAAAAGAGTATGAAAGAGTTGAAACAATTGCACCTCGTGTCCAACAAGCTCTCACAGTCAAACAAGCCCTTCAACCCTGATTAATTGTTCTGTAAATGGCTCTACGCTCAAATAAGCAGTTGCAAATGTCAAAAACGAGTCCAGAACGGCCGAAATACTAAAAAATGGCTCGCTAGAAAAAGTCAACGGTCGGTCGACACCCGGTCTACGCACGGTCAACGATCAACGGGTAACGTCGATCGTGCCACCGCCGATCGATACCAAGTTAAAAGTCAACTACGATCCAGCGCACAGTTAGCAAATCAGATTTGCAAAAAAAAAAATTTCTCAGCGTGAGATTCACGCGCCACCACCCAAGTTTCACCGAAATGGTAGTAGTCGTTTCTTCATCATCCGAGCTCCGATTAAGACCCGTGACCCCTCAAAATGATTGTCTTGACGAGGAGAATACAGCCCAAGTGACATTGCAAGCTAAAAACGTCTAGATCTTTCAGCATCTAAAGAGAAAGATTTCGCTTACCGAAACTTTAAACTCAAATCCCGGGGAATTTCGACCTCCAATCGAGAAACTAATTGCACCGTTAAATTCCTCTTGTCGAGAGCTATAAGATGGACTATTTACTCACTCAAAACAACCAATGAATAAAAAAGTTAGTTTTTAATGCCTTCAGATTGTTAGGGTTGGGTTGTATTCTGTAGAGAGAAAATTAACGATGGTGCTTAATGCATTACAACTAGGGTATCAAAATGGGGTTGGAATATTGAGAAAATTAAATTTCGGCACTGGTGTAGAAGTATTGTTTGTCTGACAGATGGTCATCCCTAATGCTAGCCATCTTTGAGGAAGTTTTAGGGATCATTTTGATTTCGGTAAAGAGCATGATTTGTCACTTGGGCATATGTTTCTACTTGGTCTCTAATTTAAAAAAAAAATTGAGTTAATTACAATAGCACTTACTTCAAAATAAATTAGAAAGTTAAAGTAATAGAGTATTAGTTGTTATTTCTATAAAAATTTATTCAGTCAACTAGGATACAGGCAATTTTCAAGGCAAATTCTAAAGGTTAAAGTAATATAGAGTATTAATTACAAAATATGAGTTGTTGTTATTGTAGTAGAAGAGTTGTTATTATTATCGTACTAGTTCATAAGATATAATAACATCTCATGTATTAGCTGGAGTTATGTCTGATTTTACTTATTTCTGGTTTAACTTGTTTTGATGCCAAAATTCTGAACTAAATGATGAAGTTAAAACTTTTTGAACATGAGTTATTCATTTAAATCATGGTTATAGTTAAAAAGACTATTAATACTATTTACCCTTTTGATTTCTATAGGGATAATGGAGATTGGTTATTGCAATGATTAAACTGAGCCCAAAATACAAATCAAATTTCAGAAAAACCCTTTACTTCACAAGTTACTAAGGAATTGCTTGATTGAAGGCTTTGGAAGGTAAGGAATGAGAAATAAATGAACATGGTTGCTTGGTACGTGGATATGGATATGTATGATTCTTCTACATTTTGAGGATTATGATATTCACTATCTCATAAAAATGTAATTTATTATTATTATTATTAAGTAAAATTTTAATAATTAATATTAATTAATTTATAATTAATTAATATTAATTTAATTACTAATTAATTAATTTTATATTATAATTTAATAATAATATTCATTAATTATCAATAATAATTATTAATAATTAATAATATTATTAGTTATTATTAATTAATAATCAATACTAAAATAGAAATAATAAGTATTAAGTATAATTATTAATTATGAATATTACTAGTAATTAATATTATGACTATGATATGAATAACTATCATAAAGTATAATTATAATTAAGTATGATAATCATAATAATAATGATATCATAATAACTATCAATATCATAGTTATGATTATGATTATGATTGTGATATAATGATGATATAATATTATACTAATAATTATACCATAAAGATATTAATTATTAATATTAATTACTATTAATTATTAATAGTGGATACATAAATTTTGCTGCTATTAAAACCAATTGTTGATGGATTCTATTTAATTGCTGAAATTGTGGGCACTAAAAGATAGAGCGCGGCAGCAACCAATATGGAATCGAACATACAGATATTGTCCAGGGAGTTGATCAAGCCGTCATCTCCAACACCGCATGACTGTAAAGATCTTAAACTGTCTTCTCTAGACCAGATTGCAACCTCCTCTTTTATCCCTCTGATTTTCTTCTATCAAAAACAGCCATGCTCAAAACTTGTTGATCCTTCCAAAACATCCCAGCAGCTAAAGCAGTCGTTATCAGCGTCATTAACTAAATTCTATCCTTTAGCAGGAAAGCTAAACGGGAGTCTTTCCGTTGATTGTGATGACTCTGGAGCTCTGTTTGTGGAAGCTAATGTTGGTGCTTCCCTCTCTGAATCAGTCCAAAATGCCCCATATGAAAGACTTACAGAATACTTACCATTTGAGCCCTATGGTAATGACAATGATAAACTGTTAACTTACCCAACAAATGAAATACTATTAGCAGTTCAAATCAGTTGGTTTGAATGTGGAGGCAATGTCATTGGGGTATGCATTTCGCACAAAGTAGCTGATGTCATGTCCATGGTGACATTCATGAATTCATGGGCTGCCACGAACCGTGGCGAAAGTACAAATCCATTTGTGCTGAAGCAACCTAATTTTGACTTAGGGAGGCATCTTTTTCCCCCACTGGACTTCCCCTTCAGTTTTCCTCCAGCTGCAGAGAAAGATAAAGGAAAGATCACGTGCAAGCGGTTTTTGTTCAACAAGGAAAAGTTAGCAGAACTCAAACAACTAGCGGCTTCCTCTTCACTATTGAAGGATCCCACTCGGGTGGAAGTAGTTACGGCTTTTCTATGGAAGCAATTTATTAAAGTGGCACGAGCTAAAAATCAAGCTGCTAAAACATTTTTCAAGGTCAGGCATGCCGTGAACTTGAGGAGCAGAATGAGCAGCTTGGCCTTATCTAATGATGAGTTTCCTTTTGGGAACTTTGTTGCTGTTACACCTGCTTCATTCACTTCAGATGAGGATCAGGAAGATAAGGACTATGGTGATCTCGTTTGGCGCATTAGTACTGCAATAAGGAAAGTTGACGATGACTATGTTATCAGTAGTGTGCTTCCTTTTCTAAATAGCTTAGGGAGTATTAGTCGAATAGAAGAAATACAGCAACCAGCAGTGACGCAGAGTGTTTGGTTTTTTAGCAGTTGGTCCAGATTTCCGACGTATGAAGTGGACTTTGGTTGGGGCAAACCTATTTCAGTCTGCCCTGCTGGTACCCCAACTGACAGTGGGGTAATTTTAATGAGCACAAGAAGTGAGGATGGAATAGAAGCATGGATTGCCATGATGGAGGATGAAATGGCCTCGCTTCCAGACGAGCTTCTTACGCTCGAAACCCCTGATATTTTATCCGTGAACTGATGATCATCAAAGCAGCTGGAAATGCTCTTGCACTTTAATTTACTACTTCTCTTCTCCTATTATTAATAATCCAACCACCCCTTGCTCTAGTTAGGGACAAAAATTAATCTTCATAAGGGGGGGTCATATATTATGTTGCGAAATTGAATATAACTGAGTGTTCATGGTTTTCACATTTTTGTTTGTTCTTGCGCTGAATTGTAGGTTACTAGTATGCTATTTATGATTTAATAAGATGCTGCATATGTTGTTTGAAATGGGACTAGACTTCAAATAAAAAGATCTCTAGTTTCTCTTGATTAATTGTCCTAGGTCTTAAGGTTATAATTTATAAATTTGGTTTTAATTGGTCCTTCTGATATAATCAAGCCAAAGGAGATTTAATGGAGTACTTGCACAATTTATAAATATTTTATTTAAATTATATTTCTAATTATTTAAATCACTTTTAATGTTGGCATTTTATAATTTAAATAGTTGAGTACTTGTGTTTATTCATAATATATTTTTGACAACTAATAAAAATTAGTGTGCATTGTGATTTGATTTTATATTTCTAATTATTAAAATCACTTCTAATGTTGACAACTCTATCTCAAACACTCAAAATTGATGTTAGTCCAACATAATATTCAAATTAAAACAAGCAAATTCTCCTTGTTCAGACACCTCAAGAAGCTTGACAAACCTTATGAATACACAAACAGAAACCAAACAAAACTTTATTAAACAGCCCTTCTTCCCGACATCAAATTTTAAATAAATTATTGTTTTTTAAAAAAAAATTAGTTCTCCAACAAAAATAGCAAAAGTAATTCAAACCATAAATATAATCGAGAATTTGTAATACATTTTAATTTTATTATTGAATTTTCAAAAATTCTAAAGGTATGTATTCATATTATATTGTTATTACTTTTTTAGTTTATTGGTTTATAATATAAAATAAGATTATAAAATGATTCCTCACAGAAAAGAAAAAAAAAGAGATAAATATACAATAAAGAATAGAAGGTATTAAATTTTATTTTATTTAATAAAATTTTAAAACTTTAAGGATCATTTGACAATATAAAATGAATCTTAGAGGGTATATGTTATTTTTCTAAGTTTATTTTTTCATCTTTTTACTTATTCCATTAATTGACTTTAATATTCAATAGGTCAAAAAGAATATTAATAATTTTTTCAAGTTTTAATAATCATTTGGTAGTTTAGCTAAATTTCAAGAATAGTAGATATAATTTACCCAGAAAAAAATTGGAGATAGTAATGAAAATCTTTGACTTGGAATTGTGACCCAATCTTTACGCTTTAGTTCCTTTGCAAACTAGGAACCACATGGGCGTTGATTAATATGATATTTGACTTAATATTTTGAGCATCCATGAGAGTTGGCATCTCGGAATATCCGCTGCAAGATTTCCTTTTGTTTTTTTTCTTCTTTTCTTCCCTAACCTGCATGTAATGGTGTAATTAGTTTGGTTTAATTTCGATTCAATTAATTATTTTTTTTTTAACAAATGATAGCATATATTATTGCAATAGCAAATTTTACAAGACATAGTTGCAAAAAGTTAATTGCTCTTCATGGTATTTGATCTGAACCACGAAGGGAAGTGCAACAACTAAACAACAATACAAAAGATTTTTCAAAAGATTGATATTTTCAGTTAACGCACAATAGTCTGTACATCCATAGCAATCAAAAGTAAAAAAAAAAAATTTAACTTGTCAACCTCTACTGGTGCATTGCAAACTACGATAAAAGAAAATTGAACTCAGTTATCGAGTCTCTAACTCCCACCCTATGCCTTTCTTGATACTGTCATGAATATTCATAGTCTCTTCTCCCAAGTTAGTGACAAACACCTCCAATATGGAGGATAAAACCTTAATAAATAAAAATAGAGGCCCTAATAGATAAAGATATAATACTACCTAAAAAAAGAAGAAGCACGAATCATATAGTTTCCTCGCCTTTTTTGCCCACACTTACCCAGAGCAAAAATGGGTTGCAATCCCTCAATTCTTCCAAAAAATTACCTAAAAAATAAAAGAAACACGCACACTTTTCTTACCTTTTCCCCCTACACTTATCTGGAGCAAAAAAATGTGTGTAATTCCTCAATTATCTAAAAAAAAAAAAAATGCAAACCGCACCTAATTCGCAACTGGAATTACCCGCACTTCTTGTTGGACTGGCCGCAAACGGGCAAAAGAAAACGCGTTAATTGATTTTCGTCGAAATCAATCCGGTTTTTTTTTTTTTCGAAACGATAGTAGATTAATAAAGAGGCACAAAGGCCAATGTACAGAGCCACAAGGGTTTAGAGTTTCGTGGCGCGCCAGAAGCAATGCTATAACCCACGAAAACAAAGGCCCGCAAAGGGGCAAAAAGCCCACGAGGGGTAAGAAAAAGCAAAATAAAGTAAACCCGCACGAGACGGGAAGCTAAACCCGCACTAGACGGGAAGGGATGACAACCTAAACGACCTAAGTTCAACCGCATTGAAACCCGCACAAGACGGGAATGGTTGAAGACTTGGACAACCTAGGAACTACCCAAATACAAAAATCAATTCGGTTTTCAACCAGTTAAATCGGCGAAACCGGTTGAAACCCACAAATGACACCCAAAATTGCCCCGAAAAATTACAGCCCAATTTACAAAAAGTTGTCCAATTTGTTAGAATTAGGTCCAATTAAGACACATCCAATTAACAGTGATGTGTTCCAAAACAAGGGCCCAAAAAACATAAATACAAGCCAACAACTGTCCAAAAAATTATATCCAAAAATAAGACCCCAAAAAATATGCCGATAGCTTCAAAATGGCCCAACACTTAATATAGTTTTAATTCTAATTATTGATATGTTATTATCGAGTCATAATCTAATTCTAAAATCTTTACAAAGTCAAAAAATAATTTTGTTGAAACTCCAATTAAAAGTTAACATATAATTGTAAATTTTTTTCATAATTTTATTCATTCCAATTGAAATTCGAACACTTAATATAATTTTTTTTAGTATTTAATTTTTGAAAAGTTTCAACAATCACCTAATAAATATGATTAACTATTTTCAATAATAATTGCTATATATTTATCTAAACTCTCTATAACTATAACTTTTATGGTTATTATTTATAAAGTTAGTTTATAGTAAATACTAATAAGTTAAATGCACTTATACATTAGAAAAGTATACATTTGTTTATCTTCTTTTATTTAAATTTTATTTTATTTATTTTCATTAATGAATCATCGTATTTTAAGGAAAAAACTCAATTACTTATTAACGTACTAATTTACCTTAACATGCTAACTAGTAAGTTTTAATTATTTTGTAGTTCCACACATGTATGTTAATGTAAATAATAAGTTATAAATAGTGACTCTTATGGTTGTGGGTTTATTACTAACATTAGTTAGATTATCTTCTAAAAACATATAATGTAAATCATAAATATATTTAACAGTAAGACATAAGCTAATAAACTATAAGCCGGTAATATATTTAACCTTGTACAACACAAATGAATTGTATATATAGCTTGCACATATTCGAAACATATATTGTATAAAACTAAGCACATAGAATCAAGTTATAAATTATAAAACTATACGCTATAATATTATAATTTGTAAAATATGTTATTCATAATTCATAAATCTTACATTTTTAATTATTATTAGTAACATTAGTTACATGATATTTATATATTATAAAGTACATGATAAGTTATAATATTGAAATTTTATTTAAAAAAATAATATTATAGTTTTTAAAACATCTAAAATAGTAAAACACACATATATATAAACTAACTGGTTAATCGGTTAAATCGATTAGCTGATTATTTCACTAATTAATTAATTAGTTAATTAGTTTAACCAATATAACAATTCGTATAACCTAAAATTGGATCGATTAACCATTAATGTAATTGATTTTTGACCAAAATCGAATTGAAAACAGATTAACTCATTTCGATCAACTGGTCTTATCAGTTAATCGATTTAACCAATTTTTAGAACACCCTGCCAATATGAACCACATGGGTTGCCAAATAAAGCTGGTCCAGTAATTTCTTTGAATTATTGATCGACAGAGAAGAATGAAATTTTTATAATTTAAGAAAGATAAGATCAATTAAGAAACATTCTTTTTCTTTTTCTTTTTTTTTTAATAATACCTATATCAAAGAAAAGATAATCTTGTTAGGATATGTTGACTAAAAAGATGAGAAATCACTATTACAAGTTGGACTGGTCGTCTCTAAAATTTAGCTAGTGTTAATAGATACCATTTGCTTGTGTTCCCTGAATGTATATTTTGGACTTATTTCCAATAGTAATGAAAATTGAAAGCTTCCTATTTTACTTTATTCGCTACGTTAGAAATAATCCATTTTATGCTCTAACATCATTTTCAGATAAAGATATCCTAAGTTGAGTTTTTGCGCATACAATGTGATACGTAATCACAATCAAAATACGGCATGTATACACTATAGAAAGACATTCTATTTTGGAGTGACTTCCACATAAATCTTAATAGACTCATATGTATTGATCATATTGTAATATCTAGATACCCTCATTTTCCATGAGAATTCTAATTTATTGTTAAAAAGGTGAAGAAGCAAAGATTTTTTTATGCCACTTCAACCAATTCATAAATGCGACAATTGGAAATCTCAATATCTCTTGCATTATAGAACTATTTTTTGCTTCAAAATAAGAGAATACACTTCTGGTTTACATTTCCCGAGATAGTATACGAATTTAGGCGCAATTAATTCAACTTGTTTCCATCGTCATAAAGTTTTTCAAATGTCAATTTTATGCGAGTTTAGGTAGTCTTTTATAGTTTATACTCCGTTTTGCGTACTAATTTTTATACCAATTTCTAGTACATTGACAGTTGAGGATGTAGAAATCCGTAATGCTTTGTTCGGTATGAATCCTAATAAGGCTCCAGGCCCAGATGGTATGACCCCCCTTTTCTTTCAACATTATTGACAGGTAGTCCAAAATGATATTATTTTTGCTGTCAAAAGTTTTTTTGTCCACTCTAGAATGCTCAAAAGTGTCAACCATACACTTATAACACTCATTCCCAAAATAAAGAGCCCAACCCACATAGCCCAATATAGGACTATTAGTTTATGCAACGTTGTGTACAAAATAATCTCTAAGATACTAGCTGAAAGAATGAAACCTTGCCTCAATGTATGCATCCATGAAAGCCAAGCGGCTTTTGTACCTGGAAGGCAAATCACAGATAATGTGGTTATTGCGCATGAATGCATACATTACATCAAGAGCCTAAAAAGATCAGGAAGGAGTTTCATGGCTTTAAAATTGGATATGACAAAGGCCTTTGATCGAGTGGAATGGGGTTTTTTATCTCAAGTTCTACTTCAGATGGGATATGCACAAAAGTTTGTAAATTGGATCATAACATGCATTAGTACCTCATCCTTTTCTTTTAGTATAAACGGAGAGGTTATTGGCTATGTGCAACTCTCAAGAGGTATTCGACAAGGCGATCCGCTATCGCCTTACTTGTTTATCATTCTTTCAGAAGTGTTCTCTTTTTTAATTAGAAAGGCAGTCAATGAGGGGGCCTACAAGGGCATGAGATTATGTCGTAATAGTCCACTCCTTACTCATCTCTTTTTTGCAGATGATTCCCTACTCTTTGGGGAAGCTACAGTAGAACAAGCTCGGCATATTAGAAGGATCATTGATGATTACTGTGAGGCATCTGGGCAGCAAGTCAATCTCACTAAATCCTCTGTTATTTTCAGCAGGCATTTAGATAGTCAAGAGAAATCTGCCATTGTTCACATTTTTAATGGGATAACGGAACAAAAAAGTGCCAGATACCTAAGATTGCCTTTGGGAATTGGCAAATAAAAAAAAGAGGTCTTTGCGTATGTCATTGATTCGGCAAAGAAAAGAATAGGTAACTGGAAAACTCAATTCTTAAGTCAGGCAGGTAAAGAAATTCTCATCAAATCTGTCCTTAATTCCTTACCTATTTATGTAATGTCATGTTTTAAATTACCAATTGGCATATGCAAAGTATTGAGCAGTGAGACGGCAAATTTTTTGTGGGGCTCTAATATAAATAATGGCCACAAAATACATTGGAGAGCCTGGGCAAAACTAACACTTCCGAAAGGGATGGGTGGTCTTGGTTTTCAGGAGATACAAGTGTTCAATGATTCCTTATTAGCTAAACAGATATGGCGGTTAATCCAGTCCCCCAATTTACTTTTGAGTCGTGTTATGAAGGCGAGATACTATCCCCACGGCACAATTATGAAAGCCAAAGTCCACAACAATGCATCTTGGCTTTGGAGATGTTGGATGGGAGCAAAACATATATTAGAAAAGGGGATGAGATATCAAGTTGGAGACGGCAAAGAAATTAGAATATGGGAGTCTCCATGGTTGGCACATAGAGCAAATTTTAGGCCACTTCCAAAAGTACAGAACGACGAGTCCATCATTTGGTGCCATCAACTAATGAAAGAGGAAGGGAAAGAATGGAACCAATCCCTGATTGATCAGCTTTTCCACCCAGAAGATGCAGAAGCAATTTCCAGAATTCCTTTGAACCGGGAGGCGGGTCCAGATAAGCTAATTTGGCAACATGACAGTAAAGGTGTTTTCAAAGTTCATTCGGCATATCAGGTAGCCATGGAACAACATCGAGAGCAAACAAATGTAAATACAGCAACTAGTAGCTCTAGTTTGACTGTAGCTAACCGTATGTGGAGTAGAATTTGAAATCTTCAGGTCAAAGGAAAATTGAAACTTTTCCTATGGCGTTGCTGCCACGGAATCTTGCCAACCAAAAAAGCTTTGAGTAAACGCCAAATCCTGCAAGATCCCATCTGTGGTTGCTGTGGATTGCATGAGGAAACCATTGAGCACGCCCTTTTTACGTGTGTTAGGGCAGCTATGGTGTGGAGACTCTCTCCCATCAATTGGGACGGGTTAAGACAAGAACACTGATGTTTCCGGCATTGGTGGGAAGCTCTAAGTGCATTGAGCAATAACTCCATCAATAAGGACCGAATAACTCTTTCTGTATACATCCTTTGGATGTTATGGAAAACACATAATCTTTGGTTTTTTGAGGGGATTCGTAAACCAGCAATCGAAGTGGTAACCAAGGCATTGTCGGAATGGCAGGAATATCTGGAGATTCTAGATGAGGATATTTCAAATTTCTAAGACAATTCTGTTCGTTAGTTTAGAGGTCCTTAGAAAGTACTTTTCAATTGCCCACTGGTGTATACTGTAGTTTTAGTTTTGTAGGATGTGCATAAGTACAGCTAGCTATTAGAGTCGTCTGATGTTTGCTTTTTTCATAATTTTTGAGTTCTCATTGAATCTGTCTATCCTTTAACCTTGAGTTATTTTGCTTTGGTAACCTGCTTCAACGACTGAATTCAACTGGATTTACTTTTCTCAGGCAAAGATGAATCAAAATGGCAATCCCAGTGGTCAATATCCAATGGTTCTAACGAGGTGGCATTCTCATCAATGCTTGATGATCAAAAAGAGATCACAAATGGTTTCTCACTTGAGGCTTCTCAACCAACTACTGGAAATACCCCATATTAGGCAGAGGTAAGGTCACAATTAAAGCCCTGCTGGATGCTCAAATGGTCACTAGAAGTCTGATTCAAGGTTAATATAAGTAAGTTGATACATATTATTAAGGTTACTTGAGGGGGAACACTTCATAAAGACTTGGTGTTGATCTCTTTCTCCAAGCTTATAAGTTTTGTTTCTTCTCTTTCCTTACTCTGGTTTTTGAAGCCCTTCGTGCTCCTCTTTCCATGCTCTGCTTTATGAGGTTTTCAAACAATTAAGGGTGGCCTTGCCTACTATCTTGTATTCGGGTCTAGGGAGTGCCTCAGGGTTATAACCAAATGGGTCAAGCTAGTTAATACAGTCCCAAATCGCTATTTGCCTAAGATCTCTTTCGCAGTCATGGTTTTATTCTGCACACAAGCAAAATTGAAGTTCCATGCCATGATTTTACTTTTGGCTTCAAGTATGATTCTTTATGTGAAGAAGAAATCTGTATGTTCCAGACGGTATTTTTCTTCAAAATATGAGCAATCCTTTTACTCGCTTTTCGTTCTAGTAATGGGTTCCAGTTAGAAAAAAGCCATCTGCTATTTGCTTATGATTTCTCTCTATTTGCTTACGTCTGATCGGACGATAAACACTGGGCTCTGTTTGAAGAATGCATACCATCTGGACCTCAACCAATTAAGCCAAAGACTCGGTGCAGAAAAAACACATCCACAGACCGAGGAGCATGCCAAGCTTCGGTAAGCATTTTGGTTTTTTCTTGCATTTCTGGGGATGTTTCTGACCTTGGTTTTAGCGATTATTTGGATTGTTTGTGCATGGTAACTAGTGTACTGTGGTTTGTGACCAGATTAGCATGATTTTTATTTTCTTGGCAATCCTCGTGTTTTCGGTTTTGCTGGAGAAACTACGGTTGATTGTGCATGTTAATTGGTGACTTGTGGACTCTCTAGTATAGATACTAGTTCTTGGCTTACTATTGAGCTGGATTGGCTGAATTCTGGGATCCCATTACTTCTTGGATTCTGTTTCTCTCAACTCTGTCTTGGAAGCATTAAATGTGTTTGATAAAATGTTGCAAAGAAAATGGGGTTGCCAAGCTACATGCCTTGGACACTCACGGTTGTGAATTTATTGCTTGTATCACCAATATCTGAGCTTATAAACTAAAAGAGTGAAGACAGAAAGCTTATACTACAATTGACTTTGCCAATTCAAGGATTGGTTTTGCCAATTGGATTAAAAAGCTGGGAAGCAGGATGACAATAATTTGTCTACCTGTATCATCTGGAATTTATGCACTGCCAGAGGAGAGTCAGCATGGAATAATATTATTTGTTTGCCTTCTTGTCACATTTGGAAATGGCAAGGAAGTTATACAAAGCCATCTTGTTTACTTAAGAATTGAACTGCTAGAATGGAAGAGGAAAAAGAATGGACAGAGAAAAAAAAAAGAAAGGCCTGGGAAAAAAAAACAAAGGAAAAAGAAAAAAAAGGGAAAAAAAAGAAAAAAAAACAAGGGAAAAAAAACAGCAAAAAACAAAAAAAAGAATAGGATAGCACACTCAACATTAGTGCTGGTATCTACATGAACATTAAAAGATAGGATAGCAATATTCTTTCTCTAGATAGGATAGCACACTCAACATCTTTTCAAAGGTTGATCTATAGGATTTCTCTTTGGTGTTATGTAAGCTTAGCCTTCTTAACTTTGTTTTCAAGTAGTATTCCCTGGTTTAAAGGGGTAGAAGGCTAGCACCTTTTTGAATAGCTTTCTTCCTTCCACATGGTTATCATATATGCCAAGCTAGTACTATATGCCTCTATGTTTATTACTCTATTAGTTAATATGTAATTGTGCTATTCTAGATCTCCTGATCCCTATAGTGCTCATCATTATTGAGTTGGCTGATTGGATATTAACAGGTGAGAAACAAGAAAAAGGGAAAAAAAGAAGAAAGAAAGGGGAAAAAAAAAGAAAAAAAAAGAGGAAAAAAAGGGAAAAAAAAAAGAGAGGAAAAAGAGGAAAAAACCAAGACATGGAAAAAAGAAAAAAAAGAGGAAAATGAAAACATGAAAAAACATAAGGAAAAAAGAGAGAGAGAGAGAGAGAGAGAAAAGAGGAGAAAAGATAAGAGGAATCATCGTTAGGAGGTTGCTGTAGATCTGTTTATACACCTTCTTGATCTGTGTATAGCATCCAAGTGGTTTATGGAATGCTTCTGCTCCCTTGAATCAGGTGGGGTGCTGGCCTCCCATGAACTACTCTTGAGTATCCTGTATTTGTGCTTTTTATCACAAATTGTTCTCTGTCCACTTTTGTTAATTGTTCCCTTCAAGTCTGGTCTTTTCCTGGGGGGTTTGTTTGATTACTCATGCCTTGTTTGATTACTCCTGACTAAAAAGACATCAATGCTTGGTTTTCGGAAAATTGTAAGTCTACTTTATGCTCTGGAGTCTTGTTATGCCTGATTACCTACGACTGGTTTCTCGCAAGCACTTTTCCTACTCTCTGGCCTGAAGCAACCACTTTTTTCTAATGGTCTGCAAGTTTCTACTGGTTCATTCTTTCAATCACTGGTTATTTACCTCCATCAAGTTTCTTTCCTGCTGGCTTCTTACTGCATTGATTACTGTTGGCGGGACTAAAATTGGCTAGCTACTTTCGTTTTTTCTTGATGGGACTGAGCTGCCTTCTTGTTTGGTCTAACTATTTTGGCAGGGCTGAACTCCTTTTGAAGATGGGAAATCGTATCTTATCCCCCCTTTTTTTTTTTGAAGAAAGCTAGCATATTGCTTTTCCCATAAGTGGCCTGTTCCTTTTTATGTTTGCTAGATTACTCTTTTGTAACAGGTAGAGCGACTAGATTGCAAATGATGTTTCCAGATATAGTGTCCAAGCTTAGTTATTTAGTTGAAGTTAGCTTTTCACACTATATCTCATCACATCAATCTTTTAGGCAATCCTTTTGATATTATAGTTTATTGACATTGTATAGGTTAGATTTATTGTTAGCTCTTACTAGGCTAACTCTCCTTTGTAACTAATGGATAGTGGTAATCCCAACCATTTTTCCATTTTCCTCCTTGGCTAAAACATTAGACCAAGGAGATCATTTAGCCTTTTTGGCTAATATTTGTACAGTTTCGATTATTTCATCAATGAAAATTTTATCGTTTCGAGAAAAAAATCTATGAGTTCAAAATTATTATCCCATTTTAACCAAAATAAGTGATTTCTTATAGTGGAGTTTTGATTCACAGTCAAATATAACTTCTTTTGGTATTAAAATTTTGAAATTACTTTCGCTCATTATTTTTGTGATAACTTTGATAAATAAAATTATACATCTACCCCTCTTTAATTGATTATTTAATTTACATCTTGTTACATTACCTCTCGGATCAATGTTGCGCTATTTATTTCTTTAGTGTTGTATAGAATTTTTAACAGGAAAATATGTATTCCATAATCTAGAGAATCATTCATTAAAAAAAATAATAATAATAGCCCAAGAATTCCAGCTCCCGCTGTTTGGATTAAAAAAAAAATCCCTATCTTATATTATATTATACCAACTGTCCTCATCATAGTAAAATATTTGTAATGAAAATCTTCAACTTGATATTTAGAAATTGGGCTATGTTTGGATTGCATTCTACGCACAAAAAGTTATTTTTTTCCACAAAACAAATAAAACATCTAAATATATTTTTATTTTAAAACTTAAAATTCAATATTTCCCTTCCCAATTTTTCTCACATAATTAAAAAAAATTTTCCCTCTAATACAAATTTTATTCTCTCTCCAAAATACTTTTTTGTTCATAAAAAAATTTCACCAAAATTTTTACACATTTCAATGCAAAATTTCTCAAATAAACCATAATCCCTTCACAGGCTTTCCAAAATGCCCCCTTAGAAATATTAAATAAATTTCTTGGGTAATTAGCATAAATAGTCTCTTATTTTGAGGCCTCTATTCGATTTTGTCCTTTAAATTGAAAAAGTTTCAATTTTATCCCTTAACTTAAAAATTGAGTTCTATTGAGTTTTCAACCAACATTTTGGCGAGTTGAGTGCAAATTCCAACAAACGCTTCCACAACACATGAAGCTGGTAGGGGCAAATTTGAAAAGAAATTTTTGGCAGACCTTGACTAGTTGCTATTTAATTTATTTATTTATATATTTATCTAATTGTTATAAAGATGTTGCACACAATTTCGATGTTATAAAGATGTTGCATGGAAATTGTTATAAGAATGCTACACACAATGTCGATATTAAACCCTTGGAAGCAACTCATGCACTGCAAAATACAAACCCTAAAAAAAATTAAATAGATAAATAAATAAATAAATTACAACATGCCGTACAAATAAATTAATTAATTAATTAATTACAAACTGGTCAAGGTCTGCCAAAAATTTCTTTTCAAATTTGCCCCTACCATCTTCACGTGTCATGCACGTGTTTGTCGGAATTTGCACTCCTCTCACCAAAATATTGGTTGAGGAGTCAATAGAACTCAATTAAGTTGAGGGATAAAATTAGAAAATTTTCAACTTATGGAACAAAACCAAATAGAGGTCCAAGATAAGGGACTATTTACAATGATTACCCAAATTTCTTCCATTTCACCGTCTTCAGATGGACAGTGACAAACTATGATGGCACGTTTGGTTTAAAGGAATTATAAATTCATTACAACCTTATTCCTATTCAATCCTAATTCTTTTGTTGGGTTCAAAAGAATTGAAACTCTCATAATTCAATTCCTTCCAAAGCCTAAATTGGAATTCAACCACATTAGTCAAGAATTACAATTCCGTGGAACAAGGAATTGGCAAAAAAAAAATTCCTTCCAATTTTACCCTTTAACTCTCCCCAGCCTATTTTTACTCCTCTTTCTCTCTCATAATTTTTCTCACTCCTCTTTCTCTCTCATAATTTTTCTCACTCCTCTTTCTCTTTCATCATTTTCTCACTCTATTTTCTATCTCATCATTTTTCTCACTCTATTTTCTCTCTTATCATTTTCTCACTCTACTTTCTCTCTCATCATTTTTCGCACTCTACTTTCTCTCTCATCATTTTTCGCACTCTATTTTCTCTCTCATCATTTTCTCACTCTATTTTCTCTCTCATCATTTTCTCACTCTACTTTCTCCCTCTTCTTTTCCCTTACCATTTTCTTCACTCTTCTTTCTCCCTCACCATTTTCACACTCTTCTTTCTCACTCTACTTTCTCTCTCATCATTTTTTTCACTTCTCTTTATCTCTCATCATTTTCTCACTCTTCTTTCTCTCTCATTACTTTCTCACTCTTCTTTCTCTCTCATAATTTTTCTCACTCCTCTTTCTCTCTCCATCATTTTCTCACTCTTCTTTCTCTCTCATACTTTTTCTCACGTTTCTTTATGTGTCATCATTTTTCTCAGTCTATTTTCTCTCTCATCATTTTGTCACTCTATTTCCTCTCACATCATTTTGTCACTCTAGTTTATCTCTCAACATTTTTCTCACTCTACTTTCTCTCTCATCATTTTCTCACTCTACTTTCTTTCTCATCATTTGCTCACTCTATTTTTCACTCTCATTATTTTCTTACTCTACTTTTGCTCTCATCATTTTTCTCAATCTACTTTCTTTCTCATCATTTGCTCACTCTATTTTTCACTCTCATTATTTTCTTACTCTACTATATCTCATCATTTTTCTCACTCTTCTTTCTCTCACATCATTTTCTCACTCTACTTTATCTCTCATCATTTTTCTCACTCTTCTTTCTCTATCATCATTTTCTCACTCTGTTTTCTCTCTCACTCAATTTTCTCTCTCATTATTTTTCTTACTTTTCATTCTCACTCATCATTTTGTCACTCTACTTTCTCTCTCATCATTTTTCTCACTCCTCTTTCTCTTGATCATTTTCACTCTTCTTTCTCTTTCATAATTTTTCTCACTCTTCTTTATGTCTCATCATTTTTCTCAGTCTACTTTCTCTCTCATCATTTTTCTCACTCTATTTTCTCTCTAATCATTTTCTCACTCTACTTTCTCTTTCATCAATTTTCTCAATCTACTTTCTCTCTCATCATTTTTCTCACTCTATTTTTTCTCTCATTATTTTCTCACTCTACTCTATCTGATCATTTTTCTCATTTTTCTTTATCTCTCATCATTTTTCTCACTCTATTTTTTCTCTCATCATTTTCTCACTCTACTTTCTCTGTCATCATTTTTCTCACTCTATTTCTCTGTCATCATTTTCCTTACTCTACTTTCTTTCTCATTATTTTTTGATTTTTCTTTCTCTCTTTCTTATTTTCTTATTCAGTAATAAAATGCTAAAAATATGGGTATTTTAATGATTTTAACACTATTCATTAATCCTATTGACCGCAACCAAACACAAGAATAATGATTGCACCCCATACAAATCCTTTAAAGCAAACCTGTTCAATTCAATTTTAACCCAATTCAACTCCAACCTTATTGATTATAGTGAACCAAAATTGCCGTTAGATACTTATCTGTTGAAGATTGATCAGCACTACCATATATATTTGTATTTGTGCATATCTCATATTTGTGTATATCCCTTATAATCTGTAATTATCTACTTACCATATTTAGCATAGGATTTATAGCCTATAAATATACACTAAACATTGTACAACGATTGATGTAATACATACAACAATTATTCAAAACTCTCTGGTTTTAATCTCATTTTCTTACATGGTATCAGAGCAGTCGATTCACTATTTTTGCTTCTGCTTCAAGTTTTAAAACCATTCAGTGAGAGTGTTTTTTATTTTTTTCCTTTTCTGCCAAATTCCCGTTTTGCCCTTCTTCATCACCGAACCCTAATCTGCAAACCCAGTTGGCAAATTACCAAACTACCCCCGCGACCATCTGCAACCTCAGCTCATCCACCGCCATGGCCGAAACCAGTCATCAACCCTCCGGCGCCGTCGCTGTCCCTCTGTCAGCTCCGCGTGACCCGTATCATCTCACCGCCACCGACCTTCAGACCGGCAGCGTCGTCTCCTCCAAGCTCACCGGCGAAGGCAATTGGCAGGTTTGGAGCAACCAAATTCGCAAGGTTTTCCTGGCAAGAAACAAACTCGGCTTCCTCACCGGCGCTCTTGAACGACCATCAGATGACGCGGTGGCGGCTGAGAAGTGGGATCAATGTCAAACGGCCGCCAAAACCTGGTTGACCCACTCCGTCGACCCCTCACTTGAGTCCATGGTATCTCGGCTCCCTACCGTCGCCGCCATCTGGAACACCTTGAAGGATAGTTTTGGCCGTGTCTCTGGATCTCAAATCTTCTCTCTCAAGCAAGCTATTGGTGAAGCCAAACTTGCCGCCGGTGCGTCCAGTTTGCAACTCACTTCGTTCTATCTCCGTCTACAAGACCTTTGGACCGATCTGGACATCCATCAACCCTCAATTCGTTGCTCTTGTGGCCATTGTCAATGCCAAGTAAATGATCGACTTCGTGTTCATGACAATACCGACAGGGCCATGAAATTTCTTTTAGCTCTACCGGATGATTTTCGCACTTTACGGACCAACATTCTTGCTAGGGACGATTTCATGTCCCTTGAAAAGCTTCATGCCGTCGCCAAACAGGACCTCCATCAACGCACCTCCATCGACGGACCACCCTCAGTTGCTGCCGACGGAGGCGTTGCTTTTGCTGTCCAGAAAGAAGGAATACAGTCGGGTGGCCAAGGCGGATCATTTTCATTGCAGGCCTCTTCATTTGGGCTGCTTTCTTCATCAACGAATTGTGGGCCAGCAATCAATTTATCTCATTTTGGGCCAAGTTCCCCTTCCAATTCCCTTGGGCTGGGCGAGCCCAATTCGGCTTCAATTATTAATGGGCCAAATGGCCCACGCCCATTTTGCACTCATTGCAAAAAAACAGGCCATGTTCGTGAAGCCTGCTTTCTTCTTGTGGGCTATCCTCCAAATTGGAAGCCCAAGCAGCGAGGTGGCCCAAAGAAAAAACAACAATCGAATTTTGGGCCTTTAGCCCATCACATGGCAATTAATGGGCCAATTCCCCCACCTGGCTTTGGGCCTATTTCCACTTCTTTTGGTGCTAACCCATATTCTTCTTCCAGTGTAGGTATTTTGGGCTCTGCGACCCCTAGCCCGGGCAATGTTTATTGCGGATCCTCTGGGCTACAACTCTCCACAGATCAGCAACAACGACTTGTCGCCCTTTTAAATCCGCTGGGAACCTCGGAATCCACCGCCAATTTTTCCGGTAATACTCTACCTTCTCAATCATTTCATCTGTTTGGGTTATCGATTCAGGTGCTAGTGACCACATCACTTGCAATTTATCTGTTTTAGATTCTTTTTCTCCCTGTCAAGCACCTATTTCCATTACATTGCCTGATCAATCCACTAGTCCTGTCACACACATTGGTCATTATCGCCCATATCCTAATTTGTACCTCACACACGTCTTATATGCTCCATATTTTAAACATAATTTGCTTTCTGTCCGTAAGCTTACTAGAGATAATCATTGTGTGGCACTCTTTTTCGATGAATTTTGTGTCTTTCAGGACCGTATGACTGGGGATCTGATCGGACTCGGCAGGGTTGATCGGGGATTATATTTTTTATGCTCATCCATTCCAGATTCTTTTTCTATAGTTTTTCAAGATTTTTTAAATTCCCAAAAGAATGCATCATGTATGCCAAAATACTTTCCTAGTTGTAATTCAACTTTTTGCAATAATATTAGTTATGACATTTGGCATCGCCGTCTAGGCCATTCTTCTTTAAAATCTTATCATGCACTTGGTCAATCAATTTCATGTCCTCAGTCTTTTTCATGTCCAATTTGTCCTCTGGCCAAACAAACTCGCCAGGCTTTTCCTCTACGGACCAATGCAACCACATCCACATTTGAATTGGTCCACATGGATGTTTGGGGGCCTCACTGAACTATCAATCATGATGGTTCCCGATATTTTCTTACCATTGTAGATGATTTTTCCCGTGCCACATAGACTTTCCTTTTACACTCAAAATCCCAAGTTTTTTCCAAAATTCAACATTTTGTATCTATGGTATTTACACAGTTTGGTTCCATAGTCATTGTGTTCGATCGACAATGGGACGAATTTTTTCTCACGAGTGTAAATCATTTTCGCTACTCATGGAATTCTCCATGAGAGCTCTTGTGTTCATACTCCACAACAAAATGGAGTTGTTGAGCATAAACATAAATCATTTATTGGATGTTGCACGAGCCTTAATGTTTGAGCTCAAATCCATCTCGATTTGGGGTGAATGCATCCTAAGCGCAACCTATATCATTAATCGGTTGCCTTCTGCTTCAATTCATGGTCTCGGCCCATTTGAAATTTTATTTCACAAACCACCCATCCTTGATCATCTTCGTGTTTTTGGGTGTCGTTGTTTTGCCACCACATTAGGTGCGTGACAAATTTAGTCCACGTGATATTCCTTGCATTTTTATGGGTTACCCTCCTCATCAAAAGGGTTATCGATTGTATGACCGATTAGAAATTCTTTGTTAGTCGAGATGTCATTTTTCAAGAAAATAAAATATCAAAATCATTTTGGTTCAAGCAAACACAATAACTAATAATATATCTAATTATTAGAATTTTAAAGTCTATTGCATTAATTCAATAGTTCCAATAGAAATCACCTTTTTATGTAATGTTGATTTTTTTACATATTGGTCGATACGAGCAAATTTTTTTTAACAAAAAAATAACTTATTAATATTTTAATTAGCACTGTTAGTATAAAAATGTATGTTACTTTTAAATTATTTTAACAAAAGAATTATATAGTTCAAAAATAAATTTTAAAAAATAGAATAATGTAATTTTATATTTGTAAAAACACAAAAAAATTAAAATTTAGAAATTTTAATTAGTCACTGTCCACTCTTTTTAGTGGGCATTAAAAACAAGTATCATTTTAAAAGTTCAACTTTTATTTGTTTAACACTAACTTCTAATTAGAGAGAAAAAGGACAATGTTAGGTAATACAACGCTTTCTCGGGGAAAAAAGAAGAAGAAGGAAGAGTACTTGGAACCTACCCTCCACAAAAATTAAAAAAACCCAATACAATAAAAGTACTGAACACATGTAGATGTACAGATAAAAAAAAAGGTACATTTGTCTGAGTCGGCACAAGAGCACACTAAAACAGTCAAACTCATCATCGGAAAGAGTATAGCGGTGGAAAATCATATAGATTTCAACAATATCGTCTCCTGAGGTGACATTAAGCAACGGCTCATCATCAACAAGTATTATTATACTTTGTGGGATTGAAAGATATGATCTTTATTAAAATACATATTTTTATTTAAATTTAGATAAATGAAATCTTTTATGATAACTAATTTCTTTATAAGACTTTTATGTGTAATTTTAGGGAGGCAATTGAGAAGGAATGAGTTAGAATTTGATAGGATTTATAATGAGTATAATATTATTGAAAATGATAAATGTAACTCTCACTAAATTTTAGGATTAGATGAGAATGGAATTCAATGGAATTAGAATTCTCAATTCCTATTGATATCCCATTAAAATTCTTTGTTACGAATTAAATAGTAGCCGCCTTTGTCGAACTACCATTGGACCGTAGATCAGCCAAATTCCGGCATGGTCGTAGGAATTTTGCTAGAATTTGGGTTGCATGCCTATAGTTGGCTATAGTCAACCAGCACTCCAATGGGGTTCAACCACCGATGGCCATGATGATTTTAAAATAAAAAATTATTTATTAATAATATATTTAAATATATTTTAAAATAAAAACTAATTAAATTATTATTACCCATTAATTATTTAACATTATCCAATAATTACTCAATATTACTTTATAATTATCTATTTAACTTCTTTCATTGGCACCTATGGGTATTCCATAATCCACCCAATAAAATTTTATCCCAATAATATTCCCCTCATTTTTTTCCAATGGGTATTTTTAATATTATATGAAGTCCAATAGTTCCCATCCCATTAAGTACCTATTGAAACTATAGATTTTGTCTCCTGTAACGTAACTTTTTATTAATTATAATATACGATACATTAAATTTATTATTAAATATATTTTTTTTAATTTTTTAATTTTAAATGATAAATGATAGAAGTAATATAAGAATTTTATATAAAAAGTAAACTTTTTTTGTTTATTGAAAACAAGGAAAATTTTTAAATTAAACTCTTCTTCTTTTTTTTTTTGGAAATAGGAGTAATTCTTTTATTCTTCTCTTTGTGGTTAAGGGGATTGACTGACATGATTCCATCTTTTATTATTTTCATAAATTATAAAAGTACAATACGATTCGAGAGTAGTATATAGAATCTACCCTCGTAGAAAAACATAGTACAAACAATACATAGTACGGAACAATACAAGTACAGAAACACATGCAGGGATCAAACGGATCGGATACAAGTCATTCATTCAGCTGCGCCATATTCATAGATATCATCAGGCAGAATGTAACGGTAGAAAATAGCTTGGATTTCAAGAACACCGTCTCCTGTGGTGGCATTCTTATAGTAAGAGATGGCGGTTGCGATTCCGTTTACTAGCCGGAAATCACCGGTACCACCCACTATCGGAAACTCCCTGTACTTTGGAGTTACCGGGTTCCGCCCTAGAACACTGAGAGTGCTGCCCTTGTATGTGCCGTCGGTGAACACGTAGCTAAGAGTAATAACGGTACTCTTTTCTTCCTGTGAAGCAAAAGAAAAGAGCCCCTGAGCATAGCCAATTGGTTCTGAATCCGGTGTCAATGTTAATGGAGCATCTATGACTTTGACTAAACCGAAACTCGTGGGCGATGAGGCGGTAATGTTTGCCTCAGCAACTTGGGCGCTGGCTGGAGGGTTCTTGCTGACAATGTTGCTAAGATAGAAGTGAAGCTTTGTCAGCTTGGGTCTTGCATGAGAAATTCTTTGAACCATTTTCTACAGCTTCAGGACTTTGGTCATCAGGAGGCCATGACCCAATGGGGCAATGGTCATGACCATAATCGCCAGAAGCACTGCTGCCTGCTTCATCGTCATCATCCTCACCATCTCCTTGATTTCACTCTCAATATTTTGTAACTTAAAATCTTTCGTTTTGGCACATTGAGGGATCAGAAGATGCACATATTTATAGTGCAATGAGAGTGAGATAGAGCGCGGCTTCATTTACCAAAACAACGTTGGAAAACTTAAAAAATTACGAACTTTTTAACCCACACCAAGACATCAATGGAAAAAAATATATATCCGCCATGCAATAAACAACCACAAAAAAAGAAAATTAAAATTAAAAATTTTTAATTGGCCCTATGCGCTCAATATTTCCCTAGTTAAATTTTTAGATTTGAATAATGGAAAGTAAGTGAAATGTCATTGTTTTTCTCCTTGTTTAATCAATTATTCATTAAAATTTAAATTGTCTTGAAATTGGAGAATTTGTCTATTTAAAAATATGGTAGAATCATTAACAAGTAATCAAACACACAAGCAACTGAAAACAAGGTAGGTTGGGAATATAATATTGGTGGCTAATATAAAATAGGAAATGTACTGAGAATAGAAAGGGGAAAAGAAAATGTATTCACCCAAAAGCCCATATAATTGCCTACATTCTCATTTCGTCACTTGTGGCTGCTTCCAAGTTTTGATTTTGTTACTCATTGCCATTGGTGCTTCAATTAATTAACTTTTGTTTATTGTGGCAGATAAATTAATCAAGTGGTTTAGTTTTGATAATGTTAGGTGTAAGATGCTGGTAAAATAAAAAATATTATTTAGAAAGCTCAACTAAATCCTAATTAGAGAGAAAAAGACACGAGTTAGCATTTTTTTTTTTTGAGTGTGACACTTATGGAAACAAATATGATATATATGTGTGTGTGTGTGATGATATGTATAATATTGTAAAGGGCGAATTAACTTCTAATATGCTTAATTATTTTTTTTGAATTATCATAAAAGAATATAAAACATTAGACGTGCGTGACCGTGAAATAGCCTTATTCATAGTTATTAGACTCGGACCGGTCATTGAACCGATCGAGGCTTCGGGTCAATGGTTCAACCGATGGGTCAATTATAAAATTAATAAAAAAAATTAAAAATAATATCAAAATATAGAGAAAATATAAAATATTAACTTACAAGCAACCAAACAATTGATATTGTCATAATAGCATAATAAAATCCAAATCCACACTCATAAAAATTGATATAGAAATGTCATCTAAAGGTATGTTTAGACAAGGTATTTCTATTTGCAAATAGAAAAAGTATGCCATTTTTTCAAATAAAAACATCACACTTCAAACACATTTTTATTTCAAAATTTAAATTTTCCCACTCAAATTCTCCTCACATAATTTTAAAAAATCTTCCATCTCATTTTTCTCTCTAAAATACTTTTTTTATAAAAAAAATACCTACCAAAATTTTCACACATTCTAATACAATTTTTCTCAAATACATCACACTCCAAACATATCTTAAGTAAAATAATAAGAAAAACAATAAACAACACACATCCTACTGACCTTAATTTCGATAAGATCATAATTTTGACATTTAAAAAAGTTCTTGCATAAAATTCTCATTCAAATTATCAATTGTATATTTTCGAAGAAGAAACAAGGTTAAAAAAAAAAATCAACTGAATTAATGAGTGACTGGGACCGATTTAGGGACTGATTCACCGGTTGAACCGGTTCGAGTCTTATAACATGAGCCTTATTCGATTGTCACACGAAGTGGACTTTAAATAGCCTATAAAGTAGCCTTACTCAATTGTATTTTTTACACTTTAAATGGCCTATAAAGTAGCCTTGTTCAATTGTATTTTTTACTTTAAATAAGGCTATTTAAAGTAGCCTTATTCAATTGTATTTTTTACACTTTAAATAGCCTATAAAGTAGCCTTATTCAATTGTATTTTTTACTTTAAATAAGGCTATTTAAAGTAGCCTTATTCAATTGTATTTAAATAGCCTATAAACTTTTAATATGCTTAATTATTTATTTTTTGAATTGTCATAAAAGAATATAAAACATTAGACGTGCGTGACCGTGAAATAGCCTTATTCGATGGTCACACGAAGTGGACTTTAAATAGCCTATAAAGTAGCCTTATTCAGTAGTATTTTTTCAATTGTATTTGAAAATTGTTTAAATGAATAGAGATATGTTCCTCAATCTTTCTCTTTAGTTTGATAAGTTTAGTGGTTAGATTTGTACCACTTTTAGTAATAATCTTTTGTTGTTGATGGTAGGTTACAAATTTTTGTCGCAATATTTGTGGTGTGAAAATTAAAAAGTTTTTTATTCTGAAATTTTAATAATAAAGAATTTTGAATTTTTCTGGCCAAGCAAGTTTCTCGTTGATAAAAAAGTGTTATTACAGTAATTAAAAAAAAATAGCAATAAAAAATGGCTATCATTTTGAAGTAAAGAAATATTTTAAATACTAAATATGGAAAAATTTTTGAATAAAAAATAACTAGACATTAAAAAAAAACCTATTTTTTATTTAAAGAAGAAAATACTGTTCACCGTATACCTCCACCATCACTTAACATTCATATTTTTCCTCCGGCTTTATTGAATTTTCCCCATGGTTAATAGTTGAACATAAAATCCATGTGAATTTCGATAATTACTCAAAAGAAAGAAAGAAAAAAGAAAAAAAATTAATAGTAATGATGTTCAATATAAAAATTCATGATGTTGTGTTCATAAATACTGTCTCATATTAAAAATTAAAAAGAACTAGAGCATGTAATAAGTGGCAAGGACCTAAAACCTACTAATTTAAGCTTTTAGACTCAAGTGGATTCTTACTGCTTATTAGGCCGCTCTAGTTGGACTCCCCCTTTTTTCCTAAGCATGTACAAGTTGTATGATTAAATATATTAAATTCTGTTTGGTTTAATTCCATTAAAAGAACTAATGAGAATCGAAATTATAAATTAAGGGATAAAATTGAAAATTTTAAATATGAAAAAAAAAATCAAACCAAGGTTCTAAATTAAGAGTTACCGTATCTTAATTTAAATCCTCTCTCTATTTCGGTTGCGGAACAACCATATTATTTAGAATAGCAGTATTGGCCTGGCATACTGTTGATTTGAAGGATACCATTGATCAAGATGAGCTAATTTAAAATGGTTTACAAGCAAATTTACAATGGAAATCATTTTTATTTGCTCATGTGCAAGAAGTAGATGTCTTTGAACTTAATCTTTGTTTATGATATGAAATTTGAAGTTTTTCCTTTTTTGGTGTGTCGAGATAGACTTAACGAAATGATATCGTTTTATTAATAAATATTAAACTTTAACATGAAACCCATAAACTCTAATGGGTCCAGTTTTAATCAAATGATGCCGTTTAATTGATGAGACATGGTTTGCACATAATAAATGAAATAGGCAATCTCAAGTAAAACTCATATTGTGACGATAATAGATCTTCTATCTCACTTTTATATACCATTTCTTATATCACTTTTTCATAAATTGTCATGTGTCGTTATTAAAAAAAAAAAAAAAAACCCTAACATTATACCTTTTAACCATAACATTTAGTTAAAAGGTAACGTTCAGTTAAAAAAATAATTTAAATTTTTTTTGGATAAAATAAAATTCTATTTGGATACAAATCATCTTCTTCGCCTTCCTATCAATTGTATACTCTCTTTTTTTTAACTCTATCTCAAACACCCAAAACCAAATAACACCTTCTCTAAAAAGCTATTTAACATTAGTCGAACATAATATTCAAATCAAAACAAGCAAATTCTCCCTTTTCATAAAGTTCAAGGACCTTGACAAACCTTATGAATACACAAACCGAAACTAAACAAAACTTTATTGAATATCTCTTCTCCTGACATCAAATTTTAACTAAATTATTGTTTTTTAAAACCAAAATTTAATTCTACAACAAAAATATCAAAAGGAATTCAAACCATAAATATAATTAAAAAATTCTAATACATGTACAAAGCCGGGCGAAAGAAATTTGATTCAAATATAGTGAATTGTATCAAAAAGAAATTGATATAAATACCGATAGTGATTAAACCCTATTTGGTTTTGGGTATTTGAGTGATAGAATAAAATTGTATTTGGTGTGGTAGGCTCTCAAATGGATAAAATTGTATTTGATTTTGTAGGGTCTGAAATCAATAAATTTTTATCTAGTTCTATAGAGTTTAAAATCGATAGGAAGGAGAAAAATACAATTTGTCTTCTAGTAGAATTTTATTTGTCAATAATTTTCTAACTAAATGTGTTTTTCAAACTAAATATTTATCTTTTAACTAAATATTGTTGCTAAAAGTTATAACGTTAGGAGTTAGGATTTTCTATTGAGGACAACGGTAATTTATGAAAAAGTAGTACAAGAAATGGTGTGTAAAAGTGAGACAGAAGATTCATCACCCGTTAACACAGACGAAAAAATCAGAAATAAAAATACCGTTCTACGTACGCGTTTCTCTCTCTCTAGTTAAAGGTCAAACAATTGAATTAAATTACAGCAATGAAAGTTGGAGCTATCAATCCGATAGTACAAAGAGTTCACGGGAAAAAGTCTTTTAAGTCATGCCAACCTGTTTTATAGGGAAAAGGAAAACAGTTCATGGGAAAAAGTCTTAGGTCATGCCAACCTGTTTTATGGGGAAAAGAAAGTCTTTGGCTTCGTATGTACTCGTGCTTTACAAATCCATGTGCATTGGTCGGTATTCTCAGAAAAATGATGGAGTAAACAAATTAATGAGGATATTTGTTTACTAAATTTCGAATCAAATCTCAGATTGTCAGTTGTTCTAATTCCTTGAATGTCGGGTTGATTTTATCTGAATTCCCGGAAGTGACAATTTAGTGATCATTGATTTCGATTTCCAAGAGATTCATATTTTCAGTTATCTGCTTGTTTAGCTTACCAAGATGGGAAGAATTGCATTTTTGTTAAAAAAAAAATGTCGCAAATGCTTACTTCCTCAAAAAAATATTGTTCTTGCCGGCTATTGGTGTTGCGTGCAATTTTTTTTTTTAAATAGTATCATGTTTCTACGTATTTTTTTAGGTAATATCATGTCCTTACGATTTAAGAGTGTATCCCTAATTGTTAGGATTTTGTTCTCCATGTTAAAGGTATTTTGACATTAGGTTGGGAAATGGGACGATAAATGAGAGATTATAGCATTCAAATAGGTATGGGTAGAAGTTAGGAACCAAAATATAAGATCAATTTTTTCTGTAGCCTATAGTTTCAGGACGCTCAAGCTAAGAACCAAGATATACATTCAATTTCTTCTATAGCTTGTAGTTTCATGATGCTCAATGAGAGGCCGATAAGTTAAGTTTTTGGGATTTTTTAAGCTTTAATAGCTATGCGGCATGAGACAATCCATGTTGTCACACTTAGACTTTATGTGAGATCTAAGTTTCCGATTATTAGTAGACAATGCTATGTAACTTTCTTTACATGAAATACAATACTATCGTTTGTTAAAAAAAAAAAAAATTACTGAATTTTTTTCACTCTAATTTTATTTGAGCTATTGCAACTTTTCATGACAAAACCAAAAAAAAAACAAACAAACAAGCGCAAATAGCCTATTTGTCTTATAATTTGGGATATTAGTTTAATTTTGTTCCTCTCAACTTGAGATGCATGGTTCGGTTTCATTTTTCATGTTCAAAATTTTTTAATTTACAATTTCAATTATAGGATTAAAAAAGGTTATCCATCCCTCAACTTAGGATGTTAGTTCAATTTTGTTTTTTAATTTAGTCGCTTTATTTGTTACTCAATTCTACTTTGTCCTCCTAATAGAATTAAGTCAAATGAGACTTAATAGATCCAATCACTAACTTGCACAATTTACAATTTTAATAATTAAAGAATAATGTTATCTATTGATAATATACTTTTGACAAGTAATAAAAAATGATATACATTGTAAAAATTATAAAGTTGGATGTGACAAAATGTGAAATAAAACCTTTAGGGAGCATTTTGTTTAAATTAGTTGTTTACAATTTGTTCTTTTTATTTTGGTTTCTTCCATTGCCCTTTGTTTTAAATATGTGTGAGTCATGTAATTGAATGCATTAAGTCCTGTTTTTCTTGATCCCATTAAAAGAACTAATTAGGATTAAAATTAAAAGTTAAGAAATCATTTTTTTTGACAAGCCAAAAAGGCAATGCATTTTATTCGAAAATGAGAGCAGAGAGTACATAAAGTGGCTAGGAATAATAAATAGAAGGAAAGAAAAAGAAAAGCAGCTAAATTCGCCTTTTCTATATGACAGGAAAAGGCACTCCTAACCAAAGGCAAACATTCTCTACTCAAGGACGGCCAGCAGATTGTGAGATCTGGATACACCGCATTTCGCTAGCCTGTCGGCCACACTGTTGGACTCCCTTGGGACATGATGGCCCTGCCATTGCCTAATTTTCTCCTTTAATACCTCAATATGATTTGAGACATTCTTAAGATGCCAGGGGGCATTATCAGGGTTCAATAACCAGTGGATTGCGTTAACAGAGTCATTTTCAATTACAAAAACATGAGAGCCCTTCCACTTAGATTCAGAAAACACCCAAAATGCCTCACGAATAGCAAAGAACTCAACCTGATTTGAATCAAGAATTCCGACGTGTTTGGAGAATACTGCCTTTGTTTTACCAAAATCATCTCAAGAATACCCCCGATACCAGCCATACCTGGTTTTCCAATTGCGGAGCCATCCACATTAAATTTCATGCTACCTGGTTGAGGGCGAGACCAAGAGGCACTATCCTTCCTGCACCTGTGAACCTGCTTTACCCTCGCGTTGGTTAGCTGGAGGAAAATCTCTGAGATAGTTAAAGCAGAAAAAGGCCATTTGGCTTTGAACCAAGTAGCAAACCTGATGAGAATCAGATCCATTAGCTGCAAGAAATCAAAACTCTTATTGTTAAAGGTAATCTGATTCCTGCAAAGCCAGATAGACCAGGTAATTGTATAAAATAGCAAAATCCAGGGCTGCCATCCTTTGAAATCCGGGAAGGACTGCTGCTAGCTCTTTAGGAAGGTAGATGGGTCTCCAGGGCAGATCCAGGTAATACCCCAAATTTCCAAACATCTCGTCCACACCAACCAGCTATACCTGCAATTAAAAAACAACTGCTGGACAGATTCTAGCTCGGAGTTGCAAAACGGACAAACAGCGAGCTCAGATCTAATAATACTCCTTCTCAACAGGCAGCTTCTAACAGGAAGCTTTTGGTGAATAAGCTGCCAGACAAAGATTTCCACTTTAGGTGGGGCAAAACCTTTCCACACTGAGTTCCAAATAACACTCCCTTGCTTATGGGGTAGCAACACAAATTTGTAGAAAGAGGAGGTGGAATAAATACCATTAGGGACCCAACGCCAAATGATACGATCATTTGAGGTACGACTAGGGTATTGCCCTTGCAGAATATGCAACAAACCCTCCCACTGCCAAATTTCCCAATCAAGAGTATTTCTATGGAGATCAATCTTCCATATCCATTGACCATTTATCCAATTGCCAAATTCCACCACATAACCATCCTTGAGAACAGATAAAGCAAAAATGCGAGGAAAGCAAATTTTTAGAATCATACCTTCAATCCACTCATCATATTGAAACTTTTTGAACGTTAGGAACTCAATCGAATCAAGATCCCAAGTTGATGGATGAATTAATTTTATTATTTACCCTAAATTATAAATTTATAATTGATCTTTCTAATAAAATCAAACCAAATAAAACTTAATACAGTCAATTACATGACTTGTACAATTTGTAAATATTTTATTTAAATTAAATTTCTAATTATTTAAACCCCAACTTTGGTATTTTGCAATTTAGATAATTAAAAAGTAATTTTGTCTATTCATAATATCTTTTTGACACTCATAAAAATTCTTATATGTTATAAAATTATAAAATTAGAAGCGATAAAGTGCAAAATTAAATTTTTAGCAAGCAATTTTGCAAAAAAATAAAAGTTTGAAGTGATTGTTTATAATTTGTTCCTTTTATTTTAGTTTCTACCATTGCACTTTCCTTTAGGCATGTGCAAACTGGGTGATTGGATGCATTAACAAAATATTTTAAGAACAATTGATAGAAAAAGTTAAAAACTTAACAATTTGAGTATGTGGGACCCACACTTATGTAAAATTTTTGACAATTTTAATCCCTAATATTTGGAAATTTGACATCTCACCAAATATTTTAGATAGACAAATCTAATTTTTATAATTTTAATTTGTAAAAATAAAATTATTGACCTTATTAGTTCATAATGAAAAATAAAAAAAATAAATGTATGTTACTTCGCTCTTCCCATTCTTTTAAGCTAATGAGATCAATTTTTTTAATTGTTATAATTTGAAACAATAAAAATTAGATTATAATTAAAAAAAAGAATAAGGAGACAATAACTTTATCATAATTCAAGTAACAAGTATTTATATCCTTGTAATAGATTAAAAAAATCTATTTATTAGACTTGACACCACAAAAACAAGCATTATTGTCACGAAAATAATTTTTAAAACCAAATTTGGAGCAGAAAATAGAAACATATCTCCATTTAGGCATGTTTTCAATGATATCAAGTCACTTCTCAAATAATTAGTACGTGCAAGTTCACTTTTCTTTTTTTTATAACTTGTACCTTTTAGAAATTATTTACAAATTTCAATGGAAAAGGACTCCAAATATTAAAGGATCTCTCAAGACAAAATCACAACAAATTAAATGAAAATAGATTACCGAGGGGCGAGGACTATTACATGACCAACGAGAAACGTACTAAAGGCATGGGGGGAAATATGGAGGCTTAGGTGTGCATAAATTATAAGGGAAGTAACTAAAACTTCAAGTCATGATTCAAAATTCTGGAATTTCACCCTTTTTTTCACTTTAGAATTGGTTTTTCTATTCACAAGAATTCAAAAAAGAAACAAAAATAAAAATTTAATAGCTAGAAAAGAGATTATTTTAAAACTCAAATTCCTTTCCAACCAGCCCTGACTACAATTAAAATGGCTATGTCATTTGATTCAAATTTTGTAGGTGCCTAACATAAGCAGCTAGTATAATCACTTGCCTCCATGCAGTTCACTTTGAAACTGAAGCATTTCTGAATTCAAAATGCGTCGAGGTTCATGGATAGGTGTTTAGAAATTCATTGTTGACTTTCTGAGTATTTTCTTGGAGATAAATTCTTAACTCGTATTTAATGCTATTAAATTTGATTTGTTATCCCTTCCATAAAATATTCTTTATTTTGTTTCTTAATGAACAAGTTTCTTTCTTTCTTTGAAAAAAAAAATCCGTTTATAAATATGTACTTTGGACACAGAAACCTATGCTCTTAGAAAAATAAAAATGTCCAAGTATAATTTAATTTTTATGCCACGATGATTCATGCAAGTGCCATAAAAAACGCATCGAATTGCATTGTTTTTAAGGCACTGTTTAGCTGTGTTCTGGCAGCCTAATTTGCCGGAATACTTATAATTCTCTGCCACTCCCAATGATTCATGCAAGATTAAAATATTAGAGTCAGAGCCAAAAATAAAATATCAGTGAGGGCACAAATAAAACTAAAAATTTTAGAGATAATATCATTTACCACTCTCGTAGTTTTATAATATATCAAATCAAACTCCATAATTTGAAAACAAATACCAATCACCTCTCTTAACTACCAGTCAACCTAACTGAAGAGTGCAAAAAAGGCGAAAAAGTCCTTAGAAAATCTGAAATAGTTTAAAAATTTTTATTAAATTTTTAAAAAGACAAAAAAACAAAAATTAAAGACAAAAATTTAATAAAATTATTTAAACTATATAATAAAAATTTTCAAACTAAAAAAATGAAATTTAAAAATGAAAATTTAATAAAATTTAAAGACGAAGAAGACATAAAAAATTGTGAGTTTAAAAAATAAAATAACTATATTTCGTCTTTTTAAAATTTTTAACAAAATTGTACATAATTTTATTAAATTTTTCTATTTAAATTTCATCTCTTTTGTCTTTTTAAAAATTTAATAAAATTTTTTAAAGTATATCAAATTTTTTTATATCTTTTTTTCCTTTAAATTTTATTAAATTTTTGTCTTTAAATTTTTTATTTTTAATTTAAAAAATTTATTATATAGTTTAAATAATTTTATTAAATTTTTGTCTTTAAATTTTTAAACTATATCAAATTTTTTGAAAACTTTTTCGTCTTTTTAGCCCTCGGTTAAGTTAGCGATAGTCAAGAGCGATTGATATTTTCAAACCACGGGTTTGATTTAATATATTACAAAACCACGAGGGTGGTAAATAATATTATCTCAAAATTTTATCAACTTTCTACTCATAATAAAGATGAAAAAGCTGCATAAATAAATAAAAACAAAAACTACTCAATGTCATTTTCCCTTCATCTCACATTTTTCATTATTTTTGCGAGAATATGCAATTTATGTATAGTGATATTAGTAAGAAAGAAAATTTTTACTTTCCTTTTATATCTTTAATGGCAAGCCACCTTTTATTGATAATTGTAAGAAATAAATGGCGGGTCACGTGAAGGGTAAAAAAAGAATCTGATAGAGAAAAAGTATTCAAAAATGACAACTAATGGATAAATAACGTCATTTATTCCTTAACTGGGGTGCTAATTCGATTTCATCCCTCAAATTCAAAAAATTTCATTTGTCTTTTAACTTATAAATTCGGTTCTAATTAGTCCTTCCAATATAATCAATGATAGGGCTTAAATTGTTCCTTTTTCTTGTTAATATTTTCTTAATATTAATTTGAATTTTAAGAGCAATAATTTAGTTTTAATATACTTTTTGTTTTAGATATAAAAAATGATGAATTGGAGAAAAAGTCGATAAAAGGCAACAATTGAAGTAGAAACAGAAAACATCCTACTCTTTGCTTGGGCATTGGTTTTGGAACACAAAAGAAGCTGCAAAAAGAGAATAGGAAAATAGCTGCATAAGTCAAGTGGCCAGAATTGGAAACAAAAGAAAGAAGAGGGCAACCGCACAAGAAGACAAGAAGCAGCCAAGACAAAATTGAAAACATGACAAAACAAGACAAGAAGCATTCAGGGAAAAGGAAACAAAACAAGAAATTGATTTCGGCCAGAGAGAAAGAAAAAGAAACAAAGAAAGTAAAAAATAAGGTAATATGAAACAAAGGAAATTTGGAAGCAGCCATTCTTGGAAGTCAACTGAAGAAAGAAGACAAATTGATTTCGACAAAAGGAAGGAAAAGAAGTCAAACTAAAGAAGGATTATGGCAACTGAATTCTAGAAGGGAAGGAATTCATTCGGGAAAGGAAAACAAAAAGTGAATCCACATGTTCCTTCTTAGCAGAATTGTTAAGTGTACATGGAATTGAACTAGCAGACACCCATTCCTATTTGGTTTCTTGTTTCTGAATTAATGATTTATAGGGAAAATGACATACAAGTAGTCTATAAATACTTGGCAGCCTTGTAATAGTCCTTCGTATCTCTTTCTTTTGTTTAAGCAGCCCGTCCTTCACGTCCCTTTTCTTTTCTTTCTTCTCTTTCTTTTAGTTTTAGCAATATTCTTAGAAAATTTAAACAATCATGTATGCCACCATGAGTGGCTAAATTCTCTTTTCTAATTTAAGGGAATTATTGATCTCAATTGCAATCACTGTGAGGTTTTGTTCTTAATTTATTTTCATGCTTTTTGTTCAAGTACTTGTTAATTCTTGATTTAATTATTATGAATAATTGATGATTGATTAAACTAACAAATTGATTCTTCATTATTTATTCTATTGCTATCCATGAATTCAGTGATCCGTAATTGTCATGAATAAGTGGACCAAGTAGAAACTAGGTTAATTATGGTTATGACTTGAAATAGGCATGCTTAACTTAGGGGATTAATTGGACAAGATTAATTTACTGCAGTTATTTCGGTGTTTTAATCTTGGTTTAACTATTTTCATAGATCTTAATGCTTTCATTTAATTGATATGGAATGCTATCGTGCCTAATCAACTAATGGTAAGTTTTGATTTAGAGTGCTAGGCTCCATCAATTATATTAGGAAAATGGAAATTTATTACGGCTATCCTAATAGATTTTAAGTTAAATATTTGAATTTGTAAGATTATTTTTCATGACCTATGATCAGTGATGCAATTAAATGAAATCAAACCTTGGATTGGAAACTCAGTTAATTGGTAATTTTCTTTTTTTCTATTTTTACTGTTTTAAATATTTATTTTTATTAATTTTTAGAATTTCCGTAGTTTAGTTAAACATTCAAAATCCCCCTTGTTCTATTTAGTTTTATTTATTGTTGAAAACTTGAAACTATTCTTCCGTTCCCTTGGGATTCGACCTAGTTTACTTTTGTTGCAAATTAATTTTACAATTACTTAAGGACCAGTGATTAATTTTGTAGGTCTCGACAAACCCGTCAAATTTTGTGGCCATTGCCGGGGAACCAATTAGTTCCTAGTTTTGAACATCTAGTGCTACTAATATTTTTCTTTCTTGTATGACTCGTGCTTATCAAGAAGGCAAATTATAATACAATCCTGAAATTGAGAAGACCGCTCGGCAACTAAGAAAAGAGGCTAAGCAAAGAGAAGGTGGTTCATCTTCAAAGGTGGACATTGAAACAGAATCTACCAAATTGGAGATTGCCGAATTTGCAAAAATGGGAGATAGAACGTTAAAGGAGTTGGCGGCTCCTACTTTAAACCACCAACCTCTATGCATTCAATTTCCTATTTTAGATGTTGATTTTGAATTAAAATCTGGTTTAATCCACTTATTGCCTATTTTTCGTGGTCTTGTAGGTGAAGATCCGTATAAGCATTTAAAGGAGTTCCATGTTGTTTGCTAGAGCATGAGACCGCAAGAGGTGTCAGAAGAGCATATCAAATTGAGAGCCTTCCCTTTTTCCTTAGGAGATAAGGCAAATGATTGGTTATACTACCTTCCTTCCAGTTCAATTACTTCATGGGACGAAATGAAGCGATTATTCTTAGGAAAAATTTTCCCTACATCTTGGGCTGCAAATATTAGGAAAGAAATATGTGAGATCGACAACTTAATTGAGAGATTCTCTATGAGTATTAGGAAAGATTCAAACAACTATGTGCTAGTTGTCCCCACCATCAAATTCCTAACAACTCCTCATCCAATACTTTTATGAAGAGTTATTACCAATGGATAGGAGTATGGTAATCGCAACTTGATGGAGGAGCATTAGTGAACAAAACACGTGAGGCTCGGCAATTGATATCAATATGGTAGAAAATTCTCAACAATTGAACCGAGTTGAAGGGAATTTTAAGCGGAGTCAATAAGGTAGACACTTTTGATCTTAAAAATCAAATTGCTAATCTAAATACTATGGTTCATCAATTGGTTGCAGGCATATACAAACTACTAAGATGCATGGAGTATGCTCGATTCCTAGTCATTCTACGGACATGTGTCTTACACTGCAAGAAGATTCACATCAACAAATTAATGTCGTAGGAGGATTTCCTGGTCAACCTCAACGGATATATGATCTCTACTCTAATACTTACAACTTTGGATAAAGGGATCATCAATTTCAATTATAGGAACCAAGCGACTGTGAGATTTCCACCACAACCTTACAATAAGCCACCTCCACCACCAGCTCTGTCTTCAAACTCAGGTATGCATTTAGAAGACATTGTTAAATCACTTGCTACTAATATGCAACAAATGCAACAGGAGCAAAAAGCCTTGGGGAACCAAATTACCCAACTAGCTACATTTATTAGCAAGTTGGAAGCACAAAATTATGGAAGGTTATCTTCACATCCAGTGGTTAATCCAAAAGAAAATGCAAGTGCCATTGTATTAAGAAGTGGGAAAGAGATTGATACAAGACCTGATCTACCTGAAACACCAGAGAATACAAAGGAGCATGAAAATAAAGAAGATGAAGAATGCACACTTGAACCGTAATCAAATGTAACTCTTTCTTCTAATTCTAAACCAACATTTCCTAATGCGATTGTTTCCCCTTTTCCTAGCAGGTGGGTGAAGTCAAGACAGGAGGATTATGAGAAAGAAATTCTAGATACCTTTAGAAAGGTAGAAGTGAACATACCTTTGTTGGATGCTATCAAACAAATTCCGAAATATGCAAAATTTTTGAAGGAGTTGTACACCAACAAAAGAAGGCTTAAGGGAAAAGAAAAGATTAAGGTAGGGAAGAATGTTTCAGCTATGCTCACTCATAAATCTCTACCTGAAAAATGCAAGGACCCAGGTATGTTTACAATTCCATGTGTTATTGGAGATAAGAAAATTGAGCGTGCTATGCTTGATCTAGGAGCTTCTATAAATGTCATGCCATACTTAATTTTCAAAACTTTAAATTTGGGTCCTTTGAAAGAGACTAGGATAGTGATTCAACTTGCCGACCAGTATAATGCTTACCCTAAAGGGGTTATTGAGGATATTTTGGTGCAGGTCAATGAGCTAATTTTTCCAGCAGATTTTTACATCCTAAAAATGAAGGATGACTCAAACACAATTTCTGCCCCAATTTTGCTTAGAAGACCCCTTCATGAAAACAACTAAAACAAAGATAGATGTAGATGAGGAAGTTCTCTCTGTAGAGTTTGATAGGGAGATTGTTAAATTTAATGTTTTTGATGCTATGAGATATCCTCCTGAGGCTCATTCAATTTGTTTTATTGATACTGTTGATTTCATTACACAGGAAACCTTTGATGACGAAAACACTAAGAAGGAAGAACAATTGAGTGAGGAAGAAGCCGCTGAATTGTGCGATGATATTGACTGTACCAAGGACACACAGGAAAAGTCAACACTTTTTAATATTGAATCTTTTTTATCTCAAGAAAAAGTGTTACCTTCTGTTTTGCAGGCCCCAAAACTTGAATTAAAGCAATTACTCGATCATCTTAAATATGTATATTTGGGGGACAATGAGACTCTTCCGATCATAGTTTCAAAACAGTTAACAAAAGACCAGGAAGAGAGGTTAGTGGCAGTTTTACAAGAGCATAAATTGGCAATTGGCTGGCAGCTGGCTGGCATTAGAGGAATAAATCCAGTGATCTGTATGCACCGCATTCTTCTTGAAGAAGATGCTAAGCCAATAAGGGAAGCTCAAAGGAAGTTGAATCTGGCAATGAAGGAAGTGGTTATGAAGGAAGTCCTTAAGCTACTTGCTGAAGGAATTATTTACCCAATCTCCGACAGTAAGTGGGTAAGTCCAGTTCATGTGGTGCCAAAGAAAACTGGGATTACGGTGGTAAGAAATCAAAGTAATGAATTGGTGCCCATGAGGATTCAAAATGGATGGCGAATGGTTATTGATTTTCGAAAGCTGAATTTGGCAACTAGAAAAGACTATTTTCCCCTACCCTTCATAGACCAAATGTTAGAAAGATTGGTTGGAAAAGTTTTCTTTTGTTTTCTTGATGGATTTTCAGGTTATTACTAGATTACTATTGCTAAAGAGGACCAAGAGAAAACTACTTTCATTTGCCCTTTTGGGACTTTTGCATATACAAGGATGCCTTTTGGTTTTTACAACGCTCCAGATACATTTCAAAGATGCATACTAAGTATTTTTTTTCCCCTAATTTCTTAGAGAATTGCATAGAAGTGTTCATGGATGATTTTACTATTTATGGAAAGGAAGATGTTGATCTAATGTATGCTTGAGGACAAGCATGGTTTAGGTGTGGGGGATTTGATAGGGTTTAAAATGTTCCTTTTTCTTGTTAATATTTCCTTAATATTAATTTGAATTTTAAGAGGAATTATTTAGTTTTAATATACTTTTTGTTTTAGGTATGAAAAATGATGAATTGGAGAAAAAGTTGATAAAAGGCAACAATTGAAGCAGAAACATAAAACATCCTACTCCTTCCATGGGCATTGGTTTTGGAACACAAAAGAAGCTACAAAAAGAGAATAGGAAAATAGCTGCATAAGTCAAGTGGCCGAAATTGGAAACAAAAGAAAGAAGAGGGCAGCCGCACAAGAACACAAGAAGCAGCCAAGACAAAATTGAAAACTTGACAAAACAAGACAAGAAGCATTCAGGGAATAGGAAACAAAACAGGAAATTGATTATGGCCAAAGAGAAAGAAAAGGAAACAAACAAAGTAAAAAATAAGGTAATATGAAACAAAGGAAATTTGGAAGCAGCCATTCTTGGAAGTCAACTGAAGAAAGAAGACAAATTGATTTCGACAAAAGAAAGGAAAAGAAGTCAAACTAAAGAAGGATTATGGCAGTCGAATTCTAGAAGGGAAGAAATTCATTCGGGGAAGGAAAACAAAAAGTGAATCCACATGCTCCTTCTTGGCAGAATTGTTAAGTGTGCACGGAATTGAACTAGCAAACACCCATTCCTATTTGGTTTCTTGTTTCTGAATTAATGATTTATAGGGAAAATGACATACGGGTAGTCTATAAATACCTGGCAGCCTTGTAGTAGTCCATCGTATCTCTTTCTTTTGTTTAAGCAACCCGTCCTTCACGTACCTTTTCTTTTCTTTCTTCTCTTTCTTTTAGTTTTAGCAATATTCTTAGAAAATTTCAACAATCATGTAAGCCACCATGAGTGGCTAAATTCTCTTTTCTAATTCAAGGAAATGATTGATTTCAATTGCAATCACTATGAGGTTTTGTTCTTAATTTATTTTCTTGCTTTTTGTTCAAGTACTTGTTAATTTTTGATTTAATTATTATGAATAATTGATGATTGATTAAACTGATAAATTAATTCTTCATTATTTATTCTATTACTATCCATGAATTCAGTGATCCATAATTATCATCATTAAGTGTACCAAGTAGAAACTAGGTTAATTATGTTTATGACTTGAAATATGCACGCTTAACTTAGGGGAATTAATTGGACAAGATTAATTTACTGCAGCTATCTCAGTGTTTTAATCTTGGTTTAACTATTTTCATAGATCTTAATGCTATCATTTAATTGATATGGAACGCTATCATGCCCAATCAATTAATGGTAAGTTTTGATTTAGGTGCTATGCTCGGTCAATTATATTAGGAAAATGAAAATTTATTACGGCTATTCTAATAAGTTTTAAGTTAAATATTTGAATTTGCAAGATTATTTTCCGTGACCTATGATCAATGATGCAATTGAATGAAATCAACCCTTGGATTGGAAACTCGGTTAATTGGTAATTTTCGTTATTTTCTATTTTTATTGTTTTAAATATTTATTTTTATTAATTTTCAAAATTTCCGTAGTTTAGTTAAACATTCAAAATCCCCCTTGTTCTATTTAGTTTTATTTTATTGTTCAAAACTTGAAACTATTCTTCGGTTCTCTTAGGATTTGACCTTGTTCACTTTTATTGCAAATTAATTTCTGATCCTTAAGCGACTTAAGGACCAATGATTAATTTTGCATGCTTCGACAAACCCTTCAATCAAACAAAATGAGATTTAATCCATTTACTCACTGACCTACCCAATTTATAAATATTTTATTTAAATTATATTTCTAATTATTTAAATCATCTCCAATTTCAATATTTTGTAATTTAGATAGTTAAAAGAGTAATTTTATTTGTTCATAATATATTTTTTACAACTAATAAAAATTAGTGTACATTATCAAAGTTACAAAATTTGAGGTGATAAAATGCAAAATAAAATTCTTCGAAAGCATTTTGTAGAAAAGAAAATTTTAGGGTAATTATTTCCAACTTACTCTTTTTTACTCCTTCTGTCCAAAAAAAAAAAATACACCTTTAATTTAGTATAACTTTTTTTAAGTCATAAGGTATAACATATTTAATACACCATTAAATATATATATTTTTACATTTTTATCCTTATTTTTTAATTTGGGTTATATATTGTCATTATAAGTGAGGGTAATATAAGAAATTTACAAACAAAGTGGACTCCTTTGTTTAGGGACAAAGAAAATTTTTGAAACTAAATTTTTTTGGAACAGAGATAGTATTCTAGTTTCTTTCATTGCCCTTTATATTAAACATGTGTAAGTTACACAATTGAATGCATTAATTTCTATTTGACTTAATTCCGTTAAAAGGACCAATTAAAATCGAAATTGTAAGTTAAATGACCAAATTGAATCTTTTTAAAAATGAGGAACCAAATCAAACTAAGATATCAAATTGAGGGACAAATTGTGCTATTTACGCGTAATTAATTTGGGAGAAGAAAAAGCAACAACATGACACTATTATGGGAAAAAAAGAGTAGTTTTTATATGAAAGTATGTGTGAAATTTCTAATGACATATTCAATTAAGATGAATTTAGTCAACTATTTAGAGGATTAATTATACTTTGCCACCTCATTCATTAAATAACTCACTTTTTATCACTATACAATTAATTTATAAACACTTTGCCCCTGTTATTAATTTTTAATTTAAAAAAAATTGGAATAATTTATTTCATGCCACAAATACCGCTACTTTATACTTTTTCCCTCAAATATTCATTTTTGATATTTTATTAGTTTATATTATTTATTGTCTATTTCTTGTGTCTAATTTAAAGGACAAAAATTAATAATTATACTAAAAATTTGAAAATATTATTTTTCTGAGTTATAGTCTTTATTCTTTTGGGAAAAGGGTTATTCATAGTTTTAACAACTTGTGTTCCATTAAAATTTAGTATGAAATATCTAAGCTAATATATTATTACAAAAAATTACAAAATGAAAACTAAAAATATCTTCATTTTTTGGGTTGTTAACTTTTTTTTCTAAAAAAAAAGAAGTCTATTTCTGTAAAATAGTTCATCTAAAACTTTAATGACATTTGGATCCTAAAGCAAAAGAGAATAGATTATTTAAGGTTTTATCTAAGGGTCCGTTTGGACAAGATATTTCTATTTATAAATGGAAAAAGTTGTATTGGAATGTGTGAAAATTTTGGTGGATATTTGTTGATAGAAAAAAGTATTTTGGAGGGAAAAATAATTTTTAAAATTATGTGAGAGGGATTTGACCGGGAAAATTTGAATTTTAAATTTTGAAATAAAAATGTGTTTAGATAGTTTGTTTTTGTTTGAAAATTTACTTATTTGTAAATGAAAATGTGCTGTCCAAACAGGCCCTAAGTGTTTGGTGTGTGTTTGTTTTTTTTTTTCGTCTTTGTATTAGCCTCACACTTTTTATCTTTTACATTAATGCATTGAGTTTGGCCTAAATCTATTTGTTCATTTAAAGGTACTGTGTGTATCAACGTACTAATTGCTGTGGGTAAGTGAGACTTTCAAACCTTAGTTATCAGACTCGGAGCGATCATTGAACCGGTTGAGGCTTCGGGTCAATGGGTCAATTATAAAATTAATAAAAAATAAAAATAATATCAAAATATAGAGAAAATATAAAATATTAACTTATAACCAACCAAACAATTGATATTGTCATAATAGCATAATAAAATCTAAAATCCAAAATCCACACTCACAAAAATTGATATAGAAATGCCATCTAAGGGTATGTTTGGACAAGGCATTTCTATTTGCAAAAAGAAAAAGTAGGCCATTTTTTCAAATAAAAACATCACACTCTAAATATATTTTTATTTCAAAATTTAAATTTTCCCATTCAAATTCCTCTCACATAATTTTAAAAATCATCTCTCTCATTTTCTCTCTAAAATACTTTTTATAAAAAATACCCACCAAAATTTTACATATTCCAATACAACTTTTCTAAAATATATCACACTCCAAACATATCCTAAGTAAAATAATAAGAAAAACAATGAACAACACATATCCTACTGGCCTTAATTTCGATAGGATCCTAATTTCGACATTTAAAAAAGTTCCTGTATAAAATGCTTATTCAAGTTATCAATTGTATATTTTCAAAGAAGAAACAAAATAAAAGAAAGGAAGAGAAGAGAAAAAAAAAAAAAAAAAAACCCAACTGGGTTAATGAGTGACTCGGACCGGTCTAGGGACCGGGTCACCGGTTGAACCGGGCGGGCCGGTCCGAGTCTTATAACATGGTTCAAACCCTTTGTCATTGAGCAAAAGATGCCTCTACCTTGCATTTATTACAATTAGAAAAGTGTTTGTAATTGCTGGAATATGGGATCATTGACTAGAAGATTCTTTCAATTGACTAGAATTCGTTACTTGACCAAAACTAAATTTTGTGGAATCATATTGAATATTTGACGATACATGCCGTACCTTGCTAAAAAACTTATCCTTATTTACCAACTACACATTGTCTAACCAAATCAAATTCTCCCTCAATGCATTCCTCAAAAAAATCCGATTCATGCGGATTCTTCTCCAACTAATGAAAAGACCTTAGCGGAATTACCACATATGATATTTAGTACAATTTTGTAAAGAAATAGCCCACTTGTTTCTCGAAAATGTAATTAATCCTTTATTTTAGTCCAAACCAAAATGAGGTTATTAGTAATTTTTACAAACCTCGAAAGACTATTGGTTATTAACCGTACCAAAAAAATTAATCTTCATGAAAAGCAAGGTGATTAATAATTTTTTGGGCACTAATACCAAATGTTCCATCATCAACTTGCATAAACACGCTACCAACATTGAACAAAATGGATTCTATTTAAGTGGCTGATGAGGACGCAAAAAGATACAGCGGCAGTTGGGATGATGGATGCGAAGGTAGAGATAGTATCGAGGGAGTTGATAAAACCATCATCTCAACACCGCCTCAGAGAAAAGATCACAAACTGTCTTTCATAGATCAGCTTGCCCCACCAGCTTCATCTCTGTGATTTTCTTCTACCGAAAACAGCCCTGCTCAGAAATTGTTGATCCTTCCAAAACATCCCAGCATCTAAAGCAGTCTTTAGCAGAGTCATTAACTAAATTCTACCCTTTAGCTGGAAAATTAAACGGGAATCTTTCCATTGATTGTGATGACTCTGGAGCTCTGTTTGTGGAAGCCAAGGTTGACGCTCCCCTCTCACAAGCATTTCAAAAGGGCCACTTCGAAAAACAAAATCAATATCTGCCATTTCACCAGTTTGCGGCGGACGATGATGATAAGCTGCTAGCTACTTACCCAAGGAATGATATACTATTAGCAGTCCAAATCAGCTGGTTTGACTCTGGAGGCAGTGCCATTGGGGTATGCATTTCACACAAAGTAGCTGATGTCATGTCCATGGTGACATTCATGAATTCGTGGGCTGCCACAAACCGTTGCGACAGTGCTAATCCATTTGTGCTGAAGGAACCTACTTTTGATTTAGGGATGCATCTTTTTCCTCCACCGGACTTTCATCTTAGTTTTCCTCAACCAGCTGCAGAGAAAGGAAAGATCATGTTTAAGCGATTTTTGTTCGACAAGAAAAAGTTAGCAGAACTCAAGCAACTAGCGACTTTGTCATCTCTAGTGAAGGATCCCACTCGGGTGGAAGTCATTACGGCTTTTCTGTGGAAGCAATTTATCAATGTGGCGCGAGCTAAAAATCAAGATGCAAAAACAATGTTCACAGTCAGCCATATCGTGAACTTGAGAAGCAGAATGAGCAGATTGGCCTCATCTATTGATGAGTTTCCTTTTGGGAACCTGGGAATTGTTACGTCTGCTTCATTCAAATCTGATGAGGATCAAGAAGAGAAAGAATATGGTCATCTTGTTGTGCATACGAGCAACGCGATAAGGACAGTTAATGAGGATTTTGTGATCAATAGTGTCATTCCTTTCCTAAACAGCTTGGGTAGTACTAGTGGAACAGAAGCACTGCAACGAACAGCAATGATGATTGATTGGTTTTTTAGCAGTTGGTGCAGATTTCCATTTTATGAAGCGGACTTTGGTTGGGGCAAACCTATTTCAGTCTGCCCTGCTGGTACCCCAACGGACAGTGGTGTATTCTTACTGAGCACAAGAAGTGAGGATGGAATAGAAGCTTGGATCGCCATGACTGAGGATGAAATGGCTTTGTTTTCAGAGGAGATTCTTTCGCTTGAAGCCACTGCCATTTTAGCCGTGAACTGATCATTCAACTGGCCATGGATATGCATTTTCACTTTTGTGTACTACTTCTTGTCTCTTGTTCTAATGATCCATCCACCCCTTAAACTACCTAGGGAAACAAATCTGATAGGATTTAATTTGATACCATTTAATATGAGCAAAAATATGATGTTAATACTTTATTTGGTATGAAATTAGCTAATTTAAAGTGTTTTTGTCCCAGGGAGAAAAGTTGATGGACTAAGGCGAAAAAATGGAATTTAATGAAGATTTAGATGATTTTTGGAGAAGCACTTTTGGAGCCAAAACAGAAGACTATTTTGGATTAAGTTTGCTCACGCCTTAACACTACAAGAAAATTGATAGTTTCCGACGGACAATTTCCGACGGAAAATCAAGGTTTCCATCGGAAACCTCGAGATTTCCGACGGTTTTCCGTCGGAAAATATCCGTCGGAAAAATGGTCGTCGCAACAAATTTTCCGGCGGTCAACCGTCGGAAATCTAACGAATTTCCGACGGATTTTCCGTCGCAAATTATGAAAAGAAATTCAAAAAAATAAATAATTTCCGACGGATTTCTGTCAGAAATTAACAAGTTCCGACGGATATCCGTCGGAAATTAAATAAAATTTTAAAAAGAAATAAATAATTTCCGACGGACATCTGTCGGAAAGTTACTAAAATTTTTTTAAAAAAAATAAATTCCATTTTAACAAAAAACTAAAAATAATATAGCATCCAGAATTGTTGAAAAAAAAAAAACTAGCAAGTAGGAGCACTTGGAATTGTTGAGAGAAAAGAAAAAGATTGTCATCGGAGCACAATGGACTGATCCAATATAAATTCAACCTCATGATCAACAAAAGGAAGAATGAAGCTAACAGATGAAACAACACAATCTAGCTTGAACTTGACTATGATGACTGTTATACTTTGATGCATAAGAGAAATATGGACCAAGAATCTCTTCTGGACAACACTTATGAGGCAATTAAAGTAGGCAAATGGTTCCAGAAAGTGAATACCGACCAGGAGGAAGTATTTGCTTCAACATCGGCCTTCTCTGAGTCAAAGACACAGAGAGTGTATAGATATTTAGAGCAGCGAACTTTGAATTTTACAACATCTTTGCTCCTCTTTATCTTCACGGATCGTGCATTCTTCCTTCTTGCAGTGAGGAGAAAATCCTTGATTTCATGTATTTGCTTCGGCTAAGATCATAAAGCAAAATACTTAACCAACAAGAGAAGTAAAACTCAAGACAAAATACTGTATGATTTGAGCCAAAAAAACAAAACAGAGAGCAACTGGGCTAGGAAGACAATTACACAATCTCAGCAGCCAAATTCAAGACATAAGGAAAAGGATCCTTTTTGAGCATTCTGCTCGATCAAGAGCTACAAGCCATGCAAACACAGCTTAAAAGAAATGAAGCTATTTTCATCACAAACCTGCCATTTTGTGATGCCGAGGAATATCTGAAGGTCCTGCGACTCCTTAGAGTTCCATATTAAATTGCATCCTTCATAGAATGAATCCATGTCCTATAAGTGGACTCCATCCTACATAACATCATACACAATCCCCAAAAATCAACACCCCAACATCCACAAAATTACGAAAAGCAACACAATCCAATCCATAACAGTATCCCAACAAAAATTTAAAATCTTGAAATAAATACTTGAGACACATCGTGATTCTGGACCTCTTCCATGTGGAAAAGAGCGGATCTTTCCCACCGATCAATTTGTGAAGCCATATCTACCTATAGAGATATCTCTATATGCAAGTTCTTCAACCAAAAAATCACAAACGAACAAACAATCCCAACTATAACTTACGCCTAAACAGAATTCTTCCAAAAATAAAAACTCTAACACACATTACAAAATGAAATCCTACAAACTTTAAAACCGAAACAGAAATTGCAGATCTATAGATCACCCAATTTCGGATTAGCTAAATCAAAGAACGGGAAAAAAATTAAAAAAAAAACTACTTAAAACAACTAAGAAAGAATGGATTATCCTTTTCCTTAATATTTAGGATGAGGTTGTCATATCTGTTTGTAAATTTGGGATGAGGTTGTCATATCTGTTTGTAAATTTGGGAGGGCGGTGGGAGGCGGGAGGCGGGCGGGAGGAGGGGAAAAGGGGGTTTTTTTAAATCTTGTAAAATTTTAAACGGATATCCGTCGGAAAAAGTAATTTTTTTTTACTTTTCGCAAAACTTACGGCGGATTATCCGTCGGAAAATTTTTAAAATTTTATTTTGAATATTTCCGACGGCAATCCGTCGGAACGTTAAATATTTTTTTATCTTTCTTCCAATTCCGACTGTTTGTCCGTCGAAAATTTTTAAATTCTTTTAATTTTGGCAAGTATTTCCACGGATGTTAGTCGGAAATTTTTATATTTTATTTTGAATATTTTCTTAAATTTTTTTATTTTGTTAGATATTCCAACGGATACTCCGTCGGAAAAAATTGAAGAAAATTTTTTTAAAGATTTTCCTCAGATTTCCGGAAATATTTTTAAGCGGAAATCCGTCGAGTAATTTCTTAGGCTGCGATCTTCTTTTAAGCGGATTTCCGTGGAAATTTCAACAGTTAATTGCCGTCGGAAGTTTCCGTCGGAAATTACGCCTTTTCTTGTAGTGTAAAGGATGAAGTCTTGGAGGTGAAACTCAAAGAAATGCACGTGACCATGTCTTAAACTAAGACAAAGGACCGATGGGTTGAAATTTCAAGATTTGAATTTGTCCTTTGAATTTAAACTTTTGTAATTCAAGTTAGAGTGGATTGGATGACATTTGTTAGGATTAGATAGGATTAGATAGGATAGGATGGTTGGCTGGATAATTAGTTAGGAATTTAAGGTTTAAAGACTTAGGATTTGTTGGAGAGATTTTAGGATTGCAATTCCATGCAGCAAGGAATTGGCAAAAAAAAAAAAATTTCAATTTTACCCTTCAACTCTCCCCAACCCATTGCCACTCTACTTTCTCTCTCTTAATTTTTCTCACTCCTCTTTCTCTCTCATCATTTTCTCACTCTATTTTCTCTCTCTACTATCTCTCTCATCATTTTCTCACTCTACTTTCTCTCATCATTTTTCCCAATCTTATTTCTCTCTCATCAATTTGTCACCTACTTTATCTCTCATCATTTCTCACTCTACTTTATCTCTCATCATTTTCTCAATCTATTTTCTCCTCATCATTTTCTCACTCTTCTTTCTCTCTCATCATTTTCTCACTCTTCTTTCTCTCTCATCATTTTCTCCTCTACTTTCTCTCTTATCATTTTGTCACTCTATTTGATCTCTCATCATTTTCTCACTACTTTCTCTGCCATCATTTTTTTCACTCTACTTTCTCTCTTATCATTTTCTCACTCTACTTTATCTCTTATCATTTTTCTCAGTTTACTTTCTCTTATCATTTTTCTCACTTATTTTTCTCTCTCTCATCATTTTCTCATTCAGCAATAAAATGCTTAAGATAAAGGTATTTTAGTCATTTTAACACTATTCATTAGTCCTATTCACCCCAATCAAACACATGAATAATGATTGCACCCCATACAATTCCTTTGAATCAAACCCGTTCAATTTAATTCCAACCCAATTCAATTCCCACCGAATTTATATTTAATTCCAACTTTATTCATTACAGTGAACCAAAGGTGCCGTTAGATACTTATCCAAGGGATGATATCTTGTTAGCGGTCCAAATCAGTTGGTTTGAATGTGGAGCAGCGTCATTGGTGTGTGCATTTCACACACAGTAGCTGATTTCATGTCCCTGGCGATTTTCATGAATTCATGGGCTGCAACAAGCCTATGTGACGAAAGTAATGGTATTCCACTGGTACTAAAGGAACTTAATTTTGATTTGGGATGGCATTTTCTTCCTCCACTGGACTATATCCCAAGTTATACTCTACTTGTACAACTGGAACGAGAGATCATAAGCATGCGGTTTGTGTTCAACAAGGAAAAGTTAACAGAAGTAAAGCGATTAGCGACTTCCTCATATTATGTTCATGGATGCTATCCCACATTAGAAAATTAAGAGAAACTAGAGTACCTAATAAGTGGCAAGAATCCAAGATCCACTAGCTTAAGCTCTTGGGTTTAGGTGGGCTCCTACTGCTTATTGGGCTACTTTAGTTGGGCTCCCCATGTTTAAAAACCTCCCCAACAAGTGGTATCAGAGCCGGAATGTTGGTCTACTCGGGGAAGCATGTGGTTCCTCTTCTGGTTGGACAGGGCCTTAGTGGGTAACTTGTGGACAAGTAGGTTTTGACACATTTACTACTTGCATGGGCACTAAATGAGTCCATAGTGAAGAGATGGGCTTGCTGGGGTGGGGATTGGGCTTGTGAGATGAGTAGGCTTTAATGTGGTAGTGTATCCATGAAGGGGGAGGTTTGTTGTGTTTATGAATCTTATCACATTGAAAAATTGAGAGAAACTAGAGCACCTAATAAGTGGCAAGGACCTAAAACCTACTAGCTCAAACTTTTGGGTTCATGTGGACTCCTACTGTTTATTGAGCCACTCTAGTTGGACTTTCTATGTGTAAAACCTCCCCAACACCTCATCAATAGGTTGGCCTTTGGTGAAGGATCCCACAAGGCCATCAGGGTGGAGGTCGTTACCGCTTTTTTGTGGAAGCATTTCATCAACCTGGAACGAGCTAAAAATGCAATTACAAACAAAAACACAATGTTGAATCTGATCCATTTTGTGAACTTGAGAAGCAGAATCAGCAGCTTGGCCTGATCTGATGGTGAGTTCCTTTTGGGAACTTTGCAATTCAAACATTTGCTTCCTTCATGTCTGGTGATCAGGATGACGAGGAACAGAACAAGGATTTTCAAGATCTAGTTTGTCACGCGAGTACTGCGACGAGGGAGGTCAATGAGGATCGTGTGATTAAAACTGTACTTCCTTTAGTTAAAGAAGCTGTTTAGTGGTGGTGGAATTGAACGCCGGAAGGCAGTGAAGATGCGAGATTGGTTGTTTACCATTTGGTGCAGATTTCCAGTGTACCAAGTGGACTTCGGATGGGGGAAGCCTATTTCAGTGTGCCCTGATGGTACCCCATGGAGGCCAGAGTAGTTTTGATGAGCACAAAATGTGGGGATGGTATAGAAGCATGCATGGACTTTACCGAGGATGATATTGCTATGCTTTCACACGAATTTCTTTCCCTCGCAACCAATTATATTTTTCAATGTTAACTAATCACCAAATTAAATTAACTGCATGGGATATGCATTCTCATTTGCACCCGGTGTAGATTGTTGTGCTTCTACTTAATATTCCTTGATTATTGGCTTTTCATACTTTCTAATAATGTCATTAGCAAGAAAACGAGTTTTTTTTTTTTTTTTTTTTGAAAACGAACTTGTTCTTGAAAGATTTATCTTGTATCTATTATGGAATGTTTCCATAATTTCATTCTACAAGAATCCCAATCTATTTCCTTAAAACTCATTCTATTCGTTATAAATTATGTGATTGCCCAAAAATGGCCTCGACTATATTGAACTCAATTAATATACTTCTAGCTAATTCATGTTCTGAATCAAAATGATAAAATTATGTATTTTTATTCCTACCCGCTCGATCTTTATTTATACGAGCACTTCCAAGCAGCAAGTGGGAGAGAGCCTTGACTAAGCATTTTAAAAGTGCTTAAAGATCCTTTGGGCCATGGTCAAAATCAAGGTTTAGATAATTGGAATCCTAAGCCTGGTGAATTTAGGATCATAGAATCAAATTAGTAAGATTAAATTGTAAGATCATAAGATATGCAAAAATTAGAAAAATAGAGTTTAACAATTATTAATCAATACGTAGATATATATGTAAAAAAATTGTTTATAGTTTGTAATTAAATATTTTCATTAAAATTTCTAGTTTTTATAACATTTTATAAGATTTTGTTAATATTTCAATTGTTGTCATTTTTTTATGGTAATTATATCATATTTATTTATGTATTATTGAAAGCTAATAAAAATCTAAGTAAACTAATCAAATTATTTATGTAATTATGTAATGATAAATTTTGATTTGACTATAGAATATAATTTTTTTTAAAGTTTAACTCTATATGATTCATGTCAACAAAAGTAAGATCTTATTTAAAATCGGATCATTTTAACAAATTTAGATAGTAGAATAGCAAGAGTGATGGTATCAGGTCAAAATTCCAACAACTATGGCCACAATTATTATATAAGTCATTTTTAGAAACAATGTAAACATAATAATACATGTTTACTTAAAAGAATAGTTTATTGAAGAGGGATGAACAATTGGGGTTATGCGAGTGCTGATAGAAAAAAGTATAATCAGTGACCGAGTAATTTACTCTTCTATCTCAAAAAATTACAATTAGCTACATCATTTTATATTTTTAGTAACAAATGAGAAGTGTCAATAATAAAATGTGTATTGTTTATATCATCAACTGATATTGTATAATTAAATGCAGTTGCGAGACCCAAAAATCGACCTAAGTAAGCGACATTACTATTTTCTATTAACTAAGCAAAATATAATCTTAATTAGTAATGATATTTATGGTACAAATTTTTAATAAATTTTTTCAATGACTAATATAGTAGAATGAGATTGAATTATTAGAACGATTGCTGTTACAGGCATCTGACACGTACCAATTAATGAGATAATTTTATTAAAAATTTTCATTTTGTATATCATTGGTTAATTTTAAATTGGAAAATAATTATACAATACTTCAGGCATTAAAATCTATTAGGAATAACAATGTTAAAAAAATTAATCATGTGTAAAAAGAAAATCAATTAACTAATTTTATTAATCACTCTATTGCCAATCATAACACATCGATATGGGATCTAAAAATGCGGTTCTATGTGTTTCTCTCTGTCCTTTTTTTCAATACATTAAAGAAATGGTAGACAATTTATCGAAATAAAAGCCATGAAACCTACTAGTTGTTTAGAAATAATTCTGTGTGTTAAGCTAACTGTTTTAACTTTCATGAAAAGAAAATCACTCATATGTCCTATTATACATTTTATGTGTCATTTTATGTTACACATTCTAATTTAATATATATATTAGTATAAATTACAAGCCAATAAAAATGAGCAAGAATCATTTGAGGCAAAACACATAGCATTAATGGCCCATAAAAAGTTATCCTAGTTTGGGATTCAAAAACCAGAAAATACAATAATGAAGAGATCTTAGAATAGGTTTAACGTATTAAAAAGGACAAAATTCTTCTATGGTAAAAGTAGGGATGGCAAAATTTTCTAATTTCAATGGGTATCCAATGCCCCTCGGAGTTAGAGCAATCGGTTTCACTTGGAGGGTCTAAAAATCTTGCGCCAGGGAGATCGTGGGTTCGAATCTCCGTAACTACCTGACAGCAGTTTTAGGGGCAAGAGCTAATGTCTAGGAGGATTAGCCCCACACCTAGGCTTGTGAGGTATGTTCGTAGGTTCCATAGCCCAGTAATAGGAGTGTGGGATGCAAGCAGATCACATAAGATCAGTGAATGTGGGGATGCCTACTGTGTCTTAAAAAAAATGGGTATTCAATAGGATGGGAGCTATTGGACTTCCCATATAAATTAAAAGTACTTATTAGGAATCAATGAGAGGAGCATTATTGAGATGAAACTTTATTGTGTGCGTTTTGGGATATCCATGGGTACTATTGAGAAAAGTTTAATGAGTAATTAATGAATAATAATAATTTTAATATATTATTAATAAATAATTTTTATTTTTAATTCATAATGACCGCTTGTGACGGACACCACTTGACTAGCCGTGCCACCTAACTTGTTAGATTTCAGGATATGATTGTTAGAATTTGGTTGGAATCTAACTGGCCGGCAATAGTTAGTAGCGGCTGGTCGATAGTTCAGTTACCAACCACTACTATTTAATTTATTTTAATAAAATTTCAATAAAAATTGAAAAATTTTAATTCCATTAAATTTTATTTTTATCTAACCTCAAAATTTAGTGAAAAATACATTTTTATTGCCAATTATTCTTTACTCATTTAAATCTGACATAATTTCCACCGATTTCTCCCAGTTGCCACTGAGGCCTTGCGTCCCTAATTCCTTCCCCAGCCGCACTGTGGACTAAACTGAAATGTTAAAGGGATGAAATTCTTCTGAAATTAGCAGACACTCCCTCAAGTTTTTCATGTATTTCCCACTTCAGTCTATAGCACTATTGAAATAAGATTCAAAAGCAAAGCAATAATCTAAAAGCCTAACCACATGACATCAAACTATTGAAAGAAGATCCCAAAGTAAAATAACGCAGTGATTAAAACACACACAGTTATTATTGAGTATGAACCTTATTATATTATTTTACAAATCCAATTGGATTCTTCTTGGATAGAACTCGCTAAAAAATCTAAATGAAATCTTTTTCAAAACCCTTAATCTCTCTATACTGGAAAAAAAGTTCAATTTTAATAATGTATAATCTTTTATGAGTTATAAGCTAAAATACATTTAGTGCAACTATTAATTATGTAATTTTATATTTATATTTTTACTTTTTAATAAGGATCCACGTGTATTACTATTAATGAGGATTATTTTAGACTTCATTTGAAAGTGCACTTTTTTTTGGGAATAAAAAAAATTGAAAGTGATTTATTTTGGGTTCGAGTGAGTATTTAAGGAGAATAACAATAGGATTAAATTAGAAAAAATATTAAAATATAAATAATGGATACATACAGTGAAAAATATTTTTTAATATTTTGAAAAGACTTGCCGCAACTTGTAGCGTTGTAGTAAAGCTGGGCCACCAATCTTATGGGCTGGATTTGTATAACGGGCTTAAGGACTCACTAAATGGGTCAATTATTAGTTTTGGATTGTGATTTGAGTGTCTACAAGTTTATAATTGGCCCAAACATTTCTTTTTTAAAAAAATTATCAATGGTATATGTGAATTAAGTTTTAAAATCATTTCTACGCTTGTCGAAATAAAGATTGTGGAATAAAATTATTTTAATACTATAAAAAGTTACTTTGAAAAGCATTAAAGTACATTTGAAAGCGCAATCTATGTGCACTTTAATGAAATTGCAACTTCGCCACCTAGTTTGAAATGAGAGAGCTCATCGAGTTGTTAGCTAGGACAATGAAAAAGAACTATTAATTCATAACTTATAACTCTACCTATAAAAAATAAACATATTTGTACATGATATTTAATATTGTAGGAACACAGCATAAAAATTAAGAAAAATTACAGAATCCAACACAATCACTAACATCCTCGTTCACCTATCACAAATTTCCCGTAAGTCTTAACCCATGGACTCAACAAGAACGTAAGCAAAATCATGGAAAGACCGGAAAGTAATCAAAATTGAACTTCGTGATTCACCCTGTCACAAATTTCTGGTAAGCTTTCTGTGTGTGAATTTGATTATGTCAACCAACAAAAAAGCAAAAGAAATTGAAAGTTGAAACTTCGTTGTATAAAATCATGTTCGGTAATCAAAATCAAGATTTTACGTGGTCTAAATATTTAGTATTACTTCTATATCTATCACCACAATTCAAAACCCAATAACAAGATCATAACCAAAAAGAAGCGTAAGAAGCTACGTTTTGAATTATCATGAGAACGAGAATATTGAGCGTGGACTGTGGACCGTAGACCGAATGATTAGCGGTTTTATTTTCATCAGCTATGCATTGCAAAATCAACACTAATAATTAGCTATTTTATTCTTTATTATGTTTGCACGATAGTAATAGCTGAACAGGATTAGGAATTCTTTTGTTAATAAGAGAACCAGCAGCCACTATCAAGGGTGCGCATTAGATAAATCCCGTTACTATGGAATAGCCCACAAACCCCACAGGAGAGGTAACAGAATTAGGAATTCTTAAAATCAAAGAAGTTGAATTTAGCACTATTTAGATCTTTTGGAAAGACTAGAAAGTAAACTTGCAATAAAGATTTACAAAAACAAACAACAAATTAAATGAAATCAAAACAAAATTGACAGCTACGCATTCAAACCTCAACCAATTGGCTAAATTCAATTTGTTTGAATCAACCCTAGATTGTCCACAGGGCTTTGGTTCAGCAGATCGCTTGTGGCTTGCCATATGGGAGACGAGGAATCGAATCTTTGTATCGTCATTTGTTGTGGTTTTGAGATAGAATGCCTCAAGAGGATAAGTCCGCCCGTTCAAAAGTGGGATAGAGACAATGACATGTGGCCGATGCAAGTAAGGCCCTTTGGGCTGTTGAGAGTGCTGTGGAGTTTAAAGCCAAATCTAGCGAATATCTCCTGTAGAAAAGAAAAAAATCAACCCTAAAGAGAGTTTGATTGTCAAATACGTAGCATTGTCCAACCTGAAACGCAATCACAAGCCAATAACTATCAAACAAGAGCTATTAATTTTTTTCCCTTGGAAGAGAGATTAGAATAGGCATTATCAATTGTTTAATGAAAAAAAGAATGCAATATACTCAATTTTAAGTGGTTGCAATTTGACCGCAAATTGTCCCTTTGATCTATATATTATCTATCCAACCATCACTTGGACCACCACTATGCATATGCAGAATGCAACTTTTGATTAAAGAAAATTGAATTCGTTGACAGGATTTTGATAGAAAAATAGAATACACACCAATTAACCGAAAAAATTCCGTTTAAATGCGGGCTTTTGCCTTTGTGGGCTCTTTGTCTTTAATGGGTTCGGTTAGATACCAGCTCCATGAAGCTCAATTAGTCCTTGTGGCTATATTTATTGGCCATTTGTGCCACCATGTTAATATACTATCATTTTTCGAAAAAAAAATCAATAAATGGCGTTATCAAAGTGAGAAACGAGGTAGATTTCATGGTAAACTAATATTTACAAATGAAAAAAGACGTACACGACGGCCATGCTGTTATGTAGCATGAAAACTACCAACAATGTTTTCAATGAAGGTTGAGAAAGAGAAATCTTCAAGCTAAATATTCCTTCTTTTCCAAAAAGAAAAAAAAATAGCTATTTTACTAAGAATATTATAAAATTTTTATTTGAAATGAACTTTTTGGAGATAAAAAAAAGTTTTAAAATAGACTCTCTTTTTTTTCAGAACTAAGGGATATAAATATATATATATATATATATATATATTTGAGTAATTAATTTCTAAGATTTTAAGGTCTATAGTTCGAGTAAATACAAGTATAAACTAAACTAATAAAGTTTATGAATGACGGACACACCTATGAGACTTCAATATGAAAACTTTCTAAGAGACGAACTTTAGGATATTGTTAATTTACTACCATCTAGATTTGGAATTTATATGCTGATGCTTACAATTTTGATAGTCTAACCAACAATTTGGAGAAATTTTTTTGAAAAATATTTTTTGCTTATTTAGACCAACTGTCCATCATCTTGATAGGATATATTCAGTTTATATTTATTGTGGTTATTCTCTTGTGTTTTGGATTCTTGTAATATTTAATTTGATATATTTGATTATGTTTTGGTTTAGGAAAATGAAATTTGGAGACTTAGACTAAATTGAGTTTAGAGCAATCTTTTCAACCATTATCTGTCAAAGTCACCCATTTTGAAGAAATTGAGACTTGGTTATTGATAATAAGAATTACTAAAACAAATTAAGGAAACTTTATTTTTACTTTGATAAAACCTTTTTTTTTTCTCCTATTAAAAAAGAATTGTTCTCTTCCCGAATGTGTTAGTATTTGTTTTCGAAAAGTTTCTTTATAATTAGTAGTTTTAGTTTAAATTTTAAGAATTTCCTATCTTTTAGGAGAAGTTTTGTTCCCTTTCTTGGCACCATTTGAAGAAAAAATACAAAGAGAAGACATAACTTGCACCATGAGTGCTTAGGTTTTATTTTTAATTCAATAAAATTTATTTTGATTATTATCAGTTTGATGTTTTGTACTAAATCTAAATTTCTTGCTTTTTAATTAAGTGTTCATTGTTACAATTGTTTGTTGCTATAACCCGTCACATGTTTCTTTGGTTGAATAACGGTTGATTGTCTCATGGATGATTATTTTAGGATTAGTATCTTATACATTTTATATTCTTTTTTTTTATCAAAGATTGATAATTATATTAACTTTTGAAAGTTACCTGTACAATCAATGTCCTCCCACAACAAGACTCTTCTTAGCTCTAAATGCGGCTAAGACAAGCGGACCTTAAAGTCACTAGATCAACCCACCTCCACAAAAGACAAAGCAGGACCAAAAATAGCGTGACATCAGCGGAATAAATCCTGGATTCAACTATAAGCTCTTACCTTTGTAATGTTCGACCACTATACACCACCCCGCTACTTACAAGCCAGCGATATACATTTTATATTCAAGTATATAAAAGTATTTGTTTTTTCAAAGATTATTGATTACTATAATCAATTGTTATGTAGATAGGCTTCTATTAGTAAGTTGCAAGATTATTTTCTAAGCTAATTATTCATACCTTTTATATTCACATACAAATATTTGTCATACAAGTATCAAAATTATGTTGATTGGTTAGATTAAATTATGGTTCATCAAAAGTTTAATGCACTTGACATAGTTCTTAAAGAATTTCAAAATTTAATCATCGGTGCTTGCACTTGTCTTGTGGTTCATCCCAAACCTGGTAGGGTGTGTTTATTGCTCAATATTCTACTAAGTGAATAAATATTTCGTTACCATATGTGGATAACTTAATTTTGCACATTAAGGAATGGACATTTGTTTACCTAAATTACGAAATTCCCACTAATTAAATCTATTTAATACTTCCCCGTCCCATAATTTTTTGTTGTTTTGGGAAGAATGTGCAATTTATGTATAGTGATAGTAGTAGAAAAAAAGAATTTTTCTTTTTCTTTTATATGAGACCGCTTTTTATCTAATATTGACAATGGTAAAAATAAAATTTTATTTAAAAAAGTAAATTGAATATTCTAAAATGGCAATTCATTTAGAATAAGAAAAACTAAGAAACATAACATTTTTTGACGGAAGGAGTGAAAACTTAAACATGTGGTAATCTTATACCCAATACACTCTATTCATTTATAATTAAAACTTTACTTTTTAATAAAACTCTAGCTATACTATATTCTTAGATATTATATTCTCAGACATGATCCATGATTTTCCACAAAACTGGAAGGAAAACATAGAATATTATGAACATTTGAAATGTGTAAATGATAACGAGTCTCATCAATTGATGGCCATAGAATCCATTTCTTGTTCAAATCTGGTCATCTCATTTTCAGCCATACTCATCCAAGCTTCAATCCCACCACTGCATTTAGAATCAAAGAGGAAGACATGATTTTTGCAAGAGTAACTTGTGCTACTCATCCAAATTGGATTACCCCAACCAAAATTTGCACCATGTGGTGGAAATCTACACCAGCTGCTAAACCTCACAATATGCATATCTTTTTCACATACATATTTTAATACCTCATCAAAATTATTTTTAACAACTTGGTGTCCATTTTCACCTAGTAATCTCTTGCAAAAATTTTGGTCCAGTTTCCCAATTGCGTTCCTCAAAATCCCCACCAAGCCAATCCAATCTTCTCCACCACTGGCAACCGCGAAAGCCATCTGGAAAATATTCCCAAAGGAAGAATCCGGTAATGGAGGGACCATTCTTCTCCTCAAATTAACTGGATGAAATGCGACAGATCTATCGTTTTTCCCTAGACCTTTTGCAGCGATGCAACACTTCCATATATAAGCAGACACGACCTGAACCCGCGTTGGTTTTGCGTCTGAAGAACTGTTCATTACTTGGGACTTAAGCAGTTCGATTGTCGAAGAAGTAAAGACGAAACATTTTGCCACAAGTTTTTCTTTTGGTGGCTGCAATGCTGGGGATTTCGGGTTCGGTTTAAAGTCGATAGAGCCCCTAGGGGGAAAAAGAGATGCAGAGTTAAAGATGGGAAGTGATGATGATACCATCTTTCTTGAACCACAAGCATTCGCAGCCTTGGCTGCCCAACCTGAGATAAACGAGGTCAACGTGCATCCATCAGCAATCCGGTGTGAATGGCAGATTCCGATGGCGATTCCACCGCATTTGAAAAAGCTTACTTGAATGGCCAACAATTCATTAGCACTGGATATGCTGCCACTTGACTTGCAAGGAATGAGTTGGTCCACAATCTGAATTTCTGGACGATTTATAACTTCTGAGAGATGACCATCAACTAGGGATTCAGCATAAAGTATCCCTTCATCATTGCAATCAATCGAAGTCTGGTCTTTGATCCTTCCAGCCATGGGGTAGAATAGAGTAAGAGTCTCTGATAATGATTTCTTTAGCCATTTAGAGATTTCAGATTGAACGAAACTTATTGGTGAATGGTAATAAAGTATAAGAGGTATGTAAGAGTGAGGATTCTCTCATCTACGAAAGAGAGCTTATAGTTTCTACAATCAGATGGGGTTGGAGAAGATGGCTTGATCAGCTCTGTGGATATCAAGTTTATCTCCATTTTGGGAAGGTCTGAATGGATTAGATTATCGTGTATGCCTCTCACAAGCTAGACTATATAAGCATTAAATGGTATTGACTTTTGAGGATTCCAAGAAGTCCTAGAGAAGTGTATTAATTAGTATACAGATTTTTTATGAGTGAAAATATATTTATAATATATATTCTCTCCATTAAAAAAAAATATTTTTTTATTTGATATAATTTTTTAAAATTATAAATTACAACACATTTGATGTACAATTAAATATATAATTTTATATTTTTATCTTTATTTTTAAATTTGAGTTATACATTGTCATGATTAGTAAAAATAATATAAGAATTATACACAAAAATAAATTCTTTTTTAAACAAATAAATAGTTTAAAACTTGACATTCTTTTTGTAGGACTAAAGAAATATTTACTATCATTGGTAAAATAGTTTTATTTATTCTGAATTTTATATATTAAATAAATCAAACATTAATATTAATAATAATATTCATCTCTCATACTTATTATATTTCCGCTATACTATTGCTTGCCTTTCCACCTTTCCATTTTTGATCGATGAACAAAATGCCCTCTACATTAACATAGGATATGGATCTTATTTAAGATGGTAGTTTAATGTGTTTTTCTACACTATGCATCCCAAATGTATACAACTTTTTATTAGTTAATTAATTTTACTTTTCTTTTTATTATTTTTATTATAAAATATATGCATATGTATACATAATTATTATTAGTAAAAATAACTATAGAACTTTCATTATACTTGAAGTAGACTCCTGTTTTAAGATAAATAAATATTTATAAAGTTTTTTTTTTTTTTCGTTATGACAGATGAAGTGTGTTTTATTTTTTTTTCGAAGCCATGGTTGGGGTTGTTGCGTTTCTACTTGTTGGGATTCGATTCTAATCCTCTTGAAAATTACAACCCGCATTATCACCACTCGACCAGACTACCATACCTTGTTTCGGTGGTCAGAAATATATATACGTGTGTGTGTGTGTGTGTGTGAGTGATCACTAACAAATATATATATATAGATGCACTATAGTATTTCCTTAAATATCAGTATTACCTAATAAAAGAAGAAGAAATGAAAAATGAAACGATATGTTTGAAAATTAAACCTTTATTTTATGACAAGAAAAAAATTAAGACAAACTATATTTAATTCTTAAAAAGATAAATACAATTTAATATATTCCCCCCCTCTCAATAATAAAGTTACTTTTTTATTTATTAGATATAATACATTTGATGCATTACATATAATACACTTAATACTTTTTAAATTATAGGTATGATACATAATTTTATATTTTTATTCTTACGTTTTAATTATGAGCATACATAATTATTATTAGTAATGGTATTTTAAATTTTGTTTCAAACATAAACTTTTTTGGAAGAAAGAAAAATTTTAAAAGTAAACTTTTTTTTTTTTTGGGGAATGGAGTAATAAAATTGAAATCAATCATATTATGCTTACATTTGTTTCCCTTTTTTTTTGATGAGCAATACAAATATATACTACTCGCTGTCGTTATTTCCCTTATCTTGAAATTGAATACAATCTCAAAAAGTATGGCCAAAAAGTCGTCTAGCTCACAATCTCCTTATTTTTTTTTTTTTTCTAAACTAGCTCACAATCTCAATAATCTAATTTATTAAAGATAAGTAGAATGCTATGTAGAAAATTAAAAAGAGAGCAACATTTGATTTCTTATGTAATTTTCTCTGACCAACTCTTACATATACTCTCCAATGATAAAAAAAATGTTTAAAGTTTGGTTTTATTATTAATTATCTTTTAAAATTTAAAAATATTACTGTTTCTCATTTTGATCATTTAAAAAATAATTTTTTATTACATAATTCTTGAAATGACTAAAAGATTAGGTTAAAATGTGAATATAGGGTATATAAAAATGAATTAAACACATTCACTTGAAAATAATATACATTAAATATAACTATAAATAGTACTATAATGCAAATCGAATACAAAAAAAGGTGCATTAAACTTTGATTTTACTTAATTTTTCTAGTTATTTTACAAATTATGTAATAAAGACTAACTTTTAAATGTATAGTAAAAAAGAAGCCGATAATATTCTCAAGTGTCAGGGGTAATTAGTAATAAAGATACATCTCAATTTTATGTAATTAACATACCATGTATAATACCAGTGTGATCTGTGTTTAAAGCAACCTAGAATGGGCAAAATCTTATGTTAATGGGACTGCCAACAACTTTCTAATTTGATGCATCTAAGGTATTAATATAATCCAATGACTTAGTCAAAACTGCTGGACCTTAGTCGTTTATATCAACCTTAATCTCCCAGCAAATCCTGCATCAAAATCCATGAAAGTGTGCTGATGAGACTACCAACAAAACTCTCAGTTGATGCATTGACTGTTTTGCAAATGGATCTATCCAGAAGAAGTTGTGGCCCTATTGTATTACACCACATGGCAGACAAAAATCGGATCAGATTCCATGTGCATAAATATTTCTGCAAGAAATTTGTTCAGCCATTCCTGCATCTCCTCATTATATATATATACAACCACCAGCCCACGTAATCCGGGAATACAATACACATCACGAATAACTGGGATGTAGAAGCTTTAAAATAAACATATATATATATGATGACTCAGTCGGAGAATCCATGGGTACTAACTATGATTCAGAGAGTACTTTCTGTTTCCTATATTTATCTTAACAAAATAACGTTGTTTCGTTGTAATTTTAAGTAAAAGGGCATCCTTTTACGAAATAGAATATTATCAATAGATGATAGTGTGAGCAAGAATCTGATCTCTCTATAATCAGATTGACAATGGAGACAAGGTCATTGAACCAATTAACAAATTCTGTAGTTTGGAGGTTCCATGGATTACTAGTAAGAACCTCGACTTATTGGTATCCAAGACTAAGTAATAAAATTTGATCTACTAACAAAGTACTATGTATAGTTGAGGCATCTTTCTTTAATTTGCATGTGTTAATACAAAGTAGTATCAATATAAATAGAGAGTTTGTACATAATTTGCATTTCATTAGATTAATATGATTGTTTCATTTGTATCATCTTTAAACATCAAACATCTTTCTTTAATTTGCATGTGTTAATACAAATTAGTATCAATATAAATAGAGAGTTTGTACATAATTTGCATTTCATTAGATTAATATGATTGTTTCATTTGTATCATCTTTAAACATCAAAGTTCAATAAAAATGACACCATGTATCATCGTTAAAAGGATTAATAAATCTTGCCTTATTTAAATAAAAAAATTAAAAATAAAGCTAAAAATTTTACCAAAATGGCTAGGTAACTAGCACTCTAGGGCTGCTGACCAAATACCTAAATCTCCTAAATGATCCCAACAATGACATATCATATCATTTCCGTATACAAAACCGGTATCATCTTCTACCTACACCTGCTTAAGAGGACAGTCAATATATAGGTTATAAAATTTTCAAATAACCAACAATTGCATATATATTTTTGAGCAATAATATTGATAATAATAAATAATAATAAATTTTCTCAATAATTGACATGACACTCATGGTATAGCACTAGAGGATATTTTAAATGACTAATGTTTAATGATTCCTATTGTATAAATATTTTTCGTTAAAAGAATTTAGAGTAAATAATTACATCTACTATCTTCATGGTTTGTAGAAACTACCAATCGAATATCAAAATTTAGAAAAATTATCAATACCCCATTTGACGAACAACCATTAAAATCAACTAAAGGAATAAGTAAAAAGACGAAAAAACTAGTCTAAAAATAATATTTATCCCCTTGAGGTTTGTTCTAATTACAAAACGACCCTAAAATTTTTAAAATTTTATTAAATAAAATTTAATAACTTCTATTTCTTTATTTTATATTCTTATTTTCTTTTTGTTTTATTTTCATGAAGAATAATTTTATAATCTTATAATCTTATTTTATATCATAAACCAATAAATGAAAAAAGTAATAAGAGTATAATATTAATACGTACCTTTAGAATTTTTGAAAACTAAATAGTAAAATTAATATTTTTTTTACCATATTACTATTTTATCATCTTCACATTTGAAAAACTTATTTTGTAAATTTTTTATTATACCTTCAATAGTAATCTATCACTATTGTCACTTTAAATGATTAAATCATTATTTTTATTATTTGTGTATCTCTATAAACTTTTAAAAAATAATTATTTATTTAAATCTCTTGCAATTTTTTTTAGTTATTAGAATTTGATGTAATAGTCATAAAATTAAAAATTATTTTGGTTATTATGATTTGATGTAATGGTCGTAAAATTAAGAATTATATTTATTAGATTAAACTTAAATTATTTGAATGGAAATGATGAAATAAGCACAATAAAACATTGCATCATCTAAACTTTATATCTCTTTTGTTAAGATGTTATATTATTAAATTTTGTAGAGAATTGTTTAAATTGTATTCAAATTTTGTTTATCAATAGTTGTTATTAACTTTTTTGCAACACTAATTAAATAAGAAAAAAGTAGCAAGTGACCTATTTTGTTAAACTTCAAGGTTTATTTTGTAATTAAAACAAACCTCAAGAGGTTAAATGTAATTCAAATATTATAGTTTAAAGGGTAGTTTAGGAATTTCAAACAAATTCACCATTGACTTGGTCAAAAGTCAATGGTCAACATTCGTCAACTAATGATAGGGGTTAAATGTTATTAATTTATTAAATTTAAAGGGGAAAAAGTAATTTTTCTAAATTTTGAGGTTCGATTGGTAATTTTTACAAATCACAGGAATAGTAAATGTAATTTACCCAAGAATTTATTATAATTTTTTATTATGTGTGACATGTATGAGACCTTAACTCATCAAATAACGCCTAAGAGGTCAAACTCAAAAGGGATTTTGTAGACAACTAAGTATATTCAATATTAAATTCCTACTATAATATGTTCTTATAATTTCATATATCAAATATATATATTTCATGATAAAACCAAATAAATTGGAGGGAATCCTAACTCTTTCCTCCTATTACTTTCGACCACTCAAAAACCTTACATATATTGAATTAGGTGGCAGATATTCCTTTATCAATGTGTATCATTTCTAAATTTTTCCCTTTTATCAACTAAAAATTGGACAATGATATATCAGTTGATGAGTGAGTTTACTCAAAGACCCTTCATCATGTAAACAACACATTACTTAACATCAATAAACTATCCATCCCAATAAATGAGTTGTATCACTATTCTCGAATTCCGATTTCCATATCATCATCATCATTAAACGAAACAAAACTAGTAGTAGTTTAATCTTTTCTTGAGGGGAATACTGTGATTGTGTCGTCTAACATAAGTTAAAACAAATACAAACAAACAGCTCAACGTAGGAAACATTTAGCAACCAATCAAATTAGGGGCTGTTGGTATGTGTGCCTCTTTTGGGGCCAGAAATGAACATAGGTTAGACATTATAAACGTGGCATGTCCAGAGCTCCTCATTAGAATTATGCAAATGTCGTTCTTCCAATCAACATCATTTATTGACAGGCACTCATATCTACATAGCCAGCTTGTGCTTTTTCGTAATTGATGATGGATGTTAAGTTAATGTATTGGAGATTTTTCTAAACATAAATTAATTAAGTGATGTTAACGCAGGAGAGATTTTAACATAAGCGGCAAAATTAAAATTTCAAACTTTAGGGGAGGCCAAAATTGAAATCTTCCAAAAATTTAGTGTTAAAACAATTTCCAGTCGTGGTCACGATAAAAAATTTCAATAAAATATATATTGTTGTGTTAGAAATAATAAACATAGTCATTTAATTATTCAACATTTTTTTGCTATTTCAATGTCAACTCAATCATTATAAAATTTCAGTGAATAACCAACCTTGACTGTAGCACAAACAAGTGTAACCAATACCTTAAATCAACAAGAGCAGAATCATGTCATGGTAGGAGGAACCTGTATACATAGCGTGTGCAATTGCTTCTTGTTATACGTTCAAAAGTTCTATCTAGTCTAAGAAATTTTATAATCTTTAAAAGTTTTCACATGATTGTCCCGGGAATTTTATGGAAAAAATCGGGTACCTTGCTTCTTTTACATTTTGTCAAATCTCATTCTTCATCTTATAATTATTTATTGTTGTTGCCCATTACAGTATGCATTTCTACTATTTCAAATGTGAATATTCATTAAAAAAAAGTGTAAATTTCAATAAAAATTGCTTAATATTTTGCAGTATATTAAGTTTTATAAAAAAGTTATGAAAAAGAAAATTGATTACATTCTAATTTTGAAAACCTTTTAAGAAAATTATAATTATAGATAATTCTAAGTAATCTAGTTAGACCTTTTGATTAAAAAAATTTTATATCAAGATCAATTTTTGTAATATTTAATTTATAACTACAGATAATTCTAAATAATCTAGGTACCAGTTTTGTTATAATTCTAAATAATGTAGTTAGACTTTTTAATTAGAAAAAAAATGTTGTATAGCATATTACCTATTAGAGGGTAAAGATGTAGCAGTTAGGACATTCCCAATGACTCACTGTTTACTTTAAGGTAAATATTTTGAAAATTTATAATTTATCACGGGTCTGATTATGGTTAAGTATCAAGATCAAAATCAAATTTAGATAGTAAAGGGAAGATTTTTGGAATGTTTGTTTGAGAAAACAATTGAACATAGTAATTCAACATATAAATAATTTCATAGTTGTTAAATGAATAATATAATCCCAATTGACCAATGTTGCAGACGTAGCTCTAAACCTCATTTTTTGTCCCAAAATTCACGTATATCAATCATTTAAAAAATTAAAATAAATTGATAAATAAATAACCATTTGCCCCCCAAAAATTACTTTCAAAGATTTTATTCGTCCTTTAAAAGAGTGCACTCTTAAGTATTGGTAGTCTAATCAATAATTAGTCCTGATATATTTGTATAAGTTAAGTAATGTTCAGCCACTGCATCCTCGTTGACTTCATTATATAAACTATTCTTTCGAGTTTAATAAAATACTTATTTACCTTGTAATAAAAAAAATTATATTTGATCTAAAATTAAAAAATAATGATAAAAATAAAAATTATACACAACATATTAAGTGTATTATAAATTATCTTCTTTTTTTTTGGGTGCTGTTTGGTAATGAAAAGAGAAAGAAAAACTAAACTGGAAACTTGTTACAACATATTAGAATGGCCCAAAATATAAAATGAATAATTGGTTTTACTCGTTTTCCGAAAACCAGTGAGAGCACACACAGCCCAAATATTAAACCTCAATAGTAAGCCCAAGCTTTTCCCGCTCTTTAATGTCTTCATCCCTTTCCCCGCCAGCCATTCTCGAAAGAACTCCAAATTCTAGAAAGAGAAAGTCAAACAGGGAAGAAGAGAGGGAAAAATGCTGCTGGGAAGAGTGAGAAGACCTTCAATTGGGTCACTGGAAGCATTGGAGATGCAAAGGCCTTCTCCCAAGATTATCAAAGATGACCTTCTCTCGGTATATGGTACTACTTCTTCTGTGTTGGTTTTAATTTTCTTTTGTCCCTTTTCATTTTATTATGATTAAATTCATAAACTGCCCCAAATGGCTGCTTTTATGTGCTTTATGCATGATTATTCGGATGAATTGGAGCATTTGTTAAGGCCCTTATGCTAATCTTGGGTGAATAAGATGGGTTTCTTGGTTTTTCATTTTATTGTTGTGTTCAAAGCAAGGTTTTATTAGCTGAATTAATTTGTGGGATAATCAATAATTATATGCTGAGAAATGACGGGGTACAGCTTGTGATTCCAGATGTACAAATTATATCATCTTGTGTATTCTGATCTCTCACAGTGTTTTGACAAATTTGAAAAAGTTTTCATTTTTTCGGGTTTAGGGTTTTGTTTTAATTTCAGTAGTGTACCCTCGTTTGACTCCATTTCCCTGGTCTATTTGTTAAAAAAAAAAAAAACTGGGAAATTAATTTTTGTTGCTGACTCTTGAATGGCATTAGGCTGGAGGAGGTATGCTTTTATGTGTGGGAATATAAGCATAAAAATGTATATTAGCGGGGTTGGATTGAAAAAAGTTGCAATATGGAGTGATATCATCCATTTCTGCCCAAAATGGTAAAGGGCGGGGATGAGGGACAGAGGTGGATGGATACCGAAGAAAGATAAACAAATAATTAATGCATCTTGGATTCTGGACTGTCCCTTTTAATTATTAGTTATAAGCATTAGACTAACTACTAGGAGTAAAGCTTTTGTGCTTTGGTTGAGTATCAAAAACTGGAAAAAAGGATTTCACAGAATTTTTCCTGAATTGCATTCTTCTGTGATGTATTTTTGTTTATAGTCTATATTGAACCTTAACTTTCTTGAATCAAACTAGCCTACGTATGCGAGTCATGTCATGTTGCAGTACCATTTACTGTTGGTAATTCATTCCTCTGTTATACAGAGGCATTGGGAATAGCAGCGAAATATCATCTTTGGCATATATGTATATAAATAAATCAATCAATCAATCAAACCTTGTTTGGATTCATTAGTAACCAAAAGAGTAAAACAAAAAAGAATGATGAGTGGGGCATTGAATAGCATTCATGAATACTAGAATGATTTGAAGTTTTGAAAATTTCCTTGCGACTAAGACATCAGTCTCACTTTGACAACCTTCTTTACTATTATAGCATGATATGTAATTTATGGCAGGATAGTCTCTGATGAATGTTGCTGGAATCTAACATCAGTGCCAGATAATCCTAGTTCAGGAATGGGTTAATTTCATAACTTGCTTTCTTTTAATTTCAGAGACTACGCTTTTGAAGCTTAAAGAAGGTTCTCAGCGTTGTCAAAGCCTGCTTTCGGCAGATGCCATGAACACAGATGTTAGTTGCTTGACAGCAAATGATTCTCCTGAAACAACTGGTGCTGGTTGTTCTTCGACTACTTCAATTAATTGCAATGGGAAACAATCTATTTCGGTGAGCACCACAAGAGAGCAAAGGAATAAAACTCCATCAGTACTTTACCTTTTTTCCAAATATAATAGTTCAAAACATGATCCAAACTCACCCAATTTGGAGGGCATGCTGATGGAATCTGTATGCTCTTCTTTGAGTACTTCTCCCAGTGTAAGCAATTCTGAGCTAATGAGCAACCAAAGACAGCAGCTGTCAGAAGAATGCTTTGAGTCTGGGATGAGCTAGAATCAATAAACAAGCTCAAACGATGATGGCAAAACTAATAGTAGTTACCGTAATTCCTTAATAATGGATTTCTATTCAGAAACTGTGGTTGTGACTGGTGCATCAAGGATATTTGTACTTCTTGAGAACTACGGTTAAACCAGAAGAATGCGCCATGCTGCTTTAAGGCTGCTTCGTATGTCGTGTCGAAATTCAGATGAAGATGGGGCAACTTCTGAATGCAGACCACTCTTGTTGAATTTTAAATAGTGAAGGGCTGTTGCATTCTGGGGATCCATTTTCCATGGCAAGTCAGGCTAAAAGTGCTTTGGAATTTCTCAAATGCCTTCAATTGTTAGTAAGTGTAAAAGTTTATCAATTTCATTTTACACGCCGAAATATTGGGACTTGTCGTGGGTTTCATGGTTTATTTGTTACCGTCAAAGACCTCAAAAACTTATTTCTCATTTGACTAATTCATGACACTAACGGTAAAAGTAAGTGAGAAAAATGATAAGAGAGAGGAAAGAAGTAATAAAAAATTAGAGAGAAAGTAGGTAAAAAAAATGAGAGAAAGAAAGTTGAAAAAAAAAATGATAAATAGCATAGTGAGAAAAGATGAATTTAAGAAATGAGGTATGAAATGAAGAAAATGAGAGGAGAATTAGAAGTTTAGAAAATGAGATGAGAAATGATGAAAAGGAAAAGAATGAGAAGAGAGAGTGAGAGAAAAAAGATTGAGAGAGAGTATAAAAGAAAAATGAGAGAGAGAAAAATGACAAAATGAAAAAGAGAGAGAAAAAAATGAGAAAATGAATGATGAGAAAATGGTAAGTGAAAAAAGAGGAGAGAAAGAGTGAGAGAGGAAAATGAAAAGTGATGGAGAGAAAAGAATGAAAATTGATGAGAGAGAAAGAGTGAGAATGATGAGAAGAGAGAGAGAGAAAAAAAAAAAAAGAGAGAAAGTAAGAGAGAAATGAGAGAGAGAAAGAGAGAGAGAGAAAAAATGAAAAAAAAATGATGAGAGAGAAAAAAAAGAAAAAAAAAGAGATGAGAAGAGAAAAAAGAGAGAAAAAAGTCTTATTGAGAATAAAATTGGAAAAAAAAAATAAAAAAAAAAAATTGTGGCAAAATTGGAGAATTGATGCAATCTTATATTAAATCGCAATGAATTACAGAATCAAGAATAAACAGGTTAGGAATTTGAATAATGAGTGAATTGAATTAAACGAAACGTTAAAATTAAACTAAGGAATTTTTGGTTGGAAAGAATTGACAATTCTTTCCAACCAAACATGCTGTAAAGGTTTCTGCATATATTTGTTCTGGTGAGCAGCAATTACTACAATTTTCTGCAAAAGAGCAAAGCAATATAGTAGTAAACAAGAGATAGAATGATAAGCTTCAGATTCAAATGAGAAAGCATGTGTAAAATCTTGGCTAATCCAGATTGCTCAAGGCTAACTTCTAGAAAGAGCTTTACAATAAGACTAGGGGATAATTTCACAAAGGCGCTTACCTTGTATTTCAGCGTTTATTAAGCTAAGTTGGGTATTTCCTTCTTTCATAACCACACTTCCAGATTGAGGGTATTTTCATCCATATTGGGATTTTACACCAAATCGATTTAGGATAGTAGAATTAAATGGGTGAGATTGGATCGTAAAATTATAAGATTTTAAAAAAAATGAGAAAATATAATTTATATATTATTTTTAAATAAATTATTAATCAATATATGAATAGATACATAGAAAATTCATGTTTAGTTTATAATTAAATGATGTTGTTTCAATTTTTATTTTTATAACATTTTATATGATTTTTTAAATATTTTAGTTGCTATCACTGTTGGAAGATATTTATATCTAATTTATTTATTTATTATTAAAAGCTAATAAAATTATGATTAAACTAATTAAATTATTTAAATTATGATAAATCTTAATTTTACTTAGATATAGAAAGTTATTTGAGTAAATTTAATTATATTTTATTCACATAATAAGGTAAGATCGTAATTAGCATTATAGTCGTTTTAGTAAATTTGGATCGTAAAATTGTAAAATCGATAAATCGAAATTGGAATTCTGAAAACTTTATTTCCATCTTCCACGACCACACTTCAATCAACAAAGATAGACGACTTATAATTTTGGGACAAACCTATATATATGTTGGGGAAAAAAATAGGGTAAATTATATTTAATTTTTTAAAAAAATTACATATATTACCAATTATCTCTTATGGTTTGGAAATATTATGTTTTCCTCTTTTGACTATTTAGAAGTTTGCCTTTTGTTATATAATTCATAAAATGTTTAGCAAAAACAGGTTTAACTCACTTTTTTCATGTCAGATTTGTATTAAAGTATCACTTACAATTACATTTAATGCATATCCCTTTTAAATATATGTTTTCAATTCATTTGTTATGCATTTTGAGAACAATTTATTCGAGGGGATGAGAAATGTTTTGTTTCACAAAAAAAAAAAAATTATTTCATTCTTTCCTTTCAAATAGTTTCCATGAGATACATCAAAACTAATTAATTCTTAACAAATTCGTGTTCGCAATTTGTGAATGTCATTTTAACTAATTAAAAACTCTTGATTAATAATAAGATAAATAAATTTTAATGATTCATTAGTTAGGATGGTGGAACAAATCAGGAACAAGTCAGAAATCAATCTATCTAGTTTGAGAAATCCCTACACAACCCTAAAATTGAAATAGAAATGTAAATTTTATAACTCATATCATATAAGAGTATCTTACAATTTCAGCTCTAACCAATTTCAATTTGATGACTTACTCTACTTATTTCTAAAGGTTTTAGTACTAGTTGAAGAGAATTACTTGGAAAAAAAAAAGTCAAATTAATTTGATGTATGCTCATCTTTCGTGTATAATTTAGTATAATATCAAATGTTATCCATTTCGATACGTAAACCAAATAATATAATGCAAGTAAAGTTTCTAAGATTCTTGGAGATATAGAACATATGCTCACATTTTTGTTTAATTTTTTAGTCATTTCACAAATTATATAATGGAATACTAATTTTTAAATGGTCAAGGGGAAACCACAATATTTCTAAACCTAAAAGGGAAATTCGTAATAAAGTCAATCCTAAAAAATAATCTATCTAAAAAATATAAATTTACGTAATTATTTGACTGTACTAAAAATAAACACGGTGCCGAAATTTTTTTTTCCCCCTTCAATCACTACCTAGTTAACTCCATCACTGTTGATTAATTTCTTTTTATTATTTTATCCTTTTGTTTGTTTATTTCCTTTCACATCTTGATTTATTTCCATTTCTTTACTTGCAAATATGCCAGCCCCAGTATGTAAATCCGTTGTAAAATAATAAAAATTCTGGAAATGGTTATGGGTACACCAGCCTTTATTAATAAATATTAAATTTTAACATAAAATATGAACATTTTAATTCAAATAAAATTACTTTATTTTTTTCATAAAACATAATTAGTATGTATTACCGATCACTAAAATATTCTACAGAGAAATAAAGTTCAATGGAGCAAAAAGGGTTTTTTATAAGACGGGAAATGAAAACTATTAAGCCCAAACTAAATTTGTAAATGAGTATTTTTTTTTTTTTTGACAAGCCAAGAAGGCATAGTTTATTATTAGAAAGTTGGAAAAAAAAGTTTACAAAGTAGGAGTCAATAATGACACAAGTACAAATAACTTTATCTACTCGCATAAACAAACCGAAATAAGAAGTAATGAATACACACTTATTATTCGATGAACGCCAACAACTCTTGCAATCTGGACACTTCTGACTTTACCAACCTGTCGGCCACAGTATTAATGTCCTGTGGAATATGATAGCTCTCCCAGTGCTTGATTTTCTCCGTCTATGTGGTTTGAGACATTTTTTAGGTGCCAGGGGGCAATCTCTGGATTTTTGAGCCAATTGATTGCATTAACAGAGTCATTTTCAATAACAAGGACATGAGAGCTCTTCCAAATTAATTCAGAAAATACCCAAAAAGCCTCACGGATAGCATAGAATTCGACTTGATTCGAATCTAAAATGCCAACATGCTTAGTAATTATCTGATAATAAGCCAGACAAATGCTTAAAGTCAGCTTCCTGTCATTAATTGAAACAAAGAAACTCAACTACTAAGGTCTCAACTACCATTGTTTAATTATTTGTATGTGCTCACCACACCACAACCGCGTTGCGCAGCTCAGTTTTCTTCTCTGAATTATAATCTAAAAGTGAAACAAAACCCACAACTGAATCACTAGAGCAAACTCTCCATATCGCCGGCGTCCTTGAACCGCTCTATCATTCGTCTCCAATAATGAGCTATCAACCAAAAAAATATAAATATTACTTTCTTCGTCCTAAAATTAAATATTCCGTTTCAAAAATGCTTTTATTTTCAGAAAAAAAATATTATTTATTGTGTGAATTTTTTATATTATCTTTAATAATAATAATAATAATACATATTACACATTTTTAAAAAAAACATAAAAACATAAAAGTATATATTTAATAGTGTATTAAATGTGTTGTACCCCTTCTTCTCAATGTTGTAAATTATAACATATTTAATGCACAATTAAATGTAAAGTTTTTAATTTAAATTATACATTGTCATTTTTAATAAGGGAAATACAATTTCATTCAAAACTGGACTCTTTTTTGGGACAGAATAAATACCTTATAATATAAAAAATTGTACGAAATAAAAAATAAATTTAATTAAAAGTGAATTCTTTTCTTGGAATAGAAAAAGTGCATTTTTAATTTGTGAGATGATACTCTCCACTTGTCCCTATATTATTTGTTACAATTAAGACACTTACACTCTAGTTTTTTTTTTTTTTGACAAGCCAAGAAGGCATAGTTTATTATGAAAAGTTGGAAAAGGAAGTTACAAAGTAGGAGTCAATAAATAACAAACCTACTACGCGTACAAACCAACTGAAAATAGAAAAGTAGCAGAAACACACACTCATTACTCAATAAATGCCAACAGGTTTTGCAATTTGGACACTCCTGACTTTGCCAACCTATCAACCACACTTTTGATGCCCCGTGGAATATGATAACCCTCCCATTGTTTGATTTTCTCCTTCAGTAGGTCAATGTGGTTTGAGACATTTTTTAGGTGCTAGGGGGCAGTCTCTAGATTCTTGAGCCAATTAATTGCATTAACAGAGTCACTTTCAATAACAAGAACATGAGAACTCTTCTAATTTGATTCAGAAAATATCCAAAAAGCCTCACGGATAGCACAGAACTCGGCCTGATAGGAATCCAAGATGCAAACATGCTTAAAGAACACCGCCTCTGTTTTTCCCAAATCATCTCTCAAGATACCCCTTATCCCGACTCTACCAGGTTTTCCGATTGCTAAGCCATCAACATTAAACTTCATTTTGCCAGAGAGAGGTCGAGACCAAGCAGCATTTTCCTTTTTGCAACTGTGTACCCACCGCACTTCTGCACTATTTGGCTGACGAAATATGTTTGTAATGGATGTTGAAGTAGATGGCCATTTCACCTTGAACCAAGTTGCAAACCTAATGAAAATCAAATCCATTAGTTGCACAAGATCAAAGCTCTTATTATTGAAAGTAACCTGATTCCTGTATAGCCAGATTGACCAGGTAGTGACATAAAACAGTAAGATCCAAGGTTGCCTTCCTTTGTAATCTGGGGAGGACTGCTGCCAGCTCATCAGGAAGATGGAAGGATCTCCCGGACAAACCCAGGTGATACCCCAGGTTTCCAAACACTTCGTCTATACCAACCAGCTACACCGGCAATCGAAAAAAAGATCTTTGGGATTCTCGCCGAATTACGTAACGGACACATCGCATGTTCTGCTCTAATGATGCCCCTCCTAAGCAGGCAGCTTCTAACAGGGAACTTATGATGAATTAGTTGCCAGACAAAGACTTCAACTTTAGGTGGACCATACCCATTCCACACAAGGTTTCAGCTGACTTTCCCTTGCCCTTGAGGCAGCAGCACAGATTTATAAAAAGAAGAAGTGGAATACGTACCATTCGGGACCCCTCGCCAAATGATCCGATCTTGAGAGTGACGATTAGGGTATTGCCCACACAAAATGTATAACAAGTCCTCCCACTGCTGATTCTCCCAATCGAGAGCATTTCTATGAAGAGCAATCCTCCATTCCTATTGACCATTCCTCCAGTTTCCAAATTCGGCAACAAATCCATCTTTATTCACAGACAAAGCAAAGATGCGAAGGAAACACATTTTTAGAATCATACCATCTATCCATTCGTCGTGCCAAAAAACAATATTGTCTCTCTTCCCGAGCAACGCCCTCATTCTTGATGATACAACCTCGTAAAATTGATTAGAAGGAGAAAATGGCACAGTAATAGCTTTCCATGAGTAAGAAACAAATCTATTATTACAAGAGGTGGGGAGAAGTTGCCTCTTGTCAAGCCTATATTTTTCCCCAAAGAAATTCTGCCATAGCGAATTCACCTCATTGCCAAACCTCCATAGCCTTTTTGATAACAAGGCCGAGTTTTTTAGATGGAAGTCAATCATACCCAATCCCCCAAGCCACTTTGGAGCATTCATTGTGTGCTAGTCCACATAATGCAATTTGTGCTGGTGATCCAAACTACTCCAGAGAAATCGCCGAATCAATTTGTCCATATCATTTTTAACCCCACAAGGTAGTTTAAAGACAGACATGAAAAAAATCAGCAAACTCATCAAGACTGAATTAATTAGCATCACTCTACCAACCATAGAAAGATACCTTACTTGCCAGCCTGCAAGCTTTGACCTCATTTTGTCCAAGATGGGCCTCCAGATGTTTTGGGCCGCTGAGTTAGCCCCTAGAGGAAGGCCAAGGTATTTGACCGTGAAGGCTTCAACTTTGCACAATAAGTATTCAGCCCAGCCATTCAAGAGTCCCGCATCCACCCCAATACCAATCAAACTGCTTTTGTTGAAGTTGATCTTCAAACCAGACATCGTCTCAAAACATCTTAGAATACGTTTCACGTTCAATAGACTTTCAAATTTCGGTTTAATGAACACAAGAATATTATCAGCATATTGCAAGTGGGCTAACCTAAAACTTCCATGACCGATGTTTAATCCTTCAAACAGCCCCGAGGATTCTCCTTTTTTGCATAAGAACACTGAAAGCTGCAGCCATGATATTAAATAGCATTGGGGAGGGGATAGCCCTGGCGGAGACCCTTTTTAATATTGAACTGCTTAGTAAAGGAGCCATTGATCAAAATTGACAATGAGACAGTGGCCACACAAAAGCGGATCCAACTCCTCCACTTCCTTCCAAAATTCATCTTTATCATGACATAATCTAGAAAATCCCAGTCAACATTATCAAATGTTTTTTCAAAGTCCACCTTCAACAACAAACCCCTCTTGCCATTTTTCCTGAGGTAATCAACGGCTTCATTAGCAATTAAGAAACAATCTGACAGTTGTCGATTTTTAAGGAACGCAAACTGGTTGCTCCCGATCACCTCATTAATTACCCCTTTCAATCTAACTGCTAGGACTTTGGCCAGGATTTTATAAATGCTCCCAACAAGACTAATAGGCCTATAGTCTTTTAAATGAACAGGATTCTCCATCTTGGGAACCAAGGTGATAAAGGAAGAGTTTATTGCCTTGTCAAAAGTCTCAAACTCAAAGAAACCTTCTAGGAAAGTCATCACATCGGATTTGACTGAGCCCCAATGATGCTTGAAGAAATTCATATTAAAACCGTCGGGCCCTGGCGCCTTTTACCATCACATTGTTTGATTGCTTCCCAAACTTCGGTTTCTGAAAATGGAACTTCGAGATTTTCCCTTTGCTCATTTGAGAGGCTTTTGAATTGACAGTCTAATTCCAAAATACCAACTGCCAACACTTTGTTGTAGAAGTCTGAGTAATACTTGGCCATTACGTCATTTAGCTCTTTTGGTTGCAACACTCTCCTACCCTCTAGGACTAGGTTATTGATGAGATTCATCCCCTTCCTTGAGGAAGCCACCAGGTGAAAATATTTGGTATTCCTATCACCTTCCTGAAGCCATTTAGTTTTGGACTTCTGCAACCAAGCTCTCTCCTCTACTCTATATACGTTCCATTGTTGGGCCCACTTATTTGCAAGATCGATTCTTTATCAGCCGGTAACGCATTTGTTGCATCTAACTTCTCCAACTTATCAATCTCCTCCTCCAATCCCTAGATACAGTTGGGATCAGCCTCGCCATTCTGAATTTTCCACTGTTTGATAAGTGGCTTGAGCCTCTTTAACTTGAGCCATACACCAGCGTTATTCCTAGAGTGAACTGCAATATTCTTCCATTCATTCCGAACCATAATGTTGAAGCCTTCATTGTCTAGCAAGTGGTTGAAGAACTTGAAAGGTCTTGGGCCCCAGTTGACCTTCTCTGTGACCAGAGAAATAGGATGGTGATCGGACAGAGACCTTGGTAGCACTCTTTGGACCAACGATGAGAAGTTGTCAAAAAATTCGCTCAAGAACAGAAACCTGTCCAATCGACTTCTAACAGGAGAAAGGCGATTATTACCCCAGGTGAACTGCCCATCTAACAAAGGTAGGTTTACAAGCTGCAAATTTTTAATAAAACCATTGAACTCATTCATGGCTGACTGATTACCTGAGTGACCACTCCTTTCTTTTGGCAATCTCGTGACATTAAAATCTTCTCCAAAGCACCACGGCATTTGCCAGTTTGCCGCTCTGTTAGATAAGTCGGTCCATAGGGCTCGTCTTTGGATATCACAATTTGGAGCATATACAGTACAAAAAGCACACTCAAATTTTGCTCCCTTTAATTTGCCTCTTAGCAATATGTATCTCTGCTCTAAAATAGTTTTGGTACAGTGAAAAAAATCATCATTCCAGATAGCAATTAAACCTCTAGAACGGCCAGAAGAGGGAGCCCACTCAAAATTAAAATCGTTGGCTCCCCAAAATTGGCCAACTTCACACCTGTCAAGTTGCTCTAATTTTGATTCTTGAAAGAAACCCATCACAGATTTTTTCCTTAAAACCATTTTTCGGACAGCCCTTTTTTTTCCCCTAGCACCCAAACCCTTTACATTCTAAGAAAGAATCCTCATTTAACCAATATAAACTCAAAAACAGAAGAAAATAAAAGCAGGAGGCGGACTAACCTGCCCTTAACTCACGGTGCTCTTTCTCCATTTTTGCAAAATGATCAACCATTGCATCATGTTGGAGCTTGAAGACTATTCCCAGCCGGGAGCTGACTTCCCATGTTGAAATCGCATCCTTCAGGATTTTATTGTGGTGATTGATGTCTTCATCCGAAAGAGTAAATTCGGTCAAGTCCCTCGGTTCTTTGCTTTTCCCGCTAGCCAACTTACTAGAATAGAAATTCATTGCTTTCCCTTTCCTTGTGCAGGATGGAGTGATTGAGTGGGCTGCCCCCGAATTGGACTGGCTGGAACCACCGTCCAATTCTTTCAAAAGCACAAGCTTAAGTGCTGGATTGGATAACCCACTTGAAGCCCAACATCCCCGGGCCTTTTTAACATCCCCTCCCTTGAGAGCCCTTCATCAGGCCCAAGGTTGTGTCTATTAGACCCATAGAGCACGTTTTTTCTATCAGACCCACTCCCTGTATCCTCCTTCTGCATACCTTCATTTGTTAGCATCAGAGAGTTAGACTGACTCCCCTGCAACAACGAATTAGCGCAGCCTGCATGCTCCAAATAGGTAAGGACCAGCCCTTTTGACACGCAATCGTCTGCTATCCTACCACCTGAATACTCTCCCTGTACCACCTCACTTACAAACATCTTTGTATTTGTCAGAAACCCTTTCGGCTCCTCTACCCCTGCTTGTTCCAAGGAGGTAAGGTCCATCCCTGCTTGAATTGGATAACCCCTAGAACCATTGGACATTACCCAAGTGAACTCGTCGGGCTGCAACCGTGCCTTTCTTCCATTTTCATCTTCTCCGAGCTGCTCCAGGGAAGTAAGATCATTACCTTCTTGAGTTTGGTTACACGTCGGGCCGCTTGACAAGAGCCTACTCAACTCATCAACCGGCAGCTGCGGCTTCAGTATCGGTCCACCATATTGCCCTCTTCAAGGGAATCAGGCACTACCTCTGATGGCCGATCCGCCTCTAAATTCCCGCTAAACTTCGTATCAGCGGACATTTGGTCTCCAGCTGGGAGAACCACTTCTCTATAAAGCCGACCATCTCTTAGGGACCCCATTTTAATCAGCCGAGGCTTCCCATAGAATGTGTTTCCCTGACCTGAAGAACTGCCCCTGTACTGGACCCCAAAAGCTTCTTTGACATAGACAATAACACCGTCAATCCTTCGCTTGTTTCCGAACTTGATCGCTCTCCTCATCTCCACTGCTGATTGGAATCTAACGAATGCATATGTCCTTTGGCCTTTGATGTGTTTCTGAATGTAAACATCCTTAACGACTCCAAATGCACTAAAGATGTCCCACAAAGCTTCTTTCGGCACCCTTGAACTCAAATTGTTGACAAAGATAGAGAAGAAAGAGGATCTCCTTGACTGCCATTCTTGTCAGACTGAATGTTGCCTCATTTGAATCTGCTTTCCATTCCGATCGTATGCTGTGTTGTGACTTCCATGCGACTGCCAAGCCATGGCGTCTTTGGTTCTGGTTCAGAGAGAGAGAGCTGAGAGCTAAGTGTCGAAGGACGTTTCCTAAGGTTTCTGTTGTTATGATGATGGGTTTCTGGGTTTCTGTTGTTAAGATGGAAGGAGTTAGGTTTCTGGGTTTTCTGTTGTTAAGATGGAAGTAGTTGGGTTTCTGAGTTTCTGTTATGGTGAAGGTTATGGCAGAGGTGGAGGATACGGTGGAGGTTACGGTGGGGGTGACGGTCACGGTGAAGGTTGCTGTTGGAGTGAACTAAAATTAAAAAAGAAAATCATCCCACGTTGTAGTTGGGTTTCATTGTACGAGACTTAATGCCGTGTGCCACTTATACTCTAGTTAAAACCTGTAAGAGTGTTCAATCTTTATCACTGGAGTTTTTGGTTAAAGAGTGCTCAAATTTTCTTTTGTTTGATTCACAAAACCTAATTCACGGGGAAAAAATCTGAACATTTTCAAGTCTGATATTCATTCAAAACATCCAAAACACAAGGTATGAATCATGATGACCAATTTAGATAATTGGCAGTGGACACATATCGCATGGTGCATGCATGGAGGAGAAAGATGTTGCTAATTATTGGCAGTGAAATATGGCCTCTATGTAAATTTACGTGCATGTGATCCCGTGTTCGGTTGTTAGATAGATGTTTAATTAGGGTTTATGTATTTTTTTAGGGTTAATATTTACTAATAATACAACGTAGTTTTATTATAAAACACAGTTGGTACACCGTACACAATAAATGAAACATAGGATCTCAACTTTATATTTCTATATCTATTTGTATGGAAACGTTGGCCAGTAATGTCTATTTGGAATACGAATCCAATTGTTAATTTTTCCAATTTGCCATGAAACTAAAATTATATTCTAAGAGAAAGCAAATGGTAAATATGAAGTATAGCTTCTTCTTTTTTCAAAAAAAAATTCGAGTTTGAACTCTCATGATGAGGCATGTGATGATGTGTAAGTAGAAGGGACAAAAAATAAGTAAATAAGTAAATAAGTAAACAAATAAAACTGTAGGTGGCAAGAATTCATTGAAAAGTATACATTCGAAGGGATTCAAATAGTGGTGTAAATTTGTTGATTTTAGTAACGGTGAGAAAGAAAATTTTTAATGTTATGGTGGTTGGATTCCCTAACAAGGCCACATGGATTACTAAATTATTAACTGGAAGAATTTCATTACAAATATTTTTTTTTTCTGATGAGATAATTGGTACGGCGTAATAGAACATGCATCTTTATTTATTTATGAAACAGCTAGAGTTGAAATTCTTGGGCTAATTTTTATATGAATTTTTGTTCAGATTATAGAATACGTATTCCTCTTACAAGTTGTTGAGAAGTTTGTAGAATCTCTCAAAATTAATCACTAATTATTTAGTTGATCACTATATAATTTGTAATAATAATAGAGTCAGGTTGAATCCAAGAGAGTTGAACAATATTTATCAAACAAGTTGAGTATTTCCTTCTTCCATAACCACAGTTTAATAATGAAGGGAGAGACGACTTACAATTTAGAAATAAATTTATCTAAATGTTAGGGCAAAAAAATTAGGGTAAGTTATATCTAATTTTTCTTAAGTTTAATTTTATTACATATTATCTTTTTAGGTTTGGAAATCTTTTGATCATCTAAAAGTTAGTTTCTTATTATATATTTCATGAAACAACTGAAAAATTAGACAAAAACATGTTTAATTCACTTTTTCATGTTAGATTTACATTAAAGTAGTAATTATAGTTACATTCAATGCATATTTCTTTCAAATAAATATTTTTAATTCATTTTTTATACACTTTGAGAACACATTATGCTCACATTTTTGCCTATTTTTTAAAAGTTCTAACTAGGGAGCACATAGATCCCAAAAACGCATTGTTTCTCCTCAAAAAATAACTTCTCCAGTTGGGGGAACGCACTAATTAAATGTTTATCTAAACAAATAAGCCTTTGCGCGGATCCTACATTAGATCCAAAATGTTGGTTTTAAACTTGAAAAATAAATGCTTGAACTTGAGAAGTTTCTCGTCTGGTGAGTTTGTAAAACTCACTAGTATAAGTAGTGTTATTGAGCCAGACAAAACAATAAGCAATGAAACTAGAATTATGTTATAAAAGACTAATTTTTAAATGATCAAAGGATGAGACTATAATATTACCAAACCTCGTCATATGGTCCATCCTCAAGATTAATAATTAATGTAATTTATCCAAAAAAATATAAACTTATATAATTAGTTTGTCGTACCAAAAATAAATGTGACTGATCAGAAATACTTTTTTTTTCCGTCCATCACTACCTAATCAACTCCATCACTGTTGATTAATTTCCTTTATTGTTTTACATATTCCTTTTGATTATTTATTTCCTGTTATATCTTGATTTATTTCAAGGTGCTTATAATTTGGTATTTTAAAACTCATTTTTATATTCTTTAAAATATTTTTATATTTTTTAATATATTTTTATTTCATAATTATTATTTAAAAAGCCAAAAATTAGTTTTGAAACACAATCCATTGACAAACCATACTTCTTTACTTGTAAATGCGCCATGCTCCTTCCAAAAAAAAAAAAAAAAATGCGCCATGCCGAGGATGTAAACTCTTGTTTCTTTTTCTTCTTTCATTTGATCGTCATCAATGGCATCAGCACAACCATCATCAATGGCTGTAAGCTCAGTTTTCTGTCAGAGCGTAGACTTCACCAACATCAATGTCAACATAACAACCGGCTCAATTTTCTTCTTTAAATTGTCATCTAAAAATCAAACAAAACCCACAACTCAATCACTAAAACAAACTCTCCATATCGTCTGCTTCCTTGAACTCAAAGGAAAGAACATCATCAGATCGAAAATGGCAGAAGTGTCAACTGCTCTAGGAGTCGTCGCCATGAAGCTTGATGCCTTTCTAAGCGAAGAGGTAAAACTCTTGGGAAGGCTTCGACAAGAGGTCCAACTCATTAGCGACGAGTTTGGTCTCATGAAAGCTTTCATGGAGGTGGTGGAATCCAAGAAAGAAGACGATCCTCGGCTCACCCAATGGATTAAGCAAGTGAGAGAAACTGCTTATGACACTGAAGATGTTCTTGATCAATTTACGCTTTTATTCGCTCCCCATCGTTCACATGGCTTCAAGGGCTTCGTTGGTAGGAATTTCAACACCATCAACAACTTGCCCGCTCGTCGCCGACTTGCTACCAGATTACAAAACCTCAAGGTCAGAATCAAGAACATTTCAGAAGCACGGCTTAGATATGATACGCACTATAACATGTTCCCTGCCCAGGTTCCCGGGCATAGTGCTGCAAGCAGCGCCTGGAGTCATAGTGATAATAATGATGCGCTTCTCGTTGAAGAGGCTCAACTGGTCGGTATCAATCGGCCCACACAAGAATTGATTTCTCAGATCCTCGAAGGGGACTCCCAACTCAAAGTGATTACCGTGATTGGTATGGGAGGTATGGGGAAAACAACACTAGTCAAAACAGTCTACGACGATCCAGATGTTAAGAGGCATTTCCAGGTTTGCGCCTGGGTGACTGTGTCTGAAAGTACTGACTTTCGGGCAATCCTCCAAGGTTTGATTCTTCATTTACAGGCCCAGTTCAAGAAACCAGTCCTACCACCAATGGAATCAATGGACATACGTCAATTGAAAGCACTTGTCAAAGATTTTCTCCAACAAGCGAGGTACGTGATTGTGTTTGATGATGTATCGGACAGAGACTTTTGGGATGCATTTCAATTTGTAGTTCCTGAGAACACCTCTGGTGGAAATCGTGTGATCCTGACAACACGAAACCTTGATTTAGCCTCTTCCTCTCGCACACACAATCATCACTTCATTTACAGAATGAATTTCTTGTCTTTTCAAGAGTCGTGGACTCTATTTTGCCGCAAGACATTTGGAGACAACCGTTGTCCAGCGCATTTAGTGAATGTTGTACAAAGTATTGTGAGAAAGTGTGAAGGCTTGCCATTGGCGATTGTTTTAATTGGTGGGCTTTTGGGATCAAAACTGTTGAGCAGAACAGATGAATGGGAGCTGATTCGACATAGGCTTGGAGATGAATTGGAAGGCACAGGAAGGCTTGACAGAGTTACGAAGATCATTTATCTGAGTTACAATGATCTACCTTCCATTCTCCGAACTTGTCTGATGTACACTAGCATTTATCCTCAAGATTATAAAATATCATGCCCTCATCTCATCCAATTGTGGATTGCTGCAAGATTTGTGGAACAGAGACCAGGATTCACTGCTGAAGAAGTTGCAGGGGCCTACATCAAAGAGCTCGCTGGTAAGAGCTTTATCCAAGTAAGTGAAGTTGATTGTGATGGATCGCCACTTTTCTTTCACATTCATGATATTTTGCGAGATTTTATTGTCTCCGAGTCGAGGGACCTAAACATAATAACCCCAGTTGGCACCACACTGCAGACTAGAACAAAGTGGCCTCCCGAGAAGGTAGTTCGAGGTTTAGCATTCCACAAAAGCCTCTTTGATGACACCGCCCGAGAAAGCCACCATTACTTTAAAAATCTTCGAACCTTAATAACAATTCAATGCACAGAACCACAACCCAAGGCCTTGTTGACGAAGCTTTTATCCAGTGAGTTATTAAAGATACTTGATCTTGGAGGTGTAGTGCATTTGGAAGAAATCCCTAAAGAGATTTTCAACTTATTTCACCTCACGTATTTATCCTTAGCCGGGACGAGAGTTAAAGTAGTCCCAAAATCCATCAAGAGGCTTAAAAATCTAGAATATTTGGATCTAAGTGAGACTAACGTGAGGGAATTACCTATGGAAATCCTAGATCTAAAGAAGCTTCGTCATCTTTGTGTCTATCAGCAAGCTGGCTTTTCAGATGGTGACTTGGGATTTCATGTATTTAAAGCTCCATGTAAAATGGGAGGGCTGAATGAGTTACAGAGATTAGAGTCACTGGACAACATAGATGCTGCAGAGACTGATAGGAGAATAATAAATGAGATAGTAAAGCTGACCCAATTAAGAAAATTAGGGGTGACAAATGTAAGAGCAGAAGATGGAAAGGAGCTCCTCTGCTCACTTGAGAAGCTCTCCAATCTGCGGGAATTAGAAGTTGCTTCTTCAGTTGACAGAGATGATGTAGTATTGGATTTAAATCATTCCTTTTCTGCTCCATCCTTGCAATCCGTTCACTGGCTAGCTTTGAGGGGCCGCTTAGAAGAGATGCCACCATGGATAAGAAACCTTGAAAGGTTGGTAGCAATAAATTTGACATGGAGTGGTTTAAGGGATGATCCACTCGGATCCCTTCAAAATTTGCCCAACTTGGTTGAAGTTGCCCTTAATAAAGCATATGCAGGAGAGAGCTTGTGTTTCAATGCTAGAGGTTTTCTAAAGCTGAAGAAATTGTACCTAAGGGACATGAGAGGACTGAGAAATATAAAAGTGGAGGACGGAGCAATGCCAAATATCAAACAACTCACTCTTCATCAACTTCCATCGTTACAGGAGTTGCCTTCTGGCATTAAACACTTGAGCCAGCTTCAAGAACTGGAATTGTGGGCTCTGAATTCTGAACTCAGAAAGAAGATAGAAAATGACGCCTTGGAAGAATGTGGAGACTACAGAAATATCGCGCACATTCCTCAAGTTATCATTGGGTTCGAGATAGATGGGGAATGGAGGAGGCGAAAACTATTGCCGAAGAAGAAAAACGAACACACTCTTCTACTTGCCGTTGCCTTATTCTTTGCCTGTGTTTCTGTTTTTCTTGTTCTCGCTTTACTCTACTACGCTTTAAAGGGTCGTGCTACTATGAAGAGTCAATGAGTATGGATATCACAATCAACTGTATTTTGTTTTCATCTTTGAGATAAATATTCTTTCTTGTTCCGATGTATATTTTTACATGCAAAACATTTAAAGGCTCCTGTTTACAATGAAAATATAGGGTAAATAGCGTGAATAGTCCTTATTTTGGGGTCTCTGTTCAATTTCGAGGCAGGTTAACAATACAAGTTAACATTGGTTAAATAACTTTGCGGACCAAAACTTTAAAGGACCAAACAATAGTTTGTTCCCTGTTAACCCAACATACTTGTATAATACACACAAAACCAATATTTACAAACCTATGCATTGATAGCTTGGTATTTTCTGTAATTTTTATCCCTAAAACTTGAGTTTTTTCCCTTTTAAAGTTGAAAAAAAAAAATAGTGTAAATTAGGGGGTGCTTTATGTGTGTGTTTCAACAATGTGATGGGCGCATTTCACAAATGGTTTGGGCGCATTTCATTTGGATTTTATTAATCTATTAATTAATCTATTATTAAAATATAAATCTATAATATTATTAATTATATTATAATAAAATATAAATCTATAATTTTATTAATTATTATAATAAAATATAAATTATTATTATATAATTATTATCATAATATGAATCTATAATATTATTAATATGATTAATACAATTTGGAAAAAAAATGTATATTTATTATAATAAAAGCTAACATTTGGCATTTTTATAGTAACAACTTATAAAAGTTAATTTTTATAATAATATTAAGAGATAAAAGTAATATAAATAAAGTGATAATTATAGATTGAGTGCCATAAATCCAACAATAATTCCTTAAATTTTCAAAAAAAAAAAATTTGAACACTGAAATGTTTCTAATTAAATCGTACGTCATCAAATAAGGATAACAATTCCGTAAATAATCTCTAATCATGTGCGGACACAATTGCAAGTATGAGATTACAATATGTGGGACATATGATGATGAATGTGCATGAATTTATATTCCACATTAAAGGGATTATCAAATTTTTATCTTAGATGTATAACTTTGACTTTTTTTAGGTCATTAGCTAAATTTTGTGATACAAATAATCTATAAGTTTCAATCACACGTTGGCTTTTTACCCTAGACTATGAATCATGAATTGTGTTTGTTTTATGATGGTTTCCAATTTGATGACAATTTTGAACTACCATAAACAACAATGGGTTGACAAATAGCTAAAACCATTAGGGCAATGGTTGAATCCATGCACGTTGGAATCACATTCTTAAAGATAGTTATGGATTCTTACTAAAATTTGGAGATTGTGAGGATCATGATTGATTATAAAGTAATTACTCCTTACAATGAATTCTTACATATGATGATGAAGGTGCACGAATTCTTCCAGCTATTCCTTGGTTGTTTTGTGCCCTCTTATTTAAATCTCCTCGGTTGTTTTATGCCCTCTCATTTAACCCTCCCCAATTGTGTTTCTAGAAAAATTAAACGCTAAAACTCTATGTTTAGATTTTCATTACGTAAATAAACTTTCGTTTACATCTATAGTTTGTTGCTTAGGGGTTATTTTACCAACAATGATGTGAAAAGATATACAAATAATCAGAATGGAAAGTGAACTACGGAATATTTAAATAGTATTACAGAAGTTCTTATTTATCTATGTCCTCTAAGTTTTCCATGTGTACCACATGTAGTAGGTCTAATAGTTCTCCTAGATTTACGTAAGTGTACACTCTGTTCTTCTTGTGTCACAGTTGGATCTACCCCTTCACTAACAATATCTATATATTCATCTACGGAATCGTCATTGTCATCATCAGCATCCTCATGATCATCATCATCATTCAATGTATGTCTAGACATATGTATTGGGATGTGTATCTCTGAATAGTGGAAGGCACTCGATGATGGCTGATCGATCGTGTCAATAATCTCCGACGATGGAAAATAAGGTTGTGTTTCCGGCGGAGATGTGATCGGCTGAGATGCACCCGACTGTGTAGAACCACCTAAAGGGTCAAATATTTTGCCTCCATGTAATCGAGACCCCCTACCACCTTGTCTACGGCCCCGATGAAATCTACGCTCTCTAACAACGACCCGAGAGTCCATAGCTCGATGCATATCTCGATCCCCGATCTGCAATGGGTTAATATCCAATCTGTGAGACTCTCGCACCGTATGGATTGACTCAGAAAGGCAATCTCGTATCGCAGCCAATTCAGCTGCATCCGAGGGTTCACATTGTGACATACTGTCAACTGACATATGGTACTCCCGAGTTACTACATTCATCTACAAAAAAATATATATATATTGTTACGCTCTATATGCAAGTAATATCCACAACTTACAATTTACGAAAAAACTCATACCAAAAACTCTTATGTAGAACCAGTGCCATGAAAGCCCTCAGGTATTACCTCAGCGCGAGACGGGTCAGAAATGTAGATGACCGTACGAGCCCTGTACCATGATATATAACCATGACTTGGAAAAGATGTGTCCGCCACAACATCTGTTCCCTGAACGAACGTGTGCCGGTTATTCCAGATATCCAGATATGCTTGATGTGTGGCTACCCAATTCATATCTGACCTCTTTCGATGACCCGTGTTATGAATCTCGGTGTAGCGATCCAATAGTAGCGGCATAGGGATAGGTTGGGACATCCCAAACTGTCTTAAGGTACGATTCAGCACATGTGATTCAACGATGCTCCAACATAGTAGATATACTACAGACCGCCAAATATCTTGACCGGCTCTGCAATAGAGTGGTAGCATTTGCAGAACGTCCGCTGAGCACGGTAACCAAATGAACTACGACCATGAAATGAAAATATCAGTACACTAAATTATGCAAGCAAAAATGACCAATTTGAAATCACACAGCGTGTGCTGTGCAAAGTACGCACTCGATACCTGGTCGAATCGGAGACTAGTCAACTGATCTCGATATGTGCGTAAAACGTGTATGGGCATTCAAGACACATCAAAGTGTCTGCTCTACCTGTAGTTTTAATATTCTTATAAGTATCAACTGGAATCACAATAAAATCATTAACGATGTATGTTTATTATCTTGAACCTCGCGCTATAGGGAAAACGAAAATCATCGACCGAATTTCGGCGTTCCGGCCTAACAATGGGGATCCTCTCCCAAGCCCACAAATACAAACATATTAATTTACATTATAAAAGCATTTATATATCAAAATATTTGAAATAAACTAATTGAATATCAATTTATCTGTAACAGAACTAGGGGCCCACGATCTCTGTGGCCGTGGGTATGGTAGCTTCACATAAATTGCGATAGAGACAAGCTAGTACCGCACTCCCCCAACTGTACCTTTGTGTCACCTCAAAGTCTATCAACATTGACAAGTATACCAGTGACACTCGGTAGCCGGACTTGTCAGAAAACAGTAAGCCACCTAATAAAATCATTAGGTATGTACGAGCCCGCTGGATACATATGTCTTCGCCCGCATCTTCGGGTATATATAGTGGACAAATCATTAGCGGACAAATATTCCCAACCTTCTGGGCTTAAAGCCCGAATCTAACAACAAAGAGCTTTCCACTTTCACTTCTGCCTTGCACTACCGATATACCAACAAAGTTTTTTCAATTGTAAGTTCTTGAATTTAGTCATAAAATTACTTCTAACGTGTCTCAGGCAGAAACGGTGAAATGCCATCGATCCTGCCAATCCTCCATGTGGCTCATCACGTGCAATATACCCTTGTGTCAATAAAAAACAACACACAACGGATGTCTGTCATATGCAACGTGCAGCCGAAAACTGTTGCATGAACCAGCTCCAACTATGAACAGTCTCTTCGTCCACAAGGGCAAACGCCAGCGGTAGAATGCTATTGTTGGCATCTTGTGTAACTGCTACTAGCAATTTGCCTCTGTATATGCCCTACAGGTGAGTTCCATCGACACTTATTATTGGCCTGCATTTGTGAAACGCTTCGATAGACGGACCAAATGCCCAAAAGACAAACTTGAAGGTCCTTGTACGACTACTGCCTGCTGGATGATGTTCCCACTCGATAATGGTTCCCGAGTTAGCCTCACGCAGAGCCGCCAAATAACCTGGCAATTCAGGGAACGAGCTCACCCAATCCCTATATACAGTTTCAATCGCTTTTCAGTGACCGTGCCAAGCTTTCTTGTACGACACATCAACTCAATAGACTTTCTTAATGTCAGCACGAATACTCTTTATAGCATAACAGGGATCTTCCTCAACTGCATGAATAATATGAGTGGCTATCACAGTGGAAGTCAAGTTTGTGTGATGACTTCCCTGACCCGCACCCAGACAACTGTGCGCAGAAGCCCACCTTGTAATCTGCCACATGCCATAAGTACTTTTCTGTACTACTCGAACATTCCACAGGCAGGGTACACCGAACTGATACGGGTTCTCTTCTCGATCGTTCAGATACTGCACCTTGCACTTGGCCACCCAAGTACGGAGTTTACTCTCTATTACCTTGAACTCACTAGTGTGATCGATAGACTATAGCATAATTGCCTTTTTCAATTGCTGCTTATCTTCAAATTTCATTCCCAAACAAATGGATTTATTTTCCTTACTCCACATTCATATACGACCGGTTTCACCCCGCTCTGTGGGATCAGTGAAGAATGCTAATCCCCTTGGATTATACATCCTTTGGGATTCTGATGATAGGTGGTGATTTTCAACTTGAAGACTGGCACCATCACCATGGCGATGGGCATCACAGTCAGAATTTGAATCAGTATCTCCACTGCCTTCCCCTGACATACTCTCGTTCTCAGTAGGCAATGGCTCGCCTGATAACGGATTATACCCATCGGCGAATGTATTATTTCTTGTATCACATCTTCTCTCAACCTGTTGGTCTTGAGAAGTAAGTGATAACCGAAAAATCGGACTCTCTGGAGCAGATGTACTAGGGGATGCACCAAAGCGATTTGTATTCAATGCTAGAGAAGAGGAAGAAGGCCCAGTCGTGTGCATGGGAACAACATATAACCCTATCGTCGTCGATACCCCTAATAAGGAGTCAGTAGAAGATGACACCAAATGATTGGGTAGAGATAGCGACATGCCAACATTGGATTGAGGAGTAGGAAGGAGAGTGGCACTAGGAATACACTGAGGAATGGATTGCAGCAAAGATTGAAAAAAAACTTTGGCTCGGAATAGGGGCACCACCATGCATATGTGGTGTCGGAGTGAGCACCTCGGGCAATAAATAAATTTCAGCGAGAAATGACTCGTGTGAATTTACCACCTCATACATTAATTCCATTACAAAGTCGTCTACGATGGACAAACCCTGAAGAGGACGGAACCACTTAAAGTGCAAGGTCGGTGAAACAACAGTTTCAACCTAACCACATTTCTATCGACTGGGACACACTGGTGGACTAATGTCTCTAGTTCAGAGAACGAGATCTTTGATGTTATCCTCACGGTGCGATTAGCATATGGAGGACAATATGATAAGCCCATGTTGGACTGAACAATGTCACCACCCCAATATAACCCTAATACGAATGGACGAAAAGTAGACATATCTCACCAAGACCTATTGCGACAATATAAGGAGATGTCAATAACGTTGCATATATTTCAAATGACCACCCGGTAAATAACTGCAATCATAACATCATCTAAAAGTAAACATACATTAACACTAATCACACTTCATTTTGCAACCGATAATAGCAATAACTAGTTCGGGATATAATTGAAATCATTTTTGTTATTAATATTATTATTCTTATTGTTAATAAAATCTATATTAAAAGTATTGCGTAATTCCAATGAATATAAATTTTTTGCCAACCACTACTTGAATGCAAATAATGTTATCATATACCCTTCATTTCAACTCTGTCCCATGTTATTTACGTTGAATGAATGCATATTTTAATCTCCTCCCACGCTTTTAATACCACAAATTGAAATGTATAGTCGTTATATAATGGTGCATGAAAATAACATTGGTAAAGAGAACAAAAGGCGAAAGTTGATGCTAAATGGTTCCCACATTCGATTCGACCATACACGTAATAAGAAAATAATTCATTTCCACAAGTGACAACAATCCTCACAAATTTCCACGTATATACTCCATATATGTTTGCATACTAAAATTTTAGTCACAAATAATACAAATAATTTCATTTACACTAAAATCTCAAATATACTATAAAATCAAACTTCATTTCCAGAAAATAAACAACAAATTCAAAAAAAATAAGCAAATTACCGAATCTCTACAACTGGCAACGAGAATGGCCACGAACAACTGGAAAATGCGTCTTGGGCCGGCGGTGGATTTGCCTAGCAGCTTACAACCCAAAGGCCAAAACAATTCTTCACAATTAAGTTCGGTAGGAAGACGGAAAAGGCCTAGAAAAAAAAATGCAGACAAATGCAAAATAAAAATTCCATGAATTAGAACAACAAATGTGAAAAAAAATTCGAGAAAATGGCTGACCAAATGCACAATAAAATCCAGAAATGGGCAAAAAAAATGTGCACTATATTTCAGTTCAGGGAGTCCAAACAAATTAGTCCAGAAATCGCCAAAAAAATCTTAGAAAATTTCAGGCCATAACAAAAATATGCCAAAATGCTTCCAACAAATGCAAAACAACTTCGGGAAATTGGATGACCAAATGCGGAAAAAATTCCTAAAAAATCATTGAAATTTTCTCACTATATAAAAAGGATGTGCCAAAATGCTTCCAACAAATGCAAAAAAACTTCGGGAAATTGGACAACCAAATGCGGAAAAAATTCCAGAAATGGGACAAACAAAATTCCAGGAATGGACGGAAAAAAATTCCATAAAGGAGACCAACCAATGCACAAAAAAACCCAAAAATGGGACGTCCAAATTCACAGAAAAATCCATAAATGGCAAACAACATTCGCACAAAATTTTAGTCCAACAAAAAGTTCAGATAAAATTACATCCATGGATCACAACAATAAATTCATAAAACTGCAAAAAAAAATACTTGCTTGCACAAATGGTAGTAACAAATGCACACCCAAAATTCTGAAATGACCACTAAATAAAATCATAAATTCAGAAAATTCAGTCCAGGGAGAAAAAAAAAATCCAAAAAAATTACACACAAAAAGTTCTGGAAATGCAGTCCTCAGCTGCTGACGGAAAAATGCACGCAAAAAAACCCATAAGTGGGAAAACAATATGCACACAAAATCCAGAATCCAAAAAGGGCAAAAGTATATTGCACTTCTTTTCCAAGATCAAGTTTGGCTTACAAAATTGCTCTCGACCGGAAATGGCTCGCGTCCTCCACAACTCACCGGCGGCAACTGAGGCAACAGCGGCAGGGGCGGTGGCGGCTGCAGCAGCGGAAGTTTGAAACCAACCCAAACCAAACCAAACCAAACAGGTAACAAAACATAGAAAATAATGTGTTAATGTGTACTGCTTCTGGTAGAAATGCGCAAGGGATGGAGAGGTGGAAGAGATCGCTGGTAGAAGAGAAATTGCAGACAGACAGGAGAAAAACTCGAAAATGCAGATCTGAGCTTGGACGATTTATTCACTGGTTTTCCCTATATTTTTCTTTTCATTTGGGAGCATTTGGTAAATGCGCCCAAATGGACGATTAAGCGGGCAATGTGATGGGAGCATTTGGTAAATGCGCCCAAATGGTTTGGGCACATGATAGAGTTTAAATTGTGCATATTTTTATTAATATTTTCTTAATATTAATTTGAATTTTAAGATGAATTATTTGTTTTAATATATTTTTTGTTTAGGAATGAAAAATGATAAATGGAAGGAAAATTGGATAAAGGAAGAAAAAGAGAAAAAAAGGACCAAACAAAATAACAAATGCAAAAGAAGACAAAAGGAAGGAGGCCAAATGCTGCACAAGTCAAAGTTCAATTGGGAAAAGGAAATGGAAAAAAACAGCCATGGAAGAAGATTAACAGCCAAGCCACACAACAAGACAAAACAAAACAAGAAACAATAGAGAGTTGACTTTCTGGCCATAGAGAGGAAGATAGGAAATTTGGTTGCAGCTGCCTTTTGTACAACTTAAGTCAAAGATGGCAACTGAGACAGCTCTTCCATTTGCGTACAATTCAACCAGTAACACAACAAAACAAAGAGAGCAGCCAGCTGCAACAATATTAGACATTCAGGGAGACTTCTTTAGCAACTAGAAAACAAGCCATGTTGCACAACAAAAGCACGAGACTACTTCAGCTACAAGAAGATTAAAAGCTTAGTTGAAGAAGTACTTGTACTAGAAGAGGAGGAAGCAAGAGTACAACCATTACAAGGGAAACAAAAAAAAATTCTGCAGCCACAAGAACAAGAATTCAACTACACCGCACCTCGTTATTTCCTAAAAAGCAGCTGCTAATTGGAAGACAATAAGAAGACTTCTTCAGCTACAATTTGAAGAAGATAAAACCGTGTTGTAGAAGGACAAAGAAAGACTACTGCAACCAAGAAAGAGAAGTCGGTTGGCAGCTGAGTACAATTGGAAAAGAAACAGCCGAAGAGTAGTAGAAACCAACTACAATAAGATTACTACAAGTTGAGATGAATTAGGAAGCAAAAAGAGACAAGAATCAGGCAATGAACACAAGAAGAAGACAAGAAAGGCACAGCTTGCTGGAGAAAAAATTCAACAAACCCAAGATAATAAAGTAGTTTCGTGTGAGCAGAAGTAGTTGAAGAGAAGTCAGCTGCAATTTTCTACACAAGAAAGAAAATAAAATCAACAAGAAGATTGAAGAAGTTGACTACAACTTGAAAACAAAAACAAAGAAGGACTCGTGGTCAAAAGAAATCAAAACAAGTGCAATTGAAGTAGAAGACAAAAATGATTTCGGTCATTGAGAAGCAAAGGGAAACGAACATGAGTTTACAACAGGAAAGGACGACGTGAAGTCTATAAAAGCAGCAGCCATCTTCGTTCGTAGTCTTCATCTTATTTTCTTTCTTTGGTTTAGTTAGGTTTTGATTTTTTTTTGTCCAGTCCGTCACGTCCCTTGTGTTTTCTGTTCTTTTCGTTAGCTTTGTAGAAGTTTGTAGAAAAATAGTAGTAGCTATCTTCTGTTTTAGTTTTTCTTAGGGAAATAATATCAAGCTTAGCCGCCGAAATAGACTTGTGTGCAGAATTTTTCCTGAAGAGAAGTAGCCGTTGGGTCCTAGAAGTTTGTTTTCTTTTTCTTCTTGTTCTATTGTTTTCTTTAGCTTTAGGTTAGGTGTAGTAGCACGTTCTTTTCTTTTATTTTGCTTTCATTAGTTTAGAGGCAGCTGCCAATCGGTTTCTTTTCCTGAGTTCTAGACGTTGTTTTTTTCTTCTTCTGTTCTTCTTGTCTTTAATTTCAGTTTTTAGTTTTTTGTTCTTATATAAAAATTATAACAGCAGCCACATTCTTTTCTTTCTTTAGTTAGATTTTTTTTTTTTTAGAAAATTCCAATAGCTATGTATGCCACTATGAGTGGCTAAATTCTCTTTTCTAATTCAAGGGAATGATGGATTTCAATTGCAATCACTGTGAGGTTTTGTTCTTAATTTATTTTCTTGCTTTTAATTCAAATACTTGTTAATTCTTGATTTAATTTTATGAATAATTGATGATTAATTAATCTGACAATTTAATTGTTCATTATTTATTCTATTACTATCCATGAGTTCAATGATCGATAATTGTCATGAATAAATGGACCATGTAGCAACTAAATTAAAATTGTTTATGTTTGTAAATATGCATGCTTAATTTAGGGGAATTAATAGGACAAAATTAATTTACTGTAGCTATCTCGGTGTATTAATTTTGGTTTAACTATTTCATAGTTCTTAATGCTATCATTAAATTGATATGGAATGCTATCGTGCCCAGTCAATTGATGGTAAGTTTTGATTTAGAGTGCTGGGCTCGGTCAATTATTTTAGGAAAATAGAAATTTATTACGGCTATCCTAATAAGTTTCAAGTTAAATGTTTGAATTTGCAAGAATTTTTTTTTTTTTGTGACCTATGATCAGTGATGCAATTGAATGATATCGACCCTTGGATTAGAAACTCGATTAGTTGATAATTCTAGTCATTTTTTATTTTTATTGCTTTAATATTTATTTTTATAATTTAATTATTATCTAAAAATCCCCGTGTTTATTTGTTTATACTTTATTGTTCAAAGCTTGGTACTATACTTAGGTTCCCTTGGGACTCGACACAGTGCACACATCGAAATTTAATTTGTAATTACTTAAAGACCAGTAATTAATTTTGTGGGCTTCAACAAACCTGCCAGCATATTTGCCAAATGCGCCCATCACATTGCTAGAACACACACATAAAACACCCCCCTAATTTACACTATTTTTTTTTCAACTTAAAAAGGGAAAAAACTCCTAAAACTTAGAAAATTTTAATTTAATTTAGTAGATTTTACTATGAAGTTAGTGTAACTTTTACATTTGGTAGGATTGTTAGTGGTAAAATAATTTGTTAGAAAAGATAACCGATTTGAAAGATTTTGCAAGATTTGCTTAGAAAATAAGATTTGGTTGTTGCAGGCTATGCTATAGTTTGAGTTTTCAGGACATATCTCAGTTGGTTGTTGCATAAGTCTTTGCTATCGTTCAAATTTTTACAAGATTATGCCAAGGTTTGAACTTCCAAGACATAGCATGCTGGCTAAACAGAATGCTATTACAAGACTTTGTCAAAGTTGAATTTGTTAAAACCATCAAAGCAGGAGATAAAATTTGAACTAAATCTTATTTTTGGGATTTTCTGCTCCAACTAGAAGCTTAAGGGTGGTTTCTTTGTGAGATTCATGGAGCAAATCAAGGAGCAAAGCAAGGTACAAAAATCTATAAATTCTTGAGAGTTTTGGTCGCAAAGAAGGGGTAGTAGATATTAGATATCAAAGTTTTCAGTAGCTTAGCAAGAACTTTGAAGGAAGATTCAACCTTTGTTTCATTTCGGTCATCCTTTCTTAGTTGTTCAATTTGTAGAAATGCCAAATTTTCATGAAATCCTGTTTTTAAATATCATGTATAGCTAGATTTCTTCAACTCTATGAACTAGGATGTAACCTTTGGAGTTTTTCTTTGATTATATCAACCTACTTGGTTCAATTTTCACTTTTCAAAATCCATTGTTCTTGTTTTACATGGCTTGTAAGAACTTGATCAATTCTTACATGATTTAGGGTGTTGGATGATGGAACGAGAGTTGAAATTCAACATTAGTTGGTAGGAACTTTGGCTATGAATGTGGAGCTACGAGAGTAGAACACAAAATAGCAACCTTAAATTTTTGAGTGCTTAATGTATTTGTGTTAAATTTTGTAGACATGAAAGTGATCACAAAATTGCCTAAATAAGAGAGATACATCTCGAGAGAGGGTACTCTTAATTAAGTGCATGGTTGTGAAAAAAGTGAAAGCTAAGAAAAAAAAATCAAGTAGCGTTGATTGAGTTCATTGAATCTTCATTTTGTGAAATTCCAGGTCCTAGAGATTTTTAATCCATTGAGTTCTTATTATTTTTGTTAAGTATTCTATTTTGTTTTCATCACTAAACAAGTTTCGAGAGAGATCCAAATAGTTCGAAAGTTTCGTTTTCATTTGATACTTGACATCCTCCCTGTGGGATCATTCTGGACTAACTCTATACTACGAGTTACGATCCTTTAATTTGAAAGTATTGAGGATGAGAAAATCTGACATCATGCATACGTCCCTATCCGTGGTTAACAATGTTCCATTACCAACAATAGATTGCAGTACAAATTACTAAAATAGCAGTCACTTGCATACCCACATATTCTATTGACCAAGTTTAGTAATTTGTCTTCTATAAATGGCGAGGTTTGTCGAAGCCCCCAAAATTAATTACTGATCCTCTAATTATTTGTAGTAAAAAGTGGACCAGGTCGATCCCACAGGGAAAGCTGGAAAGCTCTTAGTCACGTAAAAGAAAAAGGTGTTTGAAATTGATTACTAGCTAGGGAAATTTAAATAAGGAAAATATACTAACTGAATTAACAACAAAATAAATGACAGACTATAACACTCTTACCAAAGCTCTGACCCAGGGAATGCGATTTCTGTCAATGTTTCTCGATCATTGGTTTCATACAAGATTCTCATTAATTTAAATATTTAACCAAAAATCCACTAGAAAGCTAGAAGATTTTGTGTTTTAATTTATCTGCTTGAACCAGCATCCAAACAAACCTAACTCTCAACCAAGCTGGGCACGATAGCGTTCCATATCGAATTGAAAGCAAAGACATTAAGCGGAGAAAGCGGTTAAATCAAATCCAAACAAGCGAGATAGCTCTGATTCTCTAGATTTGGTTCATTAATTCTTCCTTAACTAAACTACACGATCGCTCTCACTCTGCACATGCAGTTAGTCTCGGTGCTCTTGGTTACAATGATTCTAAACAATTACAGTTTAGATCATATGTAAAGCAATTGAAAAATTAGAACTAGTTGAGTCGTCAATTCAAATAATCCTAATTGTTCATATCAATTCTATCAAAATCAACAAACATTCAAACATAACAAGAAATTAATTAAACCATAACCTCACAAAGAAATCATTGACTTCCATCCTGGATCGAAACAATTGTTTAGCCACTCATGGTGGTGTTGAACATCCTTCAAATAAAAAGAAAATAAGAAAATCAGCGTGTGTTCTTGAAGAGTAGAGCGGCTGTATTCTTCTCCCTTTCCTTGGATGATCGATCCCTCTCTCTAGGTTTTATCCAAAGGAATCCTATTTGAAATAAAACTAACTTCCTAAAGTATAGGAATTCCCATAAGAGTAGGATTCCCAATCCTAATCTATTTCCTAAAAGACAATACTATTAATAAATGTCTTTGTACTAATTTAAAATGGAAAAGGAAATTTAAAATACTAATTGCCAATTATGAAATATGTCTTGACTCCTTCCAAAAATAGATCACAGAGCCAGTAAGACGAGACCTGCCTTAGTTGAAGTCCATTGTCGCCTTAACTTCCATGTGCACAAATGATAGGCGAGACCACGCCCCATTGAGAGGGCATTGCTGATTTTTTTCTTCCATTCAACTCCTTCCAACTTTTATGTTCTCCAATCCACTTGTAAGCAAAATTCCACCAATTATGGCTTGTAACTCCTTGCATTACAATTTTAGCAAATAAACATCAATTAGTTCAAATTCGGCCAAAGATAAAGTGATAATTAACATCAAAAATAGGCACATTTATCACTTTATCAATAAACCAAGCACAAAACCACAAAAAATTCGTATAATACGAGTAATCAACATTAATAGTCAAATATCGTGCTAAAGACAAACCTCTCGCCTCAGTGCACCCCCTCATTGCCAAGTACCACGTCTGCATTATTCACACCCAATACCACTTCCCCCAAAATTGCCCTACAGTTCAATATTGCTTTACAAATACTTATTGTATAGTGGCGTCTAATCTTCATTTTTGTGTCTAGTGTATTATAATCCTTGCCGCGCCACATTTTGCCTGCGGATTGCACTACTAACACACAGCCTCACTGACTAGCTTTTTTGCTTTCTCTTTTTGTTTCTTCTTCGTCCCTTTGGCAATTTTCCCTCCAGAATATGTTGAATGGCTGCCAAAAAATTTGTTTCCAAATTTTCCCTTAGCAGTATCATGTGGAATGCACACGTTGGTCAGAATTTGCTTTTCAATCGCTAGAATGTTGGTTGGAGATTCAATAGAACCCAATTTGTACGTTTAGGAATCCAATTGAAACTTTTTCAACTTAGAGAACAAAATCAAATAGATGCTCCAAGATAAGGGACTATTCACGCTATTTACTCGAAAATATAATTCCTTCAGTACTATTAGTTGGACACAATTTCACCAATGGATTTACCCTAACAAGTTGCCTTCAGCGTAGTGAGTAAGAGAACCAAACAAAGGTGGCACCAGGAGTGTGTAAATATGCTCGAGTACTATTAGTGCTTTCATATCACGGAAGGGATATAATAGAATTCCTATGAAGGGCCACTAGAATGTGTTGGTGAAGGCGAAGACCGAAGCGGCGGCGGTCGATACAATCGTCCATTATCAGGCATCGTTAAGCTGCGAAAGAAGACAACAAAGGAATGATGACACTAGGGTTTAAAGTCAAGCAATAGTATATGCGATTGTTTGAAGCATTACACCCTAGGTATCTAATTTGGAATACCTAGCATGCTGTCTCCAACTAACATATAAATAGGGATACACTAGGGTTAAAACCAATTAATGGGCTCTTACCCATACAAGCCCACTACAAAGGTGCATTACCTATTGGGCTTATATTAGAACATACACTTGGGTTATATTAAATACCCAACATTAACAAGTGATCAAAGTTTGTTGCGTTCATCTATAATTTTTTTTAAAAAAAAAAATCACTTTGAACTAATTAATTACAATTGCACTCTACATGATATGAAAGGCCTACATTTAAGCGCTTAGGTGACTACCCCTCCACAATAACAATGTTTAAACAAAGGGATTATCACAAAGTAATGTATTATGAGAATTGGAAACAAATTGTAGATTGAGAATATAGTAAAATCATCAATATTTCTTTATAGTTTAAACAAATTATCGATACCTCTTAATGATGATGCGAGCGAGAAAGTTAGGTGATGTAAACAAATGTACTAATTAATTTTTTTGTTAATTATTTTATATAAAACTATACGTACAACTTTTTTCTTAAAAAATATATGCAAAATATTCTTTGTATATGGATGATTAAGTAAAAAGGTAAATTAAATATTCTTTGTATACGTATGATTGAACAAAGATAAATTTTTTGTGCATTTGAATATAAGTTTAAAGGTTAAAAAAAATTAGTACCCAATAAAAATTAAAATTTAAAGAAAAAATTATAAAATTTCAATCGAATATCAAATCACAATATTATTTAATATTTATGATCAAATATTATATATTTGTTTCACTTTTAATGTTATTTTTATTTGCATTTTTAGTTTGGTACTCCCTCTAGCCCAAAAAAAAAAAATCCTACTTTTAATTAGATATAATTTTTTAGTTATAAAATACAACACATTTAGTGTATTAGTGAATTTAATAATTTTACTCATATCTATAAATAAAGCTATACATACCGAATCATATTGATATTTGTTCTGAGGATATAATATAAAAACATATAAGATTTACTCATATCTATAAAAAAAAATTATTTCATTCTTTCCTTTCAAATTGTTTCCATGAGATACATCAAAACTAATTAATTCTTAACAAATTCGTGTTCGCAATTTGTGAATGTCATTTTAACTATTTAAAAAACTCTTGATTAATAATAAGATAAATAAATTTTAATGATTCGTTAGTTAGGATGGGGGAACAAGTCAGGAACAAGTCGGAAATCAATCTATCTAGTTTGAGAAATCTCTACACAACCCTAAAATTGAAATAGAAACGTAAATTTTATAACTCATATCATATAAGGGTATTTTACAATTTCAGCTCTGACCAATTTCAATTTGATGACTTACTCTACTTATTTCTAAAGGTTTTAGTACTAGTTGATGAGAATTACTTGGAAAAAAAAAAGTCAAATTAATTGGATGTATGCTCATCTTTCGTGTATAATTTAGTATAATCTCAAATATTATCCATTTCGATATGTAAACCAAATAATATAATGCAAGTAAAGTTCCTAGGATATTCATGGAGATATAGAACATATGCTCACATTTTTGTTTAATTTTTTACTCATTTCATACATTATGTGACGAAATACTAATTTTAAAATAGTCAAATGGGAGACCACAATATTTCTAAACCTAAAAGGGTAATTCGTAATACAGTCAATCCTAAAAGGTAATTTATCTAAAAATATATAAATTTACGTAATTAATTTACTGTACTAAAAATAAACATGGTGCCAAAATATATTTTTTTTCCCTTCAATCACTACCTAATTAACTCCATCACTGTTGATTAATTTCTTTTTTATTATTTTATCCTTTTGTTTATTTATTTCCTTTCACATCTTGATTTATTTCAATTTCTTTACTTGTAAATATGCCAGCCCCAGTACGTAGATCCTTCGTAAAATAATAAAAATGCGGGAAGTGGTTATGGATACACCAACCTTTATTAATACATATAAAATCTTAAAATAAAATGTGAAAATTTTAATTCTAATAAAATTCTGTCATTTTTTTAATAAAAGATAGTTAGTACGCATTACAGATCACTAAAATATTCTAAAGAGAAATAAAGTTCAACTGAGCGAAAAAGGTTTTTCATGAGATGGAAAATAAAAACTATTAACCCCATGCGAAGTTTGTGAATGAGTAATTTATCTGATAATAAGTAAGAAAAATGCGTGTTTTTGCTTGAATTCAACTACGCGTCTCATTAATTGAAACAAAGAAACTCAACTACTAAGGTCTCAACTACCATTGTTTAATTATTTTTATGTGCTTTTCCCCGTTGTTTCGTTTTCTCCTTCCATTAGATGTCGGCAATGTGCTCACCAGAACCGCGTTGCGTAGCTCAGTTTTCTTCTCTGAATTATAATCTAAAAGTGAAACAAAACCCACAACCGAATCACTAGAAATTCAGCTTCAAAAATTCTTTTACTTTAGAAAAAAAAAATTCATTTTTTGTATGAATTTTTTATATTATCTTTACTAATAATAACAATGCATAATACACATTTAAAAACCAAATCTAAAAGTATATATTTAATGGTGTATTAAATGTGTTATATTTCTTTTTCTCAATGTTGTAAAATAAAACATATTTAGTGCACAATTAAATATGTAATTTTTAATTTTATCATTATTTTTTAATTTGAATTATACATTATCCTTTCTAATAAGGGAGATACAATTTCATAGAAAAATGGACTCTTTTTTTGGACAAAATAAATACCTTATAATATAAAAAAATTTGTGACAAATAAAAAATAAATTTAATTAAAAGTAAACTCTTTTTTTGAAAAACATAAAGTGGGGGTTTTTTTTGTTGGGGATGATACTCTCTACTTGTCCCTATATGGGATACGAATCCAATTGTTAATTTTTCCAATTTGCCATGAAACTAAAATTATATTCTAACAGAAAGCAAATGGTAAATATGAAGTATAGCTCTCTCTTTTTTTTCAAAAAAAAAAAAGTGACTTTAAACTCTCATGACGCATGTGATGGTGTGTAAGTAAAAGGGACCAACAAAAAGTAAATAAATAAAACTGCAAGTGGCAAGAATTCATTGAAAAGTATACAGTATTCAAAGGGATTCAAATAGTGGTGTAAATTTTTGTTGATTTAAGTAATTCTGAGAAAGAAAATTTTTAATGTAAAGGTGGTTGGATTCCTTAACAAGGCCACATGGATTACTAAATTATTAACTGGAAGAATTTAATCATCAATGGCATCAGCACAACCGCGTAGCGCAAGGCCGTAAGCTCAGTTTACTGTCAGAGCGTAGACTTGACCATCATTGATGTCGACAGCACAACCGGCTCAATTTGCAACTCTAAATTGTCATCTAAAAATCAAACAAAACCCACAACTCAATCACTGAAACAAACTCTGCATATCGTCTGCTTCCTTGAACCGAAAGGAAAGAACATCATCAGATCGAAAATGGCAGAAGTGTTAACTGCTCTAGGATTCGTCGCCAAGAAGCTTGATACCTTTCTAAGCGAAGAGGGAAAACTCTTGGGAGGGCTTCGACAAGAGGTCCAACTCATTAGCGACGAGTTTGGTCTTATGAAAGCTTTCATGGAGGTGGTGGAATCCAATAAAGAAGACGATCCTCGCCTCGCCGAATGGATTAAGCAATTGAGAGAAGCTGCCTATGACACTGAAGATGTTCTTGATCAATTTACGCTTTTATTCGCTCCCCGTCGTTCACATGGCTTCAAGGGCTTCGTTGGTAGGAATTTCAACACCATCAAAACTTGCCCGCTCGTCACCGACTTGCTACCAGATTACAAAGCCTCAAGGTCAGAATCAAGAACATTTCCGAAGCACGGCTTAGATACGATGCGCACTACGACGTGTTCCCTGCCCAGGTTCCCGGGCATCTTACTGCAAGCAGCGCCTGGAGTCATAGTGATAATAATGATGCGCTTCTCGTTGAAGAGGCTCAACTCGTAGGCATCAATCGGCCCAAACAAGACTTGATTTCTCAGATCCTCGAAGGGGACTCCCAACTCAAAGTGATTACCGTGATTGGTATGGGAGGTATGGGGAAAACCACCCTAGTCAAAACAGTCTACGACGATCCAGATGTTAAGAGGCATTTCCAGGTTTGTGCCTGGGTGACTGTGTCTCAAAGTCCTGACTTTCAGGCGATCCTCCAAGGTTTGATTCTTCATTTGCAGGCCCAGTTCAAGAAACCAGTCCTACCACCAATGGAATCAATGGACATACGTCAATTGAAAGCACTCGTCAAAGATTTTCTCCAACAAGCGAGGTACGTGATTGTGTTTGATGATGTATCGGACAGAGACTTTTGGGATGCATTTCAATTTGTTGTTCCTGAGAACACCTCTGGTGGAAATCGTGTGATCCTGACAACACGAAACCTTGATTTAGCCTCTTCCTCTCGCACACACAATCATCACTTCATTTACAGAATGAATTTCTTGTCTTTTCAAGAGTCGTGGACTCTATTTTGCCGCAAGACATTTGAAGGCAACCGTTGTCCAGCGCATTTAGTGAATGTTGTACAAAGTATTGTGAGAAAGTGTGAAGGATTGCCATTGGCGATTGTTTTAATTAGTCGGCTTTTGGGATCAAAACGGTTGAGCAGAACTGATGAATGGGAGCTGATTCGACGTAGGCTTGGGGATGAATTGGAAGGCACAGGAAGGCTTGACAGAGTTATGAAAATCATTGATCTGAGTTACAATGATCTACCTTCCACTCTCCGAACTTGTCTGTTGTACACTAGCATGTATCCTGAAGATTATAAAATATCATGCCGTCATCTCATCCAACTGTGGATTGCTGAAAGATTTGTGGAACACAGAGCAGGATTCACTGCTGAAGAAGTTGCAGGGGACTACATCAAAGAGCTCGCTGGTAAGAGCTTTATCCAAGTAAGTGAAGTTGATTGTGATGGATCGCCACTTTTCTTTCACATTCATGATATTTTGCGAGATTTTATTCTCTCTAAGTCGAGTGAGCTAAACATGATCACCCCAGTTGGTACCACACTGCAGACCAGAACAAGGTGGCCTCCCGAGAAGAGAGTTCGAGGTTTAGCATTCCACAAAAGCTTCCTTGATGACACCGCCCTAGAAAGCCACCATTACTTTAAAAATCTTCGAACCTTAATAACAATTCAATGCACAGAACCACAACCCAAGGCCTTGTTGACGAAGCTTTTATCCAGTGAGTTATTAAAGATACTTGATCTTGGAGGTGTAGTGCATTTGGAAGAAATCCCTAAAGAGATTTTCAAATTATTTCACCTCACGCATTTATCCTTAGCTGGGACGGGAGTTAAAGTAGTCCCAAAATCCATCAAAAGGCTTAAAAATCTAGAATATTTGGACCTAAGTGAGACTAAAGTGAGGGAATTACCTATGGAAATCCGAAAGCTAAAGAAGCTTCGTCATCTTTGTGTCTATCAGCAAGCTAGCTCGTCAGATGGTGACTTGGGATGTCATGGATTTAAAGCTCCATGTAAAATGGGAGGGCTGGGTGAGTTACAGAGATTAGAGTCACTGGACAACATAGATGCTGCAGCTACTGATAAGAGAAGAATAATAAATGAGATAGAAAAGCTGACCCAATTAAGAAAATTAGGGGTGACAAATGTAAGAACAGATGACGGAAAGGAGCTCCTCTGCTCACTTGAGAAGCTTACCAATCTGCGGGAATTAGAAGTTGCTTCTTCAGTTGCTTCTTCAGTTGACAAAGATGATGTGGTATTGGATTTAAATCATACCTTTTCTGCGCCATCCTTGCAATCTGTTCGCTGGCTATCTTTAAGGAGCCGCTTAAAAGAGATGCCACCATGGATAAGCAACCTTGAAAGGTTGGTAGCAATAAATTTGACATGGAGTAGTTTAAATGATGATCCACTCGAATCCCTTAAAAATTTGCCCAACTTGGTTGAAGTTGTCCTTATTAAAGCATATGAAGGAATGAGCTTGCGTTTCAATGCTAGAGGTTTTCTAAAGCTGAAGAAATTGTACCTAAGGGACATGAAAGGACTGAGAGAGATAAAAGTGGAGGACGGCGCAATGCCAAATATCAAACAACTCACTCTTCATCAACTTCCATTGTTACAGGAGTTGCCTTCTGGCATTAAACACTTAAGCCAACTCCAAGAACTGGAATTGTGGGATTTAAGGTCAGAACTCAGAAAGAAGATAGAAAATGAGGCCTTGGAAGAATGTGGAGACTACAGAAATATCGCGCACATTCCTCAAGTTATCATTGGGTTCAAGATAGATGGGGAATGGAGGAGGCGAAAACTATTCCGGAAGAAGAAGACCTTCGACACTCTTCTATTTGCCTTTGCCGTCCAAGTTGCCAGTGTTCCTCTGATAGCAGAGGCAGCCACACGTTGTTCTTTGCCCTCACCGTTGATTGCCGCTTTTGTTTTTGGATTTCTTTATCTCACTTTATTCTACGCTGGAAAGGGTCGTGCGACTATGAGAACCATGCCCATGTATTAGAGTCTGTGAGTATGGATATCACAGTCAACTGTATTTTCTTTTCATCTTTGAGATAAATATTCTTTCTTGTCCGATGTTTATTTTTACATGCACACCATTTAAAGGCTCCTGTTTACAATGAAAAATATAATTCCTTCAGTACTATTAGTTAGACACAATTTCACCAATGGATTTCCCCATAACAAGTTGCCTTCAGCTCAGTGAATAAGAGAACCAACCAAAGTTGGCACCAGGGGTGTAGAAATATGCTCGAGTACTATTAGTGCTTTCATATCCCGGAAGGGATATAATAGAATTCCTATGAAGGGCCACTAGAATGTGTTGGTGAAGACTGAAGACCGAGCAGGCGAGCAGTCAGTACAATCGTCCATTATCAGGCATCGTTAAGCTGCGAAAGAAGACAACAAAGGAATGATGACTTGAAAGCACGTAGACTTGACACGGAACAAAAAGTAAACACTTGACGTGCAATTTAAACCGACCAATAATGACACCATTAACTCAGTGGAAAACTGGAAATAAAATGGCTTTCCTCGTGAAAATAGAGAACGAAAAAACTAAAAAGATTAATATAATCTACGAGGCCAATCAAAAACAAAGTCCTCAATCAAAATTTGCTAACTGAACAAAGAGCTTTTGACTGTTTTAATATGGATTCGACAATTTTAATTTTTAAAATTTTTATATCAATAAATTTATTTGTTAGAGATTTAATTTGTAATAATTAAAAAAAATTCATAAGTTAAAAGATTTATTGGTGTCACGACAGCAAGGCACAATTAGTGAAATGGTGTTGGAATATGTGAAACCCATGTTTTTATAAAGTTTTTAATAGTTTTAATTACTAATACTTGGAGGTGTACTAATAATTTTAAATTGACAAATCCATTTATATGACTTCAATTTGTAAAAATAAAAAGAAAAAGTTGACCTATTCAGCTTAAAAAAATAGGAAGAGTAAAGAGACGTATATTTGTTATATTTATCCAATTAGCATCAGTAAGAAAATAAAGTAACATTTTCATTCCATTTCTTTTTCTATTGATATTGATTTGAAAAATATGAAACAAATATATATTAATTTATTCTTCCCATTCTTTTAAGGTAATAATGTCAATTTTTTTTCAAAAAACATATTGTAAATCGGAGCTCCAAAAATTGGATTTGTCCGGCTAAATTATTTAAAAGTTAAAATTGTCAAACCTTTAAGCATTATACACTAATAGTGTCGAAAAAATTTGTATAAATAAGCCAGTATATTTTAATCGTTAAGTTTTAACCCTTTTTTTTCATTATTTGTTCTTAAATTGAAGTTATAAACATTATATTGTGAATCTAAAACTTTAAAAATTAAAACTGTTGAATCCCTAAACATCAAAAATTAAAATTGTCAAAAACTCATGAACAAATGACCAAAATTTGTTGGGAAATTTGCAAAAATAGCATAGTTGACCATTGACTTTACAAAAATACCATCCTCTTTTTTTTCTTTTGTGTTATAACACTTTCAGCCTAAAAAGTCTACAATACCCCTCTGTTGTATTATAGAAACCAACGCTTGAGAAACCAACGCTTAAGAAACCATAGCTTGCTTCAAAATTGTCGTGTTAACCCATTCCAAACATTCATCCTGGTACACACAGTAAGATCGAAAGGGCAGGGGCATCTCTTTACTTTAGCATTCATCCTAGCCAGGGAATCGAAGGAAGAGTAAGCGAAAGGCTATTGTTAAGAGAACAGCCGCGACAGAGAAGAAGAAGGAAGCACATCATAACGAGGTCAGTACCATTTTGTCGATAAATTTATCATTTTATTCTTCATACGTAGTGTGTGTTGATATTGTATGTACGCATTTGAAATGGGTTGACTGAATTTCGTCGAGAAATTGGTCGGGCGGTGGTTAATGATACGTCCAGCCCTAGATCTAGCATTACTCGACCTCTTAAAAAGTCGAGTTTAAGGTTGATTTTTTAGCCAAGTCAATGGTTCGCCAACGGCCCAGTCCTTAATTTTTTTAGCAATTTCGTTGTTTGGTCGAGCTATTAGTCGAGTAAAGGGTCGAGCCAATTTATTAAATTTATGTTTTTAAAACTTTATGTTTTTGGTCGAGCTATTAGTCGAGTAAATGGTCGAGCCAGTTTATTAAATTTATGTTTTCAAAACTTTATGTTTTTGGTCTAGCTATTAGTCGAGTAAAGGGTCGAGTCACCCATTCCATTCATCTACTTCGAATCTTCATCAAAATACATATCACCCGTTTCAATGGTAAGCCCAAAAGGAGGACCATCATCTTCGAGCAAGAAAGTGCAGGCTCACGAGGTCAGTCAAAATTTCAATACAAATTGTCATTTTAATCTTACAAATTCATACAGTGCTGTTGAATGTTTAAATTTGAATTTGTCGAGCAAACTATCAAGCATGAATCAAGCATGTTCCTTGTATTTTCTTTCATAATTGCAGGAGAAATGGGAGATTGTAGATCTGAATATGCATGAACGAGTGAATGCTCTTGAACATGGCGTCAAACATTTGAATAAGGGCGTCAAACGTGTTCATAAGCCGACGGCCAAATTTGATGCTCGTGCTGAGAAGCTGAAGGCCAAAATTCAGCATTTAGAACATTCCATAGGAAATGTTTCTGAAAATGTAGGAACGACTTCTGAAGAGGACGAATGTAGCGCAGTTGAAGACAATTGACAAAAAACTAATGTCAATTTGTATTAGGAAGCACTTTTATTTTAAGGAACATTTTAAGAAATTGTCATTTTTTCTTTTGTTTGTGGAACATTTTGTTGTTATTCAAGATAACTTATCATTGGAACATTTTGTTTTTATTTGGTCGAGTTGGTAATCTAGTAAGTAGTCGCGTAGGAAACAGAAACTTTGATACTTTTGCTTCAATAAATTATGGTCGAGTTTAAGGTCGATCAGGAGGTCGAGTTTTTTATTTGGTCGAGTTGATAATCGAGTAAGTAGTCGAGTAGGAAACATAAACTTTGATACTTTGGCTTCAATAAATTATGGTCGAGTTTAAGGTCGAGCACATGGTCGAGCTAGAGACAGAAAAAAAGTCATAAATTAAAAAATATTGAAAAGGCTTGTGTCTTTTGCTGGACACTTTCTGTAGAGCTGACAGAATACTTGACTCTAATATTGACTAAATACTCGACCTAACTACGTTCGCAACCAGCTGCTCGACTGGATGCTGGACCTTGTGCTCGACTATTTCCTTTGTATGATTCACTTACCCAGTTCAAAAAGGTAATAAATCAAACTAACCTGCAATATAAATCAAACTAACCTGCAATATGATGAGTAGTCTTGAACTGAGCAATCGACCAAACAGTCTTTACAACGTTGAAGTGAAGAGTGGAGAAGAACAGATGTGCTAGAGTCTGTGTTCTATAATACAACAGAGGGGTATTGTAGACTTTTTTAGGCTGGAAGTGTTATAACACAAAAGAAAAAAAGGAGGGTGGTATTTTTATAAAGTCAACGGTCAACTATGCTATTTTTGTAAATTTCCCAAATTTGTTGCGTTCATCTACAAATTTTTTGTTTTTAATAAAAAAAATCCACTTAGAACTAATTACAATTGCACTTTAGGTGACTTACCCTCCACAATAACAATGTTTAAACAAAGGGATTCTCAGAAAATAATGTATTATGAGGATTGGAAACAAATTGTAGATTGAGAATATAGTAAAATCATCAATATTTCTTTACAGTTTGAACAAATTATCTTAATGATGATGTGAGCAAGAATGTTATGTGATGCAAACAAATTTACTTCTTAATTTTGTTGTTAATTATTTTATATAAAACGTCACTTACAACTTTTTTTCTTAAAAAATATATGCAACATATTCTTTGTATATGAATGATTAAGTAAACAGGTAAATTAAATATTCTCTGTATATGTATGATTGAGCAAAGAAAAAAAAATTTGTGTATTTGAACTTAAGTTTAAAGGTTAAAAAAAAAATTGGTACCCAATAAAAATTCAAATTTAAAGAAAAAGTTATAAAATTTCAATCAAATATCAAATCACAATATTATTTTTTAAAAAATAATCCCACTTTTAATTAGATATAATTTTTTGGTTATAAAATACAACACATTTAATTTATTAGTAAATTTAAAATTTTTAAACTTACCCTTATTTTATTAAATTTAGATGATACAAGAAAATTAAAATAAACTTTTCTTTTTTTAACAACAAAGCAAATTTTTGAAAACATACTTTTTTTTCTGTTTTTCTGGCAAGGGGGAGGGGCGAGGAAAGGGAAAATGGGGATAGGGAAGAATAAACTGATAGACATTTTAGTTTTTTCACACTTTTATTGGCATCAATAAAATTACTAATACCTTGTTGGAGGTATTTTGTAAGTTTATAGTGACCGCTTGTCCTTTGTGGTAACGATTACCACGAAAATCATTTAGCTTTTTTGACTATATACATTTTTGTAATTTGTAATATAATATCTATCGTTTTTAGAGAAAAAAAAAACTACTAATACCCAAATCAAGAACAGTATTGGTAGTTTTCTTCAAAATCATATAAGAATTGGTAGTTTCCCAGATTCCATGGAGACGGGTGTGATCAACTCGTGCAAATTTACACACAAGACAAAAGAAGGAAATGCCCAACTTTTTATTTCTAGTCTTTTTCTCGCAGATTTAGACGGAAACCATACCAAACTAAAATGACAAATCATGAAGTACCACTACATTAGTAGCAGCAGAAAATTGGATAAATATTTCTTCTAATGATGGCCGCAGTAAAAATTCTCCAAAACCAAAATGCCTAGCATTGATGTCGGAACAATTATTCCTTCAGCCATGGCTCTTGGACCGGTGTCCAATCACATAGTTCGCCTTCTTTAAACCAGAGATCTGCAGGGAGAAACAAAGAAACTAATATATGAGCAGACTATGAGAATCACAGTTGGGGTATACCATTTAAGAGATTTTCAAACAACAGAAACCATGAATCATTCGTTTTATGTCTATCCATCCTTTCATTAGCAGAAGGTGACTCCAACAAGTGTGGTTACTAGTCTGATTATGAATAAACAGACAAACCTTAAATCCACAAGACAAAGTTATAGTAAGTTAGATGCTGCAATCAACACCGTATCTCAAGCACTTCCCACAGTGCTTCACTTCTCAGACAGTGTTTATAAGATTGAGAGAACTTATTCTCAACGGAAAAGCAGAAAAACATATTATCATACTTGCACCAAATGATTTGCTACACAAAATTGAGTCGAGACATCAGTATGTTACGATTGAGCAAATAAATTCCAGAAGAGGAAGTACAACCGCATGCATTGACATGAAGCCAACTTATAATTCTGTCTAACTTTATTAAACCAAGCCCAAAACAATATTAATTAATATAAACCCACATATAAAAAGACCTTACCATGTTTTACACCTTAAAATAGACATGGCTAAAGAAAAGACTATAACCTAGAATTAGGCCATTTTGGCCATCAAAAAATCAGAAATGTCAAACTGTAGTTGAATTAAACTAAGTATCCTAGTATCCTATTGGGTTTATAATTTGTAATTTAATAATTCTATTAGATTTAGAATTATTAATCATATTGTGTTTTGGTTTAATAGTTACCAAATCCAATAGGTGTTTAATAGTTACCAAATCCAATAGGTATAGGGTTTAGTTGAGTTCTATAAATAGGACATGTTATTCATGATTTTAATATATACAGAGAGACAGAGAAAAAAATACATAGAGAAACAAATAAAAATTCCGCCGGCATTTTTTTTAGAAATTGGCCGCACGGTTTTTGTAAGCTTTGAGCAAATTTTGTTCCTTTCATTCGGCTGCCCAATTTTGAATAAGGAAATTGATTTTGACCGTGGTCCATTCGATTAATTCTTTCTTGCTTGCTTGTTGGCAGTAGTTTCTCTACAATTCAAGCAAATTGCTTTGCTTGTTTTCTTGGCCGAAAGTCATTCAACAAATTCAACCAAATTGTCTTCTTTGTGGGCCCGAAGGTCAAACCAATTTGTCCCTTTGTTTGCTTCTGTTGCTGGACGAAATCCACTTCCAAAATCAATTGTCTCTTGAATTGTTTTGCCCAAGGGTTTTGGTGTATATTTTGGGATTTAATATTTTTGATCCCAACACAAACTTTACATCAACAACCAGTCAGTATGCTCTTCAAACCAATACTAGTTATATTCATTTTTCCAAAACTCAACAGGGCACAATAGTGTTCTTGTTTTTTAGTTTTTTGGTAGGTGATGGAACTATAAGGTCGCACACTATCCACAAGGCTTATTCTCACATTCTGATTCCAAATCCATGTACTGGAGTCAGTGGATTTAGTGGTACATGACAATGTAGCAGATGATCACTGTTTCTGAATTGGAAAACCATCAAACCCAGTTCTTACTACATCAGCACCCAAGCACCAAGCACCCTTCTCCTCCACAATAGTGTAACCTTCACAAGCATTAATCTTCCCCAACCATTGCTTCACCTGGGCTATCATCTCTATTGGTGCTGCCTGAAATCCTGAACGGCTCATCCTCCTCCGCCATTGATCCACCTATCATGTATTTCCAGCCTAGCGGGTCCTTCACAACTCACAATGTTCTTGATTTCCTCTGCAAAGTAAAATTGCTCCATTTTTGCACGCCTAGTATCATATTTAGGCAGCATTGCATCAAGGGAGTCAGAAATAGCAGAGTATTAATGTTGTGCTTCCATGAACCTCCCAAGAAAGAATGGTCCATTGTGACTCGAGTCCTGCACGACAAGAACCAACACTTTGGGCGAGAGTTCATGAATAATCTGCAAAACCGAGTTCAGAGCCCCTCTACTCACTTTCACCACACAATGCAGCTGAAGGATGCTGTTAACCACAAGGAGTTCGCCATCAAACACTTTGATAGCTACAGGCTTCAAGTTTTCCAAGTTGCTTTCCACCACTGAGAACTTCAAATTCATTCCAAAACTCTGTGCATAGGCCTCAAGTTCATCACCTATGACTTGAAACCTATTCACACAAAGGCCAACTGTAGTGATCCTAATACATTTAGAAGGTTGGCCAGGGCGACTGGCGAGGCTTTGAATGAGCCTACGCCATTGGTGACCATGTGGCAAACCAAGGCTCATACCTAAGTCCACCACATGGACAGAAGTCTCTCCCTCAAAGGCTTCCAATATGGAAGAGTTGGCAACAAAATGACCAAACTGTATATATGGACAGATTTCGTAAAGAAGGCGTAAAGCCTCTTCTCTTTTATCTGAATTAACATCTATTATATTCATTTTTGGTGCAACATAGCCTACCGTCCTAAGTGTTGGGGCAAGGTTGTTTTCTATAGAGAGAAAATAGACGATGGTGCTTAAGGCATTACAACTAGGGTATCAGAATGTGGAATACCCATCACTGCTGCCCCCAGCAGAGCCTATAGGCAGTTGCCCATGGTTATATTTGTCAATAAGTTATTACCCAATTAACTTATAACAAATCTTCACTTATTGTTAATTATATTAGAACATATATTTAGGATTTAATATAATTAATCCCAACAAACTCCTCCTATGTTCTACATATAATTCAACAATACAGTGGACAGTGTAATGTCCAAACAAACATGGATCATCCACATTCTAATCAATAGTGTAATGTCTAATCAAACATAGATCATCCACATTCAGTCCAAGACAGTTGACCTGGATCAACGAACTTTAGCAATATATTACTAAACTCAGTCATCATTTGCAATCTAAATAAGTAGACCATAAATGTATTGAATCTGTTTTGAGATCAGCATTCCAACATAAATATCAAAGAGTTTTAGACTCTGTCTAAACCCATAACATCTGAAAATAGATTCTCAAAGTAATCCAAAACTAACAAATGCATAATAATCAAGTACAAGTGAGCCAATCAAAATTGGTCCAAGGCTTCACGAGTACAACAAACAAGCATAATAGATGTCCACAAATAAAGATAACAAAACGTAAGTCTCAAATAAATGGACTCCATCAAAATGGGTAATAGAGAATTGTCTCCTCCAGATCCAAAGAAAGACTAATCGCCCACATTCTCTAGGTGACCTCACTCATCAAGTAAGTCATATTGGTCTGGATTCGAATCCATGTTTGCTCCTCCTACTCTGCCAACGCCTGTAAAGCAACAAATATGAATTTCATGTAAATGAATCCAACCAGTTGTTTAATTTACAAATCAGTATCTAGTTCTACAAAAGAACTTAGCACCGAACTATAGGCTAGAAATCAGTATCAGGCATCATAGTTAAGTCTCAGTTAAGGACAAAACCTAAATAGTCTATTCTATAGAGGACCATATCCAGTTAAGTTTCAATTAAGAACAAAACCTGAACAGTCTGCTCAATAGAAGACCATTTCCATGTTTCAATGTGGAATGTTCGTATCAAAATTCCTTCCAAAGTAAGTTGCAATCATCAAATGTGGAATGATGCAGCTGCCTCGAGAAGTCTATGTCATCAAATGTGGAATGACATAGCAATGATCAGAACATCGTAGAAACATATAAACTAGTGCCATTCTAAGCCGACAAAGGGAGATTCGTTATTTCAAACAACCAATAATGTAGGTTAAGACAATCTTACAGAGTCTTTAACCCCATTTCCCCCATTGTTTGAAATATTCGATCTTTGGCTAAACCCTTTGTTAGAGCATCGGCCACATTATCCTTTGATCTCACATCAACCAAAGTGATACCCCACATCCTATAAGATAATGCAACAAAGCGTGTCTCAGTTTAACATGTCTCCTCTTACTATTAAAGAGTGAATTTTTAACGACATGGACCACTGCCTAATTATCACAGAATAGACTTAAAGAATTTATCTTTAGCCGGGTCAAAAGAATATCCATAATCAGATTCTTCATCCACTCTGCTTCTTCTGCAGCAAAAGTTAGAGCATAAAGTTCTAATTCCATAAACGATAGTGCTATACAAGTCTGTCTTTTGGATCTCCATGCAACAGCAGCTCCATCCAGTGTAAAAACATAACCACTGGTAGACTTACTGTCTCCAACATTTGAACACCAAGAGGCGTCAGAATATCCTTCCACAGTAGGAGGAAAACCAGAATAGCAGAGAGTATAATTTTGAGTACCTTTAAGATATCTCATTAGCGTCGTAAGGGCATTCCAATGTTCTTTGCTAGGATTACTAGTGAAACGACTCAGCATGCCAACTGCAAAGGCAATGTCAGGTCTAGTGCAACACATAGCATACATAAGACTACCAATCAGTTTAGAATAATCTAACTGATCTATACTGGCTCCATCGTTAGGGCTTAGTCCTTGGTTGTAATCATATGGTGTCTCTATCGGTTTGCACTCACTGTATCCCCAGGTAGAAAGTAATCGCTCAATGTAATGAGCCTGGTTAAGGGAGATAACTTGCCCATCAAACTTTACTTTTATACCAAGAATGGTGTCTGCTACACCAAGATCTTTCATGTCGAATTCTTTTTCTAAGTTGGCTTTCACGTCCTTCACTACAGAAAGATCAGAGCCGAGAATCAACATGTCATCTACATACAAGCAAATAATCGCAACTTTATTTGACACAAAACGGAAGTAAAGGCATTTATCTGAGTAACTAGTCTAAAAACCGTAGCTCTTTACAACCTTGTCAAATTTTATATGCCACAATTTAGGTGCTTGTTTTAAACCATACAATGATTTGTTTAACTTACAAACCTTGTTCTCTAGACCTTTCATGACAAACCCTTCAGGTTGGTTCATGTAGATTTCCTCAGTCAACTCTCCATTTATAAAAGCTGTTTTGACATCCATTTGATGCACTACAAGGTGCTCAATAGATGCTATGGCAAGAAGAATCCTAATAGTTGATAGATGACACAGAGGTGAGTAAACATCAAAATCGTCCACTCCACTTTGTTGTGTAAAGCCCTTAGCTATGAGACGTGCTTTAAAATGAGCTACTAATCCATCACTATTCAGTTTCTTCTTCAACACCCACTTGCAACCCACAGTCTTAGCCCCTTTTGGCAAATCGACTAGCTGCCAAGTGTTGTTATGCAAAAGAGAGCTCATTTCATCATCAATGGCTTCTTTCCACAATAGAGAATCTCTAGATCTCATCGCCTCCTTATAAGAAGATGGATCATTCTCTAAATAGTATCTGACAAAGTCACTACCATACGTTTTGGGAACTTTCTCTCTGGTGAATACTCTAGCAGAAATTGTTTCAACGGCTAGCTGTAGGGATCTAGTGTCAGAAGGGCCTACTTCAGATTCTACAGGAGATTTTGTAATCATATATGTAGATCCAGAAACACTTAACCCTTGATCTTTGAGAAACTCGTTCTCAAAGAATTCTGCATCTTTGGATTCTATCACTGCATTAGTGGATAGATCCAAAAACCTATCTGTAGCACTATCTTCTGCACTACCTAGATAGACACAGGTGATTGTTCTAGGTCCCACTTTAGGTCTCTTAGAGTCTTGTATTCTCACATAAGCAATACAGCCCCAAGTCTTTAGAGTATCGATCTTACTCAAATGTCCGTGTCATAACTCATAAGGAGTATTGTTCAATTTAGAATGTGACAGTTTATTCAAGATTTGATTAGTAGTTAAAACTGCTTCTCCCCAGTAACAAGAAGGCATGCCAGTAGTAAGTAACATGGAATTTAACATTTCAGTCAAAGTCCTGTTCTTCCTCTCAGCTATACCATTAACTGAAACGAGTAAGGAGCAGTAGTTTCAAGTATTATGCCCTCAGTGACACAAAATTCCTTGAACTCTGTCAATGAATATTCTCCTTCTCTATCACTTTTAAATCTCTTAATTCTCAAGTTCAATTGGTTTTCGACTCGAGACTTGAAAAGCTTAAACTTTTTGAAAAACTCATCTTTCGATTTCAACAAATAAACATGACAATATCTAGAAAAATCGTCTATGAATGTTACCAGATACTTCCGACCACTTCTAGTTATGAAATTCTTAAAATCACACAAGTCAGAATATATCAACTCTAGAAGTTGTGTGCTTCTAGTTACTTGTGGGAAAGGTCTCCTAGTGATTTTAGTCTGAGTACACACTTCACATTTGTCAAATCGAGTATATGTATTTAATGGAATTTGATGAGTTTTGGCAATCTGAACCATTTTCTTGTAGTTAACATGTCTTAATCGATTGTGTAACAATTTAAGATCAATTATTTTTGAACTTACATGACATACAGTTTCATTTGCCAAACTCAACCTATACATGCCATCTATCATAAATGCACATCCAAAATAATGAGAGTTAACAGTCAAAGTTACTCTACCAGTTGCAAATGAAAAGCACATGCCAACATTGTCTAAAAAACTCATGGAAATTAAATTTTTAGGAGCTTCAGGATCTACTTTAACAGATTTTAAAGTTAGTGTCTTACTTGAAGAAAGGTTGAGCTCTGTAGTGCCAGAGTGAGTCACCGTAACTGTAGCTCCACTAGCAACCAATAAGGTCTCCTTCACATTATTAACATCCGTAAGCAGGGACTTGTCATTAATGACATAACATGATGCTCCATTATCTAGCCACCACTCAGTAGGAGTATTGGCCTTCCCAGCCCCGATCATACCAACAAAGACTTGAGGCTCAGTCTATACTGCAACCATATTGGTTTCATTCTGTGGTGTACCATTTTTCTGTTTCTTCGGAAGCTTGCAATCAGCTACCCAGTGGCTCCACTTCTGACAGTTGTGGCACTTGCCCTTCTTTTTTTTCTTTGATATGGGCTTCTTGGCCTCCAACTTAGTAGTCTCACTTTTCTCAGACTTGGATTTCTTTGTGAACCTTTTAGGTTGAGTAGCAGAGTTAGCTACTATTTGAGTTGCCTGAGGCTGAACCTGTGACTGACTTTGAGTCTCCCCAACTAGCTCCTTTTTGTTCACAGCAAGTGTCTCATCTTCAATAACAATGAGCTGCTTTAGCTCCTCTAGCTCAACTCTGTTCTTCCTTCTGAACACTTCTGTCTTGAAAGAATTCCAAGTAGCAGGTAGCTTATTTATGATGGCAGCTGCTAGAATTGTATCGGATATTTCGAAACCCTCTTTATTCAGTTTCTCCACCATATTCTCCAAGTCTGCGACCGAGGAGTCATCTCCATGTTGCTTTTGAACCTCAAATTGAAGAACTTATCCCCCAAATGAATTTTGGATATCTCCTTACTTTTGTGGAACTGAGCATCTAGTGAATCCCAAATCTCTTTAGCTGTCTTCACATTTGCATAAGAGTCCGCCAGACAGTCTAACAAGCAATTCAACAGATAATCCCTACAGTAATCCCCATCTTTATCCCACTGTGCCTTGTCGACTTCTTCAGTCGTCTCTTCAAAAGTACTAAGTACAGTATAGAATATAAAACCATGTTTTAGCCTAAGCTGCACCACTCGGCGCCATCTAGTATATTCCATACCAGTGAACGATTCAAGTTTAAAAATCTCTAATGTTTCACTCTTAGCCATCTAAAATATTGAAATAAAAGAGTATGAAAGAGTTGAAACAATTGCACCTAGTGTCCAACAAGCTCTTATAGTCAAACAAGGCCTTCCACCCTGATCAACTGCTCTGTAAGTGACTCTACGCTCAAAATTAGCAGCTGCAGATGTCAAAAACGAGTCTGGAATAGCCGAAATACTTTAAAATGGCTCGCTGGAAAAAGTCAACGCCGGTCAACCGCCGGTCAACGGTCTTAGTCAATGTCGGTCAACAGTTGCGGGTCAAACTAGTCTGATCTGGTTTGATTGACTTGGACTGGGCTGGTTCCTTGGGTTTGGATTAATTTTGGTTAGGCCCAACTAAATGTCTTTGGCCCAAACTCAAAAAGTAGCCCAATGATTTATTTTTGGCCTAAACAATTTTCTGATCAGCCAAACACGCCCTTAGCCGAAATTTCGCCCTCAAACTTCTTTTCACCGGAACTTCGCCATCCGATCTCCAAATCCAACCAAACTAGTGTCAAAAGTTTCGTCTATTCGCAAGGAACAAAACCCAACTTATCTCACCAGATTACACCCCCTAAGGTGGCCGGAATCTGAGTTTAAAGTTTGCGATTTCCGAACACCTTTTTGCAGATCCCGGCGAACTCTGATCTCCGATCAAGAAACCAATTATACCGTTGAATTCCTCTTGTCGAGAGCTATGAGATGGACTATTTACTCGCTCAAAACAACCAACGAATCAAAAAAGTTAATTTTTAATGCCTTAAGATTGTTGGGGCAGGGTTGTTTTCTATAGAGAGAAAATAGACGATGGTGCTTAAAGCATTACAACTAGGGTGTCAAAATGTGGAATACTCATCACTGCTGCCCCCAGTAGACCCTATAGGCAGTTGTCCAGGGTTATATTTGTCAATAAGTTATTACCCAATTAACTTATAACAAATCTTCACTTATTGTTAATTATATTAGAACATATATTTAGGATTTAATATAATTAATCCCAACACCAAGTGGTTGAACAAGAGCCAGACAATCCTCCGGTCCTTGCACAAAAGAGGAAGCCACACGTTGAAAAGAAGAGCCAAACACCAATGCTTTAGCTCTACAATTAGATAACAGGACAGAGGCATGATTCTTGTTGCGACAAGCCACAACTTCAGCACAAGAAATGAGGTGCTGAACTAATTTCATCCCATCCCCACTATCTTCTTCACTTCCAAAATGCTCAGAACCACTTATAGCCTCCTCGATCACCTCGGCTGCAAGATATCTCTAAGTATAAGTCCAAATATGATCGCGAAAATGAAGCTTGGCAAACTATTAACACTGTTGGTACTACTAGTACGAAGAATGCCAATACTTCCAGAGCTAGAAAAGCTGCTGGAACTGTTTTTTAGAATTTGGGTCAATTATTGGACTCAATAAATATATATTAATAATTATATTTAATACAATTATAGATTCCAAATTGGCTCCTACTACTTATTTAATAGTGAAATAAATCTCAACTGTTTATTTGAGTACTAGATTGACATACCAGATTAAAGGATAAGGATATATAAATTGGCATTCTCTCTTCCTATTAGAGTTACAGAAAGCCATCTCCATCAAGTCGTCTATGACAGAAATGAAGTGTTAAGAGAAATAAACCAATATTTGATAAAAAGTGGTGGTGTTTCTCAATTTGTTCATGAAAAAAAAATTATGTCTGCCACATCAGGTACACAATCCTTTTGATTTAATTGTTTGTGATAAATTATTTATTCGAAAATCCTATTTTATGTTGATATCATGAAGATTAAGATGTTCATGTGGTATTAGAGCATGAGTTTGTAAATAAATAATTTATCCATTAATTTTATTATGTTTTTTTCGGTTGAGAATTTCATTCATGTAAATCACAGCTTTATGTGTTAGCCATGAATCTTGTTGAAATTCTTTTCTACTTGTCCATCGGATTTCATGTTCATGCTTTAACGGCCTGCATGCTAATCTTGATCAAGTATGTAATTGTTGGGGAGGTTTTAACCATGGGGAGCCCAACTAGAGTGGTCCAATAAGTAGTAGGAGCCCACCTAAACCCAAAAGCTTAAGCTAGTGGGTCTTGGGTCCTTGCCACTTATTAGGTGCTCGTATTCTTCTTAATTTTCCAATGTGGGATAGTATCCATGAACACAACAAACCTCCTCCTTCATGGATACACTACCACATTAAAGCCCACTCCCCCCACAAATCCAATCTCTACTCCAGCAAGCCCATGTCTTCATCATGGACTCATTTAGTGCCCGTGCAAGTAGTAAAGGTGTCAAACCTACTTGTCCACGAGTTACCCACTAAGGCCCGGTCCAACCAGAAGAGGAACCACTTGCTTCTCCGAGTAGGTCAACATTCTGGCTCTGACACCACTTGTTGGGGAGGTTTTAACCATGAAGAGCCCAACTAGAACGGTCTAATAAGTAGTAGGAGCCCACCTGAACCCAAAAGTTTAAGCTAGTAGGTCTTGGGTCCTTGGCACTTATTAGGTGCTCCAATTCTTCTTAATTTTGCAATGTGGGATAGTATCCATGAACACAAAAGCAATGAGCAAATGAGAATGAGAAATGAGAGTGAGAAAAGGCAACAAGAGTTGGAAAGCTCAAAAAAAGCCAAAGAGAGTGAAAACAAAAAAGAGATAATTGAGGTAACAATCGAGAGTGAGAATATGGTAAAATTCGAGAGAAAAGAAATATTGGCAATACAAAGAGTGAGAGAAAATTTGAGAGAAAAGCCATAATTAAAAAAAAAGCGAAAAAGGCAATGAATTGATAGGGAGAGGCTTTATCTACTGACCTTGTTTTGCCAAATTTGTCTTTTTTTTGCAGCATTTTTGCTTGGAATTTCCATAATCATTCAACTTTCTAAAGTTCCGGAAGTTCCACACCTCGACTTTGTGTTTGGAGAAAGACAATTTTACCATATTCTAACACGAACTTGGAGTCTTCAAAGTTTTTGTGGTAAAAAGCTACTACAAGAGTGGATCAATGAGAGCTAGATTGACAAGACATCAATTTCCCTTGCCAAACTATTCTATCTGGTCCCTAAGATGGTCAAAGTATGTTGATTTCTTCCCAAATGTATTATTAAAGATTTGAGGACGAACCTTTTTAAGGAAAGGGGGAATAATGCGAACCCTAGTCCATGGTGGTCATCATCTTTGGTACCATTACGAATTTGGGTTTGGGTTCCAAAAAATGTTAATAATCCCCTTCAAAGGTGCTCATGAGCCAATGACAAAGGCTTGAGTTAAAATATTTAAAGAGGATCTTAATGGGCTTATTCAAGCAGTTCAACTTAAAGAATGGTCAAAGATTGGTGGTTACAAACCCAAGATCATTAATCTGTTAAATGTTAATTACCAATGGGGCCTTGCAAGTAAGCCCTTAATTATTTAGATTTGATCATTTGAAACCCAAAGAAGGCTTATGGCCAAAATTTTGTCCCATTAGAATGCTTTGGGACGAATTTACCCTAATTCAACTTGTTAATAAGTTTTTTAGTCTAATCCAACTAGTTGTGTTTGAATTTTAGGAGCCTTCCTAGAAGATTTCCAAATTGTATTAAGGCCAAACTTTTCATTTAGAATTAGTTTATGATTAGGTTTAAAAGTTGAATTCTTATAGAATATTTAATCCAACCAATTATAGGATATCTTTGACATCCTATTCTTGTAATAATTAGACCAACTCTTGCCCTATAAAAAGAACAAGAGGAGCATCCATTATGAATCCAATTTTTGAGAGAATAAAATTTTTATTTTGTGAGAAATTCACAATTTAAGTTCTTTTGAGAATTTTTTGAGTGCATTAAGATTGTTCTTGTGCTACTCAATCTTGCAACTTATCAAGTTAAGACTTGTTCCCTTAATTTGTGGCGTTGCTTTAATCCATAGTTGTACCAAGTTTTTAATCCACATTGTTGGGTTAGGATTAAGGCTTTTCTCACTTTGAAACAAAGTTCAATTCTTCAATGGGTTATTCTTGGGGCCATCCATTCAAATTGTGGGTTTTTAAAACAAGTTCTCTAAAGGTTCACATCACATATCATATAAGGGTATCTTACAATTTTAGCTCTAACCAATTTCAATTTGATGACTTACTCCGCTTATTTCTAAAGCTTTTAGTAGCAGTTGATGAGAATTACTTGCGAAACAAAACAAAAACAAAAGGCAAATTAATTTGAGGTATACTCATTTTTTGTGTATAATTTAGTATAATCTCAAATGTTATCTGTTTCGATACGTAGACTAAATAATATAATGCAAGTAAAGTTCCAAAGATTCATGGAGATGAAGAACATATGCTCACATTTTTGTTTAATTTTTTAGTCATTTCATGAATTATGCAATGAAATACTAATTTTTAAACGGTCAAAGGGGGAAACAACAATATTTCTGAACTTAAAGGGGTAATTCGTAGTAAAGTCAATCCTAAAAGGGTAATCTATCTAAAAAGAATATAAATTTACGTAATTAGTTTACTGTACTAAAAATAAACATGGTGCCGAACTATTTTTTTCCCTTCAATCACTACCTAATTAACTCCATCACTATTGATTAATTTCTTTTTGTTATTTTACGGATTCATTTAGTTTATTTATTTCCTCCTTTCATATCTTGATTTATTTCAATTTCTTTACTTGTAAATATGCCAACCCAAGTATGTAGATCCTTTATAAAATAATAAAAATGCCTGAAGTGGTTATGGGTACACGAATTTTTATTAATAAATATTAAATTCTAAAATAAAATATAGGAATTTTAGTTTTAATAAAATTAGTCGTTTTATTAATATAACATAATTAGTACTCATTACCGATCACTATAATATCATAGAGAGGAATAAAGTTAAGCGGATCAAAAAGGGTTTTTAATGAGATAGGAAATGAAAATTATATTAACCCCACACTAAATTGGTGAATGAGTAATTATCTGATAATAAGCAAGAAAGATCCGCGAATGAGTAATTAATTGGAATAATGACACTCTACGACGAAGGTCTCAACTCTCAACTACCATTGTTTAAGAAACTCAACTACCATTGTTTAATTATTTCCTTGTTTCGTTTTCTCCTTTCATTAGATGTCATCAATGTCCTCACCACAGCCGCGTTGCGTGACTCGTCGCGTAGCTCAATTTTCTTCTCTGAATTATCATCTAAAAATCAAACAAAACTCACAACTGAATCACTAAAACAAGCTCTCCATACCCCCGGCGTCCTTGAACTGAAAGGGAAGAACATCATCACATCTAGTCATCCGTCTCCAAAAAGCTATCAACCAAAAAAATATATATAAAGATTACCTTTTTTCGTCTCAAAAATAAATATTCAATTATTTTGGTGTAAAACAAATTAAAAAAGCAAACATCAAAATATAAAAGTATATATTTAATGGTGTATTAAATGTGTTGTATTTCATTCTTCTCAATGTTGTAAAATACACCACACTTAATTTACTATTAAGTCTGTAGTTTTTAATTTCTATCATTACTTTTTAATTTAAGTTATATATTGTCATTTTTAATAAGAGAAATACAATTTCATACAAAAATAGACTCTTTTTATAAACAAATTTTTTTGAAATTAAACTCTTTTTTGGGACAGAATAAATACTCTATAATATAAAAAAAAAATTTATACTAAATAAAACATAAATTTAATTAAAAGTGAATTCTTTTCAAATAAAGTGCGTTTTTTTTGTGGGATGATCCTCCCTACTTGTCCCTATATTATTTATCACAATAAAGACACTTATGCTCTAGTTGAAACCCGTAAGAGTGTTCAATCTTTATCACTGGAGTTTTTGGTTAAAAAGTGCTCAAATTTTCTTTTATTTGATTCACGAAACCTAATTCATGGGGAAAAATCTGAACATTTCAAGTTCGATATTCATTCAAAACATCCAAAACCCAAGGTACGAATCATGGTGACCGATTTAGATACTTGGCAGTGGACACACGTCGCATGGTGCATGCATGGAGGAGAAAGATGTTGCTAATTATTGGCAGTGAAATATGGCCTATATGTAAATTTACGTGCATGTGATCCCATGTTCAGTTGTTAGATAGATGTGTAATTAGGGTTTATGTATTTTTTTAGTGTTAATATTTATTAATAATACGATGTTGTTTTATAAAACACAGTCGGTATTCAATAAGTGAAACATAGATCTCAACTTCATATGTCTATGCCTATTTGTATGGAAACGTTGGCGAGTAATGTCTATTTGGGATACGAATCCAATTGTTAATTTTTCCAATTTGCCATGAAACTAAAATTATATTCTAAGAGAAAGCAAATGGTAAATATGAAGTATAGCTGTTTTTTTTATTTTTTATTTTTAAAAAATCGAGTTTAAACTCTCATGACGCATGTGATGGTGTGTAAGTAAAAGGGATAAAAAAAAAAGTAAATAAATAAAACTGTAGGTGGCAAGAATTCATTGAAAAGTATACATTAATTCCGTCATTCGAAGGGATTCAAATAGTGGTGTAAATTTTGTTGATTTAAGTAATTGTGAGAAAAAAATATATTTAATGTTACCTGACAAGGCCACATGGATTACTAAATTATTGACTGGAAAATTTTCATTACAAATATTTTTTTTGTTTCCTGATGAGATAATTGGTACAACTTAATAGAACATGCATTTTTAATTATTTATCTATGAAACAGCTAGAGGTGGAATTCTGGGCCTAATTTTTGTTCAGATTATAGAATACGTATTCCTTTTATAAGTTATTGACGAGTTTGTAGAATCTCTCCAAATTAATCACTAATTATTTAATTGTTCACAATTTAATTTGTAAAAACAATAGAATCAGGTTGAATCCCAAGAGAGTTGAACAATATTTATTAAACAATTTGGGTATTTCCTTCTTCAATAACCACAGTTTAATCACGAAGGGAGAGGCGACTTATAATTTAGAAATAAATGTATCTATATGTTAGGGCAAAAAAATAAGGTAAGTTATATCTAATTTTTCTTAAGTTTAATTTTATTACCAATTATCTTTTTAGGATTGGAAATCTTTTGACCATTTAGAAGTTAGTTTTTTGTTATATAATTTATGAAATAACTGAAAAATTAGACAAAAACAGGTTTAATTCACTTTTTCATGTTAGATTTTCAAATAATTTTTTTATTTCATTTTTTATACACTTTGAGAACACTACATGCTTACATTTTTGCCTCTTTTTTAAACATTCGAATCAAGAAATACGTAAATTCCAAAAACGCATCGTTTCTCCTCAAAAATAACTTCTCCAGTTGGGGAACGAATTAAATATTTATCAAAACCTTTGTAAAATAATAAAAATGCTGGAAGTGGTTATGGGTATACGAACTTTTATTAATAAATATTAAATTCTAACATAAAATGTAAAATTTTTCATTTTAGTAAAATTACGTCAATTTTTTAGTAAAACATAATTAGTACACATTACCGATCACTAAAATATTCTTAAAAGGAATAAAGTTCAACGGAGCGAAAAGAGTTTTTCATGAGACAGGAAATGAAAACTATTAACCGCACGCAAAATTTGTGAACAAGTAATTATATGATAATAAGTAAGAAAAATGCGTGTTTTTGCTTGAATTCAACTACGCGTCTCATTAATTGAAACAAAGAAACTCAACTACTAAGGTCTCAACTGCCATTGTTTAATTATTTTTATGTGCTTTTCCCCGTTGTTTCGTTTTCTCCTTCCATTAGATGTCGGCAATGTGCTCACCAGAACCGCGTTGCGTAGCTCCAGTTTTCTTCTCTGAATTATAATCTAAAAGTGAAACAAAACCCACAACCGAATCACTAGAAATTCAGTTTCAAAAATTCTTTTACTTTAGAAAAAAAAATTTCATTTTTTGTATGAATTTTTTATATTATCTTTACTAATAATAACAATGCATAATACACATTAAAAAACCAAACATAAAAGTATATATTTAATGGTGTATTAAATGTGTTATACTTCTTTTTCTCAATGTTGTAAAATAAAACATATTTAATGCACAATTAAATATGTAGTTTTTAATTTTATCATTATTTTTTAATTTAAATTATACATTGTCCTTTCTAATAAGGGAGATACAATTTCATACAAAAATAGACTCTTTTTTAGGACAAAATAAATACCTTATAATATAAAAAAATTGTGACAAATAAAAAATAAATTTAATTAAAAGTAAACTCTTTTTTTGAAACACATAAAGTGGGTTTTTTTTTTTGGGATGATACTCTCTACTTGTCCCTAATCCAATGGTTAATTTTTCCAATTTGCCATGAAACTAAAATTATATTCTAACAGAAAGTAAATGGTAAATATGAAATATAGCTCTCTCTTTTTTTCAAAAAAAAAAAGTGAGTTTAAACTCTCATGACGCATGTGATGGTGTGTAAGTAAAAGGGACCCAAAAAAAGTAAATAAATAAAACAGTAGGTGGCAAGAATTCATTGAAAAGTATACAATATTCGAAGGGATTCAAATAGTGGTGTAAATTTTTGTTGATTTAAGTAATTCTGAGAAAGAAAATTTTTAATGTAAAGGTGGTTGGATTCCCTAGCAAGGCCACATGGATTACTAAATTATTAACTGGAAGAATTTCATTACAAATAGATATATTTTTTTTTCTGATGAGATAATTGGTACGGCATAATAGAACATGCATCTTTATTTATTTATGAAACAACTGGAGATGGAATTCTGGGGCTAATTTTATATGAATTTTTGTTCAGACTATTGAATACATATTCCTCTTACAAGTTATTGAGGAGTTTGTAGAATCTCTCAAAATTAATCACTAATTATTTAGTTGATCACAATTTAATTTGTAATAATAATACAATCAGCTTGAAACCCGAGAGAGCTTAACAACATTTATTAAACAAGTTGAGTATTTCCTTCTTCCATAACCACATTTTCCGGCTTGAGAGTTGAGGGTATTTCCTTCTTCCATAACCACAGTTTAATAATGAAGGGAAAGACGACTTACAACTTAGAAATAAATGTATCGATATATTAGGGCAAAAAAATTAGGGTAATTAAGTTATATCTAATTTTTATTAAGTTTAATTTTATTACCAATTATCTTTTTAGGTTTGGAAATCTTTTGACCATCTAGAAGTTAACTTTTTGTTGTATAATTCATGAAATAACTGAAAAATTAGACAAAAACATGTTTAATTCACTTTTTCATGTTAGATTTACATTAAAGTACTAATTATAGTTATGTACAACACATATTTCCGTCAAATAAATGTTTTTAATTCATTTTTTATACACTTTGAGAACACATTATGCTCACATTTTTGCCTATTTTTAAAAGGTTTTAACTAGGGAGTACGTAGATTTAAAAAACGCATTGTTTCTCTTCCAAAAATGACTTCTCCAATTTGGAAATGCATTAAATATTTATCTAAACCAATAAGCCTTGCGCAGATTCTACATTAGACTCAAAACGTTGGTTTTTAATTTGAAAAATAAATACTTGCACTTGAGAAGTTTCTAGTCGACTTACTAGAATAAGTAATATTATTGAATCAGACTAATTAAACAACAAGCAATGAAACGAGAACTATGTAATGAAAGACTAATTTTTAATTTATCAAAGGATGAGACTATAATATTACCAAATCTCGTCATATAGTCAATGCTCAAGATAAATAATTAATGTAATTTATCTAAAAAAATATAAACTTATATAATTAGTTTGTCGTATTAAAAATAAATATGATTCGGAAATACTTTTTTTTTTCGTCCATCACTACCTAATCAACTCCATCACTGTTGATTAATTTCCTTTATTATTTTACAGATTCCTTTTGTTTATTTATTTCGTGTTATATCTTCATTTATTTCAAGGTGTGTATAATTTGGTATTTTAAAACTCATTTTTATACTATTTAAAATATTTTTATATTTTTTATTTCATAACTATTATTTAAAAAGCCAAAAATTAGTTTTGAAACACAATCCATTGACAACCCAAACTTCTTTACTTGTAAATGCGCCATGCTCCTTCGAAAAAAAAAATTGCGCCATGCCCAGCATGTAAACCCTTGTTTCTTTTTCTTCTTTCATCTGATCATCATCAATGGCATCAGCACAACCATCATCAATGGCATCAGCACAACCGCGTAGCGCAAGGCCGTAAGCTCAGTTTTCTGTCAGAGCGTAGACTTGACCATCATTAATGTCGACAGCACAACCGGCTCAATTTGCAACTCTAAATTGTCATCTAAAAATCAAACAAAACCCACAACTCAATCACTGAAACAAACTCTGCATATCGTCTGCTTCCTTGAACCGAAAGGAAAGAACATCATCAGATCGAAAATGGCAGAAGTGTTAACTGCTCTAGGATTCGTCGCCAAGAAGCTTGATACCTTTCGAAGCGAAGAGGGAAAACTCTTGGGAGGGCTTCGACAAGAGGTCCAACTCATTAGCGACGAGTTTGGTCTTATGAAAGCTTTCATGGAGGAGGTGGAATCCAAGAAAGAAGACGATCCTCGGCTCGCCGAATGGATTAGGCAAGTGAGAGAAGCTGCTTATGACACTGAAGATGTTCTTGATCAATTTACGCTTTTATTCGCTCCCCGTCGTTCACATGGCTTCAAGGGCTTCGTTGGTAGGAATTTCAACACCATCAACAACTTGCCCGCTCGTCACCGACTTGCTACCAGATTACAAAACCTCAAGGCCAGAATCAAGAACATTTCCGAAGCACGGCTTAGATACGATGCGCACTACGACATGTTCCCTGCCCAGGTTCCCGGGCATCTTACTGCAAGCAGCGTCTGGAGTCATAGTGATAATAATGATGCGCTTCTCGTTGAAGAGGCTCAACTGGTAGGCATCAATCGGCCCAAACAAGACTTGATTTCTCAGATCCTCGAAGGGGACTCCCAACTCAAATTGATTACCGTGATTGGTATGGGAGGTATGGGGAAAACCACCCTAGTCAAAACAGTCTACGACGATCCAGATGTTAAGAGTCATTTCCAGGTTTGTGCCTGGGTGACTGTGACTCAAAGTCCTGACTTTCAGGGGATCCTCCAAGGTTTGATTCTTCATTTACAGGCCCAGTTCAAGAAACCAGTCCTACAACCAATTGAATCAATGGACATATATCAATTGAAAGCACTTGTCAGAGTTTTTCTCCAACAAGCGAGGTACGTGATTGTGTTTGATGATGTATGGGACACAGAATTTTGGGATGCATTTCAATTTGTAGTTCCTGAGAACAGCTTTGGTGGAAATCGTGTGATCCTAACAACACGAAACCTTAACGTAGCCTCTTCCTCTCCCACATACTATCATCACTTCATTTACAGAATGAATTTCTTGTCCTTTCAAGAGTCGTGGACTCTATTTTGCCGCAAGACATTTAAAGACAACCGTTGTCCAGCGCATTTAATGAATGTTGTACAAAATGTTGTGAGAAAGTGTGAAGGCTTGCCATTGGCGATTGTTTTAATTAGTGGGCTTTTGGGATCAAAACGGTTGAGCAGAACAGATGAATGGGAGCTGATTCGACTTAGGCTTGGGGATGAATTGGAAGGCACAGGAAGGCTTGACAGAGTTATGAAGATCATTGATCTGAGTTACGATGATCTACCTTCCACTCTCCGAACTTGTCTGTTGTACACTAGCATGTTTCCTGAAGATTATAAAATATCATGCCGTCATCTCATCCAATTGTGGATTGCTGAAAGATTTGTGGAACAGAGAGCGGCAGGATTCACTGCTGAAGAAGTTGCAGGGGACTACATCAAAGAGCTCGCTGGTAAGAGCTTTATCCAAGTAAGTGAAGTTGATTGTGATGGATCGCCACTTTTCTTTCACATTCATGATATTTTGCTAGATTTTATTCTCTCTAAGTCGAGTGAGTTAAACATGATCACCCCAGTTGGTACCACACTGCAGACCAGAACAAACTGGCCTCCCGAGAAGAGAGTTCGAGGTTTAGCATTCCACAAAAGCCTCCTTGATGACACCTCCCTGGAAAGCCACCATTCCTTTCAAAATCTTCGAACCTTAATAACAATTCAATGCACAGAACCACAACCCAAGGCCTCGTTGACGAAGCTTTTATCCAGTGAGTTATTAAAGATACTTGATCTTGGAGGTCTAGTGCATTTGGAAGAAATCCCTAAAGAGATTTTCAACTTATTTCACCTCACGTATTTATCCTTAGCCGGGACGAGAGTTAAAGGAGTCCCAAAATCCATCAAGAGGCTTAAAAATCTAGAATATTTGGATCTGAGTGAGACTAACGTGAGGGAATTACCTACGGAAATCCGAAAGCTAAAGAAGCTTTGTCATCTTTGTGTCTATCAGCAAGCTAGCTCTTCAGATGGTGACTTGAGATTTCATATATTTAAAGCTCCATGTAGAATGGGAGGGCTGGGCGAGTTGCAGAGATTAGAGTCACTGGACAACATAGATGCTGCAGAGACTGATAAGAGAAGAATAATAAATGAGATAGTAAAGCTGACCCAATTAAGAAAATTAGGGGTGACAAATGTAAGAAGAGAAGATGGAAAGGAGCTCCTCTGCTCACTTGAGAAGCTTACCAATCTGCGGGAATTAGAAGTGGCTTCTTCAGTTGACAAAGAAGATGTGGTATTGGATTTAAATCATAACTTTTCTGCGCCATTCTTGAAATCCGTTCGCTGGCTATCTTTGAGGGGCCGCTTAGAAAAGATGCCACCATGGATAGAAAACCTTGAAAGGTTAGTGGCAATAAATTTGACATGGAGTAGTTTAAGTGATAATCCACTTGGATCCCTTCAAAATTTGCCCAACTTGGTTGAAGTTGCCCTTATTAAAGCATATGAAGGAGAGAACTTGTGCTTCAATGCTAGAGGTTTTCTAAAGCTAAAGAAATTGTACCTAAGGGACATGGAAGGACTGAGAAAGATAAAAGTGGAGGACGGCGCAATGCCAAATATCAAACAACTCACTCTTCATCAACTTCCATTGTTACAGGAGTTGCCTTCTGGCATTAAACACTTAAGCCAACTCCAAGAACTGGAATTGTGGGATCTGAGTTCTGAACTCAGAAAGAAGATAGAAAATGAGGCCTTGGAAAGATGTGGAGACTACGGAAATATCACGCACATTCCTCAAGTTATCATTGGATTCAAGATAGATGGAGAATGGAGGAGGCGAAAACTATTCCGGAAGAAGAAAACCTTTGACACTCTTCTATTTGCCTTTGCCATCCAAGTTGCCAGTGTTCCTCTGATAGCTGAGGCAGCCAACCGCTGTTCTTTGCCCTCACCGTTGATTGCCGCTTTTGTTTTTGGTTTTCTTTATCTCACTTTATTGTACGCTGGAAAGGGTCGTGCGACTATGAGAACCATGCCCATGTTTTAGAGTCAGTGAGTATGGATATCACAGTCAACTGTATTTTCTTTTCATCTTTGAGACAAATATTCTTTCTTGTCCGATGTATATTTTTACATGCAAACCATCTAAAGGCTCCTGTTTACAATGAAAAGTATAATTCCTTCAGTACTATTATTTAGACACAATTTCACCAATGGATTTACCATAACAAGTTGCCTTCAGAGCAGTGAATAAGAGAACCAAACAAAGGTGGCACCAGGAGTGTAGAAATATGCTCGAGTAATATTAGTGCTTTCATATCCCGGAAGGGATATAATAGAATTCCTATGAAGGGCCACTAGAATGTGTTGGTGAAGATTGAAGACCGAGCAGGCAAGCAGTCGGTACAATCGTCCATTATCGGGCATCGTTCAGCTGCGAAAGAAGACACCAAAGGAATGAAGACTTGAAAGCACGTAAACTTGACACGGAACAAAGAGCAAACACTTGACGTGCAATTGAAACCGACCAATAATAACCCCATTAACTCGGTGGAAAACCGAAATAACTAAAAAGATTAATATAATCTACAAGGCCAATCAAAAACAGAGTCCTCAATCAAAATTTGCAAACTGAACATAGAGCTTTTGACTGTTTTAATCCGGATTCGACAATTTTAATTTTTAAAATTTTTATATCAGTAAATTTATTTCGAAGAGATTTAATTTGTAATAATTTAAAAATAACTCATAAAAAAAATAATAATAAATGCTAAAAGATTTATTGGTGTCACGACAGCAGGACACAATTAGTGAAACGGTGTTGGAATATGTGAAACCCATGTTTTTATAAAGTTTTTAATAGTTTTAATTACTAATACTTGGAGGTGTAATAATTTTAAATTCACAAATCCATTTATATGACTTCAATTTGTAAAAATAAAAAGAAAAAGTTGACTTTATCAGCTTAAAAAAATAGGAAGAGTAAAGAGACGTATATTTGTTATATTTATCCAATTAGCATCAGTAAGAAAATAAAGTAGCATTTTCATTCCATTTTTTTTTCTATTGATATTGATTTGAAAAATAAGAAACAAATATATATTAATTTATTCTTCCCATTCTTTTAAGGTAATAATGTCAATTTTTTTTCAAAAAACATATTGTAAATTGGAGCTCCAAAAATTGGATTTGTCCGGCTAAATTATTTAAAAGTTAAAATTGTCAAACCTTTAAGCATTATACACTAATAGTGTCGAAAAAGTTTGTATAAATAAGCCAGTATATTCTAATCGTTAAGTTTTAACTCTTTTTTTTTTTCATTATTTGTTCTTAAATTGTTACAAATTGAAGTTACAAACATTATATTGTGAATCTAAAACTTTAAAAATTAAAACTGTTGAATCCCTAAACATCAAAAATTAAAATTGTCAAAAACTCATGAACAAATGACCAAAATTTGTTGCGTTCATCTACAAATTTTTTTTTTTAATAAAAAAAATCCACTTAGAACTAATTACAATTGCACTTTAGGTGACTTACCCTCCACAATAACAATGTTTAAACAAAGGGATTCTCAGAAAGTAATGTATTATGAGGATTGGAAACAAATTGTAGATTGAGAATATAGTAAAATCATCAATATTTCTTTATAGTTTGAACAAATTATCAATACCTCTTAATGATGATGTGAGCAAGAATGTTATGTGATGCAAACAAATTTACTTCTTAATTTTGTTGTTAATTATTTTATATAAAACATCACTTACAACTTTTTTTCTTAAAAAATATATGCAACATATTCTTTGTATATGAATGATTAAGTAAACAGGTAAATTAAATATTCTCTGTATATGTGTGATTGAGCAAAGAAAAAAAATTGTGTGTATTTGAACTTAAGTTTAAAGGTAAAAAAAAAAAAATTGGTACCCAATAAAAATTCAAATTTAAAGAAAAAGTTATAAAATTTCAATCAAATATCAAATCACAATATTATTTTTAAAAAAATAATCCCACTTTTAATTAGACATAATTTTTTGGTTATAAAATACAACACATTTAATTTATTAGTAAATTTAAAATTTTTAAACTTACCCTTATTGTTTTAAATTTAGATGATACAAGAAAATTAAAATAAACTTTTCTTTTTTTAACAACAAAGCAAATTTTTGAAAACATACTTTTTTTTCTGTTTTTCTGGCAAGGGGGAGGGGCGAGGAAAGGGAAAATGGGGATAGGGAAGAATAAACTGATAGACATTTTAGTTTTTTCACACTTTTATTGGCATCAATAAAACTACTAATACCTTGTTGGAGGTATTTTGTAGGTCTATAGTAGCCGCTTGTTTTTCGTAGTAACGATTACTACGAAGATCATTTAACTTTTTTGACTATATACATTTTTACAATTTGCAATATAATACCTATCGTTTTTAGAAAAGAAAAAAAAACTACTAATACCCAAATCAAGAACAGTATTGGTAGTTTTCTGCAAAATCATATAAGAATTGGTAGTTTCCCAAATTCCATGCAGACGGGTGTGATCAACTCGTGCAAATTTACACACAAGACAAAAGAAGGAAATGCCAACTTTTTATTTCTATTCTTTTTCTCGTAGATTTAGACGGAAACCATACCAAACTAAAATGACAAATCATGAAGTACCACTACATTAGTAGCAATAGAAAATTGGATAAATATTTCTTCTAATGATGGCCGCAGTAAAAATTCTCCAAAACCAAAATGCCTAGCACTGATGTCGGAACAATTATTCCTTCAGCCATGGCTCTTGGACCGGTGTCCAATCACATAGTTCGCCTTCTTTAAACCAGAGATCTGCAGGGAGAAACAAAGAAACTAATATATGAGCAGACTATGAGAATCACAGTTGGGAACACAGATTGGTATACCATTTAAGAGATTTTCAAACAACAGAAACCATGAATCATTCGTTTTATGTCTATCCATCCTTTCATTAGCAGAAGGTGACTCCAACAAGTGTGGTTACTAGTCTGATTATGAATAAACAGACAAACCTTAAATCCACAAGACAAAGTTACAGTAAGTGAGATGCTACAATCAACACCGTATCTCAAGCACTTCCCACAGTGCTTCACTTCTCAGACAGTGTTTATAAGATTGAGAGAACTTATTCTCAACGGAAAAGCAGAAAAACATATTATCATACTTGCACCAAATGATTTGCTACACAAAATTGAGTCGAGACATCAGTATGTTACGATTGAGCAAATAAATTCCAGAAGAGGAAGTACAACCGCATGCATTGACATGAAGCCAACTTACAATTCTGTCTAACTTTATTAAACCAACCCCAAAACAACATTAATTAATATAAGCCCACATATAGAAAGACCTTACATGTTTTACACCTTAAAATAGACATGGCTAAAGAAAAGACTATAACCTAGAATTAGGCCATTTTGGCCATCAAAAAATCAGAAATGTCAATCTTTACATCAACAACCAGTCAGTATGCTCTTCAAACCAATACTAGTTATATTCATTTTTCCAAAACTCAACAGGGCACAATAGTGTTCTTGTTTTTTAGTTTTTTGGTAGGTGATGGAACTATAAGGTCGCACACTATCCACAAGGCTTATTCTCGCATTCTGATTCCAAATCTATGTACTGGAGTCAGTGGATTTAGTGGTACATGACAACGTAGCAAATGATCACTGTTTCTGAATTGGAAAACCATCAAACCCAATTCTTACTACATCAGCACCCAAGCACCAAGCACCAAGCACCCTTCTTGATGGGGATCGTTTACCTAAACTTTTCTAGTTTTTAGTATTTTCTTATTCTTTTTAATTTTTAATATATTTTAGAATTTTTATTTAGAGTATCCTAAATCTAGTAGAATTATGTTTTAGTATCATAATCATCGTCGAGTTGTGTTTTAGGCCTATATAAGGGTGCTTAGAATTTCTTTGACAGATACAATTCATTATTATTATTCAGTTTTTTCGGAATTGATTTTCCCCAAATATCTCTCTATGCTGAACGCTGTGTCAATTGGTATCAGAGACCATGGCGACTGGCGGTAGTCTTCGTGACGATGTTCAGGAAACTGGAGCCCCAATCCTTGAGGACAACGCACTGCAACAATTGGAGCAGCGTTTAATGGAACGCGTTGATCAGCGAATTGATCAGGGCCTTCATCGTATCGAAGAACGATTCGGTGAACTAGCAGATCGGTTCGATGATCTTGGCGTTGATGTGAACCGGAATCGGCGGAACGGCAGAAGACCGGGTGCATATGTTGCTCGCGGTGAACTTGTCGATATACTTGTTCTTGTTCGCAGGCAGAATAACCCGATTTTTTCAGAAAGTTCGAAAGAAAGAGAATTTTCCAATGACGAAAGTGGCTACAAAAATCGTCATCGAGGATTTCGAAGGGGACGTGATGGAAGAAACGAACGTTGGCGCCAGGGAGATTATGAAGGTAACGACTTTAAATTAAAAGTCGATATTCCTTATTTTAATGGAAGTTTAGGAATAGAAGAGTTTCTAGATTGGGTTGCCGACATAGATAAATTCTTTGATTACATGGAGACCCCAAGTAAGAAAAAGGTGCGATTAGTAGCTTGTAAACTAAAGGGGGGTGCGTCTGCATAGTGGGAAAGATTGCAGAATTGGAGGGAGCGAGAAGGAAATGAGAGAGTTCGGACTTGGGATAGGATGAAGAGGTTGTTGAAACAGGAATTCCTTTCACCATATTATGAGCATATTATGTTCCAGCAATACCAACGCTGTCAACAAGGTACTTGGACTGTACATGAATATACAGCCGAATTTATAAGGTTGGCTGAACGGAATAATCTGTCAGAAACAGAGGGATAGCAGGTGGCGAGGTATCTTGAGGGACTGAAGCCTTTCATCAGAGACAAAATTGGAGTACAATTTTTGCGAAATCTCTCTGAAGCGAAGAATATGGCTATGAAAGCCGAATTGATGCAGCAAGAGCGGAATAAAAGAGGCTACGAGAATTATAGAGGTAGCAGTTCGGCTGGTCCTATAGAGAAGAGCGGGTCTAACAATCGCTATAATGCAGGGCCAAATCAAGAAGACAAGGCGGTGGAAAAGCGTCCTATGATCGAGGTGAAAGAGGTGCGGCACAAAAATCTGTCAATCCCAACCCATATGCTAAACCGGCGGGGTTTAAATGTTATCGGTGCAATCAGCCAGAGCATCGATCTAATGAGTGCCCTCAAAGGAAAACCGTGAACATGGTAGCGAGAGAAGAGGAGAAAGATGAATATTGCTACGAGCCAGATGGTGAGGCTGAAATTTTTGAAGAAGAGGAAGAAGGGGAACAGAATTTTGTAGTGCTCCGTATGATGTTATCTCCAAAACGCGAGGATGAGTCACAGCGTCATCAATTATTCCGAACCCGATGCACTATTTTGGGTGAGATTTTTGCTGTAGTTATTGATAGTGGGAGCATGGAGAATATTATTGGGAAGGAGACAGTAAAGAAGTTGGGGATACCTGTGGAAAAGCATCCCAATCCCTACACGTTATGGTGGATTAAATCTGGGGTGGAGAGTATCCAGGTGACTGAGCGGTGCAAAATACCATTCTCCATTGGTAAGTATCGTGATGAGATATATTGCGATGTGGTAGATATGGATGTATGTCACGTGTTGTTTGGGAGGCCGTGGCAATTTGATGTAGATGCTCAGCATTCAGAAAGGGTCAATCAGTATAGCCTTGTGAAAGATGGGGTGAGATATACCTTGTTGCCCTTAAAGAATAAAAGTAAGCAGGCCACGAGTGATAATTTCATTACTCTCACAAGAAAGTTTGAAGCGGAAGTTACAGATACTCGGCGAATTCACGTATTGATTGTGAAGCAAACCATAGAGGCTGGGGCTGAATTACAAGTGGAGGAGTATCCTGAAGCTGTTAAGCCTTTGTTAGAGGAATTTAAAGAGTTGATGCCCGACGAGATTCCAGATCGATTGCCTCCCATGCGCGACATTCAGCACCATATAGATTTAATTCCTGGTGCTAGTTTGCCCAATCTCCCGCACTATAGGATGAGTCCTAAGGAGAGCGAGATTCTAAAAGAAAAGGTGGAGGAGTTGTTGCGAAAGGGGCACGTTCAAAATAGCATGAGTCATTGTGCTGTTCCGACGCTATTAACTCCTAAGAAAGACGGGAGTTGGAGAATGTGCGTGGATAGTAGAGCCATTAATAACATAACCGTGGGCTACAAATTTCCAATTCCTAGATTGGATGATATGCTGGATAGGTTGTATGGAGCTAAGTGGTTTACAAAGTTAGATTTGAAGAATGGATATCATCAAATTCGCATACGACCCGGAGACGAGTGGAAGACAGCTTTCAAGACAAAGAAATGACTGAATGAGTGGTTGGTAATGCCGTTTGGGCTTTCGAATGCTCCAAGCACCTTCATGAGGCTTATGAATCAGGTTCTAAAATCTTTCATTGGCAAATTCGTTGTCGTTTATTTTGACGATATCCTGATTTATAGCAAAACTGAGGAGGATCATTTAATGCACTTAAGAGAGGTGTTGACAGCCTTGCAGAATAATAAGCTATATATAAATCTTAAAAAGTGCAGTTTTCTAACCAATAAGCTGCTTTTCTTGGGGTTTATTATTACTGCTGAGGGAATAGAGGTGGATGAGGCAAAGGTAAGGGCAATAAGAGATTGGCTGACCCCTAAGACTGTTTTTGAAGTTAGGAGTTTCCACGGGTTAGCTACCTTTTATAGGCGCTTTATCAAAAATTTTAGTACTATCGCCGCCCCAATTACTGAGTGCCTGAAGAAAGGTAAATTTTTATGGGGGGAAGAAACGGCAAATAGCTTTGCTATATTAAAAGAGAAGTTATGTACTGCACCTGTTCTTGCATTACCAGACTTTGATAAACTGTTTGAGGTTGATTGTGATGCTAGTGGTGTGGGCGTAGGGGCTGTTTTATCTTAAGAACGCAAACCCATTTGCTATTTCAGTGAGAAGCTTAGTGATGCCAGGCAAAAATGGAGTACTTATGACAAGGAATTTTATTCTGTTGTAAGGGCTTTAAAGACCTGGGAACATTATCTGATTGGAAAGGAGTTTGTGCTATATTCGGATCATGAAACTTTGAAATATCTGAATAGCCAGAAGAGAATTAGCAAAGATATGCATGCACGTTGGTGCCAATTTTTGCAGAAGTTTCCTTTCAGATTACAGCACAAATCAGGTGTGCATAATGTGATGGCTGATGCGTTGAGCAGGAGAGCTGGAATATTAACTACCTTGAGCCAAAACATTCTGGGGTTTGAGCAAATAAAAGAATGTTATGCCGGTGATGCTGACTTGGGACAAATTGGGGAGTCATGTGCTGCTGGTCAACCTGTGCGAGAATTCTATGTGCAGGATGGGTATTTGATGTGTGGCAATCAGCTTTGCCTTCCTCAGACTTCGTTGCGAGAGAAGGTAGTTCGTGATTTACATGAGGGAGGACTGACTGCACATTTGGGCCGTGACAAAACCATCGCTGCTGTTAAGGAGCGATTCTATTGGCCACAGTTACGTAGAGACGTCAGTAGGTATGTGCAGAAGTGTTATATTTGCCAGACTGCTAAGGGGCAATGTAATAATACGGGTCTATATATGCCTTTACCTGTTCCTAACAATATATGGGAAGATCTGTCAATGGATTTTGTGCTTGGTTTGCCAAGGACCCAACGGAGAATAGATTCGGTTTTCGTTGTGGTTGATAGGTTTTCCAAGATGGCACATTTCATTCCTTGTAAGAAGACTTCTGATGCCTTAAATGTGGCCAGATTGTTCTTTAAGGAGGTGGTTCGCTTGCATGGCGTTCCTAAATCTATTACTTCTGATAGGGACAGCAAATTCCTAGGACATTTTTGGCGGACTTTGTGGAAGCTATTTGATTCGTCTTTGAATTTCAGTACTACAGCTCACCCACAAACTGATGGCCAGACAGAGGTGGTCAATAGAACTCTGGGCAACTTAATTCGGTGTATTTGCAAGGATAAGCCAAAGCAGTGGACGTGGCTTTATCGCAAGCAAAGTTTGCTTATAATAATGCAGTTCATAGTTCTACTGGTATGTCGCCTTTTTCTGTTGTGTATACAAAGGCACCTCAACATACTCTGGATTTGGTACAGTTGCCTAAACAAACGGACAAGAGTATAGCAGCCAGTCATATGGCTAAACAAGTCGTAGAGGTGCATCATGAAGTCAAGCAGAAGCTAAAAGAGGCTAATAAGAAGTATAAAGCAGCCGCGGATAAGCACCGTCAAAAGCAAGTGTTTGGAGTGGGGGATCAGGTTATGGTATTTCTTCGAAAGAAGCGGTTCCCAGTGGGATCTTATAGCAAATTACAGCCAAAGAAGTATGGACCTTACACTGTCAGTAAGAAGATTAATGACAATGCTTATGTGATTGACCTCCCATGTAGCATGGGCATTTCAAACACTTTCAATGTTGCTAATTTGTCACCGTTCCATGAGTCCATATAATTGATGTATCCAGATTTTGCTTCTAACTCGAGGGCGAGTTTTCTTCAAGTGGAGGTGAATGATGGGGATCGTTTACCTGAACTTTTCTAGTTTTTAGTATTTTCTTATTCTTTTTGATTTTTAATATATTTTAGAATTTTTATTTGGAGTATCCTAAATCTAGTAGAATTATATTTTAGTATCCTAATCATCGTCGAGTTGTGTTTTAGGCCTATATAAGGGTGCTTAGGATTTCTTTGACAGATACAATTCATTATTATTATTCAGTTTTTTCGGAATTAATTTTCCCCAAATATCTCTCTACGCTGAACGCTGCGTCACTTCTCTTCCACAATAGTGTAACCTTCACAAGCATTAATCTTCCCCAACTATTGCTTCGCCTGGGCTATCATCTCTATTGGTGCTGCCTGAAATCTTGAACGGCTCATCCTCCTCCGCCATTGATCCACCCTGTCATGTATTTCCAGCCTAGCAGGTCCTTCACAACTCACAATGTTCTTGATTTCCTCTGCAAAGTAAAATTGCTCCATTTATGCATGCCTAGTATCATATTTAGGCAGCATTGCATCAAGGGAGTCAAAAATAGCAGAGTATTAATGCTGTGCTTCCATGAACCTCCCAAGGAAGAATGGTCCATTGTGACTCGAGTCCTGCTCGACAAGAACCAACACTTTGGGCGAGAGTTCATGAATAATCTGCAAAACCGAGTTCAGAGCCCCTCTACTCACTTTCACACACAATGCAGCTGAAGGATGCTGTTAACAACAAAGAGTTCACCATCAAACACTTTGATAGCTACAGGCTTCAAGTTTTCCAAATTGGTTTCCACCACTGAGAACTCCAAATTCATTCCAAAACTCTGTGCATAGGCCTTAAGTTCATCACCTATGACTTGAAACCTATCCACACAAAGGCCAACCGTAGTGATCCTAATACATTTAGAAGGTTGGCCAGGGCGACTGGCGAGGCTCTGAATGAGCCTACGCCATTGGTGACCATGTGGCAAACCAAGGCTCATACCTAAGTCCACCACGTGGACAGAAGTCTCTCCCTCAAAGGCTTCCAATATGGAAGAGTTGGCAACAAAATAACCAAACTGTATATATGGACAGATTTCGTAAAGAAGGCGTAAAGCCTTTTCTCTTTTATCTGAATTAACATCTATTATATTCATTTTTGGTGCAACATAGCCTACCGTCCCAAGTGTTGGGGCAAGGTTGTTTTTTATAGAGAGAAAATAGACGATGGTGCTTAAAGTATTACAACTAAGGTATCAGAATGTAAAATACCCATCACTGCTACCCCCAGCAGACCCTATAGGCAGTTGCCCATGGTTATATTTGTCAATAAGTTATTACACAATTAACTTATAACAAATCTTCACTTATTGTTAATTATATTAGAACATATATTTAGGATTTAATATAATTAATCCCAAAAAACTCCTCCTATGTTCTACATATAATTCAACAATACAGTGGATAGTGTAATGTCCAAACAAACATGGATCATCCACATTCTAATCAATAGTGTAATGTCTAATCAAACATAGATCATCCACATTCAGTCCAAGATAGTTGACCTAGATCAACGAACTTTTGCAATATATTACTAAGCTCAGTCATCATTTGCAATCTAAATAAGTAGACCATAAATGTATTGAATCTGTTTTGAGATCAGCATTCCAACATAAATATCAAAGAGTTTTAGACTCTGTCTAAACCCATAACATCTGAAAATAGATTCTCAAAGCAATCCAAAACTAACAAATGCATAATAGTCAAGTACAAGTGAGCCAATCAAAATTGGTCCAAGGCTTCACGAGTACAACAAACAAGCATAATAGATGTCCACAAATAAAGATAACAAAACGTAAGTCTCAAATAAATGGACTCCATCAAAATGGGTAATAGAGAATTGTCTCCTCCAGATCCAAAGAAAGACTAATCGCCCACATTCTCTAGGTGACCTCACTCATCAAGTAAGTCATATTGATCTGGATTCGAATCCATGTTTACTCCTCCTGCTCTGCCAACGCCTATAAAGCAACAAATATGAATTTCATGTAAATGAATCCAACCAGTTGTTTAATTTACAAATTAGTATCTAGTTCTACAAAAGAACTTAGCACCGAACTATAGGCTAGAAATCAGTATCAGGCATCATAGTTAAGTCTTAGTTAAGGACAAAACCTAAATAGTCTATTCTATAGAGGACCATATCCAGTTAAGTTTCAATTAAGAACAAAACCTGAACAGTCTGCTCAATAGAAGACCATTTCCATGTTTCAATGTGGAATGTTCGTATCAAAATTCCTTCTAAAGTAAGTTGCAATCATCAAATGTGGAATGATGCAGCTGCCTCAAGAAGTCTATGTCATCAAATGTGGAACGACATAGCAATGATCAGAACATCGTAGAAACATATAAACTAGTGCCATTCTAAGCCGACAAATGGAGATTCGTTATTTCAAACAACCAATAATGTAGGTTAAGACAATATTACAGAGTCTTTAACCCCATTTCCCCCACTGTTTGAAATATTCGATCTTTGGCTAAACCCTTTGTTAGAGCATCGGCCACATTATCCTTTGATCTCACATCAACCAAAGTGATAACCCCACATTTTATAAGATAATGCAACAAAGCGTGTCTCAGTCTAACATGTCTCCTCTTACTATTAAAGAGTGAATTTTTAACGACATGGACCACTGCCTGATTATCACATAATAGACTTAAAGAATTTATCTTTAGCCGAGTCAAAGGAATATCCATAATCAGATTCTTCATCCACTCTGCTTCTTCTGCAGCAAAAGCTAGAGCATAAAGTTCTGATTCCATAGACGACAGTGCTATACAAGTCTATTTTTTGGATCTCCATGCAACAGCAGCTCCATCCAGTGTAAAAACATAACCACTGGTAGATTTACTGTCTCCAACATCTAAACACCAAGAGGCGTCAGAATATCCTTCCACAGTAGGAGGAAAACCAAAATAGCAGAGAGTATAATTTTGAGTACCTTTAAGATATCTCATTAGCCTCGTAAGGGCATTCCAATGCTCTTTGCTAGAATTATTAGTGAAACGACTCAGCATGCCAACTGCAAAAGCAATGTCAGGTCCACTGCAACACATAGCATACATAAGACTACCAATCAGTTTAGAATAATCTAACTGATCTATACTGGCTCCATCATTAGGGCTCAGTCTTTTGTTGTAATCATATGGTGTCTCTATCGGTTTGCACTCACTGTATCCCCGGTAGAAAGCAATCGCTCAATGTAATGAGCCTAGTTAAGGGAGATAACTTGCTCATCAAACTTTACTTTTATACCAAGAATGGTGTCTGCTACACCAAGATCTTTCATGTCGAATTCTTTTTCTAAGTTGGCTTTCACGTCCTTCACTACAGAAAGATCAGAACCGAGAATCAACATGTCATCTATATACAAGCAAATAATCGCAACCTTATTTGACACAGAACGGAAGTAAAGGCATTTCTTTGAGTAACTAGTCTAAAAACTGTAGCTCTTTACAACCTTGTCAAATTTTAAATGCCACAATTTAGGTGCTTGTTTTAAACCATACAATGATTTGTTTAACTTACAAACCTTGTTCTCTAGACCTTTCATGACAAACCCTTCAGGTTGGTTCATGTAGATCTCCTCAGTCAACTCTCCATTTAGAAAAGCTGTTTTGACATCCATTTGATGCACTACAAGGTGCTCAATAGACGCTATGGCAAGAAGAATCCTAATAGTTGATAGATGACACACAGGTGAGTAAACATCAAAATAGTCCACTCCACTTTGTTGTGTAAAGCCCTTAACTACGAGACGTGCTTTAAACTGAGCTACTGATCCATCACTATTCAGTTTCTTCTTCAACACCCACTTGCAACCCACAGTCTTAGCCCCTTTTGGCAAATCGACTAGCTGCCAAGTGTTGTTATGCAAAAGAGAGCTCATTTCATCATCAATAGCTTCTTTCCAAAATAGAGAATCCCTAGATCTCATCGCCTCTTTATAGGAAGATGGATCATTCTCTAAATAGTATGTGACAAAGTCACTATCATACGTTTTGGGAACTTTCTCTATGGTGGATACTCTAGTAGAAGTTGTTTCAACTGCTAGCTGTAGGGATCTAGTGTCAGAAGGGTCTACTTCAGATTCTACAGGAGATTTTGTAATCATATCTATAGATTCAGAAACACTTAACCCTTGATATTTGAGAAACTTGTTCTCAAAGAATTCTGCATCTTTGGATTCTATCACTGCATTAGTGGATAGATCCAAAAACTTGTCTGCTGAACTATCTTCTGCACTACCTAGATAGACACAGGCGATTGTTTTAGGTCCCACTTTAGGTCTCTTAGAGTCTTGTATTCTCACATAAGCAATACAGCCCCAAGTCTTTAGAGTATCGATCTTACACGAATGTTCATGCCATAACTCATAAGGAGTATTGTTCAATTTAGAATGTGACAGTTTATTCAAGATTTGATTAACAGTTAAAACTGCTTCTCCCCAGTAACAAGAAGGCATGCCAGCAGTAAGTAACATGGAATTTAACATTTCAGTCAAAGTCCTGTTCTTCCTCTCAGCTATACCATTTGACTGAAGCGAGTAAGGAGTAGTAGTTTCAAGTATTATGCCCTCAGTGACACAAAATTCCTTGAACTCTGTCAATGAATATTCTCCTCCTTTATCACTTCTAAATCTCTTAATTCTCAAGTTCAATTGGTTTTCGACTCGAGACTTGAAAAGCTTAAACTTTTCGAAAAACTCATCTTTCGATTTCAACAAATAAACATGACAATATCTAGAAAAATCGTCTATGAATGTTACCAGATACTTCCGACCACTTCTAGTTGTGAAATTCTTAAAATCACACAAGTCAGAGTGTATCAACTCTAGAAGTTGTGTGCTTCTAGTTACCTGTGGGAAAGGTCTCCTAGTGATTTTAGTCTGAGCATACACTTCACATTTGTCAAATCGAGTAGATGTATTTAATGGAATTTGATGAGTTTTGGCAACCTGAACCATTTTCTTGTAGTTAACATGTCTTAATTGATTGTGTAACAATTTAGGATCAATTATTTTTGAACTTACATGACATACAGTTTCATTTGCCAAACTCAACCTATACATGCCATCTACCATAAATGCACATCCAAAATAATGAGAGTTAACAGTCAAAGTTACTCTACCAGATGCAAATGAAAAGCACATGCCAGCATTGTCTAAAAAACTCATGGAAATTAAATTTTTAGGAGCTTTAGAAACTACTTTAACAGATTTTAAAGTTACTGTCTTACTTGAAGCAAGGTTGAGCTCTGTAGTGCCAGAGTGAGTCACCGTAACTGTAGCTCCACTAGCAACCAACATGGTCTCCTTCACATTATTAACATCTGTAAGTAGGGACTTGTCGTTAGTGACATGACAGGATGCTCCATTATCTAGCCACCACTCAGTAGGAGTATTGGCCTTCCCAACCCCGATCATACCAACAAAGGCTTGAGGCTCAGTCTGTACTACAACCATATTGGTTTCATTTTGTGGTGTACCATTTTTCTGTTTTTTCGGAAGCTTGCAATCAGCTGCCCAGTGGCCCCACTTCTGACAGTTGTGGCACTTGCCCTTCTTTCTTTTCTTTGATATGGGCTTCTTGGCCTCCAACTTTATAGGCTCACTCTTCTCAGACTTGGATTTCTTTGTGAACCTTTTAGGTTGAGTAGCAGAGTTAGCTACTATTTGAGTCGCCTGAGGCTGAACCTGTGACTGACTCTGAGCCTCCCCAACTAGCTCCTTTTTGTTCACAGCAAGTGTCTCATCCTCAACAACAATGAGCCGCTTTAGCTCCTCTAGCTCAACTCTGTTCTTCTCTGAACACTTCTGTCCTGAAAGAATTCCAAGTAGCAGGTAGCTTATTTATGATGGCAGCTGCTAGAAGTGTATCGGATATTCCGAAACCCTCTTTATTCAGTTTCTCCACCATATTCTCCAAGTCTGCGACCTGAGGAGTCATCTCCATGTCGCTCTTGAACCTCAAATTGAAGAACTTATCCCCCAAATGAATTTTGGATAGCTACTCACTTTTATGGAACCGAGTATTTAGTGAGTCCCAAATCTCTTTAGCTGTCTTCACATTTGCATAAGAGTCCGCCAGACGATCTGACAAGCAATTCAACAGATAATCCCTACAATAATCCTCATCTTTATCCCACTGTACCTTGTCGACCTCTTCAGTCGTCTCTTCAAAAGTACTAAGTACAGTATAGAATATAAAACCGTGTTTTAGCTTAAGTTGTATCGCTCGGCGCCATCTAGTATATTCCATACCAGTGAACGATTCAAGTTTAAAAATCTCTAATGTTTCACTCTTAGCCATCTAAAATGCTGTAATAAAAGAGTATGAAAGAGTTGAAACAATTGCATCTAGTGTCCAACAAGCTCTTACAGTCAAACAAGGCCTTCCACCCTGATCAACTACTTTGTAAGTGACTTTACGCTCAAAATTAGCAGCTGCAGATGTCAAAAATGAGTCTGGAATGGTCGAAATACTTAAAAATGGCTTGCTGGAAAAAGTCAACCGCCGGTCAACGGTCTTTGTCAACGTCGGTCAACGGTTACGGGTCAAACTGGTCTGATCTGGTTTGATTGACTTAGACTGGACTGGTTCCTTGGGTTTGGGTTAATTTTGGTTAGGCCCAACTAAATGTCTTTGGCCCAAACTCAAAAAGTAGCCCAATGATTTATTTTTGGCCTAAACAATTTTCTGATTAGCCAAACACGTCCTTAGCGGGAATTTCGCCCCCAAACTTCTTTTCACCGGAACTTCGCCGTCCGGTCTCCAAATCCAACCAAACTGGTGTCAAAAGTTTCGTCTATTCTCAAGGAACAAAACCCAACTTGTCTCACCGGATTACACCGCCTGAGATGGCCGGAATCTGAGTTCAAAGTTTGCGATTTCCGAACACCTTTTTGCAGACCCCGGCGAATTCTGACCTCCAATCAAGAAACCGATTGTACTGTTGAATTTCTCTTGTCGATAGCTATAAGATGGACTATTTACTCACTCAAAACAACCAACGAATCAAAAAGTTAATTTTTAATGCCTTAAGATTGTTGGGGCAGAGTTGTTTTCTATAGAGAGAAAATAGACGATGGTGCTTAAGGCATTACAACTAGGGTATCAGAATGTGAAATACCCATCACTGCTGCCCCCGCAGACCCTATAGGCAGTTGTCCAGGGTTATATTTGTCAAGAAGTTATTACCCAATTAACTTATAACAAATCTTCACTTATTGTTAATTATATTAGAACATATATTTAGGATTTAATATAATTAATCTCAACACCAAGTGGTTGAACAAGAGCCAGACGATCCTCCAGTCCTTGCACAAAAGAGGAAGCCACACGTTGGAAAGAAGAGCCAAACACCAATGCTTTAGCTCTACGATCAGATAACAGGACTGAGGCATGATTCTTGTTGCGACAAGCCACAGCTTCAGCACAAGAAATGAGGTGCTGAACTAATTTCATCCCATCCCCACTATCTTCTTCACTTCCAGAATGCTCAGAACCACTTATAGCCTCCTCGATCACCTCGGTTGCAAGATACCTCTAAGTATAAGTCCAAATATGATCACGAAAATGAAGCTTGGCAAACTGTTAACACTGTTGGTACTACTAGTACGAAGAATGCCAATACTTCCAGAGCTGGAAAAGCTGCTGGAACTGTTTTTTAGAATGTGGGCCAATTATTGGACTCAATAAATATATATTAATAATAATATTTAATATAATTATAGATTCCAAATTGGCTCCTACTACTTATTTAATAGTGAAATAAATCTCAACTGTTTATTTGAGTACTAGATTGACATACCAGATTAAAGGATAAGGATATATAAATTGGCATTATCTCTTCCTATTAGAGTTACAGAAAGCCATCTCCATCAAGTCGTCCATGACAGAAATGAAGTGTTAAGAGAAATAAACCAATATTTGATAAAAAGTGGTGGTGTTTCTCAATCTGTTCATGAAAAAAAAATTATGTCTACCACATCAGGTATACAATCCTTTTGATTTAATTGTTTGTGATAAATTATTTATTCGAAAATTCTATTTTGTGTTGATATCATGAAGATTAAGATGTTCATGTGGTATTAGAGCATGAGTTTGTAAATAAATAATTTATCCATTAATTTTATTATGTTTTTTTCGGTTGAGAATTTCATTCATGTAAATCACAGCTTTATGTGTTAGCCATGAATCTTGTTGAAATTCTTTTCTACTTGTCCATCGGATTTCATGAATCTTGTTGAAATTCTTTTCTACTTGTCCATCGGATTTCATGTTCATGCTTTAACGGCCTACATGCTAATCTTGATCAAATATGCAATTGTTGGGGAGGTTTTAACCATGGAAAGCCCAACTAGAGTAGTCCAATAAGTAGTAGGAGTCCACCTGAACCCAAAAGCTAGTGGGTTTTAGGTCCTTGCCACTTATTAGGTGCTCCAGTTCTTCTTAATTTTCTAATGTGGGATAGTATCCATGAACACAAGAAACCTCTTCCTTCATGGATACACTACCACATTAAAACCCACTCCCCCCACAAACCCAATCCCTACTTCAGCAAGCTCATGTCTTCACCATGGACTCATTTAGTGCCCGTGTAAGTAGTAAATGTGTCAAACCTACTTGTCCACGAGTTACCCACTAAGGCCTAGTCCAACCAGAAGAGGAACCACTTGCTTCCCCGAGTAGGTCAACATTCTAGCTCTGATACCACTTGTTGGGGAGGTTTTAACCATGGAGAGCCCAACTAAAACGGTCCAATAAGTAGTAGGAGCCCACCTGAACCCAAAAGTTTAAGCTAGTGGGTCTTGGGTCCTTGCCACTTATTAGATGCTCCAGTTCTTTTTAATTTTCCAATGTGGGATAATATCCATGAACACAACAGCAATGAGCAAATGAGAATGAGAAATGAGAGTGAGAAAAGGCAACAAGAGTTGGAAAGCTCAGAAAAAGTCAAAGAGAGTGAAAACAAAAGAGAGATAATTGAGGTAACAATCGAGAGTGAGAATGTGGTAAAATCCGAGGGAAAAGAAATATTGGCAATACAAAGAGTGAGAGAAAATTTGAGAGAAAAGCCATAATTAAAAAAAAGCGAAAAAGGCAATGAATTGATAGGGAGAGGTTTTATCTACTAACCTTGTTTTGCCAAATTTGTCTTTTTTTGCAGCATTTTTGCTTGGAATTTCCATAATCATTCAACTTTCTAAAGTTCCGAAAGTTTCACACCTCGACTTTGTGTTTGGAGAAAGACAATTTTACCATATTCTAACACGAACTTGGAGTCTTCAAAGTTTTTGTGGTAAAAAGCTACTACAAGAGTGGATCAATGAGAGCTAGATTGACAAGACATCAATTTCCCTTGCCAAACTATTCTATCTGGTCCCTGAGATGGTCAAAGTATGTTGATTTCTTCCCAAATGTATTATTAAAGATTTGAGGACGAACCTTTTTAAGGAAAGGGGGAATAATGCGAACCCTAGTCCATGGTGGTCATCATCTTTGGTACCGTTACGAATTTGGGTTTGGGTTCCAAAAAATGTTAATAATCCCCTTCAAATGTGCTCATGAGCCATTGACAAAGGCTTGAGTTAAAATATTTAAAGATGATCTTAATGGGCTTATTCAAGCAGTTCAACTTAAAGAATAGTCCAAGATTGGTGGTTACAAACCCAAGATCATTAATCTGTTAAATGTTAATTACCAATGGGGCCTTGCAAGTAAGCCCTTAATTATTTAGATTTGATCATTTGAAACCCAAAGAAGGCTTATGGCCAAAATTTTGTCCCATTAGAATGCTTTGGGACGAATTTAACCTAATTCAACTTGTTAATAGGTTTTTTAGTCTAATCCAACTAGTTGTGTCTGAATTTTAGGAGCCTTCCTAGAAGATTTCCAAATTGTATTAAGGCCAAACTTTTCATTTAGAATTAGTTTATGATTAGGTTTAAAGGTTGAATTCTTATAGAACATTTAATCCAACCAATTATAGGATATCTTTGACATCCTATTCTTGTAATAATTAGACCAACTCTTGCCCTAAAAAAAGAACAAGAGGAGCATCCATTATGAATCCAATTTTTGAGGGAATAAAATTTTTATTTTGTGAGAAATTCACAATTTAAGTTCTTTTGAGAATTTTTTGAGTGCATTAAGATTGTTCTTGTGCTACTCAATCTTGCAACTTATCAAGTTAAGACTTGTTCCCTTAATTTGTGGCATTGCTTTAATCCATAGTTGTACCAAGGTTTTAATCCACATTGTTGGGTTAGGATTAAGGCTTTTCCCACTTTGAAACAAAGTTCAATTCTTCAATGGGTTGTTCTTGGGGCCATCCATTCAAATTGTGGGTTTTTAAAACAAGTTCTCTAAAGGTTCACATCACATATCATATAAGGGTATCTTACAATTTTAGCTCTAACCAATTTCAATTTGATGACTTACTCCACTTATTTCTAAAGCTTTTAGTAGCAGTTGATGAGAATTACTTGGAAACAAAACAAAAACAAAAGGCAAATTAATTTGAGGTATACTCATTTTTTGTGTATAATTTAGTATAATCTCAAATGTTATCCGTTTCGATATGTAGACTAAATAATATAATGCAAGTAAAGTTCCAAAGATTCATGGAGATGGAGAACATATGCTCACATTTTTGTTTAATTTTTTAGTCCTTTCATGAATTATGCAATGAAATACTAATTTTTAAATGGTCAAAGGGGGAGACAACAATATTTCTAAACTTAAAGGGGTAATTCGTAGTAAAGTCAATCCTAAAAGGGTAATCTATCTAAAAAGAATATAAATTTACGTAATTAGTTTACTGTACTAAAAATAAACATGGTGCCGAAATATTTTTTTCCCTTCAATCACCACCTAATTAACTCCATCACTATTGATTAATTTCTTTTTGTTATTTTACGGATTCATTTTGTTTATTTATTTCCTCCTTTCGTATCTTGATTTATTTCAATTTCTTTACTTGTAAATATGCCAACCCAAGTATGTAGATCCTTTATAAAATAATAAAAATGCCTGAAGTGGTTATGGGTACACGAATTTTTACTAATAAATATTAAATTCTAAAATAAAATATAGGAATTTTAGTTTTAATAAAATTAGTCGTTTTATTAATATAACATAATTAGTACTCATTACCGATCACTACAATATCATAGAGAGGAATAAAGTTAAGCGGATCAAAAAGGGTTTTTAATGAGATAGGAAATGAAAATTATATTAACCCCACACTAAATTTGTGAATGAGTAATTATCTGATAATAAGCAAGAAAGATCCGCGAATGAGTAATTAATTGGAATAATGACACTCTACGACGAAGGTCTCAACTCTCAACTACCATTGTTTAAGAAACTCAACTACCATTGTTTAATTATTTCCTTGTTTCGTTTTCTCCTTTCATTAGATGTCATCAATGTCCTCACCACAGCCGCGTTGCGTGACTCGTCGCTTAGCTCAATTTTCTTCTCTGAATTATCATCTAAAAATCAAACAAAACTCACAACTGAATCACTAAAACAAGCTCTCCATACCCCCGGCGTCCTTGAACTGAAAGGGAAGAACATCATCACATCTAGTCATCCGTCTCCAAAAAGCTATCAACCAAAAATATATATATAAAGATTACTTTTTTTCGTCTCAAAAACAAATATTCAATTATTTTGGTGTAAAAGTTTTGTAATATATAAAACGAATTAAAAAAGTAAACATCAAAATATAAAAGTATCTATTTATTGGTGTATTAAATGTGTTGTATTTCATTCTTCTCAATGTTGTAAAATACACCACACTTAATTGACTATTAAGTCTGTAGTTTTTAATTTCTATCATTACTTTTTAATTTAAGTTATATATTGTCATTTTTAATAAGAGAAATACAATTTCATACAAAAATAGCCTCTTTTTATAAACAATTTTTTTTTTAAATTAAACTCTTTTTTGGGACAGAATAAATACTCTATAATATAAAAAATAAATTATTCTAAATAAAAAATAAATTTAATTAAAAGTAAATTCTTTTCAAATAAAGTGCGTTTTTTTTTGTGGGATGATCCTCCCTACTTGTCCCTATATTATTTGTCACAATAAAGACACTTATGCTCTAGTTGAAACCCGTAAGAGTGTTCAATCTTTATCACTGGAGTTTTTGGTTAAAAAGTGCTCAAATTTTCTTTTATTTGATTCACGAAACCTAATTCATGGGGAAAAATCTGAACATTTTCAAGTTCGATATTCATTCAAAACATCCAAAACCCAAGGTATGAATCATGGTGACCGATTTAGATACTTGGCAGTGGACACACGTCGCATGGTGCATGCATGGAGGAGAAAGATGTTGCTAATTATTGGCAGTGAAATATGGCCTATATGTAAATTTACGTGCATGTGATCCCATGTTCAGTTGTTAGATAGATGTGAAATTAGGGTTTATGTATTTTTTTAGGGTTAATATTTGTTAATAATACAATGTTGTTTTATTATAAAACACAATTGGTACACAAAAAGTGAAACATAGGATCTCAACTTCATATTTCTATATCTGTTTGGATACGAATCCAATTGTTAATTTTTCCAATTTGACATGAAACTAAAATTATATTCTAAGAGAAAGCAAATGGTAAATATGAAATATAGCTATTTTTTCTTTCAAAAAGAAATTTGAGTTTAAACTCTCATGACGCATGTGATGGTGTGTAAGTTAAAGGGACAAAAAATAAGTAAATAAATAAAAATGTAGGTGGCAAGAATTCATTGAAAAGTATACATTCGAAGGGATTCAAATAGTGGTGTAAATTTTGTTGATTTAAGTAATGGTGAGAAAGAAAATTTTGATGTTATGGTGGTTGGATTCCCTAACAGGGCCACATGGATTACGAAATTATTAACTGGAAGAATTTCAATACAAATTTTTTTTTTCTGATGAGATAATTGGTAGGGCATATTAGAACATGCATCTTTATTTATTTATGAAACAGCTGGAGTTGGAATTCTGGGGCTAATTTTATATGAATTTTTGTTCAGATTATAGAATACGTATTCCTCTTACAAGTTATTGACGAGTTTGTAGAATCTCTCAAAATTAATCACTAATTATTTAGTTGGTCACAATTTAATTTGTAATAATAATAGAATCAGGTTGAATTCCAAGAGAGTTGAACAATATTTTTTAAACAAGTTGAGTATTTCCTTCTTCCATAACCACATTTCCAGCTTGAGGGTATTTCCTTCTTCCATAATCATAGTTTAATAATGAAGGGGGAGACGACTTACAATTTAGAAATAAATGTATCCATATGTTAGGACACAAAAATTAGGGTAAGTTATATCTAATTTTTCTTAAGTTTAATTTTATTACCAATTATCTTTTTAGGTTTGGAAATCTTTTGACCATTTAGAAGTTAGTTTTTTGTTATATAATTCATGAAATAACTGAAAAATTAGACAAAAACATGTTTAATTCACTTTTTCATGTTAGATTTACATTAAAGTACTAATTATAGTTACGTTCAACACATATTTCTATCAAATAAATATTTTTAACTCATTTTTTACACATTTGAGCACACATTATGCTCACATTTTTGCCTATTTTTTAAAAGTTCTAACTAGGGAGCACGCAGATCTAAAAAACACATTGTTTCTTCTCCAAAATGACTTCTCCAGTTGGGGAATGCCAAAAATGACTTATCCAGTTGGGGAACGCATTAAATATTTATCTAAACCAATATGCCTTGTGCGGATCCTACATTAGGCCCAAAACATTGGTTTTTAATTTGAAAAATAAATGCTTGCGCTTGAGAAGTTTCTAATCCAATGAGTCCGTAAAACTCACTAGAATAAGTAATATTATTGAATCAGACTAAACAACAAGCAACGAAACTAGAACTATGTAATTAAAGACTAATTTTTAATTTATCAAAGGATGATACTATAATATTACCAAACCTTGTCATACAATGAATGCTCAAGATAAATAATTAATGTAATTTAACCCAAAATAAATAAATTTATATAATTAGTTTGTTCGTATTAAAAATAAACGTGACTCATAAATACTTTTTTTTTTCCGTCCATCACTACCTAATCAACTCCATCACTGTTGATTAATTTCCTTTATTATTTTACAGATTCCTTTTGTTTATTTATTTCCTGTTATATCTTGATTTATTTCAGAGTGTGTATTATTTGGCATTTTAAAACTCATTTTTACACTATTTAAAATATTTTTATATTTTTAATATATTTTTTATTTCATAACTATTATTTAAAAAGTCAAAAATTAGTTTTGAAACACAATCCATTGACAACCCAAACTTTTTTACTTGCAAATGCGCCATGCTCCTTCAGAAAAACAAAAAATGCCCCATGCCCAGGATGTAAACCCTTGTTTCTTTCTCTTCTTTCATTTGATCATCATCAATGGCATCAGCACAACCATCATCAATGGCATCAGCACAACCGCGTAGCCCAGGGTTGTAAGCTCAGTTTTCTGTCAGAGCGTAGACTTCACCATCATCAATGTCAACATAACAACCGGCTCAATTTTCTTCTTTAAATTGGCATCTAAAAATCAAACAAAACCCACAACTCAAATCACTAAAACAAACTCTCTATATCGTCTGCTTCCTTGAACCTAAAGGAAAGAACATCATCAGATCGAAAATGGCAGAAGTGTTAACTGCTCTAGGATTCGTCGCCAAGAAGCTTGATACCTTTCTAAGCGAAGAGGGAAAACTCTTGGGAGGGCTTCGACAAGAGGTCCAACTCATTAGCGACGAGTTTGGTCTTATGAAAGCTTTCATGGAGGTGGTGGAATCCAATAAAGAAGACGATCCTCGGCTCGCCGAATGGATTAAGCAATTGAGAGAAGCTGCCTATGACACTGAAGATGTTCTTGATCAATTTACGCTTTTATTCGCTCCCCGTCGTTCACATGGCTTCAAGGGCTTCGTTGGTAGGAATTTCAACACCATCAACAACTTGCCCGCTCGTCACCGACTTGCTACCAGATTACAAAGCCTCAAGGTCAGAATCAAGAACATTTCCGAAGCACGGCTTAGATACGATGCGCACTACGACGTGTTCCCTGCCCAGGTTCCCGGGCATCTTACTGCAAGCAGCGCCTGGAGTCATAGTGGTAATAATGATGCGCTTCTCGTTGAAGAGGCTCAACTCGTAGGCATCAATCGGCCCAAACAAGACTTGATTTCTCAGATCCTCGAAGGGGACTCCCAACTCAAAGTGATTACCGTGATTGGTATGGGAGGTATGGGGAAAACCACCCTAGTCAAAACAGTCTACGACGATCCAGATGTTAAGCGTCATTTCCAGGTTTGTGCCTGGGTGACTGTGTCTCAAAGTCCTGACTTTCAGGCGATCCTCCAAGGTTTGATTCTTCATTTGCAGGCCCAGTTCAAGAAACCAGTCCTACCTTAATGTAGCCTCTTCCTCTCGCACATTGTATCATCACTTCATTTACAGAATGAATTTCTTGTCTTTTCAAGAGTCGTGGACTCTATTTTACCGCAAGACATTTAAAGACAATCGTTGTCCAGCGCATTTAGCGAATGTTGAACAAAATATTGTGAGAAAGTGTGAAGGCTTGCCATTGGCGATTGTTTTAATTAGTCGGCTTTTGGGATCAAAACGGTTGAGCAGAACTGATGAATGGGAGCTGATTCGACGTAGGCTTGGGGATGAATTGGAAGGCACAGGAAGGCTTGACAGAGTTATGAAGATCATTGATCTGAGTTACAATGATCTACCTTCCATTCTCCGAACTTGTCTGTTGTACACTAGCATGTATCCTGAAGATTATAAAATATCATGCCGTCATCTCATCCAACTGTGGATTGCTGAAAGATTTGTGGAACACAGAGCAGGATTCACTGCTGAAGAAGTTGCAGGGGACTACATCAAAGAGCTCGCTGATAAGAGCTTTATCCAAGTAAGTGAAGTTGATTGTGATGGATCGCCACTTTTCTTTCACATTCATGATATTTTGCGAGATTTTATTCTCTCTGAGTCGAGTGAGCTAAACATGATCACCCCAGTTGGTACCACACTGCAGACCAGAACAAGGTGGCCTCCCGAGAAGAGAGTTCGAGGTTTAGCATTCCACAAAAGCCTCCTTGATGACACCGCCCTAGAAAGCCACCATTACTTTAAAAATCTTCGAACCTTAATAACAATTCAATGCGCAGAACCACAACCCAAGGCCTTGTTGACGAAGCTTTTATCCAGTGAGTTATTAAAGATACTTGATCTTGGAGGTGTAGTGCATTTGGAAGAAATCCCTAAAGAGATTTTCAACTTATTTCACCTCACGCATTTATCCTTAGCTGGGACGAGAGTTAAAGTAGTCCCAAAATCCATCAAGAGGCTTAAAAATCTAGAATATTTGGACCTAAGTGAGACTAAAGTGAGGGAATTACCTATGGAAATCCGAAAGCTAAAGAAGCTTCGTCATCTTTGTGTCTATCAGCAAGCTAGCTCTTCAGATGGTGACTTGGGATGTCATGGATTTAAAGCTCCATGTAAAATGGGAGGGCTGGGTGAGTTACAGAGATTAGAGTCACTGGACAACATAGATGCTGCAGATACTGATAAGAGAAGAATAATAAATGAGATAGAAAAGCTGACCCAATTAAGAAAATTAGGGGTGACAAATGTAAGAACAGATGGCGGAAAGGAGCTCCTCTGCTCACTTGAGAAGCTTACCAATCTGCGGGAATTAGAAGTTGCTTCTTCAGTTGACAAAGATGATGTGGTATTGGATTTAAATCATACCTTTTCTGCGCCATCCTTGCAATCTGTTCGCTGGCTATCTTTGAGGAGCCGTTTAAAAGAGATGCCACCATGGATAAGCAACCTTGAAAGGTTGGTAGCAATAAATTTGACATGGAGTAGTTTAAATGATGATCCACTCGAATCCCTTCAAAATTTGCCCAACTTGGTGGAAGTTGCCCTTATTAAAGCATATGAAGGAATGAGCTTGTGTTTCAATGCTAGAGGTTTTCTAAAGCTGAAGAAATTGTACCTAAGGGACATGAAAGGACTGAGAGAGATAAAAGTGGAGGACGGCGCAATGCCAAATATCAAACAACTCACTCTTCATCAACTTCCATTGTTACAGGAGTTGCCTTCTGGCATTAAACACTTAAGCCAACTTCAAGAACTGGAATTGTGGGATCTAAGTGCAGAACTCAGAAAGAAGATAGAAAATGAGGCCTTGGAAGAATGTGGAGACTACAGAAATATCGCGCACATTCCTCAAGTTATCATTGGGTTCAAGATAGATGGGGAATGGAGGAGGCGAAAACTATTCCGGAAGAAGAAAAACCTTCGACACTGCCGTCCAAGTTGCCAGTGTTTCTTCGATAGCAGAGGCAGCCACACGCTGTTCTTTGCCCTCACCGTTGATTGCCGCTTTTGTTTTTGGTTTTCTTTATCTCACTTTATTCTACGCTGGAAAGGGTCGTGCGACTATGAGAACCATGCCCATGTATTAGAGTCAGCGAGTATGGATATCACAGTCAACTGTATTTTCTTTTCATCTTTGATATAAATATTCTTTTTTGTCCGATGTATATTTTTACATGCACACCATTTAAAGGCTCCTATTTACAATGAAAAATATAATTCCTTCAGTACTATTAGTTAGACACAATTTCACCAATGGATTTACCATAATAAGTTGCCTTCAGCACAGTGAATAAGAGAACCAACCAAAGTTGGCACCAGGAGTGTAGAAATATGCTCGAGTACTATTAGTGCTTTCATATCCCGGAAGGGATATAATAGAATTCCTATGAAGGTCTACTGGAATGTGTTGGTGAAGACTGAAGACCGAGCAGGCGAGCAGTCAGTGTCCATTATCAGGCATCGTTAAGCTGCGAAAGAAAGAAGACAACAAAGGAATGATGACTTGAAAGCACGTAGAGTTGACACGGAACAAAGAGCAAACACTTGACGTGCAATTTAAACCGACCAATAATGACACCATTAACTCAGTGGAAAACTGGAAATAAAATGGCTTTCCGAACGAAAAAACTAAAAAGATTAATATAATCTACGAGGCCAATCAAAAAGAGGGTCCTCAATCAAAATTTGCTAACTGAACATAGAGCTTTTGACTGTTTTAATCTGGATTCGACAATTTTAATTTTTAAAATTTTTATATCAGTAAATTTATTTCTTAGAGATTTAATTTGTAATGATTTAAAAACAATTCATTAAAAACTAATGTTTGGACATACTTTTTTCATTTACAAATAAGTAAGTTTTCAAATAAAAACAAACTATTCAAACACATTTTTATTTCAAAATTTAAAATTCAAATTTTCCAACTTAAATTCCTCTTACATAATTTTAAAAAATTTTCCCTCTTATTTTTCACTCCAAAATACTTTTTCTATCAAAAAGTACTCACCAAAATTTTCACACATTCTAATACAATTTTTTCCAAATACATCTCACTCCAAACAAACCCAAAGAATTTATTGGTTTCACGACAGCAGGGCACAATTAGTAAAACGGTGTTGGAATATGTGAAACCCATGTTTTATGTACAGTTTTTAATAGTTTTAATTACTAATACTTGAAGGTGTAATAATTTTAATTTCTAAAAATTTTAAATTGACAAATCCATTTATATGACTTCAATTTGTAAAAATAAAAAGAAAAAGTGAACCTCAACAGCCTAAAAAAATCGGAAGAGTAGAGAGACGTATATTTGTTATATTTATCCAATTATCATCAGCAAGAAAATAAATTAACATTCTCATTCCATATTTTTTTATTTTTTTTATTGATATTGTTTTGAAAAAAAAAAACAAATGTATGTTAATTTATTCTTCCCATTCTTTTAAGGTAATTACATCAATTTTTTTCAAAAAAAAAAAAATTGGTGTAAATTGGAACTCTAAAAATTAGATTTGTCCATCTAAATTATTTAAAAACTAAAATTGTCAAACCTTTAACATTATAGACTAATAGTGTCAAAAAAATTTACATAAATATAGGCCCAATATATTCTAATAGTTAAATCTTAACTTTTTTTTTCATTATTTGTTCTTAAATTATTAAAATTGAAGTTATAAGCATCATATTATCAATCTAAAAATTTTAGAAACTAAAACCGTTGAATCCTTAAACATCGAAAACTAAAATTGTCAAAAACTCATGAACAAATGACCAAAATTTGTTGCGCTCATCTACAATATTTTTAAAAAAAAATAAATCCACTTAGGACTAATTGAAATTGCACTTTACATTATCCGAAAGGTCCACATTTAAGCGCTTGGGCGACTTCCCCTCCACAATAGCAATGTTTAAACCAAGGGAGTCTCAGAAAGTAATGTATTATGAGGATTGGAACATCACTTACAACTTTTTTTTCTTAAAAAATATATGCAAAATATTCTTTGTACATGAATGATTAAGTAAACAAGTAAATTAAGTATCCTCTGTATATGTATGATTGAGCAAAGAAAAAAAAAATTGTGCATTTGAACTTAAGTTTAAAGGTTAAAAAAAATTGGTGCCCAATAAAAATTCAAATTTAAAGAAAAAATCATAAAATTTCAATCAAATATCAAATCACAATATTATTTTAAAAAAAATAATTCCACTTTTAATTAGATATAATTTTTTGTTTAAAATAAACTTTTCCTTTTTTTTAACAATAGTGCCACCAGCCTTATTTTGTTAGCACAGCTGCTTAACCTAAAAGAGTGTTGAGAAAAGGACTGAAAAAGAAAAACCAGAAACTACGTTATGTTTACCTGTTAGAGATAAAAATATAGGGAAAAAAAAAATGTCCTTTTAGACAGCATTGTTAGTTGGCTTCATGTCAATGTATGCGGTTGTACTACCTCTTCGCAAGGGGGAGAGGCGAGGAAAGGGGAAATGGGAATAGGGAAGAATAAACTGATAAGACTCTTTTTTTTCACACTTTTATTGGTATGATGGTATCAATAAAACTACTAATACCTGAGTCAAGAAGAGTATTGGTAGTTTTCTTCAAAATCATATGAGAATTGGTAGTTTTACCAAATTCCAAGGAGGAGGGTGTGACCAACTCGTGCAAATTTACACATAAGACAAAAGAAGGAAATGCCATCTTTTTATTTCTATTCTTTTTCTCGCAGATTCAGACGGAAACCATACCAAACTAAAATGACAAATCATGAAGTACCACTACATTAGTAGCAATAGAAAATTGGATAAATATTTCTTCTAATGATGGCCGCAGCGAAAATTCTCCAAAATTAAAATGCCTAGCATTGATGTGGGAATAATTATTCCTCCAGCCATGGCTCTAGGATCGGTGTCCAATCACATAGTTCGCCTTCTTTAAACCAGAGATCTGCAAGGAGAAACAAAGAAACTAATATATGAGCATACTATGAGGATCATAGTTGGGAACATAGATTAGTCTACCATTTCAAAGATTTTCAAACAGAAACCAAGAATCATTCGTTTTATGTCCATCCATCCTTTCATTAGCAGAAAGCGACTCCAACAAGTGTGGTTACTAGTCTGATTATGAATAAACAGACAAACCTTAAATCCACAAGACAGACTAAGTTATAGCAAGTCAGATGATGCGATCAACACTGTATCTCAAGCACTTCCCACAGTGCTTCACTTCTCAGACAGTGTTTATAAGATTGAGAGAACTTATTCTCAACGCAAAAGCAGAAAAACATATTATCATACTTGCACCAAATGATTTGCTACACAAAATTGAGTCGAGACATCAGTATGTTACGATTGAGCAAATAAATTCCAGAAGAGGAAGTACAACCGCATGCATTGACATGAAGCCAACTTACAATTCTGTCTAAAAGGACTTCTTCTTCTTTTTTCTATATTTTTATCTCTAACAGGTAAACATAACGTAGATCCTGGTTTTTCTTTTTCATTCCTTTTCTCAACACTCTTTTAGGTTAAGCAGCTGTGCTAACATAATAAGGCTGGTGGCACTAATATACAATGCAGAAGGCTATTAATTTACAGACTAATGCATAATCAGCTCTGGGCTGACCCTTCATCTTCCTTCGATCATCTATAATTAGAACTTCCACTTATAAGTGATAAAGTGCAAATCCAAGTGCATCAATAAATACAGAATGCCATAAGAGAGATTATTTAGTAGGCACGCATAACGAAGGTATGATTCAATAAAATTTGAACAATGCAGCACAGATATCCACAATGATCGGTTCTCATAGATGGCCAAATTAAATTGGTTACCATTATGGAAATTTAAAAATTAAAAAATTAAAAAAAAAAAAGGGAAGGAAAATAATGAAAGCAAACCAACTAACATAAAGCACCAAAGGTTACCTATTTCACGCTTGCCATTCTCAGGGCTATCACTACCGTGAACAACATTCCTGCCAAAAGAACAAATATCAAGAACTGGAAATTAAAAGTGCCTAGAAACTAAGGATAAAAACATATGCTTCACAGCAATCAAGTCCAAACAAGCATATCATATCACATCATATAAATGCAGAAAAGCCTAGTGCTCAACCTTCCTGTTTGGACTGCAAGATCTCCTCTGATGGTGCCTGGCTCAGCTTGAAGAGGATTTGTCGCTCCTATTAGTTTACGGGCTGATGCAACCACACCAACACCCTCCCATGCCTTGGCAACAATGCCACATTGTCATAGATAAAAGATAATCATAGGCTTTCAGAGGACTGCTTAAATTATCTTTGTGAAATCGGCAGATAATTCAAGTATAAACATACCATACACACAACAGGACCAGAAGTAATGTATTGAATTAATTTAGGGAAGAATGGCTTGGACTGCAGATCCTTGTAATGTTCCTACACCATCAAACATACCATCAGAAGATCACAAACATAGAGCGCATCTGTTAACATTAATACTGAAGTATTCCCAAACTTATATATAATAGGAAAATCTACAAAAATGAGCTATGATGGATGTACTAATTTCCCAAGATCAAATAAAAGCCCCACTCCTGAAAACAAACACTGATATCAAAATTAAGCAATTAAATCAAATTCGTTGATAGCAATTAAATGCCAATCTCACAATTAAACCAATAGTGCAAAACCTCAAAAATTGCATATATTGACAAACAATAGTAACGAGAAAAGTCAATACAAAGTAAGGGTTCAGCAAACAAACCGCAGCCAACTCTCTGGGACATTGAAAAAGCTTCAATCCTGTGAGCTTAAACCCCTTTTTCTCAAATCTTGAAATTATCTCCCCAACCTAAATCCAAACGAAATTATCCATACCACAAATCAAATCACAAATACCAAAAACTAACATTTAATTATACATTTCAAATAACAGGAAAATTAACGAAAACAAAAGTGGACCAAAATCTTACAAGTCCACGCTGTACACCATCTGGCTTTATCATAATATAACTCTGCTCCACTTCCTGTACTCAAATTCCAAAATAAATAATAAATAAATAAAAATCCCAATTGGGATCTCATTACAATTCCATAATTCGACATTACACACGAAAAAAAATAAAAAAAAGGAAACGTATACCATGGAAGCAACTAAGTGAGGAAGAAAGATGTGAGCTTTGCGGGACTTCTTGGGGGAATGGGGGGGTAATTTGGTACGTGAGAAAAGATGGGATGGCGGCTGAAATGCTGCTAAGTGATGGTGGAGAGTGGCTTTCGAGGATGCACAAGATAAACTGGCGGCATTTCTTGCCGTTAGTGAGCAGACTGAAGAAGAGGAGGGAGGAGGAGATGGGTAGCAAGAAACACGAGAGCAAGCTCCTCCTGACGCTACGGCCAAAGTCTCCATTTTCCCTTTTTTCTGTGTCCCGTAATAGTATATAAAAGCGCAAAATACTATATATATATATATATATATATATATATATATATGTGAAGTGCAATTACATCTCCACCCTTGCCATCGTTTTTTTATGAAAAATCATAATTTGAGTCCCTAATTTTTGCCTAATATCTCTTCTAGTTCTTAATATTTTAAATTTAACACATTTAGTTATCAAAATTTTATAATTTAATACAGTTAGTATAATTGATGATTATTAATACGGGAATAACAAAATTTCTCACATAAAACATTAAATACAGTTAGTCAAGCTCTTTATCAAATTTTTGTAATAACAAATTTAAGTAATTCTTTTTATTCTTTTTATTCATAGCCCTTATCCTTTAATATTCAAACATTAAAGATTTGTCAAGTAAATTAATTAAAGGAGGAAGATTTGGAATGAAAAGTTTAAAAAAAAAAAAAGAGTAACTTTAAAAATTTGTAAATCAAAAAAAATTTGATAACAAAATTAACTAACAATCACATCATACTCACAAGACAAATTTTGTCATCCTTTATCTTAATAATCATGATTGCACGAAATACATCAAAGTGTAAAAATTTGAGTATTAAATATATTAAATTTTAAACATTAGAAATTAAAAATAACATTAGATAAAATATTAAGAACTAAAGTTATTATTTTTCTTTTTCTTTTTTTTTCCTCAATTTTTTGGAAGAAAGTGTGGTAACATTTAAATAATAATATCCAGATTTTTACCCGTGATTTAAATTTTTTGGTTTTTTTTTTTTTTTTTGGTTTTCTAAAAACGAATAGGTGTGAATCAAATGCTCACTATATGAAAACATGATAATAACTGTTTCACAAAAGATAGTAGTTAGTTACTACTTTTTTTGGTTCTAAAAACATAGTCCACTTCTAATTATATATGATTTTTTTAATTATTAAATATAACATGCTCAATACATAATAAATGCATAATTTTATATTTTTATTCATATTTTCTAATTTTGAGTTATATATAAATATTTTAGTAAGAATATTATAGTAATTTCATTTGAATGTGGACTTTTTTTTTTAAGGAGAAAAAAATTAAATATGAACTCTTTTTCTGAAAGGTAGAAAAAACCTAATATTTTTTTTTCAAATACCTGACATAGTTCTCTTTTCGATTTCTATTTACTTTTGATTTGAATTTTTAGTTTATATTGGTTTTGGGAAATTTAATTTTGAGAATACACCATCTTTTGCTTTTTAAAGTTCTTATTTGGAGTTTATTTTTAAGAGCGTTTCAATTGGAATAATACCACAATATTTACCTGGGAAAAGAGGAGGTGGGATTTTATGGTATAGTGTGTTCAAAAATTTAGGTCAAATGAAATAAATTTCTTCTCTATAAGTTAGCATTTCAAACAAACTAATGGTATGTTTGGACAAAATATTTTTATTTACAAATAAAAAAAAGTAGATCTTTTTCTCAAATAAAAATATCACACTCCAAATACATTTTTATTTTAAAATTTAAAATTTAAATTTTTCCCACTCAAATTCCTCTCACATAATTTTAAAAAACCTTTCCTCTTATTTTTCTCTCTAAAATACTTTTTCTATAAAAAAAAAAATACTCACTAAAATTTTCACACATTCCAATATAATTTTTCTTAAATACATCACACTCCAAACGTACCCTAAACCTTTGAATCTATGACATAAAATGGACCTTTTTTGTTATCTTTTAAGTTTTTTTTGAATGTTGAGCACATAATCAAATGTTGTTGAACGCTAAAGTTACACACAACTTTGCAACAATTAAAGAATATGCTGGTTTTGTTGGCCTTTTTTTCTTTTTTTGGAATCATTGGTTACATTATTCTTACCAAGGCCTATAAACAAATTGTTTGTGCTAAAGGACATGCCATAAAAATTTCCAAGTGCAGCAGAAACAATTGATCACTTTGGCTCATAGCATAGGTGATAACATTCCCCGTGCCTAACAGCCAAAGTAGAGAATCTGCAACTCTTTTGCTGAGGCTGAGAACCTGACAAGACTAAAAGTAGAGGATCTTAAACTAGATTAGCAGGCTTATTTATAAAAAGTTAATTTCTTCACCTTCAAATGATGTCAACCAAGGCCTCTAACATACTGATCGAGAGCAGTATTAAACAAATCGCATCTACCCAACAAAAACAAGAGAAGAAAATTATCAATATAGGGTCCATGTTACCTTGGGAAAGAGAACACCAAAACTCAAAAGCATAGTAACACACAGTAAACTGAAAAAAAAAAGTGTGGATCATGAGATAATGAATACCCACAGTAAATTAACTCAGCAATAAGTACTTGCATAATTTAGCCAGTTAATCATCATACTTCATTAAGTACCGGATGGAAAATCATTACTAACCTAATTGGAGTTCCAGGAGAGTAAAGAGGATTCTTGACAACATACTCGACATACAAGTTGTATATATACTTCAGGGATTCCCTTAAATCACCAGTCCTTGGATGAGTTACAAGAATTATCTGTATAAAATTGTGTACATGAATTTGCAGTCAAAACTATAAAATCCAAAAGCAAAATAAAAATATAAATTGTTTAATAAAATGAAACATAAGCATATATATAAGTAACAAACTTTTAGCAAGATAGCAAAATACAGAGCTTTAATGTTGACAAAGTTAGGTTAAAAGCTATACTAATCGCTAGCAATCAATAGCAAGACAACAGATGAACGACTACAGCACTTTTATTGGACATGCACATGATATATCAACAACATTATCTGGAAAAACCTTTATCCCTGATGGACTCTCCATGAAACTAAGTTTGTATGTATTTGTCCGAAAGCTGTGAAATGAGCACCCTTGTCCAGGTAATTGTGGCACTCCAAGATTTCCTTTCTCAACACTGTCCAAGAGAAGAACAATGTTTGAACATTGAATAATCAATCTATGAGTAGCTAATCTAGAATCAAATGCAGAAATATTTTCAAGGAGGATGACAAAATGCAAGACTTCCCCTTGAGTTCAACCCACAAGACCTTAATTTTTTTTTATAATAATAACAACAGAAAAGGAAATGCTTCAGCACTAGGATGCTCCATTCAAGTGCACAGATATTTTCTCATTACATTATCAACAAAAATATGAAATGCTTTCAGCACTAGTACAAACACTTAAAGTTAGTAGTTTCCTTAGAAAGCAGGACAGATAATTTCTTCTCAGGCATGCACTTCAAAAGATTACCTAAACTGGCTTTAATGTTGTCAGGGGACTTGGGTGATTCAAATGATTTTAGGAAAAGAAAGAGTTTAAAGAGGGCAAAGCCATCAAGTAACAGGTTCAAAAGAGCAAAGCAACAAGCTTAAAACTTGGCGAAATTAATAAAAGCGAAAGTTAGAAACTTTAACAATGAGACGTCAAATTCAGCATGATTAAAATAGAATGTTAGTTAAAACAAGAAAACTCAAACAGTTGTAGTCCGAATGAATTGAAGAATTTCTGTACAAGGAACGTACCTAGTTGGATCCATTTTAGCCGTCAAGGATTTAAGAGAGAAGAGAAGACCAAACATGAGCTTGTGGTCCTGCTGGGCGCTGAGAGTCTTAAGGGGACGATTCCATTCTCTGTAAAGCAGACAGACTCCATTCCTGTTGAATACGTACAGCATATGGGCATTGTTCCCAGATGAAGTCGGCAAGGGAGGGGACGGACTTACATCTGATCCTCCGAAAAATTGCATCTTGGCTGATAGTAAGGGCAACCCAAAGATCAGATCCACCGAGACTTATTTATGACCCCGAAAGAAATTCTGCAATAAGAGAACTGGACTATCAAACTATCAACAAAATGCAGGCCAGCTCAGATTTTCACCGTCAAGACGAGGCAAAAACACAAAAGGAAAATCATATTCGACTTACCGACGATTGGGGTAAGGTAAAGCATAGTTCGTAGAATCATGATTATACATAGAATCGATTTAGGGTAACAGAATCGGATCGGTGGGATCGGATCATAGAATCGTAAGATTCTACAAAAAATGACCAAAATAATTATAATTATTCATATTTTATCACCTATACTAATTTTTTCACAAAAATAAGTTCTGTACTTGTGTTAAATTGTAAAAAATCAACATTATAAAATATACAATGTATATGCGTTCTGAATTTTGTCCAAACCCTTTTTAACAACAAACATCTATCATTCAATTATTCAATCATTCAACCACATTCTACACAAAATAATAATAGCACCAAATAAAATATATACTACATCTTAAATTACCAAAACATGAAAAATTTCACATCCAAATAGACTTTTAGCTAAAACATTAAATTTAATAACAAATTAAAGTACAACTCAAATTTAACAATATAAATATTTTTACACAACCTACATTTTTAACAATTCTATACAGTTGAGCATCATACGGCTTCATATACTACCAAACCACTCCAAAACAATCCACAAAAAACACCAGAAAAACAGAACAAAAAACAGAAAAACTGCGCAATGTGCTTCAGTCCACAAAAAACCAGAAGAAAAAAAACAGAAAAACTGCGCAATATGCTTCAGTTCGGAAAAAACCAGAAAAAAAAAGACAGAAAAACAGAACAAAAAAAAAGAAAAATGGTGCAATGTGCTTCAGTCCAGAAAAAAACAGAAAAATGGCGCAATGTGCTTCAGTTCAGAAAAAACCAGAAAAAAAAAAAGAAAAACATAAAAACGGCGCAATGTGCTTCAGTCCAGAAAAAACTAGCAAAAAAGACAGAGTCAATAATATCCAACTTTTCCCTATATGAATAAAGGTGAATAGATCTGTTTTTGCCATTCAAATGAGTTGTTTTTATCGTTATGCACTCCCATTGATCAGCAATACATCTCATGATTATGCATTAACATATATTACAGTGCATGAGGATCTAGTCATCTAGTGGATTGATCACGTTGCAGATTGTGTTTGATGTTGATATTAAGTCATTCTAATTTTATGCGTCACAGGAACATGGCTTCCGAAATGATCTCTATCAAATGCTTGCACATTTGAGACCTGGATTTATCAGATTTCCTGGTTTGTTTCTCTATTTGCTTTGAAACTTGTTCAGTCATTGTGGCATGAGACAAATTTAAATTGATTCATGAATCATATTTGAAGCCTGGGGTTCTCCATAAGGAGTTGTTTATGTTATTCTGGCTGGTGTTTTTCAGGTTTAGACTAGGGAAAAAATGTAATTGTCAATGAGAGAAGTAGAGAAAAAAGGATGGACCTGAAAGTAGGTCTAACTGTAAGATTGGAAGGGAACCATGTCTTTATGGTGCAAAGTGACAATAAAACACCCTTGATCATACACTGTCCCTGAGTAATTTTTCCTTTTGCAATACGGCTGTTAGCTCTTCTGCAAACATGTATCCAGCCAAGTTTCAGGATTCTACTTTGCCAAGAACATCTATGTTATGTATCTGAAAATTAATGACCTTGTGTTTTTCTGATTTCTTAGTTTCGACTTGATGTTTTTACTTTTTAATGGTTTTCCATTTGTGCTTTAACTGTGAGGCATCTGGCTTACATCTTTGAGTTTGAACTTTTCAGATGACAGAAAATCAATAGCTTATCAGGTTCTTATTATAATCCATAAGGTGTTCAAGTTATATATTTTCAGATACTTAATGGCAGTTTATTCTAGACAAGAACTGAAATAATTTGAATGTTGTAGAATCTGTTTTCAGAAAAAAGCAGGAAAAAAAAAAAAACGGTGCAGCATGCTTCAGTTCAGAAAAAACCAGGAAAAAAAAATGACCAATTAAAATTTTTGAAATTTTTTTTACTATATTGTATTTTATTGAAAGAATAAATTTAATATGATTAATGATTAATGCATAAGAATAAAAAAGATCAAAATTTAGGAACTCCCTTAGTTTATGACTCATCTTCAAGCGCCTTGCATTATATGACGGGCATAAGTTTTTCGCTTTCCATATTAGTCCTCATCTTAAGTTATATCAACTCCATCGGCTTTACCATTTTTTTAAAACCTATCCATTGCTCACTACAAAGTTTATCCTATCAATTTAAATAAAAAGAAAAATCAAACATTCATATTAATACCAATGAGCTTTCCTTGAAATTCAAATTGTGACTATCTAATCAAAGAGTATAACCATATATCATGAAAGGGACGAGAAATATAGGTAAAAGCAAATGATAATTCAAGTATCAATGTGCCCACTGCACTATATTATGCAAGACATGAATATAATATATAAGCTTAATCATATTCATGTTCATTATCATTCAAGCATCAAAAAATACTGTGCACACTTTGGTTGTTAAGTCATAGCATCAAGCCATCAACATGTTGTACACATTTTCTAAGAAAAAGATTCCTTTGTACTAGATTCTCCTCTTTGAGCCATTTTCACAAATACTTTAGCTACAATCCTTGTACCTGCTTAAGTATCCAATCATTCATTTAAGAATGATTCACCATATCAAATATCCAAAAAAAAAAAAAAAACCCTATAAAAAGCATAGTAGATGAATAATAACATGAAAAGAAGGCAATCAAAATTATATGAACATGCTCAGGTATCTAGTTTCTAGCGTTCAAGTGAGAGTTAAAAGTGTTCTTGTTTCATTAAACCTCAATTTATGCTTAGCTAATGGTATTAGCTGATCAATAATTTTTAACAAGAATGAAGCTCGTAATCAATGAAAACAAGGTGCACAAAGAATTGAGAAAGCTAAGTGTTGACATAATAAAGCAATTGAGTGAAAGGAAATTTTTACTTGTAGTCCGAATTTGAAGTTGAAACCTTGAAAATGTGGCAGAGTCAGGTCCCACACCGAATTTGAGGCGGCGAGGGAAGGCTGTGCAGCAAAGAAATTAGAAATTGGAAACCCTAGGTTTAGAAGCGACAAGCGACAGCCGAGCAAGGAAATGAAATGACAATGGCAAATTTGCAATTGAAATATTATTTGCCAAATTAAGGTTTTAATTTTGTAAAATTACAAAATCAGACAATTCTCAATTTGACCTTTTTAAAATAGTTATTATTATATTAACACCCATACTTTCTTTTTATTTTAATTTTAATCCCCCCATAAATCTAACTTTATTCAATAACATCCTTAAAATATATTTATTTCTTTTAAATTTCAATTACACCCTTAATAAGTTAATATGTTGATACAAAATTTAGCCAGTCAATATAACATTTTATATTAGTATGATCAATTAGAATTTTTAAATGCAAATGAAATAATTATTAATTTATCATGATCAAATTTTTCCTTACTAATTCTTTTCTCCAAAATGTATAAACTCAAATTTTCAAAATTTAAATTATTATTAAACTAAAATTATTAAGTTAATGTTGTCATTCAATTTAATACTCTCTCAATCTCTCGTAAGTTATTAATAATAAATATCTAATTAATATTCATTAATCACTTCATAATGATTAATTATAAAATTACACACTCAAATGAAATAGAGATGAGTTATTAAAAAAGATAATTACACAGTTTGCATTCTCATAAGTCATAAGTCATATGTACACAACTACACATGTTATTTTCTCTATTTTTCCATATATTTATCTTATTTTTAAATAATTTTTACATTTTTTAATAAATTCCTTTTTTTCCTTGTATGATGTAATGTACTATTATCATTATATTGCAATTATCAAATCAAACTTAATAGTTATAAATTTTTTATTTATTTAACAATTCAATAAACTAAAATCACAAGAATTATATATATCTTTTTACTATATAGGAATTAGTATATATATGTGTGTATATGTATATATATATTGTAATGTAAACCAAATAGTAATACAAATAAGTAAATAGTTATACCATCTACATTAAATACACCTTATTTGTATCTGATTTATAAATAAACATGTGTTCTATACAACAAGTCAACAAGTGTAAATTCAAAAGTAAATAAAACCACACATTTAATTTTTTGGCAATTTTTTATATTTCAAATTTTAGGCTCCGTTTGGAGTGTGATGTATTTGAGAAAAGTTGTATCGGAATGTGTGAAAATTTGGATAGGTATTTTTCGATAGAAAAAGTATTTTAGAGGGAAAAATAGGAGGGGATTTTTTTAAAATTATGTGAGATGAATTTGAGTGGAAAAAATTGAATTTTAAATTTTGAAATAAAAATGTGTTTGAATAGTTTATTTTTGTTTGAGAAAAGTTAACTTTTTGCTGATTTGCAAATAAAATAGCTTGTCCAAACAAAGCCTTAGAGTTTTGAATTATTACTAATTAGCAAAAATTAGAAGTAAAAACTATTAAATAAATAAAAATTTGTGATTATTAAGTTAATAGTAACCAATGTCGAATTATTACTCACTAATCAATTTGTACTTTGTGGTTATTATTATTAAATTACAAAGTTATATGTTCAAATGAGATATGGATTAGTTAGTATGGATGATAATTGCTCTATCTGTCTATCGTATATTCGTATTTGTATAATATATAGTATGTACATCATTTTTCCTCACTTTTTTTGTTTACTTATCAATTTTATCTCATAATTTTACACCTTTTTAATAAATTTACATTTAAATCTCTCCAACATTTAATCTTTCCCAATTTACTACACTAATAACATTTGCAAAATTATATATATACACATTATTTGTATATAATTTATAAATATATGTTGTATATAATAAAATACAAATTAAAAAGTTAAAATACACATCTTGACAATTTTACAAATTATTTTAATTTTTAAAGTTTCACACACATATATAATAAATCAAATATAATCAAGCATATTTTTTATATTATATATATAATTCCTATATATTTTGGAGTTATACATATAAATAATATATATTTAAATATACTACAATATATAATGAAATTATACATAAATTGTATTATGCATCTTTATAACCTTTATTTGGGTAATTCAAATTTAGTTTGAATATGACCGAATTCGGTTTGTTCAGTTCGGTTCGATCCGAACTTGAATCGATTTCGATTTTAATTTTTTAACGTCGGTTTTTCAGTTTCGGTTCCAACTTCGGTTTTCGATTTTCAGTTCCAATCTTCGGTTTTTATTTTGGTTCAATTTTTTGGTTCGAAAGCCTAAACTCGAAAACTGGCCTAAAATTGAATTCGAATTTGGTTAACCTGACCCAAAAACCAAAATTTTTTTATTTCTTTTTTTTCAAGTTTGAATTTTTCACTTCGGTCGGATATTCGAGTTAATTAAAAAATTGCACACCTTAATTAACCCTAAGTCAAAATGAGGTCGTTTTGACAATGACTATGAATTGCCAAAATTGCATACAAAATGGCATTGTTTTGATAATTACTAAATACTAATATTATTATATATTTATACATATTATATTATAAACGAACATTAAAAGAACTTGTTCATGAACACTACACGAGTTTATTTGCGAAAATAAACGAACCAAACATATGTCTGTTCGTGTTCATGTTCATTTATTAAACGAACACTAAAATATATTCATTTATTGTTCGTTTAATTTAACAAATGAACCATAAACAAACATAACCGAACTTGTTCATCAAACGTAATTCGCTTATTCATCCTTACAAAGGCTGAGAACTTGACAAGACTAAAAGTAGAGGATCTTAAACTAGATTAGCACACTTATTTATAAAAGTTAATTTTTCTTACAAAGTAAATAAAACATTCAAATACTTTTTATTTTAAAATTTAACATTCAAATTTTCCTCTCAAATTCTCCTCACATAATTTTAAAAATTTCCTTCTAATAAACTTTTATTTTCCATCCAACATACTTTTCTTACAAAAAAATTCTCAACAAATTTTTTCACATATTCCAATACAAAATTTCTTAAATAAACCACAATCCAAACATAGCCTGAGACTAAAAATGAAACTATGAAAGTAAGAATATAGATGGCTGTTTGGAAAGTACAGACTTCTCAAATGAAAAATATTGCATATATCCACTATATTCTAATTTTTAGTACAACAAATTAATAATATAATCTTTTTTTTTTACTTTTCTATTATATAAATAAGTTATTCCCCTAACTTATAAACAACTTCCTTTAATTGACTTTGGCAATACAATCTTCCGTAATATAGTAAATATATGAAATATTTTTTCCACCTCAAACAATTTCCAAAACTTAATTAAAACGAGGAACTTGGCCCTTTTTTATACAAGCATCAAAAATGATTGTATTAATACTTAAGAGCTATATATATCTTATAGAAGTTTATTGGACAGTTTTTTTTTCCCAGACAATAAATAGAAAGCCAAAGGGGAAAAAAATTATTCAATATACATTTTCTACTAGGTTAAAAGCAAAATCAGGTAGCCTAGCACAACTTAAATTGTCTTTTATATTGGAAGAGTAATGTTCAAAATCATTTCCTAAATGGTTGATATATGATAAAATAACTGCCACCAAAATATCCTTACAAGACTTATTTTCCAATCTTTGCATCAAATTCTCTTGATCTCAGTTTCACCTCCTCAAACTCTAGCCATTCATTCATTGTAATTTTGAGGACGGTTCCAGAATCCCTCCACTTCATGTTCAAACGCCAACTCGGCTAAACAAATACAAGTTGAAAACATATAAAAAAATTATAATGTGGTAGGTTATTTATTTTTGAATGTTAAAAGAAAAATTCGTATCCTTTTTATACTACTATCATCTATTGTCCCCAATCATCTAACCAGATTCTTGGGAACTAAAGATAGTAATTTCCAACAATCTTAGTCCTTAATGTTTTGAGGTTTAACAATTTTAATTTTCAAAATTTTTAGGTTGACAAATTTAGTTTTTATAGTTTCAATTTCTAATAATTTAAAGACAACTTATGAAAGAAGTTAATATCTTTACAGTCAAAATATTTGGGGTCCATATTTATAATATTTTTGACCATTTTAGTTTTTAATGTTTGAAAATTTGACAATTTTAGTTTTCAATTGTCAATGTTTAAAGGTGGATAGTTTTAGTTTCCAAGTAATTTAGGTAAACACATCTATTTATATAATTTAAATTTCTAAAAAATTAAAAAATGGTCTCATCAGTTTAAAAAAAAAATAGAAAGAGTAAAATGACACATATTTTTTTTATTTTTTAAATCAGGATGAGTGTTTTTTACCCAAAAAAAAGGAATATTTTTTTCTTCCATATTTTTCATTTTTTATTAATACTGATTTTTAAAATTAAAAACAAATATATGTTAATTTACTCTTCCCACACTTTTAAGGTAATAATGTTAATATCTTTAGTTGTTATAAATTGAAATTTTAAAAATTAGATTTGCTTACTTAAATAATTTAGGGACTAAAAATATGAAATCTTTGAACATTGAGCACTAAAACTATTAAAAAAATATTATATAAATGTGGGTCTCATATACTTCAACCATTAAGTCATTAATTTTTTCTATTAGTTGTAATTAAATTGTTACAAAGTGAGACTATAAGGACTAAATTTAGCGATTTAAAATTTTGGAAACTAAAGTTATTGAACCCAAAAATATTGGGGATTAAAACTGTGGAAAACTCTTAAAGATACATTAATATACAAGTTTGACAAAAGTTGAAGTTGGAGGCTTAAATTGGACATTAGAAGAAAAATAAGAAACTATAATTTGGTACAGAAATTGTTGTTGCAGCCATGTTTTACACCTTAAAATCGACATGGCTAAAGAAAAGACTATAACCTAGAATTAGGCCATTTTGGCCATGAAAAAATCAGAAATGTCAATCTTTACATCAACAACCACTCAGTATGCTCTTCAAACCAATACTACTAATATTCATTTTTCCAACACTCAACAGGGCACAAAGGTGTTCTTGTTTTTAGTTTTTCTGTAGGTGATGAAACTATAAGGTTGCAGACCATCCACAAGGCTTATTCTCTCATTCTGATTCCAAATCCATGTAATGGAGTCAGTGGATTTAGTGCTACATCACAATGTAGCAAATGATCACTTATTCTTAATTGGAAAACCATCAAACCCAATTCTTACTACACCAGCTAGATGGCATTCAGCAACTTCAATGCAGTCTCCATGAGGTGATTGAAATACCCTGAATTGGGAAGTTGAGGTCGAAGAAAAAAAATGAAAAAATGAAAAAAATGAAAAAAATTTGATGTGGTTGTGATTAGATGTGTGCCAAGAAATGTTCATAAAACCAAATGTGCCAAAAAGTTGCAAATCTTAAGATTTAATGAATCTTAATAATAAAAGTATATTTTTTAAATACGCCTAAACATTTTGGCACATTCACGTTAAATGAACATCACCTTTTGTTGTGACACCAAATGTAAACCCCACAAATTCCTCCATTTTTTTTCCCAACCCCCTGAGATTCAGCATTTCCAGCAAGAAGTTGCAATAATGGGCTTTGATTTCCACCCAAGCACCAAGCACCCCTTCTCCTCCACAATAGTGTAACCTTCACAAGCATTAATCTTCCCCAACCATTGCTTCGCCTGGGCTATCATCTTTATTGGTGCTGCCTGAAATCCTGCACGGCTCATCCTCCTCCGCCATTGATCCACCCTCTCATGCCTTTCCAGCCTAGCGGGTCCTTCGCAACTCACAATGTTCTTGATTTCCTCTGCGAAGTAAAATTGCTCCATTTTTGCACGCCTAGTATCATATTTAGGCAGCATTGCGTCAAGGGAGTCAAAAATAGCAGAGTAATAATGCAGTGCTTCCATGAACCTCCCAAGGAAGAATGGTCCATTGTGACTCGAGTCCTGCTCGACAAGAACCAACACTTTGGGCGAGAGTTCATGAATAATCTGCAAAACCGAGTTCAGAGCCCCTCTACTCTCTTTCACCACACAATGCAGCTGAAGGATGCTGTTAACCACGAGGACTTCCCCATCAAACACTTTGATATCTTCAGGCTTCAGGTTTTCCAAGTTGCTTTCCACCACTAAGAACTCCAAATTCATTCCAAAACTCTGTGCATAGGCCTCAAGTTCATCACCTATGACTCGAAACCTATCCACACAAAGGCCAACCGCAGTGATCCTAATACATTTAGGAGGTTGGCCAGGGCGACTGGCGAGGCTCTGAATGAGCCTACGCCATTGGTGACCATGTGGCAAACCAAGGCTCATACCTAAGTCCACCACATGAACAGAAGTCTCTCCCTCAAAGGCTTCCAATATGGAAGAGTTGGCAACAAAATGACCAAACTGTATATATGGACAGATTTCGTAAACAAGGCGTAAAGCCTCTTCTCTTTTATCTGAATTAACATCCATTATATTCATTTTTGGTGCAACATAGCCTACCGTCCCAAGTGGTTGAACAAGAGCCAGACGATCCACCAGCCCTTGCACAAAACAGGAAGCCACACGCTGGAAAGAAGAGCCAAACACCAATGCTTTAGCTCTAAGATCAGATAACAGGACAGAGGCATGATTCTTATCGCGACAAGCCACAGCTTCAGCACAAGAAATGAGGAGCTGAACTAATTTCATCCCATCCCCACTATCTTCTTCACTTCCAGAATCCTCAGAACCACTTAGAGCCTCCTCGATCGCCCCGGCTGCAAGATACCTCTGAGAATAAGCCCAAATATGATCGCGAAAATGAAGCCTTGGCAAACTGTTAACACTGTTGGTACTACTGGTACGATAAATGCCAATACTTCCAGAGCTGGAAAGGCTGCTGGAACTGTTATCCTGAAGAGAATCACCAATGCTTACCGTTGTTTTTAGCCTCTTATGATCTCCTCCAGCTTCATCAGGCAAAGTAGGAAACCAGGATCCACAAGCATTGTCTAAGATAGTTAGAAAATGCTGAGGAATCCGAGCAAATGATGTTCTAAAGTTGGGATCAACAATTCCTACAGGAGTCATCTCAAAATTGCATTCATCATTACACAAATCATCAAGGGTAAAATCACCTGGGGCCATATCCTAAACTGTTTTACTCTCTTTTTCTCCCCTGTTCTCTTGATTGATGAGGCTCTTGAAAAAACCATTGAACTAGCATGCCTGATATATATAGCTTACAAAACTAACTACCAATTTTTCTTGTTCGTTAAACTCAATGAAAGTTTTGTCAAATTCTTCCATTCCAAAATAACAGTACATGACTTTATCTTATAATACATAGAGCAATTAGAAAAAAATTCAAATTAAACATTTTCTTTATACATTCCTATTTCGATGTAGGTCCATCATTTGTTCCTTTCAATATTCTAGATTGAGGGCTGCCGATAAAACAATTCTAACGTTAACTTAATATGGTTTTGTAATTCTCTAATAATTGTTTTAATGTCTCCCTTCTTTTATTTATAATGCATAGCTTTGCCAGGCCTTAATCCTGCAATCTGCTAAGACAATTGCATGAAAAAACACCATAAGGAGAATAATACTAGCACGGATAACATGGCACAAGTAACATTCATAGTAAGGAACAATCAGATGTGAAAGATCATATGCGAAAAGTTGACATGGTGAGGATCGATAATGATGGTCACTATTGAGATTATGTTACTATCAAGGTTTCCTTTGATTACTTCTTGCTTGCCCTTGCAAAATTTGTTTTTGTTTAGTATCCTTTTTTGAATTGGCATGCAGTATACCATTTGAAAATCAAGATCAAGAATGATGAGATCTTGTAGTGTTGGATCATATTTTGTTCTTTCACCAGACTTTAAATTTTTAAACGCTATAAATGGTTATAGTATAGTTTCCTATTTTATGAGGCTCTAAATCCTAGGTTAAAGAACAATTATTCATGTTGACTCTAAACCCTGCAAGGGGAAAATAGAAGAGGAATCTAAGAGCATATTCACACTATTTTGTTGGAGTACAACAAAGAAGAAATGGTAAAATGTGAATCATCCCCTCACTTTTCTTTATTTTTGGCTTTTAATTTAAGTGTTATATCAAAAAGGCTACTTGCCCTGTTCTAAAACAAGAGTCGGATTTAAAAAGTTTCCTTGGTTGAGGAAAAAAAAAAAGTTCATTTTGTGTGAAATTTTAAGATTACATTTAGTAATTATGATAATGAATTACCCAAATTTAAAAGTAAGAAAAAAAATTTTCAAAATTATACATGTAATAGTACAAGTATCTTATATTTCATTATTCAAAAAAATTATATCAAATCAAAAGTGATTCAACAATTAAAGCACTTTAAAATTCACCTTTGAATTCAAATTTCATGAACTATTATACATAGCGAATTTCTCTATCCTAAAATGATAAATTTAGTTATGTGATGAAAATCATAATGATCATAATTTCTTCCCCTCCAAAATTCCAGATACAAATAATAATAGAATCAATCATTTTCATCCCTTTTCCTTGTTCTATTTCGTGAGGTGGAGGTTTGATTGGTGACAAAAAAATCCCAGATACAAATAATAATAGAAGCAATCATTTTCACCCTTTTTCCTTGTTCTATTTCGTGAGATGGAGGTTTGATTGGGAACAAAGTTTGAGACCAATGGAGGAAGTCTTTGCACATTCGTCTTCAAGAAATTCCTTGCGAGATCTTTGAGCCGGCCCACATAGGATTTATGAAGAACTTCTAGGAAGCATTTTAGTTGAGGAAGCATTGTTAGTTCCATTCTCATCAATTTTATATGTATTTGTAGAGTAATTAATTTGAGAAAATATCCTCTTTTGATTAGCTCCTTGCAATTTGGCTAATATTCTCCCTGCACTGACCAATAGTTCTTTTTCGATGTGATCCATGGGATATTGACGCGGCTAACAAGGAAAAAGTTGTTCATATGTTTATAATTTAGCAGCTAAAGCGGTCTCCCAAATAAGTAATTAATTGATTCTTCTTTTTTCCTAAACAAAAAAAGGAAAAAAAGAAAAGAAAAGAAAAATGCAGCACGATTAGGGTCCATTTGGTTTTTTTGTTAAAATTGAAATTGGTTTAAAGTTAAATATATTTTCTATAGATTTTAATTTTAATTTTATAATTTATTTACACCCAATTTGAAAATATTATAAAATAAACATTATCAATGAGTTAGAATCATAGTTATCGAATCGATCGATCCCATCGTTCTTACGATTCTACGATCCAAATTTACTAACACGATCCCGATCATAATTACGATTCTATCTTATTATGTAAATAAAATATAATTAAATTTACTCAAAAAAATTTCTATATCTAAGTAAAATTAAGATATATACTTATATAAATAATTTAATTAGTTTAATGATACTTTTATTAGCTTTTAACAATAAATAAATGAATTAGACATAAATACCTCTTGACTGCGACAGAAACTAAAATATTGAAAAAATCATATAAAATGTTATAAGAAATAAAATTATTTAATTATAAACTATACATGAATTTTCTACCTATCTATTCATATATTGATTAATAATTATTTTAAAAATCATTTATAAATTATATTTTCTCATTTTTTCTAAAATCTTATGATTCTACGATCCGATTCTATCGATCTACACCTAAATCGATTCTGTGTAGAATCCCGATTCTATAAACTATGGTTAGAATAAGCCCCAAAAAAAAAATACACACGCACAAAACTCAACTAGATATAATAATAAAAAAAAAACTCTTTACTTCTAAAACCAAATTCAATTTCAACAAAAAAACCAAACGGACCCTTGGAGTACTTGTCACAGAAATCATGTTTGGTTCACGAATAAATATTCTATACATCTACTACACTGTATAAGATGCTGCAGTGAGACACAATTAAGGAGATAACTTATACAATTTAGGAAAATAGCCAATCTATATGTAAGGGCAAAAATAAAAATTATATGATTAATTAATTATAATAAAAATAAAAATACATTAAATATATATATAAATATATTTTTTAATTTTCGGGACATTTCAATAAGTTGAGTAATAAGTGTTAATTAATTTATTATCCAAATAACTTAAATAAGAGTGTTGATCATGTAATTTAATCATATTTTACATATTAACAACTTATTTAGAAATAACAAGTAATAATTAACCTATTTGAGCCAAAAGAGTTTAAACTTAGACCAAAAAAGCTTGACAAAAGGTGATTCAGATGAGATTTTATGCTCAATTTTCATTTAAATTGTAGGTATCCTCAATTTGTGATTTTTTTTTCTGAAAAAAAAAAGAATTACTTTTGATTGAGTATGTGTGTGTGTATATATACACTTCCCCAATAAGGTACAATATAGTTAAGGTATCATTAAGTGTAAAATTATTAGAAATTATTAATAAGAATAATATAGTAATTTTTTAAGTTTATTCAAAAGTAAACTCTTTTAGGAAACTAAAAAAAAATTGATACAAACTTTATTTTCTTTTTAAACGGCAAGAGTAATTGGGACTAACTATTCTGATAACCAAGCACATTGGCTATGTAAACCATTTGATCATAATTTAAAAATAGTTTAATTTTCACTATACTTTCCTTTTTATTTATTTTGGTCCCTTGCAATCTTTAAGTCTCACGTCATATGATTCTCACTTCTTTTTTTTCCTTCTCATTCAGCTCATTTTTTCTCATCAAGTAGTACTCACTTCGTTATAAAAAAAGTTAACTTTTGATTAAAAATAATTTTTTTAATTTTATAAAATATAATACACTTAATATATAATTAAATATATACTTATACGCTTTATCCTTACTTTTAATTTAAATTATACATTATCATTATTAGAAAAGTAATATAAGAATTTCACAAAAGTAAACTCTTGAACAAAATAAAATTAAAACTAAACTCTTATTAAGATGGAGGTAGTAGTAAAATAAAAATTCAACATTTAAGTCTGGACCAAATAATAGGCCTCTTTGAGTTGCACTGATTAATTTGCTCAACATGTTTTTTAAGAAATCAAAGTTCATCAAGTCCATAATTTTTAAGTTATTGTAACTTGAAAAATAATTGTTAGCTAAATTAAAGAGGAAATAGAAAACATTTTTCTTTGTTTTGGACTTAACCTGCCCTTAAGACCTTCCTTTTTTATTTCATCTGAATGATCAAATCTACTACTTCTCAAAAACAAAAAATAAATAAATAAGCCAAAGTAAATCGCATATTTTGTTCCTTACAAATTAATTTTGTTAACCGCACAAATTTAATTTTTTTTAATTTTTAGAATTGACTTTTTTACTTTCTTGTAACAATTTTGTCACAAAATCCATTCGTAACTCTCACGTGTGCTCCTTTTTTAAGGGTAAAAAAAACTTTATAACATGATTGGCTTGTCAAAATTTATAATTTTTAAACTTTTTTTTTCTTTCTCTTTATTTCCTCCTCCTCTTTTTTTTTTTTAAATGAGAACAATTAATATTTTATTGCAATCACAAAATATTTACAAAAAATAGCTAATTGTTTTTCGAGATATTTGATCCTAAATCGTAACCACGAAGGAAAGTACAACTCTCAACCACCTCCAACAAGGAGGAAACAACCCTAATAACTAGGGAAACACACCTGAATAAGTGGGGACAGAAGACAAATTAACTCTAACTATGAAGAAGCACAAATCAAACTTCCGCATGTGGGTACAATTCCTCAATTCTCTCAAGACAAAACATGAATCATCTATGATCCCTTCATTTTTCAAAAAAAATAAAAAATTAAAATGAATCACGCACAGTATCGCATCAAAATCGCCCACAGTTACGGGAGATGTTGGCGCCAACTGTGTGCTGCAACCTACCTGTTTTTTACCCCTCCTCTTTTTTTCTTTATCCAATTCCTACCATCACCATCTGTACATTACCATTATAAAGTCCCATGTTCAGTATATAACAACAAAATCTCATCACTTGACTGATTCCATCTTAATTAATTAATTACATATGAAACAGAGAAAAGTGAAAGAAAAAAAAACATTTAAAAAATTATAATTTTGACTACTCAACTCTATTAATAAACTTTGTTACCCTTAAAAAAAGAGAGGCAGACGTGAAGTTATAAACAAATTAGCTTTGGACCTGTAAAATTGCACGTGATCATCTTGTATAAAAAAAATAAAATTTAAAATGTTAAAATTATAATTTGTCATTTCTTATTTAATAAATTATTTTTCCGTGTTAAAATTTAAATTGTTTTAAAGAAGTTATATTAAAATTTTAAATTTCACATTAGATATTTAGATAGGTAAAATGTAAATTTTGATAGATAAGACTATTGAAATCAAATTTAATTAAGATGTAGATAATTTTAAAGTTCCATTAATTACTTAGACCTAAACAATAATGAATTATACGTATAGGACATAAACAATTAGTGTGTGTTTGTGGAAAAAAATATTGTTTAAATTTTTATAAAGAACCTAAAAAATTATGAAAGGGAAATTATGTAAGCTTCAATCAATGTATATATAGTATGTTTTTGTTTTTGTTTTTGTTTTAAATAAAATGTTATAAAAAATTTTATGCATATGACGTCATTAAAGGAGCTGTAAACTCAATAGTTATCACCTACTAGGCATATGAAGCCAATCAATTTTCATATGAAATTATAAAATAACAAACAAAGATAAAAAGATAAAAAATATTATGTGTACATAGCAAGAATTATGGCTAGGTGATCAATAGATTTCAAAATGACCATAATCCAAACCTAGATTACTTTTTCTTCTTTTTTTTCCAAACCCTACTAAAAAAATAATCTTAAAAATTCAAACATAAAAAAAAAAAAATGTATTAACTAATAAGATATATACTAATATACATGTCTATTTGAAATTGACATCATCCTTATAAAAATAATCAATCAATTTTATTTGACACTTAAAAACTACATTAAGACAAAAGAGAATACAGAAATGAAAAATAAGACAACGAGAATATTAAATATTATGAAAGAGAAAGAATATAAAAGCCAACGAGATAAATAACAAAATGTGTACAAGAACACCCCTCGTTTATAGATAATGATAAATATATTAGATTGAAAACTTTAATTAGTTATCATATTTATATTCAAATTTAAATGCTGAAAGTTAATATTCAAATTGAATATATATATATATATAGCGGATTTTCCTTAGAATAAAGACTGTTTCCTTAGATAGATTCTATTAAAAAATGGCATGGCATGAGATTGCTTAGTGCAATTTATATCTTCTATGCATGGCAGCCAAGATTGCTTGCATGGGTTGCAAAAATATCTCTCCCGTCTGTTACACGATGCGGCAAAATTTACTTAGCGATAGTATATAGCTACGAGTTCGAAAAAAAAATAACATAAAACATAAAAAAAGGTTACTTTTAAAAAGTAAAGCGTGAAAAAAATTATTTCTAAATTTGTATGTCAAAGTAATATTAATTTCCAACCTTGGTTGTGGTTTTCTACTTTACTCTCGTGAACACTTTAGCATTAACCAATTCTGTTCAAGTGATCATTTTACCGTTTGGCTCGCGCACTCATTTCACATCATGTTTATCGCATGCTCATCATCGCATCGCACGCACGAACGCACGCACGACCCGATACCCATGCACCATTGGTGCCGATGCTACATACGAGCCCATTGTGCCAGCCTTGATTCTTGCATCACAGGTTGTGGTGCGGGCTACTCGAGTTAAATTGGCTGTCACCATTGTTCATCTCTGAATGGAACAACAATTGAGCATAAAACTCAGTTAAGGCCATACAACACTAACAAGATCCCAACAAGAATCCAACCTCCAGTAACGCAGTCAAGAACGACTGGAATCTTTAGTATTATAGATCAGTAACGTTTAGCTTTGAGGAAGTTAACAAATGTGAAACTGGCTTTCATCTGTAGTTTGTACAAGCATCTCTCATGGATCAACAAGAATTCAGATTACAGAGGAAATTTGGCCTATAAATATTCTAAACACCACTCGTAAAGTCGAGTTGCTAGCAACATCATCCTGATGTTGATCAAATTTGTTGCCAGAAGCAAAATGAGAAGAAAAATAATGTACATTAACTGATTCCTACTTATCTTTCAAACAAGGAACTGATTGATTCTTTGCCATGCCATTGGCAATGCCACTTACATTTGCGTATAAAAAGTTGGAGACATTTGGTAACTACTACATATGGGGAAGCCTCGAGATATCTTCTCTTCATGAAAAATGTAGATATTTATCAGTAATTTATACCTGAAACCTCCTCTGTAACAAAGATTGTATATAACCCAAAAAAATAGGCCATCACTTGCCGCTCTCCTTTTATCAATCTATTGTCTTTAAAACATCCCAAGAAATCTGCGTTTATGTCGTCTCTTGGGATTTTTGCCTGTAAACAGTACATCAAAGAACTTAATGGAATGTCTACGGCAAATCTACAATTATGGTGGGTGTTGCCCCAGTACAAAGCAGAAAAGAATATATGGCCAACACTATGAAGATGACAATTCCTACTAAGGGCTATCAAGTGAGAAATACAAATTACAAAATAACAACAACAGGGTAAAGGAAGAACAAAAAGACAAGTGAAACTGAAATTGAACATATATTTTAACACACTGGCAAGAATCAACTAATGGTGATTAACTTGGCAATGCCACAAGACACAAGTACAAAATACTATACTTGAATAGAAGTGAGGTATCGAGAGATCTGCTATAACAGAAATTTACCTGGTAGACTGCCTGCATTATAGAGAACTTCTTGGCAGTGGGTCTCCACTGCTCAGCACAGGAATAGTTGATTCCCAAACCAACACTGAGTCCCTCAGTAGATGCACGTCTGAAGTACAGAAAATAGTTCTCCTGGAAAAGCCTGTCACCAGTATATTACAGCATGATGAATAAACAGTTTCAACAATTGCAAGTTGCATCAAATGTAACTGTAACAATATACTCCTTCACATAGTTTCTAAGATGTTGAGCTTCTCCCACTACCTATTGCATAATCCAAACAATAACATACAGCAGAAAAGAAATAGCTGAAAAATGAATGAGATTCTTTCTTTTCCCTTGTGGTGCTCAAGATTCATTAAATTTGGAAGTCAAAATGTGTTTTAACATCAATCATCCTCGTGTACAAAAATAGGAGCAGATCTCAAGATTTCAAATCTGGTACTCTTTAGTACATTAGCCTACTATATTACCTCCATCAAGAAGAGACCATCCTATCGAAAATCAAGCTGTTTGGGTTCAGAATTTTATGGGTTTAACCAGCCTTGCAGAATGTGAAGTTATGTAATTGACCTTTGATGATTGAATGAAACTTAAATGGGGCCCAATGAACTCCAAAAATCAAGGATTTTCAGAAGAAAAGAAAAGTTGAAAGCAAAAAATATAATGAATCCAACTCCATCTTTAAAACAAACAAGAAAAGAGAAGTAGGATCCATTTACCTAGTCAAGAATACAATGCAAGGCTCTGGTTAACAAGGATATAGCTATTGGTATTATGGGTATATAGATACTTTAAAGTGGATAAAATGCTAATCTTAAGTACTCCAAATTGTGTAAGTAACATTTTACATTTAAATATGAGTTAAAATTTCCAGAACTTGAAATTTTGAACCAGCCTATTTGTTACCCAATCCACTTTTGAATGAACAAATTGATTCTGAAACCACCCTCAATAATCATTATTGAAGACCATGAATCAGCAGAGAAGGATAAGGGAAAGGAGAGTTCTGGGAGAGGAGGAAAGATCGAAAGTGGAAATTAAAGTAGAATGGATGCCTACAATGAGCCACCAAATCTGGCCTCAGTTAGATGCGGTCAAGCAGAAGGTAAGTTACTTGAGAGGACCCAGAGAAAATCTTCATCTTGGCTATCCCAAAACTCAATTCTCCAAAGTTCAGCCTGCTGTCAAATTCTCTTAGCTCCTCTGAAATCCATAATTTAGTACTTAATATGTTATAGATTGTGAATTAACACCACAATTGTGATACTACTAATATAAGCACTTAGGCTAGCAGATAAGACCCCAATGAGTTATTGGGCAAACGGTCAGCCAGGGAGTGGCAATTTGTGAAAACATGGGCTGCCAACCAGAGGTGTGAGAACCAAGTGCTTTGCAAAACTGAGTGCTACACCATCTCCAGAACTTGTAAGCACCACCTGTGGATCCCACACCATTGAGTGTTATACCAGTGTTTGAACTAATTGATTTTGAATGGCTATTCTGTGTGCTTCAGCTCTCATCTACGGTTATTCTACTGAAGCAATTGTTCCACCCACATTTCTAAAATGTGGAAACATACAAGTGGTTTAGACCATAAGTGAGGCAACATTATGAACTAGGAATTGAACATTTTAGGAGAGTGTTTAAGCTCCAAGAACTTTTGCGCCATTTATCAACAAGATCAATATGATCAACAAACACAAGTTAGCAATTTCAAAATTTTCAAATTCACTACTGAATCAGCTTAAACAGGAGCTAACGGAAATTATTCTACATTTTTAAGAATCCATGTGACTTGAGCTACCATAACTGTAGCAATCAAAGCAAGAAACTAGTATTCAGAAAATAAAGTTACAAGATCATTCTACAAAGATTAGTGAAAACCTGAACAGAAAATTTTTTCAAGGAAGATTCTTCTGAAAAAGGCTGCAACATCATAACACCAGGAGGCAGTTTTGTATCAAACATTGTTGCTGCTAACCTAAGCATTTCCTTCTCTTCAGTGTCAGTTTTGCTCATGGTAATTATGCCTAGCTCCTATTACAGACACCAGAAAATATGGAAGAGTGGAGAGTTAAAAATTGCGTATTACAACATAAAAGACAAAGAACCATGATTAAGGCCAACAAAAGTCCAACTTAGTTGTGACTTTTTAGCAGTTCAGAACTGCCATTTATAATCTTTAGTATCCACAAGATGAATTCATTATTTCCAGAATAATAACTTGAATGTGTATGGTAATTCTTAGATTGCTGAAATATGGCATCTCATCCTGTTCTTATATGCCTCTGTTGATTTCCCTTTTTTATCATAGCAGTAAATTCCATTTCTGCTATTCTTTTGACCAATATTTGTCACTTAAAGTCCATAAATAACAAGGAGTTCCAGAGAGCAGATGATAGCACCTGAAGCTCTCCATTGCCCTTAAAGGATCATTATCAGCAATTGCAAGAACTAGATTAGCATATGCTAGCCTCAGTTCATCAGGAAGATCCTTGACTTGTCCATAATCAAGCAAAGCAACCTAAAATGCAGCAAGAAAAGCTCGATTTTCTGTTAATAACTAGATAGAAATGGAAAGAACCTGGAAAAAACTATCGAAACACAACAGTTGAAAAAATAGTAGAAAGGTAAAACTAACCTCAGAACCTCGACAAATCAGAATATTTCCAGGATGTGGATCAGCATGGAAGAAACCACTCTTTAGTATCATTTGTCCATATGAAAGTGTCAAACTTTTGAGGATGTTCCTGCGATATGATGACACTTGAGCATAAATGAAACCTGTGTAGTATTATTGACACAACTGTCATGGTAGAGACAAAAAAAGATATTTAGAATTGGTGAAAGCATTTTGAAGTATATCTATCAAATTTGTAACAATTTACGTAAAGCTAAAAATGGAAGCTATATCAAACTGAAATTGTGAAATTTAAATGTTCTGAAGTTGATATGCAACGAAGCCATTCAAAATTAATTTGACTGGAGAGGTTCTTAGCAACTCTCATGACTAAATTCTACAACACCCCACTTACAATGTCTTGGCGTAGATGTTCCACACAGAATAAAACAGTCCATTCATTTAGGAGATAAAGAGCATTTTCAAATTAGAAATGACATTGTCTGTGTTCCAGCAGCGCAGAAGTTTATTTCAGGAAAGAAGACACCACATAACATTCTTTGCCCTTGTAAGAAATGGATCTAGATCCCCAAAAAATAAAATCCTTATTCATGCATGGAAACAAAGAATTAACCTACATTTTGAAATTGTACATTCCAAAACTTCCTAAACTACTAGTTTGATCTAAAATAGGCGCAAAAATTTGCACCAAGTCTCCAAAACTTATTTTTCATAACTTCTCCAACTTTACTTAAAATCTATTTCAAAATGACTATTAAAAAACAAAATACATAACAGTGGATCCTGTAAAATTAGGTTGACTGAGAGCTTCCATCAGGGCCTCCTCTGATAACAAAATAGAGGCTCATGTAAGGCCGCAGTAACTCCATCTTACATGCCACACGCGTGTAAGCAACTTAAACAAAGTATTTATCCATATATTAAATAGCTACTATAGAAAGTACACTAAGTCATCACTCAGCTAGAGTAACATAGATCTTCCTTTAAAAGCTTGCCTAACCTTCTTTTGGATTGGAAAAGAGACGACCAAAGATTCTACCTATTGTGGCTGCTATATATTATTCCAGGTTTACCATAGAATCTGCACTGAATATATTTATGAAAAGTTCACTGAAAGCCAACACTTTCTGGTTAAAAAAGTATAGAACATGCTAAAAAGTTGGTGAATAAGGGTAGGCCATGTAAAGACTTGCAAATGGGCAAACTATTGATGGCATGGGCAGGATGCAGATATCAGAGACTTATGGAGAAAAGGGGGAAAATGGAAAAAGCATACTCTTACAATGAGGAAAAAGTTTTTCATGCAGAACAAAGAAAATAAAAAACATACTCTACATAATCTAAGGGCTTACTGCTTTGCAGCTGCTGCTACTTTACCACCAGGATTAATGCCTCTCTTTGCTATCTCTTCTCCAAGTTTCATGATTGGAATTCCATCAATAAACTCCATCACTAGAACCTTTCTACAGATAAGAACATTACCACCATTGAAGCTGGGTTACAACTTTTCAAAATTGTGGCAGAAAATCCAACGATATAGCATTGAAGGAAAATCAACATCCACAATTTGATGAATTAATTCCACAAGCTGGTAATGAAAAATATAAGCAGTTGTAGTTCCACAACATATTCTTGAAGTATTAACCATAATAGAAGAGAACCATTGGCAATTTGAGGAAATAAGAAAATTGTAACCATTGGTACTAGAAGCAAAGAGAAATGAAGATATGAGAATCAGAAATTGTTTTGATTGCACGGTTCTCAACTGATTCCTCATGAAATTATTTTTTGAACAGTAACAGATGTCAACAACAGAAATCAAGACTTTTAGCATCAATTTAGTGGCCATATCCATATAAATAAGGAAAAGCAAGTGTCAAGAAAATTGTGTAGTCAACTACGAGCAACTACTAACTAATGGTATCAACAGACAAAAAACATTCAAACTAGTTTTAGGTTTCAGAGTTTCCACCAAAATGAACAAATGCAGCTAAACATACCTAGTGACTAAATTTCGCTCCACACGAGGAACCAAAACAGGGCTCTTTTTGTTGTTCTGATATAAAAAATGGCGAATTTTTCGCATAGCATCAGCCTCCTAAGGAAGTTGAATTCATATCCAATCTACATTGCACAAACAAAAATAAAACATGATTAATGTGTATTTCAAACTAGAAGAAAACATGCAATTATATATTTGATGCAATCAAGAAGGGGAATTGCAGAAGCAGAGGACTCTATACCTGTTTCTCCATTTCCTTGGTTATAGAGTACAGATCAAATTTGATATCAGTCTTCTGCATGTACAGTGCAAAAGCTTGCAAGTTACAGATATCAGTCATCATCAAATCCTGAACCCCAGGATGTTGCACCTGAATCAATAAATACATTAAGACCTCAGAACATTTTTAAGGATGGAAGCTTGATTTTCAATTTTCTCACCTTCACAACAACATCTTTCTTGTCACCTCTGAGTCGTGCTCTGTGAACCTAATTTTTAGATTACATAAGATTCCACACATCATTTCAGTACAGTTTCAATGTGGAAAAGACAGCAGCATAAGATATTAAAATAAAAATTATCACTGTGGCATATAATTATACAATCCAAAATTATAAATCAAGCAACCAAACTGATAATGTAAATCAAGCAACAAAACTGATTGCCCCATTAGAGGACTTGATCGCATAGTGCAATTGAAGCAGACCCAAGAGGATTAGCATCAAATGTTTATCAAGCAACAGTTTATCAAGTTGCAATCTGTAGTAAGATAAACCTGTGCAATTGAAGCCGAGCCAAGAGGATTAGTATCAAATCTTTCAAATAACTCATCAACGCTTTGACCAAACTCCTTCTCCAGCTCAACCTTGATCACATTGTAAGGGGTAGAAGGGGCTTGATCACACAATGTGACTAGCCTTCTCACCCATGCAGCAGGTGCCAAGTCAGGTTTTCCAATGATTTGAGCAACCTAAATGCCATCAAAGCCATGAAAAAAGCACATTCTACCATCAGCTCCTCTCACAGTGAAAAAGCAGAAAATGACTAATTTTACCAGAACAACAGGTCATTTGGATTTATTGGAAATTGGACAGGTTAGAAAATTTCTTGTTACCACTCACAAACATAAAGACACATACTTGGAACAAAACCCCCATGCTCCACTATAAGTAAAAATATTTCAAATTGAAACGACACAATGAAGTAGGCCAAAACCTTAACAGTAAAAAGCAATATGCCAAACTAAACTGTGTACTGAAACAAACAATAAGAAAAGTGTCCCATTTGGATGACAAGAGTAAAAAATGGGTAGAAAAACTAAACAACTTTCACAATGAAAAAGAATACCTTCAGAAAAAACCCACCAAGATCAGCACACATATTATAAATCTTGTCAGCAGCAAGCTCGTGCTGCCTCTCCCACATTTCTTCCTGCTTTTTCACATCCTTCTCAAAGCTTACTCTAATTTGAAACACCTAAAAAGAAACGCATACTCCCTATTAATAAAACCAGAACAAATTCCAAATCTACAAACACAGAAAACCTTCATCTACATAAAAGACAAGAAAAGTGACCTTATACCCAGTATAGATATCAACTGTGCGAGCCCAGAACTCAAACGAACGCTGCCAAGGTCTCAACTTTGTGGACAACTTTTCTTGCGAATCCTTGAATTCTAAAGGGATAATCATGGCTATTGAGATTAAATAAAAAAGTAGGATCCAACTATCAATCTTTTTTACGAAAATTATGAACTAAGAGTACTGGAAAGGCGAAATGCAGAGTATAGGGCAGTTCCTCTGTTATCAACATGTTTGGCGAAGTAACAAAATTCTGTTACTGGGTGGCATCAGAGAACATGCATGCTCAAGAACTGCAGGTGGGCAACTGGGAGAGAAGATGATATAGTGGAAATTTAGATGATTGTGGGTTTGGAAGTTGTGGCTAAGCAGAGCCATGGCTGTACTTCTTTAGTTCCGTCAAATCCCATTGGTATTCAATTCAATTCATGGCACACGTTATGTCCCAACTCCCGAGTGTTTGTTTAGTGAGTATCACTGGACTTAGAATTTTGAAGTATTTTAGTTGTACTTAAAATGGATAGAAAATTGTGGGGGTGGGCCTAGATGAAGGCTTGTGGAGTGAACCAAAAACTTCCTTTAGAAATGGTGAAAATCAAGGAACCAAGAATCTCTATGAGTGGGCTGTATTGAAAAAAAGGTTCCGTAGTGTTGTTCATCTTTGGCTCCATAAATTAAAAATTATAAAAATATATGAGTGATTATGAATTAACTTTTAAAATTTATTATTATATTAATAATAAAATAAAATAAAAATATATTAAAAATTATAAAAATATATTATATGAGATAACTAATTATACACATTATGAATTTTGAACAATATTTTTTTGGTTCATTTAAAAAATATATATTTAACGGAAATGAATCATGCTCTGATGGTAAAATAAAAAAAAGAGCTTCGCATGCTGTCGCAAGTATACTTCTAAATTATAGAAATTTAGAAACTTGTTAAATTTACTTAAACAATAATCAAACTAAATTCAAATACAATTTTAAATTTGCTAAAATTACCAAATTAAGTTTAAACAACATGGTGCTCCACCTGTTTAGAACTGTTGACAGTCTTATCAGTCTGATTATTTAATAAATATTTTTTAAGGTATGATTTTTCTTTGTGAAAAAGAAATGGGAAGAGTTGATTTTTATTTCTCCAACCTAAGAAAGTGACTTTAGTATTAAGAAATTGGGGAAGAAAATTTTATTTTAGTTGAGGTTAAACTTCAATATTGCTGAAGTGGTCACATCTAAAAATGATTCCCCCATCACATTCAAACGTTTGGTAACAACTATAAAAAAACAAAAAACCACATCTTGGTACCACTTTTATGTCCGAGGTCACATGAAAATTAATGATTTTTCTCTCTTTTATCTTTTGCTTTATTCTCTCCTCCTAGTCCTTTTTTTTTTTTTAATTTCAATTATAAATTCTCAAAGAAATGCAATGTTTCATTTCGTACCCTTTTCAATAATTTAGAATTGTTTGCTATTGAAGTTTGGAGAGGCTTGCAAGCAAAGCAATAATAATGGAGGTCATCTAGATATATTAAGCTCCATTTGGATTGTGTTGTATTTAAAAATTTTGTATTGGAAAGTGTGAAAGTTTTAGTGGAATTTTTTGTAAGAAAAAATAATATGAAAAAGTAGATTAGAGTGGATTTTTTTTTTTTGAAATAATGTGAAAAGAATTTTGAAGGGAATTTAAATTTTTATTCATTTTTTATTTATATGTATAAATGTTATATTTTTTAAAAAATCAAGCATAAAATATTATTCATAAAAATATGTAAAAGATACAATTTATGAAAATTAATTTTTAATATAAAAAATAAAATAAAAAAAGAAATTAATCGAAATTCTTTTAACTTTAAAAAAAAATATAAAAAAATACTTTTGAAAATATGTACTATAAAAAAAAAAGAAAAAAGAGTCATATAAAAAGAGCTATTTATAGTTACAAGAAAAATAAATTAGTTTGTTGAATAGTTTAACCAAAAAAAAAAGAAGATAAATTTGGAAAAAAAATTATTGATAAAATTAAATGATAAATATTAAAATAACTTTTGGTGCTTAAATTTTCCTATAAAAATTAAGCAGTGCTGAATCAATTAAATGGGGTGGTAAAATTTCTTTATCAAAATCTAAAAATTAAAATCTTTTAATTTATTAATTTTAAACAATAATTGATATTAGCGTAAGACTATTTAGAAACCATCTGAATTTAAATGAAACAATGAATTCATTCATTCAGAAGTACTAAATAGTAGTTGTGGATTCTTTGATTAACTGCCTAATCCTACTTTGTGGAGGAAAACCATTAAGTGTGGCTGCAATTTGTACAGTCTAAAATAATATATATATTTTTTTCCCTTTTTTAAATTAATTTACTTAAAAACACAACCAAATTTTTTACAATTTTTTTCAAATGGTATGGTATAATTAGTTGGAGTCAAAAGATGAGGCAGCATCTGCACTCAATACTTTTATGTTCTATGACTTCTATCCATCCACTTTTCTGAGAGATGCTTTAACTTACAAGACTCCTTCTCAGTTGCCAATGTTCTCTCCCTTAGTCTTTTCCCCACGGCAAGACTGCAGAGACCCCACCCCATCTCATCTGCTGCCCCAAAATTCAAAGGTTAAACCCAAAAGTCCAATTTTTTTTTTTTATAAATATTTATTGTTTTAATACAAATTAAATAAATATTGTATTCTAAAAGAGATTTCTAAAGTACAAAAATTGACTTTTGAAATATTAACTTCAATATCGACATTTTGGATATCAACTTCAGACTTAATTGAAAAAAAAAATTTGCCTTAAATGTCGGCTTTAAATTTTTTAAAAAAAAAATAATAAAATTCACCCCTTAAACCTATCTTAGAATATACAGGCAGCTTGCTTGCATAACGAAGAGGTGTTTGTTAAAAATCCAGCAGGAAGTGAAGATCATATGAAAGGTCGCCCCGAATCAGATACGAAAGAGAATGGGGAACGATGATGATGGGAGTGAGGAAGAGAAGACCCAATAATTGCCCCCATGTGAAGTCGCTTTTGGCTGAAGTTGATTTTTTATTAGAGTCGATAATAATGTCACTCAGAAAATCACATTGATAGTTACTTGTTTGTCCAAACATCCCCCAGCATCAAGAACTCTTCCAGGCGCTCAAGAGACAGGAGTAAGGATAATCACACAGAAACACAAACAGTAATAAATCTCTGAAAATAAAGTTCAACAAATTAAGAGTTTGAACAATAATGGTTCTGGAAACAAGCAAGAGGTCACAGATCTGGTCGACTAAGTCTGACTCAAAATCCATAAATCATCTCCAAGGTCTTTTGTAAATACTAACACAATAGAAAAAGGTGGTAAAACAGATTGTCAGATAAATTCAAAGTTGTTTCACAGAATGATATTTTAAAAAATAAATAAATATCAAGAATGATACAAACATTGTCTAAATTAGAGGGCAATGACTGACATCATCTCACATGTAAATACATACATTTATCTCAACCGTTGGGTCATCACAAATCAATTACACGAGAAAGCTTCTGGATGCGATTCAACAAGAAGTCTCCCTGCTTGATAGTAGCCTGGTAGAGGGCATTCTTTGCATCAGGACGATTAGTTTCCAGCACACCTGCAACTTTATCAATCTTGCAATGCAGCTTACCGGCAGCAATAAAGTGAGAGAGCTCCCTGCGGATGAAAGAGAAGAGAAAATAAGTTTATGCCACTAACCATTTTCGTCTCAGCAATACAAGGTTACAGGATTAAGAGGAATGAGAACTTACATGTCAATGAAATCCACAGTCACCCCAAATGCTTTTGCCATAGCTTCAATGGTAACACTTTTGTAGGATTCAAGGAACTGTGAATAAACTACAGTTCTAATCTCCCTCATATAATACCGGAAGTGTGGATGCAAATACCGGTCCAATTTAATATGCACAGTCAAGCCAGCTGAAAATCATCAAGTAAATTCAATTCAGACTAAACCAATTAATTACAAAATTGTCGATGTGAATTGCAATGAATCAATAGAGGATACTATGGCACACTCATAAAGCTCACAAGTACAACCACACGTCATGCATACAAATATAGTATGAACTAAGCAATCAATGAAATCATCAAAGCCCAAATATGCAAGACATCCTTTCGGAATCGCCCAAATCATTTCTTTGCCTTGTCCAAATAGATCCCATCTGAATCTTGATAAATCATAGACAAAATTAAGTTCACATTTTGTATAAGGCATAACCCATTGCAAGGAGCTGCATTCTACATTCAAGAAGCTCATGCTATATCCACTAGACCTAATGCACCCGGTTCACAATCTCACAATCCTTTCAATACATAAACAGAAAGCACAATCTTTAATCAGTTTCTTTCAAATTCCTGGTTTCACAAACACATATGTATATTTACATGTATTTAGGCATTGTTTGGACACTACTTTTATTTACAAAAAGTTAACTTTTCTTAAACAAAAATAAAACATCCAAACACACTTTTATTTTAAAATTTAAAATTTAAAATTTAAATTTTCCCACTCAAATTCTTCTCACATAATTTTAAAAAAATTTCCCTTCTATTTTTCCCTCCAAAATACTTTTTTCTATCAAAAAATACCCACCAAAATTTTCACACATTCCAATACAACTTTTCTCAAATAAATCACAAATCCAAACGAAGCCTTAGGCTATCATATAGCCAAGTCCATTAACCAAAACCCATGTCCAAACTACATCATGACTCATCCCAGAAGGGGAGGGAAACTGGATTTCAACACAAAAACTACATGAGCTCATGCCTAATATAGTTGGCTTCAGTGTCCGCGTGTCCGAGAATTAGTCAGTCTATGTTAAGAAGTGACATCAATTACTCAAAATATTTACTTACCAAAGGCTGAGAAAAATGATTTGTATTGGCAGTCATAGAGTGAGTTCAAAAACTCCGAGAGATATGGAATTTTCCCGATGATTGCTAAGATCTCTGGTGCATCAACTACCTGCCAGACAAAGCAAGCACGTTATAAAATGCTACTTTGCCTTGCAGACTTCAATAAAGCGACAGTGTATTACAATCTTCAAGATCCAAATATCCAGTAGAATCGTAATGATTAAAGGGAAATAGCAATATTTATTTGCTTTTTTAATTTGAACCAGAAATATATAGAAGTAAAAATGAATACCTTCTGTTTCAGGGAAACTCTATCTAGTGATATGATGCTTGTAAGAACGGTATAAAATATAAAGGTGTCATATGAGAAAAGCTCGTAAGTGGTAAAGGTTGAAATGGAATCAAGAAAAAGATTTGCTGCTTTCTTGAAGTTTCGTGGTTGACATGCAGAACAAGCCCTCATACACCTTCAACCTGTTCTTTCTTTCCCAGTCACCTCCTTCTTCAAACAAGCTGCGATTTAGGTCACAAGTAAATATTAATGATGAATGCAGTTCCTTAGACAGTAATACAAGTATATGCAAATTTTTTTATAATGTGTCAGTATCCCTTACTTCTTTGCTTTGTCAATGCTCTTTGATATCAGATCAAAGTCCATATAGAAGAAACCAATCTGCAGTGTATAAAAAACAAGGTCCATCTTTTGGCCCACTGCAACTGTTTTACTTTCTGTCACTTTCAGCTGTTCCAGTGCCTTCTCCTGTATTCATTATCAGAAAAGCATTGACAAGATGTTTAGAACAAGAGGATTTATCAGCTAGTATTGATACTGAAGGAGGAAGAATAGATCTTATCAACCTTGTCGCCAATTCGGATGTAAAACAATGATTTGGCTAAATGGGATTCTCTAACTTCACTCTCTCCCAAGTTCTCCTCTGCATCAGCAATCCTAGAGAACAAAGTCCAAGAAACATGAAAGTAACTCATGAATAGGGTAAAAAATACTTAACACATGCCAACTCATGAATAGACCTCTAAACCAAGAATTTGTGTATGCAACCTGTTTTAAATAAAATGCCCTCGTGAAATACAAATCACTACATTTAACATTACAACAGATGGCAAAAGCTTTTCAGAATGACTGATTGCCAGTACCACAAACTGAGCTACATTTGAGTAAGAACAGTAAGGTTCAGCTAATGAGTTTGATTGAGGGTACTAGAAAAGCTATCTGAACGAGGAATACAAAGTTGAAAACAATGAGAAAAGTTGAATGCAGTACATAAGTTAGATTCTCGCACATAAAGCCATGAAATGAATGTAGGAAAGAATAAAAACAAAGGGGAACAGAAGGTGTTCCTAGGGCCCATTCTGCCAAACAATATGTCAGAGCACAATTTACGACTCGAATAGCTTGGCTGAAATTTAGTCCTAAGTTTTCTACCTTTATGCACAATAATGAATCCATAGCTTAATAAATCAGATAACTGAAATTGATAGTCTAATATCAGAAGTCACCAAATTGATACTTATATCTGTGAGCTCAAACTTACGTTCACCATATCTAAACAGATCAACCTAGGCTTCTTCTAGACATTCTCTCCTTATAGTATTTACCGAAAGAATAAGATTGCCTTTCCATTTGGTTAAGTTGCCTTTCCAGCATATCACGGACTATAAGACATGCTAACTAGATCTTATTTGAATCGAACCCTTCCATGTGCAATCATGGACAAAAGATACTCCAATCCTTCAGAACCAAACTCTAAAAATAACTAAAAGCCAAAATTGTTAAAGCAAGTTCCAATAAGTATCCAAAATTTGCCTCACCTTATACTTCAAAATTACAGAACACTTTCATAAACTTCAAGACTAAAAAATAAATGCACTTGACAAAAAAAAAAAAAAAAGAACAAGAAAAGAGTAATCTGTGGGATTATAGGTTCAATGAAACAAGAAGAAACCAGAAATAAAAAGACATATAGATATGGTGTCAGAAACAATCTTACAAGAGCTACAAAAAAATATTGAAACAAGGCATAGACACCAGAAAGAAAAAAGTGAAAGCTTTTGAAATTTGAGAAACAGAGCCATTAAGGAAATCAAAGTGAAATCCATCTTTTGTGTTATGTAATCTATCTTTCAATACACTGGCTTCAGCTTCATAATCTTCAATATGAAGAATAAAATGAAAGATCCTTCATATGCAAACGATGGACTATGGCTAGTTACTATTGCCCTCAATACCATCTGAATTTATACAACATCCTTTGCAGGTTTTAAGTTGATTGCAAGTGGATAAATGAAATCCTTGGAGGTACAACATGAGTTGATTTAGAGGCATACAAACAAGCAATCAAGAAACACGGACACATAGCTGATTATAATGTAGATGAAAATCAGACTTAGAGGTAAAAGGTTGGTGATTGGAACTCTAATTCTGACAGGCAATGGAAGGAGCATCTGACAATAAGCTTAGCAGAATATCTGACTGAAGATTATACAACTATTTTCAAGTATTTCAAGCATTCAGATAGCCACAATCATTGACTAGACTTATGCAGAGTGGTTCTAGGAAATCAAGACTGGCAAATGTGGGACATGAGAAACGCCATAAACAAGATATCTCCAACCCAGGAATCCTTGGCAAAATACCATTTTGCTAATGCTTTAGAACAAAACGTAGATAATTTTAATTTTCATCCCACATAAAGAAAAGACGGTTTGGCAACATCTTCTACATCATATCATTACAATAATCATCGTTCAGGTAGCATTTTGAACATACAGCCAAATGCTTTCTAGAACAAGAATTATTAAATTTCCTTAGTTTACTTTTCTTTCTTCACTTAGAATCCACGTGATTTATGATTTCTTTCCAATACTAAGACCAAATAATCAAATTCTCCAATAAACATACAACCCTGTTCTGATAAACCTAAAGTTCCACGTAAATACTAATCGCAATTCAGGAAGCTAGACACAAAAAAATTGGAAATAGTGTACCTCCTCATTTACCAAAACCCAGGATTCAGGATTCTAACTCTATTTCTCCTAATTTCTCCTCAATGTGAAAAGATCCTTTAGAATCAGATGAAACTGCTGCAACCTAATTCTCTCTCACATCACTCTTGGGGAATACACAAAATCAACAAACTGAGACAAAAAGCAAGTAGTTTATAAGCTAAAAGAAAAAAAATATCGCCATTGAGAGAAAAAGAATTTCACTTTCATCACCGCTTTTTGAGTTCCTCCTCAATCTTGAAGCAATGCATCGAATCAAGCACCTTCTGATCCAACTTCAGCAATCCCATCCGGCAACTAGGGTTTCGCACAACGGTGCCATATCTAACAAACCCACAAAAAATTCAAAACAAACCCAGGAAAACTAATCGTTACTGCAAAAACAGGAATCAAATAGCATTCAAGACAGAAGATCGATAAGAGTACCATCTGAAACCACAACATTAAACTCCTCGTCCTAAGGCGGACTTTCTCAATGTCCTCCACATCTCGAGTGGGTGAGTAGGATAGAGCTAGAGCCAAAACAAGATGGGGCTCTTGATCTCTCCATTAGGGTTTTTTTGATTGCAGCTGTAGAAGTTACACTGGCACGTTGCTTGTAGGTTTTGCAGTTCGTTCGTTCAAGTAGGATATGTTGGAAGGAAGCCGTGTGAAGTGCACTGTGAACCGGTATAAAATGCTTTCCTACATTTTTAAACGACGTCGTACCGATGAAGTAATGTTATTTTTACAATAAAAAAATGTTGTATACAATTATTAATTTCCTTTTTTTCTGTGTTTTGGGGGGCGTGGGGGGCGTTGGGATTTCAGGGATTTACAGCCCATCAAAAATCTTAAATCTTAAAAATGTTTTAAAATAAATCTCAAAATTCTAACATTACACACAAACAATTGCCATAGCAATTTAATATTACTACTTCCATCCTAAGAAAATGTCCAATTTCTAAAAAAAATTTCAACTTAAAAAATAACACTAGTATATATTTAATAATTCATTAAATGTATTGTGTCATATACCTAAAAAAAATTATATCAAATCCAAAGTGTACTCATTTTTTTTTTCCAAATAAGTGTTAAAGCATGGAAAATTTAAAGGCTCTTTCCTGTAATTTTCTTAAACTTGAAAGAAATCTCTAAAGGCCCTTTTGCTGCAGTTTTATTTAAAATTGAAGAAGAATCAATTCATTGAAAAGTTATTACCAATAAACACATAAACAAACAGAAAATCCACAAATTAGGCAACCCAAAAAGAGAAGGGGAAAATGTCAGATGGCAAATGAAAATTCTTATTATGTGGTGGGAAAAACACACCGCACAAGAAGCCACAAGATCATTCATCTTAGCGAGAGGTAAAAGCCAGAAACAAGAGATGGCAAGATCAAATGTTAGGGGAGAAGGCCCTCTTGTAAGCGGCAATGTCAAAATGAAAAATTAATTAATAATAAAAGGGACAAAACAAATCTCTCTCATGGCATCATAACCTTCTTGTCCATGATAGTTAAAAATATTTGTGCCAGCTAAGCCACCCTCAAGCTCGAAGTGGAATGAATGAATATATCAGCAACCACAGAAGTATCTGAACAGCTTCAAACCTAGAAAAGGCAGAATGCGCATTATGGCATTTTGTATTTTGATACTGCCCTTTATCAAAACCTAGCTTCAATTGAAAGCACCTATTCTTAAAAGTTTCTCTACTCTAATTTGAGCTTCTGGGATTTCAGCAGCATCTCTTCTCTCAACTTCACACCATATACACAGAAACTACACGATGGCAAGTAATGCCAAGCAATAGAAAACAGAATGACGCTTTACTAAAACTTGGGAATTTGAATCGATCAGAACCAAGAAAAACAAGATAGAAGCCAAGAAGAATACACACAAAAGCTGGCAAACCCATCTACAAAATGCTTGGGACCTGAGAATCTAATCTTTGCTGCAATCTCCTTTTATCTTCATGGAAAGCTCTAGCCTTTTGTTCCTTTGTAGCTCTGCAAGAGGTAGTCCTTTTCCATCAATAACTTCCTCAACTCATTAATCCTCTCGATTCTCAGCATTTCTATTCGGTCGCTTATGTCTTTCTTCTCTGACGAATCCAAATGTCCTCAACTACTGTGTACTCAGTCAAATGGCCATTCCTCACTTCAGCAGGCCAAACAGGTGCTGATGAAGACTTGTCTCCACAACTAACTTGTTCAAATACAATGATCTGCTATTACCTTCCTAAGCCTCATGTATTTCTCTCTAGAGTCAAACAAATCTCTGTTGGCAGTATCTAGTAGGGCTTGGTAGATGTAAGTGGAGGTGTTAGCTGGCTGCTGAGTGGAAGCCTGCATAGCCTCTGCAATCTGATCTTGCATCTCTATTATCATATATCATCCCTTCTTCTTCAGCTGCTGCCTCAGCTTTCTTTGAAGAACTCTCTCGACATTGAAAATGTCAGGAACCAGATTCAGAGACACATGGTGAATCAGTATTTTTGGCTATTAGAATGGTGGAATGGTTTCTGTGGAAGCTCAAGACGGTCAGGAGACGCATGCCCAGATCACACCATTCTCTTTGCTGAACTCCAGAAGCAGGAACTGCGACTTATTGGAAGTGCCATATCAGGATTTGGACAACATTTGGCTATCACACTGCTGCTTTTAATGTTCTCCCACATTTCCCCGGTCCTAATTATTGAAACCCATTAACTAAAATCAAATCAAAAGAACCAGGGACCTTGTAACTATATATCTATGCAATTCCTATATTCATCCCTGGAAATAGCAAAGACCTCATGTTCAAAATTCATACTGCACCAAATTCTCAGAGCCTTAAAGTTAGCAATACAGAAACACATAAACCTGGGCAAATAAATGGCTCCTACAACATTCAGTTGATAACTCGCAAAGAACAAATGCTCTGAAAACCTAAGCTAAACAAACAAGAGGTGGTCAAAAAAATTATGGAATCACATATTTGAAGAGCAAAAGTTAAGAATACAACGTGCTATAAGAACTTATTTCTTCCATTTGTAAACCTCACAAGTCCACCAACATCTTGCAAGAGAATCAACAAAAGCTATCTGTAGGCACCAAAATACAGGCATTAATGTGTTCAAGATAAACTGTTCCTCAATAGTCAATGACTGTAAAGGGGAAGGCAGAGGATGCCCAACATGATTCATACTATGGCAGGTTAACAAATAAATCATAAGTCAAATAGTATTGAAGGAAATAGCATTCAAACTGTTGTCTCACCTAATATCATGTGGAGAAAGAACAAATAAATGTATATTTCACAATATTCACAAAATGTTGTTTATTATAGTGCACTTTCATAAGCACTTCCATCCTCAAAGGCTGAAAAGCAGTTGACAAAAGGGGTGGCTGTGTCCTTTCATGTCAGGACATCCTTCAAAACCATCATCCAAAAGTCAAAATTGAAAAGCTGAAGAAGCATTGAAGCAACATGCAGTAGAGTTCACTTCTACTCTGAACATCAAATACTCTTTTGACTTCCTACCAAAATCTCTATATCAAACAAGGTAGTCAATCTGTATCTTGCATATTTAATTTCTCTTGATTTTTATCTACCTTTTACTTGTAGAAAACTAGTACAACAGTCAGGTATTAGCTATAATCTGTCTGTTCAATGCTCACACACATTTCCAAAATGCTGCCCTCAAAAACAGCAAGCATTAAACAAGTCAATATGACCAAATTTCATGTTCTGCACTGCCCACTATAGAATGACTACAACTTGATCGAGCAGGTTAAAGGAAAACCTTATAAAAGAAGTATTGCCCTTTCCATGGGAAGGAACATCCCAGTATATGAAAAGGTAAACAAAACAGTGATTAATAAAAGGCATTAACATCAGCAGTAGCTTTACAACCTCCTTT